>JAIXND010000624.1:10000000-12400000 GCA_023646645.1 Varanus salvator macromaculatus | reverse complement strand
CGGGGCAGAACCAGAACCAGAAGCGCCACTGGCGGCACAGGGCCCGGGCGGCTGGAGCCACGCTGGTGCCAGATGATGCCGGAATGCCAAGTGATCAGGGGCTCTTTCCAAAGACTGAAACATTCCACGTCTCCCAAGCTTAAGAAAACATTTCTGCATTTTGAACCACTGCAGTTTCTAATGACTTTTCTTCTCAGCCCTCTGTTTCATAGATCGAGGTGCATTCCTTCACCAAAGAGGGAAGGACGGAAGGACGGGAAAGCAAGCGAGCTCGTTGTGCCTTTGTGGCTGATTCCCTGGCAATTCGAGTGTTTGTCTAGATGTGCACGCAAACTCTTCCACACTGAAAACCCCAGATTGCAGAAACATGGTCTGAGTGAGCACGGCCTGGACGAGCTCCCGGGACTGCCCGGCTGTTTCTGAGAAAGACTCGGGCCGTGGTGATGCGATCCCTCGTTTTCCGGGCAAGGCAGAGCATGGTCCTTCCGTGGCGCTCTCGGCTTGGTGTGCTGCAGTGGTGTCAGCTATGAGGAGGACAGTCCATTGCTGGGAGAGGCTCTGGCAAGGTCATTGAGAGCGCGAGAGTCGCATGGATCGGGCCCATGGAGAGACGGTGCTGGTGGCAGTCCTGGGAACTGCAGCACAGCTTTATTAATGTCTTATTAATATTGCAGGAATGGATCGGGAGTCCGAGCCACTTTCTCTAATAACTTTTTATAATACATAATATAAAATGCATTGGCCATAAATCACGGGGCGATCGTGCCCGGGCAGCTGCGACGGTGTGTCTAATCAGCTATTGACAGGGTTTTAACAATTTATGGTGAGGGCGTGTGGGCTTAATAAAGGATTTCAGCTTATATTATGAGTGCCACATTTCAACCTTGCCCGAAAGTCAGGGAAGATGGCATGCCTGGCCAGTCGACGGGGAGGGGTGGGGTCCATGAAAAGATTGGACAGAGTTCCCAAATCCCCCAGCCACCCACCCTGGCACTAAAGGCCGTTAGCATTTTCTGCATTGTTCTTCACTGTGCAGGCTGGTTCATAAACATGACTTTGCATGGATTGCACAGATGTGACCAAAGGGTCAGATTTAATGGATTTCCTTTCTGATGAAAAAAGATGAGAGAAGCTCTGGAAAAACATGGGGGCGGGGAGGTTGAAATTGAAGACAGCATCTTCTGAAGCCCCCAGTAAAATTGTGTGCATGAGGCAGGGCAATGACACAATAGACGCACTCATAGCAGGTGGGCTTCAGCGCTTGGGTTTCTGGAGATGCAGAGACATCGAACGATTGCGTGCTTCCCAAGGATGTGGAGGGGAATGAAATCCTGCAGAAGAGGATGCCTAAAGGGAGTGCATCTGGAAGAGGCGCCATTCCTTGATACCCAACTTTGTATATGGAGGTTTAAAATCATTTGTGCAAGTCTGTAGCCAGCTCAAATGAGTCTGGCTTCCTCAGGGTTTGTTGCAAAGACTCTGATTTTTTTAAACTTATATTTACACTGATTTTTAAAATTTACATAGAAACATAGAAACATAGCGAGTCAGAAGGAGTCTCCCAGGACATCTAGTCTGACCCCCGGCTCCAGCCGACTCCACTCACAACATGTCCATGTACATGTCCAGCCTGTCCGTGAACACCCTCACCAATGGGGGCTCAACCACCTCCCAGGGAAGCCCATTCCACGCCCTCGGGGTCCTAACTGTCAGGAAATTCTTCCTGGCATCTAAATGGAACCTGGGTTCCCTGAGCTTTGCTCCATTGGAGCGCGTCCTGCCTTCCTCTGCAGGGGAGAACAGGTCACTACCCACCTCCGTGTGACATCCCCTCATACCTGTATGTTGCTAACAGATCCCCTCTGAGTCTCCCCTTCTCCAGGCTGAAGAGGTCCAGTTCCCTCAGTCTTGCCTCATACGGCATCCCCTACAAACCGGCCACCATCCTTGTGGCCCTACGCTGCACTGACTCCAACCTGGCTATATCCTTTCTGTAATGAGGGGCCCAAAACTGAACACAATACTCCAGTTGCGGGCGCACCAGAGTCATGTAGAGTGGTAGTAATACCTCTCTCGATCTAGAAGCCACACTTCGGCTATGCAACCAAGGGTGGCGTTTGCCCTCTTGACCACCGCATCACGCTGCTGACTCATGTTTAGCCTGCGGTCAACCAGTACCCCAAGGTCCCTTTCACAAGTGCTGCTCTCCAGCCACTTGTCACCTAACCTGTACTTATGACACCCATTCCTATGCCCCAAGTGCAAGACCTTGCACTTATCCACATTGAACGCCATCCTGTTGTCTCCTGCTCACATCCACAGTCTGTCCAGATCCTTCTGGATCTGGAGTACCAGCTCCTCAGTTGAGGCCCCATCGGTGAGGGTGTTCAAGGATAGGCTGGACGTCCACATGGTGGGCATGTCGTGAGTGAAGCCAGCTGGTACCAGAGGTCAGACTAGATGGTCTGGGAGACCCTTTCTGTATCGCTCTGTTTCTATGTTTCGATGTTTCTGTGCTCCATCCTTGACAGCCGGCTCAGCTCTCAGATGCTTGAGGCACAGAAAGCTCCACCATGATTTGATCCAGAGTGCCATGCTTTGTCTTTCTGCCGGCCCAAGCATTTGCAAAGCAAATTGTGGCAAGTTCTTAAAGAGATGGGAGTACCAGACCATCTTATCTGTCTCTTGAGAAACTTATACGCGAGTCAAGAAGCAACAGTGAGAACTGGACACGGAACCACTGATTGGTTCAAAATTGAGAAAGGAGTTCGGCAAGGCTGTATACTGTCACCCTGCCTATTTAACTTATATGCAGAGCACATCATGAGAAAGGCAGGGCTAGATGAATCACCAGTTGGAATTATGATTGCTGGGAGAAATATCAACAACCTCAGATATGCAGATGATACCACTCTCATGGCAGAAAGTGAAGAGGAACTAAAGAGCCTCTTGATGCGGGTGAAGGGGGAGAGCACAAAAGTTGGCTTGAAACTCAACATTAAGAAAACTAAGATCATGGCATCTGGTCCTCTCACTTCCTGGCAAATAGATGGGGAAGAAATGGAGGTAGTGACAGATTTTATTTTTCTGGGCTCCAAGATCACCACAGATGGGGACTGCAGCCAAGAAATTAAAAGACGCTTGCTCCTGGGGAGGAAAGCTATGGCAAATCTAGACAGCAGACTAAAAAGCAGAGACATCACCCTGCCAACAAAAGTGTGTATAGTCAAGGCTATGGTTTTCCCAGTTGCAATGTATGGCTGTGAAAGCTGGACCATAAGGAAGGCTGAGCACCGAAGGATTGAGGCCTTTGAGTTGTGGTGCTGGAGGAGACTCCTGCAAGTTCCTTGGACTGCAAGGCGATCAAACTGGTCAGTCCTAGAGGAGATCAACCCTGATTGCTCTTTAGAAGGCCAGATCCTGAAGATGAAACTCAAATACTTTGGCCACCTAATGAGAAGGAAGCACTCCCTGGAGAAGAGTCTAATGCTGGGAACAACAGATGGCAAAAGAAGAAGGGGACGGCAGAGGTTGAGGTGGCTGGATGGAGTCACTGAGGCGGTTGGTGTGAGCTTGAGTGGACTCTGGGGGATCGTGGAGGACAGGAGGGCCTGGAGGAATGTTGTCCATGGGGTCGCGATGGGTCGGACACGACTTTGCGACTAACAACAACAACAACATGTTTCGTGCATTCTTTTCTTCTTGGCAGCTTTCACACCCATACAGGGTGATCCAGATATACGATACAAGGCTCAGTCTGCAGCAGAACAGCCTAAGACTAGATGGTCTTTTGGAGTTCCTTTGAGAAAAAAATATCTCAAACCAAACTGAGGGTTCGAAAATGACAAATGAATCTGATAATTCAGCCAAGTATTATACCCATATTACAGACAGGGGACTGAGAGAGAGAGTGAGAGAGAGAGAGAGAGAGAGAGCAGTTACTTGAAGCTGTCTAGGATGTGATCCAGAGAGGCTTCCCACAACCCTCTGAACACATGTCCTCTGTATGGTGGGAGATGTGTGGAAGCAAAGGTCATGTCTGCAAGGCGCTTAGAAGAGGCAGGAAGGGTTGTGAGGCGCCACAGAAGTACTTCAGCGCTGGCCCAGCCTGCCCCCTCTGCACCCCGCTCCCTGCCTGCTCCCCAAACCCCTCCCGGGGGTCCCTCTGGTGACCTTGGAGCTGCGGCCACGGGGCGCCTTCCGTGCCGGTGGTGAGCGAGTGCCGAGTCCGAGCTCCAGCCATGCAGCACATTCCTGAGGTCGGCGCTGGGACTCTGAACAGTTTGGTGGCCATTGAGGCTCCGCGTAGTGGCCACAAGACCGAGCTGCCCGAGAACCTGTGGCAGAGGGGAGCTCTCACGCAGCAGTGCCCTGATCGGCCTCTTGGCCTTTTCCTGAGTCGCGCCGCTGCACTGTCTCTGCCGCTTTCATTCACAGGCTCACCCGCCAGAGGGGCCAGGCACAATCCCCCACACCGCTGGGCAGGGACGTGAAGTAACCGGGAGATAAATCCGTACGGCGCAGCAATCCTGCAGAAGGGGTCTCCGCTGAAAACTCAATCGGCGCTTGTCACTTGAACATATTGTCTTCCGACTTGGTTCATTTCCATGCTGAGGGGCCTGCTTTGGAGTTGATTGGAAATAATGCGTCCCCCAGGGCTGCGCGTGTCACCCAGAAATTGCAGCGAAAGATCCAGGTTGGTGTGCGGTCTGCAAGCATCCCTGGGGGGAGAGGCGGAGCAGGAGGGAGCGGGGAGAGGACCCGAGGAGAGGGCCGGGAGGAAGCCCTGTGGCAGAGGGAAGCAGGGGCCATTCCTGCCCCTCTCCACTGCGGGGGGGGGGGCGCCTGGCACACCCCGGGGACGTGGGCAGCCAGCCCCCCTCAGCTAGTGGGCTCATTTCCAAGGGAGCAGGACAGCCACAAGGGTCCTTAGGGCTGCTTCGCTTCTGAGGCGGTCGAAGCGGGAATGCGGGGGTGTGTACGCAGGGCGAGCCTGGTTTGGGGCCACGCGAAATCAGACCTGGTCCCCACTGCTCGGATCTGACAATGCTCTCACGGAAGTTTTTGTGGGACAGTGTGGGGTGAAGGACTTATAACTAGGGCAGCTAATTTATCCCCTTTTGCGTTTTAAACTGGTCCCATTCATCAAACAGAGACGGGTGAGACCCAAATTTGCAGAGTTCTCCATTCCTGGGACAAAAGAAATATGAGATTTAAAAGAAATAAATATGGGAGAAAGCAAAATGAATTGATTCTGTCCTACCAGTCCTTAAACAGCAGACTGCCAGTGCAGAATCTTGTCAAATATTATGTCGTTCGTCCGTTCTCAGAATGCTACACACAGTTGCGATCAGCCCATCTCAAAAACGAAGCCACAAGCATTGGAAAAAGTGTAGAGGAAGGCAATCAAAATGCTTGTGGAGCTGGGGCAACTCCCCTGAAAGAAGCCACCACAGCAATCTTTTGTTTTAATTTAATTTAATTTAATTTAATTTAATTTAATTTAGAAAAAGGGTAATTAAGTGTATACATAAAGGAGATTTACACAGTTAGGCATGGTAAGGAAAAAGTGGGCAAAGAGGAGCTTTTTTCTCCCTCTTTTAATGTTTGTATTTGGGATCATCCAATGAAACTGATTCAGTAAATTTCAGAGACAAAAGAAAGTATTTCTTTCCACAGCTCTGATTGCCACAAGATGTTAGCTAAAATGGAAAAGGTGCTAGCGAACC
Organism: Varanus salvator macromaculatus; assembly: GCA_023646645.1. Lineage (NCBI taxonomy): Eukaryota > Metazoa > Chordata > Lepidosauria > Squamata > Varanidae > Varanus > Varanus salvator. The sequence continues at coordinate 12,394,271 of JAIXND010000624.1, read as the reverse complement.
CTTTCAAAAAAGATTAAACAATGGAGATGGAGGAGGAGAGGCTAGTCCTCATGACACCACCCTAGAGATTACAGGTTTCTTTTTCATTCTTTAACTGATGTGGAGGGAGGGCATTTCAGGAGGGAAGCAGCTGGGGAAAGAAGATTACAGCTGGTTTTAGAGCAAGGAAGCATGCTCAGCCTCGAAATGTGTTTGCAATAAAAGAGTGTCGCCCAAATCCAGAGTTATGGAAGCAGCCCTAGTTGTGGGTGGGAGCCACATGCCTTGCTGTGGTGTCTCAGCATCTCGTGTGTGTGTGTGTGCAAAGGCATGGGCCCTGTTGACTTGGTGCTTCCGTGGGAAGGTCCAGCTACGTTGGCCTTTCCTACCCTGGCACTTCACATCATAGCTGCAGGGGAAGGTGGGAGTTGTAGTTGCAGTTAATACATTCACACAATGCCAAGCAGGGGAGAGTTGAGCTAAGTTCCCACAGAATAGTTCCATGGCAACATGAGCTGTGCCCAACCTGCAAACAGCCTTCCCTTCCCTTCCCTTCCCTTCCCAAAATATTTCGGCTTGCTTTGCTGTGTTCAGGAGGCTTAAAGAAACCAGGCCAGAGGCCCAGCAGCTCAGCCAATTAAGAAAAACCTCCCGCTCCTCCCTGGGCATCTTGAGGGACTGCCCATTTCAGGCTGCGGACTGCACTGCTGGCGTGGCCAACCCGGCGGCCGAGTGCCCAAGCGTGCTGGGTGCAGCCAAAGCCGTTCCTTGGGGGCTTCCATGCTGCATCAACAGCAATGCATGCACATCCACATCTGGGCGGGAAGGACAACCCGGCCACAGTGTGATGGTCCGGGAAGCACCTTCTGGCAACACCTGACGCAAACTTTGTGCTCACGGCTCTCGAAGCCGCTCCTTGCTTCCCTCTGCCATGATCATGCCCCTCCCCCGGGGCCTTTTCCCACGCACCCACCCCCTGCCCACCGACATAAAAATCAGTAAGCAACTGCTGCCCCCTAGTGGCACTGGGCGGAAGGAGAATTGCTCTCACAGGGAAAACTTGAGCTCAGGCGCATACGAGCATAAGAAAAGGCCTGCGGGATCAGACCAAAGGTCCATCCTGTCCAGCACGCCATACACAGGATGGCAAGCCAGGATCCCTCCAGCGGGAAGGGGGCCAGACCCTCCTGCCCAAGCTCCTCAGCAACTGGTGTGAGCAGCCACGCCTCCTCTGGTGAAGGAGGAAGCACCTGGCCAGCAAGGCTAGTAGCCACTGAGAGCCTCCTCCCTTGTGAATCTGCCCAGTCCCCTTGAAAGCCATCCAGTTTGCTGGCCATTCCGACTTCCCATGGCACCAAATCCCACCGTTTAACTATACGCCATGTGGGGAAGGAGTTCCTTGGACCTGCCCTGAATGTGTCCCCCCGCCCCCCATCCCATGCATTTCATGGGGTGGCCACCGTGACCACACCTCTCAAACAGCATTGCAAAGTGAAGGGCTCGGGGATGGCGGGCAATTCTCCCCAGGTGACAAAATACCTTGATCCCCCATTGCAGCGTCCCCCCAAGCTGCTTTCTGCAGATTTGCCTGCCTGCGACCCCCGCCATCTCCCCCACCCCCCTCCAGGGCCCTCTGAGAAGCCGGATTCACAGAGGTTGTGCTCCCAGGGCTCCTGACAGCCCACCCAGCACTGCGCTGAAAGTTTCTTCTGCCCAAGAGCCCCTCTGAACTCTTCTGAGTAGACTCTGTATAGGAGCGCAGTGTAAAGGGCACAGCTCAAACCAGCAATTACTCCACAAAGATGGCATATGTATTTCTCTTAAAGTCCCTCCCCTCCCCTCCCCTCCCCTGATCTATTTGGGCATGTCTTGTCCAGAAAGTTTAGGACAACTGATAGAACTGGGTTCATTCATTCATTCTCACAAGAACAGAAATGTGTGAATTGCACCTTCTGAAAAGCGCTGCATCTCAGGGCAGCTGTGGACATGATTCCGGAATGGAGGGAGGAAACAGTTGCCTTGCTAGGGGGGCTGCGGTGGCCAATTCTGGGGCCTCAGGCCACCCACCTCCCAGGCTGCTGCCCTGATCCATCTCCCCCAAGTGTTCATCTCCACCACAAGCAGGCGCTTTGCAAAGGGCATGAACTGCCCATTCATGGCCCAGCCATCCTCAAGATGCTCCACACGGCAACAAAGAGCAGCGCATCATGTGTGGCAAAATTCCTCCCCTGCACCTGGCTAGCGCGAGGGATGCTGCTAGACTCAAGCGGCGGGTGGAGCCAGCACCCTGGGCCACAGAAGCTGCCACTGCCACGCCGCCAAGAGCCCAGCTCCGTGGTGCCAGAGCTGCATGGCCCAAAGGGTCGTCCCCTCCCTTCCAGGGGAAGATGTGTATGCTGCCCCCCCCGAAACATGACCATGCCACATTCCACCCAGAGGCGTCCACCCTTCAGCAGGCTGAGCCACTATGGGAAGGAGAGGGCAGAGACTTCCTGCAGAAGGTGCTGCAGCCTGAGGGAGCTTACGAGGGTTGGGGTGTCCAGCTGGTCCTGTCGGCTGCATGGCATCGTGGTGGGTGGCCCCCGGCATTTGCCCGATGGCCAGGCAGAGCCTCTCGTGGGTCAGAGGGAGAGAGGAGGGTTCATGCCTGTAGCGAGGCCATCGATGATTCTGTAAACTTGGCACAACTGGAGGGCACTGCTGGTTTTGTGCAAAACCAAAAGAGAGAAAGCAGGTGGGCAACGCACAGCCTGCAGGCTAGCTGTAGCCCTCCACAGCAGCTGGTCTTCCCTCCTGCCTGGCAGGAGTGACCCCCACTCTAGCTGCTCTCCAGGGGGAAAGGGCGCACAGAGAATGGGGCACCAGGCTGCCATGTCATGAGGGCACGGTCCCTCTTTCTCCCCAGTAAAGTCCCCGGGCCACTCTGGTGATGGCGGGAAGAAGCGCAGTCCCCCAGGGTCCTGGGTGGGTGTCCAGTATTTCCCCCTCCTCCCTCTGAGGTTGCCCACCTCTGCCCAGATGGTGGCCCCAAGGGGCTTGGAGCATTCCAGTTAGCCCAGGACTCTGCCTCGGCTGCCAGGCCCAGATCTGCCGCTGACCCTCCCCAGCAGCAGCCCAAGGCTGAGCCAGAAAAGACCCGGCTGATGAGGAGGGAGGTCGAGAAAGGAAGAGGGAAGACGCACCACTGAGATTTTGTAAGACATCTGCTAGTAATTAGCATTTTGAATGCTTTACAGAGATGCCATATGCACTGAAAGAATGGAGCGGGGGGGGGGGCAGTGGGGAGAGGAGATGCGGCACTGGCAGCCGCTTCCTTTCTCCTGCATGGAGCGAAGGAGGGAACGTCACGCATACACCCTCCGGAAAGCTGAACTTTGCGCCGTGCGGGCTTTGGGGAACTCCGTCCAAGCGTGTTCTCCTGCCTCATTTGCTTGGCTTTCTGGCGCTCTGTACCGCCTGCTTTCCCATCCCACCCCACCCTGCCCCCTCCCTTCCCCTTCCCCTCCCCTCCCCGCCCCCCAACATGCCCACCCACCACTCCAACAGCAGCCCTTCCCTCCAATGAGTTGAACCATCTTTGCCGATGTGAGAAAACTGAGCTGAGTCCGCCAGTCGGAGGCTTTCAGCACTCCATCCATCCACCCAACCAGCAGTTCAGCCTTTGGGGCCTGCCTTTTTCACCCCACATTAACACTTTCCTCCCAGGCTTTTGTTGGCATTTGATGGAGATTTTAATGCCATTAGTTTTTCAGGCTTTTTGTATGTGAAGATCTTGTTTCTATTATATTGCTTTGGGGGTTTCAATTTTTGTGAATGCCCCAAAGAGAAATGACTGAGTGGAATAAGTAGATGGGGGACATGCCCACGTGCCCCGGGGGCCAGAGGAGAAGGAGGCTGCTCACGTCTGATGTGATGCCGTGGGAAGCTCGGAAAACAGCAAGCATCACAGCCACAGGGCAACTCTCCTCCTGGCCATTTTCTGGGGGTTGTGATCAGGTGACAATTCCGGGAAGAAAGGTTAGGCAAGCCTGAAACCAGGGCAACAGTCCAGGGCCTGTTCCACCTGGACAGCCCCCCATGGGGGATGGGGGGCCAGGGGCCCTCCCACCAGCCCTGTTGGCCGCCCACTCCTCCCTCCTGCCCCCTCTCTCCTCGCTGTCCTGTCTGTTCTAAGCCTGCAAGTGAGACCCTCCGCGGGCCTTCTCTGACTGAGCAGCGGAATGGAAACGACTTAAAGGAATCCAGGGCACGGCCGGCCCCCAGACGGGCTCTTTGTTCCTCCCCAGCCCCTCTGAGGACGTGGCAGAGGGGGCCCTTCAGGTGGCTCTGTGGAGAACAAGCAATGGTCTCCCTGCCTCACGTCTCTTGGGTGGGAAGACGCTTTTGTTCTGGGCCTCGCACATGCGGCTCTCCATCTGTTCCGGGTGGGGGGCATTTCCAGCACTTGTCATGGCAACGCAAGAAATACTTCCCCAAGTTCAGTGGTGAAAGTGGGCCGAAGTCAAGATGTATTTATGTACAGAAGGCTCAATTTTACCCATATTTTCCTGGCCCAGAAAAGGAGCCGCTCAAAACAGTCTGCAGAATATAATGAACGTGGAAACGGCCATCATTCAGGCAGGCTGTTCAAATGCTGCCTGCAGCCCAGTGGGAAAGCAGCCGTTGCACAGGCTGCCCCGAACACGCTTGTTTCCCGAGTGGGGTGGCGTTCCGGGGCGGGAGCTCTGCTGTCCCGCTGCAGTCCCAAAACGAGCACTTCCCCTTGCTCCTGGAGAGATTTCGCAGAGCATTGTGTCCCCAGTGGGAAGGGCCATTGGCACCCCAGCACCAGGCCGGATGCTGCCTAGCAGCGATGAGCAAAATGGGCAACAACCTTCCTGGCCCCGCAAAAAGTCCCTAATGGTCAGCACGGAAATTAAGCGAGCACAGTAAAGCAAAGGAAGGGCAGCCCAGATTCGGGCCAGGTTGCTGCTGGCCTTGGCATTTGGCCTCTTGCTGCAGTGCAGCTGGGAGCACGGGGACCTCCAGCAAGTCTCCTCCTGCAGAGACTCTCCCCACCTGCTGTTCAATGTGCCCCGGGACACCCTGGGACAGGCCTTGCCCATCCCGTCTGCTTTCTCCTTGCAAGTGGCCTGCTGGGTCCCACACTCTTCGGCACACCCCCAGTTCTGAGCCTGGCCGGAGGGGCTCTGCCAGGATCCCATTTCTGAGTGATGCATGAAGCGCCAGTCCATGCAGAAGAGGCCTCTGGCCAGGCCTGGCCATATGCTTGCACCTCCCGCTGAAACTAATTGCGTTTGCATTTTGATGTGAATTTACCCACCTTTACACATTAGAACAAGCTCTGCATTACACAGTGAGAGCAAGTGTGGTGTAGCAGTTAAGAGTCCGGGACTGGGACTCAGGGGATCTGGGTTCCAGTCCCCGCTCAGCCATGGAGCCCACTGGATGACTTTGGGCCAGTCACGGACTGTCAGCTCAACCTACCTAAAAATATTACAAAAACCAGAATATGTATAAAAAGTAATTTAAGAAGATAAATGGCTTATGCAGTAGAGTTTTCCAATCAAGAATGTATATAAAATGTGTTTCTTACAGAAAATAATGTTAGAAATGCAATATATTAAGAAAACTATTTGTAAAAAGATCTATCAGGCAAAAAGAAAGGAAAGGAAAGGAAAGGAAAGGAAAGGAAAGGAAAGGAAAGGAAAGGAAAGGAAAGGAAAGGAAAGGAAACCTATGTGGGAGAAATATGCTTACAGATTATCTTAAGAACTTGTGTTTTTGATCATCTTAGTTGGTCTGAACCAGACTTAAGATTGGAAAGGTTCTCAGCATTTGAACCCAGAAGTGAGAAAGCCGCAAGAAACGGCAGTTGGCACATTTGCCCAGTCTTGCTTGTAGGCACACAACCTTGGCCCTGCCTTAACTCGTCTAGAGCCCAGTGCTGACAGGACAGAACACGGGCGCAGCTTTATGGTATTCCATAAAACAGAAACATTTTAGTCCTCCCTGAGCTTGGAGATCCAGTAAAACATTAAGGGGTTTCCAGGAAAATATGCGCCCTGCCTCCACCCCTGAAGCAAGCCTCGCTTTGCTCCCAATGCGGGCCAGACTGGATCGGAAGCAGCCCACTGCTCCACGGACATCGAGCCTGCAGCCCTCCCTCCGTGGCCGGTCCCAGGGCTCCTCTCTGGGGATTGAGGTGCAGTGGGCGGCCCAAGGCAAGACACCGGCTTCAGCACACTGTTAATGCAGCGGCTGCTGCTAAGTCGGGACACGCGCACCGGAGCCTCGGGAGTTCTGGCCAGTGGCCAGCCAGGGCGAGAGGCGGAGGCGCAGAGGAGGTCTGGCAGGCTGCGCTGGCACCTCCTGGTGGTGGGAGATCCAGGGCCTCTCGCACTGGAGGAGAGGGATGCGGCCGTCAGCTTGGACATCTTGCAGAGGGAGGCTGGGGGCGCTCGCTCACCTGCGCACGTGTGCAGGCATGCCCCTGTCGGCGAGGGACCGAGGCTGGCTCCACATCTGGGATCCAAGCTGTACGTTCGGCAGGCGGCGGCAGAGAGCTGAGAAAGCGAGGGGAGCGACGTGTGTCCTCTTTTAGGCAAGGGCTGCCCTCTGTGCGTAGGGCTGTCCCATCCAGCGCAGGTTCAAGAACGCCAGCGAGAACTCAGGCCAGGTGTGTTTCCTGCAGAACAGGCCTTTTCACAGGAATGGTTGTGGCTCGTCCTGGTACAAGAGGCGGTCAGGCTGGTCGTTCTGGCCTGCTTTTCTGTTCCATCTTTGGCCACATCTTCAAAAGCCTTTTTCCAATAAGAAAATGCTTCATCTGCCGTTGCAACCAGATCGCCAAGTCAAGATTATTGAGGCTGCCTGCAGTCACAACAATTTTTGTGGCCACTGGTTGTTGGTATGGGAAGTACAGTGCTTTCTCTCTCTCTCTCTCTCTCACACACACACACACACACCTCTCCAGACACACTTGGTCTGATCCACTGGAAAAAACACTTTTCATAATTTGGACACTCTGCTTTTGTTAATGCAGCCTAAGATCATTTTTCACATGAGCAGCTGCCTTTTCTTTCTTTTTTTCCAAACCTGAATGCAGGGATTTTTACTAATCTCTGCTGGATTTCGTCGTGGTTCCAGCCCAGTGTTCTAGCCCGCTGGGATAAGTTTGAATCTTGATTCCATCCTCTGCAGCATTAGCTAAGCCCTCCGTGCACTGAGTGATCCACATATTGATCAGCGTCTTCTCTACACCATCATGCAAACAGCTCATAAAAAAAGGCTGAGCAGCCCAGGAGCAAAGACAGAGATTTCCCTCCAGGAGAGGACTCAGCCTAAGCTGCATTATCAAGCCCAAGGCTTACCAGCTTGTCAACAAGGAGACGTTATCAAATGTTTGTTCAAATCAAGATATACTATGCTTTGGCAATCCCATGATCTACCAACTAGTAACCTCTTTAAAAAGGAGGCAGGGTGATACAGGCGTTCTTCTCCGTTCTGTGCAAACTAGGCTGGTCGCCAGTAATCAATTCATTGTTTTGTATACATTCACAAACAATCCACTTAATAATATGGCCTTGAATGTTGTTCATGATCAAAATCAGGCTGATCTTCCCGGATCCATCTGTTCCCTGTTTTTGAATAAATTGAGAATATTGAATTGTCTCCATTCTGGCACCTCACATGTTCTCCAAGAATTCTCAGTGGTTACAGGCAGTGCTTTGAAAGTGTTTCGGAAAGTGCCTTCCATGGCCTAGGCTGATATTCATCTGTTCCTGGAGAACTGGGGTGTATTAAAGTAGCCAGGTGTTCGTTTTCCATTTTCTCACCTGTCCTGAGCTGCAAGACCCTCTTCGTAGGATGTGTTCTCCCTCCCATTTGGAACAGCAGTCTGCTTGTGGCAACACTGGAGAAGTAGTTCCGCCTTCTCTGATCATCTACTTGTTCACAGCTCGACTCTTGTTCTTTGCGGGGCACCAGTGTAAGTGCCTCCCCAGGTATCTTCACCATCTTGCAAAGGAAGCCACTGCATACTTTGCAAGCAGCCACGCGGTCCTGAAAAGGATCCCTCGGGTGACACCAACATGCTGTGGGCCGGCCCTGAGAGCATGGCGTGCTTGTTTCTGCTGACCTTGCTTGCTCTCCCAGGTGGGCTTCATGCTCCTTAGAGTAGGAGCAGGGCAGCAGCTTTGCACACAGAAGGCCAGGTTCAGATGCAGCATTTCCAGGTAGGGCTGGGAAAGAGGCCCTGGGGAGCCACTCCTTGGACATGGGAGCAGTGGATCCACGAGAGGCAGCGCAAATGGCTCCTTCGCATGGCTGCACTTCTGCTGGGCCTGCTGCTTTTCGTGGGTGGATGTGCTTCTTTGTCCCAGGGCCAAAGAACCTGAGAGGCTTGTGGCGACGCCTCTGGCAAGCCCTTGAGTATAGCTGGAGCAACTGGGTTCAACTTATCTAGGTTGGCTCGCTGACAAACATTCCTGAAGTCCTTGGAGCAGAGCAGCACAATACGAGGGGCCCCCAAAAGAAACCGGAGTCATTCTCTGCTGCACGAGCCCGTTCTCTTGCTTGTTTGTCGATTTTGTGATGGCTGAAAACAGCCATTTTGTTAAGCACTCAGGATGGGATGGCTGAAAACAACCATCACAAAGGTCGATGAACAAGTGAGAGGCGCTTAACAAAAAAACGACTGCGTGGCACCACAGTTTCACCTGATGACACCGGTTGGCAGGCTGATGCAGAAGGGCCCCCCAAGAGGCAGCCGGTGGTGGGAGCGTGTGCGGCAACGGGCTCACCCACCCGAGAACGGTTCCGGTTCCCTCTGGGTCTGGCTTGCAGAGGCGGGGCAGAGCCGGGCGCTCGAGCCCCGAAACAGTCCCTGGGCAGCACAAGGCGATGCCGAAAGGCAACGCACTGGTCAGGCTGCTGCTGAAGTCAGGCCCCGCGCCTTATTTTGAGGGGATCCCCCAGCCACTCTGGGGGCACCTGCTTCTAGGCTCGCTCTGCAATGCCGTTCTGCTTTTTTCAGTGTGGGGCTTGCTGCGCGGTGCAGTCGTCAGCCTTCGCCCAGTTTGCACAATCCGGAAGGAGCCACCGCGTCCTGGCTGCTCCGTGCGGATCACTTTTTTTGTGGAGCGCTGCAGCTGAAAGCTCATCAGACGTTGCCTCCTGGTAGAGCACGTGGCCACAGCCAGAGGTGGGTGGGATGGCAGGCACGGTAGGGCCATGGTCCAGTGGGCAATGGGGGCAGTTGCTTTCCACCGGTCACTCTGGAGCTGTGGGAGGGGTCAGGATGGAATCTCTTCTGTTCAGTGGGGCAGGATGAGCAGCATCTGGATGCTTGGACTGAGAGGTCTGGAGCCCGCAGGAGGCTGATGGCCCAGGCATCTTCTCCCCTTGTGTGGCAACAAAGGGTGGGTCCAGATACATGACAACCCACCAAGTTCTCAACCCACCTTGAGAATCAAAGGCAGGTTGTGTGTGGGTTGTCATTAAACCACAGTTTGTTACTGAAGTGTGGAGTGTTGTGTCACTGGAATCCAGGCAGAAACAGACAAGAAAAGAAACAACCCACAGTTCACAGCCCAACAACGAACAGTGCGATCTCTTCATGAGTTGTCCATGGTTAATAAACAATGGGTTGTTAGTGTGGCTGGGCTCAGACAACAGATGACTGCCGTTTCAGCAACAAACTGTGATTCAACAACCAACCTTGAATGTGGGTAGTCGTGTTGGGTGAAGCCAGCCATCGACGAGCTGGATGGACCAGCCGCTGGGCTTGGTAGGAGAAAGCTTCCCCTCTTCCTTTTCAATAAAACACACTACAGTGTGCACATCTGCCTCCCCCGCCCCCCAGATGCATTGGACTACAACGCTTGCATCTCCCAGGTAGGCGGACGCTCGAGAGAGGCTCCAGCACGGCTGCTGTTCCTTGTGAAGTAGAATGCATGAGTCAAAAGCCTGCATGTGCTGCCACGTAATACGTGGGATGGAGCTGGCGGCTGTTAGCCCCCCCCCCCGCACACACGGCCCTTTCTCCTCTCCGTGGTTCCCCCCCCTTCCTTTGTGGTGTCTCCCATCAGTAACTAATTATTTGCAACTGAAGCATCTCTGTTCAGACCTTTCCATTGGGCACCAGATGGGACGTTAACCCTCAAACCATCATCCTTGGCAAGAAACGCACATCTGCTGTAGAGGAGAGTGGGCAGAAAGGAGCCAGCCAGGGGCAGGGGGGGGGTGCGGTGGCAACGGAGATAAACTAGTCACCACGGATGGCTTTTAAGTGGCAAGCAGTCTCCGAGAGGCAGCGTCACAAAGCTGCAAGCATTCAGCCGCCACATCTCTTGACGTTTGCCTTCCCGGGCTGCACGAGAACTCTAATCTGGTGGTTGGGTTTGGGGTGGGGGTGTTCGTAAAGTTATCTTAGCTGCCACGATGTCTATGTTGGAAGGGGGAGCTCTTTTCTCCTCGTCGGCTATTTATAACTTCCTCATTCTAAAGAGTCAGAGGGGCTGGTTTTTGGCTTGGCTTTGCCAAGGAATGAAATGAAAAGCTTCAGCCTGGATGTTTTCAGTTTGTCATTCAAATAGATTTCAGCATTTTGTATGAGGGAGAGAGATTTGTAGCTGTTGAACAGTTCGGACAGCAGCCAAAGAGTTCATTCCCATTTCTCATGAAAGAAACCCCTGCTACCCCAAAGAAAAAAAGGGTCTACAGACCGTTTCTGAGGAGCAATAGAAGCCACTCACACCGTACCTTTACAATGGCTCTACTCCAAACCAGAATTTGACTAAAGAAGGCACTGCGCTTAAAATTTAGGCCTACAACAAGTACACTGTAATGTTCAAGGAAGATTTCACAGCAGCTTGGGGGTGGGGTGGCAATCTCTTCACCCCTTCCATACTTCCCACTTATGCAGCGTCATGGCTGTAAGTTCGTAGTCCTCTCTCCTTCTGGCTGCATTCACACATAACAATCAATGCTGCACAGTTACCATAGTTTGCGGTTTTTTACCATGATCAGCCCGACAGATGATCAAATGGTGTCATGCACACGTGCGCAGATGGGATTCCCAGGCATGCACGGGAGATGGAGGGCTTTGGTGGGAATGGTGGCTCAGACTCGGAGGCGGGGGAATGGAGGGCTGGCCCAGCTGCGACTCGGATACCGGACTTGATATTGGAGTTGTTGAGACTGTGAGGCTCCGGCTGCCCAAGCTCTCCCGGTGAGCTGGCCCGAGCCAGCTCTGGATCAAAGCACTTCAAGGACAACCACTGAGCCCCGTCCCTCCTGATTGTGCGAAAGAAGCTGGCAGGGAACAGGCTGAGGAGGGGTTCTCGGGCTTGGAGACGCGGACATGAGAGCTCAAGGATGCACCCACCGGCTGGACCAGTTAGGGGCTCAATGGGAAGACCATAGCACGCCTCCCTCCAGAGACCAGTCCCGAAGGGTTCATAAACAAAACTTCACCTTCCCATCCGGAGTGACTGTTTCAGGGCTTGGGAATACATTGTTGCTGAGAGGAATGAAGACTCTTCTAATAATTGCTGAAGTGCCTCTCTCGTTTGGGAGGGGGCACCTGGCTCTCGACAGATGGTTTCTACACTATTGTAGCTTCCACTTTCTCTGCTCAGTCCTCCCACAGCTGGCACATATCCCATCAGCCACTGTGCCTGACATTCAATCCCAGTGTGCACTGCTTCTTACTTATGTCACCTGCCTCTTCCTCGCTGGCCCACACGTAGAGGCTGAATGGCTGGAGCAGCTCCTGCAGTTGCCGGTCTTTCCAAGGACTCTGTGGTAGTTGCATGTCAGGAGAGTGGGAATCACGATTCTGGGTTCAGATGCAATGACAAGCCAGGGTGGCACAGAGAAACCACAGAACAAACTGCTATTTCTCATGGTTTCTGAAGATCGGACTTGCCATGCTGAGATACCATGAGCAGGTGTGGACAACATGGGAAAAACCCATCATGGCTGGTCATGTTGTCTGAAGCCAGCTTCTCCCCCTCTCCATTTGGAAGAGCGATGGCACATCACATAACGTGAAAGTGCAAGCTACGGGGTGTTTTCTCAGAGTCCTAAAGCCGCTCCTGGGCACAGGAGCAGGGGGCACTCGGGGTGCGGGCTAATTAACCACCCTGGACGCCAAAGAGTGTCTTGGCTGTAAACGGAGGGGTGGGGGGTTGGAGGATGTCAGGGAGGGCCCAGTAAGCCTTGCCTTCGGGCTGGCTCTTCCTTGTGTACAAAAACACGAGGGTGGTTGCTGTATAGATAGAAAGGTTTTTAATGTTTTACTGTATTTTAACATGTTGTGAGCCGCCCCGAGGCTTTGTTGCGATGGGGCGGCACATAAATGTTTTAATAAATAAATAAATAAATAAATTTGCTGGCAGTGGTGGTGGGGTTCTTTCCGTGGAAACTTAGGGTTCCAGCTGAGAAGCCGGGCAGGGGGTCCTCTGTTTCGGACTCAGCACAGTTTGTGAAGCCCTTGCCTTTCTGGACTCAACCCACTTTATCCATCTCCTTACCTGAGAATGTATATAGGACTATCTCTGCACATGGTCCTGCGCAAAGCAGCAGCAGCAGCCAGGTCCCTGTGCCAAAGGGCGTGCTCACACAGGGATGGATGTGGGCGTGCATTTGCATAAAATAGGAGATCCTCTAGTGCATTGGACAGGGTTTAACTCCCACATCCAAACAATCCTACAAGAGTACCAGTAGGGAAACAGCTCTGGAATCATGAGGGGGAATTAAAGTCTCTCCCAGTCAGCACCAGGAGAAGTGGCTGGAGCAGCTGCTGGGACAATGCCTGTCAGAACCCGTTCCTCCACTTATTGACGGGTTCCTCTCGTGCTCAGCCCAGTCGTCAAAGGAGAGCTGAGCCAAGAGGAGGCCCACAAATGCTCACGGGGCCCCTCTTGTGCAGTGGGCAGCCTTCTTCTGAGCCACACGCTCCAGCCCAAGGGGGGGCTGCACCAGACCCAGAAGCGGGGCCCTGCTGGCTTCGCATGGGTGCGCACTGGGTGCGCTCTCCAGGAGCTTGGGCTCAAAGCAGACTGGTGTCCAGGGAGCTCAGCCCAGGGAAGCGGACGCATCCCCACCGATCCCTAGCTGGAGTCTCTCTAGAGCTCAGCACTCGCAGCAACAGAGGGCCCCTTCAGACGCAGGGGCTTCTGCTTGCCCAAGGTGAGCGTGGTTCAGGTGCCAGGGTGCACAGGCAGGCAGGCCTAACGCAAAGGGGAAGCGGTGTCTGTCAGGGCTGCACGTCCACAGGCTTGGGTCCGGGGCGTGGGATGCCAGGGCTCCGCAGACGGTATGCAACTGGGGAGGAGGTCTGACGGAAGTACAGCAGCCCCAGAGGACGCCTGGGAGGCAGTTCCAGGCATGTGGGGCAGAAAGGGAGAGAGGGCGGTGTCATCTAAGCAGAGACAGTGGGAGGCAAGGGGCACCTTGCCCGCCCTTCTCAGCACCCACCAATATGCCCCACGCCCCCTTCCTTTTTCATCCACCCCATGCCTGCAGAGAAGAGCCATGAGCTGGGGGTGGCGAGGAAAGCCTTGTGTGCCAGCCAGCTGCTTGGCGGGGACAGAGACACGGACGTGTGCGTGTGCGAGCACAGACCTCGGGTGCGAGCCGTTGCCCATTCATCCACACGATGCCATTGCTTTACATCTCCCAGTTGGTCCTTAAACTAAGAAGTGGTGCTATGGGGGAGAATAATTGCCCATTAAAAAAAGCATGATCAGAGCTGAGTGATACCTCATAGCCAGCAGTTCTAATTACCCTCTAATTACCACCGTGTAACTAGCAGTGGGATAAATTCCCTGTCGCAGAGTCTTGGGGGGTTGTCTGGAAAACAAATGGCTGAGGTTGGGACTGAGCACTGAGGAGCTGTGCGCCGAAATCATTTTGACCACTGGTGACATCTTCCTTGCCATGCGTGGAGGCAGCCATCCAGCGTTAATTGGCTGCTCGCTTATTGAGATGCGTGCGTGCATATTTGTTAACAAAACAACATCACCAAAATTCACGAAAACATATTTGTCTCCATCAAGGAACAAGGCTGTGCACCAGGGCTGCTGAGCCTTGACCTGGGCTGGGGGCGGGGTGAGTCCGGCCCCCGGGGCCGCTCCCCTTACCCGGTTTACCCCCAACCAGAGATTGGTTTGTGGAGTCCTGGCTTCTGAGCAGTTTTTTCCCGATTCCAAAAGGTCGAAAAGCCTTGCTAAGGCCTAGTTGCTGGCAGTACGTGCTTTGAATTACAGGATTATGGCATTTGGGGCACTGGGACATTTTGGCCTGGCCCCCTTGACCTACGGCCCCATCCGCTGCTGGAATGTGGCAAGCGGCACCCAAAAGGTGATCCAAAATCGGACCCAGCCGTCGGGCCGCAAGGGACTTGGCGTCCGTCCCCTAGCCTGTGCTCGTCTGTGGCAGCACTGGAGAACACAGGCAGCATCTCCTTTGGGGTCTGGGTGAGGTGCGGTGGGCAAGGCATCTTCAGCAGGCCCCCTCACGCAGCCGGGATTGAGGGGACGCTAAGGGGGATCCCAAGCGTGCTTCCTCCAGCTTCCTGGGATGGTCTGTGCCATGTGAGCCCAGGAGCCCTGGGGCTACGAGTCACTGCCCGCTGGGGCCACTTGTGAATCACCAAAAAAGCAGATACGCCCCAGCACAAGAGAGGACCAAAGAGGGTGCTGATTCCCATGAAATCAGCCAGAGGGTGGGGCTGGAGACAAGAGAAGCCCCCAGCCTCAACCAGGCCAGGGCTAGAGCAGTGCGCTTCGGCTCCAGGGCCTTGTGTTCTGGACTTTACCTTTGATGAAGCCTTTGTGCAGCTGACACACCTGGGCTCCTGATTGACTCCACTTCTTGACTGCAGCAGAGAATCATGGGATAGTAGAGCTGGAAGGGGCCATGAAGGCCACCGGGTCCACCCCCCGGCTGCTGCAGGACGCAGGCTCACACCACCCCACTCAGGTGGCTGCCCAGTTCCTTTCTCAATGTCTCCAGTGAGGGAGAGCCCACCACCTCTCTCTGCAGGTGGTTCCACTGCCATATTGCTCTGACCGTGAAGAATCTTTTCTTGATGTGCAGCCTGAATCTGAGTTGTTGCAGCTTGAAGTGATTATTCCGTGTCCTGCACTCTGGCATCAGCAGGAAGAGATCTTGACCTTCCCTTTTGCGGCAGCCTTTGAGGTACTTATGGAGGGATATACTAGTGCAATTCTGTGTCAAGGTTCCAAGGTAGCTAGACAGAGGGGACTCCGTGGATGTGGTTTACCTGGATTTCAGCAAGGCCTTTGACAAAGTGCCCCATGATATCCTGGTGGAGAAACTGAGGAGTTTTGGGATACACCAAAGCACTGTCCGGTGGATTAGGGCATGGCTGACTGACCGAAAGCAGAAGGTAACCATTAGCGGGGAATCGTCGGGATGGCAGCCAGTGACAAGCGGGGTCCCCCAGGGCTCTGTCCTGGGGCCGATCCTGTTTAATCTTTTCATTAACGACATGGAAGAAGGGGTGAACAGTCTGCTGATCAAATTCGCAGACGACACTAAAACTGGAGCAGTGGCCACAACTGAGGAGCAGATACACCAGATCCAAAAGGATCTGGACAGACTATGGAAGTGGGCAGGAGACAACAGGATGGCGTTCAATGTGGAGAAGTGAAAGGTCTTGCACTTGGGGCATGGGAATGGGTGTCATAAGTACAGGTTAGGGGACAAGTGGCTGGAGAGCAGCACTTGTGAAAGGGACCTCGGGGTACTGGTTGACCGCAGGCTAAACATGAGCCGGCAGTGTGATGTGGTGGTCAAGAGGGCGAACGCCACCCTTGGTTGCATAGCCGGACGTGTGGCTTCTAGATCAAGAGAGGTATTGCTACCACTCTATACGACTCTGGTGTGCCCACGACTGGAGTATTGTGTTCAGTTCTGGACCCCTCATTACAGGAAGAATGTAGCCAGGTTAAAGTCAGTGCAGTGTAGGGCCACACCAGCATAGGTTGGTGGCCGAATTGCAGGGAAAGCCATATGAGGTGAGACAGAGGGAGCTGGGTTTTTCAGCCTGGAGAAGAGGAGACACAGAGGGGATCTGTTGGTGACATACAAGCATGTGAGGGGGTGTCACACAGAGGTGGGTAGAGACCTGTTCTCCCCTGCAGAGGAAGGCAGGACGCGCTCCAATGGAGCAAAGCTCAGGGAGCCAAGGTTCAATGTGGATGCCAGGAAGCACTTCCTGACAGTTAGGACCCCGAGGGCGTGGAATGGGCTTCCACGAGAGTCATTGAGGCCCCATTGGTGAGGGTGTTCAAAGACAGGCTGGACATGCACATGGTGGGCATGTTGTGAGCGGAGCCGGCTGGAGCCGGGGGTCAGACTAAATGGCCCTGGAGACCCCTTCTGACCCGCTCTGTTTCTATGTTTCTATGATATCATGTCTCCCCTCAGTCTTCTCTTCTCAAGGCTCATGTATCTGGCTGATCATCTGTGCGTGGACCTTGACTGCTACTTCCTTAACCGGCTCCCCAGTGGACTGAGACCTTCATGCTTGACCAATGACTGGTTTGTGGCCTTGCATTTTTGATTGCCCCATAACTTGCTGTAATACCGATTCTGATTCAGCTACTGCAGGACACCCGCCTTACATCATATTTACATGAAACTGCCGGGAGAGCTCATCTCAGGAGGTCACTGGGGCAACTTGATGCTCTTGCTCTCGGGACTTAAGTTGCAATCCTTGTGCCCTGCCTGGCTTTGGTAAAGGGCTGGATGAGGATGGGCAGGGTCAGGTCAAAGTCACTGGCCTTGTGGTCAGTGGGCTTTGGGAATGGGACTCAGTCTGCTCTGGAGGGTTACATCCCCCTGAAGGATGACGTCCACAGGCTGGAAGCATTCCCAGGCAGCACGCTGTTCCTGGATCAGCTGGTGACGCCAGGAGTGCTCTTGCGCAGTGGCGTTGGATGGGCCCGCAGTGCCCCTTCCTAAGCCAGCCCAGCTTGGCAGCCGTTATCCATGCCATGCTCAGGAGAGTGTCCAGGAGCCAGGCTCCGTGCAAATAGGCTGCTTAGCAGGGCACTGCCTGCTGCACCTGCCTCGCAGGACTCGTCCTGCTGCCAGTGGCTTCCTGGGCTTGAGCCAAGCTGTTGGTTTTAACCTATAAAGCTCTAAATGGCTGACGGCCTGCTATGTAAGAGGGCACCCGTCCAGCTATCAAGATGTGTAGGAGAAGCTCTTCTGAGGCCGCCTTTCCCTGGCCAGGCCCATTTGTCAGGCATGCATGGAAGGCCTTCGTCCTCGGTTAACCCCAAGCAGCGGGATATACTCCCTCAGCAGCGACAAAGGGCCCCACCTCTGGCAGAGGCGTGGAGATGCCGCTTTCAGTGTAGACTTTTCCGGTGGCGTAGGCTTAACGTTTTGATCGCCTTTACGCTATCGATTTTGATATTTGCAGGTTTGACTGTTTTTGGCTGTACAAGGTGTGGATGGTCTGCGCTAAGGATGCGTGAGGAATTGGTTTTGGGGGTGGGAACATCGACATCTTAGGAATCAGTGAACTAAAATGGACAGGCATGGGTGAATTTAGTTCAGATGACCATCAGGTATACTACTGCGGGCAAGAATCCCTCAGAAGAAATGGAGTAGCCTTCATAGTCAATAAAAGAGTAGGAAAAGCAGTACTGGGATACAATCTCCAAAATGACAGAATGATCTCAGTTCGAATCCAAGGCAAACCATTCAACATCACAATAGTCCAAGTCTATGCCCCAACCACTGGTGCTGAAGAGGCTGAAGTTGACCAGTTCTATGAAGGCCTACAACACCTGCTAGAATTAACTCCAAAAATGATGTCCTTATCATCATGGGGGATTGGAATGCTAAAGTAGGAAACCAAAAGATAACTGGAATAACAGGCAAGTTTGGCCTTGGAATACAAAATGAAGCAGGGCATAGGCTGGTAGAATTTTGTCAGGAGAATACGATGGTCATAACAAACACTCTTTTCCAACAACCCAAGAGACGTCTCTACACATGGACATCACCAGACGGTCAACACAGAAATCAGATTGACTATGTGCTCTGCAGCCAAAGATGGAGAAGTTCTATACAGTCAGTAAAAACTAGACCAGGAGCTGACTGTGGCTCAGATCATGAGCTTCTGGTGGCAAAATTTAGGCTTAAGTTGAAGAAAGTAGGGAAAAGCACTAGGCCACTCAGGTATGACCTAAATCATATCCCTGATGAATATAGAGTAGAGGTGACAAATAGATTTAAGGAATTAGATCTGATAGACAGAGTGCCTGAAGAACTATGGACGGAGGTTCGCAACATTGTACAAGAGGCAGCAACTAAAACCATCCCAAAGAAAAAGAAATGCAAGAAAGCAAAATGGCTGTCTGAGGAAGCTTTACAAATAGCTGAGGAAAGAAGGGAAGCGAAAGGCAAGGGAGAAAGAGAAAGATACAAACAATTGAATGCAGAATTCCAGAGAACAGCTAGAAGAGATAAGAATGCCTTCCTAAATGAACAGTGCAAAGAAATAGAAGAAAACAATAGAATAGGGAGGACCAGAGATCTCTTCAAGAAAATTAGAGATATGAAGGGAACATTTCATGCGAAAATGGGCATAATAAAGGACCAAAATGGCAGGGACCTTACAGAGGCAGAAGAGATTAAGAAGAGGTGGCAAGATTACACAGAAGAACTATACAAGAAAGAGCTTAACATCCCTGATAACCACGATGGGGTGGTCCCTGACCTCGAGCCAGACATCCTGGAATGTGAAGTGAAATGGGCCTTAGGAAGTCTGAGCAACAACAAAGCTAGTGGAGGTGACAGCATTCCAGCTGAGCTATTCAAAATCCTGAAAGATGATGCAGTTAAAGTGCTACACTCAATATGCCAGCAAATTTGGAAAACTCAACAGTGGCCACAGGATTGGAAAAGGTCAGTTTACATTCCGATCCCCAAGAAGGGCAATGCCAAAGAATGTTCAAACTACTGCACCATTGCACTCATTTCACATGCTAGCAAAGTGATGCTCAAAATCCTACAAGCTAGGCTCCAGCAGTATGTGGACCGAGAACTACCAGAAGTACAGGCAGGATTTCGAAGAGGGAGAGGAACTAGAGATCAAATTGCCAACATACGCTGGATCATGGAGAAAGCCAGGGAGTTCCAGAAAAAGATCTACTTCTGCTTCATTGACTACGCTAAAGCCTTTGATTGTGTGGATCACAACAAATTGTGGCAAGTTCTTAAAGAGATGGGAGTACCAGACCATCTTATTTGTCTCTTGAGAAACCTATATGCAGGTCAAGAAGCAACAGTGAGAACTGGACACGGAACCACTGATTGGTTCAAAATTGAGAAAGGAGTTCGGCAAGGCTGTATACTGTCACCCTGCCTATTTAACTTATATGCAGAGCACATCATGAGAAAGGCAGGGCTAGATGAATCACCAGTTGGAATCAAGATTGCTGGGAGAAATATCAACAACCTCAGATATGCAGATGATACCACTCTCATGGCAGAAAGTGAAGAGGAACTAAAGAGCCTCTTGATGCGGGTGAAGGGGGAGAGCGCAAAAGTTGGCTTGAAACTCAACATTAAGAAAACTAAGATCATGGCATCTGGTCCTCTCACTTCCTGGCAAATAGATGGGGAAGAAATGGAGGTAGTGACAGATTTTATTTTCCTGGGCTCCAAGATCACCGCAGACGGGGACTGCAGCCAAGAAATTAAAAGACGCTTGCTTCTGGGGAGGAAAACTATGGCAAATCTAGATAGCATACTAAAAAGCAGAGACATCACCCTGCCAACAAAAGTGCGTATAGTCAAGGCTATGGTTTTCCCAGTTGCAATGTATGGCTGTGAAAGCTGGACAATAAGGAAGGCTGAGCGCAAAAGGATTGAGGCCTTTGAGTTGTGGTGCTGGAGAAGACTCCTGCGAGTCCCTTGGACTGCAAGGCGATCAAACCGGTCAGTCCTAGAGGAGATCAACCCTGACTGCTCTTTAGAAGGCCAGATAGTGAAGATGAAACTCAAATACTTTGGCCACCTAATGAGAAGGAAGGACTCCCTAGAGAAGAGTCTAATGCTGGGAACAATAGATGGCAAAAGAAGAAGGGGACGGCAGAGGATGAGGTGGCTGGATGGAGTCACAGAGGCGGTTGGTGTGAGCTTGAGTGGACTCCGGGGGATGGTGGAGGACAGGAGGGCCTGGAGGAATGTTGTCCATGGGGTCGCGATGGGTCGGACTCGACTTCGCGACTAACAACAACAACAACAACAATCTGTCGGAAACCCCGGGCTCGGCTCCCTGGACTCGGGTCTGCTTTCCCACAGTGGTGAGTCTGACTTTCTGGAATTGAGCCCCAGGAAAGGCTGTCCCTTTTCCGCACCATGTGCCCGCACTTTGCTTGGTGATGCTGCACGTGAAGCAGAAGAAGGCTGCCGGCCGGGCAGCCTTCACACCACGAGCGTCTGCAGCCGTCCTTCTGCTGGGCTAGCTCTCTGCAGCACAGGAGGCAGTCTGTGAACGCCGGACTGTCAGACTCCTTGGACCTTCGACGCATCCCTCGTTTGCACCACATTTGGATCACATTTCTGACAACTCCCTCCATGTTTGTGTAGCAACAATAATATGACCGTTTAGCTGTAAGCCATTATAAAAGCCACGGATGTTATCAGCCACTTGTTTCAGTGTGTTTCCAATCAAGGTGTACCCAGCTCACACCTTCTGGAATTAAGATAGCCTGGACCCAATCTGTGGCCTTCGGCTGGCAATATAATTTGCAGACCAAAGAAGCCGCATTCAAAAGAACGGGTGCTTTTGGAAAATGCACGTGAAAGAGCCGTGTGCTTTTGGAAATAGGCAAACATACTTGAAACAATCTGAGAAAAATGCATTCATTTTCTACGATGCCCAAAACTGAAGTGTACAGCTGGAAAAATACGCATGAAAACATGCATATGGATTTCCATGTGCAAAAGGAAAAGCAAAGCTCTGATCTAACAGGGACTGCAGAAGAACAAGCTGGAAGACTTTTCTAGCCCTGCTCAGGGACTGGACTGAATGGCCCTCCTGGCCCCTTCACGCATCGCAGACAGAAACTGAAGGGACGTTTGGTATCGAGCAATCACCAAGAATGGTTTTATCCCACCTCCGGACATTTTTGACCGCAACTCCCAGAATTCCTGACCATTTAGTCATGTTGGCTAGGAATGATGGGAGCTGAAGTCCGAAACATCTGAATGGCACCAGGTGGGGGAAGGCTGGTCCAGAGATTGCTCTTCAGCAATCTAGATAGGTAGTAAAGGCAGAACCAAATGTACCTGGTACAACAATTTCACTCCAAATGCACGAGAAACATTTTCCACAGCCTCTCGAAGCAGACAGTGGGCAACGTAATGACAATTTGCTCCACTAACAAAACGTGGAAGAGCAACTTCCTACACTGGCTTTCTAAACCGGCAGGACCCCGCTGCGGGCAATGCTTTCGACCGAGTGCGTTGCCGACGGAGCTGGGTTCGAGCCTTCCTATCTGTTGGGCTGCTCCTGCTAAGCAATGAGGGAGCCTTCACGTCGGGCCCACGCACGCCTCAGCCTGGCGCTGGAATGCTGTTGTCCGTTTGTGCAGGAGCAAGGAAGGGTGGAGAGCTGGTGACCCTTTGGGGGACTTGGGGATCCCCAGAACTGGACCCGGGGAGGTGGCTCAGTTGAACACTCCATGCCTTCCTGCAGCTGGCAGTCCCTCCAGCTTGCCCCATCTCATCCATCCAAGCAGAACGCTTGTGACTCCGTAATGCAGGGGTGTTGAGAGCCGGTAGGGTTGGAGCGCTGGCTGGGGCTGGGAGATGCTGGCATCTAGTCCCCGTTGGGCGAGGATGCTCCCTGGTGACTTTGGGCCCGTCATGGATGCTTGGCTTGGCCCACCTCACAGGGGTCTTGTGAGGATCAAAGGGAGGGAAGGGAGGCTTCGTCTTGCCTGCATGGGCGCTCCTTGGAGCAATACACGCAGGAATAAAAAAGCCAACTCTTCCAGCCTGAAGGTAGAAGTCCATCTTGGACTGTGGGTCCAGGGCAAATGGGCGATATCCAGACTGCCTACATGATACACCTTAAAGGTCTTTCCACCAGTAATTGAACCTGGGGAAAACAGTTCCATCCTTTAGACTGGGAAAACGCCGCACAAACGCCAAACCCCCCAGTAGCCGCTAGACGGGCCAGGCACAGCGGGAAGCCGTGTGACCCTCCTGGGGGCCCAGCAGAGCCGGGTTCTGCACACCTGCTGCGATGGTCTGGACCACACAAGTCAACGACGTGGGAGTAGATCCTGGGTGTCTGTTAGGCACCACTTTTTTGCTATAAAAATTGACAAACAGCTGTAGAATAATCAAGGACATAACAAGATGACCAGAGAATGTGGTTTAAATA
Organism: Varanus salvator macromaculatus; assembly: GCA_023646645.1. Classification (NCBI taxonomy): domain Eukaryota; kingdom Metazoa; phylum Chordata; class Lepidosauria; order Squamata; family Varanidae; genus Varanus; species Varanus salvator. The sequence continues at coordinate 12,371,839 of JAIXND010000624.1, read as the reverse complement.
ATAACAATAGCAGGAATCCTTGGGAATTATGGAATAATTTGATTGTGCAGAAGGTTTGAGTTCAGACTCTTCTGTGGAGGTCTGAAAATGCAAGGTTGGAATAACAGCTGCTGCCCCCAGCCCCCACGCAAGGCCTTGCAAAGCGATTTCCCAGCCAGAACTGCTAGAATCGAGCTGCAACCCTCTTCCCTGCTGCTGCTGCTGGAAAATCACTTCCGAGCCTCTGAATCTTGGGATGCCAGGGAGCCTCTGAGGTTTCCAGTTCTGCCTGAGTCAGCTCAGCGCTGAGGCGGTGGGCGTGGGATGCCCGGAGACGTGTGGTTCTGGAAAGCCTCCCTCTAGGTTTGCCCTTGACTCTGCTCTGGAAACGTCGCCCAGCCTTGCATTTTAATTTTCCATCCCTCTTTGGGGAAACCCTTTGTGGCAATAATCGGAAAGCTTCCGTGCATAGCGAGCAAAGCCAGAAGGGCAAGTCACTGTCGGGTTTTCTCAAGAAAGCAAGAATCAAGAAAGGGTCGATTATTTTTCTGCAGACGTACTGGCTTTTCTTTTTTAATATATAAATTCCCAACACCCATCTTTCTCCCCTCCTGCCCCACCACATACGTCCTTTATCACTCTTTCCTGAGTGGAGCAAGAGGTGGCCAGACTGATTTTGGGAAGGACTATAGCTTGGCGGGGGAAAGCGCGGCCACTTAAGAATCACAAAAAAGCGGGAAGAGGAAGATGAAGGCATGCCGGATTTGTGTACACTGTCCATATGTCCATATGCAACACTATTTATTATTTATTTGTTTGCTTATTAAATATATACCCCGTCTTTTTTATTCCAAAGAACCCAGAGTGGCTTTCATCGTTCTCCTCCTGCTGCTCTCCATCTTATCCCCACAACAACAACCCTGTGAGGTAGGATGGGCTGAGAGTCTGTGACTGGTCCAGAGTCACCCAGTTGGTTCCATGGCTGAGCAGGGACCAGAACCCAGATCCCCCGAGTCCCAGTCCACACTCCACGCTGGCTTTAGGCATAACAAATATGATTTGAATAGATATATAGCAAGTCTCACCACAGCATGGAAGAGTGGGACAGCTCAGCCTGCTGTCCTGCTACTTACAGCAGTCTGGACGGTTCCTGGTCTTCCAGCTGGAACGAGACTGTACAGCCCTTCAAAAGTTGGGCACCTTCAAACAGAGGACACATGTCCGCAGTATTCAGACCACAGACTGCTCTACAGCATCTCCTGTACCGACACGAGCAGGCGGCTGAGATCCCACAGGGCTGCTGCCAGCCAGAGGGGCAGGTGTTGTTGGGCCAGGCTGGCCAGGGGGCCAACAGATGCAGGATTCGGGGGCTTCCTCAATCGTGCCTCCAAAGAGCAAGGCTGGACTCTGGCTCCCCGGTTCAGGCCCACTTTCCCACAGCAGAGAGGCCAACGTGGTGCCACGCATGTGGCACATTCACGTGGGCACCGACCAGGAAGCGAGCGCTGAGCGAGTGCTGTGCAAGGGGCGCCCTTCTCCCACACACGCGCTTGGCAGCCTTTGCTTGAGCTGCACGTGCTGCAAAAGGAGGTTGCCAGAATTCTGCCCATGCTCACGGGTTTCCTCTCGACTCGACACACTTCCTAAGCTGGGGCAGAGCATGGAGGAAGTTGGGGGAGCAGAGGAGCCCAATCCCCAGGAACCAGCTGAGCCCGAGCACTTACTCGTACCTGCACAGAGCGGCACTGCTGAAAATGCACGGATGCCCCCGCATGCACATGTTCATGCTTTAGCCCATGGGAAGAAATGCACAGCTTTCAATGTTCTGTATTTTCCTACAACCAGAAAAATCCCAGAAAGTTAAAAACAAGACAAAGAAAGTCCTCTGTGAATGTCCAGAGTCTATGCAACTTTTTAAAAAGCCAGCCCCTCCGCAGCATCCATGGACCAGAGTAATAGAAAGGGATTTCTATTTCTGTGGATTTCTCTGGCATCCCGCCTAACTCTCGCTTTGGATTCCCTCAGAGTATTCTGCATGGAGCTGCCTGAGCATGGCCAGACTCTTCAAGGGTTCAAGCCTGGCGGCTGGGCTGCTGGCTGGAGCCACCTTGTTTCTGCGCTTTGGAGCGCTTGATGGCTGGCCATCTGGGGAGCCCCTGATGAGCCTGCCCAAGCACCTGGACACCCCCTTCCTCAAATGCTCGCCTGGCACTAACCTCTTCGGCCCTGTGAAAGTTGTCAAGCCCGTGGAACTCCCATGGGGAACTGGCCGCACTCTCGGGGTCTCTGGAAGTCCGAGGGTGTCCTTCCTGGCCCAGCCACCCGTGTCCCCTCGAGGCTGAGCGGGCACTGCTGCATGCCAAGGCTGGGCCCAGGCACCCAACCTGCCCCCCGACTTCTGTGGCCCCCGCTCGCCGCAATCTTGGCTCGCACTGCAGTGTGGAGTTATAGGAGGGTTCAGTGTATTTTGGTCCGACTTGGGAGATCTGTGTGTTTGGGGCTGTGCTTTATACAATGTGTGTATTCTGGTAATTTTGAGTCATGCCAAACAGCTGCTCAGCCTTCCCACGTGCAGCTAAGTGATGCAGCCTCCTCAGCTAATAAATTGGGGAGGGGGTCACCAAGTGTGTCCCGGGCACTGTGCCTGGTGTGACGCTACCCCCCCACCCCAGGGCTGTCTCTCCATGCCCATCTTTACCTGTCGATTTCACTTTTCATGAGTTACGTTCACAGATTACATTTCTGTCTTGCCCTGTGGCTGAACCTCTCTGGGCTTGCAGATATTTGAGACCTTAGCATACATTATGCATGATCCGTGTCATGAAAATAATTTTCATACAAACCTAAAAAGAGACTGCACATATGGAAAGACACCTGCAGCTGAGCAATTTTAAATAATCAACAAGGAGAGAAACCTGGGACCCAATTAAAATCCTCACTGTGTGCAGCAAAGGCCAGAGACAAAGGTCTTAACCTGATGCTGAGAAGCAATAAAGTTGGCGGCTGGGAGGCCCCATCAGGGCAATAATTCCGCGACTGAGGGGGCCACCACTGAGGAGGCCCCTTGCTAACAGCCGCTTCCACGCTTCCCTCAGAGGAGGTGCCCAGAAGGGGCTCTAGGTGGCGAATGCCGCGTATTCCACTTCTGCTTCCTACAGGCCCCGCACAATAGCGCAGGCTTGCAAGTGCCCTGAAGTCGGAGGGGACTGTGCATATCGTCTGGAAACTGTACAATATCCTGCTAAACTGTGTGTGTTTCTTACGGCCTCTGAGCATGTAAATGAATGAGAAAATGGGCAGGACTCCTTTCCGTGGATACGTCATGGGCACGTTTTTTCATGAGGCGAGGTAAATGTGCACAGTGGGCCATTGTTACGCCTTTGACCATTCATATCGCATTATCCTCTGCCGGGCCACCCACGTTACGCTTTGGGGAAAACGACGTTTCTGGCCATGCCAAGACTTCCGCTCAAGTTCGGCTGAGCACAGGTGGTAGCCCTTTGCCGACTTCCTCGCTCAGCCCAGAAGGCCTTGAGAAGACGCCTGGTTTTCTGACATCAGCTGCCTTATCACGAATCTGTGAGAGCCGCTTCGGGGATCTTTTTGCATAAAAAGTGGGGGAGGGGAGGGAAGAAATGATTTAAATAAATACATCTTGTGCCACAATAAATTTGTCAGGCTTTACGGCCCCACAATATTCTCTGCTGCGCTTGCTGCAAGTGACTCACATGGCTTCCCCTGGAAGAAGAATAAACCAAATGGGCAAGCTGTTTTGCAATTACTCCCCTTTTGCGAGCCGCGCGAAGCTGCGCTTCGGTTCTCCATTATGCTGCTCGAATGGGGAATGTGGCGCACAATTAAACGAGCTGTGGATAATAATGTGAGCTGCACAATCCCATCAGCACTGCAAACATCACACAGTTGCCTCCGTAGTAAATACCGGAAACATGCAACTTCAGCACACGAGGAAGTAAAATATCAGTAAAAATAAAGGGCTAGTTTTATAACTGGGGGCGGCGGGGGGGGGGTCCTTCACTTCTAGCACTGTCTCTTGCAGCATTTCTAAAGCCGCGAACACTTGGAATATTACCCGCTTTCTCTCCGAAAAAAGAAACAAGTCTCTCTCGAGTCCCAGCAGAGCAAGCGGGAGCACCGCAGCTGCCCGGCCCTGACAATGGCCCTTCTGTCTGACTTCGGGTTCTCCCTCAGGCCTCAGCGATGCTTCGCAGACTGCTGGGTGGAACAGCATTCGGCTCTCTCTTCCAGAGCCACGCTGGCCAGGGAGCTCAGACAGGAAAAAGGAACATTAGTGGCAGCTATTTTAGTCCCATAAAGTAGGCTGCCACTGGCTGCTGTAAAAGTCATACTTCCTTGTGGATTTCCCCTTCCCCTTGTTCTCTTGAGACGCTTCTCTTTGCCTTCTCTCCCTGGAGGTTGCTTGATACTGAGCCAGATCGCTCATTTGGGCCAGTGTTGTGAACACAGGCTGGCAGCAGCGGCCCTCCAGGGTCTCAGGCAGGAACCTTTCCACTTGGGGAGGCCCCGGATCCAACTGGAGACCTCCCACAAGCAAAGCATGTGTCCAGCGCCGGATCGGCACCTGCCCTTTTGAAGCCAAAACACTGAAAGCTGTAATATGGCTCCTGATGAAGGGATGCTGCAAACCCCAAGAAACAATGGAAGAGCGCAAGAATCCTGTCGGGTCACACCAAGGGCCGCTCTGGAGCAGCATTGGCGTGCCAGGTGGGTGGGCTCCATTGTTTCACCTGACTAAGGCACGTTTGCGCTGACTTCTGACTTCTCCCTCTTAAGGGTGTTTTTTAAAGGTGCGCTGCTTTTTTTACATTGTCGTTGCACTGGTGTTTATTGTACATTGTTCTGAGGGGCCACATGGGCAGAAAACCGATGTGCAGCTATAAGTTTGGACACAATGGGGCTGGGGGCTGAGGGCTGGGGGGCTTTTTTCCTGGCCACATAGGCTTAAGACTGTGCATTGATGCTCAGATGCTTGAGGGACAGAGCTCAGCTCTGAGCATCTCTCCCCAGTAGAAAGATGGGGAAAAGCAGTGGCTCATGGGTGGCACTTTAGCCTAGCATCTGCTTCACCACTGAGCCAAAGGAGAAGGGAAGAGAAGACTTGGGGGCGGGGCGAGGGGAAGCCACCTTATTCCCAGCTAGCTCCCTGAGCCGAACTGGGCCGATAGCTGTGCAGAAGGGTTCGGAGCGGGGTTTTGCCTTGGCACCACATGGAAGCGTGGGGGACTGGACGCAGGGAAAGCTGAGCACAATATCAGTGCTCGGCCATCCAGCGGCAGGCCTTTCTCCAGGAAAGGGCCCCATTCTGGAGCAGCTGGGTTGATGCTTCATAGCAGATGCCAGACTGAGGGCACAGTGTGGGGACATGGCCAGCACCACCCTATGCGTGCTCAGACAGAAAAGAATCCCCAAACTGCCAGCATTCCCCAGCCAGCATGGGAGCCGCAGGACTTTTTTCTGCTTAAAAATCCACAAGATTGTGGTCATAGAACACTAATATATTACTGCTTGGCATTAAAAAATCCCTCAGGGTGATTCAGATCCTGAAACACCTTTTGTTGAGAACTCAGCACTGCATCTCTCCCACTCTTTCTGGAATCGGATGTTCCTGGAGTCTTGTAGGCATGGCTGGGCCCACGGCATGGTCTTCCAGAACTGCCTCGAGAAGTTCAGAAGGCTTCAGGTGGCTCAGTAACCTCCCCCTCCCATGCACGGTGCAGATCCCCCTTGGAGGCTCGGCAAACAAGCTGATGACCTCCTGGAAATGGCCGCACTTCTGACTCCAAGCTCCCATTCCCAACCGCTCTCCCCATAGGACGGCCCCAGATTTTCCAATGACTGTGGGCTAATTTCTTTAGGCTCCAGAAATGAGCACCGCAATGCTAATATGACTTAAGAAAGCAAACCACAGTCTTCAGCCTGGAGGGAGAAATGCGCAATGAGGCTTTCTGGGCTGGCAAGCGGAGCTCCCATTCAGAGATCAGTTTCCCCTGGAAGGGAGCGAAGCGTCACACGCAGCACCACCCCGGTTCCCATTTGTGCATTTCCTCCTTTCCTCTACTCCATGATAGCATGCCAGCCTGGCTAGGCAATGATGGGAGTTGTAGTCTGACACATCTGAAGCACTTCTGGGTGGGGACAGCTGATGTAGGTTGCATTGGTTTACTCTGCAAATTGGTTTACTCTCTACTATTCTCTGCTGATTTCAAAGTCAAACTGGTAATTAATGGAACAAAGCACACCTGAAGAGTATAACGATCTCACCGTAAGGTGGTCAGCACCACAAGGCCTGGACTTCCTGAAGCTTCAAAGAGTGCCTCTGAGCATGCCTAACGTGCACATTTCCCGCTCCTCCTTGCTGCGGAATTCTAGCCAACTTCCAGCAATGGAGACCATGCGAACCTGGCACCGGAAGCAGCATGTTCAAAGCCATGCTGGCGTTGAGGTTTGGCCCAATTGCTCTCTTGCACCCGAGCATGAATATGCAGCGCTCGCCTTCAGGCATGCGCCCTGCATCTAGGAGGAGTGGGGTGTGCAAGCAGAGAGTTCTCCCAGGCCGCCTCTGATCCTTTTGGACACGGGGGGGAGGGGGGGATGCAAAATGGCAGCATTGTGAGGGCAGCAGGACCTGCTTCTGGTGGGGGACCCTCCATGGCCACCGCAAGCCTGCTTCTGCGAGGATAAAAGGAGGGCGAGGGAGCCGCACTTGCTGCCCCGCACTCCTCGGAAGAAGGCGATGCTCTGCGGTTTGCCCCGAAACAGCGCCCCTCTTTTGCTTGCACGTTTCCCGCGCAAGCACCTCTGGGGCTTGGGCCGTTCTTCTGGCCAAGCCTCACGGGCGTCCCCCTTTCCCCTTCCTTTGTGACCGGCGTGTGCCCGCAGGCCTGCTGGGGTGCGCAGTGCGTGCCAGCCTGGATTTCAGGCGTTCCAGTCAAGAAGGGAGGATTCACTGCCAACTCACAGTGCGGCCCTTGACCAGCGGGTGGTCCCAATCCATCAGTGCACGTCCCCTGTGCTCCATCGGGGTGCACGCACAGCTCTGCAAAATCATTGCCCTTCCCTACAGAGCAGCCGGGTGGTCGAAACTATTTTGCTGGCAAGCGCATTTTGACCCCTTGTGTTTTGAAGACACCAGGCAATGGCATCCATGGACAGGGTGTAGGCCCAGGTGATCAGCGGCACCTGAGCCTCCCGGTTTGGCCACGCGGCAGCATCAGGCCAGGCAAATTCCGCTATTCCTGGCCGGTGTTCACCCACGCGTCTGTCCTGCCCCACGTCCACATCCATTCTTTGCTTTTGGGTTGCTTCCAGACAAGCTCACACTTAGGGTCACCCACTGAGACGCCTCACGATCCATTTGAGCCAAACAGAGTTCAGTGGCCCTTCCCTGAGCCTGGCTAAATTGGGAACCGGGGTGATATTCTTAAATTCAAAAAGTTCTCTCAAATGCGCATTTCAAAATGTGTTATGATACATTTTGGAGGCTGAGGCTTGCAGGAAGAATTGGGAAGGTGAGCGCTGGTGGACTGCTGCATCCCATTAGACTGAGAGGTGCGTATCAGGTCAGTTTATTCGGGAACTGGCAATGACCAGGTTCCTCAGGCTTCTCCAGAGAAAAATGGGCAGATGTAAATTCTTGTCAAACTGATGTAAATTCTTGCCCATCCCTACGTTGACCAGGGAAGCTTTGCATGCCAAGCCTCCCTCGCTCAGCACGTGCTTTCTCCAGTTAGAAAGAGCAGGAAGCAGGTGGTGGGGAAAAACTTCCTCGAAGTGGGAAAGGCAGCACCCACGAGGGCAGATGCTGCCCATCTCCACTTCTGCACTGCCTGGAGCTGGAGCTCTCCGTGTGGTTCGCAAGCAAGAAAACCATCCATTGCATCATAGGATACAGCTTACAAGTTGAAAAACACAGTAAAACACAGAAGACAAAACTGAAGTAAAACCAAGCAGAAGTGCAAGGACTGAGATGCAGCAGCAGAAAGCTGGCTGGGACAAGCTGGGAGTTGTAGACCCTTTTTTTCTGCCTAGACATGCGCATGGCGGGCATGTCGTGAGCGGAGCCGGCTGGAGCCGGAGGTCAGACTAGATGGCCCAGGAGGCCCCTTCTGACTCGCTCTGTTTCTACGTTTCTAAACGTGCGTAGGATTGCACCTTTAAAATCATACTTAAAAATGGAAGGCTTAAATGCTTGTGGAAACAGGAAGGTCTTCTCGAGGAGCCAGGAGGGGCCTCTCTGGGAGCGCCCTAGCAGAAAGGCCCCTGTCCCCAGTAGCCCACCATGCCGCTTCCTTTGTCAGGGGCTGCTGGAGAGGCTCTCCGAGGGTGATCTGGGTGCATCTGAAGGTAGCTTGCTGTGCTGCTGCAAGGGGCAGATTAAAACCCATCAGGGACGGGGAGCTTCCCTGCCTCGGGTTCTGGGCCCGGAGAGGGGGGAGGGGGGAACCAGAGACAGCAAAGCTGAGGATGAGCTGGATGGGGCTCCGTTTGCCTGCAGGCCTTTGTTCCTGCCCCAGCTGGGCTCGATTAAGTTCTCTTGGCATTCCGGCACGTTTAATAGCACTTTGCTTCCAGCTCAGGGGCCTGGCCAAGCAACAGCTCTCCGTCACCGCGGCAGACGCCAGCTCAGAGTGTGGGAGGGGGAAGCCTTCCCTTTTCCATCCCAGGAGGGAAAGTCAAAGAGAACAGGGTGGGGGAAGTCGACTCGAAGAAGAGCTAGTTGGGTTCTGAGATGTCACAACATCTGTAAGGACCGTGGCAGGCTTGCCTGGCAGCAAAGGCTGGAGCCGGCACTGCTTGGCGCACGCACGAATCCCGGCCTTCTTGCTCCTGAACACACCAGAAAGAGGTGGGGGAGTTGCAAAGAACTGCAAAGTTGGAGCAGACGGCTGCCAGAGTCAGCCGTGACGTGGGCTGCCGTCTCGCTGCTCGCTCACTCGCTCGCTCACTTGCTTGCTGGGACACACAATTCCTCGCTCCTCGTCTCCTCTTAGAAACATGGCCAGCTGTGTGTAGCACCTCCAACAGGTAAGAGAACCAATCCTTCTAACCTGTTTAGGGCTAACTCTTCAAGTTCTGTCCAGCACAGGCAAGAGGCTTGTTGCTGGCTCTTCCGTGATCTCCCACCTCCAGCAAGGGGGCTGTTTAGACAGGGCAAGACTGGTCTGCCGGAAGGGGGCCACTGGAGGTTCAGCTTGGGGGCCACCTAAGCCGAAAAAGAAACTGTTATTAGCTAAGCAGCTGCAAGCTTTCTGCACAGCTGCAGATCTCCTCCCCTACCACCTTTGGTGACTCTCTGATGCAACCCTCTTGGAATTTCTCCCTGTAATCTCTTCCCGAAAAGAAGCAGTCAAACTTCTCTGAATCTGTTGAACTTCAGGTGTCCGTGTGTGTTGGGGCCAGGGGCAGAACAGACAATACGAGGATTTGGAAGACACAGAGCAACTGTGCAACCCGTTGTGTGTTTGTCCCCAAAAAGCTCCACATGCAGCTTATGTGCCATAAATCCTGTTTGGAGAGGCTGATGGAAGATCTTGTCCCTGCTTTGGAAAAGCAGGTGATTTTTTTTTAAACTACCGAAGTAACTGAAACAGACACTTGCAAAGAAGGGTAGTTTTAAGAAAAGTATGTGTTGGATTTAGCATGGCTTCTGTACACACATCTGCAAGGAAATGATTACGTGCAACGTGTGGGGCCCATTCTTCTTTACTTACACCTTGGATTCCAAGGACTTGCAGAAATCACAGGAGGAAAACACACTTTTCCTGTTTCCATCTGGTGTATTGAGCAATCATTATACATCATCGGATGATTTTTCTTCAAAATATTTAAGCATTGAGGAGATCATCTGCTTCAACAGGAATTGGCCAGCAAGCCCTGCACTGTATTTTGGGGGGTGAGCAGGGGGCCACTGTTCATAGGATGATGTTGCTTGGCTCCAGATGGCACTAGGAGTACATCTCAGCCCTACAAATGGAAGACTCTAAAGGGACACTGGCAAGGCGCTCTCAGGATGAATGATTCTCATTTTGACCAACACAGTCAAAATTCTGTTGTAGAAATACGGGCAAACAGGCAAGACCCCCCAGTCGTTGCTTTGCATTCTGCCTCCCAATTACTGTTTTCATTGGAAACCGCCTTTTCCGCTAAACAACGCAGGACAACCCCCGCCCCTCCACACCATGCTTCCTACCTCCAGACTATGTGAGCCTTAAATTTTAAATGGCATAAGGCGAAGGATTCCGTTGTGGCTGAAGAGCTGGCCCAGAGACTGCGCATCTTTCATGTGCGTTTTGGGAGCTATCCGTGTGGCCGCCCGTGGCCTCCCTGGGCTGGAGCGCTACGGGCATCCAAGCGAGTGCTGCAGGGCACGGTGTGGAGGACTGCCTCCACAGGGAGGGTGGCCTGGTTGTCTATGTCTCCTGCTCCTGCTCCCGAGGAGGAGGGCACGGGCACTGCCGGTGTGTGGTACGTCCCTGTGGGGCCTCACCCCTGCCCTGCCCCACACTCTTCTCATGCCCAGAGGAACAGCCCTGGTTGCAAGGGTGGGGGGAAGCCGCTCTGTGCCCAGAGCCCCGGCTCTGGCCTCTCCTCCTGGGACTGCTCTGTGCCAAGTTGGTGTCTCGTGACCAAAGCGTGGTGCTCTCACTTGGCAGGGCACGACCCCCCCCCCCGCCCTGGCTGTGTGGCTGGGTGCCCGTGAGGCCCCCTTGCAGCCTCGGGCCCCACCGAGGCTCCCGTGACGTCCACGGCATGCTGGCTGGGCCCAAGCAGGCACACGAGACCAGACTGGCCTCACGCCATGAAACACAGGACTGTGGACCATCCCGACGGCGGGAGCAGCTCGGCAACGCATCTGGCCACCCGCCGAGGTGGCAGCCCTTGCCTGGCTGGAGGCCGTGCAGCCGAGCCTGGACTGCCGCCAGGCAGGCATGCTGCAACTGGCTGCGCAAGCAGCGGGAAGCACGGCTCAAGCCTGGCCCTCGGGGCTCCCAATCTGGGCTTCCGGGGTTCCCCAGGTGGCCCCGCCCCTTTCTGGCCACCCGCCAGCCCAGGCGTTGTGCCATTTCTCCTCCTCTAGATGGCTGGCCGGCCTCTCCAAAACTGCGTTACTGGCAGGGAGAGCGTTAAGCAGAAAAATGCAGGTGTCAGGGTGGTGGGCTTTGGTCCACCCACGGCTAGAATGTGGCCCCAGGGAGCGTCCTTGGCATGGATTTGGCTGGTGGACCACAACTTCTTCTGCACGCCAAGCCTAGAAGGCCCTCCAGGGGCCCTCTGGCTTCCCGATCCTCCTCGTGCCTGCAGAAGACCTCTGCCCACCCCCCCCCGTGCCTCTGGACAGGCCCTCAGCAGAAGGTCAGACCTCCTGCTTCTGCGGCAGCTTGCCAAAGCTTCACGTGGCCCATGATTTACACTGGAGCTGCACGAAAACCTGGACGAGGCCACCACTGAACAGTCTTCTCTAAAGGAAAGAGCGATTCTGGCCAAGCAAGAGAGTGATTGGAGGAAAGCGCCGCTGTTTTAGAGAGTCCGTAGGTCTGTACGCCAGGACTGGAAGAAGGCAGCGGCAAAGGAGCGGAGAGAAGAACGGCGGCTGGGGTGGCGTGAAACATCCCCGCGGGATCAAGAAAGGCACCGAGCGCCTCCGCTTTTGCTTAATGCCCCTCGAAACTGTAGCAGGTGCCTGACCTCGGCTCCCCTTGGGATCAGGGCGCAGCTGCAAGGAGGCGGCCGTGCCCGTGCAGGCCATTGAAGCGTGCCTTCCTTGGGCAGGGCAGCTGATCCCCAGAAGCAGAAACCCAGCAGTGCATCGAGAACGTGCTTCTCCCGCCTTCTGCTTCCTGCACTGCTTTTGTACTTGCGATTTAACGCAGAGAAGTGTTTTAGAGATGGTGTCCCCCCCGCCCCGCCCTCTGGCGCAGGACGGGCAGCCCGTTTCATCACATCAGGGCTGCAGCACAACATTTTACGGCACGTGCAAATCCCACCAGAGGCCATGCGGGGCCACCCACAAGAGGAGTGGGGACAGGAGGGAGAGCTCCAGAGGTCTGGGCAGCTTCCAGAAGGCCCTGCCACCTCGTCCAGGAGGGGCCAAGATGCCTGCTGGCATTCCAAAGAGCTGGAGATCTCCCACCCCAGTTCACAGCAGTCTGCCTCACCTGGTGGCCCTCCAACAGTCTGGTCTTCAGGGGCTTTGAAAGATGCCAGTGCCGGGATGGGAGCTGTGGGCCCATTGGAGGCTCCTGTCTGTTTAGGTTGCATATCAATCACTGTGAAGTTCCATCAATTACCCCGGGGAACTTAAGCCTGAGTTCAGCATCCTCCCACTGGATGAACAGAGTGCATGAATGTACCCTTGGAGCACATTAAGAGCACAGTCCTAGGTGTGCCTAGGCAGAAAACATTCCTGTGATGACTAATTCCTATGCCTCTTAAGCAGCAAAGGGCCGGCTACTGAACTCTCTCTTTCGCTGGCAACGGGGTAGTCCTCCAAAGTTTATTAACAATCTTTGTGTGCGCACAGAGCCAATCCCCTTCCCCCCACCCCGCTGGTCCATGTTCTACCCAACCACAACATGCCCCCCCCCCCCGGCTTTCTGTAGAGTTTCCTGGACCCTGAGACACAAAAATATCCCAGAACCACAGGAAACACATCCATTTCTTATTAGGAACAAAACATCCACGCATCCGTTTCTCATTAGGGACAAGATTTCATCAGAGAGCTGTGGGGTGGTGGCAAAATCCGGAGAGGAGCAGGGTGGCATTGGGGCCCTGCCGCAATGTGTCATCCAGATGTCTCGTCATTCTAGACACTGGGTTGTCACAGTGGGTGAAAAGAAAAGAAGACGCGAAGGTGCTTGTTTCCTGTCAGTTCATCCCTTAGAAGGCAAGGTCCCGTCTTAGCTTCACATAAGTCCAGCGGGTTCCAATAAGCCACCCGGCAAAGCAGTGTCCCGCTCCTTCCTGAAAGCTTTTTCCCAGATATAGCAGCTACTCTGGGCTGTGCCCAGACACCGTCCCGCCCAGGGCTTCCCTCTGCACCTTGCACGGCCAATGAACTTGGGGCAAACTCAGAAATTCTTGGCTTACCCAGGCAAGATGTTTGAAAAGTGTTGAGATAAGCATAAGGCACAAGCCTGTGCATGTTTAGACAGAAAAAGGTCCTACTTTTTCCTGTCCAAGTACGCATAGGATTGCATTCTTGAAGGTGATTTACAGCGATGGATGAATCTCTCTTTCACTTTTTCCCACATTCCTTTTAAAAATTCTCTTTCTTTTGATCTTATAATAAAAAAGAAATGAAATCCTCGCATGTTCCCATAAACTGAGGCATCTTTACTTGAAAATATATTATGCTTTGTTAAAAAAAAAAAAAAACCTGAAGTCAGCATTTACTTCCATAGCTCGGAATAATATCCTGACTGCATGTTACAGTCATCACATGTGAAGTAGCTATGACTTGCATCACCAGGCGCTGAGCACAGAGACAAGGGACTCTCCTACACGTGAATTTATCATGCACTTACCCTTCCCTGCTCAGGTTGTTTACCAGTTCTTTAGATGCCCGTCTAGTTCCACTTCTGTGTCTAACCTTCTTCTTCAAAGGTTTTTATTATTTATTTATGTATTTATTTTTGAGCAGGAATAATGTAGTATTCAACTGTGAAAATGAAAGAAGGCCGTTTGTGCTTTTCTGCTGTTCCACAGTGCCACCTAGAGGTTAAGTAGCAGAAAAGCAGCAAACAAAATGCTCCTTGCGGACCACTGAAAAATTCCTGGATGTGATGAAACCAGCGGTAGTGGATTAACAGCAAGTTAAGGTCTCCAAATGTTGATAGAGCAGAGTGCAGGGGACGGCAGAACTGAGCAATTGCTTCAAACAAATACCTAGTCCAGAAACTCAACAACAAACACCACAAATGGCCAAACCGTGGGGGGTGGAAATCCCTTTCAAAAACAGCCTAAACTTCCAAGAAGCCTCTTGCCCTAAAAATGTGCCGGTCCTCCCTTCATGTCATCCATGGTGGCACCCCTAAAAGTGGATATGGTTGGAAATGCAAACTGACCCGAAACCTGTTTTTCATTCACTGAAACTCCCCAGCCCCTGCACCGCTCTTCTCAAATGGGAGCCTTCTTCTGACACGGAAAAGCGGCACTGCTCGCACAGTGGTTGTGCAGGGCTCAATTCCTGCTGAGTGCCGTGCAAACACGGGGCATGCGCATCAGGAGCTTGGGCTCATGGCTGCACGGAAGTGGACCAGAGTCCAGGAAGCCGAGCTCAGAGAATCTGATGGCTTCTGATGCCCAAAATGCGCTCTTCCACCTCCCTACTTCTAGGCCTTTTACTCAGTCTAAACACATGCCTGGTTGCACCCTTAAAAGGTGATAAATGCTTCACATTTTTAAATAAAACAAAACTGCAATGGCTGCTCTCACTCACTCACTGGCATGCCTGCGTGTGTGCACGCACATATACAAAATATGAACCTGTGTGTTTGAGATTGCTTGGAAATGGGATTCATGCACCAGGAAGGGCTGACTATATCTGTGAATATATGGAAATAGCACAGCCCCCTGTGGAGTGTTCCTGTGGTCAACATGGAGGCGTGCAAAGCTTCCAATTCTTTGAAGTAAATGACTGTTTTAGACCCTGGACAAAGTTGGTTAGCCTCTAAAGTGGTCCAAGTTGAACTGAGGTTTACAGAAGCAAATTCCATCCTTCTCTTCCATGAATTTGAATGGTTATAGCTATTTCCCTTTCTAAAATAAAACAAAACAAATACTAAAGGCTACTAATTGAGAACCAGTAACCCCGGTACAGTTAAATCTCTAATTGATCTGAAGCAGCTTAATAAAGCCACGGGCAAAAATCACCTGCCCAGAAGGGTGTGAAGTTTACTACCCTGGTCACAGAATTATGAAATAGCAGTGTTGAAAGGAGCCAATGCAGTCACTGGGCTCAACCCCGTTTAGTGCAGGACCCCCAGCTCAGGCACCCGATCGATGGCTGGCCATCTTCATCATGAATGTTTCCAGCATGGGAGACCCACGACTTCCCTGGGCAATTGGTTCTATTCCCTTACTGTTCTAACAGTCAAGAAGTTCTTCCTGATGTTCAGCCAAAATCTTGAGCCCGTTGTTCCATGACCTGCACTGTGGGATGATGGAGAAGAGCGCCTGGCCTTCTTCTTTGTGACAACCCTTCAAGGACTTGCAGCGTGCTGTCCTGTCTCCCCTCAGTCTTCTTTTTTCTAGGCTAAGTACGCCAATTCTTTAGTCTCTCCTCATAGGGTTTTGCGTCTGATCGGTTTTGTTGTCCTCCTCTGGACTTTTTCCAGCTTGTCTGCATTCTTTCTTAAATGGCGGTGCCCCGAACGGGATGCAGGATTCAAGGTGCGTAGTGGGGAGCTGGTGCTTCCCGTGATTTGGAAGAGCAGCCCAAAAGGCACTGGCCTTTTCTTGCAGCCAGATCTAGTTTGAGATCTGCAACAATTCCGAGATTGCCCTCACTTGCAGTACTCTTGAGCCAAGTGTTCCCATCTAGTAGCAAAGCATTTGGTTTATTTTCCTGGGAGCAGAACTCGGCTTTTCTCCCTATTACATTTCATTCTGTTGATCTCAGACCACTGCCCTGACCTATCAAGAG
Source organism: Varanus salvator macromaculatus (assembly GCA_023646645.1). Classification (NCBI taxonomy): domain Eukaryota; kingdom Metazoa; phylum Chordata; class Lepidosauria; order Squamata; family Varanidae; genus Varanus; species Varanus salvator. The sequence goes on along the minus strand of JAIXND010000624.1, from coordinate 12,356,178 downwards.
CACTTCCAGCGTCGCTTCTGTCTTCCAGGGTCTTTGCTGTCCCACCAGTGTGCTAGATAAATCATTGAGGGAAGCAGTCCATGGCCCTTGCACAGTGTCTGAGGGTCACTGGATGGCTCAGACCCGCCCCAAGGTCAGAGGCAGCGCTCCCACCTCAGAGCTGAGGACTGGCGCTCCAGGCCTCCACTGCAGCCCCTCCCAGCTGGCACAGAAAGAAGAACACTGGTTGCTGTCCCCAGGTGGGGGAGCTACCTTGGAGAGGTGCTAGAGGGGATATCTCAGGGGGCAGGGAGTGGTGGAAACTGGAGCGGCCAGGAAGGAGGTCTCCCCCCCCCTCCCTCCCCACTGAGGCACTGTCCAGCACCAGTGCAGAACAGGAAGAGAAGAGAGGCACAGGCCGACGTCTTGGATGAGCAGATGCCCCCAACTGGGAGGCTGATGCTCATCGCCAGAGGACTGTGCCCGCCGTGATGGGTTGATTTCCTGCAGACTGGAGACTGCTGGCAGTTCAGCCAGCTCTGCAGGCAGCCCTCCTTGTCAGGTGGGGCAGCCACGTTTCTAGGTGGGGCATTTCTGGACGGTTAGGCGAGGAACATGCTGCTGGCCACCATTCCACCCGAGAGTGGAGGGTGTTCTTTGGGCATTGATCTGTCGAACAGCCCCACACTCTTCCGAGAGAACCCCGGGAATAGCAGGCCCCACAGCGTGCCTTTGTCTAGCGGTACAGTCCTCTGCCCCAGCGTGCTGATTCTTCGTGCGCTCAGCCGCTTCAGCGATGCACTCCTGAGTGGAGCTTTGATATGGGATTAAGTATCTTCGTTTTAGGCTCCTCCTGAAAAGTAACTTGGCTGCATTACAAGTTCAGGGAGGGGCAGAGGGAAAAGACTTACTTTAAGTCCTGCGTGAGTCTCTTCCTTCTAGCCTCAGGGAGTCAGAGTGATTGGTCGGCCTAGAAATATCCCATCTATGCCTTGCACTGGACGGTTTAGATTTTCCTTCCTGTTGGAGAAGCATGGGAACGGTTTTAACCGGATCCTGTATTGGTTGCAAGGCTGATTTTTCTGCCCAGAAACCCTGAAAAGGCCTCTTGCTAAGCTGCACACATGGGGAGCAAGTCAGGAATTAGGCCGGCGTTGCAGCCTAAGTGGCCGGCTTGCCAGCGGACTGTAGCGAGCACAGCAGCTTCTCTTGCTCTGGTCCGCTTTTCGTTCTTTGCCAGCACATGCTCAAGAAAAAGCAGCAAAAATCGCCATGGTGAGTGTGGTGAGCCCATTAAAAGCAGAAAGGGTAAATACTCTTTTCAGCAGCTGGAGGTCCTGGAGACCAGCATAAAAGGCGTTCTGGCGCTGCTGCTCTGCCACAGCAAGGCAAGTGGCCTTCCGGGCCCTCGTGCTCCCACTCCAGTCGCTCCTGCCTGATGCCACGTGCCTGGTCTGCGCCAGCCCTGCTGCCGAGTGCTCCTGCTCGCTGCACTTGCTCCTGCCCTGCTCCAGCCCCCTCTTGTCTGGCCGCCCTTGTGTGGCTGGCTGCCTGCCTGACATCAGATGCCTGTGTCTGCACCGTGCGCGCTCTCTCTCTCTCTCGCCCGCCTGGCTGCCTGCTGCCTCGGCCCTGACCCTCCACTGCTGACCACGCCACCAGCTCCAGCCCGACTAAGCTGCAGGGCCTGGTCCCGCCCCGGCACCCTGGTCCCAGCGTTCCGCCTGCCCCGGCCACCGCCCCGGCCCCTGCCGCGCTCAGGCGCTCGAAGGATGATTGTGGTCGTGAAGAGTCCACCCTCAGGGGACATCGTGAGTGGGCAGCCGTTGGGGCCCTTCCAGACGGGGCTTCCTCTGTACTCCCCCTGCCTTACCTGGCAAATTTTTCGGAGGGCCCTCTTCTGCAGTTGCTCCTGTCCTTGCAGCAAGCTGTCAAACTCTGGTCAACATGCAGAATAATTGCGTTGCCCTAGGAGTCCATTGTGTAGTAAATTCTTGGAAGACTCATCAAGGCTTGTTAAAGTTAGGGGTGGGGTAGAGAAGGGGGCCGAGAGAGGCAGCTATCCTGAAGGGAGCTTTGGATACAAAAAGTGGGCAATTGGTTTACCCCAGCCCTGAAAAAAATCGGGCTAAAGTGACTCACTCCTGCATCTCTGCCTACGATGTGGTGTGTAGCATTTGGTTCTATATGGTGTCGCACTTTGAGATTTTAGCTATCCGGATGTTCAAGAATTTGGGAAGGTTCCACACCCCTTTCTATTGAAAATATTGATCCCCCCCTTCCAGACCACAGGGATGCACGTCCTTGCAGAACTGCAAGACGGCAACTTTGGCTTCTCAGGTTCCATAACAGGGTGGTCACCTCACTACCTTCTTTGGTTTCCTAAGCCCAGAGGGCCTCAAACTTTTTCAACAGGGGGCCAGTTGAAAGATGCCAGCGGGTGTTGTGGGCCGGCGGTGGGCCGGGGCACGCGCATGTGCATGGCGAGGCGGGGGCGGGGGGGGCAGCGGGGCCAGGCAGCGGCTTGCTTGCACAGAGATCATTTTCTCCGAGTGAGTCCAAAATTATCTCCGCGTGAGCAAGCCGCCGCCTCCCCGCGCGCCCGCGCCCGGCGAGTCCAAAACATCTGAGGCAGGCCCGATAAATGGGCATGGCGGGCCGGATCCGGCCTGTGGGCCGTAGTCGGAGGACTCCTGCCTTAGCCTGTGCCTCACCACCTAACGCTCAAAGCGTTGCGTGCATTTGCCAGCGCTCCTAATGGTGAGCTAATTTTAATCTAGCGAATGCCTAAACCACAGTTAAGGCTCCCCGTATATAGGAACACTTCTGATATGCTAACTCTCCATATCATCGAGCTTTTCTAGACTATATCCATGACCATTAGGAATCTAATTATTGTGATGCAGTTGCCTTAATTGCAGAATTGCCTTAGCAGCACAAAGGTTTAGCATTATGCCTTCTGCCTTTCTGGATGGTTGCTATAAGAAATTATCTTTGGAATCGCATTTCTGCCTACTCCACAAAACAACAGTTGAGGACGTAGTGCATATTACTTAAGTATATCTTTTATAATGGCCCTTGACAAAAGAAAACCCTTCCAAGTTTAGGCTGGAAAACAGTTCTCCTGAGTTTAGACACCAATTTTTGTTTGTACGCTTTTTGTTTTTAGACAAAGATAATTTTACAATACATGTTTCTTTATTTGCATTGGCAGCTAGGAATCTGAGTACCAGGGGCTTATACCTAAGCAGACAGAATTCTCTCTCTCTCTCAATTCATTTTAAGCCCTTCTTCAACCAACCAAAAGAACAATGCTGGTGTCTCTGCCTTCTAGGTGCAGCTGCTCTGCAGCCGCTGGGCCAGCCAAAGACCCACCATGTGGAATATCCAGCCTTCCATCTTGTGCCTGCTGGGCATCTTCTTCGGCATCTGCAGAGGAGGGGAACTGCCTGCTGCTCAAGAAGGTAAGGCCAGGTGCGCTGACACAGGTGGGCATCTCCTTCATGGGGCACCAGTGGGTGGCCCAGATTGTCATGCAAACCTGTTGGAGAATCGCCTGCAGTCAACAGAACGCAGCAGCCAGCTGCTAGCAGGGACCAGCAGATAGACACACACAGTGCTGGTCCTGCACCATCTGCACTGGCTTCCAATTGAACTCTGAGCCCAACTTAAGGTGCTAGTGATGCGTTATACAGCCCTGAACAGCTTAGGACGTGGACATTTCAAGGAGCGCCTCCTTCCATATACCTGCCCGGTCTCTAAGATCTGGAGTGGAGGTCCTTCCTTGGGAGCCCTCTTTGAAGGAGAATGGAAGAGTGGCTACCCGAAGGAGGGCCTTCTCTGTGGTGGCACCCCGGCTATGGAATCAGCTTCCCAGAGATGTGAGCCTAACACCGATGCTTTTTCATTTTGGCAAATGAAAGAGGCAAAAGCAAAAGAGGCAAAGCCCTTTTTATTTTCCCAGTAATTTTAATGTTGGTATGTTTTAAAATATTGATTTTATATATTATTTGTGATGCTGTGTCTTATTTATTTATGTTATTGCCATCCTGAGACACTGTAAAGGGCAGGATATAAAAACTTTCAATAAATCAATACACACTCAAGGCCCAGAGGCTGGCATGGATGCTGGGAGGCAGGGATATTACAGCCCCATGTCTGCATGCGCTGCTAAGGCAATTTTCCTTTGGCCTTGCCTGTGTTTTCCTTTGGGCATCTTCAGTAAAGTCAGGATTCTCTCTGTACTTAAATTAATGCTTAGCATGTAACTCATTAAAGAGGGGCACGGACAATCGCTCAGATGCCACTTAAGCACGCCAAATGGCATCTAGTCACAACTGGTCACGAAGTTCTCCACGTTTGGGGATTCGGATTCCAGCAAATCCTTCAGCAAATCCTTTGGGGATTTGGATATGCGAATCCTTCTGGGATTAAGTTCAGGCAAGTTGCAAAATGGTGACACCAAAGAAAGGCAGGAGCTGACGACGTCTCCAACTTGGGACCAGCCGTGGGCTTTTTCGAGCAAGCATTTATGAAGTGGGGTGGGGTGTTGATTCCATTTGCCCCTCTGTTTCCCCAATATTGCTTGTAACCCCCCCCCCCCCACGGAACCATCACAAGGTGTCACATCCAGAAACTTGCTGGAGAAAAGTGCTGGGCACCAAACAGGAGGATGCTTGAGCAGGAGCGCTGCAGGACAGACAGGGGCCCGCTGCCTCTGGGGAACAGCCCCGCATCCCGTTGTGACCCTTGAAAGGCCGTCTGAGATCCAGAGTTCCATGGGAGGTCTTGGATTCCCAGCCTTGAGGGCAGGCCATTGCTCCAGCCCCACTTTGCAGCAGGTGTGGGGAGAGCTGGCTTCTCTGAGGGAGCAAGAGGGACCGTGGAGGAGGGCCTTGGGGGCGCTCCTGGAGGCAGAGCGGGGGAGATCCTGATGCTGCCCGATGCAGGGGATCTTGGCAGCCCCTCAGCCTCATCCCTGCGGTTTGGAGGCGTCACATTTAGCAGCCCGTGCCGGCAGTCTGAGAACTCTTTGCTGAGAGAGGAACCCAGTGGTGCCTCCCCTGCCCTGCCGAAGTGCACCTGATCCTCCAGGTTCGCGAAGTTCCGGCCACACCCTCCGGAGAGTGTCCTTGGCCCCAGGACTTGCTTTGCATCATGTATACAGCGCGCCAGCGTACATGAGCAGCCCTTTGCGGCAGAGATGGGCAAACGTGGGGCTCGCGGGATCCACCGGGCCCTCTTCCTTAGAACTCCGACCATGGCCAGCCGGAGCCGGCTGCCAGACGGTGGCTCCGAAGGACAGACACGCGCTGTGAACAGCCTCTCTCCGAGCGCTTCCAGCCCTGGCCAAAGCCCCATGTCGGTCACCTGTGCTTTGTGCGCATCTGGCCTGTGTGTGTGCACGGGGGCCCTTAGTTGCGCTGGGGGTCGACAGCGGGGAATCCGAAGGCGCTGCCCATCTACGGCCAGTCATCCAGAGGTCCCCGAGTAGGCCTCACTCTACCACGGGGCAGCCTGCTTTGTAGATTACAAGAGCGCCAGGTGCGGCTCTGGGGTCCGGCCACTTAAAATTCAAAAGAGGGAGCAACGGGGATGGTGAGGGAGACGGAGGTCAACAGGGAGACAATGTGTGAACTGCCTTTGGATAAATAATGGGGTGATCAAGGGGAGGGTGCTGCGGAGGTTGTGGGGAAATGCTTGTTGCCGCTACTTTTTGCATGGCTTAGTGGTAAGAATGCTGGACTGCGGTCCTGACAGAACCAGCCCCAGGTCCCCACTCGACCATGGAGCTCACTGGGTGACTGTGAGCCAGTCACGGACTCCCGGCCTAGCCTACCTCACAGGGTGGCTGTTGTGAGGATAGAATGGAGCTCTGCTGCTCCCTTGGGTTCTTTGCAAGAAGCAGGAAGGTGGGCTAGAGATGCAACGCAGTAGCACTAAAGGCTCCTTCAGTATGATTTCTCTCGCCCCGCATAAAATGGGGCGGCTGCATCTTTAGCTACTCCTAGAGGAGGTGGCTTGGAAGCAGTGGGAGCGGAGTTAGCCACACTCTGTCATTTCAGTGGGTCTGCGCTAAGCAAGATCCAACGTAGATCCAGGCTGAGGAATCCTCGCTGCTGCCGCCTGCACGGCCGACTGACACGGAAGCCTGGCAGGCCCTGTCCCGGGGGGGGCCGCGGCCCTGCGAGGGGAGCCATCCGCGCTTCGGCGGGGCACCGTCCCTCACAGCCCACGTGAGAAGCGTCCTAAGGTGGACGTTGGCCAGGACTTCGGCGTGCATTGCAGCCCCGTCGTAACCCTCAAGCATTCTGCCTTCTGCACTGCCCTCATGCCCCGGCACGCGCCCCGCCCTGGAAGGTGAGCTAAACTGAGGGCTGCGGCTGAATTAACCAGCCGCCACCTCTGACTGCAGCGCTCAGCCAGAACGCGCCGAGACAGATGCCTGCCTTCGTGGCCCCCGGCATCTTGCTGCGGGCAGCCTCTCGAGGCAGCCGCTTTGCAGTCTGGAGCAGACTCCAGCGGCCCCCGCAGAGCCAGAAGCAGCCCCATCTCTCCGTGGGCTCAGAGGCGCTCTCCTTTCTGGGGAGCATTGCTTCGCTCTCGCAGCAGCCAGCTCTCTTGCCGGGGGAGGGCCGTTCTGCTCCCCACTCGGAGCTGTGACTTGAAGTGCCCGTCTGCTCCCAGACTGGCTTTTCCATGGCACCTGGACAGCCTGTGAAAATCCAAAGGTGGGCACAGTGTTTGTTCCCTTATTGTATTGTCACGTTTCTGCCCTATCGGTTTTCCACTTGCAAGGAACTCGTGCATAGCCCGGCAAGGCGTGCTTGCCGCCATTTTATCTTTACAACCACCCTGTGCAGTAGGCTAGTCTGAAGGAGGATGACTGGCCCAAAGTCACCCGTGAGACCACTGCTCTGCAAAGAAAGGGGCCCGGCTTAAGCAGAAAGAAGCCTGCTGCATGGGGAGCACACGCTCTGCCAGCAGAAGGACGAAGGATGAGCGGGTCAAGCCTGTTCCATCCGCCTTCTCCACACGTATGCATTTTTTAAAAACCTCCCTATGGAAATTTATACTCATTTTTCATAATTGATGCAGCCCAAATACCTTGCTGGGGGGGGGTAATTTGGGGGCAAATCCCATGCAATTCCTTGTCAACAGCAGGAGCCAGCAGTGTGACGCGGCAGTTGAGAAGGCAAACAGCACTCTTGGATATATAGCCAGAAGCGTGGCTTCCAGATCGTGAGAGGTATTAGTACCGCTCTGTAAGACTCTGGTGCACCTGCAACTGGAAAACTGGGTCCAGTTCTGGGCTCCACATTACAAGAGGGACACAGCTAGGCTAGAACCAGTTCAGAGTTACATGAGTGGAGCCAGCTAAGGCCAGGGGTCAGACTTGATGGCCAGGGACTCCCCTTCTGGTATCCCCTTCTGGTATCACCTTTTTAGAAAGGACAGGAAGGGAAGGAGAGGTGGGGGCGTGGCTTTATACATCAGGGAAGGGATAGGATGCAGTGAGATAGAGTGCAGCACAGATGGGGATTCGGTAGAGGCAGTCTGGGTGAAACTTAGGGGTTTTGACAGGGAAAGAGACCTGACAGTGGGGGTATGTTATCGCCCTCCAGGTCAACTTGAGACCCTGGATGATGTCCTGACACGCCAGATTCTAAGGATATCTCGGGGGAGAGACAGTAATCATGGAAGATTTCAATCTCCCGGATATTACTTGGGAGACTCACTCGGCGGTGACAGCCAGGTCACGTCGCTTCCTAGAAGCTCTAGAGGGTGGGTTTTTCACACAGAGGGTCCGAGAGGCGACGAGGGGGGAAAACATCCTTGACTTGGTCTTGACCAACAGGTAGGAGCTGATAGATGAAGTACAGATTAGGGGAGCTCTGGATGCGAGTGATCACTCCATCCTTTGCTTTGAGATCAGGGGACTGGGGACGTGCAGCAGGGCGAGCACTAGAAGCTGGGACTTCAAGAGGACCAACATTGGCCAACTGAAGGCCAGACTGGGGAAAGTCTCCTGGGATAGGTTACTGGGATAGGTAAAGTCTCCTGGGATAGGTAAACGAGTTGAGGAGGGGTGGATGGCACTCAAAAGGGAGGTTTTGCAGGCGCAAGCCCTGACAATACCTCTAGTCAGTAAGGTGGGGAGGCGGAGGAGAGTGCCGCCATGGATGCGAAAGGAGGTGGTTAGGGGGATTAGACGAAAGAGGAACCTCCATAGGAAATGGATACTGGGGGAAATAGACAAAAGGGTATACCGGGAGGAGGCGGCCTGTTGCAGAAGGATTCTTCGCAAGGCTAAGGCTGATTATGAGCTGAGACTTGCCAAGAATATCAAGAGCAACAAAAAGGGCTTCTTTCAGCATGTAAATAGGAAGAGGAAGGGGAGACAAGTGGTGGGAACACTAAATAAGGAGGAAGGAGATCCAGTGATCTCCTGATATGAGGGAACAGGCACAGATGCTAAATGACTATTTTGCCTCTGTGTTCTCCCCAAAGCAGGATGGGGAATATCCGTATAGGAGATTGGATGAGGCTGGGGACTTAGGGGCAGAGATTAGAGTCACCCCCCTGAAGTCGAGGGGCTCCTCAGGGCATTGGACATTACAAAGGCGCCAGGCCCTGACGGGTTACACCTGAGAGTACTTAGAGAGTTGGCAGGGGTTCTCTCACGCCCGCTGGCCTCCATTTTTGAGGCCTCGTGGAGAAAGGGTGAAGTTCCAGAGGACTGGAGGGTGGCATCAGTGGTCCCAATTTTCAAAAAGGGTAGTAGGAAGGACATAGGGATTTATAGACCGGTTAGCCTTACGTTCATTGTAGGAAAAACAATGGAAAGGCTCATAATAGAGAGAGATCTAGTGATGCTAGATAGGGAAGGGAGGCTGACAGCCACACAACACGGCTTCCGCAAAAACAGGTCCTGCCAGACAAACCTTGTGGAATTCTAAGACAAGGTTTCAAGATGGCTGGATGGAGGGGATGCAGTGGATGTGGTATACCTGGATTTCAGCAAGACCTTTGACAAAGTGCCCCATGATATCCTGGTGGAGAAACTGAGGAGTTTTGGGATACACCAAAGCACTGTCCGGTGGATTAGGGCATGGTTGACTGACCGAAAGCAGAAGGTAACCATTAGTGGGGAATCGTCGGGATGGCGGCCAGTGACAAGCGGGGTCCCCCAGGGCTCTGTCCTGGGACCAATCCTGTTTAATCATTTCATTAACGACATGGAAGAAGGGGTGAACAGTCTGCTGATCAAATTGGCAGACGACACTAAAACTGGAGCAGTGGCCACAACTGAGAAGCAGGTACTCCAGATCCAAAAGGATCTGGACAGACTATGGAAGTGGCAGGAGACAACAGGATGGCGTTCAATGTGGATAAGTGCAAGGTCTTGCCCTTGGGGCATAGGAATAGCTGTCATAAGTACAGGTTAGGTGACAAGTGGCTGGAGAACAGCACTTGTGAAAGGGACCTCGGGGTACTGGTTGACCGCAGGCTAAATATGAGTCAGCAGTGTGATGCGGTGGTCAAGAGGGCGAACGCCACCCTTGGTTGCATAGCCAGAAGTGTGGCTTCTAGATCAAGAGAGGTATTACTACCACTTTACACGACTCTGGTGCGCCCGCAACTGGAGTACTGTGTTCAGTTTTGGGCCCCTCATTACAGAAAGGATATAGCCAGGGTAGAGTCAGTGCAGCGTAGGACCACAAGGATGGTGGCTGGTTTGCAGGGGATGCCGTATGAGGCAAGACTGAGGGAACTGGGTGTCTCCAGCTTGGAGAAGAGGAGACTCAGAGGGGATATGTTGGCGACATACAGGTATGTGAGGGGGTGTCACATGGAGATGGGGAGAGGCCTGTTCTCCCCTGCAGAGGAAGGCAGGACGTGCTCCAATGGAGCAAAGCTCAGGGAACCAAGGTTCAATTTGGATGCCAGGAAGCACTTCCTGACAGTTAGGACCCCGAGGGCGTGGGATGGGCTTCCACGAGAGGTCGTTGAGGCCCCATCGGTGAGGGTGTTCAAAGACAGGCTGGATATGCACATGATGGGCATGTCGTGAGTGGAGCCGGCTGGTGCCGGAGGTCAGACTAGATGGCCCAGGATGCCCCTTCTGACTCGCTCTGTTTCTATGTTTCTGACTCACTATGTTTCTATCTCCCTGGGGCTATCCATTGACCATGTAATATCTTGACATTTGTTAAAATAGTGTTCTCTATTTGTGAGATGTTTTGGTTTCTGTATCATCATTTTCATAATTTCAGCAAAATGCAGACAAGCTAGCCACTTGCCCAGAGACTCAGCAAGGGCAGCAGGTCTGCCTTGATATCCCCACTGCTGCTTCTCTCTGGTCGTGGGCCTACAGCCTCCACAGTGCATCGGACTGCATGTATAAGTACCTTCTACCTTTGTCTGCTTCCTTCTTGTTGCTGATGCTTCTGCCTTGGCTCACAGCAAACTTTCTCTCTCCCTCTCCCTCTCCCTCTCTCTCTCTCTTTGTGCCTGTGTGTCTCCTGCTTGTGTCAGTGTGAAGGCTACATACAAAACCCTTTCAAACAGACCCCCACTATCCTTTTGTCCTGCCAAGCAGTGCCGTGGGGATGTAGTGCAAGGCTGGCCCATCTTCCAGGGGTTGTTCCCAAGTGCCTCCAGCCCGGCTCATGTGATTGGCACGGTTGCTAGGAGCTGAAGGGGTTTGCTGTTGTCGATGGCTGGACTCTACAACGCAAGTGCGGATAATGCTGGATGAATAATTCATAAAGGCAGCTTCTGCTTCTTTTCCTTTGCCAGCTTGTCTGTTAGCTATTTACACCTTTGCAAGGACATTAGGAAGAAACTCTCTTTGAATAGGAAATCTAGAAAGGAAGGGGAAAGGAAGAACTGTTATCAGGAACTGAAAAATCTGCCAATTTCCGTTTTCAGTGTCCCCGTGTTTCACATTTTTCTTGTCTTAACTTTGATTTGTCCTGATCATTGAGGCTTTTCCCATAAACTTTCATATGAAAATCTATATGCATCTTGGTGCACATTTCTCCCAATACATGCAGTTTCTTCCCAGTATGCACAATTTTGCAAACGATTTTCATAGCATAATGCATTTTAATATTATTTTCACTAATACTTCTTTGTGCATACATATTTTGCATGTGCTGGAAAAAACCACTGGAAATTTGGAGAAGTAAAGATTTCTGAGGATACCTTGAGTTCTGGCTTCCATATAAGTCTGAAAGAGTAGGAAGTTGAGGGCCTGGGAAAGGAGAGAGCAGACACCTGGAGAAGTGGCAGCTCAAGAGAAGGCATGTGTTGGAAAAAGTGCGTTGGAAGAAAGGTGGCAGGGAAAGAAGTGAGAAGGAAAGCAGAGAAAAGTAGTGCATGTGAGCAGGAGACAGCAGATAAAGTCAATGTCCACATATTGATTGGGCAAAGGGCACAACGCAAATAGCATTAGTCTTAATTAGAAATGGACAAAGCTGACAAACACGATGTTGTTCAGGTGCACGTTTTCCCACTCAGAAGTCTGCTCTGTCATTGTAACAATGAGCAAGTTTCCCCTGCACAGAAATACATACATAGAATTATTTGCATTTTTGGAAATGTGTGCATTTGTGCAAAGTTTTTGAAATGTAAACATGTGACAGGAGCAGGCTGGCGTGCATTTTTCCATGCGTGGTTTTCCAATGTGCAGCTTTCCCAAGCATTTTTCCTTCACAAAACCTGCTCCAAACTCAGAAATGTAGCTTTCGAACTGCATGCTAGCATTCAGATCTGGAAGGTACTAACTGCGTAATCTCACATTAAAATGCGAATCCAAGAAATTTCTCAAGAGATTGCTATTCTTAGTTTTAGTTTCATTTGATACTCACCTGTGCAAGGTGGATCTGCAGCCAGTGGATGCTGGTAGCACAGGCTTGTTGCAGTAAAAGCCCTCTTGAACTGAAGGAGTTAATTTATTCTGTCATAGTTTTCTGCGTAAGGAACAACTTGCAAGATATCTTGAGTGGGAAGGCTGGGAGAGGACTGCAGATCAAAGAGATACCACCTTTTTCCTGCTCTTCCAATTATGATACTTCCAATACTCCGCCTTCACCCTGATTTACTGCTCCCGGTTCCAGTGCTGGTAACACAGTTGGCAGTTCACAGTGTAAGCCAGACGGGTCCCTGCCTCTGAGGCACTCACAGCCTAAACAATTTGTCCACCCTTCCCACTGTTTGCATGAGGGGAACAAGCTCAGCCCAAGTGCTAAGCGGATGGATTCTCCCAGTGCTTTTCCCACACTTTGAGAGTTGCTCAGTCTCAGAGCTTGGCCAGGGCTGAACAAGAAGAAAGTGGTGCTCAGAATAACCCACAAGGCCCTCTCGCTCCAAACACAATGCCCGTTGCAATCGGAGGCAATCCGCTACGGTGCTTTGGGCACCAAGTCATTCATTTCTGCATCTGTCTTTGTTCAGTGGCAGATGTATTTATTCCGCGCAGATCTACAGCTCCCGCCAGCTAGTGTTATTTCAAGTCTTGTGATTTTCTGAGTGGCTTCCCTGTGCCAGAAAGCAGGGCAAAGAATTTAACATCTTCTATTGTGGCTGCAAGACAGGAGCACTTGCAAATCGGTTCTTTTCATTGCAGAGCTTGCAGTCCTTTGCTTTCCTGGCAGGATCATCCTGCTCCATCTTGCGCAAGATGCATCGCTTTTTGCATATTCACAACCAACCGTTTTCCAATAAGGAATGCAAGGGAGACTCCATTACCCTGAGAGCAGCCCCTTGTGGCTGGGGAGGTGGAGAGCCAGTGCCTGCCTGAAGCCCCAGGGCTGAGCAGGGACTAGAACCCGGGGCCAGCCCCCTAAACGCTGCTCCACACTGGCTCATATTCCTCTTGGTTTGAGACAGGCTGCCCCAACCTGATCCCTGGACCAGGTCCACCCACGGGTGGGCACAAAGCGTGCGGTCTGCCCCCACGCCCCCTCCCTGAGCTCTTCCAGTCTACCACGAGGAGCGCGCCCTGTCCAAAGAACTGCCCAGCCTCTCGGGGCCTGGGCTGAGCTTTCTGTGCGCTGGCTCAGCAACGGATGTAGAGAGGCTTCCAGCCCGACAGTGCCTTGTCAACGAACAGTCTGTGTCCCAGGAAGGTCGGCCTGGGGACAGAGTGCTGATTCCTCTCCGGTTGCATTGTTGGCCTTGAAGGTCTCTTGCTGCCCTCTCCGCAAATAGGGGAAGGCCCAGAAGCGGGGGCTAACATGCCCAACTGCAGAAACGCAGCCAGTGCTGCCATGTGCTCTCCGACCCAATGGCTGCAGGACTCCAAGTGCTCAGGAAGGTAGAAAAGTGCAGCCCACCCCCCTTTTTAGCTGCACTTTAAAAGGACAAAGCAGTTTTTTGGTGGGGGAATGGGGTTGTATGCACATTTCATAGCTCAAGACCCCAGTGCCTCAAGGACAGCCTCTTCCCCATTAACCCTCTGGCTCCCTGGGAGAGGGGCTTCTCTGTGTGCCTCCCCCATGAGAAGCTGGGAAGGTGCAAGAGCGGCCCTTCTCTGGGACAGCGCCATGCCCGCCTCTGCAGGCCTGTCGCTGTGAGTTCTAGCCCCGCATTTGTGGTGCTCATGCTAAGCTATGAGCAGCGGTGGGTGCGTTTTGTGTATTCGTCGATAAACACCTGTCATACGGCAGTGCTTTTAGGGTTTTGTTTTTTTTGCTGTGTTTATTTTTATTAGGTTTATATTGATTTTGATCTTCTGTCTATTATATTAATTATGAGTTTCTGCACTGAGTGCATAATCCGCTTCAAGACTACTTTTGAGGTAGGAAGCGATGCATGCATTTCTTTTTTTTAAATGATACTACTGTCCTAATATTTTAATGCTATTTTCAGAATATACACATTCTTCTACTAAAATACATTATTTGTATGCATTTTTGATTGGAGAATTCAGATGCAAAATTTAGAGAAGTTTGCATTTTGAAAGACAACTGAGGTTTGAATTATGCATAGGTTGATTTGAAAATGGATGATCAGCTTGCATTTGAAGGTGAGTGAAATACATTTCTCCAACCCCAGCCTTGAGCTCTGGTCTAGTGAGCCATTCAAACCCCATGCAGTTTCCGTGGCGCACAGAATTTTGCCCCAACTACTGGTCAGGTGGTCATGTGGATCCCTGGGCCACACGGAGCCCATGGTCTGTCCTTCTTTTCTTTGCCACATCTCCCAGGAGCCTCCACAAGCAAAATCCCCACCTTGCTCTATGGCTGCCTGTGGACCTCAGCAGCCTCATCTGGACTGGTCCACTGCAGGTTTGAGTCTCCCTTTGATCTGTGGTCTTAGCAGGCCATCAGGTCCAGCCACCTGCTCAGTGCAGGACTCAAGTCACCTGTCCAGATTTCCACTGTTCTTGACCCTGCTTAGCTCCCAAGACTGGGTAGGATCAGGCCTTTCAGGCTATACGGAAGCTTCTTCCAAATACAACTGAATCTTGCAACGCTTCCTGGCCACTCCAGCCCACAAAGGGATTTTTAATGAATCAGAATAAAGACTGTTGCCATGATTTTGCCATAAGTACCTCTCCCTCTGTGCACTTACCTGCCTTCTCCCTATTTCCAAAAGTGAACAGGGAGACGGGCTCATTACTCGGCCTGTAGCAGAAGTAAAGTGATTGATGAAACTGATTCTGGGAGCACAGAATGGGTGGCTTCCCACAGGACAACAATGGTGGCATGGAGATCCGGGGTCCAGAGGATGGGAGGAGCCACGATGAATGTGGAAGCTGAAGGGCAGACCACTGAGTCCCTCCGTGGTGTTGTGAGCCAGAGGCACCACGCAGAAGTGCAGCGACTGGCACTGAGCCACACAGCACATCAAGGATAGGAAATCGCCGCGGCTTCTTGCGATGTGTGGACCTGGCGGAGGAGGCATGTGCTTCGCCCTCAGCCCTCCTCGGGAATGCGTTATTGGCTTATTGTGGCTGGCAGCTGCCCCCCCGCCCCTCCCCCCGAGGGACCAGTCTTATGAATTCACGTGTCCATATAAGACCCTAGAGAATGCCAAGTTCAGACTTTCCCTGGAATCCCCCAAAGAGCAGCTGCCTCCAGCTACAGACTTTTAAAAAGCAGTGAACTTTCTTTTATCCTTAGCAGATGTGTTGCTAACTTTCAAATACGCCTGGTTCAGAACACAGATGCTCAAAAGAATAAACAGATGTTTATTGATAGCACAAGTCTACCTTCAGAACAAACAGTAACTGATAAATAATAATTACCTTGATCCTAAAATCCTAACACCAGGCTTCTGCTTCCAGTAACTTACCTCCCTTCTTGCCCATTCATGGATCTTATGCACATTTAGACAGAAAAAGCCCTACAGCTCCAATGCTGGAATGCTGGGCATTGTAGTCCTTGTCTATTTCCCATGTATAGGGATGGGTCCAAGCTGTGCCTCCTCCTACTCATGCACTAACCCTGTGCATCGTTATCTGGCAAGACGCACCCTGAAGGTGCTTCACAGGTCTGCATTGGATTGCACTGTGGCCTGACCGGTGCTTAATCCTGCTCACCCCCCTCAAAATCCTCGCGCTCTCTGATTTCTCACTAGCAGCCTGCATCTTGCATGCAACTGACCACCAGAGCATCCCACGCCGGCTTCAGCGATCAGCCATGCCACACGCCCTCCTCTGCTGAGACGTTTCTGGTAGAGAGAATCACAGCTTGGCCTCCTAGCCCAGATCAGTCAACAAGCCCCCACTTGCCTTCCTGCAGCCAGGGCTGGGGCTACAGCAGCTTTCCTGGGGGCCCAGGGAGGGGCGGCTCTGCACCTGGTCCGGCAGCTGGCAGTCCTGGCCGAACTCCAAGAGCAGCCCCAGCTGGCCTCGCCTCAGTGTCTTCATCTGAGCTGAAATGCCAGACCTGCTGCAGCCCATCGCAACTTCCTGCAACAGCTCCAGGCCGACGTCTCGGGGTTGGCCCGCCCAGCACGGATGGCTCCCAGTCAATGAAGATTCTGATGCTCAAGATCCCAGGAGAGCCCGGCAGACCTCCAGCCCTCCCCAGGCACCCTTCGAGGCAGCGGCCCTGAGCAGGCGCTCCCACACATGGGGCACTTGGCTGGGCCTGCCTGGTTCCTGGCCGCATGCCCAACTAGCCCTCGTGCCAAAGATGCAGCCTCCTGTCAGAGGAACGCACACTCAAAGGCTCCCAAACCCAGCTACTCAGGAGGGGAACTCCTCAAGCATAGGGTCACCTCAGGAGCAGGAAGCAGGTCCTGGGTGGGGCCCTGAAGCGCAAGCTGCATAACCCTCCAGTTTGGCTGCTGGAGCAAGGGAGGGGTTCTGCCGGCCACCCAGGGAGCTGTCCCGGGGCTGGGCTTCCCCGCTGCCAGCCTTGTGACCTTGGCTTCGCTCAGTGACCCAGCTGGCGGCTCATGCTGCCGGTCGGCTTGTCCTTCCAGGTTGATCTCGGTCCCAGCTTGGAGCGTGGTCTTTTGGCAGGCGTGGCCGTGCCAGCGAGATGACAGATGCCACAGGGCCTCCTTCCTGTTTGTTAAGGGCCTGCTGCCTGTTGTCGTCGCCGGCCGCATCTCTGGTCAGGTCACTCGGAGGCTGCTGAAACAGCCTCCCCCGTCATCTGTTTGCACGGCCAACGTCCAGCGCCTTCCGTGCGCTCCGCATGCTCCGCTTTCGTTCCTCTGCGAAGTGCGAAACAGGCACTCTGTCTTCCTGACTTATGGGCTTGTTTTTCCCAGGAATTGACCACGCGTGCTGTCAGCAGCAGACGCCTGTCATTGACTGCCCCATTTGTTCTCCTGCACGTCCTGCTGGTTTGTGTTGTGGCAGCTGCCACCTTTGGCAAAGAGAAACCGATGCCAAGGTGAACGGTGGAGGACATGGAAGGGCCATTTGGGGAGCGGAGAAGGAAGCGCCACTCGAGCTTTAAATGTGTGAAGACGCTCTTCCTTTCCATGGCCAACTGTGGGGCATTGGCTGTGCTTACTGTGTTCTTGCTTTTATCCTGCCTTCCTCAAGCTGGATTGTGTTTGCGTTGCTAATGGCAGATCAGACCAATGCCTGGCAGCCCAGCACTCCGTTCGCACAGCAGCCAAGCAGATGCGCCAGTGGGAGAGCTGCCAGAAGTATATGGGCGGCATCCTCCTGCTCTGTCTACGGGCAGCTCGGATGCAGGGGCATGCTGATTCCTGGGGCAACGTGCAGCCACGGGCAGGATGTGTGAGGAATTCAGTTTTGCAGGAGGAATCTGTTGGATTTCCTCTGTTTGGCTCCTGGGACGCCACCCCATTTTTCTCTGCCTTAAATCTGCATTGCACCCAGCGCTCACCTGGACTTCCGGAGGGACGCAAATTCAAGTGCACCTGTGGGATTTGCATACTTTGCCGAAAAAAACCTGCACTTCATGTGTTTCACGCAAAGAAACCACGTGCGCTTCAGAGCATTGGTGGGCTTGATCTCAGCCCTGCTCGCTTCCCAACCAGGACCAAGCATGGGAAGGAGGGCCAGCGAGTGCAAGGGAGCCGGGTCCCAGCCTGGTCTTTGCCTCCCTGACTGACTCAGAGCTTCACCCTCCATGGATCTGGCAGGTGAACAGGGGAAACATCATCTACATGAATCAGCTTCACTCAAGAGAACTGGAGAGGGGTGTGTGAGTTTGGCTGCCAGAAGAAGGAAGGATAATTCAGAAAGGAGGGACAAACAAGGCACTTGGAAAGGCGATTTCAATTCTTTTCAGCTCTGCTACCGTGTCCCATTGTGGCCTTGGGCGAGCGTCTTCAGAAGCCATAGAAAATATTCTCCATTGCTTCTGGATTGCATTTGTCTGCCCCTGTTTTTAGTGGGGGCTGCGTGGGTTGGGAGATTCCTTCGTAACACAGAGTTCTTGGTGCGTGCATACAACACACTTGCCTCTCTTTCGCTGCATGTATTTTGGGTTGCCATTCTTCCAGTATACCTTCGAACAAGCGCACCCATATTTGACCTCGGTAAGAGAGGGGTGCTGCGGCCTCATGGGTCTATGGATCAGAGTGGAGGACTTGCTCACTGGTTGCTTTGCGGATCTGCAGTATTCATTCTTCTGGAAAGGGTCGAACAGGCTTCCCTCTTTACTACTGTTAAACAGGTGCTGCTTTTTTCCTGAGCAGATTTGGTTACTGCCTATTTTAATTGCTTTTATCCTCCTTTATTACTGCTTTTTATTATTGTTTTTCCATGTGATTTTTGATATATGCATTTGTTTTCTTATATGCCATTTGGGGTGCAATTTTTATTTAGAGAAACAGGATAGAAAGCAACAATTAACTGCACAATAAAACATTAAGGGCACAAGGCAAGGTTTGTTTAGACAGTGAAAAGAAGTTGTAAAAGTTCTAGAATTTATTTTCACCAGCTAAATGCGAGGAGGACTGTGCCCTGTTTCAGAAGAGACAAAATGGCTCCTGGCCGCTTTCGAAGATGCTTTCTCTCTAGGCCAGTTTCAGATACGCTCGTGGAACGTTGATCATAATCAGGAGTGCAGGCGGAAAATATTTTTTGTAGCACTGTGTAATCCTGAGAGGGGTGGTCAGCAAATACGCATGAGAATAGGAGCGCCATGTGAAACACAAGAACAGCACAGAGATCAGTGGGAAATTGCCTCCAAATGTTTTAAATGAATTACCCAGCTCATTCCGCCCAAGCCCTTCAGCAAGCCAAGTCAGAGCTCTCTTCCAAAATCCGCATTTTCCTGAGCAGGAAGAATTTGTCTCAGGAAAAATGCCCTCCAACAATGCACAGACTGGGGGAAATCATGCACAGAGAAGCACTGCAGCAGCGTGAAGTTCCTGGGGGGGTGCATATGAATGCCGACAGGGGTGGGGAAAGTGCACCAAAATGTGCGGCTTCTCAAGTGAACTAAAATAATGATAACTAGCAGGTGCCTGTGCGAACAGGACAGGAAGACGGCCGCAGAAAGGCCGTCCAACTCGCCAGGACTGAGCCCTGAAGATCTGTCCATTCCTGGAACGGTGCTGGGTCCAGGTTTCAGAGAGGCCCGCCGGCCACACAGGTTCAGTGGGTTCATCTCCTCCGCCCTGCAGCCGCCCACTTTTGCTCCTGCTGGGAGAGGAGAGGGGCAGTGTGAGCAAACAGACGTGGGTGCACAGCCAAAACCCCTCCTCTTTGCTCACTCCATAGCTTTCTGGCATTCTTCCTTGGTGCCTGCGTGGGGGTCCATGTGGCAGCACCAAGAGAAGAAGCCGAAGGGTGAGGGGGATGCCGGTGGTCAGCCGTGGGCCTCTGCTGAGACATGGGCCAGGGCAGATGCCCAGCTGTGCTGACCCCAAACCCCACCTCCATCAGGAGGCCCCTTCGCTCTCTTCCCCGGTGAAATCCAGGAGGGCATGCCCCACACCCAGCAAGGATAAGCTGCTTTGCTCCTTCATGGGTGGTGAAAAATGCAGAGCAGCCTTGGCTGAGGCCCAAAAACTTCCTGGGACAAGCCCCTCACTGCCAGAGATGACGCCATTGCTTCCTACTTACGTGTCGAATCTGTATGGGCATGTCAGTCTTCCATTGGTTCGGGCCACGCGGAGCTCTCTCTGGACTTCCTCTGCTGTGGCCCTCCCCGTCCGCTTCCTCCTTTTCTGCATTCTTTTTTTGCTCTTCCCTGAACTTTCTTCACAGCTTCTCTGTGAATCTTGCTTTAGGTAACAGCTGGAGATAATGCCGAAATGTGGGGAGCCAAGGCCCCTCCCCTCGGCATTTGGCCAGTCTTGATTCTCATTCATTCTGCCTCGATCATTTATTTAAAGCACTCCTATAACCTGCTTTTCTGTGGAAGCATTCGATGCGCCAAATGGCTTCCCCTGAAGGGCCTCAGATGTTTTGCCTCAGGAAGAACGGTCACCCCTGGCCAGTTTGAGGTAGGCCAAATGGCGGTGGCAGCAACATCGATCTAGAACATTCCGCCATGTTCCCCTTTCACTGCCTAGACGGCAGTCCAGATGACTTCCCCAAGGCCATCTTACGGCAGCCCAGTGCTTCTCTTGGGGTGTTTTTTAAGGGGGCTGGCAGCCAGGAGAGAAGCAGATGTCACATCCTGGATGTCTGGAAGGGCCCTCGGAAGCTGTCTGCCAGGAGCAGAGATGGCCCTTCCCAAAACGCGGCAGCAAACAGTGACTGCACCTGCTCCATGCTGGCAACGTGTCGCTCGATGCTCCAGGGATGAGGCCCTTTGTCAGGGAGCGTGTGTGAACGCTTCTGATCTTAGCGCAGCCCTGCCCCACCAGGCACTCTCTGGCTTCCATCATCCCCAGCCAGTGGCCATGCTGGCTGGGAATGGTAGGAGCTGCAGCCAATGCCCTGGTCGGTTTGCAAGCATCTCTCTGCCTCCGACATCCCCATCTTCTACAGCAGTGCTGGTTTTACAGCTAGGCTGGAGGGGCCCCTGCCAGAAGCCCCTGACCCCACAGGGCCCACCGATGAGAGTTCCCTGGACTTGCTGCCCCCTTCCTCTGCCTCTGTGGCCCAGCCAGAAACGGGGCTCCCTGTCACAGGGAGGAAGTCAGTGCTGGTGCAAAAGTTGAGGGTATTGCACCCGAAGGCCCTAAGAGCCCTGGAGGTTCCATTTCAAGCCTTTCCCATCCTCTTTTCTAATAATAGCTATGCATTCACTGCACCCCCTTCCTGGCAGCAGCGCTGCTGTGAACTCAAACAAGACACTTCTGGCATCCACACTTTCCAGCCATTGGCCTAAAATGTATGAGTTTTCGTCCTGCTGTGACATTTGGAAGGGAGGAGGTGGTGAAGAGGCTGCACAGACTGGGGTAGCAAGACTGTGGGAGAGGGACTGAGAGGGGACAGGTTGTCCCTTCCCCACCGCCCCGAAATTGCAAGCTTCTTGGATCAGGAGAGTCGACCAAGGGAAGAAAGCAACGCCACGTCAGTTTTGTGGTGCAGTCTCCTGTCTCTCTTCCAAGAACGGTGGAAGAGGATTAGTGAAAAACTGCATAGAATTACTCAGAGCTGAAGTGTGATGATAGTCTGCTAAATCTTTACCCAGCCTACTTTGGGATCTGTGCTCTAAGCCTGGATTTCTATGGCATGCTGTATTCTAAGAAGAATCTTGGGAGTCTTTTCCTCTAAGGAGCAGGATAATTCCTACTATCTATGCATAAATAGCTAGGTTTGCAAATCTGCCTGTCCTGTGTTCTCCCAGATTTTAATCTTAAATCTCAGCTTCTCCCAAATAAATATCAAGAAGGGTGGTCAGTGCTTCTCGAAAGCCAACAAATGGAATTCTCACCCATCTGCACATGGACAGGTAGAGCCATCCTGGCATGAAGGGGGCCATGCCGAGGCTGCCCCCCACCCCCGCTGAAATGATTAAAGATAAGGGGCCTGGTTTGAGCATGCAGGGATTTGAACTCAGATCTTTATGAACCGAGCACTCAGCACTGCGCACTTGAGTTGAAGCATCTGTCCATTTCTGTTTCTGCCATATTTCTTTCAATTTTGTACAGAGAACCTTTTGAATCTGGGTAAATACTTACCAAAAACCAAACTGAAAGGGAAATCTCAGTCATTCCTACTTAATTGGCATTCACACTCTCACATGGAATTCCCAAGATTTGTTAGTGTGTGTGTGTGTGTGTGTGTGTATCCATTCTTTTCAGTGTCAGGAAAAACCTTTCTATTTTCCCACTGTTTTAATAATAGATTTTAACTTGGATTTTAATATATTAACTGTCAGCTACTGTGGGGTTTGTTTTATTTTCCTCATTTATTGTAAGCCGTCCTGAGACGTTTGTAGGGGACAGGCTAGAAAATCCTTTAATAAAATCAATCAACGAATCAATCAATCTGTGAGGAGGGAGGCAAGGATTTCTAGCAGTGAATTTTGGCTGCTGCTCTCACCCAGCCTACATTTCATGATAAGGGCAGGCATGACCCTGCTTTGCATCAGGGTCTGTGATCCATGATTCCTGACCCTGCCCTCCGGAAGTGTTGAACTACCCAACCAGTATGTCCAAGCTGACTATGACGGGAGTTACGGCTGACGACCACACCCAGTGGCCCCGTGCCCTTTCTCCCACCTGATCGATCCTTGAAAAAAGGAAGAAAAAACTAAGAAAGCACAGGAAGGATTCACATGGGTTTCATAGTAACCCCCTTGTGGGTTGTCTCCCACCAGCTGCAAACCAGGAATGGTTGCCACAGGCTTTGCATGCTTACCTGGGAGTCGTTTGCATTGAAGTCAGTGGGCCTGCTTCTGAGTAGACCTTAGGGCGGCATTGGTGGACTTTGACCCTGGAGGTTCACAAGTTCATTGTGAGTAAAACAGCATGCACTCTTATGTGGCAGTAATAATAAAATAAAATAAAAAATGGCAATATACCGTAGTAAAGAAATTCTTTACCTCTCAGCAAGGATGGCTTGGAAGGCTTGGAAAAATGGCTCATCCTTCTCTCTCTTTGTCTGTTGTAATCTAATGGGGGTAACTGGACAGGGACCTGGCCAGGAGAGAGTCCCTGGGCTATGGGGCAGCATACAAAGAAAACAAATTGGAGTGGTGTTGTCCTCGTAAAGCAAAAATAAAATGCAAGCCTCCCCTCCACATTTTTTAAAGAAGAAAGGTATATAGTTACCTTTCTAATAAATTCAAATCCCAGGCACTGAGTAATGCCACCTTTCTTCTCACAGGGGAGAAGTGCCCACAGATGCTGAAGGAAGGCCTCCGGCTGGACCAGAGCAGTGACGAATATGTAAATATAACAGGTGAGCAAGTGCTGTCTTTCCTGCAGGATCCTTCTCCTGGCCAGCCACTTCCCACTTCTTCTCTGTCCCAGCCCACAGTGCTTCTCAGGGATCAGAGAGAGACTTGCAGCGGCCCCTTCCTGCCTGATGCAGCACCCTGGATCTAACATGAAGGCGCGTTTCGGCAGGAGTCACTGCTGCCTGTCGGTGCGTCTCTGTCCTGCAAAACGTGGGGACAGCAAGCGAGGCGAAGTCCAGCCATGGAGTGCAGTTCGAGTGCTAGCCTGGCGCCCTGGAGTTCTGGGCTCTAGGTCCACTTAGCCTTGACACTCACTGCATAGCTTTGGGCCAGACATCCACTCTCAGCCTATCCTGCCTCACAGGGCGGTGGCTAGGATGAAGTGGAGAGCGGGGGAACTTTGCGAGCTGTCTTGGGTTCCTTGCAAGAGAAAAGAACAAGGGATGCAAATATAATGTGGGGGTGGTCATGCTGCTGAAATAATAAGATGATGGTGATTACGATGGTGGTGCTGCTGGTGGTGGGGATAAATGCTAACAGTCCATGTAATGAGAAAAACAAGAACTCAACAACTCAGTAGACATAGAGGTGGCTGCTCTGGGAGACCACACCTGTGCATGCAGGACTTGCCTGAGGGTTGACTTCAGTGTTCACTTTCCTTGCAGGGTTCAATCTAATTAAAAGGTTTGCTCTCCTGAAGACCTCGGCCGTTAAGAAGATCCGCAATCCCAAAGGCCCAATGATTTTGAGGCTGGGCGGCATCCCCTTGGTCCGGCCCACGGAGTGAGTATCCCTCTTCCGCACCTCCCGATGGCATGTGGCTGAAGCTGCGCATGCACCTTCCTTCTGTAGATGGTGTCTTTGTGCTGCGCTGGTCTTTAGTCCAGGTGTGAATCGAGGCATTCCTGTTAGACGATATCCACAGGATGCTTCTCTGAGAACAGCCACCGGCCATATCCATACTTCTCAGGGTTTTAATAAACCAGCCTTTTGCCCCAGAATCCCCGAGAACCGTAGTCCCGTGGAGAAGGGGGACATCTCTCAGAGGGAATTCCCAGCAGGCTAGAATTCCCAGGATGCTTTGGGGCATGTCAGTACAGCTAAAGCATTCAAACAGACAGCAACAAAATGCAAGTTTGTGGGACAGACATGCCTTCGGTGTGAGGAAACCATTCCTTTTATGGGTTTTTCCTACCCATGAATGTGAAAAGGTCACTAATTCTCCTATTACAGGTTGAAAACAAAGGTGCGTGTTTTTGCGTGTGTGCATGCGAGGGAGACTTCTTCCTGGGCCAGACACTGAGTCCACAGTGGAGTTTGGGCCCGAGATGCTTCCATCCAGCTCTGGCCTGCCAGCTGCAGTGCCGGCGTAACATAGAAGCCGCATTCAGCCTCAGAACTCATTGAGAAGTGGTGGGTCAGTTGCTCCGCGTCTCCCAGACAAGTCTAAAAGATAACATGATGGGATGAGGTCGGAGAGCTGCGCAAGGCTCCCTGAACTCCTTGGTGGAAAACAGGGAGGTGCGTGGCACCGATAAATCGGTCCATCGCGTTTGGACACCCAGAGCAGCTCTGCCTTGGGCAGATGGAGGGGGTCACCTCGAGTAGAGCTGGAAGGAGCAGCAAGGCATTGGAGGACAGGCTTCCCCGAAGGCTTTGCACCAGGTGTCCTGCCCGGCGCCCCTTAAGCTGGTTGGCTGCATTCAAGTGTGGTGCAGGAGAGCATCCTGCTACCTGCCCAATGAAAGATTGGTTTTCTGGTCCAGCCAGTTGATGTACATGGGATGGGTGCCTTGTTCTTCCCTTTAGGCAGCCAAGTGCCTCGGACTGGCCAAGCAGGAAGTGTCTTGGTTGGGTACCTGGTTGGTACTGATCTCATGAAGAAGCAGCCCAAGAGTCCACAGGTTTGTGAGCGCTTGGCAGGGTTGTGAGCGCTTCAGCCACAGACCAAAGTCTGGAAAGACGTCTCAATCCTAGAAAGTGCACCACAGCACAAGGAGCAGCAGCTTTGGGTGCCTTCCAGAGCCCTTATGCAATTGCTGCTCTGTGCAAGTTTTCCTTTTTCCACTGAAACTTGGCGTACAGCCTGGCGGGTCTAGACTTGCCGACCGAAACAACTCCAGCTGTTTACTCATCAGGCCTTTGCTTCCATCAGGGCCCAGTAGCAAAGCCGAAAAGGTGGCTCAGAAAGCGATTGCCCTCTTCGCCTGCTTCTGCCTGCGGGACGGTCTTTTAACACCCACAGCAGGAATGGCAATTGGGGGAGACCTGGGGCTTTTCTGTCCCCTGGACCTTGCCCCCTCTGTAGGCACTTAAAATACCGTATATTTCGCTCTATAAGACGCGCCTGACCATAAGATGCACCTAGTTTTTAGAGGAGGAAAACAAGAAAAAAAAATATTCTGAATCAAATGGGCGCATAATCACAGGCACATTCCTCATCACTTCCCCATGGGCTGCACATCTGACAGACTTACTGCACACACATATTCACTCTATAAGACGCACAGACATTTCCCCTTACTTTTGAGGGGGAAAAAAGTGCATCTTATAGAGCAAAAAATTAACACAAAATTAATAATGTTTATATGGTGTGCGTAACTGTTGAAGGGCACCTAAAGGGGCAAAGTTACCTTGACTGTAAACTAAGTTTGACCCTCCTGGCACTCCACAGCCATGGCAGATATTTGGAAAAACCTATTTTAAATGCGTGTGGTCTGCACGTTGCCATCTCTGATCTACAAGGAAAGGTGCTGGGGTTCGGGGTCCGTCAGTCCCGGGAATCCGTGTCATACTGCCATGCCTGGGGAGCTCAGAGCATGTTTTTCTTCATCCCCTGCATCCAAATGGCTTGTCCAGCTCCCTATCCTGAAGCTGTGGCGTAGAAGAATTGCAGCTGCTTGGATTCTTCTGATGCTGCAGGATCCAAGGCAAATATTTCTGTATATGTACCAAAGCTTTGCTCACCCAAACACCTGGAGCTCGGCCCCTGGGGGGAGGTGTTCTGCCACACGTGATCCAGCTACTGGAAACAGCTGCTGAATGGCCAGACGGTCATTGTGGGTCTCCTGTGGAGGTTCTCCTCATTGCCTCTGTGGCAGCTTCTGCCCCCACTTTTGGCCAGCCTTTTGGGATGAATCTAGATTCTGTGGGGGAAATTGCAACAGCCTAGCTGGGGGGCAGCTGGCCAGTGCCAGCTCTGGGGTTCTGGGTGCCCTCGGGTGGGCAAGGCTCATGGCAGGAGCCCACCCCCCACCATAATTGCTGCCCCGTCTTCTCCATGGCATGACTTCCTTGTCTGCTCCTCCCCACCACCATCTCTCCCAGAGTGGGAGGCGGGTGAGCAAGCAGTGGAGGCTGCAGGGGAGAAGGAAAGGGGCAACTCGGAGAGTGTCCCATTGAGAAGGGCCCTGTGGCTGATCCTTGACACTGGCACTTCCTGGACATAGGAACCACTCAGCTGGGGATGACTCAAAGGGTCAGGAGGAAAAAGGGGCATCGGGGGCTGCTCTTGAAGGTGGCTTCGACCTCCTGGCTGTTTGCTTTGGGAAAAACTGCCTGGGCTTTGGTTTCTGACATGCGACCCAATGGCGAGAGGCCTGTGAAGAGCACCTAACTTTTTTGGTAGGACAAGTAGCGCTGGTGGCCGAGAGTGAGTGGTGGACCAGAATCATGGGAACTGCCCTTTGCGAATACCAGTTCAGACTGTTTGTTCATCTCGTTTTGCTTTCCCCAGCATGGGACCCTCCAGATGTTTTCCGCTCTGTTTCCCGGTATTCCTGGCCTCTGTGGCCACTGATCGGCTTGCTAAGGTTCTCTGAGCCCCATTGTTCCCATTTCAGGCTGTAGGTTGCTTCTCTTCCTATTTGATTGGTAAAAGGGTACATTTCGGTGCATTTCTGAGGGCGCACACTTGTTGAATGGGATTGGATCTGAAGTGAGTCCAGTAAGGGATTTCAAATGAGATAGTGGAGAGACTGAATCCTCTGCTCAGTGCCAAAATGCCTCCCTCATGTCCCCTGGGAGTTTCTGTTCGTTCTTTTTCATGGACAGTTTGGAAGCAGTTTCTTCAATGGATGGATGGGCCCATAGCTGTTGGGAATAGGTGTGTTTGTTTAACCACTTGGCTGGCTGCAGGGCGTCTGTTTTGCTCGCCTTCTGTTTTGCTGGGGTGATTCATGAGCCAGGCATGACCCCAGAAAGCAGAGGAGCCAAGAGAAGACGGATGACCTGGAGTGAGTCTTGAAGAAAATGACAAACGGGGCCCATTTGCATCCGGTACGGCAGCTATGCCAGAGAAGTGTTTGTTCAGGGCTTGTTCCTGAACGGAGCAGGGGAGGCTATGATGGAGGCTGCGGGGGGGGGGGGGGCTCTCCACCCCCACACTGCGACTAACGAGGAAACCATCTGAGCAGGGACAGCCTGTGCAAAGCGTCCTCGCCCTCGCCCAGCCCGCCTCTTGTTACAGCCCGTGAGGCCCTTATCAGAAGCTGCTCTTGGCACGGCCCACACAGGAAAAGCACCCCATGGGATCTTGCAAGCCGGGGAAGCTGCTGGCGGGGGCAGAACTAGGCGAGCCGAGTGCGGTGCTGGCTCGTGCGGGGGAAACGCAGGGGAGGGTACTCATCTCTGCTGCTAGCCCAGCACAGGGCTGGATGTGCCACACGCCCCTTGGCCCTTTCTTTGCCGTCCTGGGCAACAACGCACCCGGTGGTTTCTCCAACCCTGCTGGGTAGTGCCTGGAGGCCGCAGTGGCAGCCGCCACGAGGATCGCCAAGGTCAGTCAGGAAAGCTCCTTTCGCCTTGGACCGCGGCAGTTTTGCTGAGGCCCCCTGCAGTGACTCACACAACCTGCGCCTGGGAAGTGGTTCTCATGCCAACTGTGTGCTTTTAGAGCATACACAGAGTGCTTTATAGATTCTGAGTCGCACGGGCCCAGCAGCTGGGCAGTTGATGACGGAAGTGTGGTGAACACAGTCAGGAGGAGGTGAGGGGTGTGCAGAGGGGGCTCAGCACAGAGGCATTTGACTGCAGGAGATTAGCATAAAGATCGCTGAGGCAGGGGGAGCACTGTGGGTCTTGGCGTGCAAATGCGGGTGGCTGCAATGCTGTCAGCCTGGCTGCCTCATCAGTTCTGACTGGTCAGCAAAGCAAGAGCCCTGGCTGCTTCTTGGGGAAGCCATCAGGCCCCACTTCTTAAACCAGCAGCAAATGCTTGGAATTTTGGGGTGCTTCCTGAGAAAGGGGTGCAGGCATTGTGTAACACAAGGGCACATAAGCAACCCTTTTCTGCCAGGATCTATCTGAATTTTCCCAACAATAGGATCTTGTGGTGGTCAGTGTGCAGCCTGCCCTCTGCTAAGAAAGGGAAGGGAATAGAACAGGCCAATCCAAGCCTAGGCCAGCCATGCAGAGGGGCCAGAGAGCTGCTTGGCTGCTCCTGTGGTTGTCAGCACACCTAAAAACCCACAGCTTCTGCTCTGGGCCCCTGGCTGGAGATGTGAGGATCCTACCCCCCCTCCGTTCCTCTGTGGCACTCCTGTTTTCCTCTGCCTTGGCTCCCGCTGCTTCCGCGCACAGGTTTTACTAGGACAGAGAAGGCCTAAACTGAATACCAGAAATTGGGAGCATGTGCAGGTCTGTCTGCTTTCGGTGCATTGCCATCTTTACCCACCTCCATGTTCTTGATGCCCCCATGCGCCAGGAGGGCTGCAGCAGGGAGAACAGCCATCCTGGAATGCTTGCCTCTACGATTGTGTTAAGGCCTCTTTTGTGCGATGTTTCTTTGGCTTCATGCATCAGTGTGGTTAGGAAGCAACACAAGTGGATCTTAATATGACCGTGTGTTTTATCACAGCAAGTTTATTGGCATTCATCTGGAGCATTTTTACCCTGCTCTTCCATTACGAAAGGCTTCCAGAGCCATTTACCCCTCTAGGTGTGACAGTCCAAAACACATTCCCCCACCCCAAAGGCAGGGAGGGAGTTGGGAGCAGGGAGGGGAAAAGCACACCTGAGTGCCAGGTTTTGGTGGCCAAGATCATGCAGCTATTCTTTCTGGCAGGGAAGGGCAAGGCAGGCTCTGCGTGGCTGCTCCTCCGCGGTTGATGCATGGGCCCATGTTGGTCTCTGCTGCGCCACAGTGCTCCCTTTGAGAGCATGACAGCATCAAGGGCAGGCATGATGGAGCCTTGGCTGAGGGCCACCTCCAGGCCAGGCCGGCCCCTGGACTTGCTCCTTCTTGCCATCAATCTGCTTGCCAGCTGCCTCCAGTTCTGGGCTGGACGACTGTGGTGGCGAGAAGAAGCCGTGCGGTCGACGCCACTGGTGACTGCTGCACTGGCTCTCTGCCCCTCAAGCACGCGGATGAGTGGTGGTGAGGAGAAGGAGTTGGTGGGCAGGGGATGGACAGGTGGACTCGCCGAGGAAGGAGGTCTGTGGATGGTGTCTTGCCAAGGGAGCTCGACACCTGTAGGTGCAAGTGGGCTCCTTGTGCCTCCTTGTCCCCAGTGGCCGGCGGCTGGATGGCTGCCCTTCAGCTCTATAGGCCAGGGGCCATGTCCTGCGGGAGGGTCACCGCTGAAGGACAGACCACGTGATCTGCATGCAGAGAGTCTCAGGTTTAGTCCCCTGAATCTCCAGCCAGACTGTGAAAGAATGAAGCCCAAGGAGCTACTGCTGTGCAATACAAAGCTAGATGGACAAGTGGCTGGACTCCATCTCAGGCAGCCTCTGATGTTCTGTCATTTTGAGAAGATTCCCTGGTGGGGTCTGTCGGCAAGCATGCATTTGATTATATCAGCTGGATCTCTTTTAGTGCTTTCTCCACTCACGTGTGCACGGTGATGACAGGTGTGTGGGTGGAAGGCACAAAAGAATCGAATGTTGTAACTTGTGCTCACACGGCACCCTGCATAAAATTAGGAGATTAAAAGCAGAACAATGGAAAACTCCTGGTATGCTGGTTCCACTTGGAAAACAAGAGCTGATGATTCAGGACTCCAGAATCCATGAGCAAAACACAGCAAAATGGAAATACTCTCCCCTGGGCAGGAGGCCGCATTCGTGGCTGATGGGCTGCGTCCTGCTTGCTGGACCGTAAAAGCCACTGGCCTGCAGAGGAGGTTCGTCTCGTAAAGCCCAAGGTGCCCCGATTCTGATCTCTGCTGGCACCTGAGGAGCTGCTTGTCACAGACAGCCTCTCCGTAAAGCACAGGTGAAGGCCCCTTTTCTTCAACTTGCTGCCTTCGGGATGTGTTGGGGCTGCAGTGCCCATAATACCCAGCCAGCATGCATGCAGCCCATCAGCCATACTGGCCAGGAAAATTAATGGGAGTTGTAGTTCCAACACATCTGGAGACTGGGGAAGTCTGATTGCTATGGAGGGGGAAGTGTGTCGCAAAAAGGATTTGGAGTAAATATCTGGTGGAAATTGAGTCCTGGATGGGACACCCACCGATCAGCAATGTTGAAATCAAGGAAGCGTTCCACAAATGAAATTGATTCCAGCTTCTCTCAATACTGCCTATTCTGGGTGTATTTTTAACATTCAGAGAAGCAAACACAGATGTTTGGGGCTGCTGTTGCTACTGGAACAAAAATGCTGGACCGGCTTTTCAATTCTGTGTCTGCGGTGACTTCATATTAATCTTTTCAAAATATTATTTGTGTTTTTAAAGATGGGGGAGAAGAAACTTCTAAATAGCTTAGGAAACAATTCTTGTGTGCTTGGACACCAAGTCATCCTGCAGCTCCCAGCATGCCCCAGGCAGCGTGGCAGGCTGAGGGATGCTGGGAGCTGTAGAGTGTTTTCAGTACAAACATGCGCAGGATCACATCCTGGCACTGCAGCATCTGCTTCCTCTCCTCTGGATATCGGCAGAGGGTGCTTTCCTGGCATCCTGCGTTTTGGCAAGGTTGGCCTCCTGAGCTGCCTTGTCTGGTATTTCTATTCAGCCTTCCTGCCAGTGCTTTTGAGGTGTGTGGGGGCGACAGGGAGGGGGGAACATCTGAAAGGAAGGCTTGCAATTAATAAACACAGCCCAGAAGAGAGCAGAGACTGAGAGAAGAGGAGGGCATGTGAACTGTGCACCATGGGCCCTGCGTAAGACTATTCCGGGGGGAAGAGAGCCGAAGTCTGGCAGCAGCTCCTAGGAGCCGGTTCTTTCACCTGGGGTCCCTCCGAGAGAACTTCACCGGGTCTCTAGGGCCCTTCTCATTCCCTGTCAGCTGAGGGGAAGATGCAGGGAGGGCAGAGAGAGGCAGTACACAGAAGTGGTGCCCGAATTATGGGAAAGCCTCCCAAGAGAGACTTGCCCCGTCTCTCCTTCGCTTGCTTGAAGTGGGTTCTTCGGACGGCTGTGCTCAGGTAAAATACATCTATATTTTAAATAAGAGCTACTAGGGCCAGGCAGGGAAAAGGTGGGAGTTATAAGGCCTTTGCTGCCTAAACCTGCACAGAACTGGGCCCCAAAGGGTGGGCTGGTGCTGCAATTCCTCCTTGCAATGTTGGAGCACACCTTCAACCTGGGACCGGGGGAAATGAAGATCCCAGCGCCCCTGGGTGCTGCCTAGGAGCCATGGGATGGCTCCCTGAACGTGTCTTCTTACCACTGGCCATTCTTGTTTATATGCTGAATTATAGCGTACCTTATCTTTCTTACTATTGTGTCTGCTGCCTTGAGTTTGCCTTTGGCATAGAATATAATGCTCAGTTGGATGAGGGGGGCACATCTCTCTCTCTCTCTCTCTCTCTCTCTCTCTCAGAAAGAGAGAGAGCGAGCGAGCTGCTGTATACCAGGCCAGACCAGGCACCCATCCAGCCCCATTCCTGACACTCCCTGGCAGCCACCCTCCAGGATTTCCGGCAGAATCTTTCCTAACCTATCCTGGATGCAAAGCGGCCGCTCCACCCAGGGGCCCCGGCCCTTCGCATGCAGCCCAGGGGAGCCCGCCACAGGAGGGGAGCAGCCAAAGGGCAGTGGGCCCCGTGTCCCTGTCCGGTGAGGGAGGCCCAGTGCTTCCCTTTCGCCAGGGACGCAGCCACTGGCAGTGCTGAGCCAGAACTGCCCCCTGCCCCCGCCGCCGGCTCGTTCAGAGGTGGCCTTTGTAGCGGCATTTCCTGAAGGGGTGGGACTTCTATCATCAGACGCAGCGAGTCTCATCTGCTAAAGTGCTCTTTCCCTGGCACCACACAGACCCCGCCAGCTGCCATCTGTTTCTGAATGTAATGTCATGGGGGGGGGCAGTTTTGGAAGGGGGAGCTGGCTTCTGCCAGCCCTCCCCAGAATGCCCGGGGTTGTGGCTTTACCAGTGCATGCTGGGAAATGGAAGATGAGCCCCCTCACAGCTGGCGCCTGCTCCTGCTGCCCCGTAGCTGCGTGAGGCAAACGGTTCACCATCTCTGCCCCCAGTATTCTCACCACTGACGCATCCTGAAATTCTGCTCAAGATGCTTGGCCCAAAAGGGGCTGTGTGTGTGTGTGTGTGTGTGTGTGTGTAAGAACGAGAAATGGACTCTGGCTTAGCACAATGTGGGAGCAGCCTTGCTCGAGGCGTTTATCCTTTGCCTTTTGAACTATCCCAGCCTTTGTGACGCAGTCCTTCAACCAATATTGTGATGCAGGTCTTCTGCACATACAAATGCATTCAGAGAAGGTACCCCGCAACATGCACATCTTTGTGGAAGCAACACCAGTACATTTCATTAGCCTTGCGCTGGCGACCTCTCTCTGGGATGACTGCAATGGACTCTGTGTGGGGCTGCCTGGGAAATGGTGCACGCGTTACAGCCGATACAGAACAGGGCAGTGGGGCTGCTTATGAGGACGGACTGGCGAGAGGACACCATGCTGGTCCTCCGCCAGCTGCACTGCCTCTGGGCTCCAGGCCAGGCCAATTCAAAGCGGAGCCTTTGACATATAAAGGCCTAAGCGGCTTGGGACCAGGCCCCCAAGGGGGCCCCTCTCTCCTTATCTTCCTGCCCACCCACTTAGATCCTTCTCGGAACCCCTCCCCCAACCCCCCCCCCCCCGCCAGTGCGATCCAGGGGAAAGGGCCAGGAAGGGGGACTTTCGGCAGGAACGATGGGACTCAGTCCCCAGGGACACATAGCTTGCAACTCTCTTTTTCTTCTAGACACTTGGTGAAAGTGATTTTGTTCAAACAAGCTTTTGGTTAATTTAATTTATTTAACTCATAATTTTATATCTTGTTATGGATTAATTCTTGGTTTGTTAATTTAGGGATTGCATTTATCATGTTGTGTGCTGTTTACATTTTTTTCCTGGGATGGTTTTATCTATTGTTTTATCTATTTTATCTGTTTTAATTATTTTATCCACTGTATTGTACTCTGATTTTAGCATTTGTAAGCCACCCAGAGAACCTTCAGGTTAGGGGGCAGCACAGAAGTAGAATGAAATGGATGGATGGATAGATCTAACCGCATCTGTTAGAGCATAATCCATTGTGCATATCCTCGGACAAATGGGTGCAAAGTGCATATGGAGGACCATGCGGATGTTTCCAAATAAACTGAAAAGTGATGCAGAAACAGGACAAGACAGACTTAAGGCAGGGGCCTGGGGATGGGAACTTGGAATGGGCAGATAGGTCATTCCTGAATGGAGATTCCAGGCAGGAAATGATAGTGGACTTGATTCATCCATTTTCCCCATCAAAGTTTGGATTGATCAGGAATGGCCATATGTCTGACTTTGCAGAGGGCAGTCCTCTGTCCGGAAGCATCCTCTGGTCTAGCTGAGGACTGTTCCTTCAGCTTGCCTATTCCTGCCCTAAAATGCTATTGGAAGGGAGAGCTGGGCTGCAGAAGGGACAGCCCGTCCATCACCTTTTCCCACTAGGCTGAGGGGCTATATGTGTGTCTAAGGTATAGTTGTTATTTCTGCATGTTCTCCCCCTGCCCCCCCCGCCCCAAACTCACACCTTATGTTACACAGAAACATAGAGCAAGCCAGAAGGGGTCTCCTGGGCCATCTAGTCTGACCCCCGGCTCCAGTCGGCTCCGCTCACGACATGCCCACCATGTGCACGTCCAGCCTATGTTGTCCTAATGTTGCTGATGCGGTTCTTTTCCTGTCTTTCCCCAGCTAATTTACACGCATGCCGCATTGCAAGCTGGGTGCTGTGCCGCCCCTCCCTTTTCCGGGCCCTGTTCTCACACTCTCTCTCTGCACTTCTGTGGGAATGGCATTTCTGAGGTGTGTGCTGCTCATGTCAGGGGAGCTGGGTTGCGCTTGACGGCCTTAGCTTTTGCTGCCTGCTACATGACCAAGCCTCTTTCCTAGGAGGGAATGCTAGCTGGCATTTCCATATGATGCCAATATTGATATTAATTATATACACGAGACACCTTCTGGATGGTTTATGTGTTCCTCAGAAAATATAAAGCATATAAACAGATGGGAAGCAATCTTATTTATTTGTTTATTTATTTATTTGCCACCCAACTATTACAACAGGAATCTCTAGGCGGCTTGCAACAAGTAAAATTACAAATATTTAAACAATAAAACCAATCATATATAAAACAACAACAATTTAACAATTGTCATTTTAAATTGTATCAAATGAGGGTGATAACCACATACAACAACACATAAGAAGCAATTTTAAATGAGTTATTAGAATACCTGGAGAAGAGGGATGTTTCCATCTGGCACCAGAAGGAGAGTTGTGTTGGCACCAGGCAATTTCTCTGGGGAGCCTGCTTCTTAAATGGGGGGCAGCCACTAAGAAGGCCCTTCTTCCATTTTCTATCCCTCTCACCTCCTTGAGCGATGGCTCTTTCAGAAGGGCCCCCTGCCTACATTTGGATGGATGGGTAGGTAGATATAGGGGAAGGCAGTCCTTTGGGTAGCCAGATCCTAAGCTGTTTAAGGCTTTGTATTTTAAAACAAGAACTTTAAATTGGGCCTAGTCTTTAACTGGCAACCAATGTAATGCATATAGAATTAGTGTTATGTGGGCCCACAAATTGGCACCTGGTTTTGGACCAGCTAAATTCTCTGGAACAGCCTCAAAAGCAGCTCCATGTAAAGCCCATTACAGTAATTTAATCTGAATGTTACTAGCACATGAGTACCTGTGGTCAAGCTCTGTCCAGGTAGGGGCAAAACTGATCTATTATACATCCTGCGTTGGCAGCAAGTAACATGAGCATCTCTTCCTTGCAAGGCTGGGGGCGGCTGCTGCCTCTTGTGTGTCAGATGGCAAGTCCAGGTTTCTTTTTGCGTAAGGTGTGCGGCTGTCCTTTGTGGGAGAGAAAAGAAATCCGCTTGGGACTCCTCCCGTGTCGCTACTAAGAAAGGAGTTAATGGGCTGGTGGAAGGCATTTATTGTAGGTCAAACAAATTAGAGAGTATTTGCTTGAATAGTCATCCGTCTTTAAATATATGAATCGGTTAAATATAAATAAATTGGTATGCTGCCCATGGGTCCCTTTTTCAGATGCTGAGGAAAATGAAAACTAATTTCTAATTTAATAAATAAAAGCTAGCACTTAACGAGAAGGAAAGGCTGACATAAATCTTTTCTGTTTCATTTCTTAACACAGCAGAACCAAAATAGTTGGGGGGGAAATAAACAAGTGTGACTTTCATTCTCAACCTTGCCAATTAAAAGGACCTCACAGGATAAATTCAAGCTGTCATTGATTAATCCATCTTAACCTTTTTATTAGCATTTCTGTCTAACCTGTGTCTGCTGAGATGAGCCTCTACATTCATTTCACAACTTCTTCTCAGCGTCTTTGATTCATCCCTTTGCAAATGAGAACAAAATTTGCTCTGCTTCACACATAAGAAGGATGGTTAAAACCAAAGGGGGTGGTGAGGCGCTCCAAAGGGAACGCTCCAGGTGGGGAGAAGGGCCATCAGTGTAGCCGTTTCTACATAAGCAGGTGTGGCATCCTGCCGATGGGGGCAGAGCATCCCAGGATCAAGCATATGTGGCGGGATCTGAGCTGGCAGTGACCGAGCAAGCCAGGGGTCGTGGGGCTGAGGGAAGAACCTCAATGAAGATGTCAGGCCAGTGTGCAGATGCTGCGAAAAAGGCCAACTCCACACTAGGCATAGTTAGGAATGGAACAGAAAACAGATCTGCCAAGATCTTACTCCCCGCATACAAATTCTTGGTACTTAGAATATTGTGTTCAGTTCTTGTCACCTTAAACCTTTTTATGTTATTGGTTGGGAAAAGTACAGAGGAGGGCAAAGAGAGTGATCGGCGGCTGGCGCGCCTCTCCCACGAGGAACGGCCATGGTGATTGAGACTGTTCAGGGCAGGAAAAAGGTGAGGGGAGACGGGACAGAGGTATCGAGAGGGAGAACTTTTTTCTCCCTCTCCCATAACACTCAAACCCGGGGTCAACCCATGAAGCTGACTGGTGGGAGGTTTAGGACAGATCAAAGGAAGTCCTTCTTCACACAGCGCAGTCAAACTGTGGAATTTGCTGCCATGGGAGGTGATGCTGGCCACCAATCTGAATGGCCTGAAAAGGGGGTTGGACAGGTTCATGGGGAACAAGGCTATCTGTGGCTACTGGCCTTGTTGGCCATGTGCGATCTCCTTTTCCAGGGGTGGCCTGCCTGCATACACCAGTTTCTGAGAAGCAGGGCAGGAGGTCTCGCCTGAGGTCTCGCTTGAGGTGACTCGATGGGCATGGCAGAAATTGAGGCACAGCGGTCCTCCCCAGCTCATTCCTTTCCAGGAAGAGTGACCCCATTTGATGTCAGTGGTCCACCTGGATACTGCTCAAGGCCAAAGAGCAGCACCTTGGTCAGCAGTCCTAGCATTTGGCCAGGCTTGTGCAGAGCAGCACTATGTTGAGTGCACGTCTTCACATGTGCAGTTGTTTCCCAGGTGTGCTCACCTGGATTGCCCAGAGCCTGCCTGCCTCTGGATGTGCCCCATGAACAGAAATAGCATCTGCCCCAGCAGTTCCGGTACTTGTGCTCACACTCGAGCTCAGGTGCAAACGGTGTCTTTGCATTTGGGAGGCACATGTGTGAATGTACAGGGTGTGTGCACATGCAGGGGTTCATGATATGAAGGCTCCCCAAACGTTCTGGCACACTTGCGTCGTGGTTCCCAGTTAAAAGATCTCAGGTTGGACTGCTGGGAAGGAGATCCCTGAGACTGTGGCGAAGCAGGTTGTACAAGGCAGCCTTAACTGTGTCCCTCGCGGGGACGTAGGTGCTGAGCTCCTCTGCAGGCACCCCCTGCAGTGTCTCTGCCCCTCTGCCCACTCACTCATCTCCCTCCCCTTCTCTTTATTCCCAGACAGCTGCTCCCCCTGGGCTTGCCAGATGAATTCACCTTGGTGATCACCCTACTCTTGAAGAAGCAGACCACCAAAGAGAACTGGTACCTCTTCCAGGTTACCGACCGTCAGGCTTACCCCCAGGTACATGCCCCGGCCCTTGAGGGCTCTTTCTCTGCTTTCATGCACCTGTGCTTTCCACTGAGGTTGACTTTGGCCAGCTACCTGTCTTCTTCCTTTCATCTCCAGCCTTACCTGGTTAGCACTACTTAACAAGCCATGTGATCTGTACCTTGCCTTTTCTTAAAGGCTAATGGTGCCAGCGAGCCTCTTTGAGGTCATTGGTTTCGGGAATAAAGTCGCCCTCCAATGCAGGGTGGGTGGTATGGTGTGCACATGCCCCGGTGTGCCCCTGGACATCTCTGTTGCTGCCTCCCATTTAGAAAGGGGGTTCTTACTTAGAGCTCTGATTGCCCCAAAGCAGAATGAGGGGCTGCAGCCATGACAAACGTGGTCGTGCTTCCCGTGGATGCTGCTGAACCAACCATGAGGTTCAGAGACATTGATTGTTTATTTCGTTATTATACCACCCAACTGTCAGGGCTCTCTGGACATGGACATGAAGCCAGTGGGTGTCTGCAGGCAGGTGCTTCCCCTCTAGTATGCCCAGCCAAGAAAGAAAAGGACAGAAAAAGAAAAATGAGTATCGGAAAGATTTTTTTTCTAAGTGGAGGGATGAGTTCCTGGCAGAGGGTGGATGAGAAAAATGCTTCACTTTTTGCTTCACTTTTTAGCAGTGAAGAGCAGCTTGTGTCTCCACTGATGCTGCTTGGGGCAGCGGGGAGGACCGGAAGCCATTGCAATGACCTCACCCTCACAGACGACCTGGCTGGCCCCGCAGTGTGCTTTCCCCATGGATAGTGG
The DNA here is from genome assembly GCA_023646645.1 of Varanus salvator macromaculatus. Lineage (NCBI taxonomy): Eukaryota > Metazoa > Chordata > Lepidosauria > Squamata > Varanidae > Varanus > Varanus salvator. The sequence goes on along the minus strand of JAIXND010000624.1, from coordinate 12,318,237 downwards.
CCCAGGGGCTGTGCTGGGCTGGGCCAAACCCTTTCAGAACGCATCCTCCAGCCTCTGCAGGTGCCCTCTCATGCACAACCCAGGCCTGCAAAGTGAGCCGAGCCAGGAGGGACCTGGCAGACGCTTGCAGGCCACTTGGCGGGGCAGCCGGCAACCTTCCCTGTCAGGAGGAGCTGCAGGATGCAGGAAAGGTGCCGTAAACGGGTGCACCCGGCGCCTTTCCTGGAGACGCGCCGTCTTCCCCACCTGCGCCGTTGCCAGCGCCCCTGTGCTCGGGGAAAGGGCGCTGCTTGCGCAGCATGTGGGGCTTGATTCCTGGCGAGCACCCCACAAACCCTGGGCGGCGGAGCCCAGGAATCCGAGGGACGCGCAGGCCAAAGCAGCTCCTGCACGCACCCCTAGGCTGAGCCCCACGTCCCCACCATCCAGTCTGATGCCCTTGCGTGGCCGAGGCAGGGCGGCAAGGGGCTGGAGGAGGCGGCTCGGCCACAGGGGGCCTGCCTTGAGCTGACTTCAGGCGAGTGCAGAACCCTGCCCAGCGCTGCTGTGGAAGGAAGATTGTAGCACCAGTCTAGCCAGCCTTCGGGGCGAGGTCGTCTGGTCCTTTGCCCCAGGGAGCCGGATGCCTCAGGCGAGTCCTGCAATCCCAGATGTTCCAGGAGTTTCCTCGAAGGATGACTCTTGAACCATCGCATCTTCTGCAACATTTGGCTGAGGAAAAGAGCCGGGCCACCCCTGTGCCCTGGAGAACAGCTGGATGGAACAGGTGTGGCCTTCTCCTGGCACGAGCACAAAGGCACAAAGGGTGGGGAGAACTCAGCAGCTTCGGGAGGGGGGTGTTCGTGTTGAGCTGTTGCTATACAGCCAGAACAAAGGCCACACCCCTAGAAAATAGGATAGAATTCACCCCTTTGTTCCCCTCAATGTGATAACAGCCTTTTAATATGTCTTTTTTTAACAAAGTTGGATGTGAGAAGAACTGACCGCGCATCGTAGCATGTGATGTAAGTGGGATTCGGTGCTCTGTCTTGATAGAATCTCACCGTTCCGTCTGGGCCAAGAACCACGGCTCCTCTCACCTGCTGCCGCAAGCCAGGCCTCTCTCTGCTAATGGCACTGCCTGTGCCTGCCACCTCTCCACTTCCCCTCATGCCTTTGCTCTCTGCCTCTCTTTCTAGAATCCTCTTTTAGTCAGCGCCGTCTCCTTTTGCCCCTTCAGCTCTCCCTGATGATCAACAGCAAAGAGCGGAGCCTGGAGTTCCAGGCCAAGGGCCAGGATGAGGAGTTTGTTGGAGCAGTTTTCACGGGCAAGGGGATCTCCTCCCTTTTCGACCTGAAGTGGCACAAGATGACCCTCAGCGTCCAAAGGCAGGTGGTCTCGGTGCACATTGACTGCAGCTACATCTCATCCAAGCCGGTGCAGCCCCGCCAGCGGCTGGTCAGCGAAGGCAACGCGTTCATCGGGCTGGACGCCACGCAGGGCACGCCTGTCTCGGTGAGCTGTGGTGGGGCTTCCTGGTAGGGTGCCCCTGTGGCCTCTTTCAGAGGAGAGTCCTCCCTGAGAAGTGCTGCCAGAGGAAACACCTGGGTCTTCTGTCAGAAGTGCTGTCATGCCGTTCCATTTTGCGGACATGGCACAGCCCGTCTGAGGCTCGTCTCCCGCAGTGGCTGGTGCTGAGGAAGCATCTGCTCCGGAACAGGCCTTCTGGCCCAGCCGGCTCTCCAGGGGCTGTGCAGGCTGCTTCCCTGGCCAGCAGGCTCTCCAAATGGTGCCTGGCCAGAGAGCCCTGGAGACAGCGCCTTGCTGGAAAGCTGGTGGCAGGGCCCTCCTGAGGCCCTGCTGGAGCAGGCCGAGGCAGGGGGAGGGCAGAATCGAGCACCCCTTTGCTCCGCCACTTGAAGCGAACCGCCGAGCATGGCTGGGGAGCGGCGTTCGTCCTGGTGGGTCACTGGGGTGCCCCGTGTCTGACCCCATGGAGGACAGTCCTTTATTTCTACAGTTCTCTGTCTGACAGTGCTCTTGATTTGAAGGGCTGCCAGGACCAGGCAGGTCTAAAGAGAGGAACCAGCTGAAGGCAGAGCCGCAGCGCCTTGGAGTTACACAGCCGCAGCAGCGCCTGCTCAGCAGACTGGGGCTCCAGGGCAGTCTTCCAGGCAGCAGTGTTCTTGCCACAGCTCTTGTTATGCATTGATGCCTGCGCATTAAGTGCAGGCACATGTTAAGCTAGCCCTTCCCTCTTTTCTGGGCAATGCACTTCCTTCATTTGGGCAATATTTACGTGGCTGTAAGCTGCATTCCCCTGATCTTGGAGCTGGTCGTGATGGGCCACAGAAGCACTAGGGAAACGGCTGGATGTGTCACCTGGGGGGTCAGGGGTCCAAGGCGAAGGACACATGATCAAGAGGTCAGAAAGTGGTGTCAGAGCACTGCCTGGCAGTGCATGGGCAGGTGGAGCGCGGGAAGGGGCTGGCTGGCTTGCTGCACACGCTTATTCAGCAGCCTAGCCAATGGGGGACAAAGCCAAGAACAGGCCCATCAGACTGTTGGTGTCCCAAAGAAAGCATGAGGCTCCTGGAGCCGACAGAGTGATATCATGCAGCGTAGCCTCAGGATCCAATGGGCCTGCCAATTCTTAAAAGACAGCATCTCATGCTGGGACTAGAGTTTGGCCTGGCTGTGAGGGATGCGATCAGAAACATGATGGCCAAGAAAATAGTGAAACTGGGATTGGCGTGTTTTTCCTCCATTTTGGAGGAGGATTTCCCCCTCCAAAATGTTTCTACTGGGAATTGTAGTGGAAATTTGGGGAAGCACTGATGGAGGACAAGCTTTAACACAGTGCTTTCTTTTTTGTATTTTTTTTTTTTCCTTTTCAGTAGAACTTTTAAAGTAATAGAGCTATGGAGTCTTTGCAATCTGAGACCAGCTGAAGGTGCCAAGATTTAGAAACATAGAAACAGAGCGAGTCAGAAGGGGCCTCCTGGGCCATCTAGTCTGACCTCCGGCACCAGCCGGCTCCGCTCACGACATGCCCACCGTGTGCATGTCCAGCCTGTCTTTGAACACCCTCACCGATGGGGCCTCAACGACCTCTCGCGGAAGCCCATTCCATGCCCTCGGGGTCCAAACTGTCAGGAAGTGCTTCCTGGCATCCAAATGGAACCTTGGCTCCCTGAGCTTTGCTCCGTTGGAGCACGTTCTGCCTTCCTCTGCAGGGGAGAACAGGTCTCTAGCCATCTGCATGTGACACCCCCTCACATATCTGTCTGTCGCCAACAGATCCCCTCTGAGTCTCCTCTTCTCCAGGCTGAAGAGACCCAGTTCCCTCAGTCTCGCCTCATACGGCATCCCCTGCAAACCAGCCACCAACCTTGTGGCCCTTTCCCTTCTACCCTGGCTATATCCTTCCTGTAATGAAGGGCCCAAAACTGAGCACAATACTTCCATTTAAAAATGCTGCTCCACAATCTCCTGAGACAGGACCACAAAACCTGAGCCAAGGGCCAAATCTTAAGACGTAGCTGGAAACCGGAGATCGGATATCTGGTGGAATAGGGAGAACTGGGCAGGTCCTCCTATTTGCTCGGGCGACTGGCTAAGTTCCTGCCAGGACCCGAAGAGCCTGGGTTCCGCCTCTCCGTGCCTGCAGGGGGGCTCTTCCGCTCTACCCTTTACTTGGCTTGTGTGTTCACAGTTTGACATCCAGCAGCTGCACATTTACTGTGACCCGGCCGTGGCGATGCACGAGGGATGCTGCGAGATCTCCAACAGCGGGGTGAGCGATACTGGGGGCGTGCAGTGCCTGGCAAGCGCTATTGATACCTGCCTTTCTCGTCTTGCTACTGCATCACTGGGACACTTATCCTCAAAAGCAAATACATGGCCTTTCCAGAGTCAAAATGAGCCTTGTCTCTGAGTTACACTTTGATTTGTTTCTGCAATTGTGTATCAGATCCCCCATTCAAAACTGCAGGCAGCAGTAAACATGGACGGTGTTTTGAATCACCGTTGTGCTTTGCATGCTCATTAAAAGTCCAGATTTTGGGGGGGGGGGTGTCTAAAGATGTGACAGGGTACCACTGGCTTGAATCCGTGACTATGTGCTTTTTTGCCCTAGAAGCAAAAGATCGTATGTATGTATGTATTTAGAGCATGTTTACTGCGCTCCTCTGCCAAAAAGTGTAATTGCAGCTAAATCGTAAATGAAGGCAGCCCCTCACCCCCACCCCCAGCCCGCCAACCACAGGCTTACAAGTGAAAAGGATGGGGCACTCGAGGAAGAGAGGAGAGGAGGGGGAGGGGGAAGAGCGGAGGTGGTGGAAGGCACAGTGCAGCCTGTGGGAGTGGTTGCTGGAGGCGAACGCTGAGGAGCAGGGGCCTTCCCGGGGCAGTCTTCGAGGGTGGTGGGATGGCCCCAAGTCCCCCTCCCCTCCTTCAGTGCAGACTGATGGGCAACCCCAGATGTACCCTGTCCACACATCACCCAGCAGACTCGCCCCTTTTAAAGACCCCCGAGGCAGGCAGCCCAGAAGGGGTGGCGCCCTGGCCCCAAGTCCCTCACAACCAGCCCAGGACATCTCAGTTCTGCAGCACTTCATGGTGTTGACTCACCCGCATTCTTTCCATTCTTTCTGCATTTGGACAGTGTTTTCCCGAAGCCTCTAAAACCCGCCGGGATGTGGAAGTCATGCAAAGCAATGACCTGATAGAGATCAACCCCCAGACGGAAGGCAAGGTCTACACACGCTGCTTCTGCCTGGAGGAGACTCAGAGCAAGCAGGTAAGAGGCACAGGAATCAGCCCCGGCTCAAATCCGACCTCTGCCACGAATGCGCTAGCTGGCCTGAGGCGAGTTGTGCGGCACCTCCCGCCCACCTGCAAGTAGGAAACACTGGCCTACCTTTCCGGGTCGTCGAAAGGGAAACGCTTGCCAGTGCCACGTAAAAGCTTGTGCTTGTGGGTTGTGGTTCCCAAACTTTTGGGACATCCAATTCACCGAAATTGGACTAGAGACTGAGCAGAGCTTTGTCCCATTTGGATTGCAGTGTTGGCTTATCTGTGTTCACGGTTTTGACAACTGAAATTCCAGCATCCTTCACATCTTGCATTTCGACAAATGCTGCAATGGAGTTTCCAAAATGCTTATGGAAAGGTGCATATTAGGTGAAATATCAGTCGATGTTCCACCTGGCTTGATTCATTCTCAAGCACCCTCATTCTTATCCATTCTGGTGGGGGGCCTGGAAGAAGCAATCTCTGGTCCCGGCCCCAATCCACACCCATGCAGTGCTACGGCACTTTCCCCCGCACTACGCAACTTCGCCAACTTTGGCCAGCCTCACCTTCCTGGCCAATGTTGAAGTGGCCCCACTTTCAACAGGTGTGCTGCCACATCATTTCTGAGTCATGGCAGCCCTCCGAATGCTGGCCTCCGAAATATCTTGCATTCATCCTGGATCCCACTCCGCTCAGAGGACAACATCAGCCACCAATTAAAGTGCATGTTGCCAAACCTACCCTGCCCACCAAAGCCGATTTGACTAGCCGTCGCAACGCTGCTTCGGCAAGAGGCTACACTCGGCATGTGGGCAAGCTTCTGGTGGGGCTGAGGAATATCACCCAACTGCTGCGGGACATTGTCAAGTTGGGTTGTTGGTGTCAGGTCCCGTGACTTTACTTCTGGAGGCTTGTTACTTCCTGCCAGGACATCAGCCCCAATGTGCAAGACCCATAGAGAGACGGAGGAGAAGCAGTGCCCTGAGCTCCTGGAGCACCAATGATCTCCAGCAGCACCAGGGAAGGCGCAGTGGCTGTGGTGGGGCACATGCCCCATCAGGAGTGCTGTGGCTGATACGAACATCTGAACATGAAAACCTAAGAGGTCCCACACCTGTCCGCACAGCAGCGAAGGAGCCGCCCGCAGGGTCCCTCCAGCAGGACAGAGGGGTGCTGGCACTCCTGGCGTCCGCAGGGACACTGCCTCTGATTCCAGCAGCTGCTTTGCACAGGCATAATCCACAGTGGAGGAAGCTGAGATTTAGCGTGGTGCCTCCAACGGAAGCCTCGGTGGATGCTCTGCAGCTCTGCCGTTGGGGAATGGTTGGGACAAACATCAGGCAGGACAACATCCTGAGGCTGATGCAAAGTGGAGTCTGTCTTAGGAACAAAGACTGGCGAGGTGCCCCGTCCAGGTGAAAAATGCATGTGCCTCTCAGACACAGAGGGGGATTCCCCCCTCCTTGGCTCAGAGGCGACTGTCACCAGGAGTGTCCCTCTCCAGCACCGCTGGCGGGGGCTGACACGGAGTCAGGCGAGGCGGGTTCTGGTCCCCACTCCGCCAGGGAGCTCACTGGGGACTTTGGGCCAGTCACAGATTCTCGGCCTAACCTACCTCGCAGGGCTGTTGCTGTGAGGACAGGGGGAAAGCCTCATTGCCCATCTGTTTCTGGCTCAATTTTGATCCCCCTTCTGGACAGATGGGATTCACTGGGGAACACTGGGGCTGGATGCAGTGGGACCCCTCAGGAATGCATGCTCAGGCAGGAGAGACTTCGTGAGGAATGGGCTGAGGTCACCAAGCAAAAACCTTCCTCTTCCTCTTCCAGCTCAGGACCCCATTCTTGTCAGTGAGGGCAAACCCACAACTGGGTCCCAAGGAGATTCTCCTCCTTCCTGAAATCTCACCTGCTCTGCCCCTCAAGCTCTGGGCAAGGGCCCTTCCTGTGGGGCCAATGTGGGGGAGGCCATCAGCTGAGAGCATCGTCTGCAGCTGAGAGTGAGGCTGTTGTCCAGATGGCCAAGGCTGCCAGGACGGCCTGCAGCTGGAAGAGCGAGCAGCGTGCCTGGCAGCCGGTCCCATGGCCCCCTTTGTGGGTGGGGAGGAGGTTCCAGCTCTCTGTCCCAAGCACTGCTGCCTGCATGGGGTGGGGGCGAGGGGCCACCTGGCCATGGGTGGCCCAGGGTGACACGGCAACTTCTCTGCTGTCTTCCTAGGAGGAGCTGAGAGGCTTGGGGAAGGCTGCTGTGAAAGGTGATCAAGGAGAGAAGGTGAGTCGCCCAATGGAGCTTTTATATTGTGTATTTTGTGGGGACTGGAACCTTCAAACCACCTAGATAAGAAAGCTGGTGTGGCGCAGCAGCCATGACACTCCTGAGGAACCAGTTCGGAAGTCTGCTGGATCTCCCCTTTCCTTGAACCCTCCAGGTGGCCCCAGGCAAGGTGTTCTCCTTCCCAGCCCCCATTGGTTATAGGGGGATGAGAATGCCGGCCTACCTCATAGGGAGGGTGCTTGTAAGGTAGGACTGGGGCAGCCGGAGCCCTCCGGGTCCTGGTGGACTGCAACTCCCATGCACCTTGCCAGCATAGCCCATGCTGAGGGAGCCTGGAAGAGGCAGGCAGTCCAACAAATACCTGGAGGAGCACAGGTTCCCCACCATGTTGCTCAGGTCACCACAGGAGGACATGTTTTGGGTAGAGCAAGGCAGGTTGGAGGAGGAGCTGTGAAGCCGCCTGGCATTTTTGAAATTTCATCCAAAATTTTGGCATTTTCAGACCACATTTTTTAATAAGACACTTTGGATGTAATTTTATTTTTAATGGAAGGATCAGCATATAGATGTTCACACTTTTTCAAGGCAGCCTAACTTGGGAGAGCTTTTTGAGAAATGCCTGTTTTTCCACCCCGTTTGCTGCGCTGCTGCCTGCCAGGCTGGCAGAGGGTCAGGATCAAAACCCTGCTTGTTCTCACTTAGCGTGTAACACTTTGGGCTTCCTCAGCATTAATCTTTTCCTGGAGGGCTCACCGTACACAGTTTCTTCTGAGGGCGTCTGTACGTTCCAGACTCCAGAGCTATCAGTGCCTCCAAGGAGGCTGGTAAACCTGCCGTGCCCTGGAGCTCATGCAGGTGCTCCAGGATTGCAACCTGTGGTCGCGTGGATGCTGTGATTTGGCTGCTGAGAGGGACACCGTAGCTCCTCTGAGGTCAACTGCTCTCCTGAGTCCGCTGAATCTCCAGCTGAGATTCAGAAGAGCTTCCCTGGAGGCTGGTTGGGTGGGTGTGCTTAAATGGAGATGTGCATCGGAATGAAAGTGATGCTCTGTGCCTCTCCAGAGAACGAAGGGCGTCTAGATTTGAATATGCCTCCAGAGCCAGATCCCAAAGTGCATCTGATTTATGCCTGAGGATAAAAGGTGTGCTGTGGAGGATCCGTGGAGATCAGAGCCAGAAAAGCAGAGCTGTGCAGACAGAAAGGAGCGGTTTCACAACCCCTCACCGTGCACCTTGGTTAGAGATGCTCAGCGGGAGAAAGACACCTCTCCAGTGTTTATAAAGGAGGGGTTTCTATCAACAGTGTGTAAATTAACATTTGGAGCCGCTCCTTCGCCTGCCTTGGTGCAAGGAAACCGCAGCCGCTCTTGGACACTTCAGCCGGAGGCCTGATTTGGGTTTCTTTAGATCTTCCTCTCCCACCGAAAGCATTTCATACTTAGCTGCTTTGGCAAAAGGAAACGGTGGTTAAGCCGCAAACCCTCGCATATACTGCAAGCCTTCGGCGGTACCCAGGCCTTTGACAGGGAAAAGGAGCGTGATCAATTTCCTCCAGGCAGTTGAGTTCCCCACCACCTGGGGAACAGCCCAATGCTGCACGAGTCTAGTCTGAAGCAAGTCCCGTGGAGCTCAGTAGCCGCAGACTTTTCTGCACTGTTGTAAAGCTGCCTGGCTTGCCTTCAGTAAAAAGCGAAGAGGAGGAGCGGGACTTGAGCCAAGCACTTAAGCAGGGAATTGGTGGAAGTATTTCCCATTCCAAACGCTCCACCTTCGCGTCTTTACCATGAGAACGGTGTGTGGGCCAGCGGCAGGTGGTGGTGGTGGGAGAATCCTCATGTTCCATCATTTGTTCTAGTGCCCTTTATCTAGAATGTCACAGCATACATAGACCAAGAATGAGTGGCCAGTAAATGGAGGGGTGGATGTAGGGCTGATACCCCCTTAAGCAGTCAAATATATATATTGAACTGCTAAACCCGCGTGCATGTTGCATATGAACAAAGCAGCTCTTCTGAAGAAAAACGTCCCTGTTTTCAGAGGACTCACGCATGTGGTCCTAGAAGAGGCATTCCCTGACAGAAAGAGGAATGCCTCTTCTAAGAAGGGGACACCCTGCCTGCAGTTTCATAAGCACGTTATAAGAGCAGAAGAAAAGCCCTGCTGCATCAGGCCAGTGGCCCACCCGGTCCAGCCCTCCTCCACATCGTGGCAAAGCAGCTGCCCACAGGACCCCACATGCAGGAAGGGTGCAAGAGCCCTGCCTGCCCAAGCCCCCAGCAACCGGTGAGGAGACACCCAAACCTGGGTCGAAAGTCGGTCACACTTTGTAAAAAAACCTGCAGTCAGTTCACTGCAGTGTCTTTTGAACAGGGTGAAAAGTCTTCAAGCCATGAATCCAGCCAGCAGTAAACACTGGGATTTACTTCCACGTAGATATGGGTAGTGTCGTGCCATAAATGTTGCAGTCCTGATTACGATGTGCTTTCCTTTCCATTGCCCTAATTGCCTTCTTACTTATTTTCAGTGTCCCCCTTGTCCGCTGAGGTCACCACATGCAAATGTAAGTTAAGATGTTAATACAGCATTAATTTTCTAAGGAGCTTTGGAGTAGGTGGTTCAACGGATCCTCCAGCTGTTGGCTGGAGATGGAAATGGTTGCTGATTGTGGTTTCAACCACAAAGGCAGGTCCGCCAGCTTCTTGACTGTTTCACTTCTTCCCAGGAGTCAGGCATACAGTTCCTTGTCCTCTCATGGACCTCTGGAGGGGGCTGCATGCTTGTTGCAGTGGGATCCATCATTGATCTGCTTGTGGGCTGGTTAAAGACAAAGCACAAAGAACAAGGCCTCTGCAGGTAGCACAGGACGTTAGTCCAAAAGAGGCGCTTGACAGAGTTAGAGCTCGAGAAGGCAAGCGATGTCGAGAACAAGACGAAAACCCTTCAGGTGTCTCTGGTTAACAGAGCTGGAATGGTGTGTTAGTTTGGAGGCTGGACTGGGGACCTGGGAGAGCTGGGTTCAGGTCCCCACTCGGCCATGAAGCCCCCGGGTGGCTTTGGGCCAGTCCCTCACTCTCGGCCCAGCCTACCTCACAGGGCTGTTGCTCTGAGGATAAAATGGAGCGCTGGAGGCTGCCTGGGGTCCCTTGCAAGCAGGAGGAAAATGGGCACGCATGCAATGTGTCAGCAGCGATAGCTCATTCAGAACTGGGGTCTGTTTCCCAGGCAGCTCTGCATCTGAATAAGGATGGGAGAAGAATTTGTTCAGCCCACATTTAGTGCCAATTTGCCTACTTGCACACTGTTGAACCAGTTCAGAAACTGAAACTCAGTCATCCTCTCAGATGTGCGCGTCCCCAGAATTGCAACGAGGCTGGTTGCAATTGGGGGCGGCATATAAATCTGTAAAATAAATAAAATAAATTTTGCAATGCAGTTCTGTATATTAGGAAAGTGCCCACACAAATGCAAATATGTGTAAAGTTCAAAATATTTGGAAAGTTACTTGCAAAGAAATGTGTGTGTGAGGCAAAATTGCTTATAAAATGAATGCATCAGGAAAGAATTCACACAGAACATCATGTGACTTGTTCATGCAAACTTTGAAAACTCATCTCAAGGTCCAGTGTGAACAAAAATTAAGATTGGATAAATGAGAAACCGGACTTGACATGTTTGCCTGTGCCAAGATTTGAACTGTGCCTCCACAGGCATCAGTCCTAGAATTTGTTTCCAGTACTGGTTCTGCAATGGGAAGCATGAGAAGAAATAACAGAGGCTGCAGCACCTTCGAGCATATACGGCCTGCCTTCCCATTCCACTGGGGCCGGTTGCCATATATCTGGAAATGGAGGAAAACTTGCTATCTTAGTCAAGGACACTGGATTTCCTGCTCAGCCCCCTATGCTTTTAACAGGCTCCTGGCGTGCAGGAATGGGCAAAGGATGTTCATATTATTGCTCCAGATGCTTAGTTTCTTTGTGTTGGATGGGTGATGAAGTGACCAAAGGTAGCCCTGGAGTGAAACCAAAAGATGGTGGCAGTCCATGGGTATGTAAACAAAGCCGAACTGAAACCCCCAAATAAAATAAAAATATCCAGGAACTTTGCTAGTATCAAGGGTACAGTTAGAATGGTCCTCCCTGGAATCTGGCCCTCTTCAAAGCCAGGGATGACCTTTGCAGACGAGGGATGCCACTCGCTTTCGGGGAGCAGAACTGGCAGGCAAGAAAGGGCCACAGTCTGCAGTCAGCCCTCAGCAAGCGGGGCTGAGGACTGAGAACGCCCTTGGGAACCTGGCCCCCTTCACCTTTCTTTTTTCAAGTGCATTTTATTGGGGATCAACTGCTGTTTTATCCCACTTTTCAGACAATTGTATCCAGAAGTGCTGCAGATCCATTACATTAAGAGGGGAGAGAGAGGCCCTGCCCTCCAGCTCACAGGCTGAACTGCCAAGATGCTGGGGGGAAGGGGGAGGAGGGGACAGAAAGAGGAGGGAGTCCGTTTCGGGCCTTTGGGACCATTCTCCAACTGGAACGCCTCCAGCTCCCGTCAGTGGAATTGCCATGCGTAAGTTTGGGGGAGCGGCTGCCATGAACTCCAGCCGGAGGGATGTTGCAACCACCGGCCGCTCCCACCCCCGCAGGCAGGGCCTCTGGTGCCCTCCCCCTTGGCAGCCCGGCTCCGCTGACTCAAACGGCCGCGTAACTTCACCGGGGCCACCGATTCCCTCAGCAGTTCACGGGATCGTTCATCGCAGCAGCAGCCTCTTCCTGGGACCCGGCTTGCCACCCATCCTCCGCAGCAGGTCTTCTTGCCTGTTCCATCTGGCCGGATTTCTGGCTCCGTGTGTGCGCGTGGGCGTGAACCCACAGGCCACATGTGCTCTCCGCGAGGCACGGTCTCTGTCACCCCATTCCCCCCACTTTTTCTTGTTCCTTTTGGCTTGCATCCTCTGGAACATCTGGATATCCAGAGGCTGGATAGCTGTGAGGCTTCCAGATGTCAGCCAGGGTTCCCATGGCAACCGCTTTGGCATGTGGGACCACGGAGGATGAAACGGGGAGGAAGAGGCACTGCACTGGAGTGCCTCTTAGCATTTTGCGCTTTCCCCTTTCCTTGTTTACCCCGGGGGCCGCCGAGCAGCTGCACAGGAGTTTGGAGGCAGAGTCGCTGCAGAGGAGGAAGGCACGGAGTGGTGTCACGGTGCCTTGGCTGGTGTCCCTTTCAGCCACGAGCCCAGAGTGCACTGGTGGCCCTGCGGCCTGAGCCCTCGCCTTGAACTGTGGCCTGTGCAAAGAATGGAGCACGAACACAGAGCAGCCTCCTGCTGAGCCGCCCCATCAGGTCTGCCTAGCCCGGCACCCTAGGCACTGCTGGCAGCCGCTCTCCTGGGTTCCTGGCAGAATTCTTTCCTAGCCTATCCTGGATCAAAGCCGCAGCTCCAGCATTGGGCTCCGGCCCTTCCCGTACTCAGAGTGCCCCTTTGTAACGCCAGGCAAGTGTGAAGTTTCACACCCTCCTAGTGGAGAATCGCACACGAGTGCCAGGCTGCGCCTGAACCGTGCTTTGCATGCAGGTCACAGGTGCCGAAGGGCTCCCACTTTGCTCTGCGGTATTAGAGGGCACGCCCTTCCCCAAAGGCGCCCGCAACTAAAGCTGCCACAGCCCATAATGAACATCGCTTGCTGATGGTGCAGAAGCAGCATCTTTGGGTAATTTTTCTACGAACGGCTTTGTGTTTGCTCCTCCTGGCCCATAGCTTGAACCATGGGATGGTGTGGTCAGATATTTGATGCAGCATTGCTTTTATTGTGAGCGTTTGGCCGACTGCGTCACACTTTCTCTCCGAATCTGAGCTGGAGGCTTTCCTGAGAGTCATATATGAGCGAGGCTAGGCTGGGATTCAATGGCAAGTAGAGGGATACAGCTTGAACATGCTCAGGGACACCCTTTTCTTTCTAGGGCATGGGTGCCGGCAGCCTCCATGATAGGGCCCATCTTCCCTCTCACAAACTGAGCCCCAGGCAGCCCCATTCCAGCACTGTCTGGGGTGATGCTTCACACACACGTGTCGAGCAGCGCTGTCTCCTGACACACCTCCCTCTTGGTAAAGAGCATGTGGAGTGTGTGTGTGTGTGTGTGTGTGTGTGAGAGAGAGAGAGAGAGAGAGAGAGAGAGAGAGAGAGAGAGAGAGAGAGAGAGAGAGAGAGAGAGAGAGAGAGAGCACGCGCTGTAACTCATTCATCTCCAGGGCAGCCCCTGGGCATATCTTAGAGCCGGAGGTCAGGTGTGCCCGTCGGGGTGGGCCTTGGACCTGGCCTTCTTGGGGATGCCAAGTGAAAGGTCCACCTGGAGACCACCGACACCCCCCTGCTGAGATGAGGGCAGTGCAGGGCGACCTCTCTCACCGGCGAGGCTGGAGCGAATCTACCGACGCCCTGCCGGAGCTTCCGGAGGAGCCAGAAGTGCTCCCTCGACTGAGTGGCAAAGGCGGGGGCGCCCCCCCAGGGCAAGCCTTCCATGTCCGAAATCACCCTGGCTTGCCCAGTTCTTAGAGAGATGCTGCTGGGAGGCATGGCTGCCCTCCCTCGTCTCCCTCCTCCTGACTGAATGCACATGCGGAGCAAGCCAGAGTGCGACCCTCGCGTGATGGGGAGGGCGCAATGCGTGTCCTGCGCGGGAGCTTTCAGGGCTTCCAGGGTGCAGGGTTGGCGTTGAAAATGGCTCCTGGGACTGAGCATGGCGGCTCTGAAGAAGCCTTGGACTTCCCTCCCCTTCAGAGGCAGCTCCCCAAGGCCCTTCCAGAGGAAACCCTTCCTGGGTCTCATCAGCCCAAGCCCTTGATGTTCTGGACCGAGCGCTTCCTTGCCTGTCCTGCATCGTTTTGCCTTCCCCGCTCGTGGCTTCCCGGGATCTCTGCCTCATCTCCCATCCATGCACCCCAGGAATTCTTTTCTCCTCAATCCAGCATGCAGTGAGCCTGCAGGACAGCGGGGTGAGGGGTGCTGTTCCTGTTTAGAGAAAGCAGTGCTCTGCCGCAAGGGCCACCCCTGCCCCAGAAGGGCTGCCCCGGCCAAGTCTGGCTCAAGCCTCCAGAGGCATTGGACGGTGGCCGCCTGGGCAGCGAACAGGCCAGCCAGCTGTAGGGCCCCAGCTGTGCTCCGGGCTCGTGCTTTGCCTGTGCTTCAACTGGACTAGTTGTTCCTGCACCTGAACCTGTGCCTACACATAAGCGCAGGCAAATTGTCTGAAAAGATGGAAATGCATCCTCTCCTTTGGGATGATTCGCCAGTGGCGCCCACTGAACCCATAAAGGCAGCCACGAAGAGCTGAGCAAGGCTGTCATGGAGGGGACATTTTGGGCGACTTTCCCTCCTGGGTTTGCCCGAGGTTGGAGATGACTGGGTGGCTCACGAACACAGCGAGTGGCCACCCTGCCCATGGCCTCAGCCCCACAGCCAAGCCGAGCCGACCATTCAAGTGGCACTCTGTCCTCCCTCTTGGGGGCCCTGATATTTGTGCAGGTTGCTCCACCGTTAAAAAAAATCTGTTGGTAGCACACTGACATTTTCCTTCAAGCAATGTAACTTACTTTTCCTTTTATCCTTCCTTGTGGAGGAAGCAGGTAAGATTCCTCTCCATCTCCTTTATGGCCAGTTTGAGGCCAGTTATGTTACCTTTTAATCTCTTCCTCCAGGCTAAAGTTATACGCTCTTGACACGTTATCAGCATTTAATGCTCGCTTCTCGGCCCTCTTCCTCCCCGGCCTTGGCGCTCACTCTCATTTGCTCTCAAGGCCCCTAACAGGTGTGTTCCTTTGGCTTTTGTCTCTGCAGGCCACGCTGGGCCCTGCAGGATTAAAGGTGAGTCTGACACCACCACGACTGGCCACAGGTGCTCACTCGGAGTGGGACCCCCGTGGGCTTCACAATTCCTGCTGCTACAGTCCCACATAGAATAACCTGTCCAGGTTGCTGTCACTGGCACAGCTAAAGATGGGTGCCGCTGTTCATATTTCTTTGCAAAGTTTACAGCATCTAAGTCATATTGTCCAGAGCGTTCCCCACACTGTCTGTGCATGCATATAAATTCCAGGAATTAATAATGACTGGCATATGCATATACAGTGCTCTCCTTTCCACACTTAAAAAAAAACTTGTTAATGTTGCTCTTATTGCAAAATCCCTTGTGATGTTAGCTGTAGATCCTGTGGGCACGTGATCAGACTTGTGTAATTTCACAAATGTTTTATGTGTGCATGTTTGCCATCTTACAAAGATGGTGCTGGTGAGTTTGTGCTGCTTGTGCTGGAGACCAAGCACCTTGAAAGAGCAGCTGCTAAGCCTGCTACTAAATTTTCGAACTAGAGATCTGAAGGCAAAGCTTGAGCTTGCATGCACCTCAGCTAACACACTGTGAGGAACCCTCCTCCCCCTGCAGTCTGTGTCACTCCCTCCTTCTCTTCCCTACATGATGATCCCCCTAAGCCATCGCCATCGATTCCTCTGAATGCCCACCTGTCTTCCTTAATCGGGTGAAGGGCAAGTGTGGCGCTTACAGTTGGATGACACCCGTTGAGGATTTGTAAGCCTGTTCACACGCAGACATGCAGGGGATGACTGTGTTACCTGGATGCAACACGCATGGGCCCCTGAGTGCACAATGAGGGCGCCGAAGCTGCTGATTTTTCAATGGCACAAAGACAATCAGAGACCAGTTTCTCCTTCATGCAGGGTGAGAAGGGTGACCGCGGAATATCAGGAGCCCACGGATCCAAAGGGGAGAAAGGCGATCGTGTAAGTAGGCCTTTCCTTCACCTCTGCTGTGTGAATTCTGCTACCTTTGCAACTTCTCGGACACGGTCTGGGGAATGGTGAGCTGCCAAGCTCTTCGCTTGCAAAAGATGTTGAGTAGATCACTTCTGTGACAGCAGGTTCCTCTAGTTTTGAAGTGTGGACTTGCTAGTTTTCAAAGTCCTCCACCTTTTCCAAGCTTTTCCAACACTCTAGGTGCTTGGGAAAGGGGGGAAATGCACCCCCCCTTTTTTAGTCATTAAGTCATGCCCAACCCATCATGACCCTATGAACAACATTCCTCCAGGCTCTCCTGTCCTCCATCATCCTTGGAGTCCACCCAACCCCACACACACCACCCCAGTGACCCCATCCAGCCACCGCAACCTCTGCCGTCCTCTTCTCCCTTTGCCGTTAATCGTTCCCAGCATTAGGCTCTTCTCCAGGGAGTCCTTCCTTCTCATTAGGTAGCCAAACTATTTGAGTTTCATCTTCAGTACCTTCTAAGGAGCAGTCAGGGTTGATTTCCTTTAAGATTGTCTGATTTGATTTCTTTGCAGTCCAAGAGACTTGCGGGAGTCTCCTCCAGCACCACAATTCAAAGGCATCAATTCTTCAGCGCTCAGTTTTTCTTATGGTCCAACTCTCACGACTATCTAAAGAAAGGGTTTCTTCTAAGATA
Organism: Varanus salvator macromaculatus; assembly: GCA_023646645.1. Lineage (NCBI taxonomy): Eukaryota > Metazoa > Chordata > Lepidosauria > Squamata > Varanidae > Varanus > Varanus salvator. Next base: position 12,301,712 of record JAIXND010000624.1, on the reverse strand, counting down.
GAATTGTTCATAGGACTAAACATGGGGTGCAAGTGAAATATAAAAGCAGTGAGTGTAGAGGTAAGATGAGCAAAGGCATTTGGGCGCACCTCTTATACCTTGAGCTGTTGTACCACACCTGCTCTCTGTTGCCCTGTGGCAGAACGACCACATTTGAATCCTGACAAAACCCCTCTTGACAGTGTCCTAAAGGCGCTGCTTCATCTCGTCCTCTAGGGTGCTGACTGCGTCCGGATTTCACCTGAATCCCCGTTGCAGGTGAGCTGCCTCCCACCCCGCGAGCAAGCTCATGCTCTGCCACTTCCTTGTCCAGGGCTGCTGTCCCAGCTCCCAACTGTTTGCTCTTCTCTTTTCTGAAGTGTGCCGAAGGCCCAAGGGGAGAGAAAGGAGAACGGGGGGTACAGGTAAGCATGGCCCTAGAAGAACGTCATCTTGCAATGCATGTGCACCTTGCTCACGCCATCTTCGTTCCGCTTCTCACGGCAGGGCACTAAGTGTATCAGGTATTTCACACTCATTCATTGCATTTTAAAATGCAAGAAATTGCTTCTTCATACACAGGAAAAATGACCCTATCCAAGTATCTAAAATCTTTTTCATAAGGCAAAACTAAGGATAAAATGAAATCAAGAGAAAAAGAGGGAGACAGAAATTCAGCCCGGTGGAACAGCTTGTCAGGGTCGGAGATGCCGTAATGCTTAAGAAAGAGGTGCCAAGCTGCCTCCTCTGGGGTGGGAGTTCACAGAAGCATGGAGCCAAGCCTTCTATAACTGAAGCCCATTAGTTCGTATCCTGTGGTCATGGGTAAGAGAGAAGAAGTTTTGGCCCTCTTTTTGTGACAACCGTTAGGCTGTCTTATCCCCTTTCAGTCTCCTCCTTTCAAGGCTGAACGGACCAGCTTGCTTCAGCCTTTCCTCGTTCCACGTCATGTCAAGTCCACTGAGAACCCTTGCTGCCCCTTTCTGGAAATGCTTCAGTTTATCCCAGCCCTTCTTAAAGAGCGGTACCCAGAGCTGAACGCCCAGGTGGAGTCTCTCCAGCACAGACTGGCGCAGCGCCTTCCTGTGGCTGCTCCTGTTGACTGTAGTTGCCTTTTCTGAGCCAGTGTCCTGCTGACGCGCATTCACCTTGGCTGTTCAGGGGGCCACTGTCTGAATTCTGTCCAGCTTCCTGCTCTTCATTTAATACTATGCATATTATTTCAGACATTGATTGATTGATTGGTTTATATCCTGCCTTTTTCCTACAAAGGGCTCAAGGCAGATTGCATCATTCTCCTCCTCCATCATATCCCCACAACAACAACCCTGTGAGGTAGGCTGGGCTGAGAGTCTGTGACTGGCCCAGAGTCACCCCGTTGGCTCCATGGCTGAGCAGGGACTCGAACTCGGATCGCCTGAGTCCCAGTCCCAGGCTCTTCAGCACGACGCCACCCTGGCTCTTTTCATGGGATTTCTACTGATGCAGACTTATGGGATGTGCACCACAGTTCAGGTTTGGCTCAAACCCCGTTTCAGTGCTTTAGGAATTGGGCCAAAATGACTCAGATTGAGACATGACCTCTTGCCCTCATGCAAAGCCAAGCCGCTCTTGAGCCATCCAAAGCATCGTTTGTCTCCCCATTGACTATTATGCAGAAATGAACACATGGCTATAACCTTGTTTATATTTTTGCAGAATTAGATGAAATTAGATTTTCGGGCCTAATAGTCTCTTCTACACTGATGAAGTCTGCCAAGTTTCAGATAAATGGGGTTAAGAAGTTTCTGTGCTAGATGCATTTATATTTTGAGGAATTAAAAAGGAGAAATCTATACCTGTTTCGATTTCTGAGCAGAATAGATACAATTTGCGTCTTCCGTATGGATTGATGCTGCTCCGCTGGGAGCAGATAGAGATTTATTTCAGGTCTATAGGAGGAGAGGCATTTGCTTCCCCCGCATTTAGGAAGGCGCAATTTGAATGGAAGAGGCATGTATCTGAAAAGCGCCCCTTGCCTGGCTCACATTCTTTTCAGCATTACCCTTCCCCACCAGCCGTATTCCCTCGCTTGCACATGTCAACATTTCCGAAGGATAGGTGCCGGGGTTCGGGCAAAGGTGCAGGAGCTCAGTTTGACCTGAGGTGTCCCTTTCCCCCAGCCACCAATTCTTTGGTGGTTTCTTGGTTTAATGCAGATTTCTCCCATTCTAGAAGGTTGGGTTGCCTCTTCCTGGACTTGGTTAGAGACAGAAAGGGCTGCAAACTGAAATTTGCCAGCCCCTTTGTGTCTTGGGCCTGCCCCTTTTGCCTTTGGCCATGCCCACCACTGGAATACGGCACCCAGGAGCTTCTCCAGGCTGGAATGTGGCCCATGGGCGGAAGAAGGTCCTGCATGCGGGGATGCGAGCTGCGATGAGTGGAACTGGCGTGGAGGCCTTGCTTCGCGATCTTCTCAGTCGACAAAAGCATCGCTTCTCTTCCGCCTTCCTGGCTCAGCCTGGCCTTCGCAGGGCAACGTCCATCAAGGGCTGCCTGGACTTGGCAGGTGAACTGCAGAAGTTGCTTCTGCACTGAAGAGCCTCCCACGACCCGAGTGACCCCACTTGCTTTTGCTGTCCAGCCTTTTCCAGCTCTGCCATCTCCCCTGTGCTCCTCTGCAGAGCTTTCTACTTAAAGGCACCGATTTTAATAATGGCTGGTGAGACAGTTCCCTGTGCAGGGCCAAAGTTTATACTGCGAATGCTAAATATTTGGTTACAGCCTCCTGCGGGCAGGCCTGCAGAGACGCTCTGTGTGTCTGCCGGTGTGTCTGGCCAGCTGCCTCCTGCAGCGTTTGCACACTGTTCATGCAACCCAGAAGTGCAGGTGGCTCTTGTGTCTTTGCTGAGAGCCAAAGTGGTTGGCTGCCCACCCAAACCAATATGAGAACTGCAGACGTCCTCCTGAGGCAAGCTGCTCTCTCCCATGCTGCCCCTCTCCCCTCGCTTCCTCTTCAGGAGCGTTTCCACACCCAGCCGCTTTGCTCCACGGCTGCTTCTTCACCCGTCGGTTTGCACTGCCTGTCTCTGGGACTGGGCAGCTGAGGCCGCGGCGCTGAGGGTCTTTGCCTTCTGCGACAGGCAGGGAGCTTAGCTGATCTGTGCCGGAGTCTTCATCACCAGCACTGCCACTGCCCCCCAGATCCTCCATGTGTGGCCAAGCTTCCTCTAGAAGGTGAGCGCCACATGAGAAAAGAACGTGCCCCCCATGCCCTGCCAGTCCCACCCAGGCCTTTCTTGGTTGGGCGAAAGAGCTCAAGGGGGAGCCTGTGCAAGGCAGCAGGTCCACGTGGTGGTGGCCGGGACTCAGGAGATCTGGGTTCAAGTCTCTGCTCAGCCACAGCACTCACCGGGGGGGGGGGGGGGGCTTCAGGCCAGCCACAGACTTTCAGCCCAACCTACCTTACAGGGTTGTTGTGGTGAGGATAAGATTGAGAGGAGGAACAGAATAATGTGGGCCAACTTGAGTTCCTAGAAAGGAAACAGGTGGGATATAAATATAATGGAGAAGGAGAAGGAGAGGATGACAAGCACGCCGAGGGCAGCCCCGGCTCTTGCAGCTCAGTGCCTCCTCCTGCTGGATACGTGGACCTCAGCTTCTTCGTGCGGATGTTGAATTCCATCTAGATTCAGTCCGTGAAACAGACTGTAACAACCAACAGAAATCACAGAATGGCAGCATAACAGAAGGGGCCAGAAGGCCGCCAGGCCCAACCCGCTCCTCAGTGCAGGTCTCCCAGTTAAATCGCCCCTCTCAGATGCGGATCCCGCTGCATCCTGAATGCCTCCCGTGTGTTATATACCTCGAATGGCCAGAAAGGTGTTTCTGATGTCCTGCTGGAATCCGGCTTCCTGCACCTTGAGCCCGTTATTCCATGTCCTGCACCCTGGAACGATCGATCGAGGAAAGATCCTGTACCGCCTTTGTGTGGCAGTCGCTCGAAGGCTTGACATATGCTGCCCTGTCCCCGCTTGCTGTCCTCTTCCTGAGGCTGAACATGCCCAGTGCCTCACAGGCCTTTTCCCCAGTCCCAGAGCATCCCCGTTGTCCTCCTGAGAACCTGTTCCAGCTTGTCTGCCTGTCTGTGTGTTGGACGCTTGAAGGGCAGAGCCCAGAAAGCGGTGGGAGCCACGCTCTAGATCAGGTCCCGCCAGTGCTGGTTTTCCATATACTGTGTGTATATACCTCTTGGACCCAGGCCTGATCCCTTTGGGTAATTTGGGGTACATAAATATACACCGGTATTTAATAAACAATTATGTTGCTCACAGGGACCTCCAGGATCAGCTGGAACTCTTGGGGAAAAGGTAAGTTTTCCAGCTTTAACTTACCTTTCAATTTGGGGAATTCTTTTGGGGAATAGATACTGGTAATCCAAAGGATGATGACCCGGCAAAGGTTGTTTTCCTCATTCCCAAGCAGGTGGATACACTACAAGAAGTTTCCAGCCTCACCTTGTGGGATCTGATCGGTATCTCCAAAAAATCTGAAATGAGTGGAGATGATACAAAATTTGTTCAGTTTGTGTCAGTATCCAGACAAACATATAAACTGAAACAGTTGACGCAGTTATGCTTTGGTATTTAGACTTCTCCAAATTTTGCAAAGTAGCTCTCTGATTTAAAAAGGGCGTATAAAATGCATATATTGGAGAAAAGTACACATACAAAATTGTACATTAGTGGGGAAAAACATACACATTAAGGAAACATTGCTTGCAAAGTGTGCATCTTAGGTAAAAATAGGTATTTTAGGACATATGATGATTTTCTGAGTGTGTATACATTTTTCTGTGAACTGTTTTAAAAGAAATTTGCAAACTGTTGTGGAAACAGGGCATGAGAAATGGAAGCTGACACAGATCTCTTTCCCCAGATTAGGAGTCGGAAGAGCCAAGAATCCCTTGGCGCAGGCAGGGATTGGAGGGTTCTTGGGTGGTGGCAGGTCGTGGATGCCCAGCTGCAGAGATTCCACGGACCCATCCTAGGACAGGCCAAAGGGGGTGGGGTGGCACGTGCTCAGGTGTCTCTCTCTCCCTCTCCCTCTTCGCTGCAGGGGCAGAAAGGCGATAAGGGCGACTTCGGCATCCAGGGCAAACCAGGCACGCCGGGGCGCGATGTGAGTTGCCTTCCTCTTTCCTTCTAGGGCTCTTCCTGCCCTGAATAGCACGGTCCTGCTCTGGGATGGGGTGCTCAGGAGCCAGTTCTCTGCCCCCGTGGCGGTGCGAGTGCACCCAAGCGTGCCTCTCATTGCTCACAGTGCTGGCTGACAAAGTCCCCTTCCATTTTTAAACTTGATTGCACCACTGCCTGTTCGTTAGTTGGGCTCTTCGTTGGGATGCTTGTGGCCATGTGTCCTCTTTTACAGAGGAGGTTCTGTATTTGCCAGACTGCCGAATCCTACACTGGAAGGTGTCCTTTGTTTGAAGGGCTGTGCTGCTCAAAGATAAAAAACAGGAACTGCTGCCCATCAGTAATTGTGCATCTGTACATAAAATTAGCATATGTAAATATTACACAAATTGGTGTTCTAGTTTGTCCCCCCTCTCTCTCTTGCAACTTGTGTCCTCATTTGTTGGCAATCCATAAGCGAGAAGCACAGCGACCAGTAAGTCTCGCTCTTTCACTTCTGTCCAGGGCCGGCCAGGGGAGATCTGCGTGATGGGACCCAAAGGCCAGAAGGTAGCGTGCTGCTTGGAGGCCAGAAGTGGCCCGATGGGGCTGGCTGTTCTTGCAAAGGATGCACCTCCTGCAATGGCTCTCCTGTGTTTCAGGGCGACCCAGGCTTTGTCGGTCCTGAGGGGCTGGCTGGGGAACCAGGACCCCCGGGGCTGCCCGGCCCACCCGGGCTTGGCCTTCCAGGAAAACCAGTAAGTGCAGTGCTCGGCCTGGCTGCCTCTGCCCCCCGCCCCTGCCATCAGCCCAGGCCTGGCTCACTAACGCCCCAAAGGTGTGGTGTGGATCAGAGGCCCGCTGGCTTGACCTGATGGGAAGTTTGTGGACGGGATGGTGCGCTTGCTTTACTTCCATCCAGCTGCTGGGAGGGAGGCGATCCGAGCAGGGCTGTTCCCTGGAGCAAAGAGGCTTTCCCCGTGCCGTTTTCCTGAGCTGAATTCCCCTCTTCCCGCAAGTGCTGCTCGCCCTGGTGGAGGGGTGGAATTGACTTGTGCTTCCCCAGGAGGGCAAGTAACAGATTCTTCTGGATTATGAAGAAAAGCAAACCTGCAAGAGGGCGGATTAGCAGTCTCCTGCTCAGCACTGTGGCTCTGATCCAGCCCCACCCCTCGCACCCCTTGCACCTCTTGCACCCCCCACCCCATGGGTACTTTCAATGGAAGAAGGGTGTCGGGGGCGTCATGTCCGCTGCACTCCTGCAGCACCCAGATCTGGCCCTGTGCCTCGTGGAACATCCGCGTGTCCCTGAGGTGTCGGCACATGCAGCTTGTGCTTGACAACCATCCTGAGGGGACGCACATATGCATGGCTGTCTCCAGCGTCCCATGTGCCACACTTCTGAATCTTGGTCCCCTCTAGAAAACAATGACACCAGAAAGTGTCTTGTTCTTCTACCTGCAGAGCTAAGTCCAAAAGCACGTTAGCTGTGATTTCAGAGGCCAGCATCAGGTGGATGAACCAAGTGGGGCTCCCGGGGTCACTGGGGAGAAGCCCAGGGGTTCTGCCTACCTCCTTCTCAGTAAGGCTGGGAATTGCATCGCTCTGCAGAATGCAGGGATGTCCTGCCCCAAGGAGCTTACAGACGTTTTGGCAGCAGTGCAGAGTGGCAGAATGAGCACCAAATGGGGCAGAAAAGGGACGAGTGGCAGAGCTGAGGGTCGGGGCAGTTCATGCGGCTACACCAAACCAAGGTGCCTGGTTTACGACGTAAATGAAGAAAAATACATGCGTGCTGCTACTTTGCATAATAGGGCAGAATTTGGAGAGTTTTAAAAAAACCTTATGCTGCTGGGATATGCTGAAATATGGAGGGCGAACAGAGCCCCAGTCCCCCTCCCTTTTTAATGCTATTAAACTGTTGACCCGGCCACAGTGCTGAAGCGTAAAAATCATTCCTACAAAGCTGGGTCCGTGCCAGTGCTGCATCTTACAGCCAGGAGAAATATTGAGCCATCGCCAGCGGGTGTTGCTTCGTGAAGCCCAAGCGGCTCTGGAAGTGCTGATAGGTTTGCAAGATGAGGCGTTTCAGAAAGTGCTTTTCAGGAACCTGAACCGGAGGTCTTGGAGGAGCCCGGAGGCACCTCTGCCTCGCCCCCGGCCAGCGCCAGCCCCCACGCCCCCTGCCCACACTCCCAGGCGCCTGCATTTGCTCCATGTTCCACAGCCGGTGGGAAGACCATTGTGGAGCCTGCGTCCTGCCCTCTGACGCGCTGCTTTGTGGGAGCCATTTTGGATTGCTACCCCATTTTCTCTGTCAGGACCAAAGGGGGAGCAAGCGGGGCAATGGAGGAAAAGACGTGGGGGATGCCCGGAAAGAGGGGTAGTGAAACAGCAGGGAAAGGAGTGGTCCTCGTCTCTCACAGAATTTGCACATCCCAGTGAGGAGGGTCCTTGAGTGTCCACCAAGGAGGAGGCGTTTGCTGTTGCAGCTCCAAACGCATCTTCTGCATTATCAACAGAGGTTTCCCAACCTTCCTCCGTGCATGTGAGCAGTACTCTTGTGCTGTGAGCCGGTCAGAGGTGCTGTGGCACAATCGGGTGGCACTCAAATGTTTTTAATAAATAAGTAAATAAATGGGCCCCAACAATCAGGCACAGCCACACGGCTAACCAAGCAAAAGAGATTCATTTAAGAAGTGGTATATGACAGCCTAGTAGAAGAAGCATAACCGCCTGCTTAAAACTCAGACTTTCTCATGATAAGTACTGTATACTGAACTGGACGGTCTTGCCTAAATACTGTTCTATTTTCCCAGCTTGACAGTAGTTGCTTTCTAGGTAAGGAAAAGAAGTTTATTCCAGTTGGATGAGAAGTTCATTCCAGTTGGTTCTTGACTGAGATTTATCTGGGTCACATGTTCCAGGCCAAATGTGAACTCAAATACCACGTGCAGTCAAAGCTTATACATTCTTGATGTGGAGAAAGTGAAAACGGGGATATTTTCCCCCCTTGCATAATACTTGAACCCGGGGTCATCCCACGAAGCTGATTGGTGGGAGGTTTAGGACAAATAAAAGGCAGTCCTTTTTCCACACAGCATACAATTAAGCTGGAATTTAATTTCACGGGAGGTGGTGATGGCCACCAGCCTGGGTGGCCTTCGAAGAGGAGTGGGCCGACTCGTGGGGGAGGAGGCAGTGTGGGGCTGCTGGCCTCACTGGCTGTGCGCTGCCCCCGCCACCAGGTGCGGCCTGCCTGCCTGCCTGCGGAACTCTGGGGGATTCCATGGGGCTGTTTTTTAACTCAGAGGTCTGTTGACAAATGTTGCAAACACGACTTCACAAAATAAATCTCTTATGCATGATTATATAACAAGCAGCATGTGACTATAACAGCAACAAAGTCTGGCAACAGCCCTGATGCAGAAGTTGCCTTCAGAATTTGCAAAGTTCAAGTCTCCTTTTGAATTCAAATGCAAACAAAACTCCAAGATGTCTTCCTCCACTGGGCTGAGTGCCCAGAACTCAGACGAGTCAGCTCACCATGCAGAAGCCTCAACACCCTGGAATAACTCAGTTGCGTGTACATGAATTCACTATGCAGATTCACCCCAATCAAACCTATGGGAATTATACCTAGACCAAGTCGGCAGACCCGTAGCACAGAAACAGAGTGAGCCAGAAGGGACCTCCTGGGCCATCTAGTCTGACCCCCAGCTCTAGTCAACTCTCCCCATGACATGCCTGCCATGTGCATGTCTGGCCTATCCTTAAATAGCCCCTCACCATTGGGGCCTCCACCACCTCCTGTGGAAGCCCATTCCAGACCCTTAGGGTCCTAACCATCAGGAAGGACTTGGCATGCACCCTAAATCTTGGTTTCCTGAGCTTTGCTCCATTGGAGCGTGTCCTGCCCTCATCCATGTGTCTGGGCCCACCGCTGCATGGCACCAGCAGCTCCGGCCTCTGCAGCTTTCCCGCCCTTCTCATTCAAATCTCTTACTCACAGCCGGCTGTGTCTTAGTCCCACCCCTTTGGGCTGATATCTCATTGGGTTACATGTATACCAACTGCCAAGGTGCTCGGCAGGTGGAGGCCTTGCAGCCTTCCTGCTGGAGGGATCCTGTGGGCAGCCGGTCTCCCACCGTGCGCACAGAGTGCGGGATTAAGTGGGCCCTCTTATGTTCTTAGGAGTTGCAGCTGAAAAGAGTGTTCAGCATCACGTATACATTTGAAGAACGTGCATGAAACACAAGGAAACTCTTTGAAAAGGTTTACACAAACACTATTAATGGAATACAAATACATACATTTCAGCGACTGACAAAACTAATTAACATCTGGGAAAATATCACAGAAAGACACAATTTTCTTGTGTGAAACAGGGAAAATCGAGGTTTGTTGTTTGGTACAGACATGAGAAGAAACAAAGTTCAAGGTGGAACCTGGAGAACCTTCAGAAGCTCTGACGTGCTGCTCTCACTCTTCTCTGCTATGAGTCTGTGCTCAAGTTGTGCTTGTACAGTCATCCTGAGCTTCGTCCTCTCAAGCAACCCGTGAGCAGCTTGGGTCAGGAGTGCCTCCTTTCTTACCAAGAGAAGGGTTCCTCTGGAGGTGGGGCGATATTCCGCCCCTGGTGGAAGTACCATCCCCTGATCCCTTTGAAATCCCCACTGCCAACTGATTCCATGATGAAAAGCTTCAAGAGTGGGATTTGCCTGGGAAAGGAAAGTTGCATATTTTATATCTTGTTAGCATAATTAGACAGCATTGGCACAGTTACTAGCCCCAGTGTCTCTGATGGGAGGAAAGGTCAGACTCGGTGCAGATTAAATGTGGAGTAATATAACGCAAATACATAAAGTGGAACAAAGGGCAGGGGAGTTTGGAAGACGACGCATGCTCCTTTTTCATACCCGTGGGGGCAGGAGTGCCACCGAATAGTGGGCAAACCTGATGGGCACAGCAGAGTGCGCTTGCGGAGCCGTCTACTTCGGGTCCTGCTTCAGGGGGCAGCGTTCGTCCTCTGAACAACTTTTCACAGTCCTGCTTTCCTTTCAGGGCGACCCTGGTGGCCCCCCAGGTCCGAAAGGAGAGAAGGTAAGGCATAGCCACGCATAGAGCGCCAAGATGCCGCCCTTCCAGTCTGGTTGATCTCATTTGCTCTGCCTTTCGCGGCATCACAGCTGCTCGGCTGGGCCCTCTCTCATGCATCATATGCTCTGCGCTCTCTTTCCAGGGGGGGTCCGGACCTCCAGGACCCAGCGGCTCAACGGGAAAGCCAGTAAGTGCCTCCTCTCGGCAGCAGACAGCCAAAGGTGTGGGGGGGCGGGGGTGTCCAGAAGCATTAGACTGCAAGTTCCATCATCCCCAGCCAACATGGAGCTGCAACAGATCCATGGGAGGGAAGAGCTGCCATACCCCATGGGACGCTGTAGTCCCCAGTCAGCCACGATGGCCACAGGGTGACTTCGGGCCACTCATGGATGTTCAGCCTAAGCAACCTCACAGGGTGGCTGTGGGGATGAAGTGGAGACTGGAAGGGCTATGCAGAAGGGCTTGGGTATCACATGAGCGGAGCCGGCTGGAGCGGGTCAGGCGGAGGGCCCCAAGGCCCCTTCTGACGTGCTGTGTTGCTCTGAAGCCACCTGGGTTCCTTCCAAGGGGAAGAAAGAGGCAGGAAAATGTAGCAGCAGTGATGGTAGTTGTGATGATGCTACTAAGAACGGGCTGTGGTCAGAAGAGACGGGATGGGCGTGCAAAGCCAGCCCTGCTTTCGAGGGATGGCCCCCACCCTGCATGCCCCACAGGGAGGGACGCTGGCACAACTGGGCGGAGACACTGAAGGGGGGGCTGTGCTTGGGAGGGGGCATTGCTCCTGGAGGAGTGAGGGCCTTGTTAACAGTGAGTCCTCCAATTCCCGTTCCCCATTGTGCTCAGGGCTGCGCTCCTGTGCCCATCAGCGTGGACTGAAGCTCCGCAGAACTGAGTGAGGCTGGCGTCCAAATAAGCCAGGCAGAGGTTTGGGGCACAGAAATCTGCATACGCTGCATTTAAATTGCAAGATAAAATTAAACCTCCCTCTTTCTCTGCAGGGGAAGCCGGGAGTCCCAGGCCTGAAAGGAGACAAGGTGGGCAGAAGGAAGTCTGAGTCACACCAGCACTTCCCTTTGAGGTCTCATTGCACCCATTGAGTTCAAGCTCTGGTGCTGAGTGCCAGTTGGGCTGGAGCCAAAGCAGGGTCACTGAGAAGCAAAAGTGAGAGGGGGGGGGGCCAGCATGCTCCAGAGAGAGAGAGAGAGAGAGAGAGAGAGAGAGAGAGGCCAGCGGCCAGCATGCTCCAGAGAGAGCGACAGAGAGAGAGAGAGGTCAGCATGCTCCAGAGAGAGCGAGAGAGAGAGAGGCCAGCGGCCAGCATGCTCCAGAGAGACAGAGAGAGAGAGAGGCCAGCATGCTCCAGAGAGAGAGAGCGAGAGAGAGAGAGGCCAGCATGCTCCAGAGAGAGAGAGCGAGAGAGAGAGAGGCCAGCATGCTCCAGACAGTCATAAGGCTTGCAGAAGGTTCGAAGCATCTAAGGGGGCAGCTCTGCTGCTCAAAGCAGCCCGTGCAACTCGGCTGGTGTTCGGTAGCCATGCTGCAGATTGTTTGTTGGTTTGCTGGTTCCACATGTATAGGCTGCTGAATGGCCCAGTGGGGCTCTCTAAGTGGCTAACAACACTAAACTACAGGCCAACAGTACAATTACAAGAACCGGGGAGGCAGGGGAGGAACTTGCTGGTGGTAGAGTGAGCACTTGGATTGCTGGCGAAAGAGGACACTTTTCATCTGGTGCCAGAATGAAGGTAGTGGCGGTGCCAGGTAGACCTCTTTAGGAAGCTCTTTAGAACGCTGAATGTCCGTTGGAGAAGAAAACTAGAACCCTGAGATGGGTGTGTGCAATGGAGTACCTTGGGGCAGGGCATGGCTGGCTGGCTGGAACCTTTTCTAAGAACATAAGGAAGCACTTCACAGTTTTGTTGCTGGTCCTGCTTCTTTCCTCTAACGGTGAAGGTGCATCATTTGGTAGCAAAACAGGGACACCCAAAAATACGATCGTGGGTACTGCATACTTGGGGGACATCATGATACAGAGAAGCACGCATGTTTCTGAAGGAAAAGAAAAAGACTGTAAGGCATGCGCACAGCCCGAAAAAGCAGGCCGGTGGGCTTCAGCAAGCAAAAATTCTCCTGCAGAAACAAGGCCGGGTCACGTGGATCTGTGAGAGGAGAGGAATTTGATAAGGAGGATTTTGGATGCCTCCCTAAAAAGAACTAATCTGGATTCCTAGCAAAGAATTACTCTGTGCCTGATGCATTGCTGGACATTAGGGTGCCAGGAGTCTGAACTTCAGGGCAGGATGGGTTCTGCTATGTCGTGGTTGTTGCAGCTGCTTTGCATCTGGGAGGTTCCAGGTGCAGCCACTGCATTCCTGGCCCCCAGACCAGGACAGTGGCTGCCCCCCATCGGACCAGATGCCACTGCTCTTGCTCCCATGCTCTGCCCATCTATCACCTCACTCAGGATGCAACATTAATGAGAACTGCCTCCGTTTCCTACAAATGAGGCCTCTCTTCATGCAAATGAGACCAAGGCTGTGTTGGAGACCCTTCAACGCACACCTGAGCTCTGACATCTGGACCCCACTTTGCTAACTCCCCACTTCGTGATGTAGGGGAAAACAACCCGTGGGTTCTGCGAGGGATATTTGACCCTCACATAAAAGCCAGTGTGGTGTCGTGGTTAAGAGCACAGGACTGGGACTTGGGAGATCCGGGTTCTAGTCCCCACTCAGCCATGGAGCCACTGGGTGGCTTTGGACCAGTCTCAGCCCAACCTACCTTGCAGGGTGGTTGTTGCAGGGATAAGACTGAGAGCAGCAGGAGGAGAATAATACAAGCTGCTTTGAGTTCTTTTGGGATATAACTCTAATAAATATAAATCCAGTGGTGAGGATAAGATGGAGAGGAGGGGGAAAATTATGTGAGCCACATTGAGTTCCTTGAAAGGAAAAAAGTGGGGGAGGAGGAGCGGAAGAAGTGGCCACCATCATCCACACCAAGTCTGCATCATGAAATAATCCACAGTGATGAATTGCTCCGGGCTGGATTTTTGGAATGCTGGTGGCTGGTACACCCCCCAACCCCCACGATGGACTGTAGCAGCTGGTCAAATCTTGTTCTCTGAAGGGATCCATTTTAATGCCACTTTTAAAATCCCTTGGTCTTCTGTTTAGGCAAGGTTGCCACTGGGGCCTTTTTCCTTTGCAACAATTGCCTTTGCTTTGCTTGTTTATTTTTCCCCAAAGCCTCTTATTTTGTTTTTCAACAGGGAGATCCATGTGAAGTTTGCCCCACTCTCCCCAAAGGAATGATGGATGCAGTCAGCATCCCTGGGAAGCCAGGGCCCAAGGGAGAGCCTGGACCTCCGGGGAAACCTGGCAAATCGGTGAGTCCCAGGTCAATGGAGGAACATTTTGTCTCTGGGGCATTGCAGATGCCCCCATAAAGCCTTCCCCAGCTGCTCCCTCCAGTTGTTTCAGACTTCTGCCCCTGGCAGTACTATTCCAGAGTCCTGGGAGCTGCAGTCTCAACCTGCTGGGAGGAGACTTCCCTGAAAGGGCTTGGCTGGCGAGTCACTGCTGGGGCTGATTGACCCTGGAGCTCCAGGTGTTACTTTTCCTTTTCTCCTTCCGCCTCTTTTTCAGAACAAGCCCGGCCTTCCGGGAGCCAAAGGCGACAGGGTAGGTGTCTGTTCCACTGGCTGGGTGGATTGAATTTCTTTCCGATATTTTTAGACTGTTTCCCAGGGCAAGAGGCCTTCCAAGGCAGCTTATCCAATGCAAGTGCATGCTGTAAAAATCAGCAAATGTCATTACAATCACTAACGATGGGCAATGGAATCGATGTGGGTCCCCTTACTGTATGTAAGGGGGTCATGTATAGCAGTGACCCCTGGCTGCTAACTTCCACACATTTGCATGGATTGGCCACGGGGCTGGCCTTTCACAGGATGCAAACAGCTGCTGGAAGGCCTGCCTGGATGTGTTTATCTCAGAGCTGCTGCCTTTGGAGCCAAACATGCTGCCGGGGCCGCTTTGCACTGGCGCCCTCTCCCCTCCAGCCTCAGCTGCCTCCCCAGCTGTGAAGGGTGACCTTGACTTTCTCAGTACCTTCACTGGATTTTCTACTCCTCTCTCTTTTGTTCTTTTTATTTTTCAGGGTGACCCCGGGACCAATGGGATTAAAGGGGAGAAGGTATGTGGGCACTTCTTGCAACCTGCCCCCATTTAGCACTCCTGCTTCAGTTCCAAGTCCCCTTTGCGTCACTGTTCACCTACCGACTTCATATCCTCTTCAACGGTGTGTGTGCAAGGGTGCCCATTCTGGTTTTGTATCGCAAAACCAGAGGAAAGAACCCGGGCATGCAGTCCTCCTTTTTGCCTTGCCTTGGTTGCAGTGGGAGGCTGTCAATGAAGAAGGGTCGTCTGCAACCCTTCAAGATGGGTTCCGTCCTGGAGAGATCACTCTGGGGAAGCAGCTTTTCCCACACCTGCCTCATCTGTGACCTGGGCAGCACCTTATTGTTGCATGTCGGTATCCTGCCTTCTCCCCACCCCCTGGTTTTTCCCTCATGCTAACTTTGTGAGGCAGATCAGGAGGAGGTCTTGTTGGTCTCCTCATGGCTCTGTGTGGGAAAAGTTTTCCCAAGGCTGCTTTTTGTTTGATGCAGCAGGAGAGTCGCATAGGTAACTGGCAGGAGGATGAGGCTCTTCTGTGGCTGCAGGAGAAACATGATGCCGCTCCTCTCATTTGGTCCACTATATTTATTTCTGCATCCAGTGAAAATGCTTGGCTTGCTCCTTATAAATTCACCATGGCCTTGTTCCTCTTCACAGTCCTGGCCTCATATCCTGATACGTTTCCCGGAACCTCCAAGCCCACCACCCCAACCTTCCCCAAAGTCTCCAGCTTCCTTAGGACTTTGCCTGCTCTCCTGCTCTGCCCCAAATGCTTAGAACTCCACCCCAGTGGAGGTGAAGTCTAAAGTCCCGTGGGATTTCCCCTCCCTCCCCTCTCTGACCCTTTAAGAAGCTCCTTGAGGCAGGGACTTGTCTTTCTACAGAGCATCATGTGCTGTGTGAATAGAGGCATGAAGAGGCATGGCAAGGGGGATGCCATGACTGGGAGATCAGTCCACCCCTGTGCCACTTCCACAGGCCTTCCCAGTTTCCCCTGCATCCCACTTCCTCTAGAACCCTTTTAGCTTCGGATGGAGATCATGAAACGAGCTGCTCCCACCTAACGGCCAGTTCTCTGCACTTCCTCCAAGGGTGAGCCGTGTCAGTCCTGCAGCCCGGCAGCCCTCATGTCTTCGATGCCGTTTCCTGGGAAAGAAGGTCCCAAAGGGGAGCCGGGATCTACTGGGTTTCCTGTGAGTTTGGCTCCAGCACGCATTTTCTCTATGCCATGCATGCAGGCTGCTGCAAAGACTTGACAGAATAGGAAACGGGGAGGAGTTGCGCAGTGATGCCAGGCCAGAATTTCTAGTCCTCGTGGTCACAGTGGAATCATCTGCAGTCTCCTGGATGGGTGCTGTGAACAGGCTGCCTTCCCTGTGGCCTCGGACTCCGGTCAGCCCAGGCCAGCATAGCATCGCCAATAGTAAGCGGTCATGGGAGCTGTGGGCCCAGGCATCTGCCCAAGTTATTTATTTATTATTTAGTTAGTTAGTTATTTCTGTGCTATTTGGGTGGTTCCCAAAGCACATTTTTAAAACTCAATAAAAGATGCACTGTATTAAAAGCACATTAAAACATCATTAAAAGTTTACAAAATAAAATTTAGTACCGTATATTAAATAGGTGCTTGCACATACACACATATATAATTTATTATAATTTAATTATTATAATTATAATACATAATATGAATTAATAACACACACACACAAAGAAAAGTCATCCATCCCCTGCTTGGTTTCCAACTTCTTTTACTCTTGTGGCTCTGACTTGTAGAATGGAAGCTCTGTGAGGCAGGCAGTGATCTTAAGAAGGGATTCTTGTCGAACTCACGGGTTTGCTGGGGACACTCACACTTAGCTTTCCTTCCGGCCTGTTTAACCCTGGCCGTTGGCGAGAGTAGCTGGTCCGGGCATCCTGACTTGGGGGGACCCCCTGGTTGAGAGCCACATCCTCAGTGCTGTTCAGATTTTCCTGCCAGTTCCTGCACAGAATCAGCTCTCCTTTGTTCCATCGCAGGGCACAGCTGGGCCCCCAGGACTGGCTGGACTCAAAGGAGAAAAGGTAAGAGCGGCTTTCCAGAGGACAATCTGGCGATGGAGCCACCTTCCGGACCCGGCTCTGCCACGCCCCTGTCAGAATCAATTAACGGGAGCTTTACATGAATCTGGCCGTTGTCATCACAGGGCCTTCCGCTGTGTGTGGCTGAGCGTGCCCAGGCCACTAATTCACCTGCCCTCTTTCCCCCTCCACTCTTGTCCTGTTTCTATTTTCCTAATCTGGGAGTTATTCAGAGCTGGGGATCTCCTTGACTGTGGATCTCAGGTGATAATCCCAGCCCAGCCGTTGCTGTTTCTCAGCAGGCGAGGAACCTGAGGGGGTGTTTCCCAGGCCTTCTGTCCATCCTCAGTATCTGCCCCGTGGGCCTGAACTGCCCTTTACTGGCCTCTGCATGATTTCCTGCAGTGGATTCTGGAAAGCATCCTTTCATGAGGGACCTCGGGATTTGCACTCTCCTTCACCAAGTGACCACGTTTAGGGATCCTTGCACAGGGGGAATTCCAGAAGTCCAACCAGGTTTAGACTGCTAAGCCTGCAGTGCAAGCCCATGACGCTTAATGTCCCGTGAGCGGGACTTCCAGCCGCATGGGCAGAGCCGAAGTTTACACCCTCACCTATCCTGAGATAAGTGAGGCCTCTTGAACTATCAACCGAGTGCCAGTCTCCTCTTAGGAGGGTGGATCCTTCAAGTATCTCGTTGGCCCATTCCCTTCCTGCAGCAGCTGCCTTTTCTGCTTTGTTCCTTAGGGAGATCTGGGAGCTGTGGGATCCACAGGCAAACCTGTGAGTATGAGGATGTGGAGGAAGAGCGTTGGGTGCCCTCGTGGGCTGCAGTGAAGCCACGTGAGATCGGAGCAGTACTGGAGGTGCTGGGAGCCTAAGAGCCCTTTCACATGCCCAGTAATGGGATATGTGATGTTGGGAAGGTTAGCAGCCCCAAGTCCTTGAGTCGGGCTCCACCCCAGGAACACCCCTTAGTAATAATCCTCCGGAAAGTCAGTGTGATTGTGCTTGCTTTGCGTGTTGCTTTGCTTGTTGGACAGCCTGGTCACTTGTGCCCCATCACAGTCCTGCATGTTTCGAGACTCCGGAACGGCATCCACCAGGTGCACAGGCAGCCTTCCAGGCGTCAAAGAATAACCACACATGGCAGTCCAGAACTGATACTGGGAAATTTTCTCCAGGGTTTATTGCCAGAAAGGCACCCTGACTTTCCCCGTTCCTCCTTAATTTCACTACACTTTATAGTCAACACTCAGTTGCGTCTCACTGCTGGTCTTCCTTTACTTCTAGGGTACTCGAGGGGAAAAAGGAGAGATGGGTGCTTCAGGAGTGAAGGGCGAGAAGGTGAGATCGGATCAGGCCAGTGTAGCTATGAGAGCTGCAAAGCTGACTCAGGAGCGTTCCTGCTGCTGGCTGCGCTGCCACCTCCTCTCCCCTCACCGTCTGCCTTCGGCCCCTTCCAGGGAGCACCATGCCTGCAGTGCCTTGACTCTCCGGACGGCAGGAAGACCGCGGTGGCTGTCCCAGGGCCCCCGGGCGAGAAGGGCGAGCCAGGCCTTCCCAGTGCAGGCCTTCCCGGAAAGCCTGTGAGTGCGGAAGCTTTTCGATATGCCTGATCGGGAAACGGCAAGGGGCAAAGAGTGCGCCACTGGAGCTGGGCGGGGGGGGGGGTCTCTGTGTGCTAACCAGCAGCTTCCCCTGGCAAAAGGAGACTCAGAGAAATTGGCGCATATGCGAAAAACAGGATGTGAGCAGCAAGCAAGGACAGACAGAAACAGCAATCCACAACTCCTGGCCCTCTCGTTAAGTTGCCAGCAAGAAGGGATCCATACGCACCGTCTGCGTTGAAAGGCTTTTGTTTCACATTGCCTATTCTCCTTTTCAGGGAAAACCCGGGGAACCTGGCGTGAAAGGGCAAAAGGTGAGGCAAAGCGACAGGCTGGGGCAGGTGGCAAGAGCATCGACCAAGGGAGGGGCGGGGGCTGGCACCAGGGGCAGATGAGGAGGTCCAGCCGTCGCACAGCCCCTGGGACTAAATTTGGAGGCCAAGGAAATCCAGCCCTAAAACAGTGATATGCGAGGGAGCAGAGCTAGTCTCATTGTACTGACTCTATATAATTGGAAAAGCAAACTACAATGTGACTAACAAGTTACAAAAGGCAGAGGGAAAACACTTAAATACAAAGACCAAATATACACACGACGCATGACAAGAAATGATCAAACCTGCAATCCAGCTCAGATGCTCAAGGCCGACAGTGCAGATAAGATCTCTGCAGATATTCTGCCTAAGTCCTACCTGGGTAAATGCTCGTGGAGGGCAATCCATGAATCCCTTCCAGTTCTCCTTATTCAGGTGGAACACATGAGCAGCTCCCCCTGGAAAAGGCTGGCAGGGCTGCCTGCCATGCTGCTCATGGGCGAAGGGCACACTGCCGCACCTGTGTGGCCCTGCCCCCTTGGCACAGGAGAGCCCCAAAAGGCCAACGGGCACATTTCATCAAGGGCTGCCGGTGGGTTGCCCAAAGGTGTCTTCTAAGGCATCTTGCGTTGAAGTGGCTTCAGGAAATGCCCTGTGCCACGCAGGGCCAATCTTCAGATTTCCTTTTACTCACCTCTGAATGTGGTACCCAAGGCCAGCAGGCAGTAGCTGGTGTTGCCTGGCAACTGCCACTACAGGAGGAAAGTATCACTGCATGTCGCTTAGCAACCACCAGGCGATGGACACTTTTCCAAGAAGGACATTTTTAGGGGCTGCCACCTCACCGCTTCCAAGTTGCCCGACAACCTAGTGCTTGGATTCTTCAGGTCTTCATGCTCCAGCAGGGATAAAGAAGCTTCAGTATAGTCTTGACAGAAAGACTTGTTAGAGCGGAGGTGGAGTGTTGCAACTTTGTGTTGTCTCCCAAGCACCAGCAGAAAGTCTCCTCCCGCCATTCCACTCCACTCCACTCCACTCCACTCCACTCCACTCCACTCCACTCCACTCATGCAGGCAGGTGCTTCCATCCGGCTGGCAGGGACTAACCCTGGCTGGCCTTACCTCTTGTTAAGGAGACGGGGGAGAGTCGCCATCCCAAGAGAGGCCCCATGCCTCCAATCTGTGCTCTATTCTCTTTAGGGTGATGCTGGAAGCACGGGTGATCCGGGCACTCCGGGCAGAGAAGGGTTGCCGGGCCTTCCTGGGGAGCCTGGAGTCCGAGGTCCAGCAGGGGCCAGAGGGGAAAAGGTGAGTGCCCAACTGCCCTGTCACCACTAGGGACTCTGAATAATAGTTTTGTGGAACAGTGCGCTCTGTGTGTGTGTGTGTGTGTGTGTGTGTGAGAGAGAGAGAGAGAGAGAGAGAGAGAGAGAGGGACTATACAGCTGACAAAATGATTCCAGTCTAAGTGGTATTGTGCTCATCGGCAACATCCTCCCATCAGTAACTTTAGCAAACCCGCAGGTGTGCATGAATTGTTATCTGGAAACAAAGCATTGGGAGGAAGGGAGTAGTTGTTCCCACTCCCCCCCCCCCCCAAATCCCTTGTAGCCACACTTCTCTGCCTCAGAGTGCTCTATATTTTCCAGGGCACCACCTGCACGCAGGTTTGCATGCTTTTTAGAGGGTGCTCATAGGTCCTGTGCAAATAAGACCTTGAGCGTATGGAATTCCCCGGCAGAGGCAGTGGGCAGAAGCACCCTCTGCCCACATTCACACAATGGGTGATTTTCTGCACAGGCTGCCAGGGAAAGTCCTTTGCAGGGATGAGAGACAGTGCCCCAAACTGTCGTGTCAAACTTTGTTGGCTCTTTGCTGATGCTCTCTGCCTTCTGCTCCAAAGGGCGATTCGTGTGTCTCCTGCCCCATCCTCAACGGAGACCTTTCCAATAAAGCTGGGATCCCAGGAAAACCTGGTCCAAAGGGGGACCGTGGGCTGCCTGGCGTGGGACAGCCCGGCAAACCAGTAAGTAGCTTTCCGCATGCTCAGGCTCCCGCACGGGGAAATTCATCAAACTGGAAGCCAAATTCAGCGTTTTGGCCCAGCCACTAACGCGCGTTTCGGTTATTTGCATAATCAAATGGGGCACTTCGGATGGCAACCTAGAGAGCGATGCATATTTGTGCCTGTGCAGTGAAGGGGTTCAGGGGCTCAGAGCTGGCAGCCTATCCCCTCCCACTGCCCCCCCTCCCCAGCCACACGTGCTTTCCTGCCTCGTGCACCCAGCTCCCCACGTTCTGAAAGTCGAGGTGCCTCTCCTAAGGGCTTTCTTACCAGCCAGGAGCGCTTAAAGCGTTACAGCTTGGCCTTTTTCAATGTGTCTGGCTCCGCTCCTGGCGCATGTGACCACACCCACCAGGGAGAACTTCTCCAGAGCTGAATTTGGCCTTCGGGCTGCGGGCGGCTCACTCCTTGGAGAACTATCACTGTGCCACCACAGAGTGCAATTTGAGCTGGTCTGAGGTGCACGGCTCTCCCTCGCACGCTCACGCACTCCCACAGCATCCCGGCCGTGTGCACCGAGGTGCCGCATCACTATCCTCCCTAGTAGCTCTTGATAGATCTCTTCTTCTCCATGAATTTCTCTAATCCTTTAAGATATCAAAAGCAATCATCACAGCTTTCAGTAACAACTTTCGTGTTAATTATGCATTGTGGGAAGAAGTGCTCCCTTTCATCTGCCAGGCACCTGCTGCCATTCAGTTTTATTTGATGGCGTGGCGTTAACTGCCTGGTTTTAATGCCTTTAATTAACTGATGTGATTTACATATCGCGCCACCTCCATAAAGGATCTCTGGAAAGGATCTCCTTTGAGTAAAGGTGACCGCGTCTGTTAAGTATGAGGATGTCAAATAATCATAACTTTAAAAGCTCCCATTCCTTAGTCGGAGAAAGTGAAACTATCTTTGTTGTTTCCATCAAAGCTGCAAATAAGCTTTCTTAAAATCCTATTAATTTTGTCACTCTTAACGGGTGCTTGGTGACAATGAAAGCACAGGGTTCTGTTCTCTTTTCACAATTGAATACTGTTCTTCAGCCTCAGCAGAGGCAAGAAAGGTGAAATACACATTAGATGGGTTCCTGTAAAATTTCAAGCAAGAACAGAAAATATATCAAGTTTGCCACTAGGACTCAAAATTCAGCTCTTGTAAAATCTGTGTTCATTTTATTTTAAATGAAGAAACATGTTTATGGCCTTTATGACTGTAAAGAGGATCATGAAATGGTGCAAATGATGTCTGGCAAATTCTAGAAGCTGGAAAACAAGTTGGCTGCATTTTTCATTGATCCAAGAATAAAATATAAAATAGAAATTTTATTTTACGTATTGTTCCTTCCTTCAACAAAGGAAATCAGACTAGATTATGTAAACTAAGGAGATCTATGTATCTATAACTATATCTATATAGTTATGATACATATAGTTATGATACTATAGTTATGATACATATAGTTATGATATAGTAATGATACTATAGAGTTATGATATGATACATTCATATCTATATCATCTACAGGCATACCTTGATTTATTGTGCTTTGTGGATAATGTGTTTTTTGCAAATTCAAGGTTTGTGGCAGCCCTACATCCAGCAAGTCTGTTGGCACCATTTTTCCAATAACATTGCTCACCTAATGACTCCATGTACATTTTGTTAATTCTTGCAATATTTTAAACTTTTTGAAATATTTGATGATCATCATATTTGTTATGGCAACCTATGATGCTTGATCTTAGGTGCTACCATTGTAATTGTTCTGAGATGCCACACATCACGCCCACATAAGGCGGCTGCAATCTCATGATAAAACTTTGAGGATGGGCAAAGAAAGTGGTTTCTTGTGATGGAATGTACTGCTGGAGGGGATGCTGTGAGGATTGTTGAAATGACAGCAAAGGGTTTAGAATATCGCATAAACTTAGCTGAAAAGCAGCAGTGGGCTTGGAGAGGACTGGTTCCGATTTTGAAAGGCATGCTGTAGGTGGAACCACAGGGTGCTATCAAGCAGCATCACACGCTGCAGAGAAGAGGCAAGTGATGCGTCAGACTTCACGGTTGCCTTATTTTAAGAAGTGGCCACAGTCCCCCTCCCGCCCCCAGTCTTCAGCAGCCCTCCCCATCAGTCAGCAGCAAGGCCTTCCCCCAGCAAAAAGATTGCGACTTGCTGAGGGCTCCGATGGTGGTTGGGACTTTTTAGCAATGAAGTATTTTTAAATTAAGGTAAGTATATTGCATTTTTAGACATAATGTTATTGCACACTTCATAGACCACAGTATAGTGTAAAAATAGCTTTTATATGCACTGGGAAATAAAAAAAATTGTGTGCCTCGCTTTATTGTGATATTCCCTTTATTGCAGTGGTCTGGAACTGAGCCCACAGTATCTCTGAGGCTTGCCTGTCTGTCTAGATCTAGCTCTAGATCTCCTCTTGTTGTTGCTAGTTGCAAAGTCGTGTCCGACACATCGTGACCCCATGGACAACACTCCTCCAGGCCTTCCTGTCCTTCACCATCCCCAGAGTCCACTCAAGCTCACACCAACTGCTTCAGTGACTCCATCCAGCCACCTCATCCTCTGCCATCCCCTTCTTCTTTTGCCATCAGTTGTTCCCAGCATTAGGCTCTTCTCCAGGGAATCCTTCCTTCTCACTAGCTGGCCAAAGTATTTGAGTTCCATCTTCACTATCTGGCCTTCTAAAGAGCAGTCAGGGTTGATCTCCTCTAGGACTGACCAGCTGGATCGCCTTGCGGTCCAAGGGACTCGCAGGAGTCTCCTCCAGCACCACAACTCAAAGGCCTCAATCCTTTTGTGCTCGGCCTTCCTTATTGTCCAGCTTTCACAGCCATACATTGCAACTGGGAAAACCATAGCCTTGACTATACGCACTTTTGTTGGCAGGGTGATGTCTCTGCTTTTTAGTATGCTGTCTAGATTTGCCATAGCTTTCCTCCCCAGGAGCAAGCGTCTTTTAATTTCTTGGCTGCAGTCCCCATCTGTGGTGATCTTGGAGCCCAGGAAAATAAAATCTGTCACTACCTCCATTTCTTCTCCATCTATTTGCCAGGAAGTGAGAGGACCAGATGCCATGATCTTAGTTTTCTTAATGTTGAGTTTCAAGCCAACTTTTGCACTCTCCTCTTTCACCTGCATCAAGAGGCTCTTTAGTTCCTCTTCACTTTCTGCCATGAGAGTGGTATCATCTGCATATCTGAGGTTGTTGATATTTCTCCCGGCAATCTTAATTCCATTTGCTCTATCTCTAAGCAAATGTTCATGATTTCTGTGGGTTACACAATCCTATTTTTCTTGACACAGAACTTGAACAATCCTGATACTGAAAGTGGGCGTCTTTTGGTGGTCATCCCGGAAGGCACATGAGCTGCTTAACACAAAAGTATTTATCGAGTGCATTTTTCTACCACCCAACAGCTGACAGGTCACCGCTGTGGCTGGGGCATGACCCCGGGTTTCATTGTTCCAGCCAAAGCACAAAGCTTTGGGGCACAGAGTGTTAAAGCAAATAAACCAGTTTCACAAAACATCAACCTCCCGATTAACACCATGTCCCGAAAGTCCTTCCGAAAGGGTGTTGGTGCCCTCCGGGTCCCCTGCACTCCTGGAACGTGCTGGGAATGCCAGTCCAGCACCTCTGAAGGGCGCCAGATTGTGATTCACCATGAACCTAAATGAGTACTCACACCAAGTGAAGTTTCTAGGCTCACTTTGCCATGGAATGCTCTGGCGGCAACTGGCAGCAAGGCCTCCAAGATTTCAGCTTCCATACGCAGGTTTAGTCCCCAGCCCAAATCCCGCTCAGAACCTGGCATGAACTGAAAACCTCCTGCGAACCCAGAGAGGAGAGAACAAGTGCTATTTGGACATGGTGGAAAAGTGAATCCTGCAGCTGCTGCCGAGTGTCTTCCGGGGGCGGGGAGGGGGGTAGTAAATCATTTGGGCTAACTGTTCTCCCTGTCTCTCCTCCACTCAGGGAAAACCAGGACTCCCAGGAATTCAGGGACCCTCCGGCTTGAAGGGGCTGCAGGTAAGTCAGAGTCAGTGCTGCACGGGGATCAAAGCCTCGATCGAGGCGTGCCAGGAAGGCTGGGCTGCAGCTGCGGAGCACCAGGCCAGTGTGCCGCAGCAGCTGCCCAGCGCCTGGGGAATGTGTCAGCTGCGAAGGGTGCAGCACCTGTGACTGAGCTGTGGTGTGGGGCCCTCGGTGCCCCCACGGCAGCCCCAGGGGGTCCTGACCCCACCAGGGCTGCTGCCACACATTCCCATCTATACTTTCCACTCCTTCCCTGAGATGCGAATGACATGGAAGTCTCTTTTCTGGCTCTGCTGGAAAGATTGTATAATCAATGGGAAGTGTCTCTCCCTCTCTCTCTCTCTCTCTCTCTGTGTGTGTGTGTGAGAGAGAGAGAGAGAGAGAGAGGCGGGGGGGGGAGAAAGGGAGAGAAACATAGAAACAGAGCGAGTCAGAAGGGGCCTCCTGGGCCATCTAGTCTGACCCCCAGATCCAGCCGGCTCCGCTTACGATATGTCCACCATGTGCGTGTCCAGCCTGTCCTTGAACACCTCAACCACCTCCCGTGGAAGCCCATTCCACGCCCTCGGGGTCCTGACTGTCAGGAAGAGCTTCCTGGCATCCAAATGGACCTGGGTTCCCTGAGCTTTGCTTCCTTGGAGCGTGTCCTGCCTTCCTCTGCAGGGGAGAACAGGCCTCTGCCCACCTCTGTGAGGCACCCCCGCATGCACCTACGATACAGCGAGAGAGCCCCTGTTTGCATATTCGGGTGTGCATCTGCACACGGACCCCAACCCCTGAGCCAGCATCACATGTGCCGACTCTTGGACTAAGGGACTGCATGGAGGATGATGGGAATAAAACCCGCAGCGAGAAGAAGCACTAATCCATGTGGTGGTTCTGTGGAGATTGTCTAAATCGCTCTGGCTGAGGTGGATGTCCTTCCTGGGCTGCATTTGAGGCTGCCCTGTTTCCCTAACCTGCATCTTGCATTTTTCCAGGGGGAGCCAGGGCCCCCCGGGGTGGGCAGCCAAGGTCCGGAGGTAAGTAGCGCACGTTCTGTGCCTGGCACCGTTTCCTCCAGCTACACATTGCAAAATTAGAATGACCACTCAGGCACTTTTCTCCTGTTCCTCAGGGAGAACCTGGGCAGAAGGGCTCACCTGGCAATCCTGTAAGTACCTACATATAAGTGGTGCATTTTACATGCATACATACCTGTAATGCTTGTCAGACCATGCACACTCAAGGCAACGCAGACCCCAGTTCGGTGGATACCCTACCCAGACTGTGGGACTGCTTGCAAGTCCAGGTTGACCAGCCCTGCTGTCCTGGCAGTTCCTTCCGACAGGAGGGGAGAGGCCCCAACCCAGGAGTCTGAAGCCCAGGGGGCCTATGCTGGGCACTGGAGTTCCCTGGGCAGGTGTGGTGTCACGGATCAGCCTTGTGGGAAACCTCAGCATGGATCCCATTAATTGGCGCAGTCAGGTCACTTTAGGTCCTGGTCCTGGTAATGGTCTGGGGGTGGGGGGGGGGCATGTGTATCACTTCGGTTGTGAAGCCCAGACTCCATGCGCAGCAGCCACTTCTACAGCCCTGATGTGTTAGCACACTTGCCAACCCTTCAAAGAAAAACTCAGAACATGTGCTCAGAACTCAGTTTTGCATTTCAGGTGTGCTTAAATTATATCCCAACTAGAACTGCACTAATACAGTGGAGCTTGTTTTCCCTACCCTGATGCCCTCAACATCTGGCGCTTTCTGGGTGGTTGGGGGAGTGACTGTCCATGTTCCTGGGACCCCGGGGAACAGGGCTCTTTGGCCCTGGGTGGTCCCCAGAACCCTTTTGGCCCTTTTCACTTGAGTTTCACTGGCAGCCCAGGTTCACCACAATATGGAGATTGCCTGCAACTGGACAGGTTGCCCCAGATGTTGACACACAGGTCATAGGTGTGCCACTGATATGCTTTCCAGGCTTCTGAAATTAATTGTGATAAACTTCGCCTGCAAGGTCACCTTTTCTAAAGGCCTTGCAGACCTGCAGTGTGGCAGGCCAAAGAGTGACAAGACCTTTTCCGCCGCTGAATTGCAACAGCCAGCCGTGTTCACTCTGGCCCTTTGATCTGTGCTGCACTTCTCCTTTTCTGCTCCACAGGGACCGCCGGGACCTCAAGGCCCCTCAGGAAAAGTTGGGGAAAAGGGGGAAAAGGTGAGCATTTGGACAGGGACTATATAATGTACTTTCGGGCAGTGAATGAATATGGAGCATCCAGCAGCCTCCATGAACGTAGATGAATTCAAAATTAATTTCTTTTCCAATTCCTGTGAATTGTACCAGGTAAATGCCGACTTTGTTAGAGTCTCACATCTCGCTCTTCAGACACCGGTTGTTTTCTCCTAGGCTGACTTCAGTAGTGAAGTTCCTTGCCTCCATAATGTTGATGTTTCCAGGCTGTTCACATTTTCACACTTCAGTCAGTGGAGAGAAATGTGCATTTTTGCATTCAAAACACACACCTTGCCTGTTCAAATGAAAAGGGCAAACAGCTCACAAACAGGAATGAGAGCGAGGCAGCCTGAGGTTTAACGAGGAATTTGGAAAATCGCACAAGCCCCTTGCCTCCTACAGCAGCACGGAGCCCATGTTTCCAGGATCCTGGGAAACGCTTCCTTTGCCCATGACATTTCATGCCTAAGAGGCAGTTGTTCAGAATTCCTGCGTGGGCCACACTGAGTCGTAGCTCTTGTTTCTCTGTGATACTTGGAACCAGCAGGGCATGTCCTGCCACTAACAACATCCAACTGTGCCTTTCCCGTAATCCACTGCTGCGGAACGTCCTGTGCACACGGGCTTGACTGGCACCTCCGTCGGCATCAGTCCAGCACCAGGCAAAGACTCCTTGCATTAAACTGTTTCCCCTCCATGCAACTCCGTGCAACTTGTTTTCTTATGCTGTGTTATACATTTATTAGCACAGTGCCAATTTTCTGGAGCTATTTACTTTCACCGTATTTTCGCCTGGGAACGGGTGAAAACAAACCCAACGTGAAAATGGTGCGAAGGGGTGAAAATTTCAGAGACACCAGTGTGCAGAGTTCTGTAAGTGCACCTGGGAGGTTCAATGCATCTGCAAGAAAGCCAAAACAGCCATGGAGGCGGAGAGGACAGAAACTGAAAGCGTCGCAAAATAAAGAGCAAACACGCCACCGCGTCCATTCTTGGCCACCTCCTTCCAGTGAAGCACTGATGCCTCCATCCTGGGTGTCAGTTTCTCTGGGATTCTTAGCCTCTTCGAAATACAGGCAGAAAAGCGCCTCCCTCTTTCACGGGACGGTGAAGAGGTTGCAAAAATGTCTGCAGAGTTTCGGCATATTTTAAATGGCTTTATTTCTTGCATGCCTTTAGAACACCCTCCACCTGGGTATAACGTTGTCGTTCTTGTTGTTTCTGCTTTGTCTAGGGCTCTCTGGGTCCTAAAGGAGCCGTAGGCCCTCCCGGACCTCCAGGTGCCAGCATCACTGGCCCGCCAGTAAGTGCGCAGCCCCTTGGCCACTGCTTCCGAGCTCTTGGGAGGCTTCCAGGCGCCATCACCTTCCCGTCTTGCGTGCATTTCTGAGCCGCTTGTTCTCTTCCCCTTCCCCTCCAGGGCCAAGAAGGCCAGCAAGGCCTCCCAGGGGTTCCTGGCTCTGATGGTGCAACGGTAGGTAAGCTGCATGGAAGCACGTGTGCTTGCTTGGGGGGAAATTTACCTGTGAGCCGTGCACCTTGATCAAATACATAGCTACGACAGCAAGCAAGGTGCAGTGACTCAGAGCGCAGCTCCGGCACTCGGGAGATCCAGGTGCTGGTCCCTGCTCCGCCGTGGAGCCACTGGGTGACTTTGGGCCAGGCACTCAATCCCAGCCCAACCTGCCTCACAGGGCGCTTGTTGTGAGGATAAACTGGAGAGGAGGCGGAGAATGATTGAGGCCACCTTGAGTTCCTTGAAAGGAGAAAAGGAAGGATAGGAACGCAGTAAACAAGCTAGCTTAGGCCATCCCGTTGCTGGCAAACTGGAGCCCTGGTCTTCAAAGTGGGAGGAGCCGGCTCAAAATGAGCGGCAGTGCCTGGCAGCAGTGCTTTCCCAGTGGAGACTTTCTGTGGGAGAAGCTCCTCCACCACCCACCTCCTTAAACCCAGAGGCCCCTAGCCTAGAGAAAAGGTGCATTGGCACTTTCTCCCATGCAAGAAGGCTTTGAGGTCTTCCAAAGAGGCCCTTTGGCCAGTTCCGCTATCACGGGAAGCCCATTTGGTGGGGAGGCAAGAGAAGGCCTTTGTGGGGCCACCTTCCGGCTTTGGCAGGCCCCACTGAGGGAGAGCAGGCTGCCGTTCTGCCAGCAGGCAGAGGTATGCTTCCTCGGGCCCTGAGTGCATGAGCTGGTCTGGTGTAAGGCCAGTCCTGTTGGGGTGGTGTCATTTTTATCATTGTATTGCTTCACCTTTAAATTGTGGTTTTAATATATTTGTCTCTGTGACAGTCTTAAGAAGGGTTATTCTAATGTTACTTTTATTGCTGTTAGCCACCTTCAAGGCCATGTTTGGTACAATTACAGGGCATATATCAAATTGCTGTTCTGGTTGTTGCTATTGTTAAAAAAACCGAGCCGCTTTTTGAGGGCATCCTTTGTTCACCAGCACCTCCTGCCCCCAACCTGGCATAGGTGGCGGTGCAGATGAGCCAAGGACGCTCACGCTGCCTCTGATCTTTGGAGGTGCCCTGGGCAAGGTGCTGTCCCAGGCCCTGCCCATCTCGGGGCTCAGGACATGCGTGCTATGCTGCCTTCAGGCACGTGAAACCAGTGGCATGCAGGCAAATGCCTGGGGCGGTGGGAAGCGTCCTTCCTGGTAGTCAGAGCCGCAGCAAAGCCATGCCCCTCAGGCTGCCACCCCATTGCCAAATTGCGTGGCCTGTGATTATGCGGTGCAGATGATCCTTGTCGCTTTGTTTGAGTTTCTGTTGAGTAATGGATGCAGGATGAGGGCTCCTCTTTCTGAGGTGAAAAGGGAGAGTATGCCTGGCTTTGGGGATTCAGTGACCCCCTGAGGGCCCCCCAAAATAAATGGGGGTGCTGCAACTCCATGAGGGCCCCCTCACCACACCTTTGAAGATGACCAAAGTGTGGCTGTTGACGTGAGCCTCTTGTCTCCCCCCCTCACCCCGCTGCCCAAAAAACAAAAAGAAAGCAGAATTAAAATGATTCAGGGGTGCAGAGTCGAATATGGGGAATGCAGGGAACAGAGCTTGTTTTTCTCCAGCTGTGCGATTGCTCAGAGCCATTCTGATGACAAGCGGGGCCTCAAAGGCCAAGTTGCAGCACCAGAAAGCAAATTGGATTTGGGGCATGTTCCCTTGCTGAATAGCCTCAGATGCGATTAGGCACTGAGATAAAGGGATTATTAATTATGCGCTCCCTGCTCATGGGAAGACCTCTGAGCGTCGAAGTTGAAGCCGTCTCGCGTGCCGCCCTGTGCGATCTCTTTTGTGGCTCGCGGTCTTTTTGTGTGGCTCCAGCTGATCTTTGCCTGTCGGGCCGCATCGTTTTATCCCCGGGTGGGGTGGCGGAGGGCAGGCACTGAGACGCACCCTTGGGCGATGTGTCCAAGTCAGCCAGAGAAGGAGAAGCGTCACCCAAAAGGGGAGACACCGGAATGCGGCTCCCAAATGCTCGTGCATGGATAGACATGAATTTTAGACGGCGCGATGATGCGGGCAGGAATTGCTTGCCGTAGTGGGGGAGTCCTGTGCCCGCCTCCAGGGGAAGCCGTTGATGGGCAACAGGTCTGATGGGCTCTGGCTTCAAACCAGAGCCAGGCAGGGCAACCTTTCAAACACAGGATACCCTCAAAGGGGGATAGGTCTGTGGCAGTCCTTACAGTAGAGGCCTGCTCTCTGTAAAAGGGGACATACAGCTGCCCTAGATAAATAAATCAAACAAAGGCTAAAATAGTGTGTAGCACAATATAGAAGTTGCTGGGATACCACACACACACACACACACACACACACACACACAGAGTGCTTGGCATGGGAACCACCTTCACGTCAAGGGCTTTGCTGCCTTGGGAATGAGCTGACCGAGGCAGCTGCCAGTGGTGGATCGGGGCCGGGGCCCCAGCCGAGCGGGGCTGCCCCGTTTCTCTCCCATTCCCTCTCCCTGGCAGCCCATGTCACATTCACCTTGGGTTGTCCCAAAAAGGAAGCGAGGTTCATCGGCCTCGTAAGCAAATATCACAGAGTGAAGTGATATAAATTACCCAAGGGAGGGAGGGAGGGAGGGAGGGAGGAAGTCCAGCTTTTTTCTGGGTCCAATAGACATTTTTTCCTTGAAAAGCAATATTTAAATAAAACATTGGATGTTTAGTCTTTACATAAACTTATTTACTTTCCAATAGTAAACAGCGTTTCCTTGACAGCAAGAGATGGAGTTAAAGCATAGAACGCGGACAGAAATACAACGTGGTGCTTCAGATGTGAAAAATGGATTTCAAAAAGCTTTTAGAGAATTATTTCTGGAGCATGCCTTCCTTTAAAAATAATGAAATGTCTTATTTGTAAGAAATTTCTGAGCTGTCCCAAAAGGAGAAGAGAAACCAGCATAAGGAACACTGTTCTTACCCTAAAATCTCTCAGTTCTGCCCTTTAATATCTGTATGTTTCTAATGAGCTGCTACATCATTGTTAATGAAGAAGAGTGCAAGCTTGGTGGTCATTAAAAATGGACTATTAATTTTGCCAAAGTTCCCAGCTGTGACCATAAGAAAATGCCTTTTGGTTCTTTGGTCAGCACTTTTAAACAACATTTTTTCTTTAAGTTTGAAAACAAGATTCCTGCCTGGAGGTCAGATCTTCTTTGGAGTCCTGTTGTGCTTGGCTGTGTTAACTGTGGACTATTTTAACCAATTAATTACTACACCAAAGCTGAAGCTATCTGGGCAGTTTACAACACCACATAAAAATATAAGACAGACAAACATCATTAAAAACTTCATAAAAAGATTAGCATGCAAAAATTTAAACCCAAATTTAAAACGTGCATAAAAAGTTACAATAGAGCATACAAATTAAATCATAAGACCCGTTTAAGCAGCTAACAGCATCCCAATAAATAGTACACTAATGAAAAGTCCTGCGGGGGACAGTCGTCACCTGGCCCAAAAAGATATCTGTTTGGTGCCAGGTGGGCCTCAGTGGGGAGCTTGTTCCACCATTAAAAAGGTGAAAAGTGAACCCGGTGAGGACAAGACCGCGAGTGCTGGCAGCCCTTTCCATAATGTTCATGCAGCCTCTCTCCTTCCCGCCCCAGTGCTATTTTTCCCTGCTTTCCTCGCCTCTCCCTTTGTCCATCACTCCCTCCTTCTCCCATGAGAAGGGGCCTGGGACCCTCTTGCGCCATGGGTGTGAGAGTTGCCCAGCATGAGCTTGGCAGTGGCCGGTGGCCAGTTGCCGCCCTGCTGGAGTGCCCCTCCTGGGAAGCCGGTGCACAGGGCACACTGACGGACTGGGCAGGGCAGGGCAGGGAAGGCCAGGGCTGGACTCTCTTTCCTGAAGCTTTCTGGGAAGCCGAGCGCTCCAAGCAGAATCGCTAAACGTGGGCTGGCGGGAACCAGAGTCCGACTCCTGGAAGAGGCGTCAGCTGGGCTTCCAAGGGGACAGAGGGGGCTGCTCCAGTTGGGAGTCCGTTTGCAGAGGAAAGGCTTGCCACGCGGCGGAGTGCCAGGCGGCCTGGAGGCGGGAGGGGCGAGCAGGCCGGTCCAAAGGGCCCTGCTGGTAGCCAGGCTCTGCCGCATGCCCGGCTCTGTTGCCACTTGCCTTCTTTTTTCTCCAGGGTGAAAAAGGAGTCAAAGGTGAGAAGGTGGGTCAGCCGCTTCCCTCTCCTCCCCGCTCTGAGGACACTTGCTGCTCCCGGCCCAGGCTGCGGGCGCCCCACCCCGCCAGAATCCTCCTGAACAAATGCACGGGGCTGGCTGTGCCCTGCACACGGCCCTTGGCCGTTCTGGGGGCAGGACTCACCCTTGAGGGGTGCCAGCGTGCGGCCTGAGATCCGGGATGGGGGCCGGAGGAGCCTAAGAGTGCTTGTTCACGGGGACGGGGACGGGGGCGGGGGGTGCCGCGTCGAGGAGCGTGGCCGGCGGAGCACTCGCCCTCTGCCATGCGCCTCCTGTGCTCTCAGCCCGGCCCTCGCCTTTGTCTCCGCAGGGGGATGCTGGCGAATGCGCCTGCCAGCCCAGCTCGCGCGTGGACCCGAACTTCGTGGGCCTGCCGGTAAGCGCTACTCCCCGCTCCCCACTCCTGCTTCCCCAAGGCCGGGGGCTTCGCTGCCAGGCTGGATGGAGGTTCAGGCCGCCCGCGCCCCCTTCTCCGCTCAGCCGCTCAACGCCTGTGCTGCCCCGGAGGCTGGAACCCCCATGCCCCGCTTGGCCTTTGCTAAACGCTCTCCCCTTTTGGACCTGCAGGGCGCCCCAGGACTGTGGATCGGGACCTCCTGGCAGCCTCAGCCAGGCCCTCAGGTGTGTGTGCGTGCGTGCGTGCGTGCGGGCTTGCTCTTCTCTGCGTGGCCACCCCGGCTCCTCGGCGGCGCCCATTCCTCAGCCCCGTGCACACATAACTGCGTCTCCTCTCTTCTCCTCTCCTTCAGGGACCACCAGGTGCTCCAGGTCCACCTGGCCCACCAGGAGCTCCTGGAAGGCAGGTAAGCAGTGGGGGAATGGTGCACCCCGGTATCTGATGGGCTGGTCTAGCATACAGGTGTGCTTATCACTGCAGCCCCAGAATGCTGGTCCCCACAGGCAAGACAGAGCCCTAAAGGCCTCCCTCAACCTGGAAGATGCT
The DNA here is from genome assembly GCA_023646645.1 of Varanus salvator macromaculatus. Lineage (NCBI taxonomy): Eukaryota > Metazoa > Chordata > Lepidosauria > Squamata > Varanidae > Varanus > Varanus salvator. The sequence continues at coordinate 12,268,351 of JAIXND010000624.1, read as the reverse complement.
GGCTTTCGGGCCCTGAGTTCGGTCTGGCATTGTTGGTTGCTCAGAGGAAAATGAAACTGGCAGCTCTGCTTGGGCCGTTACTTCGGGCCGACTCGGAGCTGTGCGGGGTGCTCAGCCAGCCGGCTGTGGCTGGGAGGCGGCCCAGGGGCTCCAGAGCGTGCCCGTCCCCATCCCTGCCACAGCCGCACGGAGCCAGAGCGGAGCGTTCTGCAGCCACGGCCTTCTTAACGCTGGACAGCCCCTGCCCATGGTGATCCAAAGCAGGAGACGGGGTTGCCCACCAGCCCTTAGTGAGGAGGAGCCTGGAGCACCTCCCGAGGCCCTCCTGGACGGCAATTTCTCCCACCACGGCCCCCCTACGCTTCTGAAAAACAAGCACTGGTCTAGGCCTCCGAGTCTCCCTTCTGGCCCAAAGTAATCAGGGAGGTCAAGCTCCAGCAAGTGAGGCGGCTCTAAGAAAGAGAACGGTGGCTGCCGCCTCTGTGCACATGCAACGGCTGGATTCCCATCTCCCTCTGAGGCTAAAGCAGCACCTGTCTCTCCACCGTGCCCCCCTTTGCCTGCCGCAAGACCGCCAGGTTTGCCTTCTGGAGGTGCTGCAGCTTGCAAGCGCGTGCCACGCGTGACGAGGCCCAAGCGTTCCTCTGGCTTGGCTTCTGGCCCAAGCTGCAGAGCGATTCTTCTCCCACTGCTCCCACCTCTGCAGCCCCCTCCGTCAGACTCCCACGCGCTCTCCCTACCTGCCAGCCCCCCTCCCCACTGCTATAGCGCTGGTGCCTTGCGGCAGGGCCTGCCGGCCTCTCAGACAGCCCTGCTGGGTCAGGTCAGCACTCTGTATACAAGGGGGCAAGCCAGCTGCCAACAGGGCCCCTCCAAGCGGGACAGCTGCAAGGCCTCCTCTTGCCCAGCACCTCAGCAACTGGTGTATGCTTGCGTGCCACCCTCGGTGGAGGAGGCAGCCCGTGGCCAGCAGGGCTGGTAGCCACAGAGAGCTTCCTCCTCCTCCATGAGTCTGTCTAATCGCCTTTTAAAGCCCTCCAGATTGGTGGCCCTCACCGCTTCCCGTGGCAGTGAATTCCATCTGTGTGAAGAAGGACTTCCTTTGATTGGTCCCAAGCCTCCCAGCAGTCAGCTTTATGGGATGACACCGGGTTTGAGTGTTAGGGGAAAAGGAGAAAATGTCTCCCTTGCCACTTTCTGTGCACCATGTAACACTCCATCAGGCCTGCCTTCACTCACCTCTTTTCCAAGCCTGGAGCACCAGAGCTTGTTAATGCCTGACAAGACGGCATCTCCGAATTTCTGTTTTATTTCTTAAGATTCCTAAGCTAGGGGGTTGGCTTGCTGCAACGAGGAGGGCCACCTCCCAGCGCCATCTTGCTTTGGGTTCAACAAAGAGTTTGGGGGCCTCCTGGGAGTTCTGCCTTACCCTTCGACTCTTCGGCGGGCTGCTTTTCTTTCACCCTTGTCTGTCTGCCTCCTGGGGAGTGGGACTGTCGTGACCAGCTGGCCTCCTCCTGGCACCCATTCCACGGGGGGGGGCACCCCCCTGCGGCAGCCATCTGGGGCCTACAGCCCTCACTCAGCTTCCCAAATTAGCGCACAACCCAATGTGTCGGGACCCCACTGCGTTGGTGGCAGCAGCTGGGGAAGGGAAAGGGAGAAGCCCTCCCGTCTTTTCTCCTCCAGTGTTTGGCAGTTGGAAGGCAGCTGGGGCTCGATTGCCCCCTGGAAAATTCAGGCACTTGCAGTAGCTCCTGGGAAAACTTCCTTGCCCCGGGACTGCATGAGCCCGGCATACTAGGGGAGGTTGCCAGGGATGCTGGGAGAGAGGCGTGTAGAGAGGCCTCCTTCCATCTTGCTTGCTACTAGAGACAGAGAAACACAGAAATGGGTGAGGCAGAAGGGGTCTCCCGGGTCATCTAGTCTGACCTGGCTGCAGCCAGCTCTGCTCACGACGTGCCGTTCCATCTTGCATGCTACTGCTGCAGCCACAGCAAATGCGAAGCGAGTGAAGGAAAGTGGGGAAAGAATTGGGAAGAGGGAGAAAAGCTGAGGCTGAGGCTGGGTGGTAGGGAAGGGGCAAGTGAGGTGGGGGAGGGAAGGGAGAGGGTGGGGGGAGGAAGAGCTGTGGGGTGGTGAGGGAGGTGGCCTAGAAGCTGCCAGCGGGGTAGCATCCCCCTAAATTCCAACTGGCTCAGAAACGATGTCCTAGTTCCCATATCTGCGTGAACTATCTCAGCTTCTTTCGAAGCAGTCTGGTTTGAGGCTGGGAGTGGGGGACCCCCCCCACCCCAGAACCTTCCACTTTCTGTTCCCAGTTAATACACCCCAAACAGTTTTTAATAACATTAGGTATGCCCAGTTACCTGGGTTGTTACTTTCTGATGGGCTGAAGAAACCCCAATGTCCCCCTGGTGGTGTGGGGGTAGCAGTTTCATAAGTCTGTAATGCTCAACTGTTCCTTTTGGCACCAGTGGGCCGGAGTGTCCCTGCTTTTGTCAGCCAACTCCTTTCAGCCCTGGTTGATGGCCTCAGAGGAAATGTGCCAGTCTTCATAGTCACACCCGACAAGGAGATCCCCCAAATCCAGAGAGCAGAATGTTTTAACCACCTCTTTCTCCCATGAAGAGCCAGGGCAGACGGGACCCTGGGAGAAGGTCACTGAGAAGAGTTTCTCAGCAAGCCGGCTTTAGGGCCAACACAGTTTCCACAGTGCAGTAAACTGATGATCATGCTGCATCTGAGGAGCAATGCACAGAGCAGGATGGAGCAGGCTGGGAGGGATGAAGGAAAGTGAAGCAGGAGAACTCATAAGTCCGGAGGGAGACGGGGCAGCAAGGAGGCCCTAATTTGGCAGTCGCAGTCCATGGGTCGCCAGTAGACTGTCCTGTACTGATCACCGCCAAGGGCAGAAAGGGGTGTGGGGCTTCCGGCCAATGCATTAGGTTGGCCAGGCGCAGAAGAGGGCAGGGCTCCTGCCTGGTCTGCACCCCCACTGAAAGTGCAGGAGCCTCTCCCTCCTCTTCAGCTTTGTGCTGGCCGATAATCAGGCGGTCAGGCGAGGAGCATGCCAGGGCTGAGGAGGAGGTGAAGGAGCTGGGGAGGTGCAGGCGGAGGGACCTGTTCTGGATCCGTCCGCGTGGCCAGCAATAGGGAAAGAACCCTTTTGGAAAAAGAAACAAACAAGGACGATTTGGGAATGGACAGCTGGGAAGGATGCACATTTTCAAAGTTTCTCCTTGCCTTTAGGGCATCCCAGGACACAATGGCATGCCGGGACTGCCTGGGCCGGCGGGAGACTTGGTAGGTACGGGACTGGAGTGTCCGCCATTCCTTGCCCTCGCTCGGGCCTGTGCTTAGTGCGGCTCCCCTTTGCTCAGTCTTCCCAAGGCCCCTCTGTCACCTCACCAGAAGTGCAGTGAAGGTCCGGCCACACCAGGAGCCTGTTCCTCACAGGAGCAGCCACCAGGGCTGCTTGAGGGACCCCATCCGGAGTCACACTGCTTTGCAAGCAACCGTCCACTGTGCTTTTAAGGAAGAGATGGATTGCTTTTGCCATGCACCTTTGTTTCTCCCCCCCCCTCCCTTTCTCCACTGCAGGGGCCACTGGCTGCTGAAAGTATCAACGTGCTTAAGGTGAGGACAAAAGGAGATGTGGTTATAAAGCAAAGTGCAGAATCTGAGACCCCGGGACTGAACTGATGAAAAATATTCGTCCAAAGAACAGGTTGGATGGATGGATGTCTGTCAAGGGCAGTTTAGGGACAGGTCGTCTGCGTCTGAATGCCGGGGTGGACTGCGGCAGTTCCAGAAAGGGTGACAAAAGATTATAGGAGAATGTGCTGAGAGCATTTGCCACCACAAATGGAGACAAATGTCAAATTAGAACCGGAGCATGTGGTTTATCTATTTCAACTGCTCATAAGGTCTTTCCTGTCTTCAGAAAAGTATGGGTTCCCACTGATTGATGAATGGCTTGGCTGGATGGAATTAATCGGGTGAGGGAAATGGCCTGGGAGATGTGGTCAGGTTGGGGAGGTGAAATAAAAGGCGAATGGCTTTATAAGGATGCTTAGCACACACTGAATCCATATGCATTCTTAGGTATAATTACTCTGAGCAGAGTAAAGGAAGAGATCAGAAAGAAAATTACCGTATTTTTCGCTCTATAAGACGCGCCTGACCATAAGACGCACCTAGTTTTTAGAGGAGGAAAACAAGGAAACAAATACTCTGAATCAAATGGGCACATAATCACAGGCACATTCCCCATCACTTCCCCATGGGCTGCACATCTGACAGACTTACTGCACACACACATTCGCTCCATAAGATGCACAGACATTTCCTCTTACTTTTGAGGGGGGAAAAAGTGAGTCTTAAAGAGCAAAAAATACGGTATGTATATTTATTATATGATAATAAGCTATTTGTAGGTCGCTGATTTTTATGGCAATATGTTTTATGTATAGTATGGTAAAATTACTGTATTATTGCATTTATTAACTAATTGAAATAAAGCCTATTGAATAGCAGCAAAACCAAAAAGCCCCACCCATGCAATTAAACTCGGCTTCATCTGAATTTCACCTATACTAAAAGTGCAGGGAGAAAGAGAGGTGTGTGGTGGGGAGGGCGTGAGGAAGCATTTTCAAGTGAAAGCCAGGTTTGCCAATGCTTTGCCTGATGGAGATGTTGTGAGTGGCAAAAGCCACTTCAGCGCCAGGGCCTTGGCCCACACTCGCTCTGCCCTAACCCGGGAGTCGCACCTGGTTGCTTTTGTGCCGGTCACGGTGGCGGCGACTCCCCCGGGGAAGACGTGGCCAGCGCAGAATGCCGTGCATCCCGCTCTTCTCTCCTCTCCCATGCCAGACCATTTGCGGAGACTGCGCTCACCTGCCGGCCTTCCAGGTCCCCAGCGGAGTCAAGGGGGAGAAGGGAGATCAGGGCATGCCTGGAGCTCCTGGCATAGAGAATTGCGCTCGGGTGAGTAGCCCCTCCCGTGCACTCCAGCTTCCTGCAGCGGGGCTGGAAAACGCTGCAAATAGGCGGTGGAAGTGGTGCTGAAGCATCACATCGGCGTGGCTTATAGCGTGCGGCCCCTCCACAGCGACGGCAGGTCTGTGCCTCTCAGCACGTTGCGGTGAATGTTGCAAGCGCATTGCGTGCCAACATTATCATTTAAAAGTTAAGTTTAAATGCGTCTGTTGTATCGTTAAGCCCATTGCAAAGGCATAAAACTCACATAAATCCAACGCAAGCATTTTGTCTGTTCATATAGACAAATAACATCCGCCCAGCTATCTCTTGTCCTCATCATTCTTCCTGATCTTTCACAACAAACCATTGCAAGATCATATCTATCCATCCAAAGATTACACTTCTGCCATTTCTTTCCCAGTGATCAACAGAAGCAACAAAAATTGGCCATTTGCGAGTTCTTGTCACCCTTGATTTCCTGCCGGGTTTCTGTTTTGCTCTGTGGCGCGTCTCCTCTGCGCGCTTGTTTGCCTGGCATCTGCATCTCCCTGCCTTCCCAGGCATTTGGTTAGCCACGCTGGCAGAGCTGCAGTGCCGTGGATTCGCCACTTTTCAGGAGGCCTTCATGCTGTCATGCAAAGGCCCTGCAGACGTCTGTGAGTGAGGGATTCTGAGTGCACAATCCGTGCTGCCTGTGCGGAAGCCCTTCATCTGCAACGCAGCATATTCCGTGTGCTACTCAGCGCTTGTTTTCCCATGGTCTAACAGCTGGGCCCTGCTCTTTTTCTACCTGTCCACATTTCTGAGTATTTGAGGAGGTAAATTAGATGTGTTAGAAGGTGTTTACTATAAGACATCCCAAAATTGAAGCATGACCCTTTTTCCCCCTCGGTGAACAGCCTGCCTTGTTCCCTTCACTTCTTCCCGTGGTTACTCGAAATGGTGAGAACAGGATGTAAAAGGGCCCTTCTTTAAGCCGGCAGAAGCAACTCATTTCCAAGTGCCAAGTGCCAAGAGGCCAATCGCAGTCCTGCACAGGAGTTCATTTTCACATGGAGTAGGCAATTGGGATGGTGTGGCCCGCTCTGCCTCACCCTGTGCTCTCCCGCTACCCATTTTTATTTTACTTTATTTTATTTCTCCCACTATCCATGCTTTTCACGTAATGCATGAGCCCACAGGAGCATTATAATCCACATCAGAGGCACTGCTCTTTGGTTTCTCCTGAAGAGCCATTAGGCCAGTGGGAACAAGGGCAGGGATTTCCCAGTGGTGGCCCCAGCAAATATCTCCAGCGTTCCTTGAATTGTCACAGATGATGACAGCAAGCATCTCTTGGAGCAGGATGCAGCCACGCATGGTTTAAACAGTTGCAACCAATGCAGCCTTCCAAGGGGTTCTGGGGTGTCCTTGTAGGATGCCCACATTGACGCTGGCTCGGCCAAGAACATTTCTGTTCCCAAAGGTGGGTTAGCCCAGCATGTGTAACCAAGCACTTGAGCAAATGCTGAGTTTTACTGGTAAACCATGTCACAATATTGTTGTGAGCCGCCCCGAGGCTTGTGGCAAGGGGCGGCCTATAAATTTCCAAATAAATAAATAAATAAATAAATAAATAACTGGATTAGGAATTAAACTATCTGCATCTCTGTTACTTTCAGTGCTTTGCCCAGTTCCCCAGAGCAGAAGAGCCTCAGGTGAGTAGAACTTCTGAGCTGTGTCTATGCAGAAGAAGGTATGGGAAAGAAAGGTATAGCCAAGGTCCATAGAACTGCCTTGCTTCCACCAAAGTGCATGCCAAGAGACACGAAACGTGCTGGGGATCAGCAGCAGTGGGGGAGGGGGCAATCTTGGGCTGTCATGCTGAAAACGGTCCCCCGGTAGCACATCCTGTCCTCGTACATGATCCAAGGCAACCCACTCAGGTTGCTGGGGCTGCAGTTTCATCAATGCTTTGTAGAATTGCAAGGGCTTTGTGAGTTATACATACTTTGAATTTTTCCTTGTGCTCTGAAGGGAGCTTGAGCAGGTGATGAGCCAGGTTTGGCCAAGAAGGGGAAGGGGAGAGAAAGCTGTCAGTGGATGAATATCTGCAGAAGTGCCTTGTATTCTTTTAGTTGTTGTGGGGGCTGCTCCATGCATGCAATAGAATACGAGATAACAGTTAATCTGCACAGCGGGAAGTATGAAAGGCAACGCCATCTTGTCTGTTGTTTGAGCAGGGACCCCTCATTTACCTGCATCAAAGCTGATGGGCAGTTTATGGAATACAATGCAGAACTGCAATCAGTGGAAGAAGCCTTCTGCTCCTCTTCCTGGCGGCCTTCCTCATTCCCTGAATGGGCTTGTGCAAAAGCGCTGCATTGAAATGAGATGATGCCAGAAATGAGTACAATGGACAGCAGCGGGGGGGCGGGGGGAGCACATGTACGGTTTGTTGGAGCGGCAAGAGATGGAACTCCTGTGGATTTTTAAATGGCCAGAGCAGCCTGGCTGATGTTTAGGCCAGGACTACAGTGCTGTGGAGCGGCTGTCTCTCCCCTCACGTGAGGCCAATGGCAGCTGGGAGGCAGTTTGTGCTGGGGCAATGGAGTAGTGCAAAAGAAATGAACTCCCTTCCCCCAAGCCCAGGATCTTTATGACCTCAAATCCCTTTGCAAATGCATTTGCCATTTATAAAAAAATGTGGGAGCTCCAGTAATTCATTTCCTGCTTTTCCATCTAGCTTGGCCTTTAGCATTAGTCTAAGTATAGAAATATTATGTCTGTAGTCAACAGTGCATGTAAATACATAGTTTAAAACAGCTGTGACAAATGCACTGATTCAGTCCGTGATGGGCTCTGGAAAATGTAAGGTCCTGGCCTAGTTCCAGACCACCGATTGAATCTGTGATGGGCTTTGGCGTGCCCTTCTCCTCTAGTTCCAAGGGAGTTCTGCCCCCAAACTCTGCATTGGCCGCTCTTCAGTCATGGAATCCACTCTTGGGCAATCAGCAGTTTTACTTGCATGGCACGAGAGTGCTCAGTTTGCTGAGATTCCCCTCCACTGGCTCTTTCCTTGAAAGACGATTAGCCAGACATTCACAGGCGGTGGGGCAGTGCAAAAGACCAGGAGCATGGGCGGAACCAGCAAATGTAAAAACAGGCCTATATTCATTCCCAGGATTGCCTTCCCAAATTATGATTCCTCCTGGCTGCTTAAAAGACCTGCAGCCTTCATTGCCACTGGAATCTCATGGGCAAGAGTCGAATTAGGTGGCCAAGGGAAGGATGCTGACCCACGAGATCTAGACCAGCATGTGGAAATCGCTGGCCCTCTTGACCACTTGAAAAGGCTCGGTGCATCTTGTCTTCCCATCCAGGATGAGAGTGACAACGGACAAGACTGTGCTGGCCAGCCTGGAATCCCTGGCTTACCCGGAGAAAGGGGCGAGCAGGTAATGCTCCCTGGAGACAGCAGGGAGCCACAGTGCTACCTGTCACACATGACGGAGCTTATAGGTGATCTTGTTTCTCTCGGCTTGCCTCCTGCACAGGGCCCGCCTGGCCTGCGAGGCTCCCCAGGCCCCCCTGGACCAGCTGTGAGTACAGCCCTGCGGTTGGGCCACCTTCACTTTGGTCTTCTCCCTCCAGCCTTCCTCCCTTCGCAGCATCCTTTGCTACTATGACTTGCTTCCTGTCTAAGAAGCCAGGAAAGAAACAACTGCTCAGAGCAAACCTCCCCACTCGTGTTCTGCTCTCCAAGAAGCGTTATGGCTACATCAGGAGAGCGCAGGGGTGGGCAGGTTCCCCCTCCCCCACAAGCAGCCTTGCTTTCAGAGCAGTGGCGGTGACCAATTCGGAGGAATGTGCCCACCCTGCTGCTCCCTTCCCAAGAAGAGGCACAGTCCTGCCAGCGACGTCGGGAAAGGCTGGTCCTTTCAGGCTGAGCCTCCCTCCCTTCTCACCTCCCTCTTTGCCCACCTTTCCAGTCTAGCCAATGTGATTGCCAAGGTGTGACTTCACTGTTTCTTCCCTCAGGGCCCCCCAGGTTTTCCTGGAACACCTGGTGCACCTGGATTACCTGTAAGAAACCCCTACAGCACGCGCTCTGTGCAGTTCTTTGTTGTTGCCGCTTGTTTGGCTTCTCACTCCTCCCCCCTCCTCTTCGAAGCTCTGTACCTGATAACACAGATGCCCCCCCCCCCATGCACACTCCCCGACCCATCACACGCCCCTGCTGCCGCTACCTGGACTTCAGGCACCTGCCGCAGGGCTCCTGGGCAGGCAATCCCACGGTGCCTGGTGCGGCTTAGCCCCACTGGAAGGCACTGCGGCCTTCGTGCACGATAGGGTTTGCTCCGCCTGGGATTTCTCCTTGTCTTCATGGCAATGTGTTCCTTATCCTTTTTGCCATGCAAACAGAAACTGGATCTCAATGAAGGCTGAAGGGCATTTTGTATTAAGCACTGCTGGTCTGCCAGGTGGTGAGAAGCTTCGACAGGCTCAGCCTCTGGAACCGGACATTTTCTCCTGCAGAGCCAGAGGCCTGGTCCATCTGCCACGGCTTGCGGATGGCTTTCCGGCGTTTTAGGCAGGTGATGCGGGGCCGTGCCAAGTCGTGGCCCCAGCACTGAGCTGCTGCACCTCCCCACCTGACATTTCAGCGCAGAGAAAGTTCAGTGGCGACCACCCATATCTTGTCAGGGCTTAGCTTGTCCAGCAGCCATGGGCCACGGGCCTCGCATGACCCAAACCCCTTCCAGTGAAGGCACACGGGGACAGAGTGAAATGGAGCCGCCCCTCCCCAGACTCGAGTGAGCCCTCTCCACCACGCACCTGCCTCTGGTTCCCCAAGCGATAATCCCACCCTCCCTGACCATCACCATGATGAATGCCTTAATCTCATCCCCCAGTGCCGCGTCCCACTAATGACACTGCAACTCCCAGTCTGTGTGATTAATTGCTACGCCACGTGGCCCCGTTGCTGGAGTCACCTGTGTGTCCAACATCACCTCCACTCCACCCCACCACCACCACCGCCACGTAACCCAAACTAACCCTACATTGCAGCACCACAAGAGTGCCTCTCCACTCTTGTGGGTCACATAGCAACTAAGGGGGGAGTTTTCCTCGTGTTCTGTGTCATGCAGCTTGATCTGGCGGGCATCATGCAGTCGCGGGCTGCCTGGGACATGTCTGGTGCCTTCCAGGTGAAAAACAGCTCCTGGAGAGCAGTGCCAATCAGTCTCCATGCGGCCTTGCACGTCTGTTTAAACCGAGAACAATATTCGGCTTCCCTCACGAGCAGTAACGGAAAATGAACGGAAGTCTGAGTTTGGAGGAGAGATCGGTCTACATGTTGGAATTTACATGAGGAAGTCATGCCCCTTGGAGGCTTCCCAGACTACAAAGGGGGAGTGATGGATCTTAGCCCAAACCTTCACTTCCCAGTGGTTTATTAGGGAAAGAACTGTTCTGGAAGAGCTCACATCCCTCTGCCACTTTGCTGCTCAAAAGGGAGAAGAGTCCCCAGCTCCTTCTCAACTGGCCACCATGAGCAAAGCCATCTGGAGATAGTCTTTTGTGGAAATGGTACCTGTTGTAACTGCAGTGCAGAAAATATGCCATCTTTTAATGTGAGATAAAGAGAGAAAGCTCATAAAATGCACCCACCAATTATGAACGGAAGATCTACCATGAGGAGAAGATAGCAGGTATCTAGTCTAATGCCATTCTAAGAGGCATCCTCAGGAAAACAAAGACCCTCTTGAAGTGCTGGGGAGTTCTAAGACAACAGCTTGGCAGAATGCCAAAGTCCCGCTCTGCCACAGCCATGTGCCCTGCCCTTTTTGCAGAATGCACTGGTGTGTCCAGCCGCAGGAATTGCTCTGGAAGGATTTGCCCAGTACCTGGAAAAATGACGTAGCACAAGAAAAAGGGGATATTTCTTCCCAGAGTTACTACAGTAATCTTCATTACAGAATTGCTAAGAAGCATTTTTACTACCATTGATGCAGGTCGCAAATGAGACATACCGTATTTTTCGCTCTATAAGACGCGCCTGACCATAAGATGCACCTAGTTTTTAGAGGAGGAAAACAAGAAAAAAAATATTCTGAATCAAATGGGCACATCATCACAGGCACATTCCCCATCCCTTCCCCGTGGGCAGCACACCTGACAGACTTACTGCACACACACATTCGCTCTATAAGACGCACAGACATTTCCCCTTACTTTTGAGGGGGAAAAAAGTGAGTCTTATAGAGCAAAAAATACGGTACTTATTAAGAATAACTATTTGCCAAAGGGGGCTTGCTTGTTCCAAGTGGACATGAAATCTGATACTTCCTAGTTTAAAATAAAAATAGTTCACCCCGTTCTGGATTTTTCCTCTTTTTCTTGTGCTTGTTCTGCTGGTGCCTCCTGCCTGTCGGCTTGCTTCTTAATTTAAGACTGCAAAAAAGGAGCCAGCCCTGCAGCCTGTTTTTCAGTCCATTTCCTGGTTACTGAGCGGGATTGCCTCATGCTTGTCTTGCGCTTCAGTGCGGTGACGGTTGCCACACTGCTAGTGGTGGAGGGAGCTGAGTAAGATGCCCAGCAGCTGAACGTAGGAGAGATTCCAACATGAGAAGAAATGCGCTTGTTATGATTCCAAGGAAGAGCAAACAGGCCCCTCAATGCAAATTGGTTCCACCATGTTCGGTAGGATTCAGACATATGTAACTTTGGCTGGTAAACCATAGTCCCAGAGTGGGCCTTGATCTGATCAGGCTTGGTGGGTTTTGCATGAGTAGTTGAAAAGGAAAAGGACAAGCACAAAGGACGTGGGGGTCAGGTGCTGACATGTGGACTTCTCCAGAACTTCTGAGATGCCAGTGCTGGACGTGTGACAGGGCCAAGCAAACCGCACCTCTCGCAGCCTCCTTCTCAGGACAGTTCCAAGGTGAACTCAGACGAGCGTGTCCCATGCCAAGGCTGTTCATTTTCTCTAGCCAGATTCCTATGCACCACACGCTACTATGTGCAGTCGCAAAATTGTCCACGATGCCTTCTTCCAGCACGCGGGAGTCTGGCTCTTCTGCTGTAATATCATTTGTGGAAGAACCTTTTGTGTGGGTGGGGTCAGGGCGCATGCCATTCCTCATCCATTCCTTTGAAAGCGTACCAAGGTAAGCCCCTTTCCTAGACCTGAAGGTAGGTGCGTGCACCTGTGTGTGTGCGTGTACATGTGTGTGAGTGTGGCGTGTGAACACAAATCATGACTTAATGCAATATTTGACTGCACCTTCTAAAGTTGTGGCAAGACACATTGCTGTGACCACTTCCCTTTTAAAACTTAGCTCTGTTCCATGGTTAATTGGATGCCTGATCAATAAAACCTTGAATGAATCATAATGGAATGCAAGTCTTCAAGTGCTCTCTTTTTAAAGCCAACCGCGGAGAACTTTGTTCCAAATATGTCAGTGACAGGGAAAGCTTTCTAAGCAACACGGTCCAATTAAAGGCTTGCTGCTGCCCACTCAACACCGATGCTGCACTCTCCTTTCTGTAATGCTTTCTCTCCGTACTCTCCTGTTACCGAGCCAAAGCCCACCTTGCCCCCAGGTGCAATCCAGTGCAAAGAGGACTGAAACCATCAAACACTCTCCCTTATGTTCTTCTTTTCAAAGGGTCTCCAGGGTGAGCGTGGATCAGCTGGAATTCCCGGATCCAAGGGAGAGCAGGTGCGTGGTGGATCCTGGTGCTGTGCTCCAGAGGAGCCCCCCGAAGCTCCCCTTTCGCCTGCACAACTCCGATGGAAGTTCGTGCGGGTGGATGATTGCTAGTGCATTCTGAGTGCCTCGGACAGGTTGCTCCCGGAGGCAGGTAGTTCAAGCAGGCAACTGGGTTGCCCAGAGACATTTTGACGCCTGAAAAGACAATCCCAAAAGTCCCTTCCTGGCAGCAAATCATAAATTGCTATTTGTTTTCTCCCTGTCTATCGGGCCAGCGACCTGAGCTGATGGCTTCCCTGTGGCTTACGTTGCTTTGGGGCAGGCCGGGGAGGCGAGGCGAGGCGAGGCAGGCCAGGCCATCCCACCCAGACCAGGATAGGGGAAGGCCTCTGGTTTGGCCAGATCGGGAGAGCTGTGCGGGCTCCCACGCACTGCAGCAATGGTCTGTCCCAACAACCACCCCCTCGTTGCACAGGCAAGGCTGCCAACTTGAGTTAGGCCCCTCACTTTACCCGCGGTCCGGAAGGAACGAAGAAGGCCGTCCGCCTTCTGCCTGGGAGCGTGACCGATGGTAACAAGCCATTCTGAGCTCACTAATCTGTGTTCTCTGTACGGGAGTGTGTGTCCATCCTCTGGCACACTCTGCAGCGGGTGCGAGAGGGTGAGCAGAGAGGGGGCGAGTGCAGCTTTATGGCAGCCGCCCCCATGAAGTTTCCATGGAGCTGAGCAGCAAGACGGCGCTCAAGGTTGGAGCGAAGAGAGAGGAGACCCCGATTTGCACAGGGCTGCCCGAGACGCAAGCTTCACACGCAGTGACGCTTTCCTGCTTTCCCTTTCCGCAGGGCCCCCCAGGCCAGCCTGGCTACCCTGGCTCAGTGGGCCCCCCCGGGCTCCCCGTGAGTATGCGTGCGAGGGGCGGGGTGGAAGGGCAGGTTGGGGGGCGGAGCGCTGGCCCTGGTTGCACACGGACTGCACACATGCCACGTGTCACCACCGGAGGACGCTCTGGCCTCGTGGCCACAGAGGACACGGTTCCTCACCTGCAGGAGCCGTGCGGCCATTCGGCCAGTGGGCCGTTGCAAGCCAGCAGGCCGGCTGCTCGCGGAAGAGCCAAAAGGCCTCAAGGAAAAGCGCAAGCTGATCCTCTCCTAAATTCACATTGATACTCTGCCTTGCGTTTGGCTCTTTTTACAGAATACCTTGTCGAGGGCCCAGCTGGGTTTCTGAAGGTGGGGGGAGCTGTGAAGTATCAAATTTGCCTAACTAAATATTTGGGGGAGGGGATGCTGTATTTTTTAGCATATCAAAATCTGAAAATGCAGACGGCTGGGCTTTACATTTCTGCCAGCACTGTGCATCTGTACCTCAAGAGCTCCACAAGGGAGGGAGTGAAGGAACAAGAGAGAATATTAATGGGGGGCGTTGCTAAATATGATGACCAAGCAGCATCTTCAGCAACGGCCTGTTTGGCTGATCTAGTATCACATGCTAATTAATGCTTCCCCTTCTTCTGCCTACCTGCCTACTCCCAGGGTGCCAAAGGGGAGCGAGGACACACCGGGCCACCTGGCGAGAAAGGAGAATCGGTAAGGACCCTGGGGGTGGGCGCCTTCCCCTCAGCGGAGCTGCCCATTCCGCCTTTGGCGGCCCTGCCCCCTTAGTTCAGGGAGGTGGCGACTGGAGAGGAGGGCCTTTTCGATCGTGGCCCCCACCCGCTTTGGAAGCTTTCACGAGAGATGCTGCGGTGGCGCCTGCTATTCTGTCTTCTCCCCGCCAGTTTTCCTCAGCCCCTGCGAAGTGCCACCTGAATTGGCCTCACTCGCTTGGTGCTGCACCGAATCCCGTTGGCCGTGAGAAGAGTGAGAAGAGCTGTCTGAACGCAACCAGGAGTGCACAGGCCGTGTGCGCCGCCCAGCCCTGGTCTCCACGGGCTCCCCGGCCTCAGGCCTCTTTCATGGGCCCTCAGGGTTCCGGCGGAGGAAGCAGAGCGGGCGCATGTGCAAGCGGGCGCTCTGCCCAGCCCGGTCCCCCAGGCAGACTATGGCGATCCAGGGGCTCAGGCAGGTCCCCTCCCCAGCCCTGCCCAAAGATGCTGGGGACCACTGGACACTCCCGCGTGCGGAGGGTGGGCTCCCCGCTGGTCTGCAGCCCTCCCGCTAAAGCCGCATTCACCAGGTGGTGCCCCCAAAGCTGTGGAATTCAGCGCTCAGCATTCCTGGCCATCGGACTTGCTCGCTGAGGCTCATGGGAGAAAAAGTCCCAAACTCCTGGAGGGCATCAGCTTGGGGAAAGCTGCCCTTACCAGAGTGCAAATTATTTTGAGAGAGACAGAGAGAGAGAGAGCCATAGGGAGAGGAAGGCACCGCAGTGCCCCCCTAAGCAGCCCCCTTCCTATTCTGTGGCCTGCCTTGCCATGATGGTTCACCAGAAACTCTTTCCTGGGGCATGTGACCCACTCACAGGAAAGAACCAAGCACATGGCACCCCGCTGCCCCCTCCCTTTCCGGAATCCCACCATACAATGCTCCCCTTTCTTTTCTCTTTCTTTTCTCTTATTATTTTCTGTAAAAAATACAATATAAAAAAGAGAAAGTGGAAGGATCCCAAGGAAACTTGCACAAATATTACTTATAAGATCAAGTTCACAAAATTTCACAGAAAGTTAGTACTTGTTATCTCTTCTACACTCAGTTAAATTAATTAGTACTTAATTGAAATTAATAGAACAATTGTTGCAATTTATAATTCTTGATGCTAACTTATTTTCTATTCCTTTTGAATTAATTTTAAATCACAACAAAGCATTTGCATTAAAATTATAACTCACTAATGATATTTTACAAGCTCTGTTTTCATTATTAAGTAAATTGTATATAATAAGCTTTCCATTTATCATTAAATTCTTTCTTTAGCCAGTCTTCTATTTATGCAACTAGTTAGTTTTGCCATTACTGCATATTCAGCTAGCTTATTTTTCCAATCTTCTCTCGCTGGGCAGTCTTCTGCTTTCCATTTTAATGCAATTATAACTCTAGCTGCTGTTATCATACATTTAATAACTCTACCATATTCCCTGGCAGAGTTTCTGGCAGCATAGTCTTAGTGTTTGTAGGAAAGTTCATTTTCTGAAAGGTGTCCTTTCTCCTCCCTCTGTCCCTCCAGGGTCCTCCAGGCATGGATGGCCCCACAGGTCCCGTTGGGCCACAGGTAAGCACACAGCTGTGTTGCAGGTCAGGCTGTCGCGCCTTAGATGTAGCAGCAGGCTTCTGGGCTCATCTCTGCCGAGTCAGGCCTTTGCTCAGCTGGGGCCACTGTTACTTACATGGCACTCGCCCCTGCCCCCAAACCTGGCCACCTTGAAGGGGGTGCAGCTGGCCACCTCTGCTGTGCTCCAGCACTAGCACTAATGGCACTGCACTGCGGAGGTGAATCCTCGTGCAAGGCTGATGCCGCATCTTGAGCACCATCCCTGGGACGCAGCCGGGCGCTCCCCAGAGGCAGCGCGTCCCCATCATATCGGCACCCATTTCCCACTGAGGTGGAACTCCTGGGGCTGAGTTCTACCACTCCAGACATTTAGTGCGGGTTCTGGTGTCTTGCAAACTCTTCTGTGCACAAAGATTCTCGCACAGAGAAGACTAGCATGAAGGGGAACTCATTCTTGCCTGGCCTTCTCCCTGAGATGCTAGTTTTGTGCGCGCTAAGGATGCAGGAGCACTCCGTCCCTCTTGAGTCATCTGTGGAGGGAGCAGGATGACCTGCTTCACCGAAGGAGAAATCAGGAGCCTCTACCTGTATTCAGAAGAGGTGTGGCCAGACACAGGTTAACTAACACAGTGGGAACTATGCCTGTCAAGGGAAATAATTCAGCTGCGTCACCTTCCATCTCTCCTCGCACCAGGGCCCAAGAGGAGAACGAGGGGAGCCAGGCAGCACTGGAGAAAAAGGTGATCAGGTGAGACGCGCTCCTGTTGTAGGGGTCTTCCACTTCGGCACTTAAGACCATAAAAATCTGCCTTACTCATAAAAAGGTGGGGTGCACATCTAAGAAATAAACCAATCACACTGCATCAGGCAGGGCAGTGCAGGCCAGCGTGGCCCACCTTGCCTGGCAGGGACCTTCCCGCTGCAGTGTGCGTGCTCAGCCGTGGCGTGGTGGGGCTCCCTGTTGGTGGCAGAGAACATGCTCCGCAAGCACGGCAGGCCATGCCCGGCACAGCAGGGGAGGCATTGCCACGTGTTGGGCTTTGCTGCTGATCGTCTCTGGTCAGCTTGGCTGTGCAGGCCTGGCGCCTGCTGCCTTCACGCACAACAGTAAGCCCAGGAACGGGTGAGGAATCTGGTCGGGGGGTGAGAATCCTCTGGAGCTCTTCAGCTTAGCCCGCCAGACCCCAACCTCTCCTTTCTTCCCTAAGTCTGCCTCGTGCTGAGTGGTGGACGTTTGCACTCCAGCAAGAAGCAAGTTCCAGCAGAGCTCTGCTTCCACTACGTGACTCGTGGGCTTTGCGTAATTTCCGCAAAAAATTGCATAATTTGCACATTTTCTGCAAAGAAATTATGTAATACTTTGCACAAAGAGGCTGCTGGCATCCCCGAGTGTCTGCAGACCTTGAAGGGAACCATTAGCGGGGAATCGTCGGGATGGCAGCCAGTGACAAGCGGGGTCCCCCAGGACTCTGTCCTGGGGCCGATCCTGTTTCATCTTTTCACTAACGACATGGGAGAAGGGGTGAACAGTCTGCTGATCAAATTCGCAGACGACACTAAAACTGGAGCAGTGGCCACAACTGAGGAGCAGGTACTCCATATCCAAAAGGATCTGGACAGACTATGGAAGTGGGCAGGAGACAACAGGATGGCGTTCAATGTGGATAAGTGCAAGGTCTTGCACCTGGGGCATAGGAATAGCTGTCATAAGTACAGGTTAGGTGACAAGTGGCTGGAGAGCAGCACTTGTGAAAGGGACCTCGGGGTGCTGATCGACTGCAGGCTAAACATGAGTCAGCAGTGTGATGCGGTGGTCAAGAGGGCGAACGCCACCCTTGGTTGCATAGCCAGAAGTGTGGCTTCTAGATCAAGAGAGGTATTACTACCACTCTACACGACTCTGGTGTACCCACAACTGGAATATTGTGTTCAGTTTTGGGCCCCTCATTACAGGAAGGATATAGCCAGGTTGGAGTCAGTGCAGCGTAGGGCCACAAGGATGGTGGATGGTTTGCAGGGGATGCCATATGAGGCAAGACTGAAGGAACTGGGTCTCTTCAGCCTGGAGAAGAGGAGACTCAGAGGGGATCTGTTGGCGACATACAGGTATGTGAGGGGGTGTCACATGGAGGTGGTAGAGACCTGTTCTCCCCTGCAGAGGAAGGCAGGACGCGCTCCAATGGAGCAAAGCTCAGGGAACCCAGGTTCCATTTGGATGCCAGGAAGCACTTCCTGACAGTCAGGACCCCGAGGGTGTGGAATGGGCTTCCGCGAGAGGTCGTTGAGGCCCCATCAGGGAGGGTGTTCAAAGACAGGCTGGACATGCACATGGTGGGCATGTCGTGAGCGGAGCCGGCTGGAGCCGGGGGTCAGACTAGATGGCCCAGGAGGCCCCTTCTGACTCGCTCTGTTTCTATGTTTCTATCTCAGCTTGGTTCACTTCCTGGCCAGGGTCAAGTGTAGGAAACAAGTTGGCAAGTGAAGCTGTGGCTTATATTATCCCGAAGTAAGCCGTGGTTTATATTAACCATATTTTGTAGTTTTAGATGTGAGCAGTCTTGCATACAAACAAACGACCCACAGCTTTGTGCCTTGTTTCTCTGCCACCCATTTTGCCAGCCTTCATTTTCAGGATGTTCTTACCAGGTTCCTGTTCCAGGGTGGGCAGCAACACAAAAAAGCCAGAGATAAGCCATAGTTCTGGGTTTAATTGTCATGACAAGCCATGGTTTAAACAAGCCAGATATCATAAGCCAACAACAAACCATGGCTTCCATTTGTGGTTTCTAGGTGGTTACCAAAGCATGGGTGGTTTGTGGGATGGGTTCAGACAAAGCAACAACCCAGATTTCCACAAACCACACACTATGGCTTAGTGTCATGCGCAAATGGGGCTATGTCACAACCAGGCCATTAAGTCCACCTTCCTCTCCTCCAAGAGAGCCATCTCTTGATGTCACTGGTGCTGCGCTGCCCGTCTGCGTTTTCTTCCCCCTGCGTGTCCCAGGGGTATGTGCACTGTGTATCCACAGTGCTCACACACCAGAGAGACTCCCTACTTCATCGGGGCCCTGATTCAGTTCTCTGTCCTGGCTCCTTTCCACGCAGCCTCCCGGATTCCTCAGTCTCTCCCAGTAATGGTCGTGCAGGTGCTGCTTGCGATCCCGATGCTTTCCCTGATCCTAGAGTGACCATGGTGGATGGTGCCTCTGAGCACAGGTTGCACCACAGATGCTTAAGGGGCCGCCACTTGCCGGGCAAACCTGCCTGCTCCCTCAGGCCATCTGGGGCATCCCTGCAAATTGTCCCACTGCCAGACAAGGGGGCTGCTTATGCAGCATCAAAAAAGAGCAAAGAAAATGCCAAAATTGAGGTCGAAAGAAGGAACAGCTTTGCACGAAAAGTGCATGTGCTGATTTATATGTAGAGGTGCAAATTTAGAAATAATCATAGTCATTTAAATAGAAGTAGAATACATCCCACAATGGCTGCAGAGGACTGAAAGCAGGTGGTGCAGCCAGGTGCTCAGACTGCTGTGGCTGTCCAGGTGGACATGATGGGCAGCTTCAGGGCCCCAGCTGCTCTCCGCGCTTGGCGCTTCTCACCTTCACTGGGCTGGACAGCCCTTCACATGGCAGGCACCTCCAAGCGGAGGACGGCCAGCTGCAGTTTGCCTGACGGAAACACTTGACAGGACCATCTCTGTCAACCTGCTTTGCCCCAGAAGGTGCAGGTCCCAAACCCATGAAGCTCTTTGGGCCAGGTACTGGCTCTCAGCCTAACCAACCTCATGGGCTTTTGGGGAGGACAACTTAGAGAGGAGAAGCCATTGTAAGCTGCCTGGGTTCCTTGTAAGAAGACAGAAGACAAGATGGAAATACAGCCAGTTGGCCAAGGAGGAGAAGCGCAGCTCGGTTCCAAAGCATCCCTGTGAGCGTCTGGCAGGAGAGGTTGTGTTGGTTAGCCTTAGACCGGCCTCCCCACACCTGACAGATGTTGTGTGGCAACTCCCATCTGCCCCAGTCAGCTGGACCATTATCCCTGCACTGGCTGACCTCAGGGCTGGTGCCAAGGGGAGGCATGCTTGGGTGCTCGCCAGGGTCCCTGCCAATCAGAGTTCCCCGGAGATGCCGCCCCTCTCCCCATCCTGCTGCTGGCTCACCTGCCCCACACTCCAGCCCAGGTAATGAAGCAGGTGCAAGGGAGGTGCTGCCCACAGCCCTCAGCAGGCAGCAGGGAGCCAGCCTGAGCACAGATGAGAAGCAGGACCAGCTGGCGACAAAGGCAGCAGGAGAGAAATGCACAGAAGGTGTCTTGCGCCCCACTTCTCAGAAACCTGCTGGGGATCATGGGAGTTGTAACAACACATCTGGCTCCTTTTCCACCTCTGGCACGAGAATGATTTTGTCTCCTCCCCTGTGGCTTTATTTGTGGTGCATCTGTATGTCCTTTCTTTCCAGGGATTTCAAGGCCCGCCTGGTTTCCCTGGACCTCCTGTAAGTATTCTGTGTCCAAAGGAGGCTGCTGCAGCTAGGGGCACGGGCCCACATGTCTCTCTGGGCACAAAGAGAAGACATGGGGCAGCCCCCTCCTCCCCTGGGGTGTGCATGAGATTTGGGGCTGCTTGATGTTTGAGCAGAATCCTGTAAGAAATCAGTTTAAGAGGAAAGGATCTCTGGTCCCTCTCCAGGAAGGCAATAGAGGTGCATGGAAAACAAATAATCCAACCTTTTGTCTGATTATTACAGAAGGATTTTGTGGGGCTGGAAGGTTTGAGGAAGAGATGAAAAGCTTAGAACAGGAGGCGGCTGAGAGCAGTTTTGAATGGCGTGCACAAAATGATCCAAAAGCGGCTTGCTTTATGCCACCTTGTAAGATGGGAATTGAAGGGCTATACCAGCAACTAACGTAATGCAGTGGGCTTTAGCGAAAGCAGAGGCACCAGCTCTTCTTCGACGGCAAGCTCCCAAGTCAAAGGCTGGTTGTTTGTGCACTGCGGTTCAGCACAAGTGCAGACAGTGCTCAGTAGTGTGGTACTGGAATTCAGCTTCCCAAGTATCTCTGCTTAGACATACAAGTTTCTAGTCCTTATGTTTGCAAAGCAATTGTGTGAACAATGCCTGCTGAAATCTCAGAAGCCAGAGAGATGGCTGAATAAGGGGGCTTTGTAGGACTCCTGTCCACCTCCACATGACTAGCAGAATAAATTATGCAGCATAAGAGAAATTATTCCATTTGCTCTCTGTGTAATTTAGACATGCTGTGAAATTCAGATTTTTAAATGCAGGGCTTTGAGTCCTTTTATTTCTTCTTTTTCCCACTGCCTGGCTGGCTGGAACTTTTTCTCAAATGCAGCTTGCTTCTAGATCCAAAAGCCAAGGGACTTCATTCTGGGCGGTGGTGGCGGTGGTGGTGGTGAATGCACAGAAGCATCTGTTGGCTACGTGTGCTTGTGTTTTATAGGGTCCTCCGGGCTTCCCAGGAAAAGCAGGATCACCTGGACCTCCAGGACCCCCAGCAGAAAAGGTGAGTGAACCAAAGCTGGATGCTGTGGAAGGGAGGAGCTCGTTCCTGCCTTGGACAGGGAAGGGCAGATCCATCAGGGTTGGATCCTGTGCAAACCATGGGGACGGGGAATCGGGGGGCTCCCAGTGCTAGTTAGTGATGGAGTGTGGATTCCAAGAGTTTGGAAGAAGAGCTCTCTGGGCGCCTGCTCTCATGAGGGCTCCGCTGTTGTGCGTGGCCAGCCTCATTTGCAGGGTCTTCCAGGAAGTCTAGACATTAATGTCCTCTGCATGTGTTTTCCCACTGCCTGATCCAGCTTTTTTCCTAGCCTCAGAAATCCATTCAGGAGGGAAGATGGAATACTTTAACCAGTAGTACTATAAGCCCTCCACCAGGAAGCCCCATACGATCGGGTCCAGTGGCCTCATTTCTGGATCCCCTGCTCCCTCCACTGTCCAGCCAGCGCTGCCTTCCTGCCCTCTGTGTGGCCCCCTCCCCTCCCCTCCCCTCCCGTCCCCTCCCTCTTCTACACTGTCCTGAAGGCAGGATGCATCTCCTGCCCTTGCTCCATCAGGGGATCGAGGTCACGGAGGCAGCACTGGCCCAGACAGGGCAGCGCTCGAGAAGCACAGGGGGCCCGGAGGGCTCCGCTCCCCAACGCCTCTTGCAGTGCGGGCGCTGATGCTGCGGTTCCCCCCGAGGAGCAAGTGGGATGGGCAGGGAGTTGCCAGTGGTCAAGTGCCAGAAGGCGCAGGGGAGGGGCAGGGGCAGGGGAGACTGAGGAATTTTCGGGGATTGGAGGGGGCATTGAAGGGCGGTTGGGCGGAGGTGGCGCAGCTCATCCACTCGCTTCTTGCTCTCTCTCCTTGGAGGCTGGAGCAATGGTGCCGTGCTGCTTTCGCACACTAGGAAAAATCGCCAAAAGCAAGTGGGACTGAGGGCAGCCACGGGAGTGCCACGGGAGCCACTGCTACTCGAGCGTAACGCTTTGAATCTGGCCAGAGAGTCCTTGCGGTTGCAGAGGGGGCTGGGGAAGCAGGGGCGGGGCGGGGGGGTTGGCCCATTTGCTCAGCCACCGAGGCCCAGTCTTGCAGATAAGGCTTCTCCTCTTTCCTCCCTTCCCAACTGTTTTCTTGAATAAACCCTGGCCAGGGAGAAGCGATAGTATATCTTGTCAAGAAGCCTCTCTGATGACACGAACGATAATTCCAGGAAGAAAATAACCACTGAGCTGCAGCAGGAAAGAGATGCAGCTGGGCGATTGGGGAGGGATGGGGAGCAAGACTTCCCTGCTCCCAAGCCTCTGCTGACATCTGCTGCTCGTGGCCAGGACCGCATCCCCAAGATCCGGCCGGATTGCTGGAAAGCGAGATGCCTCCACGAGCGGGCAGCTTGGGAGGCGCAGGACGAGAATGCCAGCCGGTGGCTTCTGATGCAGGCAAGGAGTGGCACCCCGGCGGCCAGTCCAAGTGGCCTCGGCCTCCATGGCCCCTCCAGGGCAGCCTGCCCAGAACACTCCTGGGGGCAGCCGCACCAGCTGCCATGCCCACGTGCCCTCCAGAAGTTCTCCGAATGCCGCCCCAGCTTGCTTTCTTCCAGGATGGATCGACACAGGAGCATCTTCCTTGTTTCTGCTGTGGTCTTTGTGCAAAACACATTCTTTCCATTGGGACACATGCTAATGAATGCAGCCGCTTTCACTGTTGCGAAAGAGTGATCCTGCATCATGCACAGACGCAATTGTGGAAGGACTAGAAGTTCGAGAGGTGATGCGTGCAGGGAAAATGTTTTCCTCGATGCAGAGATGTGGAGTGGGGAGCATTAAAAAAAGAGGGAAAGGGGCAATGCCTTCCACCCCCTCACAAAGAATCACGGGGAAGGGATGGTGCGGCTGGATTCCCCCATGGATTGGGCCCAGCAGGATCGGTACCCCCATCCCGCTTCAGGCAAAAGCAATTCCCAAAAGCGAGCGCTGCCCCTCTCCTGTGCTGACTTTCCTAAGAGCAAAGGTCATTGAAATCAACTTGATTTACTTCTGCGTAGGAGCAATAAGGACAACGTGATTTACTTCTGACAAGATGCGCACTCAGCTCTTTTTCAGCTGGTTGTTTCTTGCAGCAAGAGGACAACGGGGCATGCCAAACTTTATTCTTTAAGAGGGGAGGGGAGGGCAGCACAGCATTAACTCTTCAGCTGCATTCACTATTTGGTTCAGTCGGCAGAAGAGTGAGAAAGAAGCCACAGCGGACAGTGAGGAAAGGTGTGGGATCTATTGAAAGTTCTCCCCCTCAGAACCGCTGCTGCTGTTTTGCCCGTGCCCTGAGGGGACAGATTCTGCTCCCTCCCAGCCCACCAGCTCACCGGAGCTGCTCCTCCTGGCCCCCGAGGAGTACCGCAAGTTTAGCACACCCTGCAAGAGAGATTGAGAGAGAGAGAGAGAGAGGCACAATATATCAAAAGGCCCTAATACACCAAGTCTGGAGGAATCTAGGACGCACTGGCAGAACAGACCGGAGGAGCAGGGCATGCGATATTTCTCGGAATCAGGCGCTGCAATGCAAGCTAAAATGTCAAGCGTAGATTCAACCTCTTCTCTGCTCCCCACTGGAATTCCTCAAGGAAATGATGACGAGGGTGGGCAGGCGGAGGGACTGTCTGTGCGTCTTTCACTCCGGCCCCTCCCACACCCAGCCTCCTTCCTGGTTTGTCCTGGGGCTGCTGCTCTTTCCCCTACATATTAGTCTTGTGCATTCACCCCCTGCTTCTTGCAATGCATGCCGTGCAGCCACAGGTTGGTGACGAGGTGTGTGGCCTCTTTGCAGGGATCCGAGGGCATGCGTGGTCCCCCTGGGATGACTGGCTCACCGGGGCCTCCAGGGCCTCCTGGGGTACAGGTAAGCCTGCTGGTGGAGGCACGGATGTGAGTGGCCATGGGCCGAAGCCGGGCATGGAGGGGAGTGTCAGGAGCCTCCTGCGGGAAAAGCCCAGCTGGGGCAGCGGCCCTTTCTGAGGGTGGCGACCCCACTTGCGCCAACTCCGCAGCATCCCTGCTGCTCAGGGCACACCTCCTCTCCTCCCTCATAAAACTGGGAAATAAGTCATTGTGGAACAGAAACCATGCATGTGCAGCTTGCCCTGGAGGAGCCCCTCCTTCCACAGCCCACAGGGTTCAAATAGCCCTCCTGACTCAAAGCTCATCTCAGCACAAGGAGGTCTCGGGCAGTCCGTCTTCTCCCATGGCAAAACGGGGCACAGCATTAACCGCACCTCTGACTTGCGTGCGCAGGTCTTTCGAATGCCAGTAGCAGCCTGTTGTGTGTCGCTGGGCTGATAATACACAGAATAAGAGCCAGTGTGGAGGAGGCAGAGCATTTTCTTCCTTTGCTGCCTTCCTGTATTGTCCTAAAATTAAATTGGGATTTTTCTCAGGGCCGCAGTGGAAGGAAGGGATAAATTTCCCCGTGATACATGCTGGGGTACCAAGAAGCACCTGCACACTAAACACAGAAGCAAATTCACCTTGGCTTGCCATTTGGCCCTCAGTGTGTGGCAGGTTGCGACTGTGTGTCCACACTTCCTCAAGTGAAGCTGAAGGCACACCTCCCTTCCACGCTCCAAAAGACTCGTGCTGCCACGTCCTTGGTGGGGCAGGTGCTCCCTCCTGCAGCTGCTCAGGTGGCCCACACCAGAGCTGCCTTCTCCAACACCCCTGCCTGGCTTCCTTTGGCTCCAGCGCTCAGGCACGGGCGGGACTTCGCTTCCCAGACCGTGCCGACGCTTCTGGCTTTCTGATGCCTTCGGCGAGCACCTGTGTGCCTTCGTGGCTTCACTCCGGAGGGCATCGAGACCCATTGATGGGGAGGAGGGAGGGAGGGGAACCGGGGGCCATGGGGGTGTCCTCTTCAGGGGTGCATCCAACACAGTGGCATCGTTGCTCGGGACACAACTCAGACCTTCCAGCAGGACTCCAAAATACCCTGACACACTGTGAATCCTGAGATTATTCAGAGAACAGCCGAGTACAGACATGCCAATAAACCATGGCTTGCACTAGCCACGGTAACACTGGTTCGGTTGAGAATTGGATGTGGAAGTAGAGATCCCCTCACACCCAATTCCTAGAAGAATCGACTCTCGTCAGTTTGTCAGTCCTGATTGCTAAGAGGAGGTTGAGGAGTTCCTCCGCTTCCTTTCCCGCACAATCACGACTGAAGTCACTGGGATGGGGGAAGATGTGTGTGCCTGTGTGTGTTGCGGGGGGGGGGGGGATGTGTGTGCATGTGCATGCAAACAGGTGCAGCCCATAGAAGCTTTGGAGGGAATGAAATGGCCCTCCGGGGGCCCCAAAGCAGCCCCCTCCAAGTTTGAAGCCTGAGCCGTGGGTTGCGCATTCAGCAGCCAAAGCGTGACTTGGAGCTGCTTCGCTGCTTGTTTCCCATCTTGGCTCAGATGAAGCCGCTTGACCCCGGTGGTGCTGGGCCCGGGAGGAGCAGTTGCTCTTGGTGCTCATTCCCAGGACACACTGATCTGGACCTGGAGAAGGAGGAGTGTGTGTGTGGAGGGCAGGGTGGATTGTGGGCCCATTCCAGATGTTGAGACGAGAAGCAGAGCTACTTATATCAAGGCCAGACTCCCCAGATGTTCCCACAGCCTCTGAGAATAACAGGGGAGTGCAGGGGAGTTTCTCAGAGACGGACGAGGTGGGTACAGCTCTCAACCCCAAATGTTGGCAGAGGAGGGCGGCCCAATTAGAGGATCAGCGTGTAGAGAGGAGGCGTGCCCCTCCCAAAAGGATGACGCCCAAACGTACTCATAAGGAGAATTCCTAGAAGTAATACTAGATTGATTGAATGAACCACTTTGTGCATGCTCAGAGATCCATTCTGGGTGAGTGTGCTTCTGGAAAACGTTGGTGGATAAAGAACTGTATGGAAATGAAGAGGCAGATTCTGTGCCTCTGAATCTGTGAAGGGAAACCTAACTGAAGCATTCATACACTAAACTAGCCTTAGGAAAAGCCATTGTTTGGGAGCTGACTTCAGATCATGGCTGCCAGCTGGTTGCGGACCATGATTTGTCAACTCAGGCAACATGCTCATGTTTAGCTTCATTAACCATCATTTGGTGTGATGCATGAACTGAGCTGCAGAGCCTTCTGGGCTCCTGTGGTGCATCTTGGCCACACAATTGGGATTTTCACAAGGTAAGAAAGAAAATGAATGCACGTTTCTTGCATTTCTTTCCAGGGTCCACCTGGTTTGGACGGACTAGATGGGAAGGATGGAAAGCCAGGGTTGCGGGTAAGAATTTCCAGGACAAGACACTTTCTGCTCCAGAATGTCTTTTCCATGTCTTCAAGAGAACTGTGCTGGATCAGACCCAAGGTCCATCCAGTCAAGCACTCAATTCCCATAGTGTCAAACCAGCTGCCCACAGGATCCCTCCGGCAGGATGGCTGCCAGACCTCCTCCTGCCCAAGATCCTCAGCAATTGGTGTATACTGGTGTGCCATGTCTGGTAAAGGAGGTAGCCCATGGCCAGCAAGGCTAGTAGCCACTGATAGCCACCTCCTCCATGAATCTGCCCAGCCCCCTTTTAAAGCCATCCAAATTGGTGGTCATCAACATCTCCTATGGTTGGGAATTCCATAGTTTAACTGTATGCTGTATGAAGAAGTACTTCCTTTTATCTGTCTCAAATCTCCCACCAATCAGCATCATAAACCCAGGTTCTGGTATTGTGGGAAAGGGAGAAAAATGCTTTTTTCCCCCACTTCCTCTTGGCCCCATAGAAAGACTTGTGGATTATATTGTGTCCATAATTATGGTTGGGTTCAGTATTGCCTTTGATTTGGAGCTCTTCTGCACAAAACTTCTGATTCACTTCATCTCAGTTTTGTCACAGAACTGAGATCTGAACACCAGATGAAGTGTTTCCTGCTTTTCTACTATGTGACCGCTAGGTGGCATTGTGGGATAGCAAAGTAGTGCAAATGGAGAACTGAAAAAGGGTTCTCTTTTGCATTTAAAATATTACATTTTCCCTGCTTTCACAAACTTGCTCAAAGAGCTGTTTAATGAAACTGAAGACCATGTGGAAAACTCCCTGTAAGTAGCTATGAGTTATGCTATGTTATGTTATTTGTGAAGTCGCACCCCATGAACAACATTCCTCCAGGCTCCCCTATGCTCCCCTTCCCCTGGCGTCCGCCGAAGCCCACACTGACTGCCCCAGTGCAGCCCCCCCACCCTCTGCCGTCCCTGCCTGCATCTCATGTGGAAAGGCCCTTCATTCTTATCTGGACAAATAGGAAATTGCCGAATGGGTCTTGTGAAGCTCGGTGCAGCCCCATGAGTCGTGCGAAGAGGCAATCAAGCTGGCTTTCTGCTTCGGCCTCCATTCTGGCCCCACCTCTTCCTCTCCGTGCCACTAACCCTGTGCTTTCTCTAGGGTGACCCTGGAACTGCGGGACCACCAGGAAGGATGGGACCTCCAGTAAGTTGTCTGTCATCTAGGACATGGTCATTCACAGCGGCACAGGGATTACATGTTTCTGTCATTTTCTGAGAACCTCAGCCTCCCTTGTGCCCTCCTTGAAGAGCTTGTCCTAACCAGGACAGTCAGACTGCCAACTGTTCAGTCAGCCCCAGCTGTTGTGCTTTTAGCAGTGGTTTGGTGTGTGTGTGAAGATTAACAGTTGGCAGCATTTATCAGTAGACTCTGGAAGCTTCACCACTTGGTCCCCATTGGACAAGTGCCTGCTATGAAGGTACCAGAGCTGTGTTTGTTGGGCCAGGTTTCTAGTCAGTTGGGAGCTTCAGTACCCACAGGAGTCTGCCTAGCTCAGTAGATCAAACTTCTCTCCTTTCCTGCTTCCTTCTAGGGGTTCAAAGGGAAAACAGGCCACCCTGGGCTTCCAGGCCAAAAGGTAAGCCATTTACTGATAGCAGGGCCATTAACTGATAACACTGTGAATTGACTAAATGTCCCTGGGGGATCTAAGCCTTCCATGCTATGTTGCTGGTTCTTGTATCATCTCATTCCTGTATCCATCTTGACATGAAAAGAGCCAAGAAAAGGAAATTAATTATCCTGATATAAATTGATTGTGGATGCTGTTGTCACAATGGGGAGCATAGAAGCCAAGATCTGAGAGCGGCACAGGAATCCTTGCCATTACAGGCCTGTGACGCACCCCTCAGACATTCCAAACCACTTCATGGAGGCCACCTTAAGACCTGTTCACACGTCATGGCAGGACCAGCCTTCGATGCCTCTGCTGCCGGGTTCTGCTAGGCCAGGACGGCTCAGAGAGACAGTGCCTCCGGTTCGGGTCTTTGGTGAAATGCTTCATGCCCTCCCTCTAACAATGCAACCATTTGTTTATTGCCCCCCAGGGCGACTGTGGCAAACCAGGACCACCTGGGAATCCTGGCCGTACTGGAGCGGATGTGAGTTACCCAGCTGGAAGTGGGTTGACATTCTGGGGCATCCTCAGGGGGCAGGCACAAGATCCTGCTCCTTGCTCTGGATTGCCAGCCCCAGATCCAGCCCATGATGCTCAGCCAAACTGGTTGCTCAGTATTACCTCCCTCTGCAACACTGCAGCAAATGCGTAGCCCAGGAGGTGGGTTGGGGCTCTGCCGATCAAGGCAGGCTCAATGCATCCTGGTTTGGGTTATGTGCTGTGTGGCAAAGGAAGCAGGCTGGAATTGGTGGTCTGCATGGGACAGGCGCAAAAGTGAGAGGCAAGTTGTTCTCTTGCTCCAGTAGTCTCAAAGGCTATAAATACCTTGTATTTCTCCAGAGTAAGACATGACTCCAGTGGGTGACTGGGACGGGGGGGACACTGGGGGACCTTTGTTCTGGGGCAGCCACTCCCCACTTGCTGCCCTCCTGATGCTTTAAACCAGAATGCCTGACCATTGGGAGTGCTGGCTGGGCTTCTTAGAAGTGGAGGGGGTCAGGGTGGGGAAGGGCAGCCCCCCCAGGCACTTTGAGTGCTGCCGGCCATCACATGGCACAAGCCAAGAGTACCTGGTGCTCAGAAGGGTGGTTTAAGTTTGGGGGCACAGCACACAGGTAGGCGGAAAACTTTGGCATCACTAGTCAATCTCCCCCAAATCTACAAAAAAATGTTGAAGTAGATTGACATATATTTTGAGCAGATACACCAGATTGAGCAGATACACCAGATCCAAAAGGATCTGGACAGACTATGGAAGTGGGCAGGAGACAACAGGATGGCGTTCAATGTGGAGAAGTGCAAGGTCTTGCACTTGGGGCATAGGAATAGCTGTCATAAGTACAGGTTAGGGGACAAGTGGCTGGAGAGCAGCACTTGTGAAAGGGACCTCGGGGTACTGGTTGACCGCAGGCTAAACATGAGTCAGCAGTGTGATGCGGTGGTCAAGAGGGCAAATGCCACCCTTGGTTGCATAGCCAGAAGTGTGGCTTCTAGATCAAGAGAGGTATTACTACCACTCTACACGACTCTGGTGCGCCTGCAACTGGAGTATTGTGTTCAGTTTTGGGCCCCTCATTACAGAAAGGATATAGCCAGGTTGGAGTCAGTGCAGCGTAGGGCCACAAGGATGGTGGCTGGTTTGCAGGGGATGCCGTATGAGGCAAGACTGAGGGAACTGGGTCTCTTCAGCTTGGAGAAGAGGAGACTCAGAGGGGATATGTTGGCAACATACAGGTATGTGAGGGGCTGTCACATGGAGATGGGGAGAGGCCTGTTCTCCCCTGCAGAGGAAGGCAAGACGCGCTCCAATGGAGCAAAGCTCAGGGAGCCAAGTTTCAATTTGGATGCCAGGAAGCACTTCCTGACAGTTAGGACCCCGAGGGCGTGGAATGGGCTTCCACGGGAGGTCGTTGAGGCCCCATCGGTGAGGGTGTTCAAAGATAGGCTGCACATGCACATGGTGGGCATGTCATGAGCGGAGCCGGCTGGTGCCGGAGGTCAGGCTAGATGGCCCAGGAGGCCCCTTCTGACTCGCTCTGTTTCTATGTTTCTATGTTTCTATATTTAAAGGCCAGCAACTTAATGATATAAGAGTTTAGCAGGAGAGCTGAGTCTCTCTTTCTCTCTCTCTCTCTCCCCCCCTCCCTCTCCCTCCCCTCCAGGGTGATCCTGGTCCTCTGGGACCCCAAGGCAGGCCTGGCCCACCTGGCCATGTTGTAAGTCGAACTACTTCTTGGTCTTTTCTGCACGGATCCTTGGTCATGTGGCTCAGATGGCACCCGAACCTCTGCGGAAACCATCTTGCAGTGCAAGAGGATCCTGGGCTCAGGGATTCTTGCTTCTCTGTTTGGTTCTCTTCCCCATCCTCATGTTATTTGCTTAGTGCAGTGCTGTAATTTATTTTATTTTATTCACTTATTGAAAACTTTTTTAGATCGTCCCTTATCATGGTCCTGGGATGGTTTAACAATAAGACAAAATAGAATAAAACTCCACATCCTAGTCAATTCCTAACCAATCAACAATAAAACCCATATTAAAACAGTCAAACATTAAAACATTGGGAAAATAAAAGGGTTTTAGCCTGGTGCTGGAAAGACTAAAGTGACGGTGCCAGGCGAACCTCTCTGGGGAGCGTATTCCATAGTCATGGTGCCACCACAGAGAAGGCCCTTCTCCAGGTAGTCACCCTCCTAATCTCCTTCAAGGAGGGCTCCCGGAGAGGGGCCTCTGCCCCAGATCTTAGGGGCAGGCAGGCACATATGGACACAGGGTGAATGGGAAAACAAAATAAAACAACCCGCGGCCCTTCACGAAGAGTAACAGTGATACTAGCCCCAGTGCAAGGAAAGGTGGTTATCACCACGTCCCACTGAAAGCGGTGGGTCTGCTCCCGAGTCAGCGGGCGGGTGGCTCGGAGATCTCTGTGCTGAGCTGAGACGCCGGGAGTGCGCGAGGGAGCAGCATCTGGGCTGTCACTTGTGCTTTGGCCCCGGGTGGCATCGTGTGGCTGGGCCAGTCTCACCTCTGTCCCCTTCCTCTGTAACGTGGTACCAAGAGGCTCAGACTTTTAGGGTTGCTGGGAGGGTGAGCATAGCTGAACCTGCCATGGCTTTGCTGCTCGGGAGGAGACGGTCCCCGAATGGGGACAGACGCATTAGGGGAGGCATCCAAACACATTCTTAACGGCATGGCAGAATGATCCTTGGGCCATGGGCCATTTGGAGGCACCTGCAAAACAGATAGTCTGGCTTTTACGTTGCAAGGAGAATGCGAGAAGGTGATGCGGGAAGGTGAACCTGGCCATGCTGGGCCGTGTCTTGTCCGGTTGCTTCAGACCCTCTTCTCCCCAGCTGTGCCCCAGCAGTACCAAAAGTGAGCTGGGCTGGGTGAAAGGTGCCGCAGCTGACAGAGCAGAGCCTGGGGGTGTAAGGCAGGCAGCGACCACCTCCCATGTACACACACATCCCTCTGCTGATGCGAAACTCTCCTCTGCCTCATGTGTTCCATGCAATGATCAGGGGCAGCTAGTGAGCAAGAAGCCGGGCTCCCCTGTCTCCTCTGGTGTTGCAGGCCCCAATTCACTGAGCAATTTGACTGGGTGAACGAAAAGCATTCAGACTTGACAAAAGTGCCCTAGAGGGGTATTTGGGCTCATGAAACAACACTGTTTTGGTGTTGTGATTTTTTTAACCTGCTGCTCTTGAATTATACTGTTGACTCATGAGCAGATCTGCTTTGCTATTGGTTTGGGATGCATTTTCAGCAGTTTTTATAATTTTCTGGGCTGCCTTGCGGGCCCCTGAAGAACTACTATGCAGCAAAAACTCTAGGAAATGCCCACATAAAAGTCCCTAGTTGTGGAAAAACTTATTGTAACCGCCTGCTCTTTCCCCTTTCTTCCCCATGCCCTGCTTCTCTGCCGCACCAGGGCCCTCCTGGGAGCCCCGGACAGCCAGGCCCGGCCGGACTCGCTGGTGTTGTGAGTATCATTCGTGCCCCTCTCAGTGGGTGGCCTGGGTTGGCAGCAGCTCAGCTGGGACAGACTTGCCCTTGTCTTGGGATGTTGTTGCTATGGCATCAGGATGTTCAGCTGTCATTATGCATCAGTAGGTACCCATCCGGGATGGAAAAGTTGTCACATTCCTGGTATGAACACACAGGCTTTTGAGAAATGGAGGTGTGCCCATTCAGCTTCTGCATTTGTAAAAAGTATTTGATTTAAAAGCATGGAAACGCAAGAATGTAAAGGAAATGCAGTTTAAAGCATTCCTCTGGGAACATTGCTTTCAGAATGAAAGCATCTTACCCTAGAATATTTCTGAGTGGGCAGGAAAAGGACAAGGACAGAGAATTCGAGAGCCCCGTCCTTGTCCCTCTGAGACAGACAAAGCATCTGGGTTCTGTGCGGAAAGCTGGGGTGTTCTTTTGTCCCCAGAGATCACTTGCTCCTCTATGAAAACATTAAACTTACCAGAAAGGTACACATGGAAGACCAGGTAACTATTTGGCCCAAATATTTGCCAGATAGCCTATTGGCGCAAGAGTCTCATAAGATGTAAAGGCTTCTAGAGAGAATATTTATCACAAAGTAAATGCTGGATGAGATTACAGGGGCTGAGCAGGGCTGTGAAGGGCAGGACAGATTGGAGGGTGTGCATGGATTGGGTCGCCATCAGCTGGAGAGGACTTGATGGCACATAACGGCATCAAAACGCTGAGTCGGCACTTCCCACAAATAAAGCTGCCGTTATAATGCCTTTGCACAAATTGATGGTGCCCCGAGCCTTGGAACACTGGACACCAATTTGGCCGCTGTGCCTCAAAAAAGATAGTGTGGTGTGGAGAAAGGAGTAAAATATTATTATTTATTGTTGTTATATATTTCATATTATACCACCCATGGCTGAAGTTCTCTGGGCGGCTTACAACACAGGAAAATGCAGTTCTAGGGTCTAGTTCTCTTACTCATGCATGAGACTCAGTAGGTGGCTTTGAGCCAGTTACAGGCTTCCAGCCCGACGACATCACAGGGTTGTTGTTTTGAGGATAAAATGAGGCTATGTAAGCAGACCCGGGTTCCTCACAAGAGGGGAAAGCAGGATATAAATGCAATGTTGTTGTGGTTGTTGTTGTTGTCGTCACCACCACCACCACCACCACCACCTCCATGGCAAGAGTGGGGAACTCAGAATAGGACAGACCGGATGACCCAAGGGCCACAGGGGCAAGCTCCCCTGTGCTGGCTGGGGATCATGGGAGCTGTAGACCAACACATCTGGAGGACATCGAGGTTTGGGAAGGCTGCCTGGGGGAAACTGGGTTTCCACCCAGCAATGCGCAGCATGAAGGTGGTGTCCCCACCTCAGATGTCACCCTGCCACTCGTGATGTCTTATTTCAGCCCTGGGTGAAAATGACTGCGAGCATTTGCACAAGCAGCTTAGCGTGCATCCAGCTGAACTCGGCACGCCCGAAACGTCTTTAAAAGGTTCCTTCAAAACAAGTTGAGATGTGTTGCCATGCTAACACTATGGCGACAAAGACCGATGTCCACCTCGTTTCGTGGCTCCATAGAAACTTGACAGCTAACATGGCAACAGTGCAATTCTAGTCAAAGCACAGACCGGAGGCTCTGCAGGAGCAGCTCAGTGCACACGAGCCTGAGAGCCGACTTGTTTGGCACGGGGCACACGCGAGCGTCACTGTACGCCTGAGGCACGGAGCAGAGTTCTCATTCCAGGGTTACGTGCCACGCCCCACGGCGGGATGGGGTTCCACACAGGATGCTCGTCGCCACTGGTGAGGAGGAGGGCACGGGCGAACAGTCCTCTCCTGCACGCCTCCCGCCCACGCAGAGCGACTCTCGCTGCCGGAGCAGAGGCCGCCCCTGCCCTCCTCGGCACCAGCAGGAAGAGCCTTTGGAACGCAGAGTCCCTTTGTGAGCACCAAGAAGGGGAGTGTGTGTGATGGGGGCGGAACAAGGCGCAGAGCATCCCAGCAAGCAGCCCGGCGTGGTTGCCAAGCTGCATGGTGCTTTACGCCCATGCGCCCGGCAGACAGTCAGGCTCAGGGCGGCCTCTCGCCTCCCTCTGCCGCTTGCCTCCCTCTCAGTCCTCCAGGTGGTATGTCAGGGGGCCCAGGGAGAGGAACGAGGCTCCTCTCTGGGGGGCAGAGGGGATGAGGGAGTCTGCTTGAAGGGGGTGCCTGCCCATGCTCAAACAAGCGGGGGGAGGGGGTCTCTTGTCTGTTCAAGCTGGGGAACAGACAGCTCAGCAGACCAACCATGGGAAGAAACTCACCACGGCCTGTAGCGTCATGCGAACCCACCCTGCGTGTGCGTGCGTGTGTGCAGCCCCCGTCCCACTCCTCCGTCATGGCACATGGTCCTCAGGGTCACAAAGATGCCCAATCCTTGGTCAACACACATACACATATAAAACAGCATTTTGTGAAACAGAGAAAGCATTGGAGAGTTTCTTGGCATACGTGGAGAAAGATAAGCAGTCGTTGAGAAAGGAAAGCCCTTTCCAAAATGCTCTGAGCATGATAAAAGTTTTTCAGAAACTTGAAGATATTGTCTCTGATGTGGGCTGCAGAGGCAAGAACCAAGCTGGTCCACCAGAGCTGATGTGGGGCTTGATTAATGTGGGGGGACCTTGAATGTGACCCTTTTAGGATGAGCACTGATACTTCTGGGGAGAGGTCTCTTCATTTCTGGGACCTGCGGAGTCTTCAGCCTCTTCTCCGCTGCCCCCTGCAGTGCCCGACTGACGCCTGAGCTTTCTCTCCTCCAGGGACTGAAGGGTGAGAGGGGTCCTCCTGGAGAAAGAGGCCTCGGTGGGATTCCAGGCCAGCCCGGCCCACCAGGTCACCCAGGCCCAGCGGTGAGTGGGGCAACTTGAGAACTGAATGCCTGTGGAGACCTGTGCGAGCAGTCTGGCCTGGGGGGCTGGCTGTGGGAGGGCAGACCCGGGAGATGGGAATGTGGATCCTTGCTTGGTGACGAAGGCACCAGGCTCTTGCAAGGGCCACGCAGTGAGACCACCGCTAACGGCGGATTGAAAATAACCTTCTTTTTGTTCTGTCACATCCTAGGGGGAACCAGGCATGGACGGACAGACAGGCAAAGAGGTAGGACAAGAGCTCTCTGTCCACTTGAACACCTCCTCCCATGGCCTGGGCTGTGCCCAAGGAAGCCCGCAGGCCTCTAGCTCCAGTCCGTCCCCGCCTCTCCCCAGCAGGTCTATGGGGCCAGACTGGAAGTACCTCTTCCAAGTCATGTGACCGCTAGTCCCCCTCTACTCAGCACTGGTCAAGCCCCACCTGGAGTGCTGCATCCAGTTCTGGCCACCACAGTTGGAGAAAGATGCAGACAAGCTGCAGAGGGTTTGGAGGAGGGCAGCCAGGGTGATCCCGGGGCTGGAGAGACTGGAGGAAGTGGGCATGTTTAGCCTCCAGAAGAGAAGACTGGGGGGAGATAGGAGAGTACTCTACACACACTTGAAAGGCCATCACAAAGATGAAGGCCAGGATCTCTTCTCAGTCATCCCAGAGCGCAGGACACCGGATTTCAGCTGGATTTCAGGAAAAATTCCCTGACTGCCAGAGCAGTAGACAATGGAGCCAATGGCCTAGGACAGGGGTCCTCAGACTTTTGCAGCAGGGGGCCAGCTGAAAGGTGCCGGTGCTGGCAGTGCGCGCGGGCCGGTGAGGGAGCGGTGTGTCCAGGCGTGTGCGCCGAGGTGGGGGTGGGGCGCGAGGGGAGGGGAGGGGAGGGGAGGCAGTGGCTTGCTCGCTTGGAGGTTGTTTTCTCCGAGCAAGCAAACCGCTGCCTCCCTGCGCGTGGGGCGAGGTGAGCAGCGGCGTGCGTGCAGGCGGTGGGTCCAGATGGGCATGGCGGGCTGGATCCGGCCCCTAGGCCTTAGTCTGAGGACCCTGGCCTGGGAGGCGGTGGGCTCTCTTCCCCCAGAGTCCTCCAAGGTGTAACTGACCGCCCTCTGAGGGGGCTGGCTCAACTTGGTGTCCTGGGCTGAGCAGAGGGTCACAAAGAAGGCCAGTGGCCCCTTCCAAATCTACTATTCCATGAGCCTCTTGATTTCCCAATACTTTTCTTGGCACATTTTCGTTCCGGCAGGCAATAGCACACACAGCTGTTCAAAGCTGCCGCATTTCTAAAGGGGGAAGCACTGGTCTTGGTGGGCCCCTGTATCCCAGGCGGTCCCAGGGGCTGATGCTGAGAAGGCCTGCCCCCCCCCCCCGGTGGTTCTCTGAGGGCCCCGTGGCCCCGTTGGCCACCTCTAGCAATACCATGGCTCCATTATGCAGCTCTTGCTAGGAGCAAGCTCTTGCTAGGACAAGAGGAGCAGCTCTTGCTAGGACAAGAGGACTCCAAAGCGCCAGTTGATGGGTTGATTCTTGTGCGAACCAACGTTCCCAGTGTGGGGAAGCGTGATGGGTACACATCCAAGTGCCACTCCTTCTCCTTGTTCCTTCCTAGGGTCCATCTGGGAAACCGGGCCCTGCAGGACCATCTGGACAGAAGGTAAGCAGGACCTGGCTGGAAGCGCACAAGTGCCCTTCTGCCTGGCGACACTGTGGACTTCCCTTGTTCCCTTTTCTTTCAGGGCGAGCGCGGCTCCAGTGGGGAGAGAGGGCAGCCTGGAGAGAAGGGCAGAGCTGGGATGCCTGGAGGGCCAGGGAAGAGTGGCGAGATGGGCCCCATGGGACCACGCGGCCCCTCTGGGGAAAGAGGTCTGCCTGGCCTTCCCGGTCCCTCGGGTAGCCCAGGGAACCCTGGGTTGCCTGGGACGATGGTAAGAGGTGGGGGAGCGCGGCGACCTTTGAGGGGGCAAAGGGAGGAAGGTGCGCGCTGGACAGCCACAGCTGGGGACAGGATGGGCTGCTGGGATCGTTCCACAGTGCAGAAGGCGATGCTGCGCAGCGGGGGCCCGGCCCCAGCCGTCTCCGGAGGCGTGCTCCCAAGCCAGCAGTGGGGCGGGGGTGGGGGGCGGGAGCACCAAAGCTGTGGGGCCACCACTGGCCCCTTAACAAGGGGTGGCACAATTGCGGAACCGGTGCTGGGGTGGGGGGGCTGGGGCTGCGTGCTGGACGTGGCCCCCTGGCGAATTTAATGCTGAGCGGGGAGCCACCAACTCCTGCCGTTTCTCGGCTTTGCTTTCCCTGGTAGGGAGACATTATCAATTACGAGGAAATCCGGAGGTTCATCAGACAAGAGCTGAACAAAATGCTTGACGGTTGGTACCGGCTTTGGGGGAGCAGGCTGGGAGTGCCGGGGCTGGGCAGGGGGCAGCTGGAGAAAAGCACCCCTGCATGGTCGCCACAGGCCTTTTCCCAGCAAACTACTAAATGCACGGTCCTTGCTGGAGCAGGGACTCCCCTCCCCACCACTGCCAGCAAGCCACCCATGCCCAGAGAAGGGCCACCCATCAACAAACAGCAGAGCAAACCCGGTGGTCTCTTTGCCCCCCACCCCTACCGCAGAGCGGATGGCCTATTACACCTCCCGGATGCAGTTCCCAGTGGAGCTGGCTGCCCAGCCCGGAAGGCCAGGACCCCCTGGTAAAGATGGCCCCCCCGGACGGCCAGGATCACCTGGATCCCCTGGAATGCCTGGACAGATTGGGAGGGAGGGCCGGCAAGGCGTGCCCGGAATGCGCGGTGAGTGTGTCCCTTCTCTCTGCTCTTCCTTCGCTTCTGTGCGCGGGTGGCCAGTCGGCCTGCCTGTCCTGGGGACAGCGTGCGGGGCGGGCAGCTCCCTTGCCTCAAAGGCCTGGGGTCTCGTTGCGAGGCCATGCTCTATCTCGTCAGCCAATGGAACAGGCCCCAGCACGGTGGGAGGCGCACGCCCTCCTGCCCGCCCTTCCAAGGAGGCCCGGGCCGACCCAGCCTCAGCAGCCTGCGGGGGGAGAGGGAAGCCGGGGAGACAGGGAGGCATGTCACCCACAGGAGGGGGAGGCCAGCATGGCCTCCTCCTTCCCTGGCACCAATCTGGAGCTGGGAAACAGGTTCTCTCCGCTTGGGGAGGCTGGGGCTGAGGAGGCCTCGGGGGACCAGCAGGACCCCCAGCCTGGGACGTCAGGCGGCAAGGGGGCCACTGCAGGAGAGACGAGGCCAGGGCATGGCCGCCCAGCAGCACCGGGCAGACATGGCGGCGGGTGATTGTTGTTGGGGACTCCCTGCTGAGGGGCACTGAGGCGGTGTGTGCCACCCCAGCCTGGAGACAAGGGAGGTTTGCTGCCTGCCGGGCGCACGCATCCGGCACGTGAAGGACTGAGTGGAGCATCTTGTTCGCTCCGGGGGTCACCAGCCGCTCCTGGTGATCCATGTGGGCACAAACGACGTGGCCAGGCAGGGTGTGGTCGGGATCACCAGGGACTTTGAGGCCTTGGGGAAGAAACTCAGGGAGCTGAAGGCCCAAGTGGCCTTCTCGTCAATCTTACCCGTCCGGGGATTTGGGACAGGAAGGGACAGGAGGGCCTCCGAGGTGAACGACTGGCTTAGGGTGTGGTGCCAGAAGGAACGCTTTGGGTCCCTCGACCACGGCACTCGTTTTCTTGCCAATGGACTTCTGGCAAGGGATGGGTTACACCTCACGAGGATGGGGAAAAGGTCCTTTGGAGATGCTCTAGCGAGCTTCGTCCGGAAGACTTTAAACTGAGCCAGTGGGGAGTGGGTTCAGGCCCCCCAGTAAGGTGTCTGCACTGGACAAGTGTGGGGGGAGGATCGGGGCTCTGGGAGCAGGGCTTTAGAGATACTGCAGGGACTGACAGGACTCCTACAGAGAGGGGCCAGGTACCAGGGAGGATGGGAGGAAGGAGGACGCTGGGCACTCCAAGGAAAGGAAGCGGTGGGAAGGAGTTGAGGTGCATGTACACCAATGCTAGGAGCATGGGTAATAAGCAGGAAGAGCTTGAAGCTCTCCTGGGAATAGGAGAATACGATCTGATGGGAATCACAGAAACTTGGTGGGATGAAAGGCAAGTCTGGAATGTGAACATAGAGGGGTATCACCTTTTTAGAAAGGACAGGAAGGGAAGGAGAGGTGGGGGTGTGGCTTTATACGTCAGGGAGGGATAGGATGCAGTGAGATAGAATGCAGCACAGATGGGGATTCAGTAGAGGCAG
The DNA here is from genome assembly GCA_023646645.1 of Varanus salvator macromaculatus. Classification (NCBI taxonomy): domain Eukaryota; kingdom Metazoa; phylum Chordata; class Lepidosauria; order Squamata; family Varanidae; genus Varanus; species Varanus salvator. The sequence continues at coordinate 12,228,842 of JAIXND010000624.1, read as the reverse complement.
TCTGGGTGACACTTAGGGGTTTTGACAGGGAAAGAGACCTGACAGTGGGGGTATGTTATCGCCCTCCAGGTCAGCTTGAGACCCTGGATGATGTCCTGACAGGCCAGATTCTAAGGATATCTCGGGGGAGAGACACAGTAATTATGGGGGATTTCAATCTCCTGGATATTACTTGGGAGACTCACTCGGCGGTGACAGCCAGGTCACGTCGCTTCCTAGAAGCTCTAGAGGGTGGGTTTTTCACACAGAGGGTCCGAGAGGCGACGAGGGGGGGAAACATCCTGGACTTGGTCTTGACCAATAGGGAGGAGCTGATAGATGAAGTACAGATTAGGGGAGCTCTGGATGCGAGTGATCACTCCATCCTTTGCTTTGAGATCAGGGGACTGGGGCCGTGCAGCAGGGCGAGCACTAGAAGCTGGGACTTCAAGAGGGTCAACTCTGGCCAACTGAAGGCCAGACTGGGGAAAGTCTCCTGGGATAGGTTACTGGAAGGTAAGCGAGTTGAGGAGGGGTGGATAGCACTCAAAAGGGAGGTTTTGGAGGTGGTTACAGGGATTAGACGAAAGAGGAACCTCCATAGGAAATGGATACTGGGGGAAATAGACAAAAGGGTATACCGGGAGGAGGAGGGCCGTTGCAGAAGGATTCTTCGCAAGGCTAAGACGAGCTGAGACTTGCCAAGAATATCAAGAGCAACAAAAAGGGCTTCTTTCAATATGTAAATAGGAAGAGGAAGGGGAGACAAGTGGTAGGACCACTAAATAAGGAGGAAGGAGATCCAGTGACTGATATGAGAGAACAGGCACAGATGCGAAATGACTATTTTGCCTCTGTGTTCTCCCCAAAGCAGGACGGGGGATATCCGTATAGGAGATTAGATGAGGCTGGGGACTTAGGGGCACAGATTAGAGTCACCCCCCCTTGAAGTCGAGGGGCTCCTCAGAGCATTGGACATTACAAAGGTGCCAGACCCTGAAGGGTTACACCCGAGAGTACTTAGAGAGTTGGCAGGGGTTCTCTCACGCCCGCTGGCCTCCATTTTTGAGACCTCGTGAAGAATGGGTGAAGTTCCAGAGGACTGGAGGGTGGCGTCAGTGGTCCCAATTTTCAAAAAGGGTAGTAGGAAGGACATGGGGAATTATAGACCGGTTAGCCTTACATCCATTGCAGGAAAAACAATGGAAAGGCTCATAATAGAGAGAGATCTACTGATGCTAGATAGGGAAGGGAGGCTGACAGCCACACAACATGGCTTCCGCAAAAACAGGTCCTGCCAGACAAACCTTGTGGAATTCTAAGACAAGGTTTCAAGATGGCTGGATGGAGGGGATGCAGTGGATGTGGTATACCTGGATTTCAGCAAGGCCTTTGACAAAGTGCCCCATGATATCCTGGTGGAGAAACTGAGGAGTTTTGGGATACACCAAAGCACTGTCCGGTGGATTAGAGCATGGTTGACTGACCGAAAGCAGAAGGTAACCATTAGTTGGGAATCGTCGGGATGGCAGTCAGTGACAAGCGGGGTCCCCCAGGGCTCTGTCCTGGGGCCGATCCTGTTTAATTTTTTCATTAACGACATGGAAGAAGGGGTGAACAGTCTGCTGATCAAATTCGCAGACGACAATAAAACTGGAGCAGTGGCCACAACTGAGAAGCAGGTACTCCAGATCCAAAAGGATCTGGACAGACTATGGAAGTGGGCAGGAGACAACAGGATGGCGTTCAATGTGGAGAAGTGCAAGGTCTTGCACTTGGGGCATAGGAATAGCTGTCATAAGTACAGGTTAGTGGACAAGTGGCTGGAGAGCAGCACTTGTGAAAGGGACCTTGGGGTACTGGTTGACTGCAGGCTAAACATGAGTCAGCAGTGTGATGCGGTGGTCAAGAGGGCGAACGCCACCCTTGGTTGCATAGCCAGAAGTGTGGCTTCTAGATCAAGAGAGGTATTACTACCACTCTACACAACTCTGGTGTGCCCACAACTGGAGTATTGTGTTCAGTTTTGGGCCCCTCATTACAGAAAGGATATAGCCAGGTTGGAGTCAGTGCAGCGTAGGGCCACAAGGTTGGTGGCCAGTTTGCAGGGGAAGCCATATGAGGCAAGACTGGGGGAACTGGGTCTCTTCAGCTTGGAGAAGAGGAGTCTCAGAGGGGATCTGTTGGCAACATACAGGTATGTGACGGGGTGTCACATGCAGGTGGGGAGAGGCCTGTTCTCCCCTGCAGAGGAAGGCAGGATGCGCTCCAATGGAGCAAAGCTCAGGGAACCCAGGTTCCATTTGGATGCCAGGAAGCACTTCCTGACAGTTAGGACCCTGAGGGCATGGAATGGGCTTCCACGGGAGGCCGCTGAGGCCCCATCGATGTGGGTGTTCAAAGATAGGCTGGGCATGCACATGGTGGGTATGTCGTAAGTGGAGCCAGCTGGTGCCGGAGGTCAGACTAGATGGCCCGGAAGGACCCTTCTAACTCGCTCTATTTTTATGTTTCTATGTTAAGCCCGATGCTTGCAGGCGACCCCAAATGCATTGTGGGTGGCTGGGCGTCCTGTAAGCTCTGAGCCCTTCTTTCTCTTGCTGCAGGGGAGCCTGGCGCCAAAGGAGAAAAAGGAGACAAGGGGATCGGGATCATGGGAGAGGCGGGACCCCCAGGCCCACAAGGTAAAGGGCCTCTCCCCCACGTGCGGGCTCCCTCTCGTGGGGGCTCTCTTTCATGGGGCCTTGCTAACGTGTTGAAGCTTCCTGAAGATCAACATTGCTGGTCTGGTTCTTTTGCAGATTGGGGGTTATGGGTTCTACTTAGAGTAGACCCGTTGAAATCAATGGGAAGTCATGGCAAACTCAAGCCCCCTCGATTTTAGCGGCCTTCTCCAGTATGAATAAGCCTGCGTCCCGCTCCAGCACTGCGGTCCAGATGTACTCAGAGTAATCCCCGTTGGATTCAGGCGCTTGCTCCAGGGGATCCCATGCCGGATTGCAGCCCTTGTGCCGCCATTCCGTTCTCGTTGCACCTTTTAGCGAGGGTTTTCTGAACCTTTTCACACGCCTCATGAAAGGAGCATTCGCATCTCGATGAGCGAGTGAGGGGGCTGGTGGATTGTTCCACGGAGTCAGTGCAGGATGCAGGCTGGCTCCCTTGTGCAGACGTGTGAGGTGCATTCCAGTGCGGTGGCAGCACCGCTGCGCAGCAACGGGCAAAGGAGCCATGCTGGTTCCCCTCTGCTGGGAGGCGCCCCTTCCTGGGCCGCTGGCTCGCTCCGGTGCATCCCTCTGGCAGCGGACGCCTCCTTTTCTCTGGCATGCAGCAGCAGGGCCAGCGCCAGCAGTTGGCGTCACTGGGCATGGCCGGGGCCGGGACCCCAAAGTGCTCTCCCACGCTGGAGGGGCCTTTGGCACTTCACAGGCGGAGCACCTGCCTGCTTATCTGGTTCGATTTTTCGATTGGCAAATCAGCGGGTGCGCCGTGCGAGCAGCATCACATACCTGTGAAGGAATGAGGGTCCCCAGCCTGGGCCTTCCTACCGTGGCCAGAAGTGGGGAGGGCAAACAGTGTGCAGAAAGGAGAGGGTGGGGAGAGAGAGACCCTTTGTGCTTTTGAATGGCATGAAACGCCCCGCTCCACCGTGCCCTCCTTTCTCTCTGCAGGGATCCAGGGACCGCCCGGGTATGGCAAGCTAGGTCTTCCGGGGCCTATGGGACAGCAGGGAATTCCAGGCATCCCGGGGCCTCCAGGAATGACAGGGCCTCCCGGGAAAGAAGGTCGCTGCAACCCTTCGGATTGTTTCGGCATGATGCCCCTGGAGCAGCCCATGTACCAGCCCAAAAACATGAAGGGGCCTTTAGGCTGAAGCGCGCTCTCCTCCTTTCCAAAAGGGACTCCACTGGGAATAGCCAAAGAGCTGGTCTTCGCGACTGGTCGAGGATGATTATTTTTTCATTGTTGTTAATATTTGGACTATTGTTTTCTTCAGGGGGTTCAACCTCTCATGATGGCATTTTTAAAAACCTCCACCACCACCAGTCTGCATGTGTTTCTGTGCTTGCATGCCTTGTGTTCGAAAGGGAAGTCACTCTTGCCATTTCTGGACAGCAAAATACATCTCAGAAGGATGCTTCAGCCTTTCAGTTGCGATGCGCAGGCTTCATACATTATTTCCAGAACTTTCCCATTGATTAGGTAGTAATGATTGTTCTTTCAGTAGTACAGGCAGGCACGATCCACCAGGAAGTTCCAGGAAGAGCGCAAGGACGTGGAGGAGCGCCAGCTGTCGTTTCAGCGGAGCTCATGTGGGAAACATCCTAATAGAGTTTCTTTTTAGCGTGAGTTTTAGTTGCTGTTGGGAAGCTTAGGGGGTAGATTTAGATGGAGGAAATTCCACAGTGGCATGAACAGCACAATTCCATGCATGTCTTCTCTGAAATACAGTCTGAATTTAGCAGGCCTACTCCTGGGTAAATGTCGCAACCTCCCAGCACAATTCTGTGCAGGCCTACACAGAATGGGTCACATCTCACCTGGTGAGGCAGAGTCCCCAGCCATTGTGCTTACACACTTACTTAAGAGTAAGTCCCATGAACTCAACAGGCATTACTTCTAAGCTGAGATGCTTAGGATTGCACTGTAAGGGATTCTTTTAAAGGGTTTCTCCTCACTATCAAGTAGTATACTATTCATGGATTTCTTTTTTTAAAAATGGTGGATGCTGAAAATACTGACAGGTTTGAAGTCTTAGAAATGTCTGTGCCTTAGCTATTCTGTCTTCTGCAGCTAAAAATCTAAGGAGCTCATAAAACTAAGCATCAGCGGAAAAATCTGTTGTACGAAGGTGGTGGTGGTGTTTTGGGGAGGTGGGATCATTTTGTGCATTTTGGTGTAATTACAGTTTTTAAAAATCTCCTAAATTCTATTTTCTTCCATATCTATTTTATGAAATGTGAAATGCATGGAAGAGAGGAGAGTTATACTTTGGTTTTATTGCAAGCAGTCACTCTTCTTCAAAATTACTGAAGCATCCATTGTTCACATATATATGAATATGGGAGAGAGACCCAAAGAAACCTGAACAAAGCATTACGTCCTTCTAGCTGCTGGCACCAAAAGGCTTTAGAACTGAAAGACCTTGGCAAAACATCTCTTGGGGCGGAGAGGCACAGCTTTTGTTGCGACTCCTCCCAGCCCCTATTTGCAGCTTGGGGACACGGACACACCTGCGCGGATTAAAGCTCTTTTGCTTGAGAATGCCCCGCTGATGGGGGACGGGTTGGGGGACGGTCGGGACGGGGATGGGTCAGACCGTGTTCACAAAGGGAGAAGCTTGCAGGCCCCAATTCACTTTCCTTCCGCTGCAGTGCAAGCTGGGCAGGTCCCCCCCCCCCCTTCTGGATGCAGAACTCTCCAGGACAGAGGGATGGTGAGTGTCTGGAGCATCAGTGGGAGCCATGAAGCAGGTCCAACTGCAACTTGGTCTAGCGGGTGTATGCAGTGGAGAACCTACCCCTTTCCCAGGGGCTAGCCACCCTCCAAACTATTTAAATAAATGGTGCCTTTGTTTCCTAATCAGCCTTCGGCTCCCATTCCTTTCAGCCTTTGGCTCATAGGCCAGGATTCTGTTTGCCCAGGAACCAGCTGCCCTGATGCCTTTTTTCCGAGGAGCAAAAGGACTCTGAGATGGCCAGCCTCTAGTTGTTAAATTAAATGAGGCAAGGGCTGCAATTGGAGATGACGACAACAAGGACGGGCTCCTGCAGACCTCGGCATGCGACAAAATGCCTGAGGAAGTTGGTGTTGGCTTGCCAGCTCTTTCTCTGGGCAAGGCAGGAGCTTCAGCTCCTTTTTCGGAACAAAATGCAACATATGGAACGAAACACCGGAACTGTCTAAACTTGAGACACCTTTTCAAAAAGTGGGGGGTGGTCACAAGCTGAATGTGGGTGAGCCAGGAGATGCAATTGCATGAAAGGGCAAGTACGATTCGAGGCTACGCCTACAGGAGCGTAGCTTCGAAATCGCAGGAAGCGGTTCTTCGGGGTCTCTGTGCATCACATTCATGGGCTCTTTTGCCCGCCATGTGGCACCTCTAATTCTAATGACAGATGCGAAACTTCTCAAGTGGGGAGCCCACAACAGAACTTTAATCATTCAGGGCAGGCGGCCCGTTGCAGAGACGAAATGTCACTCCAACAGCCTTCAGTTATTAGGGTGTGGAAAACACTGAGGGTGTTCAAGCCAACATTTCATGGATGAAATGTTGGTCAAATACTGACCAACAACGTTACTTGAATTAAAAGCGGGGCTCAGAATCAGTTCAGCGAACCAACCGCCCCCACCAGTTGTTTGCGGAATCACGCGAGAGGAATCACATTTTCAGCTCTCCAGATTGCTGGCCAAAACATTACTTGCTGCACCCATGAATTGGTGGCAGCTCATGAGTGGCAGCTTGATGGCAGCCTTTTCAGTTACTGAGTGGCAGTTCTTGGCAGCTTTTCACTTATTGGGACAACTCCACAGTAGACCCGTTCACAGTGAAGAACAATGAGGTGGGCAGGGATTTCTGCGGCAAAGCAGGTGTGGCTCAAGCTGTCTGGGGATGTCATCTTTCTCTGCTGGGTGGGAGAATTTTTCTACCTGCTCCCCATTTCTGCTTCTCACCTTCAAAGATCCAGGTGGACTCCACAGCCTGCATCCTGACAGTCCCTGGATGGCTACAGCAGGCATTGCTCACTCCCTTCCTTCAACTGTACCAAGAAGAATGTGTACAATTGCACAGATCCTGGACTTCCTGACTCTGGACTAAGGCAGCATCTGGCACCTGGACCTTTGGACATTGCAGCAGATCACATGGTGCCTTTCATAGAATCATAGAACAGCAGAGCTGGAAGGGGCCATGGAGGCCATCGGGTCCAGCCCCCTGCTGCTGCAGGACGCCAGGTCACCCCACTCAGGTGGCTGCCCAGTTTCTTCTTGAATGTCTCTAGCGTGGGAGAGCCCCCCACCTCTCTGGGCAACTGAGTCCGCTGCTGTATTGCTCTGGCAGTGAGGGGACATTTCCTGATCTCTGACCTTGATCTGGGTTGTTGCAACTTGAGTTGCAACTTGATTCCATGTCCTACACTTTGGTGTGGAGGATGTGAGTTCTTCAAGGTGGCTACCTGAAGAATTACTGTTATGAGAAAGTAATCTATCTTTCTTCACAGCTTGGTTGGAACTCGCTTCAAATACAAGGATTAGTTCTGCACTCCACATATGAAAAAAAATGGAACCTATTCAGAAGAGGGCAACCAAGATGATCAGGGGACCTTGTACTAAGGCCAAGAAGGAAGAGAGAACAAACTGGGTATGCGTATGAGACGAATTGGGGAACTGGAGTAGGTTCCTTGCCTCCCTTACGATGGCGTCCTCAACTACTCACGGGGCTCTTGTGATGAGATCCACACCCCGCAGAGTTCTGTTTGGAAGGCGATCTGGAGGGCTGTCAAACAGGGCAGGGAGGACCAAGCTGTGTCTGAGCACCTCTGGATTCGTCCGGAGATGAGCAAGACTTCTCGCCCAACGGAGGCAGCTGTGGCGAAGCAGCCCACCCCAACCACCCAACTCAAACCACAGTGGACCTCGCACAGCCTGCCAGTGCTTACTGGCCAGACAACTGCAGCCCTGAGTGCCCAGTGGGAATTCTGTCCTTGCCCTTGGCCTGCTTCCACCAGGGACAGGTTGGCAGATAGCACCCCTTGGGGGTTTCTGTTTGGAGGCATTGGGGGAGTGTGGCATCTTAAGGCAGGTGGGGCAAGAGTTGGGGGGTATAGCATGACAAGTCGGGTTTGGACCAGAGCATGGCCCGGAGGCCTGGGGGCAGCCACCCTGCTGAAGCGGAGCAGCTGGGGGCTTGGTTCGTGCCTGGAGGGGAACCCATAGGTGATAGAAGCAAGGTAAGCAGCCACGCAAAACTCAATAGATTATTTCCTCAGGTGAGAGCTGGGAGGAGAGGAGGGGCAGGCATGGAGCGGGGAGGATGGGAACTGGGCAAGAGCAGGCCCCGGAGCTTTCCCCGGCCCTTGCCATTGCTTCAGTCTGGGACTCCTCGCTCTTTGGGTCAGCGGGCATATGTGGCCTTTTGGGAGTGCGGCTTCCCTGCTCCTTCAAAACAGATGGCATGGGGGGCACTATCCATCGCTGAACCCTCACTTCCCAGAAGGAAAACTGGTGGCTTGCCCACGAACTGCAGCAGCATGAAGTTCAGAGCGACCAAGCCCCTCCTCTGAACCTGAACACAGATGGTGCCAGGGGCAACTCTCTGCTTTCAGGTATTTCATCTTTCCTGTGAAAAGTTACTACATTTCTCTTTAAAAATCAAGGGAGAAAATCTGGCATGGTCTGGGGCCCAAAGATGAGATGACGGGCACCAAGCTGGGGAGCGTGAGAGAAAGGGACCCGCCACACTTTCAGAGTCCCCTGCACGTGGCTGTGGCTCATTATTTTAATGGTGATGCTTTCCAGGTGCCCCAGAAGCCTGCAAAGCAAATGATGCATCACAAGCACACCTGAGAGGGCCGGTCTCTTCTTTCCAAGCACGGTCCTTTCCTGCAAGGACTTGGGGGTGAACTGCTGTTAGTCTCAGGATCAACAAAAGTCCTCTGAGGCTGGTGATGGCAGTAACAGGGGCTCAATCGGCATCCCACTATTTGTACCCCACTATTGCAACTCTGAGTTTGGGGGCCCTTGGTCCACAGCGGATGTGTGGCTTCTTTTCTCAGCCTGTTTCTGAATCGGAGCCTCTTGACTTCCAAGCCAAGAAAGGATAATTTTGATGAGGTCATGTGGGCTTCTGAGCTGTACAGAATTCTTCCTCAAGCTGCTTCTCCAAGATTCCAGACGTCCAGATCCTTCAAGATACAGGGAAAGCCAGTGAGGTGCAGTGGTGAGAATGTTGGGCTGGGATCTGGAGACTCAGGGTCTACTCGTAGTCCCTGCTCAGCTATGGAGCTGGCTTGGTGATTCTGGGCTGGTCACAGACACTCCACTCATCCTTCCTCCAGGGTTGCTGTTGTGGGATAAGACTGAGAGGCAGAAAAGAATTATGGAAACTGCCTTAAGTTTCACGGAAGCAAAAATTAGAACCGAGATTGCCCGAGTCCCACTCCAGCACTCCTAAGCAGTACATCGCACTGTCTCTCACTGGAGAATTACAGGAAGACAATCCATTTGTGTCCAATCCCCCATTTTCATGAAGTACGGAAGTGACTTTTAACAGCATGGCCACCAGTGAATACAAAAGATGGTTCCAGTAAAAAATTATCTAATACCTTCTCCTACAAAGAAGCAGCTGCTGGCATCGTCTTTTCTTTATTTGCATCTAGAAACAATAAGCACACCAGCTGATGGAGATTAAACAGTATATTCACAATGCTGAATAATACAGCACAACGCTGATTTTGTCTGTTGTAATCAGGCAAGAAAATGCAGCATAACATACAATATTGGTGAGCAGAGCTGTCGAATTCTCTGTTCTGACACCAGGAATCCTAAAAGAACAGCAACGGAGAGAACTTGGCAGAGCCAGAGCCCAGCACCTCTGCAGTTCAGGCCCATGCCAAAGGAACGCCGCTCTCGGCACCTACGTACTTCCAGCCTCTGAAGGCTAAAGTGATATAATTAAGTACCCCTGATTTGCAGGTCAGTGTTGAGTCTCTCTTAGCACAGGCTGAAGCAAGTGGTCAGTGGCTTCCCAGGTTTTGGGGTCTTCTCTCATCCTGAGTCTTCTCGATTCTAAATAATCGGATTTTCTGGACTCATTCCAGTCCGGCTTCAGACCCGGGTACGGTACTGAATCTGCCTTGGTCGCCCTGTAGGATGACCTGTGCAGGGAGAGGGACAGGGGGAGTGCGTCCCTGTTGGTCCTCCTGGACCTCTCAGAGGCTTTCAATACCATCAACCATGGTATCCTTCTGGATAGGCTAGTGGGACTGGGAGTAGGAGGGGCTGCTTGGCAGTAGTTCCGCTCCTACCTCGACGGCCGATTCCAGAAGGTGGTGCTGGGGGACTTTGGCTCTGCACCATGGCAGCTATGCCATGGAGTTCCACAGGGGTCCATTTTGTCCCCTTTGCTATTCAACATCTACATGAAACTGCTGGGAGAGGTCATCAGGAGGTGTGGGCTGCGAAATCATCAGTACGCTGATGATACCCAGCTCTACCTCTCGTTCTCCACCGATCCAGGTGAGGCAGTGGCTGTGCTGAACCGGTGCCTGGCCAAGGTAATGGGCTGGATGAGGGCCAATAAACTGAGGCTCAATCCTGACAAGACGGAGGTCCTGTTGGTGGGTGGGTCTGGCTTCAGAATGGGGGACCTGACCCTTGTCCTAAATGGGGTTGCACTCCCTCTGAAAGACAGGGTCCGCAGCCTGGGAGTGCTCCTTGACCCCGAGCTATCGTTAGAAGCTCAGGTGACGATGGTGGCGAGGAGCGCTTTCCATCAGCTTCGGCTGATCCATCAGCTGTGTCCCTTCCTGGAGTATGACTGCCTGGCGACAGTGACCCACGCTTTGGTAACTTCCCGGTTAGATTTCTGTAACGCGCTCTATGCGGGGCTGCCCTTGAAGACGGTCTGGATACTTCAATTGGTGCAAAACAGAACTGCCAGGGTGCTGAGGGGGACTGGGCGTGGTTCTCATATCACCCCAGTTCTCCATCAGCTTCACTGGCTCCCTATTGAAGTCTGGGCCCAATTCAAGGTGCTGGTTATTACCTATAAAGCCCTTAACGGCTTGGGTCCTGGCTACCTAAAGGAACGTCTGCAACCATATATGCCCTCCCGCCCCTTACGATTGGCAGCAGATGCCCTTCTCCGGGAACCCTCCATGAGGGAGATAAGGAGGGTGAGTACCCGGAGGAGGGCTTTCTCTGCGGTGGCACCCCACCTATGGAATGCGCTCCCCAGAGAGGTCCGCCTGGCGCTATCATTATTTGCTTTTCAGTGCCAGGCAAAGACCTTTTTATTAAAAAGTTATTTTAATTGTTAATTCTAAATTGTATTTATTGTATTTTAACTTGGGTATTCGAGATGGGCCAGTTTTAAATAGTTTTAAATTATTTTTATGTTTGTATTGGTGTGAGCCGCCCCAAGGCCTTGTCGCAAGAGGGCGGCATACAATTTTTTTAAATAAATAAATAAACAAATAAACAAACACACACACACACACACACACACACACACACACACACACAGAGCTGCATTCTGTTTAGCCTTCCATCCAGGAGCTCACTTCCAAATGAGGCAGCGCAGGAAAAACAGTTTGTGCCACTCTGACTCCTCCTCCACAAAACATTCATCTTCTGGGGCCATTTTCATACATGCTCCCAAAGGTGTGAAGGTGCTGCAGCGAAGTTTTGGATGCTTTGTGCCACCAGCAGTTAGCTGAATTAGGCAACTCCTTATTAAAGAAAAGGTGCCGGTCAAATAGCCGTGCAACATTTGCAGAATAAGACATAGATCCACTGCTGTGGCTGCGGCAGACAGCAAAGCAGCAACCCCCCGATCAGGCAAGGGCGACAATCCTACTCCCATCTCTGTTCCTGCTTAAAGCCCTGTAGATCATATTTACTCGCCAGTACGAAGAATTTACAGGCATGGATCGCGGGTCGCTTTGCGTGACCAGCCTCATTAATGCTTCGAGAGACAGTGAAGACTCCAGTGCCGCCCGTGACATTTTGCACCACACCTGTCTGCTGCAGAAACTATGTGAGAAGGGACCTCCCTGGCCCCACAAGTGGAATGGGAAGGCACGGCTGCTTCCTTCACAAGACGTGCAAGGAGCTGACCCTCCCCTCTTCATTGAAACGTTGGGGCTGTGTTCCTCGTTCTTCGCTTTCTCGAGGGTGACCCTTGTCATGCAGGACCTCCCGAGAAGCTTCCATGTCCGGAAGTTGTAGGCCATCTCAGAGTATGCTCAATCTAGGGCCCTGAGGAATATGGCTGCTCTAAGGTACAAGAGCACACCAGGCTGTTGGCAGAGCAGGGCCTGTGTTCTGGTCAGTTGGCAACCTGGAAAGCAAGAGAGATGGAGCAACAGTTGTAGGCCTGAAGCTTCATTGCTCAGCACTCACAGAAGTTAGTCCAGAACCACATGATGCGTCTCTCTTTTCCTGCTTCCTTGTATGGATTCAAAGGGAAAACAAAGCACAATGGACTTCCAGGACACAAAAGACAGCTCTTGCCACTGGCAGCAGGACTATTAACTGATATAATTTAAAATTACCTACATTATCTTTGGGATCTAAGACTTCCACTGTATGTTGCTGGGTTTTGTATCACGACCTCCACAAGAAGTGTCTTGCTTGATTAAAACAAAAGGAAAGGAAAGGACAGGACAGGACAGGACAGGACAGGACAGGAAAGGAAAGGAAAGGAAAGGAAAGGACTGTTCTCATTCATTCATTCATTCATTCATTCTTTATTTATTTAAATATTTATATGCCGCCCCTTGCAACAGCCTCGGGGCGGCTCACAACACAAAACAAATACAATATTAAAAACATATACAATAATTAAAAACTGGCCCATCTCCAGGTTAATATAAAAACTTACAATAAGAATAAATACACCAATTAAATTAATCATAAATTAAAAGTAATATTAACAATTAAAATACCGTCTAAATAAAAAGGTCTTGGCCTGGTGCCGAAAAACAAATAACAACGGCGCCAGGCGAGCCTCTCTGGGGAGTGCATTCCACAGATGGGGCGCCACCGCAGAAAAAGCCCTCCTCCGGGTACTCACCCTCCTAATATCTCGCACGGAGGGTTCCCGGAGGAGAGCCTCTGCCACTGATCGTAAGGGGCGGGAGGGCATATATGGTCGCAGGCGCTCCTTTAGGTAACCAGGTCCCAAGCCGTTTAGGGCCTTATAGGTAAGAACCAACACCTTGAATTGGGCCCGGACTTCAATGGGGAGCCAGTGGAGCTGACGGAGAACTGGGGTGATATGGGAACCACGCCCAGTCCCCGTCAGTACCCTGGAAGCTCTATTTTGCACCAATTGAAGTATCCGGACCGTCTTCAAGGGAAGCCTCACGTAGAGCGCGTTACAATAATCCAACCGGGAAGTCACCAGCGCGTGTGTCACCGTCGTCAGGCAATCGAGCTCCAGGAAGGGACGCAGCTGATGTATCAGCCGAAGCTGTTGGAAGGCGCTCCTCGCCACTGCTGACACTTGGGTTACCAAGGTCAACTCCGGGTCGAGGAGTACTCCCAAGCTGCGGACCCTGTCTTTCGGAGGGAGTGCAACCCCATTCAAGACTAGGGTCAGGTCCCCTACACTGTAGCCCGAACTGCCTACCAACATGACCTCCGTCTTGTCTGGATTGAGCTTCAGTTTGTTGGCCCTCATCCAGCCCATTACCTCGGCCAGGCACCGGTTCAGCACAGCCACCGCCTCACCTGGATCGGTGGAAAACGAGAGGTAGAGCTGGGTATCATCCGCGTACTGATGATTCCGCAGCCCACACCTCCTGATGACCTCCCCCAGCGGTTTCATGTAGATTTTAAAAAGCAAGGGGGACAGAATGGAACCCTGCGGAACCCCATGGCATAGCTGCCATGGCGCAGAGCCATAGTCCCCCAGCACCACCTTCTGGTATCGGCCATCGAGATAGGAGTGGAACCACTGCAAAGCAGTGCCTCCAACCCCCAATCCCGCCAGCCTCTCCAGAAGGATACCATGGTCGATGGTATCGAAAGCCGCTGAGATGTCAAGGAGGACTAACAGGGACGCACTCCCCCTGTCCCTTTCCCTGCATAGGTCATCGTACAGGGCGACCAAGGCGGATTCAGTGCCAAAGCCGGGTCTGAAGCCAGACTGAAATGGGTCCAGATAATCAGTTTCCTCCAAGAGTGCCTGGAGTTCATTCATTCATTTGGAACACTTGTATGCCACCCCATTCGCAAAGCCTCAGGGCGACTTTCAATACAAATAAATACTATACAATTACAATAAAAATCTGGAGACATCCCGGGAAGATATAAAATCAATCAATAAATAAATTTAACAATTAAAATAACGTTTAAATAAAAAGGTCTTGGCCTGGTGCCTAAAAACAAATAACGACGGCGCCAGGCGGACCTCTCTGGGGTCTTTATTTTATGCATCTGCTGTCTGCTTCTGCTAGTACAGGATGCCTCAGAGAGACAGTGCCTCATGGTCAGGTCTTTTATAGAATATTCCATGTCCTCTAACTATCAAGAATAGTGAACACTTAATTCCAAGGGGAATTGTGGCAAACCAGGACCACTCAGGAATCCCAGCTAAAGCGGAGCTAATACAAATTATCCAGGTGGAAACAGGCTGTAATTCCAGGAATCTGAATTCCCAGACACCAAATCCAGCTCACAAAACTGAAGCACAACTGCTTGTTCTAACTCCAGGTCAGGAAGAAAGCCAAGATTTATGACTTCTCATTGACTGCAATGTGGGCAAACTTTTTATGACTGATCTGCCAGTTCAGATCATGAACAGTGAGATTAACTGCATGGGATGAGCCATGGACAGAGGTTGCCTGAGGATTCTTTGCTCTGACTTGTGCTCGGACCCACCTTCTTTTTCCGCCATGCTTGATCAACCGTCACCTCCTTGTCCGGCAAACCTACTGAGCGCTGGTCCAACCCTAGAACAAGCAGGCTGTGCTGGCGATGTGTGGTCTGAGTCGGAAATTAACCCAGGAGATTCCGCACGCACAGGTACGTCTCCATCACTTCTCCCACCAAGCTTACACCAACAGATGGTGGTTTTACGGCAGAAATCTCCCTTTTGTCTGCTAAAACAGAGACTCTCGTGGATGCAGAACCCTTCATAACTGTTCCTTCTTTCACATTTTTACCACAAAAATGAACGCATTCTGCTTTCTTGCAGGTACGCGTGTCCCAGGTTTGTTTGTTGTTGTTGCTGTTTTAAATTTCATTCCCTGGCTCAATATGAAACTAAAAAATATTTATAATGTTATCTGTGGCACCAGTCTTACCGCAAAGGTCATGTCGCTTGCAATACGGAATGGTTGCTATGATGCGCAGCCACTGCTTACTTTCTGCCTTAGCTCTTGCATATCACTTTTTAAGTTGCTGTTCAAGTGACAACTTTTTCCTGCTCATGACAGAAAGGCAGTGAAAGGCAGCTTCATATGAACCCCCATCCCATGCCTTTTGACATGCTCTTACAGCGTCACTGTCTTTGTGTTTGGTACAGACTTTGGTTACAAAAGCGTCCTGGCACAGCTACAGGGGGAAACAGAGTGCAAAAATAGCACAAGGAACCTTTCAAAACAACGGAAAGTGCTAATTGAGGCGAGTGTGTAGCAAGCCAGGCATGAGGAAATGTACTTTCACATCCAAAGTCAGAGCTTTCCACAGGAAGCTCCACTGTGTGTGCAGCTCAAATGTGAATGCTCCCAGTGCAGTGAAGCACCGCAGCCTTTCCTTGAAACATGGGCCCCTTTGAGGAACTGCTGTGGGCACCAGCACAAAATGGCTGCAATGGATGTGGCTAGTCACATAATGGCTGTCCAGCAGCCAAGAGGGAGGGGTGGGGAGAGGCAGAACAGCCAGGCTAGTGGCCATAGGGAAATGGGAACGTCTCCCAGCCGCACAGATCTGTCCCCTTTGTTCCGCCTCGCCATGTCTAGCCTCCCTCCCTCGACCAGCCTTGCTGTCTCTCTCCCACCCACCTGCTGCTTCTTCCACTCCTGGGCTCTTGCCCTCTGCCTTGCATTCTCTTCCCGCCTATTGAACAGCGGGAGGAGGCTCAGGAGCAGGAAGGGGAGCCCACTGCCCTCACGTTTTTCAGCTCTTTATTAAATGCTGCTCTTCGAAAGGGGCAGGACTTGAGCAAGCACCTTTGGGTGTGCTTATGAGGGCCACGCTGAGGACCCCTGCGCTACACCCCTTGTCCACCAGCTGGGGGGCGGGCACGTGCATGCGCACACAAGCACATACTAAAATAAATAATACATATAGGATTTAGGAGGGCAAGCACTCCCATTGACCCCCCCCCCAAATGAACAGTCATGGCCCTTGGGGCCACAATGATTGTGCACCTCTGTTCTATATTCTCCTAGTTTCCCCCTTCCGGCATGTCATTAGATCTTTCATGTTACATGCAAATTACATCTTTCATTATAGGCTGCTCTCTGCTCCTTATGCACCCGCTGCTGGGAGCCTGCTTGCAAGGAAAAGTTGTCAAAAATGACTTCTAACACCCCGAATTTTCAGTTCACTCTGTTATTTTCCGCGTGCCAGATCTCCTGGGTGCTGAGCACTTCCCAGTTTCTCTCTGCCAGCGCATTTATATAGGGCAGTGCACAGTGTGTGTTCTACAAGCTCAAATTATATCCTGTTGCATTTTCATTGGTTGCTTAGCATTAGCTAATCAGGTAGGAAGAAAAGCCACTTGATTGGCTGCTGGATAAATCTCAGGTGCAGACAGCTCTTTTTGCTTCTGTGCACTTTGCATTTCAACCCCTGACCTTTTGGCAAATATCCCGGGGCTTTATCACCACCCTGAATTCATTCAGCTACTAACTGCTTCTGCCCCGTGACACACATTCCATGCAGTGCAGAGGGAGGCAGACAAGCTGGATGAATTCCCTATGAACTACTGGCATGCCCCCCACCAATGTTGGATTTTGCTGTCCCAAATGGGACTTGGGGGCTTCTGCACAAGATCACAAGCTTCAGTAGAGCGCAGAATTTAATTGCCCTCCACACATTTCTCCTCCATCTCCTCTTTTTTTAATTTACTTAAAACTTTTTCTATACCGTTCCTTCAAAAATGTCTTGGGATGGTTTCCCCCTAAACCACACTGCATGCCATCTCCAGCCCTGCCCGCACGGCCACCTTTTACTTATCTGCCCCCTTCCTGTGACCTCCACCTTGACCTTCCTGCATCTATTCCTGGCAGCAGTAGAGGCTGCTATCCAAAGGAAGTTTAGGGCTGTGCGATGGCCCAGTCAGGAAGTCCTGGGAGGCTTGGTTCACCCAAAGTCCCATGATGCCGCCAGGCGGTGCAGTGCTTTTAAACAATTTGCATAGTGTAAGAAAAGCCAGGAAAAGGCATTGGGAACCTCACCTCCTCAAAGAGCTTAAGGTACGTGCACCTTGCGCACAGGCTCATTCCTCTGAAGTGTGAGCCCCAGCCCCAAAACTGCTGCTGGGCCAGGCCAAGTCTGCCTTCTGTTCCATCTCCATTCCTCTTCCTTCCTTTTTATTCTTTCTTTCCTTATTTCATCCTGAACAAGTCATGGAGAATTCTCAAGAAGGGATGGGGTGGGCAGTGTCAGGACATGAGCAAAAGCTTTGCCATAATATAACTGGTAAAAGCCTGACACTGTAAGAAGAGCTATAGACTTAAGATGGGAATCCTGATTTTGTTAGAATCCATGTTGCAAGTCTTGCTTCCCACACAGACCTTTGAGATGCACATGTTTGCCTGGCCCTTGGATATGCTAGCTGTTTACCTGTCTGCAAGGTTCTTTCTGAATTGTATGGCCTTAATCCCATTCAACCCCTTTTGTTTTAGTCTAATGATCCCCACCCGCCTGTTGTAAGACTCCATCTTTGCAGTCCCTTCGGGGGCTGCCTACATGCCACATGCATTCCCTCTATGTCTGAATAAACTGAAAATGTTCTTAGGATTGTACACCCCCAGCGGACTCTCTGGGTGGCTTTCTTCTTTTCACTCCTGCCATTAGGAAACTTTGGGCGTTGCTCTGCCTTGACACGAGCAGGCCCAGCCCTTGGGAAACGCAGGCTCGCACCCCTGCAGGAGCAGAATCCATGCTGTGCGCGGAGGGGTCACTCTCTGAGGGATGCCGCCGCCGAGGGATGCGGCTCCCTGCCAGAATCCCGCCCGGGTGCGCTCGGCAGTCAGTTCCACTGCATGCGGCGGGGCTCGCCCTGGCCATGCAAATGCCATCAATCAGTGCAAGCCCAGGGCGCAATCCTCTACGGGGCCGGGCGGGAGGCAGCCCTGCAACGCCGCCCGGGCATCTGAACGCCGCAGGACTGCCGTCGCTCGGCCCCGCGAGGGCCCCTGCAGCGAGGCTGCCCGCCCGAGACCAGCGGCCCGCGCCGCCCGCCGCTTCCCGCGCCTGCCCCCGCTCTCCGCTGACACACCGGCGGCCCCGCCCACCCTGGCCGACTGACGGGCGCTCGGCGAGCCTGCTGCCCAATAGGATGCGCCGGGGGCGGGGCTGGGCGAGGCAGGAAGGGGCGGGTGGGCGCGGCGGCCCGGCCGGCGGGGAGAGGCTCAATGGCGGCCAGTTACCCGTATGGGCAGGTAAACGGGTGAGGGGGAGCGCGAGCCGCCGCCGCGGGGGCTGCTGGGAGCCCTGGGGGCGGACAAGCCCACCTGTTGCCCAGGCGACGGAGCGCTTCCTGTAGGCGGCGGGGGCCGCCGTTGCGCTGGCAACGCGGCGCGGCGGGGCAGGAGCCGGAGGCGGGGGCGCTGCCCGGGAGTGCGAGGCCGGGCGGGGGCGCTGCCCGGGGGTCGGGCGCCATCTGCGCCTCGCCCTCGCCGTGGCTGGGGGGCCTGCTTCACTCCCAGCGGGGAACAGCGAGCGGCCCGGCTCGGCCCGAGGCCTGCCCCCAGGTTTATGGAGGGGGCGCGGGGCCCGTTCGGCGCTCGGCCCCGCCTTGGCCGCTGCTTCCCCGCCTGCTGCAGGAAGATGGTTCGCTGACCTGCTTTGCAGGGCGAGGGCGCGCTTGAAGGAGCCCCTAAGTGGTCCGCGTCGTTGCGCGAGTTGTCGGGGCAGTTCTTGCGCCCAGCTTCGTCCCGCTCCTGGGCACCTGGGGCTGCAGCTGCCGGAGCTGCGTCTGAAGGGGGGGTTGCCGAGCAAGGGAGAGGGGAGCGCCGCGGGCAGACCTCCTGTGCGAGCTCGGGGGAGGGCGGGAGGCAGGATGCCTTGCTTTCAGCCTATTTATTACATTTATATCCTGCTTTCTTTCCTACCACAAACTCAGAGCAGCTTAGATCATCCTCCTCCCCCTGCACTCAGTCGTGTCCCCACAACAATAACCCTGTGAGGCAGGTCTGTGACTGGCCCAGAGTTACCCTGTCTTTAAACTGCACCTGATGTAGGTAAATACTGGCCCAGCTAACCAAGTTCTGTCTGGCATCCAGAGCAGAAACCTTTCCTATCACTTGTGCTGGCCACATCCCCAGCAGCACTCAGTCTCATGGCTATGCTCCTCACATTCTTACCTGGGCATAAGCCCTGTTGGATTTAAGAAGTCTTACTTCGGGGTAGATGTACCTATGATTACATTGTGAGGATAGTTACATTGTGAGGAAAGGTTAACATTCCTTCGGTCTTAACCTTGTTCCTCTCTGTGTTTTCTTTCCTAAGCACTTTAGACTGCTTTTTTGTCCAGTAGATTGTGTTAACGATAACGTGTTTTCCAGGGTTACTGCATGGAATCTTTTTAGCCAGTCATTCTAGGAATTGAACATGAGGCTTCTACAAGCAAAGTTGCGCTTTAGAGGCAGTCCTGTTTCACAAAGGAATAGCTTCCTGCCACACCTCTATACATGGGAAGAACTGAAGTGACCCAAGCTCAGACAGAGTATTTTAAAAGGAGAGGCCAATCTAGATATGACAAGGGCAACCAGTCTGCTCCAATTGCATATGACCCAGCAGTGAAGGAGTGACCTTCCAAACTTTGGCCTTCAGCTCTTATAACCGTTTGGCCCTGGCTGATAGGTATTGTGGCCCAGGAACATACGGAGAGCCCCACATTCCCCAGCCCTGGCAGTGTTGTGGGGACTTACGAGGGGCATTCAATGTATTCTCGCTATCAGCATGAAGAAAAAGGAATAATAAATTGAAATAATTTTTATTTTTCAATGTAATCCCTCATAACTTCAATATACTTATTACATCTAGAAATTAACTTTTCAATTCCCTGTAAAAAATACCCTTTTTCCTTGTCTTAAAAATGTGTGTTTTTTTGGTCCGGTCGAAAATACTCAATGGATCTTCACCACAGAGCTCTAAAAACTCCCTACAGCACTTGACTTGCACTTGTTTCTGAGCATTTCGTGGCACCCATCTTGCACAGACCTTTGAAAGGTAAAGATGGTCATGAAAAATAGTAAATATGGTACCAATGGATAGGTTTGTCATCTCTGCTAACATTTTGATTTTTATTCAGGCATCTTCCAATACAAGTTTCTCAATTTTTTTCACATTTTCTTTCATAGTGGCAGTAACCAGCCCGCCCGAGCAAGGTCGTCTTCAATGCTTTCTCTGCCCCTTTTCAATTCACTTGACCACTTTTGAACAGTAGATATGAAGGTGCAGAGTCCTGGTAAATGGCCACCATCTCTTCGTGAATGATTTTTTGACTTTTTCCTTGTTTTGTAAGGAACTTAATCATAGTACGGTGCTCGATTTTCTTCAACATTGTCGCGTCAGTCATCATGGTTGTCTTTCACTGAGAATTACTAGGGAACTAATGATCACACTTATTTGAAATTTTGCGTGTATACCCTCAGATATACTTCCGTGCACTTCGGTGTTTAGTCATGCTGGCCACATGACCATGGAGACCGTCTGCGGACAAACGCTGGCTCCCTCGGCTAGGAAACGGAGATGAGCATTGCCCCCGAGAGTCAGGCATGACTGGACATAATGTCAAGGGGAAACCTTTACCTTTACTTTACCTTTACCCTCAGATAGTGTCATTAGCTAATGAAATAATTAAATTACCCACATCAATAGCAAATCAACCTGATACCGAGAATACATTGAATGCCCCTCGTAAGTTAAGGGCATGTTGGTTGTGGGGGAGCTGGCTCGTTTCCCTTTTCAAAGTCTGTTTCTTATGGCATGAGAACGGGGACAGGTTTGGTTTGGTTTGGTTTGCCTTGTGAGTTAGGTGTGTGGGATGACAAAAGTAGGCTTCTTGCAACTTCTTGCTTTATTGGCTGCTCCATCACAACTGACATTGATGAACATGCCAAGTTAGGGGAGGGGCATTCCCCAAAGGTAGAGATGAAAATAGGGGAGGGAGGAAATGATGGAAGGTGGAAAGCAAAGCCAGTAAGAAGACCTGCCTCTCCCAGCTCGGAGCCTTCTAGATATATTGTATTATAGCTCCCATATTTCTAGCCATCTTGGGCTGTGTTTATCCAAAGTTGTACAGCTTAGAGATAAGAAGCACAACCTCCTTTCTAAAAATGATTTTAACACTTGAAGTACTTACGTGTGGAATTAGTTTGTTAACCTCTAGTAACTCTTAGTTTGCTGTTTTAAGTAATACTTCTCTGTATGTTGTGTTGAATGGCTCCTTATCTTTGGAGGGGGAAAGTGGGGTTTATCTTTCTTAGATAGATAAACTTACACTGTGCAATGGAGTCTTCATGTGGATTGTGCCGGCTTCACTTCACCTCCCTTGTGCAGAGGAGGCTCCAGGGTGTCTGGTCTGTGAGGCCATCCCCTGCTCTGCCTGTTGAGCAGGTTAAGCAGGGCACGCTCTGCCTCTGGAGCCAGCCATAGAGCATTAACAGGTCTTGAGCATGCAGCTTTCCAGAGGCTGCTGCTCTGAAACATCCCAACTGTGCGTCCCTCTGATAACACCTCTGACAGCAGGATTGGAGCTGTGACTCTGTGTGCCTCAATGCTTATGATGACACAAGGCACATCCGCAGCCTGGAGTAAGATGCAAGGCAGCGTGTTTATATGCCATTGCTTCATTGCTGGGTGTGGCATGGGAAATTCTGTGAGGGTCTGGGAAAGAGTCTGGGAGGGAGTCCCACTTGACCCAGATAACCAAACCTGGCTTGAATTTATTTAATGCATTTGCGTGGCACGCTTCATTCAGGAAGCTAAGGATGGCATCCATGGTCCGTGCACACACACACGCATTTATCCTCACGGCAACCCTGTGGGGAAGGTAGGGCTGAGAGAGAGAGAGTGACTAGCCCAGTTTCACACAGTTGACTTCATGTCTTCATGAGAATTTGAACCCAGTATGGCGGTGAAGCTGGACCATAAGGAAGGCTGAGTGCCAAAGAATTGAGGCCTTTGAGTTGTGGTGCTGGAGGAGACTCCTGCGAGTCCCCTGGACTGCAAAGTGATCAAACTGGTCAGTCCTAGAGGAGATCAACCCTGACTGCTCTTCAGAAGGCCAGATCCTGAAGATGAAACTCAAATACTTTGGCCACCTAATGAGAAGGAAGGACTCCCTGGAGAAGACCCAGATACTGGGAACAATTGAGGGCAAAAGAAGAAGGGGACGGCAGAGGATGGGGTGGCTGAATGGAGTCACTGAAGCAGTCGGCATTTATTTATTTATTTATTTATTTAGCGGGCTTATATGTCGCCCCATTTGCCTAAGCCTTGGGATGGCTTACAAAAAAATAAATATTAATACAATAAAATGCAATTGGAGACATCCTGGCCAAAGTTGTTAAAATCAATAAATAAAATCAACAATTAAAATGCCATTTAAATAAAAAGGTCTTGGCCCGGCACCGAAAAGCTAATAATGATGGTGCCAGGCGGACCTCTGGGGAGCGCGTTCCATAGGTTGGCCACCACTGCAGAGAAAGCCCTCCTCCGGGTACTCACCCTCCTAATATCCTTCACGGAGGGTTCCCAGAGATGGGCCGTTGAGATAGAAGCGGAACCACCACCATGCGGTGCCTCGAACTCCCAATCCTGCAAGCCTATCCAGAAGGATACCATGGTCGATGGTATTGAAAGCTGCTGTGAGGGACGCACGGGTACCAACAGGGACGCACTCCCCCTGTCTCTCTCCCTGCACAGGTCATCATACAGGGCGACCAAGGCAGATTCAGTACTGTACCCGGGTCTGAAGCCGGACTGAAATGGGTCCAGATAATAATTTGGCATGAGCTTAAGTGGACTCTGGGGGATGGTGGAGGACAGGAGAGCCTGGAGGAATGTTGTTCATGGGGTCGCGATGGGCCAGACATGACTTCGCGACTAGCAACATCTTCCCTTTCTAATGTGATGCTCTATGGCATGTTAACTCTGCATGCTGTATTCCACAGAGACTGCCAGACATGCCTACTGCTCTTCTAGGCTCATCTAAGCCTTTTAGATGTTCTCACTTGGTGTAAAATATGGCAGGTTAATCCATGTGTATTATAATTATCCTCAGTATGAAGTTTGAGTGCTCAGAATGATTCTCCCCCTTGAGTTTTGCACATTAATGTGATCTAGAAATCCAGATAATGTGTTGATTCATTGTCCTTCTATGCTTGACTGACTGTTCACTCTTTCATACCTATTTGCTTATCCTACAGCGATTCCCTGGATCTGCAGGACAAGCTCCAGGTGCTCCACCAGGAGCTTATCCTGGTGGCCAATATGGAGGTGGAGCCCCTCCTGGAGGTCCCTATGGTAGGCCAGCCCCTGGGGGGCCCTATGGGCCACCAACCGGTGGAGGCCCTTATGGCCCTCCTGCCTCTGGTCCTCCGGGTGGGATGTATGGAGGCGGCGCAGCACCAGGAGGACCCTACGGGCAGCCCTCAACTAATCCATATGGTGCCCCTCAGCCTGGACCCTACGGCACAGGAGGTCCTGCAGGTAAGTGTGGAAGTACCTGTAACTGTTAGAATGATTTTGTGTTTCATGATCACTGGTTACTTGGGGAGCATTGAAAATGGCTTGTAAGTTCTCATGGCACAGCACCCCATGTATTGGTGGAATAATGTGGCCCATTTATCTGGAGTTGCTTATCACACTGTCTTTTTCAGTGAGTAAACATTTCATACCATGTTTGCCATTTTTTTCTCCATGCTGAGGGTGGAGGAATCAGCCAAACTCGCCTCTCCCCCCACACCACTTTTGCTGTTGACAGTTGACAGTGTTTGCATTGCAATGACAAGCCAGGGTTTGTTGAATTGTAGGCTGCTATGTGTGAACCTGGAGGTATGCATTAATTTTGGATTTTAACAATAAATTATGCACAGGGACAATCCATGATTTGTTGTTGCGGTTGTAAACTGTGGGTGGTTTAAACCATGAATTTTCATCCTGTGCAAAACCAGAAGTATTCATGGGTTGTTTTGCTGAACCTCAGAAGGATCAGCCAGGAACAAACAAAAAATTTGGCCTCTTTGCTGGTGCTACAAAGGCTGTTGAAGGTACATGGAGGGAGCCACTGAAGAAAGAGAGAAACAAAAAGTCCAGGGACTGAGAAAGCAAACTGATTGTTTCTTAATGTCAGACAAAACTTGGCTTAAATAAACCATGGGTTTGCATTATGTGTGAACCATGTCATAGTCTCACAGAGAGCCACAGAAACCTGTAGTTTCCTCCTCCCATTTGCCCTTTATCCCAAAGTACAACGCCTGAACACCAAAGTCTGCTTGGTTTGAAAACTGAACTACAAAAGAAGAACCTGAATTTTAGTTTGGCACTTTCAATTTAGTTTTGCCATAAAGGACTAGAAACAATGTATACTATAAATATGTGGTGCTAGTTTGGGCTGTGTGCATGTATGGCCTTTGATTGCTTTAAGCAAGCTGTCGCCTGGCCACATGCTGACTGCACCGAGGCCCACGAAGCTTCAGCAAGATTGCTGTATGCTCTGAGCCTCTCACAGTGAGCATTCCCTCCTCCCCAAACAAACCACTAATGCAAGCTCATTTATGCTTTGTGGACTAGGCGCACTTGCAAAGCTGGGTGAAGTATGTTTGGAACGGTGAGGATGTATTACGGACATCACATTTCCATTTCTCTTCAAGATGCATATGGCCTCCAGGAGCCCTGTGGCTCGCCACGTCTCCCAAGAGTCGCACTCTGCTGTTTGTAAAGTGCTTCAAGGACCGAAGCCTTCTATCTTTGGCATCTGTCACTTAAAACCTCATGGTGTGCATCTGGAGCCCTTGACACATGCCTTGTACCACAGAGTTAGAGAAGCAGTCACTGATTGCATTATTCATCTCCATTTAGACTGGTGGTTAAGAAAGATGCCCCCATTGCATTATTTAAGGCTTCAAGGTAGGAGCTGAAAAGCACCAAAGCTGCCACCTTGAGTGGTGGAAATAAAACTTTATAGCCTTGCATCTGTCTCCTATAACTGGGTAGCCGCTGAAATGATATAACTGCCACATACTTGCACTCAATTTTACAAACTCTGAAGAGACCTCACTTGTTTTCCTTCTGTTTTTACAATATTTCATATCCCAGATCTTGGCCAGAGTTACGCCTGTTTCCACAGGATTAATATCTGGGCTATTTTTAAAATCCTTTCAGAAAAGAGGGGCTGATCAAACAGGCACAAGGCAGGCCCCACCTTCTCCTTCCTGCTTTAGCTTCCAGAAACCTGCAGATCTGCTGAGCTGGGTGTTCACTGTTAATGGTGGCAGGCATTCACTTGCCTTGAAGAACAACTGTGTTGTTCTCCGACTGCACGTTTTGCCTTTCCTCATCAGGCAACGTCCCTCCAGGGGTGGACCCAGAAGCCTTCTCTTGGTTCCAGAGCGTGGATTCTGACCGCAGCGGTGGCATCTCAGTTAGAGAGCTCAAGGAGGCCCTCGTCAACAGCAACTGGTCCACTTTCAATGATGAAACTTGCTTGATGATGATGAGTGAGTCCAGATTTTGAGAATCCAGATGTGCTGAGCATCATATGGAGGACTAGGATGCTGATAGGTTCTTGCTCAAAGTCTCCCAAGGTACTCTGTAGTTAGGTATGGCTCTCAGCATACAAAGGGTGCTTGTGCTGTGACAATTCTGTGAGATGCAGCAAAACTTGCGTCCTGGGGCCACTATCCTTTCCTGGCTGCCATGCCCCTGCGGTTGCCTTCCCCTCTGAAGCGGAACACACGCAAGTGCCATAACACTTTTCTTTCTTCTATGTGCACCTCTGTGCCAGTGTACCAAGGTGCTCTTGTGGTTTGGGAGAATCAAGCTGGCTAGCAGCTGCTTCCTCAGCTTATCCAGCTTCAGGCTGGGAGTTCTTCAAATGGGGGAGCCATGAGCCAGCAAAGAGAATGGATATGATCTGTCAGTGAGGGCTTTGCCAGTGGCTCAGTATGTCCACACAGGACAGCCTCAGCAAGTTGTTCTTGCAGCCCCTCTCAATCTTGCAACATGGTTGCAATGAAAGAATCCAAAATGCTGGCTTAATGGAATATTGCCCCATAATGTATATAGGATGCAGTGGTCACTTGAAATGAGCTGTATTAATGTGGAAGATGCTGGCAGTATTGTTCTTGAAGCTCTCGCCCTTTCTTTCCTTTCAGGAAAGAGAGCACATGGGAGCATAGAGTTTCCCCTCAGTAGAAATTTGAGAAGTGGGGGCAGGGACAAGGGCCATGTTTTTTGGGTATGTCTTCAGAGCAAGTCAGATGGAAGAGAACAAATAGGCGCAAGGAGGTACTCCCTATGAACGCCTTAGTCAGTGCTGGAAGAGCAACTCCACTTTAACAGTTACGCATGCCACCCAGAAGATGTTTCCACACTGCCTGGGGAAGTTTTCCAACTGCTGCACAGACCCAAGAGTAACCCTATACTTGCCCTCGCTATCCAAACGTGGCATGTAGATAATGTGGTAAAGGTTAGACTGGAGACAAATACTAGTTTTGAAAAGTGTTGTAAATGGTACATGGATGCCTTTTTTCTCTTAGAATACAAAGTTTTAGTCCTACTTTTTCTGCTCAAGTAGGCATATTGCAGACTTTTGAAACGCTGCAGAACTTTCCAAAGCTAGTTGGCCAAACTCATATGTGGGAGTACTCCAGCATGCCCCGCACTTCTTGGCGAAAGTGGAGTTGCTCTGTCACCAGCTTTAAAAGTCTGTACCTTGCTCAGTGCTTTTTTATTTCTTGTTCTGGTAGACATGTTCGATAAAAACAAGTCTGGAAGGATTGACCTTTATGGGTTTTCAGCCCTGTGGCGCTTCCTCCAACAGTGGCGAAATCTCTTCCAGCAATATGACCGTGACCAGTCGGGAAGCATTAACTTGAATGAGCTGCACCAAGGTGAGACGTGGAAGGACGGTGGTCTTTGGAGCCTCAGTCAGATGTTTCTGGCCTCTAGCTCAGGCATGGACTCAATGTAAGGGGTTGGTGCTGCCTGCTCTCGGGCTCAGAAGCTACTTTCGGGCAAGCCCGAGGCAGCTGCCACGTCTTTGGTGGCTGGCAGGGGCCAGTAGAGCCTCTCTGCAGCTCTTCTCGTGCCAGGCCATCTGTGTGAGTCTCTGACTGATCCCAGGTGCAAATTCACACCTGCAAAGCTCCCACAGTGGGGAGGGCTTACAGCCAGGTCAGGCTCCCATCGGACTGGCCCGACTCCTTAGGTCTCTTGCAGATGGAGGACTTGGAGAGCAGGAGCCTCTGAGCAAGGATGGCTGAGCAGAGGTGTGCAGGGCTCACATGGTCCATGGGGAGGGAATGTTGCTCACAGGGAGAGCAGCCACTCTGCACACAGGCCTGCCCATCAGGGAAGAGCCCTGCCCGAGACCCATCGCCAGTCTGTGTTGACAGTCTATGCTCCAGCTCGGTACGAAGCAGCAGCCCGGGCCATTCTGAGTGCGTTTGTCAAACCAAATGCAAGGCCCTGGCGTGGCATTGCAGGGGGGCAGGGGTGTTCTCAGCATGTGATTGCTGCGTGTAGAGACGGAGGAGAAACTGTTTAAGGGGGATGCTGAGAGTCGCAAGTGCTGCCCCAGAGTGGAGGGTGGAAAAGTCACTCAGCCAGCAACCTTAGGAAAGCTCACAGCTCCTCAGTGTTCAAAATCTGGACAACTGACAGCTGTGCTGGCATTTAGGAAGTGAGAGATGCTTGACCCACCTGCAGTGCCCCCAGCTGAAGCATGGGTTATCCGTGGCATTCTCTGTTTCCTTTCTCGCAGCTCTCTCCCAAATGGGGTACAATCTGAGCCTGCAGTTTTCCCAGTTGCTGCTGTCGCGTTACTCACAGAGGGCCAACAATCCTGGCATTCAGCTGGACCGCTTCATCCAGATCGGCACCCTGCTCCAGACAATGACTGAAGCCTTCCGGGAGAAGGATACGGGCATGTCGGGCAATGCACGGATCAGCTACGAAGACTTCATCATGATGTCAGCCACTCGCATGTTGTGAGGCCTTTTCCTCTTAGAGAACGAGGGGCGTGAGTGATCTTTCCAGAGACTCAGCACTTCCGGCACAGGCCCAGAAGGAAGAATCTCTGGTCTGCACTGTCTAGAAGATGCTGTGTTAAGAAGGACAATGACATTGAGCCTTTCATTATTTCTAAACAGCCACATTGCCAGATCAATTCAATTCTGGGAGGGTTGATGGGTTCAAATTTGATTACAGTGGAATAGGCAGCCTGTGCAGCTGCTAAGAGCCAAACAACAAGCAGCCAGCCAAAATTGTAGTGACATGCAGTTCCACCATGGCCACCACAGTGAGGCTTCATGTCTGCCCCCAGCCAAGACGTGTCAGGTACCTTCAGCCCAGGCTTGTATGCCAGCTTTAGGGATGGTTGCCAGGCAGTTTGAATAATGCCTCATCCTCCTGAATTATCCTTCTGGAGCTTCCTGAAACTTAGTACAGGTCTGTCTTGCGCGCTCTTGAATTACCAAAGCAGAAAACAGTACCAGGGAGAGCATTGGGTGCTGACTCTGCTGTCGTCGCAGAAAGGTGCTTGCACTGTGTGATGTCTGTTTCGAGCCAGCTCTGCATTTTGCCATGAGAAGAGCTGAGATTTCAGACTTTTCCTCTGCAGGCACGTTTTCATGAAGCTCAGGCCCCGTCCTCCCCAATCAACCTGGTCCCCACCTTTCCCTTTGCAGTGCTAAATGGCAAGCTTTTCTTGCCAACAAATAATTTAACTTGTTCACTTTTCAGTTGCCAACATTTTGCTTGTGATTTTCTTTGTGGGGCCAAAATCGTGGATGATGACATGTCAGGAAGAGATGTATACCTAGATAAAACTCTACAATAAAGGTTCCTAAGCACTAAGATGCTTTTCCTCCTTGTGATCTCCTTTTTTGCATGATGCAGTATATTGTGGGGACAAGATGGGATAGCCTAATATAGAATTATCCTGAGGGTCTTTGAGAAGTCAAGACACAAATGTGATTAAACATACTTGAAAGTGGGTGATCCCAGCCCAAGAGACTTTCCTTGCGCAGGACGTACACATCAAACTGGCAGTCTTTGGATACGTATAAATTCTGGGTGGAAAATCCCATCTTTTTGCCTAAAAAAGAAAAGGTTACTGTTCTTCATGTTGCAGAGAACATGGAAGCGTGGAAATACATCAAGCAATTCATGCCTGGAAGAGTGCCTGCTTTCTCTCCCATTGCCAGCGCTCTGCTTCTGTCATGTGCCCAGTATTCATATTCTTTCCATCCTCCTTACATTTGTTTCCAGTGCTTTAAATTTACATTTAAACCTTCCATATAGCCTGAAGTACCTGATCCTATATATTCTTGGAACTAAGCAGGGTTAGAATCTGGATGGGTGACCTAAATGTACAGTAGTCCCCAAAATTCGCAGGCGTTGCGTTCCTAGAGAACCTGCGAATTGTGAAAAACTGCGAATTTTGAATGTGGTAAAAATGCCTTTTATAGTTTAAACCCTAAATATGTCGCTGCCTCGTTCTTCTTTATGTAGCGTACAGTGCTGTCATTGATGCCATAATGGAGCACTACTTTGGCATAACTTTTTAGTTCTCGGAGCAAATCCAGTAGTTAAACTTTCTCCTGGAGTGTTTTAAACTTCTTCTGGTGCTTAGGTTCATTGCCAGAAGCCTTAAAAGGCGTGGGGCGTTTGGGCAGCATCCTAGGGCTTCAAGAACAAAAAGAGGAGCACTCAGCAAACACCGGAGATCCATCACGGCAGCAGCCAATCTGCGGTTTCCGCAAAATTGTGGGGGTTTCCATGAACAATATTCGTTCGGTTCCAAGGAAAATTCCACAAAAGACTGAGGCCATGAACGCTGAACCGCGACTTCATGGGGGTATACTGTATATGGTTCTATGATTATTGTTGTAAACTGCCCAGAGAGTTTCAGCTACAGGGGGTATAGAAATTAGTAGGGGGGGGGGGTCAGGGGTTGAGGCCACACCTTCTGAACTAAAAGCCCCTATTCCCCAATGCCAGAAATGTGGGTGATGGTGGCTCAGGGTGAGGGGAGCAGCACTGTCCTTCATTCTTTTCTGTCCTCCCATCAGCTCTGGAACTCAAGAACTGCACAACTTTTATCCCCACCGCAAGGTACAGGGTGATCAGCTGCATTTTTTGAACATTGGATGATACTGATGCATCCATATCTCTTAAGGCTGGATGACTTGTGCCCTTTAGACGTTTTGGCCCACGATTCCTGTCAGCCCTAGGCAGGATAGCTAAAGAAGGGGGATGATGGGAGTTGTAGTCCAAAATCTGTGAGGAGGGCACAGGTGGCCTACTTCTGACTTAACTGAGATTGCATTAAAAGTAGGGATTCCAGTAGGAAGATAATGACAGGAGAACAAGCTTCTGAAGTACTTGTCACTAACCCTGTACAGACTTCCATATATAATCAGTGGTTCTGAGGATGTTAGCACTAGAAAGGGTAGTGCTATTCCACTTAGGGTGGGCCTCTTCCTGGCCCCCGTCTCTTTGCTAAGCTGCCTTTAGATGAGGAGGTGCCATCTAGCTATCCTGGCTAACACTGGAAAGAGAACCCCTTGCAATGCAGTATTAGGCAGATTGAATTAATCTACGCAATAGCAGGACCTTCAGACTTCGGCAAAGTCAGTCCGTCCTCTGTCCCGGTTTAGAGCTTACCCTCTCCAAGCAGGGACAGGCCGTGCATGAGGGATGCTTTCCTTGTGTCACTTGCAGCAACATCCCCGGGGTGCTGAATCGGCTCCAAGCACTCAAACTTGGGATATTTCTTTAGATCGAGAACGTCTGTCGGAGCGGTCCAATACCTCCTGGACAGAAGATTTCACAGCTAGGGAAACAGCAAGAGGAAGCTGCTTCAACTGTTGCTGTAATTTCTCTTGTGAAAACAAACTGTGGGGATTGGAGGAATCGACCATGCAAATGATGAGATTAACTTTTCGCTTTGAAAGAAAATTGGACTGCTAATTACCCTTTTTGCTCTTAACGAGCGGCTTCCTCATTAGGCATGGTGTGCAACTCCAGCTACAGTGCCAAGCAGTTGGCTTTCCTTGTAGTCGGAGAGCCGTGTTTTTAGCGTAAAATTGGTGCATTTGCAACAGAGCAAATAGCTCCCACTTGTGTATTTCCAAGAACACATGATGGTTTACGCCTTGGCTTGCCAGATGTGGGTTGTTTGTTTTCACCTCCCTCCAAGCATACATCAAAGCAACCTCTCTGCTGGGCTCCCTTTTCTATTTCCTCTCAACAAAGAATGTGGATTTGGAGTACCCAAAAAGTGAGGAATAATGCAGTGCACACTGGTCAATGGGAAAGACGTTTGGTGAGTGAGCTTTAGCCTGTTGCCTGTGGGTGGAGTGAAGGGGCCATATTGTAGGGACTTAAACATTCAGGAAAGTTGCATGCCCCTTTCTTAAATTTTCAGTTTTTTAAAAAAGTTTCCAGGCATTGTTTCCTTAAACTTCAGACAATGGTGGCTCCCTTTTTTCCTGAATTCAAATGAAGGCTGTTCTATTTATTGTCTAAAAAGTTTGCTCTCAGAGTGCTTAAGAAGGCGCATTACCCCCTTCCAGAGGCACTGTCCCAATATTTGAGTGGCAGGGATGGGCTTCCTGACTGCAAGGGGTGAGGCCCAGTGCAGCGATTAATACGGATGTTCGACTGGCATCTCCTCTAGGCAAATCCACTGTCTCTGCAGTGAGTGAAGGAGATCAGGCGAGAGCTGCTGCAGAGAATGCGGTACAAGAAGCAGTCCTTGGACCCAAAAGACTTTGTTTGCATGGGAGTACACAGACCATGTGGGATCCGTCATGCATTTATTGCAGTATGCAGACTGCAATAAATGTTCTTACAGATGAAACTTGGCCATACTCAGAAAAGGAGGTGCACGTGCTGAGGACTGATGTCACCTTTAAACCCATTTGGCTAATCTACACAATTTTTAGCCTGCAGTGCCACACCTTGCGCTATGTCCCACTGAAGCTGGGGGGATTAACCTCTAAGTAGATTTGCAGGGCATGGTACTGCTCCAAATGCGACGTTGGCAGAATGAAGCATGACCACACTTCAGGACACTGCCTTCAGCTGCGATGGAGGGAGAGACCCACCAGACTGAGCCAATTCCCCAGATTAATTTACAGTACTTTCTGCAACACTACTACGATTTTGGAACTCTGGTTGGATTTTATTTTATTTTATTTTATTTTATTTTAATGGATTGAAGCTTGTGTATCAGACCTTCCATTTTAACAATACCCAAGGTGTGGATGAACAATGTAAAGTTTACAGCCTGTCAAGCATTCAGAGAAAATTGATAAAAGATGTTTTTCCAGTGATTTATTACTCCAAAAGATAGAGAGAAAATGGACAAGAATTACATTGGGAAGTATTGGAAATGTAAAGAAGTAGATGGAAGTTTTTACCATATGTGGTGGTCATGTGAAAAAAATCAAAATATTTTGGAAAGAAATACATGCAGAAATACAGAAAATTCTGAAAACTAATATCCCCATGACTGCCAAGACCATGTTGCTGAGCATTGTACCAGAAACTCTGCCAAAGAATATGGTAGAATTATTCAGATATATGGTAACTGCAGCCAGAGTCATAACTGCTTCAAAATGGAAAGCAGAAGATAACCCAACTATTGAGGATTGGAAAAAAAAAATAGCAGACAATGCAGTGATGGCAAAACTGACTGTGTATATAGAAAACCAGCCCAAAAATTAATGATAAGTTGAAACTCTACTATGCACAACCTAACTTACAGAAAAAACATATATATGAACAGAGTGGAACTTCTGAAAATACTGTCAGAACATTAGCATTTAAACTAATGCTCCGCTATGCTATTAAGGAGAGTTATAGAAACGGAACAGCATTGTTGAAAACACTGTTTGGGATTAACTCTGGTACTAATGCTTTGTTGTTATAGTAAGTTGATAAAAGCTACTTAAGTATGTGAGAACTGTGGTTAGAAGTAAAACTGTTTTAAAATGGAAAGCAGAAGAAATTTAATTATTGAAAACCAGAAAAATAAGTCAGCTATGTAGTAATTGTAAGACTAACCAATTATGTAGAAAGATAACCAGCCAAAGAAAATGATAAGTGGAAATTGTAGTACACACAATTTATTTTAATGGGGATAATAACAATGGAAAAAAATAGATAAAAAGAGGACAGAATTTTTCAGAAAAATGTTTGAGATTAGAAGAATCTGCAATAAATTGTAATTAACTGTGCCAAAAATGATTGAGTAAAAAGGATAATAATGATGGATTGGCAGCATTATTTTAAATTGACATGCTCTGTGATATTTGTCTAAGAACCTTGATGGTTCTTTGCAATTTTTCTTTGTATTATTTCTTTTTCTTTCTTTTTTCTAAATTTTACTGTTATTAAAAGTAAAAAATAAAAAACTTTGAGACAGCTAATGATGCAAACTATTTGTAAAAGGCAATACACAGCCAACTAAACTCAAACAATGCAGGGATCTGTTCTTAAAAGATCTTGCAGAGAAGCTTGGAGAACGCCGTACCCTCTTACGGCCATTTCCCTGGATTGCAGCGTGTGGGTAAGTGCAGGATAAGTTCAGAAAAGAACAGAGAGGATATACGGAGTGCTATTTCTGCCATTTTGCTTCTGTAGCGTAGCGCTCATACTTTCTCCACCCTCCAAGCAGCCTTCCAGAAGTTGTTGGTGCTGAGAGCGAGCTGCAGTCCAACAACGCTGGTGGGCCACACATTTTCTGCATCTGTGCTCACTACCTCCAGTATACAAAAAGTGGTGGTAAGCTGCTTAATACAAATAATGCACATCAGCCATAGCAATGTTTTTTTCTTTTCAAAGCAGTGCTGCCCTCTAAGGGCTGCAGACTGTGAACCTCCTACCTAGAAGACTATTCCTCCAGTTGCTTTCCCAAGTGATCTAGTGCAGGGGAAACCCTGCCATTGGCTTCTTCTGGATACATTTAGCTCTGTATCCTTCTGCAGCTTGATGATAAACAACTTGCTTTGCATGAAAAAGCTCGCCAATTAAATCTCTGGAGACTCCAGGTAGGGGTTGCTGCCAGCCAGCTTACAGGGAGCACTGAGCACGGCAGCAAAGGGACCCTCCCCTGTTGCGTTTTAAAACAGATCTGCAAATTTCACCTTGTGGGGAGGGAAATGTGGGGAGGGAAAGGCTACCATGGTGGCATACTCTGGAAGACAGAAACAAGATTCAAAGTGATCTTGATAGGGTTGGAGCCCTGGGCTGAAAGCAAAATGAAATTCATTAGGGACAAAAGCCAAGTTCTGCACCAAGGAAAAGAAACCAAATGCATCGTTACAAGATGGGGAATACTTGGCTCAAGAGTACTTGAAGTGGCAAGGATCTTAGAATGCTTGTTGATCACAAGCTGAATATGAGTCCGCAATGTGATGTGGCTGCAAAAAGGGCAAATACTATTTTAGGCTGCATTGATAGGAGCATCACCTGCAGCGCCAGTCCCCCTCCACTCAGCACTGGCCAGGCCTCACCTGGAGCGCTGCGCCTAGTTCTGGGCACGGCAGCTGAAGAAAGACGCAGGCAAGCTGGAGAGGGTTCAGAGGAGGGCAACACAGGTGATCCTGGGACTGGAGGCTCAGGTGACAGACAAGCATATTCTGGCTGAGCATCAGAAAGAGCTTCCTGACAGGTAGAGCAATGCAACAATGGAAGCAATGACCCAGGGAGGTCCTGGTCTCTCCCGCACTGGAGGCATTCAAGAGGCAGCTGAATGGCCACCTGAGTGGGCTGGTTTAACCTGGAGTCCTGCACGAAGCAGGAGGTTGGCCTGATGGCCCTCAGGGCCCTTCCAGCTCTACGAAGAATCCATATTTCTACCAGGCAATCAGGAAAAACCTACTTCAGTAGAGGAATCGCGCAAGATTCGCAGTGTATCTGTTGGTTGGACAGTCAGCTGGAAAAATGCAGCAGCCATGGAAGAGAGCAATGTCACTGGCACTTCCCTGCCCAGGTGAGCTTTCTCCCTGTTGAGCCACCAAGGAGCAAGGGGCAGCGGAAGAACATGTCCACTCATCCCTTTTGTCCTACAACCTTCCACACAAAACTTCTCTCGACTTTTCTTTGAGGAATATTTGTTTCCACAGAATCAAGAAACCACTCAGGATATGGCAGCTTCCTCTGTTTCTATGGCAACCGTGCTCAAACACTGCAAGATCTCAGAGAGAAGATTACTCTGTGTTCATAGCAGGCTACAGCTGAAGCACCTGATTAATATGAGTCCATCAATATCCCCTCTCATCCTGCTCTTCACGTTTCCCCCGAGAGCGTCGTTTTAGTCCAAGCTGCAGGCAGGCCTCAGCCCTTGTTTCCCAAATGCAGTTCTTACCAGAATTAAAAATGGAGGGATGCTTCGCAGAAGTTTAGTTCTAGGCTGTGCATCAGCAGCAGCAAGAACAGCCAGTCTCATCTACACGAGCCATTGATCAGCAGCAGAAGGAATACAAGCCCGAAGTGGTGACTTGGCCAAAGATGAGTCTGGCAGCCTGTAAGGAAAGCACACGTCACTTCCACTGGAAAAATGGGTTATAGGAGCAACTCCTATTATCTGGATGGTCATGGATTTTCCCCAATTGTAGCAAGTCATTTTGAGATCTCAGATTGTGTTCATAGATATTCAAAACTGCATTTAACCATACAATCATAGAACAGGGTCCATCTGCCTGCTCAGTGCGGGTCTGCAAGTTCAAGCGTCCCTGACAGAGGGCTCTCCAGCTGCACCTTCAATGCCTCCAGTCTGGGAGAGCCTCAGGACCTTTCTAATCATAGGTATTTCGGCAAATTAGAGACAAGCGACAAGTCAAGATAATGAGGGGCACAAAACACGTTTCCTTTCCTCTCTTGCTTGGCCTTCAGGCTTCCAGGATTAGGGTGTGCAAACAAATTTGTGCAGAAATAAACAGCTGCTCTGAAAGGAGGGAGGGAAACGTTCTTCCTTTTGGTTGGGGCAATGCATACACTGGGCGCTGCTTGTGCCATGCAAAGCAGCTGCTCAGGGGCAGAACACCCAGCCAGGTTCGACCTGCAGCATCCTCAGGTAGGGCTGGGAGGGAACTCCTTCTGAATCCCTGGAGGGCACCTGTCAGTCGGAACAATTGCTGAGCGTGATGGACCCGACCGGTGAGCCGTTCTCAGTTGAGGGCTGCTTCACATCTGCAGAAATGATCCTCTTACCAGGGTCACTAGAACATGTGCTTTGCATTTGTTCAAAGACAGGCTGGACATGCACATGGTGGGCATGTCATGAGCGGAGCCGGCTGGTGCCGGAGGTCAGACTAGATGGCCCGGGAGGCCCCTTCTGACTCGCTCTGTTTCTATATGTCTAAAGTGCATAGAATTGCAGCTTACATGCATTATATTTAAATCCCACTGTTTTTTCTTTCTTTCAAGGAACTCAAGGTGGCTTACATCATTCTCTTCCCCTCACTCTGATACTCACAACAATCCTGTGAGGTGGGTAGCTTGGGCTGAGAGGCAGTGCCATGGCTGAGCCGGGACTAGAACGCAGGTTGCTGAGTCCCAGCCCTGCACACTTAGCCGCTGCACCTCGCTGGCTCTCCTGATCTAGCCAGAGGCTCCCCGCCATGCCCACTTCAGTCGTCCGTCTCCTCCCGAATTGGCTGGGGGTCATCAGGGCTGGGGAAGCACCCCTTGCATATTCTCTGGCTTGTCAGTCCCAAGAGCAAGCACTTTGGAGGTGTCTAAGGCTGTGCTCACTGTCCTCCCCTCAGCTTTCTGCACTGGCACAGAGAAAAATGCAGGCGGGCGTACCATGCCGATGAGAAGGAAAGCTTTGCCCTTCCTTCTGCAGTCACTGCCTTTCTCAAGCCAGGCTGTGAAGGAGCCGCCAGGCTGGACCAAGGCCCACCTGGCCTGGAATTCTGTTTCTAAGATGGGTGGCCAAAGATCTCCCTGAGACCCTCACAATCACCCTGCCTCATGCATGGAATTTCATGGGGGCATGGGGGCTGATGTCCCCTTCCACTTACAAGCCTATGCTCTCCCACGGCTTCTTCCATAGATTTTATTCCAGAAAAAGAGCCCTGGCAGAGCCCTGGAATAGTGGCGGAATGCCTATGGGTTTTCAAGGCCATCCACCTAGGAGCAGCCCAGCTCTCGAGAACCAAGGGCCAGGCCAGCGAAGGCTTTGTTGCCTTGTCCCCCACTGGCTTTCTTGTGGACCGTGCCCAGCGACTTTCCTGCCTCCCAGGCCGAGGAGCATGTCTGTCGCCCACCTGCCCTGCCTCCGGAGCCTCCAGCGCACGGCACTGGCCATGCACATTTCTTTGCTGCGCCAGCTGCACTCTGTGACTGTGGGTGGGCATCTCTGGCAGCTGCGTTCATCCTGACAGCCCAGCACGCGGTGCGGTTCTGCTGAAATCCGCAGAAAGGGAACCGGGGGAAACCAAATCCATCTGTTGCAGTGACTCCCAGCCAGAGTTGCTCTGCACCCCATCAAAGACATGGCTCACGTCATCAAATCCACCCCTCCGGCTGGGACCGCCAGAGGGGCTGTTGTGGGAGGAGAGTGCGGCGAAGGGGAAGAGGAGCTAAGTACAGGGACGCCTCGTAGAAGGAAGCAAACCTCTCCGTGATACCGCCTTCTGCACCATCTTTTTACAAGTGATTCTGCCCCTTCATGATAAGGAGTTTTTTCTTTCT
The DNA here is from genome assembly GCA_023646645.1 of Varanus salvator macromaculatus. Classification (NCBI taxonomy): domain Eukaryota; kingdom Metazoa; phylum Chordata; class Lepidosauria; order Squamata; family Varanidae; genus Varanus; species Varanus salvator. Next base: position 12,191,021 of record JAIXND010000624.1, on the reverse strand, counting down.
TCCCCTTTCTGGAGCCATTCATTTTCATAGCATTCAAAGGCCCCTCTCAGCACTTCAAGAAGCAATCCCAGCTTGGAAAGCTCATCACAGACACTCGAGCATAGCCGCTGCCCTAAGCGAAACAGGAGAGGAAGGAAACACACTGGACTGCGGAAAGGAGAAAGAAATTAAGCTTGGCTGATGTGGCCATTTGAGAAGTTGAACGAGATTCTCCTTCTCAAAATAAAGCCCGCAAGACCAGCCTCCCAAGCAGTAACGATCCTGGTGAGGGTGGGGAGAGATACCCCTCCCCTGGCCAGCACCAGACTGGCCTCCTTTCCCCGAAGCCCCCTCTACCCTTGTGGTTGCCTCCATGGCTGCTCAGACAGGCATTCTGCTAGCCTGGGGGTGGCTGGCCCTGCCATCAAGCAGGGTGAGGCAGTGACCTCAGGTGGCAGACTCTGGGTGGCAGCAAGAGGGCCAAGGAGTGAACCGTGTGTGGTTCCATTTATTCCACACCTCCCATGTTAGCCTGCTGTCTGCTTGTCCAATGGAGAAGATTGTCCATCCTTAGTTGGAGGACAGATCGATTTTTAGGCCTGCCAGCATCCAGGACGAGCAACAGGATCCAGGGCAGGGCAGGGCCAAAGTCCTGTAGTTGAATCAGAGGCAGGGATGTCATCAAGGAACAGACCAAAATCAGGAGCCGAGAGTGCACGTCAGGACTAGACAGGATGCGAGCAAGCCAAAGGTGGAGCGCCAGAAAGGCAACTGAGCGGGGAGCAGGTATCTGGAGCAGGACGACTTTGCAGGAGCAGCAAAGCTGTGGCTGGCCAGTCCTGGCAGGTCCATGCGTGGAGATGTTACTGGGGGGCTGGAAGAGAGGGATCAGCTCAGTGGGAGAGGGAGTGCCAAGCGAGTGAGTTCTCTGGCTTCTCAAGTCTGTCTCCTTCCTTCCCCACCCTTGGGAAAGTAGCCCAGGTTGCTGACGGGGACTGGGCATTACTCTCACATAACCCCAGTCCTCTACCAGCTTCACTGGCTTCCCATCGAAGTCTGGGCTCAGTTCAAGGTGCTGGTTATTACCTATAAAGCCCTTAACGGCTTGGGACTGGGATACCTGAAGGAACGCCTTCTTCCATATTTGCCCTCCAGCACCTTGAGATAGGAAGCAGAGGAACCCTCCGTGAAGGATATCAGGAAGGTGAGTACCCGGAGGAGGGCTTTCTCTGCGGTGGCACCCAATCTGTGGAATGCGCTCCCCAGAGAGGTCCGCCTGGCGCTGTTGTTATTAGTTTTTTGGCACCAGGTTAAGACCTTTTTATTCCAGTGATATTTTAATACATTTTAATACTGTCTTTTCTATGTTTTTAACTGCAGCCAGTGTGGGTCAGGAATTTATTTATGTTATATTGTATGCTGTAAGCTGTCCTGAGGCTTTTTGAGAACAGGATGGCATATACATATTTTAAATAAATAAATGCGGGGAAGAGAAGTCTGGCAACCAAGGCTGATGTGGGGGCATCCAATCCTGGCCTGGGAATGAAGGGCCAGGCCTGATCTGCAGGTTTCGTGAAGTCTGGTGTGGGGATTGCTGGGGACACCCCATTTTATCACTAGGCGGTCAGCTTTAAAGGCTGGAGTGCAGAGGGGTCTCAGCACACAAATCTCTGTCAAAACGGATCCATTGACTGCAGCGAAGGTGTGACAATGTAATAAAGCTTATCGGCTCTAGAGGAGTTGCATTCAAGCTAATGCAACATCCAATTTGCTTGCTCTTTGCCTCTGTATATACGCTTGCATACCTGAACAATTCAGTTCTGTTCCAGGGACTGGGGTGGACATGCCCCAAGGTCAAGAAATGCCTAAGCGGCCTTTGTTCTGAGTGGCCTTTGATCTGAGTGGCCTTTGATAGCCACAGGATGGCTAGGATACCGCCTATGCCTAGCTAGCAGAAGGCTTATCGGCCTTCTCCTAGAAAAGTGCCATGAATACACAAAGACATGACTAGGAGACAGATAATGAACTGTCCCTAATGTCTGTAAATCAGTTAACAAAAACAACTGTATCCACAAATGTTGTGTCCGGGAGCAAAAGGTGATAATGAGTCTCAGCTCACACAAAGCACAACGAATACACAAGGTATAAAAGGCAGATGGTTGCAGTAATCGGGGCTGCACGATTTGGGCAGGATTGTTGCCCCGTGTAGTCGCCGGCTTCCATAAAGCACTTTGCGTTGGATTAATTTGGCGTTAGAGTGGTCTCTGGGTGATCTCCAAGTTACACTGTAACAAAGGAACCTGCTGCCCACACAAGATGCTAACCGTATTTGGGGCCTGCAGCTGGTATGACATTTTCCCAGGCCTCTCAAGAGACAGATGTGAAAAGACCTGACGTTTCCGCATTAGCAGCAGATCCCCGTCTCCAAGCGTGGCGCAGTTGCTGCCTCTCAGTCCAGACAGTGCTGGAGAACGGAGCCCTTCAGGCCTCCTGCTGTTTCATTCCAGGAAAGTCTGGCTGTGGAGAGGTTAGGCCAGAGGAAAGCTGTTGTTGCTTGTAGCGCAACATATGGGGCGTGAGCACTTCCAAGATGTATCGGATGCTCTCTATAGCAAATTACTGCCAATTGAGCTTGCAGACTGTGAATGGTGCCCTGTCCAAACCAAGCCATTGGGCCATTGTATGTGAGGTTGAACAGCCACTGTTCCTGGGTTACTGGTAAGCTAAATGCCATGCTTAAGATTAGGAGATTTAGATGTAAAAATGCCAACATTTTCACACTTTTCTACCATCCAGGTGTCCTGAAGTATGTGCAAGGATGTTTAAGGAATTCAGTCTTTGCACATCCCATTACAAACTGACCTGATACGCACCTCCCAGATCAAGATACGGAGAGCTACTTAGTTATTGGCTGGATTTTGGACTTGCTAAATGCCTGAGTGCAGTTATTGATTCCAAAATAAGTAAATGTGGTTTTATAATTATTAGTTTGGAGAAAAAACGGTTTAGAAATGTGTGTTTTGTTTGTTTGTGTATTTAGAGCACGCCTGTCTTGCTGTTCAATCAAAATGGGCTTACACAACAAAGGAGGCCTCCCTTCCCCATGGACTTACTATCCAGCAGACACAAAAACGAAGGAATGGAGAGGGAAAAGGAAGGCAAGCGAAGTTGGGCACCAGTTCTTAAGTTCTTAGACCAGCCTGTTCAAATGGAAATTTCAGCAGGGGGCGGAACCAGCCAAGCCAGCAAGGACAGACCCCTCTCAAATTAGGAGGGCCCTGGTCAAAGTCACACCTCGTGGCATTTGTGCAGCTCCAGGCAGAAGCTGGGATCAGTTCTAGCCAACCGTCCATGCCTGCCTTTTCCAGCAGATGCTGGTGCTGCCACCGATATTCCTAGCCCCATTTGCACAGCCAAGCAAGCACGTCATTCCATGACAGTGTGCAAGCAGCAACTCGGATTTAATGTCTAAATGGAGGATAATATCAGAAAGGGAAATCCGTGCTGGCAAACGAGCAGGCAGGTGTGAATGAAATCCGTGCAGGCAGAGATTTTAGTTTCTGAAATCGGATGGAACAGCAGTAATTGCTCAGGACTTTGACTTAATCCTTTACAAGGTGAGCTGTAACTCTAGGAGATGAAGCCTACATGTGCTTGTTTGGCAGAAAGCCCTGCTGGAGTCAGGGGGGCCTCTCCCTGCCCCCGTACTCGTTCTTTTCTTCAGGAGGGCACCTATCCGAGGGCCCGTGCAGGACTGGGCTGCCCCTTCTTGGATGCTGCAGGGCTCACTCCAGGGGCAGGGGGTGGGGGGCTGCTACGCCATCAAAACCCTCCGCCCAGTGTCAGCACACGCTTGCTTTCCTCCTCTTTCCTGCATCTGCTGAATCGCCTCAGCAGGATCTTCCTCAGTTTCAGATCCCATCAAGGCCAACAAGAGAGGCCTGACTATGCTTAGCCACCCCATCCACATAAGCAGCTGAGTGGCCTGTTGGGAGAGGGTCCGAGGGACTGAGAAAGTGACGCACGTCAGCATTGCCACTACATAGCCCAGCAGCACAGAAGAGAGCAGAGTTGGCCGCCACGGAGAGGGTAGCGCAGGCGGCCACTTTGGCAGGCCCTGCACCTGACCAAAGGGGCTCCCCTTCCCCACTGCCCTTGCCTCTCGCTCTGATCCTGGCCAAGGGGAGACGCAGGATATGCCTCCACCTGCTTCCTGCCTGGCCCTCTGGCTTGGAAGGAAGCAGGAAGGAAGGGAAGGGAAGGGAAGGGACAGCAATGATGAGAGAGAAGCGCAGGGGCAGCTGGGGACGGTTCCTGGTGGGGGGCAGACCAGTGCTGCGCAGCAAGGGCTGCAGCTCGGTGCGAGAGCACATGCTTCACTTTCAGGAAGCCCCTCCTGCCATTCGGGGCATCTCTGGGGGCACTTTACATGGGGCATCTCTCCTGCGTCGTAATGCCCGACTCAGTGGGATGTCACCTGGTGTCGCCCCAACTCTCCTCCTTGCACCCTTCCTGCCATGCCATCCCCAATTTCCTTCAGCCCGTTAGACTGTGATGTTTGTATGCGTTGCAGCTCCACCACGATGCAGGATTGGTGTGTGCTAAACTTGTGGTCGCGCTCAGGGGCCCGGAGCAGCATCTTCAGTCACTTGGTGCGGAAGAGGAAGTGCCTCCTTAGTTATTTATTTATTATTTATTTTCCGGTTTATATCCTGCCTTTTTCCTGCAAAGGGCTCAAGGCAGCTTACATCCTTCTCCTCCTCCATCTCATCCCCACAACAGCAACCCTGTGAGGTAGGTTGGGCTGAGAGTCTGCGACTGGCCCAGAGTCACCCAGTTGGCTCCATGGCTGAGCGGGGACTCGAACCCAGATCGCCTGAGTCCCAGTCCCACGCTCTTAACCACTACACCACGCTGGCTCTCTTTTGGGGGTGCCAGCAAAATAACAGCTGATCCTTCAGTTGCTTTCCTGTCTCTCCCACACCACAGCTTCTCTCTCTGGCTTGCAAATGCAAAGCTTTTCCCCCTTCTTTCACTGGTCCTTTGGAAAAAACGCATTTTCAGTGGCTTTCAAGCTTCCCCAGTTAGTTTCTTTTGGTCTTGAGCTCAAGAACCGACCAGCTGAAATGTGTGTAGACTCAGAGGTAAATGACACCCTCTTTGGTGGCCTTACTCACAAATAAGCCATGCCGACCAATGGAGGCTAGTGGGGAAGTCAGCCCAGGAGAGGGGATGCACTTGCTGCTTCAGCACAGCAGAGGGAATGAGGGCGCTGGTCCCACTTCACCCTGCGGCAAGACCGCCGCCTCTCGCCGCCTCTTCCTCCTGTAAGGCACTTTTCCCCTGGGAAAAGGAGTTCTTTGCTTTCTGTTTGCAAGTCTGCACTCCCGTGATCCTTTGCTACTTGTTAATGGATTTTAAAAGAAATCACAGCACGCGGCTGCTGACACATGGAAGGGGTTCCGGGTGGGCTGTGCCCCAGGCAGGCCGAGCAAGAGCCCGTCTGGAGAAGCTCCGCCGGCCAGGCAGCCGTCTCCTGTGTCGCTGCTCCCAGCCGGATGGAGGGACGTGGCCACGGCGCAGTCCTTCTCAGGCGGAGGGAGGGAGCCTCTGGCCGCACACAAGTTATCGCGCCAGTGCATAGCACCATGCCAGGCTCCAGAACACACTTTGAGAATTATCCGTTCTTGTGTCATTAGTTACATTTCTGTACTGCCCAGTAGCCAAAGCTCTGGGCAGCTCACAACAATTAAGCCATAAAATGCAATGCGACAAGGCATAAAATAAAAGTTTAACGCTGCGGGATAAACCCAGCCTCAGTGCAAAGCTGAAAAATGCAGGCGCACGTGGAAATCACTGCCAATGAGCGACGGCAGCAAACTGGCCGGCCGGGCTTATCGGGAGCCAGTCCAGAGCACATGCTTTCGATCCAGTCAGTTTATGTGCCGACTTAGCCCAGCAGTGTTTACTCTGGCTGGCAGCCTCGCAGGGTCTCAGGCTGGAGGGCTTTCGTTTCATCACCACCTGCTGCCAGAGGTGCTGGGGGCAAACCAGGCGCCACCTGCTTCTTGAGAGCGCAAAGTCACGGACTCTTGGCCCAACCTACCTTGCAGGGTTGTTGTTGGGATAAGCAGCAGGAGGGAATAATGCAAGCTGCTTTGAAAGAAGTGGGATAGAAATCTAATAAATCAGTAAAGCATCAGAACTGCTTCTCATCTTTTTAACTCTCTATTTTTTAACCTAGTTAAGTTTGGGCCGGCATAGGCTAGATCAGGGTGGGGGGTGTGAAAGAGTCAGCCTCAAAGTTAACTCAGAGGTCAAAAGTTTACATCAAGTCAAGAAGATGTGCTCCCAGAGTGGGAGATTATAAAGTTTGGTAAAAAGGTGAGGGAGCTTTATTTATTTTTTTTTAGCTTTAACTCAGGACACAGAAAGCGAAGTTTGGGGAAACGAACAAGAAAATGCCCTGTTGATTTCTTGACTGGTTAGCATTGGGGACAGAGAAAAAACGATTTGGGGTGCAGCCCTTTCCACTGGGACCTTGGTGGCTGGAGGCCCCGATCAGGAGGGGCAGCGGAGGCAGCCCTGTCTGCTCGCTCTCCTGGCTACAGGCGTTGCCAGACAGGCCTGTTAGTCTCCCGCAGGGGCACTTCAGCCAGAGAAGGAAGAGGGTGGACACCGCTTCCGGCCTCTCCAGTCTCCTCCAGTCCCGCGGAAGGTCCCCTCACACCCCTTTCCAGGGCTGAGTGCCAACCCCAGCGTGGCAGCCGGTGCAGTTCTCTCTGGCCAGCTACCAGGAGCATGGGAGCAGGTCCGATCTCTGACCCCCCCGCCCGGTTCTGTCTGACCTTGGCGAGGACACCTTCCCTGGGACCACATGATTGCATGCTTACACAATTGAAGCCAAAGGCAAGAGAAGCAGGGAGTCACCGGGAAAGACGACCAGCGTTCTAAAGCAAAGAGAGAGAAAGGGCAAGGACAGTACGATCTGGACTGCAGAACAGGAACATGGTCTGCTTAGGCTATCTGGATGCATCTTTGCTGGTTGCTTTGCTCCCCTGTAGTTCTTATCCTTTTTTTGTGGTTTGCGTGTATCCATCAGCCCTTCAGACACCTTGTTGGAAGGAATGTGGGAAAGAGAGGCTGGTCACGAAGACCACAGGGGCTGTTCCGGTTGGACTTGCCACCACAGGTTCTGCTGCCCTGTGGGAGTTTCCCGAGAGAGGGTCTGGGGTATGAATGGCCAGACATCTTCTCCTGGGCAAATGCTATTTTGGGATGCATTACTAGAAGCATAGGGGGATACAGGTGGCGCAGTGCTTGAAACCGCTGTGCTGCTGGGCTGGTTGATCGAAAGGTCGCCAGTTCGAATCTGCACAATGGGGTGAGCTCCCGTGCTCCGTCCCAGCTCCTGCCAACCTTGCAGTTCGAAAGCATGCAAATGCAAGTAGATAAAAAGGTGCCACTTCGGTGGGCAGGTAACAGCATTCCGTGCACTTCGGTGTTTAGTCATGCCGGCCACATGACCACGGAGACCGTCTGCGGACAAACGCTGGCTCCCTCGGCCAGGAAACGGAGATGAGCACCGCCCCCTGGAGTCAGGCATGCCTGGACTTCACGTCAAGGGGAAACCTTTACCTTTACCAGAAGCATTACTTCCAAATCACAAGAAATAGTAGTTCCTCTATACTGCTCACTAGTCAGACCTCACCTGGAATGCTGTGTCCAGTTCTGGGCACCAAGATTTTGAAAAGATGCAGAAAAATTGGAAAGTGTCCAGAGGAGGGCAACAGGAATGATCCAGGGTTAGGAAACACTGCCCTGTGAGGGGAGACTGAGAGAACTGGGCATGTTCAACCTTCAGGAGAGATGACTGAGGGGGTCCATGGTATCCCTACATAGGTACCTCAAAGGCTGTCCCAAAGAGGGAAGTCAGGATTTCTTGCTGATGCCAGAGTGTAGGACACAGAATAATCAATTCAAGTTGCGACAACCCAGACTGAAGCTGGACATCAGGACCAGTTTCCTCACTTTCAGAGCAATATGACAGTGGAACCAGCTGCCTGGAGAGGTCGTTGGCTCTCCCACACTAGAGGCATCCAGAAAGATACCGGGCAGCCATCTGCGTGGGATGGTGTAATTTGTTGTCCTGCAAGAGCAGGGGGTGGGCTCAATGGCCTTCATGGCCCCTTCCAGCTCTACTGTTCTAGGATTCTAGGATTCCTAGCTGCACTTGCTCTGTCTCCACCTGCCTGCAGGAAGGAACCTGGTGATTCAACAAACAGAAAAGCTTGACTATTGTAATGTTGTTGCTTTTCAAACTTGTCAGCTGCCTTGGTAGATTTAGATCTTGAAAGGTGCTTTGCCTAGTGAAGAGCTGTTTACCCATTTTCTTTCCTGCTCCTCAAGCAAGGTCCTGAGGAGTTTTAACTCTCCCACTTCTGCTTCATGCCACTGGGGAAGGTCGACACGAGAAAGAGATCAAAGAGTCATGGAGTGGCAATTGTTTAGATCTTAAACCAAGCAGGAAAATGCACTTTTATACAGACTGTCTTCATTCTCCTCCTTATACAGTCAAGTATGCTGACTTGATCTGTTTGTTTCCAGTTCCATTTGGGGAAATCTGACCTTCCGTAGCCCACGTGAAAGAACTTTGCAGAGACGGATATTTCTGTGGTTTTGGAGGGATGGCCTCTCTAGAACCTTGGCATGTCCCTCAACTAATAGAGTTTATATACCGTATTTTTTGCTCTATAAGACTCACTTTTCCCCCCCTCAAAAGTAAGGGGAAATGTCTGTGCGTCTTATAGAGCGAATATGTGTGTGCAGTAAGTCTGTCAGATGTGCAGCCCGTGGGGAAGTGATGGGGAATGTGCCTGTGATTATGTGCCCATTTGATTCAGAATATTTTTTTTTCTTGTTTTCCTCCTCTAAAAACTAGGTGCGTCTTATGGTCAGGTGCGTCTTATAGAGCGAAAAATACGGTACTTTAGGGTTTCCTCTCTCTCTCTCTCTCTCTCTCTCTCTCTCTCTCTCTCTCTTTCTTTCTGCCCCCACACATAATTAATAGATCTGAGGCATATTGCAGAATATGAAAAAGCAAATACTATCACAATGTAAGCACCACCTCCACAACAACAACGCTCAGGAAACCATAAAAGTCACCAGACTAAAAAAGACACTGTTACATGTATACTACTTAGGAGCTCCTATCTGGGACTTGAGAGGGTGGGAACTCTGGTAATGTGGCTCCCGGCAGGACAGCCCCCTGGCCAGAAAAACAGCACTTTGCAGCAGCTTGATCTGCTAGAATTAGCAAGCCCAGCTTCTTGCGATATAGAGATAAACATAAAAATCTGCAAAGCTGGCTTTAGAGAGGGCTCTAGGTAATAACCTCTGCAAAGCTGCTGCAAAAGACGCAGGAGCAAGAGCTGATTGATAACATGGCAGCCCGTTGGCTTCCATTTGAAGAAGATCCTATTTCAGACTCGGCTGGCCTCACCTATAAACATGTCAAAACCCTGAAAAAAGGCAGAGGCACCGATGGAGCCCATACTTTCATCAGATGGAGTCCTCATGTGCTCAAGCAAGTGGCTGAGGCGTTGCAGGGACCCATCAACCAACTAGGCAGAATAGTCCTGCTAATGCAGGAGCTTCAGAAACGAAACAGCGCGACACAAAACTATGCTAGGTTACCCTGCCCATGGTTCCACCTGCGAGCCCTGTCCCAAGACCGGCTCTGGCTTGGGCCCCATGCCCTGAGTGCTGCATTCCTCCAAAGCCAACAACTCCAGAACATGGTCAGAAAAAAGCAATTGGGCTACAGGTGTGACCACTGAATCTCCCCTGTTCCCCGACTCCATCTCCCACTTAGATCCCATTTCAGTGCTCATTTCTCAAGTTAATAGGATGTAGCATCTTGTCTGTTCCTTTTAACTGTGCTTAGATTGGGTTTTTTGAACAAGATGAGTATTTGCTCTTCCACTTTCTTTCAAAGGCTCATATTTACAGAGGGGGGAAGCAAGGGATGCATTTTCGAGGCTATCGATTTCCACCCCCCCCAGCTCAAGTGAGAGAGTTGCTGATCTTAGCCTTCTCTGCTTAATAGGATAATCATTTTGGGATGCTAGGGCCGTGGCCTGCATTTGCAATAGACATAAAGCAAGACAATTTGAGCTGGTCGCATAAGAGGATTAAAGCAATGTCAGGAAGTTTGGACATCAGAGAAGGACAAATGGCTTTCTGTGGAGAGAGCAAACGGGATCAGAAAATGCTCCAGGCTGAAGAGGCGGCAGGGATGAGCAGCACAGCTTAGGATGGAATGCCAGTCCAAGGAATGTTGCATGGAGTATCAGGTGGGAATGAGCAACTCTGAGCATATCTTTCCCTGGCTACTGAGCAGGCAAACCCTGCTGCACTTGCTCCCTGCTTGAGGCTTCCCCGTATCCTCCGGTGTCCGTGGTGGGAGCTGAAGGCTGGGCCTGGTCTGGTCCAAAAGGCCCCTCAGTCCTCATAGGCAGCCTCACCCAGCCTGGATTAAGCGCCAGGCCGTCCTCAGGGGTCTGACTAGCAGGCATGAAACACCTCCCTTCTACTGCTTCGGAGGAAAGGTTCAGGAAGGTCCCACAAACAGATGCTGCCCCATCACCTACCATGCTCTAGGGGTACTATCCAACCAAGTGAAGCCATTAGGACCATAGAAACAGAGCGAGTCAGAAGGGGTCTCTCCTGCCATCTAGTCTGACCCTCGGCTCTAGCTCATGATATGCCCACCATGTAGATGTCCAGCCTATCTTTGAACACCCGCACCGATGGGGCCTCAACGACCTCACCTGGAAGCCCACTCCACACCCTCAGGGTCCTGACTGTCAGGAAGTGCTTCCTGGCATCCAAATTGAACCTTGGCTCCCTGAGCTTTGCTCCATTGGAGCGCGTCCTGCTTTCCTCTGCAGGGGAGAACAGGCCTCTCCCCATCTCCATGTGACACCCCCTCACATACCTGTATGTCGCCAACATGTCCCCTCTGAGTCTCCTCTTCTCCAGGCTGAAGAGACCCAGTTCCCTCAGTCTCACCTCATACCCCATCCCCTGCAAACCAGCCACCATCCTTGTGGCCCTACGCTGCACTGACTCTACCCTGGCTATATCCTTTCTGTAATGAGGGGCCCAAAACTGAACACAATACTCCAGTTGCGGGCGCACCAGAGTCGTATGGAGTGGTAGTAATACCTCTCTCGATCGAGATTTTTAGGATGGGGCATCTAATAAGCCCCTCGGCTGGCCATGAGGCCCCCCCCACTGATTGGGTAGGATGGACCACTCTCTCTTTCACCACTCCTCTCAGGCATCACTCCAGTCGGAGAGCGAGGGACGGTTGAGATGCACAGAGCTGGATGGGAGCTTGGACTGGGTCATAGTCCAGACCATGCAGACTCTGCCATGCACCAGCTGCGTCCTGGGCAAATGCTTTCAGCTTCAGCACCTCCGGCCACGGAGAGCCCCCCCCCCCATCCCAGGACAGCCTGCTCACGCTCAGCGGGCTCTTCCCGTTAGGGAGCTTCTCCTGGAGATGCACCAGAATCTGCTTCTGTGCCGTTTCCAAGCAGCGGGTCTACTCCTGGCCTCAGCAGCTGCAGGCCCGAGTTTGCTTCCTCAAGGTGCACCTGAGGCGTCTTGCATGCTGAGCTTCCGATGATTAATCATGCTCTTCTTTGACTCTAGTGGATCACCTTTGGTCACTTTATGCCCTTTGTTTTTGAATACACAGCCAGCGCAGATTACAGGGCCCCCTGCGGCCCCTTCATGCTGGGTTTTGGTCCTTGCAATTTCTGCCAAGGGCATGTATGCACTTATTTAGCAGATTATATCCTACCCTTTTCTTGTTTAAAGAACTCAAGCTGTTTTCTTCATTCTCCTCCTCCTGCTCCCAGTCTTATCCCCACAACAGCAACCCTGTGAGGGGGGTCGGGCTGAGAGTCTGTGCCTGGCCGAGTCGCCCAGTGAGCCCCCTGGCTGAGTGGGGACCAGAACCCGGGTCACCTGAGTCCCAGACCAGTCTCCTGACCACCACGCCACACTGGCTCTCTGTAGATAAACTGGACATCAGGTACCTACCTATCCAAAGACTTTTTTCAAAATAATCAAGAAATCACAATACGGTCACATTTTATTATATAATAAATCACAGTAATGTATGAATCATAATACATAAATAATGACCAAAGAAGCAATTTCATATTTAACCCGTCGAAGCTGCAGGCCGGCCATCTCTGCCTGGGAGACCAGAGCGCTGCAGATGGGGAAGGCGCCATGGGGGCGGGCGGGCGGCGGGCTAGCGAGGAGCCCCGCAGCCACCCGGGCTGCTGCACGGCTGCAGTCCCAACCGGTCCGTGGGACCTCTGCCTGGACCGCGTCCAAGGGATTTATGGGCCCATCTCTCCGCCCACGGACATCCTGCCGGGACCAGCCCTTGAGCACGCGGCGCGGCGCGGCGCACAGCCGTGCGCGCATCGCACGCTGAGATGTGCGCTTGCGGCAAAGCCCCGCCGCAGGGACGGTCAGCGCCGGGTCCCAGGCCCGCCTCTGCGCTCGGTTCCCGCGGCTGATGCCGGCCCGGCTCCGCCAAACGCGCTCGCCCGGCCGGAGCGCGCAGCGAGGCTTGCGGCGAGCCTTCGCCTCCACCTCCTGGTCGGAGCCGGGAGTGCACGGCGTGGCTCGCCTGGAAGCTGCCCCGTTCCAGGGAACGGGGGAAACGGCATTTGCGGCCTCCCGCAGGCCGCCAAGATGAAATGCTCCGCTGCTCAGCAGCCAGGCTGCAGAGGGGTCGAGGCTTGCAGCGCGCCATCTGTTAGATCCCTTTCAGGATGCGGAACGTGCCCAGCTGTGATCAGCCTGCGGCTCCCGTAATCTCTCATAGGCAGCTATGCTGGCGCGGACTGATGGGGGCTGCAGTCCAGCAACACCTGAAGGCCACGGGTTCCATTTCTGTGGTGGTCTGATTTTGTGGCAGCCGCAATTTGATTTGCAGGAACTGGCAGGTGCGCTGCTCCTTCTCTCCAGGAAGCACCACGAGATGCCAGCTTGCAGCTTGGAGGCCCTGATCGGAAGAGAGGCATTTTCTTCCAGGCCTTGTTTCCCTTCCACTTGACCCTCCGCACCTTAGTCCCTGTGGGCTTCAAGAGAAGTGTTTCATGTTGGAAACTAGGGGACATTCCTGGCTTGCCAGGGTGGAGCCCTAGAAGGGGGGCGGTGCTGCTGCCTGCCTGGCTCCAGGCACCGCTCCAGATGCCCCCTGATCCGGCTCGATCCCCCTACAGGTAACCCGGAGAGAAGCCTCAAGTTGTGGAAGAGTTCTCCCGATACAGTTGTCATCTTCCCCGTATCTCAAAAGCAAGTCCTTTCCTGGCTTTATATAGTCCTGTGTGTCACCCAGAGAGTGACATAGATAGGGCGACTCATAAATACATTTACAACAACGTCAAGGTACTGGGAAGACTCATTAAGCCTCCAATTGTGCCTTGGTTTTGCCCTGTGATAGTAAATAAAGAAGAATAATTCACAGGATCCAACAGAAAAAAGGATGCCTTCCATGTATGGTATCGGCAACTGGGAGGGAAGGAATGAGGTACCCTATTCTCAGCTGGGTATGGTTCAGTTGAAGCACCTCACAATTCCCTGATTTACCCTCTTCTCAGTTGGGTACACGTGGACTGACTGGGATGGGAAATCTTCCTTATGAAGAAGAGCTAAAGAGGGTGGACCTTTTGTTTAGAAGTGAAGGCCATTGAAGTGGGATACAGGCATTCTGCACACCTCTGAATGGACCAGATGCTCTTCTCCCTCTTAGCAATGGCAATGGAGAGACAGAGTCCAGTGATGGTGGTTGCCAATAGACTTCTTTGCACAAGCTATTCCTGCCACAATAAGTGCTGGGCGAGGGGCACCAGCATGACGAAGGGGCAAGACGGATTCATCAAGGAGAGGCCTCTCCAGGCAACCCAAGCTGAGCTGGGCGTGGGTTTGATCCGGCAGCTCAACTCCCGTCCCATTCCTATAACTTCATCTATGATGCTCCTTTTGGATCCTCAGGTGCTTCTTGGGGCCAAACCATTTGTCTTCAGAGGGCTTCCTCTCCCACGAATGGAGCAAGATTAACCTTCATTGTCCTCACCTCTTGGGATCCAGCCCCTGACCCCCAGCCAGTTTTCATGGGGTCACAGAAGAGTAGAGCTGGAAGAGGCCTACATGGCCGCCAGGTCCAGCCTGTTCATTGCAGGGCTCCAAGTTAAAGCATCACGAGATCTGGGCAAGCCATGAAATTCAGGTGGCCAACACAGGGAAGACCTTCCTTCTTGCCCCTGAACCCTTCTCCACAAGAGGCTCTACATCCATCGCTCCTGCTTTATTCTTCCTCTGCCCAGCACCCTCCTAAGACCAGGATCTGCCCACCAGCGCTGTGTCCCGCTGGGTCATACCAACTGCCTTTCCAGCATGGTGGATTCCCTCTAGCACAGCAGTCTCTCTCCTTGGCTATAATATATAATGCAGACTCCAGAAAAGCACTGCTTCCTGGCATTCCTATCCCTCTTAGATTCTCTCCCTTCTTTTTATAGGGACTTGAATTTCTAGACCTCTTGACTTGTCTGCAGCATTGACTAAATGACCTGAAATGACTGAAATCAGAATGAGATTAGTGTGATGGAAGATGCCAAGGAAGATGGTTCAGAATCTGAAGCTTGTGCAGGATGTAGCAGCCGAATTAATACCTGGGGCCCACAGAGAAGATACACAGCCAGTTCAGCTCTGCTTTGGCCCTCATTCCAGGTGCTGGTTTTGCCCCGCAAAGCCTCGCACAGCTCCCAATCGCAAGCTGCTCTGACACTATGCTCAGCCTCTGGGGCTTCCCTTTCAGGGCCAACTCCAGGGGAGGACTGGGGCTTTCTCTGTGGTGGCCCCTGTCTGTGGAACGGCCCCCCAGGGTGGCCTGCCTGGCACCAACCTTGTCATCTTTTTGGCTCCATGTGGGAACAGCCCTTTATGCTGAGCTACCCTCAGGCTTGGGGGATTATGTGTCCCAGGTGTTTCATTTTCTATGGGGTCATTTCTTACAGTACATTTTAGCTGTTTTAAAGCTTTTTAGGGCTGTTTTGATTTTAGGGTATTCGTATTGAATCTTATTGTTTTGCTGATGGATTGTTCTAAACTGTCAGAGAGCTATGGAGGAGGAAAGAGAGAGAGAGAGAGAGAGACAGACAGACAGACAGACAGATGGAAAGACGGGATAGGAAAGATGGGAGCAGAGGGGAGGGGAGGGAGGGAGGGGAGGAACGTGCACAGAGGGTTGTCTGCCAAATTACAGCATCTTCCTTTCCACTTTCTTCTGCTCTTGTGCCTTTAACTGCTGATGCACAGCAACTGAGCAGAAAGATAAGCAGATGTGTACACCAAGTGAACAAGATTATTTCACATGTTGGATTGTTCGGCGCTCCACGGTGCTGGCCTCATCTTCAGGGAAAGGGCTGTGTGCAGCCAGAGGCTTCTGGAAAGGACCTCGGGAGCATGCGTGTTCCCCAGCGGCTGCCTCCAGGCAGTGGCACATGAAGAAGGCCTCCCACACGTTCCCCAGGGACAGTCGACGCGTCAGTCCCCTCCTGGACATTCTGGTGGCCTTTTCCTGCAAGGGCCTCTTATGGGTTGCTGGCCCCCCTCAGCACATCATTCGCCCCTTGATGGAGTGATTTGCTTGGGTGCCCAGGAACGCATCGCTTTCCCACTGGTTGGAGCTCCTCGTCGCTTGCCTGGTGAGCTGCGGTTGGACCACCCACCAGCCAAGCATCCGAGCCTCTTTCTCCACCTGTGTTACCCCTTCTAAGACGGTAGCAGACAGATGCGTACCCTCCTGGACAATCTGGATTTCAAACTGTGAAGACTGCCTTCCAAAGGTGCCCCTTGTCAGGAAAGTCCTGTTCTCCTTCACATGCATTCACGTAGGAGGTTTCTGCAATGTGCGTCAGTAAGAACTCCCAGGGCAACGCACAATAATATGATAAAAGTAATGCAGATATAAAACAAAAGAACACAGCAGGGAGGAGGAATTAAAATGAGATTGTAAAAGGAGCAGAACAAATAAAAATGTGACATTGGAAGCTAGAATGCCCAGACCAAAAAAGGCTCCAAAATCGCATGAGAGTTGGTGTCAGGATGGGTGCGCTGGAGGGGGCTTTCCGCTTAGGATGGCCGGGGTAATTCTGCCAGCTCTTCCGGGTTCTGTTTGTTCCCTTGTTTCCCCAGAATGATGTTTGTGGCCTCTCATTTAGCATGATCTGGATGGGAAATGTATAAATGCTATGCATCTCTCAAGCTAGAAAAAATGTATACTGGCAAATATAAGGAAGGGCAGACAAGCATCACACTGCAATACACAATACTGAAGCCTGGGTCTTTGTGGGAAGCCGTGTGGGAATCTAAACCAAACTAGATTTTTCAAGGGATGCGTGGTTTCTGCATCTCATCTCTCCATTGCTCTCAAACCTGGTAAAAGGTGACACATGCCAAAGGCACAATCATACTCAAGGGGGTTCCCGACTGGCTCAGTGGGTGCCGCTCAGAGATAGCAGGGGAAAAGGAATACCTGGGTGTGCAGGTACCCGTGGCAGTCACTTTCTGTAATGTCCACTTGTGCCATCTCTCTCCTCCTGCTCTGAGATGAACGGTGATGCTCCATTCCCAAAAGACAGGAAGATTGCTGAACGGTGCCAGCCAAAGAGGCAGATGATCTGTCTCTGCCATATTTGAGGGAGACTGCTGCATCTCACTGTTCTTTCAAAAATCAGCATTTTTATTTGCAGATCACGAAACTCCGCCGCGCCTTGGAAGATTCAGCTCTTCAGATCTGGAGAGCAGAAACTGCCTTGGACTTCATGGGCTTTGCGGTTCATGTGCAAGAAGTGTGGCCGAATGTTCTCCTAGCAGCACCTCCTCAGTTCCTGCACATCAGCGTTCCCTCTGGGACCCTCCAACAGCCAGGAAACAGCAGCTCAGCTATAGCAGGAATGCAATGCATGCTGCTACTGGGTGAACTCAGAAGCTTTGAAGACGCTCCCGTGCTTCCCCTTCATCCATGCCAATGGCACCACCATTTGCCACTTCTAGGAGCAGAGCGATAACTTGATAATGGGCCCCATTTGACAGAGTCCGATGAGGTCGAAGAAGAAAGGTAGTGGTTTTGCCCTGGAGACCTGCTCCCTGAATCAGGAAGGGCAGTGCAAAAACATAGATAAACTATTTCATAGGAGGAAAATACCCCTCTTCTTCCTTTTTACTGTTATCCTACTAGAATTAAAAAACGTACTTTTATTAAGAATAAAATGGATGTGTAACATCCTTGTGAATAAGTTTGTGTTGTATTTTATGTTACTAAATCACCAATGTCTATATCTTTAAATTCTATCAAATATTCAAAAACCTTTCCTCCATTATTATGAACTCTCTTCCCAGAGTTGCTCTCCTAATGTCTTTGCAAAAGAGTTAATTGTCAAATCAAATCTCTTTCTAATTACTTTATACTTCTGTGGGATTTTCATTATAGCAATTGGCTTTATGGACTCCAGTGGTTCTCAGCTTTCCTTTACCAAGTCAATCTCGCCAGGTGCCTCTTTGCTTTTCCATGTCTTAGCAAATAAGATACTGGCTATTAAAAGAATGCACACGACCTCCTCTCACTTTTCATTAGTCATTCAGTCATTCACATATTTTCGCAAGTATACTGTTGGCTCTACAGCTAAAGAGACCCTTCCAGTGCCTTGTAGCTGGTTTGCCAATGCAACCCGAGGTCTGATCCATGCACGCAACATTGTGTGGCAACATGGTGCGATGCCACAGAAATACAGAGAAATTCCATAATATGGAGAACAGGAGGATGGAACGTGGGCTTCAAAGTCAATCCATATTAAGAGGAATGTCCACTTGTTGGTTTCCCTTACATTAGCCTCAAGGGGAAAGTGAGGGGGAGAGAAAACATCTCATTCTTGGCTGGGAGCCAGGCCCTCCTCTTTCTCACCAAGAAAACCCTGCAGCTTCACTGCAGCCACAAGGTGAGGCTCAAGTCAGAGTGAACGACGTGCGCTTCTTCACCACCCAGCAAAACTCCAGCCCTGCTCTCCAGAAGCCTTTCCCTGTCCATGTTAGCAGAGCCCTGGGGAATGCTGCCGGGCAACCTGCAGAGAGTAAGGATGGTCGGGATGTTTCACAGGCTGGGTCTGGCGGACTCTGGGCCTCCCAAGCAGAGATGAAGTTCAGTCCCACTGCCCATTCCTTGTGGGTGGAATCTCCCCGTCTCTGCAGCCCCAGCCTGCATGGCCTCGCAGCAAATACCCGTTCCCTGGAGTGCTAGTCTTCCGGCTGGGATCTAGTCCCTGTTCGGCCTTGAAGCTCACAGCATGACTTTGGGCCAGTCATGGAGATGCAGCCCAGCCTTCCTCAAAGGGCTGTTGTTGTGAAGATAGACTTAGGAGCTTCCTAAGTTGCCTTGGACTTCTCATAAGAGGAAGAAACAAATGCAACGTATCAGCAGCAGCAGTGTAAACTGCACGAGTGTTGCATCTCCAGCAACTGCCCCAAGATAAGTGCTGAAGCACGAGGTGTCCAACGCCACTGCTGTATTCATAGAAACATAGAAACAGAGCGAGTCAGAAGGGGCCTCCTGGGCCATCTAGTCTGACCCCCGGCTCCAGCCAGCTCCGCTCACGACATGCCCACCATGTGGACAGCCAGCCTGTCCTTGAACACCCGCACCGATGGGGCCTCAACGACCTCTCATGGAAGCCCATTCCACACCCTCGGGGTCCTGACTGTCAGGAAGTGCTTCCTGGCATCCAAATGGAACCTGGGTTCCCTGAGCTTTGCTCCATTGGAGCGCGTCCTGCCTTCCTCTGCAGGGGAGAACAGGTCTCTACCCATCTGCATGTGACAGCCCCTCACATACCTGTATGTCGCCAACAGATCCCCTCTGAGTCTCCTCCAAGCTGAAGAGACCCAGTTCCCTCAGTCTTGCCTCATACGGCATCCCTTGCAAACCAGCCACCATCCTTGTGGCCCTACACTGCACTGACTCCAACCTGGCTATATCCTTTCTGTAATGAGGGGTCCAAAACTGAGCACAGTACTCCAGTTGCGGGCACACCAGAGTCGTGTAGAGTGGTAGTAATACCTCTCTCGACATAGAAGCCACACTTCTGGCTATGCAACCAAGGGTGGCATTCACCGTCTTCACCACCATTCAGCCTGCAGTCAACCAGTACCCCGAGGTCCCTTTCACAAGTTCTGCTCTCCAGCCACTTGTCCCCTAACCTGTACTTATGACAGCTATTCCTATGCCCCAAGGGCAAGACCTTGCACTTCTCCACACTGAACGCCATCCTGTTGTCTCCTGCCCACTTCCATAGTCTGTCCAGATCCTTTTGGATCTGGTGTATCTGCTCCTCAGTTGTGGCCACTGCTCCAGTTTTAGTGTTGTCTGCAAACTTGATTAGCAGACTGTTCACCCCTTCTTCCATGTCATTAATGAAAAGATTAAACAGGATCGGCCCCAGGACAGAGCCCTGGGGGACCCCGCTTGTCACTGGCCGCCATCCCAATGATTCCCCGCTAATGGTTACCCTCTGCTTTCGGTCAGTCAGCCATGCCCTAATCCACCGGACAGTGCTTTGGTGTATCCCAAAACTCCTCAGTTTCTCCACCAGGATATCATGGGGCACTGTGTCAAAGGCCTTGCTGAAATCCAGGTATACCACATCCACTGCATCCCCTCCATCTAGCCATCTTGAAACCTTGTCATAGAATTCCACAAGGTTTGTCTGGCAGGACCTGTTTTTGCGGAAGCCGTGTTGTGTGGTTGTCAGCCTCCCTTCCCTATCTAGCATCACTAGATCTCTCTCTATTATGAGCCTCTCCATTGTTTTTCCTACAATGAACATAAGGCTAATCAGTCTATAATTCCCCATGTCCTTCCTACTACCCTTTTTGAAAATTGGAATCACTGACGCCACCCTCCAGTCCTCTGGAACTTCACCCGTTCTCCACGAGGTCTCAAAAATGGAGGCCAGCGGGCATGAGAGAACCCCTGCCAACTCTCTTAGTACTCTCAAGTACTAAGGCTGGACATGCACATGGTGGGCATGTCATGAGCGGAGCCGGCTGGTGCCGGAGGTCAGACTAGATGGCCCAGGAGACCCCTTCTGACTCGCTCTGTTTCTATGTTTCAAGTGTAACCCGTCAGGGCCTGGCGCCTTTGTAATGTCCAATGCCCTGAGGAGCCCCTCGACTTCAAGGGGGGTGACTCTAATCTGTGCCCCTAAGTCCCTAGCCTCATCTAATCTCCTATACGGATATCCCCTGTCCTGCTTTGGGGAGAACACAGAGGCAAAATAGTCATTTAGCATCTGTGCCTGTTCCCTCATATCAGGAGATCACTGGATCTCCTTCCTCCTTATTTAGTGGTCCCACCACTTGTCTCCCCTTCCTCTTCCTATTTACATGCTGAAAGAAGCCCTTTTTGTTGCTCTTGATATTCTTGGCAAGTCTCAGCTCATAATCAGCCTTAGCCTTGCAAAGAATCCTTCTGCAACGGGCCTCCTCCTCCCGGTATACCCTTTTGTCTATTTCCCCCAGTACCCATTTCCTACGGAGGTTCCTCTTTCGTCTAATCCCCCTAACCACCTCCTTTCGCATCCATGGCGGCACTCTCCTCCACCTCCCCACCTTACTGACTAGAGGTATCGTCAAGGCTTGCGCCTCCAAAACCTCCCTTTTGAGTGCCATCCCCCCTTCCTCAACTCGCTTACCTTCCAGTAACCTATCCCAGGAGACTTTCCCCAGTCTGGCCTTCAGTTGGCCAAAGTTGGCCCTCTTGAAGTCCCAGCTTCTAGTGCTCACCCTGCTGCCTGTTCCCAGTCCCCTGATCTCAAAGCAAAGTGATCACTCGCATCCAGAGCTCCCCTAATCTGCACTTCATCTATCAGCTCCTCCCTGTTGGTCAAGACCAAGTCAAGGATGTTTCCCCCCCTTATCGCCTCTCGGACCCTCTGTGTGAAAAACGCTCCCTCTAGAGCTTCTAGGAAGCGATGTGACCTGGCTGTCACCACCGAGTGAATCTCCCAAGTAATATCCGGGAGATTGAAATCTCCCATAATTACTGTCTCTCCCCCGAGATATCCTTAGAATCTGGCCTGTCAGGACATCATCCAGGGTCTCAAGCTGACCTGGAGGGCGATAACATACCCCCACTGTCAGGTCTCTTTCCCTGTCAAAACCCCTAAGTTTCACCCAGACTGCCTCTACCGAATCCCCATCTGTGCTGCATTCTATCTCACTGCATCCTATCCCTTCCCTGATGTATAAAGCCACACCCCAACCCCTCTTTCCCTTCCTGTCCTTTCTAAAAGGTGATACCCTTCTATGTTCACATTCCAGACTTGCCTTTCATCCCACCAAGTTTCTGTGATTCCCACCAGATCGTACCCTCCTATTCCCAGAGGAGCTTCAAGCTCTTCCTGCTTATTACCCATGCTCCTAGCATTGGAGTACATGCACCTCAACTCCTTCCCACCTCTTCCTTTCCTTGGAGTGCCCAGCATCCTCCTTCCTCCCATCCTCCCTGGTACCTGGCCCCTTTCTGTAGGGGTCCTGTCTGTCCCTGCAGTCCCTCTAAAGCCCTGCTCCCAGAGCCCCGATCCTCCCCTCACACTTGTCCAGTGCAGACACGTTACTGGGGGGCCTGAACCCACCCCCCACTGACTCAGTTTAAAGTCTTCCGGATGAAGCTCGCTAGAGCATCTCCAAAGGACCTTTTCCCCATCCTCGTGAGGTGTAACCTGTCCCTTGCCTGTATTCATTCTCTCTTAGGTCAGCGCTACGCTTGTTTTTGCCAGCTCCCCTTCCCATTTCTTTTGTGAATTTAGAGGTTCTTTACACTTCACTAAGCATGGTATCTGTTTTCCCAATCAATCCCTCCCTTTCTTTAAAAAATATTTTAGGCAGGTGTAGCCCATGATTAAACCGCTGTGCTGCTGGGCTGGTTGATCGAAAGGTCGCCGGTTCGAATCTGCACAACGGGGCGAGTTCCCGTTGCTCCATCCCAGCTCCTGCCAACCTTGCAATTCGAAAGCATGCAAATGCAAGTAGATGAAAAGGTGCCACTTCGGAGGGCAGGTAACAGCGTTCCGTGCACTTCGGTGTTTAGTCATGCCGGCCACATGACCACGGAGACCGTCTGCGGACAAACGCTGGCTCCCTTGGCCAGGAAACGGAGGTGAGCACCGCCCCCGAGAGTCAGGCATGACTGGACTTCACGTCAAGGGGAAACCTTTAACGCATGATCCTCCCGGGATGGATGCATCTCCTGAATTTCCTTCTGAGCCATATGCCTATGGGAGGAGTTTACTCCCTGGGCATGACCTGGGCAGGTTCCCGGTCCTTCAGTGTCTCCAGCACACACAGGTCCTGACACTCTGCCACCCTCGCCTCCTCCGTATCAAACTGCATCCTTCAAACAGGGAGAGGCTCCCGTTCCTGATCTTTCTCCTTATCTCAAAAATTAGCCTTTCTGACCAATTTGCCATCCTGGTTGGCTCCTATTATAAGGCCATGAAGGCCACAGTCCCACTGGTGCACCTGTCCTCCTTTCTAACAGCCACACTATCCGGGGCCTTCCTTGCCCACCCCAGAGAAAGCTTGTATGAGTTCTGGCCATGACTTTTGCCTGGCCCTCCTTCCGCCCAAGGAATATTGATGAGTTAAACAAGAAAGAAGAACATGAGTGTGGAACAAGGTTCGTTCCAATGGCGGGAATTCTTGCATCCTAAATTCAAGCTGCACCATCGGTTAAGATTTTCCATTACCATTCAGACTCAGTCCCTGTGCTTAATCTCATTCATGGCAAAAAGATTTTCTATTATCCGAATAGATACATTAGTTCAAATGTTCTCTGCGGGATATTACATTCTTTTCCAATCCTGTCCTTAGTCCTCCTTGCCATATTAATACCTATTAATTCCAGATTTAACAGGTTTATTTTATAACCTGGCCAATTTTCATCGTCTTGTAACATTTTTGCCACCTCTAATTTAGATGTTTCAAGTTTTTTTCCGGTAAGCACCACATCATTTGCATTTATAGCAGCAGCTTTGGAGCCTTTGTTCTTGTCTTCCTTGCTTCATAGGAGACATTTTTCCTTATACCACTGTGACAGGCCCCATGCAGAGTATAAACAACGAGGCCGACAAGGGACAGCCTCTTGAAAGCTTAAACCCAGGTGATAAACATTCATCAGCGGAAAGTCTAGCAAAGGGTTTCGTATGTATTTTCCATATCCATCCATCCATCCTTCCATCCATCATATTTCAATATAAATTGAAATGCACTTCAGAGAGAGAATGACAGCTTTTCATTCTACACCATTTAGGATTCAATAAATCCTCTAAAAAGCAGCAGAAGGTGGCAAAGTGGAACACAAATCAGTGGGAAATTTTAGGAACAGGACAGGCCACATCCATCTGCCTCTACTTGAAACGGTGCCAGGGAGTGAAGACGAAGGGGCAATTGTCCCCTTCAGCTTCAGGCCACCACCTTGTTGATGGCCTGCTGGTCTCTTCCCGGTGGTGGTCAAGGAGGCCCCCGTTCAGCTTCTCTCTGGCACAGAAGGGAACTTCCAGGCATGGGCCTGTGTTCCCTCTCAACTATGAGCCGCTGACTTCACCGTGTGCCTGGCCCTGGTTCTGGCCACCTCTGGAGAAACTCCTGTATCCATGCGTTGATTCTGGAAAAAGTCAGGCAGTTAAAATAACAGTCTGGACATGAGGCAAGCTTCTTTCAGAAAGCAACCCACACATGCATTCTTTAAATCTCCAAATATTTATTCTGCCTCCGCTCACAGCTCCTCAGCTCCTGTGTGGAATACACGCATATGATTGTCCAGACTATGACTGAACCCTCTAAAGAGAGAGATATTGGATGTTCTCTGTTCCTCCTTTGGATTGCCTGTGGGGATCATCTTTATGAAAACTGGCCCTGGGTATTGGGAAGGTGGGGAGGGTGAGGAGCAGCCGCGTAGCTCTGATGCGAAAGGCCACGTGCTCACTCCACCCGTGCAATGACCTGCTCAGAGTCTTGCCCAATCCTCTCTGATCGAGATTGCTCCTTGCCCTCAGCTGGCAATTGTGGGGGGCCACGTTTGCTCTCTGGATCGGTCTGGAGGTGACGAATGCCCAGAAAGGCAGGAATGGCTCGCTTCTCGGGCATGCCCACCCTCTTTCGAAAAGAGGAGCAGGCGAGCACCCAAAGTGCTGGCTCTCCGAACTCTGGGTGATGCTGGAGGCTATAGGGCTGTTACCATTAACGGAGGAGTCAGCTCAGTTTGTATTATTTCAAGTTGATGTCATTTAAAAGGTTTATCGAGTTAAACCCTTTTTGATTTGCTAAAAAGCTGTCCCCAGTCAACCAGGCAGCAGTCTTCAGAATAATGAGTTCTTATTGCAAGATCTGAAAAGCTGCAGCCGGCCACGGACACCTCAGGGAGCATTCCCTCCCCTGCGGGGCAGAAAGTCTTCCGTGACAACGCGGCCGCCATCCACGTGTGCAAAGGACACCTGTGCGTTCCTTCAAAGGTGCAGCTCTCATTCATGAGGGAAGGGATGCGGAAATGCCCAGTGCACTGGCCGGCCAGCTGGGGCTGTTCCTTTGCCTGGACTGTCCTGTTCCGCTCCTCTGCTGCTGCGGCTTTGCCACTTTGTCTGCAGATGTGCCTCAGCAGTTCATCCCAGCGGGGATTTCAGCTTCCTCTGACAGCAGCCACCCCCAAGGACGCAGAGCTGAAAGAGGGGGAGAGGCTGGACCCACCTCCTCTCCTGAGAGCCCCCAGGAGAGCCTGCTGGATTGGACCCGAGTCCTCACGCAGCGCTGACCAGTGGCCTGCAGGATCCTTGCATAGGCCCCCCCACCCGCATCCCCCAGCAACCAGAGCGATCAGCTGCTTTCTGCTGTCCTTCCAGGAGCTCTTCGCAGCAAGCACTCTGGAGCGCAGGGCGGAACGGCTGCAAGGTGCCCCCTCTCCTTGGCTGCCCTGGGACCCACCTGGAAGCCGCCCTGCCCAGTGTCCGATTTCTCACCCACATCACCAGCTCAGGCCTTCCAAGTCCACCTTGCAGCATCTCCCGCCTTCTCTTCGATTAGCGAAAGCAGAGAGAGATCATTCCCTTTCCTTTTTTGATATAGAGACAGCTTCATTCAATGGTTTTGATGTTTTCTGGATTAAAGCAGGGAATAATTACATGGACCCCAGCAAAGTTCCCCAGAAACTCTTTATATGGCTGGGTGCAAATCCTCAATGTACTATGCATGGCTTCCCTTTCCATTGGCCTATTTCCCTGGTCAAAGTCTCCCAAAGTACTATTAGTCTCCCAAGAGGAAAAATATTGGTGTCTATAGATTTAACTTCTGGGACTCTGGGAAGTGAGCTAGAAGCTGGACCTGTAGACTAGCAGCTCTTGCCCAGGTGTGTACAAGCTGTTTCCGTGGCTATCCCCACAATTTTTCTGAAAGACAAAAAACAGCAACAGTGGCTTTCCAGAAACAGGTACCAAAAGATAGGGACTGTTCCCGGGAAATTGGCAGTGCTCCCAAGAAGGATTTCACTGCATGGATGATCCAGATTTCCATCTTGCCAAATGTTCTACTACAAACTCCACCATGAGATAAAACCCTTTGTGCTTCTTGGCAGCATAATAAAGAGCTACCTTGCAGGGAAAGGGCTCATGCCATGCGGGGTGAACAGCGTTGCCTGCAGGGGCTCAGTGCCAAGAATAATCCTAGGAGCTCACACCAAAATGCTGTAACGTTTCTGATGAATGACAAACGGCAACCACATTCTGACACACTGAGGGACCCCCCCCCCCAATGTTTCTGCAGAGTTTCAAGTGAAAATACAAACAGGATGAGTAGCTGTGATGCGGCTCAGCAGAATGAAGCTGGTCTTAGCCGGCAGGGAAAGCACATACAAGCACCAGTGAAATGACTCGGGTCCTGCCAGACAAAGGGCACCTCGCGCGAGTTCAAAAGATATTGGGCAGCATTCCATGTTATTTTTTTCTCAAGACACAGTCTTCTGCATGGCTGGGAGGGAACTATTAGGAGCTGCAGGACTTTATGCTGCTGAAACCCGGATAGGATTCTTGTTTAATTGATTTCTGGTAGGGAGAAGGGGGAGGGAGGATTTAAGGAAGATGCAGGTAAATTAGAAAGGGTCCAGAGAGGGCAACCAAAATGATCCAGTGTTTGGAAGCACTGCCCTGTGAGGAGAGTCTGAGGGAACTGGGCATGTTCAGCCTTGAGAAGAGAAGACTGGGGAGGGGGGCATGATATCACTATATAAGTACGTCTTATAAGTATATAAGGCTTTCGCAAAGGGGAAGGACAAGATCTCTGCTCACTCATACCAGGGTGCAGGACACACTCCGAAATCAGTTCAAGCTGCGACAACCCAGGTTCTTGCTGGACATCAGGAAAAGCCTCCTCACGGTCAGAGCAATATGATGGGGGAACCAGCTGCCTGGAGAGGTGGGGGGCTCTCCCACACTGGAGGGATTCAAAAAGAAACTGGGCAGCCCTCTGAGTGGGGTGGTGTGACTTGATGTCCTGCACTGAGCAGGAGTTGGACTCAATGGCCTTCATGGCCCTTCCAACTTTTCTATTCTAGATTCTATGAATCAAGGAGGTCGACAAGTGGAGGTCAACAGGGCATCGGGGGCCCCTATAGTTTTCATGACTGGTGTCCGGATCCATCCTATTCCCATCACCTTGCCAGACACACTCTTGATGCGAAAAGCCAATGGTCATTTCACAGCTGTTCTCCTTTGTGCAGGGGCAGGCAGCCCTCCTGGAGTTCTAGTGTGTAGCTCCCATCAGCCCCAGCCAGCATAGCTGATGGGGTTTGTGAGCCAAAGCACTGGACAGCCACAAGTTGTCCTCCAACATGGGACAGTGAGGAGCGTGTTGTTGGCAGAGGATGGATCCTCCTGCGAACTACACGACCCACTCGGAAGCCACCCCGGGCGCCGTGCCCGTGGCAAAAGGTCTGCCCGCCCCCAGCCCTTCTTCACGCGTATGGCTCCTCACAGGAAGTCCTTTGCGGGAGGTCGGTCTGACGGTTCTCCACTTGGTGGACAGGGACTGGCTGCAGCACCCAAACCCCCACAAGAGGTCCTGGCAGAGGCGGGACTCTGGCCAGCGCCCGCGAGGAGCTCCCCTCCTAGCGCCACTGCTCCCCTTGGAAAAGCTCCTGCTAGCCCCACTCACTTTCCGGGTTGCCGTCCCCACACCTGCTTTGGCTCCCCTCTGTTCCTGTGCATAAGGGCACTCTTGGGTTAAGCCGAAGGGGAGCGTGGTGGCAGAATCAAGAAAAGACTCTTTGGAAGGGGGCAGAAGCGTCTGTAAAGATGACTGCACCAGAAAAAGTTCCGGGGAACTAGACTGCTCTTAAATGTGTGGCCCTGAGTGGTTAAGGATACCGATCTATTTTGCAAGCTCTGCCATCCTGTTCCGCCTGTAGCAGCTCCATGCTGGGACGGTTCAGGGCGCAGTCCTGTGCGCTTTAGCCAGCAAATGCCTCCTCCGCTCCGCGGCGTGCCGGCTGCGGCTGGCTGGGCGTGCTGAGAGGTGCAGGTCGTTCTTCTGTCTGAGCATGTGTAGGGTTGTGCCTTTAAGCGCAGGCATTAACGCGAAGTCAGGGTGGGTGAGCAAATTAGCAGGGAAAAGGGCAGGGACAGAATGAGAGCGCGGGCGATGCTGCGGGCATTTGCATATTCATCAGATATTAAGTTTCCAGCAGCCACTGCTTGCAGTTTGCTTGGATGATGATGGATGCTGTTTGCTAATGTGTTCGGAACCTTTTTCGTGCGTGTGTCTCATTGCCACATGCCTGCTGGCGGGGCCATGCTAGGAGACGTAGGCCCTTTCTGCCTCTGAGAGTGCAGGCCGTCGCGCTCAGTAGCCTGCACTGCCATCTTGTTGTCAAGCCACTGAAACAGCTTCTGCCTGTTGCCACGTAATGAACTGGAGGCGGTGGCTGTGCTGGCCAGAGCCTTAAGGGCACATTCCAGCAGGAAAAGCCGGGGGGCTTGCTGGCTGGGGGGGGGGGACTTTTCCCATGGAAACACGCACCCGGAAGGGGCCGGCCCTGTGGCCTCCTGACATTGCTGGGGAGCCCAGGATCATTTGGAGCCCCACCAGCCACACAGCCGGGATTTTCAATGGGGGGTCCCCGCCATGTCCCCATCATGGCCAGCACTGGCTGCATCTCCCAGGCTGGAAACCACTCTTGGAGGGTATGAAAGGGGGGGTGTGAGAAGGAGGGGAGGAGGCTGAGGCTGTTGGTTTACACGGTACCCAAATAGTGCCATCCCCTTTTCTCTGCCTTTGCAGTGCTTCTTCCGTGTGGCAAAAATGTTCGTCTGAATGCAACAGAGGGGCAAGAAGTCACCCCCGCTGCCTTGCCTTGGCCCTGCTCGGGACGCCGGTGAGCCTCCGTCCTTTGGAGGCTTCCGTGCATGGAGGGTGGACGACACTGCGTGGGCTTTATGAGGATTATTCGAAAGCCTCTGCTAGACACTCTTTTATTTTATGTATTTTTCATGTGCGTGTCCTCAGTGACATGAAATAAAATGCTTTTGCAAAGCGTTAGAGCCAGGAAGATGTTATCTGCTGCCTGCTCTCTTTAGCAATTCACACACCTGGTCAATTTTAGAGCCAGCAGCTTCTGAGTGCTTTGCAAAACCCTGCTGTTTCGAAAGCTCTGCAAAGAGACAGAGGGAGCTGCAGTATATCGAATCTATAATGGTTCATTATACAAGCTAAATGCCAGAAATTAAAAGTTTAGCAATGTGTTTTACATTTAGCAAACATTTTCTGAATTAAAAAGAACAAAGATAACTACCAATTACATGAATTCAATCATACTGTTGCAGATACAGCAAATATGGAACAGAAGCTTTCCACTAGGGGAGAGACTATAGATAAGCATGTTTAACATGCGATTGGTTGATTATGGGGCAGAAATATTTACCAATCTGATAGAACAGAGGCAAATGCACACACGAGAGCAGGGAACCTCGGCAACCCGCAGAAACCCGGGCAGCCCTGGGACAAGAAACTCAAGCCATCATTGCAGCGGCTGCTTCCTGATCTCTGCTCCTGACAGGAATTTTGGCCCTGCCAGTAAAGTTTCAAGAGCCCTCTCTGTTAATATATAGCTCTTGTCAAATCTACTGCCCGGCTCAGCAAAGGGGCCAAAACGGGCAATTGGTTGATTACGAATTGCAGATTGAACATTGCAAATGGAGGGATGGGAGTGGAGTTTCCACTTCATCAGTACACAGGCAGACTCTCAAGGCCATTGGAGCACCAGCCGACCTCCCCAGATAAAACTGGGGAAGGCCGACCCTTTAATCTGGCCGACAAAGAGGCTGCACAGCATCTTGCAACACAGACAATCAGCTGGAAATGTTTGTCCTGAGGAATAGCAAATGAAAGCCATTCCATGAGCATGAGCCAAGAGCTCTTCAAAGGCTGTATCTTAAGATTTTCTGCTTGATTAAATCACTGTGCCCGGGGGGGGGGGGGGGTCCTGAGCCCCAGGCCTGCTGGGATGCACTGATCTGCCCCTCTCATCACTGCTTCTTGAAAGAAGAGCAGGCCAGAGGCATGGTGATAACCTGGGCCAGAGTTTAGCAGCAGGCTCCTGTGTCCCGGCAGCTCCCTAAAAGAGGGCCCTTTTTGTGCCCACGGATGATGGGCTTGGATGCAGACTGTAGGAACAGCTTTCATCCAAACTGTAGTCCTGTAAAGAATGTGGGTGGCGTCTTTGGCATGGTAAATGTGAATTGCTGCTAGATTTGACCGTCCTCCTTTGGTACATGAAACAGGCAGAGCAGTGATCTGATATGTAGTGTATTTCTGAACACCATGAACTCTGGCTGGGTTCAGACAACAGAACAGACCATGATGGTTTGTCCGAACCCAGTTGTGCTATTTCACCATGGTAAGTTTTTAGAAACCATGGTCTTTAGAACCTCTTCATACATGAAGACCCTGCTATGAGGTCAGAGTGATTTTCCAAACTCATAGGTAGATCTCCAAAAAATCCTATAGCCATTCAGTGCTGCAGGATCAGTGCCCATGGATTTTCCATGGCAACAAAGGATGGAAGAAGCAGTGAGAAAACAGGAGGTTTGTGAGTGGCAGACACATCATCTGGACCCCGTGAAATTCCATGATGCAGGAAGGACAATGGCTCTGGACACCATCTGTATTCTTCCTCTACAGGCCAAGTGTGTCCATGGACAGTATTTCTGTTGCGCATAATTCTGAACTGTGAAATAAAACACTGGATGTTTTTTTCTGTGGGGGTAGTGAGATGTCAAAAGACTTTTATGCTTGCTTGTTGCTGTTTGTTGGCTATTCTTTAGCTTCCATCGAAAGATTTGTGATTCAGCTCAGAGGCTTTCCAGCCAGAAAAGAGGCTTGCCTGGGAAAACGGAAATTACCTTCAGGACACGTGGCGTGTCCAGCCTGCCTTTAGAGGGTGTCGTCAGCAGCGTAGGACATCACGATTTTGGCCTCTAAACAAACCCGGAGGAGCCACCGAGTGGTGTTGGTATAGTTGTGATTATTGATTAGGATCACTTATCCGATTTCTATACCTCCTGATAGCTCTCTGGGCAGTTGCCTTGTCGAGACAAACAAGCAACATTTTGATTCATCAGGCAGGGAAGAGAGTGAAACAAGGAACCAGGGAGGAAGCAAGATACTGGTGCTTGCAGAGAACGGCTCCACGAATGATGGCACAGGCAGTGGCCCAGAAAGTGGGGAGCTGCAGCCTGGGACCCCCACCCACGAGCAGGGTAGGCTTGCTTGCCAGGGTGCTTCTGCTGCCTGCGATAGCCTGCTGCTGAGCAGCCCGGGAAGGAAGGCAGCTGGAAGGGGCAGCTTGGAGTGGCTTTCGGAGTGGAAGGGCTGGAGCCAGGAGGAGCCGGCTGCCGTGCTCGCCGTGGCCGCTGTGCCACATTGCAGCGACTCTGTAGACCACTGAGGAAGAGACACGTGAGGGAAGGGCAGGGAGGCCCTGAGCTCCCTCCCTGCCACCCCAAGGGCTGCCTCAGCCTCTCCGGACACAATGGAAACTCGAAGAATTAGACAATTCTTGTGTCAAACTGTCCAGAGAGCTGCGGCTATTGGAAGGTGCAGAAATAAGATCATGATGTAATAATGCAATATGAATGTTAACTAATTTAATTTAAAATTTAAATATCAATTATTAATGATTGCCCTTTGCTTTCTGATCTGGGGTCGAGTAAATTCTTACTATGAAGAAAAAGGAGAGAGAAAGGCTCTGCGGTCATTAAGTTCTTCCTCCATTAGCCTAAGAGCATCACAAAGTGGAGAAATGCCTAATTTTAAGAGGCAGTGTGCCAAGACCCCAGGCAGCTTCAGGGCTCCCTCTGCTGGCATGCATTGGAAGAGCAGCCCTGGTAGTTGCAGGATCACTACCCCAATCGACTGCAGCATCCAGGGCTGTCATGAGCTCCACCTGGGAGCCCTGGGGAAAAAGCCATGTATGAGCTGGCTCTTCCCCCGAAGCTGCCTTGGCAATGATGGTTCTCTGAGGTGCTGCAGTGCCCTGGTTTGCAGGCCTCTTGGGCTCGCTCCTGAAGGTCTGTCTGTGATCCTGCCTGGCTTCCGTACCCCTGTGTGCTCCTCCACCCGCTCCAGCCCTCAAGGTACTCGTGCCTCTTGCCTCGTCCCCTCGCATTCCTGACTCCCGGCTTGTTTGACCATGCTGGCCTCTTGAACGGAAATGTCAACAACCTCAGATATGCAGATGATACCACTCTCATGGCAGAAAGTGAAGAGGAACTAAAGAGCCTCTTGATGCGGGTGAAGGAGGAGAGTGCAAAAGTTGGCCTGAAACTCAACATTAAGAAAACTAAGATCATGGCATCCAGTCCTCTCACTTCCTGGCAAATAGATGGGGAAGAGATGGAGGTAGTGACAGATTTTATTTTCCTGGGCTGCAAGATCACCGCAGACGGGGACTGCAGCCAAGAAATTAAAAGATGCTTGCTCCTCGGGAGGAAAGCTATGGCAAATCTAGACAGCATACTAAAAAGCAGAGACATCACCCTGCCAACAAAAGTGCGTATAGTCAAGGCTATGGTTTTCCCAGTTGCAATGTATGGCTGTGAAAGCTGGACCATAAGGAAGGCTGAGCTCCGAAGGATTGAGGCCTTTGAGTTGTGGTGCTGGAGGAGACTCCTGCAAGTCCCTTGGACCGCAAGGCGATCAAACCGGTCAGTCCTAGAGGAGATCAACCCTGACTACTCTTCAGAAGGCCAGATCCTGAAGATGAAACTCGAATACTTTGACCACCTAATGAGAAGGAACAACTCACTGGAGAAGACTCTAATGCTGGGAATGATTGACCACAAAAGGAGAAGGGGACAGAGGTTGACGTGGCTAGATGGTGTCACGGGGTGGTGGATGTGCTCTTGGGTGGACATCGAGAGATGGTGAAGGGCAGGAGAGCCTGGAGGAATGTTGTCCAAGGGGCCGTAATGGGTTGGTCACAACTTTGCAACTAAACAATAACAACAACCTCTTGAACAGACTCTGCTTCATGCTTCAACCCCCAGTTCTGACCTTGGACTGGATAACTGCTTTCAGACAGGCCCCTGTGCCCCAACCTGGTTGCCTCTGTCTGTTAGTCAGCCGCCCACATCCTGGACACTGCCTCCCTGCCTCCTCGTACTTTCTTGCTGTGCCACCTGATCCTTGGGACTGTCCTCTTTCGCTCCGGATCACCACTGGTAGGTTCTAAAGAAAGCTGCTGGATGGGATGGGGCAGGGGGCACACGATGCAGGAGCCCCCAAACCATGCTCGGGTGCGTCCTGGTTGGCCTCAGCCTTCACCTGTGGGCTGTGACATGAAGCAGTCGTTCAACAACATCAGGGCTGTCTGTGTGCCAGAATGCCCAGAGAGCGCAAAACTGAGGCAGAAGATGGTTGGGTCACAGTTCCATCTCTCTGCACCCCTTGGCTTTCCTCCACCTCACTCCCCTCAGTGCCTCTTAAAGCCTTTAAGGTTTTTTATTTTAATTATATAGCAAATCAAATGAAGCATCTACCAGATATTATACTACAGCAAGATAAGATAATATAGGGTAAATTATCAAGATGTAGAGGGATCCTTATTAAATATTTTCTTCAACAAGATAATAAAAACATTATTAAAATGATAGGAAACCACTTTTTTAAGAATATGGTCAGAATATGGTCAGATAAATATAGGGACAGATTTATCCCATCGATTTTGCCATCATATCCAATTACAAAATTATATTAATTGCATTGTTTAATTAATAAAATTTTAAAGCATAAAAAGGGGGAAAAGTCTTTAAAATTTATGGTCAGTACCAGTTAAAATCTCAAAAGGGAAAGATCAGCTAAGAGTCATGAAAATTCTTTAGAAGTTTCGATGCCAAGTAGCTTTTCCATTGTAAACGATGTATGCAAATCAGAAGCAGTAAGCAAATTTCCTCCGTTTGCAGAACGTTATATTGGCAAAGCTCAGCTCTTGTGGATCGCCATAGTATGGAATCCTATTTGATTTCATTTTAAAGATGACACTGGGACGCTTCAGCTTCAGGCGGCTTGGCGAAGAAGCTGGGACCTGTCTTGTGCGCACAAGGTGGCGCTCGTTCTTCGTCCTCCTCCTGGTGCCGCGGAGGAAGCAAAAGTGGCTGACAGCCGAAGGTGATGGTGGGGGGGAATTTATTTGAAATGTTGATATATGAGCCCATAATCGATCTGGGAAAGTTTTACAGTTGCTTAAAACCACAATACTGATAAAAAGAGCTGCCCGCGAACGGCTCGAGGCAGTTTTCTGTCGCATTCCAAAGCCAAAGGTTCTCCCAGGTGACCCTGGACCACGTGCTAGGCGGAGATTGGCAGCACTCAGCAAAGCCGCAACTGAGCTCTCCCGGAGGAGCAGGCTGGCACACTGGAGGATCGCGGGGTGCTCTTTAGCCAGCCGGAGAGTCTCGAGAAAGTGCCCACCCCTGCCAGCGGCCCTCTCCTGCTCGGATACAACCCGCGCAGCGCAGCAAGATGCCGTGTGTGACTCTGCCATGCCCCCTTCGTGCGCGTGAGGACGGCAGGTGGCACTAAGACGGGCCCCACAGGGACCTCCTCCTCAGGGGGCAGCACTGCAGCAGCAATGGCAGGAAAGGCAGCAAAGGAGACTTCCAAGCACCGGGACTGGCAGGCTGCTCAGAGAACTGAAAACTTGGCGGGGAGATTTTTGCTCTGCTTCGCCACACGTGCACCAAAGCCTGCAAAGGATGTCAAACATCACCAAATGCGCAGTGCAAACTGTGCAAGTCAGCATTACTTAATTCCACAGCATCACTCATTTTTCCGTTTCTCCTCAAGTGCATCTCCACATCCAGGGTGGGAGAATTTCTCCAGCATCCTTATCCAAACGTTTAAAAAAGCAAATCTGCGTACAGCCCGAGTGTGCACGTCTCCTGAAGGTGTGCTTTGAGGCTGCCAAAAGTAGCAGCTGTGCTGGTCATAGCAGTGGTGGCTCCTCGTGCACTGCTCCCAAGTGCTGAATGGGAGTCACAGCCATGGGAGAGCAGGGCTGCAGCCCGAAGAGATTGCAAGCGAAATTCAAAAAGCAGTTGTTCTCCTGGCGGCACTTCCCACTGGGGCTTCCTTGATGTCTAATTCACACACATCCACAGAACCAGACACAAGCAGGCAGAGGCGGCCCCAGCCCTGCAGTAAAGGCAGAGCACCTGCTAAAGGCTTGTCTTGTGGAGGTGGCGAAGCTGCTCCGGGTTGCGCTGAACATGTTCCCACCCCCAACCTTCCTGCACATAGAAAACTGTCTGATGGGGAAGAGGTTCCAGTCGTGCCTAGATCTGCTAGCTTTCTGTGTGCAGGGAGCATGTGCATGCATTTTCTGTTGTTGTTCCGTGCCGTGAAGTCACCTCCGGCTTATGGACAGCCTACGAATGAAGGCCCTTCAGAAGGTCGTGCCCATGGCAGCCCTGCTCAGCTCCTCCAAGTTCAAGGCTGTGGCTGCTTTACGGAGACCATCCACCTTGCACGCGGACCTCCTTTGGTTCCTCTGCCTCCGACTGTCTCCAGCGTGACTCCCCCCGGAGCCTCGCCCTCTTGTGATGTGCCTGCAGGGCAGCCTGTCTTGCCACGTTTGCCCCTCTGAGCTCTGGCTCGATTCACCCCAGGACCCACTTGTTTGTCTTGCTGCGGCCTGAGCTATTGACAAAACTGCCCCCCAGCGCCATGATTGGAACACGTCAGTTTTCTTCCTGTTGGCTTTCTTCAATGTGCAGTTCACCCCATGCATGGTGACTGGAGCACAACCGTGTGGGTGACCTTGGCAAGCATGTGCAGGAGCGCTCAAACACGTGAGCCAACTCCATCAATCAGGAGACCCCCCCTCCCTGCTGATCCGTGCTTGACACATCAAGCCATGGCAGGGAGGGGAGTCTCGCGGCCTCCCCCGTCCAGCGTCCTTAGCTGTTCTTTCCTGGCAGAGGAGCCTGTGAAGAAGTTTTCCCAAGGTCAACATGTCCCAGCATAACAGGAAGCAAGACAAAGGCCGGAACCCTTATCTGGCCTGTGCAGCTTTTCCAGGTGCATGACCTCCCTGCCTCCTCAGTGGCACTGATGGAGCCTTTCAGGTGGAGGAGAAAGGGAGGCGGCTGAGCCGGAGCCCCCGGCTGTGTCTGCACCCCGGCCTCCTTGGCCGTGGCGAAGCGCAGCCCGACTCCTGCGGCTAGCCCTGCGTGCGGCATCTCCTAGCACACCAGCCTTCCCCAAGCCGGAGCCAGCCCAGTGCGTTGGACTGCAACCTCCGTCATGCCACGCCAGCAAGAGCCATGCTGGCTGTGGATGATGGGTGTTGCAGTCCAACCCATTTGAAGGGTGCGGCATGGGGAAGGTTGGAATCGTTACACAGCGGATGTCATAAGAAATGCATGATGGCTTGTTGGCCTTTTCCAACTTTTTTAACACTGGCATTTTTCAAACATGCAGGCAGCGTGGCTCTGGCGAGAGGCTCGCCTTTCCCTCTGCTGACGCACAGCTGCACGGACGCACAGAGCGGCTGTACTCCGGGGGGGCGGGTGCCCAAGAACCTTTGCCGCCTCTTTGAGCAGACAAACTCATCAGGGAAACTCCGGTTCTCCCGCGAAACGGTGCCCCATTCTGCTTGCTCACCTTTCCCCTTACGATACTTACAGATGAAACCAGCTTTTACAAACAATATTGTTCAGAGAACTTTCTCTTCCGCATTCTACCCCTTTCCACTCCACTGTAAACTTGCAGGCTGAAATGTCTTTGAGGAAACCTTAATGCTGCTTTGCCAAAACCAGCAGATGATCTCTCCTGTCTCCTGAAACTTTCTAAACTGCCACTTCTTCAAGCTTTAAAACATCAGTCTGATAATCACATTTCAGCAGAAGGATGTAGAGATGCAGCAGGAGGCAGTAGAACAGAAACCAGTCGCACATGCTTTTTGGCAGTGTCTTTGATACACTTTATTTACAAA
This sequence comes from Varanus salvator macromaculatus, assembly GCA_023646645.1. Taxonomy (NCBI): domain Eukaryota; kingdom Metazoa; phylum Chordata; class Lepidosauria; order Squamata; family Varanidae; genus Varanus; species Varanus salvator. The sequence continues at coordinate 12,154,360 of JAIXND010000624.1, read as the reverse complement.
TAGCGAAAAGGAAAATAAATATAAAAAGGCTCATAGAAATACAAAACCTTCTGCTCGGGCGAGATAGGAATATCGCTCCTGCCCCTGGATATGGCTTTGTCTATGCCCGATCGGAGGCATCTTCTTTGGAATGTAAATCATTGCTTGGGGAATTTGGGAAGGGCGTGCGTCACTTTTTCCATGTCACGTTTTCACTATTCATAGCAAGCAAGGGGAGCTCTGTATGCAAAAAGCCCGAGAGCGGATAATGCGCAGATGCTGTGACCTGGCTAAAACGACCTGTTTTAAAACGACCTGCAGGCAGTCCCTGCAGCTGCCACTTCCTGGGCCGGGACCCACGGGCCTTTGCCAGGCCCCCTCTGCCAGGATTCTCTGGGGGAAGTCGTGGCGAGTTCACTGGCGGAACCTGGTCAAGAGCAGCTGCGACACCACACGGCACCTGTGCCTCGCTGGCCAAGGGGCGAGCAAATGCGCCCAATGATCGCATGTGCGCTAAATGCTCTGCTGAAGCAGCACCTGAAAAGAGCCGGTATCCAGGCAGTGAAGGGTCCTGGGGACCGGCCCTTCGCCTTCTGGGCCCGTGTGCTCGCCCTGCACGGCCTGACCATGTGTGCCAGCAGCAGCCGTGGCAGAGCCGTGCCTGAGCCTGCGATGGAGCGAGAGGGCCCAGTCCTGAGATGGAAAGAAGGGCTTCAGGCCAGATGTTTTGTGCGGGGGGGTCATGCTTTTCAGTGCCCTGCTCTACGTTGCATGCCCTGCACAAGCCTTTCGCTCGCACGGATTCCGTTCTTCTTATGTGAGGGAGCGTCCAGCAGCAGCCCCCTCAGTCCTTAATCCAAAGCGATTCAGCCCGCTTCGCCTCCTTCGGGTGTGCAAGGCTGGCCCCGGCTATGGGAGTGGACTCGCACACCAGGGCGGGCCATGGCAGAGGTCGCATCCCGGGCTGGAGGGGTGGGGGAAGGTGGGTGCCCCGCAACTTCCTCACCCATGAAACGAATGCAAGGAGGAAGGCATGGGGCCACACGGCCTCCTTCCCACTCCTGCGTGCTCAGACCACTTTGCACAGCTGCGAAATGCACAACTGGTGGGGCTCTCCCTACTGTGCCTGTGCAGCCCCTTCACATGTTCACCGAACACATGAGGGCTCCAGAGGCCACCCCACCCCACGGCCACTTGCCTCACCCGTGTGGCTGCCAGCCGGGCATGCAGCAGCCCAGCAGAGAAGTCAGGCGAGCGCCTGGCCTCAGCACAGCAGCCACGCTGGCAATGCACCCGGTTCGTGGCACCTTCCTCTTTCTGCTCCTTAAAAGGCTCTAACAGCAGAGCAGGACGGGGCACGGGCTCCGGCCAGGAAAGGAGCGGCACCAGGGTTCTGCTCACGAGCGCAGGCGGATTTCCTGGCGCAGGTTGCTCCTCCCTGCAGTGCGGAAAGGTCAGCAGCGCAGCCTGGGGCGGGGGCGCGGCGGGCGCTTGGGGCCCGCGGCGGGCGCTTCACCTGCTTACAGGGCTGGCCCGAGCCACTGGGCAGAACCCGCTCAGACTGCAGGGGAAGGTGCACAACATGAAATGCTCTCCCAAGCAGCACTGCCCCACCGCAAGCATGTGACAAGACGCCAGGGAGACACTCCAAGCCCAGCCTGTCCCCCGAGATGCTAGCTTTCTGTGTGCAGAATTCGTCTTCAACGCATGTGCACACCGGCAGCCCTTCCACGAGCCCCTTCCACAGCACTCCTAACGCTCTGAAGTGGTACAGCTGAGATGCAGGTTCACCAGCTCACTGAGAACGTGGCCAAATGCCGCGCTGAGAGGTTCCCCCCCAGTTGGATCCTCGGTGGGGTGGGGGAGGCGGAACAGCGGCCCGGAAGGCTGCCCGTCGTGGCGCCCGCATCTCATCCAAGGTGCTCTCGGCTCCGCAGGAAGGACGGCTGGCACTGGCAGCCACTCCGGAGCCATGCCGCCCCTGCCCCACACGGATGCGTCCCACCTCTGTGCATTTTCTCTCTCTGCTTCTTTCACATGAATGGGGAAGACTGGTGTTTACTCTGACACTTGTGAAGCTTGCAAAAACAGACAAAGCAGCCGCGACGGCCAGCTAAACCTCCCTTTCAGTGGCATCCAGTCGCGGACAATGGGGCCACTAAGCCAGGGTGGGATTAAGGACCAAAAGATCCCCACATCCTGCACAGAAGGGCTTGGGGACAGGAGCTTAAACCCCAAAGCAAGCGAGGGGGACAGCCAATGGGACAGCACAAAGCCGGTGTGGGTGGATGAATGCTTTCAGTACTGATCAGCTCCGGGCCGCTGCACCATGCACTCTGTGTCAGCAGAACCGCGTTTCTGGTGGGCCTGGCGAGGGGAACGAGAGAACCACACGGATTGCTGAAATGCTGGGAAGGCAGCGGGCGGGCGAGCATCTCCTGCTATTCCTAGCACAGGAGGGCAGAGGACTGGCACTGTGCGGGGCTGAAGCAGGTTCGGAGGCTCGCATGAGTGGGAGACAGAGACCGGCGCTCCGGTGGAGGCATTGCTCTCCTGGGGGCAGGACCACACGACCGCAGGCCTCGGGTTGAGGAACGCCTCTTACCTAACACTGCAGCCCCACACCAAGTTCCTCGCTTCCATGAGTGTGAAGCACGGCTTCGCTGTCCTCTGGGCTTCCTGATTCTCCGTGCTGCCCTGCTCCAGCTGCTCAGCTCTCCTTCACAGTGGCTGGGAACAGGGCAGGACCACGTGGGGCACGCGATACAGAGCCTGGGCAGGCGCTGTGGGCCGCTTGCCACGTCTAGCTCCCTCTCCTTGCACTGAACTAGTGTGTCATGTTGTGATTCAAGCTCATTTGATCAGAGCTTCATTGCACAACATTCACAGGGGCTGCATCCACACAACACAACAAGGGGTGGCAGGTTCTGTTAACTATTGTAGGTTTGTCATGCTGTCTAAACGCAGTCATGGTGTTTCCGTATGGTAAGTTTGGTCTTCAGAAACCATGCTAAGAAACAACTGTCTGGTCTATGGTTTGTCTGGACCACTGTGACTCGCTGTGTGGTTTGAACTTGGGATCGCGGCTTCCACAGGCATGGCATGCTAAGCACACAGGGTTGCTGGTTGTGTCGTGTGAATGCAGCCATCCAGTGTGCGTGGCATGGGCAACGATGCCTCGAGCACGCCATCCTCACCCCCAATTACTGTGGCTGCTTCTTTGCTCTGGACGCAGACGCTGCGTGTTCTGAACAGCCCTCCAAGGAAGGGGGCAATTTGGGAAAGGCCCAGTCGAAACCGCAGCAGCTGTTTCCTCTCCGGTGTCTGCTGCCGCCTGGGCCCAGCTCCTCTGCCCCTCGGGGTCACTCCCAGGCGGCTTGAACATTGGGACTCCCTCCTCTTCTGCTGGAGTTGCTAGGCTGAGTAGAAGCAACAGACATGCTGAGAAGCTGGGAGGACGAGGCCTCCGAGGAGTCGAGCTGTGAGGCCTGGCTTTGTGTGGACGTCGTAGGGACTGGCATGTGTCCACGCTGCGGAACAGCAGCTTGCGGGGATTCCCACGCTTCCTGAGGTCGAAAAGCATTTCACACGAGAAGCCACCAGCACCTAGCAGGTGACGGCTGCCGCTGGAAAGCCCCTCTGAGGCAGGGCTGCTCGGCCCCTTTCCACCCAAGGGCCAAGAAGCGTTTCTGAGAATCTTCCAGGGACTCCACTTCTGTGGCAGGCCGGGCCCCAAATGTCCACACGGTTTTGTCTAAAGCGCGACTGCCGGTGAACAAGCTCTCAGGGGGCGGGGGGGGGGCATTTTGACCTTTCCAAACAGGGGAAAACCGCAGAAAAATGGGGAGCCCAGCAAAGGGACAGAAGTCAAGGTGAAGCTAGGGAAGGAGCCGGGCTGTTTGGCAAACAGGAAGTCCACAGTGGCCCTGCGGCTACAGTTCTGCTCCTCTGCTCTCGAGGGGCCACCCCCTCCTCAAGCCTCCAGAAAAGTTGGCCAGGCCCGAGGCGACGGCACATCTGGGACGAGGACCTGGCAAGGACACCAGAGTTTAATGGTGCTCGGCAGGGAGGGGCCACTTTCCCCGGCCGTGCCTGCCACTCTTCGGGTGAGCCTGGTGTCTGCTTGCATCTGGAGTCTGTGCGGCGCCTTCGGTCTGAGACGGGTCTGTACGGCAGGGTGTCCGGTTGCGCGGCTTCTCCAGCAAAACGCACTCCTGGGCAGCCATCCGAATTCGCAAGAGGCTTCCCAAGGCAGTCCAAAGAAGGGCCGCCCAAGCCACAGGCAAGCCTCAGGCGCGGTTCCCGGCCCCACCTGTCCTGCAGCCGAGAGCCCTTCCTTTGGAGGCAGACAGAGCAGTCAGAGTCAGCTGTGTGGTGCCCTGTGGGCTGATCCCGTTTCTACACTCTTTCGGGGAAGGAAAAGGCCAGGGCGACAGAAGGCACTTCTCCCTGGTGGCCTGACCCGAGGCGGGGCCTCCGTCTTCACTTCCTGTGGTGCATGTCCTCCATGCCGACCCGGCCCCACACGCCCACCACAAAGGCCTCGATGTCGCACTCGTTGACTCCACGGGCGATGCGGAAGTAGCCGTGCTCACCCCAGTCCCTGCCCCAGGAGTTGGCGGCGACCTGGCAGCAGGGACAGAAAGTCGACAGGAGAGCATCGTTAACCGCAAAGTGCTTGCACGGCAACCCGTCCAGCTTCTATGCGATGCTTGCGCTGCATTACCTCGTGCCATCCTTCCAAAAAGCGATACATGATTAATCCAGTTCCTCAGAGTTCCTGTCGTGCCAGTGGGATAATGGGCAGCTAAGCCAGGGATCCAGAGGCCTGCTATCTCACAGCTACCAAGGGCCTGACGGTCCCTGCAGCAGCCTCCTTCAGCGGCCCAGACCGTGGCAAGAACCAAGTCTGAGGAGCAGGTTATGCTAACAGTTCTGGGAAGTTCGTTTGCTCTGCCTGAGAAGGACGGCAGGGAAACCCAGAATGGACCCCATCAGGTTCAATGCCCCCCCTCCCGGACCTTCTGGGAAGATGGACATCTAGGAAAAGAAGCAACATAGGAGGCCGGGCCTTTGGTGGCTGCCCCGTGCCAGCACCTCCAGGGAATGGCCAGGGGTTTCCTGAATTCAGCGGCAGAGAGTGGACCAGATATCTACAGAAAGCGCAATTCTTCAAAAGCGTCTGGTCAGTGGACGGATGAGAAGCCCACATGGGTTATCATGAGCTCCATGGTTCAAGAGAGGTGGGATACAAGGGACTGCAAATCCATGCTTCTCTGGAAATCCCTGGAAAAAGCGCAGCACCACTCACCCAGTATTTGTCCCTGGAGCCGTCAGCCATTCGCCCTTCTCCCCACCTGCGGCACAAAGGGAAAGAGAGAGCCTCGCTGAGCAGCCTCCTCACTGACAGAGGCGCCGAGGCAGCGGCTGAAGCCTCCCCGGCCCTTCGAGGAGCCATCAGAAAGCGGCACTCCTCGTGCTTTGCACATTTGCTTAGAGGCCCAAATTTGGGGGAACAGCCATGCCGGCTACATGAAGATTTGCAACAAGATTTGCAATTCCTCAATTGCTTGAAAGGGGTTGAACATCCCAGGATGCTTGTGGGGAGGGGAGCACCAGCTCCTCCAAAAATCTCGTGGGAACTTCAAAATGCAGTCCCTCCCCCATCCCCGGCCCCTTAGGCACATTTCATTGGCAATTCAATGCGTATTTTACATACTTCGACACTAATTTTTGGCGGTTACCAAAAAAACAAACAAGCAAAGACGGTTGCCAGAAGTGAGAGGACAGCCGAGTCACACCCTGGACCAGTGATCACCCAGAAAAGCAGCACCCCAGTGTGAGACATTGGGCGGGGGGCTGCCTTCTGCACATGCATGATTTGCCCCCCTGGCTTGTCGGGATCTCTGCTGGAGCTGGGCCAAGAGCAAGCAATGAGTCTGCTTCCCGAAGAGCCCCTGCTCCGCCTGGGATGCGCAGAAACAGCATCACACAGAAAACAGTGCGGCACATGCTCAAGGCTTGTGTATGGGTCATCACTGAACCATGGGTTGTTGTTGAAATTTCAGTTATCGTGTGGTCTGAACCCAACTGAGATCACAAACTGGGGCAAACAGCCCACGGTTCACAACCCAGCAACAAGCCATGTATTTTCTTAATTGCTTGCTCATGGTACGCAAGCCATGATGTATTATCAAAGCGGGGTGTGGAGATGCAACAATCCGCATTTCAACAGCAAGCTGCACTGCAGGCCAATGCACACTCCGGCTTGTCCGAACAGAGTCCCCACCGTACCGCGGCTGGGTGGCAGAGGAGACTGGCTGGTGGGAGCCATGCAGGGCACTGGTTCTCACTGGCCTCACCTCAGTCCAAGGATTCGAAGCCCCCCGGGCTCCTGTGAGGTGCAGACCGCCATGCCATGGTCAAGACTTGAGGCCACGGAGAGCCTTCTTTTCCAAGTGGGTCTAATCCCCTTCAAAGGCCTCCAGTGGGCAGACGCAGAGCTTGCAGTAGCTGTGCAAAGGCGCACAGCATTCGGCTTGTCCTCAGCTGGGAAAGGAGCAGCCAGAAGCGGGCAAGAGAGCCTTTGCCGCCTGTCCTGCAGAGGTTCCCATTCCCTCGCATTCCAGTGAGCTCAGAATCCAGCCAGCCGTTTCCTTCTGCGAGGAGATAATGCCAGTGGAAAATGCCGCTTCAGTGCACTGGCTGGGGCCCTCCGTGCGTCTCCTCGGCTTGCCCTCCAAGTTCAGCTCTTTCCTTCATTCCGGCTGGAGGCCTTTGCCCACTGCCCAGTGCTTTGATTTCGCTGGAATGGGTCACTGTGGCAGCACACGGCTGCCTTCAGTCCTCAAGTCAAGGAGGGTTGCCTGGTGCCAAGGCTCTGCTTAGATTCTGACTTTGCTTTGCTTTGTTCTGATCCAGTGCAAATGTCTCAGCCCATGAGGTCACAAGCTGACATGTAAAGCTTGTTTTCAAAAGGCAGGCATGTGAAGAGCAAGGGTGCAGTGGAGCATGGGAAGAGTGAGTCCGCTGCCTACAACAGGGGTGCCGAATCCTATTTAAGCCAGAGCTAAGCTTCATGCAAGAGAAACTCTTGGGGGCAGCAGGAGGAAAGGAAATGTCTCTGGGCCCAAAATGCTGTCGGCACAGAAGAAGCCCCAGAAGAAGCATTTCAGCCTTTTAGGGGGAGAAAATGCTCCACCAAGGCCAGGAAATGGCCACACAATTGCAGGAGGGCAGGGCAGGTGGTGGTGCCCAGAGGAAGAGGCTATGGCGATCCAGGGAGCCCCAGAGAGCCAAACCTGGCCACTGAGCCCACAGCCCCACAACTCCATCTGCCCAGGCTCTTCTTCGCCCTCCCCAGGGTTCTTGTGGCTCCGGATGAGTCAAATTCCATCCCCTCGTTCATGTGCATTTCCTAACAGGGTTGTCATTGTGAGGAGAAAATGCAGAAGAGGAGGACGAAGTAAGACGCCTCAGGTTCCTCGCAAGAGGAAAAAGGAGGCCACACATGCAACACAATCATCACAGGACAAGCTTTTGGTGCCAGCTCAAGAGCTGCTTGCTGGCTCCGGATTTTGGTGACCCCCCCCCCCCCCCGCCTTCGGCTGCATAGCATAACATCTTGCTTATAGGGCTTGGTTCTCCTGTGTTTATGCCTGTGCTGCTGCTCCTGCCAAGGTCATCTGATGTTCCGGGGCTTTGCTGCCAGGCCCAAAACGGTTTGCGGGCCCCCTTGGAAATGAAGGTCCGCAGCAGTGCTCTGCTGAAGGGGTCGCCTGAGCCTATGGGGAGGTGTGGCTGCATCCCACGCCTGCAGCAGCCCCCTCCCCGATACCCCACATCATTCATGCCGTCGGACTCCGACGGGGCTCCAGTCCAGCACATCTGGGGGCTTGGGGCCTCCCGGCACCACCACTAAAATGACATCGTGTGGCTTTTTAATTCCTCCTTCCTTAACAGATTTCCTGCGAAAGAACCAAGGACAGAAGAAGTGTGTGGGGTGGGGGGGCGAGGGAGGGCCCCCGCTGGAAGACGACTTTGTCCGAATCCCCTGTGGCCTTCTGCGGATGAGGCCAGGTGGCTGCCCAGGAAAGGCCTCTTCCATCTGCACCTGGAGATGGAGCAGACTGAGGGCTGACGCTTCGTGTGCCAGCAGTGGCAGAACCTCTCCCGTCCCGACGTGTGGGATGACCCCCTTCGAAGGGCAGGTGCTTCCACGGGCTGGAAGCCGTTTCATCAGGTGCGTGGCTTGGATTCTGGTCTGCGAAGGATTCTGCCACCACAGAGAGTGCAGACAGGCCCATCCTACCTTTGAGGCCATTGTGGCTCCCCCCTGCCCCCCCAAAAAACAATCTCAGGAAGTCTGGTTTTGTCTGCAAAGCAGCAGAAGGCCGTCTGTATCTTGAAGCCAATTATGCTGTTCCAGCTTAGGCGGGGGGGGGGGGGGGCTTTGGAGACTCCACTCCAGCTGTGCTCAGCTCACCCGCAGAACGGCTCTTACACCCGGCTGGCAGCTCTCTGACGTCAGACGGAAAAGCCGCTGCCTCGCTGGCCTTATCTGGCTGCGACTCGTTCTCCGAGCTGCCGTTCTCCCCGACAGGGCCTCCCTTGGCAGCTGTTTGTCCTCATACCACAAGCAGCGGAGAGCTGGCACCGGTCACATTCCACATGCAGCTGCCCAGATGCTGCCCGCAGAGCAGGGGGATGAGGCGAGAGGGCCCCCCGCCCCAATTCGCAGCACTGCAAGCAGGCGGAGAGCTGCCCCCTGCCATCAAGAGCATCCGGAGAGCCTCAGAGTCAGACCTTCACCAGGGTCCACGGGCCAAGGAGGAGAGCGGGGGAAGGGCAAGGGCTGGCTTCCTGCTTTCTTCATCCAGGGTCAACCCTGGAGCGCAAACACACATGCGAATGCACAGCACACAGCACTGCTTCTCCTGGCCCATGCATCAGTCTGAGCGGCACGACTGGGGTCCATCACGCCGGAGTCCCAACAGACTGGAAGCCTAGAGGATCCCTCGGAGCACAGCCGTGAGATCGGGGGCTTAGCCTTGGGAAAATGGTGCCCGTGCCTGCCAAGCCCAACTTTTGTTAACTGCCTGGAGAGCATCGGCCATTGGGCAGCACAACGATGAAGCAGACAAACTCTGAACACACCCTCACACTCAGGCGTGTGGCGAAACGGCCCAGCGAGGCACACGCCGAGTGTCGCTTTCCAGTCAATGTGCTTATTATTTACTTGCATGGCTGCGTTGGCTGATGTGTGTGTCTGCTTTTGCATTCCAAACTGCCGTCCCCCAGCTGAACCGTAACATCACAGGATTTGCTCCCTCCAGCAAGACCGCTTCATCGTGCTGGATGTTCAAGCCAGGGTTCAAACCCCAGGAGAAGGCATCGTTTTCAACCCTGCTTTTTAGTTTCAAAGAAGTGCCATCCCCTGCTAGAAGCAGATTGCTGGGTTAAATTGGACCTCAGCCCGGTTCACCAGGCATTTTCCAAAATGCACGAGAATTTGGACTGAGTGAGTGAGTGGAGCAGCACCCCATGGTCAGTAAAAAGGCAAGTCTCGAATGCCTCCCCAGCCAGCCTCTCCCATTAAACATCCTCTCACCCAGTGATTTTGATGGAATGGGTGCCGTGCCGTCTGTGCTGCCCAGCTGCGACCGGAGCGTGCCGATAAACACCGTGTCTGTACATGAAGAAGTCCTCGTACACCTCCATGATGGCTGCACAGGAAGGGAAAGGTGACGGAGTAAGACGGGAGGGCCCCTTGCCTGACGCAGCGCCACCCGCCTTGCCGGACCCCATCCGTTAGCACCGCTGTGGCGTGATGCGCCTAGCACCATAACCACGAGCTCCCAGGCCCAAGCGGGCTTTTAGGACACAGGCCATGCTGGGGAGGCTTGAGTTCGGGAAGGCGGGCCTCGTATCCTGGGCTAGCCTGCGTGAGGGAAGCACGGATGCTGGGATTCTTTTGGACAAGGGGTCAGGCATTTCCCCCTTAAGTTGCTCAGGCAAACAGCCCTGCAAGGAGGATGACCTGAGACACCTGGAAGTCACCTCCTCTACAGCACCTGGCCAGCGCAGGCAAGGAAACAACCCCTGAATTCACCAAGAAGCCACTGGGCCCTACCCCAGCAATTAGCATAAGCTTGGGATGCTCCTCTTTCCCATAGGCCATGTGTGCAGAGCAAAATGCTACACATGTCAGGGCCTTAGGAAGGACTCTCTCTGTTCTCTCTCTTCCTGCTCCCCCTGGAAGAGGTCTGGACACACGAGCTTTACTGCAGGACAGGTAATGCCTCCTGCCCTCCCACTTTCTGCTGCTGTTGTTCTGCAACCCCATCGACAACAGCACGCCAGCCTCTCCTGTCCGCCACCATCCCCCGGAGTCCACCCAACCTCATGCCCACTGCACCAGTGACCCCATCCAGCCACCTCCCCCTCTGCCACCCCCTTCTCCCTTTGCCTTCATCGTTCCCAGCATCAGGGTCTTCTCCAATGAGTCCCTCCTTCTCATTGGGTGGCCAGAGTATTTCAGCCTCAGCTTCAGTATCTGTCCTTCTAGAGAATAGTCAGGGTTGATTTCCTTTAGGATTGGCCCCTTTCTGTTAGTGTCCCTCTTATGTTAAGAAGGAAGCTCTTGCTCTCTTTAGAAATACAGAGTAAGATAGGGATGCGATGGGAATGTTTGGTGTGTGGGTCATACGGGGCTAAAGCTTGTGCTTGCTCTGTATTCTTCTGATGAATAAACGTTCCTTTTCCTTTCTAAGTGCTGTGTATGTTTGTGTGAATGCAAAACCAGGGCTTGCTCCCTCTGGCTGCTCCAGCAAAAGTTCCCAAAACTTTTGAGGCAATCGGAGGACAAGTGCCTCCTCAAGATTACCTGCATCAAAATGGCTCCTCCACTCCCCAGGGCCTGGGCCTGGTAGCTCGGCCTGGGTGTTGGGCATTCGGTTATGGATCCCACCACTCTTGGAACTGGTGGGAAACGGGAAAGGTCTCGGGGACAAAATGGGATTGTTATCAGCTTAAGCCTACTCAGAAGTAAGCAGGACCAGCTTCTGCAGATCTACTCAGAAGCAAGTGGGACTGAATGTCCTGGGCATCTAATGGGCGCATCGGCTCAACTCCTTCCCACAGCAGCTGCCACCTTAGGGGTGAGGCGCAAGTGAGGAGCCATCCGTATCTGAAGAAGCAGTGAGGAGGTGGCAGGGCTCGAGGGCAAGGCCCCGCCCGATGCACACGCCTGGCAGTCACCAGCATCTGCCCCCTCTGTGTGCAGAGGTGCCAGGGAGGTGGGTTGTACCCGGGCCAGAATCCCCGCTCGTGTGGCATTAGTCTATGTGCACGGCCCCTTCTTGTGCACAGTGATGGGGTCCGGCTGGCACGCTCGGGTCAGGGAAGTGCCCGCCACTCGCCCAGCAAGCCCACGAGCAAGCGCCCTGCCTTCAAGAAGGCCGCTTTGCTCCGTTTCAGACCTCTGGAAGCTTCTGGAAGCCAGAGTCCAATTCTGCCTAAATTAATCATTAACAAAGCCCTGATGAAATCATTAACAAGTCTGGGAGTGTGCCTGGCCCCGAGACTGCAAAGCAGCTTCTGCCCAGTTTCCCAAGGAAATTATATTCAGTCTGCCCCTCCAGCTGGCCAGGAATGGCACTGGGGCAGGTCAGAATGGGCTGGAACGGCAGGCTGTCTCCCGTCTGGCAGGCACAGCAGTGTGCCGGGAGGCGCTGGCTGTGGAGACCGATGGCTCCTATTGCCCAGCCTCTGCTTCCCTCTTTCGCACGCCAGCCCCCAGCGGGGGCTCCCCCAATGCTTCCGTAGCAACGTTTTGTCCTGCCTGCTGCCCTCTACAAGCCTCCTGGTGGGCTGGCATCAGCCCAAGTGCTTCCTTGCACTGCCAAAATGAGCTTCTATGCCATAATGAAAGACCAGAGCAGCTTCGGGGGCTTTTGTGTCCCCTTCCGGATCGCAGGTGCCCCATCACCACACCCACGTTCCACTACTGTGGGAACGTGTTTTCCATGTGCAGTCCCGGCTGGACTGACTCTGCGCACACAGGTTTCCTGTGCGCCTGCTGGCGAGCAGAGGAAATGCAGGGAAACCACGGATGGCAGATCCTGGCACACGCGCACTGCAGCATGGCATTGCCTGCCCCGACTCGCAGCAGCCCTTCGGGGTTTTGCGCAGGAGCTTCCCGACGCCACATGGGGGTGCAGGGCCTGAAGCGCTGCACCACTGCCCTCAGCCTGCCTCACTTCTTCCGTGCATGGACCCTATTTATACCGGCCTTTCTCCTTCCAAGGAGGCCTGAGCGGCCTCCATCACTCTCCTCCTTTCCATCTTATCCTCTCAGCAACCCGGACCACCACCCACAGGCCACCCTCCCAACCAGCACACCGGAGGGGCTCTCCCTCCTCCTGAGACCAGCTTCAGCCCGGCTGTATGTGGCAGAAAGCCCATGGGCCTCGTGGGAGGGTCACAACTCACCCTGGACTGGCCCGTTCTCCATTATCTCTTTCATGATCACCTTCTCCTGCAGGCACAAGGGAAAGAGGGGAGAGTTCAGCCTAGGAAAATCAGGAGAGACCTTTCCTTCTTTCTGCAGCTCCTTGCTGAACGGTCGGTGCTCTTTTTCTGACTACTCAGGGCCCCTGCCTTTTCCAGAAAACAACCTGAGTTCATAGGACAGAGAGGAAGTATAACAATTCTGGTCTAGTATCTGAATTGGGAGCTTTCAGTTGGTCATCATGGCTCATAGCCTTGGACAGATCTTTCCTCCATCAATGTATATATTTTATCATACTGAATTCCTACCATTTTTCCTCTTGCAAGGACGTCAGGGTCACTTACACAATAATCCTCCTCCGCTCCATTTTATTCTCACACCAGCCACCCGGGGAGGTAGGCTAGGAGGAGCGTCCGTGGCCAGCCCAAGGGCTCCCAGGGCACTCCAGGGCCAGGTGGGAGCAGGCCTTTGGTGCCTCCGGCCCTCTCCTCCATACGTCCCGCTACCCCAAGCCGTTCTGTCAGGCCTTGGATGCCAACCGGCTCGGAACACTGTGGCCACAGACGCCTCACCGAGGTTTCCTGATGGAAAAAGGGAGGTGCGTGGCTATGAGGGGAGCACCCCACTTGCGGGAGGCCTCCACTGGTGCCCACGGTGCCCTCTTTTGGGTGCCTGGAAAAGGCCTTCTCGTTTTCCCAAGCATTTTGGCCCTTCAGCTAAAATGAAAATTGTGCTTGTGCAGTTTTAGATCTTTGCGCTACTCCTGGCCGCTTCTTCAATCGCTTTGCTTTAAATTTAGTTTTAATATATATTTTACTACGTTGTTGTATTTTACAGTTTTCTCTAGTCTTGTAAACTGCCCAGAGAAATGTGGCTAATGGATGTTCTAGAAACAAACAAACAAACAAACAAACTGGCAAGAAAGTTGCTTCAGGGCCCAGATTCCGTCTGTAAACAACGAACATTGGAAGTGGCCTTCCCCTGAGGCCAACCATCGCTCCGTGTATCCCAGCGCTAAACCGGGATTTCCGGCAGGGATTTTTCCAGCCTGGGTGGGATGGTAGGGATTGAAGCTGGGGCATCTGCTTGCCATAGAGGGGCTCTCCCACAATGCTATAAGCAGTGGCCCTCCCTTTTGGCCCATGGCCCCCAAATTCTCCTTTCCCCGTTCAGTTTTACTCTCGTATTCCAGCACAACGTCACACAGAAGTTGGGTGATTGAATGCAAAGCTGGACTTGGATTCTGCCTCTTTGCTGGGGAGGCTCGGTTTCGGTCAATGAAGTGTGCTGCAGTGCTTATGGATGCAGGATCCCAACCGCCTTTGCACCGAATCACCCAACGTCCGAGTCCTGTTGGTGGCAGAGGGGAGCTGAACCAGGCTGAATGTGGGCACGCTGGGGAATTTCATTTCTGTTTGCAGATCACTTAAATGATCTGCACAGAAACCTGAAATCCAAACCAGAGCACTTTTCCCTAAATATGTTCACAGCCTGCATGCCTGGACTTGAATCCACAGTGAAACGTGTCCTTTAAACATTCATACATTTATAAACATACACTAAGAAGTGCACACATTTTAAAATCTACACTTTCAAAATCCCACAAAATTGGGATTTTATCCATTAGTCAATGGGAGGAAAGCGCGCATTTCCCACTTGAAAAGCGCATTTTCTCCATTCAAATAAACTGGGAAAGCAGGCTGCAACTGCGAGTGGTGGCAGACGGTCAGAGGATGCTGGTGACCTGCAGCATCCGTGGCTGAGCGCACGCGGCAACCCGCCATTCCAGCCCCTGCATGCCCTGATACCCATGGCCGGGATACCACCCTGCTCCCTGCAGCACTGGAACCGTTCCCTTCGTGGCCCTGGAAGCATCGGAGGGACTCACGTCTGAGGAGAGGCGATACGCAGGGGTGGACTGGTAGATCTCGTTGGAGTGGGCCTGCGGGTTGGGGCAGCGGGCCGTGGCCTGCCTCTTTCCCCTGCCTGTGGATCGGCTGCTCATCATGCAGGGCGGCACGGGGAGAAAGCTGTCTTTGTCCTGGTTGGTGAAGGGGTAGCAGTAATCCGTCACCACCCTGGAAGACCGAACGGGGAGAGGGTGAGAAAAAGGGGATGGTGCTGAATAGTGACCTGACCACAGACTGGCTCATCTCCAAGGGCCAAACTACATGCGACATTGAACACTTGCTGTGTGCGAGCGTACATACATGTGCACAAGCATGGACGGCACGAGAGACAGCGATCACGGAGGAGTCGTGCTTTTAACCTGCCAATGAAGTTCACTCCCAGGGCTCGGAGCCGCTCGGGAGCGGGAAGGGATTTACATCAGGATCCTAGTGGGAGACAAGGGTTGCATCCCCCAGGCACACCTGGACTGCTCCCACTCCGAATGCTCCCTGCCCCGGCCCATGACGACTGACAGGGTTTTGAGAATCATCCACCCTGACCAGCTCTGGGTCTCAAGGCTGGACACAACTGGGGGTCGTGCGGTCAGTCCCAGCCTCTCAGCCCAGCCTAGCCTACCCCACAAGGTGGTTGTGAGGGTACAGGAGCCAGGAGGAGGGGCCGGGGAAGCACCTTGCCGAATTCCCCGCCCATGCCAGCCCCTGCTGCGGTCAGTGCGTGGGTGTGGTTGGTTCTCCAGTGGTTTTCTCACTAGGTGACAAGTGCAGTCCGGGCAGACCTTATTCTAGGACCTGGACATATTCTAGGACAACATGGCAGGATGCGTGCCATAGAGCGTTCCTAACCCAGGCAAGCTGCTGCACCCACATTCCCCCAAATCCTCTGCAGCGTGGAAGGGTTCTGCTCCAGGGCAGGAGTGCAGAAGTCAACAGCTGGAGCAGCACTGCTCTGTGCTAGAACAGTCCACTCTTAATGTTGGTTAAGTCACAGTTCAGCATTTCACTTCCTCAGTGAACTCCTGGAGTGCAGAAGCATCAAAATCTGGCCAGCTTAGGGTGGCCACGTGTCCTTTTCTTTTCCCTACCAAAAACAGCCCTCTATTTGGACAGCTGCCAAAGAACACCCTTTGAAGTGTTCTCCAGTTAAAGAGTCGCCCAGCCCAATTCCAGTGTCAGGATCAAGAACCACAGAACCTGAACGGCGGATGGAAGAGGCCCGGCTCACGGGTCAGGTCACCCAGTCGTGTTTTCTCACACTCGGGTGAGCTTTACTGCATTTTTGTTCACATCAGGATGGCTGTTTCTGGTATCAGGCAGTACATGCAAGTCCATGGCCTCGCCTGGGCCGCGCTTCATAGTTTGCCCACCCAGGAAGGCTCCAGCCCGCAGCAACCCTGCGGCACATGCACGGACACATCTCCTGGCCTGCACGCTTCGAGGATGCCCCTGGCCTGCACAGGAGGCCCATCCCATGCTCCTCCACGGCCAGAGCGAATGCGTGGACCGGCCCTCTCTGGAGCAGCTTACCCTCTCCTGCGCAGGAACCACCAGGCCCCGTCAATTCGGCCCCCGCCACAGCCTTGCTGATGGCGAGTGTTGCAGGAGAGGAGGTTCTGCGGGGACAAGGCAGGCGTCATGTGGCCCATGGAATGGATGGCGATCCGGTCTGAGGCCACCGCTGGGGAGAAGAAGACACACGGCGTTGGCCAGTGCTGAAGACCAAACACTGTGGTACTCAGAGCCACCCAGGGCCCAAGCGTAGCAAGAGGTCTGGGGGGAAATAGACACATTCCCACAGCCTCGAGGGCCGTGTGATGGGCAGCTGGCTTAGCCAAGAGCCCCCTACCATGAGGGGAACCTTGGTGAAGCACCTGGGCCTGTTCTCGCAAGGCACGGGAGACATACTTTAAACAAGCACCTCCGGTCTCCATCAGTGGGTCGAGATTGGCCTTCCCAGTTGATGGCCTCCGTCCTTCTCAGGGGGCATGCCAAAGGCCCCTGCCTCAATCCCCATCTTCTCAGGGACGGCTGCAGGTGGGGTGTGGGGACCTCTCTGAAACTCTGACAGGCAAGGCAGATGCAGCCGAACTAGGCGGACCATCTGGCTTGGCACTAGGTAGCCTCCTCGCTCCTGAGTCTGTGGAGCAGGGAAGGACCATGTGCCACAGTTCCAAAGCCCTCAGTGCATCATCAGTGCAGCCTTCCATTCAGGGGGATCTGCCCCTCCTGGCAGCCCACTGAAAAGGAGGGGGGAAAGGGGTGGGCCACTCACGCGGGCCTCCGGACCTGCTCACCGCTGGCTTCCCCCTTGTTTCCTTGCAACGCGCAGCTCCTGATGGTGGGGAGGCCAATCTCAACTCCTCCCCAGAGGAGTCGTGGACGCCCTGCCCTTTCAGCATGCATTTGATTTACGCTTGTATTACATTTTTATATTGTCCAATAGTCAAAACCCACTGGCAATTCACTACAATTAAACATAAAATATAACATTCAGTATATAAAACATTTAAAAGATTAAAGCTACCATATGAAAGAGATGTTCAAAACCACAGTAAGCCCTGGCAGCACTGCAAAGGCTTAACCTACACCGTGCCTCTTTTCCACCTGTAAGTTTTGCTACCTGCAGTGGAAAAGGCCCAGGAACCGGCACAGTTGCCCTGGTCCAGCGGCTCTTGGATCATCCCTGGCCATTTCTCAGCAGCATCGAAACGTGGGGGCAGCACTTCATTGGCGTCCATGCTCATCTGTGGAAAACAGAGGAAGCGGGAAATGCAGTGAATCAGCCCGAGCGCAGGGAAGTGGGCCTTGCGGGGAAAGTGGGGACAGGAGCCGAGCCACAGCGGTTCACCTCTGCAGGGCCCCCAGCCCAGCAACCGGCAGCCTTTCAGATGAAGAGCTGCTGGGGCTCCCGAGCTGTGGCTCTGTCTTTTCTTCTGGCGTGACTTCTCCGTGGTGGGAAAATGATGGAAGCAGCGTGGGGGGGAATGCGCAGGAGGGTTCTGGGCGAAGACATTGTCCTCGGGGTGCCTCATGGAATTCCACGCGTGAAGCAGGGGTGTGGTTGTTTGAAGGGCGCATTTCCTTTGCCGTTTGGGCCAACACCTTCCTGTTCGCAGCCCAAATGGATTGCGAGCAGGAATGCTTTTGTTTTGCAGGTTCCCAAGTTTGCATTCCGAAGAGGAATATTTGGAGGGAAATGCATATTCGGAAATGTGCACCTTTCAGGGAAAAAGCGTTTTCATACTTCAGTTAAGGGAGGAAATGAGCACTTTTGAAAGATATGTCCAGAAATATGTACTACTTCCTTTCAAAGGAGCCAAAATACAGGATGAAATAGGGAGTGTGCCAAACGAGCTCCAAAGCGAATGCCAGAGAATTTCAGCAAATTCTGACATTGCTGGTTCTCCCATCGCTAGGCAGGGCGATGGTCTCCCGGAGGCCCGTCTGGAAGCACCCTCGTGTGGCGGGGTTGCTGATCCCTTTTGCCCGGTGCCTTTGCCACAGGAGGGAGGCCTCGTGGAATGACAAGCTGTCAGCCATGTTGCTAGAGGACGCTGCGACAGCTCATGCTTTCCAGGATCAGGTTCCAAGAGGAGGGGCCCTGGCGTCTCTGCAATGGCTCCATGCGTTCACAAACATAGACCAGGGAGCCAGTGCGGAGCAGTGGTTAGGAGTGTGGGGCTGAGACTCAGGCGACCCGGGTTCGAGTCCCTGCTTGGATCTGGAGCCAAATGGGAGACTCTGGGCCCGTCCCAGACTTGCAGCCCAACCTACCTCACAGGGTTGTTGTGGGGAAAGGATGATGAGCAGGAGGAGGAGAATGATGGAAGATGCTTTGAGTTCATAAAAAAAAGCAGGGTATAAATTAAATAAATGAATAATACATAAATACTAGGGGCGCAGAAAAAGTAGTAGTGCACAGTCGAGAGTGTGTGTGTAGATAGATAGAAGGACAGATAGAAAGATACACTCAGAATTCAGAAAGCCAGTGTGTGTGAGAGAGGGCAGGGGGCACTTTGCACAACAAAGCTGTCACTGCACCAGGATCCAAAACATATCTGACGAGTCAACTGCACTGAAATGCCACCTTTTCCCAGAGGATTGCCCCCCTCTTCCTCCCAACAATTCTGTGCAGTTGGCCTGCTGGGCAGGGGGGCGGGGGGGGGAGGCAGAGAGAACAGTCGAAGCGGAACCTGTGGGCTTTGCAGCAGAGTGGAAGTTTCAAGGGGGCTCTCCCAGTCCTCCTCCGGCCCTTCACCCTCACACCTGCCTGGCACAGGAATGCCACTTGGGAGTGGTTAAGGGCACAGCCCTGTGCATGCGGAGACAGAAGGAAGTCCTATGGCTCCCGCTGCCCCGCATTGCAACATAGGACGCACCGTCCCCGCACCGCAGAAGTGCAGCGCTCGCTTGCAGCCATGGAGGGATGGGCAACAAGAGGTGCCGTGGCTTGCAGAATTCCCCGGTCAGCCACGCCTGCCTGAAGGGGCCCAGGACCGCCCTGCAGGAGTGTTGGCGTGAGGTTTCACGGCTGGATGTGTCCATCCAGCCTGACAACATCCACTTCGGCCTTTAATCCCCCCAGGCGAGCCCATTAAAACCTCCAAACCATTTCCACACTCTCCTCTTCCAGCTTGCCTGACCTTGAATTCTAAACAGCTCAAAAGCAAAAGCAGAGCAACATCAAATGACGGTTCGTGGCTGAACCCATGTTGGTGCCTTTGACCGGCAGCCTGTTCTCGCAGCCTGATGGGCCACAGGGCCCCTGTTGCTTCCCCGGCACCTCCTGCTTTTGGCTCTGGCCTCTTGGCAGAGCAGCAGAGGCACAGGCTGGGAGAGAGGGCTGAGTGGCCAGGGGCCTGGCGAAGGCAAGGCAACAGCTGGGCAGGTGGGAGCAGAGGTCCAGGAGCAGCAGAGAGGGAGGGGGTGGGCCAGAGAGCGAGAGCAGCCAGGGGGAAGCAGGGGGCAGGCCACTGGCCGGAGGGACTGAGAGGGCCCAGCTCGGGCGGCGTCCCTTGTCTGTGTCCCTGAGCTGCGGTCCGGACGGTCCAGGTTCTCCCTTCCCTGAGACACAGAGGTTGTTTGTTTGATTGTTTGTTTGTTTTTTGTTTTGTTTGTGTGTTTTTGTTTTTGTTTTGTTAGCACTTTGCTTTGCTTTGTTGTGCTTTGTTTTTTTTCTTCCAATTTAAATTTAAGTTTATTTTATCCTTGTGTGTGTGTGTTTGTGTGTGTGTGTGCGTGCGAGTGGGTTTTTGTCTGGGAGAACTGGGCGAGTGAGAGGAACTGCAGGACAGACAAGGCAGGGGACCAAGGTAAGTTCTCAGAAGGGATCCCGATGGCAGACCAGGAGATGGCCTTGGCGGGAGTCACGGGTGTTGCTGCCGCGGCGAGAGCTGCGACATGTTCGCCCTTCTCCCCCAGGAGCGGCAGGGATACACTTGCCCTTGGTGCAAGATGTGACTCTGCTAGAGGAGGAGGTGAGGTGCCTGAGGGCTGAGAGAGCTCTCTGGGCCCCCCCGGAGCAGCCCCCCTCTCAACAGAGGGCTGAGGGAGAGACCACGGGAGGAGCAGCTGCGGAGACATGGAGGTATGTCACCCACAGGAGGAGGCGGCCAGCACGGCCTCCTCCTTCTCCTGGCACCAATCTGGAGCTGGGAAACAGGTTCTCTCCACTTGGGGAGGCTGGGGCTGACGAGGCCTCGGGGGACCAGCAGGACCCCCAGCCTGGGACATCAGGAGGCAAGGGAGCCACTGCAGGAGAGGCGAGGGCCAGGGCACGGCGGCGGGTGATTGTCATTGGGGACTCCCTGCTGAGGGGCACTGAGGCGGTGTGTGCCGCCCCAGCCTGGAGACAAGGGAGGTTTGCTGCCTGCCGGGCGCACGCATCTGGCACGTGAAGGACAGAGTGGAGCATCTTGTTCGCTCCGGGGGTCACCAGCCACTCCTGATGATCCATGTGGGCACAAACGACGTGGCCAGGCAGGGGGTGGTCGGGATCACCAGGGACTTTTTGGCCTTGGGGAAGAAACTCAGGGAGCTGAAGGCCCAAGTGGCCTTCTCGTCAATCTTACCTGTCCGGGGATTTGGGCCAGGAAGGGACAGGAGGGCCTCCGAGGTGAACGACTGGCTTAGGGTGTGGTGCCAGAAGGCACGCTTTGGGTCCCTCGACCACGGCACTCGTTTTCTTGCCAATGGACTTCTAGCAAGGGACAGATTACACCTCACGAGGATGAGGAAAAGGTCCTTTGGAGATGCTCTAGCGAGCTTCTTCCAGAAGACTTTAAGCTGAGCCAGTGGGGAGTGGGTTCAGGCCCCCCAGTAACGTGTCTGCACTGGACAAGTGTGGGGGGAGGATCGGGGCTCTGGGAGCAGGGCTTTAGAGATACTGCAGGGACTGACAGAACTTCTACGGAGAGGGGCCAGGTACCAGGGAGGATGGGAGGAAGGAGGATGCTGGGCACTCCAAGGAAAGGAAGCGGTGGGAAGGAGTTGAGGTGCATGTACACCAATGCTAGGAGCATAGGTAATAAGCAGGAAGAGCTTGAAGCTCTCCTGGGAATAGGAGGATACGATCTGGTGGGAATCACAGAAACTTGGTGGGATGAAAGGCAAGTCTGGAATGTAAACATAGAAGGGTATCACCTTTTTAGAAAGGACAGGAAGGGAAGGAGAGGTGGGGGTGTGGCTTTATATGTCAGGGAAGAGATAGGATGCAGTGAGATAGAGTGCAGCACAGATGGGGATTCAGTAGAGGCAGTCTGGGTGAAACTTAGGGGTTTTGACAGGGAAAGAGACCTGACAGTGGGAGTATGTTATCGCCCTCCAGGTCAGCTTGAGACCCTGGATGATGTCCTGACAGGCCAGATTCTAAGGATATCTCGGGGGAGAGACAGAGTAATTATGGGAGATTTCAATCTCCCGGATATTACTTGGGAGACTCACTCGGCAGTGACAGCCAGGTCACGTCGCTTCCTAGAAGCTCTAGAGGGTGGGTTTTTCACACAGAGGGTCCGAGAGGCAAGAGGGGGGGAAACATCCTGGACTTGGTCTTGTCCAATAGGGAGGAGCTGATAGATGAAGTACAGATTAGGGGAGCTCTGGATGCGAGTGATCACTCCATCCTTTGCTTTGAGATCAGGGAACTGGGTATTACTACCACTCTACAAGACTCTGGTGCGCCCGCAACTGGAGTATTGTTTTCAGTTTTGGGCCCCTCATTACAGAAAGGATATAGCCAGGTTGGAGTCAGTGCAGCGTAGGGCCACAAGGATGGTGGCTGGTTTGCAGGGGATGCCGTATGAGGCAAGACTGAGGGAACTGGGTCTCTTCAGCTTGGAGAAGAGGAGACTCAGAGGGGATATGTTGGCGACATACAGGTATGTGAGGGGGTGTCACATGGAGATGGGGAGAGGCCTGTTCTCCCCTGCAGAGGAAGGCAGGACGTGCTCCAATGGAGCAAAGCTCAGGGAGCCAAGGTTCAATTTGGATGCCAGGAAGCACTTCCTGACAGTTAGGACCCCGAGGGCGTGGAATGGGCTTCCATGGGAGGTCGTTGAGGCCCCATCGGTGAGGGTGTTCAAAGACAGGCTGGACATACACATGGTGGGCATGTCGTGAGCGGAGCCAGCTGGTGCCAGAGGTCAGACTAGATGGCCCGGGAGGCCCCTTCTGACTCGCTCTGTTTCTCTGTTTCTCTGTTTCTATGCTTCAGCAAGGGCCCCAAGGGCCCAGCCCGGCCCCTTCCCTTGTTCTAGAAAGGTCGGGGGCTCTTCCTGGCTCCCTCCCTTTCATAGCTCAGCTGGCTGCCTCTGACCTCGTGTTTGCTTTAGCGTGGCGTGGTGTGTGTGTGTGTACGCGCATATGTGTGCAGATTAACGTCCTGGGTAATGTACTGTATTAGCAGCAGGGTCCTGGGTTTGCTGACTCAGCCGCCCTTTGCGGATGTCCTGAGGGGCTGCAGCCTTCCCAGGATGGGAAAAAACAACACAGCCAACACAGGACGGACCCCCAACTCTTTGACTGAGCTGGAACTGCTGAAGTTGCCAAGTTTGTGTTGGTTTCCAAATGTCCCCCAGGCCCTGGGGCTCTCCTTCGAACAAAGTCACACGGCTCCCCCCCACTTGGGGAGGGGGGGGAGTGCAAGTGATTTCCCCCGACTGGGAGCTCTCCCCACTGGGAACAAGCCACAACCAGGACTGTGGTCATTCCACAGCTCATTGCGGTTGCCTGACAACCCATTCCAAACATACACCCAGAGTGGTACCAAAAAGCACTTTTCCAAGGGTGCACCGAGTCCTGCCAGTCAAAGAACACTGAGCAGATACCACTGTTCCTGCTTAAAGGATTATTTTTTGGAAAGCAAAAAGGTACAAGGAAAAACACAGGAGGGCCACAAGTGGGAGAGCACAATGTCATCTGGACCGCCTGTGGAATTTCATGGACTGGGAATGCACAGCAAAGGCTTCGTTCGGAGGTGCCGTCGGAAGCTCGGCTTCCCCCTTGCTTCAGGAGTGATGTTGTTGCTGCCCACCACCAAGGCACTTCTCAGACTTATGGGTGGGGCTCACCTGGAGAGATGCAGGCTTGCTGAGAGGCCCTTAGCAAGTGTGGGGCAGAGCCCCACATCCTGACAGGCAGTGGCGGTAGGTGCGTCCTAATTTGCAGCAGAGCCTCACAGGCCTCTGTGGAACTCCAGCTCTTGGCACTACTTTGAAATAAGGCATAATTTCATTCCCACTATGGGGACTTCAACTCCCATCATTCCTCACCCATGGCTATGATGGCTGAGGCTGATGGAAGCTGCAGGTCAAAACATCTGGACTGCAACAAATTGCCCACCCTTTCAGCATTAGGTAATTTGCACCAGTTTGAAAATGCATTTTCGGATCCAGAACAAGCGCTGGTGGTATTTTGGGGGGCTGTCCCTCCATAATTGGGGGAGGGGGTACACGCAGTTGCACGTAGCTTGCACAGCCCCACAGGCAGGAGAACTGAGACTCAGGACTTGTGATGTTCGTTTGGCCCCTGGTGTTACATTAAGCGCTCTGGGTTGTACCAGCAAGAAGCCTTACCTGCAGCTCATTCATATTCATGACAGAGGTGGGAGGCCTGATGGTTCCCAGCCGGTACTGGATCCCCTCCTCCAGTGTCATCCCCCACATCTGGCTGTAGTTGGAAGCCCTCCAGCTGAAGAAAGACCAGGCAAAAGATGGATTCACATCCACGGAGGGCTGCAAGCAAGCCACCTGCACTGACCCGCGCTGGGTGAAGGGAGGCGTCAGAAGCCCCTCCATCTCAGCTGCCCTTCCCAAGCTCCCCCGCGTGTCCTCAAAGGCCCCCCCACCAGCCAGAGGGGCTGCCTAGCCTGCCTCATAGGGCCACTGCGGAGGAGGAGGACGATGTACCTGGGCTCCTCAGAAGAAAAGGTGAGACAAGAATGAGACAAAGCAAGGAAATGCCCCATTGGTCCCCAAGGGTCCATCCCAAGTGTGACTAAATCTGGGTCCAATCCAGTTTCCCAGCCTCAGGCGCGGCCAGCCCCACCTCCTGCTACCAACCTTCTTCCCACCAGCTTTTCCTGGATTCTTCCCATCAGCCCACAACCCACCAAGACGATAATGAGGATCTTATCCTTACCCGTAGTTCCCACGGTTGACGGCATCGATGATGTCCCCGTTGATGAGGCAGGCATGGTTTTCGCAGTCCCACTGCCCATGTGCCCTGCAAGTGCTAAGGAGGAAAGGCAGGGAAGAGCAGGTCAGGCCCAGCACCACAGGCGGAGCCCGAGCCAAGCGCAAAAGGGTAACACCTGTGGAAGTCTGGATCCACAGAAGTTAATTTCAGAAGCAGGAGTGACACCAATTGTGGCTAGAAGAAGCGCGGGGTGGCGGGGGTGGCGTGGCTTTCTGACAAAGGCTGGCAGGTGAGCTATCCATCCATCCATCCATCCATCCATCCATCCATCTATCTAAAGTTTTTCTATGCCATCCAATACCACAGTCTCTGGACAGCTTACAAAAAACAACATACCAACAAACAGCACACTGCATCCGACCATTAGTGATAAAATCAAAGATAAAACCAATTAAATATTAAAATCTCAGGAAAATAAAAAGGGTTTTGCCTGACGCTGAAAAGATTAAAGCGATGGCTCCAGGCAAACCTCCCTGGGGAGAAGGTTCGAAAGTCGTGGTGCAACTGCCGAAAAGGCCCTGATTGGGGCCCTCAATGGGATGGATTCGTCTTCACAGCTTCACCCCTGAAAAGAGCATTTAGATGCAGTCCAGAATGTTTGCACTGCTTCAGATATATAAAGCTTTTTGTGGAGGAGGAGAAAAAATGCAGTGGCCAACCAGGGCCAGGCACAGCGCGATCAGAAGAGATGGAGTTGCACAGCTGATCCCTGACTACACGTTACAGAGAATTCCTGTGCAAACTTCCCCTGTCTTTTCATAGAATCATAGCACTGAAGGGTCTCCTGAAGACCCCCTACTCAATGCAAGAGAATTCTGGGGTGCAGCATCCTCACCAGAGGGCTGCCAAGCCTCTGCCTGAGGGGAAAACTTCTCCCACCCCTCATGTTCTTGGTTCCATCATCAAACTACTCTTCCTGCTAAGAAGCTTCTCCTAACATCCACCCCAAATCTACCATCCTTTAACAATAGCCCATTAGATCCAGTTCTTGCATTTGGGTACCATACAGAACAACTCTTTGCTCCTTTGGGTACTAGTAGAAGGCCATTTTCCCCTTCTACTACGTTTATGTTTCCTGTTCTTCCTTCACCCTTATAGTTTTCACATTCCTCTGACCACCTGTGTTATCCTCCCTAGAACTCATTCCTTTTTTTTTTTTTGGCACTCTTCTTTCAGCATGGTGGCCAGCACTAGACGCAATTCTTCAGCAGATGAGATGTAACCAGGGCACAAGAAAGTCTTTCTAAAGGAACACAGACCCTCATTTCAGAAAAGCTGAGATCCCAGGAGCCTGGATGCAACACTCAGCTCTACGGCCTTCTTCAGCTCCTGGTCTCCTCCACCTGTGCTGGGCTGCGGCCACGGGAGTTGTATCCAGCACATCTGGAGGGCACCAGGTTGGATGTTGTCATCAAATCTGGGGCAAATAATGTGCATTTTGGTTTAATGCACGCAGCTAAGACTGCAGCAGATGCCCTCTGCCATCCTTTCGTGGACGCACCACAAAACTTTGCCCAGTGGACAAGGGGCCAGCTCCAGCATTAGCTATGCCTGGCACTTTCTCTCAGCCAGCCGCCTTCAGGCCACACATCCCCCACCCAGCCGCCTTCCTCTGGCGTCCTCGGGACAGGAACTGCATCTCCTTGTATGGACCTGCCGGCAGCAGGAGCGGCCGGCCTGCAGCCCGAGCCTGGCGGGGGCTGCTCAGTGGCAACGAGAGGCTCGGTGGGGACTCCCCCTTGGAAAAGGGGCAGGGCTGCTAGGTCCTCTCCCTCCGGGGCTTTTCAGGGGAGCGGCTGTATCTCCAGGTCGAGGCTTCGGGGAGGACGGTGGCCCCCTCTTCTGCAGAGACCGCGTCAAAGATGGCCAGGGCTGACCCACGGCTGAGGTGGAACTGGCACCTGCCAGGTCCAGCTGTGCAACACCCCGAGCATGCACAGAGTGGTTTGGCCTGCAGGGAGCTTTCTATTTCAGAGCAGCAGATACAGGAAACGAGGGACGGCCCCCAGCAGCTCAAGGGCCAAGGTGGGGCTGGTGGTAAAACGCAACTAAGGTACTCCTGGTTTGCGCATATACTCACACATACCACACTCCTGCTGCATTTATGAGGAACTTCTCCCCACACCTGCATCTCCCCCCCGCCCCCCCCCCGTCCTCCTCTGCACCTGAGGGCAGCAGAGAAGCTCTGGGGGATCAGGGCGGGCATGGCTGTCCTCACCCCCCTGCCATCCCGCTCCCCCCGCCCAGTGTGGCTAGCAGCAGGGTGGACCAGCTGGCGGGTTGTTGTGGGAGAGGCTAGAAGACTCTTGACTGCCCTGGCTCCGGAGTGCCGGCCCAAATCCTGGCAAGAGGGTTCCAGCAGGCCGTCGCACCAGGGGGCTCCGTGCCACTTTGCGTAGGCGTCTGAGCCAGGGCTGCCCCATGCAGCTGCGACTGGCAGCACCCCCCACCCCACCCCCCGCACCCTGCAAGAGCTTCAGATGCGCACTAGGCCATGTCCCCGCAGCCCCAGAAAAAACACTTGCACCTGGCGCAAACATCAGTGAGGACAGCCACACTCAAAGTGGACCGATGGACACGGCACTCTGTGCCGAGCCAGCTGGCTGCCGTCGATGGTACCCATGGCCTGCCACCTGCTGCTGGTCTGCAGCTCCCATCATCCCCTGGCCACTGACCATGCTTTCTGGGGCTGCTGGGAGTTGCAGTCCAATAGATGAGGGCCCTCAGAATGTTATCCGAAATGCCTGGGGTCAGCTGAAGGTAGGTTTGGATCTGCTGCCAGATCTCTGGGTGACGAGAGCACCCATTCCTCCGCCGTACGCTATGCCATGGAGATGAAGATGCATTGTACGCAAAACGGGGGACGTTTGTATGGGAGGACAGTGAGCGCCAGTCGGTTCTGGCCCCCAGACACGTCCCTGGGCCAGGATTCCTCAGGGCTTTAGCACCAGATTGGAGGGTCTCAGGGCTGCAGAAGGGAAACAGAGTAGATCCCACAGGCTTGGTGCCCTGTTCACCTCTGCTGTGAGCTGCATCCACTGGCTCACACATCTTCCCTTCCTGGCATCTGCCTGTTCTGATACGTGAAGGCCCAGCCTTCTCCCCCACCGTCCATTCCTTGCTGCTGGGTGGTCCCTCCACCCACATTCAGAGAAGGCAGGACTCATGAGGCAGTTGGAAAGAAAAGCAAAGGTCGCATTCCTGCACACGCCATTTCCCCCCAAATCTTGGTGCTTTGCCCCACCCATAAACATGTGCACTCAGCACTGCATGGGCTGGCAGGACACCCAGCCATTCACCTTTTGGGGTCGATTACAAAAGCCCTAGAAACACAATAAAATCAGCACGCAGAGACACAACAGTTTTAGACAATCCACGGTAAAGGCCGAGACCCCCATCAAGGGTTGTGGTCCTGAGCCAGGCAAGGCTTAGGGGTGAAAACCAGCTCCTTGAACTGGGCTTGGGAGCACACCGGCCGCACCCTTAGGTGGCAAGCTGTGGCCCAAAAGTGACTGACTTACCAGAGGTTGCAGTTGTCCCGATATGTCGCACCTGTGGGGAACTTGTGCCCATTGCGGATGCAGACTGAAAAAGGAGGAGACAAGGAAGACACAGGCGTGAGAAACTGCCTGCTTGTGCCTCCTTGGACACGAAGAAGCCTCACTTCGGTGGGGTGCTCATCAAACTCTTTCTGAAGTTCGCTGCACCGCTGCAGCTGCAGGGAGACTGCCCTTCATTCAGTGAATGGCTCACTCCCAGCCTGGGATGAGGCTGATCTGGCCATGTTCCTCCAGTTGTTCTCCCTCCCTCCAGCTTCTGGAATGTGACGCTCCACGCCTGGGAAGGCGAAACTGCTCCAGCCAGCGGGAGGGGCAGAGAGAAATGGTCTGGAAGCCATGCGTGCGGTTTGGGCTTAGAGAACCTCTTGAGGGCAAGAGAGTGAAGCTGCTGTGAGACACCTGAGGCCGCGTGACAGATCCTCTCTCCACAGACCTGATGGAGCCTGGGGTCTGCCTGCTGGAGCACATGCCCCACTGTGCTCCATGTGTCTCTCCATCCAGACTCAACCTGGAGTACTGCTCTAGGAATGCCTTGGCACCAGCGGAGTCCCGGGGACCTCAGAAGCACGGATGCTGGCAGCCTGCCCAGCATTCCCCCCCCCCCGCCACTGCCCCCAGCTGAGCTGCAATTCTCAGAGTCCTCAAGAGGACGAATGAAGCTCACAGCAACCCTCTGTGGTTCTTCGTCGTGACGCAAACCGTGTTGGGGTGGAATGGCAGCTAGGGCTCCGGGGCTTCCAAAAGGGCTGCTTCCAGCTGATGACAATGGGTTTGCTGGCTGGCATCTACACGACGGCCTGCCATTCAGGGTTCTGCTCGGGTGTGACAGACACCGGCCCCTAAGCGAGTGCCACCACCCCGCTGCTTGCCAGCCAGGGAGGTGAAGCCTTCATGCAGAGCCTTAACCTCCCGCAGCGTGTGGGCAGGGGCACCTCACACCCTCTTGTGCCCTTCAGGAACTGCCTCCCACTCCCTGCACCTGCAGTGGCAATATCTCCTAGTTTGGAATCTCTGCTCTCCCCATAACTCGGCACGGCAAGTGTGGGGAAGGGCTCGGCTCTTCAGAGAGGACAAAAGGTGGCTGAAACTTCTGAAGGTCAAACCATAAAAAACAAGTTTTGTTTCGTACAGAAGGGTTCCTGCTCCTAATCTGACAGTTTGGATCAAGAGCTCAGAGACAAAGTTCAGCTTTCCCAAGGCTCGGCCCCGGAACATTTGTTCTTTGCTGAGACTCGGGCTTTAAAATGCAAGGGGCTGGGATGAGCGACTGTGCCAGGGTGGCGGAGAGAAGGTTCGCTCCAGTGAAAAAGCTCCCAGACAACAAGTCTGGGGAAGGGCTTGTTCGGAGACCTGGGGGACCCCCCATGTGTCGGACAGGCCAGAGGCATCACAAGTGAGGAGGAGGAGGAAGAGGAGTGGCCAGAGGCATCACAAGTGAGGAGGAGGAGGAAGAGGAGAGGAGAAAAAATGTGTTGGACACAAAGCTCGTGGCACAGGGCTTCTCTACACAGGGCTTTGCAGTTCTCTCCTCTCCGCCCCCATGTGGCCTCCCATACAGGCCTGCCAGATCTGCCTGGGAAGGTCCCCCAGCCTCTGGAGCAGATTGAGGGAGCACGTGTGGAAGCTGGGCGGGGGGAGGGGAGCTCAGTCCTGCCACCAGTTGCCTCCTGAGCGACGTCTCTGGATGCAACCGGAGCAGCTCAACAGTGCACTTGTGACAAACGGTTCCCCATCCGCACCCGGGTGCCTGAGACCGTGCAAGAGGGTCCACGGAAGAGCTGCAGCACGGCTGGTCCGTGAGCGCAGCCCCTGGAAGAGGGAGCACCAATGTGCCCCATGAGTGCTTTGCCTCGCCCTGTGGATTTGTGTGGCCAGGATGGATGTTCTGCAAAGCCCTGCGGCAACGCTGGGGCATCTCCCTCACCCTTCCCAGGGCAAGAGAGAAAGGCCACTTTATGCAGAAGTAAGGAAAGTGCATTTTCTTTAAAGAGGGTCAAAGGGGATGCAGAGCTGCTGTGGGAAAGATGGCATCCGGAGAGGGACTCTTTGGGCTGAGGGTCTTCAAGAGGCCTTTCTGCAAGCAGCTTCAGGGAGCTGGGGTGACCCCTGCCTGTTCCTCCCCCCCTCCCCAGCCAATAATCAGAACCACAAACTGCCCCTCAGCACAAGAGTTTCATTGAGCTGTCATGGCTTCCTATGCTGTTCCAGGACTTTGTCTAAGCCTTTTCCTACAACCCCACACCTTGTGGCTATGAGTTCCACCAATTAACGATGGCTGCAATCCTCCGTCCCCCAGAAGGGTGCCCCAGGGACTGCAGGATATAGTCCTTCCCCTTTCCACCATGGGAGAGGGAGACCTGTAGCTGGAAAGGAAGCTCAGAAGCTCCCTTCCTGATGCGGCCCAGACACCCAGCATCTTCAGCGAGAGAAAAGACGCATCACACCCCTCAGATGCACGAAGGAACGCACAGCAGCTAGTCAGTTACTCACAGACCTTCTGCTGCTCACTTGCACTGCCCCTCCCCAAACAGCCAACTGTCCCACCAGTAACCTCACCTTTCTGCACGGGGAATGGGGGCTCGATGCCCAAGCAGTACTCCCAAAAATCCGGGCAGCAGTCGGAGATGGTGCGGTTGCAGAACAGGTCACAGTAGCAGATGGTATCAAGGTAGGGCACCGTGCAGGCGTCGTCCCGCCCGCGGCAGCAGGCCTCATGCCGTCCGCAGTAAGAGCCGCCCGCGTCCCGTATGCCCCGTTCGTGCAGTCCTGGAGCCAGCTCCCTCCGTGTGCGTGGTGCCCGGGCAGCGAGCACGCCGCCTGCCAACAGCAAGACAGCCAGGAGGAGCCAGGAGCCCTGCATGCTGTCGTCTGGCTTTCTGAAACCTGCAGGTTGTGGAGAAGGAAGGAAAGGTGCTGAGTGACTCATGTCCTCCTTGCTTGAGACCAAGCACAGCTGTGGGCAGGTGGCAGGCGGCAGGAAAGGACTAGGGATGTGCACCCTTATGAAAACTGTGCAAGCCTTGCCAAAGCTCAAGCACTTTGCCCCAGGTGGGACCCATCAGATTTCATGTGGATGCCACTTTCTGTCCCAGCGGTGCCACTGAGGCAGAGCTTTGGCGCAAAGGTGCAGGGAAGGCAGGCTGTCAGACTTGGTAAGCCACCTTTTATAAGTGAAGTAATGCAGGCGCCCATCCAAAGAGCAGGGAGTGCATAAGCCCAGAGTCGAAAATGCTCCGGCTGCCCCAGGAAGCACCCAGCATCTCAAAAGCAAGCTCTGTGGGGAGGACTGCTTGGCTGGAGCACCGCCGATGGCCAGGGCGGCAGGCTGGGCCAGCCCCAACACGTTCGCCTTTCTGGTGCATCCTCCAAATTCTCTCTCCCCGCCGTGTTCCCAGAGTCCAGACTTCTCTAGTCAGCAATCAGCTGCCAGGAATGTAATTGAGGACCTTTTCCTGTATGCCGGCTCTCCGGGTGGGAAAAGAAAGCAAAAGGGCAGCAAACAGCCTTGAGCTCACGGACTGGAAGCCGTGTGGCCTTCCTGGAAGCACAGGCCCCTCACCCCGCTCCCAGCTTCCCAGCCTGTCCTGCTGAGGCCAGGATTGGATGTGATACCCCAGGCTATTTATATCCCAATGACCTTCTGCTCTTCCTCTGAGGAGCTCAGAGCAGAACGCTCAGCTTCAACCACAACCCTGCGAGGTAGGCCAGGCTACGTGCTGGGCCAGCCGGATTACG
This sequence comes from Varanus salvator macromaculatus, assembly GCA_023646645.1. Taxonomy (NCBI): domain Eukaryota; kingdom Metazoa; phylum Chordata; class Lepidosauria; order Squamata; family Varanidae; genus Varanus; species Varanus salvator. The sequence goes on along the minus strand of JAIXND010000624.1, from coordinate 12,122,975 downwards.
TTGCAGAGCTTGGCATTCCTCTGTCCACATCCGATGCTGTTCCCATTGCACTACCCAAGTTCTTCTTCCCCTCCATCAGGACTATCGCTCAGGATGGGTGCCAGCTTAAGACTGATACCCACAGAGGAGCATGCCGGCTCTCTTGCCTAGTCCAGGACAGACCAGATGGCTTGTCTGCTCCAAGGGGAGCTTTGGTCAGTCTAACCTCCTGACAAGGCAAAGCACTGAAACACATGGATTTTGCCGCCTGCCTGCCTGCCTGCCTGCCTGCCTCCTTTCCTTCCTTCCTTGTTTAAGGAAAAAAGTTCATAAGGAAAAACACAGGACTACGAGCCCAGAAAATGGCTGCTGATTAGAGTGTCTAGAAAAGAGACTAGGGCTTGCCGGACTGGTGCAATCTTTGCATCTTTGCTTGAGAAGCCAAGCATCAAGCGCTGCTGCTTGTTGCGCCAAGCCGCCCTCTCTGCATGTGTGAGGGCGAAATTCTCTGCCATTATTCGAACTTTGCTGGCCTCTCCTCTGCAAGCTGCCCACCTCTGCTCATGCCACCTGGAGCTCAGATGCCTCCTAGGATCTCAGACCCCAGCAATGCAGCAAGTTCTCTACAGCAGCAGCCATCTCGGAAGGCAGCGAAGAAATCTGGCATCCTGGGCAGCCCTGCATTGCCCATCTGAAAGCCAGGAGCAGCACTGAGCTAAGCTGCATGCTGATGAATTGCCACCCTCGGACCCTGTTTAGCAGAGTCCATGGGAACGCATGCCGTGCAGCTGGTCAAGCGAAGGAGGAACACCTGGGGGCTCTTGGGGGAAGCTGGGGTCGCATGCGAGAGGCTTCTCTCCCTGGAACGGCAGCACTTGCTGCCCAAGAGAGCACTTATGGGACTGATCCAAGCTGCGGGTGGATGGCCTTCCCAACAGAAGCCGGTGTGCATGATCAGAGAGGACATGGCTGAATGTCCCCACTTTCTACCGGACACAACATGCAGCCAGAATGGCCGGTGGATCATCCTCTCCTTCCCAGCAACACAGGATGAGTGGAATCCACACCCTGGTTGCCACCCCGAACACAAACATTTAGCAGTATGTTCTAAATTTAACAGACAGTGATTAAACAGGACCTTTTCCTGGTGCACCTTTATTTAAACACACCTCTGATAAGGCCCCTGCAAGAGTGCCAGGTTTGTTGAGGGGGCTTTTCCTAATTAAGCACAGGCCTGCCAAGCAGAATCAAGGGGACCCTAATTAGTGCAGGGCCAGGATCTCCCTTTCATTTTGAGATGACTTAAGGCAGAATGAAGTGACACCCCTCCTTTTGGTCTCACAATACAACAGACCCTCACACCCTGTTGCTTCCTTTGATTTTTGGGTTGTTTTCTTAAACTCAGGGATACTTGCCTGCTAAGACTGCCTTTGGCACATGGGGGTGGGGTGGGGTGGGGGGACATGCGGACTCCAAAGTGCCCCAGACTGAACTCCCTCAGGCTGTAGTCACTTGGTCACCTGGCTCATCCATCCCATCAAGGGACCAGGAGTCATCTCCACGCACCAGCAACATGCAGATGATACAACATAGGACTGAATGGCCGCTCAGGTGCCGTGCAAGTTACCTAAGATCCAGGACCCAGGCCCATGGGAAACAACTCTGCATGCAAATGTGGAATGTGCATGTATTAATTCATATCTCCATATGCACGTTGAGAAGGAACTGCTAGAATTTATTTCAGCTGCACAGAAGGCACTACCAGTTGATTAATTTCTCGTCCGAATTACAGGGATAAGAGTGAATGCTTCCGTTCATCTGAACTCTGTCCCAGAACATCCCAAATCAGTCATTCTTCTTCGGCAACAATGCACTTGAAATAGTGTCAGAAAGTGTGCACTAGAGAGCAGCTAATAAGTTTTCTAATGAGCAAACCCCCAAACATGGACATTTTGTCAATTTTGCAGAGCGCTACTTCGAATGCACTGTGTGCGGGGGGGGGGTGCAGGGGGGTGCAGCTTGTCGGGAGGACTGATTTTTGCCCTGCAACTTCAGTACCCCTCAAAAATAGCTTCCACTGGGGAAGAAACTCAAGCTTGGGGCCCCATGAGGTTGGACCTGCAACACCGTGGCATCGTTTTTGTTTTGGACAGGTACTATTGCTGTGTCCCGCCTCTCCATGTTACCTGCACCACAGCCCCATCAAGCAGGTGCGGCTGAGCCTGTGATGGGCCCAAAGGCACCTAGGGGCTGACAGGGGACCTGCGCATGAGCCTCCCAAGTCACAAGGGGCTCTGAAGAACCCCTGCTTCCAGGGGCACAAGCAGGCCAAGCGCCCCTCATCACCACAGGGAAGGCCGGCTCACGCTGCAATTGCTTCGCGCACAGTGTGTGCAGCACCAAAGAAGCACACGTGTGCACAGATGAGGCAGAACTACAAAACAGCCCTGGAAGCCGGAATTTTCTACCCCAATAAAATCCCTCTGCGATACTTGAATTTCTTCATTTCCGGGCAGGTTAGAGACCACTGTGAGGTGCAGTCTAATGACAGTTTCTATGATAAAGAATAACAATCTCAATTATGGCAGATTGGTTGTTTCCATGACTCTGGAGTAGGTCTGCCGGAATTCCAGTTTAAGGGCAAGAAAGGGTAAGAAGGGCAAGGGTATGAAAAGACAGAAACAAAGTCTTCCTTTTAATTTACTCTTTAGCCATCACGGTTTTATCACCCCTGTCAGCCAAGGCGCTCTCAGGTTCTCAGCACACCTTTGATCCTCACACCAGCCCTGTGAGGTGGGCCAGGTGGGCCCATCGCACCTTGGGGCGGCAGGGAAGGCCGAACCGAGCAGCCCGGCCGCTCCTCGCCCCTGGCGCCTCTCATTGCCCAGACCGGCCCCCCGGGAAGCGCGTCCGCCGCTGCCCCACGTCTCACGCGCCCCCACCCGGCTGCGAGGGGAGCAGCGGCAGCGCGGACCCGGCCGTCCATCGGGCCTGCGGCCAGTCCGAACGCCCACGGGGAGGGGGACGCAAGGGGGGGCGTTCATCTGGCTCTCGGGCGAAAAACATCGCCTGCAAATTACCAAAAATAAAAGCAGCACTGTAAACGCCTCTTGTCTGCATAAAGAGAAAAAACACGGTGGGGTAAAGAAAACTTAGACGGGGCACCCCCGCCCCGCCCGCCCGCCCCGCCCCGCCCGGATCGCGGCGGAGCAGCTTCTGCGCGGCGGCCTTTCGGCTGCCCGTCTGTTCGCGAAAGGAGGCGGCGGGCCTGGGGCGCCTCGGCGCGGCGACCCCGCGGAGCCTGGAGCGGGCAAGCGCGCCCGCCGGGCCAGCGGAGGGCTCCGTCGGCGAAGAGCGGCCGGTGGCGGCGCGGCGCGAAGAGCTGCCCGACGGGGCGGCGGCCGACGGGCGGCAGCAGCCCGGCCGGGCCGCCCCTGCGAGGCGCGGGCGCGGGCGCGGGGCTCGTACCTGCGGCGGGCGGGCGGCGTCGGCGACAGGTAGCACTGCGCGCTGCGGAAGGAAGCGGAGGGCGAGGCGGAGGCGCGACTCCCTCCCGGCAGCCGGCCGGGCCGGGGCGTCGGGCTGAGCGGGCTGGGGCTGAGCGGAGCGGAGCGGAGCGGAGCAGAGCCGACCGCGCCGTCGCAGCCGCAGCCACCGCCGCCGACGTCTCCCTCGCCCGCGCCCGCGCCCCGCCTTATGTAGCGCGGCCCGGCGCGGCGCTGCGGCGTTTCCCCTCCCCGCCGCCCGCCCGCCTCGCCTCGCCTCGCCTCGCCCGCCGCTCCTGCCCACTTTGGGGTGGGCAGCCCTTCCCGCACGCGGCGCGATGGGAAGGACAGGACTAGCCCGGGCCGGCGGAGTCCCGGGTGCTAGTTCCCTGCTCGGACAAATGCTTAAGGGCAGTTCGCCCGCTCGCCCGCCCCGCAAGGCCTGCAAGCCCGAGAGCGCCCTGGCCGCCCCCCGGGGCACCCTGCCCCAGAACTTTCAGGCTGGGCACAGTCAAGCCTCGGGAGGGAAGGCCGGACCAAGAGCAAAGGCACCGGCTGGGCCAGTCTTCGGGGCGTGGGGTGGGGGGTCAGTTGACGGGGCTAGAGGATGCAGAGGAGGTGCTTGGACAGGTTTCTGCAACCCCCCCCCCCCTTGCTGGATCCTTGTCCCCTTGGCCAAGAAGCTGGCAGGGAGGGAAACATGGCTGGGCCAGGAGGTGATCCGTGCCTCTTTGAGAGGGGGAGTGGTCCTGGCCACCTGAATCAGCGGTGGCGAGACCTCTTCGGACCCCAAAGACCCGACAACGCCAGGCTGGTGGCCGGCATTCCCTTTCCAGACAAGGTCCTTGGCCAGCCGTGGCTGAGACTGGCTGCCTGGTCCATTTCAGCCGGGGTTCAGGCAGGGGTTTGGCACAGAAGCAGCTTTGGTCGTCTGCAGTGACCTAGGCTGGGAGAGGGATTGGGACTGTGGCCCTGCTGATATTCTTGGCTACTCGGTGGCTTTCGGTGCCACCAAGCAGGTTATGCTGCCGGGGCAGCTGTCTGGTCTGGGAGAGGCTCGCACCCCGCTGCTGAGGTTCTGTTCCCACCAGGTGTGTTGGCTCCAGAAGGAGGCACTTGGGAGTGCTCCTCTGCCCCATGGGTTCTCTGGCACGGGCTTTCTTTGGAGTTGGTCTCATCCCCACATCTACCTGAAACTCAAGGCTTGGGGTGTGTGGCCAGCAGTGATGATGCACAGCTCTACCTCTCCTCAGCAGCAGCAGCCGAGCTTGTGGACGTGCCAAACCGGTGCCTGGCTGTGGGCTAACAAACTGAAGCTCGAGCCAGACAATGGGAGCCATGTAGTGGGTGCCTGGGGGGTGCTCGACCCATTCTGGTTGGGCCTGTGCTCCAATGAGGAAGCAGCTGTGCAGCTCGGCGGATGCTCCTTGAACCCTCTTTGTAACTCGAGGCTCAGGTAGCCTCAGTGCCATGGAGTGCCTGCTGAGAGCTTGGCTGGTGACCCAGCTATGCCCCTCTCTGGACGGGGACAGCCTGGCGTCAGGAATCTTCTGTCTGGTAATCTCTAAACTAGGTTGCTGCCTTGCACTCTACATGGGGCTGCCCTTGAAGACTGTTCAAGCTTTAGTTTGCAAAAATGCGGCAACCCGAATAATGAACCAGGACCAGAAGGTCTGAACATTTAACACCAGTTCTGGCTCACTTACATTGGCTTACTACCCACTTCTGCCCCCCACGCAAGGCCTATAACCTATAGCAGGGGTCCTCAAACTAAGGCCCCAGGGGCCAGATCCGGCCCGCCATGCCCATTTATCTGGCCTGCCATGTCCATTTGGACCTGCTGAGCCCGCCACCGCCCACCTCACCCCTCATGCGGGGAGGCAGCGGTTTGCTCGCTGAGAGAAAACAATCTCCCAGTGAGCAAGCAGCTGCCTCGTGCACCCGCCCCACAGCACGTGCCTGCCCCCACCTGCGCCTCACTTCCCCTCATTGGGCACCCACACCCGCCCACACCTCGCCTCACTTCGCCTTGCCTTGCCTCGCCTCGGCATGTGTGCCCACATGCGCCACTCCCGCACCAGCCCGTGCGCACCGGCGGCACCGCCTTTCTGGCCCGTGCCCCCCAGCACCAGCAGCTTGCAACTGGCCCCCTGGTGGAAAAGTTTGAGGACCCCTGACCTATAGGCTTAACTTGTAAAGCCCTACACAGCAAGGGATCACGATACTCAAGGGAGTGCTTCTCCCATCTGCAGTCTACCTGGACGCTCGCCCCACACCTGGGCCTGCGTCTGAAAGCCCTCTGCAAGAAAGCCCTCCGCTGATGCCAACAGCAAGGAAGACCTGCTCTGTGGTAGCCCCCGAAGTGAAATGATCTCCCTACTGCTGCTGACCTGTTGCTGGTTCTTCTATCTCTCTGGTACCAGGTTGAGATCACCCTCTTTGCCAAGGCGTTTGCCACTCCAAATGGCATAGGGGTTGGAGGGATTGCCAGCTGTTTTTCGCAGTCCCTGTGGTGTAGACTAGTCTTAGTTCTCTATGTTTCCAAAAAAAAAAGTTTAGGTTTTTAAATGTAATTTTACTTTTTTAAAACTGTTATTAGATTTTATATTGTATTTTTATTGCATTTTATTAGCTGTTGTAGAGAGTTTTGCCTATGGGGAGTTATAAAATAAATAAGGCCCTAAAAAGAGCCCTGCTGGATCAGACACAGGGTCAGCCCAGTTCTGCATTCTGTTCTCCCAGTGGCCCGCCAGCTGCCCCCTGGGGACCACAAGCAAACCGTGGATTTCTCCTTCTCATCCCAGCACCCTCCCACCGTGCTTTTCCACGGCTGCTGTTACAGGGACACGCCACGTCCGGGACTGGAGCTAGCATGTAGCCCCCTGGACTAGTGTCCACTGATAGCTTTCTCTAGGAATTGATCCAGTCCCCATCCAAACTGGAGGCCATCACGCCACCTTGTGGAAGTGAATTTCATAGATCTGCTGTGCAGTGTGCAAAGAAGGGCTTCTCTCTTCTCTGGATCTTTCTGGAATCTCCTACCAGTCAACAAAGAATGATTTTTTTCTTGTTTCCCTTGCTTGTGGCATGTGGCTTGTCCACAATCCACTTCACATGGTCGTGGGGGAAGGGGAGATGCCAATAACACACAGATGGCAGAATGAGCTGACCCACATATGCAACCACGCCGTTCATTGCTCTTGGATAGTTCAAGGAGCCCTTACTAACAGAAAGCTCGCATTCAGAGAGAGAGCAGCTCTCGAGAGCCTCGTGTCTGCTTGCAGGGATTTCCCTTTTCTAGCAGAGGGAGAATCCCAAGGTAGGATCCTTCACCCATGGTCTGAACTGGTCCTAGGGATTCTACAACTGCACAGCTCAGGCCTTTCTCTCCCCCAGTGCAGGGGAATGGTTAAGGTGAAACCTTCTAGACAAGGTGAGGGGCATGGTTTGGGGGGCTCCTGTGATGGAACTGTTCCCTCTTTCCCATCAGGTTTAAAATGCCTAACTGGGACTGGAGTGGACCATTGCTGGAGCATTGAGCTACGGAGGCAGAGCACCTACTGGCTTGGGGAGAGGCTTCGAGCCGCCACAGCTGCACATGTTGTTACCCTGTGACTTATTAGCGTTCCATAAAATCCAGGTTTATGCCTGCAAGCAGAAGGAGGTGGCAGAACCGTCAGAGGACAGTGAGCAGCCTGCCTCGCAGGGTTGCTATGAAAGTAGCAAGGAGCACAGAAAGCCGTGTCTGATACCCTAAGCTTCTTGGGAGTGTGGGATAAAATGCTCCTGATAAACTTAGATTCCTGGTGCTAAGAGGGCTTTAGTGCCCTGAGCAACCCCTTCCCCTCCCAACACAATGAGGGAAGCAGAACCCCATTATACAGGCGAGAGGACAACTTTCTGCTCCCCACCTCTGGAGCTCCCTCCCCAGGGAAATTTGCCGGGTGCCATCTCTGTTTTCCTTTTCACACCAGGCAAAGACAAACCTTCTTAGGATTTTTTTAGCATTTAGCCTGTATGCTGTGGCCCTTTTTAATTGGTTTGGTAGATGTTTAATTCATTGTGTTTTAATTGGTTTTTAATGTGTTTTTACTCTGTTAGTATGTTTTATGCATTGTAAGCCTCCTAGGAAGGCCTCGGCAATTATAGGTCACCTATAAATATAAACAAACAAACAGACAAACAAACGGTGCGGTCCAAATTCAGCTCTTCTTGCAGGGGACTTCGGAGCACCTGGGTGCAGAGGCCGTTTATTTCTAAGTGCAAACAAAAGGCATTTGCAGCTGCACATGAAATGAATGGCCCTTCCTTGCACTGCAGCTTACTGCTGGTGCGCAGGCTGATGCTCTGTTAACCCAGATTGCGGGGGGCATGTCTTCGCTTGCCACGTGTTTGGGCAGCTGATCTGCTACTCTCCAGTCCCCGATGTGGTGCTGGCTGTTTTGGAGCGGCAGCGTTAATAATGTGACCGTCACAAGCTCCCTGTGGAATATATAGTCACAAAATGGGACTGTTTGTCCTGGCAGGCAGGGCTGGCCCAATACCGTTTGCTGCCTGGGGCGAGTGACAAGCGTCCCCCGCATTGCTGGTACGGAGCTCAGCCCCATCCACAGGCGACAGACGAGCAGCCTCAGCCTTCTCGCGCCTCGGCTTTCTTGGCAGGCCGCAGTCTTTTTGCTGCGGTGCCTGCACGGGGATTGACCTGCCGATGTCCCATTACACAACCGCACGTTCTAGGCCCCACTGCACTACGGGGTTCCTATTGCACAATGGTGAACCTTTCCTCCTGGCACGGGGGTGAGGGGAAATAAGCAGAACTGAAAGCAGGCCTGGCTGTGAGGCCAGGGGCCCAGGGCGGAACTGCAGACCCTCCTGCAAGAAGTGGCAAGGGAAGCAGAAAGCATCGTGTGCCAGCAGCACATGCTGGACCTGCGTCACGCCAATTTCTGAAGAATCGGGAGGCATGAATCAAGTATCCCTGAGTCATGCCAGCGTGGCAAAGGGGACTGGTGACCTCGAGGTCCAGTGGGGACCAGTGATGCTGAAGCTGCACTGTACGCACGCAAGCCAGCACGCAGGCACATGTGCCCCAGTGTGTCACTTGATTTTCCTCCCACGTGTTGGAAAAAATGCAGACGCGCTTTGGCCAGTTGTTCCAGGGTGGATGTTGCTACCCCAGGAGCAAGTGTAGGTGGGTCTGCTTTGGGAATCCTTGCATGGAATAAAGATCTGGAGGAGTTTGAGTGCGTGGGATTTGGGAACAGCCTCCTTTCCTTCTGTGGTGAGGAAAGTGCCGCTTTCTGGACTGGGTTCGGAATGGCTTTGTGGTCATCAGCCTGGCTGCCACATTTTGTGCAGCCTGGAGCCTGTGAACAGTCCTCAAGGAAGCCCCATGCAGAGCGCACTGAGGACATCTGCTCTGGAGATTACCGCAGTGCGGGTTTCTGAAGCCAGGCCGTTCCTGTCCAGGCAGCACTCCGTGCCCCGGAGGCCACCTGAGCCTCAAGAGATAAAGGCGGTGCAAGGAGAATCCCCAAGCTGTGAACCTGCTCCTTAAGGGGAGCGGTGCCCCTTCCAGAACAGATCAACCCCCACCCCCCAGTCTGGTCTGAGGAACCAACCACTCAGTATCTCGGTCTTGACTGGACTGAGTTTCAGATCTGTTGCAACCAGGTCCTGCTTTAGGGCTCTTGGTCTTGAAACTAAACTGAGCTCTATAGCCCTTCCAAGGGAGGACTGTGCTCGAGGCAGTGGGGAATAGGCCACCCTATAAGACACTGAGTGCACAGGCTGTTTGCCAAAGGGACAGCGCACCACGAAATGCATGAGCTTGATGAGCTGGTCGTCGGTAGTACAATTGGCAGGGAATGCAGAGCTGGACTGCGCCCTGTCCAAGGAGATCGCTTAGCCACATGTGTTGTGCCATCCCCGTGAGGTCACCTGCACCCAGTAGGTACATGGCCCATCAGTTCCTTCTCTGTATGCTTGGGTGCAGAACCTCAAGCCAGTGGGCCAAGTCAGCCCTTGGGGACCCCATGTCACCTTCCAAAGAGCCCCAGATGGCTGTGCCCACTTCCCCTAACCCAGCCATGGATTACTTGATGGAGTTCCAGCTTTGCTCAGTATTTTTCCCATCTGCAAGGCTGAAATGCCTCTCCTGAAGCTCAGTTATGGGCAGGAATGGCTTGAAGCGCGATTGGCTGGAATGTGAGTACCTCTGGCCATGCCCCATTTTGCTTTCAGCCCAGCCAGTCCCTAGGCTGTGGTCTCCAAGAGTTTGTTAAAGATGGAACCCAGCACTCCGGTGGAAAGCAGCTCAGTTTCTGAAGAACTGGACAAAGGCTTTCTGGTTGCCTAAGCAGACACATAGAAACATAGAAACAGAGCAAGTCAGAAGGGATCTCCTGGGCCATCAAGTCTGACCTCTGGCACCAGCCGGCTCCGCTCACGACATGCCCACCATGAGCATGTCCAGCCTATCTTTGAACACCTGCACCGATGGGGCTTCAACCACCTCCCATGGAAGCCCATTCCACGCCCTCGGGGTCCTGACTGTCAGGAATAGCTTCCTGGCATCCAAATGGAACCTGGATTCCCTGAGCTTTGCTCCGTTGGAGCATGTCCTGCCTTCCTCTGCAGGGGGAACAGGTCTCTACCCATCTCCGTGTGACACCCCCTCACATACCTGCATGTCGCCAACAGATCCCCTCTGAGTCTCCTCCAGGCTGAAGAGACCCAGTTCCCTCAGTCTCGCCTCATACGGCTTCCCCTGCAAACCGGCCACCAACCTTGTGGCCCTATGCTGCACTGACTCTACCCTGGCTATATCCTTTCTGTAATGAGGGGCCCAAACCTGAGCACAATACTCCAGTTGTGGGCACACCAGAGTCGTGTAGAGTGGTAGCAATACCTCTCTTGATCTAGAAGCCACACTTCTGGCTATGCAACCAAGGGTGGCGTTTGCCCTCTTGACCACCGCGTCACACTACTGACTCATGTTCAGCCTGCAGTCAACCAGCACCCCAAGGTCCCTTTCACAAGTGCTGCTCTCCAGCCACTTGTCCCCTAACCTGTACTTATGACACCCATTCCTATGCCCCAAGTGCAAGACCTTGCACTTATCCACATTGAACACCATCCTGTTGTCTCCTGCCCACTTCCATAGTCTGTCCAGATCCTTTTGGATCTGGAGTACCTGCTCCTCAGTTGTGGCCACTGCTCCAGTTTTAGTGTCGTCTGTGAATTTGATCAGCAGACTGTTCACCCCTTCTTCCAAGTCATTGATGAAAAGATTGAACAGGATTGGCCCCAGGACAGAGCCCTGGGGGACCCCGCTTGTCACTGGCTGCCATCCCGACGATTCCTCGCTCATGGCTGCCCTCTGCTTTCGGTCGGTCAGACTCCTTTCCACCACAAGTTTACAAACTCAGCTGCCTAACCAAATTATGGTATGTAAATGCCTTGCAACTCAGCTCTTCCAACGTCTTTTCCAAATGAATATGCAGAGCAGTTCAAGCTTTGGAAAGAGGTTTAGTTTTACCTAGCTTTGCAAAGCCTTTCTCACTTTTCTCAGCTTAAGAGAGAAAATTGGCACTTGGTGGCACATAGGAAGCAAAAACATTGCAAAGCAAGAGAGCTACCAGGAGAAAGAGCAGATCACTCTGTGGAAGGAAGGTGCATCTGCCGTAGGAAACACGCTACTCTTTAGAGCTGACATAGATGGCTCCATAAATTCGTGGAAGGCTGATAATGAATCCTCTGCAAAGAGTCTCAGGATGTGCAAATACGCAGCAGAAATCAGATGATATCAGCTCTCCCCACTCCTTGTATTCTTGAACGCTTGCTTAGCAACTGTCTGTTTTCTACCACTTTCATTCCTTCACTGGGCCCAGCCACTCTCCATACTGGGAGGTGTGGCCCAGCAGCTTTGGAGGGCACCTCTGGAGGATGAACCCAATCCAATGCATTTTTAGGCAGGAAAATGCCCCGGGGTTGCCCGAATTCCCTGGCCAGTCTATGAGTTGCAGGACTTGCCTCCTGTCTAAACATGCATGGGATGGCAGACTTGGCCTATTGGAGAACAAGCCTTGGGAATAAGCAGGAAAAGACCTCCAGCCAGTTGAAGATCTGACACGGCAGGGTTTTGAAATCCAAATCCAGATGGTGCTTAAGTCACTGAGTCACCTGGCCTGAAGGTGCTTCTAGGAGAGACCTGGACAATGACAGCCCCTGCCTCATTGGTGGAATTTCACAAGTGCCCATGTGTCCTTGCATTCCATATGTAACCCTCCTATGTTTTTCCAACTGCTTCTGGCTTTCTGAAGAGATTTTAATGAAAGAGAAAATCCATTAAATAAAAAAAGATGGAATACCTGCACGAGATAGAAGCATAGCAAGTCAGAAGAGGCCTCCTGGACCATCTAGTCTGACCCCCAGCACAAGGTAGCTCCACTCATATAATTTCCAACATGTCAGTGTCCTACCTTTCCTTGAGTACCCTGGATGATGGGGCCCGCGCCACCTCCCTTGGAAGCCCATTCCATGTCCTACGGGTCCTAACTGCCAGGAAGTACTTCCTGCCATCCAACCTGGAGCCTGCTTCCTTGAGGTTTGCTCCACTGGATCATTGTCCTTCCCTCCACCTTTGGGGAGAACAGGTCATGACCCTCCACCATGCGACACCCCTTCACATACCTGTATGTCTCTATACATTCCCCTCAGAGTCTTCCCTTTTCCAGGCTGAAAAGACCCAGCTCCCTCAATCTCATCTCACATGACATCCCTCCCAGTCTGCTACCATGCTTGTGACCCTGTGCTGAACTGATTCTTCAGTTCAGACATATATATATATGTCTCTTATAGCGAGGAGCCCAGAACTGGGCACAGGACTCCAGCTGTGGGCGCACCAGAGTCTTACCCAGTGGCACCGGCAGCTCCCTCGATCTGGGAGCCACGCTTCTGGCTATACATCCAAGGGTGGCGTTCATCCTCTTATCTGCTGCATCACACCATTGGCCCATATTTAGCCTGCTTTCGAAAAGTACTCCAAGGTCCCTTTCACAAGTGCTGCTCTTTATCCACTTTCCCCCCAATCCTGTACCTATGGCACCTATGCCTGTGTCCCAAATGCAAGACCTTGTACTTATCCACATTGACTGCCATCCTGTTGTCACCCACCCACTTCCACAGCCTGTCCAGATCCTCCTGAATCTAGACCATCTGCTCCTCAGTCATGGCCCCTGCCTTCACTTTGGCATCGTCTGCAAATTTAGTCCGCAGACTGGTTATCCTCTCTCCATGTCATTGATAAAAAGGTTGAACAGAATCGGTCCCAGAACTGAGCCCCGGGGGCTCCGCGCATCACTGGCTGCCATCCTGACGACTCCCCACTGATAGTCACCCTCTGCTTGCAGTCCATCAACCATGCCCTAATCCATTGGACAGTGCATCGATCTATCCTGAACCTTATCAATTTCTCAACCAGGATATCATACACAACCTTGTCACAGGTTCGTCTGGCAGGACCTATTTTTGTGGAAGCCACGTTGTGTGGATGCCAACCTCCCTTCCCTATCAGGGTTTCTAGAGCTTTCCCTGTTATGAGCTTTTCCATCGTCCTTCCCAGAATGCACATTAGGCTAACTGGCCTATAATTCTCCTTCCCTCTGCTACCCTTTTTGAAGACTGGGACCACTGGCACCATGCTCCAATCCTCTGGAACTTCTCCCATTTTCCATGAGGCCTCAAAGACTGAGGCCAACTGATGTGAGAGTTCCCCTGCCAATTCCCAAAGTACCCAGGGTTTAACCCCTCAGAACCCGGAGCCTTCATAACATACCGGGGCTCCTCAGCTTCTAGGGGAGTGACTCTAATCTGTGCCTTCATAACCCCAACCGCACCCATGCCCCAGGCATGTCTTCCGCAACCTGCTCTGGGGAGAACAAGAAGCCAAACAATCATTTAATAAACCTTTGACTGGTAGCACGGGGAGCACTCGAGGGATTCAAAGGAGTTTGGATTTCTATGAACCCAACCTGTGTATTCTGCAGCTGATCTCTTTTCCTGAATTTCCTGGATTACATGGATTTACAGAACCTTTTCTAAAATATTCCATGATTTATGCAATTCTAGTCATAGAAAATAGAAATAAAACAAACAAAAGAAAATGGCATTTCCCCTCACAGGCTGAAGCATGAAATTGTGCATTTGGAAGGGATTTTTAGATTTTTGGAAGTGCACAGTTGTAAATAAACTCCATTTCAGGTAATTGAAAGAAAATTGGCAGCAAGTAGACAAAGGAACAGAAGGTTCCTGGCAGTCTGAGACATGCTGACCGCATGGAGGTAACACACTCCATACATCCCTGAAGCATTCCCTTATGGAAAGGCTGGTTTATTGGCATGTGCGGGGGAGTGAGGAGCTGCTCCTTCGTTTTGGCTTCCTCCCAAATTCATTGAATGCCTTTCTCAAGCAGGGAATCCTCCATGTCCCTCCCTGGAAAAATCACTTGAGGCAACTCTGGTCTCCCAGGGCAGCAGTTCTGCCCACTGCAAAGACTTTCTTTGTCCACTCCATCATCCCAAGACGAAACCTCCCCAGCTGGGTGTGCTCCATAGCTGGGGGTGATATGAACTGTAGCTCAACTCATCTAGAGGGTGCTTGTGTTGGGAAAATTCAGATACATCCTGGAAAAGGTTGCTTATATGTGCCTTTGTGTTATAAAATCAAACCTGTGCCTGTTTCTCAGAAAGCAGCAGAATTCCAAGCCAGGCAGACTAGATGGCCTGGGAGGCCCCTTCTGACTCTCTCTGCTTCTAGGTGTTTATGTGTCTATTGTTTAGTGTTGCTGTTACTTTAAGAAGATGGAATTCTTAGCCGGACTGAGAAGCTGCTGGCGGCGAACACTATCAGTGGGGAAATACTGGTGTTCCCAGCAGCTGAAGAGAGCGAGACAAAGGTATCTATTTGTTTCTGAATGGATCCATTTAATCATCTGGCTCAACAGAGCAAGAACCTGCATGGTGTAGTTGTCAAACTAGTTTTCCTGAATGGTTCCTCAATCAGACACATTTGCATGCTTAAGCAGACACAGGGGCTGATCCAAACTGCAAGGAATCTACTAACATGACATGTCAATAAAGCGATCGGCAATACTTTCCATACCATTGTTACCAGTATTTCTGATTGGTTTAGAACATTAGGTCATCAAGATGCCATTGTAATAACATCATTGGGAAACTTAGCACTTTGTTCAGTGTATGTGACTCGCAGTTTATAAAAATGTCTGCATTTGGGCTGTGATTTTGTAGTTGAGTTTGCCTCTACTTGGGGGCACACTGTTGTTAGTTGCTGCAGGAACTGGGGCACCAATTCAATAAAGCTGCAGAGGTTCAAGACGTTTAGCTCTTCCCCGTGAGTCCGAGTGTTCATTCCTCGCGATCTGAAAACCGAGATTCTTTCACTTGCTTGAGCAAAGCTGCTTTCTGCAGACTGTTGAATTAAGTCAGAATTTGGGGCCCAGAGCTGGAGGGTGGGCAGTGGGCCTGACCCTGCTCCCCCTCCACCCACCCATTGATTAGCCATTGCTCCTGAGCACCCAAATTGGGCCAATGTTTTCTGCAGGTCCCAGGTGTGATGTGCAGGACCCCATGAAAGGTTTTGCGAGCACTGCTCATGCTGGCTGGGATGAAGGACGGTGTGGTGCATTGGCTGTGCTGGCAGAGAATGATGGGAGCTGCTTCCCAACACATCTGGAGGGCTTGGAGTTCAGGAAACCTGGTAGGTGACACTTTTGCTGTCACCGTTGTAGCTTCCCTTGGAATTCCTTGGATCGTCTCCCTCCTGCCAGAATGTGTCTGCTCAGGGCAGTCTCCTGAACACCCAGCCCCTGCCCCAGAGGTAGAATTTCTAGACACACAAGTACAAAGCATGGGTTTCATTAGGCATGTCCAGGCCAGTCCCTGAGCGCAAAAGGACCACTGAAGCTGATCTGACAACAGACCGCTGGCTCTTCAAAGGAAGGCCTTCTGCCAAACACGGCACAATTATTCTCCAGAGCCTCGTTCCTTTGGGAGACCAAGTCCCCCAGCCCCAGCCGGCCGCAGTAATTAAGTCACGAGATCGACAGTGACTCCAGCAAAGAGGAAGTTGCCCAAAGCTGCGCAATCCGGTCGCATCTCAGGGCATCCACAGGTCAGCAGCCAGAACAACAGGGAGGTTCCTGCTCCTTAAATGTTTTAGCTCAACTGGTGCCCTGAGCAGCTTGGAGCAGCTCGTCTTGAGAGAGCTTGTCACCACATTTCAGATTGTTGCAACCCCAGTGAAGACCGACCCCATAGGATGGGGAGGAGGGTTGGTGGCCAACTAAATGCTGAACCATTTGGCTCTCACCTCAAGTCTTCTTGGGGATGCCTTCCCAAATTGGGAGCTAGCTGTGCAGCTGGTTAAATCCCTTTCAACTGTGCTTTGTATGTTGTCGGCATCTTTCCTTCCATCATCTGCTCATTGCTGGAATCAGATTTCTTCTGGGGTACCTGTTGGCCAAAGTGCATGTCAGCATAACCGCCCCCCCCCCCACATACACAAAAAGTAAAAAAGCAGCCTCCTGGTTCCACTTCCCAAAAGTGCAGAACAGGGTCCGATGCCCGCCCCAGTGTGGGTGGGTGTCTGCATGCTCAGGGGCAAGGCTGACCCAGTAGGGTGGTGTGAAGACAGTGAATGGGGCTGTTCGTCCCTCCCTCTCTCAGTCTTAGAGTTTGGGATCACCAAACAAGAGAGAGCAGCAATGGAGTCAGGAAAGGCTGGGGGGAGACTGTCCTCCATGCACAAGGTGTGCCGGGAGCCATGACTGCTGAACGGAGGAGACCAGCTCTTCCAGGAGGAGAAATCTAGCAAGGGCCATTTAGCACGTTGCTTATGGAGGCTCTTTGCCCCTCTGTTTCCTGATTGCTGTGGCTGAAGGAGCAAGGATGGGGAAAAAGTAGGACCTTCGTTGCCTGAATGTGGGTTCGTCACACAGGTCCCCGACTGGCCCATGACGGGCAATGGGACAAAAGATCCCATTGGATTTTGCAGCACGCCTTCCGTCACGGTCCGGATGCACTCCAGGGCCAGTTCCAGCTTTGCTAGACATCCCCCCAATGAAGCCCATTCCCAGGGACTGGTGAACAAGCTGCTCCCTCATTGCCTGGAGTTTTGCCTCTTTGCCTCCTGCACACTCTCAAATACTGACGGGGTACCTTGGCCATTCCTGTTACCCAAGGTGCAACCAGCTTTGGGGTTCTTGTGTTGCTACCTGAAAATGCAACGCCCTTACAGCGGCAGCTGGAATGTCCAGACCAAGGAGTGGTGGATAAGCATGTGGCTTTGCATGCACATCAGAACGTCCATCCCTTTGAGCAGGCTGTTTCCTCGCTGCTCCACCCACCTTCTGAGAATTTGGCACGTGCTGTTCCTGGTTATTATTTGTCCCCAGCTGGAAGTGAACTGGATAGATCAGGTGTGAAGGCAGATTGGAAATACACTGGATATAGATCTCAGCACCTCGACTCGTGATGGTTTAGCATACTTGCAGCAGGGGAGGGTGGACTGGTCTATACCATTTTCTCCCAGTATCTCATTTTTCAAATCCTAAATTGGTACATCTGAATTTTCCCCTTAAAAGCAAACAAACATTGGAATGAAAACACAGGCACCTTTCTGTGCAACTTTCTTCTAATACATAATATATCCTAATATACCCATTTTGTAAAGCTTGGGTCCTCAAACTACGGCCCGCGGGATGGATCCGGCCCACCATGGCCATCCTTCCAGCTGTGCCATTTGCCACTTGTGTGTGCACTTGCTGCACAGGCAGGGAGGTGGCGGCTTGCTTGCTCGGAGGTGGTCCCTGAGCGAGCAAGCCGCCACCGCTGCCTGCCTCCCATATGCACGCACTGGCTGCTGCCTCGCAGTGCAGGCGGGGAGGTGGCGGCTCGCTCGGAGATGGTTTTGGACTTGCCGGGAGATCTCTGGGTGAGCGAGCGAGCCACCGCCGCGCATGCCCGATGCCACTGACAGCACCTCACCAGCCCGTGCCCCCAGGCACCCCCACCTCACTGGCCCACGGCCCACGACGGTCACCGCAACCTTTCAACTGGCCTCCTATTAAAAAGTTTGAGAACCCCTCTTGTAAAGGAATGTTTCTAATACAGTGAGTTTGGCTATGTTTACCAAATATGTTTTCATGTACAGTTTTCTCCAATATAAACATTGTTGTACACATTGGTTGAATCAGAGAGACACAAATGTGCAATGATAACAAGTTTTGGCTCATGGATCGGTGTGGAAATGTGAAATGAGGCACATTTTCCTTGAAACCCCAACTGATTGAATTTTACCATGATCTTTATTTTATTTATTTATTTATTTAAATAGAGCATTTCTATGCTGTCCCATTGCATAGCCTCGGGATGGCTTACATAAATAAAATAAAACATAATACAGATAAAATGCAGATTCACCCTGGCTGCATATTAAAACCTATAAACTGCTATTAAAAGTTATTAAAATATCATTGAAATAAAAAGGTCTTAGCCTGGAGCTGAAAAACTAATAATGACGGCGCCAGGCGGACCTCTCTGGGGAGCACATTCCATAGATGGGGTGCCACCGCAGAGAAAGCCCTCCTCCGGGTACTCACTCTCCTCATCTCACTCATGGAGGGTTCCCGGAGGAGGGCCTCTGCTGCTGATCTCAGGGGGCGGGAGACCAAATACGGAAGAAGGCGTTCCTTTAGGTATCCAGGTCCCAAGCTGTTAAGGGCTTTATAAGTAATAACTAGCACCTTGAACTGAGCCCGGACTTCGATGGGAAGCCAGTGAAGCAGGCAGAGGACTGGGGTTATATGAGAGTAATGCCCAGTCCCCGTCAGCAACCTGGCTGCTCTATTTTGCACCATCTGAAGTATCCGGACTATCTTCAAGGGCAGCCCCACGTAGAGCGCGTTACAGAAATCCAGCTGGGAAGTAACCAATGCATGTGTCGCTGTCACTAGGCAATTGTCCTCCAGGTAGGGACACAGCTGATGGATCAACCGAAGCTGAAGGAAAGCGCTCCTCGCCACCGCAGTCACCTGAGTTTCCAGGGACAGCTCTGGGTCGAGGAGCACTCCCAAGCTGCGGACCCTGTCCTTTAGAGGGAGTGCAACCCCATTCAGGGCAAGGTCCAAGTCACCTACCCCGGAGCCTGAGCCACCCACCAACAGGACCTCCATCTTGTCTGGATTGAGCTTCAGTTTGTCGGCCCTCACCCAGCCCATTACCTCGGCCAGGCACCGGTTCAGTACAGCCACTGCCTCACCTGGGTTAGATGTAAGTGAGAGGTAGAGCTGCGTGTCATCTGGGTACTGATGACTCTGCAGCCCACACCTCCTGATGACCCCTCCCAGTGGTTTCATGTAGATGTTGAATACAAGGGGGGCAAAATGGACCTCTGCAGTACTCCATGGCATAGCTGCCAAGTCCCCCAGCACCACCTTCTGGAATCGGCCGTCGAGGTAGGAGCGGAACCACTGCCAAGCAGTGCCTCCTATTCCCAGTCCCGCTAGCCTATCCAGAAGGATACCATCTTTACTTGTCAGTATCCTAAGAAACTCCTTCATGGATCACTGCCTTGTCGTGGCGAAGGGGCTTGCGTAGCTCAATGAAGCTATGAGCTATGCCGTGCAGGGTCACCCAAGACGGACAGGTCATAGCAGAGAGCTCTGACAAAACGTGATCCACTGGAGAAGGAAATGGCAACCCACTCCAGTATCTTTGCCATGAAAACCCCATGGACAGTACCAAAAGGCAAAAAGATATGACGCCGGAAGATGAGCCCCTCAGGTCGGAAGGTGTCCAATATGCTACTGGGGAAGAGCGGAGGGCTAGTACTAGTAGCGCCAGAAAGAATGAAGCGACTGGGTCAAAGCCGAAAGGACACTCAGTTGCTGATGTATCTGGTGGTGAAAGGAAAGTCCGATGCTGTAAAGATCTATACTCCATAGGAACCTGGAATGTAAGATCCATGAATCAAGGCAAGCTGGACGTGGTCAAAAAGAGATGACAAGACTGAACATCGACACCTTAGGAATCAGTGAACTAAAATGGACAGGCATGGGTGAATTTAGTTCAGATGACCATCAGGTATACTACTGCGGGCAAGAATCCCTCAGAAGAAATGGAGTAGCCTTCATAGTCAATAAAAGAGTAGGAAAAGCAGTACTGGGATACAATCTCCAAAATGACAGAATGATCTCAGTTCGAATCCAAGGCAAACCATTCAACATCACAATAGTCCAAGTCTATGCCCCAACCACTGGTGCTGAAGAGGCTGAAGTTGACCGGTTCCATGAAGGACTACAACACCTGCTAGAATTAACTCCAAAAAATGATGTCCTTATCATCATGGGGGATTGGAATGCTAAAGTAGGAAGCCAAAAGATAACTGGAATAACAGGCAAGTTTGGCCTTGGAATACAAAATGAAGCAGGGCATAGGCTGGTAGAATTTTGTCAAGAGAATACGATGGTCATAACAAACACTCTTTTCCAACAACCCAAGAGACGACTCCACACACGGACATCACCAGACGGTCAACACAGAAATCAGATTGACTATGTGCTCTGCAGCCAAAGATGGAGAAGCTCTATACAGTCAGTAAAAACTAGACCAGGAGCTGACTGTGGCTCAAATCATGAGCTTCTGGTGGCAAAATTTAGGCTTAAGTTGAAGAAAGTAGGGAAAAGCACTAGGCCACTCAGGTATGACATAAATCATATCCCTGATGAATAGACAGTAGAGGTGACAAATAGATTTAAGGAATTAGATCTGATAGACAGAGTGCCTGAAGAACTATGGACGGAGGTTCGCAACATTGTACAAGAGGCAGCAACTAAAACCATCCCAAAGAAAAAGAAAGGCAAGAAAGCAAAATGGCTGTCTGAGGAAGCTTTAGAAATAGCTGAGGAAAGAAGGGAAGCGAAAGGCAAGGGAGAAAGAGAAAGATACAAACAATTGAATGCAGAATTCCAGAGAACAGCTAGAAGAGATAAGAATGCCTTCCTAAATGAACAGTGCAAAGAAATAGGAGAAAACAATAGAATAGGGAGGACCAGAGATCTCTTCAAGAAAATTAGAGATATGAAGGGAACATTTCATGCGAAAATGGGCATAATAAAGGACCAAAATGGCAGGGACCTAACAGAGGCAGAAGAGATTAAGAAGAGGTGGCAAGATTACACAGAAGAACTATACAAGAAAGAGCTTAACATCCCTGATAACTACAATTGGGTGGTCACTGACCTCGAGCCAGACATCCTGGAATGTGAAGTCAAATGGGCCTTAGGAAGTCTGAGCAACAACAAAGCTAGTGGAGGTGACAGCATTCCAGCTGAGCTATTCAAAATCCTGAAAGATGATGCAGTTAAAGTGCTACACTCAATATGCCAGCAAATTTGGAAAACTCAACAGTGGCCACAGGATTGGAAAAGGTCAGTTTACATTCCGATCCCCAAGAAGGGCAATGCCAAAGAATGTTCAAACTACCGCACCATTGCACTCATTTCACATGCTAGCAAAGTGATGCTCAAAATCCTACAAGCTAGGCTCCAGCAGTATGTGGACTGAGAACTACCAGAAGTACAGGCAGGATTTCGAAGAGGGAGAGGAACTAGAGATCAAATTGCCAACATACACTGGATCATGGAGAAAGCCAGGGAGTTCCAGAAAAAGATCTACTTCTGCTTCATTGACTACGCTAAAGCCTTTGATTGTGTGGATCACAACAAATTGTGGCAAGTTCTTAAAGAGATGGGAGTACCAGACCATCTTATTTGTCTCTTGAGAAACCTATATGCAGGTCAAGAAGCAACAGTGAGAACCGGACACGGAACCACTGATTGGTTCAAAATTGAGAAAGGAGTTCGGCAAGGCTGTATACTGTCACCCTGCCTATTTAACTTATATGCAGAGCACATCATGAGAAAGGCAGGGCTAGATGAATCACCAGTTGGAATCAAGATTGCTGGGAGAAATATCAACAACCTCAGATATGCAGATGATACCACTCTCATGGCAGAAAGTGAAGAGGAACTAAAGAGCCTCTTGATGCGGGTGAAGGGGGAGAGCACAAAAGTTGGCTTGAAACTCAACATTAAGAAAACTAAGATCATGGCATCTGGTCCTCTCACTTCCTGGCAAATAGATGGGGAAGAAATGGAGGTAGTGACAGATTTTATTTTCCTGGGCTCCAAGATCACCGCAGACGGGGACTGCAGCCAAGAAATTAAAAGACGCTTGCTCCTGGGGAGGAAAGCTATGGCAAATCTAGACAGCATACTAAAAAGCAGAGACATCACCCTGCCAACAAAAGTGCGTATAGTCAAGGCTATGGTTTTCCCAGTTGCAATGTATGGCTGTGAAAGCTGGACAATAAAGAAGGCTGAGCGCAAAAGGATTGAGGCCTTTGAGTTGTGGTGCTGGAGGAGACTCCTGCGAGTCCCTTGGACCGCAAGGCGATCAAACCGGTCAGTCCTAGAGGAGATCAACCCTGACTGCTCTTTAGAAGGCCAGATAGTGAAGATGAAACTCAAATACTTTGGCCACCTAATGAGAAGGAAGGACTCCCTGGAGAAGAGTCTAATGCTGGGAACAATAGATGGCAAAAGAAGAAGGGGACGGCAGAGGATGAGGTGGCTGGATGGAGTCACTGAGGCAGTTGGTGTGAGCGTGAGTGGACTCCTGGGCATGGTGGAGGACAGGAGGGCCTGGAGGAGTGTTGTCCATGGGGTCGCGATGGGTCGGACTCGACTTCGCGACTAACAACAACAACAACAATCCTAAGAAAAGGTCACAACGCTTAACAAGATGATTACATAATGTCAATACATCATTCCCAACTGACCAATGCTCCTTTTCCTGTGCAGAAAACGTAAGCTTGGCTTCCCAGCGGGGCAACCCCCCTTCTGGGGAAGTGGCGAACGTTGGCCCGCGTGTCAGGAAGATCCAGCAGGATGCTCAGAGACCCGCTGTCTGCGCCGCACATACTTTGGTGGTGACAGAGTGGACGGCAATCTGCCCTCGGTGCGTCATGTGCTTCCCATGAACCCCGGGGGAGAGCCGTCAGCGCTGCTTCCTGCCAGCAAGGCCATTTCTCCCCTCAACATTTGTGTTAACCCTCACAAGCAGGGAATGGCCCTTTGCAATCACGTCTTTTCCCCCAGCTCGAAACACAGATGTTGTCCAGCGTACAAAGGGTTAAATGCCCTTTGCCAAGCTTTCCCTTTCCAAACTCTTGCTATTTATTTTCCCTCTTTCCCAAAATAAATTTCCCAAAATATTGCTTCTCACGGTGGTCCTGGTTTCTCCACACCCATCCCCATCCCCTTCTCAACTGTAGTAGCTGCTCCCAAAAGAAGCTGAGATAAAAGGAAGAAGCCCAGTTGCCACAGGTGTGAGAGGAGGCTAGGTGGTGGAGGAGGAGGAGGAGGAGGAGGAGAAAGAGGCCGAGGGTCCCTAAAATGGGAATAGAGAAACTTTTCCAAGCAAAGACTGCATTTCCACTGGGGAAGCCCCCTGGGCATGACATGCCCCTGAGCAGGCTAGGCCACTGGGCTCTCTTCCACAGGGCCCACACCTTTTCACACGCACGCCACCTGTGCCACACACACCCACAGACACACCCCGTTCACACAGCAGCCACGCCTGCGGGCACTCCCACTCGCCTTCCCCGCGGATCCGTGCAGATGAGCTGGGAGGCCATGCTCCTTGCCCCCGTGCCTGTTCTAAAGGACTCTTGTCTCCGGGGTTTGCACCGCCTGCAAACCCATTCCAGCAGTTCTTCAGTCTCTCCACACCGAGTAAAGAAGGGTGCTCAAAGGTGCTTGGCTCCTTCACCCCCTTAGGCAGGGCAGGCCCACAACCCTCTTGGCGGAGATATGGCGGAGACCCTCAGCCACACGCAGGCTCTGTTTTCCACCTTGTTGCACCTCTTGCCTTATTCTTACTGCTGAATATGAACATCTCCCCCACAAGAAGGAAATGTGCATATTTTCAAACCAGAAATGTGACTTTTCTGAGCATGCCGCCCAATGTAGCCTTTCCCTGTAGGGTATGGCGTAGAAATGATTTTGAAGGGGGCAGGGGGCTGTGCACTTCCAAACATTTACACTAGCTGCAGAGTTATGCTCTTGCTTGTGGTTGTGTTCAGGATTGTGAATGGGGGAACCTGACAGAGGTGCCTGAAATTATGCATGGTGTGGAGAAAGCGGAGAGGGAGGCTTGTTTCTCCCTGGCTCTGGTGCTGCCAGAACCCCTTCGGATGACCAAGTGCCAAATATCAACCATATTTGTCCAGCATTCAGATGCCGATAGTATCTAAGCATTCCACACCCCAAGGTATTCAGGACCGACTTGGGGTGGTGGAGCGTGACTGAAGGTTAATTATTCACATGGAGAAGGTTGCCACCACGAGCAAGGCAGGAGGACGCGGAGGCCTTCCTGGTGCACCTCTTCCTGTTCGAGGCACCACTGCTGCCCCGCGAGGGAAAAGCTCGCATGCAGCACGCAGGACCTGGCCTCCTGTGACTCCCTCTTCCTCTCCTGGCATTCCATGCATTTCCAGCCAGGCATCATCTGGTGACTCTTTAACAACCCGTGACCCTTAATCTAGATCAGAGTGTTCCTTTACAGAAGGGAGGCAAAGACTTCCGCCTAAAGCTGGAAGCGAGCTGACACAGTCAGAGCCTAGCCTGCTGCATCCACACCGACAGCCTCTGAGCTCCAGGAAGACAGCTCTTCCCCTTGCACACGCGAGTAGACACTCCGGCAGTTCACAGCCACATCTTGGAGCATTTCATCACTTCTCTGGGTTCCTATTATTATTATAGGCAGGATCAGGTACATGATGTGGTTCCCCATCCCCTCCACAGCTTCCACCCTGGTTCTACAGTGCTAGATGTCCTTTCTCACACACTTCATGAGACATGTTCATTTTTATCCTGCCATGATTCCAAAGCACACCAGGTATTCTTTGGATCAAAATATGCAAAATAGTATTATATCATTACCTATACAATCAATAATTCAGAATGACCCTTGCATGCCATAGCATGGAAAATATACTGGCGTTCCCCAATCTGGCGTCCTCCAGAAGCATTGGATTGCAACGCCCAGCATCCCCAGCCAGCCACAATGTAGTCTGACACACCTGGAAGTCATCAAGTTGAGGAAGGCTGGTGTGCAAATGGCAATTTCAGACCTCCCCACGCTGATCTCCGTATGTTGCCACCCAGCGATGCCCAGCCAAGCCCTGGGAAATCTCCAAGGCTTACAGGAAGACAGCAGCAAAACTACTTCCAAGTATGGCAAGGAACAAAGCTTTGGGGGAGGAAGGAAAGCACCAAATCAGCTCCACAACAAAACAAGCCGAGTCTGAGTGTGCGGACCACGGGGGGCACAGCAGAAACTGGGCAGAGGCGAGGGAGTATCAAGAGCGCTGAGCAGAAGCACTCCACCCTGTGAAGTGTCGGTGGCATTCCACTTGTGCATCATTCCTGGGCGTGTGTGTGCTGACTTGCATGCGGAAGCTCTGCTTCTTCTCCGTCTCGCCCTTCCACCCACTCAGAGGTGTTCAAAAGCCCCTCTGAACTTGAGGCTGGACAAAGAGAGAGTCACCCCCAAATATTCTGCTGCCTGAGACAGAGCCGCGAAAGGCACTCCTGCCCACCCCGTCCGGACCAGGTTATTCCGCTACAAGGGGCAGAAAATCCCACACCCTCCCTGCCTCCCTGACCTGAAAAAATATTACAGTCATAAATTCGATTGTGAGCATTTCCCTGCTGCTTTGCAATGACCCAGGCAAATCTCCCACCAGAGGCAGGTGCCCCGCTCTCCCTGATAGTAGGACAGGTATATTCCAGAGATACGTACCAGAAGATGAGCCAGCTCCCATAAATCAGGACAGCTTGAGGATATGCAACTTTCTCCCACACAGTGAAAGGCATTCTGGAAGCCACCTCCCTCCATGTGTGAGGTGAGAGAGACCCCAGGCAGGCCAAAGCGTCTGCTGCGCTCGTTCAATTCTTGCTTTTGTTTCTGTTGGTTGCAGAGGCTCCAGACCATGGAGGTGGGTGCAAGAGGGGACTTTACCTTTTATCTCCCTGCCACAACAAAGCGCCTCTCAGGTGCTGCTGTTGGTGTTTCAAGGGAAGACTCCACAGGTGCAAAGGTGCCTTTAAAGTTCAGACTGAAAACCCGGGTGGATGCACTGCCCTACTGAGGGTGGAGCCGTCAACCACGACTACTGCATCCTCCTGGTGAGAAGCGGTGTGGAGAGGCAAGGAGTGCCAAGGCACCCACAGCCGATGGGTGCAGGTAGTTGGCCCCAGGGTCCAGGTGCTAACCTCTGGTCAACTAGGAGCATTGATTGCTCACTTGCAAGTGACCTCCTTTCTTTTTCGTGACTTCGAGTGCAAGACCCATGAAGGGTAGCCTTGGAATATGCTCGAGTGTCCCATGCTTTCCTTCCATAAAAAGGAAATCTTCTAAGCAGAGAGAGCAAAGTCTGCTTAACTCTTGAGCAGGCTGAGATAAGGCTCTGGAAATGCTTTGCAGAAGGCGAGAAAGAGGTTTTTGTTCTGGTTATGCCTGGTCTGCCAGAGCTCCTTGCTCCTGTCCTGCCAGGGAGAAGGGAAGGACTCCCCACCGGGGTGCCTGAGCTAACTGCGGAGGCTGCATCAAACAGGCTCTCACTCTGAGAAGCCAGGATGGTGCACTTGGGACACAGGGGCTGGCCAATCCGTGGTGCAGTGAAGGGTGATCCGATCTCCAGAGGTTTTAGACTTCAGCTTCCAGAAGCCCTTGCTAGCATGGCCAGTGGTTGGGAATTCTGGGACTTGAAATTCAAAACACCTGGAGATCTACTTTCTCCAGTGCGGTGCAGCCAAGACTTGTTGGGGTGCAGCTCTGGCAGTGTTTGCTCAGCAGGGGTGCTGACATCACTGGACCACCAACTCCCCTCTTCCTCCTGACATGCCCACAGTCCTCAAAATAGCTGGGGAGGGGGGATGAATTTTCCCAGCAATAATATATTGTTTTCTTGCACAACTGGTATGTATGGAAATTATTCTTGATCTCTAGCATTGACCGCGTTGTTTAATGCCCATGGGAGAGCAGGGCTAAATGGCTAGAAGTCCGTGGCACGCATCCCAGTATTCTTTGGCCCATTGCATGGTGCGACACCCCTTCCAGGCCAGGTTGACAAGGAGCCCTGTGCCTGGGCAAACTTGGGGAATTTGCAAGAGGAATGCAAAGAATCTTGCAGGGAAGGGCTAATCTGCTGTCGCTACCTCCTCCTCCTCTCCTCCCCCTCCCTCCTCTTCCTCCTCCTCTCCTCATATAAGTGGGATGCACCCCCCCCCCATGGCCCAGCTGTTAAACCTCATGTCCAAGCAGGTCATACAGGAGGTGTCCTTAAGAGATAGTTTAAGGGCCTACAACAGCCTTTCTCAACCTGCTGCCCTCCAGATGTGCCGAACAGACGGCAGCTCCCAGCCTAACACATCTGGAGGGCAGCAGGGAGGAAAGGCTGCCCGAAAGGCTGCAGCCAGCGGCTTTGAATGGATCCAGCAGCCAACTGAAAGCATGTCCGAGTGTCATTGTCCGCGCCTCATCCTGAATAGACATCCGCTCGGCAGCTGTGGTTTGCACCAGTGGGGCCTTTCGGATGCCCTCAAAGGCAGCGTCACGGAGTGCGTGCCAAAGGCGCAGCCTGAATATTCCAAAGGCCCCACAAGCCCTCTGCCTTCCCCATGGCTCCTGTCCAGGCCACCTTCCTCCTCATCATTATCTGCTAAGAAACGGACCGGGAAAACAACGTGGCCAACAGATCACCCGCCACCTGTGATGGCTCGGCGCCATGCCAGAATTCTTAAAGGGCTGCTCTTTGCTCCCCTTTCTGTATCTCTCAGAAGCCTCGTCCCTTCTTCCACCCACAGCCTGCCCTTGGATGCAACCCAAGAAAATGTACATCAGGAAGGACAATGCTGGGTTTTGTCTGACTTGGCTATGGTGAGCTGAACCTTCATGGCACAGTGAGTGGGAGAACAGAGCCGGGGTCTGTCATGGCCCAGAATGGCTGTACAGGAAGGCAGGAGCCCCTCCCCCAGTTTGCGATGCCTCTGGGGACGTGAATGCGCCTTGTGGACAGCGTCACACACTGCTCCGTGCCGGCGGCCAATGAGAACATGCCATGAACGGCATCTTTCCATTCCGTCTTGCTCTGACAATGCGCTGCAAGATGCGCGGAAACAGATGAAGGGCAGCACTGCACTCTTCCCAACTGGAAGCCTCATTTGTGCCAGACTGTGGGAAGACCTTGGCTTGGAGGGAGCTGCGCGTTGATGGCTGGGCACCTGCTGAGATGCAGAAGACCTTGGCTGGATCCCTGGCGTCCCTCCTGCCCCAAGCCTTGGTCAGTCCTTGCTGCCAGTCAGTGTCGACAGTGCTGGTCCATATGGACCACGGGGCAGACCTGGTGCATGGCAGGCTTCTATGCTCCTAAGGTGGTAAGCGGCTTGGAGGACATGTTGGCTAGGCAGAAATCTGCAGCTGGCGCTCCTCATGGCCCAGAGTCAGTGGGCTGAACCGCAGGACAGTGGGGACACACCTGGCGTGAGGAAGGTCCCCGTTCCACCCCCAGCGCGGTCCATGAAGAAGACTGGCAGCAGGAGAAAGCCAGGAGAGCCCCTGATGGGGAGAGCAGATGAGCCTGGCTGGCTGAGCCAAGGATATGACTAGGCATTTTCGTTTTTAAAATAATTTTTGTTTTTCCAACATAACAATTACATAGGAAAATATACAGAACAAAGGAAGAACTAACATAAACAAAACAGAGTAAAGTGACCAAAACAAACAAACTTGCCAAGGGAATTGCAAACAACACAGCCCATATATTGCGGCCCCCAGAATCTGGCTAGGTGTTTTCCCGATGCCCCGCTAAGGCCAAGCACCTGTTAAGAGAGCGACTGGAAGGGGCAGTTCTAAAGACGGCAGCCCAGTGGGGCAGGTGCTCAACTCCAGTGCACTCCGGGAGGGGCTCGGCCTTCACGTGGGTTGCAGTGGCGCAGCGCAAGGATGCGAGGACTCACTGGGAAGGGCCCACTGCTACACCAGGCCCACAAACCATGGCCGACAAAGGTCTTCGCATAGTGATTGCAAAGCGTTCCAGAACATGCCCGCCCCCACCGCCCCGATACCTGGTATTTCAGCAGAGAACAGATGCCTCTCTGGCCTGGCACTTGTGTTTTCCTCTCTGCTCAAGGAAATAGAGTCCATTCACATGCACAAACAGTGAAAAGCCCCCCTCCGCTGGAAAATGGCTGTGGGGGGTGGGAGGGGGGACAAGCCGCCTCCGACAGGCTCAGGAGGACGCCCTCCGGGTGACTTTCAGTGAGGGAGGCCACTTCCTTGCACACCACGCCCATGAATGGAAACTGCTTCTTTCGCTTGCAGGACAAGGGGGGTTATGGGGGAGAAGCAGCGCACGCAGATCAATGGGCTGCTCCTAACATCTGTGCAATTGCCCCAACCGGCCATTGTGGGCACGTCCTGGGGGCCCTTTCAAAATAACAACTGTGCCTGAAAGCCCGCAAAGGTGGACAGTCCTGATCTAAGCCGGGAAGTTCCAAACCCCTTGCAGCGTCTCCCTTTTCCAGTGCCATTCCCTAACCCTCCTGCATATCTACCGTATTGCCGGCCTG
Organism: Varanus salvator macromaculatus; assembly: GCA_023646645.1. Taxonomy (NCBI): domain Eukaryota; kingdom Metazoa; phylum Chordata; class Lepidosauria; order Squamata; family Varanidae; genus Varanus; species Varanus salvator. Next base: position 12,093,734 of record JAIXND010000624.1, on the reverse strand, counting down.
CCTGCCATCTGTCCAACAGGAAAAACCCTGCAGGGGTATTGCAGGGGCCTCCTCCATAAGACTGCCAGCTAAACTCTCCTCCACAACCATAACTGCTGATAAAAGCAACTGGCTGCCGTTATCTTGCTGGCCTCGGAAAAGACGAACAAGTCTCTCTTGCAGGTGGAAAGGGATGCACGTCTGGGGGGCTGAAGGAGTGGGCAGTTTCACATCGTCAAGAGATGATGGACAGACATTTGCCTGTGGTGCCACGGATGATCGTGGCAGGTGTTTGAGCGATGGCTTTTTGAGATGGGACCGTTAGGAGCTCTGCAGCTGCTGGGGATGCTGGTGAAGAGTGTGCAAGGCCCCTGCCCCTTGGGAGTGGGCTGCTCCGGGGAAGGCCTCTTCCCTCGCCCACCTGTCAGTCACGGAAATGCTCCAGTGCTCTGCACAGACCCACAGCTGACTGGAGCCCCCCAGGGGAAGTGCCTTCCCTGCAGCAGCCCTTTTCAGTGGGACTCCCTGCTTCCGGAGCTCAGGAAGGTGGCAACCCTGTGCTGCTTTTGGAATCTCCTTGAAAACATTTTTATTTCGGAAAGCTTCCTGAACCCACCAGCACTCTTACACTGATTCTGTTTTCATTCTGTGCAGGTCCGCTGCCCCCAAATCTCCATCCTGGAATATACACCTGCATAGAAATCCTGCAAGCAAATGCGTGTGTTCATCCACTTCATGAATGCGCAGGGCGCTCTCTTCTTGGAATGCCCCTTGTGTGCACCTGCTTAGCAACTGTCTAGGTCTTTGTGCTTGAAAACGCTACGATAATCGGAGCCCAGGTTGAATGCAGGGCCCAGGAGGTCTTGCATCGGGGAAGCAACAACGCAAGTGAGGGTGTCACTGGAACTCTTGGGGCTTCTCCTACCCCTGATGAGCTACTGCAGTGGAAGAAGCGGGGATCCAGCACCTCCCAAGTTGGATAAAGCTGGGACAAGAGAAAAGACCCCTCCGAGGGAGCGCTCTCCTCTGCCCAGCCCTTTGGCAGATGACAGAGGGTCTTGTGATGCCTTCAAGACGATCAGAGTATTCTTGCAGACCTTTTGTGGACACCGCCCAATGGACACGTGATGTGCTAGCCTCATCCTGGCAGGCTGATATGCTAACGGGGCCTTTATTTATTTATTTATCTATCTATCGATTTATATCCTGCTGTTTTCCTGCAAAGGGCTCAAGGAGCTTGCATCTCCTCCTCCATCTTATCCCCACAACAACAACCCTGTGAGGTGGGTTGGGCTGAGAGTCTGTGACTGGCCCAGAGTCACCCAGTTGGCTCCGTGGCCGAGCGGGGACTCGAACCCAGATCACCTGAGTCCCAGTCCCACGCTCTTCACCACTGCCACCACACTGGTGACAAGCAACTCTGCTTGGCTTCCACAGGGCATGTTCTTTGGTTCCATGCACCTGACAGAGGCTCAGGCGGTTCCCACCCTCATTGCTCAGCCCTCCCACTGTCGGCACAGATACCACTGGGCCCCATCCCAGTCCTGTGCTGCATGGCTGGAGCAGCTGCAGCAGCAGCTGGCACTTTGTAGGGTTCTCTGTGGTAGCTGCCTGCCAGGACCATGGAAAACATGATGCCGGGTTCCAACAGCTGGAGAAACCTTGGTGAAGTGCAGAAACCATAGAACAGACTGTTGTTTGTTATTGTGGGTTTAAAAAACCAAACATACCATGCTGAAATATCATGTCAGGGTTCAGACGACACATCAGAGCGTCCAGTGCAAGAACCCACCATGGGAACCCACCAATATATTGTGTTGTCCAAGGAAAATGAAATGCACGCAGAAAGTGCAGACAGAAAGGAGCACTTTAACGACTGCCATGCACGTACCACTGTTGGGGGAAAACTGAGGTGTTGCCCCACTGAGTGCATTCATCTATGCAGCATGATTACAAACTCGTCTGTCCTTATTTGAAGCACAGGAAATAGTTGAATCAATTGATTAATGGCTCATCAGGAGTGTTATGGAGCCGGCTGGAGCGGGGGTCAGACTAGATGGCCCGGGAGACCCCTTCTGACTGGCTCTGCTGCTGTGTTTCTATGTTATCCTGTTCTCTGCCTTTGGCATTTCCTTGTTCAGGAATAGCTGCCTTGAGGTCACGGAAAGAGCATCCCGGGAGAGTTGCACTGCCTGACTTGCTGCCTCAGATTCGTGCCCGTCTGTTCCCAAGGCTGAGACCTGGGCCCATTGGCGCTGTGCAGCATGTTGGCGAATGGTGGGGAGCTGGGCAGGCGAACGTTACAGATGACATTATTGGACCCTGGGCCCGCGTAGCCAGAGTAGTCACTGGGACGGCGTGTCCCTGTGGCGCCTGTGGCAGAAAGGCAGGATCTGGTCCTCCTTGTCACCTGTCAGTGCAAGGGGCGTCATTTCTAAGAATGCCGAAGCTCCTCACCACGTGGGGCTGTCCAGGGACCTCGCTGGATGAAAGGCTTGCTTAGATAGGCCGTTGCTCAGATGCAGCGCACCTTTGCTCAAGGCATGTTCGATAAAAAGGAGAGGCGTGACACCTGTAAGGCGAATGCGACATGTTCCACCCAGCTCCCGCCCCACCTCCCTCTCTTTTGCCGTTCCGGGAGATCTCCGGGCATGGCCGTTGTCCGCTGGTCCTACCAGCTGCATTTGGAAAGCAACAGCTCCGCTTAGGGGCCGTTGGAAGGAATAGCCCGGACCTTGAAGTCTTCTCACAGAACCTGTCCCGACTGGACCCCCTTTGAGGCGCTTCTGCCTGCGCCGGGGCCCTCACAGGTTGGCAGCAGGTGACTGGTGACCAACTCATGCCATGGTGGCGCCTTCTGGTGGCCGTTTGGTTGACCACTGTCTTCCTGGTGGTTGTTTCATGTCAGTCTATCACTTCTTTCCTTTTTAAAATACCTGCTGCCACATCAATGATTTAAATGTCACTTTTCTAACTGATGGATTCCTGTGTTTAATTATCAGCAGGATGCTTGCAAAGGTTTCAAAATACCATTTAAGTATTGAAATACAGAAAGAGACACACGCTAGGGAAGACGTTAGACGTAGAGTCAAAATCTGCCTGGGGTTCCCAAACAGCCACATCTCTTTGGCAGTTTTCCTCAGCCACTGGTCCTTGGCAGTTCCCAAGCTTTGTGCAGGCAAGGCAGTGCTTTGAGCTACTATGGGCAGTCATTTTCAGCCCACTGCTTCTGCTTTTGGCTCTGCTCACCGCTGGAATGCAGCCCCACCAAGGGGCCCCCACAATGGAATTTGGGCCTTGGGGAGAACGAGGGCCTGAGCCCCTGAAGCAGGCAGTGCTGGTGTTGTGGGGCCCAGATGAAGGCACGGGAATGGCTAATGCAGAGATCTCTCTGCAGGAGTGCTGCTCTGCAGATCAGGCCAGGGCGCAAGCCCCCCCCCCCCTCATCTCTTGCTGCTTCCTAGGGCTTCTCCCAGTCCTTTTGCACCTTCTTCCCAAAGTCAGTCTTTCTCCTCTACCACGGAACCCACCGGCCTCATCCTGCCCAGATCATGCAGCTGCCATCGCCTATTTAGTCTGTGCAGACTTGAAGGCAGCGCACTCCCAGCAGGGGCCTCCTTTCCCCAGCTCTCGTGTGACGGGTTTCTCCCGCCAGCAGAGAAGGAACGAGGCACACAGGCAGTGATCTACTGAAAACTTTAATGAAACCAATAAGTTAATAAGTTAATAAAGTGAGGTAACTATTCATCATCTCAGAAAGAAGGTTTATTTGGAAATCTGTTCGAAGGTCCACCTCATGTCCCGTGGCTGGCCAAAGCCACCCCCGCTCCTTCCCCCGCCCCACCATGCCATCCGCCCCCTCCCCGCTCCTGAGACCTCCGTCCTGGATGAAAGACTCACGCGTGCTTCCCAAAGACAGCGCGTTCGGTGCGCGGAGGGCGGCGGGGCGGGCGGGCGGCACGGGCTCTTCAAGACAGATGCAGGAGCATGCAGCGGCAGCGGGCGCAGCGGGCAGGGGCGGCGCTCGTGGCATGCACCCGACGCAGGTGTGGAACGGGAGCCAGGCCTGGTCTGGGGGCGGGGGGCTGGGGGCCTTTTCCACAGGCGGCCCGTGTGGCCTTCCGGGTGCTGGTGCAGCTGGCTGCAAGTTGAAAGGGGAGGGTGGGTTTCCAGTTGTTACTCGTTCCGCTTCTTCACTTACGGCTGTGGGGCTGGGTGGGGAAAGACCACAGAGGAACACGAGGCAGGGAAAGGGCGACCAGCTGCTCCCCTGCTTGAAAGGAATTAGGTGCCGGAGCAGGAGGAAAACAAAGCACCCCTCTCCCCATGGGATTCAGGCAGCCCAACAGAGGTCAAAGGAAGGGTGGAAAAGAGGGAGGAAATCAAGCCATTTGGGCCTGCGGGTTATTCTGGGATGCCTGGCCTGATAAAGGTATTAAAAGGAGACTGAAGACTGCTGCGAAGATTAGAGCGGCCTCAAACCAAGGCTGCCCGAAGGGCCATCACGCTGCGGCAAACGCAGGTTTGGGACCGAACAGCAACTCGGTCCTGACTCTCCAAGGAGTAAGCTTGTAGAGACACACTTGCAATTTAGCTCAACTACCAACTGCCAGTCTTCTAAAGTGCACACCACGGATGGTGCTGCTGCTGCTGCTGCTGCTGCTGCGCTTTAGTTGAATGCACATGCAGATGCAATGTTTGGAGCGAGCTGCTGAGCCATGGCTCTTTCCCAGGAAAGCACACTCAAGACAGGAGCACAAAATGACGGTGGTGGTGGTGGCAACAACTAGGTCATGGCTGGAGGGAAGCTGTGTGCAACTGTGGGAGACTGCAGCGAGGGGAGGCATTTTCGGCACCCCCAACTCCGTCAAAGGCACCCTGCAGAGTGCCAAAAGACGCAGTGCCTGCAACACTGCAGGATACCAGAAGCCCTGCTCTCCGCTCTCCAGCAACCTCTTGCAGTTGGTCACAGTCTAACTTTGGCACTTTTCTTAATCTTGGCTTAATTCTCCTTTCCAAATTTGGTCGCATGGCAAGAGGCAGTGGGGGCTGCATCCCACCTGCATGCTGCCACACCTGCTCCCTGGGAACTTAAGAGTGGGAGGCATCGTGGCACAATGGGAACAGGTGCCGGGGCAGAGGTTTCCAATGCAGATCATGGAAGGGCCATGCAGCAGGACTGCCTCCAGGAAAATGTGGGCTGGAAATCCATAACCCAGGAATATTTGCTGGCAACAGAGTAGATGGATTTCGAGAAGGAAGGATCTGAAGCAGTGGTGGCCAGCTTGTGGCACTCCAGATGTTTGGGCCAGTGGCTTTCATCCGCCCCAGCCAGCATAGCCCATGATGAAGAAGCCATTGCCCACCTTGAGCTACAGCATCCTCCATCCATCCATCCATCCATCCAGCCATCCATCCAATTCACTGGACACTGTGTCGCTGCATTACAACTGGAAACACAACACCCGCTGGGACAGGATCAGGCTGCCTCTCACCCTAAAGACAAGAGCCAGAACAGGCCACTGAGAACTCTTCTTCTTGTGGCCAGTTGGGTCTGGCTCTCTTCAGTGAGCCTATGGAGACCACAGGACTGCCCAGGTCCCTACTGGCCTGTTGGACAGGTGAAGCTCTCTATGAATGGCTAGACAAAAAAGGAGGGTTTCGCGTTGCATATTCAAGACCGTTGCATATAATGTTGCTCCCCACCCCACTGGCAGCATTTCCCTGTGTGGAAGGTTCCACTGTGCTCATGAAATAGGCAATGCCTGCTATTGAGGGGATGGGACAGAGGGAGTCTGAAGGCTGCCGAGATGAGGGCAAGGCATTTCTTCTAGATGCAAAGACAGGAGACCACATTCAGTTGAGTCACAATTGTCTCTTGCGTAGCACTGGGGAGGAAAGGGTGACCTAGCTTTTGCATAGCTGTTAAGAAGCGTCTCCAACCTGGTTTCCCAGATGGATAAAGTCTGGACTCAGTGGCTGTTAGAGGAACGTCTCGAAGTGGCTGGCACCACCCAGACTGTTGCTTGATCCAAGAGCTCTTGACTGAAGCATGGAAGGGCCCTCCAGTCTTGGGGACTCCCTAGGAGAGCTCAGCCCGGGCAGCTGGGTGTGCCCAGGACTGCTTGAGTTCACAGGGACCCTGGCAGATACTTCTCTGACTAGGCTGGGGGCCAACGGTGGCTCCTTCTGCGGACGATGGTGGGCTCCCCTCCATGGAGGGGGCTGCCTGCCCCCCCTGTGCCTTAAAGTCTTAACTGCCGGCACAAAAATCTGCCCGTGGCTCTCAGTTACCACTGAAGGCTGCCACCATTTCCACTGGGAAGAGGAGATGACACTGCCACGCCGACTCCCCTGGTGGGCACATCTTGACCACTCCTCAAGCACGCAGTGCTTGCGGCTTGGCTTGCGGCTGGAAGACTTCAAGTAAAGTTGAGGCAACTTGTTGTGGTGCACTGGGAGAAGACTCTCCGTTGGAGCCCCACCCCGTGGCGAGGCCCAGGGTTGGGCTGGGACATGGGCCGCTAGAGCGGCTGGAACACCTCTGCCTGCCCTGCCTCCCTATCCTGGAAACCGAGGGCCCCCCGCCTTGCCTCCTCTCCCAATATGGCTGGTGTGAGATGGTCACATGGTTGGACTGGGTGCCACCTTAGTCCATGTTGGCACTAGCCGACCGGGAGATGTTCAGGGTCTGGGCAGAGACAGAGATGTCCTCGTGCTCCACGGGGCTGTGGTAGTCAGAGGTGATGTCAGGCTCCCCGGCAGGGATTGGCATGGCCGTCAGGCTGATGGAGTTCACGGATCCCTTCCGCAAGCACTGCGAGTAGACTCCCAGCAGCAGGTCCAGCTTGTGTTCAATGGACTGCACCTGCCCAAGACAGAGGAGGAGGGGGTTGGACTGCAACCGGCGTATGGTCCAAATTCAAGGGGGGAGGCCAAGAAGAGGGACAGCCAGGCATGTGCTGAGGGGAAGGTTTGTAAAGGTCCCTGGGATTCTGCTTGTCAACATGGCAAACTCACATTTGCCAAGATATTTGATGTTGTTTTCAGGATTAAGTGTTTTCAAGCTCGACTAAGAGAGCTGTAGCCATCACGTGGCACACTTACCCAGTGACAACACTGACAAGCTGCTCCACATCTAAATAAATTTTGGAGCAGCAAATAGCAAAAGATAAAAAAGAATAAAACAGAGTCAATGTTCTAAAGAATAGAATGGCAATAAAAAGCATGGCCGGTCGACTGAGGAAGCCTTCAGAGGTTCTGGAGATGCTGACTGCAACACAGGGTTGGTGCCCGCCTGAAATTCAGAGGCAGGGAGTCCTACGCGGAGGGCTTTGCCAGCAGGTGAGCTTCGGCTGGGCCACAGCTCCACGTGGGATCATGTGGATGCCAGCTGAGGACCTTGGGACCAGGCAGGATGGAAAGGGAGAAGGCTCTCTCAGGGATCTGATCCTGGGCTGCTTACGGCTTTATGCCCAGCTGGCCAAGCTGCCCCCTGGCCTGGTAGCGAGTAAGCAGGCAGGGCAGTTCCTTGAGCCCTGGAGCTGCAAGCCCAAAAGGGGCAGCTCCTGACAGCGGATGAGCTGCGGCATCCCTGCCCCCGCCCCCCGCCAGCTTGCAGCCACCCTGACACACAAGCGCCCGGCTGCAATGCCAAAGGGAGGCAGCGCCTCTGGAGGAGCCTGGGTCCTCCCACGAGAGGCGTGCTCAGGGAGACGCATGCATTGGGCATGCTCCCTGCCGCACCTGCTTCTCCACCTTGACCACTCGGCCCATCATACTGAACTCATCCACCAGCTCCACCTCCAGTGATGCCTTCTCGCCCTTCTCTCGAGTCTTCTTGTCCACTGCGACGGCTCCCCGACCCACAATCTGATCGACGCTGCCGGCCAGTGGGCGAGAGAAGGAAAGCAAGTCTGAGCCAGAGCCTGGCCTCCAGCACACGCAGACCTCCCTGCCGCCCCCCCCCCCCCCGCCGAGCCCAGGCGAGCCATTTTCTTACACTGGCAGCTGCCCGGCAGTGTGTTTGCTCATGCACGGCTGGCCTGTGGGCTGCTGGCTTACCGGCACCCCTCCCCTTTTGCCCATTCCATTTCGGGGATGTGCGCAGGGGCCCACTGGGCTGAAGGCGAAGAGGGTGAGGCTCACGTGCAGGTGGATGTCAGCTCGGACGACTTATTGCCAGTTAAGTCAGGGCAGGGCCTCTCAAGCTTGGAGAGAGGGCAATTCACCGCAGCACAAAAGCCACGAAACCACCCAGTTGCTGATGTCTGGGGGAAAGGGGGCATGGCTGGGGAGGGGGTGGAGCCCTCTGGGGAACCCCCAGGGGCAGATTCAGCCCCTGGACTGAGGTGCTGTGCTTCTCTTCTACCAGCCCACCCCCTCTATGAGCTTATATGCCTGCACTGAACTTCCTTCCTGGCCCACCAGAACCTGATCAGCTCCACCACTTGGCTCCAGCACCAATGCTGGGTTCTTCCCACTGCCCCTGAATCCAGGGGTCTCCACCTCCAGCCCACCCTTTGTAATGGCTTACAGAGTGTCTAAACAGCCCCCTTGCCTTGGCCCCATATCTGGCTGGGGCTCTCTCATGGATCCCAGACCAGCATCCTGGCCGCCCAGCACCAGTGATGCCAGGGACTGCCCAGGGCTCCCCCTGCAGAAGAAACAGGGACTGCTTCTGTCATGGGATTCCAGCAGTGGGAAGTGGTGGCGGCATCCTGGGAAAGGCCAGGCAGAAAGGGGAAGTGGCTTGCCCAAGGCCATGGAAGGAATGGAGGAGGAGCTGGCAGATCTTGAATCCACATCTCTGGGATTCCAAATCCAGAGCCAGGGTGGTGCAGTAGCACGAGCTGAACTTGGGAGACGTGTGCTCCAATTCCCACTCAGCCATGGAGCTCCCCAGGTACCCTGGGCCAGGCACAGACTTTCTCCCATGTGGTTGTGAAGATGAACTGGAGAGGAGAGTACATATAAAAATGTATAATAATAATAAAGAATTCCTGCTCTCCAAACCTGAGGCTGCTCTTCCCCAGCCTGATACCCATGAGATGTTGGCCCTCAGCTTCCATCATTGCCAAACAGCATGACCAATGCAGTTCACTCCAGTGTGAAGATTGTTCTTATGGGGATCCCCAAGAGAACCCAGAACCTGCACAGCCCCCAGCTGCTCCACTTACCGTGTCTGGAGGCTCTTGATCCGTCCAAGCATGTCCAGGTGACCAGCCGAGTATTGCTCGATGACGTCCTTCACGTCATAGGGACGTAGAGTTTCCTTGAACTTCCGTTTGGCCACCAGGAATTTGAGGGTTCTGCAAAGACCGGTGCAGAAGAAGACAAGAATCCAGAAGGCTCAAGGGAGGGCAGAGGAAAAGCTGAGTGCAGAAGGGCTGCCACGGACAGTGCCCGACACGACTGGTCCCTCAGAGCCAGCATTGCTTAATGACGACAGGCTGGGCAGTGCAGCTTGGAGAAGAGTGGCAGAACCCTGGAGGATGTAGAACCACCTATGGCTCTGTGGGAACGCTGGCAGATGAACAGCTGCTCACCCCCGGCCCAGCCCGGTCTGTCTGGCAGAGGCTCTGCATGGTCATCGTCCATGCAGCCCCTTTCCCTAGAGATGCCAGACAACCAAGCGTGGGACCACCTCCAGGAGGAGGGGAGATGTGAGCCCAACTTCTCCACTCCAAAGATTTTGAACAAGAGCAGCCAGGATCCCAACCACGGCCCTTGCTGGACGGGCTGATGGGAGTTGTAATCCAACCTTTCAGGGGGGCACCCTTTTGGGAAAGGCAGGGCTGATCTCCCCTCTTGGACAGCTGCTCTGTCCAGCTCCATGTGGCAGCCTGTGCCGGGAATCAGCCCCCAAGGGCTCGGGGAGCGGAGTGTTTGCCCAGGCCCGTCCACAGAGATCCTTGCACCAGGCTCCACAGGGACCAGGCCCACGGCCTGTGCTTGCCGCATGTGGTCCAGGTGCTCTGTCCAGGAGACTCAGCCCCTCCCTGGAGTGCCCCCCCCCAGTCAAGTCATTTCATTGAAGAGGGCCATGGACAGCAAGGGTCCAGGAGGTGTGGGCTGCCCTTCATTTGAAAAGCCAGGCGACGCAGGGAGCGCCCCCTCCCCCCCGGGCTCACCTGACAGCCCGGATGAGTGTCTTCACTGCAGGCATGATGTCCTCGAGGGTCAGGTCGCACTGGTAGGCCTTCTCCTCGCTGCTCTCCTCTGCGGGGCCGTCTGCTGTGGGTGGAAGGGGGGCTTCATGGGAGGAGGACCACCCAGCTAGCATTGCAGCTGAGCCTGGTTCTTGGCAAGGGGGAAGAGGGCACATTTGGGGCTTTGAGGGTGCCGTGGGCGCGCTCTCAAAATGGCTGCCCTGGCGAGGAGGCCTGGCATGCTGGCTCCAGTCTTTCACAAAAAAAAGAAAAAGCCCCGTGACCCAAGGGCCTCGTCACAGAGCTGAGGTGGGCCTGAGCTGGAAAACGCAAAGCCGGTCTTTCAAGCCCACAAAGGGTGGGCGATGGAGCCTTGCAGCCCCCTCCCCCGTCGAGCCCTCCCCTCTCTCAAACGCAATCAGCGCAATTCTCAGCCCACCCTTGGGAGCCACAGAGACTCACCCTCCACTGGCGTCCGGGGCTTCAGTCTCAGTGAGGCCCGGAACCGTGTCCGGTCATTGAAGCTCCAGCTCTTCTGCACCTTGGTGGGGCTGGAGGCCTCGTTGACGTTCTCGGTGCTGGGGGAGCGGCGGAGGGGCGGGGCCAGGTGCTGCTTCCCCCGGCTGCCCTGCCTCTGGGAGCTGTTCAGGCGGATGCGGTCCTTGATGCCCATTTTGTTGCTGCAAAGGATTCAGGGCAGGGGGAGCCATTAGTGGGGGCTGTGGGAGGCACGCGGTCCGGTGTGTAGGGGAAGTGCGGGCAGCCACCTGAAGGGGCCGCCAGAGAGAGTGGGCTTGCTTGGCTCTTCCAGTACAGGGTGCAGAAGAGGGAGCCTGCGTCAGGCTGGAACCAGCTCAGCTGTCCCCGAATCTAGCAGGCAACTCCGGATGCCTTTCTTCAATCTCCACCCCAAGAATCCGACAGCAGCCACCAACTGTGTTGGGAGTCCCCCTAGAATCACACTTAAACCTACTGCCTAGCTATCCAGGAACAGGGGAAGTATTACTTGCGGGAGGGGAGGGCCCCTTTATTCCCTTCGTGTTTATTCTGAAGGCACGCAAGAGGTCTCTAAGGCATGGAATCAAAGGCTGAACAATAAATTAGGGCTGAGCGTATGCTGGGACACACACACCCAGTGCTAGAGTGGCTCCAAAATCAAACATCCCCCAAAGGAAGTTTCTAGTCTGCATCATTACCAGGGCATATTTAAAAATGAGCAGACTTTTAGTGAATTCTGAATAAATTTCCAAGTGGCCAGGTTTCAGTACCCTGAACAGCTCCTAACTCTCCCTCTGATTTGCAGTAGAATTAATTGGTGTAAAATAAAGTTCATGCAGATGTATAAAGGGCTGAGATTCTGGCTTGCGTGATATGGGTCACCTTCGTGCAGAACGTTGCGTATACATTTTCAGTACATACAGCCCTGCCGCAAAAGAATAGCATCTGCTTCAACGGGAAGGAGGACAGAGGAAAGCTATGGAATCCATGCATGCCACAACACATGTCCAGAGCAGTACTGAGGTACTTACGATAAAGGCTGAAAACAAGCATACAAAGGAAACACGAAACATTAAAACAACCAGCAGACAAAGAGTTTGAGAGACACCGCTGGACAAAGGAGGCCTGCAGAGATGTTTGGATGCCTGGTGAGCACAGCTGTCAGGCAGCTAACAGAAGAGCCTGCCCTGGACAATGTTCTCCCTGAAGAGAGAACATCTCTCTGATTGGAAGCCCTGGCCTCCAATCCAAGCAAAGCACCTCTGCAAGGAAGAGGGTGATTTTCCCATCATGCATCTTGGGCAGTATCTGCCACCAGCACATCAGGAAGTTAGCATTTCCTGACACAACCGGGGGTGTGCAAATACTCCTTTGCAGGACCTGGTGGGGTGTGGGGCTTGCAAAGTGCCCACGCTGCTGACTGGAAACATTCAAGGAAAGATTTTTTGGGCTCATTTCCGGGGAAGCAGACACTTCCCAGTGCATGGGTGGTTCATCCCTCAGTGGAAGAATGCATGCAGCTCAGTGAACACCCCCTCTTGGAAAGCAGGTGCCTTGAAGAACTCCAAGCCATCCAAGAAGGACTAAGCTGGAGTATGATGCTGAGCTTGGGACCCTGGGATACCCTGCAGCACTGGAAGTGGGTCTCACTGTGCCCAGAAGGAAGGGGAACAAGACCCCAGGAGAGTTGTGCATGTGCATGAATATGTGTGCTCACAGACCCTCACACACAGAGTTGTGACCTGGGATGTTTTGCTACTCCACACACCCCATCACATTACATTCTCCAGAGAGGGGATGGATGGGTGGAGCCTAGCCTTGCATACCAAGTGAGATACAAAAGCAATTGTGATTAGCAACAAGCATTGTATGAGCCCCAAAACGCAGCACCATCGTGGTGGCTGTGAACCATTCTACCTTCCATGGAGCCTGCCAGTTTGGGGACTGGGGAATGCTCTCAAGTGCACAGACGGGCTTGCTATAGCATCCCCTGAGTACATACAGCCCTGTCTCTGCATCCATCTTCCCCAAACTGATGTTGTCCAGATGCATTGGCCCACAAGTCCCATCATTCTCAACTAGGATGCAAAGGGCAGTCCAACACAACTGAGGTACCAGGCCGGGAGGAAGATTGCCTGCTCATTGCAAGGGATGACAGAGGGCTGCACACAAACTTCCCAGGAGTAGCCTCATTTTGAGCGATCCCCCTCCTTAGTGTTTCTCCAAAGAAAGCTTGAAAACTTTGAAAGTTTGAAATCTGTGATCTGCTGTGTTGGCACCTCACCTGCGGTGCCATGAGGTTCACAGTGGTTGGCTCAGTTCAGAAAACCTGAGCTGTTTTTCCAAACATCAGAAAATGGCATGGCAGCAGTTCTTTGGAAACATAGAAGCAGCGCGAGTCAGAAGGGGCCTCCCGGGCCATCTAGTCTGACCCCCGGCTCCAGCTGGCTCCGCTCACCACATGCCCACCATGTGCGCGTCCAGCCTGTCCTTGAACACCCGCACCGGTGGGGCCTCAGCCACCTCCCGTGGGAGCCCATTCCAGACCTCGGGGTCCTAACCGTCAGGAAGTGCTTCCTGGCATCCAAATTGAAACAATGTTGCTCAAGGGCTACCAAAACCTGGTGGTCTCCACCGCACCTTGCCAGATGCTAGTGGGGGGGGGCAGGGAGGAAGGGAACCGATTTACCTGGTTTTCTCCTGCTTGCTGTTTATTTTCTCCCACACCAGTAGAGTTGGAGGGGAAGGAATTTTGGCAGATTGGGGTGGGGAGCAAGGAGAGGACGTTTGTACACCTCAGTTGTAATCTTGTCTGGTAGGCATTCTTCTACTTTTGTGCTGCAAAATATTGCTCACCTCAAATAGTTCTTCCCAATAAAGAAAACACTGGGTATGGAGTGGGCTTCCACGGGAGGTCGTTGAGGCCCCATCGGTGAGGGCTGGACAGGCTGGACATGCACATGGTGGGCATGTCGTGAGTGGAGCCGGCTGGAGCCGGGGGTCAGACTAGATGGTCCAGGAGATCCCTCCTGACTCGCTCTGTTTCTATGTTTCTATATTCTAGTAGGAATACAGAAGGTTTTAGGAGAGGAGCTGAAACTGCCTGTCAATAAAAGAAAGCTAAGGCAGGAGTGCCTGCATCCAAAGGAAACACTTGTATCAGCCTAAGGGCCCCCTTTGGGCATAGGATGATGCATCGTTTGATGTATTAGCCTACAGGCTCTCCAAAAGCTTTCATATGCACAAAACGGACGGCCTCATGGCACACCACGTCTGCGCTGCAGGGCTCTGGACATGTAAAAGTCAGAGAAGGCTCCCACTCCGGGGAACCCGTTGCACTCCTGGCAATTCAAGCCCAGTCTCGGGAATCCAAGAAGTCCCAGTTAGGTCTTCTGAACCTGAACAGGGCCAACATGGGAGAAGCTGTGACAGCCAGGGAGGAAAGCCACGAAAAACCCACCCACCTGCTGACAATGCCAGCCCACCAGGCTGCACCACATGGCTAGCCATACCCCGCAGTGGCTGTGCTTTCTGCCAGGAATGGAAACACAGGCTGCGAGGGCTGCAAAGGAGCTGCCTGGGTGCAAGGGCATTTTCACATGGGTGCAGGGCTACTAACTGAATGTGTGAACTGGACTCGAGGCAGGGCAGATCCAGTGGTAGGGAACGGCCCACTAGGGCTGCAGCCCCAAAGCTATGGGGGGCCCTGCCCCTGCCCTCCATGGGCACTTGGGAAATGAGGCGCAGGGACTCCAATGAGCTCCCACGGGCTGGCTGGCTCCTTGCCCACCATGCTGCCCCTTGCCCTTCCTTCATCAGCCTCCTGAATCTGAGGTTAGCTGCTTTTGACAAACCCAAAGGCCCTTCTTCGCTTGTGGAGACGTCCCTCAGTATGGAGAGGAGTGTCCTTGGGAGACAAGCGCCTGCGGAATGCACACGGACACTCTGCGGCACATGCCAGACTTGGCATAGGCGCACCGTGCTTGCTTTCTTGTCCTGTTAGCCTGAGCCTGGGGTCCTTCCTTGCGTCTAGCACAGCCCTCCGATCCCAGGCCACCTTCCCTGCAGACCAGGCCAGCCACAGAGCCTGTGAGTGCTTCGGGCAGATTTGGCCGACCAGCTTTCCACTCTAAAATATTCAGATGCAGAATGTGAGCCCTTGAGAGAAAGAAGCAAGGATTTTTCTTCTTTTGAAATCTGCTCGAGACAAAGGAAGGGTTTTGCTGTACGGCTGGCCTCAGATCAGTCCTGCAGCCCTTGCAACGCCTTCAGAGCCCTTCTCTCACTCTCGGCATGTGGCTATTTGTGTGAGCAGCGCCTCGCGCCAAGCCAGGAGATCACGTATCAGCAGCAGTGGTGACTTCCATAATGTGAAATGGACGTTTCAGAGTCTGCTAGCCCATGAAAGCTGCACGTGGTTTCCTGGCTTACCGTGCACCAAGCTACTTTCCTGGCTGAGAGCTCTCCTACGCTGAGAGGTCAGCATGCCTGGAGGACCCGGGTCGGAAAAGACCCCTGCAGAGGTGGTTGGACTGCAGCTCCAGCACAGCTAGCAGTGGGGCATGATGGTGGCGGCCATCCAGCCACCCCTGGAGAATCATGGCGCCTACTCTCACGTATGTGCATTGCAGAAGATCTTGTTAGCCTGAGCCATCCATTCTGGCACAGCGCTGAGCACATGCCTCCCAGGTTGCACTGCAGCCCTGCCAGAACAGAGCGGAGAGATGAATCCAGCCACAGACCCTTCTGCCAGCTCAGATCTGTCCGTGCGCTCCTCCGGCTGTACCAGCGGGGCGGTTCCCCACCTCCAGGCCCAGCCCACTTGTCTGCTGCGCCCACATGCGTCTCAGCTGACAAGAATAACTCCAGGGCCAGGCCACGTGCAGAAGTTTTGACGAGCCCAAGGTCCTTCTTCAGTGAAAGTTGGCTCGGCACAAGTGTCCCCTCGCCCCACAACCAATTGCCAGGCTTAATTCCATGGCTGCAGCCCTTGAGAATCAGAGACCCGGCACCAGCCTTGCTTGGGGGTCTTTGGATGGCGGGTGGCTAACCTGGTGGGAGCAGCACAGTCTGGGTCTGCTGTCTTCTTCTGGAGACAGGGATATGGTTTGGAGCCCATGTTGGGGGCTGCACACCCAGGCCACGTGGGGCCAGATCCTCGAACCGGGCCCACGCTGCCTGCGCAGACAACTGTCTGTGAAGTTCTTACTGGCCCCAAGAGTGATTCCAGGGCCCATTTGCAGCCAAGCACCCACAGGCAGGCAGGTCTCTAGGGCAGCTTTGCAAGAGTTGTTCGTAATGGAATGTGAGGAAATTCCACTTCCTTCCTTTGAATGGTTTGCTTTTGTCTTTCAGGGGGGAAGGGAGGTTCGGAGCAGAGGGCCAGGCACACACCCAAAGCAGCTGGGCTCCAGCATGAGGTTTTATTCACAGCTGGAGTGATGCTGCAGAGGGGGCTGGACTCCGAGAGCTGCTGTGCCTCCATCTGTTTGAATGAAAGGGATGCAGCGTTCCTGGCGGATCGTGCCCTCAGTCTCTCCAGGAGCACAAGGTCTTCTCCCTGTCCAAAAAACCTCTGCCTGGGCATGTGGGATATGAGTGCTGAGGGGGAGGAGGACACGGGAGGCTGAAATTCCCTGTGAGGGCCAGTCATGCTGCCACAGGAAGTTCCCCGGGGATATGGCTTCCTCGCTGGGTGAGTCCCTCTGACAGCCTTCCCCGCTCTGTCCGGATGGACAGCACCAGTTCAAGGGGAGCTGCCCCAGAGGGGAGGAGGGCCGCTGGGCTTTCCCCTCTTGTGTGCTTGGAAAGAGCCCCCACCCTGAGAAGACGACTGGCAGATCCAGCTGCAGCCTCTTGACTGAGCCGGCGGTCTTCTGCAGGGACTGGTCAGGCTAGAAAAGCTGGGGAAGCACTGAATGGAGCCTGGGAGCCCCTCAGCCGTCAGACACCCCTGCCGTTAACCACAGCAGGCCTGCTGACACGCTCATGCAACAGGCCACCAGAGAAGAGGCGGGGCCGCAGCCTTGCATGGCTCCACCATGTCAGGATCGCCACTCAAAGGGGCAGCTGAGAAGGAGCAGCACAGCTTCCACCTGCCCAGATGTCAATCGGCCCATGAGCCCAGAGCACCTGCTGCAGGTGGGAAACGTCCCTATGAGACCCGGCGGGGTAAAACTGCTCTCTGGCATAGGGCTGGTGGGCCTCAAGGGCTGAGCTGGCTTGCGGGGCTGGGCCTCGCCCACAGGACTTCCAAGGAAGATGCAAAATAGCAGGGAGACAGACCCAGCTGGAAGGGAGGCTCTGCTATTGGCCCCACCACGAATCTTAGAGGCGCCCCCTCAGAGTTCCAGGGGATGCTGCTCTGGAATCTCCTCCGAGCTGGCCTCTTGGGGAGCCCGGCCGATTCTCCCTGCTCTATTTGCCACTGGCCGGATGCACTCATCATTCTGACAATGCTCACATGCTAGTCAGCCCATCTCCTGCTCCTCTGGATGGGCAACTGTCAACTCTGTTGAAGGAGTGGCTGGTGCTGGGTTGGGAGGGGCGCAGAAAGCCAGGAGAGGCAGTCTGGGTGGGAAAAATGCCAGTGCGTCACGCGGAAGGCTGCATGGCCCCTCCCTCGTCGTCTATGGTCCCAGTAGGGCCAGCCACATGCATTCACTAATTCTCCCCCTGAAGCTGCACTGGAGACATGACAAGTGGCCACGAGGGCACAGCCGGGCCCCCATCACAGAAGGGCTTCATCGCAAGACAGCAGCAGGTCTCGGCCGCCACCCAGCCATGCACTGCTCCATCATGCGCCGTGCAGCACGCCCTTCAAAGGGAACGGGGGGCTGGCTCAATCATGATGCAGCTGGAATCAAGGAACTATCCAACCCCAAAACATCTCCTGGGTAGCAGTCCCAAAGCCTTGGTACCTCTGTTTCCAGCCGGTATGAATCCGAAAGAAGTTCCTTTTATTACTAAAGATCTGGCTGAAGAGATGGGAAGAAAGGAAAACAAAAGAAAAGGGAAGATAAGAGGGGGGGAAGAAGGGCAAATAGTTAGTAGGGGTGCAAGAAAAATGTTAGACGGGTGATCCAGGGGAGAGCGAGCCATGCTGAGGCTGGCGAGACTGTGCACGGACCCCACCTGCAGGACTCTTGCCCAGCGGCTCACTAATTGCCCCCAGATTAGCCCCGACCTCGTTTCTGAGCCCTAATTGACATGAACGGACACAGGCCACGTTATTTGCCATCAAACATGTACAGGGTGAGCATGTTCTTCATGGTGAGCTCCTATCGGAAGCACACGCCTGCGAGGGAAGTGGGTGTAGTGGAGAACGGGCTTGTGCGGGATGTTCTGACGCAGTGCCTGACACGCAATCTTGCCCCCCGTCCCCCGTCAACCAGATAGCAAACTGCACCAGCAAAGACACACTCCTAGGACACTCAAGGGGTGTGTCTCCATCAAAGCAGTTTGGCCACACGCTCATTCTGTGGGATGAATGGGAGGGCTGATGAGTGGGGGGGGGGCAGCGCCAAGCTCACCGCCCTGCCAGTGACGGTGCTTGCCACAAGCTCCCTTCTGAGAAGCCAGCCCTGCAGCCCTCGTCTAAACAGCAGCCTGCATTGTGTCTCTTCACTTTGCTCTTACCTGTCTGGGACTGGCCAATGCACGGCTTTGCAGGCTGCCTTCCGCTGACCCTTCTTTCAGGAATTACTCTGCAGGTGTAACCTGTCTGGCTGAGGAGAGTTGGCACCGATGGACCCTACTCCTGTCCACCAGCTGCAGGTCAAGGCTTAAGATGGCAGGATCACACCACCTGTCCGTGCTTAAAACAATCTACCCTCCAAAGGAAGTGGAGTACATTTTGTATACTGATCATTTAGACCAGTGCTCCTCAGTACGGTGTTCCTCAAATATTTTGCATGACAACTCCCAGCATGACCACAGGTTGAGGTGGAGAGGAATTGCAGTCCAAAGCATCTCGAAACAAGGGAGGGAAGGCTGCTCCGGTGTGGAAAGACGCCTGCTCGCACTTTGCATGTATGTACACACATTCAGACATGCGCATTGATATGCATGACTAGAGGCCCCTTTGACTCACTCAGCTTCCATGTTTGCATGATTCTATTCAGACATACTGGCTAACTTCGGCTTGGAAGGCCTCCCCCAAAGCAGGAGTTTCAGATCATAGAACTTCTGGAGGAAAACCTACCGTCTGGTGGTCTCCCTTTTTGGCAAGGGGATAAAAGCAGAGACCGCAGCTTTAAGGGGAAGGTTACCTTAGGCGCAAACACTTGTGGGGCGGAGCATCTTCTTCTTTCCAGCTTTGGGAAACGAGCAAAGAATGGTGAAGTGATGGGATGGAAGAGGAAGGAGGAGGGGTCAGGGAGGCACAGAGGAGGAGAGAGAGAAAAGATGATGAAATGAGGCAGAAACACCACGGACACTTGATGCGGAAGCTATACAGATGCTTTCACCATCAAGAAAGTTGCCTTGAACGCTTTGGCTCTTGGGAATCAGAGCAGGGGCCACACCTGTGCTAGCAAACCTGAGCCTGCTGTTTGCGAAGAGGTGGCACCAGTCGTACAGGCAGAGCGGGACTGTGGCTGCATCTCTTGAACTTCTCCATCGAACATGCCCCCATTGAACTAACCGGTGCCAGTGGAGGATCCAGTAGTGGGCTCCAGCTGGCCGAGGGAGAAAAAGCGCTGTGCGTCTCTGCGTGCTCCCTGACATGGCCAAGGCAGACCCAAGCAAAAGCAAGTCAACTCACACCACATCAAAAGCAAAGAGGAAATCCAGAGGGGATCAGCGGCACACGGAGGACCCAGAGCCGACACAGCGGAGGCAGAGGCAGAGAGAACGTGAGAGGACACAACGGGCACAACGACTCGCCAGGAACCCTACCTTTCCCCCGAGCAAAATGGAGGACTGGAGGCTCTCAGGCCCGAGGTGAAGGAGTGATATGGCGGTGGAGCTCCGTCGGGGAACTTCCTCACCTCTGAGTTCCTGAGCTCTCCGTTGCGAGCTCGGTGCAAGTGGTCAAACATAAGGACCAGTTCTCTAGGGGTGGGTTTGAATAAAAAAATGGGGACATTAAAAGCTTTCCAATGAGGGACAGGGAGGAGAGACCAATAAACACAAGAATCAACAAATGGAGAGCAAAAATGGAAGGGGTGGGTTAAGAACAAGGAACAAAAACAGGAACGGACGGCTGTTCCACAGTTCTTTCGTTCGCTGGATTGCTCTGGCCAAGGGTGTGCCTTAGCTATGCCTCTTGCTGAAACGGGGGCTGAAAGATGTTAAGGCTTAGCAGCCTTCCCCCACCAGGCACCCCTGGATCTGTTAGACTACATCTCCCATCACCCCAGCTAGCATGTCCATTGGCCATGGTGGCTGTGGATTATAGGACTTGAGGTCTAAAAGATCCAGAGGGTGCCTGTTTGGAGAATGCTGGATTGTGGTGTTCCAGCTATGGATGAGTAAGAATTTCTTTTCCACTCAGTATCTGTAAGATTTTCCCACAGTGTGCAAAGTTATCTGTATTCAGGACAAAAGCAGCTAGAAGTTTAAAATGGTGAATATGGAAGAAACCGGATTAATCCAGCCTGGCCCAAGGCTTTCAGCACATTGGCCTGAAACACTGGGTTTGAATCTCTGTGGAGCAACCCTTATCAGTGCTGAATTTGGGGTGCCCCCTTTTTCCTGTGAGGCTCCTCACCTTTAACAGCTGCATGGCACATCAAGGCCCTCTCCATGTTGGAAAAACATGTGCCTTAGGAATGTGGTCGTGGCAGACGTGTGAAAATTTGCTTCAGTTCCTTTTTGTTAAGAAATCCCCCACATGTGCATTATATTCTTGCAATTTTATTTATTTATTTAAAACTGTGAGGTGAAGAACCTGAGATGTGACCCTAGGCCAGTCTAGACATTAAAATGCCTAGGATTGTGCCCTCCAAAATGCAAGTGTCGGAGAAAGCAAAATGGACGGGTTTGGGCATTGCTGGTCCCAACCGCAATATTCATTCATTCATTCATTCATTCATTTATTAAATTTCTATCCTTCCCATTAGCCAAGATAAGGCAAGTCAAGCCCTTGCAGCAGGGGGGACCGGGGGGGGGGGGCTTTGCAGATTAGATCTGTAACCTTTTCCATAATTCTCCTCCTCCTCTTGCTCTTTTCTTCACAACCACCCTGTGAGATGGGTCAGCCTGAGCATCTGTGACTGGCCCAAAAGAGGGAGTTAGAACCTGGCTCTCCAAAGCTCCAGACTCCACTCTCAACCGCCGCACCACACTGGCTCTCAATTCTGTGCACAACTCAGAAGTTCGGGTTGGTTGTGCACCTCACTGGATCTCGCAGTCTGACATTTTTCAGTGCCACCGAATCCAGTGGCTCACATTTCTTCTCACAAGTAGAACTGTGGCAGTACTTTATGAACACCTCAGCATCCTCCCCACTGCTCATGTCCCTCCCCCGAAAGCATCTCTGTGCTTCCATGGACCAGTGCTCTGAGCTGGTGGAGGTCCATTTCTGACCTTCCCGGGTCTGGCAGTCCGCCTGAAGTGATGCAAATCACTGAGAAGCATAGTGGAGCAAAGGCAAAAGTGGCGTTAAGAACACCCCAGGCAGACATTCCTCGTTCCAGCCACCCTCAATGCTCCCTTGAGGTTCAGAACCATCCTCTGCCTCCAGTCATAATTGCACCAGGGCAAATGTCCTTGCTCCTTTCCCTAGCCAAGCACCAAAGAACGGCGTTCACCCACATCAGAACTGTGACGCGATTCCCGGAGCAGAAGGGAGCCCACCAGCTGTGTACACTGGCTTACCAGAGGGACGGTGGTCTCCTCATTTTGCCACCTGCCTGAGATGCTCTCATGGCAGGGTAGTGCCAGTGGGGCTTTTCTTCGACGTGCAGGGGGTGGCCCGGTCCATGCAAGTGCTTCTGGATTCGGCCCCATCTCTCTCGCTTGCCAGTGGGATTGTCAGAAATGCAGGCACCAAGACGAGGCTTTTTTGCCATGGCACCAAAGATCTGGCCACAAGGGCGGGGGATCGCTAGCTGTTGGCCACGATTCATCCGAAAGACAGTCCTGCGCTGCTGCTGCTGTGTTTTGGGCTTTTTTTGGAAGATTTCTGTTGGGGATTTTTATTGCACTTTTGCTTTAGAAAGATTGCGAGCTGCACCAGCTGCTGATCGCTAGGAAGGCAGGGGCGTAAGCGCTGCAGGATCAATAAAATGCGTACATCTCCAGGGCCATCATAGCCCTCTGCTTCTGGCCCTGGAAAGAGACAGAGACCACCAACGCAGGGTGGACTGAAGACCCGCAGAGGGGCAGCCCCACGCATCCGGTCCCTGCCGAGGCCTCGATGGCTGTGAAAAGGGTCGGGCCATCTTCCCCGCAGCTTCTACCCCCTGTGCTGGCCTTGGGACCTACTCTGTTCTGGTGCCGGCAGCAGGGAAGAAAGGCTACATGTTATGGGAAATGTGGATGAATTAATGAGGTGGGATGATGAGGCTGTGAAATCTACACACACACACACAACCTGACAGGTGTTTGGCTGCACCCTTCTATGAACCCAGAGTAAACGGCACGCTGCGGAGACAAGCAGCGGAAAGGTAGCCGAGCAAAACACCCGATGGCTTCGGCCCCAGACCTGCTCCCGAGCCCCTTCCTGTGCCAGGGAATGGCTGCCATGTGTTCCAGCACAGGCAGTGCACGGGGGTGTGCTTGGGGGCTGCCAGGGAGAGTG
Source organism: Varanus salvator macromaculatus (assembly GCA_023646645.1). NCBI lineage: Eukaryota > Metazoa > Chordata > Lepidosauria > Squamata > Varanidae > Varanus > Varanus salvator. Next base: position 12,071,360 of record JAIXND010000624.1, on the reverse strand, counting down.
CGGGGAGAATGCCGGCAGAGGCACTGGCTGCCCAGCCCCTGTTTGGCAGTGGCACATCACTGCTGCACGGTGACATTGCCCCCAGATTAATTTCCCGCATAAACTCACCTTGCGTTAGCCCAGGGACCACCCACCTGGTTGTGGCCTATTAAGGAGCAGCTCTTGAGGACCTCCTGCCGACCTCCAAGTGAAGCGAGGATGCAAAGCCTGGCCAGAAAACGCACCTGCAGTTCCCCGGGGAACCGCTTTGCCTGTCACCTTGAAGAAGCGGCAAGGGAGGGCAGCAGAGCCCCCAAGGGTATTTGGCCCAAGCAGCCGCCACCACAAGCCAAGAGCACCTGTGGGAACCACGAGCCTCGTGCAACGTCACACATACCTAAAATGTGGCAAGATGCTGTCGTAATAACACCAGGTGGCAGTCAGGTAGGCCCGGCTGACATCTGTTGAGTAGAGGCGCCATGCAGCCTGTGCCAGTCACGGTGGAAGGTGTGGCAGCGGGGAGAGAGAGAGACTCTTTAAGCATTCTGCTCGTCATGACTGTTATGCATGGCTGCCGAACCGGAGACCTTCTCGAGTTATTTTCTTGTTTATTTGGGTGTTTTACCCCATCCAATTATGCTGCGCGTCTCTGGGCAGCTTACAAACTCAACACCCACTAAATACATATAAACCCATAATTATGCATGACTGAGCATAAAACATAGCTAAACTATTTAAAAATTGAAATTATGGGAAAATAAAAAGGTCTTGACCTGGCGCTGAAAAGCATATAATGTCGGCGCCAGGAGGTCCTCTCTAGGGAGCGCATTCCATAGCCGAGGCGCCACTGCAGAGAAGGCCCTCCTCCAAGAATATTCTCTCCTAACCTCCTTCAAGGAGGGTTCCTGGAGCAGAGCCTCTGCTGCAGATCTTAAGGGGCGGGTGGGCATGTAGGGAAAAAGACGTTCCTTTAGGTATCCTGGTCCCAAGCTGTTTAAGGCTTTCTAGGTCAGTATCTGCACCTTAAATTGGGCCCGGGCTTCAATGATAGAGTGTTATATGAGCATAATGACCAGCCCCCGACAGCAATCTGGCAGCTCTGTTCTGAACCAATTGAAGTATCTGGACTGTCTTTAAGGCCAGCCCCACATAGAGTGCATTACAATAGTCCAACCGGGAGGTTACCAGAGTGTGTGTCACCGTTGCTAGGCAGTGCTCGTCCAGGTAAAGATGCAGTTGATGGATCAGCCAAAGCTGAAGGAAAGCGCTCCTCGCCACCGCTGCCACCTGGGCCTCCAGGGACAGCTCCGGGTCGAGGAGCACTCCCATGCTGTGGACCCTGTCCTTTAGAGGGAGTGCAATCCCGTACAGGACAGGGCCAAAGTCAATCACCTGGAAACCTGAACCACCTAACAAAAGGACCTCCGTCTTATCTGGATTGAGTTTCAGTTCATTGGCCCTCATCCAGCCCATTACCTCGGCCAGGCACTGGTTCAGCACAGCCACTGCCTCACCTGGATTGGTTGAAAAAGAGAGGTAGAGCTGGGTATCATCAGCGTACTGATGATTCCACAGCCCACACCTCCTGATGACCCCTCTCAGAGGTTTCATGTAGATGTTAAATAGCAAGGGGGACAAAATGGAACCCTGCAGGACTCCATGGCAGAGTTGCCATGGTGCAGAGTCATAGTCCCCCAGCACCACCTTCTGGAATCAGCCAGCCAGGTAGGTACAGAGCCACTGCTAAGCAGAGCCTCCTATTTCTAACCTGGCCAGCCCATCCAGAAGGATACCATGGTCGATGGTATCGAAAGCCGCCGAGAGGTCCAGGAGAACCAACAGGGACACACTCCCCCTGTCTCTCTCCCTGCACAGGTCATCATACAGGGCGACCAAGGCAGATTCAGTACCATAACCAGGTCAGAAACCGGACTGAAAGGGGTCAGATAATCAGTTTCATCCAAGAGTGCTTGGAGTTGTCCCGCCACCACCCGTTCTAACACCTTGCCCAAGAACGCAATGTTGGCCACCGGTCTATAATGGAAAGCCGCCTCTGGGTCCAGGGATGCCCTCTTCAAGACGGGCCTGATTACTGCCTCCTTCAAAGGAGAAGGGACCCAGCTCTCCCTCAGAGAAGCATTAATCCTGGACCCAGGTACCAATTCCGTGTTTGGCTTTGGTAAGTGGCCATGAAGGGCAAGGGTCAAGCAAGCAGGTGGTAGGGCGTGCCAGTGCAAGCACCTTGTCCACATCATCAGGCCACAGCAACTGGAACTCATCCAACAGTGATGGACCTGATGGAGCTCTGGACACTTCCCGTAATGGAACCCCATCAACTGAGGAATCCAGCTCGTGACGAATCTGAATCTCCTTAAAATGCTGGGCAAAATCGTCACCGCAGGCTCTCGATGGTGCCACTGGATCCTTTTTAGGGCCAGAGTGTATCAGGCCATGCACCACTCGAAAAAGCTCTGCTGGATGGCACTGTGAGGAAGCAATGGAAGCGGAGAAGAATTGCCTCTTCGCCACCCTCATCGCCACAGCATAGGCTCGATAATGAGCACATAAGTGTGTTCGGTCAGATTCATCCCGTGATTTCCTCCACCCGTGCTCTCGTTGTCTCCCAACCCGCTTCATCGCCTGTAACTCAGGTGTATACCATGGTGATGAGCGGGCTCTGCCTGGTGGGAAAGGATGCTTAGGAACGATCGTGTTGATTGCCCTGGTCATTTCCCACTCCACAAATCAACCAGAGCATCGACAGGAGCACCAGCTTTTTCAACTGGAAAACCCCCCAGAGCCCTCAGGAATCCATCAGGGTCCATATGGCTCCAGGGGCGGGCCCTCTTAATAGAGTCTGCACCCTTACAGAGGGGAAGGTTGGCCCCAAGCTCAAACCTCACAAGGAAGTGATCTGGCCATGACAAAGGAGTTAAACACAAGTGTCTCACTTCCAGATCACCATCTTCCTGCCCCTTCGCCAGAGTGTGACCTCTTTCATGGGCCGGGCTGGTGACATGTTGTGACAGCCCCATGGCTGTCATGGAAGCCATGAAATCCTGAGCTGCCCCGGTCAGAACAGCCTCGGTGTGGAGATTGAAGTCCCCCAGAACCGACATCCTGGGGGTCCTCAACACCAGGTCTGAGACGATCTCCATCGGCTCAGGAAGGGAGTCTGATGGGCAGAAGGGTGCACGGTACACCAGCAAAATCCCTAATCTGTCTCGATTGCCCAACGCTAGGTACAGACACTTTAGGCTTGGTCTTGAGGGGACAGGAAGCCCTGTGAGGGAAACTGAAGCTCGATGAACCAGGGCAACCCCCCCGCCCCCGCAGGGCATGGCTGGTGCTGGATCAGGTACCTGGGCAGGCACAGCTGAGTAAGGGAGACATCCCCCCTTTCTCCCACCCAGGTCTCTGTAATGCATGCCAAGTTGGCCTGCTCATCCATGATTAGATCATTTTATTGTGGTTTATTGTGGTTCAATCGGTTTTGTTGTGGACCGACCTGGCGTACAACAATAGCACTGCCAGGCCCGTGGGGCGGTTGATAAAACTACCTGGCACCCTCCAGTTGGGGGAATAACCAGAAGAGGGGACAGATACGAGACATCTCTCCATCCTTCTTCTTAGCTGGCTTGCTAGACCCCCATGTCTTCCCCTGCCCATTACCACCCGATGGTGGTGCCTATGCGCTCCCCAGGCGCACCCATAACAAATTAAAATCTAGCAATAACAATAAAATACAGCTCAGTCATGGCATACAGTAAGATACCATAGTAAGACACATTAAACTTAAAATTCCCCCCCCCCCCACTAACAAAAGAACAGAGTCCCTGGCCCAGCCCAGCCCCATACGGGCCCAAGCAGGCCCAAACGGCTCAGTGCCCTTGGGCTGTCACTCTTTGGCTGCTGGCCCAAGGCCACGGCAGCCGAGATATAGGCCGCAGCCCCTCCCTCGCAGCGGGCGCCTGCCCCCCGCCCCCGGTGTAGCCCCACCTACGCCGGGAGTCGAGGCAGTTGGAGCAGCGATGCTGCGTTGACAATGCCAGTAGTGCTCGCTGGCAGGATGTGCCTCCCAGTATCGGGCCAACCAGGTTTCATAGCCACTGTTTTGCTTTCATCCTATTGAAGTAATACTCTGCTTCTCATACTGGTGACAGGTCAGATAATTTTAACTTCTTGTGAGAACTGGGAAGTAGCTTGTGAAGACTGAGCATCCTGGGGCCCAGGTCACCCCTCCCCCGGCCCACCTCCTGCCCCACAGTTTCCAAGCTTTTGCAGTTCCCACTGTCCTGAAAAGCCGGCGTGCCTCTCCTAAGCCATGGTTCCTGGCAGAAAGACCTCCGACCCACAGGACACTGTCATTTCCTCGGGCATCTCCTTGCCTTCTTCACCTCGGGCTCCTCTTGCCATCGCAGAGGGCACTCCCTGAGAACTGCTCCGAGAACTGAATTCGCCTCTCGGACTGAAAGAGGTTCAACAACCCTGTCTTTTCAAACCCTCAGTGCTGCCTTTCTACATCCCCCACTTTCATAATGCGGACCCTCCCTTCCTGGAAGGGAACCACGGGCTCCTTAACCTGTGCATCCAGGGCAGAACCGAGATTGTAACCAACATCTGAAGTGGCTTATCGCATTATGGTTATAAAGGAAATGTTTTCACTAACTGTCGTTGGACACCTGCACAAACTAACAATGGCATGTGTGATGCCTGGGCCTTCTTCAGGGGATGGTGGCGCGTGCGCATTTGGTTCCCAGCTGCAGACCGCAGGATGCGCAGTTCACAGGGAAGTGTCTGGAGGCAAGCAGCCTGCTGACCCACTGTCAGCAGCACGGGGCATGCAAGCCAGGCTTCAGCCTGAACCTTTAAGGGACTGTCCATGATACTGAAGCCGGCCCACATTCAGCACCGTGGGCAGCCAGCAGCCTCCACTGCAAGCAGCCCCTTCCACAGGAATTCGGCGCTTAATGCTTGTGCACAAAGCGTTATCTCCTTGAGCCACCATCACATTCTTCTGCATCAGCTTTAGCTGAAGAGATGGCAGCTGGTGACTCCCATGCCAGCCGTTATTCTCAGCTTTACGGGAGTTGTCTACGCACTGCACTCCCCCCCCCCCACACACACAAATCAGCTCCCCACTGTGCTACTGTCAAGTCTGACACAGGTGCTCTCCATCATGAACATTTCTTCTCAGCCTCCCTTAATCTTATAGCTCCGTTTATGTTGGAACTACACCTTCAGTAAAGGGCACCAGGTTAGGGAAGGCTGCTTGGCCTGATGACCCACTTTTGGGTGATGTCACTCAGGGGAAATATGCTGTGGAAAGCCAAGCATGTCCTGCAAAAATCAGAGTACATTGGTGTGGAGCCTGGGTGGGGAGCCTGGGTGGGGAGCCTGGGTGTGGAGCACCCTTGCATGCTTGTATGCTGATGCATTCCGCTGCCCAGCTTCTTCGGATTGCACTACCCCTGTGCCATCAACACTGATTCTGGTGGCCAACATTCCTTTCCCAGGAGTTCTCAACTTGCAGCTGCCCAACTTCTGGAGTTGTTTCTCCTGAAGATAGTCCAGGCTATTGGCAAGGCAGTGAAGAAGACAAGACTCTGCAGAGAATTAATTACTGGGGAGAATGAAAGCAGGCAAAACCCCTTCCTTAATCTGCAGCGCCAAGTGAGCCTTCTGAAATGCTGCTATCAGATGCAGGGCAGAGGAACCTCAGCTGCCGGCCAGGAGCATCGCTGTCTCTGCGCGATTGCTTTGTGTGCCGTAACAAGGAGATGCGTCCCCATTTTGTCTCGCCCACCATCCATTTGCAGCAGTCCCTTGTTCATCTTTCAGCCAAGCAGATGAACGGCAACTTGGGAGCAGCGTTTCATGGTGGGACAGCAGGCGAGCTGCCAGGAGGACACTGTGAGAGGGGCGGGGGGGGGGTCCCTTTTGTCACTGAGGCCCTCTGGACTGAAGAGATAACGAGGGAGTCACAAGGTGCCTGGATGCAAGAGAAGCCATCTAGACAAAAGGCTGATATGCTAGAATTCGCCTGGGGGGGGGGGCAGGTTTGTTATTACAGAAGGTGCAGCTGATGGGGACTCAGCCAGACAAGTTGAACTGGGACTGGATGGGTGGTTGAAGGAGGGAAAGGCAGGCTGAAAAGGAAGCCTTGGATGGGGCAAGGATGTGCGGAGGTGCCCCCAGAATGTGACAAGCAAACTTTAGCTCCTGGGTTTCAGCCCTACTCGGATCCCCCCCCCCCACCCGCCAGCCTGCCTCTGAGTCCTTGCGGAAGCATCCAGTACAAGGGGAAGCTCCTGGGTTCAGCCTTTAGCATGTTCAGTTAAAGTGGTCTTAGGGGGCTGGGAAAGACCTTGGAGAGTTGCTGTCTGCCAGAGTGGATGGTATGAGGCTGATCGTATACACTTTGCCACTCTGTTTTCTGTGGCCAAGCCAACGCTGACCTAAAGATCTTGCAGGAAACATGGGCAGCAGATGTTCCTAGCTGGAGCTGTAGCAGAGTGAACCTGGAACCTTATACAAGCTGTTTTGCTAGGAGCCGTGGCCTGTCTCTCCTTGATCCCTGCTCTAGCTAGCTCAGTATAGCTTGCTCTGGCTGGCAGCAGCTCCCCAAGGACCCAGGCAGAGGCATGACCATTTCCCAGGGCTGCCACTCAGGGAAGATCCCCTCAATTACTAGGTACCTGGAGCCTTCTGCACAGAAGAAAAAGGACTACTTTCTCCCGTATTTTCCTGCCCATTCTCTGTGATTGTCCTTGGAGGCTCTTCTTGAGTGCTGCTACGCACAACAGTGCAATGGAGGGCTACACTCAACCCTGGCCTCCCTTTGTGAACTGCCCGGCCAATTGCCTGCATTGCCCTTCCATTCCAAGCAGGCATTTAATCCTTAATCTGCCCATCGACTGTTCATTTTATTGCTGGTCCCACATTATTTTCAATTTTACAAAAGTTTTTAATGGTCCATTTTGTATTTTGGGGGGAAGAGTTAATTTGTGGTTGCTTTATTTTATGATTGCAAACCACCCTGAGGACATTTGCCATATGGATGGTATGAAAAGCCAATAAAAATGCATGCATTTGTCTACAATCAGGTATTGCCCTATTAGCTTCCACCAGGTCACATGGTGACCTATGTGAATATGCATAATTTATCTTAATGTATTTTCATCTGGGTTGATGATTCAAACAGCGGAGGCCAGAATCCACTCTGAGCAGTGGCTCAACTACACCCTTGTAATTGGGTTTGGAACCATGGACAGCTCCTTCCACACTTGGGCTGAAGCCTGGAATACACACACCAGCACTGGAGTCACCAGGCGCGGATGGATTCCAGCAGGCGCTGCCCCCTTTCTAGCCAAACTTCACAAGTGCTGGTGCAAGGAATTGGCTTCAAAATCCTAACATCATGGCCTCTCTTTCACCTACCTGGATCAAGTTGGCGGCTGGTGTCCGTCTCTTCTCAAAATGCTTCTGCCGGTGTTGCTCTTGGACCTTGAGAGCAAAGCCTGAACCCAAAATTCCCTGTGTGGAGAGCACACATTGATCCAACATCTCAACAACAGCAGGGTGTGGCAATGACAGCTTAATTTCCAGCCCAAGGGAGCCAACAATGTCCAGGTTTCTGCTTTCCTGGCTTGGGCCAGGCAGAAGTCTTGGTTTCTCCTGGAACCAAGGGGGCACATGCCACATCCAGTCTGAAGACCCACTGCAGTCTTTCCCTCCTCAGGAGACTTTTTTTGGAGGTAGGAAAAAAAGATGGGGAAATAGTGGAGATATACAGGCGGGTGCCAAGTGGGAGCAGAGCCACTGAGGGGCTTTCTAGAATCTCGTTTATGGAGGCGGATTGCTCCGTAAAAGCATCTTCCGGAAGCACCACAAAAAAAGAAGTGCCAGGTAAGGCCACTTCCTTGCTTCCCAAGTGCTGCAGTTTTCTCAGGTTTTAACACCCTCCTGAGTCTCATGTGGAGCGGCTCCTACTCTTCAGCTGCCGCGGGCAACATCTGTTAACCAGGTTCCCCCCAGCCTCGGGATTCTGATCTGAGTGAAGGTCTCCTCGATTCCCCAAATGACGGAATAAAGCAGAGCGAAATGAGAGATCAGAAAACCACGACAGATGCCCAGGGCTTTCAACTAGCGGCATCTGAGGAGGTTCTCCTGACTCCACACCCTTCTGCCATCCCAAACAAATGAGCGGGTACTTCTGCTCCTTTCAAGCAACTGGAAGGGGACCCCAGTACTCAGGCCCGTGGAGAGCCAAGGGCCACTGCAGCTGGGCCAGGGTAGGAGGGTTCCTGCAGCCCCAGGAAGCCCTGCCTCCCCGGCTCATCCACGCCACGTACCGCAGGCAGGGCGAAAAAGGAAATGCCCAGCAGGGCGAAGCAGGCAGCCAGCACCCGGCCCAGCCATGTCTGGGGGGTCTTGTCCCCATAGCCAATGGTGGTGAGTGTGATCTGGAAGCAGAGAAGAGACACCACGACTGCGTGTTTTCCACTGCTGAACAGAAGGAGCCCCCCGTGCCTCCCACATGTTGCTCCCTTCTCCGAGTTCATCCTTCCCTCAGCTGGTGCCGGGAGGCATGCCGCACTCCAGCCCCCAGCATCCCCCAGGCAGAGAGGCTCTCTGACTTCCTTCATCATTCTGCCATCCAGTACAGGGTTCAAAGCACACAGGAGACGGGCGTTGCTCGCCAAGCCTGGGATTCCCAAGGAGCCTCTCCAACTTGCACACTGGTTTCCTCTCCCCCACCCCGCTTTCCCTGCCCTGTGCAGAAGTCCCAGCCAGATCAAAGATGGCAGACTTACCGTGCCCCACCACAGCGAGTCTGCATAGGTGAGGAAATCTTTGTTGGCATCTTTCTCTGCCAGGTAGACAAGGAAGGAGGCGAAGATGAGGACCAGGAACCCAATGTACCAGGCTGTGATTAGCTCCTGCCAGGATAAGACCGACACAGAACATGCACTGCGGTGAGGGAATTCAACCACAACCTCAGGCAAAGGAGCCCGACTGAAGACATACTAAGGCCAGCTAGCAAAGCCAAGAAGTGGGAAAGCCCGCCATTACTTTTCGAATCAAGCTTTGGTCATGATCCTAAGCCACTGAGGATGCTGCTTCCCTTGGCAAAGTGGCAGAGCCCACCTCAAGCCAAGTCATCGATGAACAGGAAGGTGTTCAGTCTGTCCACCCGAGGGCTCAAAGTGGGCAGGCATTCATGGACCGCCTCTCAGGCGGCCAACCTATGGCCTTTCTGCATTGATGGAGGCTGTCAAAGAATCCGGAATGGATTCAAAGGGCTCCAAGCTTCTAAGAAGCCAGCCCTCCAGCTCTGTAATAGACTGGCTTTCCTGAGCCACGAGGACTCCACAGACTTTCAGAATTTAAAATATTTAATGAAACTGTATGGAAATCTAAAGAAAAAAATCCTAAATAAACAAGAATGTGCATTTCTCACACAGGCTGCAGTGTGAGAGCAGGCATTTTAAGAAGATTCGCAAATTTGGGCTTGCGCGCTTTCACTTTGGCTTGGATGCAGGCAGAGGCCTCCACGTGATCAGCTTGTCATTGGGCAGAGGTGCTCAAACATTCGCAGGTGGAGCCCCCTTCAGATCTTGCACAATGCAGGAAGGTTGAGGGTCTGGGGTCACCAAGAGCCCCCCAGCATGCGCACCCACCTCCTTGCCTGACTTTTAGCCCTCGTGGGAGTAGTCTGAATGCCACCGGGAACTACAGGGGGTGCATCCCAGGAGCATTCTATGCTGGCTGTTCCTGACCTGATGCCCTCCATGCATCTTGGACTGCAGTGCCTGCCATCTCCCAAGCAGTCGTGGTGGGAGCTGGAGTCTAGAGCACCTGGGGGACACACTGCTGGGTCAACTGTTCCAGCAGAAAAACGAATCCTGGCCACATCGAGAAAGAACTTTGGAATGACCTGCTTGGGGAGTCTGCAGTTGCCTGGCCACCGCTGTGCTTCTCCCAAGGGAATGTCGAGACCCACACAGATGCGGCTGCCCTGCCCTGATCTCCATCAGTAGCTTTCTAACCGTGTCCCCATCAGCTTTGTGCTGAAGGGCCCGTGCAAATCTCCTATGGGATCTCCCAGGCAGACTCTTCTAGGGTGTCATATCAACAGGGGCACTGAGGAGGAGGAGGAGACAGGGCAGCCTCATGGGCAGGCAAATGACAAGCCCTCGGTTTGTCGAAGCACAAAAGCCCCCTCACCAACAACAAACCCCCACCCCTTTAAAAGTAACCCCGGGGGAACCTGCCCCCCAATAATCCAGCCTAATTGTGCCTGAGAGTGTGGGAAAGGACAATGCCGGGTGTAGGGCATGGGATGCCCTGGCAGAGCCTTGTTTCCTATCTCGGGAGTGGGCTGGCTGGGCCTTGGGCCTTGCCCTGGAGTGCTGCTGGTAGGGGGCAGGGGTGCCACACAATCTGTCGATACAGGTCTCGCTTGCACTGCCTGTTGCAGCGCCTGTCAAGAAGCCCTGTCCCCACCACATGTGGAAGATGCCCAGTCCACCCCCAGCTCTGTGGGCTTCCTCCTCCACTCCCACGTCACCCACGGCTGCTCTCTCACCTTGCTGTGAGCGTAGACCACCGAGCCCAGGAGTTTCCAGGTGCCACCACGGCGGTCCATGCGCACCATGCGCAGGATCTGCAAGAAGCGCATACTACGCAGTGCTGAGGTAGCAAAGATGTTCCCCTGGGTGCCGGCAGCAATGACGGCCAGAGATGCAATGAAGACGATGAAATCTAGAGGAGAGGAGAGGAGAGGAGAGGAGAGGAGAGGAGAGGAGAGGAGAGGAGAGGAGAGAGAGGAGAGGAGAGGAGAGGAGAGGAGAGAGAGGAGAGGAGGAGCACAGGTGAGGCCAGTGGGCAAGCCTGCCTTGGCACCGTCCTCCACCCATTCAGTGAAGCCTCTCTCTTTAAGGCAGGGCTGCTCAACTGCCCAAGGGCCAAATTCCCTTACAGGGAAGCTCCTGGGGTCTTCGAGCAGGTGGTGGGTGTGGCCAAACTACCCCCCCCCCCGGCCTATTCGAGCTTTAGTCTCCTCCTGCCTGAGAGTCAGTGGAGCATGGTGGCCAGAGTGCTGGACTGGGCCCTGGGAGACCCCACCTGGCCCTGAAGCTCACTGGGCATCTTTGGGCCAGTCACAGGCTCTCAGCCCAACCTACCTCACAGGACTGTTGCTGTGGGGCTACAGTGGAGCCATGTGAGTCATGCTGGGTATCACACACCAGGGAAAAGGGCAGGAGATACATGCAATAAAATAGCAGTTGACCTGGCCTTAGGAGAGGCACTTCAGCCTTTTAAAGTGGGGGAAGAGACCACACAAAGGCCAGGAGATCATCAAGCCATGGGTGGCCTGGGGAAAGGGGTGTGGGGCTAGTGACAGGGGCCTGGCCACTGAAGGGAAGCGAATTATCTGGAAAGCAGGGATCACCCCTTGGCCAAAGTTGCACACATACGCCTGCAGAGGATTTGGCACTCTGTGGTGGGGGGGGGGCACCCCTCATTAATCGTTTTAAAATAAGGCTCCTTCCTTGAAATGGAATCACTGTGCACAAGGGGAGGTTTTCTCTTTCTCAGTTTACAGGTCTCCAAAGGCGTTCTTATGGCAGACACGCAGCATGAGGAATGGTGCAGGGACCAGGACTTCCAGTAGGTGGCGCCCGTGGTCTCCCATCGGTGGTGGAGCAGCACAGCTCAGCAAAAATGAACAGTACGGTGGGGTGGGGGGAGGAGGGGCTCTCAGTGGGGCAAAAGAAAGAGGCCAGTCCAGCCACAGCTGTATGGGCCAGCTGTGGTCCTGCTCCCGCATTGTTTAACCTGAAGTTAAATGACATTGGAACAAGTCTAACATCTCAAGCATGCCATGCCCTTAAATCGGCTGCAAGATCTATCACCAGTCTTTTGTACAGGTGATGCTGTGCTCCCATTCCAAACTGAAGTGGGCTTGGGAAGACTGCTCAGGGCTAGCTGTGTGTTTCTGGCATCACAACCAGGCTGGGATGCCCCAATTTCTGCTCTGGGGAACTGTTATTGAAACCCTTCTGCAGCCAGAAATCCTAAGGTGAAAGAGTTGAAGACCACCCAATGGGAAGACAGGGGACTGAATTCAGCTTGGAGATGTGAAGGTCCAGGTGACCCCCCCCCCGCCCCACCAAAGAGAGAGAGAGAGAGCGTGCATGAACCTAGCTATTTCTGTCTTTTCATAAGGTTTGTTGTGGGGGAAAGGGTGGGCAGGAAAAATGCTTAGTTTTCCTTTTGTGGCAGTTGCTGCTTTCCCCACTAAGGCGTCACTTCTCTAATCCAGCCCCCACTGCTTCCCAAGCTTGCCTGGAAGAACCCTTCCCCCTTTACGACCCCACACACGTTCTTCAAGATGAAGCGGCAACGCCTGCAAAATGCCTCCCTGAGCTGCTCGCGGGGTCACTCCTGCGGTGGGCACTAGAAAGGAAGGGGTCAAAGAGTCATTTGCCCTGGTTGCCTTGGCAGCATCGAATCCACCGGGGTGGCTCATGCCACTGCCATTTTGGGCCTGGCTTAAATCGAAATGCAGCAACCAGTCAAAACCAGCTAAGTGATGCAGCAACTACAAGCGTGTCTTTGGCTATTCTGGACTTTGGAGCCAGGCCTGGCTTCTACCTGGGTGTGAAAAGCTAGGGCAGGGCTACCCCTCTTGGACTTTCGTGCTGCCTGTACCAGCACCTCCACCACCATCAAATTCACTGCAGGGTTGGTGGCAAAAACCACAACCAGAAAGCATCCAAAATGGAAGCTGTGATATAAAGCAAAAAACTGGAATAACCTTTCCAGACAACATGCTGCCATCCCTGAGTTGTTCCAAATGCTCTGGAGAACCTTTGTGCAGAAATGCTTCCTGCACCACTCTAAGGTTTACAACAAGGGGTCTTGTGGTGCCTGACAAGGTGAGCACATTAATTAATTCTGCATAAACTTTGCACCAAGTCAGACTCTTGGCCCACCATGTTGACACTGACTGGCAGCGGCTCTTTGGGGTTCCAGGCAGAAGTTTTTCCAGCTTTCCTGGAGGTGCTCAGGATCAAAGTCCACTGAATTACAACCCCTCTTTGCATGGACCACAGCCCACTTAGAAACATAGAAACAGAAAACAGAGCGAGTCAGAAGAGGCCTCCCGGGCCATCTAGTCTGACCTCCAGCACCAGCCGGCTCCGCTCATGACATGCCCACCATGTGCATGTCCAGCCTGTCCTGGAACACCCTCACCAATGGGGCCTCAATGACCTCTCGTGGAAGCCCATTCCACACCCTCGGGGTCCTAACTGTCAGGAAGTGCTTCCTGGCATCCAAATGGAACCTGGGTTCCCTGAACTTTGCTCCATTGGAGCGCGTCCTGCCTTCCTCTGCAGGGGAGAACAGGCCTCTCTCCATCTCCATGTGACACCCCCTCACATACCTGTATGTCGCCAACATATCCCCTCTGAGTCTCCTCTTCTCTGGGCTGAAGAGACCCAGTTCCCTCAGTCTCGCCTCATACCCCATCCCCTGCAAACCAGCCACCATCCTTGTGGCCCTACGCTGCACTGACTCTACCCTGGCTATACCCTTCCTGTAATGAGGGGCCCAAAACTGAACACAATACTCCAGTTGTGGGTGCACCAGAGTCATGTAGAGTGGTAGTAATACCTCTCTTGATCTAGAAGCCACACTTCTGGCTATGCAACCAAGGGTGGCATTCGCCCTCTTGACCACCGCATCACACTGCTGACTCATATTTAGCCTGCGGTCAACCAGTACCCCGAGGTCCCTTTCACAAGTGCTGCTCTCCAGCCACTTGTCCCCTAACCTGTACTTATGACAGCTATTCCTATGCCCCAAGTGCAAGACCTTGCACTTCTCCACATTGAACGCCATCCTGTTGTCTCCTGCCCACTTCCATAGTCTGTCCAGATCCTTTTGGATCTGGAATACCTGCTTCTCAATTGTAGCCACTGCTCCAGTTTTAGTGTTGTCTGCGAATTTGATCAGCAGACTGTTCACCCCTTCTTTCATGTCGTTAATGAAAAGATTAAACAGGATCAGCCCCAGGACAGAGCCCTGGGTGACCCCGCTTGTCACTGGCTGCCATCCCGATGATTCCCCGCTAATGGTTACCTTCTGCTTTCGGTCAGTCAGCCATGCCCTAATCCACCGGACTGTGCTTTGGTGTATCCCAAAACTCCTCAGTCTCTCCACCAGGATATGATGGGGCACTTTGTCAAAGGCCTTGCTGAAATCCAGGTATACTACATCCACTGCATCCCCTCCATCTAGCCATCTCGAAACCTTGTCGTAGAATTCCAGAAGGTTTGTCTGGCAGGACCTGTTTTTGCGGAAGCCGTGTTGTGTGGCTGTCAGCCTCCCTTCCCTATCTAGCATCACTAGATCTCTCTCTATTATGAGCCTTTCCATTGTTTTTCCTACAATGGACGTAAGACTAACCAGTCTATAATTCCCCATGTCCTTCCTACTACCCTTTTTGAACATTGGGACCACTGACGCCACCCTCCAGTCCTCTGGAACTTCACCCGTTCTCCACGAGGCCTCAAAAATGGAGGCCAGCGGGCGTGAGAGAACCCCTGCCAACTCTCTTAGTACTCTTGGGTGTAACCCGTCAGGGCCTGGCGCCTTTGTAATGTCCAATGCCCTGAGGAGCCCCTCGACTTCAAGGGGGGTGACTCTAATCTGTGCCCCTAAATCCCCAGCCTCATCTAATCTCCTATGTGGATATCCCCCGTCCTGCTTTGGGGAGAACACAGAGGCAAAATAGTCATTTAGCATCTGTGCCTGTTCCCTCATATCAGTCACTGGATCTCCTTCCTCCTTATTTAGTGGTCCTACCACTTGTCTCCCCTTCCTCTTCCTATTTACATGCTGAAAGAAGCCCTTTTTGTTGCTCTTGATATTCTTGGCAAGTCTCAGCTCGTCTTAGCCTTGCGAAGAATCCTTCTGCAACAGGCCTCCTCCTCCCGGTATACCCTTTTGTCTATTTCCCCCAGTATCCATTTCCTACGGAGGTTCCTCTTTCATCTAATCCCTCTAACCACCTCCAAAACCTCCCTTTTGAGTGCCATCCACCCCTCCTCTACTCGCTTACCTTCCAGTAACCTATCCCAGGAGACTTTCCCCAGTCTGGCCTTCAGTTGGCCAAAGTTGGCCCTCTTGAAGTTCCAGCTTCTAGTGCTGGCCCTGCTGCACGGCCCCAGTCCCCTGATCTCAAAGCAAAGGATGGAGTGATCACTCGCATCCAGAGCTCCCCTAATCTGTACTTCATCTATCAGCTCCTCCCTATTGGTCAAGACCAAGTCCAGGATGTTTCCCCCCCTCGTCGCCTCTCGGACCCTCTGTGTGAAAAACCCACCCTCTACAGCTTCTAGGAAGTGACGTGACCTGGCTGTCACCGCCGAGTGAGTCTCCCAAGTAATATCCGGGAGATTGAAATCTCCCATAATTGCTGTGTCTCTCCCCCGAGATATCCTTAGAATCTGGCCTGTCAGGACATCATCCAGGGTCTCAAGTTGACCTGGAGGGCGATAACATACCCCCACTGTCAGGTCTCTTTCCCTGTCAAAACCCCTAAGTGTCACCCAGACTGCCTCTACCGAATCCCCATCTGTGCTGCACTCTATCTCACTGCATCCTATCCCTTCCCTGACATATAAAGCCACGCCCCCACCTCTCTTTCCCTTCCTGTCCTTTCTAAAAAGGTGATACCCCTCTATGTTCACATTCCAGGCTTGCCTTTCATCCCACCAAGTTTCTGTGATTCCCACCAGATCGTATCCTCCTATTCCCAGGAGAGCTTCAAGCTCTTCCTGCTTATTACCTATGCTCCTAGCATTGGTGTACATGCACCTCAACTCCTTCCCACTGCTTCCTTTCCTTGGAGTGCCCAGCATCCTCCTTCCTCCCATCCTCCCTGGTACCTGGCCCCTCTCCGTAGAAGTCCTGTCAGTCCCTGCAGTATCTCTAAAGCCCTGCTCCCAGAGCCCCGATCCTCCCTGCACACTTGTCCAGTGCAGACACGTTACTGGGGGGCCTGAACCCACCCCCCACTGGCTCAGTTTAAAGTCTTCCGGATGAAGCTCGCTAGAGCATCTCCAAAGGACCTTTTCCCCATCCTCGTTAGGTGTAACCCATCCCTTGCCAGAAGTCCATTGGCAAGAAAACGAGTGCCGTGGTCGAGGAACCCGAAGCGTTCCTTCTGGCACCACACCCTAAGCCAGTTGTTCACCTCAGAGGCCCTCCTGTCCCTTCCTGGCCCAAATCCCCGGACAGGTAAGATTGATGAGAAGGCCACTTGGGCCTTCAGCTCCCTGAGTTTCTTCCCCAAGACCTCAAAGTCCCTGGTGGTCCCGACCACACCCTGCCTGGCCATGTCATTTGTGCCCACATGGATCACCAGGAGCAGCTGGTGACCCCCAGAGCGAACAAGATGCTCCACTCTGTCCTTCACAAGCCAGATGCATGTGCCCGGCAGGCAGCAAACCTCCCTTGTCTCCAGGCTGGGGTGGCACACACCGCCTCAGTGCCCCTCAGCAGGGAGTCCCCAATGACAATCACCCGCCGCCATGTGTGCCTGGTGCGGGTGGGTGGCCGTGCCCTGGCCCTTGCCTCTCCTGCAGCGGCCCCCTTGCCGCCTGACGTCCCAGGCTGGGGGTCCTGCTGGTCCCCCGAGGCCTCAGCCCCAGCCTCCCCAAGCGGAGAGAACCTGCTTCCCAGCTCCAGATCGGTGCCAGGAGAAGGAGGAGGCTGTGCTGGCCTCCCCCTCCTGCGGGTGACATGCCTCCATGTCTCCGCAGCTGCTCCTCCCGTGGTCTCTCCCTTGACCCTCTGTCCAGAGGGGGGCTGCTCCGGGGGGGCCTGGAGAGCTCTCTCGGCCCTCAGGCACCTCACCTCCTCCTCTAGCAGGGTCACCATCTTGTGCCGAGGGCAAGTGTATCCCTGCCTCTCCTGGGGGAGAAGGGCGAACATGTCGCAGCTGTCACAGCAGCAGCAACACCCGTGACTCCCGCCAAGGCCACTTGACCAGGTGCATGAAGCGTGATAGAGACTTTCATGTGTCTGGGCAGGATATACTCAGCAGGGATACTGCAAGAACTGTGAACTGCTGGGTCAGAAGGGCCTTTCCGTGCAAACTCCGTCAATCGCATTATTTCGAGCAGCCATTCTCAAAGGCGAACATCTGGGCAATCGGCGAACCAATCAACATGCGGCTGCGGGGGTTCCTTGCAGGGGCAAGAGCCCAAGGGCAGGAGGGAGGAGGTGTGTGGGCAGAAGCTCCAGCACGCCAGGTGTGGGTACTCACACCTTCCCTCAGTGAAGAGGGGCCCCGGTGAACTCTCTCCTGCCCTTTCCCCTTCCCTTCCCCTTTTGGGTCACGTCCTTTTGATCATACGGATTGATTTGATTGATGGGCAGCCCAGCTTTCCACCAAATGTGACACTCGGTGTGGCTGTCAGATTATAAGCCTCCAGGAAAAGGCCAGCTGACTTACTCTATGTAAGTCTTGGCTAGAGGAGCAGGAAAACAGTCTTTTCTTTAAAGAAGCAAATAACTTTTGGTAATGCTTCATGCATCTGATAGTGGGCTAAAGTTCACAAAAGCTACTGCCAGAGTAAGCACGTTGGTCCTTCAAGTGCCACGAGGCGCCTTGCTGGTTCTGCTGCCCCTGGGAATCCCTTGCATGCAAGCCCGGATTCAGCCAGGCACCTCTTGCCGTTCGCCTCCCGTCCAGAATGCGGCAAAGCAGGCGCCAGGTGCCAGTGGCACCGCGAGGGCCTACCTATGACGCAGAAGGGCTTCCGGGCGAACCGAAAGCGGCCCTGCCAGCCTCTGTAGCGACAGCAGCAGCCCGCCGACCACACGCGGATGATGTACTCCAGCCCGAAGACCACAATCATGACGAACTCCTGCAAGGGGTGGGGAGAGAGACAGAAAAATCAGGGGTGGAGCTGGCAGCAGGCGGCTGGGCAGGCCGGAAGGCAACCCTCCCAGGAAAGGAAGCAGCCAGTGCAGGTGCAGGTGGTCTCCTTCATGCTGGGCACTCAGAAGTCCTGGGAGGAGAGCAGAGGCAGGCCGGATGTTCCCCCAGGAGAGCTGATTAACAGGAAAATCCAAAAGGCAAAGAAAATTATTCTCCTAAGAAGCCATGAAATTCTCTCTCCCTCCACCTCAGAAATCATGAAACTAGGGAATTCACATCTGCAGAGGGATGCTAATCTGGAGGATGTTCAGAAAGAATTAAAAGTTAGGGCTGAGGATATTTCTGCCCATAACCAATTGCTGTAATAGCTGAATGGAACCTCCAAGTTAGGGAGCAGTCTACCTTTGGATCCCACCTCTGGGGAAAAACAGCAAGGGAGCCCTGCTGCCTGCCTGGAATTCCTGGGGAGAAATCCTGATCAGGAATCTCAGCAGCTGAGAACATGGGAGTCGCTATGGCCATGTGGCCAGTGGGGGTCAATTCGTCCCCCGCATGAGCAGGCTCAGTAGCTCACAGCTCCACCCAGAATGCCAAAGAAAGGCTCTGTCTGTCTTTCTGGAGATGCTGCGAATTGGATTTGGCACCTTCCGCACACGGGGCACATCCTCTCTGAGCCTCAGCCCATCCCTTCCAGCTTCCTGGGTCTCACCAAAAGTCCACTGGCACCCACACCGCCTTGCCCTCAGCCCATCTGCACAGCCCCCCGTGTCCCTCCACGACCCCTCTAAGCACGAGTCAATAGAGCCACATTTTCCTGCAGTGTCAGCTTTTTAAATGTTTTGGTGTGTTGCACAAACAAGCCCGTTTTGCTTACTGGAGGGAAAAGTCACACGGACCTTCTTAATTTAGTCTCCATCTCTCCCGAAAGAAATCCAGCGTCAGCTGTCCCTGACAGTTTGGGGTGAGCTGCATTTTTAAAGGTCCTGGGCTTGGTCCTCCTCCTGCCCCCAAGTTGCCAGTCGCATTTTCCGTGGCATCCAGGAATGCAAGCTATCAAGCCTTTGCCTTCCTGCTGGATCAGCCCAGAGGGCCGTCTAGTCCTGCAGCATATGCCCCAGAGAGGCCGAGCAGATGCCTCCTGGAAGCCCAAGCGTTGGGCATCCATTGCTGTTCCTCTGCCCTAGTCCTTCCGAAAGCAGAGCCCTTCCTCCCAGACTAGCCAGTAAGATCCCTGGTATATCTCCTGGACCTCCCCCAACTTCGCTTGAGCACTCTCCTTCCCTCTGGTCTTTTATCACCTCACCTTGCTCCACTCAGGTCCAGCCGGCCTTCCTCGCTACCTCGCTGGCCTTTCGCCTGATGCTCTGAGTCTTCAGTGCTCCTCCTGAAATCCCCTTTCCTGGCTGCCTGTCCACTCTCAGATCCTTGTTCAGAGCCCTTGTTCTTGCTGCCCCAACCACAAACAGCCCCCCCACCCCGGCAGTCCCAGACGCTTCAGCCTGCCTCCTACAACCCCTGCAGGTGCTCTGTCTCTCCTTCCTCCCTCCTCTGCTAAACTCACCCTTTCTGCAAAGCCTTCTGCAGGAGCCCCTCGTTCCCGAATTGCAGCCAAGCCTGGGCACAAGAAACAGCGAGGAGTGCAAGTTCTCCCCACGCTCTGCCCTGCCTTTTTCCCCAGCTCTGCTCGCCTCGCTTTCCCTCATTGTCCCCCGGCCATCTATTTTTAGGTTGGAGGTCTCCTGGGCCTGTTCCTCGCAAAGTGGCACATGTACAAATGGTGCCACTGAAGTAAACAAGCTAAGAGAGGCGCAGGCAGCTGCGGAAGGTCTTGGCTGGGCCTAGCCAGGCACGGTGCACGAAGAAGAGCTTTCCCAGCCGCCCCAGGTTTAAAGAGCAGCATGGCAGGAAACGGCAGGTGTGCCTGGCTGGGTGGGGAGGACTCTGCCCTTTTCTTTCCCGTCTGGGGCCTTCAGACAGAGACACACAACCAACCCTCAGGGGCTGAGGATGGGCTGAGTGTGGGTTGCTGCATTGTCTGAATTCTGCTGCTGGGGGTAACCAGCCAGTCTGTTAACTACAAACAACCCATGAAGAGAACTGTGGCTTGTTGCTGCTGCTGGGTTCAGACAACCCCCATCCCAGTAACGACAACAATTCAGTCAAACATAGAAACATAGAAACAGAGCGAGTCAGAAGGGGCCTCCCGGGCCATCTAGTCTGACCTCTGGCACCAGCCGGCTCCGCTCATGACATGCCCACCATGTGCACGTCCAGCCTGTCTTTGAACACCCTCACCGATGGGGCCTCAACGACCTCCCGTGGAAGCCCATTCCACGCCCTCGGGGTCCCGACTGTCAGGAAGTGCTTCCTGGCATCCAAATTGAACCTTGGCTCCCTGAGCTTTGCTCCATTGGAGCGCGTCCGGCTTTCCAGTCAACCCGTGCTCAATCCTTGAATGAGGGCTACTGTGCGGAGTGAACCCATACGGACTGCCGGTATGAGTAGCTGAGAATTCCTCCTGGGAATGGTGCAGAGACAGAGTGCAGGTGGCGTTAGGACCCAGTGGGCGGGGGCTGAACCATTCCCCCTTGCCTGCTAAAGACATTCTTAATGCCACGTCCAGTTTGGCTCCACTGGAGCTTTGTAGCCATCACAGCATCTTGCGGGGCAGTGAATTCCTGAAGCCCAGCCTTGTATTGGACTGCCACACCCCACATTCCCCAGCTAGCTTGGGGAAACTGGGCTTAGCGTCACAAAATGCCAGATTAACAGGGTCGTGTTCCGAGACATACAGGGTCACAGGGCTGCAGCTTAAAATGGGGTGGAGAACAGCTCAATAACAGCGCAAGCTCCTGGAGCTTCTTGGGCGGGGCTTTTAGTCAGATGAACTGGGCCTCCCAGCAGCTCCAGTCCAACTCGGTAGCCACTCGGCAACACTGGCTGCCTCACCACACTTCTTAAAGCGCCCAGCCTAGTGCTTGTGGGGTCCGCCCCAGGCAGCAAAACTGTCCTGGGACATAATCGTACACATGCACATGGTGCGCATGTCGTGAGCGGAGCCGGCTGGAGCCGGAGGTCAGACTAGATGGCCCGGGAGGCCCCTTCTGACTCGCTCTGTTTCTATGTGTCTGTGATGAAACACTGAGAGCCAGCCAAGTTCCAGCCTAGGAGTGCATATTTCAGTTGGCAGTTAATTGCTGCCAGTAGTTTGTTTTGTGTTTATTTCACAGATTCGCACCCTGGGAACCTGAGGTGTTTGCATGGCACATGCCAAACTTCAATTTTAAATGCAGCCCCATCAAGCATTTCATTTTAAAATAGTCTTGCTGGGTTTCACCTTTGTTGAGTTGGCTGACAAGTGCCCTGCATGCCTGGACACCAGCTACATTCTTCTGCCTGTCTGGAACGTGCGGAAGGGCGCAGCGCAAATGCACGGGCCGCGCAAGCGTGCGGCCAAACCAGGCAACCCCTGAAGTTCAGCGGTGAGAAGGCGAGAGGGAAAGATGGCAATTCTAGCCGTTCCAAGAAGACGGGGTCAAACAAAGCAGGACAACATCAACATGCCCAGTGGAATAAAGAGATGACGTCTCAGGATGTTGAAACCTTGTATTCCAAGAAGTGGGATCAGAACCGCATATTTTTTCAACATCTGGAAACTTTGTCCTTTGTCCCATCCCAAGTTGACAGCCCTGCCAAAACCAGAAGCTTTCCCGATGGGCCAGACTACAACTCCCATCCCGCAGCTGTGACAGGATTTCAGCAGAGGAGTGTCCCAGAGGCCTGCGTGCCGCCTGGGACTCCCCGCATCCCCCGCCCAGAGGGAGAGGCTAGGAGGGCCAGTGCAGGGCAGTCTTGCTTGGCTCCTGGCACTCCGGAGCCCCTCTCGACCGGCCAGCTGCGGGGAGGCGGCTGCCACCGTTGCCACGTCCCTTTCGCTTGGCCCAGCCCATCCACCTCCTCGAGGCAGCTCCCATGGCGCCTTGGGGGGGGGGGGTGAGGCAATGCCCCCCTCCTGTCGAGACACAGGCCTGGCAGGCGGCCCATCCAGATGCCCCATCCCTGCACCAGTCCTGGGCAGGTGCATGGACAGTGATGAGGAGGAGCTTGGGGGAGCACAGCGGGGCTGCCCCAGAGAAGGAGCCCAGCCCCCTCAGGAGAGGCACTGCTGCCCCACGGCACAGGATGGGGAGGCAGCACAGAGGGTGGGGGACGGCGCTGCAGGAGAGGCGGATTCATGGGATGACGAACAGCCTGGACGATGGACAGACACAGAAGAGAGGGGTGGATGAGGAGGGCGCCGCAAAGCCCCTCTTACCAGAATGAAGAGCCACTGGTTGGCGAATTTGTGATGCTCTGGGATGGTGGAAAACACAGACAGGACCAGACAGCTGAAGACCAGGAGAAATCTGGAACAACAAAAGGAGGGGAGCATGGGTTAGCATGTGCCAGAATGCTGGCTCCTGCTGGTTCTTCTTTCACCTGGACTCCTCAGCCCGGATGTCGCCACCCAGCCTCGATGTTCCACGTCAGGCACAGCTCCTGAGAGAGCCGCCTCTGACTGTCCAATTTCTTTCCTGACTGCCTGTCTTTTTTGAAGCCAGTGACGCTGACGGTTCAACTCTGGGTGGAAGCCCTCAAGACCTTGCCCATGTAGCTCCTGAGCACCATTCAAAGTGCAAAGCAGCAAACAAGCACGTGCCAAACGTTGCCCAAGGAAAGGGCAGGGCAGCAGATCCTTCAGTGCAGAACAACAGAACACAAAGATGGGTCAGGCTGTGTCCAAAAGGAGGTGAGCCCAACTCACTCCCGCAGCTCAAGCGGGGAAAGCCTCTAGGTCTCTCTTCCCCCACTCCCACAGCTAACATCAGCCAGGGGAGGTGGGGGCTAAAACCCAGTGCCCCAACTCACCACGTGCTCCAGCATTTGCCAGTAGCTCTCACAGGAAATGGGGCAGAGTGGCAAGAAACACAGAAACACGCAAAAACAGAGCGAATCAGAAGGGGCCTCCCAGGCCATCTAGTCTGACCCCCAGATCCAGCAGGCTCCGCTCACGACATGCCCACCATGTGCATGTCCAGCCTATCCTGGAACACCCTCACCAATGGGGCCTCAACCATCTCCCGTGGAGGTCCATTCCATACCCTGAGGATCCTAACCATCAGGAAGTACTTCCTGGCAGCCACCCTAAATCTTGGTTTCCTGAGCTTTGCTCCATTGGAACGTGTCCTGCCCTCCACTGCAGGGAAAAACGGGTCTCATTCCACCTCCGTGTGACACCCTCTCACATACCTGCATGTCACCAACAGGTCCCCTCCAAGTCCTCTCCTCTCAAGGCTGAAAAGACTCCGCTCCTTCAGTCTCTCTCCATATGGCTCATCCTGCAAACCAGCCACCATCCTAGTGGCCCTTCACTAGGCCCAACCTTCACTGATGCCAACCTTGCTATATTCCTCTTCTAATGGGGGCCCACCAGGTCGCCCCGGTGCATGGATACAGTTTGCCCTTTCTGCCTCTGGCACCAGGAAGCTGCGCAGGCTGTGCCCAAGTTTCATGCACCACCAATCCAGCCGCAGGTGGCAAACTCTGGCAATAGATGGCAGCACGGAGCAGCCGACAGAGCCAAGAAGCGCAGAAAGTCACCCCTAGAGGAACAGAGGTTTCGTCTTTGGGGGGGGGGGGGTTCCTAGCTCCTGAGTGCTCCCCCATGCAAAATCTCCCAGGGTTTGTGGGGTGGAGGGAGCTGAGCTGCACATTAGAGGTGGGGTGTGCCTCAGTGTGCTCCCTCAGTGGAGGGGCAAGGCCATTGGCAAGTGCGTGGTAGCGGCCCCTGCAGCAGGGCTAGCGAGGAATCCGTGGTGTGCGGATGTGGCTTTTCCCCCTTCTTTGTTCAGGATCCAAGCCCCAGCTTCCTGGCCCAGGACTTGGATGGCTGCGGGATGTGCAGCTTCTGCATCCGGGGGACGTGCCCAGAGCTGCGCCTTGTGTTCCACAAACGCAGCGCTTGCGTTTGTTGCCTGACTTTCTTCCAAGTACTTGGGACGATGCCTCTGCCCTCCCCATTTAATCCTCGCAACAACCCTGTGGGGCAGGCCGGGCTGCGAGTGTGGCCTGGGCCGCACAACCCGCCAAGAGCTGTGAGACATTGCCTCTTGTAGGGTTATCCAAACCCAGAATGTTGTCCAACAGGTGTTGTTCCTCTCCTGACAGGCCACCCTGAGAACCCGTGGTCTGTAACAGCCCACCCTAAAATTATGACTGAACCCACCTTGAGCACCATTTCATTGGTAGAAAGGTAGGTGATACATTGAATGAATAAATGAACTTAAATCTATAAATAGGGATTAAATTTATTTAATCTTGAATTACTAATTGATTATATTTATATCCTGCCTGAGGAACCTTAAGGTGGTATACATGGTCCTCCTCCTTTCCATTGCATTCTGCCAACAACCCTGTGAGGTAGGACAGACAAGAGTCAGTGACTGGGCCAAAGTCATCCAGTCAGCTTCATGGCTGACTGGGGACTAGAACCCAGATTTCCTGAGTCCCAATCCAATGTTCTCACCACTGTACCACACCACTATATTTTTTTACCATGTAAACTGGAGAATATTAAAGTCTGTACCACCATCTTGCTTCCAGTGTTGAGACCAGAGCCTCTTCCCCAATCCAGTGCCCTCTGCATGTGCCAGGCCATAGTTCCCAGCATCCCCTAGCTAGTCACACTGGCTGGTGGCTGCTGAGAATTGTAGTTCAGCACATCTGCAGGGTCCCTGTATGGGGATAATTATATTATTTATGAAATCATTTTATAAGTACCTGGCCTGTCTAGCAAGAAAAATGGCACTCAAGTGGACTCATAAAACCAGATTCAAACAATTATAAAACAAAGATGTTAACACAGAACAAGAACAGAAGAAAAACAAAATCCAACCCAACAGATTTCTTGACACCCCAAAAGTCTGCTTGAGGAAGGTATTCTGCCTGCCAGCAGGAGGACATCAGGGGGGGTGATGTCCCTGAAAATATCGAAGGACCTGGCACATTATTATATATTTTAAGCACCTTCCACTCACATTTCAGCAAGAACTCTACTGCCCAGAACCTGATCATATAATCAGCAGACTAAAGTGGAACGAGGTTTCTTAGCTTTTGCTTTAGATCTTTCACTCCAGACTGCAAGCAGAGAACTGCTCACGCTTAGAAAAACAACGCGAGGGACACTACCGCAGCCTCTTCTCCTCCAGGCAGGCTGCCGAGGCAGTGGGAAGGATTCGCACAGGCTGCCCCTCCAAATCGCTGCAGTGGAGGAGCGCAAGAAATTCCGTTGGGCTTGAGACGGCTGACCTCACAGATGGTTGGCGTTGTCGGAAATGCGAGGAGTACTTAAAAAACAAGCACCACCAAAATGGGCAAGTCTGATACTTTTGACATTTTGGAAACTTCTTGTGTTGAGTCAGAAAATTGGAGCCAGAGGCACCAACCCCACCCCCCCAAAAAAAACAACGGATGCAAAGGATGCAAGACTCACAGCATGGAACAGGCACCCGAAACACAAAACTCATCAGATCTCAAGACTGCCGATTCTGGCGGTTTCTAAAAGGTGGATGAAAACAAAGCGAGATGCAGCCCGCCAAGAGTGCCTCTGCTTTCTGATCTCTTCTGAGGAAGGAGGGGGGATCTTTGACCAGACTCCCAGCTTGGCTAGGGTGGTGCCAGGGGGCAGGGGGAAGTGACCTGGCTTCCGATGGAAGATGCTCTTGCCCCAGTGGGAACAAACCAGCAAAGGTTTGCTCAGAGCTTTCCCAAAGGAGTCCGACCCACCGAGCTTTCAAAGGTACGGAGGAAGTGACTGGGGTCAATGGAGCTGGTTTTCCTCCAGTCTGGCTTTTGTGCCCGGTCTCTGCGCGTCTAAGATTCCTCTGCTCCGAGGCTAGTGCCATGCAGCCTAGTCCCTGCAACTGACAGGCAGAATGAAGCCTCTGGATTGGTTGTGCTGCTTTTAAATATGCAAAGCCCTTTTGGTGATGGCACCCAAAAAGCAGAAGCCTGCTTCCAGACATGTTTCCCTGGCATGCATGCCATCTTTCAGGAATCACGCAGAGCCAGGCCTGCTCTCTTGTGAATTTCACTGCTCCTTCACAGCTGGGAGCACTTAAATTGGATTTTATGTTGCTTTTTGAGCTTTCCACTACCGCCTCTATTCATTCAGATGCTTCATTGGCCCAGCTCATAGCTCTTCTTCCTCCTCTTCTGTATTTTAGACTTAGGCCTCCCCATGGGCATCAGTTGCAAAAACAACACATAAACACTGTATCGAAAAACAAAATAACCCCAGAGCAGATATCCATGGAAGCCCACGCGTGGCAGACTGGCCCACGTAACCCTGTTTCTCCACCACGCCAGCTTACCAGATCCAGTGTGGGGCAGTGGTCTGAGTGCTGGGCAGGGGACCCAGGAGAGCCAGGTTCAGTCCCACCATGAAGTCCCCTGGGTGACTTTGGGCAAGCTACTTGCTCTCGGCCCAGCCCACCTCCCAGGGCTGTCGGTCTGAGGATAAGGTTGGGTGGAGGAGGGCTGTGTGGCTGCCTTGGGTTCTCCAGAGGAGGGAAACCGGTGGGATGCAGCCGCAGCATCACTGTCATCGTAGTTACGGTGAATCATAGTCAGTGAGTCCGATGCAGAGAGCTCTGTGGGCAGGCAGGTACCTGCTCTCTGAAAGGACATTTCTCTTCGCAAAGCAGCGCTACTTCTACAACTGGGCTGATGAAGCTATTTCGAACCTTCCTCCTTTTTTCTATCCAGGCGTCCTTAAAACAGATGAAGAGACGGAGAGGCTTTGGCACAATTAGCAAAGAAAAGAATAAGAGGGGAAACAAAGATTGCTGAAGACAAAGGAATGGGATGTGTGCAAAAATTTTTCCCCCTGATCCAGCAATTCTAAATATGGAACGTGGAAAAGATCGGGCCACCGGCTTGCATAACTGCATGCTAAGACCATCCATCTCCGAGGGCAGCGTCCTGCCCCCAAGACCCAGAGGCAACAGTGCCAGGAACATGCATGGATGTGACAATCCAGCAGCACAATTTACACCAGGCAGGAGGGGGCAGGCACTCAGCTCTCACAAGCAACACGCCCGTCGCCACATGCGGACAAATGCAGAGCCCAGGGGCCAGACTCAGGAGGGCCGGATCCAGTGAGGCCCACCCGCTGCCCTTTCCTGCTGATGGAGACATGACAGAAACATCTGATGTCACAACGGGGGCGAAGAGTGTGCAGACAGAGAGGTTCTGCCCCCCTTCTAATATCAGAACAGGATGTCAGGCCAACAAAAGGATCAGCAGAACATTTCAAATGTGGGACTAGCCTGATGCAGAGTCAAGCCATTGACCTGGGAGCTCAGTGGAGTGCAAGAACCATCACTCCCAGCCAGACCACCAGAAAGGAAAGGCTGTTCCAGTCCATCAGCCTGCTCCCACCCACTGGCCGGGTCACTGCCTGGGGAAGCCCAAAGAAAATGTGCCCCTTGGGTCCCAGGCAGGGGTCGCTTCTGCTCCGGGAGGCTCTCTGCAGCTCTCCGGACTGGAAGTGACCACCCAGCGCCGTCTCCTCCATGCATGAAATGCTGTCAAGGGGCGCTCCTCGTCTGGTGTGCGCCATCTGGAGAAGGGCTTCTGGCTGCCTGTTCTCAGTCTCACCGAAGTGCCCCGTGGGATGACCACACCAAGGACTGATGTGATGCAAGAGGGATACAAACAAAGCCTCCTCTTCTCTGTGCATATGTCTGAAGTTTTACTATGACATCACAGCACGACATCCGCACTGCTGGACATTCCGGAGAGGGAAAGGCGAGCGTGCCTTTTTGGTTGCTCTTTGGAACCAGATGGGCAATTTGTGTCACGCCTTGTGTGGCCCTTCAGAGCAGGACTAGTTCCTAAAAACCCTCCTGCTTTGTCACAAAAACCTCTAACTCAGAGAATCATAGAGCAGGAGAGCTGGAAGGGCCTCGAAGGCCGTTGCATCCAGTCCGAAGGGCACAGGAGTCTAGTCATGCCACGGTGCTGGGGCAGCAACATTTGCTCGTGAGGAGCCTGGGCCAGCCCTGCTCTGGATTCCATGGGAGACGCGGTTCCAAAACTGCTTCCCCACAGAAGAGAACCCACCACAATGAATCAATCAACCCTGCTAAAGATAGCGAAAGATGGGCGAGCAGGGAAATGGCAGAGGCGGCGGTGAGCCGGGACCCAAGCCACTCCTCTGCTGAGAAAGAGAAAGCAAGAGCGAGCGAGCGAGTGACCGAGTCCCCCACTCCAGCTCTGACATTGAATTTCTCTTCTTTTGCTGCTGACATGAAGGATTACAGTCGAATCAGCTGTAACAGGAGTCTTTGGGACCTGAAACTAATCCCCAGAAAGAGAGCTGAAGTGTAAAAAACCCTCAAGTGGCAACTCCTGAGCCTTCCTGAGCTCTCCTCTGCCGCCTCTGAAGCCACCCTGCACCGAGGTGCATTCTCCAACCCTCAGCAGAATCCCTGGTTCAGCCGCAAAAATGCCGCCATGACATCCTGTCTGCTGCTCTCCAGGAGCTTCAGGCGCTTGCCTCAGCGGATGCGCCCAGTTAGTTGTGTTGGGCTCTAACTCACACCATCTCCCAGCCAGCATCTTCCTTCGGCTGCAAGGTCCTTCAGGTAGGGACCTCCCTTTCTGGTGGAGCAGCAAAGAGAGGCGGTTTGGAGAGAAGCAGTAATAGCATCCTACCCCTTTGCTTGCCAGGGTCCCTCTCTCCTGCACTGTCCATCAGAGGCAGGCACCCCGCCTGGAAGCAAAGCGGTGGACAGGGTTCCACGCTTCTTTCCCCTGGGAGAGCATCACCCCATCCCTGCTAACCACAGGGAAATGCCTGCTTCTTTCCAGATTTAGGGAGCCCTGGGGCCTAAGTCTTAGTTCTCAGCCCAGGCCAATCTGCAACCGGGTGACCAGCCAGGTTTTCTGCAAGACGTCTCGGAAGGCTGCCGTTGTCACTGTTGCCACATGCCATCAAGTCGTCTCTGGCTTTTGGCAACCGTATGAACCGAATGCCCTCCAAAATGCCCTGACCAGAACAGCCCTGCCCAGCTCTCCTAAATCCAAGGCTGCCGCTTGCCATGATGGAAGCGCCATCGTCCCAATGCCTGGAAGCAGAGGATGAAGCATTATGGCAGCACGTCTCTTCCAGGTGCAGCAGGTTTGACTGAGTGTGGGGAAGGAAGCCACGGGACAAGGGAAGTGGCTTCCCTCTTCCATGCCTCCACACGGGCTGGGAATGCCCTGCGCTATCTGCCTAATGACTCGTGTGATGTGCGACTTGCCATGTCATCGAAGCCCTGTGGAGCGCATGCTGAGGCTGCTGTGACCCCAGGCCCCAGGGGCTTCTTGAGCGGTGGTCTGAGGCCACTCCCAAGGGTCATTAGGCAAATTGCACTGCGTGCAGGAAGCCAGTGTGGCTTCTTCTTCCAGGAATTGTGTCAACCCAGCCTACGGTTCCACTGGGGCTTACCTATTCTGCAGTGGGCTGCAGCACATGCCAGTGGCCTTTCGAAGCTGCAACCGTGGCTCGTTGCAGCCCCTGAAAGGGGGGGGTTGGTCGTGCAAGGGTTAAACAACCATTGCAAAGCCCACAGACTGTTGTAGCCTGGGTTGTCTGATCACTTGCACAGGCCCGGTGTGAGCCGGCACACTGACTTTTAGGACGGCGTCTGTGAGCATGGATGCTCATCGTGGTTTAAATACGCATCAAGACACAGCCATTGTGCGAACCGGGTCATTCTCAGGGGCTGCACATTTCTGTCGGCCGCATAAAAAGTACCACTGTGGAAGTCTTGATATTATGCAAGCATATGGAAGCGTCCTACAGGAAGCTGCAATTCCAGCCAGAACTGCAGGTCTTAATCTGAATAAACAAGCATTAAATGTCCAAAGAGTCGACAGTTGTGGCAACTCTGCCGGTTCACACACATTGGCAGACAGCCCCTGCCTTAGAACCACTGACACCTTCGATCCAGATAGAAACCACTTCAGCATCTAAACTTAGCGGCCCCCTCAGGGGCTGGGAGGTTTCCTTTCATTCCCTGGCATTCAGTTGCACAGTGAGATCCCAGCCCTTGGCACCGGTCCAAGGGGAAAGCGGGGGTGCGTGTGGTCCCATCTCCCCACCTTTCCGCAGCCAGGCTGCCTCATGCTGCTCACCAAAGGACGGCGGAAGAGGAGTGGAGTCTTTTCCTAGCCTGTCGTGTCAGCAGAACACGAGAGGTATTTGGGTAGTGGGGACGTGTGGTTGGAAGGCAGAGGGAGACGGAGGGACAGGGAGACGGAGGGACAGAAAACAAACTGCGCACTGACATGAGCTTGGGGAAATTGAGGCAGGACCTGCTGCCAACTCACCACAGCAGAAAGAAAATGACGCGAAGGAGCTGCCCACACAGGCAGCCCCATTCCAGGCGAAGGTGCCAGAGGTCACATCCGGGGCCTTTCCTTTATTTCTTATATTTCTACCCGACCTTTTGCCTGCGAGGAACCCAAGGCAGCTCGCCCTCACAACAGCCCTGTGAGGGAGGTCCATGACTGGTCCTCTGGCTGGGGAAGTTGCATCAGACGGCGGCATTTAAAGGCATCAGAGAGAAGTCCATGCAGGCAAACAGTCGAGCAGTAGCCGGGGCCGGGGCTCGAGGACGCCCCTTGGAGGAGGGCTCCCAGCCTGTGGTCGGCCTGCATCCCGTGTCCTCCCGAGGAAATGGGCTTGGCGGGGCTGTTTGCAGGTGGCCTCGAATCCCCGCAGAGCTTGTCTGACCCAAAGTGCCCTTGTGCCCAATGGGAGCGTGCAAAGCGATCCCCCCCTTGGCGGCAGCCGCCTCTCAGAAACGACCACCTTGTCTCCAACCTAATAAGGATGATTTTAGAAGTGTGCTGCTGCTGGAGAAGAAGAGATGGTGATTGTGCATCTTCATCCTGAGAGATGCTTGGCCGAAACACCGGGACAGCTAATGCTCCCACCGGAAATGCAGGAGGACTCTCTCCCTGCTGAATTATTAACAAGCCCCTTCTCCCCATTCAGCATTTCTGATGCTAATGCTTTCCAAACTGGAGCCCAGAGGCGGCCAACGGGCTGCAGCACTGAAGGGCCGATGAGCAGTCTGGAGAGAGGGCAGGTGATGGGAGGGGGTTGTGAGGACAAGGCTGGGAAGGGTCCCTGTCCCACACACAGGGCCAGCCAGGCAGGTGAGGCTGAGGCACCTCCGTGGGTGGACGAGGCGGTGATGCAGAGAGGAAAGCTTCAGAGTTCTTTTGGCAGTGGGAAACATTTTGGGCCAAGCTGGGCCGACGGAAGAGGGATGGGCTCCATCAGAACCCAGTGGAACCAAACAAGTGACGAGCCCGGAAGCGCCTAGTTCAGCTTGAATCATGCCTGTGGGAGGAGATGGGAAGGTTTCCAAGTGCCCACATGTAGAAGCAGAGGGAGCAGGTCATGAGCCTATGGGGAAGCATGGGTACCAAGCCAAGGTCTAGGAGCAACAGCGGAAAATGCAGGCGCCAGAGTTTTCTGGGCAGGGAAACAATATACAGGGGCTTGGAGGTGAGTGGCCGAGGCTTCCAAGCCACATGGGGTGCCCTGGTTTGAAAGGGGAACCTAGACATAGCGGACAGCACAGAAATCTGGAGGGGTGGAGAGAACCAGTGGGGTGTGGTCACTTCTGGAAATGAGCTCAATGGAAAACACCAGGAAGGACACACTGGAACTCTTTGATGCAGAGTCAGGCACATGAGAAAGCCCAGAAGGGGCCGACTGCTCCACAGGAGTGCTCTGGGCTCCAGCACTTATTTCGTACTAAGAAAATGCTAGCACCTAAAAGACCAGAACACTCAGGGGGATCTTGGGATGCAAAACAAAGCCAGGGAGGCTCCAAAGGGACTTCACTTGCACCCACACTGCCTGGATAAACGTGCTTTCGGGCACGGCAACGAGGTTAAATTCCTCAGTGCCCTAAATGAGTGTGTCCTAGAATAGCTGCTCACAGAAGCAGCCATAGGGAAGGTGACCCTGGTGTAATCCCAGGGGGTGTCACCCAGGACCCAGAACAAGACGAATGTTGAACCAGTGCTATCCAATTTAATAATATATTTAAGTGGAAAATAGCCAAGGAAAACCAACAGCCATGCAGGATAATTGAGCAATAGAGTTGGAGGGCCACTGGGTCCATTTCCAGCTTGGTGCAGGACGTCAAGTCAAACATGAAAGTTCAAAAGATGGAACTGCTCTAAAACAAGGGAACTGATAAAAAGGAAGTGGGAAGGTGGAACTGAGAGGGTCAACCCTCTTCAAATGCCACAAGGTTGCTCAAAACCACAACAGAAGCTCAGCTGGAATAAACACCACAGCTTAGGAAAGGGGGCTTCAAGTCCAAGAGGTATAATTAATGAACATTATTGAAGAAGCTACTAGAGAGGAGAAAAGAGGGCTGCCTCCAGAACACGGAGGTCCTGCCCAAATGAGGAGAACAGCAGGGGGCACAAGCTGCCCAACAGAGATGCAGGCAGACCATGAGAGATGCAAAAAAGCATTTTGAGGAGCAGATTACTAGCCTCATCAAGACCAACAACCGAAGTGGGATTTAAAATATATATTGGAAGCAGGGAACTGGCTAAGAAGGCAGCTACTTCATTGCACAAAAATGAAGTTAAACATCTACTAAAGGTAGGTATGGAGATTGCAGAAAAGCTGGCTGAATTTTTTTCACCGGTCTTCACTGCAGAAGATCTATGACAGATACTCTGCCGGAGTGGAGGGAGTCTGAGGCAAACAGTCACGGCCAAGATGACGTTCTCAGTCTTACTGACAAAAGTGGCAGCTGTTGAACAGCCGGGCCCTATGTCCTGAAATGCTTAAAGAACCCAACTATGAAACGGGTGGGTTTCTGCTAAACATATGTATGCTGTCCCTCAGATCAGCCTCTGTACCAGAGAAGTGGAGAATGTCCCTTAGAACACCATTTTCTAAAAAGGGATCTGGGAAGTTACAAGCCAATTAGCTTAACATCTATGTCTGGTATATTGGCTGAAAATATTATTAAAGATAAAACTGTGTAAGCTTATAGAAAAACAAGCTCCACTGAAAACACACAAAGCAGAGTCCTGTCTCACTAACCCACTAGAGTTATTTGAGAGGTTTAGTAAGCGCATGGACAGGGGTGATCCAGGAGACATATTAACTTCAACTTCCAAAAGGCTTCTGAACAAAGTCACTCGCCAAAGACTCCTGAGAAAATCTAGCAGTTGTGGAATAAGAGGAAGGGCCCTCAAACAGCGCCCAGTTGAACCAGACAAAGCAGAGAGGGAGGCAGGCAGGCAGCGGGATCCGCAGGGGTTGGTACTGGGGCCAGGGTTCTTCAATTTACTCATAAAGTTTCTGGAATTCCAGGTGAGCAGAGAGGTGGCCACATTTGCTGATGGCACCAATTTGTTTAGGGGAGTTAAAACCAGAAGGGTTTCTGAGGAGCTCCAAAGGGATCTCTCCAGGCTGGGAGGACTGGCTCAAAGTGGCAAACGCAGTTCCGTGCAAGCAAGCGCAAAGTGGTTGGGGCAAAACCTCCCAGCCTCAAGTACCAAGTGCTGGCAGGACCTGAGCTAGGAGGGGCTGATCAAGAGAGATCTTGGGGTTGTGACGGTCAGTTAGGTGGAGTCTGTGACTGGCTCAACGCAAGTTTCGTGGCTAGGTGGGGACTGGAACACAGGTCTCCAACATCCCAGTCCAGCACATGGAACCCCACACCACACTGGCTGTCCAGATGACTTCAGATAAGCCACAACTCTGTGGGAGACCACATGTTGTGCATGCTGAAGCGCAGGTTAGAAACATAGAAACAGAGCGAGTCAGAAGGGGCCTCCCAGGCCATCTAGTCTGATCCCTGGCTCCAGCTGGCTCTGCTCATGACATGCCTACCATGAGCATGTCCAGCCTGTCTTTGAACACCCTCACCGATGGGGCCTCAACCACCTCCCGTGGAAGCCCATTCCACGCCCTCGGGGTCCTGACTGTCAGGAAGTGCTTCCTGGCATCCAAATTGAACCTTGGCTCCCTGAGCTTTGCTCCATTGGAGCGCGTCCTGCCTTCCTCTGCAGGGGAGAACAGGCCTCTCCCCATCTCCATGTGACACCCCCTCACATACCTGTATGTTGCCAACATAGCCCCTCTGAGTCTCCTCTTCTCCAGGCTGAAGAGACCCAGTTCCCTCAGTCTCTCCTCATATGGCTTCCCCAGTGGCAAACCGGCCACCAACCTTGTGGCCCTACGTTGCACTGATTCTACCCTGGCTGCATTCTTCCTGCAATGAGGGGCCAAGAACTGAGCACAATCCTCCAGCTGCAGGTGCACCAGAGTCGCACAGAGTGACAGCAATACCTCTCTCGATCTAGAAGCCCCGGTTAGATCCCTGCTCTTCTCCAGGTGTTCCAGGAAGGAATCTGGTCTGACGCCCTGGTGAGCTGCTGCTGCCAGACTGTGTTGACAATACCGGACTCTGCTGATCAAGCGCCTGACTCGCTCTGCAGCACTGTGTCCAAATCTAAGCTCTCAAAGGTTCAGCTGTGGCGATTTCTAGGCTGAGCACTGCCCTGCTGCCACTCTGCACTGCGGTGAGCCAGGCTGCGGCACACACCAGGGTCTGGATGGCGTGACCTGGGAAGAGGAATGGTGCAGCAAGGAGAAGATCCCAGTGCGCAGCCACGCCTGCCCTCTTTGCTGCCACAGGGCTTAAGAGCAGGGGAGCATTTCTTGTGCAACTGGAATCTACACCTGAGAATGCACTATCCCAGTTCAAAGGCTGCGTGAGATGGCAGGCTGGGCACTGAAGCTCGCCATTGTGCTTAGGTGCAGCGCATGAAGTCACACTCATATGTGCTGCAAATAAGTTGCATCCAAGCACAAGCACACACAGATGACCTTTTAGAGACCCAAAGAGGGTCCCAAAACCTGAAGCATGGCAAGTAGCAACTGTAGCCTTTGAGCAAGGCATTCCCAAAAGACAACGAGGGCTTCACGCTGGCTCACTGATTTACCAGGGACAGAGAAGAAAACAAAACAGAAGCACACACTGGGCGTTATAAACACAGATCACTGGCAGATAGACGAGTCCAACAGCGCAAGCGATCTGGGGCAGGGCCGAGCCCCACGAGCTTTTCCTGGAATGGCTCTGTGTAAAAATGAGGCGCCTGGCCTGCCGCCCGGGGAGCGGAGCAAAAGGGACATTGTGCAATGGGCAAGGAGCACCTGAAGGCTGCCTCGAGGAGCTTCATTGTTTTAATATCTGCACTAAGGGACACATGAATTGTTTATCGGAATGCCAGCTCCTCTGTGCTGGAATGGGGTGAGAGGAGGAGCAGGAGGACAGCCTCATGCTACAGGGAATGCCTTGTTCAGAGAATCTCTCTTCCATTCAGCCAACGGGGAGGTAGGGCAGTACAGTAGTTAGCGTGCTGGAGCAGGACTTTGGAGGCGCCATCCTCTCTTTGCCAGTGAGCTTAAGGGGGATGCACTGGAAGCCACCCCAAATCTCTCCCACAACCAGGTGAGGCTTTGCTCAACTTTGTCACTGTCCAAGGGCCCATGAAGGACGACTTCAAGGCCAGCCTCTGCTCTCTAGCTGCAGGGTCCTTCACCTTTACGCCAGACTTCAACAGGGCATCCCTTCAGGGCATCCTCCAGCAGTGATGTCTTGGAGCCAAGGTCACAGGGATGTGGTCATCTCACATTTTTACTGGCAGGGGTGCTGACATCACCTGCGACCCCCTCCCCAGAATTTCCTATCTCCTCTGAGTTTACCTGCGACCCTGACGGATGTTGGTAGTATTGTTCCAAGCTGTTCCTGTTGCAAAGGACAGCAGTTTGGAGTCACTCAGTCTTGAATGGACAAGATGCCGTGGCTGCGCAGACCTGCTCGCAGCGCAGATGAAACCTGCTAGGACTGCTTTCCGGATGCGCATCAGAACACGCCTGTCAGACAGCTGGTCTCACAAGGCGGCTGCCCGCATTCCAGGTGCAACTCAGTCCCTCCACTCAAGAGTGACTTGGGGGTTTCTTCCCTAGAAAGCTTTCCTGGTCCAGACATTCTCTACCCCACCTTGCAAGCAGCCCACCCCCACCCTCAATGCTTTGGATTGCCCCACGCAGAGGCCTTTTGGGTAAAACCACTGATACTATACCGATAACTGAGCACATCAGTTTCCATCCCTAATCATAAGGTTGCAGCTGCTTTAAAAAAAAAAACGACCTGGCTTCTCTGCCTTTGATAGCTTAACATGCTAAAATTCAGCAGGTGATGCATTTCCTACCATGGAGAGAAAACATGATCAGAAACAGAAACAGAGCAAGTCAGAAGGGCCCTCCTGGGCCATCTAGTCTGATCCCCGGTTCCAGCCGGCTCCGCTCACGACATGCCCACCATGTGCATGTCCAGCCTGTCTTTGAACACCCTCACCGATGGGACCTCAACCACCTCCCGTGGAAGCCCATTCCACACCCTCGGGGTCCAAACTGTCAGGAAGTACTGCCTGGCATCCAAATTGAACCTTGGTTCCCTGAGCTTCGCTCCATTGAAACGCTTCAGTGACTCCTCTGGGTTGGGCCATGTGGCCAAAGAATTCGCAACCTGGCCAGCTGTGACCTCCCTGGGTGGCCCACTACACTATACCTGATTCAGAAAGTGGCAGTTGCTCTTCTGGGTTCCGGCACAGTACGTATTGACTTGGTTGCCGGGATGTGGCGTTCTGAGCCAGCCCAGCCCTTTGCGACAGAGGCTGCAAGGGCTTCCGAAGTTGCCCTTTGACTGCCTGCACTTGGAGGCAGCAAGATGCTCCTTCGGGTGCCTGAGCCCCAGCACCTCCACCCCAGCAGCAAAGCAGCAATTCAGGGCGAGTGTTGGGCCACCCCCAGAGAGCTTCAGGCAGCGCCCCCAGGCCATTTTAGTGGTCTGTGACCCCTCAGTCCACTTCCTTACACTTACACTTTGGCAGGCAGTCACCGGATGCCCACGACTGTGAGGCATGCTCCTCTCCTGAGGCCTCCTTCGGAGCGAGCAGCCCCGTCGCCCCTCCATGTGTCCCTTGCGCAGGCTGGGCATGACTTTGATTTCCCTGACGAGACCGTCTGTCGGGAAGGGAAGCAAAGGACCCGAAGGGGAGTGGAGGGCTAGGCGCTCCGAGGAGCTTTTCCCTGTGACACTCAGGGCCTCTCCCCTTGCCGAGGTGGTCCCCATCAGGTCTCTACCCAAGAAGTGTTGCCTTTGACCGCAAGAACGCCCGGTGAGCAAAAGCAGCCAACTTCTGCCGGTGCCTGGGTGCCCCAAGCGTCTGGAGCCTCTGCCCACCCTCGGTTACAGGACTGGAGAGGATTGTCCTTGCGGATTCTGGCGCTGTGTGCGTGTGCTTGGTTGCCGGGATGCGGAGTTCCGAGCCGGCCCAGCCCTTTGTGACGGAGCCTCTGAAGTTGCCCTTTGACTGCCTGGACTTGATGGCTGCAAGAAGCTCCTTTGGGTAGCCCCTTCCGGCTGTGCCTGAGCCCCCCTCTGCCTCCACCCCAGCAGCAGTCCAGGGTGAGTGTTGATGGGCCATCCCCAGACAGCTTCAGGCAGGCCCCACACATCATTCTGCTGAATGTCATTCCAATTGCTCACATGATGCCCCCCACCCCAAAGCAGGTTCTCCAGCTGCTCTGAATTACTGGGGGTCCTTTCCCTACTTTGATTTTGCTCTGCTTCGGTTTCTTAGATTTCAGTTTGGCTTTGCACCGTTTGGTATGCATGCTGCGTACACGCATGTGGCAATTCCCCTAAGACGATGCCCCACTATGTCCTGAAATCTGCAGCGTCTCCAGTCTAGCACACAAAGTGCACACCAACACCTTCTTGACCCTCAAAGGATCCTGGTTTTTACTTTTATTTTTTAATGGAGAACACAGCATGCTAACCAGTAAAGGGTTGTCCTCCTACACCATCTGTATTTTGGATTCGAAGGAGTGGCTTTGTATTTTGGAGCTCAGGTCCTCACCTCTGCCTTGCCTTTGGGTTCCTGGGCATTAGGTTCTTGATAGTTCTTTAGCCTCCTCAGTTTGGTATTCTGGGAATGGGTCTTCCATGATGGGCCATGCCATTGCAGCAGCCCTCGAACGAGGGGGAAAGCCTCTCCCACCCCTCCAGTGACGCTTTTGAGAGAGCACCCATGAGAAGGTCAAATGAGTCTATCCCCCCAAGACGGTTAGGGATCCCTGGAATGGCATGAAGAGGTGCAGTTCTCTCACAGGGTCAGGAGCCTGCAAATCCTCACGGAAGCACTGGATCCCTCCCAGCACCCTTTCGATCTTGGACTTTCCACCGATTATTGCCTCTGCATGGGAATCAGCGGCAGGAAGTCTGGGAAGTGAGCTCCTTCAGAGAGTGCATAAGCGTCTGTGTTATCAGGTGACTGAGAAACCATTCCTTTCCGCTTTGTTGCACCATTGGCAAAAAGATTTTGTGGTGTGGGTTTCACTACATTGCAGATCCCAAATGTTCATCTATACTGCTCCGAAATCCACTTTCGGAAGACAGGGTGGTTTGCAAACTCTTCGATGAAATCAGCACAGAACATTTAAAAGATAACGGGTCAGCGAAAGGAGAGGTACCCTCAGTGGTCAGTGACCAAAGAGGCCCACACACAAGACATTAGCACGGTCTTCCCCACTGGGGAGAGGCAAGCGGTGTTTCTCTTGAAGTTGTAATTATTTATATATCTGCAGGTTTTTATGCACATGTGTGCCCACCTTGTCCTCTTTGGGAGTGATACATTTCCTCTTTTTTGGCTACCCTATCTAAAAACCTCCGGGGGATATTCAAAGGAAGGTCATACAAGGGAGGAGGAAAAAAAGCACAAAATGCATTTAAAGAAAGAAAGTTCTCACATCCCCTACTTTATGGAATTTGCCAAAAGCAAAATCCAAAACTGAATTTGGAGTGTCTTCTTCTGATGAAGAGTGTGGGAACTCGAGGAAGGGAAGGGTGCAAAGAATGCCAAGAAGTCAAGCAAAGTTTTTTGCAACCGTTTTGTGCTGTTTTTAGCTTTTTTCCACAGTTGCAAAGCTCAGGGAGAAAGCACTCAAAGAAGCTGTTCACTCAGATTCACAAACCTTTGCATATCACATGCAACATTCCCAACAACGACTGTTGATTGTTGAGGTTAGCAGACACATTCATTATTATTTCATTCCGTTTCTCCACTGCTCCATAACCCAGATTTTGAGGGCCTCATGAGCACTCTCGCAAAATGTCTGCCTTCGTGGAGGAGCTTTGTTATTCTTGCTATGTGCCATGAAGTCTTCTCCAACTTTTGGAGACCCTATGCAAGAAAGCCCCCCCAAATGTCCTTGTCAGCCCAGCTCAGCTCTTGCAAATTCAAGGCTGGGGCTTCCCTTATGTTGCTGGCCCATCTCACAGTCGGTCTTCCTCTTCTCCTTCCATTTCAGTTGTCTTTCCAGTGAGTCCAGCCTTCTCATGGCTCTCCCTGCAATATGACCAAGTTTTGTCCTTCTTGCTTCCAGCCAAGTTCGGGCTTGATTTACTCTAGGCTCTGCTTGTTTATCTTTCTCTCAGTCCAGGGTACTCTCAAATCTGTCCATGTTTGTGGCCAGTCACAAAATCCTCCTTTCCCAGAAGGCAAACTGGTGAAACGCAAAGAAAAGTACAGCCATCAGCACCATGTCTTTTGATCCTACATAAAGATGGTGCTGAAGGTGCAACCAAGGACAGGTGACAGGTCAGCATCCCACCCTTTAAAATGCTACAAATGTTCAGAAATAAAAATCAAATGGGGCAGGGAACCTGCTGAGCACTGAGAGGTGCTGATGAGCGCCAGGTTGGAGGTGCTGCATTTAAGGAGAAGCACACAGGGTGCGTAGGAACTGAGGTTTGCTGGCGACTGTCGGCTTGAGGATGCCCCTGGCACCGGTTGTGACAGCCGGAGAACCACGGAGAGCCATGGATGTCCTGACCGCCTGGAGGGAGCTCCTTGGAGCAGCTGCCTCCAAAGAGGCGCTCACAGCAGCGGATATGACTCCATTTGAACCCATCCATCCCAGCCCTGGATGTCTGCCCATCTTTCTGCTTCCCCTTTATAATCCCAAAAGGGGATTAGCATCCGAAGAAAGGGGTTACAAGAAGTACAGCATTTGAGAAGAATATTCTATTAACTGGAATCACCTGCTAGGTATTAGTGTCTAAAAGCTTTGCTGAAAATTGGTTAAAATGTGCACTCCCCGATGAACACACACGATTTTGAAAGGGGTTCCTAAGCAGCTTATCAAACAGAGTCACATGTGTCTGTGGGTAATGAGCAGGACTCTTGCCCTAAAATGGAAAAGGGAGCAGATTGGAAGGGTGGAGGCTGTCCGTGGCTGCTAGGCCTGCTGGCCATGAGCTGCCTCCCTCACCGGAGGCAGTGGGTCTGCAGACACTGGTTGCTGAGGAGCTGGGCAGGAGGAGGTCTTGCACCCATCCTGCTGGAGGGTCCTGTGGGCAGCTGGTCTGCCACCACGTGCTCGTGCTAGAGGGGCTTTTGGTCTGATCCAGCAGGGCTTCCTGATGTGCTCATGTTCTTCGGGGTGAGGTGAAATGCACAAAGGGAAGGCACAAGTGCACGACATATTCACCGTTGCCAAGAAGGGTGCAAAGTCAGTGGCTGATCTGACCAGGTGTTTTGCCAGGTCCACAAAGCAAGCGAACGAAGAAGCAGGATGGAATACAAGGAAGCTCCTTGCAATGATGCCATGCACTAGATGTGCAACGAAGGTTTGGTTCTACACTGTGAATACGTTTGCCTGCTTCTCTGGTTTAAGTGTCCCGTTTGTGACCTTGCATGGATGCGGGAACCTTCCCAATCTGGTGTTCGCCTGATAAGATGGGTTACCATGGAAGGCAGCGGGGTGGAGCAGTTAGAGCAGCGGACTCTCATTTGGGAGGTCCCCAGTTGGCCATAAAGCGCACTGAATGACTCTGGGCCAGTCACTGACTCTCCACTTAACCCATCTGGCAGGGTTGTTGTGAGAATGGAGCAGAGAAAGGGAGTTATGCAAGCTGCCTTGGGTTCCTTGCGGAAAAACATACAGGTATGTGAGGGGGTGTCACATGGAGATGGGGAGAGGCCTGTTCTCCCCTGCAGAGGAAGGCAGGACGTGCTCCAATGGAGCAAAGCTCAGGGAGCCAAGGTTCAATTTGGATGCCAGGAAGCACTTCCTGACAGTCAGGACCCCGAGGGCGTGGAATGGGCTTCCAGGGGAGGTCGTTGAGGCCCCATCGGTGAGGGTGTTCAAAGATAGGCTGGACATGTACATGGTGGGCATGTCATGAGCGGAGCCGGCTGGTGCCGGAGGTCAGACTAGATGGCCCAGGAGGCCCCTTCTGACTCGCTCTGTTTCTATGTTTCTATGTTTCTAAAAATGGGCCCTCTCTGGTCTTGCCCAGGTCTCCTACAAATGCTCTTTTAAGCTACCTGAATGTCCTCCCTCAGAGACCGTCTGCAAATGCTCTTTTGCCAGTGCTTCCTCTGGTTATCGAATGCCACGACCTCACAGACACCAAGACAATGGAGGCATCTCCCTGCATGCGCAGGTTTCCCCAAGCTGGTCTTCTTCTCCAAGATATATGGGACCACAACTCCCAGCATCCCCAGCTCAGCTCTGGCAGGAACCCACCTGGAGGACACCAGGTTGGAGAAGGTTGACATAGTTGTGCTTATGTAAATGAATAATGGCATAATGACTGGGTGCAGGCACAAGAACCCAAACCCAAAAGTTGTGCACGGGCCGAGTGTGTGTAAGCCATGGCTTCTTAACCACGAAGAACCCATGAAGAGAACGTGCGCATTGTTGCTGAGTCATGAACTGTGGGTTTTCCCTTTAGCTGGGTT
Organism: Varanus salvator macromaculatus; assembly: GCA_023646645.1. Lineage (NCBI taxonomy): Eukaryota > Metazoa > Chordata > Lepidosauria > Squamata > Varanidae > Varanus > Varanus salvator. The sequence goes on along the minus strand of JAIXND010000624.1, from coordinate 12,029,455 downwards.
CAAACAATAGGATAACTCACAGTTCAACTGCAACCCAGCCTCAAACCATGCGCAACCTCCAAGTGTGGGTTTTGTGTACATTCTAAGTTTAATCTTTCTGAAAACAAGGCTGAGAAACAAGGGTTATCCAAATCACCCAAGTGAACCAAGGTATTTACGAGCACCAAAACACAACACAGCACAACACCCCTGCTAGATTAGACCAAAGGCCTTTTGAGTGGAGGATTCAGAGAGGCCCACAAGCAAGACGTGAGCACAGTAACAGCTCCCAATCACATTAGCCAGCAACTGCTGTGCACCATTGCATTGTCCTGCATACTGAAGGGAGTGGAGGTTCCCCAGCCAATATTGACAGTGTTCTCCCCCGTAAGTGGGTCTCATTTCCTTCTGAAGAATCCCATTGTGTCTTTTGCTCTCTGTGCAAGGGAAAGTGCTTGCAGTGCAGGAGAGAGACACGCACTTCCAAAAGCAGCTTCTGCAGTGCTCGCGCTCCCTTCCCTTTCCGCATCCAGGCCCAAGCATTCTTCAAGGCTTTAATTGCCCGGCCCCGGTCCAAAGTCCTTCAGGATCTGAAGTCAGAAAGTGTCAGTGATTTGGAAGCGTGAGAGCTGGGACACCGGCATATGTATAATACATCTTAGCAGTGAGCTCTCTTCAAAAAAACCCTCCTCCATTCAGCAGACTGTGGCAGCAAAGAAAGAGAAACTTGCAAATGCAAAGAGAGGGAGCCAAACGGCAGAGGATTCTGCAACAGTTCTGCCTACAAGCCACCCGATTATGGGACACAACAGGCAGATGTGCCCCCCCATACCCCCTCCTCTTCCCAACAGCAGTGCACAGGGGCCAGTGGCAGGCTCTTCCAAATGGCCCACCTGTCTCCCGCTGCCCTACAGCCAGCTCCTGTCTCCCAGCACACCCTCCAGCATTTTGCAGCTGAAGGAAGGGGTGCAGGTTGGTGCCTGGGCAGCATGCACGCCCTCCGTGGCTTGAGCATCCTTCCTCACTTCCACAAAGGGCTGACACTGTTCTGCAGCGGTTCGGTTCGTGCCTTTCCTTTCCTCTGCTGCAGCCGGAAGCCCCTGCACTGGGGCTCAGAAACAACCGCCACCCATAAGAACACCATTTTAAAACCAGGCAAACATTTGGTGGAATATTTAACCTCGCATCTGATCTGGATGCAATTTTAAAGGGGCAGCCGTGATGCAGACTGGCAACATTTTCATGAGGGGGAATGGATGGAAAACAGCAGAGGGCGGTGCACCAAAGGTAAGCGTAGGCTGACTGCTTTAGCAGCAGGAACTGGAAGAACTTGGGCACATGGGTGCACATGCTAAGAACATTTCAAATAGGGATGGAAAGGGAGGACAGCATGCCTTGAACACTTCCCCACACGGGGAAGGGGGAGAATTGCTTAGGCAGTGCAAAACTGCTGCATGCATTCACTGCTAGAACATGAATGGGAAGGAAATGGAACCAGCAGTCAGCCCGAAAGTGCCCCTTGCTTGGTCCATACTCCTCGTTATAGCTGCAAATCCTGTTTCTTTTCTGAGCTCTGGACATAGGAAGAAGCCCAGCGCTGGTGGGTCCTGCAGTTCCTGGGAGTCAGAGAGGGGAAGGAAACTTTGCTTCCAAACTCCCAAAACATTTGAAGAACTAAAATGTTTGGATCGATTGGCCTGAACAAGCATGGCTGGCAGTTAATAAGCCCAGACAAAAGAAATGAGGGGATCTTGCCCAGCACCTTCAACTGCACATACCCTCCACTGCACGAAAAATTACAGGATTTAAAATGCGCCTCCTTCTCAAACAAAGTGCCTGAAGAATTCTGTGGGATGTCAAGGAGCTCCATTGGAGCCCGAGCCTTTTCAGAGGCTTGCAAACATCCTGACCCAAGAGCCACAGAAAATACTGAGCACTCTGGCAAGTTCTCAGTCCAGCGGTGCAGTGCACGTGTGCCACCTGCCTCCCTCCACAACCGGGCGAGCCAGAATCAAGGCAAGGGCCTGCATTGGAGCATGCGTGGATTTTTGCCGTCCATTTGCGAGCTTTTGCTGAGCAGAAAGCTTCCCAGCTGTTTTGGAGGACGCATTCTGCTTGGCGTGGCAAAGAGGTGGAAGCTCCGGGGACTTGGCCAAGGTCCATTCCAAAGGCAGGATCCGAGCACGCAGAGTTCCGGAGAAGCTCCGAGCCGAGGCTGCCCCAGCACTTTGCAGCTTGAGCTGGAGGCTCCGAAGCCCCCTCAGGAGCGCATACCGTTCCATAGAGTCCTCCCTCAGGCAGGCACTTCTGCATGAGCCACGGCGTTCAGTACCGGCCCTCTCTGGGGCAAGGAGGCCACTCAGCATTTCCCTCCAAGTCCAAGCGGGGCCCCACGTGTCCTGAGGGGGACACTCCTCTCCCCTGCTGGCCCTGCAGGCTGCCTCCAGGCCGGTGCCCCGGACACTCGGCGCAGCAACGCCTTCCTGATGGCAGGTGGATGCCGGTGGGACTTCCCAGGGAAGGGCCGCATGGCTGCTGACACTGGGAGGGTTCCTGGAAGCCTCTTTGGGGTGGCTCCCCAAGCCGACAGGGGCTGGCGGGGAGCTTCCTGGAAAGGCAGCAGCTCCATCCGCCCAGTTCCTCTCCAGTTTGCAGCTGCAGGGAAATATGGGACTGGCCACGCCTCTGCACTCACCTGGACAACAGGCAAGATCAGTGCACCAGAGGAGCAGGCTGCCTGCGTGAGAAAGGCAGCTGCTCGGCGCGCGTTCCCAAGGCCTCCGGATTGGCACTCAGAGCAGCAGCAGCAGCAGTAGCAGCAGCAGCAGCAGCAGCAGCGGGAGGCCTCAGACGGTGGGCTGGGTCCAGGCATTGAGATGGGAGGACTGGAGGCGGCCGTTTCCAGGCCAGCTGCCTCAGGTGCTCCGCCAGCCACGGGGAATAACCAAGATGTGCAGCTATGGGGGCGGGAGGCGGGGGGACAGGGGAGTTCCTCAGGGGCAGACGAGGTGTGTGTGGTGATGTGATGCTGGCAAATGAGGGAGGCGCAGTGCGAGGATCAGCCTGCAGGCAGGAGGCTGCTCGCTTCCAAGAGGCCCCTCTTGAAAGGATGGGGGTCATACAAACTCGAGAGGAAAGCTCCTAGAAGCGAATACGAGATTGGACTCAAGGGACAGAGATGCCTTCTGGGTACTTGTGCTTCTGGAAATGCTTTGGCCAGTAAAGAACATTTTGCAAGCAAGGTCTATGGCTTCGAATGTGCAAAGAGAAGAAGCCCCGCTCAGGGCAGCTGCAATGCACATCACCTGGAGACCCTGGAGACCCTTGGGACTGACTGGAAGCTGCGCCAGGACCTGCCAGATGGTGCCCATAGATACCTATGTGCTCATCAGCACCTCTCTTGAGCATGCCAGGTTCCCTGAATTTTATTGTTTAAGACATTAAAAACAAACCAAAAACCGGGAGGCTGGTGTGTTGCAAGGCATGGACCTGCCCCCAGTGCCAAATTAATTTGGATAGAAAATAGTGGCTTAGTGTTTTGGAGCTCAGAACCCTCCTCTGCCATGTGTTTAGGTTCTCAAACAAGCTCCTGGTCTTTAAGTCTCAGCAGACCATGTCCTAGGAAACGAACGTTCGGTGGCCAGGCATGTTCCCCACAGCCGCCATTTTGTGAGCACATCCACAGCATGCTCTCAAACCTCCAAATGTGGCCACCAACCCAAAAAAGTCGGAGAGCCCCTGTGTGTGAGCTTGAACCCGGGGCTAGAAGGCCGGGCAGGTCACTCAGTGAGCCGGCTGTGCGCCTGCACTACACGTCCCTCTGCGAGCACCACAAAGCCACTTCCTCAGAAGACCAGTGGGCAGCTGACTCGGCCAGCACATGGGCTCCAGCCCTGGCCAGAGCCCAGCCCACAGCTGGCCCTCACATTCCCAAGCCAGAAGGGGGGCTCCTGCTGGCGGCCTGGAAGGCAGCACTCTGCTCCCAGGAGGACTCGCCTGCGCCTTGTATAAACAGCGTGTCTTATAAATCCACCCATCCCTCGCTCCACCGACCTTTATGGAGAGCGGGAGAAGACAGCCGATCCGCTCGGAAGGATATAAATACCCCTGCTGCGGAGCTGCGTTTGTTTTCGCTCGTAACCATGGCAAGGGCCGCCGCCAGTGTTTATCCTGCGGTGTGTTACACTCCAGGCCTCTCCGCCCGAGCTGCGAGAGTGCTCGCCATCGCCAAAGGAAGCCTGCCGGCCTGCGCCCACCAGGACAGCGCCTGTTCCGACTCCGGCCCTGCTCTGCAGCCCGAAGAGTCAAGCATAACGACACCTTGTTGATTTTGGACCGATGATGCTGAATCCGTGTTTTGGCAGGGCGGCAGCGCCAAGGGTGTGATGTTTTGCACTCATGATATTTCCTACTCCTTGTGTGTCTAAGAGGGATCTTATCTCCAGATGGAAAGCCCCTGGGGCCAAGGGTGTGGAGGGCGCCGTTCATCTGCCAGAAAGAAGTGCCAGTTCTCTCTGAGACCCATTCACATCCAAGTCATTTGTTACATCCAAGTTACACTAACCTGTGCCGTCCAACTTACGATGTTCCTCAGTCTTTGCTAGTCGAGCAAGTGCCAAGTCCCTGCCTGTCACAGTCTCGTCGAATAATGGAAGGCGGGAGATGGTTTACCCCTCGTTGAGCATTTGGGCATATTTGCCTGCTCATCCTCAAGAGGCCTCTTATTCCTCATAAAAAGGAAAAGTAAGCAGAAGGTGCAGGAACCAAGGGTGTGGGGACTGGAGTATATTAACAGGCTGAGAAAATATCTGCTATTCCAATCTAAATGACCTCTACAGCCAGGCTCAGCATCTTCCCTTTTTAAAATGAGGAATCCATTCCAGCACATGCATCTGAGAAGCCCCTTCTCGGTGGCCTGTGTCCTGGCACCAGCGGCACTCCAAGTGCCTTGCCCAAGGCCCCCTCCTTCCAGAAATGGCATGAAATGGGTGGGAACAGCGGCTCCTTGACAGTGGAAGGACTGATCGGCTGTTTCAGTCATGATGGATGGGAGCAGTTGCTAAGGGAGCCTCACTGTGAGTGATGGATAAACAAGCACGCTCAGTGGTGCACATTTCAGTCAACAGCTAAAGGGCTCTCGCTTCACCCAAACAGCCCAGTTGGTTTGTCTGAACACTCAAGACACCCAGGTATTGCTTTCCAGCCTTCTCAGCTTGGGCTTTCTGGAGGTGTCGGGCCGTAGCTCCCTTAAGCCAGCATAGTTGCTCATCGGGGTGCAAAACATAGAAACAGAGCGAGTCAGAAGGGGCCTCCTGGGCCATCTAGTCTGACCTCCGGCACCAGCTGGCTCCGCTCATGACATGCCCACCATGTGGACATCCAGCCTATCCTTGAACTCCCACACCGATGGGGCCCCAACGACCTCCCGTGGAAGCCCATTCCACGCCCTCGGGGTCCTGACTGTCAGGAAGTGCTTCCTGGCATCCAAATGGAACCTGGGTTCCCTGAGCTTGGCTCCATTGGAGCTCGTCCTGCCTTCCTCTGCAGGGGAGAACAGGTCTCTGCCCACCTCTGTGTGACACCCCCTCACATACCTGTATGTCACCAACAGATCCCCTCTGAGTCTCCTCTTCTTCAGGCTGAAGAGACCCAGTTCCCCCAGTCTCTCCTCATACGGCATCCCCTGCAAACCGGCCACCATCCTTGTGGCCCTACGCTGCACTGACTCCAACCTGGCTATATCCTTCCTGTAATGAGGGGCCCAAAACTGAGCACAATACTCCAGTTGCAGGCGCACCAGTGTCGTGCAGAGTGGTAGTAATACCTCTCTTCATCTAGAAGCCACACTTCTGGCTATGCAACCAAGGGTGGCGTTTGCCCTCTTGACCACCGCATCACACTGCTGACTCATGTTTAGCCTGCGGTCAACCAGTACCCCAAAGTCCCTTTCACAAGTGCTGCTCTCCAGCCACTTGTCACCTAACCTGTACTTATGACAGCTATTCCTATGCCCCAAGTGCAAGACCAAAAAAGGACCTTCAACATTTCCCTGTTAGGCTAGAAGACCTCATGCTCCCAAAAGGCCTGCAAGACATTTGTGGGCTTGAAGGCCACCATGGCATGACCTAACACAACAGAAGGGGCAGCATGCAAGGACCATGCTGTGTTCAGTGCCTTTTTGGTTAAAGATCTAGGAACCTTCAAATCCCCGTGCCCAAATAGAAGGCAACCCCCTTGGCTCCAGCCAAAGCTTCCTGGGTGGTCTTCATGAGCACATGGCTAGTCTCAAAAGTACTGGATGCTCACAGAAGACTGGGCCCAAGCTACAGCCTTTCACACTGAGCTGAACAGCCAGGGCATCAGGATGCATCAGCTCTACAAAAGACCTATTCCTTGGCTGAGATGCAAACTCCTGGAACTCGTTCATGGGTGTGTTGTGTGAATGCATGGACTCTCTTTGGGGATGTGGCTATGGGGGCTGCTTTGACAAGCACCTGTCGCTCCACTGGTGGGCATCGCCAAGACTGTTGCGCATGTGCTGGACAAGAGTGGGTGAACAAGTCCAAGCCAGAGAGTGCCATGCAGGCACCTCCAATGGGGATTGTGATCTCTGATCTCCAACAGTGCCCAGAAGCAGCACCAGTCTGGAGGCAAGAAGTGACATGGTGGAGAAATGCAATGGATCGGAAAACCGCACCTGCAGCCTTGTGACTGCTGGAGGATGGAAAAGATGCGCACAAACCTTTCTTGTGTACAAAGCAGCTGAGTGCCACACCTGAGCATCCCATCCATCCATCATCTGGCGACATTCCCTGACAGGCCCGGCAGGAAAGGGCTGGCAAACCCAATCACAGTCCCTGGTGCTGCTGCAACCAGATGTAAATATTTCATGGTGAGGGCTTTGCTGGCACTCCTGCGCCTTCGTGCACATCCATCAAAGAGTGAGCCCCACAAAGCAAGGAGAATCTTGCCTGCACAAAGGGTGCGCACAATTCCGTGTGCTCTGATGAACCAGCTCCTCTGAGATGCTGATGGAGGAGAGGGCAAAAGAGAGTGGCAGGATTCAGAAGGGCCATAAGGCGATTGTCCCAGACTCACCACCCACTGCTGCCCCTGCCCCAAACAGACCACATGGCGGGAATGCCTAGGGCTTGAAAGGGGAAGCTTTCAGCTTATGTGGGGCACCTAAAGCTCCACGGGCTGCAGGGGAGAAAAGAAAACAGGCTCTCGAGACCATGATGGCACCCTGATGGAGCAGCCCAAGGCCCAGCAGCTCCAGCACTCCATCAGCTGCCCGCGGGATTCTGTGAGCAGGGAACTGGATCCCACAAGCACCTTCTTGGCCAAATTCCCCTGCCTTTGTCCACAGGTCCACATCCACTCGCCAAACAAAATGTTCTGAAACCGGTTTTTCTCAACATGAAATGGAACCAATATGCTGCGCAGAAGGCAAGCGTCACAGCGAAATCAGCAAAGCAAAGTGAACTGTGGATGAGAGGGATGCCAGCATGCTGAACCCTAAAAATGGTGTGTGCTTCCGGGTATTGTCATTTTTTGTTGGACAACAACACCATAAGGAAGTATGTGCTACTATGATCACACTTTTACGAATATTTTGTAGCTGTTGGGAAAACTTTTGAGATATTTGCACTACACATAAAATCACCATGGATTAGTCTTTTCGTTCTCTTTACTAAATATGAGACATTCTGGGTGTTTGTGGAGGAAGCGTGTATGTTGGGAAGTAAAATGGGTCAAACAAACATGCTAAATATTATTTAGAGCCTTGGAAAATTGTCTAGTACATTTCCCAGTTCTACTTTTTCCAGAAAACTCACATCACAGTTTTCTGGACAAACATAAATGCTGCTGCAGCTGTAACCATCGGAAGACACCACTGGTTTGCGATGATGTGCAATACAACCTAGACACTATTACAAACCTCTTGAAACCAGCTTGACTCCAAAGCAGATTCAGCTCTGTATAAAAGATAACGGGACAGCTGCACCACAGTGAGCTAGGGGCTGATGGCGGTTGTACTTGAGCACACATCTGCAGAGTACCTGGCTGAGGAAGGCTTGAGGAACTTGAAGGCTGCAACCCTAAATATGTTTAGTAGGGATAAATTGAAAGCAAATGGGCCTTTTCTTTTCCTGCAAAAATAGGTCGTGCAGACGAGCCTTGTGGAATTCTGTGACAAGGCTTGAGCTGGCTAGACAGAGGGGAAGCGGTGGATGTGGTTTACCTGGATTCTGGCAAGACCTGTGACAAGGTGCTGCATGATATCCCGGCTGGGAAACTGATGAGCTTTGGGATAGACCGAGGCACTGTCCACTGGATTAGGGCATGGCTGACGGACCACAAACAGAGGGTGACTATCAGTGGGAGTCATCAGGATGACAGCTGGGGACCAGTGGAGTCCCCCGGGGCTCAGTTCTGGGACTGATTCTGTTCAACCTCTTTATCCATGACCTGGAGGAGAGGGTAACCAGTCTCCTGACCATATCTGCAGACGACACCAAAGTGAGGGCAGTGACCACAACTATGGACCAGGCACTCAGATCCAAAAGAATTTGGGCAGACTGTGGAAGTGGGGGTGGGGGACAGGGTGGTGTTCCATACAGAAAAGTGCAGAGTCCTTGCGAATCAGGAAGATCCGCCGTAGGTGCAGGATGGGGGACCAGTGGCTGGAGAGCAGCACTTGTGAAAGGGACTTGGAGGTACTTGTTGAAAGCAGCCTAAACATGAGCCAGGCATGCGTGATGTGGCAACTAAGAGGATGAACGTCACCCTTGGATGTATAGCCAGAAGCGTGGCTCCCAGATCGAGGGAGGTGCTGGTGCCACTGGGTAAGACTCTGGTGCGCCCACAGCTGGAGTGCTGCGTCCAGTTCTGGGCTCCACATTGCAAGAGGGACATTGCAAGGTTAGAAGCGGTTCAGCGCAGGGTCACGAGGATGGTGGCTGGATTGTGGGGGGCACCATAGGAGAAGAGGTTGCGGGAACTGGGACTTTTCAGCTTGGAGAAGAGGAGATTCTGAGGGGATCCTACAGGGCATACAGGCATGCAGAGGGTTGTGACCTGTTCTCCCCTGTGGTGGAAGAAAGGAGGAGATCTAGGATATGGAATGGGTTTCCAGGGGAGGTGGTGGGGGCCCCATCAGGCAGGATGTTCAAGGAAGGATTGGGCAACCACATGTTGCGCATTATGTGTGCAGCTGGCTTATGCCGGGGGTCAGACTAGATGGTTCAGGAGGCCCCTTCTGACTTGCTATGTTTCTGTGCTTTGAAAACCAAGTCTGTCATGCTTTGGGCACATCATGAGAAGGCCAGGCTCACCGGAGAAAACCATCATGCTAGGAAAAGTTAAAGGCAGAAGAAGAAAGAGAAGAACAGATATGAGATGGGCAGACTCCATCAAGAAAGCCCCAGCCTTGGACTTGGAGCGCACTGGACAGTTTGCAAGGCTTTCATTCATGGGGTCACCATAAGGCGAAGGCAATTGAAGGCACATAACAAGAAGGGAACTGAACACCGTTGAACATGGCAGGACTGGCCTTTGAATAAACAGGCACAGAGTGCACTAACGGGCTGCAGTCCTAGGCACAGAGAATAAGCCCCATCGAACACTGTGGGGTCTCCCGTGGGAGCTCTGGCTCACGTTGCACGTGGCCAGGATGGTCCAAAAGGCAGTGCCCAAACAGTGTTTCTCCTGGATGTAAATATCTCTACTGTGTAGATGGGCAAGCATCCTAAATATCCACCATTTGAGTCAAAAGGGGTAAAGCAGTAGAACAAGATCACTCCTGAGGGCTCCTGGCAAAGCACAGCATTATTTCCTTGTTTTTTAAAAGCATCGTCCCATTTCTTTGGCCAACAAGAAAGTCCAGATTAAAAGTGAAAGCATAGCAGAAAAATAAATCAAACAAAAATACAGCAATGAAAGGAATTAACCGCACCAACCAATTTAAGCCGCCACCCCTGTCACACACACAGACTTAAGCAATAGACTAGTTTATATGCCAAAGTCCTGTCTGAATGAAACCATCTTTTTCCTGCTGGTGGGAGGACAACAGAGACGGAGCCAACCTGGCCCTCTCCAGCAAGGAGCTGCAAGGCCTGGAGTGTTAGCCCAGAAGTCCCTCTCTTGGGACCCACCAAGCATGCCTTTGATGGCAGCAATACCAAGAGAAGTCTCCCCACCCCGGAGGACTTGGCGGGCTCAAATGAGAGCCAAGAGAGAAGGAAGATGGGACCACCACAATCGAGCAGTCCCTGGGTCTGGAAGGAAACCTGTCACAGCAAGTGTAATCTGCATCTCCCCCTTGCAATGCTTGACCATGCACATCTCCCATGTGCCACACAGCTCATTCTTTTCTATGAACTGTTAAATTATTTATTGAATTTTAAAGTTTTTAGCCGAGATGCACTGGGGGGCGGTTTAATGAAATTTTTGGATTTTGATATGTTGTAAGCCGCCCCAAGGCTTTGTTGCGATGGGGCGGCATTAAAATGGTTTAAACAAATAAATAAGAACAGCCTGCCTCAAATGCCTTTGTCAGTGAGCCTAGGATCTGGACCAAGGCAAACATGCTGGGGATGAATATAGGATTTTAAATGAGGCTATTAAAAAACGTTGTGCTTGGGACCTCCTTAAAAAGTTGTCCTCATTTTTTGAGGAGGTTTAAAATTAAAACATCAATATTTCCCATCAATTTTTATCCACCTTCAACCATAAGGGCTCCTGGACTTGCCCAGAGCTACTCGTTGAACCGGTCCAGGCCTTTGCTCAGCTCTCTCGTCCCTGCTGCCTTTGACTCGGACATGTCTGCTTCTGCACCTGACGTAACTTTGAGCAGCGGGGGTTGACATGTGTCCTCTTGCACAGAGCGCTGGCCTCTAGCCCTGTCCATTTGAGCACCACAGCTCACCACCTTCCTGGCCCTTCGTCACACTAGCTGGAGCCGAACACCTTGCGGGGAGGGGGGCTACAGGTCGGACACGCCTGAGTTGGATCCTGGGCAACAGAGCAGACAGGCCACTTGCTTGGCCCCCACCCTCTATCTGACGGTGCCAAGTGCATTATATTTCTATCTGCATTATAACAGTGACTTCCAAATTTGCACCTGCGCATGGCAATGGTGTGGGCACAGGTACAAGCGGTCTGCAAAGCACCACTGTCTTTCGCCCTCTTTTTTTGTGATGCGGTTCCTCATTTGGGGCATAAGTGGCCATCCCAGCGGGGGCCAAGGGCCCCACACCGGCAGCTGAGCTGTGTCCCTCAAGCTTTCACCCACCCCCTTCTGGCTGGTTGAGGCTAGGATGACCAGTCAGACCAGACCAGGGGGCCAATTCCCTGTCAGGGACAAGGAAGGAGCAGCCGGCTGACCACAGGGCCACTGTGTGGTGGCATCCAAAGTGCCCAAAGACCTGGGGAGGGCCAGGCTCAGGTCTCCACCTGGTCCCCACGCTTGTTGGCCGACACCAGGCTGCTGCAGCCCCCCAGCCCATCCAACCTGACCCATGCGCTGGGAGGACAGGGAGAGCATGGTGTGGGCAGAGCCACAGACAGCTCCTTGGGGGAACTGCAGGGCAATAGGGGCATTAAGGAAGCACTCTCTGCCACAGGAAAGGTGGCCAGGAGATGCCAGTGAGGGCAAGCAGCCCACTGGGAGCATCTTTCCAGAGGCACAGGGGGCTTCCTTCCGTGGAGCCTGGAGCCCTGGCTCTGAGCCGTGCCTACGCGGCCACACAGCAAAGGAGCCAAGAGTGAGGCCTGCAGACCCATAGCAGGTGCTGCCAGGAAAAGCAAAGCATGAAGGAGGCAGCCAGCCGGAATGCAGAGCAGAGCAGCTTGTCCACGGCACGCACACAGAGCAGCCACCAGGCTTAGGACAAGCGCCACAAACCAGCTTCCCAGCCCTCTCAGCTTGCATGTCTATTCCAATCGATCAATAAAACATGTTTCTAGCCCTCAAGGCTGGACAGATGGGCATTCAAGCACTCAGGCAAAGCCTCTTTGGATCTCCAAGGCAAAAAGGAGGCCCTGGGGCCTCTGAGCCCCACAGCACTCCCTGCCCTGCCCCACAGCGACCAGAATAAATGACACAGATGATGGAGAGTCTTCATGAGAGCTTGCAGAGACTGGCTGTTCTTGCTGGGAATTTTTTTTTTTAAATACGGAGTACACAGAGCACAACAACACATGTGCAGTCTACTGTGTCCTACCAAACCGGTAAGGGTACCCTTCCCCGCTACTCAGCCTGTACGTAAAGCAGGCCCTGCCAAACTGGCAAGAAGCAAGTTCCCGGCTGGAGACGCCTCAGCAAGATGCCCTTGCGGACACATGAGGCTGTCTCCTCCAGCAGGGTCTACTCTGCCTGGTGCTGGCCTCTGCAACAGCCTTCCCCAGCCTGGTGCCCTCCAGTTGTGTGGACTGGAGCATGCTGAGATTCGCAGGCCAACACATCTGGAGGGTGGGGGCTGGGCAAGCTCGCCAGCCTTCCCAGCAGGAGAAGGCAAAGTTGCCCCCGGTGTGCAAAACGCGGAGTCCCACGGAGCCCTGCCTTGCCCCCCCGCACCCTCCCCCAGCTCTCTGCACGCCTCAGCCGCCTTGCATGAAGTTACAACAATGGGACAATTGCCTTGGAGACATCTTCCCAATGGGCCAGAGAACAAGGGTTTTTATAGCTATTTCAGAGGCTCCGAGCGCCATCCGTCATCTTTTCGACATCACCGTGGCCAGGTGGTTCTTTATAATTAAGCATCGTTCTATTATTGTAACACACAGCAGCCCACCGCGAGCCGCCCGCTCAGCATCTTCACGCCCTTCTCCTCAGATGCTCACTGGCACCTCCCTTACAGGAAGGTGGGGAGCTGCCGTCCCATTTTGAAGGCGTTCCTGCTGATGAAGCTGGATTTATTTTAGCCTTCCCAGGGACATGCGTGCCACGGCCCAAGGGCCCGTTTCCCCCACAGTGCACTCCCCATGTCAGGTTCAAACTTTTGCTTGCTGCCGGTGCCACATGCACCCTCCGTCTTCCTTGGACCCCCGGCCGTCCATTGGTGCCGAAGGAAGCTCTTTTTCCTCAGCTTAACTGCCACAAAGGGACACTTTTTCAGTAGGCCGGAAGCTTGGGGAGAGAAGAGTTAATGCTCCGTGCTCACATGATGCAACGCCCCCTCTTTAAAAAAAATCCCCTGTGCATGGCCATTGCACTTAGAAAAAATACCTTCCACTGGTCTCAATGGAAACTTTTCTCCTAGGCTCGCTCGCATGTGGCCATGTGGAACAGCTCAGGAGAAAGCCTCCCGGCCTCCCTTCCCTACCTGCTCACAGACATTGCAACGATTTGTCAATGGAGAGAAGCTCCTGATTTCGGATAATCCAGGTGTGGGAGACGGGAGGGCCGGGCAGCTTAAAGATGGTTTGTTGTGATGTTGATGGGAAATTCATTTGGTTGGCCTGACCATCTGTGAAACGTTAAACTTTTAGAGTACCTTTCTTTAAACGTGCTTATACAAAGAAGCATATGCATGTTTCATGCAGTTGAGTATCCTCTGGGTCTGGGCAATAATCCTGAACCCTCAGACTAGAGAGGAGGAAGCCATCCCAACCCTGTTCAAAATAAATCCAGCCACCAGACAACAGGCGCTGGAGTGTCCACAAGCCTGAGGCATCTGCCGAGGCTGAAATTTCAGCTTCCCTGAGAGTGACTGGGCTGGCGACTTCCACCACAGCCCCCCACATGCAGCCCACAGCTCGGAAGGGAAAGGGTTACTTTGCTGGGCCCATCCTGCCCACAGGCCCCTGCACCCACGAGCCACGCAGCTGCTCAGGGAAACCAGCATGGACGGGATGGTGACGCCTAGTGGCCTGCAGCAGCAGGGGGTTACACCCAACAGCCTTCTGGCCCCTTCCAACTCCACCATGATTCTTGGGCATCGTGCACCTGTTGAATTGCCACTCCTCTCCCAGTCTTGAGCGGCCTGAAACTGATTGCCAGTTGTCACAGCAGTCCTGACCCCATCCCGTCAGGCTCTGGTGCATCTTGGCCAGTGCGCGCGGTTTCTTCCCGCAGCTTCCTTGCGGCGCCCAGGCTTTATCCTTGTCTGAGCAAGCTTGGCTGAGCTGGACTGTAGGGCACCTTCGAGGGCCAATCTGTGCCTGAGCCTGCTTGCACATTCAAGGAGGGGCCCCAGCAGCGCTGGGCAGGGAGCATGCCTCCCACACCACAATCCATGCGCCACGCTGCAGCCACCACTGCATGCCTCTGTCGCACGTGCCTGTCTGCAATCGTTCGCAGCCCCCAGCTCTGGCCGGCAGAACGAGCGGCCCCTCTCCCCTGCTGCCAGTTCCACACTGCCCCGGCTTCCCTGTCCGGGGAGGCACCCTCTGTAACCGTGCAAATCCAGAGAAGGAGAGGGGAAGCGCTGAACTGGCCGTTTTTGCTCCTTGGGACGGAATTAATATCTCCAGCCCCGGGTGTGCGGCAGAGCTTGCCGGCGTGCCGCTTTCATTAAGCAACATAACAGATGTGCCAATAAAGCAGTGTGGTTCCCCCGTGGCCACCGATTGGCTCGCCCCCTTCCCGTTGCACCCTGAACTCCGGGGTCCAAAAGGTGGCTTTTAACAAGAGGTCCTCTGAACGAGCATGCATCAAATAGTCGTTAGGGGGCAAAGAGGCAAATGGGCGAGAGTGGCGGGAGGGTAGACATTCCACGTGGCAGGCCGGGGAGAGGAGGGGAGAAAGATCTGTGCATCTCTTGCCTGCAATTTGCTTCTGGTCAAATTGATCTTTTTAATGAAACACTCCTCCAGGAAAAGGAGAAAACTGCTGAGCCGGCAGTCTCCCTTTCCCCACCCTGCTCCCCAGCGGTGCCCAGCAGCTCCAGAGTGCTAGGACTGTGAGCCTTTCCAGAAGGGCTGTGGTGAATCCCACAGGTGCATATCCGCATCCCTGAAAAAGGAGTGGTTTCTGAGAAGGGCTGGCAGGAGCAGCACACTTCAATGGGGTGCCGCACAGCGGAGGACGTCAGGGCTGGTCCCTGAGGGGGGCATGAGCAGGCAGTTCTGAGGCAAGGAAAGAGAACCATCCGTGCTTCAATTCGCCCTCTTCTGGGCTGCGGCACCTGCTAAGGGTGTCTTGCCCCCTCCCCACAAAATCCCAAACCTGACAAAATATCACAGGAATTTCAAAAGGGAAAATGGTTGTTGCCATCAGGTTGGCAGTATAATGGGGCTGAGGATAATAACAACTTATTTATTTATTGCATCTTATATGGCCCAAGAGCTGTGGCTCTCTAAGCGGTTAACAGAAGTTAAAATTAAGCAGATGTTTAAAAGCCAGAGACATGCACATTAGTTTAAAAGAATTAAAAAGCAAATAGAACCATAACAGCAACTGTAATCACAGTTGCAATTATTACTACTACTATGGACCCAGTGACAAAACGTTTGTTTTGGATTCCAGCTAGCCAGCTGTGCTCAAGATATTCTGTTCCGTTCCCTTCTTCCTGCCCTCGCCCACAAACAAAGTCATACACGTGTCAGCCACTCCAGCGGTGCTACACAGCCCTCAGTGGGCTCTTCTTGGGGTCCCCCCATGCTCTGGCAACAGCAAGGACTGTTGTTCAGAGAAGCAGGCGGCTCGCTAGTTCACCAGGTCAACAATCTGGCACCATCCATCCATGTGCTGGGGTCTTTCACCAGGATACTGGGGCTTGCGCCAGGCATGGGAAGGGGACTCCAGCATGCTCTTTGCTGTGGGCAGCAAATGTCTTGGGCTGGCCCAGCCGTGCCAAGTGCCCCATCCCCACGTGGAGGTCCTCTGTGGCAGAAGAAAAGCACTCCAGTTGCCAGATCAACAACACTCCCCCCCACCCCCCGACCCCACAAGGAAGCGGCAGAGATGCCAGGAAAATCTTTGGTGGGTTCTTGGCGTGCCTCACAAGCTCTCCAGGCAGAACCAAGTAGGAAAAGCGTGAAATAAAAGCAATACATTTCTGTCCCAAATTGGGTGGTTCACATGGTCCCCCCCATGCCACTTTTTGCTCACAAGAGCCCTGTGAGGTTGGTCAGACTGAGCGCCAGGGAATGGCCCAAAGCCACCCAGGCCAGCGCACTCCCCTGACAACACATGGGCCTTCTCGGGTTCTATTACCATGGCTTCCCTCAGAGGAGCCTGTGGCCCTCCAACTTGTGGGGCTCTGATTCCCCTCAGCCCAGCCAGCATGGCCAATGGTTGGGGATGATGGGAGGGGTAACACTGGGGCAGCCTTGGGTTCATCATCCCGGACTTGAAGTGTGGCTGCCAAACACAAACACATTTGTGCCAAATGGTCAAAGCCGTTTCACACAAAAGAGAGGGATGGTTGAGGGAGGGCAGGGAGACCCAATTTGCTGCAGCCAATCACAATTCGCCTTGAAAGGGCCGTGGTTTACAGCTGCAGCTGCACCTGGGCCAAACGTTTTCTCCAAGGATGTCCTTTGCAGGGCCCTCTGCTTCTTTCCCCGCAGGGCAAGCGGCACCCGAGATGTCAAGATGACACCGGTGGGGACGATGGGATGAAAAGCCAGGCCCCTTGGGAACCTTGGGAAAGCGCTGCTCCTGCTGGAGTGCTCAGCAAAGATGTCTGGATGCACCAGTGCTCCGTCCACAGGGGGCCCAGAGGATTCTTTTCTCAGCCCTGCCAAACACGGGCTCCCCGCAGTTTGAACTGAACCCCAGTTCCTCCCCGCAGGAGCCCTAAAGCTTCTCTGGCTGACACGAGGCTCCCTCCCCCCCTTTCAAGCAAGAGACACCATGCTCTTCCATCCACACGGACTCCTCATGAGGAGGTCTACAGGGAGGAGAGCCCCATAGCATCCTCTCTGAGATCAAGGAGAACAGCAGTCACAGCAGGAGGCAGAAGCTGGCTTTATCGATTCCCAAATGGCAAGGGTATTTTTGGAAAGGTTGCCACCCTGGGAAGGAGAACAAAGCTTACATTGCAGGTCACGAATGCCACCTTCCTGCTCGTTAGAGGTGCCCAAAAAGGATCCCGTGGGCCCCTGACGTTTAACCGCAGCTCGGCCCGGGGGCTGAATTGACGCAACTGCATGATTGGGTAAGAACAGACCTGGTCAGCAAATGATCCACGGCCCGAAAAGGAGGAGCAACATTCCACGCAGGCATGTAGCAGACTCCGATTATGATGTGCTTTGTACAACTGAAAAGGGTCATTTGGGGGTAACTGGGGTGGATTTTCAAAGCAAATTGCCCAAACTTGGTTGCATGTATTAAATCGGAGATGAGCAACCATTACTTTCCAGAGGGTCCCATCCCTCTCAGAGTGACTGGTCGGGGCTGCATTTTGCTGTTCAGTGGGGCTGAAGCCAGCAAGGCACAACATTGCCTTCGGGGGCTCATCCCTTTTCTCCTTCAGCCACAGAAAGTGTGGGCCACTCAGGCCAAAGGACGGGGCAGATTGCATGGAACGGCATGTTGAAAGCAGTCCACAGAACATGTGAAAACCAGTCCATGTAATATTAGAGGAAAAGGCTTTTTCCCATAGCTGCATGAGATTAACCGCGACGTGATAAACGAAGTTTGGCTTTTATTTTATTTTTACCCCAGCGTGCATTTCTTTACTCTGGACTTCATCTGCATTTTTGCTGCATATTTGTTCACCCGTTCTAAGAAGTCCTTTTGGAGCTCTTTGCAGTTTGCACCAACCCGAATAACTGGGTGTCATTCAGGGTCAAGTCTGACAAAACTGGAGACTATCCAAAAACACGTTGTGAAAGGGAGAAGCAAAGTCCCAGAATGTAAAAAAGGGAGTGCGTGTTTCGTTCCTTGGAGCAGTCCAATGCATTCTGGCCCTATCCCATATATTTCTGGGCAGTTTTCAGAAGGTAAAATGTAACCTGCAGAAATCCCTCCCTGTCCCCAAGAATTGCTGCCATTGTATTTCAGAGTTGTTTGCAAGCTACACTTAAAACTTTCAGCCTCTGAAGAAGGCCACAAATAGGAGGGACGGGGCTGAAGCACACTGGGATACTCCAAGGAAGAAAACATGATTTGTTGCATCCTGGTACTTCGCCTCCTTTCCACTGTGTGCCACCTGGGCTAGCCAGCTGCAAAAGAAAACAGGTATTTGGGACTTTAGTGGTTGCATAGAACAAGCAATGTTGGTAGGCACACATTTGCCGGAACTCCTCCTTCCTGCACCAGCTGATACAGGTGCAGGAATTCTGCCTTCTTTTGCTTCTGGCTTCCCAAGTAATGCATGCAAGTGCCGTCCCTTCAGCACCGCCCCCTCCATTATATGCACGCTCAAATCTCAATAGTGCCGGTCCCAAGCAGCTGCCCTCCCTGCTGGATACTGCCCAGTTGCTGATGCACAAGGGGAGCTGCCCTCTTCGCTCCTCCCTTTCCCTTAGGGGGTGACTCTGCAGAGGGCAAGATGGAGAGCAGGGCCAGGACACCGCCAGCTAAAAGACCGTCCCTCCCCTGCCCTTTCCCCTTTCCAGGCGGTAAGGCCGGTGCTCCAGGAGACTCTTCAGCTGAGAAGCAGGACAAGCATGGCTTTTTAAAATAATACTATTAATACCTGAGCATATGCTTGGTCACAGAGTCCATGCCACATATCCAAAGCGCACCACTCATTTCTGGTGATGCTACAGCTTTGGGCCAAAGCAAATACATTGCAGGCAGCCTGTAGGATGACCAGTTTGCAAGGCCCTTTTTATTCTTCAGTTGACCGTCATAGTTATTCATGTTCTTACTTGTAAAAGCTGAAGTTGTCATGCCACTGATGCTGTTCTTGAGCAGGACTGATAGAACAACTGTTGGGTGCGAGACCAGGATTCTATGAAGCACCCTTCCCCAACCTGGGTCCCCCCAGATGTTTCAGGTTTCAACTCCCATTGGCCCCCAGCCCCAGGGTCTTTAAGTGAGGAATGCTGGAGTGCAGCCCCTGCTCTGTGCAGGACAACAAGAGCTGTGGGGCATTGCTGGCCCTGTGAAGAGACTGCCAGTCTTTGCAGCTAAGGGTTTTCGCGATCTTTGCATGGAAAAGACAAATGTGTCATCCATACCCAAAGGGTTAAACAAGGAATGGCATGTGGCTAAAATGGGAGGACTGACATGAGAGAGCCCGGTAGGTGCAGGAAGGTTTCATTTGCTCTTTCTATGAGTTTGGATTCAGCAGGAATCCGGTGCTCCCTTTGGATCTAGCCTTGAGCATGTTTGGACAGCATGGCCCAGCCAGCCTCGCAGCCCATCTTGCGAGCCACACCAGAGCAGTGCGTTCGCTTTGTGGGCGCCTCCATGCGCCTTCTCTTAACGACTCCCATCAAGTGTGAAACAGCAGGTTGGAGTAGGAAGCCATCTGGGCACAGCTCAGCCACTTGCAGGGACTGGTCACTAGGGAAGCGCCCACCTTTGTATGCACAACATCTTCTGCACTAGGCGTAATGGTCCATTTGGAATTCTGGGAAATAGGCAGCTTCAGCGGGTCCTCATTAGTGTAGGAAGTGATGGAACGATAGGGTCAACCTCTCCCTAAATACAGAACATGAATAATGAGGGCTAGAGGCTTAACAGGAACTGTTAATGGAAACCAAGCCTTGCATGAACCTGAATCCAACATCAGGGACTAAAAGTTCTGTGCAAGCATCATATGGAGAGATCAGCAACCACAGCACACCATGTTTACTTCTGTGTGTGAGCGCGCGCACACACGCGCATGTGTGTTTACCTAAAATAACCCAGTTAAGAGAGATGGAGGGAGAGAAAAAAGCCCCACAGCACAAGGGAATCATAACACCTGCTCTTTGATTTATCACCTTCCCGCTCTCCTCAAAGCCGGCTGCAACCTGGGCGCTCAGTGGAGATGAGCTCTCTAATTAGGTGGAAAAGAGGGGGAGGCACCCAAACTCTGTGTGGGAAGTGCACTCCAAGCCCTGCAGGATCAGCGCTGCCTCTTTTCCCCAGCCCAGGAGTGATGCGAAGTCCTGTGGCCGGCCCGCCCCTCTTTGGCTTTCCTTAATTACTCTTTCTGCTGAAACCAAGAAACCAGAGCCACGCAGTGCTATTAACTCATAGATCATGGATGCTTTGGTGCTCTTTACAAAACAATTAGACGTCGGCTCCTGCAAATGTGGAATCACTCTACATTCCAAACTCCCCGGCATAAGGACTTGCCAGCCATCTCTCCTCTGGAGCTACGTAGGGCTTGATGGATTGTTCCCGCTCCTTTCTGTAGTTGCTTAGAACAGCACTTGCTCATGAAATTCACCAATTCGGATTCATGCTGTGCAGCACCCACATGGACCCAGATTTTGTCTTAACGATACTCAGCACTGATTCCACACATTTTAAAGCACGCCTCCAGAGCATCATGTTCACATGATCCTAGGAAAGCTGTACAGCAATGCCATGAAATAGGCCAGTGCTGGCCCACCCGACGGAGAACAGGAGACCCCGAGCCGCAGAGTCCCCAAAGCGACCTCACAACGACATGGCATGTGCGGGGTCCAAAACACGCATGCACATCCAGCTCACATTCTTGGCCACCGTAACAGACTTCCCTAACCTGGGGACTACAGTTCCCATCATGCTGTCTGGGGAGGGAGAGCGATATAGGCCAACACATCTGGAAGGTGGCCAGCCAGAAGGGAGTGCACTATTTATAAAATCAACTCATTTCCAAAACTGACTCCATACTGCAGGGGCTGAGGTGCCTGCCGGCCTGGTTGTTAAGCTCGGCAGGAGAGGCTCTTCCGAAGTCTGGAGCTGCAATGAGGATGCAACACACCTGCCCAGCACTGGCCAAAGACACCCGAAACTGATCGGGAAAGTATCGCTAATAACGCATAGGCACATCCCTGCACACACTCATATGGGCACATGCATTTAAAGTTCCTGCTGCACGTCACCCGTAGAAGTTGAGGTAGGCTGTGCAACTGTATGGTTCTGTTTCTTTCCGTTTCTTTTTCTGTACATCAAACAAAATTGCATGCGCGCACACACAGACACATCAGAGCGGAGTGAGTCGGAAGGAGCCTCCCAGGCCATCTAGTCTGACCCCCGGCTCCAGCCGGTCCCGCTCACGACATGCCCGCCATGAGCACGCCCAGCTGATCCTTGAACACCTGCAGCAACGTGGCTTCAGCCACACATGTGCACAGCCTGCAGAGCCTCCCGAACTCTGGAACAGGCGCTCTCCAGAGTTGCCACGATCCTCGTTTTTGCAGCCATCAAGAAAGGGGCCAAGAGTCATCTTCTTAACTTGGCTTTTTAAACTGCTACTTTGGCTTTTAAGATCACTTCTAGTGTTTTGTGATCTCTTCACTTGCTTACTTTATCTTCTGAATTTTTGGCAAGCTGCCTTGATTTGTCCAGAAAAGCGCTACAGAAATACCACATCCAAACAAGCAAATAAATGAGTAAATAAATAAGTAATGCTGCTGACTTTTTTAATGAACCACATGAATTAAAGCAAAGAAGCAAGTCATGAAAGCAAGTCAGGAGCAGAGAGCAGCCCTGCTGGATCTGGCCAAGGGGCTGTTTAGGCTGGCATCCTGCTTTCAACTGTGCGCCTCTGGATCCCTCCAGGAACCGGCAAAGCATGGGATAAAGCCGGGCCGGTGCCCCACTGCCCCGCCAAAGGAAGCCGCAGCAGCACAATACACACCTGCCCCAAAATGGCCAGGTTAACACCATTGCAGGACCACTTGGCAGTCGCCAAACGTAAGAGGGCACCAAGTTTAATATGCTGATGCATATGTACAGACCCACAGTTAGAAATGATAGCCATAATTTAAATAGAGTGGATTTCACGGTAATGTGGAAAACTGTGACCCAAGTTCCCCAAACTAGAGCACGTTACACTCTATCTGTTGCCAGCACCAAGTATGCTAAAAGAGAAAGATTTCTTGCATTATTTGCATGGGGTTTATGGTTCTCCTTTGCTAAGTTTTAGGGCTCATCAACACATTTTTGGTTTGTTTTTTTAAAAGCTCTGCAGCCTCTCTTAAGCTTTCCAAAGTACAGCAAAGTCAAAAAGGGAAGCCAATCAGTTAAACAGAAAAATAATTCCAAATGGGCATCTTTAGCAGCAGACACAGACATGATACCCATGGCCAAGAGTCCAAGGTCTGAAGCAAAACAGGTTTTTCAAAATTTAATTGTTGCCCTGGGATAGGGGGCTGCAGAAGAGCTGCATGGCCTAAGAACCCAGTCCCTTTTATAGACGGATTTAAATTTTGCAAGCGCAATGCAGCAAATATTTACCAAACACATTGGCAGTGCACATTTATACGTCTACTCAAAAGTTAGTCCTTCTGAGTTCAATGGTACTTCCTAATTCCCAGGTATTCAAAATACCTGCAAGGTAGACCAGCACAATGATCCCCACAGGGCAGATGGAAGAACAGAGGCTGCGAGAGCAAGACAGAGTAGCTTGCCTAAGCCTCACTTCTTCCCCCTCGAACCCAATTGCAATGTGGTTGGATAAGGGGCTGCTGGCTTGTTAGCACCACTACTGACTGGGACCATACTGCACCCATATTTTATTAGTCACAATGCTCCCAGTCTGTTTCCAAATGTGATTTAATATGCTGGGGTTAAACTGGAATGCCCTCAGGGGCTTGGGGACAGTGACCAGAAAGATCACCTTCTCCCACATGGATCCAGCACTGGACCTCTTCCGAGGGCCCCCACAAAGCCAGCACTAAGGACAGGGCCTTTTGGTAGTGGCCTCTTAGGAAGGAACAATCTCCCCCAAGAGATTCACCTAGCACCATCCTTGCAGTCCTTTTGGCGCCAGGTAAAACACCTTCATGTTCATGGAGGTCTTCCAAATAAGAGGCATCACCTGTGGCTTAAGTCTGTGCTTTCATTCTGGGGTCGCGGTGAATTTTGTTTCCATCCTATCTACATTGCTTTACATTTCTCGACTCAAATTTCATTTCACACATAAATTCTCATGTTTGCCAGTTGTAAACCATCCATAAAACTTTACAATATGGAGCACTAAACACAGTTAGTAAAATCAAGGAAAGGAAAGGAAAGGAAAGGAAAGGAAAGGAAAGGAAAGGAAAGGAAAGGAAAGGAAAGGAAAGGAAAGGAAAGGGGGTTAATCAAGATGAGTAGGATTTTCATTTGGATTTGAAAGTAGCATTTCAAGTTCTTTGCTTAGGCTATGATCTCTTGCCCAAGGGTTTGGGACAGGACAAGCACCAGGACTGAAATAAAACAATGGTTACCTAGGAAGTGTTAGAACTACAGAGATGCCGTCCTTGTTCTTGTGAGGAGCATTTCAGAGATGCTACCAAAGAAACCCAAATTCCAGTAAAAACCAGTTTTTCAAATACATGTCAGGGAGTTCCACAGATGATGTATCTCTCAACAACTAGGTTTGCCTTCTATATTTCATTTTAGTTTTGTCAAGTATTCTTCCACCATCCCTGGAAAAAAACAGTAGCACACTCTGCCTTTTACTAGCTGGAGTGCTTAGCATAAATTAGAAAGCAAAGGGGCACTCAGGAACAGAAATATATTTCCATTAGCTTTCCCAATTGCTATGCAACCATGCAAACTCTCGCCCCTGCTCCTTTTCAGATCTGAACTCCCTTTGGACCAGGTCAGGATCTTCAGGGCTGCACTCCTAGGCATGCTTGCTCCCCGGCAACCCTGCCAAAGCAGAGCAAAGGAAACATGCTCAACATCTCAAGCTGAGCAAGGAGCCCATGGAGGGTGCGTGAGCTCTGAAGTCCATCTCACAGCGCGAAAGAGATAAGACTCTAAATCTCTTGTTTCCTTCAGCGCAATTAAACTAAGCAGCCATTATCCAAACAAGTCCACAGTCTACGTTAACATAAACAGCGCGTGCTCAAGTTTTAAGTAGGCTTTTCACCAGTTACTGCCTTCACTGATCCCAGTTCCTTATTAATGATGCCAAAAGAGACTCGCAGTGAACCAGGAGGGAGCCTGGAGGAACTGCTGTGGTTCCCTTTCCCGCCCAGGGCAGCCTAAGAGCCTGTCAGACCATCTTATTCAAATGTCCAAGCAACTTTTCACACTCGAAGCTGGAAAACACATCCTCTCTTCTGAGAACGGGGCGGGACCTGGGAAAGCGAAGGCATCCTCACTGAGCTGAAGCAGTGCCCGAAAGGGCTGCACTGGGTGGCTCTTTTTCTCTTCAAGGGAAAGCGCGGCGCTAACGTGCAAGTACAAGGAAGGATCCGAACTCGAGAGCAGCCTCCTCATCTGGTGCCCTGCAGATGTGCTGGAGAATGCCAGGAGCTGTAGTCCAGCACAGCCATCAGCCTCTGCCTTCCCAGAGCAGCAAAGCAGGGTCGCTTTCAGAGAGTTCAAGACACAACAAAGCCTCAAGAAAGTGATAAAGATCCTTTCTCTCATATATATATATCGATGCTTCATGTCCTTGGATGAGAGACAGCGAGAATGAGAGAGATGTGGACTGATATAAATCAGAGTTGACTTTGCAAGTCTGAACATTATGAATCACACTTCAACAATAATGCAATGCAATGCAATGCAATGCAATGCAATGCAATGCAATGCAATGCAGAAAGCCAAATGCTTAGAAAGGAAATTGAGATGGATGCAGGGATGACTCGAAGAACTGTGTAAGAAACACTGCCAGGAAGCCCTGGCCCATTTCTATGTTGCTGTTTCTAAGATACCCAGTTCACGCCTAAACAGTTTGGGGGGAAAGCTGCCTGTGATATTTATTTACATTTATACATGTATTTATAGGCTGCCTATAGCTGCCGAGACCTTCCTGGGTGGCGATGCACATGTCCAGCCTTTACAGTCAGCACCCAGGGCTTTGCCCTCTGGTCCACAGGTAGAACAGCAAGGTCAGTGTGAGAGACATCCCCTTGGTGCGGTTGTTGCATCAGCCCTGGAATCTGTTCCCCAGGGAAATCCCTTTGTTTTGGCTGTTAGGAAAACTCAAAAGACTTGTTCTTTAAACTTGAAGTTGCATTTAGGTGCTTTCAATGGATGTTAAGAATGATATTATATGCTACTATTTTATTGGTGCCTTCAATCACTACATATAATCTTGGGATTTTTATGTTGTTTTATGTTGATTTACTATAGCTTGGCTTGAGAGAGTATATGCCCTACAAGAAAGCAACAAGGGTAACAACTGGCAGGTGCTTCCAGATATTCTGGCATGAGGCATGCATGCAAGGGAAGCCTGCTGAAACACAGCCTCTTCCTGTTGCGAGCCAAGCTTTCTCCTTCAATCAGTCAAAAGCCGTGGCTGGTTTTCTTGCAAAACGTTCTTCATTGCTCCCAAGTACAATCACCCAGAATGGGTCTGTCAGCATGCACGGGGAAGTTTGTTGAACCCAGTCTAGTGTTTCCCTCCAGGAATGCTTCTCAGGAGCATTCCTGGGCCCATCCCCTTGAGAGGGGCTCTCTGAAGGCGAGCGCACCCCCCCCACACACACTGTTCCTTCAGTCGGGCCTCCTGCCTCCGCTGACACCAAGCCAACGGAGTCGAGAGCAGGTTTGCTCTCCTCCTCAGAGACGCTTCCCACCAGCTGTGCCTCTTGCTCATTCCCAGAAACCGCCGGGTGTGGCGCACTTCCTGGCCATGAGATAATGGCCCACATGGCGGGCATGTCGTGAGCGGAGCCGGCTGGTGCCGGAGGTCAGACTAGATGGCCCGGGAGACCCCTTCTGACTCGCTCTGTTTCTATGTTTCTATAATCACCTCCACCTCTTTCACCTCAGAATCTTGACCGAGCCCATCCTCCCCAGTCCAACCACAATTTGTTTCACATTCCAGTTCTGAAGACTCATCTGGGATGCAGCCGGCAGCCCATGGGAAGGATTGCCCAAGGCTGCCATCCCCCTCACTTCCTACAGCTCCGTTCAGCTTTCACAGCCAGCTGCAGCCAGTCAACACACACGCCATTCAGGCTGTCTGCCCCCTGCGAATTTGTCCTGGCCTTCTGGAAGGCCACCAAGAAATCGTAGGATCGGGGGTGCCAGAACATATGACAGGTTGCACAAGGGCTGTCTTATGTCTGCCCTGGACCCGTGGCCAGTGAACTTCCCTGAAAATTAGAAGAGCAGGACACAGAAATGGGGAGAGACATTCCAAAATCTTGATCCACTTTCTTCATGTCAGACATCAACATTTTATAAATTTATATTTGGTCTAACTCAAGTCACCCTTTTTTTCCCCTAAACAGTGCCTCCCTTGTTACACTCTTCTCATCTGGAAAGGTACTGTTGCCCCTTCATTATTTTAGGGTGAAAGCTTAGGCATGCTTAGAAAGAAAAAAGAAAAACCCAGCATTCCCCTCCTAACATGGGATTAGAAACATTAAAATATTATTTTAAAAACAGCAAGACCATTTGCATTCCATAATGCATATGAATAAATTTATTATTTCTTTATTTTTATACCCTACCACTTTTCCTGCAAGGAACTCAAGGCTTCTTACACAGGCCCCCAACAACCTTGTGAGGCAGCCTCAGTGCAGAGCCAGTGCCTGGCCCAAAGTCAGCCAATGTGTTTCATGGCCAAGCAGGGACAAGAAATGGATCCCCCAAGCCTCAGTCCAGCACTTTATGCTCCGTGCCACTTGAGCACAGTTTGTCATTTAAGAGAGATAAATTCAGCATTTAAAGCAGATAAAGCTAAAAGCAGAGGTGAGTTTTAAAGCAACAAAACAGATAAAAAATAAGCTTGTGCATGCACCATGTTTACTCCTGCTTTGCTATTCCTGCTCATGCAGGCAAGGATATAAGAAAAGGGCAGTTACAGCCAACTCTGGGATCCTGGTTTGTTGCTTCCAAACAAGCCAGGAGAAAAAGCCAACAATACACCATGACTTGTTATTGATTTATGAATCCTGGCTTGTTGGGATCAACAAACGAGGATCCTGGGTTTGGACATAATTTGGCTTCCTGGTTTGTACATCTGCTTGCAGAAACAGGGAGCACAAAGTGGAAGTAAATGGGTTTGCACATATGAGCCTGTAGCTTATTCAAGGAAACCCAGGATTAGCCAGGAATCCTAGTTTACTGTTATCTATAAATGCAGTGAGAACACAGAAATTCACACTCCCTCTTGATGGAAGGCTAAAAAAAGATTTAGCTAATAAAACGTGTATTGTACTAAAATCGTATCCGGGCACAGACGCCAAACAACTGCCTCCAAGATGTCCGAAAGCAATGCATCACCTGGTATACTTTTGACCCAATTCTTCAGAAGCTCCATTTACAGTGACGAAGGCATTGTTGAGGTCTGCAGTCCGACCCAAGCCAGCTTAGTATAACCACCTGTCTTAACCTGCATGATATATTTTACCTCAGTATTTCAAACCCTGCTCTTAGGTGGCTCATAACAAGAAAAATGTGATTTAAAATTCAACAGCAACAAGAACAAAAAGATACAGCAGAAAAAGAGAAGCTGCACGGTAACAAAGATGAGCGTTAAAACATGAAAAACTTGGGCACTAGCCAATTATTGGCTGTGCTAGTGTTCCCCAGCCTGATGGCTTCCAGATATTTTGGAATACAACTTCCAGCATTCCCAAATGTTGGCTATGTTTGCTGGGACTGAGGGGAACTGACATCCCAAACACCTGGGGGACCAATTTAGGGCATGCTGCTATCAATAATACATAGTTTGCCAAAAAGCCTAAGACAGAGAAATAAGCACCCACATCTTCTGGGACTAGATCCAGTTCTTTTCCACGATAACAGCCTCCATCACACTCTTCCCCAACCAACCGCCTCAGATGTGCTGAACTACAACTCCCATCATCCCCTCCCCCAGCCAGCATGGTGATTGGTCGTGCCTTGCCCGTTAGCCCCCAGCAATTGTTTCTCACCTCAGGAACAGGAGGCGGCACCTGGCTGGCAGGGCAAAAGTCACCAGCTCAGACCCCGACAACGTTCCTGAGAGTGGCACTGTGTCACAGAAGCATTGTCCTGATGTGGAAAGCCATCTGTGCATGCTCAGAGCAATCTCCTGGCCCTTTTACTTGTTCCAAGGCAGCCCCCGGTATTATGCGAGACAAGGGCGTGCTTCCCAGCTCAGGGAGACATCTGGCTAAAACGAGGCAGCGAAAGTGAACAGGATCAGCACTGGCCGTTTGGCTGAAAACGCACCCCAGAGGGCTCTCTCAGGATCACCCAGCTCTGCCTTCGCCTGTGAGGTGCCGTCTTTGGCCGCCCGGTCATGACTCGTGCAAATGCCACACGGCTGCGGCTCCAGCCAGATTCCAGAATGGATTAAAAAGGGGTCAGTCAAAGGAGTCCTGGCTGCTTAGAGTTTGCAGTGCTTAGAAGATTGAAGCGCCCGGTACAAATACTTGAAGGAGTTGCTGCTACTTGCTGGTTCATCCTCAAGGAAAAAGAACTGGGCCTTGCAACATTATGAATGTGAGCCGTTCTCCCCAAATCAAAGTGAAACTTATGTAAAGCTTGCTCAAATGCACCGCTTCCCCACCCTTCTGCTCCTTCCGCCAGGGTCAATATGTAGCCTGGAAGCTTCCTGGGGTCAAGAACTTGCCTGTTTTCTGACGTTGCTTTGTGAAACACGTCGGTGGTAACACGTCGGCATGTCAAGGATGAATGGAAACCATGTGACTCTCCATAACTACAACTCTCATCAGCCTTAGCCAAGGGGAATTGCAGCTCAACAACACTGGGAAGGCCACATGTTCTCAGTTCCAGACATGTATGAACAAGGAAACACCTTGCTTATAAAAGTTCACGGAACTTCACCTTAATTTGGACCCCTGGTGCAATCCAGAGCTGATTTGCTCTCATGCAAACAGCAGCTAAGACCAATTTGCCTTGAGGTCCCAGTCTGGAAAGCCACGGGTCTGTGGAGTACAGATTTTGTTGGACTGCATCAGCTTTGACTGATGGCCAAGCCAGCTGCAGCTGATGAGTTGGAGTCCAGCAATTTCTTGCTGGCCAGAAGGCCTTACCTTCTCCTTGGGTCAGAGGAAGGGCAGCAGCACCGGGGCAGAGAGCAGCGGTGGAGACTGTGGTCATAGGCCCCAGTTTTGGCCAGGGAATCCCAGCCTCCATCCCACACTCATCTGCTCCCATGCGCCTGCAGAGCAACCATCCGCCGGGCTGCATGGGTGCAGCCGGCAAGGCAAAGAAAAACCTTCACTCCACCCAGAGAGCATACAGGGGGAGCCAGGCTAATGCATCCACCGCTCTTCCCCTGGAAGATACATGCTTCGATATAGCCAGGGTGTTTGTGTGGTTAATGACAACCCATCGTTCTGGATAAAACACTCTGCAGTGTGGGGTTCAGAGGGTGGCCTGGACACATCCAAGACTCAAGCGATGCACCTTTGCACTTGCTCGGTCTTTTGGGTGGGTGCCCAGATTTAGGGGCATTGGCATAAATATTTTTAGAAGGCAATTTTTAATATCTACCCCAAGTCTTGGGAGAAGGTAGGGTGTGAGGGATCTGACCATCCTTCTTGCTAAAAAGCCAAAAGTTCCTGTGAAGGAACTGCAGATACAGAAGGCAGCTCTCCATGTTGGCCCAACAACACCAGCTACAAAGCAGCTCCTGGCTGAATGCGACTCAGTGGTGCAAGCTTCCAAGTTACATGGAACTCTTCATCAAGCTAAACTGGAAAGAGAGCTACATTGCTTAGTGAGAAGGTGGCTTATGGTGGTAAATGCTTTCCAGGCCTGACTCACAAGTGCATGAAGTCACACAACCAGTGTGGTATCAGGGAAGGACTTGCCCTTTAGCCACATTTTGGCACTGATCAGGATAAACCAAGCAACCCATGGGGTGCCTGTGCATTTCTGTTTCAACACCCTTTTCCTAAAAAGAGCCGGATGTGGGGTCTAAGAGCAGCATCCCGGGAGGGAGACCCCCCTGAATGTTGGCAACTAACCTGCCATCACATGGTGGCCTTCTCAGCACCTGCTCTTGCCACCCCAAATGTGGCCTTCTAAGCCCAGCCACAGAGCTGGAGTCCCCTCAACTGTTGAGGAGCAGAGCAGTCAGGATTCTGACAGGTGGGTAAAGCCCACTGCAGGAAAGCTGCGGAAGAGGGGAGGCATCCTCTCCCAGGCAGGCGAAGTGGAGCTGAGCATCTTCCCGCCCGGACCTGAGCATCCCTTCAAACAATAAAGGGACCAGGTCCTGATGAAATGGGGGTTGGAGGGATAAGGAATGGGGGCGGAAGGTCGTGTGCTACTATGCAAGGGTTTCGTACTTTGCACTGTTAAATGCCACTCTGGCAAGTGGCATTTAAATCTGCTTTGGCATTTCAGAGCTGTGCAATTGAACACAAACAAGTCTCAAAGACCCACACAAGCTAAAACTGCCACCCCAGCCTACTACCATCCCGATGCTTTGGACTTCAACTCCCATCAACTCTAGCCAGTATCACCAGTGCTCAGAAAAGCTGGGAACCGTCTTCCATAATGCTTGGAAAGGGCCAGGGAAAGCAAGACCGGGGTGGAAGGCTCCTGCTGATCGGCAGCAGCCCTCTCCAATATTCTCAGGTCACTTTCAGGGACAGGGCACTGGTAGGATGACTTGTGAAAATGCCCTTGGATACTTTACTCTCGCCCAAACATACCCCTTTAAAAACTTTCCTTTCCCCTTAAATATGCAGTTTGCGAGAGAGGGCCAAGGACAGGTAGGCAGGTAACGACTGGGGAGCTTTGAACTTCGCAGTCCCTTCCCGAGAAATGACCAAGCGGTCGGCCAATTTCTTGCCATGTTTAATAGGAAATCAGCCCCACGAGTTTTGGAGGACCTTCTCTTAAGCGCGCAGCCCACCCCCATCTTCCCCACTGAGCCTTAATCCGGGACGCCCCTAGATCGTTGCGGGGTGTGGCACGAGCTTCCATATAGCCTGGACTGCCTGATCCTGCCTAATCTTGGAAGCTAAGCAGGATTGGGTCTGGTGGAAATCTGGATGGGTGATTTTGTGACCCACCCAGAGAGCTTTGGCTATGGGTGGTATTGAAATACAATGAATATTCAGTGGACGTTTGCGGGAGAGAAGCAGAGGCACCCTCTGAGCTCCGGGCCTGTCAGAAGGTGGGTCAGCCCGACTGGGATACTCGCGGGGAGGGGGCGTCCCGTGCCCCAGCACGCCCCTTACTTCTGGACAGCTAAAGCCAGCGAGGGACGGGGGCGGCACGGCTGGAGGCGCACCGGCAAGGCGACCTACTCACATGAAGGCGTGATAGATGAACGCCCAGCCGCGGGGTCTCTCCAGCACGTTGTACAGGCAGTTCTGAAGCCGCCGGTAGCGCTTGTGCGACGCGGATCGGGCCCCCGAGCCCCCGCGCGGCGCCGGCAGGGGAGTCCCGAGGAGCCCGAGGCGCCGGGGGCTGCTGCCCGGGGTGGGCAGCTCGCTCTTCTCCGTCTGCACGGCGGTGAGGGCCACGAACTCCTCCCGCTGCGCATCGCCCCCGCCGGGGGGGGCGGCCTGAGGCAGCGCGGAGCGGTCCCCGCCGCGGGTGCCGGCCATGGCGCGAGGGAAGGGCTCGCCCGAGGGCGCTCAGCCGGGCAGCGGCATGGCCGGAGCGAGCCCGGCGCGCCCAGGTGAGGCTCCCCGTCCGCTCCGCTGCGCTCCGCTCCGGCAGCCCGCGCCCCTCGCCTCCGCTCCGCCCGGCGGCGCGGGAGCTCGCCTCTCGCCCGCCCGGCGGCCGGCGGAGGAACTTCGCGGAGCGCCGCGGTGCGGGGCTGGCTGCGCCCGGGCGCACGTGCGGACCGTCCCCAAGAAGCGTCGCCCCTCGCCTGGGCCGGGCGCCTCGTCAGCGTCCTCGGGCCATCCGGGACACTGGAGCGGGGCGGGGGGGCCGCGAAGCGGGGAACCCGAGGAGTCTCTGGGAGACCGGGGATCGCCGCCTCCCTGCCCGGCTCGGTCGGCGCTGCCGCGGCTTCTCCGCCTACGCCCAAGTTTAGAAGAGTTGCAGGTTCTCCGCGGCGGGGCGCTTCGGGGAGCTGGACAGTGTCAACAGCGCGGCCGGGGGGAAGAGAAGCGGCAGCTCCTGGTGCTGGTGGTGCCGCCGCCCGCTCTTCCTCCTCCTCTTTCCTCGGCCCCTCTCCATCCTGCAGGACGTTCCACCTGCCTTTTGCTGCCCCGACTCACATGGCCTCCCCCGCGCTCGCCCCCCGCGCCGCGCGCGCCGCGCCGCCCCGCCCCCGGGCGACTCGCCTTCCCGACGGCGCGACCTCGGGAGAGCCCCGCCTCGCCTCTCCCGCCCGGCGAAAGCGAGCCTATCGCCGCCGCCTCCGGGCCGCTTCGCTCTTCCAGGCGGGCTCGGGCGCGCGTTTTGCAATTCGAGGCCGCCAGCTGCCAGAGCGCCGCAGCCTCCGCCCCCCCTCCCCGGAAGCACCCCCGGGCTGAAGCCGCGCTTTCTTCACCTGCGCACTTACCTGGGAGTAAGGCCCATGGGATTCCGCGGGATCTGAGCCGCCAACTCCCGAAACTTCTTCGGCGACGCCCCCTCCCCGCCTCGGCTCCTGCACTAACCCTCGGAGACCAGCCGGGCCCGCACGCCCCGCTCAAGAAGAGGCAAGCCAGGCTGCCCACCGACCAGAAGAAATCCAGCGCGCGGGGCTTCTAGGCCTCCAGCCGCGGCTTGACGCCCCGAAAGCAGACGGCGAAGATGAGGCAAGGCAGGAGCTGGCACGCCTTGGTGGTCCACGTGAAGTCAAACGACCCCCGCCGCCGCCGCCGCCGCCGCCGCACACGCGCGCTTGGTTTGCGCCCCGCAGCGACGCCTGTCCGAGCCGGGGATGGGTCGGTGCCGTGCGGGAAAGCCGCAGCCTGGCTTTCGACCGTAGCGGAGCGGGCTTTTTGGAGGACTCGCACTGCGGGTCGACTTGGCGGCACGGCACAACCGCTGCAGGGCCTGTCTGCAGACCGCGTGGGCGGCTGCGCCCCCCCCCCCACTCCGTCGCCCGCTTGGGGGGCGTTTGCAAACTCGGGGCGGGAATTTCGGTGGGGGTGCGCGCTTTGATGGCCTGGATAGGGACGGCTGATGGGCAGCGCGTATTTGGGAGGAGCGCGCTTCGATCGGGGGAAGAAAACAATCAAGGGGCGCGTTTTTCCGTGCTTGGGCCTAGAAGCAAAACGCGGGGAAGTTCTGCTTCAAGGGAAGGTCCGGACGGGACCCCTGAGCGTTCCCAGGCCAAAGGCACGGAGCAGCTATTGCGTCTTTCCCTTCTGGACGGATTGCCTGTGAAAAGCCAGGTGGTACGAAAAACGGATAGCCAGCCCCCCTCCGTGATTCTGCAGCTATGACGCACCTGTAGCTTTTCTTTCCCCGGCATGGGCACAAGCAACTTACCAGCAGAGAGCAATGCATGGATAGGAGGGGTTTGAGGGCCAAAGTGGCGCTCTAGCGGTAGCAATCCTACAGGTGCCTTTAGAAAAGTAAACAGCAGCTGCTGACATGAACTGGGGAAAGGGTGTATTACCCTTTTCCTCCATCCATAGTGGTCCCAACCCTGATTGGGGCTCCCACACTTGTTACTAACACTGGTATGAATGGGAGCATCTTGTCCAATAAAAAGCTTCTCTTGACAGAAATAGGGGACGCAGAATCCCCTCCCCAACAAACTAGATTGGGGGAAAGACCTACCCTTCTTACAATCCCTTTAACTCTCTCTCTCTCTCTCTCTCGCTCGCTCGCATACACACACATCCTGCTCTAAAACACTTGTATATACACACTGTTGCTTTTTGAAGCTGTTCACACAGTTGCTAATTATGTGACTCTTGCATTCATTGGTTCGTGTTTATGGGCTGGTTATTACATTCATATACCACGATCTTTGTTCTTGCAAGGGACACGGGGTGACTTACACAGTCCTCCTCTGCAGCATTTTATCTTCACAACAACCCTGCGAGGTAGGCTGAGGTAGACCAAGTCTGTCACATTTAACATTGGAGGCAGCCATTTGAAGGGAGGAAGAAATGAATCCCTTTCACACATGCCCGCCTTGGGGAGCAGCATGGGGTTTGCCCCAGCATCCACCTCATCGGCAGGGCATGTGAAAGGGAAAGCCTTTGCCCCCTCCACCTGATTGTGCTGTGCTTGATATGGGTATTAAAAGGGCCCCGTGAGCAGGTTGCTTTCAAGCCAGGTTCTGGAAGGGCAACAGCTATTGTGCATCAATTGCCTCTGACAGAGAAGCAACAGGAAGCCTCCTCTGATGGCAGGAAACTGGGCTGCGTCAGGAATGATCCAGGCATATCCAGTGCAGACACACTGCAACATCAGCTGACTCCAACCCCATCAGAGAGGATGCCTGGACTGAGGCAACACGCTCAGAGCAGGGAATCCCACAGAGAAGCATTGGGCAGTCTCTGCTGTCTGTGAGTGGCCACTCTGGGCTCTTGGGAGATTTTAGAGATGCCCTCTATTTATTTCTGCTGAGGGTTTTGTTGTGTAAAGCAAATTGAAGTCAAATGGAACACCAATGAGATCAATAGGAAATAAATGCCAGCCAAACCACTGAAGGACCCAAATCTCCATCACTGTTTTAAAAGCAAAACAACGTTTCCCTGTTTAAGGAAGAAAAATGCAAAAGCTTGACATTTAGTGAAACTGTAGCCTAAATCCATGCATGGAATGAATGGATCAGACTACAAAGGAAACCCAATGACCAGGAACTGCAGAAAAATATTTCTATTCTATCTGTTTAATTTGATGAAACGAAGTATTCCCGGTCAGAGAGCCGGCCAGCCAGGTCCCCTTCAGACGACTCCATTCCAGCACCGGCACCCGTTCTCACATCAACAGTCAATCCACATTCTGCAGCAGCTAAGCTTGTTTCCTTCTTTTCTTTCTTTTTTGGAAATGGGGGAATCCCCAGCATAGGATCTTTCACTTAGGAAGTTTTCTTTGTTCCTGTTGCAGCCGCTGTGTGCATTTTGCTGCCATGATCCGCACAGGGATTCCTGAGTTTGCCGTCGCTGCACAACCTTTTCAGCTCACTTTCTCAGAATTCTTCCTGCAGTAACTCAGCCTTCAGAGAGGCATGTTATCCATTTAGAATGGGGTAACATAGAAGCAGAGCGAGTCAGAACGGGCCTCCCGGGCCATCTAGTCTGACCCCCGGCACCAGCCAGCCTCGCTCACGACATGCTCACCATGTGGACGTCCAGCCTATCCTTGAACACTCTCACCAATGGGGCCTCAATGACCTCTCGTGGAAGCCCATTCCACACCCTCGGGGTCCTGACTGTCAGGAAGTGCTTCCTGGCATCCAAATGGAACCTTGGTTCCCTGAGCTTTGCTCCATTGGAGCGCGTCCTGCCTTCCTCTGCAGGGGAGAACAGGCCTCTCCCCATCTCCATGTGACATCCCCTCACATACCTGTATGTTGCCAACATATCCCCTCTGAGTCTCTTTTCCAGGCTGAAGAGAGCCAGTTCCCTCAGTCTCGCCTCATACGGCATCCCCTGCAAACTGGCCACCAACCTTGTGGCCCTACGCTGCACTGACTCTAACCTGGCTATATCCTTTCTGTAAAGTGGGCCCAAAACTGAGCACAATACTCCAGTTGTGGGCACACCAGAGTTGTGTAGAGTGGTACTAATACCTCTCTTGATCTAGAAGCCACACTTCTGGCTATGCAACCAAGGGTGGCATTCGCCCTCTTGACCACCGCATCACACTGCCGGCTCATGTTTAGCCTGCGGTCAACCAGTACCCCGAGGTCCCTTTCACAAGTGCTGCTCTCCAGCCACTTGTCACCTAACCTGTACTTATGACAGCTATTCCTATGCCCCAAGTGCAAGACCTTGCACTTCTCCACATTGAACGCCATCCTGTTGTCTCCTGCCCACTTCCATAGTCTGTCCAGATCCTTTTGGATCTGGAATACCTGCTCCTCAGTTGTGGCCACTGCTCCTGTTTTAGTGTCGTCTGCGAATTTGATCAGCAGACTGTTCACCCCTTCTTCCATGTCGTTAATGAAACGATTAAACAGGATTGGCCCCAGGACAGAGCCCTGGGGGATCCCGCTTGTCACTGGCCGCCATCCCGATGATTCCCCGCTAATGGTTACCTTCTGCTTTCGGTCAGTCAACCATGCCCTAATCCACCGGACAGTGCTTTGGTGTATCCCAAAACTCCTCAGTTTCTCCACCAGGATATCATGGGGCACTTTGTCAAAGGCCTTCCTGAAATCCAGGTATACCACATCCACTGCATCCCCTCCATCTAGCCATCTTGAAACCTTGTCATAGAATTCCACAAGGTTTGTCTGGCAGGACCTGTTTCTGCGGAAGCCGTGTTGTGTGGCTGTCAGCCTCCCTTCCCTATGTAGCATCACTAGATCTCTTTCTATTATGAGCCTTTCCATTGTTTTTCCTACAATGGACGTAAGGCTAACCGGCCTATAATTCCCCATGTCCCTTCGACTACCCTTTTTGAAAATTGGGACCACTGATGCCACCCTCCAGTCCTCTGGAACTTCACCTGTTCTCCACGAGGCCTCAAAAATGGAGGCCAGCGGGCGTGAGAAAACCCCTGCCAACTCTCTTAGTGCTCTCAGGTGTAACCCTTCAGGGCCTGGCGCCTTTGTAACGTCCAATGCCCTGAGGAGCCCCTCGACTTCAAGGGGGGTGACTCTAATCTGTGCCCCTAAATCCCCAGCCTCATCTAATCCTATGCGGATCTCCCCCATCCTGCTTTGGGGAGAACACAGAGGCAAAATAGTCATTTAGCATCTGTGCCTGTTCCCTCATATCAGTCACTGGATCTCCTTCCTCCTTATTTAGTGGTCCCACCACTTGTCTCCCCTTCCTCTTCCTATTTACATGCTGAAAGAAGCCCTTTTTGTTGCTCTTGATATTCTTTGCAAGTCTTAGCTCATAATCAGCCTTAGCCTTGTGAAGAATCCTTCTGCAATGGGCCTCCTCCCGCTGGAATACCCTTTTGTCTATTTCCCCCAGTACCCATTTCCTACAGAGGTTCCTCTTTTGTCTAATCCCTCTAACCACCTCCTTTCGCATCCATGGCGGCACTCTCCTCCGCCCCCCCACCTTACTGACTAGAGGTATCGTCAAGGCTTGCGCCTCCAAAACCTCCCTTTTGAGTGCCATCCCCCCTTCCTCAACTCGATTAACTTCCAGTAACCTATCCCAGGAGACTTTCCCCAGCCTGGCCTTCAGTTGGCCAAAGTTGGCCCTCTTGATGTCCCAGCTTCTAGTGCTCGCCCTGCTGCACAGCCCCAGTCCCCTGATGTCAAAGCAAAGGATGGAGTGATCACTCGCATCCAGAGCTCCCCTAATCTGTACTTCATCTATCAGCTCCTCCCTATTGGTCAAGACCAAGTCAAGAATGTTTCTCCCCTTCATTGCCTCTCGGACCCTCTGTGTGAAAAACCCACCCTCTATAGCTTCTAGGAAGCGACGTGACCTGGCTGTCACCGCCGAGTGAGTCTCCCAAGTAATATCCGGGAGATTGAAATCCCCCATAATTACTGTGTCTCTCCCCCGAGATATCCTTAGAATCTGGCCTGTCAGGACATCATCCAGGGTCTCAAGTTGACCTGGAGGGCGATAACATACCCCCACTGTCAGGTCTCCTTCCCTGTCAAAACCCCTAAGTTTCACCCAGACTGCCTCTACCGAATCCCCATCTGTGCTGCACTCTATCTCACTGCATCCTATCCCTTCCCTGACATATAAAGCCACACCCCCACCTCTCTTTCCCTTCCTGTCCTTTCTAAAAGGTGATACCCCTCTATGTTCACATTCCAGACTTGCCTTTCATCCCACCACGTTTCTGTGATTCCACAAAGGCTGAGAAATCACCCAATTAGAGGCAGCTGGGGAAAGGGGCAGGCCCTGCCCTTGCCCTCTGAGTGCCTATTTGGTTCACCCTCCTTTGCTATAGCCACTGGAACTGCTTCCCTAGTTATGGATGGATCCCAAGAGCGGTTGGGTCTCCCCTCAAAATGGGCTACAGTTCATTCAAATGCCCCCTGGGGATCCAACTTGTTCAAAGCCGCAAGGAACAAGGAGGATGAAAATTGAACGCTCGTGCATTAGTGAATTGTTTAAGTGTGGTTGAGGGGCCTGGCATCGGTGCCCGGGCTCGGGAGCATTGCTGTGCTCAGGAGGCACTTAGAAACACAGGCCATCAAGGCATCAATTAGTTATACCGCTGCTCCCAGCATCCTCCTCCCAGCAGCGACTAGGAAAAGTGGGGGCAGAGGAAATCTCCTTGCACCCAGAAGAAGAGAGACCAGTGGTGGTGGTGGGGCAGGTGACAGACATATGCTCCCGTTGCCCTGTTTATGAGGGGCAATTCATAGTTTCTGGCTTATATCCCCACAGGTAGGTCCACAATGCTGCTTGGCTCATTTCTTCACTGAATTGTTTGGCCTTTTGGACACAGCAAATGCCCATGCGTTTTCATTTGCTAAATGTTTAAACTTAGATTCATGTTTTATTGTACAATGCAAAAACAACCAAACTGCACCCTCATAATGTTTTTTAAAAAAGTAAATAGTATTTAAGAAGAGAGAAAGATCCGCAGCACTAATTACATGCATGTTCTATATCCCTATCTGTTAGTATATAACAGAGCATGCTGTTACAAAAAAATAACTTGCTAAACTTGTCCTGCTTCAGAGCTCGGCTCCTGCCTGAAGATCTCCAGCAGTTAAACGACTGTGTGGGTAGGAGGCCTTTTGTCCAGGAGAAGGCAGTTTGCGCTATCCAGATGCTGCACAGCAGCAGCCAGCATCGGCATGGGGGTTGGTGGCCCAACAACCTCTGGAGGGTCACAAGTGGCACACTCCTCTAGACCAGCATCATGGTGCCCCCCCCCACTAGTTCTGGATTACACTCCCCATAATCCATTACAATTGGCCATGTAGGCTGAGACTGATGGGACTCATAGCCCAACACAGCTGGAGGGCATTGGCAGAGTAGCCTGCTCTAGTGCGCATGTGCGTGAACATCATAGATCAGGTGCATTCTGGGAGAACAGTGGTTGTATGGCTTTGCTTTGCCTTTTGCCTTTAGCCTTAGAGCACATTTTGCTGTGTTATTTATAGTTGCCCTGTGCTGTTTATTCCCTAGACTGAAGTTGGGTTTCTTTCTGTTATATTATGGATTTCCACATTGTGTAAGTTGCTTCAAGGCAGCCCTTTGCCATAGGAAATGAAGATGATGAAGGCAACGGTGGTGAAGGGCATCATACCAATGCGCCACGCAGAGCGCAACCTGTGATGCTGCATGTCTTTTAGGCATCCCTGAGGTTCTCTTTCCAGTTGGGGCAGCCTAATGCCAAGCAAAGATGCTGCTATAATACCCTGGAGTGGGGACATTCTAGGGCAGGTGGGGCCCAGTCCAGCTTCCCCCAAATCCAGGCAGTGCCTGAGCCCCTCTCCTCGCAAGGAGGTGAACCCTTTTGCATGGCTGAGGCTGGCCACCTACGTGCATTGGAAGGTAAGGAGACTGCAGAAGAAGCCCTCACCTCTGTCCCTCCCATGCCCAGCCAGCCACCCACTTTCTTGCAAGTTCCAAGATTTGCAAACAGCTTCATTAAAGTTGCACCCTTGAATGTCTATTCTGTCTTTTCACCAAAACTTAAACCTGCTGGCAGTAAAATCCAGATTAAAAATAAAACCTTACTCAAAATGCCAATTTAAAATTATAAACAAAAATTAAACAATGACAGAAATAATCATTGTCAAATAACTAAAAGTCCCTTTAACTGCTGCACATATGTCAGAGGCTTACCTGGATGAAAACATTTTTCCACCCAGTGGAAGGGTAACAGAGATGGGGCCAAGGGACATTTCCTAGCAGGAAGTTCCAGAGACCAGGAGCAGACACTGAGAAGGCCTGCCTTTCCCCCCTTCAAACTTGCCTCTGATGGTGGCAGTACTCAGAGAAATGAGTCACAGAAATACAGAAACAGAGCGAGTCAGAAGCGGACTCCCGGGCCATCTAGACTGACCCCCAGCTCTAGCCATCTCCACTCACAACATGCCCACCATGTGCATGTCCAGGCTATCTTTGAACACCTGCACTGATGGGGCCTCAACCACCTCCCATGGAAGCCCATTCCACACCCTCGGGCCCTGACTGTCAGGAAGAGCTTCCTGGCATCCA
The DNA here is from genome assembly GCA_023646645.1 of Varanus salvator macromaculatus. Taxonomy (NCBI): domain Eukaryota; kingdom Metazoa; phylum Chordata; class Lepidosauria; order Squamata; family Varanidae; genus Varanus; species Varanus salvator. The sequence goes on along the minus strand of JAIXND010000624.1, from coordinate 11,989,339 downwards.
CATGGAACCTGGGTTCCCTGAGCTTCACTCTGTTGGATGGAGTCCCCCTGAGATCTTAAACGCAGACAGGCTGGCTTTGACAGAGGATGTTCTTTCTGGTAGCCTAGTGATTCCAAGCTATATAGAGTTTTCCAACACTAGCATCACTTTGAAGTGGGCCCAGAAATGGACCACAAGCCAGTGAAGTTATGGTAACAAGGGAGTCATGTGCCCCTTGCAGCTGACCCTGATCAGCAGTCAGTCCACAGCATTTGGGACAAAATGAGTTTGCAGTCACTTTTCAAAGGCAGTCCCATCAACCGAAGGAAAAGACACCTCAGCAAAGACAAAAATAGAGTTGTGAGCCCTGGCTTGAGAAGTGGGGTGCTTCACAACAGCATGCCCCTATTTCCATTTTTCTACTTTACTTTAGGATTCCAATCCCCCATGATGATAAAGACATCATTTTTGGTGCTATTTCTAGAAGGTGTAGTAGACCAAAAGGTAACCGGAATAACAGGCAAGTTTGGCCTTGGAGTACGAAATGAATTAGGGCACAGGCTGGTAGAATTTTGTCAAGAGAATACGATGGTCATAGCAAACTCTCTTTTCCAACAACCCAAGAGATGACCATACACATGGACATCACCAGATGGTCAACACAGAAATCAGATTGACTACATGCTCTGCAGCCAAAGATGGAGACGCTCTATACAGTCAGTAAAAACTAGACCAGGAGCTGACTGTGGCTCCGATCATGAGCTACTCGTTGCAAAATTTAAGCTTAAATTGAAGAAAGTAGGGAAAAGCACTAGGCCACTCAGGTATGACCTAAATCATATCCCTGATGAATATACAGTGGAGGTGACAAATAGATTTAAGGAATTAGATCTGATAGACAGAGTGCCTGAAGAACTATGGACGGAGGTTCGCAACATTGTACAAGAGGTAGCAACTAAAACCATCCCAAAGAAAAAGAAATGCAAGAAAGCAAAATGGCTGTCTGAGGAAGCTTTACAAATAGCTGAGGAAAGAAGGGAAGCAAAAGACAAGGGAAAAAGAGAAAGATACACCCAATTGAATGCAGAATTCCAAAGAATAGCTAGAAGAGATAAGAATGCCTTCTTAAATGAACAGTACAAAGAAACAGAAGAAAACAATAGAATAGGGAGGACCAGAGATCTCTTCAAGAAAATTGGAGATATGAAGGGAACATTTCATGCAAAGATGGGCATGATAAAGGACCAAAATGGCAGGGATCTAACAGAGGCAGAAGAGATTAAGAGGTGGCAAGATTACACAGAAGAACTATACAAGAAAGATCTTAACGTCCCTGTTAACCACGATGGGGTGGTCACTGACCTCGAGCCAGACATCCTGGAATGTGAAATCAAATGGGCCTTAGGAAGTCTGAGCAACAACAAAGCTAGTGGAGGTGACAGCATTCCAGCTGAGCTATTCAAAATCTTAAAAGACGATGCAGTAAAAGTGCTACACTCAATATGCCAGCAAATTGGGAAAACTCAGCAGTGGCCACAGGATTGGAAAAGGTCAGTTTACATTCCGATCCCCAAGAAGGGCAATGCCAAAGAATGTTCAAACTACCGCACCATTGCACTCATTTCACATGCTAGCAAAGTGATGCTCAAAATCCTACAAGCTAGGCTCCAGCAGTATGTGGACCGAGAACTACCAGAAGTACAGGCAGGATTTCGAAGAGGCAGAGGAACTAGAGATCAAATTGCCAACATATGCTGGATCATGGAGAAAGCTAGGGAGTTCCAGAAAAACTTCTACTTCTGCTTCATTGACTATGCTAAAGCCTTTGATTGTGTTGTTGTTGTTGTTAGTTGCAAAGTTGTGTCCGACCCATTGTGACTCCATGGACAACATTCCTCCAGGCCTTCCTGTCCTCCACCATCCCCCGAAGTCCACTCAAGCTCACACCAACCGCCTCTGTGACTCCATCCAGCCACCTCATCCTCTGCCGTCCCCTTCTTCTTTTGCCATCTATTGTTCCCAGCATTAGGCTCTTCTCCAGGGAGTCCTCCCATCTCATTAGGTGGCCAAAGTATTTGAGTTTTATCTTCACTATCTGGCCTTCTAAAGAGCAGTCAGGGTTGATCTCCTCTAGGACTGACCGGTTTGATCGCCTTGCAGTCCAAGGGACTCGCAGGAGTCTTCTCCAGCACCACAATTCAAAGCCCTCAATCCTTTTGCGCTCAGCCTTCCTTATGGTCCAGCTTTCACAGCCATACATTGCATCTGGGAAAACCATAGCCTTGACTATATGCACTTTTGTTGGCAGGGTGATGTCTCTGCTTTTTAGTATGCTGTCTAGATTTGCCATAGCTTTCCCCCTCAAGGAGCAAGTGTCTTTTAATTTCTTGGCTGCAGTCCCCATCTGTGGTGATCTTGGAGCCCAGGAAAATAAAATCTGTCACTACCTCCATTTCTTCCCCATCTATTTGCCAGGAAGTGAGAGGACCGGATGCCATGATCTTAGTTTTCTTAATGTTGAGTTTCAAGCCAACTTTTGTGCTCTCCTCCTTCACCTTTTGCGCTCTCCTTCTTGATTGTGTGGATCACAACAATTGTGGCAAGTTCTTAAAGAGATGGGAGTACCAGACCATCTTATTTGTCTCTTGAGAAACCTATATGCGAGTCAAGAAGCAACTGTGAGAACTGGACACGAAACCACTGATTGGTTCAAAATTGAGAAAGGAGTTCAGCAAGGCTGTATACTGTCACCCTGCCTATTTAACTTATATGCAGAGCACATCATGAGAAAGGCGGGGCTGGATGAATCACCAGTTGGAATTAAGATTGCTGGGAGAAATATCAACAACCTCAGATATGCAGATGATACCACTCTCATGGCAGAAAGTGAAGAGGAACTAAAGAGCCTCTTGATGCAGGTGAAGGAGGAGAGTGCAAAAGTTGACTTGAAACTCAACATTAAGAAAACTAAGAACATGGCATCCAGTCTTCTCACTTCCTGGCAAATAGATGGGGAAGAAATGGAGGTAGTGATAGATTTTATTTTCCTTGGCTCCAAGATCACCGCAGACAGGGACTGCAGCTAAGAAATTAAAAGACGCTTGCTCCTGGGGAGTAAAGCTATGGCAAATCTAGACAGCAGACTAAAAAGCAGAGACATCACCCTGCCAACAAAAGTGCATATAGTCAAGGCTATGGTTTTCCCAGTTGCAATGTATGGCTGTGAAAGTTGGATCATAAGGAAGGCCGAAGAATTGAGGCCTTTGAGTTGTGGTGCTGGAGGAGACTCCTGCAAGTTCCTTGGACTGCAAGGAGATCAAACCAGTCAGTGTTAGAGGAGATCAACCCTGACTGCTCTTTAGAAGGCCAGATATTGAAGATGAAACTCAATACTTTGGCCACCTAATGAGAAGGAAGGACTCCCTGGAGAAGAGCCTAATGCTGGGAACAATTGAGGGCAAAAGAAGAAGGGAATGGCAGAGGATGAGGTAGCTAGATGGTGTCACTGAAGCAGTCGGCGTGAACTTAGGTGGACTCCAGGGGATGGTGGAGGATAGAGGGGCCTGGAGGAATGTTGTCCATGGGGTCCCAATGGGTTGGGTGTGACTTCATGACTAACAACAACAATTTCCATTTTTAAAGGGATGCTTCCCTTGAATATGCCCTGCTGATCCCTGAGATCTTCCAGGGAAGTCTTGATGGTCATCCCAGGGCTGACAGGTAATGATACATAACTTGGCCTCGTCAGTGGTGGCACCTTCCCTTTAGAACACTCACCTACCTGTGGTTCAAGAAGCAGAATGGGTGGCAAGTTTCCCATGGATTTCCCATGGATTTAGAAAACACTCCTATTTACACAGGATTCCCTGACCCATGAAGGACCTGTGAAGCTACCACCCTGTTGTCATTATTGCAACATTGCATTTAGCATTTGTCCTTGCATTTTAATGTGACCTGTTTTGGAATATTAATCAGTGCAGAAGCATTGGGCAGCACAACCCTAGGAGTACTGAACAGAGAGGCCGGTTTTTAAGGCTCCCAGCTACACAGTCATAAAATCCTCCAGACCTCATAGTCTGCCCTCGGATCCACCTTTCCCAGTGTGGTCAGTGCAGAAAGAACCGTGTTGGCAGCTTCTCTGAGCTCATAAGCATGACCTTGGAGAGGGGCTCTGGGTGATGCACCCTGGCTGCCCCTCAGCCTTTCTCTGTGCTGCTCTGAAGCGCTGCATGTTGGAGACCCGAAGTGGATGTCCAGGTGCTTGCTGAGCGAGAGAAGCGTGGATGCCAGCTTTGCCCCTGTGGCCTTCTGCCCCCTATAGGATGCCTGGAATTCCCCACATACAGAGGGCTATAGGCATCCCCATCGGATTGCACCCATAATAAATAATCTAGCAAACGAAGTGTGATCAAGCATGGCTGTGGAGCTAAAGTTACGGCACACCCATAGCAAGCCCAACATCTCCTTCACATACATGGTTGTCCTCAGAGAGGAGCGGCACTGAACTCCAACCCAATTCTGATGTGTTTCCAGGCTCAAGGAGGAATGCTGGAGAGTGAAATGAGCGGAAGGAGAAGCAAGGAGCATGGGACTTTGTGCCTGCTGCGATCCACAAGAGAGCAGAGCAATGCAGCTTGTGGTGCTGGGCTGTTTCCTGAAAATGCCACCGCTTGTTCAAATGAGCATTTCTTTCTGGAAGTGTGCAGGCAAGGCCTGCTGGTCTCCAGGCGCCCGAGGATGGGGCCCACAGCACTCTCCCTCTTCCCATCACTAGCAAAACCAGCATCAACTATGCAGAACAACCTTTATGCTTCAGTTCTTTTAAAGTGCATAATTTAAACAGAAATCAACTGGGTGGTGAATTTGCCTGTTCTCTTAAGGCCAGAGCAGCTTTTAGCCATTGACTCACCTTGCTTTTGCCCCAGAATAAACACTCAGATGAAAAATAGCCAGATTATCTTTTCTGCTGTGTGACTCCTTCCCCAGAGAGACCCAAAGCTGATTCGTAAGTCAATTTGGCTGTGGATCTGCACAGTGAATGGTTCCCATGCTTGGCCAACTCTGTGGGGCTGGCAGTGGAGCCAATCTGCCCACTGGGGGAGGAGTGTGTGAGCTGCTCCCCTGACTGACAAGTCCCAGGATGAATATGGAGGGAGCAATGTCTGCAATATATACAAGGCAGGCCTCCCTCCTCAAAGTGGCCCTCTGTTTGGGGGCCTGCCTGTGTGAGCAGGTAACACGGGGGAGAACCCAGCAGGTCGGATACGTGCATTTATGTATAGAGCAATCCTATGCATGTTCAGGGGAGGAATCCCACAACACTCAGCACACTGAAACCCCCAGCACACTGAAACCCCCCACCCTGGGGGTACCAAGGACTTCTTTCTGCTCCCCGCCGCCAGCTTTTCCACCAAGCAAATGGCATTCCAGGTGGACCAGTGCTTGGCCAAAGCTCCTTTCCCAGGCAGCGTTGAAAAGAATGTGCTGCTGAGGTTTGTTGCCAGCAGCTTCCTTCCTCTCCTAAAGCTGCGGGAAGAGTAGCCAGTGTGAAAAGGCACACATTCTCCTCCAGGCAGGCAAACCTGAGTGGTAGGTCACGTGCCACGTCTTTGCCCAGTGTGTGGCAAACAGCTTAGCTTGCCAGTTGCCAGCCCTTGCTTCAGGCAAACCGAAGCACAATTGCGCTTCCAGGTGTGCTTCCCTTGCGAGAGGCACACCTTGTTCCTGTGAGACGCCGAGCCCTTGCAGAGCCTGGTCCTCGAGATGCGTCATTTGCCATTGGGCTGGGGGACATGGACTATGGCGAGCAAGCGCTTTACGACATCCTGCCTAAGGAGGGCTTCTCCTTGCCACCAGCTCCCGAAAAGTCTGGGCCTGCGATGACGAATGGCAGCTATGCTTCAGCTCTCCTCTCCGAGGCCACTCTTGAACCCAGAAACCTTCCTGGATCCATTTGGCAGCTGATAATGCATCCTGATGGTTTGGGTCTTGGTCAAAAGCCAAAGTCTCTAAATCAATATGGCACTAACTTATCCATCAGATCTGTCATGGGTTTCGGGAAGCCAGCCCACACTCCGCTTCTTCACCCACAGCTGCTGCCACAATTTTGGCTGGCTGGGAGGGGCTTGGGAGCTTTCTCCACCTCCCCCCGCCCCCTGCCATGAAACTTTAAAAAGGCTTTCCAAGGCCTGAGCTAATAGGAACAGGGAGTCCTGAGCGAATGCAGCTCGCTGCACTCCCGGGAATTCAGTCTCTGTTCCTGGCTCGACAGTAAGGACAGCAATGGAGTCTGCAGGGTTTCTTGTAAGACTCACTAGGGAGAAACCGAACCTTGGGAGGCTGGCTGATGCACTGATCCTCGTGATTTTGCCCAGGCCTTTTCCCTGCTGTCACTGTGCAAGGGATGGTGCAAGGGATGATGTGCAGCCGCACGGCCAGGGACCGTTGGCGCCGGAATACTGGTGAGCCAGTGGGATGCAGCGCTTAAGGGGCTGGGCCAGGGCTAGGGAGCTCTAAGCTCAGGGCAGGACTCGCAGCCCACCATGCACCCTAGTCTGCCTTGCAGATGTCTTGCAAGGGGAAAAAAGGAGGCCGATTTTGCGTGGTACTCCGAGGAGAGAAGGGTATCTGTGCACAAACAACTGCCGAGCACGCTGGCGGGGCCACCCTGGGACCCCCCGCACAGCCTCTTGACCCGCAGACCAGTGCTCCTGCCATCAATTCCTGGAGAAGTCCTGGAACAAAATATAAAGCAAACTGTCTGCAAAGCCCTGGAGCGCAGTGCAGCGATTACTAGAAGCCAACATGGATCTCTCAAGAACAAATCCTGCCCATGTTAACACTTAGTTTCCATGGGGCTATTCGTTTACTTAGAGATCTGTTGATGAATATTGCCAACACAATTTCACAAAATGAATCTCTTCTTATTAACAACTATACAACAAACAACAGGAGCAATTACAGCAACCGTAAAATGCTACAAGGCGTCTATTCAAGCCTGGGGCCACAGCACTCATGCAGAAGTTGCTTGCAGAACTCCAAAGTTCCTAGTGTCCTTTTGAATCCAAACAAAAATCCAAGATGCTTTCCGCAACTGGGCTGGGTATCCATGACTCAGAAGAATCGGCTCAGCCGGCAGAGTCCTCCATGCCAGCTCAGTTGCATATACGACATGAACTCGCCATGCGGATTCCCCCTCCCAACACAAACGGGTCGCAATTATACCTCGGCCAAGCCGGCAGCCCGCCCTGAGCAGACTAAGCGGCAACAGCAGCTCCGCCCTCTCCAGCTTTCCCACTCTTTGTGATTCAAACTACCTTGCCCACAGCCCTGCTCTCTGTTAGTCCCACCCCTTTGAGCTGAGCCAATACCTCATAAGGGTTACGCCAGACTAATCCAGTTTCATTTTTTGACTGGGAAACCTTCCGTATCGACTGTGGGGATGCTGTGGACATAGTCTACCTCCTTTGACGATGTGCCCCGTGGCATCCTGATTACCAAACCAGCAAGAAGGGGGCTGGGTAGTGCCATCATGAGGTAGATCCGCAATTGGCTGCACAATCAGACACTTGCAGTGCGCATCCATGGCACTTTCTCAAACTGGGGGGAGTGGCAAGTGGGCTGCCACAGGGCTCTGTCCTGGGACTGCGACTCTTCAACATTTTAATTAATGGTTTAGATGAGGAATTGCAAAGAAAGATAATTACATTTCCAGATGACACAAACCTGGGTGGAACAGCAAGTAGCCTGGAAGGGAGAGATAAGATACAGGGTCATCTCCATAGATTGCAATGGGGGACAGAAAACAATAGACTGAGACTCAATAGGGACAAATGTCAAGTCCTCCACTTGGGAACAAATGCATTGCTATAAGATGGGGAACACGTGGCTCAGCAATACTGCAAATGAGAAAGACCTTGCGGTTGTTGTGGATCACAAACTGAATATGAGCCAGCAACATGATGCAGCTGCAAAAAGAGCAACTACTATTTTGGGCTGCATTAACAGAAGCATCACTTTCAAAACACATGAAGTACTAGTTCCCCTATCCTCAGCACTGGTCAGACCTCACCTGGAGTCCTGTGTCCAGTTTTGGGCACCGAAATTTTAAAAAGATGCAGAAAAGCTCAGAAGGGTCCAGAGGAGGGCAAGAAGGACAATTCAGGGGCTGGAGGCAAAGCCCCATGAGGAAAGATCGGGGGAACTGGACATGTTCAGCCTCAGGAAGAGACGACTGAAGGGAGATAGGACAGTGCTCCACAAGTACCTGAAAGGCTGTCACAGGGAGGAAGGTCAAGATCTCTTCTTGTTCATTCTGGATACAGGACATGGAATAGCAGTCTGAAGTTAAAAGAAACCAAATTTAGACTGGACAACAGGAAGGATATCCTGACTGTCAGAGCAGTACAACAGTGGAACCTGTTACCTGGAGAAGTTGTGGGCTGTCCCTTGCTGGAGACATTCGAAAAACATCTGGATGGTCACCTGGGCAAGATGGTTTGACTCGGTGCCCTGCAAGGGGCCTCCTGGCCCCTTCCAACTCCACTACTCCATGATTCTAGTGAGCCTTGGAATGTTTGGAGTTCAGCTCTGAGGCCAGAAAGGAGTTCCCACTTGGGTGCTGCTCCTGCGTTGCTCTCCCCACAATCCACCTGCAGCTGGCATAGAAAAAAATCCCGCCAGCAGCACCCAAGGTTGTAGGAGTGACTTCAAAGAAGGGGTGAAGGGTTGTGCCAGGAGCAGGGAGGGGACGCAGTGGATCCTGGGGGTGCTCCAAATCCCCCAGCCGGAAGCCTGAATTCCGGAAGCCTCCTACATGGCAGGAGGACCACAAGGCCAATCTGCCCCTCTGCCATTGTCCCATCCTGCCCTGGATGGGTTCAGAGGACTAGGGGCCTCCCACTGGCTTGTGCCCAGATGGAAAAGCCTGGGCCACTTCCTCAGAGAGCACGGATGACTGACGTGCACAGGGCTAGTCCAAGCCCAGAGCCAGCTCTGTAAGAGAGAGCCAGCGAGCGAGCGAGCGAGCGAGCGAGCTCTGGGCTCCTTGGGTGCAGCGTTGCATTTTCAAAGGCCCTCTTGCCCAACCTGGTGCCCTCCAGATGTGTTGAACGACAATTGCCGACAATAACTTAGCTGAACGGCCAAGTAAGGTCAAATACTGAGCCAGTGTGAATTGCAGTCTGACACGTCTGCTGGGTGCCAGGCTGGCAAAACCGGTTCTGGGAGGCGGGGGCAGCACAGTGAACAGAAGGGATCCCCACAAGACTCAATGGCAAACTGAGGAAGATGGAGTTGCACGCCTTGCCTGGGTCACGTACAGGTGAGATTAAAGCACCCAGGATCCTGTGATTCTGAGATTTCCCCTGAATCTGGCATCTCAGTTGCCCTGCTGCTTAAGGCGCAGTGGAGGTGATTCCAAGAAAGCCAGGGCCAATATTTTAATATCCGCATTCATTACAGTCCTATTCCTAAATGCATGGTGAAAGCAAACACATTCCCCTAACGATCAGCAACTGAATGATTAAGAGACTTCATTCCATACTGTTTTTAGGGGAAAGAGCTAAAGCTTCACAAAGAGTCTTTGTTTCTCTTCTTTCTCTCTCTGTCTTTCACTCCCCATTCTGGCTTTAGATGCCAGCCAAAAGGCTACAACACATTACATTTTCAAGGCTGTTACGGTTTTGCAAGCTGCACTGTGTTCAGAGGCAGCTCAGTTTGAGCCAAGCTGATCCCCATTCATAAGCAAGCCGTCAGTCAGTATTCCAGGCTCCCTTGAACCCAGCAGCTCCACTTTGACCCAAGGCAAAATCTCATGAGAGTGTAGAAGAGACACTTTGCAAAGGACTCTCAGAGACCTTACTTTAAGTCACTGTGGTTGAGGAGACCTGGGTGAAGAGGAGGCACCCTTCCATCCCATCAGTGGATACAGATGCCACAAAGAATGCCACTGTCGTGTTTAAAAAAAAAAAACAAACCCCTACTGAGATAGAAGACAAAGGCTCATCAGTAAGAGCAGGTCATGCCAAACCTTGCCTCTAACTGGCTACTAATCTGTCAGTGGCAAGCGGCAGTCATAGAATCATAGAAAAGAGGAGTCAGAAGGGGCCACGAAGGCCATCGAGTCCCCTGCACAAAGCCAGCACACGGAGTAAAGCCAGCAGGCCAGCAGGTAGCCTGGGGTTGATGCTGCAGGACCTTGGACAGAGACCAGGTCTGGAAACCATCCGTGGCCTTTGATCTACCTCGCACGCCTGCCTGCCTGGCATAGAACTGAGAGGCCCAGGGAGGGGGTCCCCCAGCCTGGCATCTCCCCGCCCCCCAGCCCAGAGCTCGCTTGTTATCTGCACCAGAGGGTCGATGTCTGGGGGCATGAGGCTGGCTCAGCTCCTGCTGCTTCTCGGGTCCCCGATGAAGGTGAGCTTGGCCAAGCTGTCGCTGTCAGGCAGGTGCAGCGCTGGCCTCAACACCTTTGCCGTGGGCATGGTGTGTCTCCTGGATCAAGCTGTGGTGACATCTGCATTTAGCAGCCACATCTGTTTTTCACTCCAGAGAAGGCACGGGGCTCCCAGCCTGGATCTTAACAACCCCTCTGCCCCCAAGTCCCACGGGAGCATCCCAGGCAGTGGCGAGACACCGATCTGACATAGTCTGCTTGGCCCGGAGTTCTGCCTGCCACTCATGGTGGGGCTCGCAACTCCCAGCATCTGACAGGGCCCTTAGGTGTGGCCGGTCACCGGCTGGATGGTCCTGGCCTCCACAGGCACAGCCACCGCCGCACATGGTCAGAGGCACAGTTAGGCAACCGTAGCCCCTGGGATTTGCAGCTTGGGAACCGGAGCTTTCAGGCAGCCATGTGCACAGCAAGTAGCATGCCCTCCCCCTCCATGCCACATGATGCACGGAATAGGTAGGGGTGGGGGACGGTCTGCCAGCACTCTGCACATGTGCAATTTTGCATTTTAGACACAGATCTTCAGGTCATTGTAGCTGCAGAAATAAAACAGAGTTTGCTTCAAGTTGCTCTGATGTAAAACACATTTACTTGCGAATAAGTTCCATTTTGTTGCAGAAAAGCACAATATCCTGAGATCTTGTATAATAGGACGGCATACAAAAGCTTACACACACACACACACACACACACATATTTGTTGTTGTTGTTAGTCACGAAGTCGAGTCTGACCCATCGCGACCCCATGGACAACATTCCTCCAGGCCTTCCTGTCCTCCACCATCCCCCGAAGTCCACTCAAGCTCACACCAACCGCCTCTGTGACTCCATCCAGCCACCTCATCCACTGCTGTCCCCTTCTTCTTTTGCCATCTATTGTTCCCAGCATTAGGCTCTTCTCTAGGGAGTCCTTCCTTCTCATTAGGTGGCCAAAGTATTTGAGTTTTATCTTCACTATCTAGTCTTCTAAAGAGCAGTCAGGGTTGATCTCCTGTAGGACTGACCGGTTTGATCACCTTGCGGTCCAAGGGACGCGCAGGAGTCTCCTCCAGCACCACAACTCAAAGGCCCCAATCCTTTTGCGCTCAGCCTTCCTTATTGTCCAGCTTTCACAGCCATACATTGCAACTGGGAAAACCATAGCCTTGACTTATACGCACTTTTGTTGGCAGGGTGATGTCTCTGCTTTTTAGTATGCTATCTAGATTTGCCATAGCTTTCCTCCCCAGAAGCAAGCGTCTTTTAATTTCTTGGCTGCAGTCCCCGTTTGCGGTGATCTTGGAGCCCAGGAAAATAAAATCTGTCACTACCTCCATTTCTTCCCCATCTATTTGCCAGGAAGTGAGAGGACCGGATGCCATGATCTTAGTTTTCGTAATGTTGAGTTTCGAGCCAACTTTTGCGCTCTCCTCCTTCACCCGCATCAAGAGGCTCTTTAGTTCCTCTTCACTTTCTGCCCTGAGAGTGGTATCATCTGCATATCTGAGGTTGTTGATATTTCTCCCAGCAATCTTGATTCCAACTGGTGATTCATCTAGTCCTGCCTTTCTCATGATGTGATCTGCATATAAGTTAAATAGGCAGGGTGACAGTATACAGCCTTGCCGAACTCCTTTCTCAATTTTGAACCAATCAGTGGTTCCGTGTCCGGTTCTCACTGTTGCTTCTTGACCTGCATATAGGTTTCTCAAGAGACAAATAAGATGGTCTGGTACTCCCATCTCTTTAAGAACTTGCCACAATTTGTTGTGATCCACACAATCAAAGGCTTTAGCGTAGTCAATGAAGTAGAAGTAGATGTTTTTCTGGAACTCCCTGGCTTTCTCCATGATCCAGCGTATGTTGGCAATTTGATCTCTAGTTCCTCTCCCTCTTCGAAATCCTGCCTGTACTTCTGGTAGTTCTTGGTCCACATACTGCTGGAGCCTAGCTTGTAGGATTTTGAGCATCACTTTGCTAGCATGTGAAATGAGTGCAATGGTGCGGTAGTTTGAACATTCTTTGGCATTGCCCTTCTTGGGGATCGGAATGTAAACTGACCTTTTCCAATCCTGTGGCCACTGTTGAGTTTTCCAAATTTGCTGGCATATTGAGTGTAGCACTTTAACTGCATACATACATACATACATACATACATATATCACCTACATACTTAGGTGTTTTTTTTTAATAGTATCCCTCTGCATGCTCAGCTGGCTGCATCCCAAGTCTAAAATATACCTAAACATGAGAGGGAGAGAGGGAGGGAGGGAGGGAGGGAGGGATCCTGTGGTGAGCAGCATCCTTCCTGGTGGGACTCAGAATCGCCGTAGCGATGCAGGTGCGGACGCTGGGTTGCCACCCGCGGGCTGCAGAGTCCTCAGCTTTGGCCCCAGTGCCCCACCCAGCTGCACCACTGCAGAGGATGCTCTCCAGGGATCGGGGGTCCCAGCTCCTCCCCCAGCATCACTGTGAGCAGAAGGAAGCCCCCCCTGGGGTAAACCTTCCAGGTGGCCTACGAGGCAGTGCACTGCCAGCCACACGCCCACATGGGAGCTGAAGGCTCTGCAGGCCAAGCCCCAGGGGGAAGCTGGAGCCAAAGGAGCAAATCCGTGGACGACGCACCGGGGCAGACCATCACGCTAAGTCTGCCTTCTGCAGCAGAGGAAAAGCTGTTGTCCCAGGAGGGCCACCCCTTCCAAGCGCCACCCATTTATTTTTTTATTTAAAATAGATATCTAGATTTCTCTTTTATAAAGGAGTCAGAGCAGCTTACATCCTCTCCCTCCCGCTGCTCTCAATCACACCCCTGCAACAACAACCCTGTGAGGTAGGCTGGGCTGAGAGGCAGTGCCTGGCCAAAGCCACCCAGTTGGCTCCAGGGCTGAGCAGGGACTCAAACCTGGATTGGCAGAGTCCCAGTCCTGCTGCACCACACTCGCCACGTCCCTGCAGCCATGCAGACTAGTTCACCCCCTTGGGCCCTCTTGAATGCCCCAAAGTCTGAGGTCGACCCTGAGCAAGTGCTGTCCACTTTGACTGGCATGCCATGAAGCAGTGTTCTCACAAGGAGCACCCTTCGGTGCTGTGGCTACAACCCCTATTGACCCAGACAGTGCCCATGCTGGCTGGGGAGGATGGGAGTTGTAATCCCAAACATCGAGAGGGCACCGTGTTGCATGACGGCTGACGGGAGGTGTCCTCAGTGCCAGAGGATGGATGGACAAGCTGTGAAATGCCCCATGAGTGGGGCTCTCCAGCACGGATGTCGCTGGCGGACGCGAGCGCGACTGCAGGCGCCTCTCAGCACCCGCGAGGCTCCTGATTGCGAGTTGACTTTCCAAGACGCTTCCTCAAAGATTGGGGTGCTGGCATGCCACAAGGGAAGTCCTGCCCTGGAGCACCATTTTTGTGGGGGTTAGGGAGAGTTTCTGCTTTGGAGCGTACCTTTGTTTGGATTTCTGCTAAAATGCCCTTTTTTCGCTTTCCTGCTTGGCCGCCTGGGAAATGCGTGCGCTGCTGCAGCCCGTGCCTGCCCCGCGAGGCCCCGTGGTGAGAGTGCCCATGGCGCTTGGAAAGCCAGCTGCGGCCACCGACCCCAGAAGGTTGGACTCTGCTGCTGTAGGGCTTCATGGGGTTCCTTTTGAGAACACGCCCTTTTCAGCCCCACCACTTCCCAGGGCTGGAACTCCTCCCAGTGTCCTAAATGCACAACAAGCCCGAGCCATTCTTCTGAAGGAGGCTTTTCCAAATCCGGCTCCTGGAGATGCCGCCGGCTCGGCGCAGTCCCTGCAGCAGTCCAGCTCTTAGTGCTAGCGCAGGGTTTTCCTCGGCCTGCTGCCCTGGGAAGCGAGCGTTTGCACGGCTTCTCTGCAGCACAGAGTCTGCTCCTTTTAAACGCTGCGCCAGCGAGAGCAGGCAGCGCTGATCACCCGTTCAACCTGCGATCCGTCTCAAGGGAAAACCCTATCACTGAATCATCTGGCAGCCTCCTGCTTGGCTTGGCGTGCATCTATTTGTCTCTCCCACACTTCTTAAAATTGGAATACATTCAAAAACAGCTGAAGGCAATATCTGTGGGCCCCTGAGAAGAAAAGCCCAGAAATGGGAGTGGGCAAAGGACCCCCAAGTAGTTTTGGAACTGTGGGAAGCACTTCACGAGTCATTAGGAGGGGGCAAGCCATATGACCAAAGCAAATGGGCCAGATGCACATTTGGGCCAGATGGGTTGGACAAGCAGCTGTCCAGGCTGGCCCCATTCCAGGTGCTGGAGCCTGAGTGGGGAAGGGCCTTTAGGTGTCTTCTCGAAGAGTGGACATGATGGGGAAAGGCAGCAATGAACATGGGAGTTGTGTGCCTGGGGAGGGAAGCTGGAGAAATCCGCCTTGGCTCCCAGCATTTCTGATTTACACTATTCACATGCAAGCAGGACTCACACATTGTGAGCAGCTTTGTTGTTGTTGTATCACTGAGGGGAGGACCGGGGCCAATCTTCACTTGCACGCAAGCACACTTCCACAAGCATGCACAGGTGCAGAACCGTGCCTGCACACAGGCTCTACATTCTTGGGGAACCCAAAAAAGTCCTAGCCCATCAGTGAGAAGATGATGGAATAACAGATACCTGCCAGACCACAAAACATAGATTGAACGGGTTTAACAAGATCTGCTCACCCCTCCCGAAGGGCACTTCTCTTGGCAGGGCAGTGTCAGGAAATCTCGATTAGCAGGACCGGGAGAATGCATGTTCGGGTTCACTGGAAGATGCTACACTCAGTTTCAGCAACTTATTACCAGGACACCCACATTCCCCTCTCTGACAGAGAAAAAGCAACAGCACTGCCAGGTAGCTGGTATATCAAACTGGCTGCGAGCTTCATTATAGACATCAGGAAAAGCATCATGACCCATCAAAGGCTTGAGTAACAGATAACAAATAAAACAATCAGGAGTTACAGAATTCTAACAGGTTTCAATGTTTTGCTTTTTACAATATGAGATACAAAATTCCTTAAGACAAAGCATGAGCTGGCCAGGTATTTTTATATTGCAAAGGAAGTGCAGCTGCCCCTTTGTTTCCATCTTGTTTCTGCTGGGCAATCAGAAACTTATCTGAGAGCAGGTGGATCATTCACATAGCCTGGGACTGTTTTTCCTTTTCTGGGTGGAGGAGGAACTGGAAAGGGAAAACCCTGCAGACAGGTGGAAAGAGGACAGGTGAGGCTCTTCATATTTTAACCTATGAAACTCATAACTTTTATTAGGGCAACTCCAACAATGGAGAGTTGGAAAACTGCCATCTCACAATGCATGCTTACACAGAAGTAAGCCCAACATTTTCTGCAGGGCTTATTTCTCTACAAGCATGCAAGGATTGCAGCCTAAAGCAAATATGTTTGCTAGAAAGCTTGTATGGCCTTCTGTCCATTCAACTAACACAGTACATCCTCCACTCAAGGAAGCTGAAGCAGGAGACTGGGCACAGAGAGCTCTCTGCTTGCGAGTGCTCGCCCTTTCCCCTCACAGACTACAGTTCCCAGGCTTCCCTGGGGAGAAGATATGACTGCTGAAGCTATTTAAGTCTGCGGCATGTGCAGCCCACAGCTGAGCAAAGCTCTCTCCTGAGGCATTTGTGAGGGGAGCGTGGGGAGAGAAACAGGGATGTGGAATTATCATTAGAACTCCCGCTGCATTTCACCCAAAGCAAAATTCAGTTTGGGAGGGAGAGGGAGAGGGAGAGAGATTGAGGAATTAAGAGCAAAGTCGAGGCATAAGGACTGCAAGAGGATTAAAGAGATTTGGTGGCAGGGGTGCCTCCCACCCTTTAGTTCCATTCAGCCTGCCCTGAAAGGGCAGGCCAGATTTGGGGGGCTCAGCTGTGGCCAAACAACAGTAGGGCAAATGGATTCAAAACGGTGAGGGGGCAGACTCAGCTTTTCTGTCCAGAGATGCATAGCCAGCTTCTGAAGGGTTTGATGGAGCTGGTTGCTGGCCATGCACGGGTGCCTTTCACAGCCATTTGATGTGCAGAAAACGCAACCTTGCCTGGTGTTACAACATTCCAAAACGCTCGCCCAGAACGTGCCCCCCCCACCCCTTCTGGCTTGCCTTCTGCAGTGTGGCTGTCGGGCTGGGTGCCTCCTGGCAGGGCTGGTGCAGAGGCCTGGCTTGGGCTGCAGCTGCACCTCCTCCCCCAGCCGCTCTCCGGGGCCGCGTTCTCGTGGGGGAGAGGCCGCGAGCACCCACCTGCTTTAGGCTCAGGCTCCTCCCGCCAGGAGGTGAGCCTCAGGAGAAAGCTTCTGGAGCGGGAGGGACACCCACGCTGGGGAAGCACCAATGCTGGGGGTGGGGGGCACCTGGGGAACCTGGCAGGGCCGCACTGAGGACCCAGTGAGGGAGACCTGGCTGATAGCGGACATGTCGCTCCCCTGCTTTAAACTCTTGCAGAGAGACCTGTGCTTTAGGCCTGTTACAATTCCTGGGAGGGAAGTGGGCAATAAGGTCAAGCACAATTCCCAAAAGAGGCAGCCAATCTGGGGTCCTCTCAGATGACAAGAGCACTCACAGAGGGGCCTCTGATGAGGAGTGCAGGCCCTTGGCAGGCTGCAGGTAGGAGGCTGGCCCCAGGACCCCGTGCTCCCGAGCTGCTCAGCAGAAACATCCAGTTCCTTGAACTGGCAGCCACGTCTTCCTCCAAAGTTCTCCAGCCGCACATCCTGGGCTCATGAGCCTAATCCTCACACTGTGTACCAGCTAGACCCCGAATCAAGCCTAGAAAGTGGAATAACTGAAGCAGTTTATTGCTTCCTTGCTGTTCCCCCTGAGTTGAAGTTTAGACTGCAAGCTAAAGGGACAAGGGACATCTCCTGAAATCCACAAAACCAATCAGTAGGGAAATTTTGAGGGAAGGTCCAGAAGGATGAATTAAGACAGGAACATTTCTTAAAACAGTTTGGCACATCTCTGCTTTGGTACTTGGTGTTTATCGAAGTCTTTTGTTTTGAGCCAGCTTTCCCAACATCTTGGATTACAGCTCCCATCATTCCCAGGCAGCACTGATGGGGAATGATGGGAATTGCAGTCGAAGACATGGGAAGGGTCCCAGGCTGTGGAAGGTGGTGCTAAGTGGTCAGCAACAAACAGTGGAGCAAGAGGCCTGCTCCGGGAGATAAAAAAAACAACTACCCGGAGCAGGGCCTTCTCTGTGGTGGCGCCCAGATTATGGAATGTGCTCCTTGGAGAGGTGCGCCTGGCGCCAAGTTTATATTCTTTTATTGCTATGGCTTATATTGCTATTTTAAAAATTAATATTTTGTCGTTAACAGTTACTTTTTTGTTTTTGTTTTATATAATTTTATGGAATTTGTTATTGTTTTATTGTTTTTAATTGTATGTGCTGTGAGCCATCCTGAGATGCCGAGGCCTGTGGGGACGGCATATAACAGTTTAAAATAAATAAATAATAAGTAACGTGCTGAATCTCAGGCACCAGGCACATGCGCTTTCTCCTTCCCTTCCGATGCAGCCTTTTTGCTTAGCTAGTCACTGGCAAGGGCAGGGCATGGGAAGAGAAAAAGAGAAAGGCACCCAGCGTTATCTTTAAAACTGACCTCTACCAGCTCACCCTGGAGACGCCTCTCCCTCACAGGGCCCTGCCGAAGCCAGCGAGGCTGCGATGGGACACCTTAACATGTCACCATCGGCAGCCAGAGCTGATGGCAGAGCCTTGAAGACTACACTGGTTAGAGAAAAGAGTACACCATGCCAAATTGCTCCATGTACCCACAACCCGATTCTCTCTTGTTTAGTCAAGAAGAGAAAGAAAGCACCATATTCTGACATTGTAAAAATGACCTACAATTGAGGTTTCTGTTTTTTTTTAAATTGCTTGTTTCCATGGTCCAGGTTGGAGAGAAAAGTGTTTTGAGATGGATTTAGTGCCACTTTGCCAGCCTGGTACTTCTAGTCCAGATGTGTTGGACTGCAATGCCCAACAAGATTGACCATTCACTGGGCTGGCTGAGAGTGATAGGAGTTGCAGTCCAGCGCATCCCAAGGGGAACCAGGTTGGACAAGCCTGCTCTGGCAAATAGCTGGAGCATGAGGAAGACACACAGGTCAAATGCGTGGAGAAGCTGCATGCCCCCACCCCCCGCAGTTCCCCTGTGATGCCGAGACTCCTCTTCCTCGAGAGCACTGCGGCTGGATCATTCCTGCACAAGAAGTCAGCTCCATTCTGCAGTGTTCAGAGGGCCTACCAACCATTCTGGAGGAGGAGAAAGGCGTTTCCAAAATCTTCAGAGCCAGTAGCAAAATCTTTATAAAGGAGCACAGCTACTGAGTGGGCTTGCAAAGCAGTGGTCTGTTGGGGCCAACACCTCTGTGGAAAGCTTAGCTCCCAGGGAGAAGGAGCTGGCATATTCTGGAAGATACTTCTGTGCTGAGCAGGTGCCAGGTGTAGGCACGGTTGGGCACCTGCTCTACACAGGATCCACACCCCGGCAGGGGCCCGACGGCAACTGCTCCCAGGAGCTGCTCCTCTCTTCATCAGCTCAACCTGCCTGGCCCCAGGAGGAGCAGCAGCTGCCCTGGCCTGCCAGCCCCCCTGCTCCCTGCCCGTCAGGCAAGCACACGGACGATGCAGAACAAAGCAGCTGGTGGGCATGACCGGGAGAAGCCAGCCTCAGCGAGGGAAGGGGCTCGTTGAGGGTGGCTCGCCCAGGGTCCTTAGGAGCCTGGCTTGGGCGCTGCTTCTGTGTGCAGGACATTGCAGGAGAGAATGGGGAGTGTGCCATGTGTTCAGTGGGGGTGTGTACAGCCAGGTTTCCGAGGCTCAAGAAACCAGCCCTCATTAGGAGCTTGACAGGGACTGACAGGTGGCACCCAAGCACGCCTCCTCTCTGCTGAACTCCCACAGTAACAGTATCCTAAATTTTCTGCTGAGCAGCGACAGTTACTTCCTTTTCGCAGGTCTTAAATGCCCTGCCCTTGAAACGCCGAATGTCCCCACATGTTTGTTCAACAAGGGGCGGCGCCTCAGTCCTTCCGTCCAGGGACGCATCCTCCCCGCCGAAGCGCCTCCTGCCATCTTGCTCTTCCCGCCCACCTTCATTCAGGATATAATTTCACCTCAGAGAGAGGTGATCTGAGAGGAGGAAACCTGCTGTTCTGTTCAAGCTGCTTGGAATTCTTCTCTGGTTTCCTTTCCAACCAGTATGCCCAGTGAAAAGAGAAAGCGAGACCCCGGTTTGCCCATTTCCACTGTGGCTGGGCTTCTTCCCCAGAGGTTGTCTCTCCTTCCTATTTTTAGAAAGCTCCATTTCCTTGCAGCGTAAACATGCCTGCTATCACTTACCTTTGTGCTTTTCTCAGATCCACCTTTTGTTCTCCTGGGGAAAGGGAAAGCGCTCACATGCACAGACTGCAAGCACATGGCTTTGTGGCCTTCAGCTGCCCAGAGAATGCAGCTTGGTCAGGACAGTCTTCCTATTTGGGGGGGGGGGGGTGGCTGGCTGCCAGACAGACAAAGGGCAAGCAAAGCCCCCCCCCCCCCGATATTGTTACGCCTTTCACAGACCGCCTTGAGTGGGCAGCTCCTCATGCTCGGCCTCCTCACCAGGCCCCACTGGGCCCGACCTCTGCCTCTCACAGCTGCCGTCTACCAAGGAAGGAAAGGGAATGTCGAGAGGTGAAGCAGCTGCGGAGATGCAAGAGGTACCTGAATGAAGCCTCAAGCAAAGCAAAGTAGAAATGGCCCGAAAGTGGTAACTGGGCCCAGAAATGGCACTGCTTCTCCTACACCCCTGCTTTGCGGGCTTAGCAGAACACATAGAACTTGTGCGCATCTATGCCATTGAGTAAGAGTAGCTTAATTGGATTTCCCCACTCCCAGCAGTGAAGCATGGGAAGGGTCCTTCTGAATGGCTTAAGGCTCTCTCCAGAAGTCCATGCAATCCCTACCCCATGTGCTAGCATGTGTCTTGACCACTCAGCTGCACTCAGGCAATTAATGTAAGTCCTTGCCAAGGTGAAGACCTGGGCAAAGGTTCTGAGTTTGCACACCTGTGAACTCTGGTTTCTCAGGTGCAGCTGGGTTCATTTCTTCAGCAGCTACAAGCTGGGTCAACCTCCCTACAAAGAGACTCTTGAACCGGAATACCCCCAGTGGGCACGGCAGAGTGAGAAAGGGCTGCTTGGGGTGCGCATCGCCAGGGGCTGCTGACCGGTCTCCAGGAGAACCAGAGAAGGGTCTTGGCTTGTAGGCCCTCCTCAGACATGGAGATGAAAGAAATGAGGAGGCTTTTCTCGAGGTCAGAGGTGGGAAGGCATTTGCTGAGAATAGCCAAGATGCACCGTTGGTGGGAGGGCACCTACTGAGATGCCCACAAGGCGGAGACAACTCATGCCCCTATGATGCATCATCAGCAGAAGAGAGTGGCCCAGTTGGAGGACTGGCATGCTCACTTTCTGAAGGTCCCTCCCAAAGGGATGGGGCCAAGGAATGCTCATAAGGAGAATACCTGGGTTTGATAGATTGGGTTTAAAAACTGCTCTGTGCATGTTCAGAGACTGATTATAGGTGTTTGTGCATCTGGAAAATGCTTTGTTCAATAAACAACATTTTTCAAGAAAGGTCTGTGGCTTTGAATGTGCGAAGGGAGGAACCCTGGCTCACAACACAATGAGCATCTCACCTGGCCTGTCACTGACTGTGCTCTGGAGAGCCATGGGACAAGGGAGGGAAGTCTGGAACTCAGCAGGGCTGGGATCCAAGGGATCCTTTGGAGCCTCGGGCGGCTGAGGCATCACTGCAGTCGGGCTCCTCAGGTGCCCTGTGCTTGCAGTGGGAGAGAGGTGTGAAGATGCCTCACTGGGAGAGGGTCAGCCAGGATCCTGACAGCCCTGTGTCTGGTCAACCACTGTGAGCGTATGAGAGCTCCCAGGCCCACCCTTTTGGATGGCCCAGTCAGGATTCTCCCTTGCATGGCTAGTGCTTTCCCCTCAGAGCTCCTTCTCACACCTATAGCATGTGTGGCTTCTCTTCCAACCTGCTGGGGTTACTTTGAGGGAATTCTCAGCACCCTCCAAAGCTCCTAATATCCTTGAGGGGAAACCGACTTGCAGAAAGTGGCACAACACCCTTCCCAACCTGGGCTACACATCCCATCATTCCCAGCTAACCATGCAGGTTGAACTCATCTGCAGGGCACCTGGTCAGGGAGAGCTGCAGTACAAGATAACAGCGTAGGCCTAACATCTTTTTAGCTTCTCCGGGCAAGTTCCAAGCTATAAACTTGGCTTGGAAAGAGTGAGCCATTGTCCACTTTACCGGATTCTGAAGGTTAGAACTGACTGACTGCACGCTCGTTTGCCTGACAAAGCCCAGCCACGCAATTACATAAAGTCTAGAGCAGCCACACATCAATGGAAGGGACTGCAAAGGAGGCAAGTCCACGTTCTCTACCAGCCAAGTGACAGAGAGAAGTAAGACAACCTTGTGCCCTCTGGTGGCTAAGAGAACGAGGGTTTCTGGGATGGTCAGGGCTCAACGGATTGCTATGGCAAAGGCAGGAATATAAAAAAGCGCTGCTTTATTTTCGCGCAGATCTTGCCTGCACTGTCTGGGAGAGCTTTGAAAAGATGTCGATAACATTAGAGAGAGCTTAGAAGCCAGAGTGATGGCGGGCATGGGCAGGCGGCAAGATGAGGCTGCACAATCCTGTGTGCCTACTCAGGTGTAAGCCCAGCTGCACTGGATGGAGCTAATTCCTGGGGGTGTGTTGGGTCTCTGCGCTCTGACTCAGACACACAGGCAGGCTGCAAACCTGTAATGCACCTGGCTAGCTTAAGCCATTAAAACTTCCTCGTCAGGTGACACGTCTTGCTTGCTTCTGCAGTTTTTAAGAATATATACAGGTGGCTGTAAACGTGGGTTCTTCTCGGCTGAACACACCCCAGAAACCAGCAGCAGCTTGGGGCAAGGAGGAGTGATTGTGGGCTTCACTGGCTCCCTGCAGGCTGCTGTTTGCGGGGCCAGAATTCCCTATTTGACCTCTCTCTATGTTGTACCATCATCCGATCATGAACCCAGGAAGCTCACTGAAGCACCTGGTTGTCCCTATTACTGTAGGAACATGGGTAAAAGGAGGTATGGAACTGTGGGTTTCCCACCTTGTTTGAGAAGGAGGCTGAGGGGGATAGTGGCTAGAAGAAGGGCCTTCTTGGTGGTTGTGCCCCATCTCTGGAATAGGATCCCCAGAGAGGTGTGCCCGGTGCCACTGCTGCTATCATTTCAGCACCAGGCAAAGACATCTTGATTCTCTGGCTAGCTTAATAGTTGATTTTAGCAGTAACTTGATTTGAATTGACACTCTATCTGGTTTATGGTTGATCTCAGTTTAAATTTATTTATTTATTAAAACATTTATATGCCGCCCCATTGCAACAAAGCCTTGGGGCGGCTTACAACATATTAAAATAACAGTAAAATCATTAGCCTCCTTCATGGATCACTGCCTTGTCGTGGCGAAGGGGCTTGCGTAGCTCAATGAAGCTATGAGCTATGCCGTGCAGGGTCACCCAAGACGGACAGGTCATAGCAGAGAGCTCTGACAAAACGTGATCCACTGGAGAAGGAAATGGCAACCCACTCCAGTATCTTTGCCATGAAAACCCCATGGACATGAAAACCAAAAGGCAAAACGATATGACACCGGAAGATGAGCCCCTCAGGTCGGAAGGTGGCCAATATGCTACTGGGGAAGAGCGGAGGGCTAGTACTAGTAGCGCCAGAAAGAATGAAGCGACCGGGTCAAAGCCGAAAGGACACTCAGTTGCAGATGTATCTGGAGGTGAAAGGAAAGTCCGATGCTGCAAAGATCTTTACTCCATAGGAACCTGGAATGTAAGATCCATGAATCAAGGCAAGCTGGACGTGGTGAAACAAGAGATGACAAGACTGAACATCGACATCTTAAAATCAGTGAACTAAAATGGACAGGAATGGGTGAATTTAGTTCAGATGACCATCAGGTATACTACTGCGGGCAAGAATCCCTCAGAAGAAATGGAGTAGCCTTCATAGTCAATGAAAGAGTAGGGAAAGCAGTACTGGGATACAATCTCCAAAATGACAGAATGATCTCAGTTCGAATCCAAGGCAAACCATTCAACATCACAATAGTCCAAGTCTATGCCCCAACCACTGGTGCTGAAGAGGCTGAAGTTGACCGGTTCTATGAAGGCCTACAACACCTGCTAGTATTAACTCCAAAAAATGATGTCCTTATCATCATGGGGGATTGGAATGCTAAAGTAGGAAGCCAAAAGATAACCAGAATAACAGGCAAGTTTGGCCTTGGAGTACAAAATGAAGCAGGACACAGGCTGGTAGAATTTTGTCAAGAGAATACGATGGTCATAACAAACACTCTTTTCCAACAACCCAAGAGACGTCTCTACACATGGACATCACCAGACGGTCAACACAGAAATCAGATTGACTATGTGCTCTGCAGCCAAAGATGGAGAAGTTCTATACAGTCAGTAAAAACTAGACCAGGAGCTGACTGTGGCTCAGATCATGAGCTTCTGGTGGCAAAATTTAGGCTTAAGTTGAAGAAAGTAGGGAAAAGCACTAGGCCACTCAGGTATGACCTAAATCATATCCCTGATGAATATACAGTGGAGGTGACAAATAGATTTAAGGAATTAGATCTGATAGACAGAGTGCCTGAAGAACTATGGATGGAGGTTCGCAACATTGTACAAGAGGCAGCAACTAAAACCATCCCAAAGAAAAAGAAAGGCAAGAAAGCAAAATGGCTGTCTGAGGAAGCTTTACAAATAGCTGAGGAAAGAAGGGAAGCAAAAAGCAAGGGAGAAAGAGAAAGATACAAACAATTGAATGCTGAATTCCAGAGAACAGCTAGAAGAGATAAGAATGCCTTCCTAAATGAACAGTGCAAAGAAATAGAAGAAAACAATAGAATAGGGAGGACCAGAGATCTCTTCAAGAAAATTAGAGATATGAAGGGAACATTTCATGCAAAGATGGGCATGATAAAGGACCAAAATGGCAGGGACCTAACAGAGGCAGAAGAGATTAAGAAGAGGTGGCAAGATTACACAGAAGAACTATACAAGAAAGAACTTAACGTCCCTGATAACCACGATGGGGTGGTCACTGACCTCGAGCCAGACATCCTGGAATGTGAAGTGAAATGGGCCTTAGGAAGTCTGAGCAACAACAAAGCTAGTGGAGGTGACAGCATTCCAGCTGAGCTATTCAAAATCCTGAAAGACGATGCAGTTAAAGTGCTACACTCAATATGCCCGCAAATTTGGAAAACTCAACAGTGGCCACAGGATTGGAAAAGGTCAGTTTACATTCCGATCCCCAAGAAGGGCAATGCCAAAGAATGTTCAAACTACCGCACCATTGCACTCATTTCACATGCTAGCAAAGTGATGCTCAAAATCCTACAAGCTAGGCTCCAGCAGTAGGTGGACCGAGAACTACCAGAAGTACAGGCAGGATTTCGAAGAGGGAGAGGAACTAGAGATCAAATTGCCAACATACACTGGATCATGGAGAAAGCCAGGGAGTTCCAGAAAAAGATCCACTTCTGCTTCATTGACTACGCTAAAGCCTTCGATTGTGTGGATCACAACAAATTGTGGCAAGTTCTTAAAGAGATGGGAGTACCAGACCATCTTATTTGTCTCTTGAGAAACCTATATGCAGGTCAAGAAGCAACAGTGAGAACCGGACACGGAACCACTGATTGGTTCAAAATTGAGGAAGGAGTTCGGCAAGGCTGTATACTGTCACCCTGCCTATTTAACTTATATGCAGAGCACATCATGAGAAAGGCAGGGCTAGATGAATCACCAGTTGGAATCAAGATTGCTGGGAGAAATATCAACAACCTCAGATATGCAGATGATACCACTCTCATGGCAGAAAGTGAAGAGGAACTAAAGAGCCTCTTGATGCGGGTAAAGGGGGAGAGCGCAAAAGTTGGCTTGAAACTCAACATTAAGGAAACTAAGATCATGGCATCCAGTCCTCTCACTTCCTGGCAAATAGATGGGGAAGAAATGGAGGTAGTGACAGATTTTATTTTCCTGGGCTCCAAGATCACCGCAGACGGGGACTGCAGCCAAGAAATTAAAAGACGCTTGCTTCTGGGGAGGAAAGCTATGGCAAATCTAGATAGCATACTAAAAAGCAGAGACATCACCCTGCCAACAAAAGTGCGTATAGTCAAGGCTATGGTTTTCCCAGTTGCAATGTATGGCTGTGAAAGCTGGACAATAAGGAAGGCTGAGCGCAAAAGGATTGAGGCCTTTGAGTTGTGGTGCTGGAGCAGACTCCTGCGAGTCCCTTGGACCGCAAGGCGATCAAATCGGTCAGTACTAGAGGAGATCAACCCTGACTGCTCTTTAGAAGGCCAGATCCTGAAGATGAAACTCAAATACTTTGGCCACCTAATGAGAAGGAAGGACTCCCTGGAGAAGAGTCTAATGCTGGGAACAATAGATGGCAAAAGAAGAAGGGGACGGCAGAGGATGAGGTGGCTGGATGGAGTCACTGAGGTGGTTGGTGTGAGCTTGAGTGGACTCCGGGGGATGGTGGAGGACAGGAGGGCCTGGAGGAGTGTTGTCCATGGGGTCGCGATGGGTCGGACTCGACTTAGCGACTAACAACAACAACAACAACAAAAAATCATTAGCCCTCACTATTTATCCCTCCCCCCCGCCCCCGGTGCATCTCGGCAAATTTAATATATACCCAACTTAAGTACAAAACATAAACCACACAATTTAAATAAATCACCACAATTTACCTAAACAAATACAACCCTAAGTAAACAATACACAAAAACAATACACAAAAACATAAATACAAGTAAACAATACACAAAAACATAAATACATAATAATAAACTATAAACCAAGGACAAACTAACAATTAAAATACGACTTGAATAAAAAGGTCTTCGCCTGGCGCTGAAAAGCAAATAACGACGGCGCCAGGCAAACCTCTCCAGGGAGCGCATTCCATAATTGGGGCGCCACCGCCGAAAAAGCCCTTCTCCGGGTGCTCACCCACTTAATCTCCCTCACTGAAGGTTCCCGGAGGAGAGCCGCCATTGCAGATCTCAGAGGGCAGGAGGGCATGTAAGGGCGTAAGCGGTCCGTTAAGTATCCAGGTCCCAAGCCGTTTAGGGCTTTATAAGTCAACACCAACACCTTGAATTGGGCCCGGACTTCAATTGGGAGCCAGTGGAGCTGACGGAGGACTGGGGTTATATGAGAATAACGCCCAGTCCCCGTCAGCAGCCTGGCAGCTCTATTCTGCACCAACTGAAGTATCCGGACCGTCTTCAAGGGCAGCCCCATGTAGAGGGTGTTGCAGAAATCTAGACGAGAAGTCACCAACGCGTGTGTCACTGTCGCCAGGCAGTCATGGTCCAGGAAGGGACGCATTCAAATTGTTTTGAATCCAAGTTTTTATGTAATATTTTAATTTTATTGGACTGTTTTTATATTTTGAATATGTTGTTAATTATAGAATAGTAGAGTTGGAAGGCGCCATGAAGGCCATCAGGTCCAGCCCCCTGCTGTCACAGTACAACAATTTACACCATCCCGCTCAGATGGCTGCCCAGTTTCTTTTTGAATGAATGCCTCTAGTGTGGGAGAGCCCACCACCTCTCCAGGCAGCTGGTCCCACTGTTGTATTGCTCTGACAGTGAGGAAGCTTTTCCTGATGTCCAGCCTGAATCTGGGTTGCTGCAGCTTGAACTGATTATTCCATGTTCTACACTCTTGTATCAGCAGGAAGAGATCTTGACTTTCCCCTTTGGGACAGCCTTTGAGGTACTTATAGAGAGATATCCTGTCTCCCCCTCAGCCTTCTCTTCTCAAGGCTGAACATGCCCAGTTCCCTCAATCTCTCCTCACAGGGCGGAGTTTCCAAACGCTGGAGAGCCGGTGTGGTGTAGTGGTGAAGAGTCTGGAACTGGGACTCAGGCGATCTGGGTTTGAGTCCCCGCTCGGCCATGGAGCCAACTGGGTGACTTTGGGCCAGTCACAGATTCAGCCCAACCTACCTCACAGGGTTGTTGTGGGGATAAGATGGAGGAGGAGATGTAAGCTGCCTTGAGCCCTTTGTAGGAAAAAGGCAGGATATAAATCCAAAAATAAATAAATAAAATCATTTTTGTTGCCCTCCTCTGGACCCTTTCTAATTTTTCTGCATCCATCTGAAATCTTGGTGCCCAGAACTGGACACAGTTTCCAGGAGGGGTCTGACAAGTGAGGAGTAGAGGGGAACTAATTCTCGTGATTTGGAAGTAATATTTCTATTAATGCATCCCAAAATAGCATTTGCTCTTTTTTTTTTTTGCAGCTGCACTGCATTGTTGCCTCATATTTAGCCCATTGTCCACAATTACCCCGAGGTCTTTTTCAGTTCTGTTGCGCCAGGTATTCCCCATCTTAATCCCCTAATGCTATAGTGTTACTGATTCTAGAATGTTATACTGTTTTAAGTGTAAGCCACACAGAGATCCCAAGTATGGGCTATTGTAGTAGCAAATAAAGTGAAATAATAACTAAAAATAAGTAAGGGGGCTTATGTGTCATGCACCTATGCGCCCTTCCAGGCTGTCCTCCAAATTGACAGAGCAGGCTGCCTTTCCAGCTTGTCCTCTGCTCTGGTGCTCACTGAATGCCAGGTCAGTCCGAAACAGAAACTTTCTCAACCCTGAGCTGTGGATGAGAGGGCTCACCGGGTTGGCTCACTGAAGCCCGGCTGCGGGAATAGGGAGGAGTTGTGCTCTCCTGGGCACCAAGCGTAGCACCAGCATTGGGGTGCTCTGCCCTCTATTAATCCCATCTGCCTCTCTAGCCATCCACCCAGATCCTGGGGGCTTGGGAATCCCCCAGCTCACATTCTAAAGTGTAATTTACACACAAGTAGGCCTATACCCTAGTTCTTCTAAGACATTGCCAGAAACTGCCTAGTCAAAAAATCTCCACATTTCAGCCTCCTGCCCCTCTATAAACCAAAATATGTGCAGGGTACAAAATGACCCCAAAGTCTATTGCGTTTTTGCCACTGGGTTAACATAGAATGGAATATATTGGGATATAACATGCCCCATTCACTTTTGGTTGAAAAAGAGATGTTTTAGTCTATGCCAGCCTCTTTGGGACTCCAAAGTGGAGACCCTCCAGTTTTCCCAGTTTTGCACAATGGAACGTTTTCCTATGATGGCGAGAGAAGCATCTGTGAGGATGCTTGTAGGATTCTACATGGCTTTTTCCTGTTTTTATGGGGTGAAGAGGGGAAGGAATGAAGCACAACAGCTCAGAAAGAAGGCTACCTTCTCTCGACTTCTTAAGGGAGCAGTCCTCATGCACAGTAAAAAAACTCACATCTGGGTGCAGCAGCCACTTTGGAGCTGTTTTTCCAGAGTGAATCTGAGAGGTGGGTGCTGAGTCCAGAGAAGAGGCGGGCATTCCCAGTGTGCACTGAAGTTCTGAGTGAGAGTTCAGTCCAACGCAGCTCCGCAGCGGACAAGGAGCAGCCCGAGGAGGTTCCCTGCAGGCACAAGCAGGAGGCAGGTCCGCGACTGGGTGACGGGGCCGAGGGTGTGACGAAGGGCGTCGAGGGCAAGAGGTGGGTGGGTGGCACGGCCCCCCGAAGATCTGGTCCAACTTGAACGACCTGGGGATGCAGAATGGCAAGAATGGGGAGACCGGGGGCACAACCCCTCCGCCTGTTCACTAAGAGCCACCAGAGGCAGCCTCTGCCGGCACCCAGGGTCAAAGAGGAATGACAAACACAACGGTGGTTGTGTTCACACAACAGAACAAGCAACCCTGCATGGTTACCATGATTTGGGTTTTTACCTTGATCTGCCCGACAGATGACCACACGGTTACTTCGTCATCATGGTCTCCATCCTCCCTGCTCAGTGCTTCTGCTCCTGGCATGTATCCCATCAGCAACCATACCTGGAATTCAGTCTCAAGGGGCATTGCCCCCTGCCTACGTTACCTGCCTGATCCTCACTGGCCTGCACACACAGGTGAGGTGGCTGGAGTAGCCTTGGCAGTCACCGCCCTTCCCAAGGAACGTTGTGCCAGTCGCGATGGGCACCGTGGAAACCGCAGACCTAGGTTTGGAGAGCACAGCAATCCATGATGCTGCAGAGGACAAATTGTTTCTTATCGTGGTTTCTGGAGACCTACCAGTCTGAAATACCACAACCACAGACCAACAATGGTATAAAACCACCATGGCCTGTCATGTTGCCTGCACTCAGTGAGTATTTCAGAAACCTTTGTGCTGCTTCTCAGGGAACCAACACTCTGCCTCTTAGTCCATCAAGAGACTGAGAGACCGAGTGTGGAACAGGATATTCCTAAGTATTCAATGGAAGCCACTGAAAGTACGCGTTTGACTCATGCTTCTGAGAGGCCCTGTTCCACAGATGTCACGAAGCCTTGGCTGAACTTTGGGAGCCTGTTTCAGGGCACGTGTTCTTCAAAGTAACTATGAGTCTCAGCAGATTCCTCTAATGTAATGAGGTTCCTAAGGTTTGAGAACAAGGTAACCAGAGAGACTTGCTGTGCTCTAGAACAGCTCACTGCCTTTCGTGACACATGGACCATGCTTGTGGAAGAGTTTGTGCAGCACGCATGGGGCAGACGGCACTGTGGAGTTGGCAGGAAGTTGTCCAAAGCAATGCACAACCAGTGAACCTGGGAAATACTGACCAATGTTTGCTGATCTCGGGAGAGCCTATCCTATCAGAATATGTGCACTGGCATAGGCAGCCTGAAGCATTGTGGACAACCCCAGCTCAGAATCCATGTGGTGACAACCCTTGTGGAACCCTGTTTCCATACTGGCAGAAAGATGGAGGCAATTTTTCACCAGTATTGAACTGGCTGAGCACTTGATATGCCAAGATTTAACCTAGCTTGGTGAAATGAGAGAGAATAAGGCACTTGAGATGTGGCCAAATCCATGCAGGGAACCCTTGTCATCCTATATCCATAGCTTGGCTCTGTCATGAATTCAAGCCACTCTCTCAGCCTCATTCCCTCACCCATCTGCCATTAAGGGCAATAATAATATTGGCTTGCCTTACACAGGTGTTATTAAGGATTGCAGATAGAAAATGTAGTTGAAGTACCATATTTTTCACTCTATAAGACGCACCTGACCATAAGATGCACCTAGTTTTTAGAGGAGGAAAACAAGAAAAAAAATATTCTGAATTAAATGGTTTACTAAGCTATTTAATAAACTATAACAGAATACAGTAATACCGTATGTCAAGCTTGTAAAGTGAACAGCCGTCAACAGTGGCATGAAGAACCATCATCACTGTCATTAACATTAACGTGGCTTGTACCAACCACTAGTCAGCGTAACTCAGGGTATCAGCCTCAGCCAGCATAGCCTGTGAAGAGGGATTGTGGGAGTTGTGCACCAAACATCTGGAGGGCCACATGTTGCTGCGGGGGGGGTGCCAGAGGTTCCTGTGGTCCACGGCATCACTTCAGTCTCACTGAACTCCCTGATTCCAGGCAACACTGGGGGAAGCCCTCTGGTCTTGCTGAATGGCTATTCCAGCCAGCAGCCCGGGCAGCAAGGTGGTGGGCAGGTGGCATCCCAGAGAACAGGGACGTCAGTGGAATGATCTGGGGCTAAAAAGAGCCTATCTTGAGACGGTTTGAGCTGACTTCATAGGTGAGGCTTTTCTAGTTGACCAACTCCCCCGCCCCCCCCCCCAAAAGCATAGGCCAGCGTGCTCTTTTTGCCACTGATTCCATGCTGCCACCCACGCTTGCCCACGCATCCATGTGGTTTTAGGGCCTGGAAGGAGAAGCTGCTAATAGTGGCAGCTCGGAGAGCTCGTTTTTCATCTGTCCTGAAAGCATCGCACTGGCTGCCAGAGAGCTACCAAGCTCAGCTTAAGAGCCAGCATTTAGCATATAAATGATTTAAGACCCAGATACCCGAAGGAGCACCTCCTACGTTACCAGCCAGTTATGCATTTCACTCTGTAGGTGTGTAGGCATGTCATGAGTGGAACCAGCTGGAGTCGGGGGTCAGACTGAATGCCCCAGGAGGCCCCTTCTCTTGCGCTGTTTCTGTAGGAGACACTCTGCTCACTGTCCTTCTCAACAAGAAGGGGTGTGGAAACAAGATGGGGCATTTTTGCTAGAGACCCCGCATTTATGGAGGTCCCTCCCAGGGAAGGTGGGGCCAGGTGGGGCCGGCAGCGTGCCAGCGGTGGTCTTCCGGGCGGCGCGTGGCAGGTCTTCCCGGTGGGGGTGATCAGTTCCCGGGCGGTGGGGGTGGGCAGTTCCCGGAGTGGGGGGCGGAGCAGGGCGCGCCGAGCGTGTGCCTGCCTGGTGGTGCCACGTGGTGCAGGCGGGCCGGCAGTGTCCCAGGCGTCCGGCACACACACATTTGCTCTGTAAGACGCACAGACATTTCCCCTTACTTTTGAGGGGGGGAAAGTGCGTCTTATAGAGCGAAAAATACGGTACTCTGAATTCTTCTTCTTGAGGGTGTTAGCTGAGGTTCAAGCCTTGGCAGAGCAGTGAAGGTTTTGAAGATGCTCTACCAGGAGATGCTAAGAATGCATTTGGGAGATAGCCTTGTTGAACTGGAAGGCTTACCATCTCAGGGCACCACCATGAAGGTTCCCCCCCTTCCCCACTGTCACCCCCAGCAAGTTATAGGGAGGAGGGTGACCGAGAAAGCAGGGCCTTTTTATGACCCCTGCCCCGACTCTCTTTTCTTCCCTTTCCCTCCTCACTGCTCCCTCCCTTCCGTGCTGTGCTTTTTAAGATTGCAGCAAGCTGGAGGTCGTTGAGGCCCCATTGGTGAGGGTGTTCAAAGACAGGCTGGACATGCACATGGTGGGCATGTCATGAGCGGAGCCGGCTGGTGCCGGAGGTCAGACTAGATGGCCCTGGAGGCCCCTTCTGACTCGCTCTTTTTCTATGTTTCTATGGCTTACCAAGTTTATGAAAGCTGCTCCAGGAGCTATTTGGTTGAGCAGCAGGATCCAGAGACTTTAAACACAAACAATATAAATAAAGGAGCCTGCATACTGCAAGCCCCCCATGAGAAAGAGCCAACCCCCACCCCCCGCACCATTTTGTGCAGCCCTTTGCAAATCTGTTCTTTAAACAGCGGGAGTCTCCAGCACCCTGCTCTTCTCCCAGAACCTGAATGTGCAGCTAGAGGTAGTGCTGTTGGATGTTCGATGCTGCCAAGAACGGGCCACTCTTGGTTTGCTGAGGGAGAGCGTGCCGGCAGTGCAGCACAGGGGGGAGACAGATGCTGACTCAGGTTCTCATGCCAAGGCTGCTCTCTGCCCTGCACTGCTTGACCCTTATCAAAGCCTGCCCATTTGTCCTCAAAAGCCTACTGCATTCACTCTGCAGCATCAACACAGAAGCGTTCAGGAGAATCACTCCTGTGAACAAGCTAAGAAGGAAGACAGAATTCTACTGCTCTCCAGTAGATCTTGGCTGGAGCGCCCCGAGGAGCCCGTGCAATGTAGCTTTTGGAATGATGGGCTAGATCTGAGGGAAAGCTGGGTTCAAGCCCCACATAGCCACAACCCCTGCCATGTGACCCAGCAGCCTAGGTTATTCCACAGGCTTATCCATTTCTCCTGGGAGGAGACGAAGGCTGCCAACCACCCCTCAACAGTGGCTGTGTGTCATGAGAAAAGCAACCCTGGCTGGATCCACACTGGGAAAGGCCAGTGCGCCAGTTTGGTAGCACCTCTCTTGAACTGCTGGGCTACGGAGAGAGACAGAGCGAGGGCAATCTTTCTGTGGTACGGATGCAGCACAGGCGCACAAAGGGGCCGGGTGGCCTGGCTTGGAAGAAAAAGCGGGCCTGCACGCCAGTGTGCGTCTTCAGGAACTGCCCCAGGAGGCAGGCGGAAGGGCTGCACAGGTGCAGGGCAGAGGTGCAGGCTCTGTGCTCAGAATGCAGGGCCACTCAAGAATGTGAACCAGCCTCAGGCTCTTTAATAAGCCAGGACCGAATCTACCAGCAGAACATGCCCGATAACTTCCCTCAGCATTAGATTCTGGGGCGGCCTTACAGCCTATCTGATTATCCATTTTGCCACCAGAGGGGAAGAGCCATCTAGATCGTCTTTGTTTGCAATAAAATTCTTGTGTCAACTCTGACCAAGTGGGCCAGGGTCAATAAACAAGAATAGCTGAAGGAGGCACGAAGTACTGAACTAACATATTAAAAAAAAGTTTATTGCATTTCATGCAGCTTTGAAACACATGCTTTGATGGAACATCTTCTTCATACACTTAACCAGTAACTCAAATCCATGCATCCAGACTGTTAAATATTTCCAAAATAATGCAAGGGCAACTTTAAAGGCTTCAGAAAATAGGCTTAATATAGGAACACGTTTGGGGGTTTTTTGTCCTTGGAAGCTACATCTGGGACATTATTTAAAAAACTGGAAATTCCACTTGCCCATTCCTCCCCCCTCCCCACCCCCCCTCTCTCACACACACACACACTTGTACATACACTCATATACATTGTGACTAAGTTACATAAGTAGGAGATGTCCCTCTAAAGCTAAAGCACAGGTGATACTGGATGCACATCCTGGAAGTTGATTGTTGACTGGATGGGGAAGTGGGAGGGACCAAGAAAAGACGCTGGACCATTAAAGAAACAAAGAGCAGCAACATTGCTTGACAGAGCTGTATAAAATGTATTTCTGTACACAGAGCAGAATCATGGAGCAATGCAGAATTTGAAACTTCTAAAAACCAAAATATTGCATTGTTGTCAGTTCAGGAGAATACTTTCCCCCACCAGTTTGAAGCAGTTCATATAATGCAACGCCGCTCTCAGCCCTTGGTTGCTTGATACTGAACGAAGATACATACTAGGGAAGAGATGGGGAGGAGGAACGTTAAGGAGACCTCCTGGACCTGCTTGGTGGTCTCTTAGTCAAGTTGGAAGGAAGCCTTCTGACTGGACCAGATCAGTCTCCTGTAACCTGTGGGGCCTGTCCATCTGTTGTCTGATTGGTGGATTGAATGAACATGGGTTGGGTGATGTCCTGACCAGCAGGCATAGTCACTTGCTGGATCTGGTACAGTTGCTGGAACAAAGCAAGCAAGGAGACCCATTGATCCTTTGAATTACACCATCTTGAAAAACCACCATGTAACCAAATCCAGAACCCACTCAGCAAGCTCAAGACATGGATGCCACAAACATCTCCCTTTCATAATTGGCGATATTCGACTGAAAATAAATTCCAGTTGCCAATACAAATGGTAATCCCTTCACCTATAAGGAAGTATCCAAAACATTTACTGTCCTAGTTTGAAATACACAGATGGAGCAAAAAGATGACCTTCGCCCAAGCCCTGAACCCCCTCAACCTTTTGTTTTCTTAGCAAAAAGAGGAGTGGGCTGGTGGACACCCCTCGCTTGACCCTGTTTAGGCAACAAGCCTCATTCTGGAGTGGATCCACCTACATCATGGATCCTCAAACTATGGCCTGCGGGCTGAATCTGGCCCGCCGTGCCCATTTATGCAGCCCACCTTGGAGGTTTTGGATGCACTCGGGAAAAAACGATCTCCGAGCGAGCAAGCCCCTGCCTTGCCATACACCCGCCTGCTGCCTTTCAACTGCCCCCTGGCTGAAAAAGTTTGATGGCCCCTAACCGACATCAGTATGTCCCAACAACCGCCACCATGGCTTCTGAGGCTCATACCTGTCCATCTGTAAACTGGCTGAATTGCTGCTGCCCCTGTTGAACTTCTGTCTGTGCAATCTACAAAAGACATGGATTTATTGACATTTGCAGTCCCATTCTTTCAAGAAAAAAGGTGTGTGTGAGTGTACGTGTGCGTGTCCGAGCACACATGCCTTATCTATGCAGCAGAGGCAGAGGATACTGGAACTCCTCTAAATCTTAAATCAACCTTCCAGGCTCTTGGATTACACTACCCAGAGCCTCTTGGCCCGTTGAGCCACAGGCCTCCTCTTTTGACTGGCCCTCGGCTGTAATCCAGCTCTGCAGGGTAGTGGTCCGAGTCTAACTCTGTCGAAGGTGGTGGGCTGGGATCCATACATGGATTGCACCTTGAGACAAGGTGGGAAGCACAACTTTTTTAATGGGGAGAAACAAGGTTAGTGAATGAGAAAGAGGAAGGCAATCATATCTGATTTACAACAAAATCAGTAAGGCTGGTCCCAGGTAGAAGATAAAAGTCTATTCTAGGCCTGTATGAGCTGGAAGACTGCTGTACCCAGGACTGAAAGGATTTATTCAATGAATTTATTTAACAGTGATGCAAACAGTCTTGTAAAGCACTGGAAAGTAGACAGATACAATGGCTGAACACAAAGAAAAGCAACATAAAGACTGGCAGCTGGCCAAAATGGAAAAGCTGTCCTAGAGACCCTTGCCAGATGTACAGCGGAGTGGGATCAACACAGATCACCTCACACATCTGAGTATTTTTTTAAATGGATAAATCTGAGAGCAGAAACTCAAGCTCAGCAAAGCTATTCCCATTCCTTGCTCCAGAGTCTGCACCTCACGAAAGCTGATGGCTACCCAACCTAGCCGGGGTATTTTTTAAGAGCTTTTATCAAACCTGTTTATACCTGCTGTGTACCGGCTGCGAGAGTCTGGATCTGACCCTGGACCACCTGAGTGCCAGACACGGGCTGAGCTAAGCGGATATACTGTAGCTGGCCGGCGTTGAGCTGCACCTGGAAATGGGGAAGAGGGAGGGCGATGACACAGAGCTGGTACCCTGAAACATGCCTGCCCGTCAGTTTCGAAGGGGCAAGGGGAGATTATAGAGGCTGGTGGACCAAATGGAGCCGGAGCGCAAACATAAGCACACCCCCTACTCCACTACTTCCAGTGTGGCACTGCAGAAGGGAAGGTGTGGGAAGCAAGAACCTGCTCCCCACACTTGCGAATCTTCTGTCAGAAGCAATCAGCACATGCTGGGATAGCATTTTGCTGAGGGAGAGTAAGGTAAGGCGGGGAATGCCCTTCCTTAGCACTGGACTGCACGCGGCATTTGCAGTGGGCACCACACCGTGAAAGGGCTTCTGGGGCCAAGCGCCAAATGTCTCCCACCACAGAGTACAGTCCACAGACTGGCTGCAGCCCCCATGCCTGCAGCGACTCTGCTCCCAGCAGCCAGTGTGGCTGGCCATGAGAAAGGAGTAGGAGGCATCAACGGAGGGGCCACTAGGCTCCTCCCTCTAGAGGAGTGGATTCATGAGCAACCAAGGGCAGTGAGCAGCAGGTAGCAGACAAGGGTAAGCACGTGACCCCGGCCAGGAATAGGGGATGGGTTCCTGCAGTGTGGCTTGCTTGTGGGCAATAAGCCACCTGACCCCATGGCTTGCTGGACCCAGGTGAGCAGCCAGGTGAGCAGCCTCCCTGGTGAGAGCAGCACCCCCTGCCAAGCCAGCCTGGGCTGCCTCCAGCACCAGCCTCCCTGGCAGGCCAGAGCAGGCATCGCGGGGCTGCTGCCCCCTGCCAGCACTGCAGACTGTTTGGGCTGGCCGCATCGGTGGGCGTCTGGAAAGCCCTTGGATGAAAAGAAGTTAACGAGGAAGGGTCTGCAAGCCAAAGCGCAGGCCATTGTGGTGGGGGGAGGGCAGACGTGCCGGTCCCACTGCAGAGGCCCCTGGGGTAGCCATGAGGGACTGAGGGGGAAGGAGGCAGGGACAAGTCACCCTCAGCCTGGCTGCCTGTTGGAAGCCCCGTGAACAACTCACCCCGTGCAGCTGGCTCGAAGGTGGGCTGTGCTCATGTGCAAACCCACCCTGCATCATTCTATATCCTGAGCTGCGCCTGGAAGGAGGGGAGCGCGGAAAGAAAAGCCCCTGGAGACAAGACATCCCTCTTGTGGAGACAGGGAGCAAGAAGACCACGCGACGCGGAAAGAGGCGAAGGGCCACAAGGCTCTCACCGGTATTTGCTGGATTTCTCCAGTGTTGGTGATGATCTGCTGCATGACTTGCATGGTCTGCCCAGTCCCGCTCTGCGCTGGCTGGGCCTGCCCCTGGGGCTGCGCCTGGACGATCTGCACCTGCTGTCCTTCGCCCACCTGCATGGTGACAGGGGTGGTCTGGAGGAAGAGAGCATTTGGAAAGTGGCTGAGCCTTCCGAGGCGGCATGCTGGCTGCCTCCAGGATTTATATTTTGAAGCCAGCAAGGCACCAGAGTGGAGGGAAACGGGAAACTCTTGACGGACATGAGAAAGGTGACTGTGGCCAGAACGTTCATGGCAAGGCAGCAAGGCCTGCGGAGAGGGAACCCACCTCTTCTTGCAGGCGTACCTGTGTGTGCAGCCTGCCAGATCTCAAGGGGAGGGGGCAGACAGCACAAATGGAACATGCACATGCCCCAACCAAGCTGAGACTCCGGGAGGAGGAGGGATTGGGAACACCAGGCAGGAGAGTCAACATACAGCCTCTGCCTTCACCTCATTCTCCCCTTCCTTAGCCTCTTCCCAAGGCAGAAAGAAGCAGAGTTTGCTCGCTGCTCCTGGAGGCGCCTGGTCTGTGCAACACCACCCCAGCAGCCTGCTTCCGATTTTGACGCAGCACAGAGGAGACGTTTCCGTCTGCGAGACACAGGCAGCTGTGAGGAGGCCCCTGGGCTACTCTCGACAGCAGCCACTGCCACCACCCATCTTTGTCGGCTGCTGCTTTGACTGCTGCTCTTTGTGTCTGTCAGCTGTTCTTCGTGGAGTACTAGCTCCTTCATGTAATACTTCTGCACGCTGACTGGCTTGGGACCGGCCTGTCGGGTGGCATACAGATTTTAAATGTTTATGTAAGGAAGGCTGCTGCTGCTCTTCATGCCAGCCTGT
The DNA here is from genome assembly GCA_023646645.1 of Varanus salvator macromaculatus. Taxonomy (NCBI): domain Eukaryota; kingdom Metazoa; phylum Chordata; class Lepidosauria; order Squamata; family Varanidae; genus Varanus; species Varanus salvator. Next base: position 11,950,966 of record JAIXND010000624.1, on the reverse strand, counting down.
CCATGTGCAAGTTATGTCTGCTGAAAGCGGGCGAAAGGGAGCAGCAGCAGCAGCCCACTGGTTTCCTGCACACCCTTCCGTCTTCCTCTCTGGACTGTCCTTGTGCACGCCGGGATGGATCAGGGAAAGCCTGAAGGCTCCACCATGGACTGCCGGCCCCCCGGCTGAGCTGAGGCAAGACACCACCTGCCTCCGCTTCAGAGAACAGAGCACCAACGAGGCTGCCCTTCATGCAAACACCTGCACGGCGCCCAGCTGCCCTTCCCTAAACCGAAGCGAGCAAATACGCTGCTAAGCCGCATCCCTCTTCTCCGAGACACCCATGGCGAAAGCCACATGCCCGTGGCAGCCGAGAGGCTCGTGTCGTGGCAGAGGGGGCAAGCCCCTGCCCTCTGGCATCCACTGGACTGAAGGGCTGCCTGTCCTCCCCATACTCCAGCAGGTGGCATGGCGGGAGATGAGAGGCAAGGCAGGGCCAGTCCACCAGCCCCACAGCGAGGCTCCCTTTCTCCCCCACTTCATTTTTTCTTGTGCACTGCACCCTTCTGGAGTCCACATCTGCAGGCAGGGATAGCCTTGCATTATTATTTCATTTCTATACTGCCCATAGGTGACACTCCGTGGGTGGTGTACATCAAAATAGAAGAATACAATACGTAGCACGTATTATGCATACGCCACCCTGGCAGCCTTCTGGGGTGCGTAGCAGCAGAGACGTATTTCGACCAGGTTATCCTTGGAGGTGCAGCCCCTTGCCAACAGCAGATGGGCAATCAGTTAGAGAGCTGGGTGGCTTGCACTGACGGGCATTCCTGGCTTTCTTTTTCCCTACCAGTATCAGCCTTACATCTCAAGAGCCTTTATGAGGAGTTGTTAATATTGTCTTCCTCTAATGGGAAGCCCTTTCCCCCACCCTGCTGTTGGCATTATGTGGCCTTCAAATCGAAATGGAAAATAATTAAGAAGGCAAATGCTAGGGCGGAGCTCAAAGCCCCCCCGCCCCCCGAATGCCCAGGTGCCAACCTGCCCTTGCTGGGGCTGTGCGATGATGATCTGCCCCGGCTGGATGGTTGTCGTGGATGTGGTTGTCTGCTGCCCCTGCTGCTGCCCCTGCACTTGGACAGCTGCGGGCTGCTGAGCGAGGGTGAAGTAGTACTGGACGGGCTCTGCGGGGGTCACAGCCTGGCGCACCTCCTCCTGTGCCAAAGAAGAAGAAAGGGCTGCAAAAGCGGCTTCGCCAGCTGGAATCGGGCAACACCATGAGAGAGACGGCTGGTGTCTTCAGTAACACTCAGTAGCCTCATGCTAACTGAGAGTGGGATAATGGATTCCACATTCAGAAAGAGCATTACAAGAAATTAAAAATCGAGGCACCTCAAAATGACTGTGACATCACAATTTTTTCCATTTGCCCCCCCCCCCGAAATAGAAAGCTCTTAAATTTTACTTGAATGTGTGCATCAGACAACGTTTCTCACTCATTTCTGTTCCCAAGAAACTCTTTCAGTCCCCTCTAACTGCATCCTTTCATGGAAGTTTTGTTTGTTTGGCCACTGACAGGAAGTAGGATATCGGATGTGTGAGAATGCTCCTGTACTAGCAGGCCTTCCCCCATCTGGGGGCAAAAGGATAGGCTAGGACTTCTCTACGTGCTATGGAAGAATTGGTGATCCTCCAATGAATGGCTTCATGTGCTGCTGCAGAGGATGGGAGGACGCAGGGTCCAGTTTGTGGGTTCCCCTGTGCAGTTCACCTTGGGCAAAGCACAATCTTTCAGCCTAATCTATCTGAGCAAGACTGGAGTGGTATGTTCCCTTGTATTCCATCCAGGCCTCCCCAAAGCACGAGTGGGATGTAAAATGAGATAAACAGAATCCCAAATTAAGACGAGCCGCTCCCATTTTAGTTTCTCTAACATGGATTCAGAGAGCCGAGAAACCCTTGGTCAAAACCACTGCTGGCATTTCCATTCCCTTCTTACAAGAATTCTGCAATTCAGACAACTTGGGCCGCTGGTGGTGGGGAGGGGTGCCCTCCCATGAGTCGCATCGCACCATCTGGACTAGAGCTTTTGTCCCCTGAACAGGACTGGATACTGAACAGCCCGGGCAGAACACGTGGCCTGCAGCCGCCACAGTCAGCAGCCTCCCACCCACTTTTCCCTCTAAAAAGAATCCCCAGCCTCCCAAGTTCATGGCCTTCCCACTGCTGGCAGCAGCAGACCAGGCGCAATCACTGTGGGGCGGGAAAGACATTATCTCCCCCTGCCCCCAGATCCCAAGGTCTCAATGAACAGGGAGGGGAGGTGGGTGGGTGTGTCTGGGCATGCAAACCTGACCCCCAGCAGAGGAAGAGCCTGTTTGGACAGACAGCTTTTTGGTCCTTACCAAACCCGAGCTGCTATGATGACACAATTTAAAGCACTCTCCAGTAAAACAGGAACCCGTGTCTATAAAAGCTCTCTCAGTCCTGCTGGGAATTTCTACCAGGCGCCATCACAAGAGGGGGCTGTGGGGAGCAGATATACAGCCTGCTGACTTCCAGCCCCACAAGGAATCAGCCCATGGCAGCAGGCGCAAACACCCTCCTCCCAGCCACTACAAAGCCACAGCTGAGAGTGTAGGATGTTTACACACGCTGCTGCACGGAAAAGGCCCGAGCTGGTCCAGCGGCCTCCATGTGCTCTCCTCGCTCGTAAAGGCAGCGAGAGAAGTCTCTGTGTGGCGGCTCCATGCTCACTGAGTGCTTCCACCTTTCATGTGCTGGTTGCAGCCCCTGCCCGGGTCAGCTGTGACTGAACCCACCCTGGCCCCCAGTGGGACAAACTCAACAGCCAGATGTTCCTGGCAGGCAGGCAGGCAGGCACTCAAAAGCCTGTGACAAGATCCCTCTGGAGAGTCCATGGCAATTGGGGGCCAATTGCCATGCTGCCCACTGCTACTCTTGCTTGGCCAAGGTCTCCTGCCAATGTGCTCCCCTACAACCGAGAAATATCCAGGCACTCTCCCTGGCGTGTGAAGCTGCCCCATCTTCTAAACTGCAGATCCTGGGTTTGTTCTGGCTTTACAGCTTAAGCTTCTTCATACAGACAGACAGGGAGGGTCTACAAAGCAATTTCCTAATACCCACTTTAAAAAATCTTACGCAAGGTTTAGAAGTTTCTGAAGCACTTTGAAAATGAACAAGTACTGCCTTAAAATTGCAATCAAGCAGTCATCCAGCCCTTGTGCCAGCAGCCCTCTGGGTTAGCAGAGGCCAGGAGGCAAGATGGCCAAGAATGGCCAGAATGGATTCCATCAGCCTTACGAAATGATCTCTTGTGTGAAGTCACTGGTCTGGGTCAAGACAGCAGACTACCGAGTAGGACAAGAATTTTTACAGGGAGGGGAAATTATCCCTTTATGACTTAAGAACTGAAAGCTGCTTCGTATGCAGAATGCATTCGTACAAGGGTCTCCACCCCTGCAGCATTTTGCCTAAGCCATATTCTTTCTCTCTCTACTCGTAGCAAAAGATGAGTAACAAATACATCCCCATTCACTGAAGGAGTCTGAAAAGGGAAAAGTGGACACTAATTTTACAAATGGCTGGGAGATGTTGCTGTGTATTTCTCTGTACAAGGTGGTGGCGGGGAGTTGCTATTAAGAGGGAAGCTGATATTTCAGGCTCAGCCGGCCTGGAGTTAGAGCCTTGTGGTTCTTTCTGTGTGTGGACACGCACAAGTGTGAGGGAAGCACTTTTCTCCTGCTCAGTTCCCGTGAGATCTCCCCCAGCTGTGTATCGTAGGAGCACCACAGTTATATGGCAGAGTTGGAGGGAGGGAGGCATGTAGGAAAAGGAAGGAGCCCCTTTCCTCGCCTTTCTGAAACCCCCCTCTACTGGAAAATCCGGCAGAGGAAAGGCAAAGGCAGAAGAAAGGGAAGGAAGGCTGCCTGTGAGGCGGATCAGCTCCCATAAAGGAAGCCACAGCCCTGAGTTTACGAGAGCTGGGCAGGGCTGTCCTGGGCAGGGCATTCTGGAGGGCTCTCACTCACAGGGTTGCCATAAGCCAGAGACGACTTGATGGCGCTTAACAACAAAACATGAAAGGAAGTCAATTTTTAAGCCACACAGCACATGTCCTATCAGTCTGAATCCACATTCCTCCATGTTATATTAATGGCCTGCGCCGTTGCAGATCCTCCATTTTCTACCACCCCAACCCTGCCTGAACAGCACCCTGAAACTTCAAAGGCCCATGCCAGGTTGTTTCAAGTGTCCTTTCAAATTTGCATTTTTCTTTTCATTTACATAGTTCTCTGTACCTAAGGGGTCCGCTGAGTAAGAGGCCACAATGCTATTTCTGGGTGGCCTCATTTCACACCCAAACTAATATATGAACTTGGATGGGTGACTGCCTATTCCAAGGAAGGATGGGCCGAGAACAAGCAATGACGGCTGCTGCTGCAGGCAGGATACAGCCTGGCTTAAACTGGTTCAGATGCCAAGCCATTCCGGCCCGAAGCGCTGCAAAATATTAACTAGGAATGCGAGTTATACTGAGGCAGAGGCTGGCTTCATTCCTCCCCAAAGCTCCATGGAATGTGGTGTTGCAATCCTTGGAATGTGGCTGGAAGAAAGAGGTGCGGACGTCTCCATTCTTGGTCTCCTGGGGGCGGCAGCAGCAGATTTGAAACAGCACCCAACTTGGTACACACGGACAGCGAAGGCCCCACGAACCAAGTCAATTACACTCTGGAGTCTACTCAGAAAGGAGTGCTGCAGCCCACACTGTGGGAGACCGGCAAAGATGGTGCACCAAGTTGGGCCCGGTTCTTTGGAGCCTCCCTGCAGTGAAGAAAGCTCAGCCTCCCACTTGTGCTACACCCGTGTTCTTCAGCCTTGTCAGTTGACTGGGCACAGGCTGGTTCGTTCGTTTAAAATGCCTGTTTGACACCCTGCAAAATTTGTTTTCAGCACGTTGTCTCCCATGCACATGGAGATACCCACATGAAATTTTGTGTGTGTAAACAAGACCATTCATTTCCAAATGCCAGAGATGAACACATCTTATGCAGCCAAAATGGCACTATCCATGCATGAGAGAGAGGTACCAGCCAGCTTGGGGAACAACGTGGTTTCCAAAAGCACAGGACATCTTTAAAAAAATCCTAAAGAGGAACACTCAGACAGCCCAGTGAGGACTGAGCATGCTCAGTGGCTGCACACTGCTGACTGAGTCTTGTGGTGGTGTTTATGCAGTGGAACTGAATGGAACTGAGTATCCTTGAACTAAATGGGGGCACCCCACACTGCAACAGTGTGTTGCAGGGTCTATTTATACCACACTACTGAGCGCTCAAATAGCAAGCCCGGAAATGCTTGCCAGAGAAACATTTCCCTGGCCGAGAAAATACCCATCCAGTACTGGAAAGGGGTGTGTGGGGAGAGCAGGAGGTCACTGCAGCAGTGAAGGCAGGCGGGGGGGGGGGGGGAATAATCCGCTGCCCAAAGCAGAGGCTCTTCTACTGATGTCTTCTACAGATCTGCATTCCACCTTTTTATTTAATCATCATTTTAATAATTAGGGGTTTTAGATGTTTTAAGGTTTTTTTGTTTTCTGTTTTCACAGTCGCATTTCCTATTCCTATTTTATTTTTCCCTTCTTATTTTTAAGTTTATAATGTTCTATTTTAGATGTTTTTAATGATTGTGGTTTTATTTTTGTATTATTGTAATTTTATACTATGTAAGCCGTCCTGCGCACTTGTGTGGAAGGCCTGGATACAAATGTTTGTATTACATAATAAATAAATGTGGGAATGAATTTCAAAGGGAGCAGAGCCTCCTTCCTCAGAGTTGTCTTAGGCTTTCCAGCAGGAGATAACACCAGATCTTCCCAAATCTTCTCAACCTCCCAGGCCTGGGGCATTCACACAGCATTTGCATCGCTGCAGCCTTCAGCAGGAAGAGGAGCAGTGATCTGATGGTTTACTGCAGAGTAATGCTCCATCATGGCTCATTGCCTGCCAACTTGACTCGGAAGGCCTATCAACATCATCATGTTCTCCTAGACTAGCAAGCGACCTGCAGAATCAAGGACCGCTCTGGACATGCCACAAACACCCATTGACATGCCTGCCAATATCATGTCAGAGCTGCTGATTCAAGTCATGAAGCCTAATCACGTGCGACTACATCTGCTGTTGCCTCCCACACTGCCAGCATTTAGCCTGAAAGCCACGTGGCGACTCATGAAACTCGGTAAGAGCGCTATGCACAGGGATGGCACTGAGTGACCACCAATTACCTGGCTGTGAGCTCTACGGCTGTGCCTCAAGGAGCTGAGGTATCCTAACTCAGCAGCTATCTCCCCCCGAGAGGCCCCCAGAGCCATTCTTCAATACAAACCCTCTTCATCCTGGGAGGACTGCAGCAGCCTGCCGCTGTAAACATCCGACTGAAAGCCCCTTCCAGCACCATACAGCTTCCAGTCAAGGATGTTTACAGGAGCAATGACTGCCCAGACGGAGTCAGGATGTGATGTTCCCAGCGTGGTTCATTCTTTCCTGCGAGGCCGTAGTGAGCTTTCTTGTGATCTGCATTTTTTTGGTAGAGCTTCTTGGAAGAGAAAGAGTCCTCTAGAAGATGGCAATTCTTCTAATAAGTACAATTATGTTTGCTGTTGCTGGTTTAGTAAATTAATGTTTGTTATACCTATCTGCCCAGACAACTTGACAAGATTTTTTAACCAGGCAAACTCAAGTGCCCTTGTGAACATTTCAGACGGCCAAGGGGAAAGTGCCGTAAGGCTGCATGCATCCAGTCTCTAAGCACCTGACATAAACCTCCTGCACTGTGCGCAGGTTATTGCTTATGTAATGGAAACCCGCTGGGCAGGTAATCAAGTGTCCAATTGTGGGTTCAGAGAGCGGGGGGCACTCAGCACTTCAAATCAATACTCATGCTGCTTTTCACAATTTCTAAAACATTCAATTACCCGTCTCAAAGGCTCTGGCAATACCGCCTGTCACACTGACATGACAGAAAAACTAAGGGTTTGGGAGAATAAGCATTCACCATACTGGGTTTTAAAAATAACATTTTTTAAAAGCCGAGGACTACTCAAAATGGGTGAATAACTTGTTCTGTCCTCAACAGGAGAAGATATAAGCCCTGGACGGCATACATGCTAGCTGAACTTCCATGCACATTCAGCCATTTCAGGCCAGCTCCACACTGCATTTCTTAGCTGTAACCCGAACCCTAACCAGGAGCAATAGCAGGGAGACTCAAGCTATGCCACAAGCTCTGTCTCTTTGGCAGCTTTATACCTGATTTGCAGATTGCAAAGGACTGGAATGCTGTGGAATGCCTTCCTGGACCTGGTGTCCCCCAGAAGTCTTGGACTACAACTCCCATCACTGCTGACCACCTGGCTGAGGTTGATGTGAGTTGGAATCCACAACTTCTGAAGGGAAACAGTTTCGGGGAGGTTTTCTGGGGAGGGGAAATGGAATCCTGCCTATATGGGACTTCAGGTGTATCAGATAACGTGGACCAGTGAACTCTAGATGCACACACAAAGTCCACTGTGTTAAGAGTGTGCACAGTTTGTACTACAGCTTAATCTCAATATCTATTATTTATAAAAGCACCTAATATATCCCACACATTGTACAAAGTAGAAAAGACAGAACATGAGTATCATGTAAAAAATGTTTTAGCAAGGGCTATACTGAATGCTTGACCACTTTGACTGGTAAAAGTAAAAGGGGAGGTAAAAGGGAGTGCTTTTGGGCCCTACAAGGCACCTACAAAATTCTTCTCCAGCCTGATACTGCTTAACCATTAGTGCTCAGAGCTAATCCAAGGAGAACAACTTCCTTACCACTCAAGGCCACAACACAAAGTAAAAAAGGCCCAGACACAATGTACAGACATTACCAGCACGATCCTTGTATGACTGAAGGTATTTTGCTGCAGTGATCTTAAAGGCAAGGGACAGCAAAACGAGAGAGGGCACCTTCCATCACAGACAGATTTCTTGGCAAAGATCCCCCAGACATACATTCCGCATCTGAAGAGGCCCATGCATCCAAACGCAGAGCAGGCTCTGTTCCACCCTCACCTGACGCTTAGGAGGTTTCAGTTCATCCCTTGGAACGATGTCAATGAGAAAGTCAAACTGATCAAATTTGGTGATGGCCATGGCAATGTCATTTCTCTGTAACAAAGAGAAGGTACTGGTAAGATCAGGGTTTGGGTTCTTTACCCCTTGCCTGCCCCATGTGGTGCTGAAACCGGTCTTGCTCCATAGCAGCAATGCCTCAGAAGTAAGCCACTCTGGAGCCTTTCTGACTAAAGGAAAGGGCAACAACAAAGAAACAAACAAACGATTGCTTCAAATAAATGAGACATTCATTCCTGGCTTTCATGGTCAACTCTGGATACCGAGCATCTCAGCTCCCATGTTCTCCCCTGTAGTACATTTCTAGCTCTTTCTGTTGGGAAGACCAGGTTGAAAAGGCCAAGCCTCAGCACAGTGGCTGCTTGCAAGCCCGAAAAGGGGGAAATGAGGGTCCAGCAGCCAGGCAGTTACTGGCTCAGTCTGGAAAAAACCCAAGCTTCAGTTCCTCAGGCACCAAAGATCTGCTGTTAAATATGTTCCAGCCCAGCACAAGACTCCTGTCCCAAAAAGTGCCTGGTTCCCAAAGAGCTGAAAGTGCACCTCTGTGGCTGGTGTCACTATGTTCTCTCCTAACAAACTTCCCCGGGGGCTTTCAGGAGGCATTTAAAAGGGAAAAAATGGTGATATAAGATGATGCCACTCACACAGCACCTCAAACCTAGTTCAGGTCTCTGCAACTCCATAACTGGAATTTGAAATGCTAAATGCAACCACTGAATCAAAGACTCCTTTTCCCTTGGACTAATTTCCCTTAATCTCAATTGCTCCACCTCAGCAATACTCATGTATCAGCTTGGGAGCCCCAGCAGCCTGCACTAAGTTTCAAAAAACATGGGAGATAAGACCATAGATTTCTTTAGTTTGATCCTCATCAGAAATCACAACAAATCAAGGACTGATACTGGCATTCACCCTCATGGGTTTGTGCTGCTAATCCAGTCCACCAGTCACTACATAATTATCTGCAACCAGGAGCAGGAACTGTGTTTCAGAAGAGGAATTTTTTCTGCTCCTAAAACGTTTTGCCTTCAAACTATGATTGCTAAATGACAAACCAGTCTGGCAGCTGCTAACAATAGTCTAGTCTGAAAGACACAGGACTTTGGGGGAGTAGCACAAAAGCTCACAGGAGGCTCTGAGGATGTTTCTCCCAGCAACTCTGTCCCCAGCTTGGGCTAGCACTTTCCTTCTACTAAGGTTCCGTATGTATGACTACAGAGAAAAAAGGGTCTGGACGCGGTGAGTGGGGAAAGGGTTAAGGTCCTGGATCTTCCCTCCCTATTGTAAGTCCTCCCACCCCTTGCAGCAGAGAAGCCACAGATAGGCATTTGCAGGACTGGCAACATACAGCGCTTGCCTCTTGCACCCCCTCCCCTCCCCTCCCCTCCCCTCCCCTCCCCTGGCCCCCATGGAAGGAAGATTCAAAGAGCAACAGAGATAGCCTAGTACTTAAAGGTAACTTAGACACAAGTCCCGTTACCTGCAATGTCCTGCGCTTATTGTCTTCTGTGTGTATCCAGGCCCGTAACGTCAGCTCTGTGATGAATATCTGAGCAGCCTTGGCAAACAGGACGGGGGCTTCTGCACTGATCATCTACAAAGAAAGTGGGACATTTTACTCCAACTAACCATAAACAAAATACCCCAACTGCAGAGACCTCTCCCATCTCACTGGCACACTCCATGTTCACTGGTCAGAATCCAGATACAGGAATTTTCCAGGTCTGGGAAAGAGCTGTCCATTCACTTATGTTGGCATATTGCACTGGTACCTTGCTTTTCTTCTAGCGAGTTCAGAGGTGCACATGTGGCTGTCATCCTAAGTTACCCTCACAACAGCTCTGTGAAGGAGGCTGGGCAGAGGAAGTGCTGCTCCAGCATCATCCACTGGGCTTACGGGAGAGCAGAAACTTGCCCTCCGTCTCCTCTGTGCTGATGGGCTTTCAGCTTTAAGGATGGAAAGTGCAACAATCCCTCACGGCCATTGCAAGCCAAGTCTTTGCAAGATCTCAAGACAGCTGCATATGGAGCCTCTGGGCTGCTGCCTCTTAACACAGAGAAACAGCAGGCAGAGGGCCTCCATCTTCTTTGCCAGTTAAGATTCAGTGAAGTGGCACAGGCCAACTTCCTTTCTCAAAGGGGAAGAAGCTCCTTTCACTCTGAACACACTGTCAGTTTCATTTTGTCTCCTGCTTCTTCTCTAACATTCTCTAACTGTACAAATAGGACAGTCACTCCACAAGCTCATAAGGCAATTAATTCTGAGATTTAATCAATTATGAGAACACTACTGGGGTGCTCAGACACTGTTGGAGGAGCTGTAGGATTTTCTGGATTTCCAGCTCCAAGAACTATGGCCTTGGAGCTAAGAATCGGAGCACTGCTCCTTCACAGGTGGTGTGGAAAGGGCCACACCAGCTGCTCTCTAAGGTCAGGAAGGTGACCCCCGGAGAGGGTGAAACGGGGTGGGAGGGGAGAAGGCTAAAGATACCAGCATATGAGGGCTCCTGAAGCCACTCTAGCTGTTTTTCCTCCCACACTGAAGTACCCTGGCAAGATAAGCAAAAAGGTCCATCCAACAAAAATGCCAGGACAGGGGAGGGAACATCACCTTCACTTCTCTTCAGTACCAAATACCACCAAGGTCAGCTGGAAGAGAAAAAGATAACCAGTCCCCCTAATTGAGCTACCAAGGAAAGGGGGATGGAACAAGGAAAACGACTTTGTCCTAATGACCAAGTTTCTTAATGACGAAATGAAAAAAGTGAAGACCAAGAGAAGCATGACTTTGCTGCTGTGATGACCACTGGCTAAGGTTTTCCTCCTTGTATGGAAAATGTCAGGAAAGGCAAAACTTTACAGCACCCATACTAGCAAAAGCAAAGCAATGCCTCTGTCATCTGAATCCATCAACTGCATAATCATTATATATATATATAGAGAGAGGGAGAGGGAGAGGGAGAGGGAGAGGGAGAGGGAGAGGGAGAGGGAGAGGGAGAGGGAGAGGGAGAGGGAGAGGGAGAGGGAGAGGGAGAGGGAGAGGGAGAGGAGAGGAGAGAGAGGAGAGGAGAGGAGAGAGGAGAGGAGAGGAGAGGAGAGGAGAGGAGAGGAGAGGAGAGGAGAGAGAGAGAGAAGAGAAGAGAAGAGAAGAGAAGAGAAGAGAAGAGAAGAGAAAATAGTGGCCTATTTCTGCTTGAAGAGGGATTAAAAACTGGATTTACAAATGTAAGAAATGGAAAAATCATCCTAAAATGGGAGCCATACATGTGTAACCTATTTTCACTTCAGTTAGAGATGGTTAGCACACTCCCAAAGAATGTACAGCCTCTGTGTATCACAATGCACAACACCGCATGCTGCATTTTAACTTTCAGGTCAGCTGCAAGAGGGGTTGTACTTTATTACCAATCTGGAAAGAAAGAGGAACCCTCCAGGGAGGTGTTTTAATATTAAATCAAATGAACTCAGAACTCATTTATTGGCTTTACAAAGGGTCAGAAATGTTCCACAGTATACCTTCACATCTTCATCTAGTTTCATGATCTTCTTAATGCGTGCCAATGGAAGTTCCTGAACTCTGAAGTCTTTCTGCAGAGATCAAAAGAAGAGAGACCTGCTACCACTTGGCATCACAACATTCAACAGAGAAGGATATTCAAATGCATTCATTAAAAACTGAGAAGTGGCACCAGGCAGAGAATGTTCTAATTTCCCCAAGAAATACATTTTAACTTCTATTCTCTTTTATAATTGCTCTAATGTCTAATTAATTAATTAATTAAAACATGTATAGGCCGCCCCATTGCAACAAAGCCTCGGGGCGGCTTACAACAACATTGTATAATGTTATATACAATGCTCTAATGTTATATACAAGAGACCCAGACCTGAAAAGGAGAGTTTGGTATCAGGTAATACAATCAAACTCTCCAGAAAGACATAAGGTGAAAAGAAAACATGTTTTCATGTTTATGGCTAAACATGTTGTAAAGTTTCTATGAATGTTCAACCTACAGTGTGCATTAAGCTGAAGTTCACTGGAACACTCACCAACCACCATACAGCTAAACACACTTGGAATGACAATTTGTTAACTTTCTTTTCCCAAGTTATGTAAACAACACGACCATCAAGCTCATGAACCAACTTGGCAACTCTGATGTGCCTGGGATAGCCTTACCCAATTGTAAGAAAGAGTGGATCGAACAGGTAAGACAAAACTTCCTTTTTAAACAAGAAAACAGGTTTTAGCAGTGTGCTTTCCACTCCAGATACCTAAATATTAATCCTGCTTAAACAAACAAAGCATTGCATATTCTCCTCACACCCAAAATCAAAAAGTGCAGCTATTTCTAAAAAAAACCAAGGAGAAATATATAGCAGAGTTACAGGGTCACTATACAACAGACCTTGATCTATCTTCCACCTCTTCTCATTTCTTACAAGGATAGAGTTGGGGCGTTTTGATGGGTAAGCAGAGAGTTTTTCTGCTTCATCTGGTCATCCAAGCTAGTGTTTGATGTGCCTACAATACCAACTTGATCACATGTCATTAGACCACTCCATTTGATGGTAAACTCTGGAGAGTCAAACTCTCCTAGACCAGGGTACAATAAAAATCATGCATGATTTAGCTTCTTGCTTAAGCCATTCTTGGAAGAGTGGCCCCATCACTAGAGGAGGGGCTGCCTGATATTAGCAGAGAAGCTGTCAGTGGTGAGCGAGCCTGGAGGAAGCATGGCCAAAACCAGAAAAAGCAGCAGGGGGGTTTGCTGCTCTTGCGGAGAAGCAGCGTAGCTGATCCTGGCAAGGATGCGTCTTTGTTCAACTCGCATGCATTCCACAGGGCTACATGCAGCCCAATAGCAAATGCTGAGGTTACCTCAAACAGAAGGAAACCCGGATATTCTGTAGTCCTACTCATTGCAGGGCATGGATAAGGCAGAGGACTTCTATTTGCATAAGCACATACACATAAAGAGCGCTCAGTGGACTGTCTATACAAGCAGTAATTTCAGCACTGATTACAAGCAGGGAAGCTGCAGAGGTCTTTTTTGGTAATTATCTTTCTTCCACAGTCCCGATTAAAATTTCCATTCAGGCAGAAGGGTTATGGCTTGACATTCAACGTTTGTTCACTTGCAAGTGCGATAAATTGATTCATGTGACCAGGGTGCTTGAAATTAAAAATTGTCCCTTTCTTGGAAAGCTGCAGAATTAAGACTCTACCATGCCAAGCTGGAATTTCAAGCCTACAGTTCCTGCCTGCCTAAGCTCTGGGTACCAATGGATCAGAGCAATTAATATGGTTTATAAGTATCAAGGTCTCTCCACTGACCTCTGAAAAAGCAGTATCACACTTAAAGATGAATCTTATCTTTAGCCTATTGATTATAAGCTGTGCCCTTGGTTATAAAGAGTTCATTTTCTATCCTAGAAACCTTTTTTATATTGTTCAATTAAAATACCAGACCCTGGAATTTATGATCAACCCTTGCAACAGAGCAGATGCAGATCTCTAAGACAGTCTTGTTTATCAGTCTGCACAAAGAATAAACTAGAACTGCATGTAAAATAATTTTAAACTTCCTATTCCTTATTTAAGCCCAACATTATACGTAGTTTTTAAGCTAAGTTTGGCAAAGGCAACAATATTTCAAGAAGGAAGTTTTCATATACTTTTTCACTTCCCTTTCTTGCGATCTGGGATGTAACTAGATGCCACCCAGGATTACTTTAAAGAGTTCCAAATTCAACCGGTAAGAAAAAAGCCACCAAAACTCAGCAGATGAACCTGTTCCTACACAAATCTGAAGAAGGCAAAGAACATCAACCTGATGGGCCAAACATGGGTAAGAGTTCTGCCGGACCATCTAATCCAGACAGCAGCTTTTAACTGGTCAGACAGAACTCCACAAACAGAACATGCCGCTCTGCTGCTCAATTTGACCCACAGCCCCTGGGATTCGGAAGCGCACTGCTTTTGACCCTGAAGATGCCATTTAAAGAGCGTGGTTAATATCCAGGAACATCTTTTTGTCCTCTAGAAATTTGCCTAATCCCCCATAAAGGCCACCGGCCTTTATGCTGGCTCATGTTCACTTCTCCACAGTCCTTACCTCCACTACTTCCTCTGCTTTGTGCACACATGGACGGTTCCAATAAAAGTGGGACTAGCCAGATAGCTTTCAAAAGGTGATCCAAACAGCTCTGACAGAATGTCTCTATCCCGACATTCCTCTGCAGACCTGCTCCATGAACTTCCCTTTGGAGAGGCACGATCTGCAAGCACACAGGCATGCTGGAAACTTTCAGCAAGGTTGCCCCATTGTGAAGCACTCTTCTTCTGACAGAGGCCTGCCAAGCTTCTTCACTGCTTCCACACCACCAGAGAGCCACTCAATTATTTTCAATATGATCTGAATAGGAGCCATTATCACAGTTTCCCTTTTTTAACTGTTGTCAAAGTACATATAAAATGCTTCTAAAAGTTATCCTGTTTATCTGTTTTAGTGGTTAAATTCAAGTCACTTTGAGCATGTATTTTAATAGAAAAGCATCCGTGTATGTACTCTCTGTCTGGGTTGCGATGAGATTACATGATACCAAAAGGATGCATCTATCATAATGAGTAAATTTTAAAGGGAAATCAGAACCTTAATACACCCAAATGAAGTGTGCTGCATGGGAAGGCCAGATACCTAGCAGCCATCTCAGCTGCACATTTGTCCAAACACATGTCTGACTTGACAATAAGTTTGGGGTTTTAAAGAGTTCCATTAGCAAGTGTGCTACTGGACATATGCACAATGCTGCACTGTTATACACATGTGTCAGCAAGGAACTGCATGCTGGAACCAAGCAAGTCATATCCCAGGAGTTTACCTCTGGCCATGTTCAGGAGGCCTTCTAGGATCTTCTCTGAAATGCATAGTTGCACACAAAGAAGTAGAGCAGCAAGCAGCTTTCTCCTGGTGTAAAAAACCCTCCCTACCCTCCAGTTTGTATAAATGGGTGACTAACTCTATATGGGGAGAATCCTGGGAGATGTCAATCTGCAGGCACCAGAAAATTCTTAAGCCAAACCTTTAGCTTGGGAATCACCAGCTGGCAGATCCTACCAGTAAGAGGCCTACAACCTCTTCTGAAATAGCTGTTCAAACAGTTCCAAAAGTTCTGCAATTTGATCAACACAATCTCTTACCACAGTTAGGTTTCGAATGTCTTCCATAACACGAGGCCAGAAAGACTGAAGGCACTGCTGGGCATCGCTGTTGCCTCCTGCAAAGCCCCCATCTGTGGACATTATGGTAACTGGAAAGATATCAAATGACATCTTAGTACAGGAAAGGAGATCAGGTTTGAGGAGCTGCAGAATTCACTTTTTTAAAAGTCTCCCAGAATGGCCTCTAATGAAAGACAAACACACAGCCCTCTGTGCCATCCAAGAACCTAGAGAAACTCCCTACAACTCCCTTTTCAAATGCAACTCCTGCATTTTTCCACAATCCTGAAAAGGCATAAAGTTGGGCATATACAGGAATTCTGTAGTCTCAGATTCCATTTGTACAAACACTGTCTGAAGTAGCTAAAAAGTTTTGCATTTGTAACAAGCAGAGCATTTAGGGAGTGCCTTCTCCTACATGAAGCCTTTTATCTCCTCAGATCATCTGCGTAAGAGCTGTTCCATGTCCCCTCCTTTTATGAGGCAAGGTATGTGAGAGCATTCTTTGAGATGGCATCATCTACCCTGTAGAACATTGTCCCAAGAGAAGCTTGTCAGAAAACCTCGGTACTTACCTGCCATTGTTTTAATTCCAATATTTTTCTTCTCCACTGTACTTCACTGAACACAGTAGGACTTCTTTCAAAACAAACATGCATAAAATTTTAGTGGGATTCTAAGTTAACTTTTCCTCGCTTGCCAATACTTGTGGTTTTACATAGCTATATATTTTCAGTGTTACTGTTGATTGAACCCTTTTGACTGAAATGTTATTGCTTTTTGGGGTGACTTAATAGAAAACTAGATGAGCATAAACTTCAGGCCCCATTAGCATTGACAGGTTTTAGTTTTAGGAATGTATTACCATATATTGTGGAAGCACAAACCTACAATGATACCAGGAACCAAAACAGTACATGCATCTATATCTTAAATATACAGATACTCCGCTGGGTTCGGCAATATCAATATTGAGCTATAAGGAGTAATAAAAAAAAAAAGGTTCTGGTTGGCCAAGCACCTGCCCAGGAATCTTCATGATTCACCACTCTGCCCTCCCCTCTCTCATTTCAGCTCCATTACAGCTTTGTATAAAGTGTGTCTGATCCCATGTAAGAGGCACAGTGGAACCAGCAAACCTTAGAGGCTACAGCTTATTCCCTCCTGGAGGCTGCCTGTTATTTTTCCATGTGAGTCACTGGTCTGGGGCTTGTCCCTTTCCATTCAGGAAACACACTGAACAGATACTCACGCCAAAACACAAGGGACGAGCCCCTCTGTGTAATTTCAAGTTATACACACGAAGCAGGGAATCTTGTCAAATCCAACTTAAATTCAGAAAAAGGATGTCTTAGCTATCTGGATGGTATAGGCTACCCCATAACATTCATGTCCCTTCAGGATCCATCATAGCAAAATGAGCACGTACCCAATAAGATTAATGAGCCCTTATTATCTGGGATAATAATGGGATTATCTGGACCCATTTTGGTCCGGTTTCAGACCCGGTTATGGTACTGAATCTGCCTTGGGTTACCCTGTACGATAACCTATGCAGGGAGAGGGACAGGGGGAGTGCGTCCCTGTTGGTTCTCCTGGAACTCTCAGCCCAGGGTATCCTTCTAGATAGGCTGGCCAGGTTAGGAGTTGGGGGCTCTGCTTGGCAGTGGTTCCGCTCCTATCTGGCCAGTTGATTCCAGAAGGTGTTGCCGGGGGACTACAGCTCTGCACCATGGCTATTTTGTCTCCCATGCTCTTTAACATCTACATGAAACCGCTGGGAGGGGTCATCAGGAGGTTTGGGCTGCGGAATCATCAGTACCCAGCTGACACGCAGCTCTACCTCTCACTTACATCTAACCCAGGTGAGGCAGTGGCTGTTCTGAAATGGTGCCTGGCCAAGGTAATGGGCTGGATGAGGGCCAATAAACTGAGACTCAATGCAGATAAGACGGGGAGGTCCTGTTGGTAGGCGGTTTGGGATTTCCGGTAAGTGATTTTGGTCCTGGCCTGGATGGGGTAGCACTCCCTCTAAGGACCGGGTTTGCAGCTTGGGAGTGCTCCTTGACCCAGAGCTATCCCTGGAAATCCAGGTGACAGCAGTGGCGAGGAGTGCTTTCCTCCAGCTTGAGCTGGTTCATCAGCTGCATCCTTACCTGGACAAGCACTGCCTAGCAACGGTGATTCATGCCCTGGTAACTTCCTGGTTGGATTATTGTAGCACGTTCTATGTGGGGCTGCCTTTGAAAATGGACTGGATACTTCAATTGGTACAAAATAGAGCTGCCAGGTTGCTGATGGGGGCCAGTCATTATTGTCATATAACGTTGGTCCTCTATCAGCTACACTGGCTCCCAACTGAAGTCTGGTTCCAATTCAAGGTGCTGGTATTAACCTATAAAGCCCTAAATGGCTCAGGTCCAGAATAACTGAAGGACTGCTTCCTTCCCTATATGCCCTCATGCCCCTTAAGATTGGCAGGGGAGTCCTTGCTCCGGGAACCCTCTCTGAAGGAAGTACGGAGGGTGCCTACCCGGAAGAGGGCCTTCTCCGCAGTTGTGCCCAGACTATGGGATGTGCTCCCAAGAGAGGTCCGCCTGGCGCCAATGTTAGACTCCTTTCAGTGCCAGATAAAGACCTTTTTATTCAACCATCATTTTAATAATCAAGGGTTTTAGATGTTTTAAGATTTTTTTCCCTCTCTCCACAGTTGCATTTTCTATTCTTTTCCTCCCTTTTCTTTTCTAAGTTCATGATGTGTTTTTATATTGTTTTAATAATTGAGGTTTTATTATTGTACTATTGTAAATTATATTGTGTAAGCCGTCCTGAGTGCTTGGCGGAAGGGTGGGATATAAGTGCTTGTATAGGCAAACGAACATGCATGCCTACATAATGGAAAGCCTTCTGCAGAAGCCTTCTACAAACTGCAGCATCTGCAGAAACAAACAGATCAGCCTTGCAAACGGGTGGACTGATGCCTGTGCTGCTACTCTTCAGACTGAGAACAGAACTGTCAGGGGAGGGGAGATGGTACTGCCAGCTCTCCCAGAGAAAGGCCGAGATGAACTCCTATAATGGTTGTTTTAGTTAAAGCTCTGCACTTCATTTCCATTCAATCCACTCTCTAAATCAGCTAGAGATGTGATCTGAGACCATCCTCTGAACATCTAATCATGAGAGGGGACAGCTCAGGCTTTCAAGAATCTACCATCCTCAATTTGAGAGCTCTCCTCCACTCACCCACTATGCTGGCTCTTCTTGTGGTGCTGGTCTGTATTTGGAAAAGAGGTGGGAAAAACTGCTTCCTGTGATTTAGGGAAGGCTAACCACTGGGTACAAAAGGAGCACCTGCCTGAAAGGTGAATGTGAATACTGCCTAGGTTTGGATGAGAGAAAAGGACTCACACCCAGTGATTCTCAGTCTCAGTCAAGACAGAGGATAAACGATTTCAACAGCACCATAGTCACAGACTCCACAAAACTAGATCGAAGAGTGCCATGAGCATACATTTCAGCTAGGAAATAGATGTAAGCTGGATAGGCTGAGATGTGCCACCCCTTCAAGAACTCCTGGTAATATGGATGCAGAGATGGCGTCTCTTCTTTAACGTTCTAGGCTGCTACCTGCCACTTCAGATGATTGCTGGAGTCCTTTGGAAAGTCTTTTGAACATATGCCCTGCAGAAACCAAGGGCTCTCTGGGAAGTAGGTTGCTAAGGCAAACCTTCCCTTCCTAACTTATGATCGATGAGCTGGAAAGGAAGAGGAAAACAATAACAGAAAAATTTAAAAATGAAAAACACTGAAATTAGTTTTCTTTGGGGTAAAGCTGCTTCATAGTTGCTAGGCAAAGCCAACCAAGGAGATTGGAAAGCCCTCTCAAAGAAGAGCCAATCAGCAGCTTGCCTTGCCTCTCTAGCTTAGATGGGAAAGGATATCCCAAAGGACAATGAATGTCCTTCTTGCCTTCAAAGGATAACTTGTTCCTTAACACTGATGAGAAACTCATGGGGAGAGCAAGTAGTTGCCTCTATAAGAGGCAAAAAGCCAGGGCTGGCCAGCAAACTCTTAAAACCATGGAACAATCTCTCAACAAAGAATTCCAGAACCGCTTTTTGAAATCACTGTGTTAAATATATCTTTTTGAGTTTGCACAGGAGTCAGTGAAACTCCAGAATGCTTTATTTAAAAGCCTGAATACACACAATCCTTCTAGGGAGTGGCGTAATGGGAAATGGCTTGAGGCCAAGAACAATTCTGACATAAGTGGGTATGATTCCCACTGACTTTTGATCCATTGTGTGTGGCAGGTTTTATTTTGACCTTTTCTCAGGCAGGGAGAGGGAGGAGCATGTGTTTTCTCCTTTTCCTCCCCTCAAACCTCATATACAGACGAAAACATGCCTATATAGTTGTCCAGGAACAATTACTATGAGGGCTTGGATTCATGCTGCGTAAAATAGCAACTTCTTGGTAAAAAAAAAATCACAGTGCTAGATAATTCTATGGTAGAAAATTATTAGCAGTTCAGTTTGCTGACAGAAATTTAAGTGCTTTTATGGAAAAAAAGAAAAAATTATAAAACTCAGCTAGTCTAGGTTAAGTTTTCATGGAGGGGATGTTAAAAGAGTGTGCATTCAATGAATATTCCATAATGGTAGTGTCTATAATCCCCTGAGAAAATAAAAATTCATTTACAGTTTTTCCAGAGGTTTGAGTGAGAACATAGAAATTATTTATATATATATATATATTGTTGTTGTTGTTAGTCGCGAAGTCGAGTCCGACCCATCGCGACCCCATGGACAACATTCCTCCAGGCCCTCCTGTCCTCCACCATCCCCCGGAGTCCACTCAAGCTCACACCAACCACCTCAGTGACTCCATCTAGCCACCTCATCCTCTGCCGTCCCCTTCTTCTTTTGCCATCTATTGTTCCCAGCATTAGACTCTTCTCCAGGGAGTCCTTCCTTCTCATTAGGTGGCCAAAGTATTTGAGTTTCATCTTCACTATCTGGCCTTCTAAAGAGCAGTCAGGGTTGATCTCCTCTAGGACTGACCGGTTTGATCGCCTTGCGGTCCAAGGGACTCGCAGGAGTCTTCTCCAGCACCACAACTCAAAGGCCTCAATCCTTTTGCGCTCAGCCTTCCTTATTGTCCAGCTTTCACAGCCATACATTGCAACTGGGAAAACCATAGCCTTGACTATACGCACTTTTGTTGGCAGAGTGATGTCTCTGCTTTTTAGTATGCTATCTAGATTTGCCATAGCTTTCCTCCCCAGAAGCAAGCGTCTTTTAATTTCTTGGCTGCAGTCCCCGTCTGCGGTGATCTTGGAGCCCAGGAAAATAAAATCTCTCACTACCTCCATTTCTCCCCATCTATTTGCCAGGAAGTGAGAGGACTGGATGCCATGATCTTAGTTTCCTTAATGTTGAGTTTCAAGCCAACTTTTGCGCTCTCCCCCTTTACCCGCATCAAGAGGCTCTTTAGTTCCTCTTCACTTTCTGCCATGAGAGTGGTATCATCTGCATATCTGAGGTTGTTGATATTTCTCCCAGCAATCTTGATTCCAACTGGTGATTCATCTAGCCCTGCCTTTCTCATGATGTGCTCTGCATATAAGTTAAATAGGCAGGGTGACAGTATACAGCCTTGCCGAACTCCTTTCTCAATTTTGAACCAATCAGTGGTTCCGTGTCCGGTTCTCACTGTTGCTTCTTGACCTGCATATAGGTTTCTCAAGAGACAAATAAGATGGTCTGGTACTCCCATCTCTTTAAGAACTTGCCACAATTTGTTGTGATCCACACAATCAAAGGCTTTAGCGTAGTCAATGAAGCAGAAGTGGATCTTTTTCTGGAACTCCCTGGCTTTCTCCATGATCCAGCGTATGTTGGCAATTTGATCTCTAGTTCCTCTCCCTCTTCGAAATCCTGCCTGTACTTCTGGTAGTTCTCGGTCCACATACTGCTGGAGCCTAGCTTGTAGGATTTTGAGCATCACTTTGCTAGCATGTGAAATGAGTGCAATGGTGCGGTAGTTTGAACATTCTTTGGCATTGCCCTTCTTGGGGATCGGAATGTAAACTGACCTTTTCCAATCCTGTGGCCACTGTTGAGTTTTCCAAATTTGCTGGCATATTGAGTGTAGCACTTTAACTGCATCGTCTTTCAGGATTTTGAATAGCTCAGCTGGAATGCTGTCACCTCCACTAGCTTTGTTGTTGCTCAGACTTCCTAAGGCCCATTTCACTTCACATTCCAGGATGTCTGGCTCGAGGTCAGTGACCACCCCATCGTGGTTATCAGGGATGTTAAGCTCTTTCTTGTATAGTTCTTCTGTGTAATCTTGCCACCTCTTCTTAATCTCTTCTGCCTCTGTTAGGTCCCTGCCATTTTGGTCCTTTATTATGCCCATCTTTGCATGAAATATTCCCTTCATATCTCTAATTTTCTTGAAGAGATCCCTGGTCCTCCCTATTCTATTGTTTTCTTCTATTTCTTTGCACTGTTCGTTTAGGAAGGCATTCTTATCTCTTCTAGCTGTTCTCTGGAATTCTGCATTCAATTGTTTGTATCTTTCTCTTTCTCCCTTGCCTTTCGCTTCCCTTCTTTCCTCAGCTATTTGTAAAGCTTCCTCAGACAGCCATTTTGCTTTCTTGCCTTTCTTTTTCTTTGGGATGGTTTTAGTTGCTGCCTCTTGTACGATGTTGCGAACCTCCGTCCATAGTTCTTCAGGTACTCTGTCTATCAGATCTAATTCCTTAAATCTATTTGTCACCTCTACTGTATATTCATCAGGGATATGATTTAGGTCATACCTGAGTGGCCTAGTGCTTTTCCCTACTTTCTTCAACTTAAGCCTAAATTTTGCCACCAGAAGCTCATGATCTGAGCCACAGTCAGCTCCTGGTCTAGTTTTTACTGACTGTATAGAACTTCTCCATCTTTGGCTGCAGAGCACATAGTCAATCTGATTTCTGTGTTGACCGTCTGGTGATGTCCATGTGTAGAGACGTCTCTTGGGTTGTTGGAAAAGAGTGTTTGTTATGACCATCGTATTCTCTTGACAAAATTCTACCAGCCTGTGTCCTGCTTCATTTTGTACTCCAAGGCCAAACTTGCCTGTTATTCCGGTTATCTTTTGGCTTCCTACTTTAGCGTTCCAATCCCCCATGATGATAAGGACATCATTTTTTGGAGTTAATTCTAGCAGGTGTTGTAGGCCTTCATAGAACCGGTCAACTTCAGCCTCTTCAGCACCAGTGGTTGGGGCATAGACTTGGACTATATATATATATATATATATATATATATATATATATATATGAACATATAAATGTATGCATATGTAAGCAATCTATTAAAAATGTAATAAGTTGACATGTGTTGTAAGTTAGTCAGATACATGCATGCAATGTGCAGGTGAAGGGGGCGAGGCAGCATGCAGCCTCATCCCGTGCTACAAAAGCAGGTCCAATCTGCCCCGCCCCCCGCCACCGCTCCCCACTGCTGTGCGCAAACTGGCCTGGACGGAGGGGGGAAACCCTCTGACCCAGGGCCTGCTGTACCGTCACTGAAAGGCAGTTATTGCCTCCAGGAAGCTGTGACACCCAGGCTCAGATGCCATGGCATGCTGCATCCAGGTGATCCAGGTGGAAAGCACATGCAGCACATGCTGCCGTTTTAAAAAGCCACCACGACTCATTTTGATCACGTAAAGCCAACATATTGCCTCCTAATGAAATCTACACTGTAGCATGCTGCGAGCTCATACCCAACAGGCAACGCACCTGAAGAGCAAACAGCTCCAACTGACAAGTCCACACTGCCTCATCTCTAACTGCAGAAGACAGACTAGGGCCCAGAGAAGGGGAGCAACCTCCGTACATGGTCATATGTGGGTGGAATTTGGGGTCACTCCCTGTGTTACCCTACACTCCTTCCTGGAAGAGCCAAGGGACCCTTCTGCAGGATGGTGTGACAGGCAGAAGGATACAGCAGCAGCAGCACTGAGCTTACTGAGCAGCCAACCGGGTCAGGAGACACGCCATGCCAGGCTTTTACTACACTCTGATCTTCTCGCAATCTCTCAAGGGAGAGTCGTTCCTGAACCCTACTCCTAATCCAATCATGAAATATTTGTTGGTATTTCATTTTTGTGGCCTTTTATTTAAAGTAGTGTCTTTCATGCAATGTTCTAGAAAATCTTATCAGGGATTTCTCCAATAGAGAAGCAAGATGCAGTGACGTGGGGTGGACATTTTTCAGGGCTTTTATTTTTTTCAGGGGGAATGCCCACTTTATGAATTCATCAGTGGTAATAAATGCATGGCCAATACTAGATCTACTTGACAGTTTCAAACTTGTAATTAGTTTTTTTTTGATATGATTCTCCAGACCAAGTGACAGAATACATACATGCCATTGAAACACATGCATGGCTCTGTGTGAAACGGGACTGATAAGCAGTGACAAAGAAACTGCAATAGGATAAGGGTGAGCAGAAGAGAAACTCTCCCAACCAACTCAGTGGAAGAGAAAAGAACCTGTGGAAATGGATGAGTGACTGTCAGTGCATAATGTGCAGTCCTTGGGGTTGCTAATGGGTTAACAGTTTTTGGTACTTTTGCTTTTGTTTCATATAGAAACGGTATAAAGCAAGTACCTTGCAAGGAAAGTCTTTAAACTTCTGCAGAGATTCCAATAAAAAATTCTACATGATCTATCATTCAAATCACATTACAAGAACAATTACATGATCCCTGCTTGCATGTCCCAGGAACTATATGATTATGTTTTATTTTATTCCTCCTAGCACAGCAGACTCTTCTATAACCTTGGAAAGGGGATTGCTGTTCTGGCAGGAGGTAGGGGGGACCTCGGTAGCTACAGCAAAGGTCCTCAAACTTTTTCAACAGGGGGCCAGTTGAAAGGCGGCGGCAGGCCGGGGAGGTGGTGGCAGCGGGCGCACATGCACGGCGAGGCAGGTGGTGGTGATGGCGGGCGCAGCGAGTCCAAAACCTCTGAGGTGGGCCAGATAAATGGGCATGGCGGGCCGAATCCGGCCCACGGGCCATAGTTTGAGAACCCATGGTCTACAGCCCTGGTTCTGACAGTGTACCCTCTAGACAGGCTCACACACCCATCCACTCTTATTCTTATCCACAAAACCTGGTTCTGACAGTGTACCCTCTAGACAGGCTCACACACCCACCCACTCTTATTCTTATCCACAAAACCACAACTCTGCGAGGTAGGTTGGACTGAGAGTCTGTGACTGGCCCCAAGTCACCCAGTTGGCTCCATGGTTAAGTGGGGACTGGAACCCACATCTCCTGAGTCCCTGCCCACACTCTTAACCACACCAGTTCTCAGGCTGTCTCCTTTGCACTGTCTTCTCTGCTAGACATCTACTGGCATGTACTGGATATTTGGCGCACTCTAGCAGCAGGACACTCATTCACAGGGCATATGATTGCACCCTGTATGTACATCAATCACCCCTGCTCCACCAGTCAAATATGTATGGTGTACTGGGATAAAATAACAGTAATTAGGTAACTTTCCTTAGCTTTGCAAACTGAACATTTTCCAATGCAAATTATGCTGATTTGCAGAGGATTTTTTTCAGTTTGAAAAACCAGGACCTCTCTTTACTTCAACATAACTCATCCATCAGTATCAAGCTTTCCCAGGATAATGATGCATTTTAGAATGTATTTCCAGTTCTTGTGGGATGACAAAGCCAGTGTCATGGCCAGTGTTCTGAGTGAAATGAGAATATATTAGAATAAGCTCCTGACCCTAGAACCCTGAATAATAACACACTCCAATTCTGTAGCAGATACTCAGGGGTTTCTCAGCAGACCAGCCAATACTGGAAGATTTCCCTAAAGACAGAAATGTACCAATTTAAGATCAGCTTATTTGACAGAACACCCATTCAACTCACTGAGGAATTTAAGTTTCTTAACCAGGGTCTATTAGCATTGTTAAAACTTCAGATATTTAAGAGCTGTTCAGTAGATTGCACTGTGTGTCTATTCACTTTCCTATATGAAGAGGACAAGCCGTGAATTTAAGGACACACAAACTAATCTGCTGTATCTGGCATGCATCTCTTATGTAACTGATCTTTCAATAGTAGCCACTAGCCTTAGACCAAAGCTATCTCCTTCCAAGCACCAGGGGCAACTTTAATGACCAAATCTCATCCCCATGCCCAAATTCTCCTCCTGTCAGAAACTAGCTTACTTATTAAACTGCTTAACCTGTGACTTGCACTGAGACAGAAAAAATGAAAGGTGGTGACCACTTGGGAAAGATTCACTCCAAGTCATGCTTAAGACCACCTAATTATTAGGATCCACATCACCAATTTTTAAAAGGGAAGCTGGGAATGGGGTGGGGGAAGAGAACATAGCGATTGAAGTGAAAAAACATGCATATAAATCTGCGGCAGGAGATTAGAGGAAAAATGATTGCTTGCTCTTAAAATGAGTCTAAGAAATTTGGAATAAAAAAATTAAAATATTTATTTGAAGTAACTCCGTAGCACTTTGGTTGGCCTTAGGAAAGGTACAGGCCATTTTTTAAATTAAAGATGATTTCCCCAGGGGACAACACAACTACATTAGCTTTTTATGTGCCTTGGTGCCATCTTTATGCAGGCAGGAATCTACCACCACAGGAAGATGATTTTCTACTACCTGAAGAGCAACTTTGAATTTTGAGGGTTCTGTTTCCTGAAATTGCTAGATAACACCACATAATGAGGCTTCAATTCTATTTTTAAGCTACTGCACCACCTAACTAATTTCCAGCTTTGCTAATATAAAACTGTCGTTATTCTCTTTATTTCTGCTCTCTGTCTACTTAGGAATGTGTTTATTTTGCCCAAGGCAAGAGGGAGTTCTGAGTCACAGCTTGTCTTTATGTTTTCAGAATCTGGGGTTAGCCATCACTTCCTTATCCCATAATGTTTGGTGTAATTCAGTACCTGCAATATTCGTACCTACCAGTGACTAATTCATTCAAGGCTATAACCTCTTGAGCCTACATTGAAGTGGTCCTCAAGCCCACAACTTGGGGTCTAACATTTGTACTTTTTGTAAACCCCCTACCACACACACAGAGTCAAACCTCACTCATTGTATCATAGAAAATGTAAAAACTTGCACACTCTTCTGTGGCATTTTGGCTAACCCTAATAAAAAATATTGTCCATCCATGGATTCTGTTTTTCTAGGGTATCTATCAAACAGAACATCCCAAAACAAGCAGGTTGAAGAGAGGAAAAGGACAGAATGGGGCAGTCTTATATAAAGGAGAATTCTTAGCATATAAATATATGAACACTGTAAATTAGACTGTTTAATTGCTGAAGCACTTCATACCTATTGCCTCAGAACTCTTACCTCCAGCCAGAGGACAAAATACTACATGCGGTGTGTGTGTGTGTGTGTGTAATATGGTGTTGTCACTAAAAGTGACTGTCACACCTCAGACTTCCTTCTTCACACTATCTTAAAAGGGAGCAAAGTTTAGGCATGCTTGCTTATCTAGTATAATGTCATTACACTGTGCTTTCCCACAGCCCACATCATGGACTGCAACTGGTGTGAAAACACACAAAGTAATGAAGTCATTGCGCAGTTAGGTGTGTTTAGAAATTCAGAGG
Source organism: Varanus salvator macromaculatus (assembly GCA_023646645.1). Classification (NCBI taxonomy): domain Eukaryota; kingdom Metazoa; phylum Chordata; class Lepidosauria; order Squamata; family Varanidae; genus Varanus; species Varanus salvator. The sequence continues at coordinate 11,923,883 of JAIXND010000624.1, read as the reverse complement.
TGCAGGAACTCAAGAGCTGCCATTCTCACAGGTACTCTTGTGCCAAGCAACATGTATAACTTGACCCTAACATAAAGAATGGCTTATTTTTGTATGTGATAAATAATTTAAAAAGTGTTTTCATGAGTAAAGTAGCATTGCACAAAACTAAAAGTAATACTAACACCAATGCTTCAGAGGAAAGACCAGTATCATGACACTTCCATGCTGCTTTCACAAAAACCAAGAAGCTAGACAGAAAATGATTCAAAGATTTGTACAAATTTGTAGCCGCCTCCTTCCCCAAGAGCCCCCATTCTCTTTGACAGCAGAGGAGCTGCAATCCAGAGCCTGGGACACGATGTGTAGGTCCTTGAAGATCTCATCTGCCTACTACTTTGCTCTCTTAGCTTCTCCAGAACAGCAACCTTGGTTTCAAGGGAACAAACTTACTCCCTGAGAGCCAGGAGCTCATTACAGCCAGCATCCACTTCTGTCCAGCTAGCAGATGTTGTACATCAAAATCTCAGTGTTGATACACTGGATAACCACCACACTCCTATTGGCTTTTTACCTTTATAACTTCTTAACTAATATAATTGGAACTGTTTACCTGGAAAACTGAGTAGTTTGCTAAGCAAGTGTGGAATTTATTTATAGTTATTCCTTGTTATTTATAGGTTTTTATGTACAGTTACTTATAACTGTAAATAATAAGGGAGGGAAGATTCTACTACCTTGGTCTTATCACCTGTTGCTAAACCCACACCAGAGCTTAAGTTGCTTGTGTGCTGACACTTCCTCACTGGGAATAAAATGCTTTCACACCTGGAGGAGGCTTTCCCACCATCATTGATCTTCCCACTGAAGAACCCTCAGGACAAATCCTCAGGACAAATTTTTTAAACACTTCTGCCTGTTTGAAGACAGCCTGAAAATCTTATTTTTGAAAAGTATGGAAACTGAGGAAAGCTTCTTGGTGCAGAAGTGCAAAGTTTTGGAAACAAATGGGAAATGTTTGGTAAAGATCTGTGGGAAAGGCACATGGGGGACTTTGATCCTTAGGTTTATATTAGCTAAAAATTACCACACCCTTTCAACTAGTCCAGCTACAATGATAGTTCCAGCACAATTTCTACCATCAACATTTAGGGAAGGGAGAGGGAAAGAAAACAAAACAGCTACATATGCAAATCAACTTAATTTGTATATATTTAATACTATTTGGTAATGGAATGTGTTGCTTTGGAGCTAAAAGGAAATTTGATCCCATTCTGAGGCCAGACCATACAGAGATGTTTTTTAAAGCATGTATTAATTTTCCATGTTGAACTGTGCCGTTCTATATTTATCCTCCAAAACAACACTAAAGTTTTAGTACTGTGTATTCTCAGCAATAGCAGTTTCAGAACTACAGGATCCTGTTATGTTAGTTTTTCTTAGACTAGTTTCTCTCATCATTCTTAGCAGAAACAAATGGAAGTGGTAGAGAAGGAATAATCCGAGCATATAATTTCACCAGAGCCCCAGTGATTGTTTCTCTTCAAAGTTTACATCTACTGAATTCTCACATACTTATTCTGCTTTTAGCAGAGGGAGATACTAGCACTAAATGTGCACTTTTGGTTTATAACTACACATTCTATTAAATAATGTATTATTCACTTATTAATCAACTGTATGACATATGATCCTCCAAAACCAATAAAAATAGAATTATGGTGCTGAAGAAGCAAAGCTTGGCAAAAGAACCATATTTCACTCCCTTTCCTTATTGAACAACTGGGGTCATGAGTTCCTCATCCAGAGCTACACCATGGCTGCTCTGCTGCAGATCTGTTGCCATCATGCCATAAATGTACTATATCGCATGTCTGGCCGCATCACTCTCCACTTCGACAGCAATCTCCATATTCACTGAAGATCATGATGTCATGAAACAATATGCACAGAAGCCATGGCTAGACTACAGGAATCCTGGGTCCCAGTCGGGGCTTCTGTACGAGAGACAAGCCAGAGTTCCAGGTTCAGAAGTAACGTTAGACAGGACAGGAGCTGCTTAGCTACTCCCACTGAAAGGAAGAACCAAAAGGAAGTAACCAAATTAAATGAAGTTACAGATGATTTGTTTACAGTATCCCAGGGTTACCACTGCGTGTGAAACAAACTGTGCTGTTCAAGCCCCATGTCAGCCCCATGAATGTACTGAGAAGTCTTGGGCAAGTCACTGTCACTCAGGGCTGCTTTACATATGACATGTACCCTATATAATGCATCAAAAGAACTCAGGCATGCTTCATCTGAAGATGATATAGAAATCGACTATAGCATACTCAAGGAAAGTATGTTTTCAAATGCAAGTTGATTCTCCCTTTAGGAACATATGCTTGCTTGCTTGCATGCGTGTGCAGGGATATACAAATGTGTGTGCATACATGAAGGAAAAGAAACATTCCAAGCTAATATGGGCCAATGACTCTTAAACTGAAGTGGATACCTAGGGACTGAATTATTTTTCCAGACCTGCCTGCACTTCTGTAGCTATAAGAACTGTTGATCTCTTCACATCATCACTGGTTGGAAACTTTACAAATATATTAGAGCTTCACTATACCCAGAAAATGGGGGGGGGGGGGCGGAATCATAGGGATCACTGCTTTTGCTATTTTAATTGTTGTGATGGTAGGTACACAGTCTAGTACCAATACCTTACTGTGCATGATTAGTGAGGGACTAGACTATTCACAAAGGATACATCTATCAAAGGCACTGTTCAGAATAAACAAACTAAACTTCTATACTTCAGAACATGGAATGCTGTGCACCAAGAGGGCAAGCAACTTTGGCTTCATGCAAGTTTCCAATATCAGAAGCATTGTGCCTATGTACACCGGTTGCTGGGGCACTTGGGCTGCTACATTCATATCCTGCTTGTGGGATCCTGCATGAAGCTGGTTTCCCATTGTATGAACAGAAGACTGGACTAGATGACCCACCAGTCTGATCCAGCACAGCTCTTCTTAAATCTTTAAACTTCCTAGAAGGGCATGTCTGTCCGTTGTTGGCAAGGGAATGCTAGGCTCTGGTCAGGTCTAGGAGGAGTTTATCTGACTTGAAAGCAAAAATGCAAGAAGTGTGAGCAGCAAACTGTATATCCCATGTACTATAAATGGACAGGACCTTGAAGAATCTGGCTACCTGACTTTCTCTTCATAATTGGTGCAGGTTTCAAGTAGTCATGGCTGCACAGGGAAGTTAGGAAATGTTCCAGAGAATTTGTCATGTCAGCAGTTAAAAGCCAGCATGAACACTTAGAGCCAACAGCCTACTTCTTACCGGATGCATAAAGAGATGAACAAAGAGCACACATGAGAGGTATTGCAAAATGAACTTTCTAATGAATTTATTCTGAGCACAGAATGTGTGTTTCTTGGATGGTCCATTTGGTCAAGCTGACCAGCTATCTTGGTTTAAGCCATTCTGCACTAGGCAACTTCCCCAAATGCTTTTAGAGGACCCGTGGTGGGCATACCCACCTGTACTTGAGAATGGATGTTGGGAAGGATAATATATTTTGCTGGAAATTGTTGCCTCTGGCTCTACAATGGGATCATTGTACTGGTTTCACACTGTATTTTCTTGAAGACAAACTTTGAATTAATTCTTATGCATGTTTAGAAAGAAAAAAGTCAGTTAACTGGGGGATGCTGGCAGTTATAGGCCCTTGTTTGATCAAAAGAGCATAGGATAGCATCATTAAACACCTTGTGACACATTGCCAGACAAGAATAAATGTATATCCATGGCTCTTAACTTGTGAAAGTCTCCTTTTTGCCAGCTTACACTTAATAATCCATGCAATTAAAGGTGACTAAGCACAATGGAGGTGTGTCCCATAAAATATAATTAATACAATGAGACCACACCATACATAATCCACTTCCTCCCCAAAATACTTGATACCAGATTGTTGAAACACAATGGTCTTGACAATTTCTGTAATGCAAGGGTTTTTCAATTTACACACTGACAGAAAATGTGCACTCTAGAACAACACCAGCACGCAGCAACACCCAGAGGAAAGGCATACAACTCAATGCCAACCAGAGAAGGAGTGACCTTTTCTGAATGACCCACTGCAATCATAGCCTATTTGGAAAATGCTTCACTTGCTAGTTTTAAAAAGTAATGTATTAAGAGAGGAGTAAAACCCATCACCATTGCTATTTCCATCAATTATTGCAGTTACCTTTAAACCAAGCAGTTCAAGGACATATTTAAAAATGGTACTTTGAAGTTAAACATTTACTGGGGCTGAGCTTTGTTAAAGGATTCATTATATTAGATTTCCCCACCCCCATTCAGGTTCTCCTGTGTTAGTAAGGTTATTTGCAAGAGCAAAAGTGCCTCAAAAGAAGACAACACTGCTATTTCAGATCCATTATAAAATGAAAGTCAGGAAAAAAATAAATTTAGAGGTGTAGCCCTACATGACATGTACTGAAAAGTATCACAGATGGTGTAATTCCTCCACTACATTTTGAGATTCTAGTGTAAAATCTCTGTAGTGCATAATCTCTTTAACTGATGCATTTGTGAAGCAATATACCTTGGGCTCAGGACATGCTGATCCCACTCCAATCTGCACCTGCTCCTGCCCACACATTTTTCAAGACATTAAGAGACTAGTTTCTTAGATGCCAAGAGGACTATTAAGGAACAGCTCTCTAAATACCTTTTTCTATCTGTCGCAGAGCAGAATACAAATTTTCACAATTAAAATATAACAAAAGTAGTGATGAAACAGCCTAACTTTCTAAGGCAGAGCTTCTCTCTGTTGCAGAAGTCATGCTCTTTCAGTAAAAGGTCCCAAGATCCATCACCATCATTTCCAAGGAGAGCTGAGAAGACCCTCTCATGAAACACTGCTGTCTCACTGCCAGTTAGTGTGTAACAAAACTGAACTTGATTGGGCATTGGCCTGACTTAGCTTAAGTTAGCTTCTCATATTACTTTCTGGGAGGCCCCTTAAAATAACAGATTTATCATATCTGTTCAGGAAACATGAGAATTAGAATTTTGGGAGCATCCTAGTCCCATCATTCCACAAATTAGAATTCCTGGGAAGCCCAGGAAGTCTTATGGTCCAGATTTATAGTCAGCTGCCAGGTTTACAGGAAGGCAGTTTGAGAAGTGATGGAGGCTGGGACTCAGACGCACCCCTCCAGAACAGGTACTACCCAAACCCTTTGACAGGGAATCATAAATTCACGTGCCAGGGATAAAAGCTCCTGCTCAACACAGTGCAGGATGGGAAAGTGAATTTCTCATGCTGCATGGAGGTAGAAGTATTATGAAAAACTTCAAAGCCCAAAATTGCACACAAAGGTCTTGCCTCCCCTCTTCTGAATTCTATAACACACTTGGGTGACAAGGAGGAATTGGGGTATTAGCTACCATCACAAATATAGAAGGCTAGTAAAACAAGCTAAAATGAGTGGGCTAATGCCAGGCCAAGTCATCTTTCTCACAGCAAAGCTTTGAATTAGCAGTTAAGAACTAGTATATACCTCCTAGGGAGGCAAAGCTGGACTTAAGGCCTGTAGTTTCTCATACCTCATCATCCAGCTCTAATAAAAGATGCCTTCTGAATCTGTTTCACACCTGCTCAAAAAAGAGTATGTTAACTGGCTGCTCCAGAATCATCAGGGAGCTGGACCATGTTTTGGAGCCAAACTTGGGCCATGAAGAACCAAGTAAAAGGCTTGTGTGATCCAAATTTCTCTTGGATGGTCTTTACCAGCTCAGAAACCTGGACCAAATCAACCACGAGAAGCAGCTCGTTTTGTGAGAAACTACAGCACAAAACAGAAAATTCATAATCCAGCTACTGAACCATAGCAAGAGTGGCAAGAGAAGGACCACACAAGGCACTTCGTGCAATATCCCAGTTAACAGCTAACACAAGGTGCACTGGGTAGTTTGAGCTATAAAGGACAGAAAGCATTCCCTCCATTCTCTGCTATTCATTCCTAGTCTGGGGGGACAGAGGTCTCAGACACATGCCAAGCATCCGACCTAAGCATTTTAGATTTTTTCTATTTCTCTGGATCAGGCTAAGTCTTTTTTGTATTCCAATATCCTACTGACCATTACCACTGCAGGTGATGGAAAGTATTCTAAATATTTTTATTGGCTTGTGTTAACAGAACTGAAGGACAGAAAAAGTTAGGTGAAAGGGTAAGACAACTATTCTTCATATACTTCAGCCTTCCTTTTAAATGTGTGGTGGGGTGGCAAAGCCAAACATGCTACCACACCCATGCCCTAAGCAAAACACTGTATTTAATGCCCAGTTTCTGCAATCCTTCCCCCACAATCACCCAAACAAGATCATGGAAATTTAGGGCATCAAGAATTCATGTACATGTATATACTGCCCTCATATATTACACTGTGAGTGAAAGTCTGTTGTGCGTACATTATTTCTTGGGCAGTATAAAACTGTATTTAACAATAATTTCTTGACTGCACATTTGTGAGCTCACACTTGGTCCTGACTCTTCTACAGTCTGGGTCTCACAATACATACAAAACATTTAGGTCATGGAGAAATATGAAAAGAAAATATATAAAAATCCTGTGATCTTTCTGTAATCATTACTCTGTCAAACATCATGCTATAGACTGTCTTTTTATATAAGACAAAGACACCCTATTGTTGAGGTAAATATTAACACATACCATAGCCTCCACTTGTACTTAGCATCAAGTTTAACAAATGGGCCAGGAACTCCCATTCTTGGGCTGTTTGTTCCAGTGTACAAACCCAACACCTTGGGCTACTGAAGGAGAAACAACCTAGAATTTTAACTCATGGTTTGCTATTGGGTTGAAACTCAGGTACTTTTTCCTTCAAAGCATTAGACTTCATGTCAGACCACCAAGAAACAGGGTTCTTTGCCAACCCAGAGGCAGCAGGTGGACAGAAAGGCGTATGCTTACGCACATGCCTCCCAACTACCCATGGAATAATTAATCCATGGTTGGTCTTTATGTGTGAACTGGTCGCAGTAAGTCACTTAGTATCCTTATTCCTGTGGGCTGTTCAGCAGACCAAGGGAATAGCAGCCAAGAAGTGCATAACCTCAACATCATCTATGGAGCCCATGCACATGTTCTTCTGCTCCTGTTCAATGTTCCTCCAAGTAACTGAACTAATTATGATTATGTATAATTCTGCCAAACCAAAGCAGAAACATTTAGTCTTGCTTCTCAGGAAAAGGCTTGGACACTAAGTATCGAAACCTGTGCCTACCTCCTTGGAAGGTAAGTCCTGCTCTACTCCTAAGAACGTGCACACAATTACAACTGAAGCCTCCAACAGTCTAACTTACGTATACACAACGAGTCAAGGCCCTTAGGCTACATGACTTAAACGGCCAGTTTGCAGAACTGCTCTGTCTATTTGCAAATCCGTGTGCCTTCATAGATACTGCAGCCATTTATTTTGCATTCATGCTTCCAAATGTTTTCAGAAGTTCAGAGATATGATGCGTTAATATCAACTCACTGGGTTGCGTGTGCATAATGTGCAATGTCTGGCAACACCCAAACATACATGTTTTATAATTGCGATATTATAGATCAGAAACTATGGGCTGTGCCAACTATGATCTGGCATCTCTGAACTGGCAAACCATAGTTGCTGTTGCTGCTTGGCTGCCAGAGGCTGCTGCACCATGTTCTGAGCAGATGGAAAATTAAGCAGCCGGAAAGCATTAAATCACAGGTTTTCCATTTGTTTTAGAAGCTCAAATCATGACTTGGGCCCTGCACTATAGTTAGCACAAACCATGGCAGGGAGGGAAGCAGCAGAGTTGAGCAAGCTGTCTTGCTAGGGAGCTGACTTGCCACAACTAGTTACCTCAGTGCAGAATACCTAACAATGTGCTAGGGAGTTTCAAGCTTTGCAAAACTATGTTTGAAAACCATCCACAGCAAAAACCTTACAAATATTTCATACCGGCTTCTATGTAACTCTTTTCTAAACCTTCTCCCTCAAAACCAAGTCTTCTACTACTTGTAAACTAGCCTAAAAAGTCAACTCCATAACCTTGTTTCTCTTTTTGGGATCTTCGCTAACAACCTACTTACTGGCAGATTAAAATAAAGCTATTAGAAATGACTGTAAGACTTCAGTTGAAGTCCCCTAAGAAAACCTGAGCAGGGCAGGAACTCCCGTTTTGCCAAAACAGTGATCACCCTTTTTGATCATCCTCACAATCCTTTTCATAATGATCTTCCATAACTCTCAATTTGCCAGCCAATTTAATGACTTCAATAAAAGGGTGGAAGGCTTGTTGTCATTTTATGAATGACACAGAATTGGAATGAAATGCAAGGATTATGGAAGATAAGTCTGACATCATCTTGAGAAATCAGACTGCTGGAATAACCTTTTGCATGGGCTATTAAATTATGCAATTTTAATACTTTACTGGATTTAATATTTTCTTTAAGGTTTAGGTTAGTAAAAAGGCATGTAAATGTTACCCTCCGATAAAAAACAAATAAGCAACACTGTGTGTGGTGGAAAAAGCTGCCAGTACTACGGTTTGCTAACATACATGCAGTGCCACACAGAATGGTCCACTCCCGTTTCGGTGGTGGTGACTGATACACCTTTCAATCAGGAAGTAGAACTGGCACAATAGAGGAACCTGCTAAAAGTGAACATGCTCATGAATGTGAACTGACTATGAAGTGGCCACAATCCACAAGAAAGCTCTGTTGCGCAGGCCATGAGAAGAAACTCTGCTCTAGTGCAGCTCCATTTCCTGGCAAATTCTGCCCCAATTCCTAACCATGTCATGAACAGGGAAGCACAGAGATTTTGCAAAACTTAAGGTATCAGCAAGCAAGGAGAGATTGGAAAAGTGAGTGCAGCAGGGAGTTGAGAGATTCTCTAGTAATACTTCGTACTACTTGGGAAGCTTTATTGAGATGTGTTGTGAGGATTTCTTTGGGAGGTTTACTTTTAGAAAGGGGTTGCTGCTTGCAACAGGAACAAAGAAGTAAAGCAAGGTGAACGAGAGCATAATGAGGCCTTGCACAAAGTAGCACCCATGAAGAGAGGAGTGGAAACATGTTTTCTGTTTCCTTCAGCAACTTGGGCTGATGCCAGGATCAATTGCGAGCCACAGGGGCCTGTATCTAGATGTTTCCAACCCAGAATAATCAGCAGCTGACACTTGAAGGCTGCTGAAAATCATGCCCAAAGTCATTGCTTGGTAGACTTTATTCCCTGGAGACTTTCCTTCATTATCACTGCACCTAATAATTGCAGAAGTGATGCTGTAAGGTTAAGTGATGTCCTCTCTCACCATCCCATTACATCTTTCTTTTTTTTTTTGAGGGGGGACAGGGAGGCTAACAACCTGCCTTGTACTTTCAAATTATCTCTCCAAGGCCAGTGGATGTGGAAATCCTGGAACTGCTCATTCTACATATTTCTGATCATCTGAAAAATGACATTCTCTTGGAACTTTGGAATGAAGGCAGGGGAGAGATGAGAGGAAAAAGATAGTCAGTTCAAGGCTCTTCACTAAAATGGCTTCAGGTTTAGCGCTTCAAATTATTCAAACTACAGTTTTCTCAGGTATTACAAACAGCCCTTCCCCCTCCCAACTCAGACTCCTCTCACCAGCTAAGAGTAGCATAAACAAACTTCGTCCTTCAATTGCTAAAACTCAGAGAAGCCCTGCTTCAAGGTCATTCTTGCTAGCAAAGGGAGGCCTCACTGAGCAACTTTTACTGCAGCTCTATTCCAACTATGAGAAGGGAAAGGAAAAAATGTGGGTGTCACTCTTTACTTAAGGCAAACAGGTAAACTCTTTGCTATGAAAAAAGAAAGAAAGAAACATTCCAGAGAGCACTTATTCCTTTTCTTCCATTGCAGGATGAGATCTCTCAATGGCAGATACATTCCAGTGACCTTCATCATCCATTTCCAATTAAAAGGAAAAGCAAAAGCTTTCATATACTAGCCAGAGGGTACAGCCAGTCTGGAAAAGGGATGCAAGTTTTCCAGGACCCACAGTAAACTCTTTCTTCACCAGATTCAAGGACAGATTCTTCTATCCTAACCTAGATTTGGAGCAGAAGCTACAAGGGCAATAGAAGGAAATCTCCCCCTATCCCCCCCCCAAAAAAAACTTTCAGACACTAACAAAAATGTGTTTCCTGTGAAGGCTTTAAGCTCACAGCACATGGAAACCGACTTCATGACAGAGGCAATAGCATTACAATTCCTACTGCAAAGAAAGGATGTGATATAACAAAGTAACACACACTATTGTCACTCAACATACATAAACATGGAAGGGGAAAAGGAGACAACAAATTAAAATCTTGGCAGTAATACATCAGCCTCACAAATGCACAGTATTTATCTGCTCACAAATACATACAAAATAATGCATCAGCTGAAGGCCTCAGATACTAAGGCTGAATGGTATGGCAGGGGATAGGTTAATGCTAACCGTCCTCTCCTGACCCTCAAAGAATGCCATCAATGTTCTTTGTATGCTCCAAAATCAAAAGGGCATTTGGAGAACAGCTTCCTTATGTTTGTCTCCTATAAAAGCTTCACTGCATTTGAACAAAGACAAATTATTGAAGGGAATGGGGGGCAAAAAGTTCCAGCTTTTCAAACCTGTATTACACAAAAGGCTATGCGTTTTTGTGTAAATTAATCCATTTTCTCAGATCTCTCCTTTTACAGCTACAGAAGAGCTGACAAGAGGAGAGGAGAGGAGGGAGCCTGCTAAAGGGCATGCACAAGCCAAGGAGAGCAAGGTAAGGTAGGTGCTCCATAAGGTATGCAAGGAATGCAAAGGGGCCATTTTCTGAGACAGTTTAAACTTATCTGCACTCCTGGATTCTTGATTACAGCTAGGATCTCTACATAAAAGCATAAACAATTTTTAAGAACTTACCAAGGATTGCGTTAATTTTATATGCAGTTTATTATGCCTCCTCTGACAGAGCTAATTAAGTCACTCCTAGCCCTTCTCCACAAAAAGCAAAACAAAAAGCAAACAAAAAAGAAACCCCGAGGAGGGAGAAGAGGAAACAAAGGCAGCAGGAGATGCAGGAAAGGGTTTCTGGAGTGTCCACTGAGGTACAAACCCGAACAGCTGCCCTCCCAACAAACTATTCGCCATTTTTCTTTGTCTTTCAGCTGACCCCTGCCTCAGTGAAAAACTCCCACAGACTCCAATGAAACACTGTGCAGCCTCCTTCCACTTTAACAGTCAAAGACATTCAATCTAGCCTGCTATTTGACACCAGGCCTTGCCTCCGCCGGCACAGCATTGGCTGAGCCTCTTTATCGAGGGCGATCGCGGAGCCTGGATTGGCTGTTCCAGTCATCACTAACATCCTTTGTACACTTCCTGTTTTAAAGTTACCTTGAGATGCAGAACAGGGGTCAGGCACGGAGACTTCAAGCTAGAAGCAACTTATATAAAAGGAGTATCAGACAAAGATGCGGATTTCAGAGTGCTCAGAATAAAGTATGAAAAGGAAGGCAGAAGTCTTTCTAGCTGCACCCACTACTGTGAGATCTGTATTTTTGACCCTCACTCTTAGATATAATACAAAAACTCGCCACTGCCAAGACTGGGATTACTTTATTTTTTCCTGCTGACTGAGGCTCCATTTTTAAGGCATAATTCAACAGCATACTGATTGGCTGTCTGTATAATAACTGCATAATATTATTATTATAAGACAGCAAGCACCTGCTGAACAGTTGCTGTGGGATGAAGAGGGGAAGAGAAATAAGGGATAGATGCCTTGGATTTCACTAATTTAAAGCATTTGATCCCACTCCTTAGCCAAAAAGTTTCCTGGGGCAGCTTACATACAGTCAGTAAACAATCCTACAGGCAGTGAACAGCCTGTAAGCCTATGACCGAAAAAGATGAGGGGAGGGGAGACCTTGGTCCCATCCACAAATAGCAACTGTAGCAGCAGGGTATCTCCTGAGATTGATGGGATGTCCTGATAGCTGGGCCATTCCTGAAGTGGTCTTTGGCAAAACTAGTTGCTCACCAAGGGAATGGCTCACAGTACCCAGCCATCATATGTCCTCTTCCAACATCAGCAGTCACATGGAATACCCAAACAGAGCAGGCTATGCTTGATTGTCTCTGAGATGGGCTTTCTGAAACTGCCAATGACATCTCAACATAGTAATCTGAAGGCAGGCAAAATCATGTCATGCATTAGAGGCAACTTGCCTTTCATACGACTGTTCAGAAACTGTACACAAGTTCTTGTGTCTACTGAAAAGCCTGCAGCCCCTTTCCCATGAGCCTTCTGTCACTTATACTTCTCTTTTCTTCATTTCTCTGAATTGTTCTTTTGCTCAAGCTCAAACCCTCACTCGTCAAGCATGTTCTCCTAGGCAGAAGCTTCTTCTACCACTCCTTTTCTAAGCCCTTCCTTTTTGCCCTGCCTTTTAGGTGGATCAGCTCAGCAGCTCAGCCTATAACAAGCCTACACTCCCTTCCACAACACCTTGATGTTAGATTTACAGCAAACACTGCATTACAATGAAAACAAACAGTAGTGTTGACCATAAGGAAATTTCCAAAGTCCATTAAATATCTTTATTAGGGTAAACCACAAATCCCCATGGCTGGCTGGGAGAGACTGGGAGTTGTAATCAAACACTTCTGGAGAGCACCAGCTTGGGGAAGGCAAATTTGCATGTTCAGAGTCCTACGATGAAGTAAGGAAAGAAGTTTCTGCAGATTAGGTTCTGTATACCATGTGATGATTACAAGGTCAAACCGGGAGAAACATTTCCTACCCTTCCAGTGGCCCTATGGCAGTGATGGTGAACCTATGGCATGCGTGCTGCACCAGGCACGCAGAACCCTCTGTCGGCAGGCGCACCAAGTCACTCCAGCAGTTGGGCATCAGATAACAGCGCATAGGGGCCATGTGCATGCTTGGAAAGGAGTAGCAGCGCCAGGCAATGATGTCACAAGCCGTGACTCATTAGCCATGACTCATCCAAGCTTTCACATGGCCGGTCAGTGTGCTGCCAAGGATATATATATGTTTGTATCATTGAAAGCTCTGTTATTGTGTTTTTCTTTTAAGACAAAAGATGTTAATGTATGAGTTGTGTTCTCTAAACCAAAACCTCAGTATTCAGGTTTTACTGCAGTGTTGGCACTTTGCGATAAATAAGTGGGTTTTGGGTTGAAGTTTGGGCACTCAGTCTCTAAAAGGTTCACCATCACTGCCCTAGGGGCAGCTCCAAATCCATCTCAGCTTCCATTAACATTCAAACCCCTTAAAGGGCTTGAGACCAAGTTACCCAAAAAATAGTCTCCTCCCATATATGCCTGTTCTGGCCTTCATTGGTCATTTTCTGGGTGGCCCTACTGATAGAGGTGAGGCAGGTAGCTATTAAGAAAAGGGCCTTTTTCTGCTGTGCAACCCTGGCTGTAAATTCATCCTCTTGGGGAGGGTTGCCTAGCACCTACACTGTGCCCTTTTTGGTGCCAGGTCAAAGATCTTTTAATTTGATATTACATTTTAAATATTTGCACTGGGGCTAGGTTTTATTTGATTCTTATTTTTATACTGTAGTTTTAAACTTCTAATTTTTGTATTGTATTTTATTATCTTATATTTTATGGCTTCAATTGCTATGAACTTCCCACAGAGCTTCAGTTATTGGGCAGTATAGAAATGTAGCAAATAAATACTTTTTGTTCTATTCCTAGCAGGGAGAAAATAGTCACACATCCAAGTTTCTGGAGGGAATGTATGGATCAACGACTGGGCAGCACCTTACTTTTAGTAGCCAAGCATGGTCAGTGACAACATCCTTGGCCAACAAGGATTAGACTAGAGTAGACCAGAGTCTTTAAAGACTTTGTAAGAATTACTGATAGCAAACATTAGCCTCAGTGGGGAGAGGTCTAGGCAAGTTGCAATCCATTCAGATGAGGATCTTATGAAAACATTTCATAGAAAACCCATATGCAAGAGCACTGTGTGGCTGCTTGTTCAGATAACCACCATGCTAGCTACTGTTTGCTATCATGGTGTGTGTGCAAAATAGGAACATTTCATGAGATATTGTGATTTTCAGCAGATAATGCTTGCAGGGGGGAAAGCAAAATTAACTTTAAAACTTACGCAGGTTAAAGTTATTGACACCGCCACTGAAATTGTTATGGTTCTGACTCATAATTCTCTGTTCTAAGATTACCCATCTTCACACAACAGATGTACACATATCCCTGCTGGGAGACAATATTCCCTTCTGTTATATCAAGAGTCCATTCCTCATCCAGGTAAGCTGTCCTGCCCTGCCTCAAAAGAAGAGTGTCCAGAAAATAACAGGTTATGGAGTGGGGCCAAATGCAGGAAATCAAGAGGAAGATCTGAAAGGAAGAAGAATGGGAGGGGGTGTGGTGTGATTCAGAGAAGGGACATACATGCACACTGGCGACATGGTTCTGCTGTAAGGACTGAGGAAAAGCAGAAAACAGTCTGTGGGTAAAGGTTCCTGGCTGAATAAGTCAGGCCTGGAAGGCAGTGTCTGTGAATGAACCAAGTCTGACCTTGCCAGCATCTTGAGCTAGTAGCACCTCACTGCTTCTCTAATGTAAAGAGCCACTCCAGAGAAAAGATGGAGCTTTAAGACCATTAGAAAGCATTAATTTAATAACCATACACAGGCCTCTTTAGCAGAAGGGTATGGAAAGGTAAAGAAATGATGTGGTGGTGGTCGGGGGGGGGGGAGTTGGAGAGATATTCACCACTCTTAACTTCTTGAGAAAAGGCAATCATGTGACAAAGAAAACCAGAAGCTCTTCCGAGAGAAAAGAGAACTGGAGGCAGCTGAGGCTGAGCACAAATTCCTGTGATGGAACAGGGAAGATCCCTAAAGACGATTTGGAGACCTCAGAGGCCAGAAGAGGAGCTCTGCAACAAAAACTCTAAGTGCTCCGAGAACTGGAGGCTTCATAGGCCAATGCTCCAAAATGATGTAATGCAGGCAAATATCAAAGAATGACGATGGGCAGAGAGCAGGGAAATGGAGCAGGACATCTGCAGCAGCCTCTGGTGAAAATACAGGGAAAACATAAGACAATCTGAAATTAAGAAAAAAAAATCCGTCACAAAGGTGGAAATTATCTTCACCAAAAGAAGGCAGTTTTGAACTTGAGCATTATATTCCAGAGAACCTTCATAGGGAACGCAGAGCCTCTTCATCAGTTCTGCTGGGAAACCTCTCTGAGATGCATCCACTCCTGCTGGTTATTCTAAGAACTTTGTAACAGAAAACTAGTACCTGCACTTTCTTTTTTCCTCCTCCCTCACATTCCCTTTCCTTTTGGACCTTGTGTCTTTTAGATGTAACCCCAAGAACAGGAGCTACCTTACACCTGATTTTTGTAAATGGTTCTTGGTGCCTTTAGACTAAAGAACAGGATGTTAAAGTGTGTCAAAAATAAATTATGTGAACTTTTATTACGGGGTGAAACATGAAATATTGCATATATTACTCAACTACCTTTAGTTCAAAGTTTAGAATAAATTATTTGTTTTGGTGACCTAACAGTGTGCAAATGTTTCTTAAGCCAACAATATTTCCTGTGATGGTAATAGCACAGTCACCCTCGTACTTGCTCAAAAGTCAGTCAAAGTGATTTCAATAACGCTTGCTGCTCCATGTAGTGTGCACAAAGTTGCACTGCACAAGATAAAGGACTTGGCACGGAGACTGAACATTTCTTATTCAAGACAAAAGAGAAAAAGCTATAGGAGGGAGTTTGTTATTTTTTACAAACTAATTTGTCAAAAGTCAATCTTCGAGTAGTTTGTAAAACAACAACATGACTACCTGGGAGTCAGGGTACAATCCTAGGTTCTCCTGATATCTTCTGGGAGACAACAGGATTTTTCAGAGTCCCACTGCCAAGGTCCCATGTTCCTGGAGCTGTGACTCCAAAGGTTCCCTCACACTTCACAGCCTCAGCAAAAAGAACAGCTGCCCTCAGAGAAAGCTAAAAAGGGAGGAGGCTGGGCTAAGGACTTCTACCAACTCCCACCAGGGCCCCAAGTTCCTTCTTCCCCAATATTTTAACTGGCTGTCAACATAAAACAGCCATCTACATAAAATGTAGGGTATAAGGAATGATGATGGGGGAAGAAATGGCCACCTCTGTGCCTCTCTCCTGCCAGTGCCACTTGTAAGGCTCTGAGTTCGGAGGCTCATCATATGCATCTACAATGGGGGTAAATAAATTACATCGTTATTTATGCCTCATATTTCAAGAGAAATGACTTTTTGAACATATGGGATTATTAAATACAATACAGAAACTACAAAAGATACATTAAAATCCATAAAAGTAGTGATGAGTTGACTAGAAAGTAGCAATGAAAATTTCTGAAACTAAGCAAACTGTTAAAACCATGCCCAAGGCTTTATTTTTTCATGGAAAAACACCCATTTTATTAGTTTATTAGCAACAATGAATGGATGCTCATCACCAAGACAGCATAAGACAAGTTTCAAAGTTGCAGTTTCAAAGTTGCAATTTAGTCTTTCCATGTGAACACACAAACACACACACACGTGTGACATGGTACTAATGAGTTGTGGCAGCAATACTAAAAGTGCACCCCAGAACCTCTGTGGGAGGAAGTTAAACTCCATGAAAAGAGATGAATGCTTATCAGCCTGTCATGTGCCATCCTCTGGGTTGCTAAAATGATGGACAGCTTTCAGTACCTGTTGTTTTTCCTTAAACTGAACCAATGTAAAGAAATGCATGCTATTGTCTTTTCTATGTTATTTTTACGCACAATAACACTGAAATGACATGTGTTTTCATTTTTTCTACCCTGAGTATTTCTGGCCAGGTCAATACATGTGGTGCATTAAGGCAAAAAGATAACATGGTGTAGTTTTTTATGTTTCCTGTAAAATAAGCATGCTAAATTGGATTAGTCTAGGGGGTCGTTTTCCAATACAAACTCCGTACGATGCCCGTAAACTTCCAGTTTGGGGGACTGCAAACATCTACCTGAATACTTCAAAACATTTCATTTTTGTGAACATCAAGAAAACTCAAAAATGCTCAGATAAGAGAATATATGGATACAAAAAACTTCAAAAATCACTCAGGAGGAATACATATCTTTAAATTCCTCTATAAAAAGAGATACGTTATGTAACAGGGAATTATTTTTTCCAACAAACCTTAGGACAATATTCAGGCTCCTATACTTCTGATCCAAGAAAAGAAAAGCAATCTTTATTGATATTGCCCAAATAGCTATCTGTAAGTATCCATCAAGCATAGAATGTTACAATACAATCTTATTAATAAACTATGATGATGATATATGAGTAGTTATTCTGGCAAATAAACTGAATGGTTTACAATTGAAATATTCAAATACTAATTGTAAAGCTTTGGTTGAAGGCAGGATACAAGAATATTAGTGTAAGAACATAATAAAGCCATGCTGGGTCAGGTCAAAGGGCCATGGAGTCCAGCACTCTGCATGCTGGCAGGCAAACCAGCTGTCCAGAGGTTCCCTCCAGCAGGATGGCTACAAGACCTCCTCCTGCCCAGCTCCTCAGCAACTGGTGTATGCAGGCAAACCACCTCTAGTAAAGGAGCCCATAGCCAGCGAGGCTAGAAGTCACGCATAGCCTCCTCTCATGAATCTGTCCAATCCCTTTTTAAAGCCATCCAGATCGGTGGCCAACATCACCCGCCCCCCCATAGCAGCAAATTCTAAACTTTAACTGCATGCTGTGCGAAGTACTTCCTTTTATCTACCCAAAATCTCTGACCAATCAGCTTCATGGGAGAGAAAAATGTCTTGCTATCTACTTTCTCCTGTTCTAAACAATTCTATCATGCCTCCCCTTACTTGCCTTTTTCCTAAACAAAATAGTCCCAATTGTAGTAGCTGCTCCTCGTTAGGGGAGCTGCTCCAGCCCCTGATCAATTTCATTGCGCTTCTCTGGACTTTTTCCCACTCAATGCACTTTTTCAGGTAAGGTACCACAACTAAACACAATATTCCAAGTGCATTTGTACAAAAGATTTGCATAATGGGAGCAAGATTAATTTTTGCACATGGTAGGCATGTCGTGAGCAGAGTCAGTTAGAGCCAGAGGTCCGACTAGATGGCCCAGGAGACCCCTTCTGATTCGCTGTTTCTGTTTCTATTTTCTTTTCTGTTTCTAATTAAGCCTAGCATGGAGTTTGCCTTCTTCATAGCCACTGCTCACTGGGCCAACATTTTCACTGTGCTGTCCACTATTACCCCAAGATCCATTTCTTGCTGCTAGCTCTGATCCTATCTGTGTATAGTTGAAGCTGGATTTTTTTTTTGCCCCAACATGCATTACTTTACACTTGCTTATATTGATCTGCATTTGCCATTTGCCAGCTTGGAGAGATCCCTGTTTATGATCACACTGGCTATTTTTCAGTCCTCTGGTACAAGGGCTGATTTTAGGAACATGTTAAATATTGAGATAAGGAGGTCAGCAATTTCATGTTTAAGTTCAAGAACTCTAGGATGGATACCATCTGAACCATGTGACTTGCTGACTTTCAATTTACCAGTAAAGTTGAGAATTTCATCTCCTGTCACTACATCAGCCTTAATTCTTCAGACCCCCTTGCAGAATACATAAGATCAGGAACAAGTATCTGCTCTGCATCCTCTGTTGTGAAGACTGAGAAAAAGGATTCATTCAGTTTCTCTGCAATCATCTCTCCCTCCCTCACTGTTCCTTTAATTCCCTTATTGTCCAATAATCCAACTGTTTCTTTAGCTGCTTTATTTTGATACATTTAAATAATTATTGTTGGTATTGATGTTGTAGGTTAATAAATCCCTTGAACTGTTTCCTTGCTTCTCTGATAGTGCCTACATCTCCCTTGTGCAAGTCAGTGGTCCCATCATACCCCCACCCCCACCCAAGACATCCAGTTTTTGAAGGAAATTTTCTTCTCCCTAATAGCTTCCTTAGCTTAATTTATTAACCAAACTGGTGATGGTTATCAGGTGATTACTAGATGAGCAATTAGTAATACAAATAGGAATGGCATAACTTTAAAAAATGTACTTTATCAACACTGAGAAAGATTTTGATCAAACGGTGGATATAGATGCTGATGTTTTTGGAGATATTTAATTAGGGAATAAAGTTTACAAAATAGATGAAATTTATTTACACAAAACCAAAGTCAAGTGTATTGATCAATGAAGACTGATTAGAAATTCTCCTTAGAAAGAGAAACACAAAAGGAATGTTATTTTCCTCTTGTTAGATTTGTACTTGATATATTGCCCAAGGACATCAAGATGGAATTTAACAAAAACATGAAGAAGGAAGAAAACAGAAATCTATCTGTACATAGATGATACCAACATTTCCTAGAACAGCAATAATAGGGCAAGCTACAAGGATAATTTCTGTAAAATTTCATTGTATCTGATCTAAATCATCTTTAGCTTATGTTCAGTTCAGAAATGAGACCTGATCAGCTTTTCTTCCAGAGGTAAAGGGACAAGTCGTAGAATTCTGTCCCTGGTTTGGCTAACATTGCAAACCAGGTTTGTTCCTGAGTTATAATCCTGGCTTCTTGGAAGAAAGAGAAGCTAGAATTCCTTATTCGGGCATAACACTGATCAAGTCAGAGAGTCTCCGATTTGAGTAGCTGCTCCTGCTGGCAGAAGCCAAATGAAGCAATCAAAACCCCTCTACTATTTGCCACTGGTTTGTCTTTGCATTTACACCAGCTCTAGGACATTGTAGGGCTGTGTCAGGGGAAAGACAATACACAGATATTGTAATTGCAACACTGAAATTCACAGAAGTGAATACAGTTTTTGATGCTAAGAATGAACTGCACCATATAAAATTAAACATGAGTGGCCAAATGTATATAGTTACCTTCACTCCTGGATATGCAATTAAAATATTTAACAGGCAGTTTGAAACAAGGCGGCATAGAAAACCAATAAAGAACATATTTATTGAACTGTAACTGTGTACACCCTCTGCTAGTGAAAAGGCAGGCAGGCGGTAAAGAGCATGATTCTAAAAGCTATATGGGTGTTAATAGTTAAGCTGAGAAATCAAAAGAAAATGCAGAAAAACTGAAAGAGACTAATGGCTATAGGCTACCAGTTCCAGCTGTGAGAGGACTGCTAAGTTTGTAACTGCCAGAACTGTGTGGAAAAAAAGAACTTTGACCACAACATTAAGGCTAATACTGTTTGCATTGCCCTGATAACATTGAAACAATCTTGTGAAATCTCAGCTCTATGACAATAAATGCTGGACAGGGGAATCCCCAATCTGTGTGGAAAGTAAGGGAAACACTCTTGGGGTATTTGGAATGTAATATTATTCCTTTTACATTAGTGACATGGAAAGGCCTCTCCTAAAAGATGTGAGAAGGGCTTGCTTGATATATAACACAATGAAATGTGGTAAACTTTGGTCTTATATGAGGCTGAAAGAGTAACTTTAGTGAAGATCTCTGTGCTAACAGTTGAACGGAACCACCGAAGCAGAAAGTTTAAGGAAGCAATGTTATTGATCAGCTGAAACCTGATTATCAGTGTAAAAGATGAAGCAAGCCGTGATGGTTGAATAAAAAGGTCATGACCTGGCACCGAAATGAGTATAAAGTCAGCGCCAGGCAAACCTCTTTGGGGAGCACATTCCAAAGTCTGGGCGCCACCGTGGAGAAAGCCCTCCCTCTGGACCTCCTTCAAGGAGAGTTCCCAAAGGCAGGCCTCTCCAGCCAATCTTAAGGGATGTGAGGGCATGTAGGGGAGGAGACATTCCTTCAGGTATTCTGGTCCCAAGTCGTTTAGGCCTTTATAGGTTAATACCAGCACCTTGAATTGGGCCTGGACTTCAATTATACATATATGTATATGATATATACATAGTTAACTTTTTAGGTGGACTGGTCAAATCTATGAAATTTATAGATCTTTTAAAAAATATTTAATTCCATAAGAATTTTACATCTATAAAATGTTTAAAGTTAATCCAGTACTAGTGCTCTTTTGTTTTGGGAATCTTTCCCCATTTCCTTCCTTTCAGAAACTGGAATGTGGATGACAGCTACAATCCAATCCTACATGTTTACTCCAAAGTATCACTAATTTTAATGGAACTTAACTGCCCCCTTTCCAAAATGTGTCTTTACAATTTATTTAAAACATATCTAGAAGGAGTGGGTAACTTACACTGCTGCCCCCCCCCCCACAGTGTCGGATACCCATCAGCCCTACCTGGTATAGCTAACAGTGAGAGATGAGGGAGTTGCACTTCAACTTCTGATGGAACATTTGAAACGGCTCACAAAAAGAGAAGTTATAGCAACTCAAAAAAATGACTTCACATCACAAGAAACTCTTCTACACAGAACAGACTGGTTTTTGCCCAGAGCCTAAGAGAGCATAAAGTACCAGGAAGGTATCCCAGAAAAGAAATTTGGAACACATGATTATTTCCAATTATAAGTTCTAGAATTATTAGAAACCTGTTTTCTAGAAGAGCATAATATAAATATTGTAAATAATCTGAGCGCAACCACAATTAAGACCAGGCGGAAAAGGTTCAAAATGAAGATTCCCTCAACTGCTGGGCAGCTTTTTAGTTCACATCTCACTCTTCTAAGGAACTCAGGATACCATATATGTCCCTCCACTTTTCCCCTATTTGTATCCTATCAAACATGTGAAGTAGATTAGGCTAGCAGGTAGCAACCAGCACATGGGATGTATCCCTTACTTCATTGCTGAACAAGAGATGCGAGTCTGGATCTCTCTAGTGCTACTCCAGCTTTCAAACCACTTCTCAGAAATAAAAGGCCCACTTTGTTCAAAGAGCCCCAGGGGTGAGCAGCTCGTGGCCTTCCGGATGTTGCTGGGACAGCAGTGCTCACCAGCTTCAGCCAGCAGAACCAAGAGTAAGGGGTGACAGGAGCTGCATCCAAACATCTGGAAGTCCACAAGCTGCAGGAGATGCTGCAGTGGTGGGGGATTCACCCTTTGCCAAGCTAGTTCCTTCCGGATATCCTGACCTTGGACGCAAACTATCAACATCACCCTCCAGGATGTGAGCTGGGGATGCTGGAAGCTGTAGTACACCACACCTGCAAGGCGCCCTTCTGAACCTAACCCCGCTGCCAGTTTTTCCCCAGCCCTGCCGGGCTTCCGGCCCTTCCCTCCGCGACGACCACAGCCCGCCTCTGTAGGCACCGCCCCCCGGCCGTTGAGCACTTCAGAGCGCCGAGGAGGGCGGGAAAAACACGTTATTTCCGTTGCATCCTGTCTTCTCCGCGGTCCGTCCAAGACGCTCGCCCAATAGCTGTGTAACAGTTCCGCCCGCCCACCTTTTCCACCACGGGCCAATTAGAGGCGAAAGCGGACGGGACTTCCAACCAATCAGAAATGCGGTGCCCGTGAATGGCGGCGGCGACGGGAGAAGAGGGGGAGGGGAAAGGAAAGGCGTCCAACCGCCGTTCTTCCACGAAGTCTCTCTCCCGCTCCCCATCGTCTCTTTCCGAACTCACCGGCTTGATCAGAGTCCGTGGCGTCCGTTGCGCTTCGGCCGCAGAGATGAATGCCGGCGGGTCACCCGCCGCCTGCGCGCTCCCGGCCGCAACGAGGGGGGCGGGGATGAGAGGGACGGAGAGAGCGCGAAGTGGCGGTGAAACAAGATGGCGGCGAGGCTGAGTTTGAGGAGAAGCCCAGGCCCCGCCTCTTCCCTACGTGCGTGACTCTTTTCCACCACTGCGCATGCGTGATGATCCAAGCTCCTCTCTCCGCCCAATTTCCATGTAGCCTCAAAGGATCGCGATAAGTTGCGGAAGGGACGAGATTGCGGCGGCTCCTGTCTCCTCGCCCGGAATCCTGGGAATTGTAGTGTTTCCATGGCGAGAGCTTTCCGAGGCAGAGGTTCTTGCAGAAGGCATGAAAGGGGAGCGGGGAAAGCAGATTTTGAACACGCTTTCTTGGGAGTAAATGCCGATGAAGTTCGGGGAGTTACTTCTGATTAAGTCTGTGCTGGCATTAGGCTGCATGACCTCAAACCCAACCACCATTATTTTGGGGCTGTCCTACTTTGGGCACGTCATGAGAAAGCAAGACTCCCTGGAGAAGGCAGGGAACGTAGAAGGCTGAAGAAGGAAAGGAAGACCAAGTATGGGATGGGTGCAGTCCATAAGGAGGCCCAGCCTTGCATTTGCAAGAACAGGACTGGCAAGGATGAGGCATTCATAAGGTCCCAAACAAGTATGGTACAAAACATGGCCTGAAGGCACACCATGGCATCCGCCATATTGAAGCTAAGCAGGTATGAGGCTGGCCTGAGCTTGGAAGGGAGACCACTCGGGAAGCACATGTATGGGTTCCACAAGGGGGGAAAGGTGCAAAGAGATACAATAAGACTGAGATTACTTCTGCTTCATTGACTATGCAAAAGCCTTTGATTGTGTGGATCACAACAAATTGTGGCAAGTTCTTCAAGAGATGGGAGTACCAGACCATCTTATTTGTCTCTTGAGAAACCTATATGCGGGTCAAGAAGCAGCAGTGAGAACTGGACACGGAACCACTGATTGGTTCAAAATTGAGAAAGGAGTTCGGCAAGGCTGTATACGGTCGCCCTGCCTATTTAACTTATATGCAGAGCACATCATGAGAAAGGCGGGGCTAGATGAATCACCAGTTGGAATCAAGATTGCTGGGAGAAATATCAACAACCTCAGATATGCAGATGATACCACTCTCATGGCAGAAAGTGAAGAGGAACTAAAGAGCCTCTTGATGCGGGTGAAGGAGGAGAGCGCAAAAGTTGGCTCGAAACTCAACATTACGAAAACTAAGATCATGGCATCCGGTCCTCTCACTTCCTCGCAAATACATGGGAAAGAAATGGAGGTAGTGACAGCTTTTATTTTCCTGGGCTCCAAGATCACCGTAGATGGGGACTGCAGCCAAGAAATTAAAAGACGCTTGCTCCTTGGGAGGAAAGCTATGGCAAATCTAGCCAGCATACTAAAAAGCAGAGACATCACCCTGCCAACAAAAGTGCGTATAGTCAAGGCTATGGTTTTCCCAGTTGCAATGTATGGCTGTGAAAGCTGGACCATAAGGAAGGCTGAGCGCCGAAGGATTGAGGTGTTTGAATTGTGGTGCTGGAGGAGACTCCCACCTTGCAAGGACTGCAAGGTGATCAAACCGGTCAGTCCTAGAGGAGATCAACCCTGACCACTCTTTAGAAGGCCAGATACTGAAGATGAAACTCAAATACTTTGGAAACCTAATGAGAAGGAAGGACTCCCTGGAGAAGAGCCTAATGCTGGGAAGAATTGACAGCAAAAGCAGAAGGGGACGGCAGAGAATGAGGTGGCTGGATGGACTCACTGAAGCAGTCGGCGTGAGTTTAGATGGACTCCAGGGGATGATGGAGATCAGAAAGGCCTGAGGAGTGTTGTCCATGGGGTGGCGAAGGGTCGGACCCAACTTTGCAACTATCAACAAGTAAACATAACAAACAAGCCCTCAAACTGGCAGATTTGTAAAAGCATGCTGGGGAAAGGAATGTAAGCTGTGTTGCCAGAGGGCGCTGAAATGTAGAAAGCACAAAAAGTGATGTTTACAGTTGCCATTTAGAAAACATGCACAGGTCGAAATACGTGTGAAGTCTTACAACCTTCAGCGTTCATCAGCTGCTCAACCCAGTGTGATTTGAAAAACAACCCTATGTCCTTATTCAATCTACAAGAAAAGTAGCTAAATCCCTTGAGGATTTGTACTTCAGTTTTGCTTGATATTTGGCTTTCAGTCTCAGCATTCTAAGAATGGGTTCCACCCTGAAACTTCATGGAGAGATTCAGCTGTGCTTTGAATAAGGACAAATGCTTTTATTCTGTTGGTTAATTGCTCACCAATCCATCACTGTGTATTTTATCACCCAGAAAGGTTTTGTGAATAGCAATGGTCAAGATGATAATCAGTGTTTTATTTTCTGTATTTGAGTTTCTTCTCTTAGCACAATTTACAACCCCACCTGCAGTAAGTGTATATAGATTTGCCAGTCAGAGGTTAACAAGATGGGAAATACTTGACTCAACAAACTGCAAGTGAAAAGGATCTTGGAATGGTTGTATATCACAAGCTGAATATGTGATGTGGCTGCAGAAAGGGCAAATTCTATTTTGGGCTGCATTAATAGAGGTATCACTTCCAAATCGTATGAAGTATTAGTTCTTTTCTACTCAGCACTGGTAGACCTCATCTGGAGTACCGTACCCAGTTCTGACACCAGACATTAAGAAAGATGAAGATAGTTTGGAAGGGGTTCAAATAAGGATGATCCAGGGACTGGAAGCCAAGACCAGTGAGGAGCGACTAGAAGAACTGTGCATGTTTAGCCTCAAGAAGAGAAGACTGAGGGGAGATATGATTGCTCTCTTCAGTATTTGAAGGGCTGTCTCAAAGAGGAAGGTCAGGATCTCTTCTCAATCATCCCAGAGTTATTGGAATAGCAGGCTCAAGTGACAGGAAGCCAGGTTCCAGCTAGATAACTGGAATGACCTAGGGAGGTGGTGGGCTCTCTCTCACTAGAGGTAGTCAAGATGCAGCTGGACTACCAGCTGAGAGGAATGGTTCAGCTTGGAGTCCTGCACTGAGCAGGGAATTGGACCCGATGGCCCTCTGGCTCCTTCCAACTTTACTATTCTATGGTTCTGTGAACACTTCATGCATCTGATGACCTAAATAGCTTCCACAAAAGGTCATGCCAGAATCAATTTGTTAAAGTACCCAACACTTGTTTTGTCTTTCTCTTGGGTGCAAGTCCATGTGACTTGTGCTTACTGAATTTAATGGAACTAACTTCCAAGGGAACACTGTCTGGGCATGATCCAGTGTCCTCCAAAGGACTAAAGCTTGCATACTTCCACTGCTGATCGCTACTGCCCCACCCCTCTCGCTCTGCACATCATCTTGATGCCATTTTTAGGCATCTAGACCAGGGGTCCTCAAACTTTTTCAACAGGGGGCCAGTTGAAAGGTGGTGGCGGGCGCACACGCGCAGGGCATGGCGGCAGCTCGCTCGCTTGCTTGGAGATCACTTTCTCTAAGCGAGTCTAAAACAGGCAGCAGCAGTGGGCACATGCACAGTGAGGCAGCAGCTCGCTTGCTCAGAGATCCTTTTCTCCAAGTGAGTCCAAAACCTCTGAGGCGGGCATGGTGGGCCGAATCTAGTTGGAGGACCCATGAGCTAGACAAACCACTGGCCACTGGGTGAAGACTTTGGCTAGAGCATAAGCGCTCAGCCTCAGATGTGTGGCTTTAGCTCTCTCTCAGGCCGATTTCTGGCTGCAAAGAGGCAGCTGGCATGGTTGCTTCCTCATCGGCTGTGGAGGCCAGGGCTCGGGGTGCATATTCTGCATCCCAGCGCCAGATCCCATGGCCACCCCGCAGACAATGCCAGGCCACAGGATTGCATCCCAAGTGCGCGTCTTTTGCTTGACGGATCTCAGAGACTGAACAAAGAGCAGATCAACCCATAAGTCATCCTACCTCTGTTACATTAGCCATCATTTATCCCAGATGATTTGTGCATCTAGAAACAGTGGGTGTCTATGAAGTGTCTAGAGATTCAAGTTCTCCAAGTGATGGGGGCGTATTACTGACTTGCAGTGTAAATGTTTGGCAGGTCTCTCCTGCTCATTTTCAAGAAGTGGCAAATCTTCCTCTGGAGACTAGGCTAATTTGCAGGGGAACATTTTCGGAAGTATCCTAATTCAGTTTGTTTATGCCAGTTGTAATCAATAAACAAAGCTAAAAAAGCACAGCCTTCATTTTTGTCCCAATCCTCCCATTTTGGATTCTGTCCTCAGTTATTTACAAACCCACCACCACCGTGCAGACTTGCTTGTCATGTTGTGCGAATGGAATCTATATTTTATAATTCTTACTCCTTTGAAAGTTACCAACCAGGTTCTCTTAAAAACAATGTGTGTACTTCTTAGCAACACTGAAATGGTGGTGTCTGAAATAAAGGAGTTTTCTAGAGGTGTATCAGTGTTATATTGCCACATCATATTGCTTTGGTTTTCTCTTTGTTGTGACTAGCACCGCAGCAATATTGACAGTACACAACTTAGGTAATCATTCTGATCTTCATTCTGGTAAGCACTTCATTTCCAAACGAGGCCCTTTGGGTCCTAATTGGATTCTACCGATGCAGAAAGGTGCTTACAGATGTTTGGTCATGCACATCCCTCCACCTCATTGTACAATCAACATCTGGGGCAGATGCTTACGTTGCTCCCTTGTACCCTTCTAGATCAAACCAGTAGCTAAGCCAGCTGGTGAGTCCAGATGGCATCCGGACACTTCCGTCCGTCCTCTCCCTCATTTGGTTTATTCCTCATGTTCTCTATCACTAACCAAGCAATGCTCCGTTTCCTACCCAGTAGCCTCCTCATCAGAAAACAAGGGCATGGTTTGCTCAGAATGACCAGCTTGCAGTATAAAAACCACCCCTTTTGCAGACCATGATCCCAACGGGCCAGACCTGTCAAGTTGCAACTTGCAGAATAGCAGTAGAAATGAAGTTTGCTGCACCCTCAGCATTTGCAACATCTGCAATAATGTTTACATCCTCCTCTCCTTGTTTCAGATGGAGCGGTATCTTGCTGTCTGTGATGATTCTGCTCATCGATTGCTGACTTCATGGGGTGCTGCTACTGAAATAGGGAAATTGAGAATTATTTTTTTCAGAAGTGTGGCATTCAGCCGTGGCAAACTATATTGTGTTTAAGGATACCTGGATGCCTTGTATTCCTGGCATAAACACGTGCAATTGTGAAAATCCCTGAAAATCTGGAGGGGTGGAGATGGTAGCAAAGCAAATAATGAAAAATCATAGAATCATAGAGTTGAAAGGGCCATGAAGGCCATCGGGTCCAGCCCCCTGCTGCTGCAGGACACCAAGTCACACCATCCCACTCAGGTGGCTGCCCAGCTTCTTCTTGAATGTCTCTAGCGTGGGAGAGCCCCCCACCTCTCTGGGCAACTGATCCCACTGCTGTATTGTTCTGACAGTGAGGAAGCTTTTCCTGATGTCCAGCCTGACTCTGGGTTGCCGCAACTTGATTATTCCGTGTCCTACACTCTGGCATCAGCCAGAAGAGATCTTGACCTTTCCCTTTGGGACAGCCTTTGAGGAATTTACAGAGGGATATCATGTCCCCCCCCCCACCCCAGCCTTCTCTTCTCAAGGCTGAACATGCCCAGTCTTCTCAGTCTCTCCTCACAGGGCAGTGTTTCCAAACTCTGGATCGTTTTTGTTGCCCTTTTCTGGACCCTTTCTAATTTTTTGGCATCTTTCTCAAATCTTGGTGCCCAGAACTGGACACATGGTTCCAGATGGAGTCTGACTAGTGAGGAGTATAGGGGAACTAATTCTCGTGATTTGGAAGTAATACTTCTGTTAATGAATTCCAAAAGAGCATTCAGGTTTTTTTCTTTTTGCAGCTGCACCTCATTGCTGGCTCATATTTAGCCCATTGTCCACAATTACCCTGAAGTCTTTTTCAGTTCTGTTGAGCCAGGTATTCCCCATCTTAATCCCCTGATGCTTTACTGTTACTGATTCTAGAATGTTACCCTGTTTTATTTGTGTAAGAGCATTTGCCCTTTTTGCAGCTGCACCACACTGTTGGCTCATATTTAGCCTGTTGTCTACAATAACTCCAAGATCCTTCTCTTTTTCAGTTCTGTTGAGCCACGTATTCCCCATCTTGTATCGGTGCCTTTGGTTTCTTTTTCCTAGGTGCAGGACTTGGCACTAGCCCTTATTGAACCTCATTCAGTTGCTCTCAGCCCAGTGTTCAAGTTTGTCAAGATTGTTTTGGATCTTCATTCTGTCTTCTAGCGTGTTCACTATTCCATCCTGTATTGTCTGCAAATCTGATTGTCACTCCCTGTACTTCCTCATCTGAATCCTTAATAAAGATGTTGCAGAGCACTGGGCCCAGGACTGAGCCCTGTGCCACCCCATTAGTTACCTCCATCCAGCTACCATTGATGAGCACTCTTTGTGCCCGATTTAGCAGCCAATTCTGGATCTACCTAATAGTTTTTCTATCTAGTCCACTTTTTGCTAATTTGCTTATCAGGATATTGTCGGAAACTTTGCCAAAGTCAAGGTTGATTATGTCCACAGTGTGCCCTCTGTCCATTTTGGAGGTAACCCAGTCAAAAATGAGATTAAATTAGTCTGACAGGATTTATTCTTGATAAATCCATGTTGGCTTTTATTAATCACTGCACTTTCTGTGAGGTACTTGCAGATTGCTTTTTACTAATTTGCTCTGGAATTTTTCTAGGGATTGATGTCAGACTAACTGGTCTGTAGTTGCCAGATTCATTTTTCCCATTTTTTGAAGATAAGAGACAATGTTAGCCCTTCTTCAGTCTTCCGGCACTTCTCCTGTTTCCTGCATTTATGAAAGATTATAGCTAGTGGTTCTGACAGTTCCTCCACTAGCTCTTTTATGTCTCTGGGATGGAATTCATCAGGCCCTTGAGATAGAAATGTGTTTATTCCAACTAGATGTTCCTTGACTGTTTGTCTGTCACTTTTGGCTTGTACTTTCTCTTTGTTGTATATTTTCTTGGGAGAGAAGATTGAGGCAGGGTGGGAACTGAGTGCCTCTGCCTTTTCTTTGTCCTCTGGCATCACTCCACCATCCACATTAAGTAGCTGGATTCCCTTCTCTTTCCCATGTCTTTTGATCTGGATGTATCTGAAGAAGCCTTTCTTGGCATTCTTAGTGTTCTTAGCGTTCCTTGCTAGTTTCAATTCGTCTCCTGCTTTAGCCTTCCTGATGCCGTCCCTGCAATTTCTTGCTATGTATTTATATTCTTCCTTTGTGGCCCAACCCACTTCCTGTACATGCTCTTTTTTCTTTTAGATTGTCACTTAACTTTTTGTGGAGCCACGTGGGCTTCCTCTGTTGTCTCCTACACTTTATTCTTGTTGGGATTATTTGTAGTTGTGCTTGGAGAATCCCTTTCCCCCCACAAGACTTCCCACCCCTCTTGGTCTCCTTTTCCCATATAAGCGAGTTGCCGTGGCACTTCGCTTATCGTTGCTCTGAGTTCATTAAAGTCGGCTTTCTTGAAGTCCAGAAATGTGCTTGGCTGCAGTTAACCTTTGTCTTCTTCATAATTGAGAATTCAAGTACTGAATGGTCATTTCCCCCCGAAGTTCCCATGGCTGCTATTTCGTCCACCAGGCCATCCCTGTTAGTTAGTATTAAACTGAGGATAGCTGAGCCTCTCATTCCTTCCTCTACCTTTCTGCTGGAGGAAGTTGTTGACAAGGCATGTCTGGTGCCTCTCGGAGGGGCCATGCTTGGCAGAAATAGTCTCCCAGCATATGTCAGGAGAATTGACGTCCCCCACGATGACTGCATCGTTCGTGGAAAAGGTGGCAAGTTGCTTTTGATGGCTGCATCCTTCTCCTTTTGACTGGATGGTCAGTAATAGACGCCAATTTTCCTTATTTTTTTGCTCCCTTTAAATTAAGCCAGATGCTTTCCATGTGGCTACTAAGTTCCTCTTTGTGTATTTCTGTGCAGATATCTCCACCAGTGCGACTCCACCTCCGTGTTTGTCCTTTCTGTTTTTCTTGAACAGGTTGTATCCATCAACAATACAGTTCCAGTCATGCGAGTTGTCCCACCAAGTCTCAGTTATTCCTATAAGATCGTAATTACCCTTGTGTACCATGAGCACAGGCTCGTGCTGTTTGATTCGCGTACTCCAGGCATTGGTGTAGAGACATCGAAGTCCATTCTTCTTGTTGGGAGACTGATGTTAGGCCCTGCCTGAGGTTCTTTCTTGGTTGAAATACATACGGTGATGTGCGCCGTGCTGCACATCTCCCTCCCCTGGACATTTCCGCTTAAAGCCCTCCGGATGAATTTTTTCATGTGGTGGCCAAGCACATGCTTTCCATTCATTGTGAGGTGCAGCCCCTCATTGGCCCAGAGTCCGTCTTCCGGGAACCCTGGCTTGCACCAGAACCCAACTCTCTCGGCACCACTATTGCAGCAAGTCATTCTCTTGAAGGGTTTTTTTATTTCCCTATTGGTTCCTCTTCCACGTACTGATAGGCTTGGGGAGAAGACTATCTGGGTCCCAGCGTTTCTTATTTTCCTCCCTCAAACACTGAAGTCTGATGCTATTTTGACAGAGCTTCTCCTGACAGCGTTGTTAGTTCCTATGTGAATGAGAAGGAAGGGGTATTTGTGGGTGGACTGTATGAAATGCGTGAATCTATGGGTTATGTTGTTCATCTTGGCTCCAGGGAGACAGCATACTAGGAGATTCTCTGGGCCACTGCAACAAACATATTTTTCTCTCTTGTGCAACAGGGAACCTCCCACAACTGTCACTCTTCTTTTGTTGTTGCAAACTCTGGTACCTTTTTCCTTACTTGGTTGACCTTTTGTCTCTTTTTCAGAGTTATTCGAGTGTTGTGTAGTTCTTTCACAGTCGGTTCCTCACACATCTCTTCAAGAGTCCCACTGTTTCCACTGGTGCAGAGTGCCTTCTGTGTCTGTCACCCTGTTCCAGGGAGCTTCCTCATTTTCTCTTCCCTCAGGGTTCTCTTCTGCTGTCTCAGCTAGCTGATGCTCTTCTTGCTTGTGCTCTGCTCTCAGCAGTTGCAGCTCCACCGCTCTGTCTAAAAACACGTCACCTTCTTTTATTCCCTTAAGGGTGGCCACTTGCTGCTCCTGTGCTCTCCCCTTTCCTTCTAACAGGACTACTAGCTCGCACTTGTTGCATGTGTAGGCGATGCTGCTCTCAGATAAACAAACACTGTGCAGGTGTTGCAGGTCACCAGTCTTCTCAGTCCATTCTTTGTTCTACTTCTGTGCATCTGCCTTGTAGGGGCTGTTGTGACAACAGGTGCTTTCTCTTGTCTTGACTAAAGGCTAACACATAGTCCTACTAGTAGAGAGAGTGTTACGAGGAGGAAAACAAGTGCTGAGGAGAACTAAGGGAACTCAAAGAAGAGAGAAGGGGGGATGCTGGGGACCTCCCCCTTGATCTCCCCTGTGAAACACCACCATTGAATTCCTGTTAGGTCTCCTTATTCACTCACTCCCTGGGAGCTTGGCTGCTTGTATCCCAGAGGCCCAAGACCAGCTGGGGCAGCTTCCTCTGGTCTGCTCAGCCAGGAGTCAGGAACCAGAATGAATCCCCCACCCTCCACTACACCCCCCCCCCACTGCTGCTGAGCTGAGCTGAGCTGAGCTGAGCTCCCCTTCAGTTAATCAGGAATAACTAGGCAGTTGTTCCATTTCAGTTGGGCTCTCAGAACACATGTCCTCTTAGAAGAGACTGTTCCAAACACAATGATCCAAGGATGGGTGGGCTTCTTCCTGCCCTGACAGCTTCAACCCAGGGGGAATTAGATACGCAGAAGTCAGCGTGATACAGTGGTTAAGAGCGAGGGACTAGGACTCAGACGACCTGGGTTCGAGTCCCCACCTGGCCATGGAGCCCACTGGGTGACTGGGTGAGTCACGGACTCTCAGCCCAGCCTATCTCAAAGGGCTGTTGTGGGGATAAGACTGCAGAGTGGTGTAAGCCGCTTTGAGTTCATTCTAAGAAGAAAGAAAGATACAAATCTAACAAATATATAAAAAACCTTCTGCATTTCCTGGAAGGGCACAAACCCATAAAATGACACCATAACATTATTATCACTGTGGTTACAGTTTCCAATTGGCTTCACAGCATTTATTTAACCCTTCTTGTGTAATGCAAATGTATGGAATTAGCCACTGTTTTCCCCGTTACAAGAGCGTCTTGTCCTAATGATGCCATGTGTTAGTTTATTGAGGACAGACACCCACAATTGCATTACAATGCAATCAAAGAGGAATTATAGTAAATCACCATTCTTCATTGTGTATAGCCATAGGCCATTACACGTTTTAGAGAAAAGAGCACTATGATACAAGAACAAGTGTTGTGCATTTTACTCTTGCCTTTCACAATCAGGGAAATGGTTTTGATCCTTGGTATGTCTGTCACTAAGTGACTGCACCCCATCCTAAGAGGGATCTCCCCTGTGGAACCACTGCCTGCGGTCTCTGTCAGTATGGTGCAGCAGTGTGACGGCAGATACCCCCTTGGGGCCCATCAAGCTCCCTCTGTCTCTTGATTTTTGTCTTATGCAAAATGCATTTTTCTTTTTTAAAAAGCAACTGGAAGGCTGGTACACTGCAAAGCGAAGGGCTGCCTTCCAGCACCTTCTTTAGGCTGGGTGGGCATGTTGTCCTCCCTCCCTGCTCGGTGATCTTCTCCACTATCAGTATTTCCCGTGTAAACCCCCCAGGCCGTGAATTCGGAAGGGCCGATCAGGGCTGCCATGGACAAGGCATTCCGGGGGTGCTTTGAGGGTCACCCTAAGCTGGAGATGGCTTGATGGCACATCTGGACCACAACAAACCCCTCGGGGCAGGGGCCTTTCCTTTGCCCACGTGACTCTCCCAAGCGCCAGCATCCTCCTCGCCAGCACCTCAACGACCGGCCGACGATTCCGCCACAGCGGAAGAATCTCAGCGAATAAAAGCAAAAAAGCAAGCGCCGCTCCCGCGGGTTGCAGGGCAAGCCGGCCCGTGCGCGCACCGCGCATTTCTGCGGGCGCCCCCAGACGGAAGGGTCGCGAGCAAGGCTTCCGCAGAGCCCCGGTGGCCCAGCACGCCTTGCACGGAACCCGAGGGGCGGTCGGGCGGGCGGGCCGGGGCTGGGCTGGCCCCCCAGTGCCGCGCGCTGCGAGCCGAGCCGAGCCGAGCCGAGCCACGAAAAGCGGCTCTCCCCGTGGCCTCCAGGGGGCGGGCGAGAGCAGCCGCTGCGCCGCCTCCGGGCCTCCGCCCAGCGGGGGGGCGCCCCTCGGGAGCGCCGGGGCCGCGGGCAGCGCAGCCGGGGCGGGGCAGCGCGGCAGCCGGGGAACCGCCCGGCCGATCCTCTCGCGGAACGGCCCGCCGGAGCTTCCCGAGACGAGGGCGCCGCCTGGGCGGAGCGGCCCCCGAGGGCCCCGGCCTGGGGCTGCTCGCCGGTGCGGCGGCTCCAGCCAGGCCGGGCCGCGCCGGAGACCCGCGCATGGGGCAGGCGCAGCAGCGGCTCCAGCTCCGCTTCGGGCCCGCTCGACGGGCCGGCAGACGCCCGTTGCAGTGGCGCCGATCCGGGGCTGCCGGCGGGGGGCGAGGGAGCAGAGGACAGCTGCGGTTCCGCCGAGCTCGGCCGGTGCCTCGCCGAGCGGGCAGGCCGGCTCCCCGCAGCCCCGCGCCGCCCTGGCAGGGCCCCGTCCGTGAGCTCCCCATTACCCGCTCCCCCCCCCTCCAGCTTGGCTTGCGGAAGAGAGACAAGAGAACGGGGAGGTTGGCTGTGGGCAGCACCGGGCTGAGGCAGCGCGTTCAAGACGAGGAGGAACTCCATCCGCACTCAGAGGTTCGGGGGGCGTAGGACTGTGCCCAGTCTGCACTGGGTTGCGGGCCAGCTTAGGGCGAAATATGATGCTTCAGAGACTGTCCTGATCTGCAGAAAAAGTAGCGCTCCTACAGAGGGGACAGAAATCACTTTTCGTTTAGAAATTTTGATCCCAGCCTCTCTTGCCAAGAGAGGGCACGGACCACACACCTTGAACTGATTCTCAACATTGTGGTTAAGACCAACATTGTTGGTGGTGCAACTGGATTGCATTTATTGGCTGCCTAAGATGGCTAACAAAGCTCCAGGTAACCTTCACAACGAGGACCCTGAGAGTGAGTGGCTGGCCCAACATCACCAAGTAAACTTCGTGGCTGAGTGGGGACCAGAGCCGGGATCTCCCAGGAAGCACTTTTCATTGTTATTCCGCCTTTCCTCCAAAGAGCTCAAATGGTCTGGTGATTTCTTCCCCAACCCGTTTTATCCTCTCAACAACCCTGTGAGATAGGCTAGGCTGAGAAAGAGCGACTTGCCAAGTTCCCCCACTCTCATTACTCTGATCACTATACCACACTACCTCCAGACAGTTGCTTTGAAGGAGAAGCAGATAGACTGTAGACTGGGTAAGACTGGGGCTATTTCCAAACAAGAGTTTTCTGGTGCAATTTCCCAGTCTTAAGCAGATAATTTTGGGAGAGGTCTACCTTGTCATCTTCAGCTTGTAACCCTCTCATATTTCCCCACCAGTACTTAAGCATTTCTTTCTCGAAAGAAACCTGCTAAGGACAAAAAGATAGAATTGTGTGGTGCCTTTTGTGTGCTAACACTGGGAGCCCTCAGGTGGAAAGCACCCCGTACAAGAAAAGAACGACAACTTTATAATGTTATACATGAGTTTATTTCTTTTCAGTGTGTGATGGTACCAGATGGGCAATAGCTCAGGAGGCCAAAGGGCTCCTGCCACTTGGCCTGTAAAAGCTCCAAAAGTACTTTGCAGAAAGCTTTAGTTTTCCTTGTGTAGAAGGACTGAAAATTGCAAGAAGCAAAATATTTGCAAAACTTGTTTACCAAAAGCCCTAAAGAGAGGACAAAGGATTAACAGGAAGAATATAGGCAAATGGCGACCCCTTCTGATTACTCAAACCTGCAAGGACACAAACTTACTTTTTCATATAAACTTGAGGCCAGAAAGGCAGGGGACTCTATAGAAGGAGAAGCTGGAAGGAGAAAAGCAGTTGGGAGACTGAAAGGAGGAAAGAAATAATATCAAGAAAGAAAATGATTTGGGAATGCTGAGACTGACTGCAAGATTTTGTTGGGAAGAACTTGGATAAGATACGGACTGTCTCCTTAGGATTAGTGAGATGCATTTAACTTTGGTTATATTCTTACCCTTTTGTTGTTATGATCATGTGTATGCATGTCTTATGTTATCTGCGAAGTCCTGCCAGACCCACCATGACTCCATGGACAACATTCCTCCAGGCATGCGTGTCTTGCAGCCATTCAAATATTAAATATTTTTGAATAATACCTTTCCAGTAATTTTTAAAAGTTTGCTATTTAAACTTGTAAACTGCCCCAAGATGCTAGTAATAGGACAGTCTATAAAAGCTTTACATACATAAACAAACAAACGTTGTGGTCTCTCTAACTATTGGATTACTTGCCCAGTGCCTGGAATCTAAACATTACACCAATTGAAAGTTCTTAAAAGCAACCCAGAGGTTTTAAAACCTACTTGCTGGAAACAATCACCTTTCATTTAGCTGTCGCCACTGGTGTTGCCAAGAGAGGAGCAGCGCTAGTGCTGGCCATGCAGTTTTATGCAGCTTCCCTCCCTTGTTATTTCTCTTGCTGCTTTTCCAACTGTCCTCCAAAAAGCCCAAGCCACGCACACACTCTCCCTGCTCTGTCTTCACAGCAGCCTTGTGAAGTAGGCAAGGTGAGAGAAATAGCGGCTGACCCCTTTCCCCCTCTGCTCCGTACAGTGTAATATCAGCTTGACCACAGAAGGCACCGTGCGAACCCCACCCGTCCGCTGCACCGGCAGCACCAGGCCCCCTGCTTCCGCTTGCCCTTCCCACTCTTCCAACCCTCGCCCAGATCGCGGCTCACTGATAGGCTCCACATCCAAACAAGCGAGTCCTCCCCGAATCCTCTTAAGCATCGCAAAGCCTAATCCAGTTAAAGCAGTGCCTTTCCGTTGCAGATAACCAGGCGACAGCCCTGGCTGGAAGAAAGCGCCATCGATCCAGTGCCTTTTAAAGGCGGGTGATTAAGAGCTGGATTGCAGGCTGCCGGAGATGGAAAGAGGTCTAGGCGTTGACCTGTCCAGGGATTTTGCCAGTACTTTTAAAAAGTGGGGCTTGAATTTGGCTTCCCAACCATGCTGCTCATCTCAGTCCTGTCTGTATTTTTTGGGTGGTTTTTAACCCAGGCTGTAACTTCTTGCAGGAGAGTCCACCTGTGAGGATGAATTGTGTGTGCATGGGGGGCCTGGGCTGGGGACCAGAAGGTCCTGAGTTCAGCCTGCAGCCTCTTTGAGAAAGAGCCCTGCCTGGGGAGCTGCTTCTAGCCTGTGTCGTCCCTGCAGGGCCCGGAGGATCACAGCCCAAAGGCAGGTTCTTCTATTCTCCAGGTGCTTGTCAGGTGGCGCAGTCCAACTCCGATGGAACATCCTTCTGGAGGCCCCTCCCCAAGTAACGCTTTGGAGGATTATCTTTGGAAAGGCATCAGGCAGCAGTCCTTCTGTCTGAAGGCTTCTTGTCCATGCCTGCTTGGCCTTCTCGGTGGTGGTGCCTCACCTTTGGAACACCTTCCCTAGAGTAGCCGCCATGCCTTTTTTAGACCCATGCAGACAAAAGGGTCTTGTGCCTGCAGGTGTTGTGCATGCACATTGCATTTGTGATGCTAATTCTAATGACTCTGTTGCATGGTTTTTACAGCTGTTCTTCTGTTGCATTGTAAATTTTCATCATTGTAATGATTGTAATTTTTTAAAAATCGGCATATTGTAATTTGCGAAGACTTACAACCTGGTGGCAGTGTATGGGGGGAACAACTATTTTGTCCCCTACATTATTCTTAATGCCCTTAATACCTCTGTTGGGATTTATTAATATTTTGCCTTCTTTCTTTAACTTTCATACTCTTGTGGCATATACCACACAACCAAACTGTATATGTTTATATTATCATTTTGTTTAATTTTTAAAAAGTTAAATGATGATTTTTATATAGCTACGTGTCTACATTTTTACAGAAACATAGGTTATGAATATTGAAACTGAGCACATGGTTGCTCAGAATGGGAAATGCTCAGGGATTTTGCTGGAAAGAAATGTCTGGCTCATGCATCGGTTTGATACCAGACACCAGAGAACAGCAGTGGCAAGCAATGGGTTAACGCTCTCCTTTGGGTCCACGCTGGAAGGGCAGGCAAACTCTGGCCGTGGGGAATTAACGTATTGAGCTGGGTCACATTGTGGACAAGGGGCCTGTGTGAGCCCACAAGTGTCCAGGGAGCAAGCGGGCCAAGAGCAGTGCCCTTATGTTTCTCTCGATAGCAGGCGCATTTCGGAATAATCGCCACATCCTTGACAATCACTTTGAAGGCCATTCCAAGTTCAACAAACCAGAGCTTTCCCTTCCGCATCATCTGTGTCTGGTTATAAATACAGCAGCATTGGAGGTCAGTTGTTGCTTTTGGAATTTGGAGAGAGTCACGGGTGCACTCACAAAATGGCTGCCACGCTGGAGTGTTCCCAATCACAAGGCATCCATCTCCCAGAAGGCAACCTCAAGACAAGGCATATGACCAAGAAACCAAACATGACGCAGGGTTGGGCTGAGCCGCAAGTGCCCGGTCACATTTTCCCACCACAAAGCACCCATTTCACAGAAGAACAAACGATGTTCACACACGCATGCCCAGGGAAAGCACATGGGGAGATCAGAAGAAACATCCTCCCGTGCTCCCCACCTGGATGTTCCCTACCATCACTTCCGACTTGTCCTTTTCCTCCTGGATGGCTGAGCACACTGGGCTGCAACCATCCCTCTTATTTTCAGAGAAAGGCACTGGGGCCCACTGGAGGCCTAGGGGCCCCTTGAGGAATAAAATGGGGCTGTGGGCTTTGCAGCACTCAGCCTCCTGCTCCAGCTTCTTTCACAACCCCCCCCCCAGACTGTCGGAAAAAGCAGCCCCCATTTCTGTGCCCAGACTCAGTCTTGTTCAGCTCCTGTTGCTCCTGTTGCCATGCTTAGCTGGCCCTGGCGCCAGAGCAGGGCAACCCTGCTGGACTGCCACTCATGTCGTCCTTCCAGCTGGCACTGCGGGCCGGGACTGGAGGGGGATGCAGGACACGTGGCACCTGCCTGCAGCTTAGGCAATGAAACACCCTGGCTACCCAGCTCTGCCCTCTTTCTCTGCAGGCTCCTTTCCGCCCCATTCCACCAGCAAGGAATAGTGAGGATTCAGTTGCAGGTCCCTCGGATGAATACTTGCCAAACTTCACAAAGTTATCCAAAACTGGGACAGGAAGAATTTTGAGATTCAGGATTCAGATGGAGGAGAAACGAAAACTGATATATCCATCCACACTGGCCCAGGTCTGAGAGTGCTTGTCCCCTTAATTTCAAAGGCCGGGCTTGAATTCCTGCATATTTAACCATGTCTGTGCTGAATGTGGGTTGCTACCCCCTTTCTTCCCCAAGAGGTGGCTCATCTTTTAACAGAAAGCAGGCAGGCACATTGTGGGTCTCTCTGCGCTGGGAGCAGCTGCACCTGTTGAATTTGGCCTGTGCCAATGTATGACACATTCTTTCATTTTGGTTTTGATAAGAATTTACCACAATTTGTAATGTTCTTCATATCTGGGTGAGAGTGCGCTTGGAGTTTTAAAAGTCCAAATGCAAGAGAAAGTGTAGCCACAGGTTTGGCCATGCCCAGCACTGACTGCCTCAAGGCTGAATACACCCGGACTCAGGGCAGTCTGAACGTGTGGGCCTGATGGGCACGTGCCCATGGGCCCCATCCTAATCTGTGTATGTTAACCCTTGGAAAAATGGAAAATTTCCAAAATTAACAGTAGTTGTAGTTGTCATAGGGGCCCCAGTGCACTGCTTTGCCCGGGGCCCATCATGCTATTAAGACGGCCCTGCCTGGGCTTCCCTGTATTGCTCAAGGAAAGGGACAGCTTCGCGGAGGGAAACAGACATCTGGGTCACACCAGGGTGGGCTTGTGTGCCCCGCTTGGCCTCCCTGCAAATAAGCCAGGGTGGGCTGGCGATTCTCTGAACAAGTCCTGTTATGCCTGACAAGTCACTGGGTTGAATCTCAGCTGCTTCTGTAGCACAGGCCATCTTGTCTCCACACCCTGACCCCAGTTGCTACCCCTTGGTTCACTACCTTGAAAAATATGTTGGATGCTTCTGGAGTACACAAGTGTGTTTGTGCTTTTAAACTATTTTTTATTTCCTGTCCTTTTGCTTGTGCACAGGAGCACACGTTTGCCTGTCCAGTATGTGTAGCCGCTTCCTGGCCAATGTCCTAGTAAGCTACAACTGTTGCTCAGAACACAGGAACGGAGTAGACAGCACAAAAGGGAAGGGACTAGGCAGGGCTGCATAATGGCTGATTTACATGCAGTCACAAGGAGAAGCAATAATCAGAGAAAGGAAGACCCAGTCGTGCAGTGGGAGAAAATGGGAGTCGATGGGGAAAGCAGTATGTGCACAAAGGGGGTGGGCAGTATCTCCCCTTTGGCGAGGAAATCCTCTCCCTTCTGATTACTGAACTGAGAATTCCCAGCATGGTAACACTTCCCCAGGCAAGTCTGACAAGGCCTCCTTTCTGCATTTTTGGCTCCTTTTCCAAACCAGAGAGGCACGCAAATTTCCCTGCCTGTAAGTGAGCAAATCCCCCCCCCCCCATTTCCTTCCCAGGTCCCAAATACTCCCAACCAGTCTTTTGAAGCCCTTACGGGGCAGGTGTCTCGAAGCATTGGAGACACCTGCCCCGCCCCCCCGGCGTCGACATCCAGCCGCTCCTCCCGTCACTCCTCCTCATGCGGCTGCCTGTTCAGCTTTTTGTTTTAACTGTCAGGGAGATGTGCCCACATCCACTAGTACGCAGGAGCCACAGCAGTAACTGCTCCAAAAAGAAGCCATGACAAGGAAGCCGGATTAAACAGCACCCCCTTCTGGACAAGCTGGAGACTCCAGGAAGGGTTGCGAAGGTGGCGGATACTGAAAAGCAAGAGATTGCATCGCCAAGAGGGAGATACTGTTTCCCTCTGCGGAGCACTTTCTGCTCTCACCTCCCCGCCCCATTTCAATGCTTCTAGGTTGCGCCACTCGGCTCCCCTTCCTTACCATCGTTTCTCCCCCAGCTCTTTGCAGCCGTGCACAAGTTAGCCTACAAGCAGCTTCAGCTTGCTAATTTCCATGCATGCTGCTGCTCCACTGAACTTGACAGCTGCAACATGCAAGGGACTTGACCGGACTACACATATTGGACAGATGCTCTTGTGCGCTTGCAAAAGGGGTGGGGGTGTGGAATAATAAACACGTGTAGGTACTTCTCCAGCACTGAAAGAAAAGAAGGAGATGCATGATTGGCAGTCCCTTCGAAGCGTCCTTTGAGTAGCGGTGGAGGGGCAGTCACTGGTAAGGGAGGCTGGAGATGGCCGTAAAATCCTGGGTTCAGATGACACAGCATGGAGACAAACAACTCTGTCACAAGCCAGGGGTT
Organism: Varanus salvator macromaculatus; assembly: GCA_023646645.1. Classification (NCBI taxonomy): domain Eukaryota; kingdom Metazoa; phylum Chordata; class Lepidosauria; order Squamata; family Varanidae; genus Varanus; species Varanus salvator. The sequence continues at coordinate 11,882,512 of JAIXND010000624.1, read as the reverse complement.
CTTGCAGCGTCCTTTCCATAAAAGTTAAGACACATTGCAGAGTGCCAGATACTGCAAACTCATTCATGTTTTCTTGCGAGTAAGCCCCTGGAACACAGTGGCTTTGCTTTTGAGTAAACATAAAACGGCTTGCACAATTAGTCTAGCCCTAAAGTGACCCTCAAAGCTGGCAGATTCCTTTATCAACTGCCCTCTGTTTTGATTTTAAACGTTGAACAACGAAACAATATTTTAAAAGAGGAGGCCAGCCGGGTGAAGCAAAGTGTTGTGTTGATTTACTAGACCTTTTACTTACTTATCGGTCTCCCCAACCGAAGGGGAAGGGTGGGTTTCGTGTGTGAGGTGTCGGTCTCCCCTACCTTCTGGGGGTAGCGCAGGAGAATGCTGTTTTGCCCAGCTGACGTTGGGAGTTGTTCTTCCGGTTTCTTTCTTCCTATTTTGGGGTGGTGTTTGCAGGGGCTTTGCACACTTGGAGCGGCAGTGCGTTTCGCTGGCCAGTATAGCGCAACGGTGGAATCTGTAGTCCAACGACTTCTGGAGATGGCAGGGATGCTTCTCACCCTACACACATGACGTGACAGTGCCGTCTTCGCTCGCCTACTCAGAGGTAATCCCCACTGAGTTCAATGGGACGTCCTCCCCCAAGCCCAATGTGTCTAGGACTGTGCACCCCAGTGATGGAGGGTGCCAAACTTATCAAGATCCTGTGTGGTGTGGTGGTTGGACTGTAGGACTGGGGACCTGGGAGATCCAGGTTGTGGCCATGAAGTTGGCCATGGAGCTCACTGGGTGACTTTGGTTCAGTCACTGTCAGCCCAGCCTACCTCACAGGGTCGTTGTTGTGAGGACAGCAAGAGTTGTGTAAACCCTTTGGGTTCCTCACAAGAGGACAAAAGGCAGGACATACATGCAGCACAACGCAAATGCGACCAACAATGATGCTGTCTTCTCCAGCAGTTCACTGCCTGAAATTCCATCCTTCAGTGAAGCCACTCAGGTCAGCGCGGCCCGGCGGCGAGCGAGCTGGACTTCAGGCTGGGGAGAGGGGACTGTAGCCCCACTGGGCCGTGAAGCGCCCTGGGTGCCTTTGGGCCAGTCCCAGGCTCAGCCGAACTTACCCACCGGCTTAAACGGCCGCGGGCCGTTCCCTGCGGTGCGGACCGGTGGGCTGGAGAGGCGGCCGTGGCTGGAGCGCTCGGCGGGAGGAGCCGTGGCGATCCGCGCCCGCGACGTCGGCCGGAGGGGCTGCCGCGGCGCGCGGCGCGGGGGCGCACAGATGTGCGCGCGGGTGGGCAGCGCCTTCCGAGCGGGAGCAGCTGCATCGGGGCGGCCCAGCCCTGCGTAACACCTTCCCCGGCCGGGCTGCCCCTGCCCCTGCCCCTGCCTCCGCCCCCGCCTCCGCCCCAGCTGCGCCTTCCAGAAGGATGCCGCTGTGCCGCCGCCGCCGCCGCCGCCTCCCGTCCTGAGCGGCAGCTGGAACCGCCCGTGCCGCCGAGCCCGCTGCCGCCCGGAGCCTGGCAGCGGCCGCCGCCGCCAGCGACAGAGGGAGGCTGCACGAGCGCAGCGGATGCATGCAGGAGGCCGCGGGGAGCAGCCCTTCGCCCGCGGGAGCAGGAGGGAGAGCCAGGGCGGTGAGTAGGCAGCCCCGCGCCGCGGAGAGGGGGGCACCCGTGGGGCGCGTCTCCGAGGAGGCGCCTGAGAGGGGCGCGGGGCGCCCGGCCGCGTCCCCGGCTGCCGGACCCGTGCGGCGCGGTCCCCTCCGCGCCAGGCAAGCGGGTGCTGTGCCCGGGTCCCCGCTGCCCCAGGGGAAGGGGGAGCTGCGTGCCCGTTTGCGTCTCCCCTTTCCCAACTCCCCTCGAAGGCTCAAAGGAACGAGAGGGGGGCAGCCTTCCCCAGCCAAACACCCTCCCGAGGAGGAGAACGATCACTCCCATCACCCCCGCTGTGAGTGATGAGAGTTGTAGTCTGGGTCCTCTGCATAGCACCAGGTTGGGGAAGGCTGCTCCGTGCTCCTGGCTCACCTGTTTCGCGGATGTGCCTTTTCCCAGTCCTGCGGCTTTACGGAAGGGCATTATCCTTCTCCGAGCCTTTGGAGGTTCCTGCCCCCCCCCGCCCCCCACACCCTCTCTGTCTTTTTAGTGGCATGCTGACTCCCACCAAAGGACCAGGTAGAGCCTTCCCCATCCGTTCACCCCATAACGAGAACTGCTGCATCTTTGTGTGGAGGGTACCTATTCCAGGCAAAGAAGCAGGGGAGGTTAAAAACAGAGCAAAACAAAGCACAGGGATCCCGGCTTTGGGAACAAAGCCACTGAGAAGGGTATAATTTTTAACCTCTAAGCTTTCCTGCACCCCCTGCGAACAATGTAAGGATTTGCAATCGCAGCGTTCCATGCGTACAATGTTACTGGCTTGCTTTTTCTCAGAGGAGCTCCAAGCAGCTTTGGATAAAACAACTCCTTATGGAAATTAAGGCCATGATGCTATGCGGACTTACTTGTGAGCAATCCCCACTGAACTCTGTTGGAGTTAGCTGTGAATAAATGGGCCTAGTACTGGATTGCAGATGGCCCTGTTGCAATCCTGCGCCTGAAAACTTCCGCACAATCTTCAATTTATCCCGTTGTGAGAATTTCAACAGCCCCAGTCATGCTTGTCAAATATTTTGCTGCTACCGGTGCCTTTCCTAGCAGTTTGATCTGTGCAGGTGATAATTTTTAGGCAGATGTTGAACAAGAAGGTGTGTGTGCATTAAAAAAAAACCTGGCTTTTTATGAATAAAAACCATACTAGTTCTATCTTCATGGAAAGGTGTAGCTACTGTGTGGACAAAATGTTTGATGTCCCAATTCTAGTTGCATTCTTGGTGTGGTGTTTAAGTGGGAAGCCACTTTGGACATCTCCCATTTTAAAAGAGGAGGATAAAAATGATAATTTATAGATGTTTATGGACTGCAGGTGGCACAGTGGTCTAAACCGCTGTGCTGCTGGGCTGGTTGATCGAAAGGTCGCTGGTTCGAATCTGCACAATGGGGTGAGTTCCCGTTGCTCCGTCCCAGCTCCTGCCAACCTTGCAGTTCGAAAGCCTGCAAATGCAAGTAGATGAAAAGGTGCCACTTCGGTGGGCAGGTAACAGCGTTCCGTGCACTTGGGTGTTTAGTCATGCCGGCCACATGACCACAGAGACTGTCTGCGGACAAACGCTGGCTCCCTCGGCCAGGAAACGGAGATGAGCACCGCCCCCTAGAGTCAGACATGACTGGACGTAACGTCAAGGGGAAACCTTTACCTTTACCTTTTATGAATGATCAACAAAGAACACCAACAGAACTGCCTCTGTGCTGTGCTGTGCTGTGCTGTTGGCCGTGCAAGTGAGGGATGCCCTTTCCTAGTCTTTTGGCAACCTCAACCAGTCCGTTGTGTCTAAGGGCCCCTGTCTTTTCAAAAAAAGGGAGAGGCATTGGGTCTCCTCCCTCTGCACTTGCTCTTGGTGGGGGGGGCGGGGGCACTGGTGGTATCTTGCGACTTGCGAACACACTGACACCACGGTGATTGCATGCCTCTCTCCCCCTCATGCCCATGAAACAAGTGATGTCCACAAGCCACTGGGGCTTTGGAAAAGACATGCAGACGGTGTGTCTGATCTTGACTGGAAGCAGCCCAGTGTGTTCGGAGCGCTTGAGTCAGCTCCGAGTCACAAGCCACAGGATTACAGTCTCAATATTCATGATTTTTAGGTGGTGGATCGATGCAAACCTTGCGTCTTTTCTCTTGGGCAGCTGGGCTGTGGAACCTTGCGAAATGGGGCTGTTTGGGTAAGGGCTGGGTGTTTTCCTAGGTGCCACTGTAGGAGCGCCACACCCCTCCAGCCGGGTTGGGCCACGTGCCGCATCTAGCTACTTTGGCCTCCAGCTCCTGCTAGCCCGCTCCTTCGGCTATGCTAGCCAAGGATGGAAGGGCCACAACTGCCCCCTTGCCTGAAGCTCAGGTGTGCTCCTGCTTCAAGCTGCCCAGGATGGCTTTCCGGGCGTCTCCTCTCTGCTCCTCTCCAGGGATGCCACATCATCTGCCTCCTGCAATGATACAGCACAGTGGCATGTGCTCAGCCAGCAGATCAACGCTGAGTTGATTAATCCACTGAATTCTTTGATTTGAAGCCTAATGATCAACAGTTAACGGAGCCGCAAGGTGTGCTTGTTTTCAAAAAGCCAATTATTTTTAATATGAGCATCTCTGGTGAGAATGCCTCTTTCTGAGAGGGCTGCCTCTTGCCTGGATGCAGAGAGGGCTCCCAACAATTCGCATGCAGATTGAATTGGTGAGTTAATTAAAGCTCACAGAATTAATTGACTAAGATTTTCTTAATCTGAGTGAGAGCATTACCGGCTCCTGACAGATTTTGTCCCAGCTCTCTTGGAGGGGCAGCCAACTGGTCAAGGGGATTAGATAAATTCATGGAGGATAAGGCAATTGGTGGCAACCAGTCCTGATGGTGCTCTGCGACTTCTGGAGCTGAAGCCAACATGCCTCTGAGAGCCAGTTACCCGGGAAAAACAGTGGAGTTACAGGATGCCTTCCAGGCTAGCTGGGCGAGTTTCCTGGAAACAGAGGATCAGCAACTGCGGGGAACTAGCTTGACCAATTTGAGCTGATCCAGGAGGCGCTCCATGAGTTCTTAGGACCCAAAATTAAGTGACCTGGTTTCTAAAGCACCCAGTGCCAGGAATTTGGGGTTGCTGCATTTCCTGTCTCTGAAGATCAAGCTGTAGCCACAAGTGTAGAGTAGCCGCGGTCCGGTCCTCTCTGTTCCCCGCAGCTGGGAACTGTGCACAGAGGGAATGTGCTGTAGGGCTTTCTGTTTGGTGCTTGCGCATAGGCTGTGAATGTGCAGCCTGGTCCTGAGCAAGTTTATTTACAGGTAAGCGGCATTCATTTCCATGGGATTTGTGCTCGTCTTTTGTAGCTGTGGCTGGGTGATTTCCTGGACTTATAAATCCGTGGGATTTTTGTGTGATCGATTGTATGCTTATGGCAATCAGTGGATTTTCCTTTCTAACTTTGCTTCGATCTTTCTTTCTGAGTGGCAGATGTTCCCTATAGTTCACTAAACAGGGGTGGTCATGGGATGATGCCCCTCCCTTGCTGAATTTCTGCTCATCAGTACTAATGGCACAGGAGCTGCAAAAGAAAGAAAAGTTGGCCACCCCACCTAACCTGTTTCTTCTTCCACCTCCACCCCACCTCCCTTCTTGAAATGTAGCCTTGGAGCATAGTATGCATGACTAAAAGACGTATTTATTCCACACTACCATGGAGCCACGTCTGGTCTCCATGGCTTTAGAGGCAGGAACAGGCCGCCTACTTGTCTTCCAAAAATTGGAATTCCAAGGTGACCTGGTTTGCATATGATGACCACCCAAAATACAGGTTGAGTATGGCTTCTCACTGAGTCATGGTTGCCATTACATGTGAATCCTGCACTGTGGTTTACCTCTGGCTTGTTAACCATGAACAACCCATGAGAGTTCACACCTCAACAACAAGCCATGGATTCTCTTCCTGGGCTATTCATGCTTAGCAACCCACCATCAGACCATGGCACAAGTTTGTACATAAACAGCCACCCACACTCATCACGTACTCTGGATGGCTCTTATGTGTGATCTGGAGTGTCTTCCCAGAAATGAGCCCCTGGGTGACCTGCAGCTGAAATTCATTGGCGGGGTCTACTGAAGAGTAGCAATCCATCCAGGACACCTGGGGGTGGGTGGCAGTGAGGAGCCTGCAATGACGGATCAGTCAGCCAGGGGTTAATGTCTTGCCTCCAGCAGGCCAGAAGCTCTCTTCCAATTAGCTTTGATAAGACAGCAGCAGTCCCTTCGGGGACATGGGGCTAATTGGCAGCAAGCCGAAACAGTTTGCCCTGTTGCTGGGAATGTAAAACTCCTAATGGTTTGAGGCATGGGAGGAGCTTGCGCAGCCCCGAGAAGCGCTAGGAGGACGGCCTCCTGGGGCTGCGGCTGGCACCTTTTCTCTCGGCGAGGCTCCCGAGGCCTTTGATCCAGTGCATGACTGGCAGAAATCTGACAGGTGCTGCTCCCCCACCTCGCTATATCTCTGACTTACAGGATTTCTGCCTACCAAACGGCACAGCAGTGCCTGTGAAATGCGCTTCTTCCCAGGGGCTTAATTTCTTCAAAACAGGGAGGAGTCAGAAGCGCCATCCTCTCAGATACTAAATACCTGGTGGAGGGGCATGGTGGCTCAATCATGAGGGCACCGCATTCTGCACATTCTCAGGGGCCCTGTTGCTGGTGGCACGGTTGTTTTAGGGGAGAGCTCTGAAACTGAAGTTCATCAGGGGCTGAATTATACTGAATTCTGAGCCATGGCTCGGTGTCCACGTGCCATACTTCCTTGCTAATTGGAGGCTACGGAACAGAAACTTGAAGCATTGTCTCATGGCGGCACCTGGGGGTCTGGTTCACTCTGGCGCCAGTGCAACGTTGGCCTCGGTCTTTCGGCAGGCAGAGAGCACCTGGGAAATTAATCCAGCAATTCCAGGTTAATGCGCCTGCAGGTTTGGGTGGGGAAGACCAAGCTTTTGTGGACCGCCAGGCGTCGTGGTTAGTGGGCTGGGCTGGAGCTCAGCAGATCCTGCTTCTATCCCCACTCAGCCCTGGAGCTCGCAGGGTAACTTTGGGCCAGTTGTGGGCTCCCAGCCCAACCTGCCTTTCCTCCGCACAGCCCTGTTGCCATGCGGATGCAGTGGAAGGGAGTAGGAAAGGGACCGTGCCAGTCCCGAGAGGTCCTTGCGAGAACAAAGGCAGGGTGTAAATCTAATATATCAATTAAATGACGGAAAGGTGTGGTGGGGGCACCGTTCCTTTTGTGCTCAGCCCACAGTTCTGGGGTGAGTGGACTTGAGGAGGGCTGCCCACCTCTGTGCGCATGTCAGTCATCCATACATGGTGCTCTGGGAATCATTTATGCAGCTACTCCAGAGCCTTTGCCCAACATGGTGTCCTCCACATATATGGGGCTACAGCTCCCATAATCTCTGCCCACTGGCTACACCAGCTGGGAATGATGGCATCCGTAGTCACAACAGTTGGGAGGGAAAGATGTGTTGGATGCAACTTGGTTTCCCCCTTCTCAGACAGGGAGGCATTCAGTGCGATCCTTCAGGGCTGTGCTAAGCAAGCAGTCATCCCGGTGCTCGATTGTGTCACCCGGCACGCCGAGAGAGCACCTCCTGGCCCCGAGAGCCAGATTTCGTTCATGCGGTGCGGTGGCCGCGCATTGTTCGAGAGACGCTGCCTTGTACATTCCCAGACCTTGGTGGGTTCCCGGTGCCCCTTTTGGGAATGCAGCCTTGTCAGCACGCTGGGGCATCTGGTGCACTCCAAAGTTGTGGAACTCCAACTCATATCATCCCCAGACAGTGATAGATGGACATTGTAGTCTGGCATACCAGGAGGGTGCAAGGTAGGAAAATGGTGCAATAAAGTGACCAGAGATGAAGGTGGGGGGGGGCGAGGGACGGAGCATGTTATTCCATGTTATTTCAGATGTTGGAACTAGTTGAGTTTGCTGTCCAGGAGAACCTCTAATGCACCAGAACCTGGGCGCTCCTCTTGTGTGCACAGAGTACATAAGCCTCCTCTTGTGGGACCAGAACTTGGGAAGCTCAGTGGTGCGGCTAGGGCTGGGCCTCAGGCCAGACTCCAGAGCTCTGCCTCCCAGGCATCCCCCAAATGCCCCCCCAAATGGGACAAATGCTATTCTTTCTCCCCTTCCTTCCTTGAAAACAAACATTTGTAATTGAGGTGGCCGATCAGGCATGTCCATGGTTATGGGTGCTCACTTCCTTATTTCTCCTCTAGAAATATATATTCCTTTAACAAAATAGTGCACCGGGGTAGCAGCAGCACATACTTCTATTCCAGGAGCCGGGCGGAGCGAAGACTGAAGAGCCTTCACAATGCGGGTTGGTGCCTGATCGCATCGTTCAGAGTTGGCAGGCGAGGTGCTGTCCCTCTTTGTCTTTGGTGGGGTTGCTCTGGCACAAGCAGGGAGGAAGGAATTGCATGCCTTGCACCTGAATGTGCCCATCTGAAGGGCCCCTGTAGAAGTCCAGAGCTGAAAATCGGGCTGCTGTCCCACGCGTGAAGCTGCCAAACCGTGGATCCGCCTACTCCAATCTCGTCTTGTCCCTGAGGCGGGAAGTTGCTCTGTGTGGACTGGAGCGGGGCCGCTTCTCCCATGGGATTTCTCAGAGCAGGAGCAGAGGGCATTCTTCATATACAGCCGGCGGGAGGGGGGCAGCGCATGGCCCTCTGCAGGCTATCTGGGCTACTGCCCCGCTGGCCAAGGGCGACCTGTTACCAAAGGCCTGCATAGACTGGTTGCCGAGGAGCCTGGGCAGGCAGAAGGCTTCCACCTGTCGTGCTTGAGGGGTCCTGTGGGCAGCTGGCTTGCTCCTCTGCCGGTGGAACGCTGGACTGGATGGACGCTTGGCCTGATCCAGCACAGCTGCTCTTCGGTCCCTAGATGTTCTGGCCTGTAACCCCCTTCCACCCTAGCCAGCAAAGCCAATTGTGAGGGCTGCTGGGAGCTGTGAGACAAAACACCTGGAAGGACACAAGCCACCCACCTCAGTGGGTTCTCCCACCAAGCTGTATTTTATCCCATCTCATCACAAGGGTCCTTTCAGATACCAGTTTTGTAATGCAACCATCTTGCCATGCTCACCCAGTTTTACCCATGTGTGTCCAGAGCAAATTGCTTTTCATGTGTAAACTATCGGTGTTTTATGACTGCTTTCCCCATCTTTTTCTTTCCGCAAACAAGCCATTAAGGATGGTGAGTCAGAATGCAGCCCCCAGATGCATGATCTCTGTTGATTGGTAGCGCAAGGAGCCCGCGGTCTGGAAGAATCCCAGGGCCGCAGACAGCGGTGATGCTGCTGCTCAGACTAATGCGCACCAGTGCTAAAACAAGGGCAGCATCCCAGCGCTTACATGACATCCAACAACATGGAAGCAGAGGAAAATTAGAGCAGTTAAAAGCTGGAGGAGGTAGATGAAAGAGCATGTCCTGAATTAACAGGCCTGGACAAAGGAAACCATTTTCAGCTGGGTCCTCAGATCTGCCACCAAGGGACACGTTACAGTGTTCATAATTTTGCAACAAACGGGCTTTAGCTGATCCTTTTTATTTTAAACCAGGGCAGGAGATGAGGGGACCCCAGTGAGCGAGACCCTCCAGGTGGGATCGGAGTCCTTTGCCAGTTTCCTGCTAAGAATCCCCCCTCCCTCGTCCTTCTGTGGAGTATTTTGGGAAGCGCTATATAGGGGCAGGGGGCCTGGAAACCCGAGGCTGAGGCCACAAGAAGCTTTGTGTTTAGGTTAAAACTAAACTTAGGTTTAGGCATGTGAGCGTGAGCAGAAATGAGACAGCCATTTGGGCTAATGGGGCAGGATATCAATCCAATAAATGCACAGGAAGCAGCTCCTCAACCAGCTGCCTGGCTCCTGTGCTCTGGCCTGACTGAAGTTCCCAAAAAGCCTTCCAGGGCAGCCCTACAAACAACGCGTCACAGTAGTCTGTTCCCAGAGCACGGAAGCCCACACACATGTGCTGGGCACTTCCTGCGAATGGGTGTCCCTGAGGCCAGCGCTGCTCGCTCCAGCCTTCCCCAACGGGGCAGCTCGAAACGTGGGGGACTACAACTCCCATCTCCCCAACCAGGCTACCTATGGATGAAGTGGGATTGCAGCCCACTGCATCTAGAAGGCACCCAGTTTGGGAAGGCTGCTTTGCTGTGTCTTGCTACTATGGCCCGAGATCAAGAAGCCAGAGATCTCCCAGGCAGATAGATGCCCAAGGCGACTCGTCACTAGCCAGCCTTCGCTATCCCTCTGAATGGTTCCTTTGCCCATTGCCCTGGTTTTGGGTCCTCCTCCCTGCAGCTGCAGCCCTTTCTCATAGCCCACGAAGAAAGAAACAGACATTAAGTAAGATCATGGCAGGGGAGTACTTCTGAAAAGGGGTATACTTTGCTTTCTCCTCACTGGAGGGAATTGTGTCCTCCTGCTGCAATGTTAGCATCAAGGGCTGGGGGTTTCCCCATGTGGCCCAAGTGCCGGCACCTTTTCAGCAGCGGGCACCTTTCCCCAGCTTCCCTGGAGAGAATTCTGAGCCTGCCGTCCAGTCTGCTCCTCGGTTCACTGTAGTTTTTCCTACACGAAGTTTTATGACAACTGTGCTGGCCCTGCCCAATTTTTCCATTAAATGGTTCTGGCTCTGCAGAAACATCCCCAAGGGGGGATTCTTGAACAGAATCCAGACCAGTGCAGATGGCAGGATTTTGTGGGTGAAACGGTGGATTTTAGTCCTGCTTCTTTGTTGTCTGGAAAGGCGATGGAAACCTCTCATCCCATGGCAAATAATTATGATGAAGGGCTAAGTGGGAGTAAAAGCAAGAGTGCTAGAAGCTAATTACTTAATTGGAAAATGCTTAGGAAGCTGTGAGGAAGGTTCAAAGCAGATCAGAAGAAAGGCGACCTTGGCAAATCTGATTTAGGAGCGGGCAGGCTCCCTAGTTCTGGCCTGGAAATGATCTGGACCTACCGGATGCTTTTGCCAGATGTCTGGAAAGAATCTGGTGGAGCTGCTGAGGAGCCCCGGCAACTGGCATGGGCTGATTTTAGGGTCTGCAGGAGTGGAGAGGCTTTGGTTGAGGGAAGCGCCCCTTCTGTCTAAAGGGTGATGCATGTGATTTGGGCTCTCATCACACATTTGCTGCCCTGGAACAAATGCCTCAGAAGGCCACGAAAGCAGGCCTGTGTCTCTCTGTCACACCACCCCGGAGAGCTATATCCCAGGTCAGTTTTTCCAAGATTATTTCAGTTTCTACTGGAGCACAGCCCTAATGCTTGTACTTGCCAGGTTGCTGGCTTCGTCTGCTGCCCACCCCAGACTTCCTTGTTCCCTCTGAACTCCCAGAGCCGTCCTCATGGGAGCGGGGGAACTGCATTTCCCCAGCAGCAATATCGGTGTAATATAAAGTATTTTGGGGTGTCTTGGTTTTGAATGGGCAATTGGGATCTGTTAGCTTGACAAAAATTCTGCTCCAGGTGGAGGTAAAAACTGCTAGTAATAGTTTCTTGATATGGCCTGAATGTTTAGACCCACCTTTGGAATGGGAAAACACCTACCCCATGCGTACCAAGCCAAAAGGCCACAAAAGCATAAAAGCAACATGAAACAGCGAGAGTTTTAAAAGCTTGAAAAATAATTTTAAAGAGCCTTTTCTGTGGACACCAAAAGAGCGTCATGGGAGGCGCCAGGTGAATCTCTGCCCACGCAGGATCCTTCTCTGGTAGCCATCCGCTCCCACAGAATGCTCCTCAGGGACCTTCTTACTGATGGGGCAAGTATGAGACAAGACCGACTGGACCGTCCAGTCCCCTTGCCAAGCCAAGAAGGGCTATAGAAGTCAGGGCTGAGGAACGGACTGAGGACCAGGGCAGCTGGCAGATCGCAAGTGCAAGAGGACCAAACGCCCCAGTCCCCGTTCAGAATCCAGCAGCCGCTTTCTGCACAACAGCCATCTTGGAATTGCTTTCACTGGCCGTCCCATGTAGACCACACTTCACTCACCTCACCTGGAGGCTGCTGGAGCATGGTCAGCTGAGCCCACATTGGATCACCCCCTCCTTGCATCATTTCTACTAGTAGCAAACGCAATGCTCTGAGTCTTCACGCAGCCCAACTGCACCAACCCTGCCCCAGATGGAAATACTGGTGGACCAAAGGCAGCCCCTGCACTCAAAGTTCAAAAAATAGAAACAGAGTGAGTCAGAAGGGACCTTCCAGGGACATCTAGTCTGACCCCTGGCTCCAGCTCAGCTGGCTCCACTCATGACATGCCTACCATGTGCATGTCTAGCCTATCTTTGAACACCCTCATTGATGGGGGCCCCACCACCTCCCATGGAAGCCTATTCCATACCCTGGGGATCCCAACTGTCAGGAAGTACTTCCTGGCATCCACCCTACATCTTGGTTCCCTGAGCTTGGCTCCATTGGAAGGTGTCCTGCCCTCCACTGCAGGGGTGGGGGGGCTCCTGTAGCAAATAAAACCCCAAAAGGGGAGGGGAAATGGAAAGCGACCCAGTCTGAACACAGAACGCCCAGCGGGCACAGAATGCTGGCTGGCTGCTACTGCGCCAGGGTGGGCAGACCCCCCACCCCTGGAAGTGGGATGCAATGGGTGGGAAGCTGCGAAACAGGGCTGCAGGCCCCGCTGGTCTGCCCAGGCACAGGCACAGGCCAGTCCCCCGCAGCCTGGTGCCTCCTCGGTACGTAGGATTCCCGGCCCCAGTGGCTCTGCTGATGGGGGATTATGGGACCTGGAGTCCCACATCCCTGAAGGGCCCACACTGGAGAAGGCCGAGAGGGATGCATCTGTCAAACGTACACCAGATTCTGGGGCTTTCTTCTGCCACTTGCCCTAACTCACTTTCCCCCACAGGAACAGGATGCAAGAGTGCTTCTCTGCGGTTGGTGGCAGGCGGAGTCTCCTCCGGGCTCGCTGCCCTCCTTTTGGAGTTCTCCCAGAGGAAGGATTAAGTTCCACTGCTGATGAGATTGCTTGGTCCTAATGGAATTCGGGCACTTTGCTTGTCAGGCCTCTGCCCGGCTTCACAAGTAAGAGCAGAGGAAATGGGCACAGAGCAGGTGACAGCAGCACACCACCCCAGGACTGCAGGGTAACTGGGGGCTGTGGGACATCTTGGCAGACCTGGCTTCAGGCTTCCGAGGCCCCTCCAAGAGCTCCGTCCCTCGGGGAGCACTGCCCCCGGGGCCGATCCATGTCCTCGGGACCGCTGCTGCCCGCTTCCCGACCCTGGCATCTCTCGTTCCTCCTTCGTACCACCACGAAGGGCCAGGGCAGAAGCCGGTGAGCAAGCAGGGTGCTAGGATGAGCGGTGGCAGCACCAGGAACCCTTCCCAGTGGCCCTGCTGGGGTGTGGGTCCTCGCATGTGCCCAGCCTCGCCACTCCTTGTGGCCAGCATGACCTGTGGCTTCAGTGAGCGCTGCCAGAGTCTCTCCGGCATGGGAGGTGGGGCTGGGGGCTGAGCACTGGGGCTTGGCTCTCCTCTGTGACCACCAAGTCCAGGTTACCTTCCGAGGAGGCCTTTGAGCTGCTGGAAAAAGGCCAAGTGGACACTGGTCAGAAAGCTGGAAGGCCCAACAGAGGACTTCAGGGTACTGGTTGACTGCAGGCTAAACATGAGTCAGCCGTGTGATGTGGTGGTCACGAGGGCGAACGCCACCCTTGGTTGCATAGCCAGAAGTGTGGCTTCTAGATCATGAGAGGTATTACTACCACTCTATACAACTCTGGTGCACCCACAACTGGAGTATTGTGCTCAGTTTTGGTCCCCTCATTACAGGAAGGATATAGCCAGGTTGGAGTCAGTGCAGCGTAGGGCCACAAGGATGGTGGCCGGTTTGCAGGGGATGGGGTATGAGGTGAGGCTGAGGGAACTGGGTCTCTTCAGCCTGGAGAAGAGGAGACTCAGAGGGGATATGTTGGCGACATACAGGTATGTGAGGGGGTGTCACATGCAGATGGGGAGAGGCCTGTTCTCCCCTGCAGAGGAAGGCAGGACGCGCTCCAATGGAGCAAAGCTCAGGGAACCCAGGTTCCATCTGGATGCCAGGAAGCACTTCCTGACAGTCAGGACCCCGAGGGTGTGGAATGGGCTTCCACGGGAGGTCGCTGAGGCCCCATCGGTGAGGGTGTTCAAAGATAGGCTGGACGTGCACATGGTGGGCATGTCATGAGTGGAGCCGGCTGGAGCGAGGGGTCAGACTAGATGGCCCAGGAGGCCCCTTCTGACTCGCTCTGTTTCTGTGTTTCTATGTGTCATCAGCCGGACCCTGTCTGCCTGTGCTCCTTGCCCCTGAGGACTAGGTGCATGCCTGCACCTCTCCTGCAATTGATCTGGGGCACCCCCACATGCACTGCACAGCTGGCAGCCTCTCCTGCACCCTGCCTCAGAGATGCGCATTCGCCTGCCCTCTGCTTTCCTGCACTTGGCCTAAGTCAGATCTGCAGGCCCACATCCCAAGACAGCCCTCCTCCTCCAGGGCAGCTGCAGGCGCAGCGGCATCCTCTGCAGCAGGCTGGCGATGGAAGAGTCTCTGCTGGTGAAATGCGGGTTCCTTGCACAGCACATGTGCACCTGCAACGGGAGAGTCATCTCCTCTCTGGCATGCTCACTGGGAAATGTAGTTCAGGGAGGCTTTGCTTTGCTTTGCTTTGCTTTGCTTTGCTTTGCTTTGCTTTGCAGAGGTTCCATGCCAGGGACCTCCATGTCTGTGGCACTTAGACCCTGTGGAGCGCAATCCTAGGCTGTGTATCTCAGGACATTGCTGCAAGTTCCCTTGACGTGTGATGCCTCCCAAGTACAGTTTCTGGAGGCCAGGATGGCTGGGCTGGCATAGACTGATGCCTTCTGTCTTGCAGACCGTGCCTTTAAAGGGCCGGGAACAGAGCGTGCCCTTGCTCCTTCGCACTCAAAATAGCCAGCAAAGAGTTTGCTTTCTGCTTCCTTTTGTAGATTTGCCACCCCTGTCAAAGCAGAGGTGCTGTAATTCGCCTGTGGATGTCATGGGCGGTGAAGGAAAGGCAGCTGGACTTATGAGATCCTTGCAACCATCATAGGCAGTCAGAGAAGCAAGGCAGTGAGGCTTCTCCTAGAGGGAACTGCTGCATGAAATATTGATAAGGTTCTCTCTCTCTCTCACACACACACACACACACCCAAGAGAGCGAGTGAACAAAAGCCTCCAAGGGATTACATGAGCTGCACTGCAGAACTCAAGCGCCTGTAATGTGGGGCAAAGCTAACAAATAACTTCATCCTGGCTGTGCAAATTTTTAAAGCCTCTTCTTCCCAGCCACACTAAGTTAAGGGTGCGGGGAGCAATACAGGGGAAGCCACTGCAGAGTGGGATTCTCTCCCCTGCTTGGGTGGTTCCCACCAGCCTCCCTAACCTGACGCCTCCCAGAGACATCACACTCCCATCATCCCCGCAGCAGCATGGAAGTTGTAGACCAGCACATGTGGATATCCCAGGCCGAGGAAGGGTGGCGTAAAGTTGCGCGAGCATCGGTGGATGTCTTGCATGCTGCTTCTGGGTCCTCCCTGTGACTCCCCGAGTAACCAAGTTGCTCACCAGGGTACTGCAAACAGAGGGCTTCTGGCCTTATCACTGTGCAGCTCTTCTATCCCTTTGCTCGCTTGCTTGCTTGCTTGCTTGCTTGCACCAATTTTCTGCACTGAGGAAAAAGAAGTGATGTGAGAACGCGGGAGGGCTACTGGCGGATAATGTCTGAAAAGCCCTGCCCTGCAACATTCCCTGGATGAGGCAGGGCTGCCATGGTGCTACTCCTTGGGTGGGTGTGGGGAGGGGAGGGGGCCACAAGGGTAGGTATGGCTGGACAGCTGTCCAGGGACCACAACCCAGCAGGGGCTCATGGACAAGAGCCCCCCAGGAGGACTCCTCCTGTTCCCCCTGCAACCAACCTGTTCTGCTGCCTCATGCACTGTCTAGGCCAGGAGTCGGCAATCCACGGCTCTGGAGCCGCACGTGGCTCTTGAATCTCTCTGCTGCGGCTCCGTCGCTCAAAATTCGTGCCAGCACAGCCGCCGATACCAATAGGTGATGATGAGGAATCCACTCAGGAACGCCTGGCTAGCTGGTTAAGTAAACTGCTACATTCCTCTGCTGTTGTGCAGGGAAAGAGTGAAACAAGCTTCCTTCAGGCTCTCGTGTTACACGAAACGAAACGCTGCTGAAAAGATTCTCTTTGTCCAAATGAAATCTCCTTCCTCTGAATGATAAAACTGCGCTTGGGACCTGTCACAATTCACAGCACTTGACTGTTTATCTGCTAATCAGTCACTAAACACACCTATATCTGTGACTTCCCTAGGTAGGCCAATCATGGATAAATCGAAGACAAATTTCTGAAGAAAACCAAACGTTTAATGATACATGGGTAGATTCATTTGCTTGTACTGCTGACGAACTTATGGGGTTTGCTCTTTAATGCATGCAGCCCTTTAGCACTGACTTTGACTCTTCAGGAAGCTGTTCTCCTATTCAAACTATATGAAAGGAGTCCTACTAGTTTATAATGTAAGATTAAAAATAACAGTTTTAGTGACTGAACAAGAGCTGCAGCTGAATCATAATGAAGATATACATGGCATTAAGGTAAAAAATGATCTATGCCGTGTTATCTTCATTTTAGATGTCAAAAGGGCTTTGCGGCTCCCGGTGTTTTCTTTTGTGTGGAAACAGGTCCAAGTGGCTCTTTGGGTGTTGAAGGTTGCCGGCCCTGGGCTAGGCGATGGGAGTGCCGGGGAGGGATGGCGTGGCAGATGCCCTTTGAGCAAGCGCACGGCAGCCATGGTGGGGAAGGGCAAGAGCAGTGGGTGGCTGGGGCGGTCGCCCCGCTGAGGAGGTGGCTTGGGCGGTGTCTTGCCCAGCAGCCTCTAAACCCCGGACGGCTGACTCTGTGCTTCCCCTTGCACAGTCAATGGTAGAGTGGAATAAGCCACGGTCTGCCCAGGCCACCCGAGGCGAAGCATGTCGCTGCCCCGGGTGCTGCTGAGGAGGCTGCCGCTCTGGCAGAGAACCAAGGCCTGGGTTGCCGTGGATGCGGGCAGCTCTGCGGGAGTGTTGCAAGGGGCAAGACCCTGTCCGACCAAATGCGTGGGACCTGCTTTGTGAAGATTGCAGCGGGACCTTCACAGAGCCGGAGCATTATCCGTTCCACACTTCAGAAAGGAGGCTCTCTGCAATGAGCCTTCATTAGCGTAGGGCCAGTGGGTAGGGCTAATTAATGGAATCCAGGGTTTAGACTGTCCGCAACTCTTTGCTCAGTTCCCAGGTCTCCGCAGAGCCTCTGCAGTAGCATCCCTGTGGTGGGGGCTTGACCCCAGAGTCAGTAACACATGCAGGCAGTCCCTGGGCTGAGGGGCTGGTGCACTCCCCCCCCCCCCAAAAAAAAGCGTGGGATACCTGAGAGGACGGCATGGCTGCCAAGGCTGCTTTCGTGGAAGGCAGGATCTTGTTGCAGCCTCACCAGTGGGCCGATGGTGCTGGAAGAAGAAGCCTGCACACTCCCCGCCCCGCCCCGCCCCCCCATTGGTGCCTTGGGACATTTTGGGAAGTGCAAGCTGCTGCTGGTGGTTGCCCCATGGTTTGGCAGGGCGCCTTCTCAGCACGACTCGAGGCCCCAGAGAGCCCTCCTGCATGCCAGCACTTTGCATCACATCAGTTCTTCTCAGACATCCTACGGCCCTTAACCTCTGGCAGCTTATTGATCAGGGTTGCAGCTTCCATCAAGGCTGCTTCTCTCAGGGTCTAGCCTTGTTCTTGAAGTCTGAGGAAAGTGTTATGCCTGCCCTCAAAGCATTCTGGGAATGGGAGTTTGGCCAGGTGTGCAGAGTCCCTCCAGAGGCCCCCAGATCTGACGTCCTGACATTCTTGGTGGGGAATGGATGACTTGTTAGTGAAGCTTAAGCAGTTTGGAACATGCTCTCCAGCAGACATGGGGGAATCAGACTGGTTGCTGTCTGCGCCTTTCGTCTCACTACCCTTTGTTGACCCCCTCACTGTTGAAAATTAGATGGCAGCCCCCACCCATGCCATGTGGTTGTTTCTGCAAAGAACCACCTACATAGTGCGACCAACCAGGATAAGGCCTGCTTAGAGTAGACCCATTAAAACGAATGCGATTTAAAGTCATTCACTTAAATGGAGCATTATTATTAGTCCTTGGGTCTGGCAGAAAGAGGGCATTGCCTCAGGCAGCAGATTCTGGGAGCTGGCAGCGCAGTGCCGGAGAACAGAGCTGGGGCCCGCGGCCGGGCCCTTTACCCTAGCTTGGCCTGGCCCAAGCTGCCACCTTGCCCTCAGGTTCCTTGGAGGAGGCTGTCCCATCACTGCTGTTGGAACGGAGGGCCAGCGGGTCCAGCCCGCTTTCGTGCATGGAAGGGGAAGACACACCACCTTGATCTCCACCACAGCTAACAGCATGTCTTAGTCCCACACTGGCTGCCTTAAGAGTAGCGCCAAATGAACGCATTTCATTCCTTCTTCATTCAGCAGAGCAGCATTCTTCTGTATTCATCAGCTCTTCTCTGCCAAATCTCCCCCCTCGGACCCCTTCCGTGGCCTTGATTGAACTCTATCCCCTATTCCAGGGTTGCCTCGGTTTTTGTTCTTACCCCAACTTTCTTCTTCTCGCAAGGAACTCATGCGAGCTTACGAAGTCCTCTTCCTCTGCTCTGTGCTCTCAGTAGCAACCCCTGAGACAGGCTTGGCTGAGAGTCTCGGACTGGCCCTCTCTCTCTCGGTGATGTATTTCTGCTGTTCTGGTGATGCCTCAAATGGCTTCTGCGCAGGAGACCTTGCTAGCTCATTGGTGACTCCCATGCTAGGGGACGAGTGCCAGCAGGTGTCACGTCTGGTTCTGGGTTTGCCCAAGCTTTCCCTTCCGATGGCAGTGAAAATTAACTCATGGGAAAGGGAGAACTGTGGGCCGGTGATGCTCCTGAATGGAACACAGGAATCCACTTTGCAACCGGTCAGGCCATTGGTGGGTCTAGCCCGGCGTTGTTGACACCAGTTGGCCATGGTTCTCCTGGGGTTTAGGCAGAGGGTTTTCCTAGTCTTTCCAGGAAAAACTGGAAACTGAACTTTCTGCTTGGAAAGAAAGGGCTCTTCCACTAAGCCATGCAACATTCCGCCACAATCCCCCATTCTGTCTGTGTTGCCTGGACCTTCCTCCAATAATGAGACAGAGAAAGTGCAGCACTGAGAGCTGTTGCCACCTGGACTGAGGTGTTCTTTGCCCTGGAGAGCAGTGTATCCTCTCAGGACACCCACAGTTTCGGCACGTTTGTCCCGGAGAAGACAGGATTAAAGGGAGACATGGAAGCATCTTCAACATCCAGAGGGACATTGCCCAGAAGATGGAGCAAACATCTTCGGCATAGAACATGTTCAAGATTGAGGCATTGCATCATGCGCGAGGGCACACTTGTGCATAAAATTGCATATGCATATGTTGAGAAGCAAATTGAGAAGTGATTACTCCAATTTCAGTAGAAATGCAATGCACGTCGCTGCAGCAGTAAGGCCACCTGTTCCCAGCTGGGTTTGCCCTCAGTTGCTCGCTGTGGATGGGTCTCATCAGGGCTCCTGCTGTCCTCCCGCCTTATGATTCCGTACATGACAACCCCTCAGCAAGGGATCTCTTTAAACAGAGAACAGTTCTCTGGAGACTCTTCAAATTGAGGACTCTCCCTTTGAAAGAGAAGGCAGAAGGCAAGACCAGAGCCAATGGCTGGAAGGGGCAGACTGGAAGTTGCAGATTTTGGCTAACCATTAGGGCAAGCTTCCCAGTGGCAAGGGCAGGCTGGTGACGGAATAGGCCAACTCAGGAGTGGTGGGTTTCCCATTTCTGGAAAGATGAAAGCAGAGGGCTGGGTGGCTGTTGCTCCAGAATGTTGTAGCTGGGCCCTGCCCCGTGAAGGAGCTTTGGAGGAGGTGCCCGTCATGTGCAACTCACTTTCAGTGCCACGGACAGCTGCTCCAGCACTCAGGCTGGCCCCCAGAGTGGACGCCGTGCTGCTGGAGCCAGCAGTGGCCTCCGATTTGGGATATCTGGGATTCTCAGTGCTGGACTCAGCACTAGCCTCTCTCCTGCCCTGTCAACTTCTAATCCAGGGATACCGGAGCACTTTCATTGCCACCTCCCCGGAAAGCACCCTGCAGCCCCAGTGCACTGGGACTAGTGGAATTGCGTGGGATAGACAGACTGTGCCCCACATGTTCACGTTCCAAATATTATGAGTGTGGCAGTCCCAGGAAAGCAGCAGCAACAGCCCCAGATGAGCCCGCCCTAGCAAAAGAGGTGCGCCAGCCACAGGGCGCAGCCCATCAAAGGTTCGCCTCTCCGCTTTTCCTGCCTAAAGTGCCTGGAATTTGCATCCAAAGGCCTTAAAGTCTTCCTCATTTGTATGCTTCCCTATGATTGGATTCCCACTGAAAGTGTCTGCAATCTCGGGGTTCCCGATGCTTGTTGCTTTGGCAAAAGTATGATTCTCTGGCAGGTGCCTCAGCCGCCGTCTGGAGAGTGCTGCCAGGTCAGGCGGGTGTCACTGTTGAGCTGGTCTACCAGAGAGTGGCACCTGGCAGAAGGGACGCCTCGGGGACCGAGCCAGAGGCTGCGCTGGCAGAATGGGGCCCCCATTGTGCTAGGAGGGGATGGGGATGGGGAAGGCGAGGTCCAGTGCGGTGGGCCGGGTTTTCCTGTGGTAGCATAAGCGAAGGGTCCTGGTTGGGACAAATGGGCAATCACGGGGGCTGCTCTTGGGCAATAAACGCAGCGCTGGGCGGTGGCCCACGGACCCCGGTTCGTGCAAAAGAGGGAGGCTTGTTTTAGAACAGCAGCAGTGAAAAAGGCAGGCAAGTTGCCTGAAGGGGCAGAGGATCCAGAATCCGTGTTATCCCTGATACCTTTTCTAGGCAACCGAAAAGATGGCCAACGCTGTGCCAGCTTTCTCTGCGATTCTCCATTGTGCCAGAGGTTGCTGAATCTTTGGCATGTGTATGGCATTTTCAAGGGTTCAAAACGCATCGCAGGCCTTGTCTAAGAATGCTGCAAGCTTTAGGCTAGGCCTGCAAGTTGGGCCAGTGCTATTAGCAGCCATTACAGGGGGCTGAGAGAGCCCAGCTTGCTGAAGGCCGTATTCGCGGGAGTGGTGAGATTCAGACTAGAATTCCTGACCTGGAGCTCAGTCATGGATGCTGTCATGCTGCTGAAAGGCTGAGGAGCACAGCCTGCTGATGCGGCCTTGCTGGCAAGACGACAGGGATGGCGGGATAAGGCGAAGCCACGGCCCCCGTTGGGGCCCATGCCTGGGCGTGGTTGGTTGAGGAATGCTTGGAGTCCTAGGGCTGTTTAATGTCTAGGCACAAGTCACAGGACAGAACCCTCTCGGACCCATGGCATAAGCCTATGAGCATTTACCCGGAAGCAAGGCGTGCCTTTGCTCCAGAAGTCATTCCTGGGAAAGTCAGCAACTGCAGCTGGAGCCCCCCGCCTCCTGGGGATGGGCCTCGCAAGGCAGCCTGGACTTTCAAAAGTTAAAAGCGTTGAGCAGAAAAAGCGTTGCCCGTCCAAGACTAACATGGATGAGGAGAGTGAGGACATCCCTAATGGATGCGAAAACGTTCTGTGTGTGTGCGCACGCATGTGTGCGCGTGCATGTGCAGGTTCGCCCTGAACGAGTGCTCGGCTCGTGCACCTGCCCTCGGAGCCCTCCCCGCTTCCCCGCGTGGTCTTGCCCTGTCCCGGAGCCGGTCAGTGCGTGGGCTTGAAGCTCCTTCATCGGCACGCACGCTGTGGGGGGCACCCGCGGCCTCTTCCTCAGTTATGAGTTGCATCAGGGAAGTTCCCCAGCCACTTCACGGAGGTCTCAGCCCACTTCGCCCTCAGGATTAATGACCCCGCAGCCAGGGCTGCCCGCGCTCTCCCGACCCGTTAATTGCTTCCTGGCTGCCAGGGTCCTCTGCACTCCCGCTCCTTCCCGGCTTCCTCCTGGTGGGAATCGTGCTACCGCCCGCCAGGGGAAGAGAGGCCGCGGAAGACGGGTGCCGCCTGCGGACGGGGCTTGGCTTCCTCAGCGGCCAGGCAGCAGGGAGCCCCTGTCCTGCTCGCAGGAGGAGGGGCAAGAAGGGGCAACTGCCACGGGCACCCCGTCCTCCGATCGTGTCACGCGGCGCGATGCAGGCTCCCCAGGCATCGACTTGGATGCCGCACCGGCCAGCGGCATCGACGAAGGCCGAAGCGACACGAGGGCAGGATGAGGGGGCGGACGGGGCTTGTCCACTGCAGAGGGCAGGGGGTGGCATGTGCCATTCTTCAAAGTAACAGGCAAAGCAATATTCACCGATCCATGAGAACAACCTCTGTGGTTGGGCCATTAGTTTTTAGGAGCCATCAGAAAGCGGCAAGACAGCTTTTAAATTCCACAGAATTCTTCATCTGGCTCAGGGGAACAAAGAGCTGGCGATGGGGGAAGAAACCAAATGATCTGTAGACCAGATGTTATGGCCAAAAATCTGCATTTTGGGTCTGGTTGCGAGGTGGAGGCGGGAGGCTAAATGAATTAATGACTGCTCTGTGCTGCGGATATCAGATTATACCAAGGATCTGGAGACACGGACGTGGTGGCTGGCCCTGGATGTTTGAAGCCATAAGCCACAGGAAGGCCCCTTCAAGTAAACACACTGCCACTACAACGTGGGGGAAATGTTCTAGAGAGCCTGTACCCATTTGTGTGGTGTGGCTTGTTCGTTGAGCTTCCCCTGCCACCTGGCACTGATACTTGCCTGCACATGGAGGCATAGATGGGCATTCACTGGCTTTTCCCAACAAGGTTCCTTTCCATGCAGTGCTTTCAGTGAATTCATTTATTTGATTTATAGCCTGCTTTTTTTAAACTCAAAGGCACCCGTACACAGTCAGAATCTACAGAGCATCAAGACTGCTACTTGGGGGATGTTTTGACCATAGCCTGGATGTGCAAAGATTCTAACCCTTGTGAAAGGAAGACGTACCCCCGGGGCAAAGGGTGCATGCACCACTGCTGGCATGCCTCCCAGAAATCCTTCCAGCCAAACCTGAAGGTCAGCTGGGTGGGTGTTGGAGAGGAGCAGCCCGACGTGGAGTCACGTCCAGCTAAAGTTTGCTTGAGCTGCTGTGAGGTGGCGAGCCTGTCCTGCCCATCCCTCCGGAGGCCCGGTCCAGACACCACCAACACCAGCGGACGCACCAGTCCTGGCCACATAATTTGGAATCAACCCGCAGGGGCAGGCCATGTCCAAGGAAGGGGAGCCCACGGGGAAGATCCAGGGGTGTTGTACGGGCAACAACATGGCAGATGCATGCTGTGTCGCCGTGATCCTGCCAGCTCCGTATTCTGGCCAAGTGGCCTGCTTTGTACTGATGAAGGCGGAAAGCAACCTTCCCGTCAGGGATGCACGGAAATTGCAGGTACATGTGGGGTGCCTCTGCAGAGCACCCTGAAGAACCTTCCCATCAGGATCTTGAACTAGGATTGGCCCCAAGACCAGCACAGGACTGGGAGCACCAGGGCAGGGCGGAGGGCTGTGGGCGTTCTCTGCAGACTCCCCTCCCCTGCCAGTCTGTCTCGTGTCTGGCTCTGACCCTCCGCTGTCCCTGTGCGCCGCTTTCCTCCTCTGTGACACAATGGCGGGGCATCGGCTGGCGGGAGGGTGGAGAAGATCCCACCTCTCCTCGAGCCTTCCTCCTTTTTTGGCACTGGAGGAGGAGGTTGCTTCGCATAAACCTGCATTTCTTCTCATTCAGCCCTTCCTCTCCCGCTCTTCCTTTTGGCTGTGAGGAGAATTGGGTCAGCGAGGTAACCATGGCAATGCTTAAGCAAAGAGAGTCTAAAATCCCCCCCCCCATCCCTTCATCATCTCTCTATTTCTCTCTGGCTTGCTCGCTTGCTCGCTCCCTCCCTCCAGAAACCTTGGCATTACAGATTGTTGACTCCAGCAGTGAAATTTGGGGTCCAGATCCCCTCCATCTGTGGGGAAGGTCAGACGTATCTATTTCTGGAGGGAAGGTGGCAGAGACGGCAAGAGGTCGCCTTACTTCCATGCACCCCCAGATGCAACTGGACCTTTCTCTAGGTAAGGGGCGGCCGCCCTCCTTCCTTCCTTCCTAAAGGGCTGAGGGTGGAGCAAACGGCGCAGCTCACTGAGGCAGCAGTTGTGCCCGGCTGGCACGGGGGGCCCTTTCGGTGGCGGGGATCCAGCCCTACAACTGCAGCCCAACTGCCTGGGTCTGGGCACGCCATTGTGCAGGGCAGAGAGATTTCTCAACGTGTTTGCCTGCATCTCTCTCTCAAGAACGGCCAAGCCACCACCAGGAGGCAAAGATGCCAAGTCTGTCTCTGATGTTGGATTCCTCCGGCGATTACAAATCAGGGACGTGAGAAGCTATGGCAGTTTCTAGTTTCCTGGAAATATGATCACAAAGAACGTTGAGCAGCACTATCCTAACACATCCTTACTCAGAAGGAAATCCTGCTGAGTTCAGCGGGGCTTCTTCCCAGTTAAGGTGGCCCAGGATTGTGGCCGCTGGGTGAATTCCCTGTGAGCCTGGCTAAAACCTCTCAGCTGGAGAGGTCTCACCTCTTTTTAATCCCCTCCTTTCTCAAAGTAAGCCTCTCACAGCCTCCCGTAAGCCGGCGTCCCTCCAGATGTGTTGTCCTTGCGATGGCCCCAGGCAATGTGGCTGTGCTGACCAGGGATGATGGGAGCTGTAGTCCAAATGCAGCTGGATTAAGCCCAGAGATATGTGGTCCAACAGAGAGTTGAGAAATGAATGAGTTTCTCTGTCGGACCTTTCAATTTCTGTGGAATTGATTTGGACAGATGTGGTGGGGACATGGGAGATGGGATGACGAAGGTTGGCTCTTGAGGGCCCCGAGAAGTAAAATTGATTACACAGCAAAAGGGTGTAGGGATACCCAGAATAAATAGCACCAGAAGGCAAGCTGAGAAGACAATTCCATCTGTCCAGCCACCCAGATGGAAAGGTGCCTTCTCCTCACCAAGGTGTTGCCTGCTTGGACAGCCACTGGGCCTCTTTGGCTCACATTTAGGGGGCCCAGTGGCCTCATCAGCATGGAGCTGTGATGGCCGTTTTGGTGTACAAAGGTTTGGCGGTGCCTCTCAGCAGCAGCAGCAGCAGCAGCCACGTGGGGGTGCTTCTGGACCCTCGATATCCCTGGAATTCCAGGTGGATTTGGTGGCCAGGAGCACTTTCTATCAGTGCTATATATCAGCTGCAGCCATATCTGGGCAAACAGGACCTGGCCACAGATCCACACCCGCCTGGATTACTGCAATGTGCTCCACGTGGGGCTTCCCTTGAAGTTGATCCAGAAACTTCAGCTGGTGCAGAATAGGGCAGCCAGACTGCTAACGGGGACTGGCAGAAGCAACCATATAAAGCCAGTCCTCCGCCACCTTCACTGGCTCCCATTCGGGGTCTGAGCCCAGTTCAAGGCATCAATGCTGATGCTCAAAGCCCTAAATGGCCTGGGAGAAGGGCAGCTAAGGGAGCGCCTCTTCCCATACAAGCCAGCCTGGCACCTTAGATCTGCACCTGGGACCCTTCTGAAGGAGCCCCTCCTCTGGGAATAAGGGGTGGCAACACAAAGAAGGACCATTTCTGCAGTGGTGCCCCGACTCCGGAATGAGCTCCCCAGAGGTTTACTTGGTGCTGCCTCTACATCCTTTTGGGCACCAGGCGAAGACCTTTTTATTTCAATGGTGTTGTAATTGTTAATTTATGTTAAGTAGTATTTTAACTGTGGGGTATGCCTTTTAATGAAGTTAACAGGTCTGTGCATTTTGGGTTGGTTTTAATGTTTTATTATTATTTGTAATCTCTGTCTTTATACTGTATTTTATATTATATTTTCTTTCTTGTAATCCACCCAGGGAACCATATGGTTAATGAGGCAGGTTAGAAATCAATCAATCAATCAAATAAATAAATAAAGGGTACAAGAGGCAACCGGGGTCCCTCCTCCTCCTCCTCCTCGGTGGAATACTGGGTCTGTCCAGCTCTTTCAGACCTCTGCCTTTCCCAGAATTCCCATACTTCACTGTTAATGCAAGAGAATTCAGAATGGGGAGCACTGACCCCCCCCCCCAGCAGCCAACTTTCCCCCCGCTAGCACTTTGCCTGCTCTTACACACCAGTTTGTAAGAACATCAGAACAGCCTGTGGGAAACGTCCAAGCAGGACGGAAGCTCAGTTGCACCTTCCAACCGAGCTCCCCAGCAACCAGTGTGCATAGGCATATGGCCTCTGGTGCTGCATCATGAGGACTAGTCACCATTGCTGTCAAGGGTTGTCACAGTGGTGAGGAAAGGGGATGCAATAATTCGCTATACTCCATGTGTTTGGGAAGGCAGAAATTAAACAGAAGGTGCGGTGCTAGTTGGACTTCACTGACTTCAGAGAGGGTCTTACTCTCAGGAAGATGTGTGTGCATCCAGGATTATGGCCTAAGAGCCAAACTGTAGATGACACCAAATAAAGAGGATGTGGGCAGGAGTTTCCTTTCCAAGCCAACCAGTACTGTGGCACATGTGCAAGTTTAGAAACATAGAAGCAGAGCGAGTCAGAAGCGGCCTCCTGGGCCTTCTACGTAGTCTGACCCCCAGATCCAGCCGGCTCCACTCATGACATGCCTCCCATGTGCATGTCCAGCCTATCCTTGAACACCCGCACTGGTGGGGCCTCAACCAGCTCCCATGGAAGCCCATCCCATGCCCTCGGGGTCCTGACTGTCAGGAAGAGCTTCCTGGCATCCAAATTGAACCTGGCTCTGTTGGAGCGCATCCTGCCTTCCTCTGCAGGGAGAACATGTCTCTGCCCACCTCCGTGTGACATCCCCTCACATACCTGTATGTCGCCAACATATCCCCTCTGAGTCTAATAGAAACATAGAAACAGAGCGAGTCAGAAGGGGCCTCCTGGGCCATCTAGTCTGACCTCCGGCACCAGCCGGCTCCGCTCATGACATGCCCACCATGTGCATGTCCAGCCTATCTTTGAACACCCTCACCGATGGGGCCTCAACAACCTCCCGTGGAAGCCCACTCCACGCCCTCGGGGTCCTGACTGTCAGGAAGTGCTTCCTGGCATCCAAATTGAACCTTGGCTCCCTGAGCTTTGCTCCATTGGAGCGCGTCCTGCCTTCCTCTGCAGGGGAGAACAGGCCTCTCCCCATCTCCATGTGACACCCCCTCACATACCTGTATGTTGCCAACATATCCCCTCTGAGTCTCCTCTTCTCCAGGCTGAAGAGACCCAGTTCCCTCAGTCTCGCCTCATACCCCATCCCCTGCAAACCAGCCACCATCCTTGTGGCCCTACGCTGCACTGCCTCTAACCTGGCTATATCCTTTCTGTAATGAGGGACCCAAAACTGAGCACAATACTCCAGTTGCGGGCGCACCAGAGTCATATAGAGGGTAGTAATACCTCTCTTGATCTAGAAGCCACACTTCTGGCTATGCAACCAAGGGTGGCGTTCGCCCTCTTGACCACCTCATCACACTGCGGTCAACCAGTACCCCCCAAGGTCCCTTTCACAAGTGCTGCTCTCCAGCCATTTGTCCCCTAACTTGTACTTATGACAGCTATTCCTATGCCCCAAGTGCAAGACCTTGCACTTCTCCACATTGAACACCATCCTGTTGTCTCCTGCCCACTTCCATAGTCTGTCCAGATCCTTTTGGATCTGGAGTACCTGCTCCTCAGTTGTGGCCACTGCTCCAGTTTCCTCAGTCTCACCTCATACAGCATCCCCTGCAAACCAGCCACCAACCTTGTGGCCCAGTTGTGGGTGCACCAGAGTTGTATAGATTTGTAGTAATACCTCTCTTGATCTAGAAGCCACACTTCTGGCTATGCAACCAAGGGTGGCATTCGCCCTCTTGACCACCGCATCACACTGCTGACCCATGTTTAGCCTGCGGTCAACCAGTACCCCGAGGTCCCTTTCACAAGTGCTGCTCTCCAGGCACTTTAGTCTGGCCCACGGCCGGGGAGGAAGACTAACCGTTCCAGGGCAAGCAGCTTCCAGGAGCTGATATGTGTTCATTCTTTAAAGGCACACATGAAGCCCCAAGCAACTCAGCAGCCTCTCCCGAACTAGAGACTTCCAGATGTCTGATATTATAGCTCCCATCATTCCCAGGCAGCATGGCCAGTGGCAATACAGCACATCTGGAGGTGCCGTGAAACTGGGAAAGACTACATTTAGTATCCCTTGGTCTTTCGCTTTAAGGCTGCATTCCTAAGCATCCCTGTGAATGAGGAAGCCCATAAGATCTTTACTGGATAAATTAACATTAAGAAGTGTGCCCAGGGACTGATGGCCAGGTGAAAGCTTATGGTTTACAGGCT
This sequence comes from Varanus salvator macromaculatus, assembly GCA_023646645.1. NCBI lineage: Eukaryota > Metazoa > Chordata > Lepidosauria > Squamata > Varanidae > Varanus > Varanus salvator. The sequence continues at coordinate 11,854,382 of JAIXND010000624.1, read as the reverse complement.
CCAAGGTTTTTCAGTTGCGATAGAGGTGCAAATACGTAATTGTGTTTCTGTGGCTGGAAATCACACAGGAGACTATCATATATTAGTTGACAGAAGGTTGGAAAGGAGTTACTTGTTACAGATCGTAGCTACAATTGGAGGGTTAAATTGGGTAGTCCCCTTGGTGTCCCACAGCTGGTTTGGACGACAACTCCCACCAGTCCCAACCAGTATGGCAGATGGTTGGGGATTGTGGGAGCTGTACTTCAAAACATCTGGGGGCAGAGAGTTGACCATCCTGGGTGAGATTAATCAGTTAAAATCATTTGCATCAGCTAAAAAGGCAAATAACTAAACAGCAGGTGCTTTGCTTGTAGTGAATTCTAATTTCAGTTCATGGAAACTATGGGTGGGTGGCAACATCTTGAAAGAGGTATTTCTCCTTGCTCACACAGAGAAGGCTGTAAGACTGTGCTTGCTATGATTTGTGCTTGCGTTGACTAAAACAACAAATGATACCCTTTTTCTGCAGAGATATGGTGTGCCTATGCAAATGCATGCAAATCTAATCATTCCAAACCCACGATTAATCAGCAAAGATTTCTTTAATTAGAGGATTGGCCTAACATGGATTCACAGAAGGAGCTTCAGAGAAACACTGTGATGCAAAGGTCGGTTGCGTCTGTGTTGATGCAGCGGCCCCGCTTAATCATTCCACCTGATAAATAACAGCAACACAGATTGCAAGAAGAGGCAAGCAAGGTGCTCTCGTCTCGTCTCGTCTCCTGGCAGTGGGAGAATCAGAAGGAGGGAGCATCTTGAAAGTGTTCTGCAATGCCATTAATGCCAACCAATCAGTGTGGGCAGAGGCACTTGCACATGCCATCAAGCCAACTCTGGTTCAGGGTGGCCCTTCAACATGTCCTGCCCACAACAGCCCTGCTCAGCCGCTCCAAGTTCAAGGCTGGGGCTTCCTTTATGGAGTCCCTCCATCGCATGTGTGGTCTTTCTTTTCTTCTTCTGCCTTTGACTTTCCTTGGCAGGATTGTCTTCGCCAGAGAATTCTGCCTTCTCATGATGCGCCCAAAGTAGGACAGCTTCAGTTTTAATCATTTTTCCTTCTAGAAAAAGTTCTGGCTTGATTTGATCCAGGACCCACTTGTTCGTCTTTTTATCAGTTCAGGGCATTCACAAAACTCTCCTCCAGCACCAAGTTTTGAAAACGCCCATTTTCTTCTGGACAGCTTCCTTCATTCTCTTGGCCTTGGTCTCCAGTAAAACTACCTCACATTTGATGCTTTTTTCTGGCTCCTTCGTCGCTGCTCTTCCTAGTCTCCGTCTTCCTCCAGTTTCTTGGCTGCAACTGATGACTGAGCCAAGGAATGCAAAGACTTTCACAGAATCAATTTCTTCATCAGTCACTCCAAATTCCACATGCAAATTTGGGTCTGGTTATGCAGCAAAATGAGGATGTATCACTTTTGCCTGTAGGTGTAGGACTGGCTGTCTCCTTGCTGCTCCTCTACATGAAAGCAAAAATGAAAAATCCCACTAAGTCCTCGCCAAACATGTCAGAGGATCTGGGCTACAACTGCCATCATCCACAACTATGGCATGAGGAAGGCGTGTGAGTATGAGTTTAGACTTATAATTAAACCCGACTTAAACTCACTGTGTGAGTTTTGTACTTGAAGGAAATTTCCACAGAGGAGAAACATTGGAAAAGGGTTTACAAACGGAGTTTCTGGATTTTCTTTCTGACAGTTTTCTCATTTTGCTGCACTGCTTGACAAGACTCAAGTGAAGCAGCTGTGTGGGCAGCGATTGTGTTGCACCAACTCGTAAGTGGTGGGAAAGAGAAAGTCTAGAAACCTGTGAGGGCACAAAGGGATTTATTTCAATGTCAGGAAAATAAAACAATTTTGAGGAGTTCCACAAGCAGAGCTGATCTTCACTGGAGGGGAAGAGACTTGAGTTGCTCAGCAGAACCCACAGTGGAAAGCGCCTGCTGGCCATTTATCCGCCTCTGGTGCTTAAGTGCTGTTGTGCTGGGAATGTACTGCCTATTTCCATCAGTGTAGCAGTCCTCCCTCCTCCCCATGGAATCCTGGGAAATGTAGTTCTGTAAATGGGTCTCTCTGGTTGAGAATTATAGAAACATAGAAACAGAGTGAGTCAGAAGGGGTCTCCCGGGCCATCTAGTCTGACCTCCGGCACCAGCCGGCTCCGCTCATGACATGCCCACCATGTGCATGTCCAGCCTGTCTTTGAACACCCACACTGATGGGGCCTCAAGGACCTCCCGTGGAAGCCCATTCCATGCCCTGGGGTCCTAACTGTCAGCGTCTTCACCAAGCCATCATCCCAAGATTCTTTGAGAAAACCCAGGAAGACCTGGTAGCATGAAAGCTATGTATGCCTGCAGTGTTGATATGCAAAGTGCAGGATATGAGTCTGAATACCTTTTCCCCGAGAATGTGGCAACGAACCTGAACCTGACATTGCGAAAAAGAATCCACTGTGAGGATAAACGAGAGAGGAGGAGGGCCTTGGAAGCCACCTGGGTTCCATGCAGGAGGAGGAAAGGCAGGACGCTCCCACCAATGCCCCGTCATCCTGGAACCAGCTCAGTGGGACAGGGTCACGGCTCCAGGGGAGAGCACCTGTTGTGCATGCGGATGGTCCCAGTACCCAGTGTTTCCTGCTTAGATGGAAAAGGTCGTACAATTCCCAGGTTTCCCAGCCGGCTGAAGGAGTTCTTTTCTGTCTGAACATGTGAATATAATCCTGTAGCTGCTAAGGGCAGTCTGGGCATTCATCGGGCAATTTAGGCTCCCAGCCCCAACTGGGAAAGTGCTCAGATGGTGAAGCTGGGGCTCCAGCGCAGTTCCTTCTGCACTGCCTGCAACCCCTCAGAAGCAAGCCTGGTCCCAGTGCTGCCACTGAGGGGCTTTCCAGGGACCAGGGAGGAGAGGGAGGGGAGGGGAGGGGAGGGGGCAGCGAAGCACTGCGGTCCCGGGTACCCCCACTGAGACAGCTGGAATGGGTTGTCCGCACATTTGAGGGCAAGAGGAGCACCAAGGCAGTCCTCCCCTCCGAGGCCCAAGCAGCCCCCCTGGGTGCACCATTCATGGACTTGCGTCCCACTTTTCCTCCAAAGAAGTGGTGCTCAAGGCAGCTTCAGCTAACAGGGACACCTGCTGGTTATATAGCCCTGTCCTCACCCCACGGTTCAGCAGGACTGGGCTGCTTGCAGCCTCCAGGTCTGTGGCCAACTTCTCCCACAGCCCTCCGCCAACATTGCGAATAGGGCTTGTGGGGCTGAAGACCAAAAGCTTCCTCCACTTTAGAAAGTGGAAGACGTCATTGCTGGAAACACGGCACCTGCCATTGCCTGCAGCTATGAATGGAGCCTTGCGCACAGTCCAGCTCCTGCTTTGGTCATTTTGGAGGAAGGCCTGTCCCTTGGGAAGCACCAGGAATGGTTCGAAGGAGCCTAATCTGGCCCAGGCATCAGCCACATCCAGTGCAGTTCCCTTGTGTGCGAATCGTTATTTTGACTGTTGCATTAGTCTTTAATTTTCACCACTGAGCTAAGTATTGCTTTGGCATGTCAAGTTGGTGTGATGAAAAGGCCTCCTGCCTCGTTGCTTTTAGTGCTCAGATGAGCGACCCACAATCTTATTCTCTTACTAGCAGCTGGTAAATGCTTTTGAGGTTTGGCCAAATCTTTCCTTGAAAGGCTGGCAAGAGAGGTCTATTTATCTAAATTTCCTGCAGAATGGCTGATTTACAGGACTGATTGAGGGCTGGAAGTGGCTTTGGTGTGGATTTAATCTCCATATACACCTTTGGAGTGGTGAGACAGAGGATGGTTAAAGGTGGTTCAGCCCCCAGTGAAAAAACGGTGCTGTCTTTTTGGGGCTGCAAATGCTGAACTCAGGAAGGACAGATTCTGCAGCCAGGAAAAGTTGCATAAATCATTCAAATAAAGGCATCAGTGAGGAGAGGGGCTGCCTTGCCCCTTCTACATCCTGCTTCTTCTGTCCTATGGCATCTTCTGTGTGTTTTCAAAGCCAGCTATGGAGCCCCGAGGGCGTTGTTGCTGCCCGCCATCCTCGTTCCGGTGGCCCTATGCGTGAGTGGCCTCCTAGGTGTCGTGTCCTTCACAGTCTTGTTCGGCTTTTCTCAATCCAAGGCTGAGGCTTCCCCCGTGGAGCTCATCCATCTCACACTTGCCAAAGGAAAGACATCCTCAGGATGTAGGCCCCATTTCCCAGCCCTGGAACAGCGGCCTCGTTCACGCCTGACAGGACGTGGCAGCTCAGCTCGTGCACGTGGCTCGATGGGGTGGTCCATCCAGCTCGGGGATCTCGGGGCCGGGACGGTGGAGGCTGACCCTGTCTCCAGCCTCCTCCCGGCCAGCATGGGAATCTCCACACGAGCTGCCGTCACCCAAGGCCACAACAGGGAACAGGTTGGGGCAGCGGATGTGTGCCATTCTTACTGGGGTCCTGCCCTCCCCCTCTCCCCTTCCCCAGCACGAAATCTAGGCAGCCCAGACCTGCTGTCTGGAAAAATGGCCTGGTGTGAAGCGGGCCGCTAACAGGGCTCACTCCCCACCACCGTACCTTGTTCCAGGCATGGGATGCGCCCGTGCCCCAGAGGCAGATGTGCCTGGAGGCCGCACAGTTTAGGATTTGGACCTTGATTAAAAAAAATAATAATAATAATCTGTGTTCTTGTTTTCATTGTTTCAAAGCTTTATTGTTATGCACTGGCTTGATGTATTAGCATGTAGGGCTGTTTGTAAATCTTAGAAGCAAACATGCTTAGCTGGCACCAGCATCGCTGAGCTGCAGGAAGTTAGTGCAGGTGACCGACGCTTTGGAGGGGTGCATCCTCTTTTTAACTTGTGGGGGAAACAGCACATGGGGGAAAGCAGGCTCTGCCAGGGGAACGGTGGCTGTGAAAGGAATCCCCTGGGTGTAGTGGGGAACAGCAGGGCTCCCCACAGAATGGCAGGTGGGTCAGGAGACGCCTTGGATTTGCAGTGGCAGAAATGTCTGTTGCTGGTGGTTGGGGGGGTAGAAGCTGACAAGCTTGTCAGGCAGGGGTCAGAGAAGAAGAAGAAGTACTTCAGATTCTCATGGATTTCTTCACCCTCACCCTTCCTTTTGGCAGGAAGACTGGCCTTCGGTTGCAGTGGGCCAAAATCCTCTCTTCTTGGCTGCCAGGATATTTGGGATTTCATTGAAAAAAGGAAAGGCCATCCTTGCCCTTGGCAATGTGGCCACATGGACAGGGGCTGGTCCGGGGAGCAGCCAAAGCTCAGTGGTGGAATCCTTTCTTTGCATGCATAAGAGTTCAGGTTCCACTGTCAGAATCCGGTGTGCCTTGATGGAGGGAAGGGAAGCAGGTTTGCAATTCTGGGGGAGCCAATTCTGGGAGACAGTCTAATAGCCCAGTATGGGTTGAGCTGGATTCTCACTGGACCACAGGTTGTCTGAACCCAGCTGCACTAACAAGCCACGGCTTGTTAATTACAAAGAACTCACAAAGAAAAGCCATGGGCTGTTTTTGGGTGGTGAAGTGTGGATTGTTCAATGTGGCTTGTCACCCTGGATGGGTTCAGACACTCTGTAACCCATGGTTCAGTGAAAACAACAGTCAATCACCTCACCCCATGGGTTATTTGGGGTTGGTAAATGCCTTGGCAAAGAAGGTGGTCCTGACCTGGTGCCAAGGCATAGGAAAGTTGGTGCCAGATGGACCTTGGTGGGGAGATTAGTTGCATAATTTGGGGGCTACCACAGAGGAGGCTCTCCTCCTTGTTGCCACCAGCTGACCTCCCCTTGGAGGTGGCTCTTGGACGAAAACCCCAGATGCTGAGTGTAGTGTTTGGGCTCATTGTGGTTGGAAAGGATGTTTGTCAGGTATTGTGGTCCTAACCTGTGAAGTTTACAGTTCCCCAGTTTGGGAAAGTTATGTGGCACTGGAATGCCACAGGTGGACTCCACTCAACAATTCACAGCATTCTGCACCTTCGCAGTCTACCAACGTCAGTCAAATCCATTTTGATTCCAGATTGTAACAAAATGAAATGTGGAAAAGTCAAAGGGGCAAATACTTCTGCAAGGCAGTGCATTGTACTTTTTGGTGTCAGGACATTTAAAGGACCTGGTCTGGCCAGGCAAAGAGGAGCGGTTTCTCTCCCCCCACCCGCACCCCGCTACCCTGCTGTGGCCCAGATAAGGTCATTTAAGAAGAAGATGCACAAGGTTGCTACAGGAGAAAGCAAAATGAGGTGCAGGCCACACTTTCCACGCAAATCAGCCCAGGCTGCATAGTGACTGTCAGGTGACAGCTGTCACCTTGGCGAGCCAGAGGGGGTGATCCGCACATTCCAGAGATCTAGGGAGCTCTCTCCCGTTCCATCTCTTCTTTCCTTCTTGCATTCCTGGAAACATTTTCCTGGGCGCCAGCACCGCCGCCTTCCTCTGTGATAACAAAGTGCCCTGGAATGAATAATTCATCTCCTTCCTCTGGAAGATGGAAGATGGATGCGTGCAGCATGCATGAAGGATGAATTATTCACAGCAGAGAAAGTTCGTGGTGAGCCCGCTGCCCCGGCAGGCAGTTCACACCTTTCTGGTGTGGCCCAAGCTGGGAATGGCTGAAGCCTTGGCCTCAGGCGGGTGGGCTGAAGGGGGCTCTCTGGCACCTTTGCACTTCTGCTTCCAGAAGCCTCTGCCAGAAAGGCCAAGCATCCAGAATGCTGGGAGTTAACATCAGACACATCTGGAGGGGCTGCCAAGGGCCCAAACATCTGGCAATTTCTGTTCTGGGGGGTGGGGGACAGAAAATCGGACATCAGCGACCCCTTGTCGTGGTTCCCAGACAGAGGTTGGGTGGGTCCCAGACCAAGGCAGAGCCAACAGGCCAAGCGGAGGGGCATGGCACATGGTAACAGCAGCCCTCCGTAACGCATGCAGTGGTTGGGCAGGCCTCAGGCTTTTTGTGCTGCTCATCTGGAGAGCCTCAGAAAAAGCCCCTGCGGTCAGCCCTGGGGGGCACGCAGAGCCACCCCATGCACTGCTGCCTCTCGGCCTCCGTCGCCTTCCCTTTGCCACGCAGCTGGGTGAGTGAGAACTTGCCCAGAACCTGGGAGTGTTGACACTAGAGTGCTGCCGTGGCTTCTTCTGCCCATGAGGCTCTTCACAGCTGTGGACAGATGTTCCAGATGCTCTGTTGTGAGAAACATCACATCAGGGAAGCAGCTGGGGGGGAGGGCTCTCCAGAACACCCTCGGGAAGTGGCAGGGCAGCTGCGAGGGGCAAGTCACCGCTCTGCCCACTCCGCCGCCTGGTGGGGGTGCCTCACCTTTCTTCCAGGGAGGGCGGCCAAGCTTCCTGTGATGTCCACCAGGGACCTCACATCCTCCGCAGCATAAACAAGTGGGAGCTCTTCTCCAGTTCGCCTGAGATTCCATTGTTAGCTGCTGCACTGATTTCTGTCTGAACAAAGGCACCGCTCAGAGCCAGAAGCAGGGCCAGTGATCCCCCAAGGACAGGTATCGGCATGTGCGTTGCACCTGGTGCTGGAGCAGATCCACTGACGCAACGGGCCCTGAGCTGGTGAAAGGGTAGAAGCAGGCCAGGTCCGGAGGGTACGGACAGCAGGGTCTGCCGGGTGTCTCAGCCTTGCTCCCTGCAGCACTAGCAGAAGGTGATCCTGAGGTGCGTTGCGATGCTGCTCCGTTCTGCTCGGGAGATGCCGCAGAGAACCAGGGTGGCCACGTGCTCTCCAGCTGGAAGGAGTGCTGCAGAACAGGCCCAGGAGCAGCTGAGCGAGCAAGACACAGTGCAAGCACACGCTTCTTTAGGGCCCCTTTCCGGGGACGCACCTCCTTCTTACTGATGCAGAAGTGGCCATCATAGGCAGACCCTCGCATGCCAAGGCAGCATTGCATAAGCAGCCATCCCCGTGCCCAAACCAGCCACCCGCCACAGAGGTGAGGGCGAGCCCTTTGCCCCTCTCCTCTGCCTCCATTGCCACCCTCCGTGGTCTGCCCCATCTTCCGTCTCCTCCCTCTGCTGAGGCTGCCCTTTCTGGCTTCCTACTCCTCCTTCACCGGGGAGAGATTGGGAGGTTATCCCATAAGTAGACAGGAGGAGGGAAAGCACGACCTTTTCCCCCATGAGCCATTTTTCTGACCAAAATTGCTCCACGTTGTTTCTCTTCTAAGCAAAAAAGGTGGAAAAACCAATAAAAGTTGATTTTTTTTTTTGAGAGGGAGGGAGGGAGGGAGTTGGGGAGGGAGAAGGTAGTTTTGCTCTTGAAAAAACAGAAGACAGAAAAGGATCGCGCAGCCCCTCTGCCCAGCTGTTGCTTAGGTCAGGGTTGCAGCCCGTCCCACACCGCTGCCTTTTTATTTATTTATTATTTATTTATTAGCAAATGTATGTGCCGCCCCTTGCCACAAGCCTCAGGGCAGCTTACAACATCCCATAAATGGTAAAAACATACACAATGTTTTTCAGTTGAAATGACTGCAAATTCGTTCGTGGCCCTGCCGCCCAGCTTGGCTCCTGTGTGCCGAGGCTGCACATCCTTACCTGTGAGTAAGGGTCAGTGGACACAGCGGGACCTCCTTCTGAATGGACATGCATGGAGATGCACCAGTACCTGATGGGTTGCACACCTGTTCTTTCTTCTCAGTTAACTGATTGGCCACGGCCCCCTGTCTTACCTCACACAGTGGTCAAGAGCTTTGCATGTAAACGCAAACAGGTTTGCCCTTCCTTTAAACTTCAGAGAAGGGGTGTTGCTGGGCACTCAGGTTTCCAGAATGACAGGACAAACACTGCACAACATATGCACAGATTAATTTATATCTAAACGAATGCAGAAGTATTAAGATATTTGAATCAAGGCAAAGCCAGCTCAATCATTCCCTGTCCAAACCATGTCAAAGAGATAACTTATCTGATTAACTTGAGTTCTGTCCTGGAGCGTCCCGATCCAAGGAAGAATGTTCTTTTCTAAGCTCAACTGTCATGCAGAGAGATGGGGGGGGGGGGCTGCACCCTTCTCCTTTCAGCTGCAACTTCCCCCACCCTGGGAGCCACCCTTGATGTGGCACTGAAGCTCAGGAAATCCCTTCTGCTGTGTAGGGATTGGGGATTGGGTCCAGCAGCTCTGCAGCACGAGGGCCAGGCAGCTGGCTACCAGAGAGGAGAAGATGAGCCCCGGAGGCACTGAGGGTTGCCCAACCGTTGGGGTCATTGTCCTGCTTGCCCCATTGCATTGAATGGGCAAACCTGATAGGATGCCAAACAGCTTGACTGGTCAGAAGCAAATATTAGCTAGTAGGATGACTTGCTGTGGAGCCTGAAGCAAGATTTCCTGTTGCAACTTCTTATGTCATGCAAGCTCATGGATGGGAGTTACAGTTCACCACCTTGACTCCTACTGGGAGGTGAGGCAAGGGCTGTTATGTCACACTGCAACCGGTGGGCGTGTGAGGCTTTGTAGGACAGATCCGGGGCCTGGGGGGACCCATGTAGGGAAGCCTAGCGAGGCCCCTGCTTTGGAGAACCGAGTCCCACCCTGTCCTGCACCTCTAGCATGGGTGTCACCGAGAAAGCCTGGATTTGATCCGATCACCTCCCAAGGCAGTGCTGGGTGTTGCTGTTCCAGCCCCGCCCTCCCTGCCTTACCCAGTAGAGGTGGCTGCCCGTTTGGGACATTACCATGTGGATGAGCATCAACTGCCCCTCAGTTGTGATGGTGCCGAGCAGTCCATGCAGCCAGGCTCCTGAGGAAGCAGAGGGTTTGCGTCTCGGGTGCGATTGCCTCAAATACCAGAGCCAACAAACCAAGAGGGCCCTGCCAAGAGTGGCCGTCGCCAGACTGGCACGCAGGTTCGATAGCATCGTGTTGACCTTTGCTGGCAATGCAGGAGGAACCTCACCCATTTCTTCCCTGTTGGGATGCAGCAAAGGCGGCCTTGCAAAACTGCAGCTTCAGGAGCGAAAAGCATCTGCTGTTGGTGTGCCCTCGCCTCTGCGGAGCCTCATTCAGGGTGGGCAAGCAGCTCGAGGGGCCCTTATGCAAAGCCAGTCCCTTGAATGCTCTTCAGTGGGACTGGGGCAAATGCAGCCCTGCTTGCAGGACTGGGGTCTTCAGTGGCCGCCCTGCCACCTGAGCCTTCTGCCAGAGCATGTGATGGCAAAGCAGGGGCAGCTCTGCTAGAGTGTGGCAGCGTGCATTTTCTGGGCGAGCAGGGCTGTTTGCTCAGGCCCGGCAGCGTGGATCTGGACTGAGCAGGCAGGTCATGTGGCCAGTCCAGGATGCTGAAAGCCACAGCAGGAGAAACAGAGTTGCCAAGCGGGTTTTCCAGCAAGTTGGTATTTGCACCAGGCATTTTTCAGAGAAAAGCCCTGGCAAAGGCCCGGCCAGAACAGCTGCTTTAGATCCCAAAAGTGGAATCTTGGAGCAGAGTCTTGGAGCCCCTTGGACTCAGGGGCTGCTCACCAGCTTTTGCTGTAGTTGCAGAAGATGATATCAGACTTTTAAAGTTTATTTCATTTCCACACCACCCAATAGCTGAAGCTTTGAGTGGTTCATAGAACAAGACTTTCTGAAAATACAACAGTAAACTAAAACATTGCATACAGGACATTTAAAAACATTCAGAGTAGAATAGAACCAAAGAAACAGCCAGCAGCAGTGCAAAGAACTTAAAACATGTGGACACTAACTCAAAGACACTTGGAAAAGAGAAAACCTAGAGAATAAGGAGGTCTTCATTTAGTGCCCCAAAGACCAGGTGAGCCTCTCTGGAAAGGTTGTTCCACGAGTGGGGTGCCACCCCGCCCCAAATGCCCCACCGCTTGTAGCCACCCACTCTTCCTCATTTGCTGGGGGGAAGATGGAAGTGAGAAAGTTCAAAAAAGGTCCAAAAAGCTTATTGTACTAGCGAAAGGCCGTGACAAATACATTAAATGAATGCAAATGAACAACAAAATAAAGAATGCCAACAATATAAAACATACTTAAATTGAAATATGCTATTCCTCTTCAACTCTGAATCTCCAATGAAGTTTATAGCCATTTTGTCTAATTCTCTCTTCCTGGTCGTTGTTGCTTCCCAAGCAAGCAAAGCAACTTTGTGTGTCACATGAGCATCAATCTCACTTAAGAGAAAAGAGCTCTTTCTGCGAGGCGCTCCTGCATCCACTGGTGGCAAGGCCTCCAAGAACCTCGCCCTGGGGTCAGTATCTAGAGGAGATGCTGACACATAAGGAGCAATGCCTGCAGCTTGGTACAGACCTCAAATACTTATTCTGCCTTCAAAGGCACCTTGTTCCATCGCCCATCCAAATCTGTGGTTGGCCAAACTTGAAATCACAACTCGGTAAAGAAGAGGGTCTCAGGCTGGGCAGACAGCTGGCTCTGCAACAGGTGAGACAATAAAATTTGGTCAGTCAGTTTCCAGAGCAATAGGGCCACCACACAGTCATCCAAGACAAGCCCTTCCTCCCTCAGTCACTCATATTTCCTTTGTTCTCTATTCCAGTTTCACTCGGCTGGCAAGGAGCTGCTGAGAGTCCCTCAGGCGACCATGCTTAATGGGGAGGCGAGCGCCTCCTCTGCCAGGAATGTGGTCCGCAGCTCCAGCATCAGCGGAGAGATGTACAACCTCGAGAAGAGTAGCGGAGGCAACCCGGAGTCAGCAAGCCTCTCCTCCACCAAGAAGCGCCGGTCCAGTCTGGGTGCCAAGATGGTGGCCATCGTAGGCCTGTCCCAGTGGAGCAAGAGTACGCTGCAGCTCAACCACCCCGGTAGGGAGCCGGCTTGTCCCGTGTCTGCGTTCTGTGCCAGCCTCTGTAGGAATGTGACGGTTCCACACCGCGGTCGTTGAGCCGCAGGCCATGCCGCAGATGCAGAGCACGGCCCCCGTCTGGCCACTCTGGGTTCTCCAGATTGGGGAGGTGTGAGGGATCCGGTTTGGGGGCGAGAGTCGGTCCGCTCCCCTTGCCTCTGCTCAGCTCCCCAGACTCCAGCCTGCTTTCCCTCTTCCCTGAGTCTGACTAAGCTGAGCCCTTGTGCGGACGTCATGCGGGAACTGAGTTCAAGTGGTGCCACTCCTGTATATGTGATCCGCAGGCTTTGCGTACTTTGTGCAAAGGATTGCGTAGTTTGTATTTTGTGAAAAGAATGCATGTATCTTGCACAAAGAATTATGCACTCTGTGTATTCGTGCCAAGAATCCCATACTGTGCACTGGAGTTCCTGAGCATTTGTGGTCTGATCTCCGTCTGGCTTACTGCCTAGCCAGGGCCCAGTGTGAGAAAGTCTGGCAAGTGCAAGGGAGCCAAATCCAGCCTCGCATCCCTGCTTCAGGCAGCCGCCTCCTTCCCGGCAAGGCCCTCCCTCCGCCTGGTTCACACCACTCATTAGCTGGCTTCCCAGCTTTTGTGAAGGTTTGTCCTCATGCTAAAAGTTTGAAATTAGAGGTGGACTAAAAGGCCACTCTGAATTTCTGCAGATCCATCCCCCTGCTGGAGAAAAAGTAGGATTTTTTGGGGGGCGGGGGGTGGAGGGAGGGATCTCAAGACAGTAAGTAAAATGTCTGAGAAATGTTCGAGCAGAGTGGGGTTGTGTTGGCGGTAAAGCAGCTGAAGGTTCTTTCCTTCTTTCACACTTAAGGCCAGGAAGGGAAGCTACCAACCGTCCTGTAGTTCGGGGGTTTTGACAGTGAGAGCCAAAGAACATTTAGGGGATTCTGCATGAGTGTGAGCAACCCAGATTTGGACTGGGACCATGGCAGCTCAGAAGCAGGGAGTGAAACCTCTATTTCCCATTTTTGTGATGAAGTTTTACCTTCTCAGTCTTGGAGAAGCAGTGGGGGAAAGAGAGGAAAATCGCTGTTGACATGTCTCAGAAATTTCTCCTGTTTTTCCAGTTTTCCAGGCAATTTCTCACCCCTGTGATTGGCTAAAAGTACTCACCAGCAGTATGACTTTTAAAGAGAAGTGGCTGTGAGTTTTTTATTTAGGCGACATCCCTTTAACCCACCCCCTTTGCCTTCAGCTGCCCCCACCTATTCAAATGCAGCCATCAAGAACTTCTCTGAAATGGAATTTGATCCGTGCATTGAGAGGTTTGCTGCCTCATCAGATCATGATTGAGTCAGAACTGCTGGCAGTGGCATTTCAGCCTGCTGTGTCCTTTAGGTTTTCACGGGGTTCAGGCAATGTGGTGAGCTGAGCATGGGCTGTTGTGAAGGGTAGATTGTTGTTGAATTGTGATGTCTGAACCATGGCTTGTTAACTACACACAACTCCTGAAGAAAACGTCTAGTTTGCCATTGGGTTGTGGACTGGGTTGTTTGCCATGGTTTGCTACCTCAGTTGGGTTCAGACACACAGTATTACTCATTCCAGCAACCCTTGCCGAACCACTGAGAATAGATTATTGTGTTGTCTCAACTCAGTCTATGTTTGGATCCAACCTTTTGTAACTATTGACTCTCTGCTGGTCTTTGGGTAGATGGCTCCAAGACCTAAACAATGTTTGTGTGCGAAGTTTATAAAAGTTTGACATCTATAGACTGCACAAGTAAACATTTGTTTCCCTGATGCCTCAGGAGCATATGTGGAATCCTTAAATCTGGGTTGAAAATAACAGTGGGAGTAAAGTTTGAATTAGGATTCAAAATGTAAATTCCATTGAGCCAGAAGATTTTGACCCTTCAGTTAAAAGGTTGTTGTGGACTAGGGCCTTAAGGGGGCTCCCTCATTGGGAGACCATCCAAAGCCATCAAGGGGGGCAACAGAGAACCAGTATGGGCTAGTGGTTAGTGTGTTGGACTGCCACTTGGAAAATCCTGGCTCAACCATGACACATTGGTCCAGTCATGGACTCTTGGCCTAACCTACCTCACAGGGGTGTTATGAGGATAAAAGGGAGAAGAGAAGGATAATGTAAGCCAACTTGGATAGGGGTTGTACATGGTTAACAAAATCTTTGGCTGCAAGAGCGTCGGGGGAAAGTGCTCCTCCACACGTGTTCATATTTCAGCCCACGTGTGATTATTCCTTGGAATCAGAAAGCCTATTTCTGGCAGGCTTTCTGATTCCATCCATGATGGCTAATATCAGTGGGTGAATGGGTGCATGTTGTAGGAATGCACCCTAAGTGCAGATCTCTGCCTAAAAATATGTCTCTTGAATCTCTTTTGAAAAGAGCACTACCTGACTGGGCTCACACAAGATGATAATACACACTCAGTAGTTATTACTGAGTGTTGTATGTTGTGTGTTCTGAACCTAGCCATGCGAACAAACAATGGTTTAATTGCAAAGAACCCATGAAAACAGCACATGGTTTGTTCTTGGCTTATGGCCCATGGGTTGTCTGTGGTTAACAAAACACGGTTTGTTAATGTAACTGGGTTGTTTCAGTAACAACCTGTGGTTCTAACTGGTATTTTTAGTGTGAGTTTCAGAAAACTGTAAGAAAAACAAGCACACAGAAGCATGAGAAGGGGAGGAAGATAAGGTACAATTATGAAAGGTTATGCAGAAGCTTCTGTACAGCTGAACCAAATGTCCACGTGTAGGCGACACCTAAAAACCATTCATTTACAGACTGAAAATATAATTAAGCCCTTGACCCATTGTGTTATCGTGGATGCCACTTAGTTGTCCAGTGCTATCATATCGGAATTTTTGCTGTTGAAAGGGTGCAGAAAAGCCATGCATGTTGACTTGGTGTAAAGTTCCAGAAGACGGATGTCAATGGGCATGAGATTTATCCGTATTAAAGGCTCCTTCCCAAAGGACAGAACTCGCAGGCAGTGCGAAAGCACGTGGGTTAAAGTTGGCCAGGCCCTTTTCCCAGCTGTATTACATCTCCAATGGCTGGGCAACTTTGCTAAAGCCCTTGTTGAAAAGACACAGAGTACCAGTGTTTCCTGAATGAGATCAACTGACATTTCTGAGATGGATGCCAACACAAGAATCAATTGACTGGGCAAGATAGCGCAGTCTAAGTCTTCATCCCATTTCTGCTTAAGACCCTGCATGGCATATTTATTCATAATACATATTTATGCATCTGGCATGTAGGTCGATATGTCTGATCAGACTTTGTAAGTACTTCTAATAACGGCAGAGAGGCTAAAGCTGCAAAAACAGCCGGTGCAATCCGGATTCTAGCAAATGTTGCAATAGGAGGCGTGGCCATTCAGCTGTGGCTGGCGTATCCTGCTGAGCAGGGAAGGTAGAAACGGTGGAAAATTTTCATTGATCCACTGCAAACATCAGCTTATCCACCCAGGTCTGCTGTAGAAACCCTCCACTCAACCAACCCACTCTGAGCCCCGGAGCCTGGGTCATCAAATGGCCTGAACCCAGCCATGACATTTGTTTTCTGAGCATCTGTGACAAATACTCATGAAATGCCACTTTGCAATGAGATATCGTACAACAGCTGGAGACTTATAGCACAGTTGCAATATTTAATTTTGGTATAATGAGGATGACAACAGAGGGCACTCCAATTACATGTAGAAGTTCCCCAGTGTATAACCTGCCACCCCTCCAGGCACCCCCAGATCCAGCTAGTTCTGACAAGAAGCTGGGAGAGGGAGGGCGCAGCCCCCCCCCCCCAATTGCCTATTCTGAAAATATCCAGTCATGAAGAAATATGACCATTAAGGTCTGTCATTCCTGCTGCAGGTAATGTGGAGCTGGATTCCAGTTTTCCCACTGCGCCAGTCTTATGCGCTCCTGCACCCATGATGGGGTCTGCAAAGGTCTTTGCGTGAGGGGCTGCCTGCTGGGGCCAGAGCCCCGAGCCCCTGGGAGATCCCCGCCCAGCACCCTGCTGGCCAAGCCTGCAGGATCGCTGCTGCAGCTGATCTGTGCCCACACGGGCGTCACTGGCTGCCTTTTCACAAATCTTTCTGCCTTTCAGAATTTTTTGGAAGCCAAATGCCCTCCTCATCCCTTTTTACAAAGGGGGGTGGTGTCCTTAGGAGTCAGGCTCCTTTGAACACACACGTACAGAGAAAGAGAGAGCAGGGGGAGAGAGAAGTCCCGGACCTGCCTTCCCCTGCCCTACACCATGTCTCTGCTGCTGCACAGCTGGTCCCCTCCCCTTCTCACCCGCAGGGCCTTTCCCCCTTTCTCCTTGAGGCATGTCACCCTCCGCTGTGTCCCTGGCAGGCAGCTTATGTCCTCTTGCCATAGATTATCGGGGGTCAGCTGCTGCTCGCTGGCACCACACTTGCTAAGCTGTCGCCTTGTCCCCGGGAGTCAGGAAGGGTTAGCACAGAATGGGCAGCTCCCGCCAGCACGGCCACCTGCCTTTTCCTGCCCCTTCTCTCGCCAGAACAGTGATCGAATTATAATCATTTAATGAGGGGAAATCCCATCCCCTTCTGTTCTCTCCCTTCCTCCCCACCTGCCCCTGCCCTCTCCGGTTCTTGTGACCTCTGGCATTTGATGGAGAAAGCATGAGCACTCATCCTGGAGAAGTACACGAGGACGGGGAACAAGTCAAGCGATGGAGATGCCGCTGTACGGCTACTGGCAGGCTCCCGAGCACAGGCACCCAGTCCACTCCTGTGACAGAGCGATGGGACAATTGCCTGTGCTGCTGAACAGCCTCTTACTCTTTTCTGCAGGGATGCAGGCTTGAGCTGGCATGCTTGAAAGCAGGATTTCGATCCAGAAAAGAGTCCCTGGAGCAGGCAGAGAATCAGTGCGCACTCAGTGCCTGTGCATGGAGCCAGTGCTCGCCAGTGTGTGGGACTGCAGCCCCACCACTCTGGCGGGAGCCACACTGGCGGCTGGCCTTCAGGCGCAAGTGGCTGCTCTGGATGAAACGAAAGGGCCTCCTTAGACAGCCTCCCCGTCCTGGCGGTGCCCACACAGATGCCTCAGCAGACACGGGGCAGCGGGAAGGAGTGCGCCCCCAGAAATCGCCAGCTGTGCTATGCAGCCTCTGAGCCCACAGCTGCCATTAAGCTACCATGGCCAAACCCATCTCCAGCTTTTCATGCTTTGGATCCTTGTCCTGCACCATTTTAATCTGAGCACAAGGACTCTCGTACGATGCCTTCAAGCATTCGGAGCACTTTGGGCACGCTATGTGCTTATGCCCCTCAGCACACTCCTGCATGGTAGGCCAGTATTATGGCTGCTCACCCTGCAGATGGGCGGCTGAGGCTGAGAGAGGCTTGCCAAAGGCGGTGGAAATGCAGGCTCAGAAGGAAGGGGCCTGCCAGGTCATGCAGCTTCAGGAAATGTTTAGATATGTTTGTGGGGAAAGCCCCGTGTGTGTGTGTGTGTGTGTGTGTGTGTGGCCATTATTATCTTGGTGCTTTCTCAAAGCCAGTCCTTGCATTATTATACTTCTGGTATGCCTTGGCTCAGCTGTGCTTTGAAAAGGAGGAGTGAATTTGGCGTTTGGAAGACTTTCAGATCCGAGATGTAGCCAAAAGGCTGTAATTATCCTCAGAAGGGCTAAGAAAAGAAAGAGAATAAAATGGTGGAGAATATAATGAAGAAATGCCCATTCCATGGTGGGGGTGGTGAAGCAGCTGGGGAGAAATTTTGGATAGGAACTGTGCTCCTTGTTCTCATGGAACAAAAGGGAACAAAAAGCCATCCTGAGACATTTGTAGGGGACAGAATGGAAACACTTTGAATGAATGAATGAATGAATGAATGAATGAAGAAAGAAAGAAAGAAAGAAAGAAAGAAAGAAAGAAAGAAAGAAAGAAAGAAAGAAAGAAAGAACAGAGAAGCAAAGTCAGGCTCAGCATTGCATGCCTGAGCACTTCAGGGCTTGTTTTGCACAAACAATGGGAAAGAAAGCATTTATTTAATTGTCAAATCATTTATTTACTCCCTTTCAACCCTTAAAGCTTCCCAGTACACACAAGGTGGTTACAACTTTCAAAATAACAAAACCATTAAAACCCCAGGGCATTAAAACTGACCAATAAAACAAATCTAAAAACAGATAAGGGTCAAAGTAAGCCAAAAACTTGGCAGAAGAGCAATCCCACCCACCTAACAAAAAGGAAAGGCCATTCTAACTTTGCTTAGGAGTTTCAAAATCAGGAGATGCTACCACCAGAAAGAGCTTGTCTCTCAGCACAGCCAACCACAGCGCTTTGGTGGCAAAACACCAAGCGTGGCCTCTGCGGATGACGGTGCCTGACAGGCAGGCTTGGAGGGGAAGAGGTGGCCCTTGATCTCCCTCAGTTTGTGGGGTGCACACATGTATCGGACAGCCCAAAGTAGCCACGCTTTTCAATGCATCTCCGCCAGGAAACAGACATCACAGAGCATGATATGGTCATGCCCAGTTTTCACAATCTGCTGCACATGCAGTGGGACACTGTCGTCCATTCGATGCATCAATTTGCACCCTCAGGCACTGAGAGTGGGGATGCTCCATTTTGTTTCCTGTGCAGGTCTAAACAACAAGTGCTGGTCATTATACATCCAATACATTTCGGGTGCTCAAAAGACTTCCAGTGCCTTATTCTGGTACTCCTTACCACAGCCCAGTGAATATCGTTATATCCCAAATGCAGCCGAGGCGAGGGGGACAGAACGGTGACCTCCCGACGGCTTTTCTTGTCTAGGAACTGAGACCCCAGATCATGGGGTGACCTCTGCACTGACCAGCAAGAGAGACTCAGCCTTTAGTGCAGTCATAGCACACGTACGAGCCAGGAGGCATTCAGCTGACTTGGTGTTGCCATTAACGGGTTAGGCAGCAGGTGACTCTACCAAGGACTCTCTCCCGAGACTCCGCAGATCAGAGCAAGATGTTTCGGGTGGGATGAAGGCAGCTTCGCTGGCTGCACAGGCTGTGGCTGGGCGCTGCATGCCTCCCTCGCCCGGCCTGGAGGTTTGCGGTCCTGCCGTCATGGCTGTGACCTGCTTCGCCATCGTCACGCCATGGGGAGAAACCCTTGGCAGGGGCTCCTTCGCTCCCACGCATTGGCGCCACTTAAAACCGCCCTGCCTCCCTTCCCGGCTCTCTCACCTCCTTTGCCGGGTTCCGTGCAAGGCAAGAGGGAGGACGGGGCTTTTCAAAAAGGAACTTCTGGGTGGCCAAAGCGAGACAGGTTCTGGATTCGGGCCTCCGCGCCCGCGTGGCAGGCCGCGCTCAGCCCACTTTCCGCACGCAGCACCCTGGACAGCGCGCGGAGCGGCCTCCTGCGCCTCGCCTGGTCCAGGCCCTGCCCCCTCGGCACACAAAACGCCCCCGAAGCCCACAGCAGGCTCAGGATGTCCGGGACTTGCAGGCACAGCAGGAACTGGATTCTGCCACAATTCTTCCTTCAGGGGCTGGACGACGAACTGGAGCGGGGCAAGACAGACGTAATATGCCCGGCACAGAGTGCCAGGGGAGATGCCAGGGCTTCTGCAGCAGGCTTCCGATGCGGCCCAGCCGCCGAGAGGACTTTGTTAAAACGGCTGTACTCAGATTTCTGCTCGGGAATGTTTTTATTATTGGCGGCTCCTTCCCCTGGTGTGAGAAGTCCAGAAGGAGCAGCACAGGAGCTAGCTGCCTGCGAATGGTAGAAAGCACTGAAGAACAACGGCATAAATGTCATAGTGTATGCATAATGTACATGTGTGGAGGCTACACATATTGGATACAAACAGATACTCCTCCAGCAGGCAGAAAATCTGTTCATTGGATTTCCAGGGAAGGCTTACAGGTGTCTCACTTTCAGCCAGAAACTCTCAGCTCACTCACTCTGCTTTGCTCTGCCTGAATTCACACTGCAAGGTTGTTGTTGTTGTTGTTGCATGGCATTTACATCCCATCTTTTTTCTTTTTGTAAGAAACCCCCAGAGACTCACATAGCTCCATTGTATCCACATGAAACAACCCTGTGCAGTAAGTTGGACTGAGGGCGAAGAGCTGACCCAAAGTCACCATTCTGGGTTTGGATGATACAACGGCCTATGCAGTCCAATATTCTTGGCACTGGTTGGCAGTGGCTCTCCAGGACTCTGCCTGGCCCTTCCTGGAGAGGCCAGGGGTGGAAGCTGGGCCCCTTATGTGCCAGATAGGGGCTCTGTCACTGAGCTATCACCCCTTACTGGTGGGACAGGTGCAAGGAACACATATGTCACCCCTGATACTTGAATGATGTGCTTGAGCTGAATTCTGCCTTGGTTTTCTTGGAATCTGAGAGCAGCTTACTGGGAAGGGGGGTTCCATCACTTTGGTGGGATGCAATGAAATATCTGAAGCCCCCGCACCAATTCTCTGGGGCGTTTGTTGAGGTATGGAGTATCTCCCCCCCCCCCCCCCGCCGCTCCTGCCTATTCCTCTGAATCAGATGGTGCACTTGTGTGGGGCTGGTTTCTCGCTCCAGGGAGACTTACTGTGGCCATGGTGCTGTCCATGGTCCTGCACGATCCAACGGGCTCACGCGCGTCTCCCCCGGCATTCTGGCGGTTGGTGCAGGATGGGTGTGTGCGTGTGTGCGCACACGCACGTGTGTGTGTGTGGGCAGCTGGCATTTGAGCCGTGCTGCGCGGAGATGAATCACAGTTCACAGGCCAGAGGGACTGTCATGTTGGATCAAGCCACAGGCTGTCTCGCCCACTTCCGACCTGAGCTCCCGCTTCAGCGGAAACCCAGCAAGCAGCCCTCTTGTGCGGTCCTTGCCTCCATACGGCCGTCTGCTGCGGCGCTGCATGCACGGCGGTGGCCAAGTCCGGCGGGCTCCTCCGACCTTTCCGAGCCTCGAATGCAGCGCTGCCGGGTGCCTAGAAGTTCCCCGCAGAAGCCTCTTGGCCGAAGGAAAGCCCGAAGCGCGGGGGAGGGGCCTACACGGGAGCAGAGGGGGAGCCGTGGCTCCGGCTGGACCCCCGTCCCCCTCTGGGAAGGGGCAGTGGGGCCGGGCTGCTCCACCTGCCCTCCTTCAGCCTGCTTAGCTTCTTCCTCACCGCCCCCATCTCCGCCTCCCTTCGCTATCGCGCCTTTTCTGATTGCAAACTTTCAGGCAGGGACTGCAAGCCACTCCGGGGATCCCGCCTTTCTTTGGTGCAGGAGGTGGACGACAATGCTTTACATAAATACGTGAACAGACCAGGACCTGAATCTCCGGCAAAGGGACTTGCAGATGCTCGTGGTCAACGCGGTGGCCGTGCTGCTCGGCTGGGTGGGATGCAGCTTCCGCCTCGGATGTCCGTGGCCTGCGCGGTGCGGCTGCTCTGCGAGCGCCTCGGGGCCGGGAAGGAGGCCAGCGTTACGTGTCAGTGGGTGGTCGTGAAAGTGCGTTGTTGTTGTTCCTGTTGTTGTTGTTCAAGCTGGATATCTGGCTTATTTATTTATT
This sequence comes from Varanus salvator macromaculatus, assembly GCA_023646645.1. NCBI lineage: Eukaryota > Metazoa > Chordata > Lepidosauria > Squamata > Varanidae > Varanus > Varanus salvator. The sequence goes on along the minus strand of JAIXND010000624.1, from coordinate 11,833,006 downwards.
TCCGGCATTCTTATTCTGCCCTTCTATAAACATAATTAAGGCAGCTTTATTATGATAAAAGAAAAGGGTGATGATTTTAATAGCAAAAGAACTATCCTGCTGACAGCCTGCCAATTTTTCCCCTCACCCCTTGCCATTCTGTTTTCCTTTTGTGCTATCTCTTTTTAGATTGCAAGCCTGCAGGCAGGCACTGGCCTTTTTCTGGGCTGATTATAAACCGCTGCAAAGGTCCTTTTTGGTGAGAGCGGGGATAGCTAGCTAGCTAGATAGTAAGGCTGCAATCCTATTCACATTTCTCTGGAAGGGCCTCTGGGCTCAGTAGTGGTGCACTTCTAAGCAGGCCATTAATATTTATTGACTTGACTTTACATTATTTTATGCATTTTTGCTACACAAATCCATCAGAGTAGTGCACAACTAAACCAACAAGATTGTAAAGCCATTAAACTCTTCATTGTTGTAAACTGCCCAGAGCTTTGGCTATGGGGCAGATGATGTTGATGGTGATGATGGTGAACAGTGTGAGCCTATCTGTGAATTTGAATTCAAGTCTCCCCAGTTCTGGTCCAGCACTGCACCATTCAGATGAACAGTGGTGGGGCCAGGCATACTGCCCTCCTGCTTCTGTTCCAGATTTCAGGGGCCACAGCCAAAAAGGCCCCGTTGCTAGTGCAGAGCCAGTCTACTTCAAGAAGGCCCTGGCAATGTGCTTCTGACATGGAGCAATGTTCTCAGGCAGGCTCACACCAGGGCAGGCTATTCTTGGCAGTCTGACTCCGAATGCAGATATTGCTTTGGGGCTGGTGCTGCAATCCTTCTCTTGGCACCTCTGTGACTCCTGTGCGTTGCAGTAAGAGCAAGAGGGCTACAGAATAGGTGTGCGGGACTGGCTTTTGTCTGTCCAGAATCACCCCCCATTCAGCTTCCTGGGATGACCCTATTACGTTCTCACATCATTCTGAGAAATCCACTTTCTCCACACCATGCTCCCCTTCCACTTATACACCCATGCTCCCCTTCCTTCTTAAGCTAAAGACACCCAAACTTTGCATGAACAGGGAGGCCTGGAATGGAACAACCTCTGAGCACACCGAAGTGCTCAAGAGGCAGCTGAACAGCCACATGTTGGGGATGCTTGAACTTGGAGTCCTGCACTGGGCAGGGGGTCGGATCTGAAGGCCTTCTGGATCCTTCCAACTAAATCTAAGACTGTATGTATGTATGAGAAGAAGTTCTCTTCACTGTTACTGATGCATCAGCGGAACGCAGGTTCTCATCATGCCATCGTTTGATACTTGTGGCCAGTTCAGCTATTTAGATGCTCCACAAGGACCGCAGATGCAGCCCCTCTTCATCTTACACCAGGCCCTGCAAATCCATGCGCCACAGCTTTGTCTCTTTGCCCTCCCCGCCAGACCCTTTCCTCTCTGGAAGGTCCTGGCTGCACGACTTCTGCCAGGTTCCCCCGTGGGACCAACCAGCGGAAGGTTGCTGCCAAAAGTAGGCTTCATGCCTGGAAGAGGGAGTGCAAGAGCCCTCTCCGTTCCGTAGGGAGGGAGGAAGAGAGGGAGGGATTGGGGAAGGGGGTTGGCAAGTCTGGGGCGGGTTGGCATGGCAGCTTGCTGGTTGAAACCCCCACCCCGCCCCACCACCCCCTCAGGCACCTGTGAAGGGCTGGCCAGGGAAGAAATTGCAGGCTTAAGTGTGCTGGGTGTCACTGCTCAGTGCTGGACATGCTACGTCCTTTATCTTGCCTGGTCCATGCCCTTAACCGACACTGGTTTACCTGCCTTATTCTGTAAGCCTGCCACATGTTTAAGCTGTCCCTGTACCTTTAACAAATGCCAAGCCTCCATAGATGAAAGCTGCCATTCCATGCATGTTTAGCCAGTGGAGGGTGGGGGACACATGAGAAACAACCTACCCATTTCTGTAAGGTTGTCTGGGCGTTAGTTTTTAAAAAATGAAGCACAACAATTGAAAAAATAGACTGAATGTACAGTAGGACACCTTTATCCATGGGAGAAAGGTTCCAAGTTCCCCAGCAGGTGCCTGAAATCAGAGATAGCTGCATGTTTATACAATGTTTAATGTATAAATCAAGCACAATAAGACATTAAAAACAATAACTAATTATACAATAGAACAAATATACTAATCAAAGTTATGTGGATGTGGTCTCTGTGCTTCTCTCTTGAATATTTATTGTACTGTACTTGCTCTCAACTGTGGTTAAGAGAAACTGTGGCAGATAAAACAGCAGGTATGGGGGATTATTGTAAGTGGAAAGTCATCTAGGAAATTCATTTGACTTCAAAAGAAGAAACTTCTCTAACATGAGGGAACTGGTAAAAAGAAGTTGAAAGTGGGAATCAAGAAAGAGAGTACTTTGCAAACTGTTTGGAGCTTACTCAAAAATGCAATAATAGAAGCTCAGCTAGAACAAGTACCGAAGGTTTGGAAAGGTAGCACAAAATGCAGAAAATCAACAGTTTGGTCAAGGGACACTGTCAAGGAAGCTATTAGAAGCAAAAAGTCCCCCTTGCTCAAATGAGGAGAACAAAAGGCAGCATAAGCTTGAGGAAAGGAGATGCAAGCCGACATTAAGGGATGCAAAAAGGTGCTTTAAAGAGCGCTGAGAGGCAGTGGTGCTCAATGGTTAGAGTCTCCTTAGACAAATCCATGTGCAACTGTGCTGAGAATGCCGAGTCCTGCTCTGCTCTCTGCCCCTCAAAAGGATATTGTAGAGCAGGAAAAAGTAAAGCCGATGCCTAAGCGGCTCAAGGGGCAGGAGCAGCTCCAGTGCGAGGGAAGGCTGGGGATGGCAAATAAACTGAGAAGTGGTAGGAGTAAACCCGGTGATGCATAGGGGGACCCCCTTCTTCTTCTCCCATAATACCCAAGGGGGCACCCCACGAAGTCGAACGGTGGGCGATTCAGACCTCATCCAAGGAAGGACTTCGTCACATGGTGCTGAATTAAATGACGGAATTCACTTCCAGGAGCTGCCGTGGTGGCCACCAATTTGGCAGCTCTGAATGGGCAAGCTCATGGAGGAAAAGGCTCTCTGGGCCAACGGTCCCGAGGGTGCCAGGCTACCTCCACCTCAGAGGCAGCGGCCCCGAAGCCCTCGCTGCAGCCAGAACAAAGCCTCCATAGGCACTCTGCGTCTGCACTCCAGTGTGCTGGGGTGGGGGTAGAGCGTCTCTCCCAGTTTGCATGGGGGCATACCAGTGGGAACCCAAGTTGGGTGTGTACCACTCTTGCCTTTTCTTAGTTCGTTAGTTCGGAGGAAGAGTTCGAAGACAGGCTGCGAGCCCCTCTTTCACGCCATTCTTAAAGGGGCAGGCACCTCTTTCCTGTCCGTCCGTGCCTACTGTGAACAGTGAAGTAGAGCGCCTTGTCCCTTAAGTCCGCCATGGCTTCCTAGGTGCCACTTTTCCAGGCAGAGTGGTGAATCGGGGTGCCATGGGCACAAAAGGGAGGATGCTGCTGCTGTCCTTTGCCCTTGTCCTCTGGTGGCGGCACGCCTGGGTGTCAAACCATCGTGCCCTCTGTGACACAGGGCTTGGATAGCCTTCCCTAACCAGCTGTATTGGGCGCAGCACCCACATTCCCCAGGCTTCTGGAAGACATGTTGCTAGACTAGGATTACTGGGCTGGAAACTGGAAAGCCGCATTTACCCTCAAAATTATGGATCAACAAGGGAGTCCGCCAAGCTGCAGCTGCTCCTGCCTGCTTTCCCCCATCGTCCACCCAGCTCTTCCCCATCCATCCTCCCAGGGGGCAAACATGAAGCCCTGCTGGCTACTTCAGCCGGAGGAAGAGAAAGGCAGAAGGGCCATGAGTGGAAATGGTGCTTTCTACCGCGTGTCTTTGGTCTCAAGCATCGCCAACTGTCCAGGGCAAAGGCAGGCAAGATGTGTCCCGAGGGCTCCAAGCAGCCCGCCGCTTCCCCCAGGGACTCTGGTGGCGAAGGGCCTGCTCAGTTTTCCCTGCAAAGGGGCAGCAGGTTGCTACAGCAGGCGCAGTGGCCACGACCCACTTGCTGGCAGGATCTTGGGAGCGCTGTAGCACATTTAAAGCATCTTGCCATTGAAGGGCACCAACAACGAGGGGAGGTTTTGACCTGCTAGGTGGCAGAAGTGTGGCGGGTGGGGGGAAATGGCCCCACAGCCCACCCCACTGAGCATCCAAGGATGAGGGGAAAGCAGCCTGGCCTGGCCCTGTGCCTTTCCTAGAGGACTGCTGTGCAGGGTACAGTTCAAGGAGTGAGAGCTGCAACCCTGGGCTGCGTTTGATGCTCCTCAGGGCAGGACCCAGTCCTCATTCAGCAAATAGATCCAAGAGCCAGCTGGCCATTTCCAGACGCATTTGGGCAAACCCACTGCCCACAGCTGAACCGAGCCCGGCTGCCACAAACCCAGAGGGCGGCACAGCTTTCCCTCTCCACGGCAGCTCCGAGGTACTTCAAGGATGCTCTCAGCAGCTGCCTTTGGAGCTGGAGGGGTTTAAAAATAGCTCCTTTATTTGGGATTCTCCAGAGGCCAGGCAGCAGGCCAGTCTGCGTGAGGCCTCTTCGCACGATCTGTAGCTAGCCTCAGCAGCTTGCGGTCGAGGCCCCGAGCACGGCACAAGTGTTGGGAGTCGATCAGGAGGATGCAGGGGCAAAAAGGAGCAAAGCCACCCTGCCCAAGGAAGGGGGGTGGGTGGGTGAGCGTTCTGGGCTCAGCTCAGAAAGGAGGCCCCAAAATAGCACAGTGTGCAATGTGCTCACTCCAGCTTGGGGATCCCACCCTCCTTTGGAAGCCAGAGGCTGCCAAAATGGGAGGTTTTTTGCTTTTGGTTTCTTTGGGGAAATGTGGCAGTGAACCAAAGCTGGCCCATGGCCTTGGTGCAGAGGGCAGAGAGCCGACCAGATTCCATTGGTGTGTAACATTTATTTTTTTGTCCAAGAGCCAGTGTGGTACAATGGCTAAGAGTGTGGGTCTGGGACTCAGCCAGTCTACTCCCCGCTCAGCCAAGGAGCCAACTGGGTGACTTTGGGCCCAGACTCTCGGCCCTGGCACAGACTCCCAGCCCAACCTACCTCACAGGGTTGTTGTTGTCAGGATAAGATGGAGAGGAGGAGGAAGAGAATGATGTAAGCCACTATGAGTTCTTTGTAAGAAAAACAGCAGGATATAAACTAACCCAAAAAAAAAAAAAATCCATATCACATCATCTAGGTACTTTACAACAATGCATACAGACAAAATAGAAACGTAATACAAATACGATGAAAGCAGAGCAGCATTAAAATGAATTGAAAGCAGCTCAAAGAAACTGCAAAACTGACCCTGTAAAAGTAAGGGCAGCTGGGGTGAGTAATCCCTTCATGTCCCTGAGTAGCTAAGCAGATTTTTAAAGGCCTCAGCATAAAGGGCTGTGGTGACCTGGCACCAAAAAGATGGCAGGTGTTGTGCCGGGCAGGCTGCAGCGTGAAGGTTCACCCATGGAGGAAGATCTCTCCACTGGACATCCCCTCAGTGGGGCAGCTGGTATTATGGGATGCCCAGGCAAACTTGGCAGGAGCAGCAAAAGAGCCTGGTTCTCCCCCCCCCCCCCCATCTAGCCAATCCCCAGTAGCCGCATTAGGGCTGAAGTCCTGGGTTCAGATGATCTGAGAACCCACTGTGGATACAAGAGCCCCTGCGGTCTCTTGCATGGCCTGTTGCCCACAGACCAGCCAAGCCGTAGGTACCAGAGTGTCTCTACATGGCGTGCCAGACCGCCATGGACTGCAACCCAGGTTTGCGTGGCTGAACGGAGCACCAAGGGGAGCAACTGCACTTCTGGAGAGGTCACTCCCTTGCAGCCGCTCCTTTCCCAAAGCTTAGCAGCAAGAAGCAGTCAGGCAGCGGCATGCCGATAATCCAGCCGCTTACTCCGGAAACACGCGCAGCCTCAGCAGACAGCTCAGTCCGACCCAGCTGATGCGGGTGTGACTGTGCCGGGACAACCGAGCCGGGCGATTCTATCAGCTGCCCAAGGAGGCTCATTTCAGGCCGGACTTGGGGGGAGAAAGCTGATGCTGGAGAAGGTGTGGCTGGCGAGAAGGAGCTTGTGCCGTGGCCCCAATTTATATCAGGCCTGAGAATAAGAGAGCGCGGGTCAGCTGCATGCTGCATATTTCGACTACTGAGCCTGTTTGTACGTCACGGCAGCGGTTCCTGATTTACATAGTAAGATCAGAGGATGTCTGGGCATGTACGAAGTGCATGTCCCCAACCACTGAGCTTTCTAGCTGAACTTCCTCATTTGTAGCAGCAGGGACATATCACTGCATTGCTCATCCCATAAGCAATTCAAGAGTTTCCAGATTCACCTGCCACAAAGCTGGGTTGTTAATGAAACAGTTATTAAAATCTCTCATCCTTGCCATTCCGAGGTTCAACAACACCGTGGCTGCTGCTGAGTTAAGTTGGTTCTGACCCCGACCCACCACCTCTGTTGCTACACATGCAGAAACTGGGTCTGAAGTCTCAGCCGTTCGGGGGCTGTACGCCGTGCCCCCCCACAGCCACTGCAAGCATCCCGAGGACCAGGCCGTGCTGGAGATGCGCTTGCTCGCGACAGCCCTGGAACGGCTTCCTCACCGAGGGAGCAGCCGAACACATTAAAGGGCTTTGGAACACACTTTCTAAACCGGCCGCATGAATCCCTCTGAATAATTGACTAAAGGGTCAGGATTTGTGCAGGCTGGCAAGAAAGCAGGATCAGAAACCGGCCGTCGGGAGGGCGCCGTGCAGAGCTGCTTCGCTCATCGAGCCGGCTTTCATTCCGGCCCTCGCAGAGCCTGGGTGCCCACGCGGCAGGGAAGCTGTCCAAGTGACTCGCTCCGCCGTCCCACTCGAGGGAAAGGTCAGCTGCAACAGGCAGGTCCGCACAGAGCACAGAGTGGAACGCGGCTCGCTGGGGTTCAGGCAGAAAATAAATAACTCTGCCGGGATTCCTGATGCACTTCGAGGGGAAGGAAGCTCTGGGAGATTTGCCCTCCGAATGCTCCTCTGTCAATGCTGAGGTTGGCTGCTTGTCGCCGTTTCTCAGAGCCATTTTGGCAAGCAAAGGGCAGAGCCCCACAGCCCAGCAGGCCCCAAATGACCCCCCTCCCCAAGAAGCACAGGTGATGCGGGGAGCAGAAACAAACTCTCTCCTGGTGGCATGAGGAATTGCATGTGCCCAGAGGGATTCTGTAAAAAAAAGACTACCAGGGTTGGCAATAGAAAGAAAGCTACATCGCATGAGATGGTGGGGTAAAGCAGGGGAGAACGGAAATGTTATTGGCGTGCTTTACTTCTGAAGCTATGCCAAGTTTCCCTGAAGGGAGGGGGTACACACCAATGAAGTCTGGGGTATCCATTTATTTATTTGGGTATTTTTATCCCGTCCAATTATATTGTGCATCTCAGGACGGCTTACAAATCAGCATCCAATAAATACATATAAACACAAATAATCCATGACTGAGCATAAAACATAGTTAAATTATTTAAACATTGAAATTATGGGAAAATAAAAAGGTCTTGACCTGGTACCATGAAGGGCAAGGGTCAAGCAAGCAGGTGGTAGGGCGTGCCAGTGCAAGCACCTTGTCCACATCATCAGGCCACAGCAACTGGAACTCATCCAACAATGATGGACCTGATGGAGCTCTGGACACTTCCCGTAATGGAACCCTATCAACTGAGGAATCCAGCTCATGACGAATCTGAATCGCCTTAAAATGCTGGGCAAAATCGTCACCGCAGACTCTCGATGGTGCCACTGGATCCTTTTTAGGGCCAGGGTGTATCAGGCCATGCACCACTCGAAAAAGCTCTGCTGGGTGGCATTGTGAGGAAGCAATGGAAGCGGAGAAGAATTGCCTCTTCGCCACCCTCATCGCCACAGCATAGGCTCGATAATGAGCACATAAGTGTGTTCGGTCAGATTCATCCCGTGATTTCCTCCACCCGTGCTCTCGTTGTCTCCCAACCCGCTTCATCGCCTGTAACTCAGGTGTATACCATGGTGATGAGCGGGCTCTGCCTGGTGGGAGAGGATGCTTAGGAACGATCGTGTCGATTGCCCTGGTCATTTCCCACTCCACAAATCAAGCAGAGCATCGACAGGAGCACAGCTTTTTCAACTGAAAAACCCCCCAGAGCCCTCAGGAATCCATCAGGGTCCATATGGCTCCAGGGGCGGACCCTCTTAATAGAGTCCGCACCCTTACAGAGGGGAAGGTTGGCCCCAAGCTCAAACCTCACAAGGAAGTGATCTGACCATGACAAAGGAGTTAAACACAAGCATACTTTGGGCTGGTCCTGCCTCTGTGGTCTTTTGGAAATGGGGTGTCTTGGCTTGGCATCTTGGGACCCATAAGAATCAAACTGTGTGCACTTTGGCATCCCTCTTGCACCCTGATCTGCTTCTGTCTTTCCAGATGGCGGCCCAAAGAAACTCCGTAGCAACATCCGCCGCAGTACAGAGACCGGCATCGCCGTGGAGATGAGGAACAGGGTCACCCGGCAAGGCAGCCGAGAGTCTACAGACGGAAGCACCAACAGTAACAGCTCTGACGGCACGTAAGCCCCACTGATGGCATGAAAGGCCTGGAGCAAATGCTCCCGACAGAACCACGGGGGAGAGAGATGAGGCCCCTTGCAGGGCTGGCATTTTGAAGCGGCTTCCTGACTGCTGGTGGTGTTTTGACGTGAAAGACGAACAGGAGACCTGTCTGAGAGCCTCCAACAGCAAGGAACCGTCTGTGCTGGCCGCTCTTCCACTCCTCTCTCTCTATTAACAGCTGCAGAAATGCCTCTTGCAGCAGGCTCTGCAAATGATCCCCCGGTTGGTAGAATAGCACGGGAGAGGGAGAGGCTCCTGAGGTGCAGGGCTGCAATTCGCTGCTCGCTGCATCTGTGTAATACCGGGGGTGCCGCTTCACCCTGTCAGGCTGGGCCTGAAGGCGGAGGGGGGATTTGTTGCCTGGTGCGTACGAGCGCTCGGCCACAACATCGCTTCTGTTCTCGCTGCGGAGAATTCAGAGCTGCCCCTCTGGGCGAGCACGGAGGTCAGGAGCAGAGTCGCCCCTGTGCACCTCCTCCTCCAGCTCCATGTAAGCATCCGGTGTTGACCCGCCGAATGTTTAGCTCCTTGGCCTCTCCTCATGCCCTGCCTCTCCTCTCCTCACCTTTTCCTTCAGGTTCATTTTCCCCACAACTAGACTGGGAGCTGAAAGCCAGTTCAGTGACTTCTTGGATGGACTGGGGCCAGCACAAATTGTGGGGCGGCAGACGCTGGCCACGCCTCCGATGGGTGAGTGAACCTTGGAGATCCTGGGCACCTTCCCATCACAGAGCCACCGTTCGGTCTTGTGCAGTTGCCATTCGGTGACGCTTGGGGTCCATGAAGCAGGTGAGCTGAGGAGCAACAGCTCAGACCGCTGCAGGCGAGGCCGAAAAGGCACAGGTGCTCACCTGTGCAAACCGCAGGCTGAAGTGCATGATTGGCTACAAGGCTCAGGAGACAATGCCCTCCTTAAGCCAGTAATGGTTACAGACTTCTCTATGCCCACAGCACAAATCCCTTTATAAGTGCTTTGCAGATGGGTTGTGTGACTGCTAGGTGTTAATAACATTATTGCTATGAGGTATAACCCACGCCTCAGAAAACGCTCTTTTGTGGGGTGCTTTATTATCCTGCATCAAAACTGAGGGTTGCAGATGTTTGACTCCAGCCATGCGTCTCTCCCCACCACGTCATGTCTGATAGGAAGCTCCTGCCCAGTTGTTGACTTTGAAAGGGTGGATTCTGGAAGCATCAAGCCTGCCTGGAGACCTTCCCTTTTAGCACCCCGTTAACCTATTTTATGCCAGTGGTGAATGTGGTCGCTTAGTAAGGGGGGAAAGGCAGTCTGTGCATGCTTAGAGTCACCTCTACTGCGGTGCTTCCGAGACTCAAGGACCTTTATTGTTCAGTACCATCAGGTCCTTCTTAATGGAGAAAAGCATCCCGCGCACCTGCCGAAGTCAAGGGTGATCCACCAAAGCACGCGCCACTGAAGTGCCTCAAGCCTTTGTATCACTACTTGGTCGGAAGGGTCCCTTACAGCTGCTTGTTAAAGAGCCAGTGTGGGGCAGTGGCTAGGAGTGTGGGGCTGGGGCTCAGGTGACCTGGGCTCCAGTCCCCACCCTGCCATGCAGCTCACAGACTGTCAGCCTGACCTACCTCACAGGGCTGCTGTTGTGGGGATAAGACCGAGAGCAGCCGGAGGAGAATGATGAAAGCCACTCTGGGTTCTTCTTAAAAAGGGGAAACTTGTTCAGGGTTCCAGGCCTGTTCCCAGTAGCAGAGTCTCCTCAGGAACAAGGGGGCACCCTTGGTGTAGGAGCGATGTTGTGCCTTTCCGCCTGTGCCTGACATCTCGCACGCTCTGCTGGCAAACCGGGTGCGAGGTCCCCGCGCTCGGCCCGCGGCCCTTTCCCGCCTCGTGCGCCCGCAAGAGCGAGCGCGGCTTCTCGCGTGCGCCCTGCTGGCGGAAGCAGGCCGTGCAGGCCGGGGCGGCTCTGCGGGCCCGTTCCCGCTTGGCCTCTGCCGCTCCCCCGGCCAACGGAGGGCGCGGGGCCTGCCCGGCGGGGCTGCGGCCAGGGAAGGGGGCCTGTGGGGGCGCCCCGGAGCCGTTCTCTGCGCTGGTTTCTGGAAATGGGCTGGCCCTCCCGCCTGTCCCCAAGGAGCAGAGGCACCTAGGGAGCTGGGTAGCGCAGCCCACAAAAAGCCAGCGGCGAGGAAGGTTAATTTACTTTATGCAATTGCCATTTCAGCATAGGTTCAGCACAGGTTTCACCCTTACCTATGCTTGCTTGCTAATCCTTTCTCCACAACTTACTCGAGCACTGTGGCAGATGCAGCAGACTCGTGGAGTGGCAGGTGTGATTCGCATGACTATGCGTTGCATTTCTATACCGCCCACAGCCAACACTCTTGGGGTGATTTACAACAGAGTATAAACACAATAAAATACAGTAGGAAAAACATTCGCAAGAATGAAACGTGTTAGGACTGAAATTCCAAGAGTGACGATACGGGAGGCAAAGTACCAAGCAGTCATGCGCTCTTGCAAGAGCGGGCGCCCACCTCACAGGTAGCGCGCCGTGTCCACAAAAGGCTTTGCCTTGTATTCCCTTTTCGCGGCTTGCAGACCCTGCCTCTTTTCTCCCACTGGCTGGGTTACTAAGAGGTCACAATCTTCTCTGTCCGCCTACATCATTCTACTCCTTGGTATGTTCCCCCTCCCGCTCATACATCCCATGTTCATGCTAATGAGCCCATTACCTATGAGAGGTGTATCAGCTATTATTCATAAGCTTATTAAGCATGCGCACTACTTATTATAAGTCAATAGGTTGTCTTGGCCTTGTAGCCTCTTGCTTGATGGCCACTTATCTCCCAAAACTTGTGGGAGGATGAGATGGGAAGAACAGCCCTTCTTCCAAGCTCATTATCTACTTCTCCCTTATATAGGATGGCCAGCTGTAAAAGACATTTACCTACTGTCTTCTGCAAAAGTAATGGTTTAACCAATGCCCTCAACCCTGTCAGAATCCCGGAATCTCAATTTGAGAAGGGGAAATAAAACTCGGGGTCGTAGGAAAGATCAGTCGTCATGAACCTCCGTGTCTTTATTGCCTGTCCCAGGCCCCGCGGTTGTCTGGTTGTCTCACGATAAGGCCTTACCGGGCAAGCAGAGATAAGCTCGCTGCAAAGCTTCGACAGAAATACAGAGTTTTTATACACTCCCAGTCACATACAGGTACAGGGCAACTGATGACAGAATGCAAAGATTACAATAAGATTCTGAGGTCATCACATACAGAACAAATAAAGGAATGTCAGTCAATCATACTGTAACAATAAGATTACAATATTTCTAATTGACACTTTAGTTCAGAAGCCTGAACCCATCTCCAGGACTGCTTACACATGTAAATTCAAGCCACTGAAACTATGCATGAACTCAAACTCTTATCTAGATTCTAAACAGTCTGAATTGACCAGGGCACATGCAGCCCTCTGGGCTATCAAGATACTTCCTTGTAAAACTGAATTCAAACAATGACTATTGAATCACTGTGAAGGTATACAATGTAAATTTGGACTAAATGACTTGCCTGCTGTAGCCCACAGCTAAAGGTGAGAGAAAAGAGTGGGGGAATGCCATTTTAAACAGTGTCAGCTTGGTTTTGAGAAAGAAGCAGGATTTGATCCTACACTTCAAAAGCACACACAAAAGTAATGCTTTTCAGACAGGATTTACCCAAATTTTCCCAACAACCCCACTTCAGAACTTGTGTTCTTCAGAACTTTGATGTAAGAAACATAGAAACAGAGCGAGTCAGAAGGGGCCTCCCGGGCCATCTAGTCTGACCTCCGGCACCAGCCGGCTCCGCTCATGACATGCCCACCATGTGGACGTCCAGCCTGTCCTTGAATACCCACACCGATGGGGCCTCAACCACCTCCCCTGGAGGTCCATTCCATACCCCAGGGGTCCTCACCGTCAGCACTCTTCTGCCACTTCTCTTGTGTTCAAACTCAGCCATACCATATACTATTAGCCCACCATTATTTGTTTACATCAGTAACTGATTTAAACCTGCCTATTTTCTTCTACTTCTCATTTACAAATCTCTTTATAGAACTCCTTACTCTGGCCTTTGGCCTTATAAGGGTCTTTTGCTCCGGTCTTTAGCAATCCATCATTCTTGTGCTTAGCAACAGTAATTTTCCTTCTCTCACAAGCGTTATCTTAAAATAACAGACAGAGAGAGAGAGAATAAAAAGATGTGTCCAAGAGTAAAAGAAAGGTACCTGGATAATTGTGTCAGGCTGTTGAATGACTAGGGAGGTCTTTAAGGGCCTCTGCAAGGGGGGCTGCCTGAAAAGATGGCAAATCCGGTGCCTTGTGGACTGCAGCAAGGAGGGTATTCCACAAAAAAGCCCCCCCCCACCGCCCAGACTCTCAGGGTTGCTCCAACAGCCCAGACCCTAATCATGCTGGCGAAACCCTCCAAAACATGCTGCTTCCCTTTGTGTCGGAAATGCCTGAACTGCCAGGCTGGGTCAGGGCAAACCGGCGACCGCCTGAGTGGTCTCTCAGTGGCCAGATGCTTCCCCAGCAGGCCATGGAAAGGACCTTTGGCTTAGAGATGGTACGGAAAGGTAACAAATGACATGAAGCAAATGCTCTGCGGGCGCATCAGTGATGCTCAGCACATCCATGCAGCCCTACAAGGCGCAGCAGTAGCACGATCCCCAACATTCAGTTTAGGTGCGAGGCAGTGGTCGAGTTCGGATGCTTGCGGGCCCATGGCACTTGTGGCTGCAGGCCACAGAATTTCCCTTGTGGCCCCCTTGACACTCTGGCCCCTGTGCCATCCAGACCCAGCGAGTGCCTGGCAACGGAGGGCCACAAGTCCACCCGGACTCTACACACGCCTGGTTTCTGCGTGGGTTCAAAGCTGCCCTGTCGGTGCATCCCTCTGGGTTCTGTTGACACAGGAAGCCTTGTGCTGTCCAGGTAGTTGGGAAGATTGTGAGACGTGCAACTGGCATGCCGGGGCAGGGGAAGGAAGCCCCTGTGGCTCCTTCTCACCAGCAACCGTCCAACCCTTGCCTTTAAGGCCCCAGGCGGGTTCCTGGCAGATGCCAAATTCAGAAAAAGGCATTTCCACCTCACATCCTTAGTCCTTCCCTGCCATATCTCGATTCTCATACAGTCTCCAAGCAAGGATCTTCCGATTTTTCCTGTGGATCACAGTAGCCACCAATAGGCCTGTCTAATTCCTAAATCTGTCTAACCATCCGGACGAGCTACTTAGGGTTAATTATCTGCTGCATGATGAAAGACCGCCTGTTGCTCCATTCTGAATTTTTTCCCAATCAGTTCCATAGGGTGATGCATCCCTTCAGTTCTAGAATTTTCATTTTTCTAAGCGAAAAAGTGGCAACTGCTTAAGCCAGGATCAGAAGCTCCAGCTCAGGCCTGGACCTAGTCTGGCTGGGGCCAAATACAATGCACCAGAGTTCCCTAGATGGCCTCGCCCTCCAATGACCTATTGTATGGTAATTTCTCTGCCTTTTTGCAGCTTTTTCCTCCTTTTAGAAGGCTGAAATGCCTCTCAGAAATCTAAGTTATTGGTTGCAAAAGCTTTAACCTAAAATATGATGTTTGCATTTGTTTGCATTTCATTTTTTAAAAAAGAAACAAACTTTTGGACCTGTCTCCTGTCCCAGAGCATCTTTGAAGTCGAATGCAGCTTCGGGGCTGAGAGAAATTCCTTCCCAGGGCAGATGCCCATGAGAGGAGTTTTGCTGCTTTTTCCTTTATCTTTTGAAGTGAAAGAGGCAAGCCAAGCTGTGGCCAACATTTCTCATTGATTTCAAAGGCGGGCTTGAAGGTGGCACTGCAGTGCCACTCTTCCATTGTTATCGCGCTGGTTTATGAGATATTCTTTTGTTGTTTCACTGTTGTCATCATGTCACGCAGAGGTGGGTCATGGCCTTTTTTCCCCTGTGGATGAGGGCAGGACGCATTGCAGTGGAGCCAAGCTCAGGGAACCCAGGTTCCATTTGGATGCTGGGAAGCACTTCCTGATGGTTAGGATCCCCAGGGTATGGAATAGACCTCCACAGTAGGTCGTTGAGGCCCCATCGGTGAGGGTGTTCAAAGACAGGCTGGGCATGCACATGGTGGGCATGTCGTGAGCGGAGCCAGCTGGAGCCAGGGGTCAGACTAGGTGGCCCAGGAGGCCCCTTCTGACTCACTCTGTTTCTGTTTCTAATCCACCTAGAGAGTCCTACAAGGTGACTAGTGCAGAATTTAAGTTTAATGAGTAAATAAGTAAATAGTCTGCAGCTATTTCATGGCTCCAGCACTTCACAGGGTCATCTAAATGTGGATATATGGCAGCTGCATCACATGTCCCTATGAGCAGCCATGGCTGGTGCAAACCTGTGAAGTTGCTCCCACCGTGACTTTTCTCTGGTTTCCTAGGTGACGTCCACCTTGGGATGATCGACAGGAATGGGCAGCTGCAGGTGGAAGTGATAGAAGCCCGAGGACTCACTCCAAAGCTGGGCTCCAAGTCCATTCCTGGTGAGTAGATGCATCAGGCATCTTGTCCGTCCTTTGTAAGACGGAGAACCAGAGTGGGTCACCCGTCCGCACCCAAGTTGGGTGTCTTCTCTATTCTTGGTGCCTGAAATACCATGGACGCAAACATCTGTCAGCCTCGGGGTTCACCTGGAAGAGCTGAGCACCGCTCAGCGTGCTTCCTAGTCGTGAGACCTGATCAGGCCTGGTGTCAGCAGCGTGCATGGTGGGTTAGGGGACACATTTGCTTGTTAGGGGGCATGTGCCCAGCACTGTCTGGCTACGTTGCTTGCATGCTTGGCCCTACGTGCCTCCCTCACTGGCAGGAGACGCACTAACTTTTCCCCTGGGGCCACCAAGACATCTTGAGCCGGTGCTGCAAAGCGGGGCAAGAGGGCACTGCAGGCTGAGGGACCTGTTTGCAGGCTGGAACACGATGCCTGAAGTATTTTTTCTTGTGTTTGCTTTAAATGAAAAGGGCCTGGGACTGTTTCTAGAAGCTCACTTGAATAGTGGTGCTAAACCACTGTCTCCCTGGCTGCACGACCCAGCAAGCAACCCTGTGGAGTTACCATGATCGACCTGACAGACACGCCTTCCGGGCTGCACACTTAATGTGGGGAGGGGCTTGAGAGTGTCAGAGAATCCGAGAGCCCAGCCAAAGGCCAGGCTCTCTTACCAGGCTGGTCTCCTAGTGCCATGACACGCTAGGCGTCCCCTCCCAAGCAAGACAGGCACTCCAGCACTCCTTGTAAGAGTCATCACTCTGCACAGGAAATCTAATCATTCACAAGCCCCTGAGC
This sequence comes from Varanus salvator macromaculatus, assembly GCA_023646645.1. NCBI lineage: Eukaryota > Metazoa > Chordata > Lepidosauria > Squamata > Varanidae > Varanus > Varanus salvator. The sequence continues at coordinate 11,817,024 of JAIXND010000624.1, read as the reverse complement.
TTGCACAAGGAGAAGTGTTCTTCTCTGCCCCCTTCACCCAAAGCTTTGCTTGTGAACCCTTTGGGGCCTGTCTCTGGAAGGTGGGGCACTGTGGAACTGGGCCCGCCTGCGTTCTGCGCTCTGAGCCCCTCATTGGTCCAGCCTGCAGCTGTGACGAGGGGCCCTCAGGTCAACGTCTTCAGGAGGCTCATGTTCTTCATCTGAGAACTCTCCCTGCTCCCGCCCTTCGTCTGCCTCATTCCCACAGGCAGGAGGGAGACCCGGCCCATGGCTGTCCTTGAGCTACTTGCATCCAGGGCAGGTGGAGACTGGCATTGCGGGGCAGGGGGCAGGGTCAGGCCTGTCCATTGCAACAACACTTCTGCCATCAGAGTGTGAGCTCAGAGCCTGGGTGGTTCCGCCATCCCCGCCTCATCTTCAGAGTCTGGGTTATCAGTCCCACCAAAACAGGCTGTTTCTTGTGTGCACCTGGCAATCCTAGCAGGGTCACCCGAGGCAGGAGGGTCAAGGCGGAGACACCCGGCTAAGATGCAGCCACCCTCTTCAGGGGTAGCACTCACGGGATTGCCCTTCTGGTGATGCGGGCGGGGAAACCCCTGGGGGGCAGCCACTGGGCAGCAGCGGCGGCAGGTGTCGAAGGCAGGCGACAGTGGCGGGGGATCTTTTGCAGGCCATGGCGGTGACGCTCTGACTACCTCTGGTTAGTACTGTGCCAAAGAAGGCAGTGGGAAACCACCGTGAAGACCCCGTGATGAGAGAGTCCCAGGTGGTGCAAGAGACAGTGAGAGAAGGCGAGGCCCCCAGGTGGGAAGGAACCGAACAAGCTACTGAACAAGGGGAAGAGCAAAGGGCAAGTGCAAATGCTGCTGTCACTGTCAAGGCTGGAAGCAAGTCCGGCAGCTGATATGCCCGGAGCGGAAAGGAAAGTCCAATGCTGCACAACACGTGCAGCTGGAACCCAGAATGTGAAGAGTGTGAACCAAGGCAAATTGGCAGCTGTCAAGCGGGAAGTGGCATGGTTAAACATGGCAGGATTCGCTGTGAGTGAACTAAAGGGGACTGGAAGGGGATATTTGCAGTCAGGCAAACAAATAATAAATACATAACTAAAAAGGAAGCAAAAGCCTAGACAGGTGTCAGAAGAAACATGCACATTTGCTAAGGACAGGCAAGACGCAAAAGGTGACAGAAACAGGGACAGAATCCTGAATGTGACTTTTGGTGACAATCATGTAGAGACAAAAAGAACTATTATAATGACCAGTGGAAAGAAACAGAAAAGAGCAATAATAGGGGCAAGCAAGAGGCCTCTTCCAAAAGATCCCAGAAATTCAAGGGAAACTTAAACCTAAATTAGGAATGCTAAAAGACAACCAAGAAGAAGAAAAGGAAGACCAAATTTGCACCAGATTGTCTCCATCAAGGAAGTCACAGTGTTGAACTTGGAAGAGCTGAGCAGGGCTGTCATGGACCGGACTTTCTGGAGGGCTTTCATTCAGGGGGTTGCCATAAGTTGGCAATGACTTGATGGAACATAATAAAACAACCTGACAGACAGTCACGTGGTTTCAACTTTACCATGGTTTCCATCCTCCCCACTCAGGAGTCCAACTGTTGGCATGTAGTAGCCTCGAAGGCTGAAAAAGCCATCCTGAGGCTTGTTGCAGAGGATGGGGTAGAAATATTTTAATTAAATTCAATTCAATCCCAAGGTGCATCACTCCCCGCTTATGTCACCTCCCTTTCCTCATGGGTCTGCACATAGAGGCTGGGTGGCTGGAGTGGCTCTTGCAGTTGCCACTCTTTCCCGGAGGCTCTGTGGTAGTTGCCTGCTGGGACAGTGGAAATAAGGATCCTGTATCCAGACAGCACAAGCCATGGTGGTCCAGAGAAACCATAGAACAAACCATTGTTTCTTATCATGGTTTCTAAAGACCAAACTTGCGATGGTGAAATACCATTACTGGGTTCAGACAAGACAACAGATCAACAATGGTAAAAAAAATCACCATGGCTTGTCGTGTCATCTGAACCCCAGCCTCTGTGTATTTGCTATTTGCGGGGAAGCAGTTAAGGAAATTAATATGTTCAGGATGTGCTTCTGATGTTAGGATATTTTCTTTCTTTTTGGGGTCCTACCTCGCACCTAGTTTCCAGTTTTTCCTTATCTAAACTCTTAGCACCATCAGCTTCACTAGGATCTCCCCTCTTTTATTTTTATTTTTTTGATAGGTTAGCTTAACAATCATGGCAGCGAGAGAATTCTCAGGACCGGGATGGAGAGCTCCTCCTGTCTCCCTGGCAAAAGCTTTCCTGCAGCCCAAAGACAGGGCCTCGGGGAACACAGACTGGCTCAGAAGGGAGCCCTGGGCATGGCAGCCATGCTAACAAGCCACTTGTATTCCCACCTCTTTGCAGCCACCTATGTTAAGGTCTACCTGCTGGAAAACGGGGCCTGCTTGGCCAAGAAGAAAACCAAGACGGCCAAGAAGACCTGTGACCCGCTCTACCAGCAGGCCCTGCTCTTCGACGAGGGCCCTCAGGGCAAAATGCTGCAGGTGAACGTTTGCCTTCTTCTTGGGGAATAAAGGGTCCCCACCAGTGTGCCTAGCCATTTCTAGCAGCCTCTGAATGCCTGGAGAACAGCTCCTCTGCCTCCAAAGAAGGCCCTGGTGGCACTTGGGGAGGGGGGACCCTCACCCTCACCCTTCAAGGAAGGCAGGAAAGCTGTTGCATTCCTGATATTTGCCATGTTTATGCTGTAGTATCTCTGACGGAATGCAAGAAAGCATGCACATCCCTCAACTACGGGAATTTATTTCCTTGCTGTTTATTGGATTTAGATGTCCTTTTTTCATGAGAATATCCTCTAGTCAAAAATAATCAGTGCAAAGCAATTAGAAAATAGCTTTGGCATTCATACTGACCACACTGAGGGTTTAATCCAGTGCTTCCTTTTTGTGCCCCGTACCATTTAGATTGCAATTCTTATGCATGCTGAACTAGGAGTAATAGCCTTTGAACTCAGCGGGACTTAGTTTAAGGGTTATAGCTTACTGGTCATGCAGGTCCCAAGTTTGCTACATTGCATATCCAGGTAGGGCTCAGGAAAGGATTCTGATTAAAATCCTGAAAAAGTTAGTGTGGACAATCCTGAGCAGATGGACCAATGCTCTGACACTGCATATAGCAGCCCTCCATATTGGATTAGTATTAGTTAGCTCTTGTTACCTGCTTATAATAGCGGTCACACCAATCTGAAGAAAAACGGACTTGACCAGAAATAAAGGCAGAGTCAGAGCTAATCCCACATCACTGGAAACCTGGGGGTAGCACAGGGAGGTGGGGACAGGATCCTTCCCCATTGTTCCCAGATGGCCTTGCAGTGAGGAGAAGTTCTTCCTCATGCTTGTTTTCCACTTTAGGTTCTGCTGGCAGATCAGCCCTTAAGCCCCTTTTCCTTGTTCCTTTCAGGTAATTGTCTGGGGAGACTATGGGCGCATGGACCACAAGTGCTTCATGGGAATGGCCCAGATTGTTCTAGAAGAGCTGGACCTGTCCAGTGCAGTGACGGGTTGGTACAAGCTCTTTCCCACCTCCTCGCTGGCGGACTCCACCATCGGACCCCTTACGCGGCGTCTCTCCCAGTCCTCCCTAGAGAGTTCCATAAGTCCTTCTTGTCCTTAAGGATGACCGGGGAAAGAAGAAGCAACGAAGAGCCTGCTCCGTCACAACACTCGGTAGCATGGTTTGTAAATATTCCATGTCTTTCCTCCCATCAACCTCCCTTCCTTCTTCTTCTTCTTCTTCTTCTTCTTCTTTGCCTTCTTCTCCGAGAAGAGAAAGCTGCTTCAAGTAAGTTTAGGTGTGTCCCTCACTCACTACATGCAACACAGAAGGAGGAAACGCCACAACGTGGTGGGGGAGGAAGTAAGAGGGGAAGAAAAGAAACCCATGATAAAAAGGCATATGACTGACTCTCAGTTTTGAGACTGTTGCATCACCTTAAAGCAAATTGCCTTTGAAAAGGTGTCAACCCTTTTTCATCTAGAAATCATCTTGGGATCATCTCCAACCAGACTCAGTTAATCCATTGCAAGTGGCACGCTAATTGAATAGGGTTGTTTTCTTGCTCAGCCTGTTTTAGTTCCATTTCTTTGAAGGAGAAGGTAGACCTTTTCTCCTCATCTTCTTTTAAATGGAAAAAAGAGAAAAGAAATTCAGCACTACTTTTTTTAAATGGAATGTAGCATGTTCAGACATTGTGTAGCCTGCCCTGCACTCACAAATCTCTCTGCAATATTTGTGTAGGCACTTCCTCTCCTTGCGGGAGGTTCTCCCAGCCACTTCCTGCTTAATTTGGGCTGCAAGAGTGGAGCAAGCAACTTTGTGTTGCGAGGAAGGAGGGGAAGCGGTGATCCTGCCAAAGTTGTAGAGGGGCAAAATCACTAACGGTGCAATTAACGTGACTGTTAAGTTTAAGGCCTGTTGCGGCTCCTTTTCTCACCCTTTGAGCCGTTTCACTTGCCCTCCTCCTCCTGGCAGAGAGCGTGTCTCCTGCGGGCTCGGGAGCAACCCAGCCTCCCGCTGCAGCCCAAAGCGAACGGACGTGCAGAGGCGTGCTGCTGCACCGTGTCGCTTGAGCTGGGCGTGTGCAGGAGACAAGCCGTGCTGGCAGGTGTCCTCCGTACAATTCCGTTCTGGCCAGAGGTTCCTCCATGTCCGGGCTTCCTTTGCAGCCCAAAGCAGCAGGATGCTGGACCACTGGCACTGGCACTGGCGCAGAAGTGAAATGTGCAAGAAGACGTGCGCTGGACACGCTCCAAAGCACCTCTCCAAAGTCCCTCTTGCGGGGCTCCAGGGGGACCGGGCAGCCTCCCCGGATCTCCCACAAGGACAAGGGTGGGCCTCTGAATCTGTTACACGTTTTGAATTTAATGCAATCCGGCAGCAATCTTAAGCTCATTTACTACGGAGTAAGCCCAGGCAACACCCTGTGGAGCTTACTTCTAGGTAAACCTGCATACGATTGGCATGTTGACTTGCGTGTGCATGTGTTTCTAAGTAGCAATCTGGCCCCCAAAGTGAGGGCTGGTTCCTGTAGCAAAACTGAGAATTATAGAAGCTTTTAATGAAGGTGCCTACTGAAATTTGATGAAAATACTCAGGGGTGATACTACTGGAAATCATGATTTCATTACTCTTATTATTCTGCATTTCACATTGACTATATTGCAGGACCAGTAAAAGACTGGTCAGTCGAACAGAAGAAAGATTCTGGGTATTTTCTGCTTACCAGATAGCTGTGGAAGTTCCATTTTCAACCCAGTGGTGCTCATACTAAGATTTTGAAAATTACTATTACTGGTAAATTCACAAATAAATTTATCATATAAATTAGATCAAGATCAAGAAGCAGGGGCTCCTCCCTTGCTCAACCAAGTTACAATAGCAGCAAGTTCCTGAGAAGAAATAATCAGATTCTAGGAGAAATAAGGGAGCCATTGACATTAATTTTCCCCATTATAATGGAATTTGAAATGGATGGCAACCTTTTCCTGAGGACAAGTCTGCTTCTGCCGTCCAAGGATGTGAGCAACTGTGCATTAAGTCCAGTTCAGTAATGTTAAGTTGCCCAGGTTTTGTGGAACTGCAAGCTGCTGTGTCAAGTGTTGGATTTACAATTTCAGCAAACCACTCAAAAGATGTCAAACAGGGACTATCAAACTCCCTTGGATCTGTGGGTGCCCTTGGTCCCCATTTCGTGCTTCTGTCCCCATACAGATTTGGTTTTTTCATGCCATTTTCTTAAAATGAACAAGATATGGGTTTCCGAGTTTCTGCTCAAGGGTGCTCTCCATAATTAACTTTGAAAGCCGTCGGTGGAAGAAGAAACTGATGCCGGTGGCCTGCATTAGCCGAGTGACTACACATGTCCAGCTGGTTCTGCTATCTCCTGTCTCTGTACCTGCAGGTACAGGTGTGAACAATTATAGTCTGCGGAAAGTTTAAAAATGGCAAAGCAGGGAAAGTGGACAGATCAACTGAAGGTTAAAAAAAAGGTCCAAAAGGCCAGTTTTGTCATGGCCTGGAAGTTGCACCATGATTTGTCCCATCAATTCAGCACAATTCACTCTTCAAAACACAGTCTGTTTGTGCTAGTGGCAGAATTGTACCACCCGTGGATGCTGTTCCTGAACCCATAAGGGGCACGTTGAGGTTTGGGATCAAGGCAAGGGAGTCCATCAAGATTTTGGGAAACCCCAGCCCACTCCAAAGAGCTCTCCAGGTGATTTGCTTGGCAAGGTGCACCTACTGGAAGAGTATTTCTTGCAACCCATGGAGTATCTAACGATTTGGGTCAACGAAAGGAGGAGAATTCCTCAGGCTCCCATGGAATAATATTATGACTGCCTTAGGTTTTTGTAAGAAAAAGAGTGAGACAGCACCAAACCTGAGCCCATTGCACCCAAACTTCTCTTCCATGCAAAATGGAACATTGGGTCTGGCTGGGAGAAAGACTTGGATGTTAGAAGAATTGGGAACAATCAGCAGCCTCGGTTCCCTTGACAACTGTCTCTTTTGCATAGCGAAGCTGCACCACTTGGCTGACGTTCTACTGATGTCAGATGGGCAAACTGGATAGAAGTGGACCAATGTGCACAGCCATCAAGCCACGATGGGACTGCTACACCACAGTGCGTCTGAGCTAGTTTTAGTACCCCAACACCAAGGCTGATGTACATGGGAGACGACGAGAGCTGCGGGCTCTGCTGAGCCGAGAGCTGGTCACGCCTTCTCTCGGTGTGTCAGCCAGGACTTGTCGACTAGCTTGTAGCAAAACTCCTTTGCTTTGCTTTGCTTTGCTTTGCTTTGCTTTGCTTTGCTATGCTCTCCGTCTGAAACCCACAGTTTTCGGTAGGAGGATGGGAATCAACAGCAGGGCTGCATTTTATGTTGAAAAAACCCAGCTCCACACTGCTTTGAAACTTAAATGCATTGGCCAACATCCAAAGAGAAACACAACTAGTTCTGTGCACTGAAGGGAGTTTCCAATGTACCATTCAAAGCAGTTCCAGATGTACTGTTCAAAAGGTGTGGGGGGGGGTGCAGGGGGGAGGCAAACACCCTCCTGAAGATTCCTAGAAGTTCCTGTGTGCTGCTAAAATAGCCCCTTGGACCCAGCTATTGTGTTTACATCCAGACCTCAGCTCTTTGCTTTGTTTCTATGCATGAAATCAGATTTTTCCTTAACCAATAAGTTTTCCTTAACAAGGAAGCATAGACATTGCTCTGCTGAACTGTTTTTAAAGCTTCCAAGAAAAAGGGGTGGGGGAAACGAGGAGGGGAAAAACTTTTCTCAAGATCACCATTTGGTCTAAGGAGGAAAAGTTGAAAGGACATTGGTGGGGTTGTCTGAAATTTGCAACAGAAAGCTAACATTTCAATATTTCTGAACTATGTTGTTTCATCTCTTTAATTCCTTCCTTCTCTCACACTTCACTTGACGGGCATCACTGAGGTTATAAATTGCAAAATACGTTATGCTAAATAAGATGCAATTAGAAAACAGGTTCTGCTTCCATGCAAAATTTGTCTCTGAGTATAATCTCCTGGAAACTCCTCTCGAGTAAGTCATGTTGGAATGAACAATTACTGCACACCACCCCTTGGTGGATGGTGCCCTTTGAGTTTAAGTCTGGCATCCCAAACTAGTAATATCAGATCAAAAATAGCATGCATTGTGAAGGTTTTCTTTAAAATATAAAATGCTAAACTGAAGGTTGGGCTTGAGCTAAGGAAAAGTAGTATGGAGAACAATTTGTCCTCGGGGTCATTGGGGTTTTTTAAGGTTCATCTTTGCAAGAAATAGTTTGCATCCATGGACTGAGTCAAGAGCCTAAGTCAGGATTGAGTCAAGAATATAAACTATGGTTGAACAGGATTCTGGGTTCACCGAGATGCATTGCAAAATCTGGTGGCAATGATATTATGGGAAAGAAAATGAGTGCAAGGATCTCCCTTCATGGCCCCTTCCAGTTCTACTGTTCCATGATTCTATGATTCCTACCATGAGATGATGGCGATGCCTGCCCTTGGGCACCAAGATGCAATCTGGAGGGATCTGCTCAGGATCCCACCAATTATCTCCCCAATTAATGTGTCTACACAAACCTTTGTCAGTTTTTACCAATGACTGGTTAATTTGTATGGAGAAAATATAGCTAGTGGTTGAAGAATTGGGTAATTCATTTGCACCATGAACCCAAGAAAATGCTTGAACATGGAGAAAAAATGCTTAAAACGAAGTGGGGACTTTTTGGCATCTCTTGCTGAAGCGCTTCCCTGGAAAGAGAAATGTGGTGGAGAACAGGGACTCTCTTGACCCTGTGCTCTTCATTAATGGTGCAAGACAGATTGGCCCAGTGAAGCGCACATTGCTGGTTGTATACCTCGCGGTTTTCTTACTAATATGTTGTGACTTGCTTTATGTGTTTGGTGGGAAGCAGCGGCCACCATCTCCATTGGCACTTCTCTTCCTCTGCTTGCCTTGCCCCTCATTGGATCAGGGTTCTGATTTCCGGAGCACTTGGGCAGAATCCTGTATTTATTTATTGTGGGCCTTGACTTTAGAAAAAACATGATTTGAAGGCAGCTTCGTAAAAACGCATCTGCAGACAGATGATCCATCAGAGCTAATGCAGCACCAGACCAGTGCATAGCGCATCCAGTTCGGCATATGGAAGCTGGATAGCACGGCCATTGGCCTTGTAGCCAAGCTCCCTCCAAATGTGTTGGGCTACAACTGGGTGCGGGGGTGGGGGTGGCTTCTAGGTCAGTGGGGCTCTTCCTCCATTGTAGCTTTGACTTTCAGCTTTACAGGAACACAATAAAAGCTTTGCTGGATCAGACCAAAGGCCAGGCCAGTCCAGCACTGTGTACACGCAGCAGACAGGAGCTGTCACGGTGCCAAAGGCTGCCCCCAGTACAGGTTCTTCCCGAGGCACCTTGGATGGCATCCAGGGGTCCCCGGATGGCAAAACACCCATAACCCCACAGCCAGCAAAGCCTGGCTGGTTGTGGGATTATGGGAGTTGTAGTCCAGAACAGCTGCAGAGACCCATGTTGGGAGAGATCTTGCTAAAGTATTCAAGAAACAGAAGGGTGCCTCGCCTCATTGCAATTCAGCCGGGACTAGCATTGCTCATGTTTTTGGGGGGCTTTCTGTGCTTGCAAATGGATTCTGCCACGGCATTCCATGTCAGCATGTATGGGATGGGAAACCCCTTGCAGGTGGGGGTAACCTGCACCTGGGGGAACACTGAGGCAATTAGCAGGAGTTTGTCATTAGATACTCATGGATGTTTGTGGGTCTTTAGACAGCCCCGTGGCCCCCCAGTTTCACTTTTGATGCTAACCAGTACTTTTGGGGAGGTCATTTTGGAGCACAGAAAATGCAGTGTTTGTGCACCTGTGTGTGTGTGTGGGGGGGGAGCGAGGTGCCTTTTGTGTAATTGTTCTTTTCCACTATACTTCAGTGCCACCTAGGGGTTATGCCATGGAAAAGCAGGGAAGGAAACATAGAAACTGAGCGAGTCAGAAGGGGCCTCCTGGGCCATCTAGTCTGACCCCCGGCTCCAGCCGGCTCCGCTCACGACATGCCCACCATGTGCATGTCCAGCCTGTCTTTGAACACCCTCACCGATGGGGCCTCAACGACCTCCCGTGGAAGCCCATTCCACGCCCTCGGGGTCCTAACTGGCAGGAAGTGCTTCCTGGCATCGAAATTGAACCTTGGCTCCCTGAGCTTTGCTCCATTGGAGCGTGTCCTGCCCTCCTCTGCAGGGGAGAACCCATCTCCATGTGACACCCCCTCACATACCTGTATGTTGCCAACATATCCCCTCTGAGTCTCCTCTTCTCCAGGCTGAAGAGACCCAGTTCCCTCATGGATATACCATGTGGTGCTCTGATCTCAATTCTGCCATGGCACCTGAAGTAGAAACAACGAAGTACCAGCTGACGAACAGTTTGGTGTAGAAAGGTCAAAGTAGGATGAGTGGGTGGTGCTTTCCTCCTCATGTCACACTTCCTGGGGTGCACATTTTAGTGGGCAGGTGGAAATCCAATGCATTTCTCTCACCTGCCCACAGCTTCTCCAGCACGATGGCACAGGGCACCGGACAAGCCCACAGCCTAACCTTTTTTGCGAGTTGTTCTGATGGTAAAAATTAGGGTGGGAGGAGGAGACTGCATAGCCTGCCCTTTGCTGCTTATAGAAAAGGTGAGATTGAGAATAGAAATAAATAAATACAGAAACAAGTGTGCCAAAGATGTACTGGGATGGGTTCCATGCCAAGCCTCACGCAAAATCATGCTCATGAGAATCCACACTGCAGTCATCTTTGCAAAGGTGGATTTGCAAGAACCACTTCCTGGGCATAGAGGCATCATTTTCTTTGATAAAAGAAAGTCTCAGAATTGTTGGGGGCTGATGGCAAAGGAGAGATGTGCTTTAACTGAGATGGTGTTGTTCCTTAACCACCAATCTGTTTCCACATTTGCAGGACGGGGAGGGAAGGGAGGGGGAAAAGGAAATGGAAGATGTTTGTTGATTCCTAAACATTCCGAGCACTTGCTGGAATAGAGGATCGCAGTCCAATATTCATAGCAAGGATGACCTCAAAGCGATGCTTCCCTGAAGCCAGAGGTGGGTGCAAGCCCCTCCCCCAAGCTGGAGCACCTGGCTTTCGCCTGGACCGTTAGCACTTTTGATGTTGGTGGCCTTGTTGGTTTTTCTTCTTTTTTAAAAAAAGGGCTGATTATCTTTTCATGTTGCTAACCACTGATAACTAAATAAGAATCTTTCACTTCCCCATCAATTTGTTCTTCCATACGCCCCCCCCCCCCAAAAAAAAAGTCATGGCTCACTGTGTAACCACTGGAATTCCCAGAAACTGTCACTGGAGACTGAAGGCAATTCCCCTTCTAAATTCCTGTCTGGACCTGGAGTCCTGATCAGGCCTGAAAATGTCATTTCTCACTCAGTCAGTCATCAAGTATAGTCATTCCTCTAGTAACTTCTTTTAGCCTTCCCGCTAAAAAGATAGCGGTCAAGGAAGCGAACAATAAATCCATAAAAAGGTTTTAAAGGCATTCAATAAAGCAGTAGTAAAAAATAATCAAAACACGAAATGGCCAAATAAATGCTCCAAACCTGATTCTGAAACAGTCCGTGGCTATGACTTCGACACGAGACTCGCATCTGAAACCTGAGCGAAGGCACGAGCTGTGAAGGGCAGCATCGCTCCTGTCTTTAGGAGGACAGGGGCGTTCTGCCATTGCCCTCTTCCTCTTCATCTCCAGGGGCAGCCCCAGTAACTGGAGGGTTGATTCCTCAGTCGCCTGGCCCTGCTGGTTCCTTTGGTTACAAGGCTAGATGAGAGCAAGCGAAGGGACTAGAAATTTGATCTGAATGATGAATGTGGCAAGAAGAGGTGACATGCCTATAGCAAAAGGAGAAGTTTGATTTCTGCAGAGGCTTTGCAAATCGCCTGTTGAGGCAGAAAAAGGTAGGCTGCACAAAGTTTCTAAGTTGGGTTTGCCTGCTTTTCAAGGGAAAGAAGTCCAGATTTTCCAAGTCCACCAATGCGGCCCTCGACCCGCCTTCACATCTCTTGTGGCTGACTCTTGCCAAACATGGCGAAACGGCCTTTGCTTTAAATGACAGTAGAATCCAAATAAACCCCCAGAAATGGGAATCCAATTAAGATTCCAAAATCCCTGGGTCACAATGAGCACAAAAAGGGAATGGACTTTGTGATGGGCAGTGGAGAGAATGGTTACTAATGGACCAAGAAAAAAATAACACACAATGGCAATTTTATACCTGTGCTCTGTAATGTTTTCTATGTGATGTGGTCTTTCCTAAATGTAAAACTCTTGTATTTTTCTGTGGGTTTATATGCAGCAGGACTGACAGCTTTGAGGGTGCACGCTGAATTTTGTAAAATATTCTTGACAAGTTTTTTCCTCTTTCCAAAGGAGACAAGTTGGATTTTCAAAAAAAGAAAAAGAAAAAAATGTTAATGTTTCTCCATTTGGCTTATTAACTGCATGTACAGTATTTGGGCAGCAACTAAAGTAAATTAAAGCCAGTTTTGAAAACTGTTTTGATTGGAAATTGTGCACAGCTTTTAACAAGGTCTCTCTCACTCTCCCTCTCACACACATACACACACAAATGGGGTTTTGTTGGTAATGAATTTGAACTTGATTTTGACAGGAGAGATAATTTCCATTCTTGTGAATAAATTAAGCAGGGATGTGTGTACTCCATGTTAAAAAGTTAGTAATTACACACCCAACAGAAAATCTCATTTCCAGAAACTGCTTGTGCTTTGCATATTTGCTTCCAATGCATGAATTCAGCCATTTTTCTGGTATCTACAGCATCTGGAAACATGGTCTATGCCCTTGCCAGAGGCCACAAACATGAGAAACTTGCTTTCATTTTTAAATAACAGATTCTCAGGAAGTTGCATTTTGCACCTGATAAACACACCCTGTGCTTTTAATTTTTGGTGCTCCAATCAATTTAAGTCAGCCCCAATTTAAAGTAACTGTAATGGTTTTAGCTTAAGAAAGAACATATTTGTCCTCAGAAGGGTTCCTGATTAACCTCCCTGTGTGAAGCTAAGGACACCAGAGTGAACAGTAGATGGACCAAGAAGACTTCTTCCCTTAGGTGCTTAGGTGGACCTGAACGCTACCAACTTGGACAGGATGAATTCAGAAAGGCTGGTAAGTGATTGAAAACAGATCTGTGTCATTTTTCAAGGGCTGGTGAGTTGCTGGACATGAAAAAAAATGTGCTGCAGGACATGAACATTCCGCCTTTTACTTTGTGAGCAGACATTTGGGGGATAGCAGTGAGAGAGATATCCTGGCCTTCTGACAACATCTGATAGTCAAGTCAGTCAGCCCTGCATCTTTTGACCACTTCCAGTGCAGAAGAATAGAATATTCAAGCCAAAGCTGCTGCCACAGGATCCGTGGTTTGCTCCTACAATTCCCCTCTGTCAATAATGTGTCTAAGCCCCTTTCAAACCGTTTAATCCAGTGGCTACCACTGCAGCTTGTGGCCATGAATTCCGTAATGCGCTGCATGAAGGTCTTTAGTTTTCCATGTTGCATGCGCTGCCAAGCAGTTTTGAATTCTGAGTCTCCATTTATGCTCAGTAAAGCACACTGGCATCCTGAGCACCTGACAGGCACATCCAGGCAAAAAAGAGCACCACGGAAACCATGCAGGGGTGCTCGGTGTGACATGTGAACCCAGCCTTTGTCAGCCAGTACCACCAATGCTGAGCTTCATGGACCACTGGTCTGAGCTGGAGCAAAGTAGCTAAAAGAATTAAATTTCATTCCCAACTCCTTTCCACAGAATTTGCCATGCTCAATTGGTAATTTTAATGAACTATCCACAACCCCTTTCCAGCTTTTTTCTGGGTAAGAACAGACAATCCAGATCTTAGGAACACATGTTCAGCCCTTCTCCAACCCCAAGCATGCATCCCTTTCCCTAACTTAAATGAAAAAAGTGGGCCTTCATTACCTAGTCAGCCAGCCCAATCCTAATTAACTTACAAATACAGTGGTACCTCGGCTCACAAACACCTCAGTTCACAACCAAATCGGGTCATGAACAAAAATTTCATAAACATTTTGACTCAGGTTGCATTGGGGGGCAACTGCCTGTGTGCTCAGGGATGCAGGGGTGGGGAGATGGCTGAGATCGCACCTGTCTTTCCTGCATGAGCACAACCACAACCTCAGCCATCTCCCCCCACCCAGCACGCCCGCGATCACACCTGTTTCTCCCCCCCAGCACCCCTGTGATCATGCCCGCCTATGGCCTCGATTGCAATCACACTAGTGCAGGGCTGACGGGCACAATCACGGCCATGCGGGGTGGGGGGTGGGGGGGAATGGCTATGATCTCTGTTGTTCTCACTTTGCTTTACATTTTTCTGCTTAAAAAAAAAATGGTTACAGAAGGGATTAACCTCATTTACATTGAACCTTATGGGGAAATTTGACTTGGCTCACGACCAATTTGGGGCACGACCAGAGTCCTGGAACGGATTAAGTTTGTGATCCAAGGAACCACTGTATCTCCAGAATGAATTGGAAAAAAATACCAGTCAACCCCATTCACCCAGCTGGGATGAACCTGAAGAACTTTTCACAATCTGATTTTTTAAAAATCACTCTAAATGCTTTGGTGCCAAGTCTGGCAGGTTTGTCAGCACCAGTCCCAATACAAATCCTTGGAGGAATTCACAACTTTCTTTTGTGATAAAAATTCCCTGCTTGCTGCTTCTTCCTCATTACCAATTATTGCTCCATTAAAGGCAGAAGCCTACAAGTGTTTAGACCAAAAAGTCCCTACAGTCACCAGGATGCTGCAGCTGGCTAGAGTATGTTGGAACTACAAACCCTTTTGTCTAAACATGCATTGGTTTACACCCTATAGGACCCAACCTCTTATCCCATAACTGCTAGATTTAATTTGAGGTTCAGTGCGGGACTTTGGCAAAAGCATTTCAGAAGTCCAAGAACTGAATGTTTGTCAGTTCACTCACCTGCATCGTTGCAGGCAATTGTGAAAGAGTTGCCAGGGCACGGCCACCCACCAGCACCGGGAAGGTACGGCGGCGGGTGATTGTTGTTGGGGACTCCCTGCTGAGGGGCACTGAGGCGGCGGCGTGCCGTCCCAGCCTGGAGACAAGGGAGGTTTGCTGCCTGCCGGGCACATGCATCCGGCACGTGAAGGACAGAGTGGAGCGTCTTGTTTGCTCCGGGGGTCACCAGCCGCTCCTGGTGATCCATGTGGGCACAAACGACGTGGCCAGGCAGGGGGTGGTCGGGATCACCAGGGACTTTTTGGCCTTGGGGAAGAAACTCAGGGAGCTGAAGGCGCAAGTGGCCTTCTCCTCAATCTTACCTGTCCGGGGGTTTGGGCCAGGCAGGGACAGGAGGGCCTCCGAGGTGAACGACTGGCTTAGGGTGTGGTGCCAGAAGGAACGCTTCGGGTTCCTCGACCACGGCACTCGTTTTCTTGCCAATGGACTTCTGGCAAGGGACAGATTACACCTCACGAGGATGGGGAAAAGGTCCTTTGGAGATGCTCTAGCGAGCTTCATCCGGAAGACTTTAAACTGAGCCAGTGGGGGGTGGGTTCAGGCCCCCCAGTAACGTGTCTGCACTGGACAAGTGTGCGGGGAGGATCGGGGCTCTGGGATCAGGGCTTTAGAGATACTGCAGGGACTGACAGAACTTCTACAGAGAGGGGCCAGGTACCAGGGAGGATGGGAGGAAGGAGGATGCTGGGCACTCCAAGGAAAGGAAGTGGTGGGAAGGAGTTGAGGTGCATGTACACCAATGCTAGGAGCATGGGTAATCAGCAGGAAGAGCTTGAAGCTCTCCTGGGAATAGGAGGATACGATCTGGTGGGAATCACAGAAACTTGGTGGGATGAAAGGCAAGTCTGGAATGTGAACATAGAAGGGTATCACCTTTTTAGAAAGGACAGGAAGGGAAAGAGAGGTGGGGGTGTGGCTTTATACGTCAGGGAAGGGATAGGATGCAGTGAGATAGAGTGCAGCACAGATGGGGATTCGGTAGAGGCAGTCTGGGTGAAACTTAGGGGTTTTGACAGGGAAAGAGACCTGACAGTGGGGGTATGTTATCGCCCTCCAGGTCAACTTGAGACCCTGGATGATGTCCTGACAGGCCAGATTCTAAGGATATCTCGGGGGAGAGAGACAATAATTATGGGAGATTTCAATCTCCCGGATATTACTTGGGAGACTCACTCAGCGGTGACAGCCAGGTCACGTCGCTTCTGAGAAGCTATAGAGGGAGGGTTTTTCACACAGAGGGTCCAAGAGGCGACAGGGGGGGGGGGAACATCCTGGACTTGGTCTTGACCAATAGGGAGGAGCTGATAGATGAGGTACAGATTAGGGGAGCTCTGGATGCGAGTGATCACTCCATCCTTTGCTTTGAGATCAGGGGACTGGGGACGTGCAGCAGGGCGAACACTAGAAGCTGAGACTTCAAGAGGGCCAACATTGGCCAACTGAGGAAAGTCTCCTGGGATAGGTTACTGGAAGGTAAGCGAGTTGAGGAGGGGTGGATAGCACTCAAAAGGGAGGTTTTGGAGGTGGTTACAGGGATTAGACGAAAGAGGAACCTCCATAGGAAATGGATACTGGGGGAAATAGACAAAAGGGTATACCGGGAGGAGGAGGGCCGTTGCAGAAGGATTCTTCGCAAGGCTAAGACGAGCTGAGACTTGCCAAGAATATCAAGAGCAACAAAAAGGGCTTCTTTCAATATGTAAATAGGAAGAGGAAGGGGAGACAAGTGGTAGGACCACTAAATAAGGAGGAAGGAGATCCAGTGACTGATATGAGAGAACAGGCACAGATGCGAAATGACTATTTTGCCTCTGTGTTCTCCCCAAAGCAGGACGGGGGATATCCGTATAGGAGATTAGATGAGGCTGCGGACTTAGGGGCAGAGATTAGAGTCACCCCCCTTGAAGTTGAGGGGCTCCTCAGGGCATTGGACATTACAAAGGAGCCAGGCCCTGACAGGTTACACCCGAGAGTACTTAGAGAGTTGGCAGGGGTTCTCTCATGCCCGCTGGCCTCCATTTTTGAGACCTCGTGGAGAATGGGTGAAGTTCCAGAGGACTGGAGGGTGGCGTCAGTGGTCCCAATTTTCAAAAAGGGTAGTAGGAAGGACATGGGGAATTATAGACCGGTTAGCCTTACATCCATTGTAGGAAAAACAATGGAAAGGCTCATAATAGAGAGAGATCTAGTGATGCTAGATAGGGAAGGGAGGCTGACAGCCACACAACACGGCTTCCGCAAAAACAGGTCCTGCCAGACAAACCTTGTGGAATTCTATGACAAGGTTTCAAGATGGCTAGATGGAGGGAATGCAGTGGATGTGGTATACCTGGATTTCAGCAAGGCCTTTGACAAAGTGCCCCATGATATCCCGGTGGAGAAACTGAGGAGTTTTGGGATAGACCAAAGCACTGTCCGGTGGATTAGGGCATGGTTGACTGACCAAAAGCAGAAGGTAACCATTAGCGGGGAATCATCGGGATGGCAGCCAGTGACAAGCAGGGTCCCCCAGGGCTCTGTCCTGGGGCCAATCCTGTTTAATCTTTTCATTAACGACATGGAAGAAGGGGTGAACAGTCTGCTGATCAAATTCGCAGACGACACTAAAACTGGAGCAGTGGCCATAACTGAGGAGCAGGTACTCCAGATCCAAAAGGATCTGGACAGACTATAGAAACATAGAAACAGAGAGAGTCAGAAGGGGCCTCCTGGGCCATCTAGTCTGACCTCCGGCACCAGCTGGCTCCGCTCATGACATGCCCACCATGTGCATGTCCAGCCTGTCTTTGAACACCCTCACCGATGGGGCCCCAACGACCTCCCATGGAAGCCCATTCCACACCCTCAGGGTCCTGACTGTCAGGAAGTGCTTCCTGGCATCCAAATTGAACCTTGGCTCCCTGAGCTTTGCTCCATTGGAGCGCGTCCTGCCTTCCTCTGCAGGGGAGAACAGGCCTCTCCCCATCTTCATGTGACACCCCCTCACATACCTGTATGTTGCCAACATATCCCCTCTGAGTCTCCTCTTCTCCAAGCTGAGGAGACCCAGTTCCCTCAGTCTTGCCTCATACGGCAATACTATGGAAGTGAGCAGGAGACAACAGGATGGCGTTCAATGTGGATAAGTGCAAGGTCTTGCACTTGGGGCATAGGAATAGCTGTCGTAAGTACAGGTTAGGTGACAAGTGGCTGGAGAGCAGCACTTGTGAAAGGGACCTCGGGGTGCTGGTTGACCACAGGCTAAACATGAGTCAGCAGTGTGATGCGGTGGTCAAGAGGGCGAACGCCACCCTTGGTTGCATAGCCGGAAGTGTGGCTTCTAGATCAAGAGAGGTATTACTACCACTCTACATGACTCTGGTGCGCCTGCAACAGGAGTATTGTGTTCAGTTTTGGGCCCCTCATTACAGAAAGGATATAGCCAGGTTGGAGTCAGTGCAGTGTAGGGCCACAAGGTTGGTGGCCGGTTTGCAGGGGATGCCGTATGAGGCGAGACTGAGGGAACTGGGTCTCTTCAGCCTGGAGAGGAGGAGACTCAGAGGGGATCTGTTGGTGACATACAGGTATGTGAGGGGCTGTCACATGGAGATGGGGAGAGGCCTGTTCTCCCCTGCAGAGGAAGGCAGGACGCGCTCCAATGGAGCAAAGCTCAGGGAGCCAAGGTTCAATTTGGATGCCAGGAAGCACTTCCTGACAGTCAGGACCCTGAGGGTGTGGAATGGGCTTCCATGGGAGGTCGTTGGGGCCCCATCGGTGAGGGTGTTCAAAGACAGGCTGGACATGCACATGGTGGGCATGTCATGAGTGGAGCTATCTGGAGCTGGGGGTCAGACTAGATGGCCCAGGAGGTCCCTTCTGTCTCGCTCTGTTTCTATGTTTCTAACTGAATGCTTGGTGCTTTAGGATTTCCTCTGCAGAAGGCATGTTGACTCGGCCTTCACTTTAATAATTTAATAATAATTGCTCTCCACTTTAATACTTCTGTTTTCTATTGTTACAGTCTAACAGGGCTGTGATTTCCTTAGAGCTCTTTTTGCATTATTCTGCAGAGGAGGGAGAGTTTAAAGACATAGACCATTTATTTTTGTTTGACTATCAACATCATATTTGAGCTCTTTAAAAACTTGGGTGTATGGCATCTAATGCAGTGGCTTACATTTTTAACTTGAAGTTTTAGGCAAGGGTGGGCATATATCCTTTTGTAAGGAGGCCACATAGGTAATCCTCTACTTGAAGGGCTGTCCTAATTCTAGCTTCAAGATAACCTTGCAGACCTGTTGCCCATGAAGTCAAAATTGAGACACCAATTTGAAGAGGCGCTCATGCAGAGACCAGTATGTGCACGGCTGCGACAGCCCACCAAGCCTTCTGTGGTTCATGCAGGTGCCTTTTGACGCATCAACCCTGGCGGAAGGTTGCTAGAGATAGTTGTGCTATCCAAACCTGGGCAGCATGATTTGAGGGTTAAAACACCCCTCATAGAGCCTATGGCCTGAGTTTAGATGACACAACCAGCCATGGCAACTGTCCACTTGGGGTTAGATACCTAAAATCAACTCTTACACATGCCACAATCCACTGTGGCTTAAATAAGCTGCAGCACTTTTGTGAACTGCGGAGTATCCAGTCAAGTTTTCAGCACCACCTAAATTTGACTCATCTTGCAATCATACAAAGGCAATCTAAACATCTGATGGCAAAGGAATGGCAATGTTCAGTCTCCTAGGAATTGTGTACACAGGGCGGAAGTGAGAGCAACATTCTCTTGATTTCTAAATGGCCGCTTTTCCTCCCATTGCAAATAATGGGAGGGACATACCATGCTGCAAGGCTGCCAGAAACATTTCTGCCCATGTTTGTGGGCACCTTTTGGACCAGGGCAGGCTTGGGATCCTGCAGATCCAGTCTCCCCGATCCACCCAAACCATACCCCCAGTCCTCTCTGCCTCCCAGCACTGCTGTCCGAGTTCCAGTGCTGGGAGGGAAGGGATGTGGAAGTTTCTGCATGGATGTGGAGGCATCTGGGGTCCAGTGGATCTCCTCCTCCGCAGGAGCACCTTGAACCCTCCAGGCCAGGTGTTGTGCTTTCTCCTTCCACCGCCACACTCCATTTGCTTCAAATCTGCCCAGCAAGCTGCAGGCTGCTTCCATCACAGTTCTGAGTGTCTCTTTTGATAGATCCAGCCTATTCCAAAAGGTTTCTACTGTCGATCAAATGAAATATCTTCCTCCTAACAAAATTCTTGTGGTGATTCCTGCATGTCTGACTCCATACAGGGAATTCCCAGATTTTCTGAAAAGGGTACCTTTGAAGTCCCAGACTTCAACATCTTAAGATGTGACCTGACCAGCTTTCCCAGACTTTAAAGTTCTTCTCCAATGATGGTGCTACCAGCATTATATCATGACACTCCTTTCTTCTCCCCTGCTCTTCAGCTGATGCCTCCCTTGTGTGAAGGCCACAGGCAAGTCATCAACATGCACCTATGTCATGTGCTATTCAGCATCTCATTAAGGTGACTTCCCACCTCACCCCTGCAGGTGTGTCAGTTGCCAGTTCAGCACTGAGAAATCTCTTGTACCTATCAGTTTCCCTCTGCCTTCCTGTGTGGGACCCTCGTTCCGCATACAGAGAGGCTGGCAGCCAAGAGGCGTGGGACAAGGGTCTGCACACCTCTGCAGATCTCAACCACATCTAGTCTCTGCCTTTTAAGTTCAGCCAACATGGTCTCAAAGGACCAGGTCTGTTCTGTAAGATCCAGGTGCTTACAGTAAGTACCAAGCACCCACCGCCTCTGACTTGCACCCAGCAGGCGAAGAATAAAACAGAACACCAGGTGGCTGGTGCCAAAGACCATGAAAAGCCATTCAGTGTCACACACACTTAATAAACTGGGAAGGGCACAAGGACAGGCACAAGTACTGCCACACAGTGATTTAACGTCAGAGAAACACTGTAATGTTGCACTGCAATATTTTTATTAAGGAATTTACATATACACAAAGAAAAGCAGACAACAGATGCCTGGCTTTCATGTATGCTGACAAACTTTTCACATCTGCAGGGGAGATATTGCTCCCCTGCAAGTGGCGGAGAAAGAGAGAACAGCCAGGAGGCCCCAGTCCTGTGATTGGTACTCCGTCACTGAAACCTTCACGCTGGCAAGTATGTGCATGTGCATGGGGGGAGTACACAGATAAAAGTGCAAAAAAGTGCAAGGAGAAACTTGCCCCGGAATCTTGGCCCTTGATCAGTTAGGTCATTAAAATGTGGAAAGAAAGAAAAGGGTAGGGAGAAGAGAAGAAGAGGGAGGCTTGCTTAAATATGTCCAGACTGCAGGTTAGACAGGAGCCGCTGCTGCACCTAAGAGGTGGAATCAGTGCTGCCCCCCAACCTCCCCCCACTTGCAGAATACAGTAATTTGTGCTTCAGGGCCTTGTGGGAATCCTACCAGCTGCAGGAAGAGATGCCTTAAGCTCATGAAAAATGGAAATAATTCTGGAAATCTACACAGAAAAAAAAATGGAATGTCTCAGTTGAAAAGAAAAGGAAGGATAAGTGAGAGAAAAGCAGAAAAAAAAAGCCAGCCAACATCAACTATTTCAGCATGCTCTTTCCATCTTTTCAGTATTTTCTTTCTCGTTGCTTTATAAAAGTCACGAGTTCCTTCAGATGTTGCTGTGACTAAACCTGGGGAATTAAGAGTTAGCCCAGCTATTGCGGTGACCCATTCCGAAGACCCAGGGCAAGCCTAGTCTGAAGCCGTGGCTGAGACCCACCGGGAACCCCCACCCCCACCCCCCAGAGGGTGCCCGTTTCAGGGAGCCAAGAGAACAAAGACTTCAGCTCCATCAGTGCCCCAGAGGTGGGAAAGTGGCGGAGCGGGTCTTTGTTACACACAAGGAAAGTCCAACCGAGACTGCCAGAAAGGAAGTTAGACCCTTGAGAAAATGTCGGGGAGCAATTTTTAATACAGGAATGAAAAACAAACAAGAGAATGGAAGCAAAAAAGGAGGAAATGGTCCAAATCCAGGCAGACTATTTCCACACCTGGGAACTGAGTGTTTGGTTGCTTCCTTGCGCCCCTCCTCTGCCCATTGACTGTCCATATCCCATCATTCCGTTTGTGCCATAGAAGTTCATCCCAGCCATCTGCTGTGTCATCTAATGAAGGAGAAGGCAAGAAAATGGTCAAAGGCCAACTGTCTGACACGATTTCTCAGGTTTTCCTGCTGTGTAGAGGTATGGGTCGTTTCCTGTCCCCCATCACACTTTTGGCGATCTCTCTCGTCACGTTTGCTAGCAGCTAGGCCCAATAGCGACCGGCTAGTGGTCATGCTGGCACCTGGCCAGACACTTTGAGGTAGCATAATTTCGTCACTATTTGGGGAGAAAACACCTTATTTTCAGCAACGGTTGCCCCTTCTGTGTCGGAAAGTGACATGGATTGAACCCAGCGCAGCTGATGGGATGATGAGATTTCCCACCCAGCCTTGTGGCGGCCACCTGCTGAAGAGGCCGGCACTGGCTTGGCGCTACTGCTCCGGATGCAGGGCAGCAGCTGCGCCTTTGCTTGCATCCTGTTGCAGCTTCCAAGAGACGAAGCATGCCTTGAGACGTGTGATGCTGAGCCTATGAAGCTTTCTCGTGAGGAAGCTGCCACCACCCTCTCACACCAGTTGCTTGGGAGCCACTCCTGGAGTGGGCCCTGATCCTGCCGCATCGCCCGTGTGGTGGTCACAGGAAACACGGGTCATATCCTTACATGCAAAACTGACACGGAAATATCTAGTGAGTGATTCCCAAATCAGCTGATTTCCTTCGAGGAGGAAAGAAAGAGCGAGCTGCAAAAGCAGCGGATGAAGCAGCAGGGGATGCAGCTGCCAAACATTGTAGGAAAACAACATCAGGGGATGTCACACGGCCTGCCCCCATTCACTGCTTTTCGGGCAAAAACTGAACTTCCGGGTATTCTGCTCAATGGGGCTGCAGAGCGGGGCTGGGCAGCTGCCTGAACCTTCCTTGGACATGAACCAGTTAAAATGAAATATGTCTGCATATTAGCCAAACCTCTACCTAGGTGTCTTTTGGAAAAAAGGGAGAGTACCTTGTATTTCGGTTTTAATTGCGCTTTACAGCCAATTACAAGAGCCTTGAAAGACTCCCCACCCCTCGTAAGAATTGTGTAATTCCCACTTTTGTGTGGCCCGTGTCTCCAAGACATCTGGAGGACCACACAAGGCAGCCCGCATGCTGAGAGGACAGGTCAACTGCCGAGGCCTCCTGTATGTAGACGTTCCCCATCGTGCTCTATTGGAGATGATCCGCAAGCCAACCTACAAGAGAGTTGGCTTGCAAGACACAGGTGCGAATTGTAGTGACACAAGCGCACATGGTGGCCTCCTGCCGCGTGGCTGCGTGAGCAGCCCCGGGCATTCTCCTCTGGATTACGAGAGAGTGCGACTCTGTGCACTGTGCCCTCAGTGGCCCAAAGCGTCAGAATGCAGAGGTGACCCAACATCCAACACGGGGCTGGAGGAGGGGTGGGAAAAGCTGTTCTGCCCCTGCTCCACCTGCAGAGTCTTCTGCACAAGCCTCCAAGCCAGCCTAACGACGGGACTTGTGAAGGGGACGGAGGGCGGCTGGGACGGACTGAGGGCAACTCCCGCCAGGGCCCCTCCATCTCTGCTCTTCCCCCTCTTCCTCTGGGGTCATTTATCTGACCTTGCAGGCCAGCCGTGACGGCTGCACGGGCTGCGAGGAACAGTTCGGCCCTGCAGCTCCCTCTCCTGAGCTTGGAGCACTGCTTCTGGTCTGGAAAGGGGATTCCAAACAGCTCTAACACCCTTGGGATAGTAACATCATGAGGAACTGCAGGATTTCCCCCTAAACCAATTGACTAAATGCTGGTGCCCTTCGAAGTCTCTTCTGTGCTTCCTCGGAATCACTGCAACCCTTCGGGAAAGGGGCATGCTGCCAATTTTAAATGCCTGCATTTTCTGTGAAAACAAAGTCTCTTTTGCAAAGGTTGCAAGGGAGTTTGCTCCACCCCGAACGAGTGCCAAGTGCCCGAGGAGTGGTCGCGACCCCTGCCCACCCTGCCCTGCTCCCCCAGCTGGCCACCCCTTACCTGAGTGATGTTCCACTGCAGCTGCTGGGCGGGTTGCACCCCGTACATGGGCGGAGGGACGGGGGCCATCCCAGCCACAAACCCAGCCTGCTGCGCTGCCATCATGCCATTGGGCACCCCGATGACTGCTGTCCGCATGCCGCCGACGTAACCCGCGGGGATAGCCATGGGCGTCACCATGCCCGCTGCTCCCGGCTGCGCCATCACTCCGACTGGCGGGGCCATCACACCTCCCACCATGCCACTGGGGGGCGGCATGCCTGGGAAACTGGGGTACGCTGCAGGGTAGCCCATTTGGGCGGGGGCCATGAACACAGCTCCTAGAGGAGAGATTTTTAAAGCAGAGTGAGTGCTGGAAGGGAGGCACAGACGTCTTCCCTGGTTCGATTCTGTCTTTCTGCTCCACACATCCCAGAAGGCAGCTTCTACGACTGGCTATTCAAACAACTCTCCGTTACAAAGAATACGCCCATCAAGCAAGGGTGAGAATGTGATGAGCAAGGAAAGACATTCCTGATTCTCTCTGCCTATAAGCTGAGGGACCAATACCAAAAGGCCCTACTCCTGGTGCCTTCCTGGTTCAAGGAAGGCGCTCCACACACGCCCTCTCTGAAATGCTTGGTCTCTTGGGAGGAAGGGAAAGGGGGGTCTGCCTCCAGTGCCCCTCAAGCCATCTCAGCTTCACCAGTGATTACAGAAACCTGCAGCAGAATGCCATCTACACCACCCTCCATCCAACCAATTCACTTCCCTCCGAGTCCCAGCACCACTTTGCATACAGAATATGGACACTGACTCTTCCAGCAAAACAATTAAGAAATACGCACATATAAAAATCCTTCACTATGCAATTTAAACATCATATTGACAGCCTACTAACTTGGAACATCCAGACAACTTCCCAAGGTGAGAGGCTGGTCCAAGCAGCGCAACTTCATGTTAGAAGCTTCTTTCAGCCAGAAAGCAAGCTCGAGTCTTACGTATTATCTACTGTGTAGCACATTCCCAGGGGCTTCTCTATCTCAGAGGTCGGGGACAGAGGGGCAAAAGCAGCAATAGATGCCAGGGACCACTGGCCCTCCCCAGCCACTGAGCACCTGGTGTGGGCATTTGTGGGGTCTGCGGGCCATACAAGGAGAGGATAGAATCCTTGGAGAGTTGCTTCTTTGCCACCTCTTCGCCTTTGCTTCCAGGCTCGGGGAAGAGGTTCAGGTTTTCGGGAACAGAGCCAGCGCTTCCCGTAGTGGGCATTGAGCCAACAACCTGGTGAGAGAATACATCATGCTTAGCCCTGAAAGTGATGCGGGTGAGGAATCAGTTCATTCCACACTGTTCCTAAATGCTTGAAAGTATTCCACCTACAGAACTGTGACGCTCCCTCTCCTTCCCCTTGCCTCTCTCTGCCTAGAAGGCACTCAAGGTGCAAACTGACTTGGAATCCTTCCATCACCCCCCTGCCATGGGGAGCCATGGCCAAAACGCACGGCTTTGCTGAGCACCAAACACTGAGTTTTCAGATAGGGCCATGTCAGCATGGACTACCTGCCACGTGAGAGAGGCAGTTCCATGATGGGTGGCAGCCTTAGGGTTCTTGTCATCACAGGACTTTCAGATGGCAATGCATGCCTTACGCTACTGCAGTTTCTATCAGGATATTGCCTTTATTATCTAAATTGCCTGGTATAGATAAAAGGTTTTATGTATCATACTGTTTAGCAGTCATCATACTGCAGTAACTGAAGAGGATGCAAAATTATTTAAAATCAAATCAAATCAAATTAAATTACATAAGCCCATCCACACGGAACCATCCTTTTCTGCATGTATATGACTGCAACTCTTCTCACCTTCCTGTCGGGGCCCACGGAGCCAAAGAGGTCCAAGTCCTTCTCCAGGCAGGCGCTGGATCTGCCATTGGGGAGGGCAGATGAGACAGGTACATCTGGAAGAGAAGGGGGGATGATGCTCAGGCAGTAGCCAACTGACACCAAATAGTCACTCCTAAATGCCAGTGGAAATCAGCTGCAGGGCAAACTCTGGACAGCAGCAAAGTCTCTGGCTGAACTGTCTCCTGAGGGCCCCCTGCAACATACAGAGTCATCCACTCTGCTCTTAAGAATCCAGATTTCTGTGCCAAAATAGCTCCGCTCCTTCAGGCTCCACGAGCATCGGGAGGGGTGCTGTTCCTTTGTGCCATTCTGCCGGTGGCCACTGTGGAGAGGGCACGGAGCCAGGGCTGATGCCTCTCCAGCCCAGCCCCCTGGTCTCTTCTTTAGCCACCGTCCAGCTCCTGCTATTTCACCCGGCGTCACTCACGCTAATCTGGCAATTCAGCAACCACCACCGCAAACTGTAGAAAGTGTTGAACTTCTACACGAAGGCGAGATTGCTAAGACATTGAATGCTGCAGCTGCATCATGTTCTGAGCAGGACTGCGGTGCACACAGAGGCAACCTCAGGCTGGCAGAAGACCTGCTGGAGGCTCCCGGGCAGAGCTCCCCGGCACAGCCTCCTTCCCTCTGTGAGTAAGGCCAAGCATGATTCACAGCTTCAGCCTGGAAATGGCCTAAGGGCTTCCCTGCAGGACTCATGTGCTCTCGTTCCGGCTGCTGGCGTCCTTTTCACGATGCTGCCATCCCCTGGGACTGACTCGCCTATGTTTTCTAGCATTTCTAGAGCAAGGAAAGTGCTGTATTATTACCCATAACATGCGGCAGCGCTAGAAAATGGCTGTGAGTTTTTTGCAGTTGTGCTGTACTGCAGCACCAGCTTGTGTCTGTTTAATAAAACATACAGGGAGGCAGATGAATTAAAACAGGGGGAAGGGGGAGACATGCAAAGAGGACACGCAGTGAAAACAGAAAGGGCCTCTGTAAAGCTGCAGGATGGACGCTTCCGGCAGAAAAGCCCTGAAAGAGAAAGTACCTGGCCCCTTGGCCCTGCTTCTGCCCCACACTGGCCACCCCACACTGAGCCAACCCCTAGTGGCTCCCACAGGACGCCACTTGGGCCGACGATGATATCAAAATCCAGCTGCACTTGGCATTTTGCTGATCCTGCGGACTGCGCCCTCTGCTGCAGTGCTAGGCTGCAGTAAAGCGAGGGCTTGGATGATCCGAAGGATTTGCGCCTGCCTTCCTGCTTGGGAGCACCTCTCCAGCAGCTCACCTGCAAGGGCAAAGCAGTGTTGCAAATCCGGGAAAGGGTGTGGGGGAGGAGGGATACCGTGGGAGAGGCTGCATTTCCAAGAGAAGCTGCAGCTGCTTCCTTAACCTCACTAAGGAATTGATGCAGCAAGATGAACCACCAAAGTCCAGATAGCAAGAAATTCAAGCTTGACTTGCAGTTTTACTTTGGTGTTCTGTAAATAGGATAAACATTGAAACACACGAAAGGGGAGAGCTCTAAATGGCAGCAGCAGACAGAACCGTGTGAGCTGAAGGGAACAAAGCAGATTTGTGACCAATTTCCATCCTCAAGGCTGCTCTACACCAAACAGAGCAACTGCCTATCTGCCTTGCAATACGGCAGAATACCAGGCTGGCCAAAGCTTGCAGACGACAAGCAGGAGGAGGTATTCTGCTGGAGACCCTTCCTCTCTGCAAGGGAGGGGGCCTTTTCAGCTGGTTTGCTAAGGGATCCTGGT
This sequence comes from Varanus salvator macromaculatus, assembly GCA_023646645.1. Lineage (NCBI taxonomy): Eukaryota > Metazoa > Chordata > Lepidosauria > Squamata > Varanidae > Varanus > Varanus salvator. Next base: position 11,789,539 of record JAIXND010000624.1, on the reverse strand, counting down.
GGTCTCCAGGGAGCTCTGGGGGAATTTCCAGCTGGTATGGCCGGAGCTTCTTTCCATTTGGGATTGTTGCCTGACATCCAGTGGAACTTCTGAAGGCAATGGGTCTTCCCTACCAGTGCAGAGGTGGCAGCTGGATCCCTAGGTCTGCAGGTGTCCCAGGCTTGGGGAAGTCTTTCCAAAGTGACCTGGCTCATGGAGAAATCCCTCCCTGCCTGCCAGGGAAGTCCAGAGCACGGCAAACGGTTCTGGCTCCCACGCAGAAATGCTGCTGGCTTTCTGGTCCACATACGTAAGCTGGAGAGCATGGTCCCACCATACCTCCCTTTCACAGGGCAGGAAAAGGGTGCCGGCTTCAGGGAGAAGCCATTTTGCATGAGCCACTTGCCTGCCATTACTGTTCTCCTCACGGAGCAACTGACTTGGAAGAGAAGCTGCAGGCAGGCAGTGCAGCCACACAGGGCTTCCTCTGGTTCCTTTTCCAGTGGGGTGAGTTGTTTTTCCATCACTAATGGATGGAGAAGCCCTCTTACTGCTATTTCCCATTCATTCACGCCCTGCAGTGCCGTATGCAGTGCGCACAGGAGTATTTGGGCGGAAAGTTCTTTGAAATACATGCTTACCGAGTCCCAGCAAGTCCATGACAGGCTCAGAAGATCGAGTCGGGCTTTTTCGAGCTTGAGAATCATCTTTTTTCTGGGGCTAATGGAGCAAAAGCCACAAAAATCAGACAAGTCTTAAAGTTGCTGTGATGCATCAACTGAAATAACAGCCTTTCTGACTTCTTACCAGTAGGGAACTTCTTTCATTCCAACTGGTCTGTTACGAAATACCCACGCACATGTAAAGGTTATGGTTTGGTGCCCACTAAGAACTGCTGAGCCCTGCTGTCTCCCCAAAATGAACTGCTTAAGATTTGTAAGTTGTGCTGCACAGAATTCTCAGACAACACAGACCTCCCTAGCTTTTTAGTCTGGTGGGCATGTTCGGAATTGAGAATTCACACAAAATGACAGCCATACAAGCAGTATGTGTGTGTGTGGGGGGGGGGGAGGAGCTTCTTGTTTCATTCATAAAATAGCTGTCCCAGTCGACAGGGTGGGCAGCATGCTTCTTCCCAACAGGCAAACTGGTGAGTCTGACATAAAAGTTGCCCAAGAACCTAAGTGTGAGGCAGAATGGGGTTTGAGCTGCAAAACACTAAGCCATTCTTTTGGAACTAAAGATAGTCCAGATCGCTGAATCTTAATGAAATAAAAATTGTGAGAGGCAGGGAAGCTGGTGGTACCAAGAGTGGTGACCATGGGCACCACAGACAATCCAGTGCTCCCATGCAGTAACAAAAACTCATAGCACGATGAAAAGCAACACACTTGCGAAGAGGACATGGATAAAACCTGAATGGAGGTGTGTGGTCTTCTCTCCCTGTGATGTTTTCATTGTTTATGAATACCGGCACATCCCACTTTTTCCCTCTTGCAAAGAATCCAAGGAGGCAAACTTGCTTTTCTCCTGAGTGTCCCAGTTCCAACACTGTTTCCTAGCTTCAGGTGCTCCTGCACTGGCCAGGGCAACGTACTGCGCTGTTCTGCTCTGACACATATGAGGAAGAGCTGATGCAGCCCTAGCCGGGGAGGGGGGCACAGCAAGTCTGAGGGAGTTGCCCCAGGCAAGCCTGGCAGGGACTGGCAGCTCTGACACACTCAAATCCACACAGACCCCAAGTGCCCTTTCGACATGCACTGGTAGGCAGCCCTTTGGCCAGCACACTGAGGAAATGGGCTTCACTGAACCGAATTAGAGACCAACCTATGGGACCAAAGTGGAAGATCTGGCCCAATTATTCTTTAGCCAACTGCTCTGTAGGGGAAGGAATCCAGAAGCAGGAGGAGGAGGCAGGCAACCCCAGGAGCCCTATTGCACTCCTGCTGGACTGGCTTTTAAAAATTTTATTACATTTCAAAAAGAATACATATGAAAGCAGAATAAAGCACATACATATTAAAACACAATCCCTCTCCAATCCCTCAGTGTTAATTTGTCCTATTCCATGTTTTTTAATTCTCTTTTCATAAGCCCCAGTGTTTCCTATGAGCTTCTTCCAAAATTATTCTATTATTCTTTCTTCACATAATATATATATATATTTGCCAACACCTGCCTAGAAGTATCTTTTTCCTTTATTCTTTTGTACATTCTTAACTTTTGTGTCAACTTTTCATTACTTTACCCCTACATATTGCCAGCATCTGATTTGTCATCCAATTACTTGTTACTAATTGCCCTGTGGGTATCAATAACAACAAAATGGGAATACATGGCTCAACAGAACAAGAAAAGAAAAAAAACCCCTTAGAAAAAAAATTAGAAAGGGTCCAGAGAAGGGCAACAAAAACGATCCAGAGTTTGGAACCACTGCCCTGTGAGGAGAGACTGAGAGAACTGGGCATGTACAGCCTTGAGAAAAGAAGACCGAGGGGAGACATGATATCCTTCTGTAAGCACCTCGAAGGCTGTCCCAAAGAGAAAGGTTATATCTCATCTCGCTAATACCAGAGTATAAGAAATGGAATGATCAATTCAAGCTGCCACAACCCAGATTCAGGCTAGATATCAGGAAAGGCTTCCTCACAGTCAGAGCAATACAGCAGTGGAAACAGCTGCCTACAGAGGTGGTGGGCTCTTTCACACCAGAGACATTCAGAAAGAAACTGGACAGCCATCAGAGTTGGATGGTGTAACTTGGTGTCCTGCAACAGCAGAAGGTTGGACTCGATGGCCTTCTTGGCCCCTTCCGACTCTGCTATTCTATGATTCTGTTTTATAAACGCCTCTTCTTTTGCCAGCTCTGGTGTTTTACATCTCTCTTCCTTGGTTATTTTTTTTCTATTTCTTTAAATATCTTGTACCAAAACTTACCTTCCTACAATATGACCACATAAACATTTGCATCCTATTGATTTCACATCTTTTTCAACATGGAGGTGACAACTGCCTTGTGTTTGCCAGTTTTGTCAGGGTCAAGCACCACTTCTGCAGCAATTTGAATGCCCCCCTCCCTTAGTTGTTTTTGTTTGGAAGGAAGCTGTCAAAAATTTGCCTCCATTCTCCTTTCTTTGTTGCCTGTTAGGTAACTCTATCCCATCTCTGCTTTTAGTAACATGCCCCTTATCTCATTTTATCAGATTTTATGCATCTTGGATATTATACTTTTATCTCCTAATTCCTATACATCTCATTTTGAATATATAGCTTTCCTATTATGTTTACACCGGATGGGTAGCACAAGCACCCCAGTGGCAAACAGCTATACATTTCTGCTACATTTTCTGACCTCGGCATGTTTTGATTTGCAGGAGGCGGCGGCTGAAATGGTGGATGCAGGTGCAATTTCCTCGACGGACTAGATTGCAGGTGTGCCCATGTGTAAATTACAGAACAGAATGCAAGCCTAGGGAAGAAAAGCCCCAAAGACACTTGGTGCATCTTTGTGATTAACTCATGTTCCAAAAGCTGCTCTAAAGGCTGCAGTTGGAAGGTCACATGCAGACTAAGTACCGTATTTTTTGCTCTATAAGACTCACTTTTTTCCCCCTCAAAAGTAAGGGGAAATGTCTGTGCATCTTATAGAGCGAATATGTGTGCAGTAAGTCTGTCAGATGTGCAGCCCATGGGGAAGTGATGGGGAATGTGCCTGTGATTATGTGCCCATTTGATTCAGAATATTTTTTTTCTTGTTTTCCTCCTCTAAAAACTAGGTGCGTCTTATGGTCAGGCGCGTCTTATAGAGCGAAAAATACAGTAAGTGCATGCCGTACTGTACATAAAGTGGGGTTTTCTCAGGGCCCAACTAAGCAAATGAATGAGTGCACGCAGTTCAGATTTGGCCAGGACCCCGATGCAACTCCATGGCTGACACCCACCTAGCTGAAGCTTAGAAGAACCGCAAAGCACACTGGCATGGCTCATCTTACCATTTTTACTTTCTCGAAAATAATTGGTTCCAGTTTCTTTTCGCAGGCTGCCTCCTTTTTCCACTTGTCGTCTTTTTCTCTCTGTGCGTACATAAAATTAAGTGGTGAGAAGGGAAGGAAACCAGCTGAAGGCTTCATTTCCCTCCCCAGGCAGGTTCGTTAGAAATCCCCGTGACAGGAGCAATGGGTTGCTGGTTCCCAAGCTCTTTAACTCAGACCTTTAACTCAGAAAGGGGTGCGTCCGGAAAGTAATGAGCATGAAGTCCCCACGCTCGAGAAGGACTCCAAGGGCCCTTGGGGTGGGGTGCCAGGCGTACGTTGGAACACCGATCAATTGCATTCCAGCCCTGCCAGGGTCGAGACATTCTCTTTCGTGACACCCTGGTCAGGTGCCTCGTATTAAGAATAATGCAAGCGAGTTTGGAACAGCGGCATGCGATAAAATCATGTGAAATTGGTAAAAGTGCATCAGAAACTTTGAAAATGGTGAGGGAAGCTTATGGAGAAGCTGTGCTGTCATCTGCACAAGTGTACTGATGGCACGAGTTGAGATCAGCTCAGCTTGGATCCTTCATCACAACAACACACCAAGTCAAGGGCTTTGGCTGTCAGAGTTTTTGGCTGAAAAGCACATCACGGTGCTTCCCCATCCACCGAACAGCCCTGACTTGGCTCCTTGTGACTTTTTCATCTTCCCAAAGATGAAGAATGGTGTGAAAGGACACCCATTTTGGCAGTGTGGATAACGTCCAAAGACGCAGGCTCTGAATGCCATCCCACTTGAAGACTTCCAGGAATGGTAAAATCACTGGGAGCATTGTGTACATTTACAAGGTGCATACTTTGAAGGAGACAATGTTCAATTGTAAAAAAATTTCAGTAACAAATTAAAAATACGATTCTCATTACTTTCTGGACACACCTCATAGACTCCCTGAGCATATGCTGTCCAACTCCCAGAGAACTGTGTGCATGGAGGCTACCACACCTGGCTACCTACCAAGTAAATGCAAACACTTCAGGCTATAGTTGGTTCCTTCACAGGCCCAGCATACTTGCCAAGAAAGCAGCCTCTGGCCAAGAGACAACCTCAGCTGAAATGCTGCTGCTGATGTGCCTTTGTGAGTGTGGGGATGGAATTCTAGTCCTTTCTGCTGCAGAAGGCCAATCCTGCAGGTGGAAGTGTTTCCCGAAGCCCAGTCCAGGCATGGCTTGTTCTATACTAGGGAATTAGTCTGAATGGCCGTGCCGTGATTTGGAGGAAGGCCTGCTGCTCGTGTGAGCCCAGCTTTTCAGCAGAGCTGGGAAAGCATCTTTATGCCTCAGACTGGAATTCTCCAGCCTGGTGCCCCCATATGTCAGCTATGCCCTCAGCAAGTGCCCCCAGTCATAAAAGAGGACTGGCCACAGATGGTGAGGCACTCCTGCAGTTGCAGTCCAAACAACTTGGAGGAAACCCAGGTGGGGAAGGCCGCCTGGAAGAGTTGCCACTTGTTAGAACTGATTTATTTATTTATTACATGTCTATACCGCAACCTATCGTCCAATTAAGAATGGCCAGCATGGCCTAGCTGGACACGACATGTTCATGAACAGCAAAAGTTTCAGACCAACCCGCAACAAATTGATGTCCAGGCTCCTGTCCATGTACTTCTTCTTTTCATATTTGTCTCTTATAAAGCCCTCCACTGCTCTTCACAAGAACAGGTTAAGGAGGAAGAAACCGCAGGTGTGAACAGCTTGTGTACGACGGCGGCCAACCGTGGCAGCAAGTCACAGCCCAAGCAGTAAATGGCCCACAGCCGCAAGGGCAAGCACAATATGGACCAGGATCTTGGACTGAGTCACTGCAGTGGAGTTGGCCAGGCAAATCCAAGGAAGGAGGTGACCGTGTCATTCTAATGTGGGCTGCAGTACTTATGCAGGCCCTGCCAAGAGCTGTGTGATGGCTTTGTCTCCACTCTAGCTAGCCAGGCTGTTAAGAACATGGAACTTGGGACTATGCCGGGGCTGGGAACATCTGGCTGTCCCGATGCCAGGCAGCAACTCCTATCAGCCATAGCCACAGCAGTCAATGGAGGAGGCTGGAGGAAACTGCCACCCAGCCACATCTCAAAGGCTTCATCTTTTCTGTCCCGGCCCATGCCACGGTCAGGCCCACCCAGAGTGCCAGGGCTGGCTAGCTCAGAGATAAGCCACTCCTGCTAGCATCATTTGTGCCGGACGTGCTAGTCAGTCCTGCATGCTACAGGCAAACAGAAAAGGCCTCCAAAAAGTAGAAAAAAGAGACAGTTCTGAGTCTGGGCGTAACAGTCTTTCATGTGGGTGGGGGGCAGGGGAGCTCGTTAGCTGGGCATGCGAGCTACTCCTCTTCAAAATGTGATATGCCAGCCTTACACGTTTGGCCTCCCTCCTGCTGTGTAGGGTCCAGGATGCCTGCTTTAAAGTCCTGCCCTGGCAGCAAATGAAGTGACACTGCTTGATGCAGGGAGGAGGCTGAGGTGAAAGTGTTGATGAGTGACTAGCACTAAATCACCACCACCACCACCAGAGATCCCCCTCTGTGGCTGGAACAGAGGCACAGAAATGAGTGAGTTCTTCTACTGGTGCACACTCCAAACGCCTGACTTACGATGGGATAACAGTGGCATCCAATGCACCCCACTGCACAGCATCCGACAGCAGCTGTCTGCTTTGTTTGCTGTCAGCAGCAATGCCTCCGCTCGTTTTATTTTCGAGGCCTCGTTTTCCAAATCAAAAAACCCTGGCACTGATTCCGGAGGGGCTGTGCTCTCCCCACTGATCTCTCTGAGGGCAGAAATGAGCAGGAAGCCCTCCCTGCAGTGAAGACTTAGCATCAGCATCAAACCTTCCCTGGTCCCTTGGGGAAGCAAGGCAGAGGAAGGATACTGGTCCATCTGAGGTCTCCTGAAGTTCTCTGGAAGGTAAGCTTCATAGAGGCGATTCGCTTTGCCATTTCCCATCTCCTGCATGCACTGGAATTGATGAAATGGGATCAGATCATGTATTTAGGTCATTTCTTGCCATCATTTCATTTTGGCCTGCTCAACCCCAGAACATAAGAGATTTTTAAAAAATATGTCTGGACTGGAAGAACAAAATAAGGCTTGCTCGGTGTGGAGGAGGAAGAAGAGGTGTTGGGAAAGAAATCTGCATCTCAAACACTGCAAAGAAATCCAGATAAATGCTTGAACACCCATATGCACAGTGGACGGGAGTGATGACTTAGCAATAAATGTGTGTCCTCGGTTTCTGGCAGATCAGCATAAAATTCATCATTTGTAACTACTAGCAGAAGCAATACCCTGCTGCTTCTGTCCTCCCAGCAAAGGACACGACATTTTACTTTTATAAAATGACAGATTTATTGTAACAATTCTCTCCCTCTGAAGTAAAGGTCTCATTATTCTAACAGTGGCTGCATCTTGCCCCAAAATATTACTCCTATCTTGTTCTCATGACTGCCTGTTCCAGATTCCTGCAGCTTGGCTCTGCAAGCTTTTCAACAGCCACACCAGCCTAGCTTCTATTAATCAAGACAAGCCACAGAGAACACTGACAGGAACACACTTAGCTTCAGCTGTCCCCAGATGGAGGCTCATTCCCCTCCAGTCAAGAATGAGCAACAGAAGCCCCACTGCATCCTGATGGAGCAGCACCAGTGGCTTCCTTCAGTACAGGCAATTTGCTTGGGAACAAAGCCCACCTTTTTTGCTTCTCGGGGATGTGCAAGCTGCCACACCTGGGTTCTGCAGCATGCATGCCCTGCTCTTCTGAACAAGCTCACTGATCTGGGAAATAGCAATGGGGGGGGGGGTACTAAGCAGAGAATGTTTCTAGAAGCCGCACATTCACCCCACATGATCTTACTCAGCTGCCTTGGCTTTTGCTGATGAGCCACCTGCATGGTTCTCCAGGCCTGCACCAGCAGAATAAGACTTGCAGGACCAAGGGAACACCGTCCCCAAGGAAAAAAGGTGCTGCACATTAACTGCGTGACAACAGTGAGAAGTAGGGACAGCCTTTATTTTTAATTTGGAAATCAGGTGGGATTCGCAGGCCAAGATAAAGGCTAGATCAATACAGGGGCTACAGTACTTCCGACAGTCCGAGTCTGCAGGTGGAAAAGGAAACCACACGGCTCGTTGTACAAGAGCACGTGAGGAGAAAGGTGAGCTGGAACCCTTCACTCCAGCACACACAACTTCTAAGCGCAGGAACTTGGGGTAGCCCAGAGGATTCTGCCAGACTTGACACCGCTTTACTTCATCTTCTGTTTAAGGCGCTCAAGACTCCCCATTTGATGCAGGTGGAAGAACAGGACTACAGAGAAGATGCAGGACTCCTTGCCCACCCTCACCCCCCGCCTCAGGAAAAACACCAGGAGAGGCTTTCGTCCAAGTGGCAGCCAAAGGACACCCCCTCCCGCAACTAACCTGGATCTGCTCTTGTGTCCACTGGTCCAGGTTGACCGATTTTACTCGGGAAATGTGCACCCCCAGATTTCTGTGTATTCCAGCACAGCGAATGCAGATAAACACACCGATATTCCATGACGCCCATCTTGGCCCTGTGGAAGTACAGAGGAAGTGGTCACGCACACACTTTGGGCGCCAGGGCAGCCACCTGGAAGGACCTCTGCCTTGAGTGGGCGTTTCTGAAGCATCCCCGTTTACAGTGCAGAGCAGCTTTGACACATGTATTGCCATGCTGGTAGACAGAGGATTGGGAAGCAATCTACCCATGCTTTGGCTCTTAAACAGGCACAAAACTGGAAGGGGCAGGGAAAGAACAGGGAAGCAGACAGCAAGAGGCAGTTCCTTTCTCTTTCTCTTCCTTCTACAGGCTTCGGCTGTGTCCACCAGCAGCCCTCCCTCCACACCACCTCTACTGACAAATCCATGATAAAGCCATGATGTTTAGAGTGGCTGTTTAGGAGAAACATTACTTTTTCAGTAAAGCGAAGACTAGAACATTTATCTGTGCTCGAAGAACTCTTGCAAATACGCACAATCGCCAGGTAAAAATATTTGTACCAACCAGATCTGGTTGCTCCCTTTTGCATTTAGGCTTCATCAACACATGCACACCTCTCCAGACTGCAGGTGGGGACTGCTGCCCCCACACAGCCAGAAGTCTTGCTCCAAGTCTGGTGTTTTGGGGGCAGAAGGAAAGAAAGAGGTCCCTTTCATTCATTGAAAAGCCAGCCACGACTCTTCCCCACGCAAGCCAGCAAGGAACAGCACTGCAGAGCAGCAGAAAAATTACTACCCGAGGCCACAAGGTGCCGTTCACTTTGCTCGCATGCCCTTGAAACAGAACGATCAGTTGCCTTGAATAGCGCCAGCAGTGCGAGATGGAATCTGCTTGCCACCTACGCTGCTCTGCACCGTCAGGCCCATAATGCCTTGGAAATCACAGGTCCAGTTGGAGAGCCAGTGTCGTCGAGTTTAGAGCAGCCTTCTCCAAGTTGCACAAAGAGCAGCCTGCCAAGAAGGCATAGCTAAATTCAAGGAGGCTGGTTAAGTGATCTAGGGTGATTGGCAAGGGGAGAAATCCCTCCCCCAATCCCAATAAAGGCAACTATCAGCACCCCCCCAGGTCTCCCCAGACTGCATGATTCTCCTCCATGAGTCACTTGTCCGACAGCCCCACTATGTCAAAAACCAAGGAGGTTTGAATAAGCAAGCTAAATAACACGAGCAGACCCAGCAGCTTCCACAAAGCGCTCGAACCTTAGTGCAAACTTCTGATGGTTCGCCAAGATTCACTCGCTGGCAGGGTCAGATTCACTGCAAAGGCTCCCATTCAGTGCCCAGACAGAATGATTTCCAGTTCCTGAAATGAGGCAGCCCCACCAACCTGCTCAGTCTGACCTGGCTTTTAATGGGGCATGCACACCTGCTACCTGGTGACAGCTCTGGCAGACACTCTGCAGGTACACTAGTTTTAGAGTTTGCCTCTGCCGTATGCACAACATGGGGCCTTCAGCAGACATGCTGTCAGCCTCACCTCACCCCACACCTGCTATGTGGGGGAGAATACTAACTGACCTACTTTGTAGGGTCCCCCTCAAGAACACAAGGTCATATTTGAAGTGCTCTGAAGAAACATATTTGGATTAATAAGTTTGTCTCCAGCACTTGTTGGATTTCTGCTTTTTGGAATGTTCTGAACACCCAAGCCTGCCTTTCAAGGAAACAGAATGTAAGTGCCCCAAGGCAAAAGCCTAAATCACTCCCTGCCCCATAAAATCTCACACCTGGTTTATCAGGAATCATTTAGGGTTAGACCTAAAGCCCATTATATTTAGCAGTTACACGGTTGAAAGGGATTAACAAGCCAGATATAGCGCTGATGGAATACTTCCGTGCCTGCCCATACGAGGAGGTTCACACGCTGCTTTAGTCTTCAGGTGTGAGCTGCAGGTGCTGGACCTTGATGGGAAGCACCACCCCATCATGCAGAGAGGTTCAGGCTGGAGAAGTTTTTCAGGCTGGCTGGCCACATTTGGCTTTCATTCCCACCTCCATTTTACAGAGCATGTGAACTCAGAACTCACACAGCACCCTGATTGTGTGTGTGACTCTTCCATTTCCTAACCCTGAGTGCTGATAGCAAGTCTGGGTGCTGGGCAGCAGGACCAAATCTAAATCACTGAAAGAACCTCAGCATGGATTCTGGCCCATGACCCTCTGGGCTCTGTTTTACAGACGTTCTTCTACCCACCCTGGTATCTCATTAAGGCCTCCATTTGAGACAAGGCTCGTGGGTGAAGAAAGCAGTGGCCAAATGATATATAGGGCCATTTCTTCTTATTCAAACAACAACAAATCCGAAAAGCACCTAGGAGGCAGCTGCAAGTTTCACTGGGGGAACAGGGCAGGGGGAGAGAAACACGTGGCTTGACACCTTTTCCTCCTGCTCCCCAAATCACCCCACAAGCTGTTTTCACCAAGATAGCTATGTGGGTGGCAAGCAACAGGTGATCCATCGCCGAATGAAAAATTCTGAAAGGTATGCATGTTGGGAGGAAACTCATTCTAAGCCAAACCGGAGAATACCAGCTGATTTGTCACAAGACTGAGGTGTGAATTTTGCCATTTAAATCTAATTTCATCCATGAAACTGCTAGGAGGGGAGCACGGCAAAGACCCTTAGCTCCTCATATCTCTGGTATGGACAACTGGACTGCTTTACAAGGCTGCTGCACACACAATGAAGATAATGGGAAAGGGTGTGAACATTTGCAGGGGGAAATATGGCAGAAATGCTAAATGTCTCAGCCCCGTGTGCTAAAGCATTCTCACCCCTCCATCAACAACTGATCCAACAGAAGCAGCAAGGAGGATCCCAAAGGTGAGAACAGCCTCCCGCACCATTTCCTGTATAAAGTGAAGCACAATTCACGCATGTCGACTTCAGTGGAGGGGACGGCCATATAAATAACACATCTGTGACTGGCAAAACACAAACAGCCACCTCCCAGCTCCACCACAGACACAATGCAAACTTTCACAAAAGCCGTAGCACCTGTACTGCAAGTGTTTCACAATGATGAGTAGCGCTAAAATGCAGGTACCAGGGACCCATCCATGGGCAGGGGAGAAACTGGGAAGGATTCATGGTACAATAGAAATTCTTTGTAGGTTCTAAAAATGCTGCCTGTTAGAATGCAGATGCAACAAAGCTAAGAGGCGGTAAAGCAAGGACCGCAGGACACGCACAGCCCCCTGATCAGAACCAAGGGCAGAAGAGTGGCTCAGGTGGGTAGAAATACACCAAGAATGAACCACAGAGCAGGTGCTGAGGGAGCCCCTGGGATCCGTCGCAGAACTAAGCCCACACAGCCTTTCACACAGAACGCCACTCCTGGTCAACCCTCTCCACCACACGATTTTTCAGCAATCTAAGGCTGCAGGGGTTGGGAGTCAGGGAGGGCGAGAGAAAACGGTTTTGCTGTTGCTCTTGTTAGACCCCTGGGAGTCAGAAATCCTTGGCATTCTCCTTTCTGCAGACTGCCCAGACTCTCCTAACAGATGCTGGTCTTCTTTCTGCTGCCCAGAAAAAGCCAACAGCAGACTTTAGTTATTGGCCACCATAAGCCAAGACTTTGGTGGGTCCTCCAGGGCCACTCCCTTGATTTGTAGCCATTTTTGCAGCTTCCCCCTCTGCACTCTTTTTTAGAGCATGGGCAATGAGATATTAAATATTAACATACGGCAAAAAAAGTCGTGTAATTGAGCAGTTGCACTATACTGCAACACCACCTGTGCTTGTATAATGCAACATATAGGAAGGCAGAAGGTAAAACCTCTAGAAAAAGTAACGTGTAGCTGACGCTTTTCCTGCCCTCCCACAAAGAGAAAAGCAGCAGCAGCAGCCTCTGCAAGCCCGGGCTACAGACCTCAGCTAGGGAAGGCCAAAGTAAAGCGTACTTTATTCGCTGGATCAGTCTCCAGAGATGCTCTCAAATGGCTTCTATTGCATGGGAACAAAACCATTACGGAAGATGGAATAACTTCACAACTTAGCACTAGGGGACTTCTATCTGGAAACACACTAGGACTTTCCAGCAACACCAAAGTAATGCTTATGGGGAAGTTCCCAGTGTTCTCAGAAGACTGCTTTTACCACAGCAAAAACCCTTTGGGTTTCACTGCTAAAGGAGAAGTAAATAAAGGTCAGCTCCTTTATGTGACGTTTCTGTGCTCTGCAGAGTCACAAGGGTCTAAAAACAAAACAAGAATTAGGAAGTTATTAACACACTTCTCTAAAAAGACAAGGGAGAAAGATTTTGAGAGTAAATTTCCGCTTCAAAACCTCTAACACCATCAGTAAGAAAGCTCTACAGTCAGAAATTTCAGTTCTGCTGCTCCCCAGTGTTAGAGACCACCCGCCACATGGGTAGTCTGACCTAGCTTTACAGCAAGGGGTGCTGCAGAGGGAAAGACAGCAGAGCTATTAACTGCACCAGAACAGCATTCTTACTGGGAGCGGAGAGGAACTAACTCTGAGCAACCCTGCCTCCAAAACGGCAGTTTCCCTCAACCTCAACCGCAAGTGATGGCACAGATGGGCATTTTGCACACCACCCTGAAATGGATGGTTAAGTAAACATCCTTTTGTTAAGTATATGCATTGAATCCTCCAAGATAAAGGGGGGGGGGAGCCCAGAGAGCTCTTAAGTATGTTTAAAGTTATCAGCTTTCATTATAATTTGTAAGGGACATTTTTAAAAAGCTCAGTGCTGGGCAGGAAATGTAAGCATTGCATTGGTTGCAGACTAGACAAAGCAGAAACGGACTCACACCACAGATGCTTAGGGGGCAGGTTAGGTACAGCTTCTTGATGCCAACAGGTCTGCTGAGGAAACACAGCAAGTGTGAAGAACCGTTTTTTTGAAGCATGTGCACTGGTGTGAGTTACTATCACAATGACTGCACCCACCCAATGTAACAAGCAACCCATGGGGTGGGGTGCGGGAGGAACCCACGGTGGTTTGTAAAATTAACCTAAGGCAGCCATGGGGATCGACCACTTAGTGTGGCTGTCAACCCCAAGGAAACATTAGCAGTCAGCAGAGAATAGGGCTGAGCAGTGGTGACACTGTCAGCGGCATCACGGCTAGTCCCATCCCCTGCCCCTGAAATCTTCGGGGCAAGAGCTGGGCCGAACGCCTGCAGCAACGTTGCCCAGTGACTGCTTCCCCGCTCACCCGAGGTCAACCCTCTCACACATAGGCAGAAGGGAGGAATCCGCTGGCAGGTGCTGCCTTGGGAAGGAGGAGGCAAGTGCCTGGGAGAAGGGCACTCTTGCGAAAGCTGGATTCTCCGGCCTGCTGCCTGCCACAGCACCCTGCTCCCGAGGAGGAGCAGGGTACAGAAGACTTGCCCCTTTTTGCCACAGCTGGAAAGAAAGGTGCTCAAGTAAGAGCAGAGAAGGGAGAACCCGGACTGGGCAGGGAGGCGCCATCTCCCATAAATCCCAGCCTAGTCCAAGCTCCTTTGCCTGCTCCTGCCTGAGCAGCAGAAGCAGGGAAGGGAGCCCTGGGCGAGGCAAGGACCTGCCGACAGAGGGGCCTTGTCACCCAGCCCAGGTTCCCCCTCCCCCCACTCCTGCTGGAGAAAAGTCTCTTGGAGAGAAAGCCAAAGGCAGAGGAGCGGGACTTGGCTGCTCCTTTCTGCCTTCCACCCAGTTCTCCGTCCCTGCCCTTGTGCCAGGAGTGGGCCAGGCACCCTGGCACAAGAGCTCACCCATCCTCCGCACTGCATGCCAGGGCATGAGTCCTGCCCGCCTGGCAGAGACTATTTGACAGCCACAACAAGCCAACGTCAGCTTGCAACAACCGCTGTCAGAAAGAGGGATCTTGTTCCTCCCTGCAGTCTCCTCGCAAGACCACCTGGAAGACTGAGGGAGGAGGACGCGGTGGGAGGCCCAGAGCAACCGCAGAGCACCTGACCACCTATCGTGCTCGTTATGGCAATTCAGGAACACCCATCCTCATAATGGACTGCTGGGATGTGTGAGTCTGTCCAGTCTGTACATGCCCTAACACGGAAGTAGGCAGAAAGGGCACCACCAGCTGTATTTCAGCAGGCATTTTGGATTTAGCGAACATTCTGACCATTTGCCACAATGACAGGGGCTTCTCAGAGGTGAAGCCCAAGGAACCATGTCAGTTTGACAGCTCAAAGACTAATACTGCAACACTCGAAAGATAAGTGGCCACTTGCAACAGCTCCATTTGATTTTTAAACAGGTGGCCTTTAGGCATAATCTGTAAGTGGCTAATGTATGGAGATTTGGGGTACCTTTCTAATTAATTATACATAACAGTATTATGTTCTGTTATATGCTAACATATAGAGATATATAATACATATGTAATTAGTTCTATGAATCGTTTCATTTAAAATTGTAATGTTTTAGTTGTGTTTCTTTTTTAACAGTGCAGTGGGGGGCTGTATCGCACAGTAAAAACTTAATAAAAACAAAACACAACAGACACCCCGAGACCTACTTTCTGCCTGGTTTTCAACACACTGGGCTTTAGCAGCAGGAGGCAGGTTATAATTCAGGGGCCTTTGGACTGAGGCTTTCACTAGCAACCTAATGATGGACATTCCCAATTCTTGATCAAGTCAACTCCCTACAACTTCTTTTGGAGAAATAACCAGCAGCTGCCATCCAAGCATTTCCAACCACACACTAGTACTAAGTGTTCCCAGAACATCTGCTCTATTCCCCATGATAGCCAGACACCTAAAGAGAACCTGCATATCAGCAGTATCTTCTTTCTGATGACCAGACATCGACATGCTACAGTCATCTTCATGACAGCCTTACTCAACCTGGTACCCTCCAGATGCTTTGGACCAGCTTTGGATCAGCTCCAACCAGCAAGTCCAAAGCATCTGGAGTTGTCATCCAAAACTTCAGGAGAAGATCTGGTTGGGGAAAGCTGTCCTAGAGAAATCCAGTGAGCTACTGACCCTGCCTCATCACCTGTTTCAGCCATGCCTCTTGCAGAACAATTTACAATGAGCAGGAGCTGCCACAAGTCTGTTGCAGCAAACAAGGAATCTGGTGGCACCCAAAAGCCAAAAAAAAACCGCACTGCTTTTTGTATGCTAGACTAAAGAACTATCAGATGCATCATCTCAGAGAGCTGAGAAGGTCAAACATGCTTTTTCTGAAGTGTTTTAGGTGCTGAGTAAAAAGCTTGTGTTTTACTTCTGCGCATGCATATTTAACTATAAATGCATGTCATACATTGAAAAGGCAAACCATTCGGATTTTCACTGGAGCATTGCAGAAAAACCCTACAACTCTGCAGTCTCAAAAGCCCAGAAGTATTAACTCAACCATGTTTTCTAGGGCAAGTAGCAAGGCAAAAAGCCCAGACTGCAGTCAGGCCTTCTACTGGGACAAGCTCCAAAGGCAGAGTGAGAAGTGCTAGTCATGCGGGCTGTGGAAACAGACCTCTTACAAAGATTCTACAAAGAGGGCTTTTTTGTTCTTTGCTGTGCAATCACCATTAGTTATAAGCTACCATAACTCTCATTAGCTGCAGTTTTGACTCTCTAAATGGGCAGTTGCTTGATTTTTCAGCTATGATGCCATATACTAGCACCCAACACCAAATATGGAAGATGTTCTCATTAATCCATTCAATAAGGTCAGCATATTTACAAGGCCTATAGTTTCTGCCAACTGTTCAGATGAAAGAAAGGGTGGCTCCTGGACTGCTGTGCATGGGCCATGGCTTTCAAAATGGCTCCAGAGCACCCTGAAGTTCTTCTAAGAGAAGCTGCCTTTGAACTGAGATGGGAAGCCTGTGGACTTCCAGACAGCTTGGCCTACAGCTTGTGTCATCCTTTACCACTAGCACTGTCAGTCAGATCTAGTTGTAGGCCAAAGCATCTGGAGGATTACAAGTTGTCCATCCCCATTTAAAGGGCTAATGCTTCTTTCTCTGCAGTGTGATATTCTTTGAGGGTGCACTTCCAGTTCAAAGGATGCAAAAATGAGGATCAACTGGGCAGGCCAGCCTGTGGTACACAAAATTACATGCCTTAAAATGTGTCCTCAAATCCCCTGTGTAGTCATTCTATGGCAGACAAATGGATTACGGAAAGTGACCAGTTTAGGTAATACATGTGAAATCAAATGGTGCGTACATTAGTGTACAGTCCTGTGCCCTCTCCACCTGGCACCCCATCCCCAAACTCAGAGGCCTCTTCCAAGATTCCTATGCCCTGCTGACCCCTCCAGTCCTCCAAGCTCTCAGGCTGAACAGCCCATCTAGAAAAAGTCTATCTAGCAACAGTAGGTCAGCTGTGGCTCAGGACAAATTGTTTCATCCCCAACCTGGTCTATTTTAGGGAAAGATCCTCTGGCCTAGTTTCCCTTACCTTTGTGGACTTGTGGTTTTTTTAACTCCCTCCCTCCTTCTTCAAATGGCATACATTCACCTTTTACCAAATGTCTCCTTATTTCTTGGTCATTTACAATTTAGTTGTGTTTCAGTGAAGATGATCTCTATAGAAGAGGACTGGATAGGGATTTATCTTCCTGGACAATGAGCCATGGTCAGAAAGACCCTCTCAGAATAACCTATTTCACGTTGTTGCTGTGAAGATAGGACTGGTAGAGACCCAGCTGTGCCCATCACCCTGTATCTACAATGAAAGGAAGCATGAAAGCAGAATCCATAACCTGAGCTTGTCCTTCAGCCCTAACCCATGATGGTAGCCATTCAAATTGATTTTACTGTCTTTCCTTGTCAAAGAAGAGCCTGTTCTCAGGTTACATGCTGCCCAAAGCCATATTTATGGAAACCCATCTTTGCTTTCATCAATATCCAGCCAGAGAAAGTCTCTGCTAAACTCCAGGCAGGCTCTGTTCCAAGAGCAAGCAGTATTCACACTTTAGACCAGCATGTGGGTTTTATGAAGGCGTTTTGACATCTCTCAAAAGCATTTCATAAAGCAGTCACTATAGCAACCAGCCACTGTATTCTTTTAAAATTTAAATGGAAAAGTTCAGTTTCCTACAGAAAGAAGCTGTCTGCCACACACACACATCACGAATGAAGAGGCTCCCCTTTCACAACCTGGCACAGGTGCCATGGCTAAGAGGCTCAGGAAAAAAGGCATGTGAAATGTCATTGTTCCTAAGCAGGCAACCACCATTTTGTAGATGCAAAGACCGACTGAAACATCAAATAGCTTGCAAGGGTATCAGAAAACATGGGGAATCCATGACTTCTCTCATGGCTGATAAAGAATTCCGTGTATGTTGGATGTTCTGCCCAGTCTAAAAAGCTGCTTTCATCACTGATATGGCACTGGCCTCAGCTTGCCAGTGTCGGAGATTTGGCTATGCACCTTATGCATGCTATGACCCATGAAAGGCAGGGCCCGTTACAGACATTTGCAAAGCCAAGATTAGCAGAGGAGCCTCCCACACCAAAAATATCTTTTGTCATCTTGCATGAAGTTTACACGAAGCTCAGGGACTAGACCTTACACCTAGTGTAGCCAGCTTTTGGCTCTGTCTAGATGCTTTGGTCTAGAACTCCCATCAGTCCTAGTCAACATAGCCAATGTTGAAGTATGATGTGAGACACACACCAAAGATGTGGTGGGCCACAATCTCTCTATTTATGTCTTGTAAGCCAAAATGTTTGGAGGGACTCCAGCGGTCCACTTCTGCCTTACACTCAGTTTGCAATCTCTATCTCTTCCAGGTTATTTCACCGTGAGCTTTCATACTCTGCTTTTCTTCTAAAGTAGACACCTCCCAGAGAGCCTCAGCTATTGGGTAGTATAAAAATGAAATGAATAAAATAAATAAATAAAGCAGCATTTATCAACAAGAAAAATCTAATTTGTTACAGCAAGAAAGAAATGTATATTCAGCAGGTGCCAAGCTGCCGTAAGAATTCTTATTATGAATCTAGAATTGCAGTTGGCGGAGGTTTGTATTCTAGGTAGTCCAGTTCTCTGTTTGGTTCAGGAAAAGCCAGAGTTAAAACTTCCCCAGCTGATGGCTTTTTTAAATCTCTGCACGAAGACCTCCAGTCAAGGTTTCAACTCTTGGTTGTCAAACATTGTCTTGACCAGATGTAAAGGCTGAGCAACACTCTCTGGAAATCAGTGGTTAATCCAAGCTCCTGAGATCACAGAAATGGATAATTTTTATAATGGTTTTAATTGTCTGATTGTGAGCTGCCTAGAGATGCTGTGGTACATAAATAAATTAATAAATAAATAAATCGACAATGATATTCCAGTCTTACTTACTTACTATATATTAATTAGCAACTATTGTAACTCTGCCTTGAGGACAGCATTTTATCTCCCTGGACATTGACCTGGTTCCCACATAATGACAGCCCATGGTTTATTTATCCACAGGTTATATTGGATAAATTTAACTATTTAAATAAACATGTTGTTTGTTGTTAACTATGGTTTGTTAAACTATGAACAACCAAGGATGCAAACCCAGTTTGTTGTTGGGTTATGAACCTGGGTTGTTTAAACAATTATTGTTACATATGAAACAGAATCAAGAATGGTAAAAAGAAACCCAGTTGCTTTACATGACAATACTACAGTGCTGTAAAAGTATGTGGGAAATAAAGATGGAACAGGCCAAAGGAGAGGGAAGCAAGCCAGGAATTTAGAAAATAAACCATGTTTTCTTCAATCATCTGCCAGGCAAATCCTAGGTAGGGCAACAAATCACATATAAGCATTTTAGGAAAACATGTCATTGTATGATGCATACAATAAATGAAAGAAAATGAAACGCTGATATCCACAGCAAAAACAAATACATCCAAAATAATATTTAAAACAGCCAACAGATCTCATTCTGAGAAGCCAGCACTTTGAAAGCCAGTGTGATGTAGCAATAAGATCTTACACCACAATGTAAGACCAGGGTTCTAGCCCCCACATGGCTTTGGACTAGCCACTACTTCTCAATATAACCAACTTCACAGCGTTATGAGGGTAAAATGGAGAGAAAAGGCATTAGGTAAGCCACTTTCGGTTCTTTGGAGGAGAAAAGGAGTGGGCTATAAAGCCCAGAACAAAGGAGGCCCTCTGCAGCACATACAGACAATGAGTGGCTTTCAGGGGGGATTGGAGAAATGCATGGGAGAGGACTATCTGTGGCCACTGATCCTGATGGCTAAATGCTACCTCTGGCATCAGAGGCCATACGTCTGTCTACACCAGTTGCTGGTGGTGAGGTGGTTCTCATGTTCTGCTTGAGGAGTCCTGTGGGCAGCTGGTGTGCCACTGAGGGAGCAGAATGCTGGCCTGGATGGACCTCTGCTCTGATTCAGCATGGCAGTTCTTACATTGATAGTGGGGGATGGCATTGGACATTAACAGAAGCCACTGAGGGTGACTGACCACAGGGCCGGGAAGCTATGCATGCCACAAATTGCACATCACAGCCCTTTTGTAAGGAAATTTACACATTTTGTGTCTTAGGTCATTGGCTTCACCTTGAAGCTCTAAGGACATCCTAAAGTTGTGAGGCCATGGGTATACATCAACTTTTCAAGAGCATGCAATACAGAGACACTATTAAAACCAAACCAAAACACAGTACAATCAAAAAGGTAAGATTCCAGCTGTGACACTCTAAGAGCAATTGTGCATAGAATTTCATCTTAATAAGCTAAGCACCTAGATGGAAATCCAGAAAACAATTTCAGCATGGAGGAAAGAGGCATCTGCCTTCCAACCATGCTTTTAGAACAAAGTCTGAGGTAAGAATGTACACAAACAAATATCATGCCTTTGTTCAGCTGCCTTGATTAGGTAGCCACGTATATTAAATGACTGTATCAGAAACACCAAGGATGGGACTGGCAATCTATCAGGCACCTAGAAATCTGAAGCTGGCACCCAGGAGTTCTGAAATATTTATTTAGGTCTCTGCAGGGTCAGAGCCGTGATGCTTGGTGCCAACTTGAAGCAAGGAAAAATGTCTGTGCCCCAGAATGTAAAATATTCTTGAAGGCTTGCTCATGGGAAGTATTCAGTATTTAAAGATATGAGTAAATGCCGTGTCAAATACCAACAACTCTAAGCCATCCCAACGGTACTGTCTTTGCATCTACTTGTCAGTGAGCTACTTGTAGGTTTGTTTTCGGAGAGGGACTCGAGGAGACGTTGCCACAACACGCTGGGGCAAGGAAGAGGCAAGGGAGGGTAGAACAAACAAACTGAAGGAGGAGTTATGGGGGCAACCTTATGCTGATGAGCAGACACCGCAGAAGTTGCAATGATCCGCTGGCGAGGGCTTCATTTTGGGAAGAACCTGCAGCTCTTGTCACAAGTGGTTCTGGATCCAAAGACACCTGTGGGAAAGAGGGGGTGTGGATCTGGAAGCAGAGAGGAAGAGTTTGGGAAAGGTGAAGAATCAGATAAGTACGTCTGCACAGTGCGATCAGTTTAGTGCTAAAGATTCCGAGACGAGAGAGAGTTAGACATGCTTAAGAACACTCCTGTTAGTTTGGCAAACCATTAACCACCTGAAATGAAAATAGTAAGGCCCTTAAGCAACCTCTCTAAAGGTAATCTCCTTCTTGGTATATCAGTCACTTGAGGCGACCACTGGGAACCAAGTCTATTCATTTCATTTTTTTTTATTTCCATGTGAGCAATTTGAACCAGCTACTCTGAGAAATGTTGGCTGCTTCAGAGGAAATCACAATCCACTTTCCATCCATATGAAATACCCCAAAGAAACTTGGCAGTCAGAAGAGCAGAATGCTGATAGGCCCAATGAACAAAGAGGAGGTGGTTAGGGAAAAGACAATTATAAATGGGGAAGATGGAGGAGGCCAAATGTTTCGTAGGGCAACCCAGCTGAGTTATGACAGCCACAGCCAAGCAAAGGTACAGCAAACCTAACTGAACACACACTGGAGACAGAGTAGACCTAACTATGACTGATAAAAAGGGACTTCTAACTAATAGTTAGCCCTGAGGGTGCTTTAATATTAAGTGCAAAGTGCGTACCACCTTGCTTAGAAGGAAATGGAACTGTGTCCAGGCAACCCACATTCTGCAAACTGAATAATTATGCAAATCAGGCTAATTTGCATTATTTGCCTTGCTCCTGTTTGTCAGGAGGAAAGTCACTGAAGCCTAGCTGCCAACCACTGGAAGGTTCAATTTATCTGCCACTCTCTCTTCTGAGACTTCACCAGCATTGCTGGTATGCTTTCTAGCCTACTCAGCCACAGGGCTACAAGTGCATCAACCCACCCCAGTCCCTGCTAAATTCAGGCAGTCATAGAAAACTGAACTGTGCTTCCAATGCCAGTGCTTACTCTAAGCTATTGCCAAAACTTTGTACATGGCCAGCTCCGCAATTTAAGCAATTTAACTTTTTCTTATTACAGTGCCAAACCTTTGCGAATAGTGGCCATACGAAATAATTTTTCCATCCCTGATGAAATGAAATCATTTCAACATATATCTATTTCTTCTTAAGCTTCCTGACTCAGCTTTAGCATCATGAGCATGGAACAAAGGGCAATTTCATCATTTTGCTATGTAGTCACAGGATGTTAACACAACAGGATATTCTGAGGAAGACAAGCTATGCAACACGAGGGAAGCAGCCTGGATTGAAAAACTGGGAGCTCTGCTGATAGTGTGAGAAAACTAAAGAGGCTTTGCCCTTACTTCCTCTATTGCCTTCATCCCTCCAGCTCAAACAGTTGCTGTTAACTGGAACAACCTGCCCATGGACCTATATCTTTTATAGCGGTACTGTTTCAAGTTTCAGCCAGATTAAACACACGGTTGTGGGCTGTATGGGGACTGTCACTTCCTTCGAACACCCTACAACTACAGCATTCCAGAAGGCACAGCATGGAGCCCTGTTTCAGTCACATATTTCAACAACAGACCTGGAAATAAGTCCTATTGCAAACACTGGACTGGACTAGAGATCAGCACTTGGTTCTTTAATTTTAGAACAGGGCTTGCTTCTAAATAAGCATGTTTACCATCCAACCAACTCTCATTTCTGCCTTCCATGTAGACAGTTATTCCTCATAGATAAAGTCTGTTCATAACTGGAATATATAGCATGGCACACAAGATTTTAAATAAAAGGTGAAGCACCGCAGTCATATTAGCCTCAGGTAAACCCTCTGCAGACCTGCAGGCGGGGGGTGGGGGTGGGGGGGCAGGCGGTCATGCAATTAGAGAAACCCAAAACTTAAACTCCCTGCAATCAGGATTCAGTCACGTTATGCACCAATTAATGTTTGCTGCTGTATGTAAACATCCATCCATTTGACAGGTCTCCTTCACTTTGCAATCTCAACTCTACAAAACACACCTTAAGTTCCCCAAAGCAGTATTTGACTATTGAACTGCAGGTTCAAAAAATTACCCTGGCCAACCTCCCAAATGTGCTTCCCAAACCTGCATGAGGTGCTAGGTTTCAAGTCATATCTGCTTTGAAATGACAAAAGCATGTCAACGCTTACACGTGCCAGCCATTCTTCAAGGGTACAGGAAGCCAGCTCTCCCAAATCTGCAGCAGAGTTACCATAGCATAAGACAGGACCTGGAAATATGGCCCTCAAAGACCCAGGCCCAGCGAGGATATCACTAACCAATCTCTCAACCATGCTGAGGATCTTTTCTGCACTCCAGAATGAATTTCTCTCAGCCTTCACCAGGGCTGCAAACTGTATCTGCACCAAATGTAAGCATGGATAACCTTAGCTGGGATTCCCATCTCAGTCAGGATCAGAACAGTTTTGCAAACTGCAGAAAGGAAAAACTAGTTAGAATTTAATCAAGATTAGGGTTGCTGCAGGTCTAACCCACGGCTATGAAGGTAAGGGAACATGGAGAACATGTGCCTCCAAAAAAAAAAAAGGGCACAAGATACTGTGGCCTGCCCCAGATCTTGCAGTGGAGGGAAATGGGATGCCCTCCAGATGTTTGGGGCTACAACTCTGAGCATTCCTAATCATTGACTGTGCTTATGGGATGCAAAGCACTTAGTGAACTCTAAGTTGGGGAAGGCTGAGATATGCTTTTGGTCTGACCCAGCAATTTGTTCTCATATTTTTAACCCCACATTCTCCAGCCAGGAGCAGGCAACTCTCTTTTTCTGTGCCAACCTGCTACCCCAATCTTATCAAGAGGTTCCAAATTGCAGCTTAAAATTCCAAGTCTAAGCAGCAGGCAAGATTTTCAAAGAGAGGCAGAGCTATCCTGTATTTTCACAGGCATGCCATATTACTATATATATTTTAAGGAAGAACCTCTAGCAATAAGAATGCAGAAGCGCCCTCGGTAGAGCAGCCCAAAGGTCTAATGCAGGCCAAGTAGATACATATGGAAAAATTAAACTGAAGCAGAATCCCAGCAAGATGGCAGCACTGTGAGTGAAGTATTCCCAGATCAGGGAACTGTGGGGAATCACCAGCTCCGGATGGAGTGCACTTACCCTGAAGGGGCAGGTTGGCAGTTTGCAGGTGCTCCTGGATTCATCACACTCGTTGGAGGACTGAGTGATCTTGTGCTGTCAACTGCACTGGTTCCTGGACAGACATGGTCTGGCCAATGTAATCCATGTATTAGCAGCTTCAAGATTAGGTAATTCTAGTGGGGCTGCCCATAAGGATGGTGCAGAAGTTGGCGCTCATGCTGCTGCTCAGCTGACAAGGGTGTCTAACCATGCATATATTATACCTGTGCAAGAGGATCTAGCTGCCAGAAAGCCTGCTTCTGAGCCAGGCTAGTATTCGCCTACAAGGCTCCATTCATCTCTAGACAAGACTAGCTCAAGAAGATTTCCCCCTCTAACAATATCTAGGCTACTGCTGCTTTCAGGAGGGGGCTGTCCTTAGCACCACAGCTCAGGGAATCATGTTTGGCAGTGATACAGAGCAGCCCTTTCTGCACTAACAGCCATCCTGAGGAACATTTTCCCTCTGAGATGCTGTTGTGTTTACCTATCTGTTTACTTTAGCTTTCCCCAGAGCTGGGAGCTATCTTTGAACATCCTCATGATAGCACTCCATGTGTGGACTGTGTTAGCTTTTGTTCTTTTGTAAACTGCTTTGGGATGCATTTCAAATGTGGAACTGAAGTGACCACAAAATGTTGCACAACCAAACACAGGAATAGGGGAGGGAAACAAAACATACAGTTAGAGTAATGAGCTACCACACACTTGAAAAGAAAGGGAATTGCCAGCCCTGCCCACTCACTTTCCCAAATAAGGGTTTAACTGACCTAGCCTTAGGCAGGAATTCTTCCTGGACCCCAGTACAGCATGCATGCAGGTAGCAGGAAAGCCCCATCCACAAAAGGGGAGTTTAAATCAGGCAGATTGCCATGCACATCCGCAGCCTCTGCACACAGTGATCCGGCCCAGAGTCAGCTCAATGTCAAAACTTGGCTCAGGGGACCGCTCCACTGAAGCAAACGCCTTCCTCCCCCCACCCTCCCCCAAGGAGAGCTCAGCCACTCTCGGATTTGTAAAAGCTGCCTCTTTTCTGGTCCCTTCCCTAAGAGCTCTCCGCCCTTCTGTTACGGGAGACCAGCACTCTCTTCTCCAGCCTGCGGTCCAGCAAGCTGGATGATAATTTGCCCGTAAGGTTTATAGCACAGCCACTTGCAGCTCAATGAGCTAAATGCAATGTCTTCCCACACAGAGAAATTTCAAGTTTCTCTAACATATCTATTATGTCTCTGCCCCAAAGGTTTTCTGTTTTTATGCAAAGCGCACCTGAAGAGATATCCTTGAATGATGTAAAGGATTCTGGAGAGTATCTGAGGTCACCCACATAGTCCACGTGACGGATTGGCTAAGCCTGTTTGACCTCGACCGTTTGGCCTCAACTGTAACTTTACAAAAACAAACAAAACTGGGGACAGTTTTGGACACAACCCAGTATAAGGAAGAAGTGTCCACCGTTACTGCCTTGAGGATTTATAGGAGTTGATAAGCAAAGGAATCCACAACCCCAGCAGTCCTAATCCCACCGGCCCATCACATTATCAACCTCAACACTCTCCCCTTACACCAAACCTGCTCCCTACCCTGCACTGACTTCCGCCCCTTTAAGCTTTTTGTCCCTACTTCTCTTTTTTATTTTATTTATTTTATTAACAGATTTATAGGCCGCCCCTTGCCACAAGCCTCGGGTGGCTCACAACCTCTTTTTGTTCTTTGCATTTCAACATTGGCATATTATTCACAACTGCACATTCTTTGGGATAGTGGTTTGGATTTTAACTGTTGATTGCATGACTCACTTCTCATTTTAATTGCATAATTCAATTTTATATTACTCATACCATCAACACCAGCTCGTTCCTTTACAGGCTACTCAAAAATTAACAATGACATTAATGTTGTTATGAAGAAGAGACTGCATGGAGTTTTAGAGAGGGATACTAGCCAACAAGAGCAGAAATGACAGTCTGGGTTTCTCAGGGAACTGCCAGTGAAATTGCACCCAGCTCTCAGCCATGGGGAGGTTAGGCGAAAGCCAGCAGGAGTCTGCAGCTTCAAGCAAACAGGAAGGCAGATGAAGTAAAGAGGTTCAGAAATGGACACCCTTTTCAAAGGCAAGGAAATACACAGGGCTTTGCTGCAGGCAAGCCATTGAGAAACCTAGATAAAGCTTTCAATCATGTGCATTTCTGTAGATTATCTTGCTTGTGAACTCCTTTTCACAAACTTTTCCAGCCCTGCATCCTCCAGCCATGAAATTTTAGGAGTCACAGCATGCATGTTCTGTGGGCTGCATAGGTATGTGTGCCAGTCCATCTCTGCTCACACCTGGAGGGCACTGGATTGGCAATGGCAGTCTCACTCTCACACTGGAACTCTTACAGACATCACAAAAACGTTCACTGGAACAGCACCCACATCCCGTCTAGTCCGGGCCAGCACTGCCTCCAGGAATGGACAGCCACAGTCCCCCTGGGAAGCTCACAGGAAGAGCAAAGTGCTCTCCCCAAGTGCCACCAATATTCAAAGATGTACTGCCTCTGCATCCAGGTACCTTTCTTAAAGCCGTTGCAACGGCCAAGTGAGAGGCCGTTGCCACTTCTCACAGTAATACATTCTGTGATTTAAGCACATGCTTGGTGAAGGAATCGTTTTGCCAACCTTCTTGAGCCTCACTGAGAGACCCCACCCCCCGACACACACAGAGACAGACTGTGTGCATTCTCCATTTGCTCGATGTGATTGCCCATACTGCTATTATGTCCCAAACCACCAGCTGTACCAAGCATTTTCATCAGCAGGTACTCTGGGGGCTCTGATCATTTTAGTTTCCCTGAAACTCACATCTCTATACAACCTTGTGTTCCACACTAATCTAGAACAACTACACCACCACCTTCCTACACAATTCAGAATCGGGGCCAACCTTTATACTTTGCCAGGATTTATGTACTGTGATATCAGAAGCTGCCCCCTTTTAGAACAGGGTACTTAAGAAGCTCTGTGAAGGACTGCTGCTAAAGAACAGAAGGTAGGTATCAAGATGCTTAACACAGCAGACTACTCAAAGCTCACAGATCTTGAAAGAGCTTCACTGGTTTCCAGCCACAATCGCTGATTCTGCAGGTTGGCATAAGCACCATGGGCAAGCCCTCCAGTCTACCTGCAGTGACTTTTGCCCCTCCCTCTGGAAGGAGGGACCTGACCTGTGGCTTCAACCACCACAGACCAAGATATTCCCATGTATCAGCACTGTAACAACCCTTTTAATTTTAATTTTAAGCCATTTGGAGAGCCAATCTTGGCTGAAAAGCAGGGAGCAACAAACAAACATAGTTTTACAGTGATGGTTCGAGTTTAAAACCATAAATTGCCTGATCAAGGCAGACACTGGTTGTTGCTAGTTTTTGCTCTAGGCTAGCAAATGGCCATCCTAGCTATGTGTGTGTAGCCAGGTCATTAAGGGTACAATCCAATGCATGCTTAATCAGGAAAAAAAGGCAAAGGGTTTTGAGGGCCAACAGCTTTTCTGGGCTTACTTGCAATACTGCTTGACCTTCCCCAGATGAGTGTCCACCAGACTGGTTAAAAATGCATCTCAAATTGATTACAAAGATTTTAAGCTTTAAAGCAGACTTAAGAACACATAATGCTTTAATACAGTGTTATATTAATTAAAAGAATGTGGTAACACAATGCCCGAGTAGGCTCAATCACCATTTCTCAGGTTACTCACATCAAGCAAGAACTGCCTCTGAGCAACCACAAAAGAATGACAAAAGAATGGTAAGAACTTTGCTCTTGTGTTTCCTTTTAGGTCTAAAGGGCCACAGTAGGGATGGAGAGGGGGTGTGCTTGCAGACATGTTCCATGAGCTTATATTTACAGCTGCAGCAAAGTAAGTATGCCAGACCATCTCTGCTTACCTGCAGCACTGAAAACACATATTAAGGAAATTTATCCCCCTCCACAGCTACCCCCCACACTCAGGTTGAAGAAAGGTAGCTGTTTGAAGGAATAAACACCAACCTTTACCCCCTGTGACCATGCAACAATTATTTGTTTTGGCCACAGCCTAGGGGTATTGAAGGTGATATGCACATAGAGTAAAAGGGCCAGATGCAAATCAAAAACTCAAAAACTGAGATTAGAAGCTTCACACACCAGGAGTGTCTGATGTCTGGACTTCCAAAATACATCAGTCCTTCTGCTAGAATCAGAGACAGCTCTGCATAAATTAAATTATTGCTTGTCTAAAATCACACATAGCCTTATGGAAGAACTACTAGTCTTTTCAGAATTTTGTACAACATTGGAATATGCTTCTAGACTGATAGGCTCCTGAGAATCTTCAATTCAAGAAAGCAACTAAAAGGCCACCAAGTCCTGCCTTACAGGTAGCTAATTTCACCACAGACCAGAAAGCTTCAACAATGATGCCCTGCATAGTTTAAAAAACCCTCATTTTTTTTCCCGATTTATATCCTGCCTTTTTCGTACAAAGGGCTCAAGGCAGCTTACATCATTCCCCTCCTCTATCTTATCCCCACAACAACAACCCTGTGAGGTAAGTTGGGCTGAGAGTCTGTGACTGGCTCAAAGTCACCCAGTTGGCTCCATGACTGAGCGGGGACTCGAACCTGGATTGCCTGAGTCCCAGTCCCATGCTCTTAACAACTATGTCACTTTTTTTCAAACTAATTTGATGAGAACTGAACTCCAGATCTGCCAATCAGCCAGACCATGAGCAACATCCTTCCAGTGAGTCTTCCAAAAGGAGTTCGGGGGATAGTTTGAGTCACTTTTCTGGGGTACTTTTTATATAGATCTTGGAAACCACAAGTATTTGGGAGGAGGGGGAAGGGGGAGACAAAGGATGCTTAATCAATATGCTCATTTGTGACCCTTCTGGATTTGAAGTTTTCTCTGCAACCATGAGAGCTAGAAACATGCTAGATGTAAAGAACAAAAACACTCAAGGCTTTTAGCAAGAACTTGGAAAGACAGAAGCTCCAAATGGCACTTTGCCTATGGTGGCTATTTTTGCAAGGTTTGAACTCTCAAGTTCACCTTTCCCATCTCTTTTCTGACCCTTCCCTGCCATAACTGCCCTGATCAGCATGCAAACAGAATTCATTCTCAACCTGCCCTTTCTAGCTACAGTCTGTGTTGTCAATCTGCCCAGTCAATGCTGTTATGCAACAAACTGCATACAGCACCCCCTTAATTCTGGTCAGGTTAATTCTTCCTTCCCCACAAAAATGCAAAGCCAGCAGCATCCCTCTCCCCATTTATCCACTATGAGGGAGTGTTTTTGCAACCTGTTTGCTTTTCATCCCTTGCAGATCTTTAAGGAACAAGCATTTCCGACAAAGGGCACTGCAGGACCTGCGAGGGCATCCTGTTAGCACACAATCAATAAAGGCAATCTGAAATGCAGAGCATTTGCTGCTTGAAGCAACATGACTGTTTTAGTGATAGCGATAGTAATAATAATACTTAAGGGTGCACGCTTATATAACCAGTTGCCACAAGCAAGCAAGCACCAGCTACAAGGACAGAAGCATCCCTCAAGCAACCGTGACAAAACCCTCTCATGCTGAGTTCCTTTCCGCCGCCCTGTCTCCTTCTGCAGGACAACTAAGCTCAGGGCATTCTGCTTCCCTCCCGAACCCGCACTGCACTCCCAGGTACTGCATGTTACCTTTCGCTAGGCAGTCGGCACAGTACTTGTTCTCCTCTTCTAGCAGCAGGTTGGCAAGGACAGCCTGGTACCTGTCCACATCCCGGACCGATTTGCCCGTCATTGCAGAGGAGATGGCTCCGCAGGAGTGCGAAACGGGTCGCTTCCTCTTTGGGGTGGCGATGCCCTCGCCTTCCTTAGCTCCCTACGGCAGGCCTCTCCGGGCTCGTACCCTGCGGATGAGGAGCGCTTCCCACGCGAAGTTCAGCTCGCGGTCCTCAACATACCCAAGCCCCGGCCCGGGCAGAGAAGCACCTCTTCGCTCCCGCAGCCTCCCTCTCCCCCTCCTCCTCCTCCTCGCCAAGCGGCCTCCCGCCAACCCCCCACCTCGATTGTCACACCGTTCGTGCCACCTCCACAGAGCTTCCCACCGAAGTCATGCCCCGGAAACACACGCACAACCCGCACGCCTCGGAAGCACCTCGCCGCCGCGCCCTCCGGCGACAGCACTGCCCGCGCGGGCCCCGCTAGCTCAGAAGGCCCCTCCCGCGCCCGCAGGCGGCCATGGGCCCCTCCTCGAGCAACCGTCCCCGAGCGCCCAGGGGCGCGCCCTCCGGCGAAGCAGCCCGCGGGCGACCGCGGCCCACCGGGAGAGGGGCTTCACTTCCCCGAACTAGCCCAGGCTGCGCAGCACGGCCCGCCGCTCCCCGAGGCCCCCTCACGGGCGTGCGCTTTCCTCTCAGGAGCTCGGACGCCCCCGGCGCCTCCACGTCAGGCGCGCCCGCCACACCGGGGGGCCTCCGGAGGGCCCGGCACTAACGCGCTCCCCGAGCGCCACTCACGCGGCCGCGGGCCCCAAGGTACGACGCCCCCCGGCCCTCTCCCTTAGTCCGGGCCTCTCCAGGAGGGCGAGGAGCGCAGCGGCAGGAAGACCCCCGCGCGGGCGCCCGAGGCGGTGCGAAGGCGGGGCCGGCGGGGCAGCGAGGAGGGCGTGCGTGCGTGCGCGCGCGCCGCCGCCACTGGCGTCTCCAGGCAGCGGCGGGCTGCCGAGGCGCGCGCGCGCACAATAGTTCCGGCTCCTGGAGCGGAGGCGGACTGGGGGGGGGCTGCCCACGAAGCCACGCCCCCTCGTTTTCATTGGTTTCGGGCGCGCGCAGCGTTCTTTCCGCTGCGGCCCACCCCCCCTTCGTAGATTGGGTCGCTTTAAGACTAGAGCAGGAATCCGTGGTTTGGAAGGAGGAGTAGGAGACAGAGGAGGAGGGGTCTGGAGGGGAAATCGCACCGTGAGATTAGCCAATCAGAGAGGGGGAAGAGGAGCGTGGGTGGGGCGAAGTCGATAGGGGGTGCGCGAGGCATGAATGAATGAGCGGAGGAGTGAATGAAGGGCAATGGAATGATGAATTGGGAGTGGGCGGAGATGAAAACAGTGGGAAAGAATTCCAGAAACACTCAAAGGTCCCCTCCCCCAAAATAGGCAGGCTTTTGAAATCTACCGATCTCCTCGCCAGGGAAAACGTTACACGAAGCTACTTTGGCAGGAGGACGTGGGTCTTGAATTATAATTCTTTGGCTAAGTTGACACATAGCAACTTTTTGAAAAAAGGTAGTTGCAGCCCCCGTTTTTTATTTTCCCTCCCTGCTTGGGCTGGTCACATGCCGCTTAGTTGGTTAACTCATGCCATTGATGTCCAAACACATCTGGGGTGAATAGTCAGTCACCTGAAAATCACGGCTTGTTCTTGGTTTGTTGAATGGCTTGTAAACCACCCTGGGAGGGCTTCAGGGTCATGACAACCCCGCAAGGGTGATTGAGTTGCATAAGTGGCTCAAAACCAGCAGGCACTAGGCAGGGGAAAACATAGAAACAGCGCGAGTCAGAAGGAGCCTCCCAGGCCATCTAGTCTGACCCCCGGCTCCAGCCAGCTCCACTCACGACATGCCCACCATGTGGACGTCCAGACTATCCTTGAACACCTGCACCAATGGGGCCTCAACGACCTCTCGCGGAAGCCCATTCCACGCCCTCGGGGTCCTGTCAGGAAGAGCTTCCTGGCATCCAAATTGAACCTTGGCTCCCTGAACTTTGCTCCGTTGGAGTGCGTCCTGCCTTCCTTTGCAGAGGAGAACAGGTCTCTGCCCACCTCTGTGTGACACCCCCTCACATACCTGTATGTCGCCAACAGATCTCCTCTGAGTCTCCTCTTCTCCAGGCTGAAGAGACCCAGTTCCCTCAGTCTTGCCTCATACGGCATCCCCTGCAAATTGGCCACTAACTTAGTGGCCCTATGCTGCACTGACTCTAACCTGGCTATATCCTTTCTGTAATGAGGGGCCCAAAACTGAACACAATGCTCCAGTTGCGGGCGCACCAGAGTCGTGTAAAGTGGTAGTAATACCTCTCTCGACCTAGAAGCCACACTTCTGGCTATGCTACCAAGGGTGGCGTTCGCCCTCTTGACCTCCGCATCACGCTGCTGACTCATGTTTAGCCTGCAGTCAACCAGTACCCCGAGGCCCCTTTCACAAGTGCTGCTCTCCAGCCACTTGTCCCCTAACTTGTACTTATGACAGCTATTCTTATGCCCCAAGTGCAAGACCTTGCACTTATCCACATTGAACGCCATCCTGTTGTCTCCTGCCCACTTCCATAGTCTGTCCAGATCCTTTTGGATCTGGAGTACCTACTCCTCAGTTGTGGCCACTGCTCCAGTTTTAGTGTCATCTGTGAATTTGATCAACAGACTGTTCACCCCTTCTTCCATGTCGTTAATGAAAAGATGAAACAGGATCGGCCCCAGGACAGAGCCCTGGGGGACCCCGCTTGTCACTGGCTGCCATCCCGACGATTCCTTCTGCTTTTGGTCAGTCAACCATGCCCTAATCCACCGGACAGTGCTTTGGTGTATCCCAAAACTCCTCTGGGAGTTTTGTCTGTCCTGGGGCTGACACCCTCAGGGTTGTCATTGTGAGGGTTACCTAGAGTTTCGTTAGCCACCTTAGGCAGCCAATAAATGCAATCCAGTTGCACCACCAACAATGTTGGTCTTAACCACAATGTTGAGAATCAGTTCAAGGTGTGTGGTCAGTGCCCTCTCTTGGCAAGAGAGGCTGGGATCAAAATTTCTAAACGAAAAGTGATTTCTGTCCCCTCTGTAGGAGTGCTACTTTTTCTGCAGATCAGGACAGTCTCTGAAGCATCGTATTTCGCCCTAAGCTGGCCCGCAACCCAGTGCAGACTGGGCACAGTCCTACGCCCCCCGAACCTCTGAGTGCGGATGGAGTTCCTCCTCGTCTTGAACGCGCTGCCTCAGCCCGGTGCTGCCCACAGCCAACCTCCCCGTTCCCTGGTCTCTCTTCCGCAAGCCAAGCTGGGGGGGGGGGGGAGCGGGTAATGGGGAGCTCACGGACGGGCCCTGCCAGGGCGGCGCGGGGCTGCGGGGAGCCGGCCTGCCCGCTCGGCGAGGCACCGGCCGAGCTCGGCGGAACCGCAGCTGTCCTCTGCTCCCTCGCCCCCCGCCGGCAGCCCCGGATCGGCGCCACTGCAACGGGCGTCTGCCGGCCCGTCGAGCGGGCCCGAAGCGGAGCTGGAGCCGCTGCTGCGCCTGCCCCATGCGCGGGTCTCCGGCGCGGCCCGGCCTGGCTGGAGCCGCCGCACCGGCGAGCAGCCCCAGGCCGGGGCCCTCGGGGGCCGCTCCGCCCAGGCGGCGCCCTCGTCTCGGGAAGCTCCGGCGGGCCGTTCCGCGAGAGGATCGGCCGGGCGGTTCCCCGGCTGCCGCGCTGCCCCGCCCCGCCCCGGCTGCGCTGCCCGCGGCCCCTGCGCTCCCGAGGGGCGCCCCCCCGCTGGGCGGAGGCCCGGAGGCGGCGCAGCGGCTGCTCTCGCCCGCCCCCTGGAGGCCACGGGGAGAGCCGCTTTTCGTGGCTCGGCTCGGCTCGGCTCGCTCGCGCGCGCGGCACTGGGGGGCCAGCCCAGCCCCGGCCCGCCCGCCCGACCGCCCCTCGGGTTCCGTGCAAGGCGTGCTGGGCCACCGGGGCTCTGCGGAAGCCTTGCTCGCGACCCTTCCGTCTGGGGGCGCCCGCAGAAATGCGCGGTGCGCGCACGGGCCGGCTTGCCCTGCAACCCGCGGGAGCGGCGCTTGCTTTTTTGCTTTTATTCGCTGAGATTCTTCCGCTGTGGCGGAATCGTCGGCCGGTCGTTGAGGTGCTGGCGAGGAGGATGCTGGCGCTTGGGAGAGTCACGTGGGCAAAGGAAAGGCCCCTGCCCCGAGGGGTTTGTTGTGGTCCAGATGTGCCATCAAGCCATCTCCAGCTTAGGGTGACCCTCAAAGCACCCCCGGAATGCCTTGTCCATGGCAGCCCTGATCGGCCCTTCCGAATTCACGGCCTGGGGGGTTTACACGGGAAATACTGATAGTGGAGAAGATCACCGAGCAGGGAGGGAGGACAACATGCCCACCCAGCCTAAAGAAGGTGCTGGAAGGCAGCCCTTCGCTTTGCAGCACAGCACCATTTTAGGGCCTTTTGCTGGGGGCACAGAGCAGCATGACCGCAGGATCTCCTGCTAAAAAAAACCATGGGGCCCCCTGTCGAACACCCACTTTTAAAAGGAACTGAGATGGAAGGAAGCGATTTTGGACATGTGGGAAAAGGGGGAGAGTATCTAAGGCTACACTTCCATGCATGTTTGGACAAGAAAGAAAGACTGGCAGACAGTTCTGCGACTCCTAGCATAACCCAGCCAGCATCACATGCTGGAAATTACGAGATTTCTGTTAAAAATGTATAACGTTGGGCCCTTAAGCATGCACTTTTCAATAGTTCAAAACCACTCATTTTAGCATCTGTGATTTTTGAAAATGTGTCTGTGACTGGTGTCTGTTGATTCTGAAAGGGGAAAATATTCTTTAAAGACTACCTAGAGAGAGCACAAAAGGATTGAGGCCTTTGAATTGTGGTGCTGGAGGAGACTCCTGCAAGTTCCTTGGACTGCAAGGCGATCAAACCGGTCAGTCCTAGAGGAGATCAACCCTGATTGCTCTTTAGAAGGCCAGATAGTGAAGATGAAACTCAAACACTTTGGCCACCTAATGAGAAGGAAGGACTCCCTGGAGAGGAGCCTAATGCTGGGAACAATAGATGGCAAAAGAAGAAGGGGACGGCAGAGGTTGAGGTGGCTGGATGGAGTCACTGAGGTGGTTGGTGTGAGCGTGAGTGGACTCTGGGGGATGGTGGAGGACAGGAGGGCCTGGAGGAATGTTGTCCATGGGGTCCTGGTGGGTCAGACAGGACTTCATGACTAACAACAACAACAACAACAACAGAGAGAGGCACATATAAATAAGTGGGAAATGCTTCTGAGAAAGATGTGCACAGAATTGCACTGTCCACCAGAAACACAGAAGTGTGACAGACAACAACAGATCATGCATAGCCCGCTATCAGCAGAAGCAGCCAGTGCAGCAGTTCCTTGGGTTGCTGTTGGTAATGTAAGATAATTTGGCCTACCAACCAAATTTATTCCTCTTTTTGCCTGCCCTTTTTTGTCATCTGGCATAAGAGCAGCATTAAACGGAGTGACGGGCAACCTCCAGATATTTTGGCCTATAACTCCCATCATCTCAGTGGTGAAGGTTGATGGGTGTTGAAGGTCAATGGGTGTTGTAGGTCAAACAAACATTAGCAAATTGTGGGGTATCTGCATGTTCATGGATTTTTCTTTTCATATTGATTTTTCGGATTCTTCTAGGGAATAAGTGGGACAAGGATGGTTCCATGTGCTTAATTTCTGTAGGCCAGCCTGGGTTTTAAAGGCACAGGAGCAGGATCAGCAAGAAAATTGGTGCGCCATCCTGCCCTTTGCACAGCGAGGCACGTGAGTGGTCAGATGGTCATTTTGCACCCAAAATCCGTAACTTCTTCATGCTCTTAAGTTCCAGGTTTCAGTAAGGCTGCCCCCAAGAAGGAAAACTGGCATGGCGCTTGGTGTGCGTGTGTGTGCATGCGTTTGCACCTGTGTGCACCTGAACTCAAAGCATTGAGATCCCAGGAGTCTCCTCGTGAGGTGCTAATTGGAGTAATTGAGAAATGGCACTCTCAAAACGTGAGCTTCGCAGAGGCAGTGGCAGAAGGAGTGGTGACAGGGAGTGATGCTAATGAGCAGAAGGCGAGCAGTTTGGGACACGCCGAAGGAAGTGGGGCTGCATCAGGCACAGACTTTACTACCACAGGAATGGCCTTAGATTAGAGAAACTCACGGAGGAGAAGTTCTGCTCTGCAGCCTCCCGTGCCTGAGGAGGTGCAAGGTGCCCCCACACACCAGTTTCTGGGGAGAATGAGTAGGAGGGGCTCTTGCACTTTTGCCCGAGGCAGCCAGCTGGGGAACAGAGTGCTGGACTAGGTGTATCTCGGTGTGATCAAGCAGGGGCCTTCTTAGGTTCTTACGTAGTCTTTTCCAGGAAAAGCTTCTGATTGGTTGGCGCTTCTTTGGGTGGCCTTTGGAGTGTGGATGAGTGAAGTACAAGGTTTAACTGTTTTAATATGGGTTTTATTGTTGATTGGTTAAGAATTTGACTAGGATGCTGAGTTTTATTCTATTTTGTCTTATTGTCAAACCATCCCGAGACCATAGTAAGGGACTGTCTAAGAAAGTTTTAAATATATAAATAATAAATAAATAAGCTTGCAGATTCTTGTGACCATGGATTCTTTGTGGAAGAGAAGTGCAGCCTTCCAGGAAACAGCATTTCATGAAGTGGGGCCTTAAGCCACATTGTGCTTTCCGTTGAAGTAAGTGACACAGTACACACCCCCTTCTAAAGGAAGAGCGGGCGGTAAGGAGGAGATGTCGGGCTCCCCTCTTCCTTTAGAAGGGGATGCGTGTCATGTCACTCCCTTCAGGATGTGACAAGTCAGCCCTATGACATCTGGAGGTGGCAGCTGGATTGCACCAAGGTCTTGCTCTGCAAGCGTAACTGATTCCACACATACTTGGCCATCACTGAGTTATAGTAAGATAGAACAGGATTACCAGGTGGACAAACACATTCCTGCTTTCATTCTTTCCAGGTCTGAAGCTCCTGAACTCACAGGCCAAATCTCAAGATAGTTCCTGAACTTGCAGAGAAGGGAAAATTCAACCATGCCTATACCTATACCTATGTCTATACCTATACCTTTCTACCAAAACTGGCACTCAAGGTAGCTTAGAAGAAAGAATTTAAAATAGATTAAAAGCATGAAGCACATGAAAATGCATAAAAACAACAGCTACAGAATCCACCCTGCAGACCCACCGACAGGCCCAAGCCTTCTAGAATAAGCCATTATTTGCCTGCTGGCAGAATAGTAGTAGAAACAAAGAGAACCGGACTTGCATGGCAGGGAGTTCCACAGCCTGGGAGCAGCCACCAAAAAGGCCCTCTCTCATGTCACCACACAAGGTGTCTCCGATGGCAGCTGTCTGAAAGAAGATCTAAAGGCCTGGGCATGCTCGTCTGGGAGCAGGCCTAGTCCTTGTATGGGAGAAGGTGGCCTGAAACCGAGCTGTGTAGGCTCTATGGGTGTTTCCTGCAGCAAGCTTGTGGTGGGGGTGGGGGTGGGGGGGCTTATGGCTCAGTGGAAGGCATCCTGAGGACGCAAGTCATTGGCACAGGACCTGCAGGTGGCAATGGATATGTGCATGCAGCTGAACATTAGGAAAGAATTAGGGGAATTTAAATAGAGCTGCGGTCTGCCTCACCCTTGCGTGTAGGACGGTGACATGACGGGCCTGTTCAGTCTGCTGTCCAGGCTCACCGCCCACAGGCAGCCGTTCCTTCGCTCCCTTTTATTCTCAAGCCAGCACGGGGCGGGGCAGCCCTTCAGGTGGAGGACAGTCTTCTGTGACTCCCCCATGCGCGCACATACTTAATAAGCACGCAGACCTCTGGGTCTGACGAGGCTGGCCCTGCTGTGCTGGCCGAAGCAGCTTGGCGCCTCCCCAACTGTCTTGGGGGCAGTGCGCGACGTCGCTGCCTCTCCTGCTGCATTTCCCCGGCTTCCCAGGGCGACCACGTTGTCATAAAGTCAGGCCGAAAATCACGTAAAATGCTGGAGAAGTAATTCACTTAACAACCGCCTCACATCCTCGGTCCTTGCGCTTGTTATCAGAGCAGTGGGACGAGCTGGGGAGAGCACAGTCGCTCTTAGACGCTTGTCTGTGCCGCGCTGGGTAATCCGGTTCTGCTCTTCAACGGTCAATGTCCGACTGTCTGCCCAGAGCCTTTCCCACGGTGTAAGAGGAGAAAAGAGGGCTGGAGGCCGAAAATAATCTTCCCGTCACCTGGAGAGACATGAATGGCATCTTTGAGCTCAGTCCCTCTGGTCTCTGGTAGGCGGGGGAGAATGTCCCAGCCAATTCCTTGCCGCCCTCCCCCCCCAGATGCTGCATATTAATGGCCCACCCGCTCTTCTCCACCCCTCCGTATCTCTGCTGCTGTTGGAACGGCAGATGTGCTCAGTGCAGGGCTGACTGCTGCCCCCGCTTCTCCTCCAGGCGAGCCTAGAAACTCTCGCAATGGCTCAGCTTGGGGGCAGCCTAAGATTCTGCCTTCTCCTCCAAAGCATCTGCCTCTCCTTGGCGCAGCCTGTAAGTTTCATTATTTGGTGCAGTTCTGGTAAAAATATGGGGTGGTGTGTGGAGGTGGGGCGGGGGAGCCTCGGGAAGCAGGCATGCTGCGCCTCAGGCCGGAACCCAGGGCAGGGTAAGTCTGGCTTTTAAAGAGGGAAAGAGATGGCAAACCCAACATGAAAAGAGGCGTTGTGCTGCATGATTCGGGGCATCTTTAGATCTGGTGGGCAAGGGGAGAATGGAGTCTTCTTTCCACACCATGAATCTGTCGCGCTTTCAAGGGTGCCTTGCGCTTCTGAGTTGAAAGACTCCTGGGAAACTACGCTCCCGGTTCAGAGAAGCCTGCAAGGGAGCTTCCAGGTGGAAGGTCCTGGTGCTGGCAGGGAAAAGTCCTTGTGCACTTTTTCCTGCCCTGCGGATTATTTTGTGGAAAGAAAAGAGACAGAAGTGGGGAAGCCCAGAGGGCTGCAAGCAGAAAGCTCCCCTGTCAGGCTGCCTGCAGACGGCAGTAGCACCGTGGAAGTTCCTTTGGAAGTGCTCAGAGAAGGATGATGTAACGTGTCTTTAAAAGGGATTGCCACTTTTTCTCTGGGATGCTGAGCCCAGGGCTGCTGTGGGAAGCCGCATGGTCTTTGAAGAATGGTCTTTTTGAGCCTGTTTTGGGGCAAGATTATGTTTTCCTGATAGCGAGGGCTCAGGGGTGTCCCAGAGAAAGCAGACCTTGGCCAACTGCAGAGAAAAGGGGCTTTAGACCTTTACTTGGTGCCCAGATGATGACAAAGGGATGGCACAAAACACAAATGAGATCAGATTTAACTTTGGAAAAATAAACTTTTCTCAGCGATGGGTGAGTGAAAAGAGAGGTGAATGGGCTGGGGTTCGGGGGAAGGAAAGCCCGTGTTGTGAGGAGGACAAAGTTTCCTTTACTCCATGCGTGCATGCAGGCCGGATACACGCAGGCTCTCCTAGACTAGGTTTTGCACAAGACAAAGAGGCTTATTCATTTGCTTATTCGCCTCAGGAAGTCTCCTCTCTGATGAATGCAAAGCTGGTATTTTATAAGTTCAGGAGTATGCACTCCCTCTCTTTCTATATGTATGACCTGCAACCGTTCTAGACCTCAGATGTTGCCTTTAAAGTAAACAGAAGTGAAAAATAAATCCCACAGGCCCCAAATTGCTTCTGCATGCAACTGGGGCTGTTTTGTTTCAGATCCAGGACTAGACGGGGTTGAAGCTGATGCTAGATAATAACTCAATGAAAAGAGCAGGAATTTTAAGGTTTATGGCCCTGACTACTGGAACTGCAAAAAGAAGCATTAGGCAGCTCATTTTATATCAAAGCACTTCTCTGACTCGATTTGGGGTTGTTAGCCACCACGTCCCATCTCAGTCAACACTGTCCTCCAACCATCTCGAAGCAGTCAGGGCTGGCTTTGGTGGAAGAGGTTCACAGTGCAGGCATGGCCACTCCAGAACGGCTGAGTGCAATGCTCTTGCTCTCACCCCAATGTGCGGAGGACTGCAGCTGTCTGCATATTCTGACTTCCCGAAGGCCCAGGGCTGGAGTCCGTGATCCTGTATCCAGTTGAACGAATCCCATCGGGCTCAGTGGGAAGTGGGCAGAGAGAGACTGCACTGTGTATTTGTCTGAATCATTCCCATAGCACTTCTCTAGTGCTGCTGTGTAAAGTAATTAATCAAACTAAGCTTTGTTTCAGTTGCACAGCTTAGACTTGGTTGCAACAATCCTATAAGGTGTATCAGGACTGTGATCTGAGCCATTCCTTAATCATCTTCACAACAATGTTATGAGTGTAGTCATATTCATTTCCCTTTGGCGGAGGGGAGGGGAGGGAATTGAAGTTGAGAGAGCAGTTAGGAAGTTATGCAAAAGTTGTTATATTTTATGCCAGGTCTCCCAAATTCCTCTTTGGGGTTTACTGGGCTGCTTTGGTCTCACCTGAAATAAACTCGGAGCTTTTAGTCAGTCTGCCCAAGACAGAAAAACAAACAAACACTTTGATCAGCTCTTTATACCACCTCCGTGCAGCTTGGTAAATCCCTATAAATACCTGTGCTTTCCTAGGACCTCCTTGTTTAATGAGAGATGGCTAATGCGGCCTTCTGAGTAGTGTCTGCATACCAGTGCACAGCTATTCAGGATGGCAGAGAGCATGTATTTAACACAGTGAAGCTTTTCAGGCGTTTCACAGAGTGCCAAATCCAGCAGGCACTTTCCTCCATCTGATCCAGGTTAAAAAACACAGAAGTGATGCACTAGAGCACACCAGAATTGCCCCCAGACACGTGGGCTGATACAGCAATCGCGCATGCTTACTTTGAGGGAAGTAGATCTCAGCTAAACATTGGGAGAAACATCCTAACAATAGGGGTGGCTTGCCAGTGGAGCTGCCTCTTAGTCCCACGTAGTATTTAAACAGAGGATGGACAGTGTTCTCTTAGGGGTGCTGCAATTGCATCCTGCATGGAGTAGGGGGGTGGACTAGATGACCTCTGAGGTACCTTCCAACTCTGTGATTCTATGGAGGAAAATCCCATTGAGTCCATTGGGGCTTACACTCATGTATGCATGCATAACATCACTGTCTGGAATTCTTCCTCTCAGAATCTTATTTTTCCTGCTGCCCCCCAAATTGTACTTAGTACTCCACGGTCTTCAATGCGTCAGCCTCGAAACAATCCCCCTCACAGAGAGATAAGACGATGTTTAGGCCTTTCTCCTGGGTGGAAAGTAGAGTACAGAAGCAGAAGCAAATTGAACAAGCTCCATCAAGAAGCCAGTTGCTAATGGTTCTTGCGTTTCACAGGAACGCCTGATTCAAAGGATGTACCTTTCTTTTACATTTCTGTGAAGTGCCTCCTAATTTATTAATTTAGCAAACGTCAGGGCATCACTCATGTTTTATGGTCTACAGTAAAGCTGAAATGCGCAACAGTCACTGAACTGGCTAGGGGTACAACCTTATGCGTGTTAAACCAGAAAAAAGGCCTACATCTTCCAGGATTCTTCAGCCAGGATAGCTAAGATTAAAAGGTTGACTGGTCCTGCCTCCTGGGAGCCATTTAGGTACCAGATCAAGATAGGAAGACATGTTTGTAAGACAAATAGACAACTCAAACAAGCGAGTCAAGCTGCATGCCAATCTGGGAAGAAAACCTCTTTGGAATCACAGCAATATATAAACATCACAGTTAATGACGTGGGTGGGAGCCAAAATGTTTAGCTCTAAATACGTTTTGAAATTTTGTCTCTGGCTAGTCTGTTTTTTCATGTACATTTAAAGTTAAGAGTGACAAAAAGCACCTGCTTTTTGCTTTCCTGCTTTAACACGACATCTGAGCAGGTGCAACCATGTAGAAAAATACCCTGCCTCCAATTATGACAGAGAAAGTCCCAGAGGAAAAGAAGGAGCAGAATAACCCCTGGAAGAGGAGGAGGCAGGCACCACACCTGGCCGCTGGAAAGGGATTGCGCAGCGCATCCAAGCCGCCCTGCCTTTTTAAAGAAAAATGTCTTCCATCTGCACATCTCCTTGCTTCCAGGGACTGTCAGGTGGAGTTGCTCAGCGGACAGGCTGCCAGGAGCAGACTTTCCCATGCTATCCTTCCCTGACCAAGAAAGTGATCGATCCATGCCTGGGCAGGGATTCAGACCCAGGTCTCCTTGGTTTAAACCTCTCCACTGCCTCCCACTCGGGCTGCCTCTGATGTGTCCCCCCCTATTTTGAGTGGAATACAGTCAGGAGCAAAAGAATTCTACTTCTCCCCTGGCATGGCCCCCGCTCTCTCATAACCAGCCCTCCAGGGAAGGTGTGGGCAAACGAGGGCCTGGGGGGTTTATTCAGGGGCTGGTGTTGAACCTGCATTGCAGTGAGACTGTTGGAGACACCCAGCCAGCTCAGCAGGTGCTTGGTTTTCCTGTTCCCCCCCTCCCCTGCTCTGCCCCCTGCAAATAACGCTGCTGTTCTTTCTCCTCTGCTCTCCTCTCCTCAGCAAGGCCCGCCAGGCGAGCCTGGGCCACGGGGCCCCCCAGGTCCACCAGGAGTGCCAGGAGCTGATGGCATTGATGTAAGTTCACCGCTCGGCTCAGGAATGCGACCAGGAGACAGGGAGAGACTGTTCGGGCACAAAGGACGGTATTGTACACCGTGCCCGTCTGAAGCACCTAGAGGGAGCCAGCGGGCCGCTCCGTGCTTTTGCGGAGTGGCTTCTGAGACGCTCCCCTGGACAGACTCCATGTCTGATGTATTTCTGCCGCACTCACCCAGACCCGGCCTCTTCAGCAGAAATCCACATTTCTGAGAAGAGGACGGTGCTAAGGGGTGAAGACGCATGTTCACTGGTTTTAGGCACCCCTTCTCCTGGGGTGCTCAGGACACTGCAGAGGGCTCTGAATCATTTGCTGCTGATCGCCGTGCGAGGTGGCAGGGGGGATGGAGGCTGGGCGGGGAGGCAGTGATGGAGCAGGGCTAACGTGGCAGTGAGGCCATGTGGGAGAATCTGTTGCACATTGCCATGCTCCCACGGAGCAGAAAGGAGGCCTAAGTCAGATCCTCCTCCCCATCCTGTAATGCTTCACATCCCTTTGCAAAGTGCGATGCAAGCCAAGGTTCCACGGGATTGTCAGGTTGCTGCACGAGCTGGAAAGGTGGCACCCTCTGATCTCAGCCTGTTTCCAAGTGCACGTTTCTGATGGCGGCTGAGACAGACTGGCAGACGTGCTGGGCTGCGTCGCTGAAGTCTTGTGGGCAGCCGGGGCTGAATTCAGGCACTGCAGGTACCAGGCCCAGCTCGCTGCCCATTGCAGGCGATTGTGTTGTGCGAATGAGGTCCGAGAGCGTGTGTGAAGCGGATGTTGGTTCAGTCATACAAGCATTACATGCACCATGTTTGGGAAAGTGCCCAGTCTGGCATTTCTCCAGAATGTGACTTGTTCTGCTCCGAGATCACTTCCGATTTGGCTGCAACAAATCCCATAAGATCTGGAGGGTGGTGAAGAAAGGGGGTCGTACATATCCTGAAGCCTGAAGTTGGCCTCAGTGAGCTGCCTCCAACCGCCTCAACTCAAACAGCGCTGGTGGAGCACAGCCAAGACTTTGCGTTGCACGGCTGTTGTGCAGATGGGATGTCTAAGAGGGTGTAGAAGGAGGTCAGGCTAGTGCCCTTCTGCAGACTTTACTTAGGAACCCCGTTCTGACCAGCACACTGTCATGTTTGCCTCTGGAAAGATGCAGCTGGATGCTTCCCATTCTCTCTTGTGGTGACGGTGTTGCAGGCAGGACGTTGTTCCTTGGATGGTTGGGTCCCATTAACATCTATCCTCCACACAACCCATGTGTGGAATACACTTCCAAGGGATATAAGTACCATTTCTGTTCCCCCTTTTGGCTTTTAGGAGATCCCTAAAACCCACTTTTATTCCAGCTTGTTTTGGGGTGCTTTGATGACACTTTTAATATTGGTTTTATTTGCTGTCATCATTTAATGCCGCCATCTGCTATTTTGTAGCTGCAATCCTGTCCCTGCTTTCCCAGGAGCAGACTTGCATTGGAATGCAGGGTGGCCTTTTCCTCCGCACAGTCAGGCAGCCTCCACAGTTAGTTGCTTAGAATCTTATCATTTGGTGGGTTTGTGGGTGGAATGGACACCTTGAAAGGTGGAGCAGAGATCTACTGGATATACAAGTAAATGGCCGATTGTCTTCCTTTCTCTCTAGGGTGACAAAGGTCCACCAGGAGCAGCAGGAAGCCCCGTGAGTATCTCCGGGATTCTGCTGGAGGGAATTTTGCTATTTGCAGGGTGCATCTTTGGTTCTTAAAGGAAAGCAAATTTTGACAGTGCTACTGGGATGCAGCTTGAGGCAATGGGGCAAGTTTCTTTTGCTTTCTGGGATTTTGGGAATTTTGGAACTCTCACTGAGTTCCAATGTTGAGGTGGGCTCTTCTGCAGTGCTCCGGAAGGGAAAGCCAAAAAAGACAGCAAAAGGAAACAATGATTTGCATATGGTGTGCAGGTGATAATTTCTACTTTTTTTTGATGACGCTTTAGAAAGAATGTCTATAATTTAAACATAAATACAATCCATCTGACCACTGTGGGGAGGACCAAGACCAGGAGGCCAGCTCTGCACCCATTCACCCTGCTGTCCAGGTGCTAAGTGTGGAACGGGATCCTTCAGCGCTCCTCCTCTCCCTCCATGTAGTTCTTTACCTGTAAACTGGGATTGGACAAGACAACCCTTCCAACAGAGGACTGTGTTTTATTGTTATGTGGACTGTTGTTGCTTGGATTGTATCTACTTTTGGTTCTGCACAATCACTGTGAGAACATCAGGTGGAGGCATTAACCGAACAGGAGTGCAAACCTGAGTGTTTATGTAGGAAGGAAAGCCTAC
Organism: Varanus salvator macromaculatus; assembly: GCA_023646645.1. Classification (NCBI taxonomy): domain Eukaryota; kingdom Metazoa; phylum Chordata; class Lepidosauria; order Squamata; family Varanidae; genus Varanus; species Varanus salvator. The sequence goes on along the minus strand of JAIXND010000624.1, from coordinate 11,744,808 downwards.
AGCTCCCAGCATGCCCCAGCATGCCCCGTAAGCTTTTCTTCCTGTCTAAGCGTGCATGGGATTGCACTTTGAATCAAATGTTTGCGGGTGTCTTTTAAACGTTTGTTTAATTTTAACTTTTGTTAATTGCCCAGAGAGCCTTGGCAATTGGGCAGCCTAAAGATGAGATAGATAGATAGATAGATAGATAGATAGATAGATAGATAGATAGCAGAAACAATTTGCCAGTGTCAGTGGCTCATCGCAAAAGCAGGATTGTAACAGATCTGAGCAGTGGCTTTTCCATTCCAGGCCTGCTTTCTGGGACTGCTGTGCCTGTCTAGGGTCTCCGACAGAGACACCTTGTGTGGCGCTGTTAACGAAGAGCCGGGCACTGCCTGAGGCTGAGGCCCCTGCGACTTCCTGGGGCCAGGCCAGGCACTGGCTCCACCCTGAAAACGGGGCTGGGGCGCCTGCCGTTCTGAGGATGCGGTGTCCTCCGTCACCTCGCAGCTGCAGCGGCTGGGTCCCTCCGCAGGGCACCTGTGCAGCCATGGACATCTGCCGTCCCAAGAATTCCTTTAACTTTCCAATGCGTTCTTTTATAACAGGGAGCCAAGGGTGAACCTGGCCTTCCAGGTCCAGACGGCCCTGCGGGTAAACCTGGGATCGACGTGAGTACAAGCCAGGGCCATCTTTGCTCACCGCAATGGCTGTGCCACATGCGCAGAGTGGTGGCATTCAGTTTTGGGAACATTTTTTAATCCCAGGTAGCAACTTAGAGAAAGGGAGGGCAGAAAACAAATGCATGCAGAATTGCTCACCCTGCCTTTTAAGAGCCTTTCCCTGAAGAGCTTCTCGGACAGCGGCACCCTTGGACCACTGCGCTGCTCCCCCCCACTCACTGGGTACCTAATTTTGGATCCTGGATGCCTGGTCCACTCCTTGTGCGCACCCGGGCTTGGCAATCCCGTGGGTTTGGAAAGGGCTGCTGGGCTTGCCGGTGGCATTCCCGCCTATCTCCCGCTTCAGCAGCATCCCGCTCCCCTTCTTTCTCCTCATCTGAGTGGGAATCGAATCCCGGCCTTCCCAAGCACCGCTGCAGAGCCGCTGGGCTTCTCCCTTGAAGACTCTTTTCTGTGTAAACACACCTGTGGTTGCACCTGAGAAGGCACATTAGGAATCCTTTAGAAAAATTACTTTAAAAGTCCTACAACTCCCAGCATTGCCCAGACTGCAGGACTTTAGGATTGCTCCCTGAGGCATCTTAAGGTGCAATCCAGTGGGAATGCCCATAACTCTCTGAACTTAGGGGATGATGGGCATCCTATGCAGGGTGGACTGCCCAGTCCTTCTGCTCCATAGACAGTGGGGCATCTGTTTTCAGGGGTTCATCTGCAGTGCTTTGGACAGGAAGCAAGAGTGCTGGGGCACCCCCAGCATAGATCATATTCTGGGTGCCCCACTCTCCTCCTCTACCTGCCCCCAGAACAGCCCCCAATGCCTTGCCCCAGGTCACTGTCACAATCTTGCAGAAGCAGGCATCACTTGGGGAAGGGGGAACCAAGCACAGACCCCCCCACCCTTTTACGCTGGCGCTCTGTTTCCAGGCTCAGACCTGGGAATCTGCCGCACCCTCTGGCCTTCCGGATGCTGTCCAGGGCCCTTGGGTGTGCTGCCCGTCTCCTTCCTTCCACTAACACTGACTCTCCTTTCCTCCCTGCTCCCTCCCTTTTAGCACCTGTTGCTGCTTTTCCTCCACCCCAGACTTAAATTTACCGCAGCGGCATTTTCTGTGCCATCCCCATGTTGGGATCCCCCTTCCGGATGCTCCAGGAATGACATTTGGTCCAAATTCACAGCCTTCTCTGCGGTTTCCCCATGCTGGATTCTTTCAGCCAACCCCTGATGCCTCTGATTGGGCTGATCTTGCAGCTCTCTCCCCCTTTTTCTTTCACAGGGCCTCACGGGAGCAAAGGGAGAGCCGGGCCCTGCCGGGAGACCAGGCCCCAAAGTAAGCCGCTTTCTTCTGCCCAGGTTTTCTGCTGCACCAGGGAGATGCTCGGCAGCGGGTCTGGTGTTGCCGCTGCTGTGTTTCACAGCTTCTGGAGAGAGGGACAGCCGTCCTCCCACTGTCTGCCCCCACCCCCATGCCTGCTTAAAATCCAAAGAGTTTTAATCTAGTAGACTCCAGAGAAGAGCTGGGGGCAAATTTAGACTTGACTGCCCACCTGTTTCTTGCTTTGGTCTGTGATAGTTTATTTGATTTTGAATTAACATTTTTAAAAAGGCAAAAGTTTGTGCCACTCAGTTCTTTGCACGGTGGCTATGAGGCACTCCAGGGGTCTTTTTGCCCATGGATCTCCCAGCTCCAAGGCTGGAACTTTTTTCTGCCTTCGAATCCAAGAATCTGAACTGTCCAGTGATGCTGTCCAGGGGTCATCCAATCGGTCTGCCCATCTATCCCCGATTTACTTGGAGAACTTCGATACTAAAGATGCCTAAATAGGAGCTAAATCAGGGAACTGGAATGCTAATTTTTCAGCATATTAGAGAAATGTGTGTGTTATTCTGTGTGCACATCTGTGCAGAAGTCTGAAAAATATGTAGGCAGGTGTACTTGGTTGGAATTTGATCAAAACGTTGCAGGGCTTCAACACAGAGAAGAGATGGAGAGCATGACGCATGACCGTGCTGAAGTGGGGAAGGATTTTACCTGGACTGGAGTGTGTGGGGAAGGGAGGTGTGACGGCTGCAGTAGCAACAGGGTGGGATTTGGAATGACATCATCTCCAGGCAGCAAAGACTCAGGTGCCCTTCCCCATGTGCGGGCAGCCATGGTGGAACCAAGTTCTCTCTGGTGCCTGCCATGAAATGAACCGTGTCAGTCTGGACCGGCTGTCCAATGCAGCGCTTAGCAACCCTATGAAACGAGGTGGGCGCCACTGAAGCTGCAGCTCCAATCCAGGCAGCTGGAGAGTTCCACCCAGGCCAAGTGCAACTTCCCAGCACTGCTGGTAGGCACTTGGGAACTGGGCCCGGTGACCAGCAACCTTCCTCAAGAGGGCAGGAAGCTCACCACCCACTCCTTGCTCACTCGCTGCTCTGTGAGATTTTTGCCTCTGCCATGGAACCTCTTTCTGTGCTCGGTTCGGCAAGAAGGGCCGAGAAGAGTTGGGAATGCCTGAAGATGAAGGCAAGAAGGGGAAAGAGGAAGCATGGTGTAGTGACGAGGAGCGCATGGCTGGGAGTCAGGCGACCCGGGTTCGAGTCCCCGCTCAGCCATGGAACCAACTGGGTGACTCTGGACCAGTCACAGACTCTCAGCCCAACCAACCTTGCAGGGTTCTTGTTGTGGGGATAAGGTGGAGAACAGCAGGAGGAGAATGAAGTAAGCCACTTTGTAAGAAAAAAGGTGGGATATGAATTTAATAAAAGGCACCCATGAGGAATCCCCTTTCTGGTCAGGTCTCTATTCCATGCATCTCCCAGACGATCTACAAACAACAGAAGTGTCCTTTCTGCACAAATGGTATTGTCTCCCATGCCATTGGAAGCATGGGCATTTCCTGCCGGGCTCACATCAGAGAACATGTATTTATGTATTTGTTGGTTTTGCATCCTCCCTTTTAATTATCCTTGCAGCTTTCCTAGTTCTTCTCTTTCTCCTCTGCATTGTTTCTTCACAACCCTGTGGGCCAGTGAGGCATAGAATGAGTGACTGGCCCAACGTCACCCAGTGGACTTCAGGGCTGAGTGGGGACAAGAACCCGGATATTCCAAGTCTCGGTCCAGTGCTCTAACCGCTACACCACACTGTGCCACTGTGGGGCACGGGTGGCCACTGGTGCTGACAAACCATGTCCGTCTTCTGGCTCCTCTTGCTCCAGGGGTGGTGCCCTGGGCAGGATTCAGATCGCAAGAGCACAAGAGCTGGATGCACATCAGGGGTGGGTGGCTGGAGTGGGAGTCTGGGCCTGTCCCACGGAATGGGGATTGTGGGGATGTATATTATTGTGGGGGGCAGTGCCCGGTCATCCTTCAGTCATGTGTTCCCTGTTACTCAGCATCTCTTTTTCCATCGCTGCAGGGGCAACCTGGACCTGTAGGCCCTCCAGGGCTCCCAGTAAGTTTTCCTTTTTTCATGTACATGCTCATCAAGGACCTGCCTAAGAAAGCATGCATCAGGTGGCACCCAGTGCCCTTTTTGGCACATGGTGCTGAACACAGTTTAGTGCAGCGGGAGTGAGCATCAGGTCACACGCTCCCCTTGCTCTTGTCCTCTTCTCGTGTTACCCTCAGGAGCAGAACACAGAAAATGCCCATTTGTAAACTTGCAGCAGAACTAGGGTTGGTCCTGACAACAAGCCAGGATTTAGCCATGGATTGGAAGCATCAACTTCTGCTTTAGAATTAGTTAGCATTCTCTGTTAGCACCTGAACTTGGGGAACTCAGGTTAGTTTCACCTCTGGTTTGTTAAGCTGTGAAGTCCCTGAAAAGGAGGAGGAGTTGAAGCAGCCTCAGGGGGGTCCAGACAAACATAGAAACACAGAAGCAGTCAGAAGGGGTCTCCCAGGCCATCTAGTCTGACCCCCAGCTCCAGCCGGCATATGTCCATCTAGCTGGTCAACCATACTTCTGGGTCGTTAAAATTAAGTGGAGGGGGGATGCAGACAGCTTGCCAGGAGGAAATAGCAAGGAACAGGGCAACAGAATCGGGGCCTGGCCTGCTGGCCAGTCTGACAAACTTCTTGCATGTTGTGGGAGGCAAAAATACCGGTAGGACACAGTGGCCCTCGGGTTGTATTCGTGCCTGCACTTGCCTTAGGGGCCTTAAGCATCGCTCCAGAATTGGAGCTGCTAAATACCCTTCTTTGGAAATAAGCTCCGCTGAGCTGGCCGCTCCCTGTTTTGCATGCTGGGGGTCCAGGGAAACTGAAAAAGTCCCTGCCTGAAGCCCCAGTGGGGTGTTGCAGTCCCCGTCGATGGGGTGGCCTTAGCAGACCTTTGGCCTGACTCCAGTGCAAAGCAGCCTCCTCTACTCGCAGGGCAAAGGCCTCTCCCACTTTCGCATGGCAGTGGGAACACGGGACTGACTCTGGAGCGCGTGGGAATGTTCCGGCAGAAACTGGCGGAACGTTTGGACCTGGAGCAGAGTGTGGAATCTAATAGCTTTGGGGGTGCGGGGATGGGCTTCGGGGGAGGAAGAGGAGGCAACCGATCTAACAAATGAGTAAAAGGCACGAGGGGGCCAAACTGGGGAATTCACCTGTGACCTTTTCTGCAGTCAAGTCAGGAGAAAACAGAAATCATGACGCATTGCAACCATCTTCTTGTTTCAGGGCCCGAGCCTGGCAGGACCTCCCGTAAGTGACATGCATGCGGTTGGTGCTGGTGTCGTGGTGGGGAGGTGGGGGCAGTGTGCTTGATTTGGGATGTAGTTGTGTGTGTTCTTGAAGGGCTCACCATATTTTTGGTGCTGGTGTCCCCCCCTCCCCCACTCCTTTTCAAGTAGATCAGGACAAAAGCTTTCTAATTAAAGTCTCTTTTTATGTTAAAGCAGGCCATCCAAGTGAGAATGTTGGTTCATGGGGAAATTTGCCTTGAGGAGACAAGTCAGTTCCGGGCTGAAAACCGCTCCTCCTTTCCAGGCCAAATGGAGGGGAGTGGTCTTCGCCTCCAGGGCGCTTCTGCAGCCTGTGAGCCATGCCTGAGAAGGTCTGGCGCTTCCCAGCTGGGCTGTCCTTCTCACAGTCCCGTCTCTCTGGCTGCCCACCCGAGTTTCCTGCAGGACTTCAGGCCATCTGGTTCTGTTTGGCTGCTTGCCTTATTTCTGGCTGGGTTGACCTTGCCACAGCGATTACACGTTTCAGTCCCAGCTCTTCCTCTGGTTCTGATTCTGCATGTGAGGCAGCAGCTTTGAACAGCTGTTTGTTCTGTGAGAGGGCCCGATCCCTACTCACATCATTTGCTGTGCCAGGGAGCCCTTGTGTAAGAGCTCTTCCACCACCAGGGGAGCATTGCAAACTGTGGCCCCAATCCGGCAAAAGCACCAAAGTGTGTCACATCAGCATGGCTACTCGAAAGAGCTGGGCAGGACTTTGCCCCAGGAGTAGGACTCCCACGGCCCTTGGGTTGACTTAATGTAGGTGTATAGGTACACATGTGCAAGGAAGGGGGAAGGAAAAAATTGTGGGGAAATCTAAAACATGTCAGTGCACAGATTGAAGGAAACTTTCTACATGTGTTCAGTTCAGTTCTGAGCTCCAGCAGGGAGGTGAAAACACGGAGGGGAGAAATTCCCATGTAAGCAGTCATTTCAAACCCCTGGCAAGAGTGACGTCTTCTTCCCGGAAGGCCTGAAGTGGTGGGATGGTGGAGAAAGAGATGCTGTGACCTCATGCAGTTCTGGAATTGTTGCCTTGCAAGAGATAATCCCCAGTCCTTGATGGCAAAAGCTGTCCCTCTCCTGCCTGACACATAGCAGATACCAGCTGAGAACAGGTGTGGGAAGAGTCTGGGGCATGGGAGGGTCCGTGGCTCAAAGGCAGGGCACCCGCTTTGTACGCAGGTGGTTTGAGGTTCCAGCACTGGTAGCATGTGATGGAAAGTGGCTGCTTTCTCCCTCCTTTTGTCTGCCGGAAACTCTGCAGAGCAACTGCTGGGTACTGCATTGGCTGCTGGCCTGGCCCAGCCAGGTAGGTCCAGATGCTTTGCAGGCCTCAGCAGCATGGCACAACCCTGGCTGATGGCCAGCATTAGAAAAAGCAAGCCCAGAGATATTCCTGCCTTCCCCGTGGCAGGGATGTCTTGAGGGTCCTGCCTTCCCGCAACAGCCCCTCTCTCTGCCATTCAGTGCCTACGCCGGTGCTGGCCCAGTGGCCCAGTGGCGTTTGTGCAAGTTTTGCATCGGCTGGAGGATGCTACTTTTTTGCAAAAGTAGATGCAGCAGGTCACTGTTGGCTGGAGTGTGCTGCCACCCCTCTGTGGTCCTCCAGCCAGACCCATAGGTCACTGGATGGAAGATCTGGCACAGCGTGAAGGGGTGAAAAAGTAAAACCCGTTTTAGCCTGCAGCAGATGGTTACCCTTCAGGACTGATTCCTGTGATTCAGAATGTGAATTGTCCCATCTCTGTTTCCTTCTGAAAGGGCTCACCAGGTCAGGTTGGACTCCCCGGCGAAATCGGAGCTCAGGGACCAAAGGTAAGGGATCCAGCTGAGAGGTGTGGATATTCGTTGGGGCTTGTTGCCTCGTTCGAGGCCCGCTTACGTACCAAGATGCGAGTCACCCGGGGCCATTTCTTTGGGAGCTGGGTGGGGTGGCTGCCTGGGGCACCACCCTCTGGAGTGTGTGAGCACAGCTTTCCCCAGAGATAGTGGTGGGCCTCCAGCTGTTCCGCTGCACCAGCTTCTCGTCCATTTATGGCCCCCGAGCAGCTCTGTGCCCACTCAGCATTTCCTTCTGGGCTTGTGACAGAGTGGTGGATGGAGCAGGTTTACTGTCCAGAGCGCTGACCAGGCCCAAAGGCCATCTCTTCAGGGTCTTTCCTTAATGTTCTTCTGGTTAAGGTGCCCTTGCAAACTGCTCCTGCTGCCATGGCGCAGGGGCCTTGTAGGACCACTTGGCTCAGAACGTCTCGTTCCAAGAAGGGCCCCTTTGAAGCCAGAGGGGGAGATGGAGACAGAGAGAATGCTGAAGAGGAGGAGGAGGATGGCAGGAGGCGAGAAAGAGAGGCTGAAATGGGGGCTGGGGGTGGCTGGGGGCAGTGGGTAGGAAAGAGAGGGCCTTTGCTGGGGATTAGGGGGCAGGAGAGAGAGACTGGAGCTGGCAGAAGTCATAAGTCCAGCAGCTGTGCCACATGCCACTTTGCCAGGGGCGCCAAAACACCCAGAGGCAATCCTGCTGCCCTCCCTTCAAAATTGGCCACGCGGAAGCCAGGCTCGGCCTCTGCAGCTGTTCTAGAGAAGGGCAAAGGAAGATGGAAGGGAACGAATGCGAATACAGACAGCCGTCATACCCACTGTCTGCATCCATGTTGCTTTTGATGGCCGTCTCTCCTTCTCTCCTTTGTTAGTGGCCAATGTCCCACTCTCTTTCCCCCTGAACCCCCAACAAATATTAGCCAGGAAAGAAGGGGGAGGCAGCAGAGGTATGCAATGCACCCCAGAATTTGACAGAATTCTTGCTTATTGTGAATGAGCTACATTCTGGTTTCTGCTGTTTTGCTGCTCTTTGCTAGCATGAAGGTTAACCAATCCAGAAGGGTCGTTAGTGTGCTGTCCAAAGTGGGAACTTTGCCTTGTTTCTCCCTTTCCAAACCAGAATTGCAAACTGGCATTTGTTCTTGCTTTTTGACTCCTGGCTCGTTTAGGAGCAACAAACCAGGAGCCCCAGTTTGGATGTCACACTAAATAAGCCCTTCATGGAATGAGGCCAGAAGGAAAGCAGAGCAAGGAAGGCGAGAGGAAACAGCCAGGAGGGCCGCGATTCCATGATGCGCTCTGCTTTCTCCAGGAGAGCTCGCAAAACTCTCAACTGCTCAGAGCCAACTATTTTACGTACAGTAACTATAACATACCGATGGGCTTCAGAGAGGCCCTTCATTGGAATCCAAAGCTTTACGCTTGCAGTTAGTTCTGTAGATTATTTTGCACAAAGGACACAGGGAGGGAAGGGGCCAAGAAGTAAAACGGCAACAAAAGCAGCTGCATCTCTATTCCGCTCCCTTCCTTCTTCTTGGTCCCTGTCACTGAGTTTGCTAAAATAATTTAATTTCCAGTTCAAATACTGAGCCAAGGGCCGGACTTTTGCATTCTGCACCGACCATGCACATTTCGCTTTGCATCCATCGTTCCACAGCTCACCCTGCAATGTCTATGTGGTGTTTTGTTTTGCTCTTCTGTAAAATGTGTGCTGCTGCTTTTGTTAGTCATAAAAGGGCCCAGAGGAGACGTTGTGCAGGTGTGTGCCAAAATCTGCCTTCTTGCCCCTGCCTGCATTCGGTAAGCCCTCGGGCTCCATCAGCTGCACACCGTCAGACCCCAACCCATGTTTCTCATGCCTGAGCCGCTGCACTCCCTCCGGCTCATTCGCACCTTTCGGTGTTTGGGTCTTTTTATCTCCGGCGAGTCACTAAAACAAGAGATGTAGAAATGCCGTCTTCGGGATTGCTTTTGGACATTTTACTTCCCATAGTCAAAATGCTTCTGTGGGTGGAATTCAGCTCTGGCTTTTCTTTTTCAGGGCGAACGTGGACCAGATGGACCGCAAGGGCCCCCAGGGCCTCCTGGGAAGCCTGTATGTTGAGCCGCTATGAATTGGGGTGTTTTACATGGAGGGGGGCCTACAGGTCTAGGAGCAGCAGGTGGCTAATGGCTACAGATCTCAGTGCCCATGAGGGAATGGGACCGGACTAATTCCCAAGAAGAAATAGCTCTAGGAGAAGTGAGATCTTTCTTTCTGGAAAATGGCTGTGCACACTCATTGTCAGCTCCTTTCCAGGCAGAAAAACCTGTTTCTTCTGAAGCTGTGGAGGGGATCTCTGATCGTGTCGTATTCCTTCACTAGGGTCCTGTTGCTCGCATCCACGGAGTTGAAGGTAGCGCGGATTTATTGGTAAGGAGGATGTCACCTACAGGCTACTTTCCGTTTTTCAAAACAAAGCCTGTCTGCTGCCCATTGCTGGAAAACCACAGAAAGCAAAAACAGACAGACAAACAGAAACAAGCAAGCAAGAGTGCACTTGCAATTCTGAAACGGATTTTTTTTCCTGGCATCCATCTGCCAGGTGCTGGGCAGGCCCGGAGGCTTCTGCTTTGATGCTCATGGCTGGGTGGCCACGCTCGGGCCTTTCCCTAGTCGGAATCCGTGCGGCTTTGTATGCGTGGCGCATGACACGCTGTGTGCAGAGGAGCTCTGCTGAATCAGTCTAAAGCAGGGGCGGGGGAGCTTCACCCCACACGCCCACACCTGCACATTCAGGCCCCTCAGTCCGGAACTCCGACTTCCCCTTAGGCCATGCCCAGTTTGTTGTTTCCGTCCCCCAGCTGTGAAGCTGATTGAAGGACATGTGCTCAGCATGGGGCAGCGGGCCTGAAATGCCCTTTTTCTCCAGCTGTGCGTGGAGCAAAGATGGAGGCTGCACCCGTATTTGAGATGGAGCCTGTGTGCTGCAGCTTCTGGGGGGCTTGGACCTGATCCCCAGGACAAGGTTCCCCACCCCAAAGGTCCTCCATAGCCCAGTGTCCTGCTTCAGTGGTGGCCAGACAGATGCCTCTGGGAAGGTTATCAGGGGATTGGGGAAGGGAACTGTATGAGGCAAGACTGAGGGAACTGGGTCTCTTCAGCTTGGAGAAGAGGAGACTCAGAGGGGATCTGTTGGTGACATACAGGTATGTGAGGGGGTGTCACATGGAGATGGGGAGAGGCCTGTTCTCCCCTGCAGAGGAAGGCAGGACGTGCTCCAATGGAGCAAAGCTCAGGGAGCCAAGGTTCAATTTGGATGCCAGGAAGCACTTCCTGACAGTTAGGACCCTGAAGGCGTGGAATGGGCTTCCACGGGAGGTCGTTGAGGCCCCATCGGTGAGGCTGTTCAAAGACAGGCTGAACATGCACATGGTGGGCATGTCATGAGCGGAGCCGGCTGGTGCTGGAGGTCAGACTAGATGGCCCGGGAGGCCCCTTCTGACTTGCTCTGTTTCTATGTTTCTATGTTTCTATGTAACTGCTATTCTTGTTTGGGGTTTGCTCTGTTTTTGGAGCATCTGGGACTCACAGATATACTGCCCCTGAACATGGAGTCCCCAGTTCACTTTGAAGATGGCTTTGCCTAATCTGCCCCTTTGAGCCCAGGTGCCCACCCCTGCTTAGGCAAGGGCGTAAAATCCCAGGACTGTAGGTTTAATCCCTCTCCCCAGCCCCATTCCTGGGAGGCTCCTTCCAGAGAGCATTGGGGGGCTGCAGGATACTTCCGATTCCTGGCTCAGAGACAGCCTTGTGACCTCAGAGCAGGGAATCGGACCTGCCCCCACCCCCATCTGCCTCCACCTTGGAAGTCGCTCAGAAAACATCTTGCTGGCCGCTGAGGTTGGGAAGGTGACCTGGGGGGCAAGGGGGGAGGGCGCTGACTGATGCCAGCCACCCTAAGCTTCCCCTCCTTTGAAATGCCCCAGCTAGAGGGGCAGAAAAGCCCTTCTGGAGAAGTAAGCGGCCCAGGAGGAGGGGTGGCCGAAATCACCGGTGCTGCTCCTCCCCCACCCTGAATGGGAGGCCCCAGAGCCTCTCCGTGAGGGGTTGAAGAGCATCGCCCCCGGACTGCGCCCTGGTTCCTTGTGCATGGCATGCTTTGTCTATCCTCATCTCCTGCTCCCCCGCTTCAGGAAAGGCTGCCTTATGCTCAGTTGAACCATGGCCCCATTTATATTTACAGCCCCCCCTTTTCCCTTTCAAGGAATTCAAGCCATTAGTACCATTCTCCTCCGCTCCATCTTAGCCTCACAACAGCCCTGTGAGGCAGGCTGGGCTGAAACTCTGTGCCTGGCCCAAAATCACCCTGGGAGCTCCATGGCTGAGTGGGGGCTCGAACCCGGACTGCCTGAGCAGCCGCCGCCGCAACTTGCCATGGTTCTAGGCAAAATTCTGTCCTCACTTACCTGGCAAGGCTGGGGCGTGAGGCAGGGCCCGTCTGCAGGCAAGGCATGAGCACCGTGCCCAGAGTTCTGGAGAAGACATCATGTCTTTGTTTGCTAGAGGGCAAAGAGCATTTCTGGAAATACCCGGGAGCCTGCAGTCCAAGCACAAATGGAGGCGTTTGGTCTCTGGAGCACCGCTCTGGCTGTAGATGCACGAGGAAATGCAGCTCCGGAGAAAGGGGAAACCAAATGCAGCTTGGCATTAAATGAAGCCCATCTAAAATTCCTAGCAAGATATTCATCTGGGAGTAGCGGCGCAACTGTCCTGTAGTATAGCTCCAAACCCTGCTTTGATGACAGGGCAGGCGAGACGAGCCTTCCGGAGCATAGCAGGGAAGCAGGCGACCTCTGACTCGATAAAATCAGCTGTAAGAGAAGAGCACTACACCGCAGCAACATGCAAATCATGTTTGCATGTTGTGCACAAACGAGGGGTCTGTGGCTCAGAGGCTCTGCTGTGAGTGTGACGCATGCAAAAGGCTCCTGGTTTAGTTTCAGCCCTGCCAGGAAAGTGGGACCCCCGCTGGCTGGGCTGGGGGAACCCTCTCTGTGCCGGAGGCCCTGGTTTCGGCCCATATTGGCCATGCCAGGTAGAGGAGGCCGCCGGTTTGACCCAGTGTAAGGAATCTGCACATTCAGAATCTGAGGGTCCAGTGCTAAGATACCCCAGAGGCAGGGAAGTTTTGGGGGCTGCGGGCCCATTTGAGAAACTGTTGTGGGCACCACCACAAAATGGCTCCTATGAGAGATGTGGCTGAATGCAAAGGATGCTTGACTGAAACAAAAAGCCGAGCACAAGGCACCCCATAGTCCTTTGTCCTCGCTGCCCTGCTTAGCTGCCCCACAGGTGGAAGTGAAAAGAGTCCTGGTTAATTCCTTCCCTTTTTGTTCGGCTGGGTGCCCCACGGAGGAAGGCTTTCCCCATTCATGCCTCTGGGCAAGTGTAGGGGCCTGGGACATTCTCAGGACATGAGGGGAGTGAGAAAAGGGAAGGGCACCTGTGTGGGCACTGAAAGGAAGACTGGTGCCCGTGGACACAGCGCACATTAATGGCATCCCCTAACATGGTGTGCTCCTGCACATGGAGCAGGGCTTGTGCTCGGTGTGCAGCTTTCAGAGGCCCCCTGAGACCGTTGGGTTAGCTCTGTGCATCCTCAGGTTTGAGGGGCAGGGGCTTCCTTCACACCTAATCTGACTTGTCTTTTTTCTGCAGAAGTCTCTCTTTTTGGGCTCCCAGGTTTTCTAGGTCTTCTTCTGCATGGTGGATCATGCGATCCCTGGCTTTCCTTCCCACTGGCCGGGCATCACTTCCAGTACTGAAGGTTTCTCAGTTCTGGCTGTCGGGCGCTTTGCCTTCCCATCGTGCTGTCAGCTTTCTAGAGGCACCTGCTTGGCCATGGTGAAGGTGAAGGCCAGGTGGTGGGTCTAGACGAGACTTTGGTCTGATCCCGTGGACCTGTTCCTACATTCTCTTCAGCCCCTTTGGCTGAGCTGCTTTTTGGCATCCCCTCTTCCCCTGTCCCCAGTAAGCGAGTCCAGGGAACCCTCCAGCCGCATCTGAAATTCCTGGAATAGGATCTTTCCTGGAAATGCTATGAAGCCAGGCAACTGGGGAGCAAGAAGACTGGCCCCTCTTTATGCACATCCATTCAGTTTCTTTTTGGTTGAAGGAGAGGAATAATGTACTTTCCCTCCTCCTCTGTTTTCCCCAAATAGTGTCCAACCAACTGCCCACCTGGACCCAAAGGCCCACAGGGACTGCAGGGCTTGAAGGTAAGAATGACTCTGCTTTACCTTTTGCCATGGAGCTTGGAAAGCAGAGGGTTTAGCATCATGGGGAACGGTTTTTAGAGCAATCTCTCGATAACCAGCCTCCTCTGCTTCCACTGCTTCTAGTATTGATCAGAATTTTCCACTAGTTCAAGTGTACTTATGACTCATCCCTAAAGAGGACAGTAATTTGCATAAACTGTGTCTATGCACAGTATTAATTTAATTAATATGTGTATATACCAGTGAACATGTTTAAAAACTATCTCGAAGTACATAGTAGACATTAACATAGAATTAAATACATAAATCACCAATTAAAAGCATTAAACTCAGAACACTTGGTCACGCTACTGTCGGTGCTGCTTCCTTTAATTAAAATTTCACTTTGATTTCTGCATCACTGCCAGTCTGAGAAGCGTGCAAACCCAGTGCAAGCAGCGGCAAATCCTGTCTCAGGCGGGCGAGAGGGCGCCCTTTTTGAGGGAAAGAAAGTCTTGGGTGAGGCAGGCAGCCTCTGCAACGCCATTTTCCTTCCCTTTTAGGGCCACAGAGGCCGCCCAGGAGCCCTGGGGGAGCCTGGTCAACAAGGAAGGCTGGTGAGTATAGGGACATGCTCAATTAATTAATTAATTTGATTTATAGCCTGCCTTTTGTCTTCTAAAGAATTCAAAGTGGCTTACATTCTTCTTCCCCTGCTGCTCTCAGTGTTATCCCTGTTATCCCCGCAACAGCAACCCTGTGAGGTGGGCTGGGCTGAGAGTCTGTGCCTGGCCGAGTCGCCCAGTGAGCCCCCTGGCTGAGCGGGGGCCAGAACCCGGGTCACCTGAGTCACTGCCCTCTGGCCTTAAGCGCTATACCACACAGGCTGTCTGTCCCTTTCTTCACGTCATCCCTTGCTGCATCTGTGCCTGGTATCTAGGAGAAGTGGGTAACAAGGGGAATGGGGAGCCTGTGGCACTTTGCAAAACAGCACACCCAGGAATGGCCACGAGCGATTCGCGCCGCCTGGTGCCTGCATGTCTGTGGTTTATACACGTTTGCAAACTGGAGCTTGCTTATATGTGCCTTCACTTCTCAGTTTCCATGCACAGTTCTGAAGTGTCATAATGTGGATCAGCCCTGCATGGACTCTGGAACAAGTGTCAGCAAAGGAAGCAGCAGAGCAAGAAAACGTGTGGGAAATCGGAAGCGGGGGGGCGGGGGGGCAGAACAAAGAAGAGGGGATTTGGCAGTAGTGTGGCAACACCAAGAGGGTAAAAAAGACAATCCTGTGTGATGGAAAGATAGCGGGGGCGGGGGGGGGGGCGCGGGGAGACGGGACTGGGAATTGATGCTTCTTTGAATAGTTGGGTGGGATGTAGATTTTTCTAAATTCTATTCCATTCCATTATGGAATTACTTTTCTAACTGAAAGCTCACCTTTCAAAACCAGCGTGTGAATTTTTGTTTCCTCTAAAACACTAACGAGTTTGTTTGTTTTTAAATTTTCCCCAGGGCCCAAAGGGTGAAATAGGCTTATCCGGAGAACAAGGCATTCCCGGCCCTCCCGTAACGTATTTATTTATTCCTTCATTTATTCAAGCTGTTTCTTAAACTGACTGCTTTTGTTCCAGGGATAGCTTCAGTTCTGCTTTGGGATGCAATGTGGAACCCCTTCCACTAGCCTCACAGGCATTGCCTTTTCTCGTTTCCCCTTCAGCAAGGCTGGTAAAATTATATTAACTGCTTTATAAGAATGCAATTTCTGGACGTTTCTTTTCAGAAACAATGGTTTCTTCTTTCTCTGAATGTTGAGACTTGCCAATAATCCCACCAAAGTAACTAGCCCACAAAAAGTTTTATAAGTACACCTGTTTACATACAACTCACATATGGCTCAGACTGATAGCAGGAAATTAAAGCAAAGCTACCAGATTCATTAGGAAATTAGGTCCTCAAGCTTTTGCAACAGGGGGCCAGTTGAAAGGCGGCTGCAGCGGGTGTGGGCCAGTGAGGTGGTGGGCATGGGTGTGCTCCTGCAGGGAAGGTGGGTGGGACTGTGGCCATCCCCCCCCCCCCACAGCACCATCATGGAGGGAAGACGGATGCGATTGTGGGCACGCTCGTGCAGGGAAGGTGGGCGCAATCACGACCTTCCTCGCCCCCCTGAGCACAATCGCGGCTGTCTCCCCCCCGAAAGCACGACCAAAATCGCGCCCGTCTTCCCTGCACGCGTGCGACCGTGATCGCAGCCATCTCCCCATGGAGCACGCCTGCACCAGATCGGAGCTTTTGGACTCTCTCAGAGACCGTTTTCTCCGAGCGAGTCCAAAAGCTCCGAGGCAGGCCGGATCCAGTCCACGGGCCGTAGTTTGAGGACCCATGGGAAACAGTTTCCTAGGCTTCCTTACTTGGTTACCGAGAAGTGATCAGTGGCTGCCACAGGCAGCTTGTTAAGTGATGGCGTCCATCTCTGTGCCAGAAAGGTTGGGTCCTCCATACAGTCTCCAAGCTCAAGTAATATCATCTTTCTTGTCGTGATTTTTATGTTTAGCCTCTTCATAATAGACAAAAAGTGCAGTGGGGCAAAGATAAACTTAAAGATAAGCAAACTCGACTAGTCAGGTGAGCAGGGACCCCACAGTGGGACGTGGAATTCCCGAAGGTCATAGCACCCCCCCCCCCAACACCCCTGTGTTGGTGCTATGATGCTGCATCAGCTACCCGCTGGGCAAAGTTGGGGGAGACTGCTTCCTGCGTACTCACCCAGCTTGTGGTTATGCGTGCCAGCTCAGCACCTCGCCCACTATTACATCTTATTTCTATAGGTCCTACTTCGAGGCAGCCAGGTGCTTAGAAGCATCACCTGGAGACCTCAGGACCTGCTGGCAGGGCAACCAGCCATTAAGCATCTGAGCCCTTTACCTGGCCAGTCTCCTCCCGCTCAGCTGGCAAGCGTATTTGTTGGAGCCCTGTGGGCTGGCTCCAGATCCTCTCTCCCGGGCACGAAGCCAGAAAGGAGGGGAGAAGCCAGCCCCCTGCCCGCAAAACTGCCAAAGCCAATCTCCGTCCCCAAAGCAGTTTCACCCAAAGGCGTATGACAGCCAATGGGAAGCCACAATCCCTGACCTGGCAACCTGCACAGCTAGCTCAGCTCGCAAGTGATGAACCTGGGAGAGGGTCTTTCCCCGCTTTTCTGCTCTGGGGCTCCTTCTCTTAGGCAGCTGGGCAGGGCCAGTGGGGTGGCAACTTGGCCCACTAGCCTCCACAGGCGGTCCCAACGGCCTGCCTCTCTGGTTCCAGGGCTTACACCTGCCCTGCTCCGAGCACACACCGTTCCTCTGCAGTTTTGCCTAATATATGCATTTTGTGCCAGCAATTTCCCCTAACATAATTCTGTTCTCAGTGTTTATACTCTCGGTGGAATTCATTAATTAAAAGCTATTCTGCTTTGATGATAATAATGTATTAACAAGGAAACATTTTTCTTTTGCTTTGGAAACTGGTGGAAATTTTGTCTTCTGCTTGAGTAAATGGTACAGGGTTTTGAGCTAATGCCATTATTAAACTAATGTCCCGAATGGGGTTCTGGGCTGAAAGTAAGAGCATTAGAAGATAATCAGTGAATCAGATGGGTGGGGGAAGCTGGCAATTAATCTTTGGGATAATGCCTTCCCACGCTTCATCCCTGGACGGACGTTTTCCGAGGCGACAGATGGGGCAAGCAGGAGGTGTGTGTGTGTGTGTGTGTGTGGTGGGGGCAGTGGGGGGGGTGCCGAGCAGCTTTTGCTACAAGCTTTTGTGACCTGAACTGTGGAAGCTCAGTGATGAATCCAGCCCTGGTGTGCTTTCCTTTCACAGGGCCCACAGGGTCCGAGGGGATATCCTGGAATGGAAGGGCCTAAAGGAGAGACGGTAGGTGCACCGGGCAGGACGGAAACGGCGGGTGTGTGGAGCAGCACACTCAGCAGTGCGCCATTTCCAGGTTCTGTGGTGTGAACACAAAGCAGCAGCACCATTTTGAACATGCCCACGGCCCCCCGCACGCACACTCAAAAACCAGCTCCTGGTGCAGCCCATCCAAGTCACACTTTCCCCGGTGTTCCGGAAGGTAGCCAGTGTTTTATTGGTTTAACGTACCTGCCACCCTTTGTATTGCAAAGAACCCAACTTACGCAACCCTCCTCTTCATTTTACCCTCTCAACAACCCCGAGAGGGACCCTCTAGTCCCCACTCAGCCACGGGGCCGGGCCTTTCAAGCAAGCCGCAGCCCAGCGGTCTGACCGGCCCTTAAGGGCACGCTGTTCTGCGGAGGCCCGGGTGGTGCTTTCCCAGTGGCCAGAGTCATTAATATGCAAGTAGGGCGAGAGGGCCTGTTTGCTAGTTCAGGTGTTTAGGGCTGGTTCACGTCTGTACATTAGTCATCCCGAGGCACCTGCTGCCTGTGGTCGGGCCGTGGGAGAGATGATGCGACACTGCAGCTGTTGCGAGGCCTTTCCACGGGCCAGCGGCCTCTTCTCAGGGCCGGGGCTGCCCAGACCGCAGGCCCGACAGCGTGGTCTGGAATGTGGATGCAACACGACCACCTCAGATTGACCAACATTCCACATTGCTGGGCTGATCCATAGGAACAAATCGGCAGTTTTCACCTCCTCCCGGAGAGGGTCTTTTGTAAAGTGCATGGGTTTTAATTCCCATTCAAGACCAATCCGCCATGAAATATTTTGTAAAACAAAATCTCTTCCTGTGAGTTGCAATGGAGCTTGGAGGAAAAAGGAAGTCGGAGGATCACGTCAGCAGCCATGCTAATTAAATTATCTGGTGCTGCATCCCTCCACACCCTGCCTCTACTCATGGCGGCGTGCAAGGCACGGGAGGCCACAGGAGAGAAACTAGGCCTCCTGGGCTGTATCCCAAGCTTGGCAGGGGCCCCTGGAGGCTGCACTATGCCAGGCCAGACTGTTTCTCTGTTGACCTCAGTTCCTGCAGCAGCTCTCCAAGACCTCTGCCTGGTGCTGCAAGGCGTGCAGGATGGGCCAGCTTGGTCTTTTACATTGTTTTCTGCTGCGATCACCCAGTCAGTGCCTGACAAAAGACACAGCCAGAAAGGGCTCTGAGCTCAGCAATTTGTTTTGAGGAGCAGAACCCCAACTGAGAACCCGCACCTGGTTACTCCAAGCTCGCCTTGTTTCAGCAATGTAGATTAGTGTGTGTGTGTGTGTGTGTGTGTGTGTCAGGGTTGGGGTGGGGCCATTTTATTTGTGCTGCTGTGAAACAGAAATCCTGACCTGCTGGCAGTTCACCAGCAAAGCCAGGACCAGCTTCTGCCCAGCCACAAGGCCCGGCCCCTGCACACCCGTCCCGTCGAATCTGCGCCAATGGTCGTGACCGGGCTTGGGCATCCTG
This sequence comes from Varanus salvator macromaculatus, assembly GCA_023646645.1. NCBI lineage: Eukaryota > Metazoa > Chordata > Lepidosauria > Squamata > Varanidae > Varanus > Varanus salvator. The sequence continues at coordinate 11,725,977 of JAIXND010000624.1, read as the reverse complement.
GTCCCTCCTTGGCCCAGGGAAGCCGGGACGCCGCTCCCTCCACCCGCCCAGTCTGAGGCTGGGGTCTGGTCCTGGGCGAGGGGCACAGCAGAGCAGAGCAGAGCAGTGCCTGCTTGGTTCTTCCGTTCCGGATCTCTGCAGCCCCACCAAGGGGAGCGGCGTCGGCATCACCCGGTTGCACTGAGTTGTAGGCGCAGACCTTTGTGGGAAGTGAATGTTGTGCATTGATACCTGCTCTTTATTGTGTGTTTTCACAGGGCCCCCGTGGCTACAAAGGCATGCTGGGAACCATTGGAGAGGCAGGGCCCCCGGTAACTCTTTGCCCTTCCCACCTTTCTCCTCCCGCCCCGGTGGATCCTCCACATTCCCCGTGGACCCCTCCCCAGGGACAGCCCTGCTGTTAGGCAGAGCTGGCCAGCTGGCCAAAGGCGGCCTTGGCTGGGGGCCAGCAACACTCCACCCGCTCCCCCTGCGGCCCCTGCCCCTTTCCCTGCCTGGGAGGGCAGAGCCGCGTGTGCAAAACAGTCCACCCCGAGTTCTTCGTGAGGCCTCTGCTGGACTCCTGTCGGTGGCAATGTGGTCAAGCTCATCATCAGGGCTGTTTCTGTGTGCGGAAAGGGCAGAGGACATCCGTAGTGAGCCGTCTTGGGCTCGTCCTGAACCTGCACGAGGGGCGGTGGCGGGGTGGCATTCTGTTCCCTGGGTTTGCCAGAGGCAGCTGCTGAAGTGTGGAAGATCAGAACCAGATCAGAACCGGGAAGGGAATGAAAACAGGCCGCTCTTCTCACTGCCCCAAGATCCCCTGAATCTTCAGTTATGGAACCATGTTCCGCTCTGCAGCACGGGCCTGAAGGAACCCAGGAAACTCCAGAGGAAGTCCTTAAATGCACGGAGATGCCACGTGCACCCCACCTTCTCCCTCCCGTGCCCTCTCCCTTCAAACTTGGGAACGGGGTCGTTGTCTCGTGCATCTTTCACACATCCAAGGTGCCTCCCATACAGGACGCTACTAAGCTGCCCTTCCACAGGACCCACAGGGCTCAGCTTCCAGACCCCTGGTCATCTTCACTGTCCCCTTTTCCCGGCTTGCCTGCATCTTCTTGCAGTGCAGTGCCCAGAACTGGGCGCAGTACTCATGAAGGGTCCTCACCGGGGCCCAGTGGAGGGGAGCTTGTGCCTCCCACGCTGTGGAAGCAGCGCTTCTGCTAATGCAGCCCAGTGTAGCACTTGCCTTTTCTGCAGCCACAGCGCATGGTTGACACATGCTCAGCCTGTGGGCAGCCACAATCCCAAGATCCTTCCCACTTGTAGTGTTGCTGAGCCGAGTATCGCCCATCTTTGACTGGGAACTCTAGTTCAGCTCCATTCATGCCGAAGGTGCTGCAGGTCAGTGGGACTCCTCTCACAGCTGTGACCCATCTAAAATCCATTTTGTTGCTGGATTGCATTGTTCTATGTATTTCCACCCATCATTAAAAAAAAAAAAAAAAAATCCAGGGCAAATGACAGCATTAAGACAAGGAGCCTACACTGAAATAGAATAAAGAAACCTTTGAAGAATTTAACATTCAATGAACCCTCTGGAAAGTGGGTTTGCCAACGCTGGAACGTCCTGGTGGAGAAGGCTCTGCCCCAAACCCACTCCAGGAGACAGGCTTTCTGTGTTGTCCCCCAGAATCAAAGGACATGGGGAGGGGTTGCTCAGGTCTCCAGGATAGGTGTGGAGGCAGAAGCTCTTCCCAGTCCCATCTCCAGAAATGGGTGGAATTATATGGCAGGGATATATCTACTGGGTTCTGCATTTTCCAAATCGAGTGATGAAGGAAGCGTGAAAATTCTCCCCCTCTTTCTCTGCCCCACCCCAGGCCGTTTTCTCTTTAACCAAAGCATGTTTAACATGTTTGTTCTAGGGCGAAGAAGGCCCCAGGGGTCCACCAGGACAGGCTGGCGAGAAGGGAGACCTCGTGAGTAAAACCTTCTGCTGAAGCATTAAGTTTAATCTTCACAAGAAAAGCAGCTCTGTGCCAAAGGCACTAATTTGAACTGTAATCTAATTTAGTTCTGAAGCGCTCCTCTCAGCCCATATCCCAGGGGCTCAAGGGCTTGTGGCTGTCATCGGAGTGGGCCTCCTGCTTCTACAGATGCCTCACCCCTGGCTTGGAATGAATGGCTGCGTCATGCCACCTGTGACAATTACAGTTGAACCCATAGTCCGTGCTTCCCAGGCAGAGTGCAGCTGCTTTCCCGCTCTTATCTTCCCAAAAAGACCCTGGAGCAGAAAGGGCAGAGAAATGGCGATGCACCCAAGAACACCTGGAGGGCATTTGAACCCAGACCCTCCTCGGTCCTAGTCCTGCATTCTCACTGCCTTGTGGTGCTACTTCTCAAATCCTGCTTTGCCCTATTCCTGGCCACCAAACTGAATTGGAATGCAAAGGGCCCGGCGCCCCAGTCCAGGCCTGGGGAAGCCCCTGGCACGGGGATTCCCGAGCGGGGGACAGGGAGAGTCTGGTCAGCAGCCTGCTTGGGTGCTTACTGGGCAGTGCTTCAGGAGCCCTTCCTGGCCAGTCTTCAGAGGATGATGGGACCAGGAGTAGAGGCGCTCTCTGCCAGGCCTGCCTGCAGCATCGTCAGCCATCAGCAGCATCTCGCGCTGCGCCTGGAAGGGCTTGCAGTTGAGCCTCTGTCCTCCCAGGCCCCATTTTATTTTGGAAAAGTTCTGTGGGCTGCATTCCAGGGGCGGAGGGGGACGAAAGCTTAAGGGGCCATGCTGCGGAAGCCCCACTCTGCAGTCTTAGGAGCAGGAGTGCAGCCGGAGGAGAGGCGAGTGCCTAGAGGCAGGCGAAACCACACTCATGCAGCCAAACCACCGAATGGCTGGTGGCCGGGGAAAGGGGAGCAGCAGCAGCTGCCCGGAGCTGCTGGCAGGGCTGGATTGCTCCCCCCGGCCTGCGTCTCGCCCCTCGCAGAGCGGCAGCCACGGAGCGCCACAGCCCCGAGTGGCCTCTTTCTGCACCACGACTTGTCCGCAGCTTCCAAGGCAGGCGGAGTGGGCCTGGGGCACTTCTGTCTGCTGGGGCTCCGGATCCCTGCGAACTCTTCGTCGCGTTCCCAGCGGACTAACCTTCCTGGCTAGTCGGCTGGCGCGGAACTCGCAGCCCACCGAACCGAACATAGCTCAAGGTGGCCTGCCTTGGAACTGGAGAAAGCTGCTGCGCCTGATTCCTGCTGGGTATGCACAAGGGGGTGCCCCTGGCAGGCCACAGTGAAAGAGGACACGGCGTGCGTGGCAACTTTGGGGGCGCTGGCCCACTTCAGCCCATCTGTCCATATTGCTCAACCTCCACTAGCCTTCCCAGCCTGCTGCCAGCCAGAAGAACTGGGCCGCACCCCCATCATCTCCAGCCAGCGTGGCCAGTGGCTGTGCTGGGTGGGAATGATGGGTTTTCCTGTCCGACATGGCAGGGGATTGCTGACTGAGGACCACTGGCCTGCACTGACTGGCAGTCGTTCTCCTGGATGGTGGGCAAGGCCTCTCCCAGCGCCATCCAGACATGCTGAAGACCAAATCTGGTGCCTTTGCAGATGGCATGTGGCCACCACTAGGCAACACTACCACCCCACCTCATTGCTTCCAGAGGCAGGAACCTGCACTTGTAGGTGTGGAAGGCTGCTGAAAACGAGCCCTTGTGGAGGGGGCAAGACATGCCCCAATCTAGTGCTTATAACTACTTCCATAAATCTCATTTTTCAACTTGCTCCCCATCCTGCCACATTACCTGTCCTGCATCTCTGATTCCTTTGCAAATTCTTCTCCTGAGAACTTGCAAGGAAGAAGGTTCTGACATTCTCTCCTCAACTCCTTCCTGCCCCCCAGTATTGAGGAATGCTGCTCTTCCCCGCTTCTTTTCAGCCGAACTGCCACCAACTGTGCTTCCTCCCCACCTGCTCATTAACGGGGCCAGTGTCCCGACAAAGCTGCATGCTGGCTTGCATTTGGCGCCAAAGGGATTAAGTGTATTCCAGCCCCCCTGTGGCAGTTGGCGAGGGGCCTGAAATCCCTGTGGCATTATGAATTGTGCTTCTGAGGTTTATCCAAACGCACCCCCCTCCCCACATTCATAAACATGCCGTGGTGGTCATGCCCCCCCCCCCCCGCCACTGTCTCTGCTCCTTTAACCCCGACTCCTGGACTTCTGCCCAGGAGAAAATAGCTGGGTCAGAGCTTTCCAAACATTTTCATGTTGGCACAGAGGAACTGCCTTGGTGGATCAGAGTACAGTCTGTTTCATCAGGTGTTTCGGTTCTGACAGCAGGCAGAGAGATGTCTCTCTAAGTTCTGTTCTTTGTTCCCCACTTCTGGTACTCAAAGATATACTGCCCTTGTAAATGGGAGCTCCATTTAGCCTGTGGTGTCATGGCAAACATTGAGCTGTGGGTTCTAGTAAGCCAGCACAGGGAGAATCCAAAAGCGCAGACAGCTGTGTTGGTGCAAATACACAAAGTAGGTTTAGCAGTTTTCATCTCCATCAGCAGCAGGGCTACCATCAAGTGCATGGGCCTGAACTGCCCATTGCTGAACTAGCCAATATATTGTTGCGGGAAAATTCCTTCCCCACAGCTGTTGTGTGGATTGCAGAGAACCTCCGAGAGAACAGAGATTCCCCAGCACGGTGGCGGATCATGTCGGCGGCCCTGCGAATAAACGAAGTGCTGGTGCTTGTTCGAGCCAGTGCAGGGCCAGCTACACTGGTTCCCTAGGGAGCCACCATTAAATCTTCACATATGTGCTTCCCTACCTCATACTGCATTTCCATAGGCAGAAACCCCAGGGGTGCCTGATGTCCCAGGACTTCCCCTCTTCTTTGCAGCCAAAGCCTACCCTTTGATATGTTCCAAGTGAAGTAAGTTGTGAATGGCCATTTCAGAGAGAGAAGGCAGATTTTGCATGAGGTATTCGCATAAGGTGCACAGTAACACTGGAACTTTTCTGCATTGATGTTTTAGGGTGCTCGTGGTTTCCAGGGCCCTCAGGGAGAGACGGGACCTAAGGGGACACGGGTAAGCATTGTCTTTTCCAACTGGACACCCGGAGAAACTCGCAGAAGAGCCTGCTTGATTTCCTGCTCTGGGAAGAACAACATGGAAACAGACAGGTGCATTTCTATTAAAGTAATATGATTCCCCACCCCCATACTTTTCTTGCAGGGTCTTCCTGGAATTGATGGTAAAGATGGCACACCTGGAATTCCTGGGGTGAAGGTAAGAAAAAGCCCTCAGAAAAAGACACAAACAGAAGTGACACTCTGTTTTCTCAGGTATGGGTCTGTCCATACCTGTTTTTGGAAATTCCTGTCTGCCCAGACTTCTCCCTCTGCACCTGCCCTGTGGCCAAAAGCAGCAACAATAAGTAAAAATAATTGCATTTCCTTATTACTTTATAATTCTGATTTCATTGGGATCTTACCTTGTTAGGTTGCTGTAAAGCCTAGAGAAAGGCATTTTAGGATGCTTTTGTGCATTTAGGAAGCAATCAATCCTATGTGTGTTTAGACACAAAAGGGTCCTACATTGCCTCGTTTTCCCCAGCCAACCATGGTTGACTTGGGGATGTTGGGAACTGTAGGACTTCCTTCTGTCTCAATGTGCCATCAATAAATAAACACATTCTAATGAAAGGACATGATGGCACCAGAGGATGGGAAATGGGCGAGAGAAAGAAAGCTAATTTCCCCCTAAACATTTCCTCCTTTCTTTCAGAATGCTAATGTGTGGAAAAAGCCCACCCCACATGCACTTCTCCCATTCTGTGACCCCGCCCCCCCACCAATTTTTAAAAATTGTTTGGTGCTTGCCCCTGTCTCAGCCAGGTGGACTACGGGGGCCATGCAATGTCTGTGAAAGGTAATCTCCATCCAGGTGTGGTGGTTGCTAAGCAACAGAGTCTGCGGCATCCTTTGGTAGTTGCTAGGCCACGCAGGCCTTGTTGAGTGCTTCCTTTGCGGTTGCTAGGGAACACCCACCTGAGATGAACCTTCCGCTCTGCAGGTAGCCGGCTGCTGGGCCACACAGGGCTGGGGGAGTCTCTCTTCTTTCTGCTAGGCAGTCTACGCCCTTCACACGCGTTATGTAGTCATAGCCCTCGTGCCAGCCCTGTGAGGTGATTTGGGGCACATGGGCATCCCAGATACCGAAGGGGTGGGCAACGGGGCTCAGGCTGGCTGGCCTGCTTGAGACCACGTAGTGTTTTCATGGCGGGGCGGGGGGCGATTTGAGCCGGAGACCTCCTGGCTTGTCACTTAGTCTTTTCACTGCTGCGCTAGGAGAGTCGAAGGCAGAAGAGGAGGGAGATCAAATACAAGAGGGGCTGATTTCACAAAGGAGCTGAGCCGGGCTGTCAAGGACAGGGCATTGTGAGGGGCACCCCGGATCAGAGGTGACTTGATGGCTCGCAGCAACAGCCCCAGACCCCACATCTCCGTGAGCCAAGAGATGCTACTTTAATTCCTAGCCGTGACAGCTTTTTGCGAGGGAGTTTGGGGGTTTTTCATGGTGAAAACAGCCAGTCTTACAGGCGGATTGCGAACAGTTCTTGCACTCTTTGCTCCTCATGGTCACAGCGTTTCTTCTTCTGGCTTGTAGGGAAGTGCTGGCCAACCAGGACTTCCAGGGCCATCGGGCCACCGAGGATTAGCGGTAATGTCATTTCATCTTCATTATAATTAAAAACTTACTGACGTTTTAATTGTATAAACAAACTATCCCCACTTTTCCTCTCCCAACCATTTCCTTCTCAGCAATAACAATAATGCATAGATTTAAACAAATAAGAAAGAGCAACAGAGTCATAGAGGGCTACTTCCAGGTGAAGGCATCCTGGAGTTCACAGCCAGAAGGCCTTGAGCGATTGCTCCGTCTCAACTTCTTTAGTGGATTTTCTGTGGTGACAAAAAATGAAGATGAAGCGGTGGGAAAACTCTCGGGAGCGATGACTGGAAGGGGAGGGTGCCCGGACCCACGCTCTCCCCGGGGAAATCCCTGCCCAGGGTGCTGAAGGGCCTCTGGGAGCATCAGGTGCAGCATATGGGTAAATGTGCAGGCGACTTTCCCGCTTGGACCAACATTGACCCAAGTGGACACGCCCTTTTCCTCGCACCGGCTCAAGGGAGTTTGCGTCTTCCTGGTTCGGACCAAGCAGGTCAGTCAATCCATTGGTAGGAAGCAGCTGCTCCACGGCTATTTCATTCCAAACAAGCAGACAAAAAAAACGACCCCCCCCCCCCGCCCACAAAGAGGCAGCCTCTTCCTACATATGAAATCACGAGGCTTTTGTTGAAAAGGTGTGACTGTCAGTGGAAATTGTATTGGCAGAACATAGGAAGGATAATTTTGCACTATGAACTGGTTCAGAGGAGCTTTGGCTGTAGCTGAAATGGGCGCTTGGCATCAGGAATGGGCGGCATTGCAGAGATGGGATATTCTCTGGGAATCAGCTGTGCATGTTTACTTCAAAGTAAATCAATTATTTCGAAAGGAAATGCTCCCTGGCAAGTGTCTGTGGATCGCATTCTAAAGAACCCTTGTTGCGGCCTTCGCCATATGACTGCTTGCAAAAAGTCTGCTTTTTCTATGAAATGATGGGTGGGCTTGAGCAGACGACCCCGGCCACCAACACGTTGCAGTCACACTGTTCAGCTTCTCTTGGAGAGAACAGAACACAGGGTCAGTGCCCCGAAACCCTGCTTCCCAAACCAAGCCACACCAAGAAACACGGCGTGGGTCTCACAACAGGCTTGGCCTTTTCTTGTTTCCCCCACAGGGCTTGCCAGGCACACCTGGATCTAAAGGTGGCCCCGGAGACAAGGTGCGTCATCTGTGTCCGTGTCTGTCTGTCCGTCTTTGCTTGTAAGCCACACATAAATCAGCCCCCTGCTCCTTCAGGGCCGTGCCTGAAGAGCTGCAGGGCCACTGAGCGCTCTAAATGCTGCCGCTTGTTGTCTTAACAGGGTGAGCCAGGGGGGCGTGGCTTGCCAGGTTTATCTGGGTCGCCCGGGAAAATTGTAAGTACAAGAGCTCTCCCTCTCCCTCTCTTTTGCTTCTTTGCTTAAACCTTAATGCCAAGGACACTGCAAAGCAACGGGGACCCTGCCTGGTCAAGTTTTCCTCCATTAGAATTTTGCTTTTCCTTCACTTTATTGCTTTCTTTGAATGAATGCACGACTTGTACTTATATACCACTTAGTATAACAAAACCCCTAAGTAGGTCTTAACACCTCATAGCAGAGATGAAACATAGAAGGTATCTGCTCCTATTCTGCTGTTCACAGACCTATTTTTGGTGCATGGGCTGTACTTTCTCCGTAAAGACTTATGAGGTCGCACACGCCACATGCTCAGAGGCACTGTTCATGGACCCAAGATTGCTGTTGCTACGAAGAACGCATCTGTAGAATGGCAACTCCATCCGCAGCACCTGAACTGCAGGGCCTCTGCCGCAAAGGGGCTGCCCTGCAAGGCCGTGGGCCAGCGCCACTGAGTGCAGGGGCTCGCTCGACACCCGCTTGCCGAGAGCGGGGCAGCCAAGGCCGTCATGAGGCAGGCCGAGGTCCCGAATCCGGTTCTGCAGGCTAGAGACTGGCACTGGAAAGGGCGCAGCGATCGCAGCAGCCACGGGGGCCGCGGAGTCTAGACTTCCCCTTCCTCCGCGGTCCCTGCTGAAATCGCCCCATGGCCGTGCTGGATGCTTTCCTGCTCGTGCGACTGGAAGGGTCTTTCTCTGGGGTGAGCGCAAGGAGGAAAAGTGGCACTTGCTCACCTGCCTCACAAGGGCAGCTGCTGCATGGTTAAAATGTGCAGCTCGTCGGCACTCCCAGAACTAAGCATTTGCCTCATTTGCTGCTTCAGTCAGTCATTCCTTTCATTGGCACTGCCCAGTAGCTGAGTCCACGGCAATTTAAGACAATGGAGAAACCTACAATGCAGCATAAAATAGAGTATAAAATTGAAATTAAACTTGCAATACAAAATAGAATTCAAATAAGACTCTGCAGCAGCAAAAAGATTTAAAAATACAGTGCAGACTTCAGCTGAAATGAAAATTCCTGGGAAATAAGAAGGCCTTCATATGGCGTTGGAAAAAGAGCAACGTAGGTGCCAGGGGAATCATTCCACTGTTGGGGGCCACAGCAGAAAAGGCCCCTTTCTTCAGAGCTACCCAGTTGGCTTTCCCTGGCAGGCCTGCTGTGGGCGAGGTTTGGTCCAGCTGTGGAACAGTGCGAAGCACACCTGGATGGGTTAGGGCACGGGGCCAGCCGTCAAATACAGCCCCGCATGCCTTTTCCAGCATGGCCGCGCCAGCGCTTGGGAGGGCACGGAGGCAGCCCGCCCACCTCCCCTGCTCCCCGGCAGAGACTCTGCTGGGCCGGAGTGGCCAATGCCCCTCTAGGGACCCATCCTCTGAAAACGACCCTGCCCCGTTTCGGAGCCAGCCTGCTCTGAGGCATGAAGGGTCCACCCCGGGGTGGACAAGAGTGAGGTGCGCCTTTATTTATTTATTTATTTATTTATTATTTGCTTGTTTAAAGTTTTTATATGCCGTCCAATACCTGAGTCTCCGGACGGCTTGCAACCCCCCCCCAAAGAAAACAAAAAACAACAACATACCAACAAACAACGCACTGCATCCGACCATTAATGATAAAAACAAAGATAAAACCAATTCAGTGTTAACATGTTGGGAAAATAAAAAGAGTTTTACTTGACGCCAAAAAGAATAAAGTGATGGCACCGGGTGAACCTCCCTGGGGAGCGTGTTCCAAAGTCAGGGTGCCACCACCGAAAAGGCCCTTCTCCGGGTAGCTACCCTCCCAACTTCCCTCTTAGAGGGCTCCCGGAGAAGGACCTCTGCCAAGGCTCGCAAAGGGTGGGCAGGCACATTGGGGAGAAGGTGCTCCTCCAGGGATCCAGGACCCAAGCCGTTTAGGGCCTTATAGGGCATGATTTTCAGTGAAGCCCTTTGCCAGCCTGGGGCCCCTGCCAGCTGCATGGAACGAGAAGCCACCTGGCTCCAGGCAGCTCGCTGGGGAAGGTGGCACTTGCCCTCTGGAGCCAGCCCTGCCAGCCAGGGTCGCTTGGGGTTGCATGCATTACGGCACTGAGAGGGCACACCGTGTAACAGCCAGAGAGGCAGGACGCAGGCAGGATTGGGGCCATGATGGGCAGAGAGGCCCTGAACTTCCAATAACCTCCCCGCCCCCCCACAACACACACAGACACGCACTACTTAGGATGGAGGAGGCAGCACACCACCCGGTCACCCTGGGAGTTTCAGCCCATTGGACCCCCCCCATGCCCATCAACCATGGCAGCTCCCCCCCCCAATATTTAGTGTCATGTTTAGTTGGTCCCCAAATTACGTCAGCAAGCACCGAAAGGGGAGTTTCTTTTCAGACTTTTAAAAGCGTATGGCAGACAACACAGCTACCTTGGTTGTGTGAGTCATCTTGCTCCGGATTTGTGTGTGTGAGCTCTTTGTCAATATTGTCGTCATGTTTTGCTTACTCACTGTTGGTTGGTTCTGTCAGCTGCCTTGATTGCATCCGATGCTCTATAAACAGAACACTGGAAATCAATAAATTAAATCTGGATTTCCCATGCCCAGAGAGAAGCTCAGTGGCGCTTCATTGGTTGATAACAGATCTTGCGTTCAAATAGCAAAACAAGGGCAAAGCGGAAACCCCCGTTGATGCTTGCAGGTTTCTGTTTTGGACAGCAGGGGGCAGCACCATCCTATGAAATCCCATAAGCAACACCCACAAAAGGTCCGAGGCACCTCCAGGATTCATGCGGTTGATGATGTTTAGGGCACAATCCTATGCGGGTTTAGCAAAAAAATCCTACAACTCCCAGCATGGCCTGGCATAGGATTGTGCCCTTGATTAATGTCACGCTGTCCGTGAGCCACCTTGCTCTCATGGGACGGCAATCATTGCTGTTCCTGCCACAAAGCAAAGGGCTGTGTTTCTCGAATCCGACTCTGCTAATGCCTTCTGTTTTGGTCGCTCTATTTAGGGAGAGCCGGGACCTCAAGGAGAAGCAGGGCCACCAGGGGTTGCCGGTATGAAAGTACGTCTCTAGAACGCATTCCTCTGCTTGACTCTGTTAGCATGATGGCTCTGGGTGGACAGTGGATTTAGCTGGTGTGCTTAATTGCACCAGTCCTCCTGGGTTTTTCTAGGGGCTTCTGCAAAGGGAGGAGTTCCCCTACTCAACAGGGAGGTTTTGTTCAGGGCAGGTGCGATTTTCCATGCAGGAGCTGGGATTTGGGTAGAAACACAGAAACAGAGCGAGTCAGAAGGGGCCTGGAAATGGGCTCTTTACCCTGCATGTGTTTCGCTCCTAGTTAAGGGAGAAGACGGCAAAAGAAGGAGGGGACGGCAGAGGGTGAGGTGGCTGGACAGGGTCACTGGGGAGGTGGCTGTGGGGCTGGGTGGACTCTGGGGTCTGGTGGAGGACAGGGGGGCCTGGGGGAGCGTCGTCCATGGGGTCGCGATGGGTCAGACAGGACTTCGGACTAGCAGCAACAACAAAGAGAGAGGGGGGTGACCTTTCACTGTCTCTCTTGCAGGGCGATCGGGGCGAGAGAGGACCGGTGGGTCCTGCAGGGCTGCAGGGGAAAGCGGTGAGTATGACTGATTCCGGAGAAGCTGGACTTAAATGGGTCCCTTCCCCCCCAGAAGGAATCCGAGCCCCTAAGCGAGAGCTTTTTTTCCCTATTTATCTCCTGCCTTTTTCCTCAAAGGGCTCAAGGCAGCTGACATCCTTCTCCTCCTCCATCTTCTCCCCACAACAACAACCCTGTGAGGTGGGCTGGGCTGAGAGTCTGCGACTGGCCCCAAGCACCCAGTGGGCTGCATGGCCGAACGGGGACTCGAACCCGGATCGCCTGAGTCCCATTCCCAGGCTCTTAACCACCACACCACACTGGATCTCACCGCCACAAGAGGCGGCTCTCTTCCTGTGCTTTCCTCCTTGCTGACATTTGGGGAGGCTGGAGAAGCCAGCCCCAGTGACTGGATTCCCCTTCCTTTGACACCCATTGGTGGCCAGCTGTCCGGATGCTGGGCAGCTTGTGCTCCCCCCGGAGCACGTGTCTCCCCATTTGAGCAGCACGTCATTCGTGCTGCACGTTGAGGGCACAGCCTCAGTCTCCAGAGCAGGGTGAGCTCCCACGCTGAGGCAAGGGACCTCTCATTGTGTCCTCACATTCATAGTCCCTCTTCAAGCCAACCAGAGGGAACGGGGAGGCGCATCCGAAGTCTCCCCTGAGCCCCAGAACTCCTGCTGCAGCATCGCTCGGGTGCACTGGAGAGCTTGCCACGGAGCCGGCTACGCTTGGCGCTCCCAGGTGAAACAAACAGGTGGCAGGGATGGAAATGGCCGTTCTCTGCAGAGCTGGGCCAGCCTGCACAGATCTGCCTTCTCCAAACTGGTGCCCTCCAGACGCATTGGACTACAACACCCACAATCGCCCAGCCAACCCCGAAAATACTGCATGTAGATGTGTTGGCTTACAGCTCCCATAAACCCCAAGCCAGCCCAGGCTTGGGGAGGCTGGAGTGGAACAGCACGTGCCAGATGGACCCATGTGGCCTGCTGTGCTCCCAGGCCTCTTCCTACGTTTTGAGCCATGAGACACATCTGGATTTAAAAGGGGGCAGGAGCAAGTTTTAGGGTGACTCAGATGTCCTGGTGAGTTCATGGGAGGGTCCAAATTCAAAGCCAGCTGGTCAGGCCAAAGAAGCCTTAAACAGCATCGGTATGCGATGCCAGTGAGACTCCTGCTGCAGAAGGCGCATGGCTTGGTGTGGCCACGGCTTTGCTCGTTTTCACTCTGCGGAATGAGAGCAGCAGCCCCCCAGCCTTCTGGCTGCCATTTTCCCTGGCACACTGCCAACGGAGCGATAGAGTTGGGCCAGAGGTCAGGTGTTGGGAGACTCGGCCCCCCGAAGGAAAGCCGAGAGCCTGGAACAAGTAAAGGAGCACCAGAAAGGTCCCCCTGACCAGCTGCTCAGTCTTAACCTCCTGCCATGCGGGCTTCCAGTAGGCAGTGTCCCTTTTCTGACAAGCTGGGATGATCAGCTAGCCGGAGCATCAGCCGGCCAGTCCAGTTGCTGCCAAGATGCAGCACGGCTATTCCTGCTTGAAAGAGAGCTTAAAACGGGTGAACTGGCGGGGCACTGCATTTTTTCCCATTCCTGCTCAAGTCTGTGCTATTTATTTATGCAGCAACGATAAGGGCTGGGAGGGGCAGCAAGGGCACCCGTGGGGGTGATTGGCAGAGGCTAAGTGGGTGGAGCTTTCCCCATTTTTTTATTGTAAAATTTCAACCAAAAAGAAAAGAAGAGACGAGAAAAGAAAAGAAAAGAAAAGAAAAAAGAAAAGAAAAGAAAAGAAAAAAGAGAGGGTCAGGGACAGGGACAGGGAGAACACCTTGTAGTTGCATAGATTTGAATATATCAGTTCCAGTGCCTACAATATGAAGTGTGTCTTTGCATGTATGGAAATGCAGCTTGTTTAGAACTATTCATAAACTTCAACAAAATCCTTATAAAGGATCCATTTGGCCTTTGTCTATACACCAGTTATTCCAGTGCTGGAGACATGGAAATGTCTTTGATTCGTCACATTACAGGATGTGAGTGTTAATCTTTCCAGAGTTGTCATGTCAGTCTTTTAGCTGTCAAAATGGCACAGAAAATCCATTTGTGCTGATTGTGCATTAAGTTCCAGGAAGCAGAAAGAGAAATTAAAAGAGGATGCACATCAGTAAAAATTAAGGCACATTCCCACACCAGATGCGTCTGTCTCCTCAGAAAAGGCCTTGCAATGATGTGCCAGTGCCATGCAGCTCGGGCAATCGGCCAACTTAGAGAAAGAGTTTTTGCGAGTCCTGCAACTACGAAACCGGTGTTTCGAGAGACAACCTGTCCCATCAGACTCAAAGGCCAAGGCGGCAGTCCAGTGCTTAGGCAATGCATTTTATTCCATTCCTGCTTATGGCCGTGCTCTTTATTTGCGCACCGATAAGAATTATTTATAGACACGGGCTGCAGTGTGACTGGCCTGGCTGGCCTCGGTGGCTGCTCCCAGGAGCGAGGAGTAAACGGAAGTGTTCAAAGTGGCAGGGCTGAGCCCAGAGAGGAAGACGCGGCAGGCACTGCAGTCCCGCCACAGCCATATTTAGCTGGCAGGGACCTGCATTGAGTTGTAGGAATTTTTCCTGTCCAAACATGCATGAAATCGTTCCCTCACCCATCCATGTCCATCGTAAGACCAGATTCTTACCCATGTTTAAATCTGGATTTCACTGTAGTGTTGCTTGAGCATGTGAAAACGGGCCCATGCAAGAGACAGGGCAGTAGCTGCCACGAATCTCTCGCAGCTGGAACCCTGAGTGTTTCTGATGCCATCCACTTGGAGAGAGAGAAAAAGATGCCACGAAACGGGTGGGGTTTTCCCTATCACGTGAGCTTCATGTTAGCAAACTCTCCGCCTCCTGGAAGTCTGCTCATCGGCCTGGGGGGGCGGGAGGAATAATGCAGTCAGAAAAGTCTCTTGTTGCACTTCCGCCCCTCAGGATGCATTGCCAAAGGGGAGAGATGTACCACTGGAAGGGAAGGTTGGCATGATGTTTGCAGCACATTCCGCAGAAGTACTGAACCTTACAACAGCCCTCCAACCCAGTAGCCTCCCAGATGTTTTGGACTTCAACTCCCATCAGCCCCAGTCAGAGTGGGCAAGGGTCAGGGATGTAGTCTAAATTCCTGGCGGTTCAATCCGCTGCAGGGCTGATGAATGAAGGAGGCAGTGCAGCTTCACAATGTTGAACTGTGCGCATGTGAACAAGGCATTTAAGAAGAAACATTGATTCATGAACTTGCCAGAGTTTATGATCAGAGGAAGCAGCCAGTGCTGTGGCATCTTCAGGGTGAAAAAGGTAAACAAACCTGATTTCTACTGAAGGGAGCAAAATGTGGCTTTCTTCTCCCAAGGATCAGGTGCCAAAGATCCCCACGTGGAGGCTTCCGTGTTGGCTGGATAAGTCTTCCTCTGCTTTGGGGAGAGAAGAGCAAGCCCCTTGTGCTCCAGGGAAGGCCTGTTCTTAGTTGCATTCACTTCCATACCTTATAAACCATTTTACTGTCTTGGGCTTCCAACTTGACTTCCAAGCAAAAGAAGAGCACTAGCCCCTTTCGGCAGGAAAAAGGTCCTACCATTCTGTGGGCGCAGCTCCTTTTTTGGTCCGAGAGGCGGGCCAGAGGGTGGGGGCATCTTGACTGGAAGTATCTCATCAATGCACTCGACTTGGTGGCTTGTTGCTTGGTCGATTGCGTGTGCCTGTGTGAGATGTGGCAGAGACGACCAGCGCAATCAGCAGCAGCCGTCACCGGCTTCGAACAGTTTTCCTGGTGCCAAATGCCCACGTGCCCTTTGTGAACGCAGCCGACGCAGCCTCACAAGAAGCTTTCTGTTCGTTCGCGTTCCTCACCCCTAGTTGCTGCACAGATTCCCTGTTTGGGCATCTGCGTCTGCTCTGCTCCTCACGTCCTTTCTCCCCTTTTTCTTTCCAGGGACCTAAAGGAGAACAAGGCCCCCCAGGAATTCCGGGGCCACAGGGTCTCCCAGGCGTAAAAGGCAGCAAGGTGCACCACATCCTCTGATCTGCATGCAAGATTAGATTGTATGGCGGGGCAGCTACCTTTGTGGAAGGGGATATGCAAGATTGCTCCGAGTTGGAGTGCAGGGCAGCGAGAAAAACAGCTGGCCAGGCCAGGGGGCGCAGGAGCCCTGCCTCTTCTTTCCCTTTATGGCCAGCCAGACTCCTCAAGGAAGTTCACAAGCCACGTGCTTCAGCAATGGCTTCCTCCCAGCAGCCGGGACTGAGCGGTCTGCAGCCTGGGATCCTTGAGGCAGAGGACAGAGAAGGCTACGCCCATAGCTAGCCTTCTCCAGGCGCTTACCTAAGCGCAGGTTAAGGCATCAAGCACATGGCCATCACCTGCCGCCAGTTGGATAGGCTGTTGCGGAAATGTGGCTATCCATCTGGCCAAAGGAAGATGAGCGGCTGGATTTCTAGGATGTTTGCAGTGATAAGCCAGTATTTTGTGTACGTGTTTTTTTCTTAAAAGGTACTAATTCCACCATCTCAGATCTTTCCCCCAAAATGTGGCCCCCTTGTGTAAGTTTTGCAAAACAAGAATCTTTGCAGACTTCAGCAGCCTTTGCACAATGAATTCTGCCTCCTCCACGCTTAGCGTAATTTATCCTGAATTTTAAAGAGGCTGCAAAACTGAATGGAGCACCTGACGCCTCATCCCAATCCAGGGAAACATTTGTGTCAACTGTTTAAAAACAGGTTTTGTATGTATATGCTTTTTTTAGATTGAGTTCCACATGGTGCTTTTAAGGTTTTAATTTTTGTGAACTGCTTGGGAACTTTGGTTGTAGGTCAGAATAGAAAGGTAATAAAATAAACCAGTAGAGAATTAAGTAAAATTATTCCACTGCCCCCCAACCCCTCTGGTTCAGAAAATGTATATATAAGGATTGAATGCATTCAACTGCTCCCAAATTTCAGCATGTTTCCTTCTTTCCCCAGGGCATCCCAGGCAAACATGGGCCCAAAGGTGATGTTGTAAGTATATTTGACTGCTTTTTGATCCTTGAACTGCTCTCATTTATAGGATTACCAAGTTGAGAGCAACTGGAAATTTACTGACCACTTCTTCTTCCATAGTTTATTCATTAACGTTTATCCAGCACCTTCAGCAGGTGATAGTCTCAAGGAGGGGATATTTATTTATTTGGAATTCTTATATGCCGCCCCCTTCGCATAAGCCTCGGGGCGGCTTCCAACAAATAAATAAAAGGAAGTGTATAAAAACTGTACCACCCTTCCACAAATATCAATAATATAAAATAGAGCAGCAGGTAACAATAAATTCAAAAGTAAGGGAGGGCAGCCCACACTTGGGGGCACAAGCCTGTGCAAGTTTCTACAGAAAGAAGCCTACAACTCCTGAGCCAAAATTTTAGGCTGTGTCTTCTTACTAAACATGCGTATGATTGCACCTTCAGCAGCTTAGAAAATCTCAGCCAATCTGTAGAAATGAACACACACTAGTGGGCTTTGAAGCCTCTCTCTCTCTCTCTCTCTCTCTCTCTCTCTGTTTCCTTCCTTCCTTCCTTCCTTCCTTCCTTCCTTCCTTCCTTGAAACATAGAAACAGAGCGAGTCAGAAGGAGTCTCCCAGGCCATCTAGTCTGACCCCCAGCTCCAGCCGGCTCCGCTCACGACATGCCAACCAAGTGCATGTCCAGCCTATCCTTGAACATCCTCACCGATGGGGCCTGAACCACTTCCTGTGTAAGCCCATTCCACACCCTCGGGGTCCTAACTGTCAGGAAGTGCTTCCTGGCATCTAAATGGAACCTTGGTTCCCTGAGCTTTGCTCCCTTCCTTCCTTCCTTCCTTCCTTCCTTCCTTCCTTCCTTCCTTCCTTCCTTCCTTTTTAATGCAAAGCTTTTTATCTGGTTTCTAAAAAGTATGCACAGAGGTGCCAGGTGGTGTCCTGGCCTATAGCATCTTGCCCTCCAAGAGGAGGCAATGGCGAAATGAAAGGGCCTTTGGGGCAGCCAGGGCTCCTTCTAGCGGCGGGGCTGGGGCTGCAGCATTGTCTTGCTAAGGCTCCGAGGGGTCATGGTGTTTTTCGGGAGAGTGGGCATTCCATCCCCTCCAGGCTTGACACTGCCTCTGGTGCCAGCAAGTCTCCTCAGGACGGGCCAGGGTGTGGCCAGCCTCCCCTCTGGAGCTGCTTCCGTCCAAGTCCAGGCGCCCGGTTCCTGGGCCTGGGCATTGAGCAGGCTCCTCTTCTTGGTCCCGGTCTGCTGCGTGAGGCTGGGCTGGGCAGGCTGGCATGGGGAAAGGTGGAGTGGAGCAAGTTGCTGGAGCCCAAGCGCAGAAGGGCTTTAAAGGTATGGGCCTGCTCAGAAACTGGCGTGCCAGCGGGACCTGTCAGCAGCCGCCTGCTGGTTCTCCGGGCCATCGTCAAAGGCAGCTCCATGCACTACCACAGCCAGGCTATCTTCATCCAAGCAAGTGGGAGGTGAGGCCATCTGAGCCTCCAGAGCTGTACCTGTAAGCACTCTTCAGGTACAAATCCAATCCTTTCCTGGGGGTGCAACACCATCACCAGTAGGCAAACACGTGGGCAGGTAGGTCACCGTGCAAAGGGTGCACCCGTCTTGTGTGAACTCAGCTCCAGGATGGGCCCTCAGGCAGCCCTCCATCTTCTCCAGAATTGCTTGCGCACTCAGTGCCTGTTGGAACGTGTGGCTGCCGCCCTTGGCTAGGCTGTGCGCCATAATCCCACAAGGGCAGAGAGCTTGGGGAGGCCCATTGCTGGATCATCGGGAAATGGGACTCTTCCGGAATGGTTCTTCAAGGCAAAGGACCCGGGCAAGCTGAGCAGTCCCATCCCTGAACTGCTCCAGGGAAGCAGGAGTGGAGCAGTAAAGACAGAAAAGGAAGGAACAGTCTGGGGCTGATGGGATGGGATCGTTTGCAGTCACAGCGTATGATGCGAGGCTTTCCCTTCCCCACAGGGAGATCCTGGTGTTGAAGGCCTTCCTGGGCAGAAAGGAGAGAAGGTAAGGTGCCTTGCCAGAGCGTCTTTTTGGGCTCGCCCTCTGGGGCTCTGGCAAACGACGCAGAACGTGCGCCTTCTCTCCACAGACCCGCTGAGAGTTTCCCCGGCAACCCCATCCCGACTTTCCCAGACTTGCCACAGAGGGCCGCACTCTTGGCCAATCCTCTCTTCCCAACACTTTCCCTCTGTAGTTAGAAGGCTTGCAAACATTTGGTGGCCTCGCAGCCACTCAGCCAGTGGCTACAGGGTGTTCAGCCACGAGGCAGGCAGCAGGCAACTACACGGACCGGCCTTTTGCTGTGTTCTTGGCCTAGGGTCAAGCGGCATTCCCACCTTCTTTTCTCGCTCATGCTCCTGGTTCCCGGATGGGGGAAACGAAGCTAAGACTGAGCCGCCTCCATCACCCTTGTGGCCTGGTCTGCCTGACCCCAGTGCAGCCCCTTCTGTTGGTATGCTGGGGATATGAGTGGCAGTTTGGCAGGCCATGCTTTCCATGGGGGCTTGGCGATAGCTGCAGAAGTTTGTTAAGGAGTAATTGCCGACGTTGCAGCCCGAATCTTCACTTTCGCTCTCGGTTCTTCCTTCCTAGGGTGAATCGGGTGAGCCAGGACCAAAGGGACAGGTGACTACTTGTGAATCAGAATCAAAGTTTGTGCTGCCTTCGCAATGCTGGACCAGGCCAGACAGAGCCCTTTTGAGAGGCTGTTTGTCTTAATTCTTCTGCTGGCCCGTGGGGGTGGCGGGGTGGCTCATCCTTCTTCCTCAGGGAAAAGAGTTTTCAAGTTAGGGAAAACAAGCGTAGAGGAGGTGGAGGTTAATCAAATGGATGGGATGGGACTGTGCGAAAACATGCATTCACACGTAACGTGCGTGTGTTGGCAAGTTTCAGGCCACCATGCGGAAATCCTCTGTTGTGCATTGCCTAATGCTGGGACTCAGGATGCTGTGAGGGCCCCCCAGGTCCATGGTGTAGGCGGTGGCCATTAGGCAAGATGACTCACAATGGGCCCCCTGTTTTGTGGGGGGCCAGCTGTGGGCTGCAGCCATCCTGTGCGGTGGATGCGTCCCGCAGGACGGGTGCCGTCACCTGGCCTGGCCCTTGAGCATCCTCAGAACATCGGAGGCTGGAGGGGGAGCTGTGAGCTGCTGGTCTTGCCCATCCAGGCAGCATAAAAGCCCCGGAGCGCAGCAGGCCTCCGCTGTCCGGGGGGCCGTTGGGCTGCGGGCCGGTCTGGGGCCCTCCCTCACCTGCATCTTCTCTTTCACAGCCAGGTGTCCGCGGGGAGCCTGGTTATGCTGGAGCCTCTGGAGACGCAGGAGCTCCCGGGGTGCAAGGATTCCCAGGACCTCCTGGCCCACGAGGGCTTGGTGGCCTACGCGGCGTGCCCGGAATGCCTGGACCACAGGGGCCCCCGGTGAGTAAGCCCCCGGATTCTCCATGCTTCTGCAGCAAAACAGCCACACAACATAGAAACAGAGCGAGTCAGAAGGGGCCTCCCGGGCCATCTAGTCTGACCTCCAGCACCAGCCGGCTCCGCTCATGACATGCCCACCATGTGCATGTTCAGCCTGTCTTTGAACACCCTCACCGATGGGGCCTCAACGACCTCCCGTGGAAGCCCATTCCACGCCCTCGGGGTCCTAACTGTCAGGAAGTGCTTCCTGGCATCCAAATTGAACCTTGGCTCCCTGAGCTTTGCTCCACTGGAGCGCGTCCTGCCTTCCTCTGCAGGGGAGAACAGGCCTCTCCCCATCTCCATGTGACACCCCCTCACATACCTGTATGTTGCCAACATAGCCCCTCTGAGTCTCCTCTTCTCCAAGCTGAAGAGACCCAGTTCCCTCAGTCTTGCCTCGTACGGCATCCCCTGCAAACCAGCCACCATCCTTGTGGCCCTACGCTGCACTGACTCCAACCTGGCTATATCCTTTCTGTAATGAGGGGCCCAAAACTGAACACAATACTCCAGTTGCGGGCGTACCAGAGTCGTGTAGAGTGGTAGTAATACCTCTCTTGATCTAGAAGCCACACTTCCGGCTATGCAACCAAGGGTAGCGTTCGCCCTCTTGACCACCGCATCACACTGCTGGCTCACGTTGAGCCTGCAGTCAGCCACAACCCCAACGTCCCTTTCACAAGTGCTGCTCTCCAGCCACTTGTCCCCTAACCTGTACTTATGACAGCCATTCCTATGCCCCAAGGGCAAGACCTTGCACTTCTCCACATTGAACGCCATCCTGTTGTCTCCTGCCCACTTCCATAGTCTGTCCAGATCCTTTTGCATCTGTTGTATCTGCTCCTCAGTTGTGGCCGCTGCTCCAGTTTTAGTGTCGTCTGCCAATTTGATCAGCAGACTGTTCACCCCTTCTTCCATGTCGTTAATGAAAAGATGAAACAGGATCGGCCCCAGGACAGAGCCCTGGGGGACCCCGCTTGTCACTGGCTGCCATCCCGACGATTCCGCGCTAATGGTTACCTTCTGCTTTCGGTCAGTCATCCATGCCCTAATCCGCCGGACAGTGCTTTGGTGTATCCCAAAACTCCTCAGTTTCTCCACCAGGATATGATGGGGCACTTTGTCAAAGGCCTTGCTGAAATCCAGGTATACCACATCCACTGCATCCCCTCCATCTAGCCATCTTGAAACCTTGTCATAGAATCCCACAAGGTTTGTCTGGCAGGACCTGTTTCTGCGGAAGCCATGTCGTGTGGCTGTCAGCCTCCCTTCCCTATCTAGCATCACTAGATCTCTCTGTATTATGAGCCTTTCCATTGTTTTTCCTACAATGGACGTAAGGCTAACCGGTCTATAAATCCCTATGTCCTTCCTACTACCCTTTTTGAAAATTGGGACCACTGACGCCACCCTCCAGTCCTCTGGAACTTCACCCGTTCTCCACGAGGCCTCAAAAATGGAGGCCAGCGGGCGTGAGAGAACCCCTGCCAACTCTCTAAGTACTCTTGGGTGTAACCCGTCAGGGCCTGGTGCCTTTGTAATGTCCAATGCCCTGAGGAGCCCCTCGACTTCCAGGGGGGTGACTCCAATCTGTGCCCCTAAGTCCCCAGCCTCATCCAATCTCCTACATGCAGATACACAGCGGCTCAGGCAGCATCAGTCTTGGTCTTTGCATTGCAAGACTTATCTAAAGGAAGTCTGCAACCATATATGCCCTCCCGCCCCTTGCGATCGGCAGCAGAGGCCCTCCTCCAGGAACCCTCCGTGAGTGAGATAAGGAGGGGAGCACCCGGAGGAGGGCCTTCTCTGTGGTGGCGCCCCGCCTATGGAATGCGCTCCCCAGAGAGGTCCGCCTGGCGCCGTCTCTATTTGCTTTTCGGCGCCAGGCAAAGACCTTTTTATTTAAAAGTTATTTTGATTGTTAAGTTATAAATTGTATTTATAGTATTTTAGCTTGTGATCCGAGATGGGCCAGTTCTAAATAGTTTTCTGTGTTTGTTTATGCTGTGAGCTGCCCCGAGGCTTTGTTGCAATGGGGGCGGCATACAAATGTTTTAAATAAATAAATAATAATAAATAAAGACTAAAACCCTTTTTGGGGAAAGAGGGAACAGAGCCCCACTTGTTAATTCATCCCCCCCCCCCCACACACACACAAAAGAAGGAGCATTCCTTGTCTATCATATATTTGGAAAACACAGTGCTACAGAAAATATTAGCAATGGGTGTATATGTTGATTCTGCTGTCGATCCCTTGATTCAAGGCAAGACATCTGGGGAAAGGCAAAAACACCACCCAGTTTGCAGGGATGCAAGAGACTGACTCTGGCTGTCCCCTCCAGATGTGTTGGAGCCCAGCATCCCCCAGCATCCCCAGTCAGCATCCCAGCATCAGTCCCAAACCTGGCCCTACCGCTGTACACCTTTGGACATTCTGAATTAGACCAGAGAGTCCTCTTCAGGCTCTCTCTTGGAACTGCAAAAAGTAAAAGGGAAAAACGGTGTAGAAATGATGAGCAGTGCGGTCTTTCGCACACGACTTAAAAGCCATCGGTTGTCGCTGTCGATGCTCCCTTTGCAAGCCTGCACACCTGTTGGCTGAGTCAGCAGGACTGACCAGCTTGGATCAGGTTCTCTGTCATTTTGCATCCCTAGGGGCAGCCTCTGTCCCCCAGGCGACGCAACCAGCCACCCCACGCACTGAGGTGCCTGTGCCTCTGAATCCTGCATCCCCCGGACCTAAGCAATAGCGGAGCGCCCGACCCTGGGCAGCCCCAGCCACAACGGATGCGATCCCAGGCACGGCCAGACAGAGAGGTGCCCCAAGTGCCCCTGCCAAGAGCCCAAGCCAGGAGGGCACCCTCAGGCATGCCGCGTTTCCAGAGCAGGCCTGAGTGAACAGCATCCCAGGTGTGGTCTGGAGACTATCCCTTTCCACCTCTGTATGCAGGAAATCCCTCCCCACATGTCCCTCACCCCTTCGTTAGAACCAGAGCTGCAATCATTGGGACTTGGCCCTTCACATGTGTGTGTGTGTGTGTGTTTTAGAAAAATACAGGCCAATTTTCTAGCCCTTATTGATGTAACTGTCAGCAAAAGGTGTGAGGGAGTTGCTTGACGCAGAAAGGGGGTGCAGTGCACAGAGGGCAAGATTTTGCTGGCCTGCGCATCCTTTGCTGAGCATGTGTGGGGGGAGGGTCCCTGTTGCCAGGAGTCAGTGCAAGCACGCTCATTATGGAAGGAAGCAAACACGTGCTCAGTGCGCTCTTTCCGCAGGCCACAGGGCTCAGTCAACTGCCGTTCCATTGAGACATATTTTCCCCATGCTGCGTGGAGGCAGCTGCGGCACCTCTGCAGGCGCATGCGCATGTTCTGGACCATGGGGCACGTTATGCGCTCCAGCACTGTGGTGCATGACGTGGCCTGAGCCCGCGCCTCTCTTTTCACTTTCCAGGGCAGGGATGCCGGAGAGCAGCACATTGTCGATGTGGTCTTAAAAATGCTGCAAGGTGAGAGCAGAGTGTTGCTGGCACAGGTGAGGCGGGTCTGCATCAGCCTCCCGCACCCAGCACCGTCCCGAAGTGGTGGGTGTCGTGTTGGCGAAGGCTGATCCGCCCAGCCCAGCCCAGCCCAGGGGTCTGTGAGGAATCTGTTGGGTGGGGGATCTGTCAGGTTCCTGGACCCCCTCACTGGACCTGGGCCCAGCCTGCCACAGCCCAGAGTCCGAGTTCCTGGCAAGTACGCCAAGGTTTGCTGGGAGTGGAGCACCATGTGCGGCAGGCGGTGCCCCTCTTCCATGCCCAGTGGCTGCACTGGATGCGGAAGAAGGTTGGTGGCTGCAGAAGCGAGCTGGGCTTCCTCCCTCATGCATTCAAAAGCCAAGGACCTTTCTCCTTGCAAAGTGTCCTTTATTGACAAAAAGGCACAAACACCCTGAATGAGTCCCTGAGCATGCACAGAGTTTTTTTTTTTTTAACCCAATCTAGTCTTCACTTCCATGGTCCACGTTACGAGCATGCGGGCCCGATCCCTGTGAAGGCGGTGGAGGGTGGGCTTATGAAAGCAAGCATACCTCCTCCCACATGCCAGTCTTCTAATTGGGCCACCCCCCCCTTTGCTGATCCTCCGGGGGCCATGCCCACCTCGCCTGGGTCTGAGAAGCTTCCTTGCTCCGTCCCCGCTGCCACCGTGCCTCTCAGGGACTGCCTGCCCACCTGGGGACCCTGGCCTTGCAATAAGCGACTCTGCTCCTCCCACTTCAGGGCTGCAGGTTGCCCCCCGCCCCAGGCTCTCCCCACTCCCAGTTCTGCCTCACATCCGATTCTGATTCCTCCACAGCCCGGTCGGCAGTCCCGGAGAGCGAGCACCCAGGCAGCCCTCTTGCTCGCTCCGAGAACTGCACTCACCTGGACTGGCACCCGCGTGACCTCTGGCAGCGTCCTCCTGTGTCCCTTTTCCGAATGCTGCCGGTCATGCAGCCGTGACTGTCACTGCTCACGAACTTCTTGGCTCAGCTTACTTTGCAGGACTGGCCTGAGCATGAGAAGACGACTGTGGATGCTAGAGGGATGCAAGGGGTTGTCTGAACCCTAGTCCACTCCCCGGTCTTCAGCCAGATGATTTCAGGAAGCCCACACACGTGGCTTCTTCTCTCCCACCGTCTGTCCTCTTGCCATTCCAACCCAGAGGTAGACTGCCCCAGATCATGGAGGTTCCACAGAGTCCTCCTTAATCCTCATGCTGAGAATCCTCCATAAATACCTAATCCCTCCAAGGCGGTCCCAGGCATTTGCAATCCTCGCACCGAGCAGCCCGGAACTCTCTCAGGCAAATGAAGAACTGCTTCCTTGCTCACTGGACGTAATTCTGACTGGGACAGAGGAGCAAAACCTCTCTTTGTGTGCTTTACAGAACAACTTGCCGAGTTAGCAGTGAGTGCTAAAAGAGCTACCCTGGGTGGAGCAGGGATGGTGGGCCCCCCCGGTCCCCCAGGCCCCCCAGGCTCTCCTGGTCAGCAAGGACCACATGGCCCCCCTGGTCCTCGGGGTATCCCAGGAATCATCGGAGCTGTGGGACAGATCGGCAACACAGGGCCAAAAGGTAAGGAGGCTGCGTAGCACGGGGAGTCTCCCAGTGCGCCACAGGAAGCCACTCCCTCCTTCCTAGGCAGACAGCAGAATTCGGTTCCAGTTTGCAAACAGCGTGAATGCATCCCCGTCGGAATCCTGCAGTGAGCAGCATCTCTTTGGTTTTGTTTTGAGAAATCTTAGCCAGTTCCCAGATTTTCGATCATGTTTGAAAAATGTGTATTTTTTTTAGAAATGTGCTCTTTAGACCTGCGCTACATAGAATGCATTCTCCAGGGGCGGTCTCTGTGTGTGTGTGTGTGTGTGTGTGTGATCTGCATTTTTGAGTCAATCCATCCATAGAGTTTTTTGGCTCATGACTTTGGCCATGTCCCGAGACCCGACTCCCTCGAAAAGTCAAGCAAGTGGGGAGTGAACAGCAGAAAAAGACGAAAGGGGCTGCCCCAGCACCCGTTGGCTGGACATGGCGGTCTTGAAGGAAGCGGTGCGGACGGACAGCCATGGAGGGCAATGATCCATAGAGTGGGCAAGGGGCAGACACTCCTTAATGGCCCTTCAGGGCCTCCAGCCAGCGCTCCCCAGCCTGCTGCCCCCCAGGGGCTTGAAGCTCCAAGTCCCAGAATTCCAGACAGCTGGCCGAGCCGGGCAGGCTGTTGGCCCTTCGAGACGAGGAGATGAGGCTGGGGAAAGTCGCCTCGAGTTGTGTACGTGTTTTGGTTCTGTTGACAGTGGCAAATCGCTGTGGTGGAGCGAGGGACCCCAAAGCCACTTGTGAGGTGCTTGGGCACCTCATTGCAACCTCCCAGCGGTGTGATGTGGGGAAATGCTGGGACAGTGGAAAGGCCAGCTGGCTTCAGCAGGCGGTTGGCACAAGGAGGAAAAGCAGCTGAACCAGAAAAGTAAAATTGTCCTTAAAAGAGAGTGGCATTCCATGTGAGCAGTACAAATGGACTTGTTTTCCCCTGCTTGGCACAATGAATTCTGCAATGTTCACTGTCTCATAATAGATTCACATTTCCCTAGTCTTGGGGAGAGGCAGTGTGAAACCGTGTAGAGCACGGAAGTTCTAGCCAGCGGCTCCTCTGATGTGTGATGTTTCCCCAGGCATTCCCTGTACACCCTCAAGATTATTGCTACAGCCATAAGGGCTAGAAACTTTAAAGTGAAGCTGAGGTTTTGAGAAGCTAAATTCTGCACTGGGGATTGTTGGGATAGGAGACAAAGCCGCACACAGCCAGAGCTTCCTTTGCGACAGGCCATGCATTCTCTGTTCTTCTGGGAGAACAATTGCCCCCAAGCGCAGAGGGACGCATCTTCCTGCTCTCTGTTATCCAAGGATGGGGACGGCTGCTTCTGTGCCAGTCATAATATCCCTGAAGTGCTGAGCTGATAGCTGCCCATCTCACGTTTTCCCCTCTTTACCATTTGACAGGGAAGAGAGGTGAGAAAGGAGAGCAAGGAGAACCGGGCCGAGGACATCAAGGGATGCCAGGACCCCCTGGCATACCGGGTAAGATGCACTGGATTGAGTTCCCACCTTCCCTGTCAGGAATGATGGGAATGGCAGCGGAGCGCAGCTTGTGGGGGCACTGAGTCGGGCGCAGACTGGCACTGGGTCCCAGTCAGGGACAGGCTGGAACCCAGCAGGGAACTGCAGTGGGCAGCCGTGCTGGCAGACGAGGGCTGGGGAGGAAGGGTGTCGAGCCTTCCACTGGCTGCAAATTGCCCAGCGGCCATCCCAGGCCCTGCTGGGGAAGCGGGGGCGACCCCGTCCTCTCCGCAGCCTCCCTCAGCCTGTCCTGGGGCCTCTGCTTGGGCACCGAGGCCGCTTGCCAGCTGGATCACCAGCTCTTCCTGGGCCCTGCAGAGGTCAGACCGGCATGTGCTGGGAACCGCTTGGAAATGTGGCTGCCCAAGCCCCACGGCTCGAAGTCCAGCCAACAGGTTTCCACATGAGCCGCCGAGGAGTGGATCCTGCAGCGTCTGGCATAATCCAGGCAGACAAAAGGGAAGTGAGCGGGTGTGTTAGGGGCAGTTGCCGCAGGCATGGCTTCCGCGGACAGAGTGTAAAAGGCTGTAGCTCAGGTTGCGCACACTCTGCTCCCTGGAATTCCTGGAGGTTTGGCCGGGTTTTGCTCCGCCTCCGACAGGTTCTGCGTGCCAAATTTCCTTGCTGTTGGGGAAAACTGTCTGGGTTTTATGAAACAAGCAACACGCTTGGACTGAGCCAGCTTTCGACGTGAGACTAGATCCCGCAGGATGTAGGGCGTTGAATTCCTTGCAATCACTTATGGGCTCTGTCCATTTTTAATCGTTTCTTCCATGGTATGGTTCTTGTGCGCCCCTTCTCAGAAATCCAAAATGGCAGACACATGTTTGGGGCTCTTGGTCCACTTGTCCTCACAGATGCTGACTCAGAGTAGCACCTGCTCCTAGTAGGCTCAGACAGCAGTGTGCCTAACGGTGGGCAAGGTTGGGCTCCTGCCGGTGGGCCCCCTGCTGGGGATGGTCCCTCGACAAGAGCCATCCCAACCTGTCCCTCCTCTTCACCACTGTGGCGGCTTGCTGCTCAGTTCCCCCACCTGGTGGGAAAGCTCTGGCTGAGGCAACACTGAGAGCCAGCATGGTGTGTGGGACTGGGACTCAGGTGATCCGGGGTCCAGGCCCTGCTCAGCCATGGAGCCAGTGCACTGGGTGACTGTGGACCAGTCACATCCTCTCAGCCCAGCCCACCTCACAGGGCTGTTGTTGTGAGGATAAGTTTGGGAAGGATGATTTGTAATCCACCCCGAATCCCCGGTAAATAAACAGTGCAGGGCGCGTGATGCGGCCTCCTGGCTTAGTCTGAAGGGCCCCGAAAGCATGGAGCCAGTACTCGAAACCATGTGGACTCTTGATGTGGCTTCTCTGAAAGGTGCTAGAGGCCGTGACAAGGCCGTCACTTCCTTGGGGCTGGGTGATGTTCCTCAGAGTTCCTGCGGGGATGCTATCAGCAAGGCCAGCCCATCTGGAGGGTCCCAAGTTGGGCAAGGCTGCTTCAGGACTTTCAGAGGCCGTGGGGACTGTAGCCCAGGTGGCTCGCCCATTCCAGGCCAGCCGCCGCCGCCACCCCCCAGTGGCCAGAAGCAGCCAGCCTGCCCTCTAGAGGCTGCCAGGCTTCTCTCTCAACAGCCGCTGGTGGAGGGATCCTTCTGGAGCCGTCTTCTGCCTGCCATGGGTTCTGGCTTTCCTCCTGCGAAAGGCAGAAGCAGACGGTGCCCATCAGAGTTCCTTCCCACCATGTGTTCCGGCTGCGCAGTTGCAGAAATGGCTGGACTCATAGAATCGATTTTAGAAGGCACTCGAGCTCAGAGCACATGCCTGCCCCTCCTTTCTTCCAGGTCTTCCTGGTCACCCTGGCCATGCTGTCAATGGCAAAGACGGAGAACGAGGCACCCCAGGTGCCCCCGGGGAAGCTGGGCGCCCTGGCCTCCCTGGGCCTGCTGGCCTCCCTGGGTTCTGTGAAGCGGCCGCCTGCCTAGGAGCCTCAGCATACGCCTCGGCCCCCGGGGCCGTCAAGGGACCGTCGTTCTGAGCATCACCAGGGAAAGTGTTGCTGCACGCTTGACATTGTCGAGTTGGCAAAAGCTCCAGCACTGGCATCAAGGGACCATCACACCCAGTCTGGGGCTCCCAGAGGGACTGGGAGCCACCAACTGAAAAACTCTTTTTGAGACAAGAAACCTCGGCCTATTAGCTGGGCCTCCATCCATCCATGGTGTGCAGGTGAGAAGATGACACTTGGCCACTGTGAGTAGCTTACATCCAGGTGAATTAGAAAGCTACACGAGATATTCACATTGATGCAAAACTCATCAATAATTTGGACTGGATTCTGCAGCCTCGCTTGGAGACTGCTGTTCTTTCAAACATTTACAGGGAAGCGAATTGCTGATCCCGTTTCACTACCATGAAAATAGGTACGTGTTTTGCCAGCACTTCTGGGGGGTGGAGGGGCAAAGGAGCAGAGAATCATGCCATGTAGCCTGGGTCCAAATCACAATATTGTTTTTGGTGCATGTGGTACCTTCTTCGTCTGCCATCAGATCAGGGTGTTTTGAAGCAGTGTCATGTCAGGAAAATCCACAATTGCTACATAAAAACAACCCTTGAAACTTACTACATATGTTTTCATTGTTTGTGCATATATTTTTTCTCTCTCTACTTGAGCTGTACTTCAAATAAACGCCTCTCTGTGTAACAAAGAAACACACAAACAATCCACAGTTAAACTTGCTATGGGAAGACATTGCCACTTCAAAAGCAATCTTCTGAATTGGGCCATGGATAACTGAAATATTTGATGGATTCACTGCCCCCATCCCTGTTTTAGCCCCTTTGCTACGAAATATCTAATCTGTTAATATTTTGTTAGGTTGTTTGTGTGGAAGGGTTGATTCCACCCAAATCTGTTCTGATTTTTATTTGCATTATCATTTTTGTTTCCTTTTTATAGTCTGCAATTTGTGGTTGATTATTTAAATGAAGTATAACAGAGTTGGCCAAAGTCACCCCTCCAAAGCTGTAAATCTTTGTAAAATAAGGTTATTTTATAAATATGAATTAAAGATCAATAAAAAATTTCCTCTGCAAAGAATAACTAGTCAATCCAGATAATAAAATGAAGAAGGAATGCCAATTAACTTAACTGACGTCTGCTTCTCTCACTTTAATAGACTTGTAAAACTCTGCTTTGCTTTGGCTTGTGCCACCAATAATTACCCTCTGTGGGTAATTAATTTTCTTCTTGGTTAATTTATTGAATCTTGCTCCTGTTCTGAGGATCAAGTGGGTTGCTTTGCAGCTCTCTGATAATTAAGTGAAGTAGGCAACATTTAGCCACGTTTTGTGGAAGGGCTTGAAGTGAGAAGCAGACCTTTGCACAAGACTTCCGATCCATCTAATATTTCAAATCTGTTCTTTCAATCGGAAATCCACTGATGTGTGTCTGTGTGTGATTCTGCTATTTCAATGCCCAAACCTCAGGTGTGTTTTTCTAATTTCACTGGGTACCCACATTTGACTGTTATGTGGAAACATAGAAACATAGAAGCAGAGCGAGTCAGAAGGGGCCTCCTGGGCCTTCCATGTAGTCTGACCCCTGGATCCAGCTGGCTCCGCTCATGACGTGCCCATCATGTGGATGTCCAGCCTATCCTTGAACACTGGCACCGATGGGGCCTCAACGACCTCTCGTGGAAGCCCATCCTACACCCTTGGGGTCCTGACTGTCAGGAAGTGCTTCCTGGCATCCAAATGGAACCTGGGTTCCCTGAGCTTTGCTCAGTTGGAGCGTGTCCTGCCTTACTCTGCAGGGGAGAACAGGTCTCTACCCACCTTTGTGTGACACCCCCTCACATAGCTGTATGTCGTCAATATATCCCCTCTGAGTCTCCTCTTCTCCAGGCTGAAGAGACCCAGTTCCCTCAGTCTCGCCTCATACGGCTTCCCCTGCAAACCAGCCACCATCCTTGTGGCCCTACGCTGCACTGGCTCTACCTGGCTATATCCTTTCTGTAATGAGGGGACCAAAACTGAGCACAATACTCCAGTTGTGGGCACACCAGAGTCGTGTAGAGTGGTAGTAATACCTCTCTTGATCTAGAAGCCACACTTCTGGCTATGCAGCCAAGGTGGCGTTCGCCCTCTCGAGCACCACATCACACTACTGACTCATGTTTAGCCTGCAGTCAACCAGCACCCCAAGATCCCTTTCACAAGTGCTGCTCTCCAGCCACTTGTCACCTAACCTGTACTTATGACACCCATTCCTATGCCCCAAGTGCAAGACCTTGCACTTATCCACATTGAACACCATCCTGTTGTCTCCTGCCCACTTCCATAGTCTGTCCAGATCCTTTTGGATCTGGTGTACCTGCTCCTCAGTTGTGGCCACTGCTCCAGTTTTAGTGTCGTATGCCAATTTGATCAGCAGACTGTTCACCCCTTCTTCCATGTTGTTAATGAAAAGATGAAACAGGATTGGCCCCAGGACAGAGCCCTGGGGGACCCCGCTTGTCACTGGCTGCCATCCTGACGATTCCCGCTAATGGTTACCTTCTGCTTTCGGTCAGTCAACCATGCCCTAATCCACCGGACAGTGCTTTGGTGTATCCCAAAACTCCTCAGTTTCTCCACCAGGATATCATGGGGCACTTTGTCAAAGGCCTTGCTGAAATCCAGGTATACCACATCCACTGCATCCCCTCCATCCAGCCATCTCAAAACCTTGTCATAGAATTCCACAAGGTTTGTCTGGCAGGACCTGTTTTTGCGGAAACCGTGTTGTGTGGCTGCCAGCCTCCCTTCCCTATCTAGCATCACTAGATCTCTCTCTATTATGAGCCTTTCCATTGTTTTTCCTACAAGGCTAACTGGTCTGTAATTCCCCATGTCCTTCTACTACCCTTTTTGAAAATTGGGACCACTGATGCCACCCTCCAGTCCTCTGGAACTTCACCCGTTCTCCACGAGGCCTCAAAAATGGAGGCCAGCGGGCGTGAGAGTACCTCTGCCAACTCTCTAAGTACTTTTGGGTGTAACCCGTCAGGGCCTGGTGACTTTTCAACTTCTAGGGGGGTGACTCTAATCTGTGCCCCTAAGTCCCCAGCCTCATCTAATCTCCTATGCGGATATCCCCCGTCCTGCTTTGGGGAGAACACAGAGGCAAAATAGTCATTTAGCATCTGTGCCTGTTCCCTCATGTCAGTCACTGGATCTCCTTCCTCCTTATTTAGTGGTCCCACCACTTGTCTCCCCTTCCTATTTACATGCTGAAAGAAGCCCTTTTTGTTGCTCTTGATATTCTTGGCAAGTCTCAGCTCGTAATCAGCCTTAGCCTTGCGAAGAATCCTTCTGCAATGGGCCTCATCCCGCTGGAATACCCTTTTGTCTATTTGCCCCAATACCTATTTCCTACGGAGGTTCCTCTTGCGTGTAAACCCTCTAACCACTGCCTTTTGCATTCATGTAACAACACACAAAAAAGCCACATGGTATGCCTTTTTGGGGCCGAGAACACTTTATCAAGATGCATGAAATATTACTCACAGCTAGGCCAGATAAGCTGAGGACCCTGTGCTATGGTACTTTTTTGCTGTTTAACTTAAGGTGCAATCCTGTACATGCCTAGACAAACAAACAAACATGGGAATGCTCATGCTTAGCCACTGGTTGTTGATTAAAACTTGAAATTTCCCCATGCAAACTCTGAAGCTTGGCGTCATTCTAATTTGGGATTTCCAAGTTTGCTCATTGTTTTAATTAAAAGGGGAGAGAAAGAAATCCTATTAACCAATTGGAAGCAACCCTTCATGGGTCTGGTCATTAATTTAAGTGTGAAATCTATGAATTTCAAATTTTACACTTCGATTTTGGTTTCTGCTCAGAGGGGAAGGCCAGTGTTTGTGGCTGCCAAAGGCTACGAGAGCTCAAGGTCTCCCTGATGGCTGAGCGGAAGAGCTGCCCAGGGTATTAAAACAGTGGCCCTAAGTGCTCCCCAGGCAGAGCCTCTGAGCATGAGATCCTAATAAATGTGCACAGCTCTTTTGAACAGGCACTTCGCTGGCAACATCCCCTTTCTTTGCTGGAAAGATGTTTTCTCCTTGCATTTCTTCCTTTCCTAGCAGACACTAGACTGGGAGGCAGAGCATGCTGAGGCAAGCACTGGTTCCCGCCATCCCCAAGCTTTCATTTGAGCCACCCCGAGGCTTGTGGCAAGGGGCGGCCTATAAATTTCCAAATAAATAAAATAAAATAAATAAATAAATTTTGCAAAGTGCAGTTCTGAACGGCAACAGGAAAGCGTCGCAGCTGCAGACCCACTCGGCGCTTGGAGTCACGTGATCCAAAGCTGTCCTAAACTGTCCGAGACCTACGCTCATCTATCCCAGTTTTGCTGGCACTGAATGGCCACAGCCCTCTGGCATCTCGAGCTAAGAAAAGGTTTCCCCATCTCTGCCTGTACAGACCAGAGATTTAATCCAGGAGCTTGTGCATGCAAGACATGCACTTGTCCGTTGATCTTTGCCCCCCTGCCCCCCATAAATAGATAGAGTCGGCCCCCAGGGTTGTGAACATCGGGCTGAATCAAGCAAGAGCACAGAGCACTGCCTTGGTGCATCTCGCCCAGCCCTCTGGATCTCGCCTTGCACTGGTTCTGTGGCTTTGTTCCAGCCCTACCCAGAGACTGGATCGGGACCTTCTGCCTGCACAGCATGTGCCACCTCCCACCTTCTGCTACACCTCCTCCTTGAGGCACCATATGTAGCAACTGGAAATAGGGCCTCACTCGACCGTGGGGTGCTTTCCCTGAAAGACCCAGAAACTGGACCATTTATGGCAGGGGTGAGGACAGGCGATGGCCTGGGTCAGCTTGCTTTATTCTGATGTGTGTTTCCTGGCCAGGATCCTGGCCAAAGACACTGCTGGAGGACTGTTCCAGCCTAGGCCTGGGGCGGGGATGCCTTTCCCATGCCATAGTGCCCAATGGGTGAAGCTAAAGATGCCTCCTGGAGGGATGGACAGAGACACCCGCAAGCGCTGCGAAGTGTCAGGGGCAGGGCTGGGGCAGCAGAGCGAGTCAGACCCCCTTTGGGCCAGATGAGAATATTTGTGGGCTGGAGGTACCCCCACTGGGCTTTGTAGGTGAATGCCAGCTCTACCAGTTGGCCACTGCTAGACCATAGAAACAGAGCAAGTCAGAAGGGGTTTCTCGGGCCATCTAGTCTGACCCCCGGCTCCAGCTGGCACCACTCATGTAAACCCCAACATGTGGTGGTCCATGTGGCTGTAACACGCTTGCAGCTCAGCAGGTTGCCAAGGGATAGCACTCGCCACGTGTTACGGGGCTCAGCCGCAGATCGTTGCTGGATGATGAGGTGGTCCTGAGGAGCTCTCCTGAGCCATGTGAGTTCAGGTGTTGCCATGCTCTGGTGGGCCTTGGAGACCGATGAAGATGAAGGAGCTTTGCCCCCAACGGATGTGGCTCCCCCTGGGACTTGTTGGGTGAACTCTCAGGAAAAGCACAGCCTTGATTCCATGTCTCTCTCCCGCTCCCTGTCCCCTGCTTGGGTAAAAAGGTGGAAGTTAATTCCCAATATTATATTTGTAAGATGAAATTTAATCAAGAAATTAAGCCGCTTGCATACTAACGAGGCACTGGGCTGCATCTGACAAACGGCAAATCTGAACAAAAACGCTCCATTTTCTCTCTCGCATGCTCTGTCTTCTTCATTAAGGGCCTTCATAAATATTCATTGTATAAATAGAAGATTGGATGCCATTAAAGCGACAGGGGAGGGAGATGGAAATTGGGAGTATTTCTGCAGGAATGAAAGGCCAGGCGGCTGTCCAAACTTCAGCCCAAACAGCAATAAATCATTGGTACAAGGAAGCTGAGAAAACACCCTGTCATTGCCTCATCATCTCAGGGCAAATCGAAAGAGATTTAGCCAAATGTTTTCTTTTTAAAAAATAGCATAAAATGATAATAGAAGGGCCGGTGGTGCTTTAATTGTGGCAGGCTCCTCGTATAAACAGCTATGAACATCGGTTTATGCAGCAGAAGAATAAAGGCCCGTCTGGGTCACCGAGGCCACCTGTGTAATGAGCAGGGTCCCCAGGTGTGTCTTTTTGCATCTTTAGTCCCACTAGTGCGCAGGGCACTGAACCCCACAGTGCTCTGGTCATCATATGGCCTCTCCCCAGGTGTGCCAACAGCCCCAGCAAAGCCACCCTGCCCCTCCGGCCAAGAAGGACTTTGCTGTAGCCTCCTTCGGAGAGACCGCATGGGGTACAATGATCCCAGACCGCGTTATGAGTCGATTGCTACTGTTTTCCTGTGGCAGTTCGTTCATTTAATTCATTCGAGAGGGAAAGCAGCCCCTGCTGTCGTTGATGACCATCTGGATGGCCCACCGCCGAACTATGCAAGAACCCCAGCAGCTCTGCTCTGAGAATGGTAGGTGCAGAAACGCAGCCCTGAAGGCCTGGAGAGTCCCAGTCTGGCCTTCCAGGGCTCTCCAGATGGTGTTACCTCCTCCTCTCACCCCACAACCTTTCCCCCAATGGTGGGTGCTTTCTTGGCTTTCGTGCATTTCCCCTTCATACTAGAAGTTTGAAGCACCTGCCCCGGTGCTTAGGTACTTTCCGAAAGAGCTTGAAGTTACTGATCCTCCTGGAATACAGCCTTGGAAGCCTGCCTTGAAATGGCCTTTGGGCTTCAGGCTGAAAGATTTGGTCTGCCTAGTGTAGCAAGTGCCACCCCATCTTTTATTTATTTATTTATTTTACAAATTTATATGCCGCCCCCTTGCAAACAAGCCTCGGGGCGGCTAACAACATATATATATAAAAACATACAATATAAAACAATACACAATCTAAAACTGGCCCATCGCATAGTCTAAAAGTAAAAATATATAAACATAAACATTAAATAACAATAAATTAACAATAATTTAACAGTTAAAATATTTCTTAAATAAAAAGGTCTTCGCCTGGCGCCGGGAAGCAAATAATGACGTCCAGGGCATTTGATGGAATTTCAGGCAACTGGGACCAAGGAGATGCAAGTCCGGAGTTCCATAACCAGCCCAGTAACAAATCCAAGTTGCAATCCAGGAACTGACCAAGGTCAGAACCAGGAGTAGACAGTGAAGCAAGGTGAGGTGTAGTCCAATAAGCAGAACGTAGTCAGAACAGGCCAGAGGGCAGCAACTGGTAAAGCAACATGACAAGGAGCAGGTACCTCGGAGCAGGAGCGGGAGCCAGCTCAATCCAACAGACAGCAAAGGGCTTCAGATGCTGGAGGCCAGTGTGCTGAGGCAGCTCCTGGAGAGAAGGCCCAGTGTTTGCATAGCTCTTCTCCCAGGGCTCCTGGGTGGTGTTCGTGAAGGCCCCGGCAGCTACAGCAGAGTCTGGGACCAACCTGGCAACAACCAGGCTCGCTATTCTGCTGCTAGTCCAGCACATGGAGCCCTGGAGCTGCCCGGATCCAGACACCAGCCAAAAAAGAGGTGGAGAAGTGGAGAGGCACATTGGATAGCTTTGGTGCAGGAAATACATGGCAGAGGAGCGGTAGTGCATCAGGCCAAGGGTTCTGGCAGGCATACCTGGCATCTCAACCTTTGCAACACCATGCAGCTTGCTGGGGGTGGGGGTGGCAGGGAGCTGTGCCACTTGCAGTTGCAACATAGAAAACCTCATGGGCACTTCATCCAATACCCATCTGCCTGCACTCTAAGATTAGCAGCAGTGGCTAGACTTGCATTCTCACTTGTAGGAGCAACAAGGTTATAAGACTCTGGGGTGTCCACAGCTGGAGTCTTGTGTTCAGTTCTGGGCCCCCCATTACAGGAGGGATGTAGCAAGGTTGGAACCAGTGCAGCAAAGGACCACAGGGATGGTGGCTGGTTTGCAGGGTGAGCCATATGAGGAGAGACTGAGGGAGCTGGGTCTTTCAGCCTGGAGAGGAGGAGACTCAGAGGGGACCTGTTAGCAACATACAGGTACATGAGGGGGTGCCACACAGAGGTGGGTCACAACCTTTCCCCCCTGCAGTGGAGGGAAGGACACGTTCCACTGGAAAGCTCAGGGAACCAAGATTTAGGGGGGATGCCAGGCAGTACTTCCTGACAGTTAGCATCCCAAGGGTTTGGAATGGGCTTCCGCGAGAGGTGGTTGAGGCCCCATTGGTGAGGGTGTTCAAGGATAGGCTGGACATGCACATGGTGGGCATGTCATGAGCGGAGCCAGCTGGAGCCAGGGGTCAGACTAGATGGCCCAGGAGGTCCCTTCTGACTCGCTCTGTTTCTATGTTTCTAAAGTAGGCAGGTACAAGGGAGAGGGTCTTCTCAGTAGTGGGTCTCCCCCCCCCGCCCCCTTACTGCACTCTGTTCCCATATATGCCTGCCAGGCCCTGGTGTTACAGGCCTTCAAGAAGGCCCCATGGGCAGCAATTTCCCTCTGCTTCTAAGTGGGGCAGGACTCCACTGGGGCTGGTTGCAGCCGCAGTGCTACTTGGTTTTAGCCATTCTGTTCTCTTTGCATCATCATGTATTGCCGTCTCTTGCTTCTGAAGTCCAGATGCATGCCTCTGGAGGAACTTAAACAGCTTTTAAACGAATAAGGACCTTTTCAAAATCTGCTTTGATGCTGGGAGTTGAACCTCTTTGAGCTCAGGGGCCAAATTCCCTTTTGGAGGTGCTCTTGGGGTGCGCAGGGCTGCGAGCAAAGGCAGTGGGGGCAAACTGGTTGCTTATTTTAGCTTAACACTTTGACTGCCAGCAGTTCACCTTAGGGAGCTACTTCAGCATTTTAGAATAGGGGAAAAACTGCCCGAAACCCAGGAAATTATTTCACAATTGATGGCTGGGGGAAGGAGTGCTGGACGAGGTCCCCACAGCTGGATTTCTGCACCCCTCAATGACACACTGATTGGCTTCAGACAATGTGACAACCTGCACCCAAGGGCTGAGTGGGGCTGAATTATGGGTGTTGCTGAAACGTGGGTTATTGTGCACTAAAAGGCCACAGCTTCTGAATCACAAACAACTCATGAAAGGAAGCCATGGTTTGTTATCTCAGCTGGGTGCAGGCTGCATGATAAGCCCACCCTTCAAAGACTCTCCCTGCCCTGCTGGTCTCTCATCGCAGTCGCTGCCTGGCAGTGGTTCCCCAAGGCTCGTGGGGGTGGCCTTTCCCAGTCCAGCCTGAAGATGCTGCAAGGCCCTGTTGGCAAGCCTTTCCTCCTGACTTTGGTTGCAGGCCAGAAGAAGACACCTTGAAGATCTGCTCCAGGGAGGAGGGGGCAGGACCCATGGTGTGTCCAGCCCAGCCCCAGAGCCTCTGCACTGCTCTCTCCAGCCAGCCCTGCTTTCAGACTTGATTGCTGGGCCTGTTTGCTGCCTGGCTCACCTTCAGTGCCCCCAGCCCTGAACGTGGCATAAGCCGGAAGTGACTGTGCTGGGCAATGCTGAGAGCAAGGGTTTTTGCTGCTTCATGCTCCCCAAATGCAGCATCAGTTGGTCAGCAACACTTTGAGGGGGTGGGGTCCACAAAATCGGCTGGAGGAGGTCCTACACAGCCTGTGGGCCCCGTGTTGCTGACCCCTGATGAAAATGTAGAGAAGAGAGGCCAGCTGAGGAGGATGGGAGGAAGCGATCTTGTCCATAGGATCTCACAGAGGCCCCTGCTATGCCTTGACTGCCTTCCCTGGCTGCCATCTCTGTGGTCCCCGAGATACCTGT
Organism: Varanus salvator macromaculatus; assembly: GCA_023646645.1. Taxonomy (NCBI): domain Eukaryota; kingdom Metazoa; phylum Chordata; class Lepidosauria; order Squamata; family Varanidae; genus Varanus; species Varanus salvator. Next base: position 11,687,436 of record JAIXND010000624.1, on the reverse strand, counting down.
TGGACATCTACTTATCATCTATATACCCCACCTTCTCCCATGCTGGAAGAAAGGTGGAGACATGCAGTTCCCAGGTGGTCTCCCCACCAAACTCAGGCCAGCCCCAGACCTACTTAGCCTCAACAGAGTGGTTGCCTTATGTGCCTTCAGACCGTACTTCTGGCCTCTTCTATTGCTCACCACAAATAGGTTACGTCTCCATGTTTAAAATGCCCATGAGTCACATTTCTGCCTACCAGTGTCCTCAAAGCAATGCAGAGTTTAAAACAGATGCAGCAGAAGACAAGTGGGAAGTGACCCAGGACAATATGGAAATCCATCCGAGGCCTGGGCAAGCACCTGCATTTTTTATTGCCCATCAAATGCTCAGCAGGGCTGGAGACAAGCTCACTCGCCTTGCAAGGGAGACCCATGCAATGACTGCTGCCTTGTGCCACTCTCTGGCTTTGCTGTCTTTGGCTGGATTGTTTTCAACAGACAATCCAGGGAAGGGAAGGCAAAGCAGAGAGGGAGAGGGAGAGGGAGAGAGAACAGGGAGGCCAGATGCCAAGGCGGTTGGTAGAAAATGGGATTTCAGCAGGCCCCTTTTCTGACTCACTCCAGCAATATTCCTTTCTTTGAATCTGGTCATGATAGAAGGAAGCGGCAGACCTATTCTGTAGAACTATAAACTTGAGTCCTACACTGCAATTCAGGCCTGAAAATGGACAGTTTTGGGGCCTTGCCCTGAACCAGTGGGGGGCTTTCAGGCTTACAGAAACTCTTTCCTCCCCTTCCTCCTGCCTCCTCCTTTTTGTTAGTACTTTCTAGATTTGGCGTAGAAGACCTACACCTAGAATTAAAAAGCCCTGGCCTCAGGATTTTGTTCTGATTCCAGTGTAGATTAACTGCAGCTTTCTCTGTTTCAGCAACATAATTCAGGCATGATGGGAGAGGCACAATTCCGTTGCTGCTGTTGTTGAATAATCCGGTGGATGGGAGAGAAAGCCTAGCAGATCTGGTACCAATCCGCCAGCCCTACCATCTGCCCTTAGATCATACTTGGTGGCAGACCAGTGCCACCAAAGTCGTCCTCCGTTGCAAAGCCCTTTACAACCCCCTACCCTGGTCGCTGTGAAGCGGCACTGTAAAGGCACGCTCCCATCCAAGATCGCCCCTTCTGCCGTTGCCGTCGCTAGCCTCGGTCTCAGTCTGAAAGGTGTTTCCCCCCTTTCTGGCGCTGGGGGGCACTCTTCGCCTTCCAAAGGCAGACGGCTGTACCGCAAATCCCACGCGATGAGCTTCGTGTGCCCCCAACGCAAACACCAGCATGCAGACAAACGTCAGTAAAAGGGATAAAAAGAGGGACACGGACCAGAGTGGCCGGGCCAAGAGGGCAGTGGGAGTGATGTGTGTGGCTTGGGAGGACATTCCCTTCTTTGGGGTTTATAGAATTTATTCAAAGATTCTCCAACGTGTAGATCCCTTGAAAAGTTTCAAACTGCTTCCAATCTTCAATATATAAGTAGGGAACAAGTGCAAAAACAGCCTAGCAAAGAACCCAAAGGAGACTCTCTTTGCCATCCTGGGCCAAAGAAACAGCTAAGCCACCGCTCTGTTTCCAACCGTGGACGGCCAGCCGTGGTCGAGACTTTACAACCAGGCTGGGGGACGTGATGGTTGTCTCCTTGGTACCTGACCAGCAGAAGCCCCCGTCGTCGTGCATGGAAGTTTGCTTTCCAACGGGCACAGCGGGGCCAAAGCAGGGCCCACAGGGGCTGGCGGTGCTCCCTGCCCTTCCACTTTCTCCTGTGGCCACCCACCCATTTTGCCCCCACTCCAGGATGCCTGAGAACCAGTCAGAGCCCACAGCAGGTACCGTGCCTTGTTGCTGTGTGGATCTGATGGTGCAATGACAGTGCAAGAAGGAAGAAGCAAGAAGGAAGGCTCCTCCCCAATGTCTCCAGAAGCACATGGGGGGCATGTAGTGGAAAGGGTTTTCTTCCCCTTCTTCAAAAATGGCGCTGGCCTCACCTAAGAAGACGGAGCCTTTTCCATGAGGAAGGACACATGTTCCGGAGCTCATGGGTTTAGTGAAAGGATGCCCCAAGGGAAATGTGCATGAAACTAGTAACATGATGCGTGACATGCGGAGTGTGGATCCAAGAGCTGTTCTCTCCTTCATGATAGCAGAACTGGGGGCACCTTAGAGAAATTCTTGGCCGTGGGTGCAGGACGGACCGAAGAACAGGCTTCCTCATGCATGGGCCCAGCCACTTCATCTGGAATCCATTTCCGGATGCGTTCAGTGGCCCTTCCAGGCTTACTAAAATGCATGACAGGGAATGTGTGAGGAACTTAGGGTTGCTGCTTGCGCAATCTTGCAGCACCAGGGAGCCAACCCTGGAGGGCCAGCTGATCCCTGCAAGCTGCAGCCAGTGAGGGCTGCAGAGCTGATACGATTAACGCAGGATTTCTCACACTTTTACAAGACAGGGGCTGGTAGGGACAGAGCCTGAGCAGATTAAGTGAGATTATGTTTTAATTAAAGCAGCTGCCCAGGTCTCAGCATCCCTCCGTTTTCTCTTCACCAGCACGTGTTGATTCACGTCATCCCAAAGGGAACACCTCTGGTCCTGATACGACAGCATCTCCCAAGCACGAAAGGGTTCGGCAGGCGCTGCGGCCCTGGCCTAGGAGTTAAGCATTTCTGTTTTCTCCACACCTCTGTCCTCAGAGCCAGCATTCATTGTGGAACTGGACTCTGGAATGCCCAAACTGTGTCCAGGAAGTCTGGATTCTTTCAAAGCCTGAGGTGACATTAGATTCTCAAAAGTGTGCCTTGGGTGCCGCAGTTGAAGAAAGATGCAGACAAACTGGAAAGGGTTCAGAGCAAGGCAACATGGAGGATCTGGGGACTGGAGGCAAAGCCCTGCGAGGAGAGATCGAAAGAACGGGACATGCCCAGCCTTGAGAAGAGAAGGCTGAGGGGAGATAGGAGAGTGCTGTTCAAGTGCTGGAAAGGCTGTCACAAAGACGAAGGCCAGGATCTCTTCTCCATCATCTCAGAGTGCAGGAAACAGAATAACAGGCTCAAGTTGCAGGAAGGCGGGTTCCAGTTAGACATCAGGAAAAATTCCTGACTGGATCCATGAGCTAGGGAGGTTGTGAGCTCTCCCACACTGGAGGCATTCAAGATGCAGCTGGACAGTCCTCTGAAAGGGATGGTTCAACTGGGAGACCTGCACCGAGCAAGGGTTGGCCCCAACCAATCGTACGATTCTGGGATTCAATGAAACGAGCTTTGACAGCTTGTCCTCCTGGTGGCACGTGCCTGGGAATAAACTCTGTTGAATGCAGTGGGACTTGCTTCTGCATAAATATCCCTTGGCTTGTACTGGAAGTTGCCCTCCAAAGCTCCCCAACACCATTCTCACACTGGGCTGGAATTATAAGGTAGACAGATGCCCCCTCCTTCAGAGGACCGTCCTCTACTTCTGAGGTCTCCAGCGTGGTACTGTGGCACACCAGGGCTCCCTCAGACTCTTCTCTTGGTACCAAGCAGACACCTTGCCCCTCCTAATAGCTATTTTATTTCTTAAGATCATTTTATTTGGAAACCCCCTTTTGCCCTGGTAGGAAGCTACTGCACTACAAAGCAAAAGCTGCCCTCCGAGGCTGGAAAGCTGTTGTGTTGCGCTGATCAGACTCCACCTCTGCCTTGTATATGAGATCTTGGGCAAATGCCCTTTCTTGTCACCTCAGCCAGTTGCCCTCTGGGGAAAGAGTGTTCCAGGAAGGGCATGCCCCTCCCCTCATGGCAGCCATTTTGTGGGAGGACCCATGACACCCCCAGTGTCCAGTGGCCTCCAGAGCCTGGGGCCATGTGCTCTACAGGCTGTCCGAGGGCTAACCTCTTTCGAGGCTCTCTCTTCTCCAGTTGCAGCTCCAAGAGAAGGGCTCCCTGCCCATAGTTCTTCCCCCTGTTTGTTGAAGCGCTTCTTCTTTATGGCAATCCATAAGCAGCCTCCAAGGTGGAGCAGGAGCTGAGCCCTGATGGTGCATGGGGGACAGGTTGGAACGATTGCACAGCAGTGGGAGAAAATGCACTCTGCCTATGTCCCAGAACACTCTGCTGCAAATTCACAGGGCCAGAGAGCAACCCCTTGGCATTCAGCAAAGGCCCTGTAATAACAACCTTGGTAAACTCTGCCTCTGATTTAGGCCTTTTTCTGGACTATGCAGACAGGAGCTAGGGAGAGGCTTTTTAAAAAATTTCCAGCTACACTTCCCTGTTAATGCAATGCTGAATGCCCTGTCAACAAGGAGTAAAAAATTACAACCCTTGTGTAAGGGAGAATGCAGGCAAATTAGCCAGTGAGAGTTAAAAATAGAGGAACGCTTTGCCTAGCCTATGCAATTCTGCACCGAACAAGGCAGGCTGCGAAAGCCGCCTCTGTCCAGATGCCTCGCCCTCCGAATCGCCTTCCATCCTCGCGGGACAGGGGAAGGCCATGCGTCGCCATGCTCGGCTCAAGGAAGGGAAGCGTCTGTGTTTGGTTTGCAGGAGGAGTCTGCACGTGTCCAATTCAGGGTGGGTTGCATGTTTTTCCCACATGGCATGGAGCTGTGGGGAAGGTGACTTTCCCCTGGGAGCAAGTGGGGCTTGAGCTAAACTGCTCTACTGGTATTGCCTCTTGCCAAGTGGGTCCCTTCCTATTCCAATTCCATGGCGTTTCTTTCCAGCCTTTCTTCATATTGAGAGGAACCCAAGGAAGCTTCGGTGGTTCCCTTCCAGTCCGGTTTATCCTCACGCTACCACCTGTGAGGTGGGCCAGGCTGGGAGGCAGCGTCTGGCCTGAAGTCACCTAAACTGCCAGACCGGTTTCCATGTACTTGGAGAGGCTGTAGCTCTGGAGTGGAGCACTGGCTTGGTGGGCCATCGACCCCGGGTTCAACCACCAGTTTCCATTGGTAGAGCTGGGAAAGACCCTTCTTCAGCTCCCTGGAGATCATGCCCGGGAGGCCACCTTTGGGTGTGGCTTGTGCAAGTCCCTGCCCCCTTATCCATCCAGCGGCATGGCTGCATCCATCCTGCCACAAGAAGAGGGCCTGGTGGAGCAGCCTTTAGCTGGGAGAGGAGCCCTGAGAAGGGGCGTCCGTCCGCTCAGCAGGCCAGCCCTTGTTCTGTGTGCGGAAGGGCCAAGCCCTGGCTGGATAGAGTTCTGGAGAGCAGCCCCTGCCGGCTAGAAGGATCAAGGGCCTATCCTTAAAAAGCAAGCCCCGTTTCTGTTTTGCCGCACGAAGGCCCTGGACTCCAGCTGAAGGGGGATGAACAGCATGCTTTCCTTCCACGCCCTCTCTTGGAAGCCACAAAAAGTGGAGGCCGTGGAAGTGCTCTGCAGTGAAGGACAGCCCTCCGGAAAGCAATTGCCAGCACGGTTGGGACAGGGCAGGGGTGACGGCGCTTGTGTTTGGAGAAGTGCCACATGCCATCCACTTCCCACTGGGATGTGTGCTCCAGATTTGCCTGGCTCTCATGTGGCTAGCAGCAAATTAATCGCTCTCTCCCTCCCACACAGCGGCACAAGGCAGAAAAAGAGCCCACTGCCTTCCCCCCCACCCCCGCTGCTTTTGAGGGGAAAAAAGCCAGAAAGAGAGAGAAAGAGCGCCCCAGTGTTCTTTGGCAATGCACACTAGTGCAAGGAACTTTTGGTGCTCCCTTGTGTGTTGACCCCCTTCCTTGTCCCTCCCCCAAAACTGGCTGGATTTGCACATCATGGCACATTATGCATGGTTTTCACAGCATGTGGATTTTTGCCTGGACCTCTGGGTCAGATGGCTGCATGGTCTGCATGCAAGTGCCGTTTCCATGTTCCCCATTCCATGCTCCTGCTCTCACTGGGGCTCCCAGCAAAGCCCATGAGCCACATCCCCTGAGGCACTGCAGTGTTCCCGGTGCCCTCAGCCACCTCTTTTCATTACTGCAAATGAGTGTCCTTGATCTGGTTTCCTCACTTGTCTAGGTGCAGTGCGAACTCTGCATGTGTGCGCGCCAGGCCTTTGCCAACAATCCTGATTTCTCCGTGTTGCTCTAGTACAGGTGCTAAAATGCACATTTGTATAGAAGCGTGACTAAAAAAGTAACCAGGTTTTGTGTGTGTGTGAGAGAGGGTTTTTTTTTTTAAATGCAAGGTGGTTGAGTCACTGTATCTACATTTGGTTTCATTGCAGAACTGAGATCAGAGCTCCACCTGAAGAGGTTTTCCTTTCCTGCTTTTCTACTGCCTGACCTCTAGGTGGCACTGTGCCATAATGGAATAATGCAATTGCATGTGAAGAAAGATATATTTTCTTTTGCTTTCCTACATAATACTCAATTTCCTTTGTTCTAAAAAACCAAACCAACAAATATCATAGGAAAGTGCTTTCTGAAAACAGAAGTGAAACTGGAGGGGCTCATTATTGTCTGGAGAAGTCATAAATTATAGTGAGTAAGTCATGACAACTACCCCCAAAAATGCCTTATGTAGAAAAACAATTTTGGCTCTGAAATCTGTCCTCAGCTGGTTCATTACCTGCTGTTGGGTCAGCTGGAAAGGATTCAGGAAAAGCTCTTGCTTTATACTGGTGACTTATTGTTACCAGTATCCCCACCTGCTATCAGCATGCTTAAGAGAGTCTTTCTCCCTAATTCACCAGCACCATTCCTATGCTGGTTGGAGCTGATGCGAATTGCAGTCCAACTCCTCTGGAGGGCACCAGATCGGGAAAGGCTGATATTAAGAGATCCTGGTAGATGGCCACAAAATCAGTCAGAGCTGCCTGTTCCTCTTCCCTTAAGCAGCACCTGGCTGCAGTGACAGACTTGTCACTGTAACCACTAGACCATGCATCCCTCCAAAAGATAGCCAGCAAAGACCTCCATGTGTACCTGGGTAGAATTAATTGACCCTCTGTCATGGGGACAGATATGCAATCTGGTTTAACACAGAGAAATCTGCATTTTTAATTTTAATTTTTATTCTGGCTAACTCTCTCCATAACCTCCTTTTATTAAACTCCACTCACTCCCCTTTTTCAAATTTAAATGACTGTTAGCCGAATTTATTGCCGACAGCACAGGCTGCTTTCTCATCCTATTGCCTGTTCCATTCAGTTTAGGAGTGGGTTGTCTTTTGACTCCATTCCTGTGACAAGGAGAGGGTGGGGGAACGGAGGGCACTCTGCTCTGGTTTCCCAGAGTGGAAACGCATTTTAAAATGTTTTTCCTTTCTGGCTGTGGCTGATTGTGTGCTGCCTGATTCTAATCATAGGTTGTCAGTGGAACTTGCTTTTAAACATAGTTTTGCCTGCAATGTTTCTCACTGTTGGGGCTCAGTGTGACAGGGCAGGATGGCTGAGTGTCGAGAGACAGTGAGGTGTAGTGGTTAGGGTGTTGGGCTGGGACTGGGGAAGTCCCCAGTCCCCACTTGTCTATGGAGCTCACTGGGTAACCTTGGGCCAGATCCTGCTCTCAGCCAAACCTACCTCAAACGGCTGTTGTGAGAGTAGGGGAGTCATCTGCACCTTGGGGAGAAAAAGTGGGATATAAATGTAACGGCAAATGACTGGAGGGAGGGATGATCAGTTTTGAGGGCAGCTGCTGGCACCAGTGCCCGTGGAAGTGCAACCCGGGTTTTTCAGATGGGGAATCTCTCCCCGATAGGCCCCCAGGTCCCATGGCTCGTACAGCCAGACTTCCCAAGGAGAGAGGCAAGAAGGCTTTCATCTGCACTGGGGAAGCGGGAGAGGGCTGGTGGGAGAGGCAGGCTTGGCAAGAGATCCGGAGGGCTGGAGCAGGTGTGTGGGTCTCCTGGAAGGGGAGCTTCAGGCACGAGGAGCCAAGAAGGGGCAGCGGTGGAGCTGGCTGAGAGAGCAGAACCCTCTGTCCTGGCTCACTTGTGATGTGCTGGGTGGCAGCTCCCCCTCCCTCAGCCAGCATGGCCGTGGGCAGCCCTGGCTGGAGGGGATGGGCCTTGTTGTCCGACTCCCTGTGCGGGCGCCAGGTTTGGGGTCATTGCTTTTGGCAGCCCATGAGGCAGCTTCTCTCTGGCTCTTGCCTCTCTTGGGTTTGTGGGAAGACGGGAAGTTGTGGCTTCTGGGACTGGGTTGGTCCTGAAGGCCATGGATGGGAAACAGGCAACTGAGAGGAATAAGAATCCATGACTCGCTTGCTCTTAAAACGCACCTGTAAAAGTTGTCTCTGGCAAAGTACAAGTCTTCTGGGCCCGCAGAAATGTGCAACTGTCATGTGGATCCCCAGGGGTTGTTCTTCCCCTTTGTGTGCCTTGCTTTTGGCTTTTGCTCAGTCTGCCATGGGATGTGGGCGAGCACAGCGGGAACGGCCCCCTGGCTTTTCACATGCACCAAACACTCCTTAACCTCCGTGGGTCCTGCACGTCAATAGATTGAGAGGTGAACATTTGGCCTTAGGGCGCCACTGCGGAAGCACATTGCCATCTTCCAGCACTTCCTAGTCCGAGAAAAACAATACCTGACTTTCTTCATGTTGCAAAGCCCAGAGAAATAGTGGGAGACACGGAGGAGACCCTGGGGGATCCCGGCATGGTATAAAGGCCATGCACAGGGAGTGCCCCGTGTCGAGGAGCCCAGTGTGCGGAGGAGTCAAATGCAGGTAAGGAACCACAGGGCCTCGGTTACGGAATCGTCTTTGGCTCCTTGCAGCTTCTCCTTTGCATTTACAATAAGTGTTTGTGGGATCTTCTGCTTTAGGGCCCTGTTGATATTTCCATGTATTTCACAGGAAGAGCTCTCTCTGCGCAACTTTTAAAATATTGTTATTGCGGTTTTGATTTGACCCTTTCTCTGCATTGCTCAGGACAGTGTACACCTCTGTTGATCCTCACAACATCCCTGTGAGGTAGACTTGGCTGAGTGACTTGCCCAGGAGCCCCTCTGAGCTTTGTGCCCGAGTCGGGATTTGATCTTCCCTGATTTCTGAAACTACCATATAGCACTGCCAGCTTTCCAGTGGCACAACTTAACCTCCAAGGGGGTTTGACTTCTGGTACCTCTCATTTTTCATTTTAGAATGTAAGCAGCGATGAATTCTCTTGCTCTCCCTCAACACTCGCACACACATGTGTGCGCATGCTCAAGCTGCAGCATGCTAAAAAGGGCCTGTGCCACCTCACCTCAGCATCTTGGGCAAGCCGCTCCCACAATGCTCTGAAGGTAGCTTGTCCCTCTGCTCAGGGCATTTCCCTTTCTCCCTGCCATATTGCTGAACAAAGCATCCAGGCCACATTTTAGAATCCATTCAGTTGCTTTAATTGTCTCATTTATTTTATGCTTGTTTTAATACTGCTGTGTTTTGGTTCTCATCTATTTTTATTTAGTAGGGTTTATTGTGAATCTAAGCAAGCAAACAGGCAAACAAACCAACCAACCACTGAAATTTGTTGTCGGGGGCGGCGGGGGGGGGGGGACCGTCTACGAAGCAGAGATGAATTTTGACAAGATGATCTTTGGGGCCTTCTCAGTGCGGCAGCTATTACCAGTTGAAGGAAGGCGATTAGTATGGGAGGAGAGGAGGGGAAAAATAAGCAAACCCACTTTTAAGAACAATTATCAGTGGTTCAAAATGCCTTTGTTCACTGTTTCCCATAATTATTTTTTTCTTTTAGCTGTCCTTTTGCACCAGTTCTGTTCTGTTTCTGCTCCTCTCTTTGGTAGGTAATAATTATTTTTACTTTAATGGATCAGGCAAACAGTTTTCTAGACAGGAATTCTGAAATTGTGACAATTTTCCGGGCAAGTGTGGCAAACTACTTCAAGTGCATTCATTGCTAAGAAATAGCAGCAAGCTAATCCTGGAAAAGTGCTCATTACCTCCAGGAAAACAACAACAACAACAATGTGGCTTTGTACTTTCATTTAACTACTATACATATAAAATTACAGCCTATAAAACAATATAATGTTTAAATAATCAGGAAGAAAATAATAGTCAGACCACAGTTCCAGTGAAATCAAATCGCACATGAGAGAGAGTACCACTGTTTTTATTTATTTATTTATTTAAAACATGTTTATGCCACCCCCATCACAACGAAGCCTCGGGGTGGCTTACAACAGAACAAAATACATAAATAAATAGCAACATAACAATAAAAATTTACTTAAAAACCCCCCTGGTGCATCTCAGCTAAAAATTTTAAATCCAATAAATACAAATAATTTAACAGTTAAAATAAGTTTTAAATAAAAAGGTCTTAGCCTGGCGCTGAAAAACAAATAACAACAGCGCTAGGCGGACCTCTCTGGGATTCCATAGGTGGGGCGCCACCGCAGAGAAAGCCTTCCTCCGGGTACTCACCCTCCTAATATCAGTCACAGAGGGTTCCCGGAGAAGGGCATCTGTTGCTGATCTCAAGGGGCGGGAGGGCATATATGGACGCAAACTTTCCTTTAAATATCCAGGTTCCAAGCCATTTAGGGCTTTAAAGCTCATAACCAACACCTTGAAATGGCCCGGACTTCAATCGGGAGCCAGTGGAGCTGACGGAGAACTGGGGTTATATGAGAACAACACCCAGTCCCCATCAGCAGCCTGGCAGCTCTATTCTGCACCAACTGAAGTATCCAGACCATCTTCAAGGGTAGCCCCATGTAGAGCGTGTTACAGAAATCCAATCGGGAAGTCACCAGTGTGTGGGTCACTACTGCCAGGCAGTTGTACTTCAGGAAGGGACGCAGCTGATGTATCAGCTGAAGCTGAAGGAAGGCGCTCCTCACCACCGCCGTCACCTGAGCTTCTAGAGACAGCTCAGGGTCGAGGAGCTCTCCTAAGCTGCGAACCCTGTCCCTCAGAGGGAGTGCAACCCCATTTAGGACAAGGCCCAGGTCCCCCATTCCAAAGCCCGACCCACCCACCAACAGGACCTCCGTCTTGTCTGGATTGAGCTTCAGTTTATTGGCCCTCATCCAGCCCATTACCTCGGCCAGGCACCGGTTCAGCACAGCCACTGCCTCACCTGGATCGGTGGAAAACGAGAGGTAGAGCTGGGTATCATCAGCATACTGATGACTCTGCAGCCCACACTTCCTGATGACCCCTCCCAGCAGTTTCATGTAGATGTTAAATAGCAAGGGGAACAAAATGGACCCCTGTGGAACTCCATGGCATAACTGCCATGGCGCAGAGCCATAGTCCCCCAGCATCACCTTCTGGAATCGGCCATTGAGATAGGAGCAGAACCACTGCAAAGCAGTGCCTCCAACCCCCAATCCCGCTAGTCTATCCTGAAGGATACCATGGTCGATGGTATCGAAAGCCGCTGAGAGGTCCAGGAGGACCAAAGGGACGCACTCCCCACTGTCCCTCTCCCTGCACAGGTCATCATACAGGGCGACCAAGGCAGATTCAGTACCGTACCCGGGTCTGAAGCCAGACTGAAATGGGTCCAGATAATCCGTTTCATTCAAGAGTACTTGGAGTTATCCTGCCACCACCTGCTCTAGCACCTTGCCCAGGAATGGGATGTTGGCCACCAGTCTATAATTGGTGGCCACCTCTGGATCCAGGGATGCCTTCTTTAGGACTGGCCGGACTACCGCCTCCTTTAGAGGGGCAGGTACCCAGCCGTCTCTTAAAGAGGCATTGACCACCTCCAGGATCCAGGTCCCAATCCCGTCCTTGGCTTTCTTAAGTAGCCAGAAGGGCATGGGTGTAGTAAGCAAGTGGTAGGGCGTACATGTCCAAGCACCTTGTCCACTTCATCAGGCCGCAACAACTGAAATTCATCCATTAATTGCAGACTTGACGGCGTCTATGGCATCTCCCCAGTAGAATCTGATTCAATAGTAGAGTCCAGCTCATGGCGAATCTGAGCGATTTTCTCCCTGAAATGCTTGGCAAAGTTGTCACAGCGGGCCTTCGAGGGTGGCACAAGATCTTTCTTTGGGCCTGGGTGTACCAGCCCCTGCACCACCCAAAAGTGCTCTGCCGGACGGCATTGTGAGGAGGCAATGGAAACGGAGAAGAATTTCTTCTTTGCCATCCTCACCGCCACAGCATAGGCCCGATAGTGGGCTCTTAAGTGTGTTCGGTCAGAATCACCCTGTGATCTCCTCCACCTATGCTCTAGACGACTCCCAACCTGCTTCATCGCCCTTAATTTGATTGTATACCAAGGAGATGAACAGGCTCTGCCAGGTGGGAGAGGATGCTTGGGAGCGATCATGTCAATAGCCCTGATCATCTCCTCATTCCACAGTTCAACCAGGGCATCGACAGGAGCACCAGCCTTGTCAAGCGGAAAATCCCCCAGAGCATTCAGGAATCCTTCAGGATCCATCTGGCTCCGAGGGTGGACCCACAAAATCGGATCTGCACCCTTACAGAGGGAGAGGCCGCTCTCGAGCTCAAACCTTATGAGGAAGTGATCTGACCATGACAAGGGCGTCAGACTTAAATTCCTCACCCTCTGATCACCCTCTTCCTGCCCTGTCAAGAAAACCAGGTCCAGAGTGTGTCCACGCTCATGGGTCAGGCCACTGATGTGTTGAGACAGTCCCATGGCCGCCATGGAGGCCATGAAGTCCTGAGCCGCCCCGGTCAGAACAGTCTCGGCATGGAGATTGAAGTCCCCCAGGACCAACATCCTGGGAGTCTTCAACACCAGGTCCGAGATGATCTCCGTCAGCTCAGGCAGGGAGTCTGTTGGGCAGAAGGGTGCTCGGTACACCAACAGAATCCCCAGTCTGTCTCGGTCGCCCAACACCAAGTGGAGGCACTCCAGCCCCAGCCTCAAGAGGACAGGAAGCCCCATAAGAGAAAAAGAAGCTCGATAAATCAGAGTGACCCCCCCCTCCCCTCCAGGCATGGTCGGTGCTGAACCAGGTACCTGGGCGGGCACAATTGTAAGAGGGAAACATCCCCCCTCTCACCCGCCCAGGTCCCTGTGATGCAAGCCAGGTCAGCCCTCTCATCCATGATCAAATCATGGATTAGTGTTGCCTTATTTTGGACTGAGGGACTGCAGGTGGTGCAGTGGTTTAAACCGCTGTGCTGCTGGGCTGGTTGATCGAAAGGTCACCGGTTCGAATCTGCACACGGGGTGAGTTCCCGTTGCGCTGTCCCAGCTCCTGCCAACCTTGCAGTTCGAAAGCATGCAAATGCAAGTAGATGGAAAGGCACCACTTCGGTGGGCAGGTAACAGCGTTCCGTGCACTTCGGTGTTTAGTCATGCTGGCCACATGGCCACGGAGACTGTCTGCGGACAAGCGCTGGCTCCCTCGGCCAGGAAACGGAGATGAGCACCGCCCCCTAGAGTCAGGCATGACTGGACTTCACGTCAAGGGGAAACCTTTACCTTTACCTTATTTTGGACTGACCTGGCATTAAGCAGAAGCACCGAAAGGCCTGGGGGGAGTTGACAAGTGTACCTGGAACCCGCCGGCTGGGGGAATAACCAGAAAGAGGGACAAGTGTTAGCCATCTGTCCCTCCTTCTTCTATGCTGACCCATTAGACCCCCAACGCCATAACGTCCACTGCCCATCACCACCCTGATGGCGGCGCCCCTGCACTCCCCAGGTGACATCATAGTGAGGCACGAGATGCACCAATTAAAAGCAATCTAAAACCAACAATTAAAACCATTAAAAACATCCTACCTTAATCCACCGCTAGCCCACAGATAAAACCAGACCACGGCCAAAGCCCCTGGCCAACCCAGCCCCCCGCTCAGCCCCCGCTCGGCTCCCAAACGGCGACCGCCCTTAGGCCGTCACCCTTTGGCCGCTGGCCCGAGGCTGCTGGCCCCAGTTGCCGTTGGCTCTTGTGGCCCGCAGGGCCCCTCCCCGTGCCCTGTGCCATCCCGGTGCATCTCTCACACACGCCGGGGGAAGCAGGCCAGAGCAGGGGCCTGGGCCGGTGGTCCTGGCCTCTGCAGTGGGGCAGCGGCAGCAGCGAGCAGCAGCGGGTGGCGGAGCAGCGGTGAGGTCCGGGCGGCGCAGGCTCTGGGCTGTTCCCACTAGTCTTGGCAAAGACACCAGAGAAGAACTTGGATCAGGAGGGAGCCCCTTCCTCACCTTTGGGGCTACATCTGAGAAAGCCCCACTTCTAGTGTCAGTGCATCTCAGCTCTTGGGAAACAGACCAGCAGAGCTTAGAAAGCTGAGCGGCTGATATTAGAGAAGACACTCCTTGAGGTTTGTTATGGCTCAGCCTGGATAAAGCCACGCAAGTCAGAAAGAACTCTGCCCCCACCGCCCATGGATTTCCTGGCAACGTAACTTGAGCACGAAGAGTGGCTGCTGTTGCAGTGCTGAAGAAGAAGCGGAAATGCTCTGCCAACAGGCAGATCCAAAGAGGAGGCCATGTTGCATGCCATTTGTATGTATGTGGAAATAATAGCTATGAAGTAACCAGAAGTGCAATGCATCTTACTGTAGCGCAGAAGACTGTGACCAACTGAAAACGTTGCCCTATGAGGAACGACGGAGAGAACTGGGCATGATCAACCTTGAGAAGAGAAGACTGAGCGGGGACATGATATCCCTCCAGAAGTATCTCAGTGGCTTTCACAAACACACTGATGCCAGAGTGTAGGACACAGAATAATCAATTCAAGCTGCAACAACCCAGGTTCAAGCAAGATTTCAGGAAAAGCTTCCTCACGGTCAGAGCAACACTGCAGTGGAACAGCTGCCTGGAGAGGTGGTGGCTCTCCCACACTTAGAGGCATTCAGAAAGAAGCCGGATGGTCATCTGAGTGGGATGGTGTGAATTGGTGTCCTGCAACAGGAGAGGGTTGGACCCGATGGCCTTCTTGGCCCATTCCAACTCTGCTGTTCTATGAGTCTATGTTTCTTAGGAATCTACGAAAGTGCAATTGGACCATGCAGCCCTTACAATATAGGATGGTTCCCGACAGAGGGTTCTCCCCTGTAAAAGAGGACACATGGCCGCCTGTGTGCAGAGCTTCCCAGTCATTTGATTTCCTCCAGTACAGATCTTTTCTTGGTCAAAATGGGCAAGCAAGTTTGCAGTGGCAGGATAAACCTGCTAAACTTGCTTGCTGGTGACTCACTCGCTTTCCCACTCTCTCATTGCATCTGGATCCAAGGATTGAGCTATTTTTTGGTAACTGCTCTCCTTGGATACTCCAGCCCCACAAGCTGGCAGAGGTTCAGGCCTCCAATGTCAGTGGAGTGGCATTTCCACGCCAGGTTTCAGTCAGAACATTCAAGGAGCAACCCATGCTGCTGAACCGTACCCTCAAATAGAGCCAGCAGCTTGGACAGCTCCTGTGATGTACTGAGCCTGGAGCAGAGGCTCTGACCCACTGCAAGGGGGCCAGCAGGCCTGGCTGGCTGCCATGTGGTATCTTCTGACTTCCACCCTTCTGATGATGCCACCAACCTCCTCCTCCTCCTCTTCCTCCTCCTCATTTCTCAACCATCCCATGGCTTAAGCTCTCTGGGTGGCTTACAACAATACATAAAAACAAAACAATAAAATACAAACACCATAAAATAAAGCAGCAATAAAATAAATTTAAAATAGCTAAAACATACAATGACACTGACCTGTAAAGGGAAAAATAAATTCATGCAACCAAGATTCAGTGTGGATGCCAGGAAGCACTTCCTGACAGTCAGGACCCTGAGGGCGTGGAATGGGCTTCCATGGGAGGTTGTTGAGGCCCCACCAGTGTGGGTGTTCAAAGATAGGCTGGACGTGCGCATGGTGGGCATGTCGTGAGCAGAGCCGGCTGGAGCCGGGGGTCAGACTAGATGGCCTGGGAGACCCCTTCTGTCGTGAGGGGGGCCAAAGTCCCAAGCACTTTGGTCATAATTAACCACACTTGCAAGAGCAATAAAACTAAATCTATTTATTGCTAGTTATCTACTAGATTTATGACTCTACTGTAGAGCTACTTAAGGAATGTCTTTAGCGAAGGGATGTTCGCCTCTGAATGGCGATCTCTTCTCTCTGTTACGTCTTATCCTCTCCCTGCAGCCGTGCCTCCTGCCTTTGCTTCTCTCTTTGCATTTTCATTTGATAAGACCGTATCAATCTTCTTGGAGAGGCATCCTTACAGTCAACATATCCCATCATTCCCTCTGCTTCTGGCCCTGTCAGTTCCTCCTCAGAAGAGGAGAAGCAGACATGTTTCTTTTCCTGGGCTCTCCCTTTCTCGCAGTCAGGTTGATTTAAAGGGCCAGGCATCTGGGTAGAGGTTTGTGGACTAGAGAGGCTCTCAGACACAGGCTGATTGGCATCTATATCCGGCTGGGCTTGATTCTCCTGGACTCTAGTTAGTACGGTCACGTCCTCCTCGTGAGTAGTGGTCCCTGTTGTGACCTCCTGCACGACACCTTCTGACTCTCTCTGTTTCTGTGTTTCATGTGGGTGAGTCATCCCCTCAAGCCCCTGGGTAGCTGGTATGTCTTTAAAAGCTTCTGCAGAAATGGCGTTCTCAACCTGGTGCTGAAGAGATGTCACATTTGGCGGCAAGTAGGCCTTGCTGGGGAAGTTGTGGCAGAGATGGGGGGCACCCCAGGCAAAGGCCACCCCTTGCTCCCCTCCAAGCGCCCCGCAGTGTCGGCCCCGGAGGAAGGCCCCAGGGCCGAGCACAGTGCCGGAGCGCTTGCGCTCGCGAGAGGCTCACGGCAGGCCACGCGTCTGCGGAGGGGAGAGAGGGAGGGAAGGGGCCACGTGGGGGGCCTTGCAGCTTGGCCTGGCCAGAGGCCTCGCACTCTTGCGGCCATTTCCTGGCACTGGACATTGGTGACCCAGAGCAGCGTGTGGGTCTTCGCGTGAGCTCCGGAATATATGCCTGCTGCCTCGTCAGGAACCAGCTGAGTCCGTCTGTCCCTCAGGACTCAGCGCTATCTTTGCCTATGGCAGGAATGCCAGACCTGCCCCTCTGGAGCCAGGGAAGGGCGAGGCCCTGCCAGTGGGAGGAGGGCTAAGGTGTCCCGGCAGGCCCGGGGCCAAATCCTGCCCTGGGGCTTCAGTCCTTCCCTACAGTGTCCCCAGAAGGCCACCCTGCCTGGCCCAAGATCTCTTTCTTGGCCACAGATCATTCAGGGGCTTCCTGGCTTTTGCGTGGGCCTTCATCCCCCTCCTAAAGGACTGAAATGCCACTCCTAAAGCTCAGTTAATGTCAGCAAGAGCAGCATGCTAGAATAAGCTTATATTGGGGATACTTTGTCTTTGCTCCCTTAGTCTTTTGCTCCCCCCCCATTTTACTTTGGGCTTTGCCCCCAGTGGCATCCAGCCCCTAAGAGAGTCTCCAAATTCAGTTCAGTTTTGGGTTGAAAGTGGCTGAACATCCTAGTTGCCCTGGCCAGGGGAGCCCTCCCAAACGGGTGCCTTCAGGTTCTGCTGGAGTATTCATTCCCCAGCCAACGTATGCAGCCCAACACACCTGGAGAGCGCCAGGCCAGGTAAAGCTTGAGGGGTGGTCACCAGAGGGAGCAGTTCATACCCTGATGCCACGTAGCTGTCTTGGAGAGGCCTTGGCTTCTTAAGCAAGGTGTTACGAGGTTGAAGCGAGATGCCGCACCACCGGAGCTCCTCCACGGAGGGGGAGGAGGAGGAGTGGTTATCCATGTGAAGAAGGGCGTGTCGGCATCTTAAAACCGTGGTTCATCTCTGACTGCTGGGCCACCACACCTGCTGATCTGACTTGGCTCCCCATTGGTGCTTGACTTGATAGATTTCTGCTCTCCTTGATTTTATAAGCTTAATGATCCAAGGGCTCTGTCGCCTAACTCTGTCTTAAACATTCCGCTTTTTGCCCTTGGACCTGTGATCATTTGAATTAATCCATGTTTTCCTAGAGGCAGCTTGGCTGTTTGTATCTGATGAGATAATCAGATTCAAACCTGGGAGATGGCAGGCTCAGCATCCCTGGAGGGCATGAGAATGCCTTAGAAACATAGAAACATAGAAACAGAGCGAGTCAGAAGGGGCCTCCCAGGCCATCTAGTCTGACCTCCGGCACCAGCCGGCTCCGCTCATGACATGCCCACCATGTGCAGAACATCCATGCACCGGAACTCTGGGCTCCTCATGGCTTAGCCCCACGGTTGAGTTTCAGTTTGAGCATATTAGAACCTGCAAATAGGGAAACACTGGTGGGGACAGTGATCTTAGCCTGGGCAGGACTAGCAGGGTTGCTGCACATGAGCTCCCTGGGTGCTGGAAGCACACCTTTAAGTTCCACCTTGGAAAAATGAAACCAATGGTTCCAAACTTGGCCCTGTCCAAAACCCAGCCCACAGAGCTCTGCATTTTGCTGAGACTGCTTTGTGTTGCAATCTGGTTGTGCTGCAAAAGCAGCATTCATGGAGAAGTGTCTAAGCTCTTCTGGATCACAAGAGCCACTGGGCAACGCACCCCACTTCTGAGCAGCCACACTTCTCCCGCTGCAATTAGCATGGGCAAGCATGTAGGGGTCAGCCCAGCCCAGCCCAGCCCAGCCTGGGAGAGAGGGCTTTACACATGCAGGTGCTTCCCCTTTCAAGAGGTCGCCAGTGCTTGCCACCATCAGTGTGTTAAAGTGGGGGGGGGGCGGGGGGAGCAGTGAGTACATGATGCAGAATGCACGGCAAAAAGGCTGTCTTAATTACGGGAATCATTCTGATTACAGCCTGCAAACACTATTATCTTGTAATTATTGCCAAGAAACCACCATTAGTGCATGATTAAACACAATGACTCGTGGGCTGCCAGCGGATCGTCTGATGCCTTATGAACTTAATTAGTTTGTGCGGATAGGAAGCAGCTGGGAAGAGGGCATCTGGGACTCATGGGCAGTGCCGCTGGCGGAGTTAGAGTTTGGAGGGTGCTGCTTCACGGGGATCCAGGCAGGAGCTCCCCAACATTTCCAGCAGTGAAGTCCCAGTGCTCACTAACCCAGAACTCCTGTTTCTCTGAAGAGTTAAGATTCTGTTTTTTACAGGCAAAGATTGTCTCCAGATATGGGAATCTTCCATGCTTGCTGTGCTCTGATCTGAGTTGAATCAGGCCATCTAGTCTAGCATTCTGTTTCCGTGACCCTTGGGAACTTCGCAAAGAGCTTTCTAATATGAAGCATCATGTGCTTCTCACTGTACCTCACCTGGTCTTTAGTTAATATCCCAACCTTGCAGTTTCACTTCTCTCTTTAACTTTTGTTTTGTTTTGCTTTTTTTTTGGGGTGGGGGGAAGGGAAAATGCAATATTATTCTAAAAGTGATAGAAAACACTTTTGCACACATGTATTTGTGCTATGAAGGGATGCAGGTGGCGCAGTGGTTTACACCGCTGTGCTGCTGGGCTGGTTGATTGAAAGGTCACCAGTTCGAATCTGCATAATGGGGTGAGTTCCCGTTGCTCCGTCCCAGCTCCTGCCAACCTTGCAGTTCGAAAGCATGCAAATGCAAGTAGGTAAAAAGGTGCCACTTCGGTGGGCAGGTAACAGCGTTCCATGCACCTTGGTGTTTAGTCATACTGGCCACTTGACCACGGAGACTGTCTGGGGGCAAACGCCGGCTCCCTTGGCTTGGAAATGGAGATGAGCACCGCCCCCTAGAGTCAGGCATGACTGGACGTAACGTCAAGGGGAAACCTTTACCTTTATTTGTGCTATTCTACCGCACCATTGTGCCTCCTAGCAGTTCTGTGGCAGAAAAGTGGGAGAGGCTATTTGTGAACTGCTTGGATTTCATTTCTTTCATGAACCTGAAAGTAGGTTCAATGGATTAACAGCCTCATATATATGAACATATAGCCTTTCCATGTGATTTGCTCCCAGCATATGGAGTTCAAAGATGTATTGCTCCTGAACATGAAATCTCTGCTTCGCCATTATGATAAGTGCCCATGCAAAGACCTGTCCTCCTCCATGAATCATTATAACAGGGATGCGCAACCTCCATTTCGTGGAAGCTCTGCATCCAAACTGCAGAGGAATTTCCACTGATCTCTCCAGTTGGAGACAACAGTGGAATACTGGCCAAGTCCTCCTGCATTGCCCGCTCTGCCTCCCTGGGAACTGTCCATAGTAAGCCAAGCAGTCCACACGGCCTTTTGGGGCTCACAAGGTCTATGAACATCCTGCATCATTCGAAACTCCATGTATTCAGCCCATTTTGGATCTCAGCCTGAGTCTTTGTGAATTTCACAAGCAGAAAGAAGAAAGTTTGTTTTGTTTTGTTTTGTTTTGTTTTGTTTTGCCAGATTAACTAGTCTTCCCTCCAGGATGAAACTGTACAAATAATACCTTCAGTGCAGTTATGTTAAGATGGGTTTTGTAGTTGCTTACCTCATAGTGACCACACTGTACAGACTTTCAGAGGTGTACATTACCTTCAGGCAAGGGCTTCTTCTGCAGGAAACAGAAATGGTTGACTTTTATTATGTATGTATGTATGTGTGTATGTACCATATTTTTTGCTCTATAAGACTCACTTTTCCCCCCCTCAAAAGTAAGGGGAAATGTCTGTGCGTCTTATAGAGTGAATATGTGTGTGCAGTAAGTCTGTCAGATGTGCAGCCCATGGGGAAGGGATGGGGAATGTGCCTGTGATTATGATTATGTGCCCATTTGATTCAGAATATTTTGTTTCTTGTTTTCCTCCTCTAAAAACTAGGTGCGTCTTATGGTCAGGCGCGTCTTATAGAGCGAAAAATACGGTATGTATTAAAAACTTTTCTAACCTGTCCACTACAAGAATCTTGGGATGTCACACAAATGAGTCCTGGAGCATCTAGCTGCAGTAGATCCAGCAGCCACCTGAGCCTCCACTATAGCAGGTGGCACCTCCTTCCGATGTGCCCAGGCCCAGCTGGGCACACTTGGATGGTAGTCCCGTTCCCAGCAACCCAGGAAGATCCTGCCTGGGTCTGCGGGTTGTCCTTTGAAATATCCACGTGTCCCAGTGAAACTTGGGAAGCACCAGTTCGAGTGCTGTACCTCCACCTCCAGAAAGGTCTGTGATTGGGGGGCCAACAATGTAGGCGGGGCATTTGGCTAGGGTTCCCCTCGGCTCGAGTTGGGACAAACCCTTTTGGAAGAGCATCCACAGGCATCCTTTTTGCTCGGCTCAGTCCTGCAAAGCGAGCCAAGCCAAATGGAAGCCTGCAAACCCTTGCGGAATGAGGTTGCCCCACTGGCCACCTTCCGTGTCAGGGGCGGGTGCCCAAGGAGCAGCTGCAGGATGCAGAGTAGGGGCACTGCCAGCACTCAGATGGGTGCCCATCCTGGCAGCCCCAGCAACCAAACTGCTTCCGCATTGGTGCAGCTGGCGGAGGCTGCAGTGGCATGGAAAAGGGCTGCTGCTTGTGCAGCGCACGGGGCGAGATTCCTGGGGA
Source organism: Varanus salvator macromaculatus (assembly GCA_023646645.1). Lineage (NCBI taxonomy): Eukaryota > Metazoa > Chordata > Lepidosauria > Squamata > Varanidae > Varanus > Varanus salvator. The sequence continues at coordinate 11,666,080 of JAIXND010000624.1, read as the reverse complement.
GCACCCTGAGCATCCTGCCAGCAGCATAGACCCAGGACTCTGCAAAGCAGGCTGAAGCCTGGTGAGCAAAACCCACGGATCCCCAGCCCAGTTGCTTGCTTGTCCTTGAGCAGCTTTGCAGCTCACGAACAGTGTGTTTTGCATATGCTGCAGGTTCTTTGCCCCACCTAGAAGTGTCATCCATGCAGGAGAAAGGACAGGACTGGGCAAGGATAACAATGTTTGGAGAAAACAAACAACAGAAAAAACAAAGAATGAAAAAGGGCAGGGTAGGAATGAGTTGCCAGCGAGGCCAAAAGTTCATGGAGAAACCTGGGTGGAATCATCACGGAAAGGCCAACGGACGGTGCTGATTTGCATGGAGTAAACATACACTAATGTCTATGTGCAGACACAAATTTAGACGTAATGACTATAATTTAACCATGCACAGAGGCCATCTCATCGTAGCGCAGACGAGGGCGACCGGGCGACCCTCGTGTCTGCGGTTTATTTGTGTGCTTCTTGGCAGCATTTCTCTGCTGCACCGCATCCCAACAAGTCTTGCAGCGGTGCTCAGTCCACCCTTGGCCACCCTGCTGACGGATCTCTCTCCTGAAATCAGACCCAGACAGGGCAGCGCTTCAAAGAGAGGATGCTCTTGTGTAAAGGGTGGATGGATTGAAATGGGGCAGCGGGCGAGTGTGGAATAGAGAGGTCCTTGGAAAAAAGGCCATCTTGGGACCCCAGGCTGCAGGAGGGAATAGACTGCAAGGCAATGCCTCCTTCCTCCCCCCCCCCCCCCCCCCCCAAGTTGTCCAAGCCAGCAAGTTTCTTCCAGCACAGAAGGGCCTGTCAGCCTCTCGCAAGTGCCACCAGCCCTGACCCCTGGCATGACAAGGGCTTGCAAACTCGTTCTGACATTTCATTAGCAGAGCTAATTTGTGGCCCGTGTGCCAGCCCATTGTGAAAGCCACCCACGTCTAAGAGCAGCGGCTCTTGGAAAAAGAGGAGCGTTCCAGCCATGGGAGCATTACACTTGGGTGATGAAGGACAGTTGGTCGAGACAAGGAACGAGAAAAGGAACGTGAGGAAGGAAGGGAGCTAATTTTCTCAAAGGCTGTGCTTGCCCCAGGCAAGATCTGTGTGGTAGGAGACGGGGTCCTCTCCGGGCCAGCAGAGACACATATCCTGTATCCTAATGCGGTGCAGGGCAGCCATGTCTCCTCTGTCCTGCCCAATTCCATTCTAAGCTCAAGAACAACAGGAGCCTTTGTGCTGCCCATGAGCGGCAGCTGCGCCTTGCGTGGCAGAGTCTCCACTGAGGGGGTGGTGGGGTGCGTGACTGGGGCATTCCATGGCCTGGTGCCCTCCAGGCATGTGGTACTCCAGGTTCCAGCATTCCCATCTGGAAAGGATGGGGGTTCTGGCCCCACACATCTTGAAGGTATCTAACTGAAGGAGGTTCTACAGACATCAGCAGGTGAGAGAAAACTCTTCTGTCAGGGAAGGTCTAGATATCGTGCTCCTGTTATAGGCAGAGCATCAGAGACCAGTAAAATAAAATCAGACATGGGAACCCTTTTCTAAGAATCCACCTGACATGTTGTGCTCATTACAGCTGCTCCTGCCCATTCACAGTCTGGCTTCCAGAGAGGCCTGTTCAGCGTTACAGTCTGGGTATAAATAGATGTATATCCCATGTAAGGGGATTAAATGTTTATGAACGTTTACAAATTCACACTTTTCATATTTAATTCATGGATTGTTTAGTAAGCTTGGGCTGAGTTAATATCCAGCTTCAAGTAGCAAAATGGTATTAGGAGACGTGCTTGTCAGGAGATGACTAAAAGACCCTGGGTGTGGAGAACGAGTTCACAGGAGACCACACTATCCTCCAACCAATATTTCTGCAGCCAGACATGGGGGTCTGCAATGAGAAACTCCAAGCTTCCTCCATGGAAATACTTTTGAGGAGGCCAGCCATATAACATGTTGCCAGCCTCTCAGCCGCTGAGCTCCCTGGAGCTCTGTGCCCACAGGCGGCACGTCCTCCTTAAGAGAGAGGAAGAGAGTGAGGAATCCATGGCTCCAAGATGAGACTGCACCCCAGCTTCACCCCTCTGTTCACAGGTGGAAATTGTCTTCAGGCATTTGGGAGGCTAGGACTAGCTTTGCTTGCAGGCTCGGCAAGTCAGCTTAGGGTGCGGGCTGTAGCATTCTTCCCAGTTGTCAGGAGCTGCTTTTCTAGCCCTGCTGGGAGACACTGGGAACCAACCGAACCCAGGACATTCTGAATGCAAAGCTGGGGGGCCTGCCTCTGGGCGATGCTCCCTTATGGTTTAGCTCAGCCTCACTATCTATCTGAACCTCCATGATGCCAATCGTACCTGAATGGTTGAATGCAAAACAGGTTGGTGAATACCCACCCGCACACCAGGTGTTCACACCACACACACCAGGTTGGCAGGTGCTGTCAAATGCAGCCCACTGGTAGCCAGGACTCCTTGCTGCTGGGAAAACCTTTACTGTGAAGAATGCACGATGCTGCCTGGCCTATCTGACCTGTTAAAGTATTTTTCACCTCAGAGTTCCTCTTCGTAAAATGAAGGGCAATTCTTAATAATGTATGGATAATGCAGTCCCGGCAAAGAGGAGATGTTGATGGACGCCTGTCTTGATGGGACTCGACAACAAACACTGCTGGGCCCCGAGCGGGACATGACAGCCAGTCAATTGTCCTCTGGTGCGGATATGATGCTTCTCCGTGGAGGAACAGCAGTAATTTGTCCTTAAGAGGAGATGTCACTTCGACAGAATTGGCTTCAATGAGGAAGATAAAGGACGCCGCCTCGGCTGGTGGCAGCACTGGTGGAGGTCATGGAGAGACTGTTCTGCCGATAAACTCTCCAGCATCAAGCTTGTGTTCTGCTCGCAAAAACCTCTCTCTGTAAAGGCCAGCTGGAGCGGTGGTACCAATCTGTCAAGTGTGTCTGCCAACTTTTCCTCATGATGTGAAAAGTCCTGGTCAGAGAAGGTTCTCCTGGTCTTCAGGTTGTGGTTTTTTGTGGGGAACCGGAAAGACACTTTTCACGATTTCCAGGCATTTTAATCTTAAGACCTGTTGGGGTCCTTAGCTGCTCAGAATTTATGTTTTGTTGCTAGTAGTTTTATTTATTTAAATGCTTGTTGAGAATTTTAAAAAAATCTGATGTTGTCCTTTGTTTTATATTTTTATGGGTTTTCACTGCATTGCTAAGTGCTCAGAAACCACCAGTGATTGGGCGGTATAGCAATTCATAAAGGAAATAAACACCATTCTGTAATAAACCACACAGTGTCACCAGAAATCACCAGAAAAGAGGACATGCATCACCTGAAAAGAGAATGGTGATTTGCATAAATGTATGCGCTAAGACACAGGCATAGATGCACATTCTTAAATAATTATGATCTAAATTATAATGATTTTTAAAAAGCTCTTGTCCTGCTTTAAAGGTAAAGGTAAAGGTTTCCCCTTGACGTGAAGTCCAGGCATGCCTGACTCCAGGGGGCGGTGCTCATTTCCGTTTCCTGGCCGAGGGAGCCAGCGTTTGTCTGCAGACGGTCTCCATGTGCATGTGGCCGCATGACTAAACACCGAAGTGCACGGAACGCTGTTACCTGCCCACCGAAGTGGCACCTTTTCATCTACTTGCATTTGCATGCTTTCGAACTGCAAGGCTGGCAGGAGCTGGGACGGCGCACGGGAGCTCACCCCATGTGCAGATTCGAATCGGCGACCTTTCGATCAACCAGCCCAGCAGCACAGCGGTTTAGACCACTGCGCCACCTGCAGTCTTGCTTTAGGCACCAATAAAACCCCTCTTCTAGTCACTGTGCTGCCTGATCAGTTTCTTAATTGTGGCACTATCTTCCCCCTTTAATAAGTTTACGGGTACTTTGCCTTAACGTATTTTAATATATTCTCTTTGTAAGCTGCAGGCAGTGGCCATCAGATGGGGCTACCCATTGCCTTCTAAACGGGGAGGAGCGCTGCCACCCCGTGGAGGCCAGAAGGAGCACTGAGCGTAGGTTGCCCCACACTTCTCTCACCCTGAAAGACTGAGGGCATGAGCCAATTCAGGGCACTCAGTTTAGACAGCCATAGGATAACTGGAGTCCCAGCTCTGACCTGGCCATAGGGTTGTGCCCTTAGAGAGAGTGTGAAAAGACATTGTGCCATGTTTTAAATAAACAGTGCAGAGGACTGTGTGTTTGCCTGCTCGGTTTTCTGCTTGTGAGCCAAGAGCTGATGGACAACGGCTCTTCTGGTTCTTTATCTTTAAACCAGACTGTGACAGGGAAGCCCTTGCTCCCTCAAGCAGAGGATGGTCCTGGGTGAAAGAGAGAACCTACCTGTACATTGGAGGCACCTGGCTATGGGAGGCACCTGGTTATGGAAGCTCTTCTGGTGCCCAAACCAGGAATCTGTACGCAAATGGATAATCACGGACCCAGGCAAGCGGTTGATGCTAGAGCTGCAGCACTGGCTTGGTGGCCTTTTCTGCAGGGAAGGTGGGAATTGGCCTGCCAGAAGAGCCAATGAGCTTCGCCTCCAAAGAGCGGAGCAGAACAGGAACAGCTGTCGGGAGGGTGCTTGCCAAGATTGTCCAGAGCAGCTCCATTCCTCCAACCAAGAACAATCTGGGTGTTTGCTACCTAGAATGCCTTCCTCAACAAGACACTCTTTGTTTTTCCCAATATCTAAGCACCCCAAACGTTTTGGATCATCCCCACCTGGAGGCTATTTGCATGAAACTGCCGATGCTGGACCAGTAATTGAGCAGAACCTTCAATGCCTGTCCCTAATCATAACGTTTCATCCCTAATCTTACGGTCCGTTTTTAATTGAACGCACTTCTGTGCCTTTCATAGCTTGACATACTAAAATGTATCAGGTGACACTTTTCCTACCATGGAAGTAGCATGATGGGAAAAGCTTCAGTGACTTCTCTGTGTTGGGCCATGTGGCCAAAGGTGCAGGTGCAGGTGCAGGGTCAGGAAAGAGTTGGCCCCTGGCCAGCTGTGACCTCCCTGGGTGGCCCACTTCACAATGCCTGATTCAGAAAACGGCAGTTGCTCTCCTGAATTCTGGCACTGTGTGCATTTACTTGGTTGCCGGGATGCGGCGTTCCGAGCCAGCCCAGCTCATTGTGAAGCGGGCTAACATTCCAACGTCACTCTTGAAAGTCTGGGCTTGGCCCTGATGGAGGGGCATTTGGATAGCTCCTGCTAGAGCTCAGCTTGATTCTTCTGAGTGGTCCTGGATAAGACGTTCAAAGTGAGTGTTGACTTCCCAGCCCCAAAAAGCTTTGGGGAAGTAGGCTGCAGGAGTGGAACTGTTTCCGGTCGAGAGTTCCTGCCTCCTTTGGGAGGGCCACAGGGGAAAGCCTTTCTCCTTCACCTCTTGCAATGAGGAACGCATCACGACTCTTCTGAGGTAGGAGAACTTCCTCCTTTTTTCCCTTTGTTTCTACAGAACCCAAATTACATAGTGACCAGGCACTACAGAGTTTTATAAACCCAAAAACAAAACAAGACTTCTGCTGCCCACAAAGAGCTCCCAGTCCAAAGTTTGACAGTAGAGGAAGTAGCAGAGGGAGCAGGCTGGGAAGGGATATTTGTGAGCGAGTATCATTACGTGCACATAGGACTGGGAGGAAGATGCAGGTTGGCTCCCAATGAAACAAGAAAACCCAGAATCTGAAGGAGAGCCTCATTCCTACATCCGCATAATCTCCACAGTTCACAGCTAAGGAAGGGGTGGGGTCCATGTTGTTGGGGAGGTGATTGTTCAGTTTAGGACAATGCTGGAGGCCACTCTCAGAGGACACGTGTGTATATGTTCATGGGCATGCAACCACCGGCAACTGCTCCAACATCAGTGTGTCCCCCAAGGCCAAAAACATTGTGGAACCCTGGAGCAGATGCACTGCTAGCTGGATGAGCCCTTCCATGGCCTCCCTTCTGGGTGCTGGGTTTGCCTGGAAGCAGGTGAGAAGATGCCTGAACCAACCCTGTTCTTCTTGTAAGCCTGTGCATCCAGGTTTGGCTTGTGTGGCCTTCCCTGCCCAGTGGGGACAGATGTGACTCTTATAGATTGTGTTGCACAGCAGAGGAAGAAAGACATGCTCCTTAGGGACCGTAGCCCACAAGGGCATCTTGGCACCTGCTGGCGCTGCCTCTTTCTTGTGTATCTCCATTGTCTTAGCCTTGTGTTGTGCTCTTTGACTGCTCTTGGTTTTGATGCTCTGCTTGACCCACACACGCTGCCTCCTGTTCCATAGTTGTATGTTGCAGAACAACAACTCAGAAGCTGGGCATGCTGGGGGAAGTAGGCCTTTTCTGGCTCAACCAGCACAAGACGGCACCTTAGCTTTACTTGCTGAAGGCACCCATATGCTCCTGGCTGAAGCAGGTCCCTGTGCATCGCAGGCTGCTACTCAGAGTACAGCCCAGGGGCAGACTTCCCGCACATGTTCAATTGGCATCCATGGGGATTGGTGGAAACATAGAAACATAGAAACAGAGCGAGTCAGAAGGGGCCTCCCGGGCCATCTAGTCTGACCTCTGGCACCAGCCGGCTCCGCTCACGGCATGCCCACCATGTGCACGTCCAGCCTATCCTTGAACACCCGCACCGATGGGGCCTCACCCACCTCCCGGGGAAGCCCATTCCACGCCCTCAGGGTCCTAACTGTCAGGAAGTGGAGAAGAGGGACTTCTGCAAGAGAACCTCCCAGTGGATCAGGGGAGGGGTTCCCATGGCCCTCCAGATGTTGCCGGACCACAGGTTGCATCCTGCCTCACCATTGGCTATTTTGGCCAGGGTTGATGGGAGGTACAGTCTGACACCTGCAGAGGGCTACACGTTCCCCAGCCCTGGAGTATGTCCAGTGCTTGCATTTCCTCAGTGACCCTCCGATGGGTCTGTGTCGGCACCTGTCATCTGCCAAAGCCTGCAGGGCCCCAGAAGCACTGCAGCAGGAGAGACGTCCAGCAGGAGAACCAGCCTGATGGTGCCTCAAGAGAGGTGTCTGCAGCTCCCATGGGGGGCTCATGGGGGCCTTGCCCCAGGCCTGGGCTCAGGCTGCAGCTCCACACTGCTTCCGCGCAGACATACGGGTGCCCGCACCTGGTTGCCCTTCCTCTGGGTGGCTCTGCCTTTCCGGACCTTCACCTGCTGCTCTGTGCTTTATGCTCACCTCTGGCCCTTCCAGCTGAGACTGTTTGGCAGGCTGGACGCAGCAAGCAATCCGTGGCCTTGTTCCTTTTCATCCACTCTCATCCCTCCCACCAATGAAAAACAATGCATTTGGTCAAGCACGAAACTGTGAAGGATGGGCGGGGAGCTCCAGAAGGTTTGCAATTTTATAGACTTGTGTTCTACATGGACAAATCAATACGACAAACTGCACAATGAGATTCCCGGGTCTGAATAAACACTAGCCCAGGCAATTTCAGCCAATTGTCTGTCATGTTCAGAGCCTCAGGAGAGCGAGATTTGAAATGCTACCAAAACATCTCTTTGCATGAGTTAATTACACCTCTAAATTTTCCATTGCCTCCCCCTGCCAGTTCTGTTCTGCAGCTGTCCTCTGGTCACTCCAAGGCAACTCTGACTGCACGATGCAAGGAGGAAAAATCTCTGGAGGCTTTGGGGTTGCTCTTTGCTAAGGAATGAGCTGCGTTGCCTTTTAAACCAATGACTGTTGCACCTTTCTTCTGTCCTTCCACATACAGGGCACTTCACAAAGTAATAACAAGAAGACAGGTCTGTGCCCCCAGGAAATTCCTCTCTGAAATTCAACAAAAGGAAGGCAGTGGAGGAAAATGGAGGCACAAGATCTTGTTTAAATAGATCAAGATGTTTAGTATGGTAGTTTGCAAGATTAGTATGGTAATGTATTAGTTTAGTATGATAATTTGCAATATTTCTGACAGATCAGCCTATGAACATAAAGGGTTGGACCTGGAAACTGAATCAGGCCCGCTGAAATCAGAGTGGAACGGTGTGACCTGGTGTCCGGCAGCAGCAGGGGTTGGACTCGATGGCCTTCACGGCCCCTTCCAACTCTTCTATTCTATCATTCTATGAAATCCATGTAAGTCAATTCCATAACAAAATCTGGATTCAATCCAGACATGGCCAGATAAATTCAAATTAATGAGCCCCAGCAGAACCCAGATTGAGAGTCGACTAAAATACGAATATTGTTGTGTAATGATTTGATTGTTTAGATGGAACTGGGGAGACACATTCCCCTTCAGCTGCAAAACACACTGGTGGCCTTGACCCATCACTCTCTCTTCTCAGCCTAACCTACCTCAGAGGGTTGTTGTGAGGGGAGCTCTCTGCAGCATCCAAGCCCGTCTGAGAAGGAGTGCGATATAAATATAGCCTCGTACAAATCTTTCTAACATCCTTGATTATGTGTAATTATATCCACCGCATCATTGAATATATGGAGAAGCTGCAGAGAATACCAACGGCTGGCAAGCAAGGATGCGTGTTGGGTGTAGGGAGTGAGAGGACAGCAACTGGAAGACAAAGCTGGAGTCAGGCCTTCCCCACAGTCCCTGGTGCCGAGTCAAGCCCTCTAAAGGGCAAGCAACACAGCCGCTGTCCAAGCACCCTCAGAAACTCTCCAAGACCCTTCTCCTGTTTTGTTTTCCCCCATTTCCCCTTTTCCTAATCTTGGGTGGGATTCATCCTGCTCTTTGAGGGTTATTTTTTATTGTTTGAAGATAAATGGCACACATCTTTGTGCCCCCATTTAAGACATGCGCTTTTGCAGACAACTTCCCCCTAACAGATGTGTTTCAGGCAAGTGGTTTTTCTCATCCGAAGTGCGGCTGGATGCTGTTTTCACTATTGGCGCACCTTGTTCTGAAGCGGCCTTGCACCCCTGGAGGCTTCCGGCTCCCCACAGCCCTTGTTCCTTCGAGAAATGGCTGCAGTTCTGCAGCTGCCCTTTCGGCAGTGAGCTCAGTGGTCGAGGGCTGTGTGGGGACTCCACGGCGGGTGGGTTGCACTCTGTGCTACGTCCCGAGATCTTGGCTCATCGCTGCTGTGCTGGCCGTGCAGTGAGTCAAGTCCCGGGTGCCTGGCACTCACATTGCACAGTCTGTTTTGTTTTTCAAATAATTCTGCCAAGGAGTGTGAATGGCGCTGATTGCGTCCTCTCCACGCAACTGGCTCGGCTTCGTGCAAGCTGTTTTTGTGCACATTTTGTGCAAAATGGCGCCGTTTGTGCAAATTGGTCGGTCTTATGCTAATCCTTTTTGGACCACATGCTTTTTGGGTCCTCGGTTATGCAAAAAGCCTGTGGGATACCACAATTTGCACAAATTGCATAAAGCTACCCCAATGGTGTAAATAGTGCCATTTGCACAAATTCTCTTGGCATTGAAAAGTGCACGAGTGGTAGGCTGTCTTAGGAACAGATGTCCATGGGAAAACCCTGACTCTGAATCATTGGATCGGACGTGGGCAGGAAGTCCAGGCTCCCCAGAGGGGCACGGAGTCCCTGCCACGCATAGCTGCCCATGACAGGATGCAGAGAAAAGGTCAAGGAGCCACCTCCCGATTCTCCAGAAAGCGGAGCAGCAGGGCCAGACCCTCCCTTTGCTGCTTAAGTGGGTTGCTGCCTGGCCCTTTGTTGGCCTCCCACAGGGAAGGGGCTGTTTGAGCCCCGCTGGCTTTGGACAAGTTAGGAAATTGGTGCGTGCCACAGAACGAGCCGCGTGTACCTTCGCATTTGACATGCTTAGCAAGTTGACACAGCCAGGGGTGGGGGCAGGAGAAGCAGGCTTAGCACAACCTTTTTGTCCTTTTCAATGCATCAGTAGGGAAGGGAAACAGGGGAGGGAGATGGAGAGAGGCCATTATGGATGGAAACGGGGAAATTGGATGGAACAGCCCAATATATCTACATCTGTATCTATTTTGCTATCTGCCTAAGTGATTCAGAGTCTTAAAGATTAAATCTGTCCAGCACCAATCCTCTATGTCATGGCTGCAGCTCTTTAAAAATCCGTAAGAGGATTTGATTGGGATTAAATAATGGGTGCTATTGTCAACAGAGAGGGTGCTTATTAATGAGTGGTGGGATTGCTAATGCAGGCTTAGCCGGCTGCCTTGGCAGAAATCTGCAAGGAAGGCAGTTGCATGGAGAACCAGTCTGTTGCCCCAGAGTCTTCACGGCGCTTGCTCTGCGAATGCTGCATCTAACCCGGGCTGGCACAATTCAGACTTAAATGACTGGGCTTGGTCCTGTGTCTCAGGTTGAAGTGGAAGGGGAGGAGACGCTGCCCACTATGGTCCTCAGTGACAGGGGAACCGTGCCTGCTGACTTCTTCAGGCTGCTGTTGGAAGTTCCTTTTCACTCAGTGGGGGCCTGCTCCTTGAAGCCACAATTCTGCATTTGCTTCTGGCTGGTGGATGGGTCCTTTGCCTGTTGCCCTGTGGGCTTGCCTGGATGTTTTGTTCAGGCAGACCGTTGGCATCTCAGCTGATCTGCTGTGGCTTGGGGCTGCTTCTTTCATGGATGGTTGTGCTTTTAATTAATTTACTTTCTGCTTTACTTGTACATTCTGGCTTTCCTTCAAAGAATCCACGGCAGCAAGCATTAGCCTTCCAGAATCTGGAACTCTCCAGGTGTGCTGGATTGTAGCTCCCATAATTCCCAGCCAGCATGGCCAATTGCAAAGGGCTTTGGCTGGCTTCAGTCGGTGGGCAGGTGGACAGAGGAGGTGCAGGTGGGCAGGGGGCTTAGGTGCCAGGGGCCAATAAGCAGCATGAAGCCAACAGTTCCCTGGAGTCTGGCATGGGCCCTGACCTGGGGCATTCTGAAATCTTGGCCTGGATCCAGGAGAGGAATGGCCACCAACATTACAGAGCCAGGTGGAGCAGACAATACTTAGTGCAAGGAGGCATTGTTCTGCCTGAACAGAAGACTGTTTCACAGATTCAAAGGCACTATCCTCACGGTGCCATCCAGAAGAGCTTTTTCAGGTGGTACATGGGCTGATATACCCTGGTCCTAAGAAAGATCCTGTACCACCATTGATGGCCCGCTGTGACGACTTTGCCCAGCACTTCAAGGAGAAAATCGCTCAGATTTGTCACGAGCTGGACTTCACAATTGATTCAGATCCTTTAGGGGAGACACCAATGACTCTGTCTGGTCAGGTATTAATGGATGAATTTCAGTTAATGCAGCCCGATGATGTGGACAACATGCTTGGACAAGTACGTCCTACCACCTGCTTACTCGACCCTTGCCATTCGTGGCTGCTGACTAAAGCCAAATATGGGATTGGTTCCTGGATCCTGGAGGTTATTAACACCTTTAAAGGAGGTGGTAATCAGGCCTGTCCTAAAAAAGGCATCTCTGGAGCCAGAGATGGCCGCCAATTATAGACCGGTGGCCAACATCCCGTTCTTGGGCAAGGTGTTAGAGTGGGTGGTGGCGGGACAACTCCAAGCTCTCTTGGATGAAACTGATTATCTGACTCCTTTCAGTCCGGTTTCTGACCTGGTTATGGTACTGAATCTGCCTTGGTTGTCCTGTATGATGACCTGTGCAGGGAGAGAGACTATGTGCAACATGAAGAAATCCTTCCTTTCATATGTCTGGAATCTCGCACCATGTAGAGTAATGGGAGGACACTGGGGTCCAAGGCTAAAAACACCCTTTCACCACGTCTGCACCGGTTTGACTCCCCACGCTCACTCCACCACCATCTTTCCTTGTAGGGGAGTGTTCCCTTCCCTTGATTAGTCTGGATGCTTTTTGACACCTTGGAGAACCCCATAGTGCCCTTTTTGAGCTGCTGCCTCAGCAGGACCCATTCTGGAGCGGCTTCAGGGCCTAAGAGAGAAAGAAAACCCAAACACCCCCTCTCTGCAGGCTACCCTTGCTCGCCATTGCGTTTCTCCACCCGAGCATTGCAGTCGTATTTCACACACACAAGCCAACACAGTGGTGTCTTTGTTGTTTTATTCAACTCTTCCTATGCTTGCTGATGGGCTATGTAGTTTGCTTTGCCAGGAAGAGAGCAGGTTTAAAAATAAAGGATGAACGATAAAGACAGGACAATCAATCTTCATTTCTGTGGCCACTTATCATTTTAATAGCCACTCTAAGACATTAAGTAAAAATGCCTTTTTCAGTAAATGACCCTCATAATGGAAGAGAAACTGAAGTGTGTGTGTGTGTGTGTGAGAGAGAGAGAAATGGTTGGGGCTATAAAGGCCCTTTATTTGATTCCTGCCCTATGCTTTTTAGCACGGACTTTAGGGCACGTAGCAACACTCAAACAGTATCCCATTAAAGCAATACAATCAATTCCTCTAAAAAGGCAGAAATGGTATTTCTTTAACACAATAAAAAAGTATAAAATGGTCATCTGGAGAAGGACCAGCCTGGATTCCTGCGCACTTGCTGTGTCTGGCGACCTGGAAGAAGCATGTGGCACAGGAGGCCCTTGAGATGTTCGTGGACTTCAGCTCTCCTCAACCGCAGCATGCCAGAGGGCCAGGGATTGTGGAAGTTGAGGTCTAACAACATCTGGAAGGCAAGAGGCTTTCCATCCCTTTTATTCATGGCTACCTTTTAATCCCACTTTTTCTCCTTTTGCAAGAAAGCCAAGCTGGCCTACATAATCCTCTTCTTCCTCTTCATTTTATCCTCACAACATGAGGTAGGCTGGGAAGTTACCCAGTGAGCTTTACAGCCAAGTGTGGACTAGAACCTGGATCTGCTGAGTCCCAGTCCCACACTCTCACCACGGTGCCAACTGGGACTGCTCTGGTACCTATCTATTTACTGCCCATTCAGGAGCATGCCAGGCATCTCCAGGGTCTGGGGAGGAAACCTGCTCCTGAAGAGCTGCAGCCAGACCATGTTGCTTGTACTGGGCTAGATCAGGGATGCAGAACCTCAGGCCTGCAGGCCAAACCTGGCCCACATGGGCTCGCAGGGCAGCTCTGGTTCTCCAGAAGGCTACACTCCCTCCCACTGTCCTGAGAGCGTTCCTCTAACCTTGGAAGATTTGGTGTTTTCCAAGCTGATGCTCAGTTCTTCCATGTTCCCAAGAGTTGAATGGCCTCTCTAAGGGGACGGCAGCAGGAGAGTTCTGCTATTGCTTTGCATCTTCTGCCCCACCCTATTTAACTCCAGCTCCATTTAGCACTGGAGTGCGGCCCCAAGGGCTTTGCAACTGACTCCAACTCTTGGGCTGAAAGAGGTTCTCCACCATGGAGCTGGAGGCACCCAGGGTCACACTCCTTACCAAACAGCCTTCCATGCACCCAAAGCATGCTAGTTTCTCTTGTCCTCACCAGAGCAGCATGCCTGGGACACTGCGACTGCTCGGTACATTTGCAGCTGCTGAGTAGCCTTAACTGGAACATCAAGCTTTTAAATGGGTGAGGGGCATGGATGATCGTGGGGTAAATGAGTGTACAGGGAAGGCCTTCAGGGCCCCTTCTAAATTAAGGGTGGAAAACGGCCATTGCAATGCCCAGTTCTTTCCAAGGGGCTGCAGGGGCGCATGGGATTTCCAGGAGGCTGCGGGCAAGCATCAGGCCCAGAGAGATTGGCTGCAGCCTCAGTGGTTTTAGGAACTGCCTCCAAACAACCAAACACAGACGCTTTGCTGCTCTGCGAGATGCCCTGAAATGGGCTCTGTGATTCTGGCTGCTGAACCAGAGGAGGGAAGGCCGCAGTGCCCAGTGGCGAAAGGAGCCTTGCAGGCGGCTCTGAGCATTCCGTGACATCCAGGGGATTGTGGAAACCTCTGCCTTGAGCAGGCGGTTTAGGGTTCTCTACATGAGGGGCTGTTGCCACAAGCTGCAGACCCCAAGCATGGCTGGTGGAGGTAGCTGAGGGCGCAAAGACTTTCTCCTCTCCCCAGCAGGTTTGCCGTCTCCAAGTTTCTTAAGAACAGCTCTCCCCACCATGCAGAAGTTTAGTAGTGGAAGCTTGCCTTGGCCAGAACCTAAGTGAGAGAAACACTCTTAGCTGCTAAAGGTACAGAGAGGGGCCAGGTACCAGGGAGGATGGGAGGAAGGAGGATGCTGGGAACTCCAAGGAAAGGAAGCAGTGGGAAGGAGTTGAGATGCATGTACACCAATGCTAGGAGCATGGGTAATAAGCAGGAAGAGCTTGAAGCTCTCCTGGGAATAGGAGGATACGATCTGGTGGGAATCACAGAAACTTGGTGGGATGAAAGGCAAGCCTGGAATGTGAACACAGAAGGGTATCACCTTTTTAGAAAGGACAGGAAGGGAAAGAGAGGTGGGGGCGTGGCTTTATATGTCAGGGAAGGGATAGGATGCAGTGAGATAGAGTGCAGCACAGATGGGGATTCGGTAGAGGCAGTCTGGGTGAAACTTAGGGGTTTTGACAGAGAAAGAGACCTGACAGTGGGGGTATGTTATCGCCCTCCAGGTCAACTTGAGACCCTGGATGATGTCCTGACAGGCCAGATTCTAAGGATATCTCGGGGGAGAGACACAGTAATTATGGGGGATTTCAATCTCCCGGATATTACTTGGGAGACTCACTCGGCGGTGACAGCCAGGTCACGTCGCTTCCTAGAAGCTCTAGAGGGTGGGTTTTTCACACAGAGGGTCCGAGAGGCGACGAGGGGGGGAAACATCCTTGACTTGGTCTTGACCAATAGGGAGGAGCTGATAGATGAAGTACAGATTAGGGGAGCTCTGGATGCGAGTGATCACTCCATCCTTTGCTTTGAGATCAGGGGACTGGGGCCGTGCAGCAGGGCGAGCACTAGAAGCTGGGACTTCAAGAGGGCCAACTTTGGCCAACTGAAGGCCAGGCTGGGGAAAGTCTCCTGGGATAGGTTACTGGAAGGTAAGCGAGTTGAGGAGGGGTGGATGGCACTCAAAAGGGAGGTTTTGCAGGCGCAAGCCCTGACGATACCTCTAGTCAGTAAGGTGGGGAGGCGGAGGAGGGGAGCGCCGCCATGGATGCGAAAGGAGGTGGTTAGAGTGATTAGATGAAAGAGGAACCTCTGTAGGAAATGGGTACTGGGGGAAATAGACCAAAGGGTATACCGGGAGGAGGAGGCCTGTTGCAGAAGGATTCTTTGCAAGGCTAAGGCTGATTATGAGCTGAGACTTGCCAAGTATATCAAGAGCAACAAAAAGGGCTTCTTTCAGCATGTAAATAGGAAAAGGAAGGGGAGACAAGTGGTGAGACCACTAAATAAGGAGGAAGGAGATCCAGTGATCTCCTGATATGAGGGAACAGGCACAGATGCTAAATGACTATTTTGCCTCTGTGTTCTCCCCAAAGCAGGACGGGGGAGATCAGTATAGGAGATTGGATGAGGCTGGGGATTTAGGGGCAGAGATTAGAGTCACCCCCCTTGAAGTCGAGGGGCTCCTCAGGGCATTGGACATTACAAAGGCACCAGGCCCTGACGGGTTACACCCGAGAGTACTTAGAGAGTTGGCAGGGGTTCTCTCACGCCCGCTGGCCTCCATTTTTGAGGCCTCGTGGAGAACAGGTGAAGTTCCAGAGGACTGGAGGGTGGCATCGGTGGTCCCAATTTTCAAAAAGGGTAGTAGGAAGGACATGGGGAATTATAGACTGGTTAGCCTTATGTCCATTGTAGGAAAAACAATGGAAAGGCTCATAATAGAGAGAGATCTAGTGATGCTAGATGGGGAAGGGAGGCTGACAGCCACACAACACGGCTTCCGCAAAAACAGGTCCTGCCAGACAAACCTTGTGGAATTCTATGACAAGGTTTCAAGATGGCTAGCTGGAGGGGATGCAGTGGATGTGGTATACCTGGATTTCAGCAAGGCTTTTGACAAAGTGCCCCATGATATCCTGGTGGAGAAACTGAGGAGTTTTGGGATACACCAAAGCACTGTCCGGTGGATTAGGACATGACTGACCGAAAGCAGAAGGTAACCATTACCGGGAATCGTCGGGATGGCGGCCAGTGACAAGCGGGGTCCCCCAGGGCTCTGTCCTGGGGCCGATCCTGTTTAATCTTTTCATTAACGACATGGAAGAAGGGGTGAACAGTCTGCTGATCAAATTCGCAGACGACACTAAAACTGGAGCAGTGGCCACAACTGAGGAGCAGATACTCCAGATCCAAAAGGATCTGGACAGACTATGGAAGTGGGCAGGAGACAACAGGATGGCGTTCAATGTGGATAAGTGCAAGGTCTTGCACTTGGGGCATAGGAATGGGTGTCCTAAGTACAGGTTAGGGGACAAGTGGCTGGAGAGCAGCACTTGTGAAAGGGACCTCGGGGTACTGGTTGACCGCAGGCTAAACATGAGTCAGCCGTGTGATGCGGTGGTCAAGAGGGCGAATGCCACCCTTGGTCACATGGCCAGAAGTGTGGCTTCTAGATCAAGAGAGGTATTACTACCACTCTACACAACTCTGGTGCGCCCGCAACTGGAGTATTGTGTTCAGTTTTGGGCCCCTCATTACAGAAAGGATATAGCCAGGTTGGAGTCAGTGCAGCGTAGGGCCACAAGGATGGTGGCTGGTTTGCAGGGGATGCCGTATGAGGCAAGACTGAGGGAACTGGGTCTCTTCAGCTTGGAGAAGAGGAGACTCAGAGGGGATATGTTGGCAACATACAGGTATGTGAGGGGCTGTCACATGGAGATGGGGAGAGGCCTGTTCTCCCCTGCAGAGGAAAGCAGGACGCGCTCCAATGGAGCAAAGCTCAGGGAGCCAAGGTTCAATTTGGATGCCAGGAAGCTCTTCCTGACAGTCAGGACCCCGAGGGTGTGGAATGGGCTTCCGCGAGAGGTCGTTGAGGCCCCATCGGTGAGGGTGTTCAAAGATAGGCTGGACATGCACATGGTGGGCATGTCGTGAGCGGAGCCGGCTGGTGCCGGAGCTCAGACTAGATGGCCCAGGAGGCCCCTTCTGACTCGCTCTGTTTCTATGTTTCTATGTTCTCTGTGCATCGTGTCAGGAGATCTCAGAATTGCAGACTCTGTGCATGTAGGTTCAAATTCACAAGAAGACGCTATACTCAGTCTCAGCAATTTATTGACAGGACACCCAGGTACCCCTCTCTGACAGTGAAAGAACAACAGTGCTGTTGGGTAGTCGATATACCGGACTGCCTACGAGCTTCCAGAGCATAGATGAAGTTTTTTATAAGTTGTGGGTCATGTACACAGTTTCAAGGCAGTGATGAGATTCTGGATGGGTGAGAAGGCAAGGACTGTTGTGAGCTGGGCATTCCTTCCTAAGCAAGACAGTCTCTCCAGCACTTCTTGCAAGACTTTTATTCTACACAGAAAACTCTAAGCATTCAAAAGCCTTTGCGCATACAGAAGGAGAAGTGTTGACCCCTCTCTGCCCCCTTCACCCAAAGCTTTGCTTGTGAACCCTTTGGGGCCTCTCTCTGGAAGGTGGGGCACTGTGGAACTGGGCCCGCCTGCGTTCTGCACTCTGAGCCCCTCATTGGTCCAGCCTGCAGCTGTGATGAGGGGCCCTCAGGTCCACGTCTTCAGGAGGCTCATGTTCTTCATCCGAGAACTCTCCCTGCTCCCGCCCTTCGTCTGCCTCATTCCCACAGGCAGGAGGGAGACCCGGCCCATGGCTGTCCTTGAGCTACTTGCATCCAGGGCAGGTGGAGACTGGCATTGCGGGGCAGGGGGCACGGTCAGGCCTGTCCATTGCAACAACACTTCTGCCATCAGAGTGTGAGCTCAGAGCCTGGGTGGTTCCGCCATCCCCGCCTCATCTTCAGAGTCTGGGTTATCAGTCCCACCAAAACAGGCTGTTTCTTGTGCACACACACTACAAGGGCGATGGGGAAAAATACAGAAACATTGAGAAATCATTATAGGCTCCAGAAAAAAATCATGAGCCATCAAAGACTTGGGTAACAGACAATAAAACAATTGAGAGTTACAGAAATCTAACATGTTTAAAATGTGTTTTTTGCAATCAGAGAAACAAAATTCCTTAAGACAAAGCATGAGCTGGCCAGGTAATTTTACATTGCAAAGGAAGTGCAGCTGCCCGGAGTGTCTCACAACATTGTTTCAATTCTGTTTCTGCTAGGCAATCAGGAGCTTATCTGAGAGCGAGTGGATCTTCAGCAAAGCTTGGGGCTGTTTTTCCTTTTCTGGGAGAAAATACTAGGAAAGAAAATACCTGCAGATGGGGAGGGGGAAACTTAAAATGGCTATTGATAGGGGCAGAGGTACCACTGCAGTGCCATGGTGCATCTGCTAAAAAAGAACAACCTCAGTTGGAATGCCTGAAGTTGCTGGTTACCATAGCCAGAGCCCCAGCATATGAGGTCAGGGGTCCCAAATCTTTTTGGATTCATTGGCACATTTTGGCCTGTGAGAAACTCCTGAGGATCCCACCCCAATGTGGCGAATCCATGGATCACCATTTTCCATCTCTCTATCGTGACTATGGATTTTAGGCTGTGCCTTATTCAGTAAAAGCATGTTTTGTGCCTATTGGGCACCCCAATCCTTCTTCTATTGTCTGATTCAAGTAGTAGCTGGTGATGGAATGCAGTTAGTGCTTTTTGAAATGTTTGGCCATGCCCAGGAGTTGTTGCACAGATAAATTTTGTACTGAAACAGTCTTCACTATTCACTGGTGTACATACTCTTTTAAATGGTTTACCTTCTTCATGGAAAAGAAGCAGTGGAAAGGGAAATGGATTCTTCACAAGCTTCAGATAGCTAAAAGACTAATGTTACAAAAATTGAAAGAAAAACCCTCCGCTGTGATGCAAGGGACTGACAACCTTATAATGCTTTTGATGTATAAACAGGTGGCATAGAAATACCAACATCAAGGGATATTTGGCCTGTTTTACTGAAGCCTGTTCATATTTTATTTATTTATTTATTAAAACATTTATAGGCCGCCCCATCGCAACAAAGCCTCGGGGCGGCTTACAACAGTTTAAAAATACAATGTAATAAAGTACAATAAAAGCATAAAACTATAAACAATAACAATATATCCCTCCCCCCCTCAGTGCATCTCGGCAACAAAAAAAAAAAAGGCCAACAATTATTAACTACAACATAAATACATACATAAATACATAACAGCAAATTATAAACACACCTAACTAAGAATTAAAATATGACTTGAATAAAAAGGTCTTCGCCTGGCACCGAAAAACAGGTAACGACGGCGCCAGGTGAACCTCTCCAGGGAGCGCATATTTGTATGCATCTGTGTTTGTATATCTTAAAAACTGAAAAAATAAGCAAGAATCTTTTGGGCACTTACAGTCTTTATGTGGGGGATCCCAAAGGCTCTGTGGGGCCTGTGGGCAGTGCGTTGGGGACCCCGCACTAGTTTCTTCATTTATTTCATCTCGTCTTTCAACAGATACCAAATAAACTTGGGAATTCTGAGTCCTTGAACCACTGTTCTTTCTCCAGTTTTCATCTGAAGAGCTGAAGTCCCAAAACACCCGGACATCGACTTGCAGCCCACCCTGCTCTTGTCCTGCATGGGAGTTCACTAGGAGCCCACTGCACACAAAGGGTTCTTTTGCTGCCCTGGAACGGAGGGTAATATTTTGCTATGCTTTTCTCTGTCAAAAATCTATGCTTGTGTGAGCAGCCCAGTCTGGTACCCAGAAATTGAGCAGGAAGCAGTTTCCATCCCTCATTCAAGGAAACGCTCCTCCGGCTAAATTTTGGGATAGGTCAGACCGGGTCATTTCATTGGGCCTCCCTGCAACTGTAACCAAATATACAACACGACACATAATAGGCTCCTGCAGTTTCCTGATCGGAATTTTGGGACTCTGGACTGGGGGAAGGGGAGGTAGGACATGACGGACACGTTTCTCCTCCTGGACCAGAGGTCAGCGTGAAAGTTTGGGGCCACTGCTCCAAACCATCACCTAGTGAGGGGCATCTGCAGCCCCCCTCAAACAAGGAAGTGCATACAAGTAATAGGCAGGTGGCAGTACCTACAAATAAGGTTAGTGCCAGTATTTTTTAACTAACTGAATCCATGCCAACTGAAGCAATATTTGGGTCATGTGAAAAACAGCACATATTTGGGCTGCTAAGCCACCGAACTCATGGGAAATCATAGTGCTGGTGCAAAGCTCCCCCGGCAGTCTTGGCAGAGGGAGCCATTTGAATTTCCCAGTCACAGCCTGGGATTTTGTCAGGGGAGGGACTGGTGGGAGGGAGGAGGAAACCGTTCTGTCATCCTGCACGCCCCCTGTGGCTTTAGGGGGGACCATTACCAGGTCCTTCCTTGCATGGTGCTTTATAGTGATGATCCATGCTGGGAAGGAGCTCAGGGAGGTCTCATTCTGGGCCCCACATTACAGAGGGATATAGCCAGGTTGAAATCGGTGCAGTGCAGGGCCATCAGGATGCTGGCCGGTTTGCAGGGGACGCCGTATGAGGAGAGGCTGGGGGAGCTGGGTCTCCTCAGCTCTCACAGGGGGGACTCAGAGGGGACCGGTTGGTGACATATAGGTACATGAAGAGGTGCCACACAGAGGTGGATCATTACCTTTTCCCCCTGCAGTGGAGGGCAGGACATGTTCCAATGGAGCAAAGCTCGGAGAACCAAGATTTAGGGTGGATGCCAGGAAGTACTTCCTGACAGCTAGGTTCCCCAGGGTATGGAATAGGCCTCCATGGGAGGTGGTTGAAGGTGCTCAAGGATAGGCTGAACATGTTCATGGTGGGCATGTCATGAGTGGAGCTGGCTGGAGCTGGGGGTCAGACTAGATGGCCCAGGAGATCCCTTCTGACTCGCTCTGTTTCTATGTTTCTGCGTTATTGATGGGATTCTT
Source organism: Varanus salvator macromaculatus (assembly GCA_023646645.1). Taxonomy (NCBI): domain Eukaryota; kingdom Metazoa; phylum Chordata; class Lepidosauria; order Squamata; family Varanidae; genus Varanus; species Varanus salvator. Next base: position 11,645,223 of record JAIXND010000624.1, on the reverse strand, counting down.
CCGCAGTTGTGCTGGGTCTTCCAGAAGCATTCAGTAGTCCCAGCCATGTCAGGGGCAGGCAGGAGGAAAACTTGGTTCTCCTGATGGCTTTCTGGGTGATCTACATTGCATCTCCAAACATTTCTGGTGCTTAACACTTTTAAGAAAAGCTACTAAAATGGCAATAAATAAACTCTCTGTGTCAAGCTACCCTCATGCTAATTGCTTCCATTTCAGTTTTAGTATTCTTTATCTGTAAAATAGGAACACCAATTAGTTACTTTTAATCACGTCTTTGCTCAGCTCTGCCATTGAAGTTTAGAGTGCTGTCCCCTATATTTTCTGGAGAACCACATTTAGATGTAGAGGCTTGCAAAGCTCATCTTGGCTTCTGCCTTCTCTGTGGCTTTACTTGGTGAGCTGTTTGGCCCACTTAGTGAGGGCACGTCTGAGGTGGAAGGAGGCAGGCTGGAGCAGGCTTGGGCTGAATTGTATCCTGGCCTCTTCAATCCCCTCCCCAGCACCAGACGCCCTCTTTCACCCTTCCCCAGGTCACATTCTAACCTCGGAGAGGCTGCTGTGCAGCTTTATCTGTGGTGGCTGTGAGGAGGTCTGGCCACACGTGGGGTATCTGACTTCCAGGGACATCTCTGAGTTCAGAAGGGATGTTCTCAGCCGTTTTGTGACCCCTGAGACCGGAGCTTGGATCTCTGTGATGCTTTGGGATGGAGGCATTGCGTAATATTCCTTCCTTAATGGATTGTTGTGGCAAGAAAAAGATGGAAATATTGATGGAAGAACATAGGCAGGCTACCAAAGGAAGATGACTTGGTCTGGACTCCTTCCACAAATCTTTTATGGGAAGATTTGTCCGATCGCCCAGATTTGATGGCTCTTTCACCATAAAGACGCACACATGTGCAAATCGATTTGTGATTTGTCTCGTGGAGGAATGTGTGTTCTTCTGAGCCTTATATGGGAGGGTGTCTTCCAGAATAGCGTATCCAGGGAATACCTGTCCTTTCCCTAAGTTACGATATAAGAGAAGTCACAGGGGCTTCACTGCAGCTGAGTTTCCCTTGGATGGAGCCCTAGAAGACTTCTGGTGCATTTCTCATGAATGCCATTTCGAAACATGCAGGCAGATCATTGTGTGGGCACAGATGCTTCTTCAGCAAGCAGCGGAACTCCTAATCCTGCATCAGGATCATGGAGTGCAGCTGTTGCAGATGTCTGTGCTGCACCCCTCATGTTCCCATGTCATCCAAAAGTGAGGTGACAACTGGCCTTAAATAACCACCCCCCGCAACTGACTAGCATCACCTTCCCAAACTGGGGTATTCGGTATTACTTTTCAAAAATGGTGAAGCCATTATACTTCCTCTGCATTGTGCGAAGGCAAGACTCCCAGAGAAGAGGACCAGGCCAGGGAGGGTTGGGCAGAATAAGGCCACCCATACTGTGTGGTGGGTGGATTCCTCCAGGGAGCTGGAGTGCGGGCTGGCAAGGGCTCTCCTTCACTGAGTCACCAGCAGCAGCGGCACAGCGCACAGCAAGGACACTCCGGAACGGCTGGTGAGGTCAGTCCACACGTCTGGTTGCCACTCATCCAGGGCTGGACAGGCCATGCCTGCACATCACTTAACGTCCCTGTTCACTGGAAGCTGAATTTGCAAATGGATTTCAGTGAGATGCTGCAGGTGATGATGTGCTGCTTGAGCCGTGGCCGGGCGAGTCCTGCTTCTGAATGAGCACCCCCTCACCACCACCATTTGGGGGTCACCTTCCAAGCCCTCCCAGTAGCCTTAATTTTGCCTGAAGACATGCTCTGGGGAAGGTTTATCCAATAAAAAATTGCCTTATCAGGTGGCTTATACGACAAGCAGGACTGGTGCATTACTGGTTCTATTTCGCCTGACCATTCACCTGCAGTTTTGTCTAAAAAGATCCTTCCAGCAACATGTAATTTGCTGCTTGGAGAAATGTTGCTAAAGGGGGATGTTTACTGGCCCCCGAGTTTTCTTGCGCATGTCCACCCCGCAAATTATAGATCCCCAGCTGCATGCAGGGTGCCATTAGCGTATTATTTCCATGTCATTAGACAGAGAGGCAGAGCTGCTGTTTGTGAGAGATGGGTTGCTTACATTTCCATCTCCTTCCCTTCCCTTTCCCCTTAGCAGCGAGGGCCTGCAAGTGGAAGGACAGCTGCAGATGTGAGATTATTTTCGTTTCTTTCTTTTGCATGACCCTGGAATAAACATCTTAACAGGAATTAACAGCTCCCATGGAATGTGTACAGGGGTGAGGCGGCAGATGCTTTGTCCAGCTCTGGCAATTAAATGCAAAGGAGATTTCGGGTCTTGGTTCCAGCCCTCACTGTCTGCCAGGTACATTTAGAAATCAGATGATGCTGATGGGTCTGAAACTGGGAAGCAAAGGAGAAAGAAAGAGAATACTGTACTGTCCCCACTACATTGTTGCCATCAGTTGAAGAGGGGATGGAGAAAAGGATCTAGAAATTCTGGACCCAGTTTCCCTCTTCTGGGATGGACTGATTATGTGGCTCGAAGAAAGTCACACCCTTTCAATGTGCTGCACTTCACTGGCTCTCTATTGTATTAAGATTCCATTAAATTTTATTTGCCACAATTACTCAGCTAATAGGGAAGCTGCTGATCCATCCACAGACTGATCGAATCAATCCACAATTCCAGGAGAGGAAGGAGGAGGGTAGGGGAATAAAGCCATCGGAAACCCTGGAAAACATTTTGTGTGGATGCGGAGAGCCATCCCAGCATGCTCAGTGCACTGGGGAGGTGGCTGTTAGAGGAAGTCGCAGCCCTTCCACGAGGGTCTGTGGGTACTGAGCTCCCCAGGCGGCCAGTTCTCCTGAACCACTGACTGACTTCCTCTATCAGGAAACAAGTGCAAACATGATAGATTTCAGCAAGGTGGGCTCCGCAACCTGCCCCCTGGAGAAAACGCTTTTTCGCATACTTCATATGAGGACATCTGCGTGTGGAAATGCAAACCAAGTGCACCCATTAGAAGAAATGAACACAACGGTATGCACAAGTTTTCCCTGGGACTTAAAACACAAAACCAAACAAATGAGCATTTGCAAATCGATGTGGGAATGCGATGAATGGAACGTCAGATCGGAAAAATGAGAAACAGCAAGAAGCCAACATTGTCAAGACCCATCCAGCCAGCCCTAGAGCTGCATGTCCCCAGACATAGGGGCACTGCACTATCACCATCCGTGGCCCTTTGCAGGATGAAGACCCCCCGCCCCCATGCCCACCAGCTGCACAAAAAGGAAGGAGGAAGATCATGAGCAAATCGGTACGTCCTGCTACAAGGGCTGAGCCACTGCCATGTTTGGACGGCCCTGTGTCATTTCGCTGAAGCTTGAGCTTGGGATACCGGGAAATGTCAGGCTGAGGAGTGAACCCATCATTGCTGGCTGGGGAATTCTGCGAGCCACAGGACTTGCTTTCTTTCTAAACATGCCTAGGAATGTGCCCAAAATCTTGCATACCTGCTGACTTTGGTGGTCCTCTCTGATGAAGCCAAAGGGGTGGGGGGGCACATGGGCAAAGGGCGAGAATGCCCGGCTGTCTGAGGCTTTCAGGGGATGCTTTATGTCCAACATTTCTTCAAAGGCATCGATTGTGCTTTCCTGTTGGCTTTCCTTGCCCTGGAGCTAGACAACTTGCTTGGGCAGCTCCATTCCCATTCAGATCAGTTCACCCTTGAAGTTTGTGAGTGCATCATAAACGAAACTGATTGCAGGAGTTGCCCTGGTAATGGGCCCTTAATTCCTTCCATCCAAAGGACTCCACTTTTTCAAGGTCACACTGTTTTCTCTTTCCCCGCAAAGCATCTTTGCTCCACTGGACTACACTCCTCTCAAAAGGTAAAAGGAAATGCATAGCACATCCGAAACTGTGTTGATACAGCATGAGAGCATTTCTACAAAGCTTTTCATGCCACACCTCCTGTTTCTGCCAGGGTCTCAACCAGGGGATGGGGTCTCCTGGTAGCCAGGACCAACTGGGTTGCCTTGCCCTGGGCCACTGTAGCAGCTCTCCAGAAGAGGAAGCAGCTGGGAGGGGCCAGACCTTAGCGAATGTGCATCTGCTTTTCATGCAGAAGCTCCTCTAAACCTCCAGTTAAAAGGGTGCAGAAGAGAGTTGGGAAAGTGCCTGCGTGAGGCCTGGGAGAAATTTTCATGTCAGAGAAGAATGCGCTTCCCATCAGCCCAAGCCTGCATAGCCTGGGCTGAGGGAAGGTGGAACTTGCTGTCGAGGACCTCAAGTTGCCCACTCCTGATCCCCAAACACTAAACAGTTATTTGAAATAAAGTTCTTCATCAGGTGCCAGAAAGACCCCAGTGTCGGTGATAGGCCAGTCTCTTTGGTGAGATCATTCAACAGTTGGGGCCCCACCAGTGCAAAGGCCCTCCTTCCTGGCCAAGCTCACCTGGCAGGAGCAAGCGGAAGAGGGCTTCGGATGATGGAGAGTGTCATCTCCAGAACTTTGAAGGTCCCAGGGTCAGACACACCCAGGGCCTTCTCTCTTCTCTCACCACTCTTGTCCCCAGGAGCTTTTGCTCCTCCTCCTCCTCCTCCATCTGGGTGCCACACGGAAGCCACTGAGCAAGAAGGCTGTGCATCCACAGCAGCGCCATTGTCATCTGGGCCAGGGTGGGTGGCAGCAGAACAAGCAGACTGCAGCAGGAATGCAGTGGTTAAGAGTGCGGGACTGGGACACAGGCGCACTTGGTCATGGAGCCCCCTGGGCGATTCTGGGCCACCCAAAGGCACAGACGCTCAGCCCAGGCTACCTCACAGGTTTGTTGTTGAGGGGATAAGATGGAGAGCTGGAGGAGGGGACTGATGTAAGCTGCTTTGAAAGCTTTAAAAGAAGAGAAGGTGGGATATAAATCAAATAAATAAATAGATAGATAGATAGATAGATAGATAGATAGATAGATAGATAGTGCAGAGGAGGAGGCAGTCCAGGGGGTTTCTTTGTGTGGGCCCCTCCTGGGTTAACGTTGTTTAGAGAGGGGAACAACTGGTACATCTGGCTAAGGTGACAAAAAGTGCATTTTGAATGTGCGTGCAGCTGGTGGCTAGCCTTCGACTGCCTCTGGTGCCACCAGTGCAGCTGACCAGAAAAAGGTGCTGCGGCAGGCCAAGGAAGGCCTGGACAGTCAGCGCAAGACCCCAGTGATCTGACTTCCTACGAGGAAGCTCTTTAGAGGAGGTCAGTCTGGCTGAAAGGGCATCTCCGCGCCCACTTCTAGCTCACCCCCTTAATCTGCTCTTGAAAAGTGAGCTTCCACCGCTTCCTTTCCCCTCTGGACCCTGAGACCCCTTCCTTGGCATGCCTTCCCATTTTAGTCTATCAGCCTGATGATGGCAGGCTGTCTCTCTCTGTCTGTCTGTCTGTCTGTCTGTCTGTCTCTGTCTTTTTATTAATATAATTAGCTGGGCAATAATTGTCTGAAAGCCAGGAATCACTCCCCACCACTGCAGTAAATAAAATTAATTAAATAAACACGCAACATGTCTGATGCTCGACACGGTGTCTGCATGTCAGAGAGAGAGAATAAACTAATTTTATCAATGGGTTCTTTGATGCTTTTTGTGCCCTCGGCAATCTTGGCAGCTGCTTCAAAGCCTTCTTAATCGATATCTGATTTATGTTGCCTCTGCATGACAGGAATCAAAAACAGGCGCATCGTTGGGTTGTTGAATCCCATAAGCAACGAATTAACTGAGCAGCCCCATGGCAGCGATGGGGGAAACTGCTCAAGGGATATTCAAAACTTAAAAAATAACCATGGCTGTTCCCAGGAGGATTGCAGAACGGAGGGTATTTTCTGGCCTTTAGAGGCAGCGCTGCAGGTATCCTGCCGGGGACACTTTCTGTGAGAGCCAGGATCAGCCAAAGGGGAAAAGGGAACAAAAGAAGGGGATGCCTGTTCCTCGTGGGGATCAACCGGCCAGGCATGCAGGCCGGGGAATCCGTGCAGCACTCACCTGGCACAAAGCCACGTCTCAGCGAAAGAGGCCTCTGGAACCTGCCCCACCGGCCAGCGCGTGCCTCGTTGTGGTGCTCGCCTGTGCAGTGAGCTTGGGTCAGTGTCTTAGGGACACTTGGTGGAGGACGGCGACTCCAAGGGCAGCAGGGCTCCGCATCCACTCCAGCCTTTCCGCTGAGCTTCATGGGCGCTATTTCTGGCACTGGGCTCCATGGGCAGCTCCTGTAAAGCTCAGCATCAAACTGTGTTAATGTGAGGAGAAACAGAAAGCTGTGGAGCAGGGGTCCTCACACTTTCAGCATGAGGCCAGTTGAAAGGTGCCAGTGCTGGGAGCAGGCCGGAAAGGCTGTGCCTGGTTGTGCGCGCAAACCGGGGAGGGGGCACTGCGTGCAGGTGCATGCGCTGAGGTGGGGGTGGAGCACATGGCAAGGCGCGGGTGGGTGGGCAGGCACGCGCATTGAGGGGAGGGGAGGCGGGCGCACGAGGCAGCGGCTTGCTCGCTTGGAGATTGTTTTCTCATGCGAGCAAACCACTGCCTCCCTGCTTGCGGAGCGAGGTGGGCGGCGGCAGGCGCATGCAGAGGCGGGGGGTCCAAATGGGCATGGTGGGCTGGATCTGGCCCCCGGGCCGTAGTTTGAGGACCCCTGCTTCAGAGGATTCGGGCTGCATCCACACAGGGCACTTCTGCACAGGTGCTGAGCTGGCTTCGCCACTTTCCTTCAGGAGGAAACGTGATGATGTCACGCAGTGGCAGCGAAATCTGTTCTGGATGCGCTGACTGGTGACAGCCAGATCAACATCCAGCAGCACAAGGGCAAGGAAATGACGGGGAGCAGCCCTGATGGTGGCAGGCGCTGGGCTGCGCAGGCAGAGCCTCGGATGCAGAGTCCTGCGCCTGATCCTTGGCATCCTGAATTAAGCATAGATAACCGGATCAGGCAGCAAGTTCTAGGGAAGTCCTTTCCCGTTTCCTGGGTGGGGAGCAGCTGGCAGTCAGGCCAGGCAACCCTGGGACCAATGGTCTGGCCCAAGGCTGGGGGAGATGCCATGCATTGCTCCCTCCAGTGCTCTGCCAACCAGCTTTCTTTTGGAGGAAACCCCCTTTTGTGAAGGAACAGAAAGAGTGCTGGGGAGGAGGCGGCGGGCTGAGCCCGTCTTGTGGGAAGCCAAACCGGAGGCAGGGAAAGAGCACCTCCTCCCTCCTCCCCCACCCTGACTATGCCTCGAGGCACCAGAAACAGAGCCCGCCCCATCCCCATAGCCAGTGTTCGTCTCCCACCTCCTGGTGGAGCGAAGGTGCTGTGCCCAGCCTTGGCCTCTCCTTCACACGCCCCTTGATGTCGCCCCAACCAGGCGGACTCAGCAGATTGCTGGACCTTTTCACATCACGGCGAGAGCATGCGCTCAGCGGTGTGCACAACCACAACAGCCCCCACTGCTTGGCTTTCTCTGCCAGCCCTGTGTCCAGCTCCCACTCCAGCACCCCTGCAAAGCCACCACATGCCTCCTCGGGCTGGTACCACCACCAATTGGGCCAGCTGCTGCAGTGCCCCTCTCCCGGCCCATTCCCTCGGCCATGTTCCTGCTGAAAAACCACAGTTCTCCCAACTCCCTACCCAGAAGCCACAGCCCAGATCGCAGCACCCAACCTACAGCTAAAGATCACAAGGTGACTTTTTCTGGCCGCCTGCAGCAGCCACTTCCTGCCTGATGCTTGGATACATTTCCCCTCCCTGCCAAAGGCAGGAGAATTCTGGAAGGCCATTCTCACTCAGGCCTTGGAAATGTTTTTGTCCCAGTGGGACAGTTGAAGGCGTTCTACCTTCCCCACAACTCTTCCAGCAGATGTGGCTTTGTGAGCCATCACAATCCCTCCTGTTGCACTTTTCATCTCCAGAACTCCATAGTCCATGAAAACATAATAAATACCCAAGGATTCATTTATCACACACCTGTTTAATTATAATCTTGTGGCAAGAGAAAAGAAGCAACACCACCACCTGCCTTCTGGCTCTTCAACTTTTTTAAAAGCATCTCTGGGGAGAAGTCCCTCTGAAAAGTGGAGTACCCTTCCAAAAACACTTTAGTTTTATTTTTTAATTTATTTTTTGCAGGGATGGCAAGTCTGAAGTTGTACTGAACTGAGGTTTGGAAACATGCAACTTGCAATACTACAGGTGCGATCTAGTCAAGGCAAAGCACAGGTAACACCCGCTGTTTTCAAAGGGTGTTTTCAGGAGCTTAGAGTGAATTTGCCCTTGGAAGCAGTGGGACTTAACTTCACTTGGATAATGCCCAGTGTGTTTAATCTGCTGAACCAAATCAAAACCAACCCATTGTGTTTCCAAGCACCAATAGATAATCTTAAATTATACCTCTATCCCATCAGGGAACTTCAGTAGTTACTTGGGCTTGTGAGCTTGTCTCCCATCCAGGCACTGACCAGCCCCAGACTACCTTAGCTTCAGCATGGTGGTCACAGCATGTGCCTTCAGACTGTCAGGATCAGAGGCAGTTTCGGGGCAGTTTCTCTTTGAGAGCACCACCTACATGTCAAGCTGGAAAAATGCGCTTTTCACCAGGCAGGGCAGCATGGATTCTAGAGACATATCATCTCCCCTGCTGGTCCTTGCATGGATCCAAAAAAGGTCCAGGCCATCATAGACTAGGAATTCCCAAACGTGAAAGAAGTATGATTCTTGGGGTTTGCCAGTTTTTACAGATGGTTCATTCTTTTCCCATCATGCTGCTCCTCTTACCATTCTGCTCAAAAAGGGAGCAAAGTTTCCTTGGAGCCCTGTAGCTCAGGAGGTGTTTTCTTAGTTAAAGTCTGCATTTATTTCCGTCTTTATCCTGGTTCATCCTAACCCTGATTTATCATTCATTGTCAAGGGGGACACCTCAAGTCAGGCCCTTGGAGCAGGGCTTTCTCAGATGGGGCAACACATCAGCTTCTTCACTCCTGTGCCTACTATTTGTGAGAGTTGACCCCTGCTGAGTGCAATCGTGATGTTTGGAATAAGGATCTTCTAGCAATCAAAGCCACCTTTGAGGAGCGGTGCCATCTTTTGGAACGCATGAAACACCCAGTGCAGGTCTTTATGAATCACTGTGACCTGCAACATTGCCAGTTCATGACTTGTTTACAACCACCACAGGCACACTGGGCCTTGTTCCTCTCTTGCTTCAACTTGCACATTATGTGTAGGCTGGCTTCAAAGAGCAGAAAGGTGGATGCATGATCCCATAGGAATCAGTCTGAAGATCTCACACCCCTACCCTTGTTCATGCCCCCAAACTTTCTTTAAGCCATGGTAGAACAAGACTTCCTAGCTCAGGTCCATCAAGGACTCCCTGGGAATATCTATGCCCAGACGAAGATGGCTTATGGAACTTCCCTGAACCATTTTGATTCTCCAATTCTAGAAGTACGGACAGATGGTTTATACTAGTGGGGGTGTCTCCGTATTCCTGATGGAGCTCATGACACCCAGACTACAGGACAGTGGGGTTTTGCAAAAATGCTCAGGCCAAGACCTTGCACCACCCCACCCCATGGATTCTTCAGCCACTACCTGCACCAGCCAGGCCACGGCCAATGGTCTCCATAGACTCTGTTGTAGAACTACTGCTCATCTAAGGGACACACGGCTAGCCTGGTGGTAGTTGGCACATTGACAAAAATGATACGTTTTGTACCATTACAGAGGTTACCAATGGCACAACAGATGGCAGACCTATTTCTCACCTATATATTTTACTTGCACAGTCTCCCAGACATTGTAATCGCTGATCATAGCACCGAATTCACCTCCTGGTTCTAGGCAGCATTCCTGAGGATGCTCGGACTTCAATGGCAGTGGTTGTCCACTTACCACCCTCAGACGGAAGGACAGACTGAGAGGGTAAATCAGGTAGTTGAGCAGTACCTTTGGTGCTTCCTGGGATACCTTCAAAACAACTGGGCGGATTTGCTTCCTCTTGTACAAGTTGCATATAGCAGTGGCAAGCACGCTTCAATGAGATCTGCTGACGGGCTAATCCAGTTGCTCATGAGTTAGGTCTTCTGCCTGTTCTAAAGACACATCCTGTTATCCGTGCATCCCATTTAAAGAAGAGTCATGACAACCCCTTCCCTGATTGTAAAGCTCCTCCACCTCTACCAGTTAAGGTCCAGGGGCATGATGATTAACCTATAGCAAAAATCCTGGATTCTAAGATTATCCAAACGTCTGTAAACTCCATTATCTGATTGTTCATCTGGGCCATAGGCCTCCCAATCAATCATGGGAACCTGTGGAAAATGCCCACACCACTGCCCAACATGGGGCATTCCCAAAAACTGTGGCCCTAAAAGAGGAAGGGACTCCCCTTATCTTCCTGGGGGGCGGGTGTACTGTCAAGACCTCCAGCCTAGTTGCCTGAGTCCTGCTGCCCATGCGAGTTAGTCAGCCTCCCATGCCCCAGATGCTGACATAGACCAGCCCTGGCAATATCCACCTAGAGCCCCACAAGCAGATGTGCAGGTCCCCAGAAGTTGGTCTTCAGCAATAGATCCTTCTAAACACGAGGTCTCCTTTTAGCTCTCCTGTATCTTTTATTATTATTTTTTATTAATTTTTTAAAACAATACTAAAACCATCAATCATCACAAACATTGGAACTACTGAGTCAGTCCCTTACTACATATCTTTTAACATTCTGTAATCATATTCAGATCCATTTATGAAATCTTAAAAAACATTTTTAGATCTAAACCAAGTCCCATTTCTCCAGCCAATAAAAAACAAAGGTTCCAAATTTGATAGAAGTCACTATCTTCTTTCTCCTTCTATGGTAAGATCAGTCCATCCATTTCTTACAGAGACCTGTTTTCCTTGACCAATACTAAAAGAAAGACTCTCCAAGTTTTGTAAAAGTCAATATCTTCTTTCTTATTTGATAGTAGCTTCAATCTGACCAACTGTACACAATTCCAAATCTTTTCATTTTTCTAATATTAAACAGATAAACTCCTCATTATAATAATTACAAATATGATCAAATACATTTTTTGCTAACTAGTATTCCAGTCTAATATCCACTAAAAAGGAAAGTGAAAGAGAAGAAAATTCCAAGCTTAAAAAAGAAACTAAAGACTTTTTAACCCTAATTTATGTTCACATGTCTAACATCCATTTAGTATCTTTAAGGACATCTTATCTAATCTATTTGACCACAGCAATTATCTATGATATCTTTTAAACAAATTTTCTTTAAGCTAATTTGTTAACATTTCATCTAGCTTACACTTCACTTAATCACATACAATTACCTCCTTATGAGTCCAGCTCCTTACAATCTTTAATATATCTCGCTTGTAAAAAGAAATCTATTTAGTACAGCTCCTCCTACTCCCATAATAGTCATTTTCTAGTATAGCAATTCAAAGACAAAAGAGTCATGCAACTTAGCTTTTGGTCATTCATTTTTAAAATAGAGAAAAAAGAAAAGAAAAGAAAAAAAAAACACAGAAAAAAAGGAAAAAAAAAGAATCTCTCATTTCCCCTTATATCACCCACATCTCTTCATAATTCAACACATTTAAATATAGAGAAAATTCCACAATTAAAATCATATACCTTAGCCTTTCCATACCACAATAAACTTGCCAATCCATTTATACCATTCCTTTTTAAGACAACAAATTATCTCATCATTTCTTTTTTACCCCCCTGCCACACCGCTTTTGTTTTAATAAAGTTTGTTGAAAATCAATATTTTTCAACTTTACATCTCCACCCCATCTTTCTCATCTTGAGGATACTTGTTGAAAATCAACCCACTTCAAAGTCTGTATTTCAATCTTCACTATTTCCTGCTTTATCTTCAGTAATTGTAGCATTTGTTGTAGGTCCTTATTTATTCCCAATGGCTGTGTTTCTTGCTGTAAATCAACCTTCACTGTTTCTTTTTCCTCAAAGTCAATTATAGTTAATTCAGGATCCATCCATCCTTCAGAAAAAAATGTTCCTTCCTTTAGTGGCCAAATTTGTCTCTCTTTCTCTAATATAGCAAATAAATTCCACGATAGGTTATTTATTGGTTTTGCTAGTTTTGATTCTTTATCCACAGTTTCAAAAATTTTTCATATACTTGTTGTATTTCCTGTATATTCTGTTCAATTTTGGATTGTACACCAACCCCCATTTCGAAAAAAGCATCAAGTTTATCAAAGCACTTTTTCTGTTCAATTGAGAAGATTTCCTGTTGCATCAAAAACACCTCTTGAGATGTTTGTAAAGCTGTTATAGATTTATTTATTGCCAAAAGATATTCTTCCATCATTGCCATAATTCCAATCATACTAGCAGTCAGAAGGTTGGTAAATTGGCCAAATACTTTGGCAGAGGTCCCAGAAACACAGGAGAGAAAATGGAGATTCTTATATCCTTCCACTTCTCTCTTCTTTTTTTCTTTTCCCTTTTCTTATGCCTATTAACAACAGATATAGTCCTTCCACAAGTAGTCCTGCAAAAAGAAAATAGGAATGCTCACCCAAACAGTTGGCACACTAAAGAAGAGTGCATTTGATCTCGGCAGAAGTTCAAACAAATATCCAAACTAATCAGTCAAAGCTTTGAACCTCTATCCCTAATTGGACCATAAAAATTTAAACTAATTTTACACCCTTAGAGAGGTTAGAGGAAAAAGTTATTTTCTTCAGCTGCAACTTGGACAAAAGCCTCAACACTCTCCCATCTTAGTCGCCGCCTACACATCCGGAGGGCTTCTCTTTTCTTAGTGCCAAATTATAAACGAATGCAGCTTTTCCACGGGTAATACTGCAAAAAAAAAAAAAAAATAAAAAATAAAAAAATTACTCAGCAGTTCCAATGCTTATCTGGCTAATAAAAATCCTAAACTAATCTTCTAACATGTTGAGAATTTGAAGGGGCTGAAACCACCCCCTGTGTTACTCGGTTGAGAAAGATCTGAATTGTTCTCAGAAGATATAAGATCATATCATCTCATATCAAGCCAAAAAACATGCCCAGGTAATCTGTCTTCACCCCGACAGGGCTTAGATGAATCTCCCACGACTCGCTGCCAAGTAATACTGGTGTGCTAACAGAACTCGTTAATCACGTTTGTCTTGTTCCGACGCCATCTTGGAATCCACTCTCCTGTATCTTAGCTGTCCAGGCATAGAAACATAGAAACAGAGCGAGTCAGAAGGGGCCTCCTGGGCCATCTAGTCTGACCTCCGGCACCAGCCGGCTCCGCTCACGACATGCCCACCATGTGCATGTCCAGCCTGTCTTTGAACACCCTCACCGATGGAGCCTCAACGACCTCCCGTGGAAGCCCATTCCACGCCCTCGGGGTCCTAACTGTCAGGAAGTGCTTCCTGGCATCCAAATTGAACCTTGGCTCCCTGAGCTTTGCTCCACTGGAGCGCGTCCTGCCTTCCTCTGCAGGGGAGAACAGGCCTCTCCCCATCTCCATGTGACACCCCCTCACATACCTGTATGTCACCAACATATCCCCTCTGAGTCTCCTCTTCTCCAAGCTGGAGACACCCAGTTCCCTCAGTCTTGCCTCATACGGCATCCCCTGCAAACCAGCCACCATCCTTGTGGCCCTACACTGCACTGACTCCAACCTGGCTATATCCTTCCTGTAATGAGGGGACCAAACCTGTACATAATACTCCAGTTGTGGGCGCACCAGAATTGTGTAGAGTGGTAGTAATACCTCTCTTGATCTAGAAGCCACACTTCTAGCTATGCAACCAAGGGTGGCATTCGCCCTCTTGACCACCGCATCACACTGCTGACTCATGTTTAGCCTTCAGTCAACCAGTACCCCGAGGTCCCTTTCACAAGTGCTGCTCTCCAGCCACTTGTCACCTAACCTGTACTTATGACACCTATTCCTATGCCCCAAGTCCAAGACCTTGCACTTATCCACATTGAATACCATCCTGTTGTCTCCTGCCCACTTCCATAGTCTGTCCAGATCCTTTTGGATCTGGAGTACCTGCTCCTCAGTTGTGGCCACTGCTCCAGTTTTAGTGTTGTCTGCGAATTTGATCAGTAGACTGTTCACCCATTTTTCCATGTCATTGATGAAAAAATTAAACAGGAGCAGCCCCAGGACAGAGCCCTGGGGGACCCCGCTTGTCACTGGCTGCCATCCCGACAATTCCCCACTAATGGTTACCTTCTGCTTTCGGTCAGTCAACCATGCCCTGATCCACCGGACAGTGCTTTGGTGTATCCCAAAACTCCTCAGTTTCTCCACCAGGATATCGTGGGGCACTTTGTCAAAGGCCTTGCTGAAATCCAGGTATACCACATCCACTGCATCCCCTCCATCTAGCCATCTTGAAACCTTGTCATAGAATTCCACAAGGTTTGTCTGGCAGGACCTGTTTCTGCGGAAGCCATGTTGTGTGGCTGTCAGCCTCCCTTCCCTATGGAGCATCACTAGATCTCTCTCTATTATGAGCCTTTCCATTGTTTTTCCTACAATGGACTTAAGCTAACCGGTCTATAATTCCCCATGTCCTTCCTACTACCCTTTTTGAAAATTGGGACCACCGATGCCACCCTCCAGTCCTCTGGAACTTCACCCGTTCTCCACGAGGCCTCAAAAATGGAGGCCAGCGGGCGTGAGAGAACCCCTGCCAACTCTCTAAGTACTCTCGGGTGTAACCCGTCAGGGCCTGGCGCCTTTGTAATGTCCAATGCCCTGAGGAGCCCCTCGACTTCAAGGGGGGTGACTCTAATCTGTGCCCCTAAGTCCCCAGCCTCATCCAATCTCCTATACGGATATCCCCCGTCCTGCTTTGGGGAGAACACAGAGGCAAAATAGTCATTTAGCATCTGTGCCTGTTCCCTCATGTCAGTCACTGGATCTCCTTCCTCCTTATTTAGTGGTCCCACCACTTGTCTCCCCTTCCTTTTCCTATTTACATGCTAAAGAAGCCCTTTTTGTTACTCTTGATATTCTTGGCAAGTCTCAGCTCGTAATCAGCCTTAGCCTTGCGAAGAATCCTTCTGCAACGGGCCTCCTCCTCCCGGTATACCCTTTTATGTATTTCCCCCGGTACCCATTTCCTACGGAGGTTCCTCTTTCGCCTAATCCCTCTAACCATCTCCTTTCGCATCCATGGCGGCACTCTCCTCTGCCTCCCCACCTTACTGACTAGAGGTATCGTCAAGGCTTGCGCCTCCAAAACCTC
Source organism: Varanus salvator macromaculatus (assembly GCA_023646645.1). NCBI lineage: Eukaryota > Metazoa > Chordata > Lepidosauria > Squamata > Varanidae > Varanus > Varanus salvator. Next base: position 11,629,960 of record JAIXND010000624.1, on the reverse strand, counting down.
CCTTTTGAGTGCCATCCATCCCTCCTCAACTCGCTTACCTTCCAGTAACCTTTCCCAGGAGACTTTCCCCAGTCTGGCCTTCAGTTGGCCAAAGTTGGCCCTCTTGAAGTCCCAGCTTCTAGTGCTCGCCCTGCTGCACGTCCCCAGTCCCCTGATCTCAAAGCAAAGGATGGAGTGATCCCTCGCATCTAGAGCTTCTGGCACCACACCCTAAGCCAGTCATTCACCTCGGAGGCCCTCCTGTCCCTGCCTGGCCCAAACCCCCGGACTGGTAGGATCAATGAGAAGGTCACTTGCGCCTTCACTTGGTCACTTGGGGAGTTTCTTCCCCAAGGCCTCGAAGTCCCTGGTGATCCCAACCACCCCCTGCCTGGCCACGTCGTTTGTGCCCACATGGATCACCAGGGGTGGTTGGTGACCCCCCGGAGCAAACAAGACGCTCCACTCTGTCCTTCACATGCCAGATGCATGCGCCCGGCAGGCAGCAAATCTCCCGTGCCCTGGCCCTCGCCTCCCCTGCAGCGGCCCCCTTGCTGCCTGACGTCCCAGGCTGTGGGTCCTGCTGGTCCCCCGAGGCCTCCTCAGCCCCAGCCTCCCCAAGCGGAGAGAACCTGCTTCCCAGCTCCAGATTGGTGCCAGGAGAAGGAGGAGGCCGTGCTGGCCTCCTCCTCCTGTGGGTGACATGCCTCCATGTCTCCGCAGCTGCTCCTCCCGTGGCCTCTCCCTCAGCCCTCTGTCCAGAGGGGGTCTGCTCCTGGGGGGCCTGGAGAGCTCTCTCGGCCCTCAGGCACCTCACCTCCTCCTCCAGCAGGGCCACCATCTTGCACCGAGGGCAAGTGTATCCCTGCCTCTCCTGGGGGAGAAGGGCGAACATGTCGCAGCTCTCGCAGCGGCAGCAACACCCGTGACTCCTGCCCAGGCCACCTCCTGGCCTGCCATTGGGATCCTTTCCGAGACCCTTCCTTGGTCCCCTGCCTTGTCTGTCCTGCAGTTCCTCTCACTCGCCCAGTTCTCCCAGACAGAAACCCACTCGCACACACACACAAGGATAAAATAAACCTAAATTTGAATTGGAAGAAAAACAAAGCACAGCACAGCACAGCACAAACAAAGCAAGCAAGCAAGCAAGCAAGCAAGCAAACAATCAAACAAACCTCTGCATCCCCGGACAGCCCAGGCCACAGCTAAGGGATGCAGACAAGGGACAATGCCCTATCCGTCCCTCAGGCCGGTGGCCCCGCCCCCTGCTCCCTCCTGGCCCCTCTGGCCCCGCCCCCTCCCCCTCCGCTGCTCCTGGCCGCCTGCTCCCCTGCCCAGCCCCTGCCTTGCCTGTGCCAGTCCCCTGGCCACTCAGCCCTCTCTCCCAGCCTCTGCCTCTGCTGCTCTGCTGCTCTGCCAAGAGGCCAGAGCCAAAGGCAAAACCTGTGAGATCCCTAAAAATAGCCCTGTTGGGATCAGGCAAAGCTTCCATCTGGTCCAGCATCCAGTTTTCCACAGTGGCCAAAAGGATGCTCCAGGAAGCCCCAGAGTAGGCTGCTGCCCCTGGTCAATGGGATTGTCACTTTCCTGGACAATGTGCAGGGCACACTACTTGAGCAGCTCCAAACCAGGCCAGTATGACTTGCCACTTACCGAGATCCACTGGCTCAAGTTCTGCAAAGGGCCAAAGAATCCATTCAAGGTTCTGCAATTCATTATGGAGTGTGGATGTGGAATGGTCTGACTTTTTAGCATCTTTGCAGTAGCCTGGGAGGCAGCACGGCGATGCTTTGATTAGTAGCAATGCGGCCACCTCTCCTCCCACCCTCACTGTCCTCTCCAAACTTGGTTCCTGGAAGCTGGGGGAATGGATCTTCCAAGCAAGTACCTGTCATACCCTGCTGTCCAAAAACCCTTTGTCTTCCTGGGGGTGGACATCGGCTGCTCCAGGGCTCTCCCCTGTTCTTCTAACAGGGCCACTGACTTGCACTCGTTGCGTGTGTGGGCCATGCTGCTCTGGGGCAAGAAAACAAACCCAACACTCTTGTTGCGGGTCACCACCACTGCGGGGTCTCCTTGCTCATGCAGCCCTAGTGATTCAGTTTTGGGGGCTGTTGTGATGGCTGGTGCTTTCCCCCGTCTTGACTAAAAGTTAGCAACACAGTCCTAGTAATCGGGAGTGTGTTGCAAGGGGGGAACTGTGTGTGTGGGAGGGGGAACTAAGGGGAAAGAAAGAAGAGAAAAAAGTGGGAAATGTTAGGGGACCCCCTCCCAGACTCCCCCACTGAACTCCTCTACCAGTCTCCTGCTCACTCGCTCCCTGGGAGCTTGGCTGCTTGCATCCCGGAGACCCTGGACCAGCCGGGGCAGCTTCTCTGAGGTGCTCTGCTCTGCTCTGCTCCGAGTCTGCAGAGGAAGGCAGGACGCGCTCCAACGGAGCAAAGCTCAGGGAGCCAAGGTTCAATTTGGATGCCAGGAAGCTCTTCCTGACAGTCAGGACCCCGAGGGCGTGGAATGGGCTTCCACAGGAGGTCGTTGAGGCCCCATCGGTGAGGGTGTTCAAAGACAGGCTGGACATGCACATGGTGGGCATGTCATGAGCGGAGCCGGCTGGTGCCGGAGGTCAGACTAGATGGCCCAGGAGGCCCCTACTGACTCGCTCTGTTTCTATGTTTCTATGAGTCAGGAACCAGAATGGTTTTCAGCCTAGCAATTACATTTGTATACCTCACCACAGCCAGAACCGGCTGGGCTGCTTAAGCAGAGGTTCAGAGCATGTCTCATTACCACCAAGCCCGAACAGAAAGGAGCCGCATCTCTCTGTCTGCCCCAGTGAGATGCCACACAGCAACGGCTTAGGGAAGGTGGTGGGAAGATGGCTTGGGAGGTGGCAAACCCCAGGACAGACCCGCTTCTCTGCACATCACTGCTCCCCAAACCTCTTCCCTCTCATCTTAGCACTGGGAAATCAGTTTTAGGAAGCCAGCTATTTTAAACATCAAATTAACATACAAATGTAAAAAAAGGAGGGGGAGGAACCTCATGTCTCTGCTAAAGTGACATAAATATGGAGGGCAAAAAAGGAAAAAAAATAAGGGTGCATTAATGCTAATTGAAACAGCGAGGGCTCCACTTATGCTATCTGAATATGCATCGAGTGAGCCAAAAATTAATAGAACCTTTCTTTTTATACAAATGCTTCTCTCTCTTTCTCCCTCTCAACCATACAGTCCTTCCCCTACTACCGGCAACATATTTTAATTTGAGGAATAAGTGCCTGAGGCAGACAATGGAAATTAACCTCTGAATCACCAGATCGCTTTGCAATTAATGGTGTCCTATGTTCACCCTGCGCATTCTCGGGTGGCTGCAAAGGGCACCTTGCTCCCTGTCACTCTCCCCACTGGCAAGGGATGCTGTTGAGCCCCATCAGGCGGCCTCTGTTCCATAATGGCGCCTTCTGGTCACGGGGAAATTATATATTCTTTGGTATTTCCGATATTTGCAAGGAGATGTGGCAGCCACTTTTCTCTGAAGCTAATTCAGGCCAGGCTATTCCATGATAAATTAACAGGGGGCAGAAATGAGTCTTTGGCACTGTGGAGTGGCAGGGGGAAGAAATTCAGACAATAATCATATGTAGGCTGAAATGAGAAATTGTGTATATGTAATGGGATACAATGAAGTCCAAACGGCCACCTTTGGTTTTCAAACTAGCAGCTTTATGTAGGGGCAAAACTGGGGGTGCTTAATGCTTTCCCAGTCTCTGGATTCAAACTGCAAATGACTCCGTCGAAATAGCTCCCCTCCCCTCGAGCGGGGTGTGGGGTGCGGGGTGGGCACAGATAAGCATGCCCAGTGCTTTTTTTGTGAAGAAAAAAAAAAAAAAGTGCCGGAACTCACATCTTGGGGTCACACTTTTACGCTAAAAAAGATTTTTAGTGTAAAGACTCCCTGGAGAAGAATCTAATGCTGGGAACAATAGATGGCAAAAGAAGAAGGGGACGGCCGAGGATGAGGTGGCTGGATGGAGTCACTGAGGTGGTTGGTGTGAGCTTGAGTGGACTCCGGGGGATGGTGGAGGACAGGAGGGCCTGGAGGAATGTTGTCCATGGGGTCGCGATGGGTCGGACACGACTTCGCGACTAACAACAACAACAACAACAACAGTCACTCTACACATACATAAACATAATGGTCGCGGGCAGTAAGCACTCACTCACTATCAGCAAAGCAGCCTGCAGGCACTATGTTAATGATGTTTGCTGCTGATCTGCTACTCCCAACAGGATATTAAAATCACTTCATAAAATCCATTGGAAAAAAAGGTGCCGGAACGCCGTTCCAGTGCGTTCCATGACAAAAAAAGCCCTGAGCATGCCCAACCGTAAGCTCATGCTTGGTACTCTGTGGAAACAAGCACAAATGGGAAGTGGGGAGCAGGTGAGTCCCCACTCTCCTCTGTTCTGTCTGAAGCCTGTGCCTGGCTGAGAGGCACGTGCCGGTGAGTGCTTGCAAAGGCAGAAACATAGAAGCAGAGCGAGTCAGAAGGGGCCTCCCGGGCCATCTAGTCTGACCTCCGGCACCAGCCGGCTCCACTTACGACATACCCACCATGTGCATGTCCAGCCTGTCTTTGAACACCCTCACCGATGGGGCCTCAACGACCTCCCGTGGAAGCCCATTCCACGCCCTCGGGGTCCTAACTGTCAGGAAGTGCTTCCTGGCATCCAAATGGAACCTGGGTTCCCTGAGCTTTGCTCCATTGGAGTGCGTCCTGCCTTCCTCTGCAGGGGAGAACAGGCCTCTCCCCATCTCCATGTGACACCCCTCACATACCTGTATGTTGCCAACAGATCCCCTCTGAGTCTCCTCCTCTCCAGGCTGAAGAGACCCAGTTCCCTCAGTCTCGCCTCATACCCCATCCCCTGCAAACCAGCCACCAATGCTGCACTGACTCTACCCTGGCTACATCCTTTCTGTAATGAGGGGCCCAAACCTGAGCACAATACTCCAGTTGCGGGTGCACCAGAGTCATATAGAGTGGCTATTCAGCCCCAAAAGAGCAGAAGGGATGCTCTCCCAGTGTTCATGTACAAATGCTCTAGTCTTCCTGCCTCTTCTCTTTTTAGCATATTTGTCTAGGACAGTGGTCAGTAACCCGCGGCTCTGGAGCCGCACGTGGCTCTTGAACCCCTCTGCTGCGGCTCCGTCGCTCAAAACACACGCTGGCACAGCTGCTGATCTGCTCGAAGCTCCAATCAGGAATGCAGTGCTAGCTAGTTAAGTAAGTTGCTACATTCCTCTGCTAAACAAGCTTCCTGCAGGCTCTCATGCTGCTGAGAAGATTCTCTTTGTCCCAATGTAATCTCCTTCATCTGAATGTTAAAAGCTGCGCTTGGGACCTGTCACAATTCACATCACTTGATTGTTTATCTGCTAATCAGTCACTAAACACACCTATATCTGCAATGGATTTACTGAGATGTACTGAGCTTCCCCCACCTTCAACCATGGATAAATCCGAAGAAAAGTTTCTGAAGAAAACCGAACATTTACTGGTACGTGGGTATAGTCATTTGCTTTTACTGCTGACCAACTAATGGGGTTTGCTGTTTAATGCATGCAGCCCTTTAGCATTGACTTTGGCTCTGCAGGAAGCTGTTCTCCTATTCAAAATATATGAAAGAAATCCTACTAGTTTATAATGTAAGATTAAAAATAACAGTTTTTAGTGACTGAACAAGAGCTGCAGCTAAATCATAATGAAGATATAGATCTACTTCTTTGTTTTAAGAAGATTCTTATAAAATTCCAGCAACATTATTACATTGGGAGAGGGATGTTTGTTCAATTTTTCACCACGTGATAAAAGGATGAGGGCACACAGAAGCAGACGGCATGTTTGGTTTGCTGCTAGTGGATAATAGAAGTTTGGCCTTTTATTTCATAAATACGAGGAGGACTCAGATAGACATTGAGTATTTTATTTGAAAGTAACTTTCAACCCAGGGTCTTTTTTTCGGAGTTCAAAATGTTTTTGTTGCATGCAGAAATAAAAATTTGTTTTCGCTGTAGCAGTTCATTGATTTCATAAATGCAACACACTATAGTTTTTTATACATAGCATAAAGGTAAAAACTCCTTCATGGATCACTGCCTTGTTGTGGCGAAGGGGCTTGCGAAGCTCAATGAAGCTATGAGCCATGCTGTGCAGGGTCACCCAAGACGGACAGGTCATAGCAGAGAGCTCTGACAAAACGTGATCCACTGGAGAAGGAAATGGCAACCCACTCCAGTATCTTTGCCATGAAAATCCCATGGACATGAAAACCAAAAGGCAAAAAAATATGACACCGGAAGATGAGCCCCTCAGGTCGGAAGGTGTCCAATATGCTACTGGGGAAGAGCAGAGGGCTAGTACTAGTGGCGCCAGAAAGAATGAAGAATGTTCAAACTACTGCACCATTGCACTCATTTCACATGCTAGCAAAGTGATGCTCAAAATCCTACAAGCTAGGCTCCAGCAGTATGTGGACCGCGAACTACCAGAAGTACAGGCAAGATTTCGAAGAGGGAGAGGAACTAGAGATCAAATTGCCAACATACGCTGGATCATGGAGAAAGTGATGGAGTTCCAGAAAAACATCTACTTCTGCTTCATTGACTATGCTAAACCCTTTGATTGTGTGGATCACAACAAATTGTGGCAAGTTCTTCAAGAGATGGGAATACCTGACCATCTTATTTGTCTCTTGAGAAACCTATATGCAGCTCAAGAAGCAACAGCGAGAACTGGACACAGAACCACTGATTGGTTCAAAATTGAGAAAGGAGTTTGGCAAGGCTGTATACTGTCACCCTGCCTATTTAACTTATATGCAGAGCACATCATGAGAAAGGCGGGGCTAGATGAATCACCAGTTGGAATTAAGATTGCTGGGAGAAATGTCAACAACCTCAGATATGCAGATGATACCACTCTCATGGCAGAAAGTGAAGAGGAACTAAAGAGCCTCTTGATGCGGGTGAAGGAGGAGAGTGCAAAAGTTGGCCTGAAACTCAACGTTAAGAAAACTAAGATCATGGCATCTGGTCCTCTCACTTCCTGGCAAATAGATGGGGAAGAAATGGAGGTAGTGACAGATTTTATTTTCCTGGGCTCCAAGATCACCGCAGACGGGGACTGCAGCCAAGGCATTAAAAGGCGCTTGCTCCTGGGGAGGAAAGCCATGGCAAATCTAGACAGCATACTAAAAAGCAGAGACATCACCCTGCCAACGCACCCTGTGTGTATAGTCAAGGCTACGTTTTTCCCAGTTGCAATGTGAGCCACCCCAAGGCTTTGTTGCGATGGTGCAGCATATAAGTGTTTTAATAAATGAATGAATGAATGAATGACTGAATGAATGAATGAATGTATGGCTGTGAAAGCTGGACCATAAGGAAGGCTGAGCACCGAAGGATTGAGGCCTTTGAGTTGTGGTGCTGGAGGAGACTCCTGCGAGTCCCTTGGACCGCAAGGTGATCAGACCAGTCAGTCCTAGAGGAGATCTACCCTGACTGCTCTTCAGAAGGCCAGATCCTGAAGATGAAACTCAAATACTTTGGCCACCTAATGAGAAGGAAGGACTCCCTGGAGAAGAGGCTAATGCTGGGAAGGATTGATGGCAAAAGAAGAAGGGGACAGCAGAGGATGAGGTGGCTAGATGGAGTCACTGAGGCAGTTGGTGTGAGCTTAGGTGGACTCCAGGGGATGGTGGAGGACAGGAAGGCCTGGAGGAGTGTTGTCCATGGGGTCGCGATGGGTCAGACACAACATTGCGACTAACAACAACAACAACAACAACAAAGGTAAAAAGCGATATATGCAGTGTTATCTTCATTTTAGATGTCAAAAGGGTTTTGCGGCTCCTGGTGTTTTCTTTTCTGTGGGAAATGGGTCCAAATGGCTCTTTGAGTGTTAAAGGTTGCTGGCCCCTGGTCCAGGACTATCTGACTTTTTAAGGATATATTGGGGCCCACCTCTTTGTGGACTCCGTGTGGAGTGGGAACAGTGGCTGAAGGTTGCTTTGCATGCAGCAAATGCTAGATATACCGGCATCTGTAACATCTCCAATTCCTGCCAGCATATGGCACAAGACCGATGGGCTTCATCCAAAGGAAATGCTGCCTGGGGATTATGGGAGTTGCAGTCCAACATATCTGGGAGCATCAGGTTGCAGAAGGATGTATTTAGTTGACAGTTTTACCCTTTCCCTCTATGTTTCAAGAAGAAAATGCTTAAAGGTTACCTGTATATTTATACAGTTTTATGTTTATATGGCATCTTACTTTTAAAGAACTTAGGAGCCAGACAGATGCAACTCGCTACATGCCCTCTACAGTAACTCTGGGCCATTTTAAAAAAAATAATATATAAAATAATATTAAATATATATGAAACCATATGGAATCGACTGGAGAAAAGGAACAAGAAAATAAACAAAAATAGCTCCCACATCCAGAAATATGAACATCTATATCTGAAAGTGAGAGAAAAAAATCTATATCTCTGAAATCCAAATGTAATTTTCTAAAGGCAGTATCATAACAATTTTGTAAATAAATCATCCAAGAAACAACATTCCTTTTTATAGACTTTCTGTTTTTATCTGGTTCAGTTGTATTAAAAATGGCCTCATCAAACTTTTCTGTAGCAAATTTTGAGGAGAGTTTCTCCTATTCCAGTGTTTTGGTACTGCGGGCAAATTCTTTTGTGCCTGCCTTTTAGCTACCACCTTGTTCACTTTGGCGAGTCTTGTGGACTGGCCAAGGGCGTTGCAGGTCATGGGGCATCTAGCCACCAGAACAGATGGCTGCTCAAATGAAAAGATGTAGGTGAAAAATGCATTATTAATCTCATTTTTCAGGCCAACCTTGTCCTGTGCATTTGGATTAAATATGCACTCCTCGGTTTATGTGCAAGGCAGGGATAGGCTGGGATCTCCTTTGTCACAAGAGCACACAAGGCTGGGACAGTGCAAGTGCTTAACATAGCCCAGGCATTGTTGCTAATTCATTCATCATGTTTCATGATCCACACTTCAACAGAACATCTAGCTCTCTGCCTCACCAGAACAGGTTAACAAAAATGACAATGGACACATAGGAACAGCATGACATTATTTGGAGAGAAAAAAATAGACTAGCATTCCCAACTTCTTTATGAATAGATGTGCCTCAGATTGCACTGTAAAAGAGGAAATATTGCTGGGGCCAGGGGACAGAAGTGGTCCATAAGAATTGGGCTTCTTTCTCCCCCAGGCTCCTTGTCCATCGGACAGTTTGCTCGGAGTGCTTGCATCCAGTGGAGCGCCAGCGGAACAGATGAGAGATTCTGCGTGTGCCCACCGGCCTTGCTACTGAGCAACTCCCTCCCTGAGGTTGCAAAGATGGCCCTAGATATGATGCCAAGGACCCCCAGGCTGTTGGTTCTGGGGTTGCTCACATTCCTGCCAAGGGCACCTTGGTATCCATGACAAGCGCAGGACTGCCACAGCGTGGCACTGGGCCCACACATGTAGGAAAGCCGATGTCCTTGGACTTACCTGAGCGGTGGGGAGGCAGCCACATCATCACCCTCACCATCAGGGACCCTGTCACCCCAGGGATATGCGCCGGCTAGAATTTACTGGCTGCGGGGCATATAGGGGACCTCTTACCGCCCTTCTGGAGGTCATAGAAGGCCAGACATTGGACATCCCAACGGACAGGGGACAGTGTCTGAAGGGCATCAGTTCTGTGTTTGTCATTACATCACTCGGACTGGATTAACATACATACATATGAATTACCATCAGTCCAAAGCAGGCTGACAGAAATTGAAGGACAAAAAGGAGAGCAAACTCGAGGGCGCCCAGACATCTTCCAGTCAAGGTTAAAGGGGGGCAGACTTGCACATGGCCCAGCAGAACGCAGGAGGGCTCTGCTTGAAGCTCGCTCACCCTGGACTGCTGCTGGGGTGGAGGCAGAGGGGGGCTCAGGCACAGCCGGAAGGGGCTACCCAAAGGAGCTTCTTGCAGCCATCAAGTCCAGGCAGTCAAAGGGCAACTTCAGAGGCTCCGTCACAAAGGGCTGGGCCGGCTCGGAACTCCGCATCCCGGCAACCAAGCACACGCACACAGCGCCAGAATCCGCAAGGACAATCCTCTCCAGTCCTGTAACCGAGGGTGGGCAGAGGCTCCAGACGCTTGGGGCACCCAGGCACCGGCAGAAGTTGGCTGCTTTTGCTCACCGGGCGTTCTTGCGGTCAAAGGCAACACTTCTTGGGTAGAGACCTGATGGGGACCACCTCGGCAAGGGGAGAGGCCCTGAGTGTCACCGGGAAAAGCTCCTCGGAGCGCCTAGCCCTCCACTCCCCTTCGGGTCCTTTGCTTCCCTTCCCGACAGACGGTCTCGTCAGGGAAATCAAAGTCATGCCCAGCCTGCGCAAGGGACACATGGAGGGGCGACGGGGCTGCTCGCTCCGAAGGAGGCCTCAGGAGAGGAGCATGCCTCACAGTCGTGGGCATCCGGTGACTGCCTGCCAGAGTGTAAGTGTAAGGAAGTGGACTGAGGGGTCACAGACCACTAAAATGGCCTGGGGGCGCTGCCTGAAGCTCTCTGGGGGTGGCCCAACACTCGCCCTGAATTGCTGCTTTGCTGCTGGGGTGGAGGTGCTGGGGCTCAGGCACCCGAAGGAGCATCTTGCTGCCTCCAAGTGCAGGCAGTCAAAGGGCAACTTCGGAAGCCCTTGCAGCCTCTGTCGCAAAGGGCTGGGCTGGCTCAGAACGCCACATCCCGGCAACCAAGTCAATACGTACTGTGCCGGAACCCAGAAGAGCAACTGCCACTTTCTGAATCAGGTATAGTGAATTTCAAATAAACAAAGCAGAAGAAACTTCTTTACAGAATGTCTGGGATACAGCTAAAGCCTATGTCAGGGGATTGATAATAACTTACTCAGCAAAAATAAATAAAAAGAAAAAGCAAGAGCGAGCAACATTAGTAGAAGAACTGAGGAAACGGGAACAAGAACTGCAGGAGGATCCAACAAAAAAAAATCTTAGGGTACAAATGAATACTTTAAAGCACAAAGTGAATCTCTTGGATACAAATGAACTTACTAAACAAATGAAACTGGCTAAACAGATTTTTTTTGAAAATGCTAATAAACCAGGGAGATGGCTAGCATATAAAGTAAAAAAAAGAAAAAGAGAAGAGATTGATTTCAAAACTGAAAGATGGAGAAGGATGACTACAGGTACAAAATACACAAATTAAGAAAATAGCTGAAGATTTTTTTGCAAGGTTATACTGGAAGAAGGAGATTTTGAACGAGAAGGTAAAAGAATACATTCGAAAGGGAGATTTACCTAAACTACCAGAAAAGTATCAACAATTATTGAATCAAGAAGTAACCACTATGGAAATAACAGAGGCAATCATGTGACAAAAGAATGATAAAACCCCTGGTCCGGATGGAGTACCGGCTGAATTTTACAAATCTTTTGAGGGAGTTTTTGCTACATTTCTTAAAGATATATGTAATGAAGCATTGTTAAATTCTAAAATACCAGATACCTGGACAGAGACAAATATCACATTAATACCAAAAGAAGATATGAACTTAACACAGATTCAAAATTACAGACCTATATCATTACTGAATGTGGACTATAAAATTTTTGCCTCTATATTGGCAGAAAGGTTGAAGAAGTTTTTAATAGACTTTATTCATCGAGACCAAAATGGTTTCCTGCCTAAAAGACAAATGAAGAACAACCTGAGGACTGTCTTGGATATCCTAGAATACTATGAGACACACAAGGAAAAATCAATGGCTCTACTGTTTTTGGATGCCCAGAAAGCCTTTGATAATGTTAATTGGCAATTCATGAAGCAACAGATGGCTCAAATGGAGTTTGGGGGAAAATTCATGAATGCGATATCAAGCATCTATCAAAGACAATCGGCCAGGATTGTAATTAATGGAGAACTTACAAGGGCTATAGAGATACAAAAGGGTACAAGGCAAGGATGCCCGTTGTCACCCCTATTGTTCATTCTGACTTTAGAGGTCTTGAATAGAAATGTTAGGGATGACGAGAACATTAAAGGTACTAAAGTTAGGGATGAAAATTATAAATTGCAAGCATTCGCAGATGATTTGGTCTTTATAATAGAGGAACCTTTTGTAACAATCCCTAAACTTTTACAACGGATTGAAGAATATGGTGAGGTCACGAGGATGAAAATAAAGAAAAAATGAAACTTTTAGTTAAAAATCTTACGCAAGATCAGAAAAAAAGACTCCAAGAACAAGTGGACTTGCAGATTGTTAAATACTTGGGAATTTATCTTGCAGCTAAATGCACAACTTTGAAAGAAGACAATTATGATAAATTACTGAAGGATATTAAAGATGATCTGGAAAGATGGGCCAATTTACAGTTGGCTTTGATGGGAAGAATAGCACTTGTTAAAATGAATACACTACCAAAACTTTTGTTTTTGTTCCAAATGATTCCCGTAAAAATTGATAAAAATGTTTTTGAGGATTTCAATTTTCAAATTTCAAGATTTATTTGGAGAAAAAAGAAAGCAAGGATTAAACTAAAAATGCTTCAGGAAACCAAAAAGAACAGGGGTTTTGGTCTTCCTGATTGGATGTTGTATTATCAAGCATCTATTTTAACTTGGCTAAAAGAATGGATAACCTTGCGAAATAAGAGAATTTTGTATCTTGAAGGACATGATTTGCAAATGGATTGGCATGCTTATATGTGGTATGAGAAGGTTAAGTCTCATGGGACTTTTTAAAGTCACTTTATCAGAAGATCATTAATGTCAGTGTGGGAAAAGTTAAAGTCAAAATTGTATAATAAATTACCAAGATGGCTTTCACCTATGGAAGCTTTTGTGTATCCAGATGTATTGAATTTTGAAGGGATCATAAGATATGATGATATTTTGGATAAGGATGGAGGCCTGAAACTAGATCAAGAAATACAAGAACAGGGACTCAATATTTCTTGGTGGTATAAGGTGCAGATGCAATCAAGATATGCTAAAGATTGTAAAATATGGAGGTTTCATAAAGATCTAACAGCCTTTGATCAAGTGATGCCAAAAACAGATGAGAAAATGATTAAAAGAATTTATGAGTTCTTATTTGACAGAAAAATGGAAGGGGAACAGGTTAAGGAAACTATGATAACATGGGCACAAAATTTTGGGTATAATATTGCATTAGAAAAGTGGCAAAAGCTATGGGAGAGAACTATTAAGGTAACTTTAGCAACTTCGTATAAAGAAAACTTATATAAAATGTTTTATAGATGGTATTTGTCGCCAAGTCGATTAGCTAAGATGTTTCCAAATATGTCAAACAGATGTTGGAAATGTAAACATGATGTGGGTACTTTTTACCATACATGGTAGACCTGTGAATATGTGAAAAAGTATTGGATTAAAATACATAAATGGCTTGAGGAAATGCTACAAAAACCCTTAGCTTTTAAACTTGAAATTTTCTTGTTAGGCATTATACCGGAAAATATTAGCAAACAAGAAATGTATTTGATGCTACATTTAATCACAGTGGCGAGGATTGCACTTGCTCAACACTGGAAGAGTGAGGAACTACTCACTGAGGAACTGATTTTAAAAAAGATTCTGGACTGTGCAGAAATGGACAGATTGACTCTATCACTGAAGGAGAAAGAAGATACTGACTTCTATCAAACTTGGGACCTTTTTTATGATTGACTGGAGAAACAGGACTTGGCTTAGATTTAAAGATGTCTTTGAATTTTTATAAATCGATTTGAATATGAGTATAGAATGTTAAAAAGATATGTTATAGGGGGCTGAGCCAGTACGTCTGATGTAATTGATGATTGATTTTTTTAGTTTTTACTTTAAAATCTTAATAAAAAATGTGCAAAAAAAAAAAAAAAAAGGTATAGTGAAGTGGGCTGGCCAGGTTGCCAACTCTTTGGCCACATGGTCCAACACAGAGGAGTGACTGAAGTGTTTCAATGGAGTGAAGCTCAGGAAACCAAAGTTCCATTTGGATGCCAGGAAGCACTTCCTGACAGTTAGGTGTGGAATGGGCTTCCACAGGAGGTGGTTGAGGGTGTTCAAGGATAGGCTGGACATGCACATGGTGGGCATGTTGTGAGTGGAGCTGGCTGGAACCGGGGGTCAGACTAGATGGCCCAGGAGGTCCCTTCTGACTTGCTCTGTATCTATGTTTCCCATCATGTTTTCTCCATGGTAGGAAATGCATCACCTGCTGAATTTTAGCATGTTAAGCTATCAAAGGCAGAGAAGCCACGTCTTTTTTAAAGCAGCTGCAACCTTATGATTAGGGATGGAAACTGACAATTTTGCTCAATTATCGGTGCATAAGCCCCCACATGTGCTCGCTCCGAAGGAAGCCTCAGAGGAGAGGAGCCTTCCTCAGAGTCATGGGCATCTGGCGGCTGCCTGCCAAAGTGTAGAAGAAGCAGTTAAGGTACATTCTCCTTGGGAGCAGAAGCACTCTAGACATGCTCAGAGGCTACTTGCTGCTGTCCAAAGCTGGTGAAATTAGAAGCCCGAGCCTTTTTTAAAAGTGGTTTGGGGACTTGTTGTGGGGGAGCGGGGGCGACGGTAGCATCATGGTTGTGACCTTGTAGGGCTCTGCTTTCCCTGAGGACTAGGGACTGTGCCAAGTGTGTGTGATTGTGCAGCTTGGATTTTCTGCTCCAGGGGCTGGGCTGGGCTGGGGGCCTGCTCTGCTTGAGCACCTGGGGAGAGGGATATCGTAGTACAGAGGAGGGCAATGAAAATGGTCAGGGGGCTGAAGCAGCTGCAACGACTGGCACTGTTCCGCATAGAGAAAAGGTGAGCCAGGGGAGGCAGGATAGGGGTGTTTAAAAGCATGTGTGATGGGGAGAAAGTAGAAAAGGGAATTTCTCTCTCTCTCCCAAAACACTTGAACCAAGGTTCATCCCATGAAGCTGATTGGTTGGAGGTTTGGAACAAATCAAAGGAAGTCCCTCTTCACAGAGATGAAACTTGCTGTCAACGGAAATGGTGATGGCCACCAATCTGGAGGGCTTTCGAAGGGGATCGGACAGATTCATGAGGGACGAGGCCACCCGTGGCTACTGGCCTTGTGGGCTATGAACCCCCTGCTTCACTGGTGCTGCTGTGCCTGTACACACCTGTTGCTGGGCACTGGGCAAGCAGTGGCCTTGCAGCCGTCCTGCTGGGGGGTCCTGTGGGCACATGTGCTTGTGTACGGAGTGCTGGACTGGGCAGACCTGGACCTGACCCAGCAGGACTTGTCTTATATCCTTCTGTTCTTAACCTCTGTGGGTGGAACCATCTGCTCCTATCACTGCAGTTAATGAAAGCAAGGTCTTGGTGGATCGGGACCTCCTTTGCTGTGCCACGTTTATCCTTCACACCGTTCCTCCCTCCCACTCATCAGGGTGTGGATCTTGTCCCGCCATTTGCAGGGAAGCCTGTCAGCCTGAGAAGGCACCAATTCTCTCCTGACAAATGAGCTTCCTGCTCCCTCCTTGAGGAGAAGTCTGCCGAGCCAACTCCCAGATTCTTGCATCAGCCATCTGGCCTTGTCACAACTGCTAATTATTATTATTTTCTTATGAAGTTCTCACCTTGGCAGTGAGAGTGTCCCACACCTGTCACACGTACCCTTTGGTTAAATTTATGTCCTGCACCCCTCAGTGCACTGAGCTCCCAGATGGCTGAAAATAAATAGCACCAACACCTTCATTCAAGTCAGTAAAATGACAAAGGGAACAGCTGATGAAACATAATTTATTGATAAGAAAAGGGCAAACCAGTGAAAGATTTTCCCTGGGACTTAAAAGGCCTGAGAGAATGAAAAGGGCTTTGCTGGAGGCTAATAAACCAAAACCCTACAACAAGCCATCAGAACATCCCAGAATGCCCCCATTCTTCTCTGGGGAGACCCTAAAATACCTGGATGGGTCAGAGGGGTTAACAGGGGGCAGGAAGTTATATCCTTCAGCAGCTAAATTCCAGTCAGGGGAGTCATCAACTTTATTAAAGTGTATTAAAAATGTAAGTTCGTGCTGTTTGTTTCTTGTACTTTGGCCGTTAGTATATACTCGTCAATGACCACAAACGTTATAGTCTAGCTTTCTTCCTGTGTATTTTGGAAGCCTATTATAGCAGTGGCTTCTCTTCATTATGATGCATCGCCCCAGCTTTACTTCTCCCTTCTCTGTAGGATTCCGTGTGAAGCCCTCCTGATAAACTGCTTCATGCTGTAGTCAAGCAGCTCCTTTCCTGTGCCTAAGGTGCAACCCATCCCTTGCCAGCAGTCCATCTTCCAGGAAGTGTAGTCCATGGCCCCAGATTCCAAAGCTCTCCTATCAGCACCATCTTTGTAGCCAGGCATCCCCTTGGAGTATTTCTCTTTCCTGATCTATCCCTCTTCCAAGAGCTGGAAGGATCCAGGAGAAAATCTGCCTGGGCCCCAGAGTTCCTGAGTTTCCTCCCCAGAGCCTCAAAGGCTGATGTGATGTATTTACAGCTCCACTTGGAGGCATCCTTTGTTCCCGCATGGGTGAGAAGGAAGGGGCCTGTGCTGCTGGCATTATAAGCATCAGTCACGTCTCTAATTCATCCTTCAAGGGGACGGCATTTCAGGTGCGCCCAGGGGTCTTTGCAACACACCTGGGTTTCTGTCCCATGCAGCGAGGGGGCCCCCACAATCACCGCTCTCCTTGCCGCAGTAGGCCTTCATCGCATTGCCCCTGCTTGACGGACCCCCCCGCCCTTGCTTGCTCTTGCTTGGACCTGAAGTAGCTCCACAGTTCCACAGCCTCCCCAGGGTAGGGTGTCTTCCAGGGCTCCAGTTCCCAACAGTCACCCTCTCCCAGGGATTTTCCTCTGCTTTGTTTCCCCTTGTCGCGTGATTAATTCTCCGGCCACGGCCTGGTGCTGCTCTTCTGCCTCTTGTCCGTCCCGCTGCAGCTGCACTGCTCTGCCTGCTGCATCTCCTCCCATTCCCCTGAGGCGGGCACTTGCTGCTCCAGCGCCTCGCACTCTCTTCTAAGAGGGCGACTGGCTTCTGCTTCTCGCACCTGCAGCCCATCTTGGTCTTAGACAAGAAGACAAATACGGCTTTCCTGCTCCTCTGTCAGAACAAGTGCCGAACTTTGGGATCTTCAAAGGAAGCAATTGGTCCAGTCCAGGGGCCAGGCCATAGATTTAATCATGCCAACTATCTGTGTCATGCAGGGCTGACCAAGTAGGTGGTCAAGGAATCTGTCCAGTCCAAAAGATCAAGACAAGGACCAAGTTGCAACGCTTGCCTGCAACAGAGACCAAGCTCCAGCTGGGCTTCTGCAGGGCTGGATGTAGATCAGCAGAGCTAGCTGTGGGGTTCTGGGGAGGCCCCATGCTGCGCCGTCTGTGTGGACTTTTGATGCTCGGCTTGATCCTTCTCCTTTCCAAGGGGTAAATGCCCCCCAGCTCTGCATCCTGCTCTTGGGAAGCCCAGCCATGGCTCAGGTGGACCCAGGCTGCTAAACCCATGGGAGGGCAATGCCCCCACTGTCTGGCTCTGGCTGGGGCTGCAGTGCCGGCTCTCCCTGTCATCTCCTTCCTCTGATAAATTCTCCTCCAGGAAAGATGTGCCAGTTGCACAGACATTGCAGGTCACCTCCACTGGAGCATCTTTTCCTTCTCTAGTCTCTTCTCCCCTTTTGACTCTACTTTACTGGTTGTATTGGAGAGACCTGTGCTGCCTTCCTTCTTCCCTGAAGATTAACGATGCAGCTCTGCTAGCATCTAAGTGTCCGCTACATGAAAAAAAGATCGTTAGGGACCTTCCCTGGTGAACTCTGCTGCTAAGCTCTTCTTGGCTCTCCTTGAGTGCTTGCTCTGATTGCTTGCTCTCTGGGAAATTGCGTGCTTGCTTGCCTGCCTGCACAGTCCATAAACCAGCTGGGGCAACTTCCACCGGTCTGCTCAGCTAGGAGTCAGGAACTAGAATGAATCCTCTTGCCCACATGGCTGGCATTCGGCACCGAAACACAGAAATGTGTCCCGAGCTTGCACACCCATTTTCATTTGAGCACCTTAGTGACAGAGATCGGCTTACAAACAGATAAAGAATGTGGGTCTCTCAAGGTACACCTGGCTTGGTGTCTGCATGTTATCTTTTGCAAGCTCCTGCAAGTCCTGAATGGGGTCTCGGCCCTTCACACAGCTGCCATTGCTGTTGGTGTTGCCAGACAGCCTTATGTAACCCTGAGGTCTGAATGTCTAGTTTTAAAAAATGGCTGAAGAAATGTTTGCCTCTGCTAAAGGAGACAGGACACACCGAGCGTTGCATTTTAAAGCATCCATGATGGGCTTCTGATGGCCTCTTTAGGGGCACAGAAATACTTGGCAGGGTCTGGGATGCAGCTCGTCATTAAGATTCAAGCACCTTCATGGAGTGTGGGGAGTTTCCCCCTCTTTAAATAATGAGCAATACATGGATGAGCAAAGTGGAGATGAAGTTAATCAAATTAAGGGGTCAAAGAGAACATCAAAGAGAACATCCCAAAGGACTGATGTTCCCTTGGAGGGACCAGCGATTCCATGCCTTTTCGACTTGCACTGGCTTTCCTTCAAGCAGTTATGAAAAGAAGCTGAGAATACAGTCAGTGTTCTCAAAGTCACGTGAAACATCAGCGTTGTGTAGTGTGCTAGGGAGAAATAGGGTGAATTTGTCCCCAGTGTCTCTCTCCAGAATGGTCCCTGTGGAGGTTCACTGGCTAGCCGAGCTGGTGTGATGAGAGAGCACAGGGCTAGGAAGCCCCTGGTTCAACTCCTCTCTCTGTTAGGAAGTTCGCTGGGTGATTTGGCACAAATAACACAGTGAGCTAAGTCAGTCCCCAGGCCAGCAGTCCTTACTCCGAATAGCAGTGGCCCCACAATGCTTCAGTTTGGAACTTTTCCAGGCGACCCAAAGGTACCAGCATTGGGAGTGGAACTTTCCCCATGCAGCGCCATCTCTCTTCACGCCACTTGGAGCTTCAGGATGGAAGAGCAGAATGCAGATGTCATAAACACGATTTGTTCTCTATATTCATATAGTTGCCATTTGATATTTGGTGTTTGATATTCAATCACTGTCAATTCGTATTGACATGGGATGCTATTTTGCATTTATGCTTTATAGATGGCATATACTGCTTTTTATGAGAGAGGACCAGATGTTCCCATCCAATTTTATATTTTTCATGATTTGTAATGGCTCCATGTTCTACTACCCAGGCATTTTTTAAAGTTGGAGGACTCGTGAAATTAATTTTGGAACTGGTACATTATTATTTGCCATGGTTGTCAGTTTATAGTCTGACAACTCTTGAGGTGAAACAGTAGCACAAAATAAAGGAAAAAAGTTGATGCACCATTGTGAAGTGGTTGCGATTTCAGTGTTGTGATTTCATCCATGCACACACACACTGTATTAATCAGTAATCTGAATGGAAGAAGATGAGGCACACTGAAAAGTGTGGCAAACGATGCACTCAAACAAAATACAGAAATAAAGAATGGTTGTGTTGGACCTGCAAACAAAATGAAGTCTTCTGTTATGATCGCCCAACTTTGGAGAGAAATTCAGATGGAGAGCAAGTTGTAAGCATCCCTACCTTTCAGTGGCTGATGAGCCTTCTCAGATGACAGCTGTCAGAATGAAAATGTCAGCCACCCGCACTCATATTCTGTGGTGGAGTTTTACACCGTAGGTTCAGTTTAGGAAACTGAATGATGAAAGTAGGACGAGTGGCGAAAGGTGACTGGCTGTGAAAGTTGGTTTCATCTTTAACCCTGGCATAAACAGGGGCTGATGCATCCCACACTTCCCCATCATGCAAGTATCAGGGATAAGCCCTGCCATATAGCCCTTTGAGGGAAAATAGGCAGGAAGCACCAGCTGTGGAATGTTTAAAGTGTCCATTAAGAGCCTCCTCTCATTGCCAAGCCCTTCCCTGAGTAAGCAAGCTGCCATGTGGGTGAATTACGAGGTTTCGAGTATTGGCTTCCTGTCATTATTGACTTCTATATTGTTGAAATTGCCTAATAAAAATTGTAAGTTTTATACGTTAGAATATGGAGAGCCCTGCCTGGCCTCTTTCCCCATCACATCCACAGGGTTTTCCCTTTCTAATTCCTTCCCCGGGAAAAGAAAAATCAGCCCCAAGCTATGCAGATGATCCACCTGCTCTCAGAGCCCAATTGCCCAGCTGAAACAGCTTCTTTTGCAATGTAAGAATACCTGGCCAGCTCATGCTTTGTCTTAAGGAACTTTGTATCTCTGATTGTAAAAAACAAAACTTTGACACCTGCTAGAATTCTGTAACTCCCTGATTGGTTTTTTTATTTTTTTGGTTATCTGGTACTCAGGACTTTGATGGCTCATGATGTTTTTCCTGATGTTTTTTTTGGCTCTGGCCTCTTGGCAGAGCGGCAGAGCAGCAGAGGCACAGGCTGGGAGAGAGCGCTGGGTGGCCAGGGGACTGGCACAGGCAAGGTAGGAGCTGGGCAGGTGGGAGCAGAGGGCCAGGAGCAGCGGAGGGGGCGGGGCGGGCCAGAGAGCGAGAGCAGCCAGGGGGAAGCAGGGGGCAGGCCACTGGCCTGAGGGACTGAGAGGGCCCAGCTCGGGCGTCGTCCCTCGTCTGCGTCCCTGAGCTGCGGTCCGGGCGGTCCAGGGACTCCCTTCCCTGAGACACAGAGGTTGTTTGTTTGATTGTTCGTTTGTTTTTTGTTTTGTTTGTGTGTTTTTGTTTTGTTTTGTTTGCACTTTGCTTTGCTTTCTTGTGCTTTTTTTTTCTTTCAATTTAAATTTAAGTTTATTTTCTCCTTGTGTGTGTGTGCAAGTGGGGTTTTTGCCTGGGAGAACTGGGAGAGTGAGAGGAACTGCAGGACTTACAAGGCAGGGGACCAAGGTAAGGTCTCGGAAGGGTTACAGATGGCAGACCAGGAGATGGCCTTGGCGGGAGTCACGGGTGTTGCTGTCTGCTGTGAGAGCTGCGACATGTTCGCCCTTCTCCCCCAGGAGAGGCAGGGATACACTTGCCCTCGGTGCAAGATGGTGACCCTGCTAGAGGAGGAGGTGAGGTGCCTGAGGGCCGAGAGAGCTCTCCAGGCCCCCCCGCAGCAGCCCCCCTCTCGACAGAGGGCTGAGGGAGAGACCACGGGAGGAGCAGCTGCGGAGACATGGAGGTATGTCACCCACAGGAGGAGGCGGCCAGCACGGCCTCCTCCTTCTCCTGGCACCAATCTGGAGCTGGGAAACAGGTTCTCTCCGCTTGGGGAGGCTGGGGCTGAGGAGGCCTCAGGGGACCAGCAGGACCCCCAGCCTGGGACATCAGGAGGCAAGGGAACCACTGCAGGAGAGGCGAGGACCAGGGCACGGCTGCCCACCAGCACCGAGAAGGCACAGTGGCAGGTGATTGTTGTTGGGGACTCCCTGCTGAGGGGCACTGAGGCGGCAGTGTGCCGCCCCAGCCTTGAGACAAGGGAGGTTTGCTGCCTGCTGGGCGCACGCATCCGGCACGTGAAGGACAGAGTGGAGCGTCTTGTTCGCTCCGGGGGTCACCAGCCACTCCTGGTGATCCATGTGGGCACAAACGACGTGGCCAGGCAGGGGGTGGTCGGGATCACCAGGGACTTTTCGGCCTTGGGGAAGAAACTCAGGGAGCTGAAGGCCCAAGTGGCCTTCTCGTCAATCTTACCCGTCCGGGGATTTGGGCCAGGCAGGGACAGGAGGGCCTCCGAGGTGAACGACTGGCTTAGGGTGTGGTGCCAGAAGGAACGCTTCGGGTTCCTCGACCACGGCACTCGTTTTCTTGCCAATGGACTTCTGGCAAGGGATGGGTTACACCTCACGAGGATGAGGAAAAGGTCCTTTGGAGATGCTCTAGCGAGCTTCATCCGGAAGACTTTAAACTGAGCCAGTGGGGAGTGGGTTCAGGCCCCCCAGTAACGTATCTGCACTGGACAAGTGTGCAGGGAGGATCGGGGCTCTGGGAGCAGGGCTTTAGAGATACTGCAGGGACTGACAGGACTTCTACAGAGAGGGGCCAGGTACCAGGGAGGATGGGAGGAAGGAGGATGCTGGGCACTCCAAGGAAAGGAAGCAGTGGGAAGGAATTGAGGTGCATGTACACCAATGCTCGGAGCATGGGTAATAAGCAGGAAGAGCTTGAAGCTCTCCTGGGAATAGGAGGATATGATCTGGTGGGAATCACAGAAACTTGGTGGGATGAAAGGCAAGTCTGGAATGTGAACATAGAAGGGTATCACCTTTTTAGAAAGGACAGGAAGGGAAAGAGAGGTGGGGGTGTGGCTTTATATGTCAGGGAAGGGATAGGATGCAGTGAGATAGAGTGCAGCACAGATGGGGATTCGGTAGAGGCAGTCTGTAGAGGGTAGAGGCAGTTCGGTAGAGGGTGAAACTTAGGGGTTTTGACAGAGAAAGAGACCTGACAGTGGGGGTATGTTATCGCCCTCCAGGTCAACTTGAGACCCTGGATGATGTCCTGACAGGCCAGATTCTAAGGATATCTCGGGGGAGAGACACAGTAATTATGGGAGATTTCAATCTCCCGGATATTACTTGGGAGACTCACTCGGCGGTGACAGCCAGGTCACGTCGCTTCCTAGAAGCTATAGAGGGTGGGTTTTTCACACAGAGGGTCCGAGAGGCGACGAGGGGGGGAAACATCCTGGACTTGGTCTTGACCAATAGGGAGGAGCTGATAGATGAAGTACAGATTAGGGGAGCTCTGGATGCGAGTGATCACTCCATCCTTTGCTTTGAGATCAGAGGACTGGGGCCGTGCAGCAGGGCGAGCACTAGAAGCTGGGACTTCAAGAGGGCCAACTTTGGCCAACTGAAGGCTAGGCTGGGGAAAGTCTCCTGGGATAGGTTACTGGAAGGTAAGCGAGTTGAGGAGGGGTGGATGGCACTCAAAAGGGAGGTTTTGGAGGCGCAAGCCTTAATGATACCTCTAGTCAGTAAGGTGGGGGGGCGGAGGAGAGTGCCGCCATGGATGCGAAAGGAGGTGGTTAGGGGGATTAGACGAAAGAGGAATCTCTGTAGGAAATGGGTACTGGGGGAAATAGACAAAAGGAGGAGGAGGCCCGTTGCAGAAGGCTTCTTCGCAAGGCTAAGGCTGATTATGAGCTGAGACTTGCCAAGAATATCAAGAGCAACAAAAAGGGCTTCTTCCAGCATCTAAATAGGAAAAGGAAGGGGAGACAAGTGGTGGGACCACTAAATAAGGAGGAAGGAGATCCAGTGACTGACATGAGGGAACAGGCACAGATGCTAAATGACTATTTTGCCTCTGTGTTCTCCCCAAAGCAGGACGGGGGATATCCGTATAGGAGATTGGATGAGGCTGGGGACTTAGGGGCACAGATTAGAGTCACCCCCCTTGAAGTCGAGGGGCTCCTCAGGGCATTGGACATTACAAAGGCACCAGGCCCTGACGGGTTACACCCGAGAGTACTTAGAGAGTTGGCAGGGGTTCTCTCACGCCCGCTGGCCTCCATTTTTGAGGCCTCGTGGAGAACGGGTGAAGTTCCAGAGGACTGGAGGGTGGCATTGGTGGTCCCAATTTTCAAAAAGGGTAGTAGGAAGGACATGGGGAATTATAGACCGGTTAGCCTTACGTCCATTGTAGGAAAAACAATGGAAAGGCTCATAATAGAGAGAGATCTAGTGATGCTAGATAGGGAAGGGAGGCTGACAGCCACACAACACGGCTTCCGCAGAAACCGGTCCTGCCAGACAAACCTTGTGGAATTCTATGACAAGGTTTCAAGATGGCTAGATGGAGGGGATGCAGTGGATGTGGTATACCTGGATTTCAGCAAGGCCTTTGACAAAGTGCCCCATGATATCCTGGTGGAGAAACTAAGGAGTTTTGGGATACACCAAAGCACTGTCCGGTGGATTAGGGCATGGCTGACTGACCGAAAGCAGAAGGTAACCATTAGCGGGGAATCATCGGGATGGCAGCCAGTGACAAGCGGGGTCCCCCAGGGCTCTGTCCTGGGGCCGATCCTGTTTAATCTTTTCATTAACGACATGGAAGAAGGGGTGAACAGTCTGCTGATCAAATTCGCAGACGACACTAAAACTGGAGCAGTGGCCACAACTGAGGAGCAGATACCCCAGACCCAAAAGGATCTGGACAGACTATGGAAGTGGGCAGGAGACAACAGGATGGCGTTCAATGTGGAGAAGTGCAAGGTCTTGCACTTGGGGCATAGGAATGGGTGTCATAAGTACAGGTTAGGGGACAAGTGGCTGGAGAGCAGCACTTGTGAAAGGGACCTTGGGGTACTGGTTGACTGCAGGCTAAACATGAGTCAGCCGTGTGATGCGGTGGTCAAGAGGGCGAATGCCACCCTTGGTTGCATAGCCAGAAGTGTGGCTTCTAGATCAAGAGAGGTATTACTTCCACTCTACATGACTCTGGTGCGCCCGCAACTGGAGTATTGTGTTCAGTTTTGGGCCCCTCATTACAGAAAGGATATAGCCAGGTTGGAGTCAGTGCAGCGTAGGGCCACAAGGATGGTGGCTGGTTTGCAGGGGATGGGGTATGAGGCGAGACTGAGGGAACTGGGTCTCTTCAGCCTGGAGAAGAGGAGACTCAGAGGGGATATGTTGGCAACATACAGGTATGTGAGGGGGTGTCACACGGAGGTGGGGAGAGGCCTGTTCTCCCCTGCAGAGGAAGGCAGGACGCGCTCCAATGGAGCAAAGCTCAGGGAGCCAAGGTTCAATTGGATGCCAGGAAGCACTTCCTGACAGTTAGGACCCCGAGGGCATGGAATGGGCTTCCACAGGAGGTCGTTGAGGCCCCATCGGTGAGGGTGTTCAAAGACAGGCTGGACATGCACATGGTGGGCATGTCGTGAGTGGAGCTGGCTGGTGCCGGAGGTCAGACTAGATGGCCCAGGAGGCCCCTTCTGACTCGCTCTGTTTCTATGTTACTATGTCTATAATGATTTCTCAATGTTTCTGTTAATATGCTTCCTTGTTGTCCTTGCCTTCTCACCCATTCAGAATCTCATCAGTGCCCTGAAATTGTGTACGTGACCCACAACTTAGAAAAACTCTGTATATGCTCTAGAAGTTCACAGCCAGTTTGATGCACTGGCTACCCAGCAGTGCTGTTGTTTTCTCTCTGTCTGAGAGGGGACCTGGGTGTTTCTCTCTGTCTGAGAGCCAATGAACTGCTAAAACTGAATGTAGCTTTTCCAGTGACTCTGAACATACATTCTCCTGGTCCTGCGAACTGAAATTTCCTGACAATATCAATCTTTTTGCAACAATTATGTATTTTATATGTATTACAAAATACTGTAATATTTTCTTGAAGATAAATTTTGTAAATGCGGCAAGTGATATATACACCTTATTCAATGAAAGACAAAATAGACCTGTGTGTTGTCTTGAGGGGTGAAGGGACTGCAAGTGAGAGCATCTGCACAGCTTTGTGCTGCTGTACTCTTTCTCCTGACCCTTGAAGACCAGCTGAAAAAGTATGTGTGCATCTTGCCTGCATAGCACGAAACTCCTGATTTTCTCAGCCAGCTGTGCATCTCAGTTTTGCAACATCTGGAGCAAACACTCAATAGGGACAGAGCAATAGGTGGAGGGAAGCCTGAAGCTGCAAGAGGCTGGAACCGAAGCAGAACACTTGGCTTTTCCCCTTCTCTCTGGGCTTCCCTCATGTATGCGGTGAGATGGGATGTTGAGCCTCAGCCTGCCTCTCCCTCCTGTTTAACTGATCTCACAGGATTCTTGTGATAATATGCACAGAAACCCATGACTCATGAGCCCTTAGCTCATTCAGAGAAGGTCAAGGTACAAATGTGATCACAGTTAAATAAATATCTGGTAACATCACAAGAAGAGAAGCCTCACTGGAGAAGACAATCATGCTAGGGAAAGTCAAAGGAGGAAGAGGAAGAGGATCAACTATGAGATAGATACATTCTATAAAGGAAGCCACAGCCTTGACTCTGGAAACATAGAAACAGAGCAAGTCAGAAGGGGACTCCTGGGCCATCTAGTCTGACCCACGGCTTCAGCCAGCTCCATTCACAACATGCCTACCATGTGCATGTCCAGCCTGTTCTTGAACACCCTCACCAATGGGGCCTCAACCACCTCCTAGGGAAGCCCACTCCACGCCCTCGGGGTCCTAACTGTCAGGAAGTGCTTCCTGATATCCAAATGGAACCTTGGTTCCCTGAGCTTTGCTCCATTGGAGCGCGTCCTGCCTTCCTCTTCAGGGGAGAACAGGTCTCTACCCACCTCCATGTGACACCCCCTCACATACCTGTATGCTGCCAACAGATCCCCTTTGAGTCTCCTCCTCTCCAGGCGGAAAAACCCAGTTCCCTCAGTCTCACCTCATATGACTTTTCCTGCAAACTGACCACCAACCTTGTGGTCCTACTCTGCACTGACTCTAACCTGGCTATATCCTTTCTGTAATGAGGGGCCCAGAACTGAACACAATGCTCCAATTGTGGGCACGCCAGAGTCATGTAGAGTGGTAGTAATACCTCTCTTGATCTAGAAGCCACACTTCTGGCCATGCAACCAAGGGTGGCGTTCGCCCTCTTGACCACCGCATCACACTGCTGACTCATGTTCAGCCTGCAGTCAACCAGCACCCCGAGGTCCCTTTCACAAGTGCTGCTCTCCAGCCACTTGTCCCCTAACCTGTACTTATGACACCCATTCCTATGGCCCAAGTGCAAGACCCTGCACTTATCCACATTGAAGATACAAAACATGAAATCCAAAGGGCCATTTTCCTATATTCATACCCATTCCAGTTCTTCCTACTTCTCCCACAAATGCATTTCTGTGTGACACAAGGTCACATTTTCAACACAGTAGAAACTGCACGGTATTTGTTAGCATGTGCCCAAGAGTGGTAAATGTATTTCCTGAAAGCACATAGCATAGATCCTTCCCCAGTTCCCTGTTGAGAGCTTTCTTGTGCTTGCCTGTGCTCCATATCCAGAGGCAGATGTCAAATTTGGCTCCCTTTTCTCCGCCATGGGTCAATTTCACAGGGGCTGTCCAGGCCAGTGATAAGAGTGGATTGTGAGCCATCCACATGCTTTTGAGGTTTCAGGAGCAATGGAGGGAAATGAAGCTTAACTTGAGCCAGCAGAGTATAATGCTCACATCGTGTTGATAGCAACGCTTCCCAGGAAAGCATGCAATAAGACAAGAAGTGGACAGAGCTTTTCCAGTGAGCGCATTTATCTCTGCCGGCACACTTTACTTTCTGCAGCTGCTCCAAGTCCTCCTCAGTTGCCTGCTCGTTTCTGCCATTCTGCACGTGAGGCACGGTTTCAAGGGCATCTTGGAAGAACATCTGCACAAATCGCTGTGCCTACAAGCCCATCCACGCTTTGTAATCTGGGAGGATTTCAAAAAGAGGGCAACTCCAAGAAGCGGGGAGGCCAATCAAAACCACTTGGAATTTGCTCAGCCACACAGATGGTGTTTATCCTTCGGAGCTAACCTGAGCCCAGCTTGTGCTCTAGAATTTTAATGGCATGGCAAGGATTTGATGGATTTCCTGAGCAGGACAACCTTCCCCTTCCCCAAACAAGGAAGTATATCAGGAGCCAAGGTCTGGTCATTTTGATCAACAGGGAAGAACCACTCCAGAACCTGGCACAATCACCCCATTTTCATGGCTTTGAGAGTGGTGTGCTCATAGAGGCGCTGGATGCAGGCAGCTCTGTGGCAGGTGGCCCTCAGGGAGCTGCCCGAGACATGCTGATGACTGCCTGGCTTGCTTTCGGGTATAAACGGAAGTCATGAGAGGCACCAGTGCTTAACAAACCACGGGTGAATCAAGCCATAGGTTACCACAGTTATGTGCAAACTGGTGCATTCCACAGACTTTTTCAATATGCAGCCTCCAATGTGGTTGATTGGGCTTGCTGCATGATATTCAAACTCTTGAGCTTATTTAATTGAGAGTTTAAATGATCTACAGTTAACCTGCAGTTAATTTAGCTGCGGTTTGCTTAATCCATGTTTAGTTTAAGGTGTATGGGTCTGGACATCGCACACCAATGCTTGAATGTTCTCTCATTGGCATGCTATTTCAAAAGACACAGGAGCCAGAGAAGGGGTGCAGGGATACCTCTTTGAAAAGGACACAGTTTGGGACGAATGAGAGGGCACTTCTTCTGAGTGTGGAAAGAAAGAAATCGCCTCACTGTTGGATCAATTGGCCGCTCTGCCCTGGCATGCAGAGTGTTGGGAGTCTCAGTCTCTGGACTTCAAGAGTTTGCCTCTCCAACTCTGTGCTGCACCATATCCTAGACCTGGCTTCCCCTGTGGGGCAAGTTCCAGATGCTTTGGGCTACAACTCCAAACCGGTGGGGCGGCCCCACTGGTTGGGGCTGGCGATAGTTGTAGTAGACATGAGGACGCCCCGTTGAGGGAGGTCCTGCCCCAGTTCATGTGAGATGCCATAGTGGAGTTCTGGCTAAAGTGTTGGAGTGTGTCCCAGGAGGTCCAGGCCCTAGGCTCCACTTGCCCCTTCCATGGAGGTGTGTGAAGGTCTTTCTTCAGGCGCACCCACAGAGTGGCAAGCCCCTTTCATAGCACCACCCAGCGGATGGCGCATCCTTCTGCCTGAGCATGGATCAGAAACCCTCTGGAGCAGGAGGGGGTGACCAGTCAGCTCCCTTGTCCTCTCCGCTGTGGTCCAGGTCATGAGCCCTGTTGGCACAACAGCCGTGGTGAGCCAAGCCCTGCTCCAGATCACGGCTCTCAAGGGAGGAGCCCCTTTCCCCTCATGGTACCTGTCCGGAGGATGGAGAGGGAAGCGGATGGCAGGAGGGGAGGGTTGCCACCCTGACCCTGCTTGTCCATCGGGCCCATCCATGAAGTTTGGAACTGTGCATGGCCATCTCTTCATGTGCATGTGTGTGAAAGAGCATCTGTTGGTGGTGCAGAGCAAGAGAGGGAAAGATGTGGGGGAGTGGGGGACTGAGTGCAGGAGAGTGTGAGGGAGAAAAGGAATTTGCTTTCTGTGAAATGGGTTTTACTGGTTCTGAAAATGGGAAGACTAGGGAGTTCCTTAGCCTGAGTTTGAGCCCCAGCTCCTTTGCGTCGTACTCAATACTCAGGCTGGTGACTTGTCCTTTGTGTCCGGCCAGGCCTCCCACAGAAGCCCTTTTGCTGGCGCTCAGAGGACGGTGTCTCAGGTTGCCAAATGGGCCCCAGTACATAACACCTGTATCAAAAGAACTGCATTGATTGCCAGGTGTGGCCTGGGCCCAATTCATGGTGCTTGTGTTGACATATAAATGGCTTAGGCCCCAGTTGTCTTGTTGGCAGGGCTTCCCTCACGCCCGCTGGCCTCCATTTTACTTAGAGAGTTGGGAGGGGTTCTCTCATGCCCACTGGCCTCCATTTTTGAGACCTCGTGGAGAATGGGGGAAGTTCCAGAGGACTGGAGGGTGGCATCAGTGGTCCGAATTTTCAGAAAGGGTAGTATAAGGGGCATGGGGAATTACAGACCTGTTAGCCTTACGTCCAATGTAGGAAAAACAATGGAAAGGCTCATAATAGAGAGAGATCTAGTGATGCTAGATAGGGAAGGGAGGCTGACAGCCACACAACACGGCTTCCGCAAAAACAGCTCCTGCCAGACAAACCTTGTGGAATTCTACGACAAGGTTTCAAGATGGCTAGATGGAGGGGATGCAGTGGATGTGGTATACCTGGGTTTCAGCAAGGCCTTTGACAAAGTGCCCCATGATATCCTGGTGGAGAAACTGGGGAGTTTTGGGATAAACCAAAGCACTGTCTGAGGGATTAGGGCATGCCTGATGGGCCAAAAGCAGAGGGTAGCCATTACTGGGAATCTTCGGGATGGCATCCAGTGACAAGCGAGGTCCCCCAGGGCTCTGTCCTGGGGCCGATCCTGTTTAATCTTTTTATTAATGACATGGAAGAAGGGGTGAACAGTCTGCTGATCAAATTCTCAGATGTTATTAAAAAACTGGAGCAGTGGCCACAACTGAGGAGCAGGTACTGCAGATCCAAAAGGATCTGGACAGACTATGGAAGTGGGCTAAACATGAGTCAGCAGTGTGATGTGGTGGTCAAGAGGGCGAACACCACCCTTGGTTGCATAGCCAGAAGTGTGGCTTCTAGATCGAGAGAGGTATTACTACCGCTCTATACGACTCTGGTGCGCCCGCAACTGGAGTATTGTGCTCAGTTTTGGGCCCCTCATTACAGGAAGGATATAGCCAGGTTAGAGTCAGTGCACTGTAGGGCCACAAGGTTGGTGGCTGGTTTACAGGGGATGCAGTATGAGGCGAGACTGAGGGAACTGGGTCTCTTCAGCCTGGAGAGGAGGAGACTCAGAGGGGATCTGCTGGCGACATACAGGTATGTGAGGGATGTCACACGGAGGTGGGTAGAGACCTGTTCTCCCCTGCAGAGGAAGGCAGAACGCGCTCCAACGGAGCAAAGCTCAGGGAACCCAGGTTCCATTTGGATGCCAGGAAGCACTTCCTGACAGTCAGGACCCCGAGGGCGTGGAGTGGGCTTCCACAAGAGGTCGTTGAGGCCCCATTGGTGTGGGTGTTCAAGGATAGGCTGGACGTGCACATGGTGGGCATATCTTGAGCGAAGCTGGCTGGTGCCCGATGTCAGACTAGATGGCCTGGGAGGCCCCTTCTTACTCGCTATGTTTCTATGTCTCTGTCTGCACCACCTGGCTTCTGAGATCTGCGCAGGGGGCTCCTGTGTGAGCTGTCCCTTAAGGAGGTGAGAGGGATGGCTGCCGGGAGGAGGGCCTTTTCTGCAGCTGCTCCCCATATCTGGAATGCTCTCCCCAAGGAGATTTGCCTGGCGCCTTCCTTATACTCTTTTCGGTGCCAGGAGAAGACCTTCATTTAAAAAAAATATTGTAATAGTTGATGCCCCTCAACCTTTGTTTTGCATTTTAACTGTATTTTATCAATATTGTACTTTTAATTGTTGCAATTAGTTTTTATTGTGGTTTTATCTTATGATTGTGAGACGTCCAGAGGTGCTGTGGCACAATAAGTGGCATACAAGTCTTGAAGAAAGAAAGAAAGAAAGAAAGAAAGAAAGAAAGAAAGAAAGAAAGAAAGAAAGAAAGAAAGAAAGAAAGTCGACTGCCTGCACTCTTTGTATTGACCTGTCCTTCTGCACTAAGGGGTGCTATGATCCAGGAGACCTTCTGCTCTTCTCATGGTGCCTGAGAGGAGCAGAAGGAGAGCCATTTCAGGCCAAGCCAAAGGCCAGGCCAAGCCAGCCCCACGGAGGCCAATCGGCCGCTGTGGGGTCCGTAAGCCGGGCATGAGCGCAGCTAGCATTTCCCGGTCATCAGCATTTGGAAGCACACTGCTGTGAAGCGCAGACGTGATGCAGTGGAGAGCCAGCATGCTCTTGGGCCGGACTCAGGAACTCCAGGTTCGAGTTCCGCCGTGGCCATGAGGCCCACTGGGTGACTCTGGGTCAGTCCGTGACTCAGCCTAGCTCGCCACACAGTTGCTGGGAAGATAAAATGGATGGGAAGCAGACCACAGACCCTTGCAAGAGGAAAAGACGTTGGATATAACGTAATAAAATATTCAGCCTTCATGACTAGGAGTGTCTACAGAGGTTTTTGCAAGATAAAGAATGTTCGATTTGCCCTGCAGCCTTTTTAGATTGTGTTCATTTTTGACTGATGGTTTTATCTAGCTTCTGCTGCCTTCTTTTTCTGTTTCTTAATTTTAAAAATTGATGTTAAATCATTTTTAAATTCCTTTTTTAAACTGCTTTGGGAGGTTGTCTACCTGAAAAGTATAAATGTTTAAAATAAAAAAACCTGAGGGGAAAAGGAACTGGTCCTACTGGGAGGCAGGAGGTGTTGGAACTTAAACAGATTCAGCTCAGCACTGCTAAAAGTAAAGTATGTGTACATATGAATCGGTAAATGCTAGTGGCATGCATCGGAGGCCACACTGGATGTGTTGCGGGAGATCTGGTGGGACTGAAATTAGACAATGGCAGCTGGGTGTTAAGAGAAATGACTGAATAAAGCAGGCTTAATCCAGAAAGTGGCAGGCTTGGCAAAACTTAGCCATAAACAGTGAGTCCTCTGGGTAAGCAGCCATCAAAAGTATCAAACAGCAGGAAAAACAAATTCAGACTAGGCCAGAACGAAACCATCACCACTACAGAACATAATGACCATGGTAATTGCCTTATAAGCAAGAAAACCAGGCCAAAGCAGGGACTGGCAACGTTCTGCCCAGTTCTCGGAACCTCAGCCTTTGGCTGTGGCTGTTGGAAACATGAAAATAATGTTCATTAGCTCTGCGCCTGAGACAAACCTTGCTAGCACCCTTCCTAATTGTTTCAACAACACCAAGGACTGATGCACTTTTAGCTGGCACTGTTTTCTTGGATCATCCCACATCTTGGCACTGGAAATGGGCCTCGTGGCCCAGGCGGGGAAGGCATCAGTGCTTGTGGGCACTGCTGGTGAAGGGGCCCCAGCACCAACCTGGCGGTTTGGGCTGTCGGCACCAGGACTGAGCAGCGGACGTTCCCGTCGCGAGGGCGTCGCGTCACTCCTGCCCAGGCTCTGGCTCGGCCTTTACACACACGGCCGGCTATGATGGGCAAAGCAGAAGGGGCCGGCCGTTCCATGCGCAGTTCACTTACCAGGGAGCAAATTCCAGTGCCCACAGGAGGATGTGCGTCTGGAAAATGGTTTCATATAGGAGGAGCTCTGTTGAATAATTTCTAAGGAATCCAGCGCTTCTTGCCACTAAATGCGGGTTATCATGCCGTTAATTTTTTAAATTGTTTTTTGAGACAGAGCATGTGCTGTTTTGCTTTCCACAAAGATATGAAGTTGTCCCAATTGTATTCCAAAATGCTAAGATTTTTTTCTATTTGGACTGGTTTCGGATGGCTTGATTTGGACTGCACTTGATTATTTATTTATGATGGGATGCCTTTATTTTTATAGAGAGAAGCTGACACCCCCAAAGACTAGACTAACGTGCCTGGTTTGCATGCACTGCTTTAGCGTAACTGGCAACCATCATCAGTGGGCAGGGGCAAAAACAAGGAGGAGCCAGGATGGAGCGTACAGGCATGCAGGGCAAGGCTCCAGGACCAATGCTGTCAAGCACTAGCAACTCTGCATTGGCCCTCATTAGCAAAGGCACAAGACAGACAAACCACAAAGGCCATCTGAAGCCCCCAGTATCGCTCTTTCTGCTCTTTTACAGGCTGCTAGGACAGCTAATAATCAGCATGCCATGAGTGAGAGTATGCTAACACAGTTCTACTCTCCTCCTGCTACCCCTTGAAAAATATTTGGAGATGTAAGATGGTCCTTTAGATAAGTTAGATCTACTTCCTATTTAAGAACCTAAACATGTTTCATAGTTGTTGCTGTTTGCTGTTGTTAGTAGTGAAGTCGTGTCTGACCCATTGCAACCCCATGGACAACATTCCTCCAGGCTCTCCTGTCTGCCACCATCCCCAGGAGTCCACCTAAGCTCACACCAGCTGCCTCAGTGACTCCATCTAGCCACCTCATCCTCTGTCGTCCCCTTCTTCTTTTGCCATCTGTTGTTCTCAGCATTAGGCTCTTCTCCAGGGAGTCTTTCCTTCTCATTAAGTGGCCAAAGTATTTGAGTTTTATCTTCAGTATCTGGCCTTCTAAAGAGCAGTCAGGGTTGATCTCCTCTAGGACTGACCGGTTTGATCGCCTTGCGGTCCAAGGGACTCGCAGAAGTCTCCTCCAGCACTACAGTTCAAAGGCCTCAATCCTTCACGCTCAGCCTTCCTTATGGTCCAGCTTTCACAGCCATACATTGCAACTGGGAAAATCATAGCCTTGGCTATACGCACTTTTGTTGGCAGGGTGATGTCTCTGCTTTTTAGTCTGCTGTCCAGATTTGCCATAGCTTTCCTCCCC
This sequence comes from Varanus salvator macromaculatus, assembly GCA_023646645.1. Taxonomy (NCBI): domain Eukaryota; kingdom Metazoa; phylum Chordata; class Lepidosauria; order Squamata; family Varanidae; genus Varanus; species Varanus salvator. The sequence continues at coordinate 11,595,878 of JAIXND010000624.1, read as the reverse complement.
AGAAGCAAGCGTCTTTTAATTTCTTGACTGCAGTCCCCGTCTGCGGTGATCTTGCAGCCCAGGAAAATAAAATCTGTCACTACCTCCATTTCTTCCCCATCTATTTGCCAGGAAGTGAAAGGACCAGATGCCATGATCTTAGTTTTCTTAATGTTGAGTTTCAAGCCAACTTTTGTGCCCTCCTCCTTCACCCGCATCAAGAGGCTCTTTAGTTCCTCTTCACTTTCTGCCATGAGAGTGGTATCATCTGCAAATCTGAGGTTGTTGATATTTCTCCCAGCAATCTTAATTCCAACTGGTGATTCATCTAGCCCCGCCTTTCTCATGATGTGCTCTGCATATAAGTTAAATAGGCAGGGTGACAGTATACAGCCTTGCTGAACTCCTTTCTCAGTTTTGAACCAATCAGTGGTTCTGTGTCCAGTTCTTACTGTTGCTTCTTGACTTGCATATAGGTTTCTCAAGAGACAAATAAGATGGTCAGGTACTCCCATCTCTTGAAGAACTTGCCACAATTTGTTGTGATCCATACAATCAAAGGGTTTAGCATAGTCAATGAAGCAGAAGTAGATGTTTTTCTGGAACTCCATAACTTGAGCGGCAGAGCAGCAGAGGCACAGGCTGGGAGAGAGCGCTGAGTGGCCAGGGGACTGGCACAGGCAAGGTAGGAGCTGGGCAGGTGGGAGCAGAGGTCCAGGAGCAGCAGAGAGGGAGGGGGCGGGCCAGAGAGCGAGAGCAGCCAGGGGGAAGCAGGGGGCAGGCCACTGGCCGGAGGGACTGAGCAGGCCCAGCTCGGGCGGCGTCCCTCGTCTGCGTCCCTGAGCTGCGGTCCGGGCGGTCCAGGGACTCCCTTCCCTGAGACACAGAGGTTGTTTGTTTGATTGTTTGTTTGTTTTTTGTTTTGTTTGTGTGTTTTTGTTTTGTTTTGTTTTGTTTGCACTTTGCTTTGCTTTGTTGTGCTTTGTTTTTTTTTTTTTTTTCTTCCAATTTAAATTTAAGTTTATTTTCTCCTTGTGTGTGTGTGCAAGTGGGGTTTTTGCCTGCGAGAACTGGGAGAGTGAGAGGAACTGCAGGACTAACAAGACAGGGGACCAAGGTAAGGTCTCGGAAGGGTTACAGATGGCAGACCAGGAGATGGCCTTGGCGGGAGTCACGGGTGTTGCTGTCCGCTGCGAGAGCTGCGACATGTTCGCCCTTCTCCCCCAGGAGAGGCAGGGATACACTTGCCCTCAGTGCAAGATGGTGACCCTGCTAGAGGAGGAGGTGAGGTGCCTGAGGGCCGAGAGAGCTCTCCAGGCCCCCCCGCAGCAGCCCCCCTCTGGACAGAGGGTCAAGGGAGAGGCCACAGGAGGAGCAGCCGGGGAGCCATGGAGGCATGTCACTCACAGGAGGGGGAGGCCAGCACGGCCTCCTCCTTCTCCTGGCACAGATCTGGAGCTGGGAAACAGGTTCTCTCCACTTGGGGAGGCTGGGGCTGAGGAGGCCTCAGGGGACCAGCAGGACCCCCAGCCTGGGACATCAGGAGGCAAGGGAGCCACTGCAGGAGAGGCGAGGACCAGGGCACGGCTGCCCACCAGCACCGAGAAGGTACAGCGGCGGGTGATAGTTGTTGGGGACTCCCTGCTGAGGGGCACTGAGGCGGCGGTGTGCTGCCCCAGCCTGGAGACAAGGGAGGTTTGCTGCCTGCCGGGCGCACGCATCCGGCACGTGAAGGACAGAGTGGAGCGTCTTGTTCGCTCCGGGGGTCACCAGCCACTCCTGGTGATCCATGTGGGCACAAACGACGTGGCCAGGCAGGGGGTGGTCGGGATCACCAGGGACTTTTCGGCCTTGGGGAAGAAACTCAGGGAGCTGAAGGCCCAAGTGGCCTTCTCGTCAATCTTACCCGTCCGGGGATTTGGGCCAGGCAGGGACAGGAGGGCCTCCGAGGTGAACGACTGGCTTAGGGAGTGGTGCCAGAAGGAACGCTTCGGATTCTTCGACCACGGCACTCGTTTTCTTGCCAATGGACTTCTGGCAAGGGATGGGTTCCACCTCACGAGGATGGGGAAAAGGTCCTTTGGAGATGCTCTAGCGAGCTTCATCCGGAAGACTTTAAACTGAGCCAGTGGGGGGTGGGTTCAGGCCCCCCAGTAACATGTCTGCACTGGACAAGTGTGCAGGGAGGATCGGGGCTCTGGGAGCAGGGTTTTAGAGATACTGCAGGGACTGACAGGACTTCTACAGAGAGGGGCCAGGTACCAGGGAGGATGGGAGGAAGGAGGATGCTGGGCACTCCAAGGAAAGGAAGCAGTGGGAAGGAGTTGAGGTGCATGTACACCAATGCTAGGAGCATGGGTAATAAGCAGGAAGAGCTTGAAGCTCTCCTGGGAATAGGAGGATACGATCTGGTGGGAATCACAGAAACTTGGTGGGATGAAAGGCAAGTCTGGAATGTGAACATAGAAGGGTATCACCTTTTTAGAAAGGACAGGAAGGGAAAGAGAGGTGGGGGTGTGGCTTTATATGTCAGGGAAGGGATAGGATGCAGTGAGATAGAGTGCAGCACAGATGGGGATTCGGTAGAGGCAGTCTGGGTGAAACTTAGGGGTTTTGACAGAGAAAGAGACCTGACAGTGGGGGTATGTTATCGCCCTCCAGGTCAACTTGAGACCCTGGATGATGTCCTGACAGGCCAGATTCTAAGGATATCTCGGGGGAGAGACACAGTAATTATGGGAGATTTCAATCTCCCGGATATTACTTGGGAGACTCACTCGGCGGTGACAGCCAGGTCACGTCGCTTCCTAGAAGCTCTAGAGGGTGGGTTTTTCACACAGAGGGTCCGAGAGGCGACGAGGGGGGGAAACATCCTGGACTTGGTCTTGACCAATAGGGAGGAGCTGATAGATGAAGTACAGATTAGGGGAGCTCTGGATGCGAGTGATCACTCCATCCTTTGCTTTGAGATCAGAGGACTGGGGCCGTGCAGCAGGGCGAGCACTAGAAGCTGGGACTTCAAGAGGGCCAACTTTGGCCAACTGAAGGCCAGGCTGGGGAAAGTCTCCTGGGATAGGTTACTGGAAGGTAAGCGAGTTGAGGAGGGGTGGATGGCACTCAAAAGGGAGGTTTTGCAGGCGCAAGCCCTGACAATACCTCTAGTCAGTAAGGTGGGGAGGCGGAGGAGAGTGCCGCCATGGATGCGAAAGGAGGTGGTTAGGGGGATTAGACGAAAGAGGAACCTCCATAGGAAATGGGTACTGGGGGAAATAGACAAAAGGGTATACCGGGAGGAGGAGGCCCGTTGCAGAAGGATTCTTCGCAAGGCTAAGGCTGATTATGAGCTGAGACTTGCCAAGAATATCAAGAGCAACAAAAAGGGCTTCTTCCAGCATGTAAATAGGAAAAGGAAGGGGAGACAAGTGGTGGGACCACTAAATAAGGAGGAAGGAGATCCAGTGACTGACATGAGGGAATAGGCACAGATGCTAAATGACTATTTTGCCTCTGTGTTCTCCCCAAAGCAGGACGGGGGATATCCGTATAGGAGATTGGATGAGGCTGGGGACTTAGGGGCAGAGATTAGAGTCACCCCCCTTGAAGTCGAGGGGCTCCTCAGGGCATTGGACATTACAAAGGCGCCAGGCCTGACGGGTTACACCCAAGAGTACTTAGAGAGTTGGCAGGATTAGGGCATGGCTGACTGACCGAAAGCAGAAGGTAACCATTAGCGGGGAATCGTCGGGATGGCAGCCAGTGACAAGCGGGGTCCCCCAGGGCTCTGTCCTGGGGCCGATCCTGTTTAATCTTTTCATTAACGACATGGAAGAAGGGGTGAACAGTCTGCTGATCAAATTCGCAGACGACACTAAAACTGGAGCAGTGGCCACAACTGAGAAGCAGGTACTCCCGATCCAAAAGGATCTGGACAGACTGTGGAAGTGGGCAGGAGACAACAGGATGGCGTTCAATGTGGAGAAGTGCAAGGTCTTGCACTTGGGGCATAGGAATAGCTGTCATAAGTACAGGTTAGGGGACAAGTGGCTGGAGAGCAGCACTTGTGAAAGGGACCTCGGGGTACTGGTTGACCGCAGGCTAAACATGAGTCAGCAGTGTGATGCGGTGGTCAAGAGGGCGAATGCCACCCTTGGTTGCATAGCCAGAAGTGTGGCTTCTAGATCAAGAGAGGTATTACTTCCACTCTACATGACTCTGGTGCGCCCGCAACTGGAGTATTGTGTTCAGTTTTGGGCCCCTCATTACAGAAAGGATATAGCCAGGTTGGAGTCAGTGCAGCGTAGGGCCACAAGGATGGTGGCTGGTTTGCAGGGGATGGGGTATGAGGCGAGACTGAGGGAACTGGGTCTCTTCAGCCTGGAGAAGAGGAGACTCAGAGGGGATATGTTGGCAACATACAGGTATGTGAGGGGGTGTCACATGGAGATGGGGAGAGGCCTGTTCTCCCCTGCAGAGGAAGGCAGGACGCGCTCCAATGGAGCAAAGCTCAGGGAGCCAAGGTTCAATTTGGATGCCAGGAAGCACTTCCTGACAGTTAGGACCCCGAGGGCGTGGAATGGGCTTCCACGGGAGGTCGTTGAGGCCCCATCGGTGAGGGTGTTCAAAGATAGGCTGGACATGCACATGGTGGGCATGTCATGAGCGGAGCCGGCTGGTGCCGGAGGTCAGACTAGATGGCCCAGGAGGCCCCTTCTGACTCGCTCTGTTTCTATGTTTCTATGTTTCTCCATGATCCAGCGTATGTTGGCAATTTGAGCTCTAGTTCCTCTCCCTCTTCGAAATCCTGCCTGTACTTCTGGTAGTTCTCTGTCCACATACTGCAGGAGCCTAGCTTGTAGGATTTTGAGCATCATTTTGCTTGTATGTGAAATGATTGCAATGGTACGGTAGTTTGAACATTCTTTGGCATTGCCCTTCTTTGGGATCGGAATGTAAACTGACCTTTTACAATCCTGTGGCCACTGTTGAGTTTTCCAAATTTGCTGGCATATTGAGTATAGCACTTTTACTGCATCACCTTTAAGATTTTGAATAGCTCAACTGGAATACTGTCTCCTCCACTAGCTTTGTTGTTGCTCAAACTTCCCAAGGCCCATTTGATTTCACATTCCAGGATGTCTGGCTCGAGGTCAGTGACCACCCCATCGTGGTTATCAGAGACGTTAAGCTCTTTCTTGTATAGTTCCTCTGTGTAATCTTGACACCTCTCCTTAATCTCTTCTGCCTCTGTTAGGTCCCTGCCATTTTGGTCCTTTATCATGCCCATCTTTGCATGAAATGTTCCCTTCATATCTCCAATTTTCTTGAAGAGATCTCTGGTCCTCCCTATTCCATTGTTTTCTTCTATTTCTTTGCACTGTTCATTTAAGAAGGCATTCTTATCTCTTCTAGCTATTCTTTGGAATTCTGCATTCAATTGGGTGTATCTTTCTCTTTCTCCCTTGGCTTCCGCTTCCCTTCTTTCCTCAGCTATTTGTAAAGCTTCCTCAGTCAGCCATTTTGCTTTCTTGCATTTCTTTTTCTTTGGGATGGTTTTAGTTGCTACCTCTTGTACAATGTTGCGAACCTCCATCCACAGTTCTTCAGGCACTCTGTCTATCAGATCTAATTCCTTAAATCTATTTGTCACCTCCACTGTATATTCATCAGGGATATGATTTAGGTCATACCTGAGTGGCCTAGTGCTTTTCCCTACTTTCTGCAATTTAAGCCTTAATTTTGCAACCAGAAACTCATGATCTGAGCCACAATCAGCTCCTGCTCTTGTTTTTACTGACTGTATAGAGCTTCTCCATCTTTGGCTGCAGAGCACATAGTCAATCTGATTTCTGTGATGACCGTCTGGTGATGTCCATGTGTAGAGTTGTCTCTTGGGTTGTTGGAAAAGAGTGTTTGCTATGACCATCATATTCTCTTGACAAAATTCTTCCAACCTGTGCCCTGCTTCATTTTGTACTCCAAGGCCAAACTTGCCTGTTATTCCGGTTATCTTTTGTCTTCCTACTTTAGCATTCCAATCCCCCATAATGATAAGGACATCATTTTTTGGTGTTAATTCTAGAAGGTGTTGTAGGCCTTCATAGAACTGGTCAACTTCAGCCTCTTCCTTGGATTCGAACTGAGATCATTCTGTCATTTTGGAGATTGTATCCCAGTACTGCTTTTCCTGCTCTTTTATTGACTATGAAGGCTACTCCATTTCTTCTTCTTGCCCACAGTAGAGTACCTGATGGTCTTCTGAATTAAATTCACCCATTCCTGTCCATTTTAGTTCACTGATTCCTAAGATGTCGATGTTCAGTCTTGTCATCTCTTGTTTGACCACATCCAGCTTGCCTTGATTCATGGATCTTACAGTCCAGGTTCCTATGGAGTACAGATCTTTGCAGCATCGGACTCTCCTTTCACCACCAGATACATCTGCAACTGAGTGTCCTTTCACCTTTGGCACAGTCGCTTCATTCTTTCTGGTGCTACTAGTACTAGCCCTCCAATCTTCCCCAGTAGCATATTGGACACCTTCCGACCTGAGGGGCTCATCTTCCAGTGTCATATCTTTTTGCCTTTTGGTACTGTCCATGGGGTTTTCATGGCAAAGATACTGGAGTGGGTTGCCATTTCCTTCTCCAGTGGATCACGTTTTGTCAGAGCTCTCTGCTATGACCTGTCCATCTTGGGTGACCCTGCATGGCATAACTCATAGCTTCATTGAGCTACGCAAGCCCCTTCGCCACGAGAAGGCAGTGATCCATGAAGGAGCGTTTCATAGTAGGAATGAGTAAATTAGCAAAATTACCTTTATTGCAAGATCACAACTATCCCAAAATTCTGTCCTAACAACCATATGCTTACAAATTACATGCCATCAACCCTGGTTAACTGAAAGGGAAAGCACTTTATTTCAATATTGACGCAGGACTGCTGATATCTGGCTGTTGACATGCAATGGTATTTAGTACCTGACAGAGATAATTAGGATGCAATGGCATGCTGGGAGCCAGAGTGGTGTGGTGGGGACAGCGCTGGGCCCTGGGAGATCTGGGCTCCAGTCCCCATTCAGCCCTGATGCTCACTGGGTGACTATGGGCCAGTTGCTCGCAGCCAAGCCTACCTCACAAGGCTGGTGTTGTGAGGCTGAACTAGGACTTTGTAACCCATCCTGGGTTCCTTGCAAAAGTAAAAGAGGTGGGATAGTCATGCAATGCAATAATAATACTGCACTTTTCTGTTTGTGGGATGCTTGCCAAAATCAATGTCTCTAACAGCATTTGGATTTGGCAGTGAAATTTCTCCTAAGGAGAAATTGCAAACCTTCACAATTGCAGATTTAAAATGCGAGTGCAGAATTCAGCATTTTCAGCATTTTTTGTGAATATGTGCTTGTGCTTCTGAAGGAAGTACTTCTTTCAAAAGCCAGAAGCACCACAGTAAAAGCAGGTGTTCTGAGGAAGGGTATCTGGATAAAACCCTGTGGCACTGCGTCTCCATGACACCCAGACATTTGACCCCACTGAGTTTTCTTTGGGATTGGGGTGGGGGGATCTCCTGCTTCCTGGGGTGAAAAGCCAAGAGGCTTTCCAAGTTTAGCATCCGAGCAAGGCTGTGGCCCCTTTTTGCCCAAGCATTTGAAAGTTAACTCCAACAGGCCAGAGGAGAACAGGCAAAACGGGTATGGGAACTGAGCTCAGCCATCCATCACTGTCAGCCTCACTTTGCACCACAGAGTCCCCCAAGGCTTGCTATTGGCTGGACGGCCTGCCGATGCAGTGCAGGTGCCTGCCAGCAGAACGGAGTTTTCAGAAGTAAGCATGCCCACCTCTTTCCGCAGCATGTAATTGATGCCCAAGGTGGGGCTCGTCTCATTTTTCTTTGTCTGGTGCCCACATTCACTCACAAATCTCTCTCTCTTTCTCCCCCCCCCCCCCTTTTTGTACTGTAAGTATCTGATGGGGAAACATGCTGTACGATCAGACCACAGTCACATGAGCGATGGATAGAAGAGAAGGTGGAGAAACTCCTTAAATCCAAGGGCATCTCTTCCGCACACACAAAGGCAGGTACGTGCATTGCTCCCCCCCCATTCACTGTGGGGGTTCTAGAAAAAACCGCAGAGTATATCTCACACATCTAAAGTCCAGCAGCCCCTGTAGTGCAGCTGTTGGAAATGAAGGTGAGCAGCAGTCCTTAAGAGCTGAATTGGGTGTGACAGGTATGTCCTTGCTGAACCGCTTTATGGTATGGATTTGCCTGGAGTTGAGAAAGAGTTGAGAAAAGCTCTTTTGCCTGAATGAACAGGGCCACTGTCTGAAAGCCTTCACACCGCATCTCCTAAAAGGCATCCTGCCCATCACTAAGTCACTCCCTCTCTCCCAAACTCTCACTCCGGCTGGCTGGTCATAGGAAGTCCTGTCCTGTCGTGGAGGGAAAAGTCCCAGCCCTGTTTTACCTGTCTGGCGAGAGGGCAGTTCAGTGCAGGTGAAATCAGCATGCAGGCAAAGGTTGGGGACACGGGATTATCAGTCAGGAAGGAGAATTCCAAGAGCAGCATCTGAGACATGGCCAGCGCCGAATCACAGGCAAGCAGTCCAGAAATGCGGTCCAAGGAACAGGGTCTAGCAGAAGTCTGAAGGTCTTGCCTTCAGCTTCGGCTGATACATCAGCCGCATCCTTAACTGGAGGAGCAGTGCCTGGCAACGGTGACCCGTGCCCTGGGAACTTCCCGTTTGGACTATTGCAATGCGCTCTACATGGGGCTGCCCAGGGGAGGGCCTTTTCGACAGTGGCGCTCCGACTTTGGAACATGCTTCCCAGGGGGGTTTGCCTGGCACCATTACTTTATTTTTTTCGGTGTCAGGCAAATCCTTTTTAATTTTCCCAACATTTTAATATGTAATTGGTCTTATCTTTGTTTTTATCATTAATGGTGGGACGCAGTGTGTTGTTTGTTGGTATGTTGTTGTTCCCTGTTTTTTCCTTTTCTTTGTAAGCAGTCCAGAGCCTGTGGCACTGGATGGCATATCAAAACAACAAACAAACGAACAGTCCTCCTCACGAGGAGGTCCCTCATGCGAGGAGCTCCTTCAGCAAGCACTTTCTCTTTGGCTGGGCCCCTGCCTGAGCCTGGGTCTTAAGGCACTGGCGTTCTTGGTGCCACGTTCCTCTCCATCTCCGAAGCTGAGTTCTCTGCCCGCCGAGGAGGCAGATCTGAAGGCTCACCCCTCCAGGGCCAGAGCTGCCTTGAAATGACTCCCCTGGGGCAACGGGCTCCAAAGATGAGAGCTCCCCCGGGGTCACGGCACTCTCTGTTGCTACTGAACTGGTCCCTCAGGGTCCTCCCCAAGACCCCTTACTCCTAGGCTGTACTGACCTTTCCCCAGTCTGCCCCTGTTAATTGCAGTCTACTGATTGGCTTGAACGACACTAGAGGGCCGGAGTAGAGTATTCATTACAGCTTCACACTGGGACTCTAGATCAGGTTCTGGTCCCCGGTAGCCTTGAGGCTTGCTTTTGGGCCGGCAGCCACTGGCACTCAACCAAACCCACCTCGCAGGGTGGCTGTGAGCCCCGCTGCAGCCCTGATCCAGGGCAAATGCCAGCTGGAGCCTCAGATGCAGCCAGGAGGAAGAGATTGGCTGTCCTTAGCCCAGCGTCACCCTCCCCTTGACCTGCGGGTCACGGGCGCACTTGCACTGCCTCCTCTAGCCACTCCCATGCCCAGAACAGCAGGCACTGATCAAGGGGTCAGGAATCTGCAAGCGTTTCTCTAACTGTTTCCACAAAGGCAGGTTTATAGACTGGGCTCTATGGATTTCCCTCTGTTCATTCTTCTTTTATTGGCAAGAGTGATTTTTTTAACAGTTCAGCATTTGAAGCAAATGCCCAGTGGAGTGCATTGATCCAGGCAGCTGGCAAAGTGCTCATGGGCAAGGAGCCTTCCTGGCCTGGCCGTGAAGTGTCAGGGGAGATGGCCCTGCAGCATCCCACGCAGAAACATAAGTCCAGTGTCGCTGGCCCTGCCCTTTAACAGAGCCACCAGCCACGTGGCATCAGCTTCCCAGCACTGCAAGTCCTGGTGCAGAGCGAGGGGCAGGCTGGAAAAGCTTGCTCGGTGGCCGGACAGAGGTTGCGAGGACGTCGACAATTCACGGCCAGCAGCCTTTTCAACTTGGAGATCCTGCACCGGTGAAGGCACCAAAGGGAATTTCAGGGTGCTGAAAAGATTCATCTCTATGCCTGGCAGCTGTGTGGGAAGCTCCTGCACTGGCCAAACTGCCTGAAGGAGCTGTGGCGAGGAGGCATCTGAGGCCGGTGCTTCATTACATGGCAGCCGTCAACACAGATACCCGAACTTCTGGAGTTTATGGTGTCTTACTGAGCAATTGAACAGAACACCATCTTTTATTTCCAGAAATGAAAGGACTGCAGGCCCCTCCCTCCCTCCCTCCCTCCTGTCATTTGTTTTTAAAATGGTTTTTAATGTTCGTTTTTATTATTTTATTTGCTTTAACCTCATACTGCTCACTACTCCAGAGTCCACTTGGGTGTGGAATAGTATAGAAATCTGACAAATAAATCAATAGTCAGGGCTAGAGGAAGGTCCTGAGCTAGATGAACAAACAGTGCTTGCTTTGAAAGCAAATCATGTAACAGTCATCCCTTTAGACTTAAAATTTTGAAAGTGGGGCTGTCTAGCAAAGGGTTTTCAGTGTCCTCTCTAGAATTCTTTGTGGGGAAGCTGACCCATATTGCCAGACATGCAGTTGGGTAAGCTGTTGCCCATCTTTTGCAAAATGGCCAGTAGCCAATTTTTATGGCCTTTCCAAGGGGAATCATTCTTTTCCTAGCCAGGTGTAGCTTGCAGTTTGTCAAGGAGCAGCCAGGGATGTCCTGTTACATTCAGCGGATGTGCAAACCAGTCCTCCTGTTCAGACTGAAATGGCTGCGGATCCTTCTCCCTGAGCATTTGACGCGACACAGGCCCTCCTTGCTTGGGAACCTGAACATGTTGTGACTGCCCAGAGGTTTGTGGCCTGAAGCCTGGATAGATTTGTCAGCATTGCCCTGAAGGAAATGCCCAGACAAAACTGGGGCTCTCTAAGTAGCGATTTGAGTACCCCTACCTGGGAGACTTGGCCCCAACCTTCCCCAACCTGGTGCCCTCTTGGTGTCCTGGGCTTCCACTCCCATCAGGCCCAGCCAGGCTTTCCCAGTGATGCAAGCAAGTGCGGTACTTGCTCTCAGGGTCTGCAGACGTGCCTTGGACTTCTTGCCATTCCGATGTGAGGATCAGTCTCCACCTCAGAAATCATTGCGATAATCATCCTCTAAATGCGGCAGGTGACTTGATGCTGCAGCTAAAGTTTTATGGCATGTGTCACAGTCTGGGGAGTTAGGCTCTTCCCTGCAGGCAAACACTCAGTCACAGGCTCTCTTTAGGGCCCAGACACGAGGAGAGTTATGCCCCTGGCAGGCCAGGCTGCTGGCTGCTCAATCATTCCTTCCTGGCGAGATGCAGACACAGAGCTGCGATTCTCACAAAAGGATCATCTATACTCCAGTAGTAATATAACCTTCAGCTTTTGCTAAGCCTCCAGTCAGTCACCTGTCAGTGGAGTCATTTATCCAGGGATGCCGGGAAGAACCCCTCTGCACGTGTGGGATAAACTTCCAAAAGATTTCTTTCCCCCTCTTGTGTGATGTCCTGACTTGCTTTCTGCTGCTTGCCCATCTGTTCATCCCTTCTTTTGTGTCTTTATTTTCGATGGCCAGCAGTCACTCATAGGTTGCCACGTGAGTCTCTTTGCAGATTGAATCCGGAAGTCTTCTGCTGCCGACCCCACCCAGGACTGCCACGGCCTCGTGCTCCGCCACTCACTGCTCCACACCGCAGCTGCTCTCAGGCCAGCCCACACTCGCTGACCTGCAGGCAGCCGGGCTCCTTCATCAAGGGTTGCACACGCATACAGAGGAAGGAGTGTGCCTCCGTTGCACAGAGCAGTTTGGCTGCCTCCCCTGAAAGGGGGCAGCACTTTCCACAGCTCTCAGAACAGCAAAACTGGTTCAAACCAGGCAAGCAGAACCACTGCTTCACTCCTCCTTAACGTTCAACTCTCCATCTCCTGAGGAATCTCGCAAATCTCAAAGGCTTGCTCATCAGTGCAAGGACATGGCCTCCCCATCTTCTCACTGGGTCCTATCTCCGATGCGCATTTCAGCTGGACTCAAAGGTGGCCTGATACCCAGGTGAGAGGCTCCTAGGATGAAGAAGGGTAGCTCCTGTTATCTTGACAGCCTGAGGGCATCAAAATGGGGAACAGCAAACAAAATGTGTGGTTTCAAGTGAAGGGATAAAAGAAATGATCCAGCAGTGGGTCCTCCCTGAGAGCATTTGAAGTCATTCATGTTTGAAATCCAGAAGATGGGGTGGGGTTCTTCCTCCTGAGGGCAGGACTAAAACCAGTGGGCAGGTGGAAATGGTAGGGAAGCAGACTTTGCCTTAAGAGTGGGAGGAATGTCCTGACCATCAGTGGAACAGACTGCTTTGGGAGGTGGGAGGTTCTTCATGGGGGCAGCCAAAGCAGAAGTCAGCTGGCTGTTTGCCAAGGACATCGGACCGGCATGCTGTGCTGCAGAGCTGCTCTCCAGAGCCGGGAAGGCTGGCCCAGGAGGTACCTTTCACTTCCATGATTCTGTGCAGACTTCTCCCACAGTTTGGACATCCTTACCTCAAATACCAAGCAGAAAGTCTGACGCCTTGGGCTTTGGCTAAGGATATCTGTATAGCACCATAGAACCAAATGCAACAACGGCCTGCTGCCTCCCTTGCTTCTGTGTCCTGCAGGCTCCTGGAGGCAAGGCCCCAGCCGCTCAGTCTTTGTGAAGCTCTGCGTGCGTCGATCTCTTCTGGATGCTGCAGCTTTTGGCGTTGTTGTTGATGGTGATAATAAATAAAACGTCCTTACACTATTCAAATGCTAGCATCTGGAAGAAATACCCATAAAGCTGGCAGCTAGTCATCAGGTTACAGGATCATGAGCCCCCAGAAATCTTTTCCCACGTTGGCCATTTCCAGCTTCCGCCGTCAGATATTTCCTGACCCTCCTGTCAAGTTTCCTCCTCAGTTGGCATCTTCCTCATGGGCCTGAACTGCTCCACTCCCGCTGCTTCCTAGTTTCCCTCTGGCAGCTGCAAAATTACCAAGGTTCACCTGGGGAGCCCAGCTCACTTTCCAGAGGAGGGGATGTGGGCAGAGAGACCTTGACAAACCAGGCAGGTGTCTTGCAGGAGTGATTTATTTTCCAGCCCCTTGGCGCAATTGGCTTCCCAGCAGGCTCCAGTGAGAGCCAGTGGGGGGCAGCGGAAGACAATGATACAGTTTATCTGCCTCCTCCTAAGCGCAGGAGCCTCGCGTCTCCCCTCCCCATGCCTTTCGTAGACAAATAACTGCAGCTGCCATCCATCACTGGCTTTAACTTAGGATTATAATAAATGCCCCAACTAGATTTTTAAAAGGGCTGCATGAGCCACTTAGTGACTGTGTAGGAGTCTCACCAGCAGGACTGGGCTGATTGTCGAAGGGGGTGCGTCAATGGAGAGATCGTGCTGTTAGGAGAGAAGCGATGCTCAGACCAAGCGAACGCCACACACAATGACGTGCAAGAGCGACAGGGGTTCAACAGAGGCTGGCCGGCCAGCAGGCGCACCTCCTCAGCCATGTCATTCCATGGCGTAGTGTTTCTCAGGCTGGGAGTCCTGGATGCAAGTACAGAGGGGGAAGGGGAGGCTGGATCCGAGGCTCAATTCGATGTTTAGCCTCCCTTGTGAGACTGTTGCTTCCTGTTTAAACAAAGGTGCATCAAGGCTTCCTCAATGTGTCGGTGATATTGCATGTCAGGGATGCATGGGACCCTCCCCGGGCCTCAAGCATCTAGTGGGCTCCCAGCTTTCTTTTGCATGCCTTCCTCCAGGTGAAGGAGGACAGTACCAGACATGCATTAGCAAAAGCAGAACCCAGGCTGTCCAGGAGCCCCTGCAGCCCTGAAGAAGCCTGGCGCCTGCTTTGCTGAGGCCTGAGGCATCCAGCTCTTGAGGGCCCTGGGGCCCTCACTTTAGACGCAGAGGGTACAAAAGGACGCTGGAAGGTTGCAGGCCATTCTGGGTGAGATCTTGGGCAGCTGACGGACAGGGCTGAAGGCTGCCACCAGATTACCCACCACACCTGCTTACTCTGGCCTAAAGCATTTACTGCCACTAAGCAATGGTTAGGAAAGGGATTTTGACCATGTAGAAGGGCGGGGGGCGGATTCGCCAGAGGTGTGAGAAACCATGAAAGACTGGGGACTGGGAGGAAGGATAGGCTTGCTCACAGCGCTCTGGGAACTCATTGGCTCAAGGCAGGGTCCCTGCAATGGGGTCTAAGTGGGGCTGCCCTTGGCCTATTCGGGAGGCTGGGACGGGTACAGAAGCCGCTTCTTGTCAGCCTGCAGCTCCATGGCTAAAGGAGCAGCACTGGCTGGTTCTTCACCCAGGGCAGGATTAAGGTTATGATAGCAGAGTCCATGAAGCCTCTTAGTCCTTGCAGGCAGGACGTGTGAGAGAAGGACTTTTCCACTGCCCACATGCCCAACCACTGCGTTATTGGTTGGGAACACCCAGAGACAGACTTTGGGGTTAGGGGCCCTGTTTCGCTGGTCCTCCTGGCCTCTGGATGTCAGCCAGGTGCAAGCTGTGTATTGTTTTGGGGGTGTCTTGAAAGCATCTTAATTTCAGGAAGCCTTCCTGAATGAACCAGCCACGACTGCTATCAGTTCTGTGAACATATTGCTTGTTTTATCTTTTGAGTGTTCACTTCTCTGGAATCTCTGTACCGGAATATGGAGCAATCTATAAAATAGATGGGGGGGGGGTCTCTCTCTTTCCACTGCTGTGGTGCCCTCAGTCATCTTGCCCAGCCCACGAATTCTATTTTTGTTTTCGTCATGAGGCAACAAAGTGTTACAGACACACGGCTCGTGACAATCAGCCAATCTGCAGGTTTGAAGGTTTTCATGAGGACTGAGCAGGTCTGTTGGTCACTGGAATGGCCAAACCGGGCTGGACGGGGCAGGCCAGCCTTCTGCAGCCTCACTTGCCTGGCGTTTGCATGCCCCTCACACAGTGACACGCCAGTGCTTTGCCTTCTCACATGTGCTATCAAACATGTTTGACCTGAGCCGAGGTCGGAGGTTGGCCAGGAGTGTGCATTGGAAAATTGGTCCCAGCTTTTCACGGCTGTGGATGTAATGAACTGTTAAGGTATGAAAACGTCTCATTCAGAAGCAAAAACTGTAGAGGCTTTGATAGCTGGACTCTGAACTGAGACCAATTAGCTATGCAGAGTTACCCAGAGACCTTGGCCTTCCCGCCTGTCAAACAGCTCTGGTTCAAAGCTACCTTCATGGCTTCCATTCCGCTGCTTCCTCCTGGATCCCTTGTCAGCGAGAGCACTTCAAATGTAATTCAATCATCCTTTTGTTTCTCACCCTGTCAGCCATAACTTCAACGCAAACTCGCAGAGAGATGCTCTTTTCTTTCTATGCACTCTTTTCATATTCAGTGCTTGCAATGTCTTCATGCTTAGATGGGAGTTATAGAAATAAAATGGACATTGGTTTAGCTGTTCATTCCTTCTGGGTTCCTATGCTTTTACTTCCCGGGGCACAGCTTTGACTTGGATTCAATAACCTCTCTCTTCCTCTTTCTCTTTGCATAGGGTCGCTTAGGGGTAGACAAGTTTTTCTACTGCTGTTTCTTCTCCATTCTTATTTTTTCAGTCTTAAGTTTGTTCCATCCTCCCTCTGCTTTGCCATGAAAATCCACATGGAGTTTGTGTGTATTCCCCCTAACGCACGCACGCATTTTTGCAAGCCATTTTCTTGCACATTGTGCCAATTGTGTTCATTATCTTTACCAATAGACACATTTTTGTGCAATTTTGCCAAGATGCTGAGGCACCTTTTAAACCCATGAACAAAATTCGGAGATGTGGAAATGCCAAATAATACATTTGTTTCAGTTCATGAGCTGCTTTGAAAGTGGAAACGAGCAAGGTTCCTGGTCAGACAGACGCCTCCCCCAGCCAACAAGCTGGTACAAGTGCTTTGGCTTTGCCACTCAGTCTCCATACCAAAACCAACGACGGCTTGTCTCCATGTGGAAAACTAGCATATCAGAGGAAAGGGTTTCTGTGGATCAGACCTGTGGGTTCTGTGGCTTACTGGTGTTTTCCAGGTCATGCAGATTTCAGCGAGTTGCAGACTGGTTCCCCCACACCCTTTCATGCGAAGTCAGACGTGCAATGAATGATGTGAGGAATCTGGTTTGGGGCTGGGAATCCACTGCTTCTCTGCCCATCATGCTCCTCATGTGCTGAGCATTTGTGTGGGCATCTGCTGGAAATCAGTCCAAGCAAGTGTGTAAGGCCAGCTTCTGCAGCCGGTAGGTGGAGTTTCCCTGCCCCCATGACTTATGGACATTTGCTACCTGCCCAGACAGCCTTGGATATTGGTTGGTATAAAAATGAAAAGCATAAATAAATAAGAATTATGCACCTTGCATACTTTGTGTGAAGAAGAGACTCAAACAGTATTTGTGGGCTTGATCTCAGCTCCGCTTGATCTCAGCTCAGCTGGTTGGGACAAAAATGGGCGAGAAGTCCAGGGAGCACCCAGAGCAGGATTCTGGCTGGATCTTCACATCTGTGGTCGCACCAACGTACACTGGTGCGTGCCACAGAGAGCCCTTGGGGCTGTTGGGGTAGTATACAAATGCAATAAATAAATAAGTGAGCTAATTAGTGATAATGAGGATTAATGCAAGTGTAAGCAGATTGAAATTCTGAGGAAATTACAAACAGAATCCACCAATGAACAGATGGCACAAAAAAGATGCCCGATGATCTGTGAAATGCAGGCAGATCAGATTGAACAAAATCCAGGCTTCCCTTCCTCGGAGCCTTTGGACGTGGCAGGTCTTCCCACGGACTCACAACTCAGCACACTGCCCTGCTCCAGCTGGTTTGGGCTCTGTTTCAGGAACATGGATGGGTGACTCCAACAGGCAAGCCGGCTCTGGGATCAGTTTACGCAAGCTTGGTTCGAAGGTGATTTCCAGGAGGAAGGCCTGGGGCACGGCCAAGGTCAGAACAAGAGGGGTGATCACACCAAACTGCAATCCAGAAATGGGGCTGCAGCAGGAGGCTGGCGGCAGACTGGATCAGCCGCAAGGCAGTGCTGCAGAACAAGAGGCATCCTGTCAATGGCTAGTAACTTTTGATAGGAGGCTTATAGACACAAAACTTCCAGAGCCCCCTTGCTGCAGCTGCGGTTCATGCCAGGCCCTTGGTCAAGCATCCTGCTCCAGAGGAGATCCGTCCCCCTGCGGAGTCCAGGTACACTTCTCCGGTTGTACACTTCACCTCTGCCTTCTGGAGCTGGCTTCTTGATGGTTGAGCAGGCATCTGGTCCTGCTCCTTGGCCCTGGGCAAGCCACAGTCTCCTGGGATCTCTCAGAGTTGCCTTCGCAGAACTGGGGAGGAATTTCTCCATTGACAAAGTGCCTGGAGTCTTGCTCATTTCAAACCCAAGAAGGCCACCTCCTGTGCTCAGAATTCAGCACACAAATGGCTCACACATGGCAGCACTGCTGGGATGCCATGGAATGTTCATCAACATTGTTCCATGGGGCATGAGAATAAGAAAGGGAAACATGACGATCTCGTACATATGGCATTATTATCTTTTTCTGCTAGGGTTGAACCGATGATTTCCTGCACTCTCTGGCCTGATCTCTTGGCCAGGGAACAAAGGACCTCTGGATGGCTCCGAGGAAGAATATCATGTCACCGTGGAATGCACAGCCTGCCTCCTTCCTCTTGCTTTCCCATTTTGCCTCCAGAATGGTCTGACCAGCAACCCTCACTCCTTGCTAACTTCAGCTGCTTTCAGGTGTTCTGCATCGATTCCTTCTGCCAGTTCCAACACTCTCACCCCAGTTCCTCCTTAAGAGCACATAGCCTGTTCTGCTCTTCCCCATGTATGAGAGTTCATAGGTTTCACATCCTTATCTCATGTCCTGTGTCAGAATGTTGAAGAACATTCCATGACATCCCAGTAGGAACAATGTATGCAAGCCATTTGCATGCGTCTTTCTGAGCACAGAATAGGACCTTTCTGGATCTGGAAATGGATTTGCGTTTGTAGAGGCATTGCAGAAGTCTGGAAAACAACATCACCTAAATAATGAGGGGCTGCCCTGATAGGAATGGTCGATCTGACTTTTAGGTGCGTTCTCCTTTTGGCTGTCTTGCTTTGAGTGTGACCCTGGCCCTGAATATATCTTGTGTGTAAATGATCTTTGTTGTCTGCAATAGAAAAATAAATGAAAAGAGCTATCTCCCACCTTTCACAAAGTGTGTGTTTTCCCAGGGGGAGGCATATCAGTTGGGTTTTAGGAAGCAGAGTAAAATGTATTGTGAAATGTCCCCCTGCAAATATTTGCTGCCTTCTGTCGAAAAGCAGCGAAGACACAGAGGACTGAGGGTGCTCCGTCGTGCAGGCGTGTGCGCTCCCCTTGCAACAAGGATAGAGAGAAGGGTTGGTGGTGAGTTGAAAATTACCCCCTCCTTGATTGTGGGTCCGTCAGCCCCCTGCACAAGTGTGCAGGGGCGGCAATTTTTGCTGCTTTCAGAGGGGTGTGGAAGAGAAATTTCTTTGGCGTGTTGGTGGGAATGGCAGCTGCATTTCCGTTGCTCAGCTTTCCAAGATGCCCCCTCCACGTGCACACACGCCCCCTTTAACTTGCAAAAGGACTTGGCTGCTTGTCCTGGCACAAGGCCATGTTTTATGGGACTGAAACAGTCTTTAAGCACTGGGGAGAAAGCTTTCAAAGCATTCCAGTCACCCCACTTGGCGGGGACTTGAGCAAGGGCCAGTGAAGCATAGAAACAGAGCAAGTCAGAAGGGGTCTCCTGGGCCATCTAGTCTGACCCCCGGCTCCAGCTAGATCCACTCACAACATGCCTGCCATGTGCACGTCCAGCCTAGAGCTGTCCTTGTGCCACTGGATTGAGAGGAGACCTCTGGAGCTGGTGGCAGGGATGCCTTCCACTGCTAGCGCAGGGACCTGTGCAGGAGCTGCTTAGAGGTGGCAGTTGCTACTGGCTCTAGAGGGACCTTTGGCAGCCTGCAGTGGGGGATTCCTTTGGGTACCACCATACAACCCTTAGGGATCCAGTTGGCAATGTGTGGGGCAGATCAGGGCAGCTGAAAGAGAAAGGCTCTCCCAAGCAATTTTTGCAACCCCCTGAATAAAGTGCTTCGCCCAAACTATGGTGAGAGTCCCTCCTTTTTATGCAGTCATGATGTGGCTGGATCAGACCCCCAGGCAGCTGAAGCTTGAATCCAGACCTAAACTTAGGGCTGCCTATTCTGAGTTGCCCAAAAGAGAGGCAACACATCCTCCCAAAATGAGAACAAAAGTGGGAAAGAGCATCCAGTTTGCATATGCTAGTTCGGATAGATAGGGGAAGAGAGAGTGGGGCGGGGGGGGGGGAGAGAGAGAGGTCGATGGATATTTAGAAATGAAGCAGCAAGTCTCAGCAAGTGTGGGGCCAGTGAACCAGCTCAGCCTGCCCAGGTGCTGTCAGCTGATGGGCGAACCCCTGATGGATCTTGCTATCTTCGATTCAGAATTGGGCTGAGCCACCCTCAACAGAAGTCACTGCCAAGGAAAAGATTCTTTTTCCTCCACAGCCCATCAAATAGAGGCCCGTCCCCTGAAGCAGGAAATGAACGGCTTCTCTGCTGTGGTGCATATTCTAGAACACATCCTTGACCTGGGAAAAGGGTTCTTTTGCGATCGGGCTCCACCAGTGCTGTGATCATAAAGCATTAAGCTGGTGGGAAATTGATTAAGATTGATTCGAGACCAGCTACCCACCCATGGTTTTTTATTTATACGTTTAGTCCCACTTTCTCCTGCAGGGAACCTGACGCAGTTCGCAGGATGCTCCTCCTCTGCATTCTCCTGAATGATAGCCCCGTGAGGGAGATCAGTCTGCGAGTGAATGACTCTCCAGGGGCGCTCGGTGAACCTCTCAGCCAAGCGGAGCCAGAGCTGGATCGACCAAGCAGCCCCAGTTCAACATGGCACCCAACATGGCACCCAGCTGCTTTCCCAGCAGTTTCCCCAATATTTTTTAATATCCCAGAAATCCTTGAAGGAGGTGGAAAAAAGGATTTTGATTTGCAGTGCTGAGAGCTTTCCATCACAAAGCACACCAGGACATGGCCTAAGAAAGCCTCTTCTAAAGACAGCTGTACTTCAATTTCGTCACCAGCCACCCCATGGTGACGTGTGGGACAGGATGCCAGCTTGCCTGTCAGCAGTCCTAATTCAGCTGGACTTTGCAGAGAGAGAGAGAGTGAGAGAGAGAGTTCATATGTTGAGCGGGAAGAATCGATCTGTTGCATTGGCAAAACAGATGAGAGCAGCTTGAGGAGAACAGAGCAGAAGGAAGGTACTTTGTCCTCCAACATAAAACCAAATCCAGCAAAAAAGAAGTGGGGAGAATATGAGTTAGACATCATAGTGGATTTTAGCATCTCATAGTCTCCTCCTCTTTCTCCTTCCACCATTTCTTGGTTTGTGTTATTTATCTATTGCTTTTATTTATTACCTGTGTATATCACTGCTTCCTGGACAATTCACCGAACAAAACTTAGAACTGTAAGACGCAATGAAATGGAAAATAAAGCCTTAAGATGGAAACAGATTAAGGGCAAAGTAGAACCTTGATGTGAACCTCCTAGAGAGCCTCCAGGCTATGGGGTGGCATACAAATGCAATAAATAAATAACTAGATTTTTTGGTGTTTATTCACATTTAGTGGGCTGGGTTTTGTCTCCTGTATTTGCTGCCTTCATTGTTTTGATTGAGATGGCATGGTTTGTCATTTTTATTGCCCTATATTTAATTTTAATTATAATTGTACATCACGCTGAATACAGAAATAAGGATAGCATGGTGCCATGAGCTCAGACTACATGGGCCTTTGTCCAAGTGTGATCTAATGTAGGGCTCCACAATCCCCATGCTTTTCTCAGTCCACGTGTGGAGAGGCCCCAGTTCAGGGCTGAGAGAAGGGTGTCCTCCGCACATACCTGGGCAAGTGGGCATCCGATGGGGCAGGTGCCACCAAATTGCAGGAGAATCTGCTCTGTAGACCGGAAAGGTGCTTTCCCAGGACTTGAACCAGACCTGGCCAATGCAGGCATTTCTGCTTGCCTTCCCGTCGCAAGGACAATATTGTTTAATTCTGCTCCCTCCTGTACTTGAAGAGGCGCTCTGAAACCCATGTGCAAGCTACTTAAGTCATCTGCAAGGCAAGGTCCCTATTCTCAAATTGGCACTTCATGTCCCTAACAAGATGAAATCCTGGTTCAAATCAAAATCCCTACTTAGCAATTAAGTTCATTGGGTAAACCACTTTCTCTCAGTGGAACTTGAGAGAATTTGGTCTTGCTTCATTTAAGATCCTGGATGAACCTGACTGGGTTTGAGACCCTCTCATTGGTTATCAGGCCAGGTCTAAATAAGCAGACTTCACCACAGACTCATAAGCCTTAACTTGAAATGCATTATATGTTTTCTTCTTAGAAAATTGAAAATCCAGTAATCAATTAGGCAACTGCATGAGCATGTATGGAAGCTTTTCGGTGGTTAAATTATTAGCAGTGGGACAAAATGTAACATACATTTGAGATTAACAAAGGGATGCAGTCAACAAAATGAGCACTATGAATATTGCAATTAAAAGAGCTAATTGCACTGCTGGCTTTGCTCTTTGAATAAGTAATACAACACTTTCCTGCACTATATCTGTGTTTCAAAAGCTAAATAAAGACGTGCTGAATAATTTCACTTCCATTTCGCTTCCTACTACAAGCTATTTGAAATGTGAAAGTGCAAGCTAAAGCATCGCTAAATTTCTCTAAAGCCAGAGAAAAGGTGACGTCTGGAAAACAGTTGCTGACATGCTCCATGGTGAAAAATTAAAGTCCATTCACTGAAGTACTAAAAGGCTTGTACACGTCCGATACCAAGATAGTTCTGTGTCCAGGAATTATTTTAAGTGCTGTCTGTCCAAAAAATGCTTGGTTCTAACGCAAAGCATGCGCTATATTCTAACTTCAGGAAATGAAGGAGTAACAAAGTGATTCTACACTGCAAGACGAGGGGCTCTGTGCACATAGTGCAACAAGTAACCTGCGTGGTTACTATACTTCATGCTTTCTTCTTTTTTACCATGATCTACCTGATGGATGGTCAAGCGGTTTCTACTTTATCACAGTTTCCATCCTCCCCACTGTTCTTCCACTGTTGGCCTGTATCCCGTTAGCTACTGTGACTGAAATTCAATCCCAAGGGGCGTCATTCCCTGCCTTATGATGCCTGCATCTTCCCATTGCTCCACACATAATGGGTGGTGGGCTGGAGGGGCTACTGCAGTTGCTGCTCATTCTAGGGGACTCTGTGGTAATTACGTGCCATGACCCTGAGTTCAACAACAGCACAGCAAGGCATGATGGTCCAGAGCAACCTTAGAACAAGCCATTGTTTCCTACCATGCTTTCTAAACGTTAACACGGTGAAATGCCATGACTGGGTTCAGACGTCCTGAAGTACCAACAATGGTTAAAAAATCCCTACCATGGCTTGCTCACATCTGAACTGTGACCCATCCAAGTGACCAGAGGGCCACAGGACCATTCAGGTTCCCAGTTCCGTGGGTGGAAAATGACACCCACCTGAGCTGGCATGGAAGATGGACCTATGCAGGCTGAGTCTCCAAGGCTGTAAGACTGACTTCAGAAGAAAATGCATTCCAGAAGGCAGAAAGGGCCTGCCAGAGGACCAAGTTCCTGGGGCTGCTCCAGCTCCGTCCTCCCTTTCAATGCCCCTCCCCCAGGGGGCTGAAACAGGCCATCGGGTCAATTTTCATGGCGGGAGGCGTGTGGAGATGAAGCTTGCCTCTGTGCTCCTGCCACCTGGGATGCTTGTAATTCCCTGGGTTCAGAGGCATAAAGTCGCCCCCCTCCCCTTAGATTGCACCCTAAAACGAGCCGAAGTATAGGCAGAATAATTATAAGGACAAAGCATCGAATTTGCTAAGCATCCAAGAGATCCATGACCATTAGGGATGGGAAATCAGTTGAGTTGGCATTCATTTGAGCTCCTCATGGTCCACTTTGATCCTTGGGCTATAATCTTGGCTTTTCGAGTGCGAGCTCCCAGTTCAAAAGGGAAATGTATCAAGGCGCACATTGATCAAAGTTCATAGGCCCATAAAATCTTTTCTCCCATCGACTAAAGCATGTAGTCCCATGTATATCTTTAAGGTTTGCATTTTCCCAATGAGCTAATTGTGCAAATCCAATCACAGGTTTGGGAATACGTAAACTCCGACAAAAAGATGCAGACATATTCACATTCAGGGATGTGGATGGGACACGGTCCAACATTTAATGAACTGAGATGAAATTGCTGTACATCCTTGTAATCCAGGGGCCTGGCTTGAGAGTGCAGTGAAGTCTGGCAGCAAAGAAGCAATTGTGAAGATAAAATGCAAGACCAAGAGAGAGGTGCCAAGAAAGGCACAGTAGTGCTAGGGAAAGGAGAGGAGCATTGAGAGCGCATGAGCCAAGCTGCACGAACTTTCAGGCCCTTGTTCTGTTCAGGGATGAAGGCACCCATGATGGTGAGGTCACCCATCCTCCAAGCGGAGGTTACTCCTGGGTGAACCGAGAGTATTTGAGCTGGTAGAAACTCTCTGCACTTTATTTCAAACCTCAGCTGGGCTCACTCCCATGCTACTTTGTGTCCTGCTATCATTTCATTCCATTTTGGAAAGGTTGGGCATTTGGTCCAAAGTTGTGCAGTTTAAAAATGCACATTTTGTAAATACAAATGCAAGGTTGGAATTTGCAAACATTTTCAGAGCACATGAACATTTTGCTGTTCATGTTCAGGTTGTGAACGGGCATTTTCAAGTGGACTGAAATGGAACCGTCATGCATCCCTGCCAGAGGTGAAGTGGCGATGGGTTCCTCTGCCCTCACATATTCCCTTACTTCTTCGGAAATGCCTCTGGCACATTGCATTTGACGCATTTCAGCCCTGCATTTTTATTTTCCATGGGAGTATATGCATTTGCATCCAACCTTTTCTCTTCCTTAAAGAGAAAGAGGTCTCTCTCTCTCACACACACATTAAAGGAAAAGGAAGTGGAAGTGGTGTCTGTCTGTCTGTCTGTCTGTCTTTTTGTTAGTCTTAAAAAAGCAGGGCAGGAGAAGGTGAAAATTAACAAAGCCCATTGCTTTTTATCTTACAGCTCCAAATAGTGATTGCGCTCCTTCTGCCTGTAAAACCAAATTAAAAAATATTATTAACACAGGTGAGCACGTTATTTAGAGTCCTGATTCAATTAACTTCTCTCTCACTTACCAGTTGGAAGGTGTAAAAATGCCTTTTGCTGGCATTAACAAGATGCCTTATAATGGAACTTGACGAGTACAATGGACAGGAAAGAGGCTATTTCATGGACTGAATAAATGCCATCATAAAGTTGCCATTTTCAGTTGGCTGAATAAATGCCATCTTCAGAAATACACACATAAAATCTTCAGTTAGTACTCAGGTAACTGCAAAAGCTGATGAGCACTCAGGCAGGGCTGGCACCGGGGCTTGGCATCACTCGGCCTCTGCCAAGACTTCACTCAAGCATTAGGCCCATCTGCAGCTGAAGTCCTGGAAACTGACAGCAGATGCCATCCGTCCTGCAAAGGAGGGATGCTCAAGGCAAGCTGTAGGGTGGCCGCTTACGCCTGGAGATGTCACCATGTGGGTGGAGTCCTGGGCTCAGTTTTCCTTATTTCTCTCTGTTACAGGCCACTCTCTGGGCCAGTGTCATGGCTAGGCATGGTTGGACACTTGCCAAAGGCCCACAGCTCAGAAGCCTACTGAGAAGAGTCCCTTGTGAAGGAAAGAGTGGCTGATGACAATGGGATGAGAAGGCCGGCTCCCAGAGGGAAGGGTAATTGAGCATGAGTGGCCCAAGGGACCTCACAAAGCTGGGACTGCCATTGGCCACTGTTGCTCATTGTGTTGTTGTTGTTAGTCGCGAAGTCATGTCCGACCCATCGCGGCCCCATGGACAACATTCCTCCAGGCCTTCCTGTTCTCCACCATCCCCCGGAGTCCACTCAAGCTCACACCAACTGCCCCAGTGACCCCATCCAGCCCCCTCATCCTCTGCCGCCCCCTTCTTCTTCTGCCATCTATTGTTCCCAGCATCAGGCTCTTCTCCAGGGAGTCCTTCCTTCTCATTAGGTGTCCAAAGTATTTGAGTTTCATCTTCAGGATCTGGCCTTCTAAAGAGCAGTCAGGGTTGATCTCCTCTAGGACTGACCAGTTTGATCGCCTTGCGGTCCAAGGGACTCGCAGGAGTCTCCGCCAGCACCACAATTCAAAGGCCTCAATCCTTTTGCGCTTGGCCTTCCTTATTGTCCAGCTTTCACAGCCATACATTGCAACTGGGAAAACCATAGCCTTGGCTATACGCACTTTTGTTGGCAGGGTGATGTCTCTGCTTTTTAGTATACTGTCCAGATTTGCCATAGCTTTCCTCCCCAGGAGCAAGCGTCTTTTAATTTCTTGGCTGCAGTCCCCGTCTGCGGTGATCTTGCAGCCCAGGAAAATAAAATCTATCACTACCTCCATCTCTTCCCCATCTATTTGCCAGGAAGTGAGAGGACCAGATGCCATGATCTTAGTTTTCTTAATGTTGAGTTTCAAGCCAACTTTTGTGCTCTCGTCCTTCACGCACATCAAGAGGCTCTTTAGTTCCTCTTCACTTTCTGCCATGAGAGTGGTATCATCTGCATATCTGAGGTTGTTGATATTTCTCCCAGTAATCTTAATTCCAACTGGTGATTCATCTAGGCCCGCCTTTCTCATGATGTGCTCTGCATATAAGTTAAATAGGCAGGGCGACAGTATACAGCCTTGCTGAACTCCTTTCTCAATTTTGAACCCATCTGTGGTTCTGTGTCCAGTTCTCACTGTTGCTTCTTGAGCTGCATATAGGTTTCTCAAGAGACAAATAAGATGGTCTGGTACTCCTGCTGAACTTCTGCTGAACTTCTGACCCTGAGTTTCAGTTTTGCTGAGCTTGACAAGTAAAGGGTGATGGCCGTCACTGCAATGGGCCTGGGGGGCAGGGGGCAGGTCCCTGTGGGTCCAGGTATAGGCAGAAAAGCCTGGCTGCATCTGGGTATCCATGGCAGAACCTGATGGACATTATGGGTGGAGTGAAGAGCAAAGGTCTTCTTCAAGCTAAGCAGAACATAACCATCGCCTTGCTCGCTCACCCTCAGAATTTATAGCCTCTTCTAAATCCTCAGAGAAAGACTAGTACTTGTTACTTCAAGATAAACTCTGAATGGGATGTCCTGCAAGGGCAGGGGGCTGGGCCTGATGGCCTTCTTGGCTCCTTCCAACTCTGCTCTTCTATGATTCTTGGGTAACTGTAGGGCCTGGGCTAGGCTGAATTCTATCTTGGAGAAACTCTTGGGGATTAGCGGGTGGTGGGCCAAAGGCAAAAGGAGCGGGGCAAAGAACTTCTACTGCAGCAAATTTTAGCTCAAATGATTACTACTAGTAACTAAGCTTTAGGAATGGCATTTCAGCCTTTTAGAAAAGGAGAAAATTGCACAAGAAGTGGGAAAATGATATGTTAATCACAAACACCCCACAGTTCACCACCCCACAAAAACACAGGTTTTCTTCACGAGTTTTCGGTGATTAAGAAACTGTAGTTTCTTAGTGTGACTGGGTTCACACAAAGAAACATTCCATGATCCAGCAACAACCCACAGTTCAGTGACAACCATACACAACCCTTACTTAACCTGTACTGTGACTTGTTCTGTTGTGTGAACCCAGCCTCAGTCTTAGTTCCCCATCTGTGAGGTAAGATGAATGAAACTGAGCTGCTTTACAAGGTTGTTGCCAAAATAGCCAAATAGATGCATGGGTTCCTCAGGCAGGAGTGTGAAGCAGACAAGCTGCTTTTACGCAAGCTAGCTTATTCACTCCTGAATTAGGCGAAGAAAATGATAGCTTTTACGAAGGCTGTTCTTGGCTTTTCAAAGAATGTTCTCTCTGCTGTGATACCTTCTCCCCCAAATTATGCACGCATTTCTCTCTTTTGGTAGCCAACATATTTTGCATGATGTGTATTTTGTAGCAATAGTTTCCTTTTGGATGGGGATATGTTAAACATCTCTTTGCATGGCATCTGTCAGGGTCTTACCAGTGGAACAAGATGTACCGCCAAGAAGGAGTCAAGAAAGGATCAGCCTCGCCTAAATACAACTCATCTCATCTTCCATGTTCCTCATTAAGCACAGGGGAGGCAATTTATTCCGAGAGAACTATTTGTCTCCTGCTACATCCAGATATTTGTTATTGTTGTTTGCCTCTTAGCTTTTCGCAACTGTATGGGGATGATGAATTTTTGATTTTTTTTTTAAAGCTTCCATTTTAGCTGTGTAAGCTATTCCAAAGAGAACCTTTCACACAATTAAATGAAGACTTTTTGCTGTGAATTTGCATCCCCCAAAAGTTGCAGAAATGAAGCACTAGCAGAATCCTCACTCAGTTAAGGATCTCTGCACAGGGGATTATAATCTACCTGTTTATTCAAGACTTTTCTGTTCCTTACTTTTCATTAAAAATAATCACACCGGATAACAAAATAAACCCCATCATTTTTATCATACCTCACTAAAAATGAAATGAGCAACCATGATTTTTTAAATGTTTTGAAAATGACAGCACACACAATCAAACATTTTAAACTGAAGCAGCTTAGCACTTTAGTAAAAAGGTAAAGGTTTCCCCTTGACCTTAAGTCCAGGCATGCCTGACTCTCGGGGGCAGTGCTCATCTCCGTTTCCTGGCCGAGGGAGCCAGCGCTTGTCCGCAGACGGTCTCCGTGGTCATGTGGCCGGCATGACTAAACACTGAAGTGCACGGAGCGCTGCTACCTGCCCACCGAAGTGGTGCCTTTTCCATCTACTTGCATTTGCATGCTTTCGAATTGCAAGGTTGGCAGGAGCTGGGACGGCGCACGGGAACTCGCCCCATGTGCAGATTCGAACCGGCGACCTTTCGATCAACCAGCCCAGCAGCACAGCGGTTTAAACCACTGCGCCACCTGCAGTCCCCACAACACTTTAGTAAGAAGCACTTTATTAAGAAAAAGGCCACTAGAAAATAGACATCTTAAATGTCCACTGCATGAGGAAGCAGCCTGGAAGGTGTTTTTGAATGGCATTCCATATAGAGCAATCACTTGGGAATCACCAAAGAGAGGACAGATTTTTTAAAATGCATCTCCTGGTAAGAAGAGATGGAAGTTTAGAAATAACATAGTTTAACTAGAAATGCAGTGCATAGGCAGAAGTGCAATGAGTTGCACCTTAACGTGGAGACTTTGACCTGGTGATGTACAAGGCTTGCTTAGTCTCTAGTTCAAGTGCAGCTTCAAGGCCCAGCTTTTCTTTTCAGTGATGATGAGGAGGAGAAGGGGGAGGACTTGAGCTGGATGGCCATTAGAGGACACCTCCAGACTAGAGAAGTGGGAGTGGGTGGGAAACAACACTCATCTCCACTAAAAGCCCACAGTCCTCTGGAAAAGAGGACACATGGCCACCCTACGTATTGGCAGCCTTGGTTCAGTTTTCAGTTTGGAGAACCTTGGTGAACCTTGGGCTAACCATCTTAAGTGCAGAGCAGATGCAATGGCTTTGGGAGTGAGTTTTGGATGCTAACCGCTGCCCTGTTGTCTAAATTTCTCCGTTCAGGCCTTTTAGTGTTTTGCTCAAGGTCAGTTGGCTTTCAAACTTTCCACAGCTGGGGACCAGCAAAAACAGGAAAACCACCTCAGGGACCGCTAAGGCAGAAACGAAAAGCTCCATACACATAATACGGTAGTCTGTGTATTCGTTTCCAAACACAATACCAAAGCCACAAAAATTCTCCGAAAGAACCAGAAACCGAGCAACAAAAAGTGCCAACAAAAGAACTAAATACGGAAATTGGCATGATGTGGCTCCCAGCCAGCTCCTGCTGAGCCATCTCTCCCCTCCTCAGCTGCCCCAGCACACCCCCCATGACTGCAGTGCCAACTGAGGCAGAGGTGGTGGAGCACAGTGGTCCCCATGCTGGTCCACAGCAAGGGGATGCAGCCCCCCCCCCCCATGTGGACTGGCAGGAAATCATCCACAGACCAGTGGTTGAAAGCCACTGCTCTAGTGCATCCCCAGTGGATCAGCTATACTGGTGCTGAACTGGGCTCGCTACCTCGTTTTCCCCCTGACATGCCCCTCATTTTTAACAGCTATAAGGTGGGTAGCATGGTCTTCTCCGTGCTTGAAACAGCTGTACCTATTAAATATGCCCAATGCAGATGGGTGAGAATTTCTTTCAAGTCCCTTTTGGATATGAATTTGCCAACGTTGGCTATGTTTATATTCAAGAAAGAACAAATGCAAAATATTTAAAAAAATCAAATGCAGGAGAAAGGAAAACTGATAGTTACCCATTTCTACTCATTTTAAGATGACTTTAGAAGCACGATTCTAAATTGCTTTTTAAAATGGGAGCTTCTCTTTTAAAGTAGGGTTTCTTAAAATAGATATCCACCTTCTTGTGTCTGAAAAAGTGATCTGTCAGAATTCCTGTTTGATTTTTGATGCTGTTCCTCTGCTTTCTGTGTTCTCTTAGCAGCAAAACATGGCAGGTTCAAACCCAGTTCTTGTTCCAAGTTGCTGCTGCTCCATTTTTCCAGCCTGGATTCCCCTTACAGGCATTTTTCTTTTCAAATCTGTGAAGGATGTCTGTGGATAGATGTAATTCCCAGATGTGGATTTCTTGACAGGGACATTGTCCTCCTTGGGGATGAAAGCACCCATCAGGATAGACCTAGGAGTGCCTGGACTGGTTGCATGTGGGAAGGTTCTCTTTTAGAAATCATGTGTTCCCTGCTAAACCCTGCCTAGTCTTTGGAGACAAAGAACTTTCCGTCATCCCAAAGCTAGAGGGCCACTTGACTATTACCCACATCTGCTGAAATGAAGCTCATTCTCAAAGTAATGCAGACACATCATTGAGTCTCCACAGTAGAAAGTAGCAGTTTCTCATTAAAATGGGATTACAAGGCTGACGTTTCTCTTCCTCTATTGGCTGGGAACTATGGGGAAAGTGATGCTTTCGTTCCATTAAAACGAAAAAGCTAGATCTGGAAGATTCCACTGATGCATGTAAGAGATTTGATGTCCTCATTAAGGGTTTTTATCCTGCTTCGTGGCCAGAATGGCTCCCAGAGCAGCTTGTGTACAATCAGCGCAGCTAAAAGAAAAAGCAACACCTGCTTTAGGGCTTGCAATTTGGAAAGATGTGATACGAAAGGTGAAAGGGATGGCAAGGGAAGAGGA
Source organism: Varanus salvator macromaculatus (assembly GCA_023646645.1). NCBI lineage: Eukaryota > Metazoa > Chordata > Lepidosauria > Squamata > Varanidae > Varanus > Varanus salvator. The sequence goes on along the minus strand of JAIXND010000624.1, from coordinate 11,565,282 downwards.
AAGGGGGATCTTGGAAGGATGCACACATATTTGTGGAGAGGGAGGGGTCTATGGGAACGACAAAGCTGAGGTTGTGGTGCCTCAGGCACCTCAGGAGAAGACAAGACACCCTGGAGGGGAGAATTGTGCTCAGGAAAGTCAGAGGTGGAAAAAGAGGAAGGCCTCAAATGAGATGGGCCGACTCCATCAAGAAAGCTGCAGCCTTGAGCTGGCAAGACCTGAGCAGCACCAGTTGGAGAGCACTCTTTCGCAGGGTGACCATGAACTGGAGATGACTTGATGTCATGTAACAGCAACAATGCCTTCGGGTGGCTTTTAGTGGAGATGAGTCTTGTTTCCTACCCACTCCCATCAGTTGACTTAGAAATAAGTCAAGCATCTCCTCATTGAACAACAGCTTGCTCCAGAGACTAACTAGCTTTGGAAACAAACACACACACATGTCCTGCAAGCCACCTGCTGATTTCCCCCCTCCCCCCATGTGTCACTCCATCCTTGAAGCAGTGCATGTAGCAGGCAGGCAGCCCTCGCAACAGGAAGGAAGCCCTGTCCCCTCTTGGAAATCTCCTGTGTGGAGTCAAGTTCCCAGGCCTCACCATCGCCCCTGGAAATGCAGGTTACCAGCAGCGAATAGCATGGCGAGCACTGGAGGAGCGCATTGGAGAGACCCCTCTCCCCCTCCCCCCTTTGCCACAGGAAGCAAGGCGCAAGGGACTTTATGGTGGCAAGTGGTGGGTCCTGGTGGGTGGGCAGGGGAAAAGCGCCTGGATGGGTGGTGGGTGGCTTTCTTGGGAGAGGAACCCCTTGTGGCTCCAATGGAAAGCTGAACCAAACTAGAGTTGGCGGGTGCTCAGATGAGAGGAGTGGGGGAAGCCCCATGGAACGAGTGCTCCCCAGGAGAGCCAGAGGCCTCTGGCAGCACTGCGGTCCACCTGTTAGAGGATCATGTTATAGCCTGGTAGGGCTGGAGGGCACCAGGCTTGCGAAGGCTGTTCCAGGATGCAATAAGTGCACTGATGTTTTTGCTTCTTTCTTTCTTTAAAAGTACCTGGACCTCATTGTGTGGCCAAAGCGGCTCCCACAAGGACTCACGCTATGAGCTCTTGGTGAAAAACAGCAGGAGGGGCTTTTTGCTCCAGAATTTACTGGAGGCTTCTGACTCGCAACTTTTCCAGAAAACAGAGAAGGAATCCGGTGGAATGTTCTTATTTTTTTATTTCAAACAGGTATGCAGTTTCTTCCTCTTCCTCTTCCTTGTTCTCATTGGGTTAAAAACTAGAGAAGGGCATTTCTAGCATCGAATAAACTTAGGTATCCATTCTCATACAGAATGCTTGATTAGATTTTCTAGTTCCGGACATTTAATATTATATGATGGGACTTATCAATTGTTTTAGCAGATCATTTTAGTGGAATTACTTTAGTTTAAACTTTTTAAACTGTTTAAATTTAATGTTTTGGAATTTTACACTGTATTTTACTGTTGTATATATATTTTACTATCATCCATTTTTAGTATTGCACCTGTTATAAATTGCTGTGAGCCATGGAGACAACTTCAGCTATTAGGTGGTATAGAAATGAAATCAAATATAAAGAAATCTTTTTGTTCTCTGTAGGTTTAAGAAATAGAGATTAGGAAAGTAGTTCTCATTATTCTATTAACCCCATCCTTGATACTCTGGATGACAATTCCCAGTATCCTCTGCAAGCATGGGCAATGGTCAGGAATGATGGGAGTTGTAGTGTAGATCACCTGCAGGCCTGCAAGTTGGAAAAGTTTGCTTTATATATTTTCTGTCCCAAATGGGACAGGAACCACCAGTCACTTTAATATGGCATCTCATGGACATCAAATGCCAATAGTGGGGGTAGTTGTCTAATATTTAATATGCAGGTGAAAGTTGTGTGGGACTAGATCAACTACTGCCTTTCAAAGGGGCTTTGAGGCACACCCTAATAGGCAAAGCCGTGTTAATGCCCTGCCGCAGTTTCTCAAGCTGCCCTCTGATACCTCCGTCCAGCTCCCGAGAGACACAAAATGGAGAGAGAAATATTTTTGGGTGGGGAGGCTTGGAGAATTTGAGAAGCAGCGGCAGCGGAGTCATGCTGCCGACAGACTGTACATTTTTTTCCCTGACATTTTAATCTTTCATATTACATTGGCGAGAATTGACAGAATAAACAGCCTTGAGTTCGACCAGATCTCTGTTGTCAAAAGCAGCCCCAGAATCCACAACTATCTGGTGTGTGTTCCAATTAGGACAACTGATCCTGAAACCTCAGATGAGGATTATTATTCTGTTTCTTTGTTTGCCTTGGAGGCCTAAGTAATTCATAGACTTGGGAGTCTGTATGAGAGTAAGGCTGAGGGAAATGACCCCTGGACATCTGCGGAGCAGAGAGTTCCATGTGGGTATGTGCATATTGACGGTCATCAGATCCATGGTGCGCATGCTGCTCCTTCAAGGTAATGGGTTGCCTTTCCCTCCATAATGCCTCAAATCACAACGCTTGTGTGTGAACGCTGGGCAGCGAAGGACGTTGTCAGGAAGAAAACGGATGCATCTGAAGCCTGCTGCTGGAGGGGAGCTTTGCAAATAGAGCTTTGCGAGAAAGAGGACCAAGTGGGTTCTAGTCCAGATCAAGACAGAACTTTCTCTAGATGTGCAAGAGCGACAAAGCTGAAGCTGTCCGGCCTTGGGGACATCATAGGAGGCAAAACTCCCTGGAGAAGAACATCATGCTAGGGAAAGTTGAAGGTGGAAGGAACATAGAAACATAGAAACAGAGCGAGTCAGAAGGGGCCTCCTGAGCCATCTAGTCTGACCTCCGGCACCAGCCGGCTCTGCTCATGACATGCCCACCATGTGCATGTCCAGCCTATCCTTGAACACCCGCACCGATGGGGCCTCAACGACCTCTTGTGGAAGCCCATTCCACACCTTCGGGGTCCTAACTGTCAGGAAGTACTTTCTGGCATCCAAATGGAACCTGGGTTCCCTGAGCTTTGCTCCATTGGAGCGAGTCCTGCCTTCCTCTGCAGGGGAGAACAGGTCTTGGGGGTGGCGTCTAGATGCAAGCCCCTCAGCTTGATCGTAGTGTCTGGGTAGAACAACAAATGATGTAATTCTTCCCAATGTCAGCAATTAGAATCATAGGAGCTGATGCCCCCAATTCGGTTTGGCTCGGCCACATTGAGGGCAAATGATGGCACTGGAGAGTGAGGGCGATTGAAATGGCTAAATGGGCACCTTCAGAAGAAGCACTGAAAACCACTGAGCAGGAAAAGTATTTATAGGGAGAAGTTGTTTTCCTTGCAACTGCAAAGGAATGCACCGTTAAACAAAATAACAGGAGCCCGCCTTTGTTTCCAGTGAGCTGATATATGGTTATGCCTTTTGTACAATTGCAATCAATAAAGTGGGGAATGTGGAAGGATGAAAAGCTCATACCACAAGAGATCTCATTAGTTTTAATGGCAATAATAACTCACCGTGCAGACCTGGTTCTGTTTACACACACACACACACACACACACACACACACACACACACACATCTTGTTGGAGACAATTATTTCTCTCTTGAATATCTGTGGGCTCCAACCTAGAAGCAGGAGATAAGAGGTGGAGATTTAAAGACATTTTCCTGGGCATGGAGTTGAGGGAGGGAGGAGCGCTGAAGGGGGAACGGAACTTATGTGTAGGAAAGACGATCTGTAAACTAAAGCAGTGTGGGCGAAATAGCGATACCTGCTGTGGTTCACAATGGTTGTTGTGTAGAGCTGTGCTTGCTTCACTATACTGTGGGGAAGCATGAAAATCTTAAGTTCACATAACACTTGAAAATGCTTTGTTTGCAATCTGGGAGTCGATGGGAGCACATTTGCACCAAAAAAAACAAAAAAAAAAAATTCACGGTTTCCCAAACTTTTGCAAAATGTGACCTTGGCACGTGCACGTGTTTCTCAAAAGGTGCGGTTTCCTCAGTAGGAGTCCACTGAATTTATGGGAGAAACATGCACCATTTGGGAAAACTTTGCAAATTTGGGAAGTGTGTATGTGCATATTTTTGTATAGCCCTGGAGCCCTGGGCTAATGTACCGGATTTAAGCCACCTGAATAAATAAATATCCAGCTTGTGCATCTGGGAGCTGTTGGTTTTATGCCATTTCGCATTTCGTGCAAAAGGAGCTGTCGTGGCAAACGCAAGTGTGAGTTGAGGAGAAATCAGCCATGAGTCTAGGAATGCATCTTCTGCCCCTTTATGCAGTTGGAATAGTTACTGATTGATAAATGAGGATTATTCTATGCAAGTGGAGCAACACGATCAGGAATGTGCTCTGTAATGTGGTATCTATACTCTCTGAAATGGGGTTGGGGAAACATAGAAACATAGAAACAGAGCGAGTCAGAAGGGGCCTCCCGGGCCATCTAGTCTGACCTCCGGCACGAGAAACTCCTGGTTTGATTATTCAGTGGTGTGTGAGTTGTATTTTGTACATTTTTAGAGGCATTTTACTGCCTGCCAAGTTAGGCTTCATTTCATGCCTGACCCCCAGTGCTCGTCTCAGCTTGACTTTACCCTCACAAGACCCCTGCGGGGTATGCTGTGCTTGGAAATAGCAACTGAGCCTTATGGCTCAGGGAGAATTAGAACCTGGGTTTCCAGGGTCCAAACCGAGCATTCTAGTCAGAGCACGATGGCCAAGATGATGCAGTCAGGGATTTGGTAGCTGTGATCCTTGAGGTGGGCTGGAGATCATGCATTAACCCATCCAATGATTTTACATTTCTGTAGCTGAATTACAGAGATTTCAAAATTCAAAATACAAAATTATGCATGATATAATTTATGTGCAAACTTATAAACACAATAGACATATACAATAGCTCATGATCAGATTAAAATATGGTCAGATAGTGGATTGTCTTAACTTGGGGGCAAAAAGAGAACCACGGTGGTGCCAGGCAGGCTCACTAGAGAGTTTATTTATTTATTTATTTATTTATTTGGAAATTTATAGGCCGCCCCTTGCCACAAGCCTCGGGGCGGCTCACAACAAAAAAAAGTTCATTCTAGAACTGGGGGGCAACCACCAAGAAAGCCCTGTCCTTCGTCGCCACTGTTCAAGACCCCTTTGGTGGGGACACCTAGAGAAGGGCCTGTGATGAAAGTGTAGAGAACTGGTGGCTTTGTGCCAGCAGAGGTCCTACTGGCCAGAGCAGGGATGCATCTGAACTGGGGAGAGGATCCCACATTCACTGCGTGCTCAGATGAAGGAGAAAAGGGTGCAGCTGCAGTGAAGCGGGCACTCCAGCTGTGCGGTGCCGTAATGCCGGGCAGGCAAGCTCCGCCAGCTCCCAAATTCCCCCACTGCCCTGGTGGGGAAGGAGGTGGTTGGGGCACTGTGGCGGCAGCCCAGTTCTAGAAATGAGCCGGGCAACTGCTGTTCTGCTCTTGTGGGCATTCAGGGACGAGGAGGACAGACGAGGCAGGTGAAAGCTTGCATATTGATAAGCAAGAAGCGATTCACGAGCTTCTGACTGCAGGTCTCTGTGGTCATTATTAGGATTAATTGGACTCCTTTTAAGTGGAGCATTCAACTGAAATGTGCTGCTAGAAATGATTGAAAAAGTGCTCTGTCTGTCAGCTTGCATGATGCGAGCTCGCTCGAGCCCCACTGGTTTCTAATGGGGGTAAAGCGCCAATCCCCAAAGCCACCCTTAAGTACATGGGATCAAAGGGCCACTTCGTGTATGACTCAGAAGCTTGCCTAAACCAAGCTGGCGGCCAAGTACACACTCGACAGTGGCCAATCGCAGTGCCCCAGCGGATGCACGCGCATGGCAGCCGTGCCTGTCGCATCCACAATTTATGTTTCTAGGTGCACGCTCTATCAGCGTAGGAAGCATCCCAAAGATCTGCTGCTCTCAATTATTCATTGCATTTTGCATTTGATTTAATTCCCCCAGACCTCTGGCTGAGGTTCTTTCAGATTAGGCTGTGTGTGTGTGTGTTTTGCTTTTAAATTCAGTCTCGGTGTGTTTGCTTTGCTTGCAGCAATCAGGAAATCTTGTTGCATTTTACTGGAACCGGAGTGATACCCAAGAAGAGCTGGCAAGTTCTTTCTGCTGATGTAAAGATAAACCATCCCTCAGCTCGGTGTCTAATAGCATGCTTATGAAAGGCAAACAAAGCAGGGGGTCTGAAGGGTTTCTGGGAAGCGGTTCGTGAGACTTGGGGGCCAGGCAGATGGCACCGGAACCAGCAATAATTTAAAGCCATTAAGGGTTTGGCAGGCGAGTTAGGAGACGCCAAAGGCGGATTGACGCACTAAGTGCCTTGCTAACCATTTGCAACCAAACAGCCATTAAGAGCTAGAGAAATCCATCAGCACCTTGCATCTTGGGCTGAGTTGCATGGTCAGCCGGATGGTGCTGGGCTGAGCCACTTCAGACAGGCCAGGAACCATCCTGCTTTTGTGGGTTTCTATGGAAAACAAGCAAGAGGAGGCATGGAGAAAGGATCCAGCGTAGGGATTATGCGCATCTCGTTTCAGTTAATTTGGCATCGGAAATTTCTTTGTTTTCAGCCCGGAATGTGAATGCATCTTTCAGACACAAATAAACACTACCTTTGCTGTTAGGATTGGTCAACAGAAGTGGAAACATATAGCACGAACACACAAAAACTGGAGAAAGCATTAGAACAACAGCTCATAATCAATGAAGTCTCTATCATTCCATATGGGGGTAAGAAATTAGTGTGAAGTTTAGAAGCTGAAAAGTTGGAAGTCCTATTTTAACTGTTAATGTTGGTTTTTGGTTGAGGTTTTCTGTTGTTTGTTTGGAAGTTATGTATGTTGTGGTTTGTGTTGGTTAGGGGTAATATTTTAGGTGGTTTTTCGTTTATATGGGTGGAATTGGATATTTAATTTATTTATATTTAGTGGCCGAGATGCACCGGGGGGGGGAGGGATAAATTATTTTAATATTTGCATTATTTTTGTATTTTAACCTATGTTGTAAGCCGCCCCGAGGCTTTGTTGCGATGGGGCGGTCTATAAATGTTTTAATAAATAAATAAAATAAATAAAAGATGAAGTTTGACATGGCCAAGGGGGTGACCCTTTTGTGGGATGGGCCAATAAAATCAGTCTTTTCCAATTCTGAGCTCTAAAGGCATATTTCTAGTTGTAGAGAAAATAACGGCAAAGCCCTAGAATATGGCCCAGCCCTGTGGGTTTTCCAGCAAGTGGCCTTCAAGGGTCAGTTCTGCTTCCTTTCTTTTGAATGCTCAGGACAACCTAAGCTCAAGTTTGGAAAAATTAGAAACTGCGACAAGCCAGCATTTAAGCACGCCCATCCCTCTCTCCAGCATCAGTTCAGCTGCATGTCCCCTGCCAAGAAGCTGCATTTAGCCCTTCCAGAACTGTGGCAGCTCTGACAGCCATCTTAGCCAGGTGTGCTGTTAGCAGAGTAGCTAGTTTGTTTCCACCTGTCAGAATAATCATCCATTTCCAGGCAGTTGTTTAAATCAAGTTGCATCTGTGGCTGACCATGGCGCTGGGTCTCCCTGCCCCAGAGGCAGAACAAAAGAACATACAAACATTCCTGCAGCACTTGAGCGGTGCGAAAGGTCAGGTTAGGAGTACCCATCAAAGGCCTGTTTCCACAAGACTTGCAGCCACAAATTTTCCATTAAGTTGCTGAGGAACCCTAGAGGGACAGATGGGTAACTTGGTTGCTGGATTAGAAACATAGCAACATAGCAAGTCAGAAGGGGCCTCCTGGGCCATCTAGTCTGAGCCCTGGCACAAGCCGGCTCCGCTCATAGTATTTCCAACATTTGGTTGTCCAAACTTTCCTTGAACATCCTCACCGATGGGGCCTCCTCCACCACCTGTGGAAGCCCATTCCATATCCTAGGGGTTCTAACCATCAGGAAATGCTTCCTTTACTAAAGCCCAGTTCCTTTAGCTTTGCTCCATTGTATTGCATCCTTCCCTCCACTACAGCAGGGAACAGATCACGACTCTCTACCTTGTGACACCCCTTCACACACCTGTAAGTTGCCTTAAGATCCCCTCTGAGTCGCCTCTTCTCCAGGCTGAAGTCACTACTCTCAATCTCATTTCATATGGCAGCCCCAACACCAAATCTGGCTACCATCCTTGTGATCCTGTGCTGACCCTGGCACCAGCACCTCTTTCAGTTTGGAAGGCACGCTTCTGGCTATGCATGCAAGGGTGGCATTCACCCTCAAAACTGCCACATCATACTCCTGGCTCATGATCAGCTTGCCATCAACAAGTACCCCAGGATTCCTTTCACAAGTGCCACTTTCCAACCACTTGTCCCCCATCCTGTACCTATGGCACTTCTTCCTGATTCCCAAGGGCTAGACTCTGCGCTTTTCCATATGGAACACCACCCTGTTGTCCCCTGCCCACTTCCACAGTCTGTCCAGATCCTTTTGGGCCAGGAGTACCTGCTCCCTTGTTGTGGCCACTGCCCCCTCTTTGGCATCGTCTGCAAATTTAGTCCACAGACTGGTTATCCTCTCTCCATGTCATTGATAAAAAGGTTGAACAGAATCAATCCCAGAACTGAGCCCCGGGGGTTCCGCGCATCACCGGCTGCCATCCTGACGACTCCCCACTGATAGTCACCCTCTGCTTGCAGTCCATCAACCATGCCCAAATCCATTGGACAGTGCATCGATCTATCCTGAAGCTCATCAATTTTTCAACCAGGATATTGTGTGAGACGTTGTGAAAGGCCCTGCCAAAATCCACATAAACCACACTCACCACATCACCTAGAAAGCTTCTCAAAGGACTCTGCAAGGTTCGTCTGCCAGGAGCTATTTTTGAAGGACAAGATTAACTCCTAGGCCAGGGATGCATCTTGGGTCAATTAAAAATATGCATTTATAGAATGAAGAGAAGCATGGATAGTAGGACAAACTATGGTAGATACAAGCATGGGGACTTAGCCTGTGGGGCTAAGGAACAAAGTAGGCAAGGGTGGGATCTGTGAGCTATAGTTGTGCATCCAAAATCTGTGTCTATACCTGAAGAACACGTGTGGAAGAATGAACTGCAAATCCTTCCAGGTTACACAACCACAATGTCTTCCCCCAGGGCTGCCTTTGAAACAGGTTCAGAAGCTACAACCAGTGTGCAACGGTCTGGTCAGAGCAGAGGTGGGAGAGGAGTTTTTCCAGACATGCTACTGCAGTACCACCCAGTCCTCATTGCCTCCCTACCTGTTTCTGAGCCAAAGTCAAAGTTCCAGGGCCTGGGCAGTGCAATGCCAACACTGGCTTCCGATCTGAAATCTGAAGGAGCGGCTGATGGCGCCAAACCTGTTTTAGGGCCAGGGATCAGCACCATGGACAGCCCCCTGACGGTCCAGACTGGAGCCTGTGTTGCCCCAGCCGCAGTTGGCGCACCAGCTACAACTGCAGGTGTGTTTGGTGGCCAGATGTTAGAACCCCGGGGCTCTGGAGGCTCAGCGAATTGCTTCCCTGTCTATCCCCAGATATCCAGCAAAGTCTGTCTGTTTTCCATATCACTTAGCAAATCCCTGGCTGCTATTGTTTGGCTCTGTGTGAGGGCTCCCGGTTGATTTTGGGAGTTCTGCTGTTCTAGGTTTCTCCCTGGGGTTTTTGGCATTGCCTTGATGTTGGTATTGCTTTAATGTGGGTGACTTTTATTTTCTTAATGTTTAATTATGTTTTTCTAAGCACTGAGAGCCCCTTTTAATAAGAAGAAAAGCAAATCTTGATGCTCCTCCAGGATATGGGCTTCTGGCTCTTGCTGTTAGACAGGAAGGGTACTGAAGACTAATCCTGCCACCCTACTCTCAATTTTAGCATTCCCTCCTTTCCCTCCAATAATCCACTAAATCTGGTGAACTTGCTTTCTTGCTGGGAACAGGACTATTGATAGTCCAAGACTGCCCGCTCTCCAAGGTGTCTTCTACCTTAAATTCTTAAAAGGCGCAATCATATTCAGATGCTCCAATCCTTTAAACTTGAAGGGTTGTGGCATCCTATGGATAGCGGGGGGCACGTCTCCTTCCTCTCTGCCAAGCATGCGGACAGCTGAATGGGGCTGTCTAAATGAGGCACTTCAGTGTGGAAAGGGAGGAGATTGTGGTGCCACTCTCCTGGCCTCCTCCCTCTGCATCCCTCTAAAATGCCCCCCCAAGCCATTCTCCAAGGTCACTCTTGCAACCTTAGGTGAAGCAGCTGGCACAGTTCTTGCCACGCTGGCAGTGGGGCAATGGTGGAAAGGTATCAAGCGTGGATCGTGCTCTATACTTGGAACTCTTTTCAATCTGAAAGCTCCCGTGGCTGCCGGGTGCGGTCGAGTGGCCAGCGATGCTTTTGGATTCTTGGTGGCATGTCTCACCACCAAGTTCCGGCCCTCCCCAGGGAAATGATGCAACTGGCAGTTGCGTAAGCACATCTCCTTTCCGATAGACTTTTCCACAGATCAGGATTGGGGCATATAAGAGTGAAATTGATTTTCATTGGAACAAAAGGACTTTTCCAAAACAGAGGCAGTGCTGTGACAAGCTCATATATATCCACTGGCCAGCAAAACAAGAAGCAATTAAGGCAGCGGCTAGAGGTCACTTCCGCATTTCCTTAACCTGACACCAATTTGTTTCCATTACCCCAGCTATACAGCAATTCATTAGGGGATGTTAAAGACCTTGCCATTGCAACCCCTTCCTCTAAGAAGCTGAAGGGTTCACCAGCCTATGCAATCCCACACATAATTATTAGCATCCGTCAACAAGGGACCCATGGCTTTGTGTCTCTCAACTTGTCAAGGGAAAGTATTTCAGAGAGCAGGGATGGTCGAGGAAGGCCCATGAGATATTCTTGGAAGCTATGTCTGCCAGAGGGGTGTTAATCTTTAAAGAACCAGGAATCACAGAAGGCAGTGCAGAGAACAAGACAATGTTGGGACATTCGGGCCACAGGTGGAAGGTTGCACACCATTAGAGTTGAATCACAGAGGCACATGCGTGAGAGAAAGAGTGTGTGTGAGTGCATACATGTGCGGGCTACCTGGTCCAGTTACCTGCTTGATGCAATGAAGCCAGTTCTAGAATGCTCCCCAACAGACGCCTATCAGACCTTGGTTTGGAGACCTCCAGAAAGAGAAAGCTTCCACACAAAACGTGCGATTCATTGTCAAAGCTATACATATCAGCAAATTTGAAGCTCACCAAAGTTCTGTAAATTTCATCTCAAAGTACATGGTAAATTTCAATGTGAGTCTCCGTTGGGTTCTGAGCTTTACTTTTCCTCCTCTTCACATTGACATCTGGGCATAGTTTCATGGGTCACCTTACATTGACCTTCTGATTGAATACATCAGTTTTGCACCTCACATGAATGTATGTATTCTTCTTTACTTGTGTGCATGTTTTAAAGGTGAAACATTTTCATGCCTGTTCTTCAGATGTGTGTATATTGTTGCACATAATTGTTTTGGTCCATGAAACGCCTTGCAAACTCGGAAATGTATGGACTTTGCCTGCAGATTGCATCCAAGTCTGTGCTGAGTCCAGAGGGACAACTGGGTAATTCCTGATCAAAGCCAAACTGAGATAAATTTCTCATGTATCTAATGTCAAAGTCCCCTTGCTGCCAAGATGTTCTTCTAATGTTCACCCGAGATGTTCCCTGCTGTGACTTAAACCCATCAGGTCTAGCTTTTCCCCTGTTCTCTATCACAAAACTTCAGATGCTGGATAGTGAAACGATGTCCTGATTCCAGAATGAGCACGTCAGATTTCTCCAGTCATTCTCATGAGGCTCGATGTTCATGCCCTGACCCCCTTTGTTGCCTTCACCCTCCCTAAAGTGTACACTACAGAAACCATTGCAGCACTCCTGATGAAGTCAGGAAGGATGGATTAATGCAGCCTAAAATCCCACTTACCGTATTTTTTGCTCTATAAGACTCACTTTTCCCCCCCTCAAAAGTCAGGGGAAATGTCTGTGCGTCTTATAGAGTGAATATGTGTGTGCAGTAAGTCTGTCAGATGTGCAGCCCATGGGGAAGTGATGGGGAATGTGCCTGTGATGATGTGCCCATTTGATTCAGAGTATTTTTTTTCTTGTTTTCCTCCTCTAAAAACTAGGTGCGTCTTATGGTCAGGCGCGTCTTATAGAGCGAAAAATACGGTACCTATTTTGCAGCTGCATCTGATTCATATCCAACCAGAGTTCTGAGATTACTTTCATAGGTTGCTCTGGCAGGGATTGTTCAATCTCTGTCTCAAGATTTCCGTTCTTCCATGCATTATTTCTGTTCCTGTGTGTGCACCACCTTGTACTTGTGAATAGACCATCCGCTGTTCTTTGCTGCTTTCCTTTGTCCAGGATGCCTGGAACTAAGATGACTTGAGTTTAGGGGACAGAGCATTGGAAGAGCTTTAGAAATTTCTCTGAGTCCTCGGACAGATACCCTGCAGTGTCTTGGAGGATGCAGGCCCCTCTTTGTATCTCCTCTCAGCAATGAGACGGCCCTTTTAGTTTACACAGGGATAGATAAAAAGCCAACATTGGAGAGGGAAGAGAGAGAACGCCACTTTGCTGTGGAAGATTTTCAATAGGCCTTTCCTACGCTTTCCAATTTCGCCCATATTTCCCCCATTGCATATAAAGGAGCAATTTGGCTCCATCAGGGGAAGAGTTCAGATGCTGCAGGAGCAGAAAATGTGTGGGAAGCCAACCTTGTGCAGGTTGTATATGAGGGGTAGATCCACCCTCGGTTTTTGCCCTCCCAGTAGGGATCAGGTCTGCCTCTCCGCTCACAGAGTAGATACAGACTCTGACTCAGAGGAAGAGCAGAGACTAGAATCTGGAGTCCAAACGCCAACAGATGCCAGGCAGTTTCTGAGAATCAGACTCTTTCAAATGCTGTGGGAAAGTTTAGTGAGCAAGTTAATATGGAGCAGGGAAGACCTAACATTAATGCAAGGAAATGACCTCAGCTGAAGGAGGCCGATCAGTGGAGAAGTGGCAGATGCCCCGGGCGATTGACGCTTAATCTGGAGGACCCAAGGTGATGGCGTGGTTGTGCTTTTCAGCTTGGGAGAGAGGGAAAGCATTCCGTTTGGAATTTACTTTGTATCATTAAGCTACATTTCCCTAACAGTCAATATTCTAACTTTGCTTGTTTCTTTTGTTATTGATTCCTGCAATATTCTTCTTTTGCACTATCAAGCCAGCCAGTCAGCTTTTACATAATAAAAGCTTTTAGTGGGAAAGCCTTTGTCCTCATCTGCTTAAAAGGACAGGGAGAAGAGCAGCCATGAGATTGGTGTACAATCAAAAGGGGAAAAGGAGGAGGCAAGGAAGAGAGCAGTTCTAACAACCAAGTTTCAGAGCTTGTAACTGGGCAGATCCCAGGACTTTCAGAGTTTTAATTAATCCTGTGTTGTTTTCTGCACCTGAGTCAGGAGAAACTCTTGTATGGGATACCCACAATTGCCATTGCAGACCTTTCTGGAAGTAGGATAAGTAAAATGTAATGTAAAACTGGAAATGCAGGAAGCAAACTTCTCAAAAACAGGGAAGGTGTTCCTGCTACTTGCTGGGCCAAATGTCTTGCTTTTGATGTCCTCCAGGCAGCCTCTTGGAGTGTCTCTTGACTTGTTCTGCATACGATGGTTAATGCTGCCTCCAGTGACTCACTGGAGGCAGCAGTAACCATCTCACTTAATCTCAGGAGGTCTTGTTAGAGTCCTACAGGAGGGGGCAAGACAGCAGAGCATCTCCGTGTACTGCATCACAGCGCAGCCATCCCTTAGCATCCCTGCTTTTTATCCCCAAAGCCTTCATGGGGATTCCACATCCCCAGAGTCCCACTGAGCCCTAACTCAGAGAAGAGGAGACTCTTCTTTTTTAATAAGGCTGGAAGCAAAAGGATTCTTTTGCTCTAATAAGGCTGGAAGCATAAAAAGTCATGTGGAACGATGAGATGTACACAAGATCCAACCTGGGGATCATGACTTCCTTCCTCCTCATTCAGCCCCCTGAAAATGGGAGACTGTTGAAATATGAAGTTACACTCCAGGCAAATGTAGCTCACAAGGGACTTTGGGAGGGAGAAATCCCTGTTGCCAGTCTCAAGCAAGGAAACCGGAGTCTTTGAGCTAGTTCACACTTGGATTTCTCAGGGTTCACAGGCACAGACTGTGAGATGGTGAAACTCTTTCCAGACTGTAGCAGTTCAGACTGCATGGCATCCGATGATTGCTACTGTATATTAAAAGCAAAAAACTCTGAATCTTGCAAAATACAAGACAAGAAGCAGAATTCTAAGTTAATAGCTTCCAGATAGGCTAGTTCTCTGCGTAAGATTTTGTCCCCCAGTGGGGAAAGAAGTCAAACCTGTAACTCTTGCAATTTATGCTACTGCAGTCCAGGCACAATGATGCCACCTTGTTTGCCCTTTCGTAGAATCACAGAGGCCAGACGGCCATCTGTGCCCAATGACCTGCTCAGGGCAGGACACCAGTTACACCATTCTCTCAGAGGGCTGTCCGATTGCATCCTGAATGCCTCCAGTGTGGGAGCGCCCACCGCCTCCCTAGGCCATCGCTTCCATTCTTGAAACATTTCCTGATATCTAGCCAGGATCTGGCTTCCTTTAACTTGAACCTGTTATTCCATGTCCTGCACTCTGGGATGATCGAGGAGAGAGTCCATCCATTCTCTTGCTGATGGCTTTTCAAGGACTTGCAGCGTGGTCTTCTGTCTCCCCTCGGTCTTCTCTTCTCAAGGTGGAGTGTGGCCAGTGCTTTCAACCTCTCCTCACGGCGCTTTGTTTCCAGCCCCGGGATCACCCTTTTGCCCTCCTCTGAACCCTCTCCAGCTTGCCTGCGTCTTTCTTCAGCTGCCGTGCCCAGAACTAGGTGCAGCGCTCCAGGTGAGGACTGGCCAGTGCTGAGTGGAGGGGGACTAGTACTTCGGATTCGGGGATCCTTCGCACTTCCAGTGTTCTTGAGCCAAGTATTCCCCATCTTGTATCAATGCATTGATTTCTTTTCCCTAGGTGCAGAATTTGGCATTTGTCCTGAATAAATTCCACTTTGTGTGAAGTGAGCTCAGATGACCTGCAGCTAAATGCAGGCAACAGAAGGCATTATGTTGAAATGAGAAAAGCTAATCTATTACTTGTGAACTGGGCTTCATTCAAATATCCACCTATCATGCAGAGATATCAAAAAGATCAATTTTAAAAGGGACCTTACTCAAGATATCATAGAAGATCCGGGGTATACCCACCTATCTGGCAAAGGACCTGATTCTTCCCACCTTCTGCATTGCTAAAAACCAGCCTGTGTCACCATATTTTGGTACTGCTAATAATCATCAGGATGAAATACATCACCAATAAAGGGGAGAAGGTCAAAAGAGGACATCAATTTGCTAACACTTCATATGCTGATGCCAATATTTTTTTATTATACTTTAAATCGAAATATAGTACATTACAACCTCAGATGGAAGACTGTGACCAAGTGAGTTGGGCCCTGGACTGTTAAGTCTGTTATTCAGGTACTAATGGAAGGTGATCTTTTATTTCTAAACCAGAATTGGAGAAAAATTACCCTTTAAAAAGAATATAGTCCTCTGGCAGCTCTTCAGACAGAGGACTATCCTCTGTAAAACAGGACACATGGCCCCCTAGTGCAAATGTTTCGAGTCCAGAGGACACTATTAGCTATTTCCATCTTCCTCAAGGAAAATTCTTTTGGCTTGCCAGACACTTCACCCTGAACTAAATTCTGTGGCCAGACAGCTGATGAAGGTATGTATGAAAATTGCATGTGAAGGAGGCCAGGGATGGATGAGGATTTTACTTTTTCCCTGCAAAGCAATGCAACCATGTCCTGTTCACAAATGAAATTGTGATATGATTCAAGAAGCAATAAAAATGCCTTAAAACGGGCACCTTTGAGAAACATGCATGAAAAAATGTAGACCTTTGAAAAGGCACATAAACGTTTCTCAATATGAAAAAGGCATAGATTTCCAAAATGCACTGATGCTTACTCTCGGAAAATGCATTTTAAAATGCACTCCCATTTTCATGTGGGAAAAAAGACACTCTGAAATGGACACAAGTCAGGCTGGGCTTTGAGACAGAATCTGAAGAAACGCTACAAGATGCGTGGAGTCACATTGGTAGGAAAACATGCTGAAGAATGCATGGCGTGTGTTGACATCTTGTTCGGCGTGGTGTGAAGCAGGATGCTTTGGTATGAGTCAGGGCGGCACTCGCTATGTTTGAAAAAGAAATGGAAAAGAAAGGCATTGCTCCCAGAAGCCAGTCGGGGGATTGTATCGATCAACTGATTTGCAGTTATGCAATTTATTTACTAAAATTCCTTTAATTGGGCGACGGACACAGTTTTTATTGACTCCCTTCTGAAAGCAATTTCTGCTAATGGCTTTTGCATCATAATGTGACAGACTCAAGCAAATTAACTTTGCTTCAGTGCCACGAGCAGAACCAACGCACCCTTCCCATTCTCTCTGGCAGCGTTAGGTGTGTCTCTCTCAATTTGTCACTTCCTGGGAGCCTTGGGAATAGATTCATTTCCTTAATGAGCTTATCTCCGTGGCACTTGGTGGAAAGCAGCACCATGCAGATTGGGGAGGCTCTTTGTGCTTTACACGTTCCTGCAAACAACATAACAAACATATATTCAGTGCTGGAGCAAACTAAGGGTTGACTTCCAGGCTCTAAGTTCTGCCTTAATGGATTGACCTTTAAGTGTGAAAGAGGTGGAAATGTCAGAACTTTCCTTTGGCAGCCTGGAATCTCTCAGAGATGCCTGTTGCCATACTGAAATAAATCACCATAACATAAGCCACGAGTGATACCTGGTCAGCCCAAAGTTTGTGACGGCAAACCTGGACGTTGGGTGTGTACATGCACGCCTAGATCATGACAAAAGCATTCTGAATTTGTTTTAGAGGCCATCTCTATGTTGCTAGATTGCTGAGACATCCCCAATGAACAAAGTGGGGGGGGGGGAGAGCAGGGGATAATAATTGCCCCCCCTGGCTCTCTCTCTCTCTCTGTCACACACACACACTCTTTCCCTCCATTCTCTCTGTTCTTGAGCTAAGGTAATGTCAGGGCAACAGCAGGAATTCATGTGCTATGGCATGGCGCATCTCCCCATGCCTTTCATTTTCTAACCCTAAACCAGCCCCCCTGACCTGGTGCTCTCCAGAACTGTGGGACTGAATATCTGGAGAGGACACCAAAGGGGGCAAGGCTGGCCTAAGCACAGCTCACACTGGGATTCACCATTGCATGACCCAAAGGGAGCCTCGGCACAAGCACAAGCTCTGTTCAGCGGCCTATTTCCATGCAACGTGTTCTAACTCAAAGTCTAGACTTGCTAGGAGCACATCTGGAGGCACAGCTGTTGTTTAAACAGGACCAGCAATGGATGGCTTGACTTGGGATTTGCTTGGTGAACTGAAGCTTTTGCAGCTATACTGTGGGGAAAACCCACACTCATTTGTTTTCTGCGCGGCACCTCCTGGCTTGTAGTACGACTGGCACGTGCACCAGCATTGCTGCTCTCTGCATATGCACCTTATCCTCTTGACCTCGGGGAGCTGTACTTCCCAGCACCGGCCATGCGGAGAGCCAGCTGGAAACCTCCCAGAACAAACTTACCCTTGAATGAGAGCGAGGCTTTTCATCTGGAAGTGGACAGCAGCAAACGCATAAAAGGCTTGCAGGGGACAATTAAGATAATTGCTCTGGCCACAGAAGATGCTCACCAATGGAAGAAGCCTGTTCGAGCAGGTGCTCTGGTCCCATAATCCATGTCCTGCAAGCAGAGTTGGGAAGAGGGAGCGGGAAAGGGAAAGGTACAATGCTTTGCCCCAGAAGGCATTCTGTGCACTAGCCTGTAATTGGCTTTGTAAGTGCCATGAGTGCAGTTCAGCAGCGCAGAAAAGGAGGAGTGCCGTTCTCAGCACTGGCCCTCCCATGGGGCAGGGTGCATTCCCTTCCATGCCAGCTTGGCCTGCTGGGAAATGCACAGCAGCTGAAGGGCACCAAGTTGGGAAAGGCTGGAATGCAGGCTGAGAGGCACGTGGCAATTCCCAGATGAGGACCTGTGGCACACACTGGCCCTCTACTGCGCAGCCAAGGGCTTCTTCGCCTTTCAGAGCAGGGGATACTTGGGGGTGTCTTGTGCACACACCCTGTGCCACTGCCCACTTTCAAGAGCATCTCCCAGGTGATGAGGGGATGCCACTGTTAAGCACGTTCTCCATGTTTGCCAGAATGAGATGGGAAACAACGTTCTGGAAGTGGGGGACAAAAGCCACAGATCGTTCTGGTCCAAAGTGAAATTAGCCTGGGTAATCCCTAGGAGAATCTCATTGGACGAAAGCCCATGCTGTCTCTCACGTCTGCAGGGTGCCAGTCTCGTGAGGAGGCTCTCCTTGCTAAATTCTGCTTCCCAAAATGCCCACCACCAGGACAATTGGGCTGTCCAAAGTGCTCCATGCAAGGGGCATCGGTGACCAACCATTGTCAACTTTAATGAGGAGCATCTTGCTCAGAGAAGCAGGTGAAAATTTGGGCTGCCAGCAGTCCTATTTTCTTTATTCTACTCTCCTTCTAAGAGCATCTGCAGCCCCCTCATTGCTTCTCTATCGCGAAATTGCCTGTTGCTCCTGCCTGAGCGTCCCCCCCTCTCAGCATGTCAGATGCTTGCCTGATGGGGGCATATTATTGTCAAGCATCAGTCAATCACACAGCGCTTTCCCTTATGCCTGTGTGTGCCAAAACCTTTTCCAAGCTCTAACGGAATGCGGGGTTTTGATGAGGCCCTCATTCTCATTGGATTTAGAACCTGTTTATTCTCAGATCAGAATAATTGCCAGGCTGGGACAGGGGGGGGGGGGGATATATCAACTTCCGGATTCTTGCGACTAAGAATTAGCAGAGGGAAGACAAATCCTTTCTGTCTCAGAAGTGCAGGGAGCTAGAATCCAATCAAATGAGCTGAGTGAACAAAGGACATTTTTCTTTTAATGAAACCACTCAGAGATTTCTGTACCAATTGTTCCAGAAAAAGCAATAGCAAGCACACAATATCCATTTGCATGGAAACCGATCCCAGATCAGCAAGATTCCTCTGGCAATACGAGGGCAATTTCAGACTTCAGTGCATGGGGAGGGACATGGAGTACTGGGAAGGGGAGCAAAATTTGAGATTTAAGTGTTAAAGAACACATGCAAACAAACAAAATAGAAGTGTGGTGGGGTGCATATTTCAATTTTGCATAATCACATTTTTTTCCTTGAAAAGGGTGCATTTTTAGAAAAGGAGCATATTTTGAAAGTATTTCTTGGGGTTATCTCTTTACACCTTGTCCAAATAATAAAAACATAGAAACAGCGTGAGTCAGAAGGGGCCTCCTGGGCCATCTAGTCTGACCCCCGGCTCCAGACAGCTCTGCTTATGACATGCCCACCATGTACATGTCCAGCCTGTCTTTGAACACCCTCACCGATGGGGCCTCAACGACCTCCCGTGGAAGCCCACTCCACGCCCTCGGGGTCCTGACTGTCAGGAAGTGCTTCCTGGCATCCAAATTGAACCTTGGCTCCCTGAGCTTTGCTCCATTGGAGCGCGTCCTGCCTTCCTCTGCAGGGGAGAACAGGCCTCTCCCCATCTCCATGTGACACCCCCTCACATACCTGTATGTTGCCAACATATCCCCTCTGAGTCTCCTCTTCTCCAGGCTGAAGAGACCCAGTTCCCTCAGTCTCGCCTCATACAGCTTCCCCTGCAAACTGGCCACCAACCTTAGAAACATAGAAACAGACCAAGTCAGAAGGGGTCTCCCGGGCCATCTAGTCTGTCCTCCAGCACCAGCCAGCTCCACTCATGACATGCCCACCATGATCACAGATGGTCCAAAACGGGAGAATTTTGGAGCAAAGGGGTAAGGACCTCTTGCTGCTGACCATGAGCCTGAGTGTTAATTTCTGGAGAAATGGAAAGTGCTTCAGTGAAGACATGAGCCAATCTCTTCTGGGAGAAAAGGAGCATAAAAGAAAATTCTGGGAAAACCAACTCCAAAAGCTAAATTCTGCAGCCCCATGATGATGTGGGGCACCCCACTGATCACTACAAAGCTCATTCTTCACTCCCTGGGTGTGAAAACAGCTGAGCAAGAATTTATCAGTATGATTAATTCTGTTCATTTAGGACTCAATTGAGACTAAAGCTTTCTCACCCATGCAATTGAGACTAATGGTTTCTTCTCCTTTGCTATGCTAATATATGGGTGAAATTAGCACACCAAAGCTTGAAATATGGAGTTCTTGTAATGTGTTTCTGCTGTGGTCAATACGTGTGATATTTGTCTGTTTTCCAAGGGAATTCTGCGTAGACATGTCACTGGGAGCAAGGCAGGAAGGAGGATTAGAGCATGGCATTCCAGCTCTGAGGGCAGAGAACTCTTTCCATCCTTGGACATGGGAATCCAAACTATTCTGTGCCACCTCCCCAATCACTAGAAACCACATCACTGAACAAGCCAGATAGGCACGTCTGATGTTTCGGCAGTGACCATCAGCAGCTAAACAACCCCTGGTTATGTATTTTGATATGGAAAACAGGAACTCTGGCTTGACAGGGGAGAGAGCACCAGAATGGGTGGCCTGGGCTGAACTCTGAGTTCCAACTCTGGCTTGACTGTCCCCAGAGAAGCCAACATCCATGGTTAGTACATCATGCTAAACGACCCATAGAAGGGATGTCATGTGGTAGTTTGGCCACTCCTGGTCTCAGAGAGAGCAATCAGGCAGCATGCTCCAGCACACAGCTGCCTTCCCAACATCCATCACAATTGTGTGGGGTGTGAATAGTGAAAATTTAGCCCAGGCTTAGCTGGATGAACAATTGCAACGTCGGTTGCCCACTCTCTGTTCTTCTCTCTGTTTTCCAGGGAAGACTATGACCATCTTAATTCTGGACGGCACATCTTTGAAAGAGTGGAGAACCGGATTGAACAAAACTTTAGCACATGGGAAAAGAGAGGCAGGAAGAGGGAGAGAGAGAAACAACCAGAAGTCAGTCAGGAAAACTCTCACGGAAAGGCAGCTGCTAGAATTAGTTGCCTCGTGATGCTCAGGATTTCGACCCCTGTCCAGGTGAATTCCCCAAAGAGGTTCATCTTTCCTTGCTTGGCTTCTAATAGCCTTCACCAAGGAGTTAATGATGACAAATGGCCCCTGGCAACAGGAGCATCTCTTCAGCAGCTGCCCACAGACCAGAACCAGCAGCTGCCAGTAAGCGGTGGAAGGCAGAGAATGCCACAGGGCTGCCGACCTTGAAATCTCCTCCAAAGGAAGGGGGCTTCCAGACCGCGGGTCCCAGCAACAGCCCCCCCCCCCAGGCATTGCCCCAAACTGCGTGCGCTCGCGTGTCTCCACCAAACAAAGGGGCCTTGACTGTACCGTCAGGGTAAGAGTGGGGAGGCTTGTCCCCGAGGCTGCCCTGGCCAGTCAGGAGCCACGGAGGCAGAATGAGTTCACCGCCCTTGAGTAGCATTGGTGATGCCACAGGGTCCAGCAGGAGTGGGGGCTGCGTCTGAACTGCCTCCCCTCACAGGGCCAGCATCCAGGGCATGGGCAGGGGCCCCAGGCCCCAGGCAGGTGGGGTGGCACGCAAGGGTCAGTCCAATAGCCCAGCCACGCAGCCCAAGGGCCAGGGCCAGGGCCAGGAGCTGAAGCACCAGGCCAAGCCCACTCAAGAGGCAGATGTGGTCAGACGAGCAGGGGTCAGGAAGCTGAGAAGACAAGCCAAGGGAAAGAGGTACCTTGACCGCTGGAGCAAAGCGGGAGCCATGTCCAAGAGTCCACAAACCAGGGGCACTTCAGGAACTCGGAGAGCCTTTGTTGCTGAGGCAGTTTCTGTGGTGGGGAAGAGCCAGTGCTTTCACGGCTCCTCTCCCAGGGCTCCCAGGTGGAGCTCAGGACAGCCCTGGACGCTGCAGAAGGCTGGGGTAGTAATCCTGCAATTACCAGGCTGCTACATTGGTTCCTGACCAGCAGGGGCCCTGAAGCTGCCTTGGATCTGGACACACAGCAAGCAATGCATCAGATTAGTTTATGTGGTGATGATATCACGAGGCCCAACCAGAGTGAAGGCAATGTCCGCAAGCACCACTCTGAATGGGTAAACTATTTGATCTGGCTGTGTTTTTTAGGGAACATCTCTGTGTTAAATAAACTCCTTCCCCATTTCTGCTTTTTTGAGCAACTGGATACAGATTTAAGTGCAAGGAGCAAAGCTGCAAACATGCTTTCTAAATATTCTTAGCCAAAATTATCCCCCCACTGTCGCTGGCTTTCAGCAACTCTTTTGCTGATGGTTAGAATGCTGAAGCCCTTGCAGACCTTACTTGTGGGTGGGTGGCAGGAGGGCTCCACGTTACTGGTAGTAGAGCTGCCTCTGGAAGGTGTTATTTTTTGGACAGGGCACGACCACGAGGAAGAATCATGGTGCTAACAACTGCAGGGGGGCTGCTTTAAGAGAAGTAGACTTCCAGGCCATGGCAGGTAATAGCTCTGGGTTTAGGGCAGGATGTTCAGTTCTGTGTGCCACATTTTAGGAAGGATATTGATGACCTGAAGCCTGCCCCAAGAAACAGAGGCCTGTACTCCGAGAAGGACCACGCTGGAAGGGTTGTTTTACATTAAACCACGAGAAGAGAAAATTATGTGATGACATGGTCATATGGAAGATGGAGCAGGGTTGTTCTTGGATGAGAAGCAGTGGGGGGAAATGGCAGGAAATCCGATTTCCAGGAAACTGTCTGAGAAACCCCCGAATGGTTGGCCATGGTCCTGATGCAACTTTGAGGTGAAGTTTCAGCACTATGGACAGCTCCTTAGATGTCGGATGCACGCCTAAAGTGGGAACCCCACCCCGCTGACTCTGGAGCCAGCAGCCGACAGGCGAGAGCTATTTGGCCGTGCAGCAGAGTGGCTGAAGAAGCACTTCCCCTGCCTGGAGGCCCTTAAGCAGCCACCTGCCAGAGATGCTGTGGCCCCTACAGAACAGGGCTTGGACGAGAGGATCTCCAACGTCTTTTCCAATTCTACGACCCTGTTTTATGTATTTCGGCAAGGGTGCCAAAATCCCTGTTCCATGAGACTGATGCTACTGACCTTCACAGTTTCTTTTCTTGTTAAAGTGTGCCTATCCTTTCAACGGAGCAGGTGAAACTAAGACAGAGATGGCCCATCAAAAGGGTCACTGTGTCCTTCTGAATTAGCTTGCAGCCTCCCAACCTTAACTCATCCTTCATGTTCACTGATGACCAAAGGGAACAAGTGTATGAAATTTCCAGATGGCCTTTCGGGAAACAGGTGGGCAAAATTTCTGCTTAGAAACAGCTCCATCTTTACTAGGTCCAGGGTGCTGTCCATGGATCCTGCAGGGTAATGATGTTTGTACTCCATAACCCATGTGCTACTGTGCAATAACACTTTAGATGCTTTAAGTGTCTACTGAAAACTTCCAGGCACCAAAAGTTCCAGCCAGAACTTTCAGCCGTGAAAGGGCAAAGTGAGTAGAAAAGGTGGGGCTGGCCTGGCACCAAAATGTTTCTCATGTTCTAATGCAGCTACATGCAGGTGTTAGTGGAGGCTCCTGTGCATTCCATGGACAGCCAGGGTGAAGAACAAGCAGGTGCTGGAGCATATTTAACCAGACGTGTGCCTGGTCGGCAAGATAACAAAGCATAACTCACTTGTTTTGGCCATGTAATGTGATCAAGCTCCTTAAAAAAGATATAATGCTCAGCAGCAAGAGAAGACCAGGTCACCAAAGAGCGAGGTGGCCAGACTCCATCAAAGAGGATGGAGGCTGGAGCATAGTTCAGCTGAAAGAGGTGGCACTGGAGCAGAAAATGAGGTGAGATTTGGCCCATAGGATGGCTTATAGTTGAACACGACTGAACTGCTGAAGAGAAAAGAAATGTGGCTTCTGCATTACAGAGGGTTCTTTCTTTCCTTCTCATGAAGGATCAGGAAGTCCTAATCAGATGTGGTAGGAGGGGCTCCCAGCATCCCATTCAGTGGTCCCTCAAAGCTCGATATACCACACCTGAGGCCAGTCAGGTGAGGCAAGGAGAAAGTAGGAGATGGTCTCGACTGCTGGAGGATCATCCTCAGACCAGGGGATGGAGGCAAGGCGAAGTCCTACGGTCAGGGACTCCTGAATGTGGCACTGACTTGCCAATGGTTGAGGACGGTGACTGAGCTTTGCACTCAGAATCCTTGGCTGCCCACTGGCTGTTCTCAGGGTTCGGGGTCTTTTCTACTCATGTTGCCCCCTCTCGGCTGCAATGCCTGAATGGGGCTGTGGTTGATTATTCCACCAGTGATGCTGCATGTGAGTTTTTAGATTGTACGTTCCTTTAAATCTTCTCGGCTTGGGTCTATGGAACCCCCTGCCGCATTTTAAAAAAATTAAACTCCCAAATGGACCTCAGAGTGATATATGATTCAGTCAAGTTGGTCCAGGGAGAGGAGAAATTATCAAAGGGTTTTCAGAAGCAGGGCTCACCACTGACAGGGGCTGTTGCACAGCAATTTTTGTGAGGGTTTTGTGGGGAGGGGGCTTGGTGTGAGGGAGCATTGCTGCATCCAGCTCCAGGGAAGAGGTGGGACCAGTGCCCAGCTCTGTCCCCCTGATCCCTGAGCATCTTCTTCCCCGTGGCTTCCACTGTTCTGCTTTATTCACAGATAATGTGAACAGATAATGTTGACAATGCGCTTGTGTGCCGTTCTCCAGCAAACACTGCAAGGTCGCTGTGGAGGCTCCTTGCCTATCCATCCACTGCTGTGTGGCCACCCAGGCTGCCCACCCTTCCTGATCGTAGAAGCCCATGGGTGGAATTTCTTCCTGGTGTCTCTCCAAGGCCTTAATGTCAGTGCAGGAAGCCAGGATAGCTACAGGCCACTGGAGAGAAGCTTGCAAGCAGAAGGAAGCTCTCACACCCCTCCCAGCCACTTTCTAGGTAGAATATCCCAAGAAGCCTCAGCGCAGCTCATGACAGTTTCTCTGGCATGTCTTCTCTGTCTCATCTCTTTTCACAAGCAATGTTTCCCCTGTCAGATAGAACAAGAGTGGTCAAAATAAATTGGGAGGAAAGGCAGCAAGTTTTGGCACAGCGCTGGTTTTCACTGGTGACATCAGAGATTGAGCTGGAGTCTCTGGGCAAGCAGCACAGGCGGTTTTCCTGTATTTGCGAGGTGAAGTGGAACCTGATGCAGGAAAGGCATCAAGTCACATTGAGAGGATGGGCTCTGCTCAGCCCAGGGGTCAAATTCACATCGGGAGAAGTTGTCTGGAGTCCTGTTCCAGTAGTGGGCAGGGCTAAAGGGGCTTGGCCTTCCAGGGATGTGGGGTGAATCTCTGGGGTGGGGGGAGCCTGGCTGCCCGGACTCTGGCCTGCTTTCTTGGGGCATGGCTTCCTGGGTGTCTGTCCGGGGTTCACCGGGCGTCCAGCCCCACTTGACCACTGCACTAGTAGCATTCCTCCCCCCTGCGTGTGACTTGCAGCCTTTCTGCTGCTGCATCGATGGGGAAGAAGTTGGTAGTTTTGTAAGCGGACCTTCCCAGCACTCAGGTGGCTCTCCAAGTCAGGGTTTTCAGCTTGGCTCTCCAAGTCAGGGTTGTGCAGGACAGGAAGGCTGCAAACTGGAGAAGGATTGGATTCCTCAGAGTTTTGCTGCAAACTAGGGGCCTTGCACCATCACATTTTCTCATCAAATACCGTCATGTTTGAGCTTCAAGCTCTTTCTGCTAGTAAGAGCTTCAAGAGAGGCATCTCAGCCTCGTATGGCAAGGAGAGCAGCATGAGTCTGGGAAACCTACAACCGATTTCTGATGCAGGGGAAAAGGGGTGGAGCCAGGGAGGGTAGCTTGGCACTTTGGGCAACCCATGAAAGCCAGACTGGAATCTCAGAAGTGCCACCTCTGGTCCGAGTTTCTGCCCCCTTGGTAGAAGACCTACACCTTGTGGCAGAAGGTCTGCAGCTCTCTTCAGACAACCATGCATTGATGTGCAAAATTGAGTAATCTTGTACATGATGATGTACAATTGTCTGATGATGTACAGGGTGGTATATTGGCCAACTGACTCCGAAGACTCACAGGACTTTAGCTGTGACTCCCACAAGACCAGGTGGGATGTCCCGAGTGACTCCAGCTACAAAGGCAGATGGCCTGGTGGCCATTTTTGTTACTTAGACTGGCTTATTCCTCCTTTGTTTGATCTCAGGATGGCTAATTGCTTCATCCTACTGCATATTTCCTGAAGTGAGATGTGTCCATGGGTGTGAGTTCAAAATCAATAAGATTTATCACTTAATTTCCTGGAAATATTACATTATGTTGCATAAACTTTCTTGTTATGGAAAAGTGACATAAAAAGAAAGTGATGTGGTGGTGGGGCGGGGGGAGAAATGGGGACAGGACTGCCATCCCCACTGCTGCTTTTGCATTCCTGGCCACTGGTATCCACACATTCCACTTGGCCTCTGCAAAGGGGACCCTACACCCTTGCAGTTGTTTGCATAAGTAGACCTTCATGTGAAGGGAGTCCTGCAGGGTTGGAGATCCTGAGGACGTGGAAGCCTACACAGATGAACATATGCTCCACTGTGTTACCGGACTGAGCCAGTCAACGGCTGGGGCAAACCCAGGTGGACCCCAGACCCGAGCCAAACAGAGCCTGAGACGAGACTTAGAGCCAAAATCAGCTTTATTCTAGTGCACTATAGAATAAAGGGAGATGAAAGGGGACATTCAGCCCAAAGCAGTGTCTCGAAAGTTGCACTCCAGTACATGTGTTTTATACCCTAGGTAACCAGTTAGGTCACCTAATAACACATCTAATACATTGATACATCAATGTATGCACCCCTCCCATGCTGGAGAAAGAGTCCTTTCTTCTGTCAAGGACCAGACATTTCCCATGTCTATTTCTTATCTGCTCGAGATTCACACAGGCTTGCCATGCTCTTACTCCCTGCACATTTGCAACTTTCATGATGGCTAGAACCAGTTTCCACTGTCCCTTTGATTACTGTATTCGAGGTCAGGCTTGTGTGTTAGCTGTGGGTTACAGAAAGTTCATTTTGTTCGTATCTGCCCTCCCTTCTGGGACAGTATAACTGTGGTGCTTTTACTTTGTGGCCTTCCTCTGGCCAACTACTTTTGGGGTGTTTTGGGGTGCTGCAATTGGTAACAAGTGTGTAGATGCACTCAGTCAAGGAGAACTGGCATGGAGCACCTTCTCAGGCTGGAGAGAGCAGGCTCACTCCCAATCACTCCCCCACCCACACATGAGCCTGATGCGCATACTCTCCAAAGTGGATTCATGCACCTTTTGAAGCTGTGTTGAAAGATAAAACGCTTGAACCAAAGCGATATCGCTTCTTTGTTTTCCTCCTCAGGATTAGTAAATGCAGTGAAAACCAACATGGCCTTCATTCTGGCCACTGGTTTGCTCTTTTTCTAAATCTTTTGCTTCTACCAGACTCCTACTATGATGGCTCTGATGGCTATTAATGGGGGAGCAGCCAGCCAATGGCATTGTCTATGCAGCGTCCACTACCAGAGGTAGGATGCTTCTCAGTACGAGTTGCTGGGGAACATGACATGGAGGCTTGTGGCTTGTGAGCTCCCTGTAGGCCTCTGGTGGCCACTGTGGGTGGGCTGCAGCGCCAGAAAGGAGGGCTCTCCTTGCCTTCTTTCACAGGCCCCCAAATTAGCTTCAGCAGGACAGGAAGGAGAGGACACACGATCACTGTGGCTTGTCACCAGTGATTAAGCATGAGTCAGCGTGACGCCCCAGTGCTTTGACGGCTCTCTGGTAATTCATGGCCTTTTAGCTTTAATGAGCGAAGCTGGCAAATAAGCCCACATCAAAAGTTTTATAAATAACTCATGGCAACAGGATATAAGATAAATAATACAATGTATAATTCACATCTGTGGGCGCTAGGCATGCATTATGGAGGACGAGAGGTGAGCATGAGGGCTCAAGCCACGGTGGGCGCTGCCTTCCCTCACTCGCTGGCTCAGGGCTGCCAGCCTCCCTGATCTCCAGCTCATACAGCAAAAGGGTTTGTTGGGACTGCCAAGGTCATTTGTCTTTCTTACAGTCTCAGGGTCCTCTTATTAATGTGACCTGCAACCTCCTATTTCTTAAGAAATGCACACTGTTGATCCAATTTCTACACCAAAATTGGGCTTCCTCAGTGCAATACCTTACTCCAATTTGCAGGTTGCCTCTTACGCATTGCTTAATGGCCTTTTGTGGAATGCTCATCGGTTTATTTATTCACGGGAGAAGAGGCAGACAGTCCCCAGTAGTCCAAAGACTATTTTGTTCATTCACTGCTCTGGCTTCTGAAATTTTTAAGAGGTGCTGCCCGCATGCTTCCAAGCACGTGCCTGTAGCCATGAAGGCCTGACAAGGTTTAAGCTGCGCTGAAAGGGACTACTGAACGTCAGGCCCGGTGCTGCCTTCCGCATGTCCCCTGCCGTGCAGGCCGTGAGGCCAACTGGCCCGCCGGTTAGGAGTGACCCTGGCCTTGCCCAACCTGGTGCCCTATGAGAGAGAGACGCAGCAGGCAAGTTCAACCCTACTGAAGGCACGCATGGCGGTTGGGTGGGGGCATTTTCAGTGGGGGTGGGCAGCCTTCAAGCTTGTGGGGCTGATGCTGCATTTGGCTCAGATCCCAATCTGTGCCAGAGTCAGGCGCAAATGACTTTGGACTGAACACTTCCCAGTTTACGAGCTGGTTTTGAGGACCAGGGAAGAACGTAGCTCACAGTCTTCAGCCTGCCTGCTCACCAGTCCGGGGGGGAGGCTGTCCTGGTATTTGTGCACAGTGCATTTGCCACTGTTGTGACACATCCTGATGAATCAAGTGTAGCTTCCGCTGTGTTGGAATGCTGATTTCAATCACATGCACATGCAATTGTGGGAGAAAGATGAGGAACTGGGAAGGGCTCGATGTGCAACAAAAGACCCCTTCAAAAGGCTTTTGGATTGCCAGTGCAATAGATGGCAGCACCCCCAAAGCCCAAATGAACGCCCTTTTCTGCAGTGCTGACTTTTGCAAGGGAAAGCACTGCTGGAGGGGAACGTGGTTTTCTTCCCAGTAGACATGCATACTGGGGGGGGGGGGCGGGGGGGCGGTCCCGCTAGTGTT
The DNA here is from genome assembly GCA_023646645.1 of Varanus salvator macromaculatus. NCBI lineage: Eukaryota > Metazoa > Chordata > Lepidosauria > Squamata > Varanidae > Varanus > Varanus salvator. Next base: position 11,535,945 of record JAIXND010000624.1, on the reverse strand, counting down.
CCCTTGCAGACTCTGGCACACGCTGACTTGCACAGCAATGACTGCCACAGGAGGGGCTGTGATAACCTCTGCGCATGCATGCACGTTTCAGCCAGGTGTTCCTCAGCCAACCCTAGGAACAATTCGCAGTCACTCCTCTGCACATGCGCCTTGGCAAGCACTGTCCCCATTACAGCGCCATCGAAGCCCCTGGAACAGTCCCACAACTTTAGCACATGCTGAACTAGGTACCTTGGAAAAAAATGCAGCATGGAAACACGTTGCCATCTAGCTGCTTTGAGGGAGCATGTAATGAAAGAAAGGGTGGGGTGGGGTGTGGTTTGGGGTGCGCATCAGGGAACATGCCAGTGAGCCAAGAGTGAGGATGCAGGTGGAAATTCCCAGGGAGGACCCCCTGGCAAGCATCGCGGCAGGGCCACTCATGTGCATGTGGTCTTCCTCTTTTGGGGGAGGGCGATCATTTGGCTGTCACTCCTGTTGCGCCTTCTGTCCCACCCATTTGAAGGTCACCCCGCAGTAATATACTCTTTGTCATTGTGGCAGCACTTTGGGAGAAAAGTTACACCTCAGCTTGCCCGCATTGTGCCACCTTTCTTCCTGAGGAGAGGCCAAGCCTGTGTGTGTGTGTGTGTGTGTGTGTGTGTGTGTGTGTGATGCATGAATATGGTGGCTAATCAGAGCTGCCACTCATTGGCCCTGCCACCTTATTCTGCTCTGTGGAAAGCTGATGCTGGAGACCTTATGAAGGCCTCCAGGTCTGCTGCATTGCTTGGCATTTCTGGATGTTGCGTATCCCTCAAAGTGCCCAGGAGTAGAGATCAGCAAAGAGTCTACGCAGGGGTGGGAATCCATCGGATCCCCTGGGCTTGGCTCCCCTGCCTCTCCTCTGCTTTGCACTGGCCCTGGGTATGAGTCCCAGGTGAGACCACTCAGCACGCATGGGGCACTGGCCAGGAATTGAGCCCCATGCATTGTGCAAGCAGCATCCCCCTTCTGCACCCGCCTCTGGTGCTGCTGCCTACATGGGAATGGGAAGAAGTTGGTCAGTGGGGCTGCTGGGAGTGGGCCTGGCATCACCCCAAGTAGCATCCCTGCTCTGTGCCCTGCAGCTGCTCTTTGGGTGGTGGCCCCTAACAGGGAAGGTTGCTGGTTGCACAACCAGGGCTCCATGAGCATTCGTGGACTTCCTCTTGGCTTGGCTCACTTTTGTGTGAGAGGAGTCTGAGCAGAAGTCCATGGATGCTGGAGGGATGGATTCCAAAAGGATTCATTCCAACCCTACCCAGGAATTACGAGATTCCTAATTATTCATATGGCTTTACATTTCTGTACCCTCTCCTCCCTCCTTCAGGGATCACTGCCTTGTCATGGCGAAGGGGCTTGCGTAGCTCAATGAAGCTATGAGCTATGCCGTGCAGGGTCACCCAAGACGGACAGGTCATAGCAGAGAGCGCTGACAAAATGTGATCCACTGGAGAAGGAAATGGCAACCCACTCCAGTATCTTTGCCATGAAAACCCCATGGACAGTACCAAAAGGCAAAAAGATGTGATGCCGGAAGATGAGCCCCTCAGGTCGGAATATGTTACTGGGGAAGAGCGGAGGGCTAGTACTAGTAGCGCCAGAAAGAATGAAGCGACTGGGTCAAAGCCGAAAGGACACTCAGCCGCAGATGTATCTGGTGGTGAAAGGAAAGTCCGATGCTGCAAAGATCTATACTTCATAGGAACCTGGAATGTAAGATCCATGAATCAAGGTAAGCTGGATGTGGTCAAACAAGAGATGACAAGACTGAACATCGACCTCTTAGGAATCAGTGAACTAAAATGGACAGGAATGGGTGAATTTAATTCAGATGACCATCAGGTATACTACTGTGGGCAAGAATCCCTCAGAAGAAATGGAGTAGCCTTCATAGTCAATAAAAGAGTAGGAAAAGCAGTACTGGGATACAATCTCCAAAACGACAGAATAATCTCAGTTCGAATCCAAGGCAAACCATTCAACATCACGGTAGTCCACGTCTATGCCCCAACCACTGGTGCTGAAGAAGCTGAAGTTGACCACTTCTATGAAGGCCTACAACACCTTCTAGAATTAACACCAAAAAATGATGTCCTTATCATCATGGGGGACTGGAATGCTAAAGTAGGAAGCCAAAAGATAACTGGAATAACAGGCAAGTTTGGCCTTGGAGTACAAAATGAAGCAGGGCACAGACTGGAAGAATTTTGTCAAGAGAATACAATGGTCATAGCAAACACTCTTTTCCAACCACCCAAGAGATGACACTACACATGGACATCACCAGACGGTCAACACAGAAATCAGATTGACTATGTGCTCTGCAACCAAAGATGGAGAAGCTCTATACAGTCAGTAAAAACAAGACCAGGAGCTGACTGTGGCTCCGACCATGAGCTTCTGGTTGCAAAATTTAGGCTTAAGTTGCAGAAAGTAGGGAAAAGCACTAGGCCACTCAGGTATGACCTAAATCATATCCCTGATGAATATACAGTGGAGGTGACAAATAGATTTAAGGAATTAGATCTGATAGACAGAGTGCCTGAAGAACTATGGACGGAGGTTCGCAACATTGTACAAGAGGTAGCAACTAAAGCCATCCCAAAGAAAAAGAAGTGCAAGAAAGCAAAATGGCTGACTGAGGAAGCTTTACAAATAGCTGAGGAAAGAAGGGAAGCAAAAGGCAAGGGAGAAAGAGAAAGATACAAACAATTGAATGCAGAATTCCAAAGAACAGCTAGAAGAGATAAGAATGCCTTCCTAAATGAACAGTGCAAAGAAATAGAAGAAAACAATAGAATAGGGAGGACCAGAAATCTCTTCAAGAAAATTAGAGATATGAAGGGAACATTTCATGCAAAGATGGGCATGATAAAAGACCAACATGGCAGGGACCTAACAGAGGCAGAAGAGATTAAGAAGAGGTGGCAAGATTACGCAAATGAACTATACAAGAAAGAGCTTAACATCCCTGATAACCATGATGCGGTGGTCACTGAGCTCAAGCCAGACATCCTGGAATGTGAAGTGAAATGGGCCTTCGGAAATATGAGCAACAACAAAGCTAGTGGAGGTGACAATATTCCAGCTGAGCTAATCAAAACCCTAAAAGACGATGCAGTAAAAGTGCTAAACTCAATATGCCAGCAAATTTGGAAAACTCAACAGTGGCCACAGGATTGGAAAAGGTCAGTTTACATTCCGATCCCCAAGAAGGGCAATGCCAAAGAATGTTCAAACTACCGCACCATGGCACTCATTTCACATGCTAGCAAAGTGATGCTCAAAATCCTACAAGCTAGGCTCCAGCAGTATGTGGACCGAGAACTACCAGAAGTACAGGCAGGATTTTGAAGAGGCAGAGGAACTAGAGATCAAATTGCCAACATACACTGGATCATGGAGAAAGCTAGGGAATTCCAGAAAAACATCTACTTCTGCTTCATTGACTACGCTAAAGCCTTTGATTGTGTGGATCACAACAAATTGTGTCAAGTTCTTAAAGAGATGGGAGTACCAGACCATCTTATTTGTCTCTTGAGAAACCTATATGCGAGTCAAGAAGCAACAGTGAGAACTGGACACAGAACCACAGATGGGTTCAAAATTGAGAAAGGCGTACGGCAAGGCTGTATACTGTCGCCCTGCCTATTTAGAAACATAGAAACATAGAAACAGAGCGAGTCAGAAGGGGCCTCCCGGGCCATCTAGTCTGACCTCCGGCACCAGCCGGCTCCGCTCATGACATGCCCACCATGTGCATGTCCAGCCTGTCTTTGAACACCCTCACCGATGGGGCCTCAACAACCTCCCGTGGAAGCCCATTCCATGCCCTCGGGGTCCTAACTGTCAGGAAGTGCTTCCTGGCATCCAAATTGAACCTCGTGCAGACCGCATCATGAGAAAGGCAGGGCTAGATGGATCACCAGTTGGAATCAAGATTACTGGGAGAAATATCAGCAATCTCAGATATGCAGATGATTCCACTCTCATGGCAGAAAGTGAAGAGGGACTAAAGAGCCTCTTGATGCGGGTGAAGGAGGAGAGCACAAAAGTTGGCTTGAAACTCAACATTAAGAAAACTAAGATCATGGCATCCGGTCCTCTCACTTCCTGGCAAATAGATGGGGAAGAAATGGAGGTAGAGACAGATTTTATTTTCCTGGGCTGCAAGATCACCGCAGACGGGGACTGTAGCCAAGAAATTAAAAGACTCTTGCTCCTGGGGAGAAAAGCTATGGCAAATTTAGACAGCATACTAAAAAGCAGAGACATCACCCTGCCAGCAAAAGTGCGTATAGTCAAGGCTATGGTTTTCCCAGTTGCAATGTATGGCTGTGAAAGCTGGACCATAAGGAAGGCTGAGTGCAAAAGGATTGAGGCCTTTGAATTGTGGTGCTGGAGGAGACTCCTGCGAGTCCCTTGGACCACAAGGTGATCAAACCAGTCAGTCCTAGAGGAGATCAACCCTGAGTGCTCTTTAGAAGGCCAGATACTGAAGATGAAACACAAATACTTTGGCCACCTAATGAGAAAGAAGGACTCCTTGGAGAAGAGTCTAATGCTGGGAACAATAGATGGCAAAAGAAGAAGGGGACGGCAGAGGATGAGGTGGCAGGATGGAGTCACAGTTGGTGTGAGCTTGAGTGGACTCTGGGGGATGGTGGAGGACAGGAGGGCCTGGAGGAGTGTTGTCCATGGGGTCGCAATGGTTCAGACATGACTTTGCGACTAATAACAACAACAACAACAACAACCATCGCCTCCAATAGCTGAAGCTCTCTGAGAAGTTCGCAACAGCTAAGTTGCCCATCCAGATCCCAGCCTGGCCTGACCCTGCTTAGCTTCCAAGATTAGGCAAGATCAAATGCTTCAGGCCAGATGGAAGCTCTCATCAGTGTTCCTTTGTAACTAGGCAGGAGAGGTTGGTTGGTTGCATAAGTGAGGGCAAGGATGTGTCTCTGTAAAAGCAAAGCTGTCATATTTCAGGCACAGTGTGAGAAAGCCAAGCCACTGGAGAAGACAATCATGCTAGGGGAAGTTGGAGGCAGTAAAAGCGTATGGACACTAGCCAACCTCGAGATGGATGGTGTCCATGATGGCCTCGCATGTGCAAGAGATGAGCGGGGCTGTGAAGGAGAGGACGCTTGGGAGGTGGGTTGGCTGCACAAGTGGCGCACACCTCTCTCTGTCTGCAGCTCATGATGTATTCCACGGAGCAAGGAAGTTGCATGTGAATGGTTTGAACTGCAATAGGGAAGAGCCATGCTCCCTGCTCCTGGCTGGCTGGTGCCGCGTCTTTGGGAAGGCCCTATGCCAGAAAGAATCCAGGTGGTATATGGAAGACCAGTGTCCCTCCATCAGCCAAGGGGGCCGCTGAAGGACCTCTCTTCCTCAAGCCTTGCAGAACCCTGATGGCATGTGGAAGCTCCATTCCAGTGACCAGAGGAGGGGCAGATGCAGAGAAGGTTCCTCTCCTCTCTGGCAGAAGAAAATCTGCTCTCAGGAGGTAGAAAGTGCAATTGCCTACAAGAGGTCTGGATTAGGCCATCATCTCCTCCTTTCCCTCTTTTAATCTAGTGTAAACTGCCCCTGATGAAAACCCAAAGGATCTGCCTGCCTATGAAACAAACAATTAAATCAATTAAATCTATGAATGTCCCATTTCATTCCGTTCAACCATCTGGGTGAAAGGAACAGTGAACAGACGTAGTCTTAAAGATGTATCAAAGACGTGCACTTTCTCTTCTCTTTCTGGGGATGAAGACTAGAAAATAGGTATAATCCAGAATAGGAAAATCACAACTTATGGAAATGCATCTATTAAGTCGGCTGCTTTGAGATCATTGGGGAGCTTTTGAAAATTCAATTAAAAGCTCCTGATAAAGTGGCAAAGGGCACTTTCGACTCTGCCTTTAACAAAAATGAGCATCAATGCTGGGCGGCCACAGGAACCGCTCATCTCTCTCTCTCCTCCCGAACAAGTGCTGCAAACTGAATCTGTCCCCGCACATCCCTTTGTCAAACATCGACGCTCCTTTCAGTGCTGTTAACACGCACCAGCAAGGCAGCCGTCTCTCTGGATTTGGGATCCCGTCACTCAATCATGCCATTCCAAGGGCATTGCAACCCAATGGCTTCTAATGTCTATTGCTGTATGTTTTTTTGGTGGGCAGAGGTGAATTTGAGAAAAAAAGAAACGGCCACTGAGACGAAGAGACAGATCTAGGAAAAGGGAGGAGGAGCAGAGGAGGCCATTTTTGTGCGAGTTTTGTGGTGGAGAGCTGCCAGAGCTACGGAAAGGATGTAATTTGCACAGCACACGATGTCTATCTAGAAGGACTTGAATTCAGTGCCTGGCCTCCTCAATTAATCTCCAGTTAAAATTCAAAATCTGATTTCAGTATGCATGTAAGGGGATTTTTTTGAGGGCTATAACTAAAAATATCTAGCAATGACTTTAAGAAATGACCGCCCTCAAAGCTTCTCTCAACTTGCAATTAGTCTTTTCAGAAATCTTTATTTTTAGCATCGTTTTAAGGCCTAAATGCCATGTGAGGGAGGTGGAGCAGGGGGAACCCTTCTCTAAAGGGTGGTCCCAACATTTCCCTGCTTGGCAAAAGTGAACATGGGGCCTGGGGAGAAGCTGAGCAGCCTGGAGGAGAAGCGGGTGGATTGGCTAGGGAGGTCCTCTTTAGCCTGTATGTGTTTGTCTTGAGGTACCTCAAGCAATAGACCCCCCAAAAGCCAGTGTGGCGTAGTGGCTAAGAGCGTGGAACTGGGACTCAGAGGATCCGGGTTCTAGTCCCCGCTCGGCCATGGAGCCGACTGGGTGACTCTGGGCCAGTCACAGCCTCTCAGCCCAGCCCACCTCACAGGGTTGTTGTTGTGGGGATAAGATGGAGGAGAAGAATAATGTAAGCTGCCTTGAGCGCTTTGTAGGAAAAAGGCCGGATATAAATCCAAAAAAATAAATAAATAAATAAATAGGAAAGAAGAAGATTCCATCAAGATCTTCCTGGTCTCTTTTCAAAGCTAAAATTTTCAGTGAAAACCTCCAGAAAATAGAATTAAACTCAATTGAGGGAAAGCTGTGCTATGATGCTTTTTTTAGAGTTTGCAGGACAAACTACTCTTGTGTGCAGAAAAGCTAAATGGGTCAAGCCTCGCCATGCAAATGTTCTGGCTTCGCATCGCCTCAGGAAGGATTAAGCCTCAAACTACCTGCACTGGCTGATATCTGAAAACTGTTCTTATTTTGGGAATAACCTCCTAGGTTAGGCAGAACAACAGCTTTTCATACCCAGCACTTTCCTTGCCTGAGATACTTTCCTCTGGGGTCAAAAATAACCCCAAATATGGTTAATACTAGGGTTTTGTTGTTGTTGTTGTTGTTAATGCAGGGATAGTTAGAACGAGATACAAGACCACACAGCTTCCCTTCAGGTTGGAAAAACTCCAGTTGGAGGAAAGCAACAGACTTTCCCTGCTGTGGCTGAAAGTGGCGGTACTACAAATGTGTTCCTCAGGGTGGTAAACACAGTGGCACACCTAGCTAATAGTAGGTGTATTAATAGTTAATAGTTTTACCTTCTCAACAGCTCCACTGGTTCCTTTCCAATGGCCTGTTGCTGGCATGTGAGTCCACGTATTCCTGCTCTCACTGCTGTCCCTCCCTGGACTTGCTAGCCTGGAGCGTCCAACTTCCCAAGGATTGCCGGCAGCCCCACAGAACTCAGTGAGATTTACCTTTGAGCAGGTATGCATGGGATTGCACACCCCCTCGAACATACAGGGGATGGAGCAGGACCCATTGATGCAGCTCAGGAATTTTAGAACCTGGAATTATTGTTCTTATGGGGCTGTAGACGGCCAGGCCTCCCACAACTAGCCTTTCTCTTTATCTCCTGCCCCGCACTTCCCCTCTTCTCACTGCTGCTCTCACTTCCTGAGACACTAGAATAAGAAACGGGGGGAGGATGGCTGCTCTTTGTCAGCCCTGATTAAGAAGAAGCCATGCTCTGCCTGTGTTCAGCTGTGCGTTCTAAAGGCACTTAGTGCAGGACGCCGTCCAGAGTTTTCTGCTGTTGCCCTGATGCTACAGCCCTCTGTGGGGGAATATGTATCATCTTGCTGCAGGAAGGAAGAACCTGTTTAATTTTTTTAAAGACAAGAAAGAAAAGCACCTGCCTAAGCCTGTGTCCCCTGCGACAGCAAAATACATTTTTAAGAGGAGCGGCTAGCACTGGCTCAGTGTGGGGAGTTGTGCTGTGGCACGGGCACTGCGCCCCTGGCAGCCCCCTGTTGGCAGCCCCCACTGCCCCAAGTGGTGATGCTTTGATAGCTCGGTGCTCTCTGGCTGGTCATTTGAGGCTGGGGGCCCTGAGCACTGATGGCGAGGAACAGCCAAGCCCTCCCTCCATTCTGATCCGGAGGCAGCAGGATGCAGTGAGGCTGCTGACTTAAGTCTCACTGATTTCACTGGGTCTACTCTAAGCGTGACTGAATCTGGGACCAAGCCAGGGTCCAGCAGTGTCCCACTGCATCACCTTCAGCCCTCTGGGAATTGATGGCAGTCTCCGCCACAGGTACATAGGATCTTTGCGTCCTTCTCTCCGCTTGCACCTGCGTCCTGGCAGTTGTAAATACAAGCACGCACCTAGGAGCACGTTCAAGAATTTATGGCAGAGACAAATATAAAGCTGGCACGGGGGAAGAATAAGGAGATGGAGAGGCAGCCCGTCTCCCCCGCTGAGGCCGTTCCATCAGTCTGTGACTGTGGAAGCCTCTTTGGCAGTGGCGGCCAATGGTTCCCTCAGCGATCTGAGCATAGACTTCCCGTTGCATCAGCGATTTCTCACTGTCATTTGAGCCTAAGTAAATCCTTGTTTGGAGGAGACCAAGGGGTGCCATTAAGGGACTGGAAGATTAATTAATTCCCTTCCTTTCTCGCTGCATAGCCTCATCTCAACCAAAGCCTAGGACACAAGTGATGAGCCAGAGAGAAGGTTTCAAAAAGGAAATGACACTGAGTTGCTTCCTTTCAGAAAGGCCAGCGAGAGTCCGGTGTGGACCCCCCGTTGTCCCACAGCACTGCAGAGTGTTGGATGGCTGAAGGCAAAGCAACCAGTTGCCAAGAGCTCTCTAATTTAGAAACCAGCCAGGTCTGTTTCCAAAGGGACCTGAGAGTTTCCACCAGGTGGATTTGCATGTAGCAGGAAAGCAAAATCAAAGACATAAGCAGGCAGGACTCCAGTCTGGACCAGAACCACAGCAGGGGGGATCAGGGGAGCTGGAAGCCTCTTTCCCTCCCGCAGTCAGGTGCCTCCAGAAATCTGCCACCACCAGCTTTGAATATGATGTTATATTTCTGTGTTCTCTTGCTATCACTCACCACTCGGGATCTATTTAGCTGTGGGGTGGCACATGCCTCGGATAAATGAATAATTACGGTGCAAAGTGGGAGGTGCTCATTTGCACTCCATTTGGAGATGGTTTCCGAGCATATGTTCCTGCTGGGGTTATGTTGAAGTTTCCTTCCCGGCAGACCCACGTTAGAGAGAGAGAGAAGGGGAGGGCCAGCTGCAGGCTCTGTGGCGCAGTCTGGTTCCAAGGAGGCAACTTTGCAAAGAGCGCTGGGGAAGGATGTCCCTATTTTGTGCTGGCCTTGTGGCAGGGTTGGAAAAGCAGTCCAGCTGCCTGCGCAGGAGCATATGCAGAGTGCTCAGGCTGGAGGAGTCCGTGGAGTGCTTGCAAGCTCATCAGAATATTCTCTGCCAGGACCTTGTAGCGCTTCTTGGACACACGCTTATCCACTGCAGCCCCTTGCACTGTGCAAGAAGCCACTGAGGTGGGGTGTGTGTGTGTGAAGGACGTTCCAGAATGGTGACAAAAGGGGCTACAGTGGGTGGTAGTGAGGAAGCTAATGGAGATCCAGATCAGCTTTGTAACCAGCCAAGTAGAAGCATTGATCTATGTAATTGGATGGGGAACCTGATTCTGGGCACATTGACTTAAAAGCAGATTCTGCTGAGTGCAATGTCTCCCCTCGCAGATGTATTGATCAGACTGCAGCAAGCTGGGCTTTGGGTCAGGTCCTTTCCGAGCCATCTTGCTGAGCCTCCAAATGCTACTTTCTGGCTGCGTTCAGACAACCTGGCAAGCCACGGTGCCTTTTTTAAAAACCACTGTTAGTCTGTCATTGTGTCTGAAGCCAGTCATGATATTTCACCATGGTCAGCTTGGTCTTTAGAAACTACCATAAGAAACTGCAGTTTGTTCTTGGGTGTTTGGTACCTCCGTAGTTCATCATGTTCTTCAGACCCAGGGTCATGGCTTCCCAGGTGCTGGCACAGGCTCCCTTTTGCCTGCCCACCCGAGCACCTTTATTTTATTTATTTATTTTATTTTATTTACAAATTTATATGCCACCCCCTTGCCAAGAAGCCTCGGGGCAGCTAACAACAGTAAATAAATACATTTAAAAACAACAATTACACTACTTAAAACTTAAAACTGGCCCATCTCAAGATCAAACTATTAAAATACAATAAATATAATAACTATAACAGAAATAAATTAATAATTAACAATTAAAATAACTCTTAAATAAAAAGGTCTTCACCTGGCACCGAAAAACAAATAATGACGGCTCCAGGCGAGCCTCTCTGGGGAGCGCATTCCATAGGTGGGGCGCCACCGCGGAGAAAGCCCTCCTCCGGGTACTCACCCTCCTTATTTCCCTCCTGGAGGGCTCCCGGAGGAGAGCATCAGCTGCAGATCGTAGGGGGCGGGAGGGTCTATATGGTTGCAGGCGCTCCTTTAGGAAACCTTGCTTTCAGGAGATGCATGGAATGGGACCCTGAGCTAGGCGAGGCCCCTAGGGAAGGGAGCCTCCTCACCTGACCCAGGTTCTCCCTTCCCCACTCCTGGCTGAAGGAACGCCGCCTGGGCAGAAGCCGAGGAACCAGTGGAGTGTCTCTGCTGCTTTCCGCATGCTGCCCAGGCGCCCTTGTCCTAAGAGTGGGCCAGGTGCCCAATGCTGGGGCAGGAGGCCAGGGGCCCTGACCCGCTTCCCTATCCTCTCGGCTGCACTTCCAGGCCGGAGTCCTGTTTGCACAGCAGAGGCAGCTTGGCAGCTGCTGAAAGCCAAACCTGGCTGGAGAGCATGGCTGTCAAGGAGGACCCTCATTCCTCCCCCCACCCCACCCCCTATCACCTGGCAAGGCACCTGGAAGACTGAGAGGGAGGGAGGCCGGGGTGGTGGGGCAACCACAATGAGCCCCACCTTCTGTTGGGCTCAGCATGGCCAGTTAGTGCTTCAGGGCAACCCGGCATGACAATGTACTGCACTGGGTTGTCATGACAGGCAACCACGCTCACGGCGGAAAAGTAGGAAAGGAACTCATAGACTCATAGAGCTGGAAGGGGCCAGGAAGGCCACCGGGTCCCACCGGCTGCTGCTGCAGGGTGCCTGTCACCCCATTGCAGTCAGAGGGCTGCCCAGTTCATTTTGGCATGTCTCCAGTGAGGGAGAGCCCACGACCTCTCTGGGCAACGAGTGCCACTGCCACACTGGTCTTCATGTAGTGAGAAATTCTTCATGCAATAGATACATGGATTAAAACCCTTTTCTGATTTTGTAAGCCGTCCAGAGATTTTAGTATTGGACAGCATATAAAACCTACAAATGAATGAATGAACGAACGAATGAATGTAGCAAAGACCTGAGAGAGAGGAGAGAAGAGAAGGGAAAGGGGAAAGGTGAGGGGGAGATAGGCAGAGGCATGCGTGGCTGCAGAGAAAAAACAGGGTGTGCTTAAGTATGAGAATGAGAAAGAGACAGAGAGACTAGGGGGTGACTTTGCCCTGCTCGTGTCCCGGCCCTAAAAGATTTCCCCAAAAGGTCTCTGGGGGAAATCCCCGCAGCCTCAGGGAATGGCCATTGCACGACACACGGAAGGGCTCTTGCTCAGGCCCCCTTTCTTTATTCACAGCAATGGTCAGACCTTGGTGGGAGAGCGCGCACTGGAGGTCCCGGTCTTATTGCTCACCACTGCCAGGGATGCTCCACCTGAAAGCCTGTGGAGCTGCAGTCAGCAGGGAAACTTGCCCGAAGTGGATGGAGCAGGTCAGCATAAGGCAAATGATTCATATCTGGGTGAAATCTGGGAACAGAACTAGAGAGTTCACGGAATCACAAAGACCCGGGCGTGACCCTGCATCAATACAAGAACAGTATAAGGCAGTTTCCTGGGATGCAACAGAATTTTCCTAGGTGGTGTCACCATCTATAAATACAATGGATGTGTACATGTGCACATGCAAGAATTCAAAATAAATATGTAACAATTTCACTTGCCATCAGTGCTTGGCAGAATCCTAAATCACTTCAAAAGAGGACTTAAATGATTCCAACTTTGTGTGCTTTTGGCAGGCTCAGGCAGCATAATAGTTGTCCTTAAAGAATATCAGAACCCTCCAAGCTCAGCCCTTCTGAAGCTAATTCAGAGCCAAGTATTAGTACTCAGTCTCACAAATTCACGTTGGTCCTGGTTAGTTAATTTCCCTTTATGCGCCAAGAGGCCCCAGAACACTCCTGCAAAGGCACGGCATCCTTCCAAATCATGTTTCGGGGGAAAAACACAACGTAGTGGTAGATGGCTTGCCTGGCCTTCATAAGGTCTTAGGGTAGTCCTTAGCATCTGCACATGTGGCTGAAAAAGACTTGGGGTGAGTGAGAGTTCCATTAATATTTCCTTTATATCTCTTCATAAACTGGATAAAAAGAACTTGAGTTGAAGAAGAAGGAATGTGGGATTTTTCCAACCCAAGCCAAAGCCCCAGTGTGATTCCATGGGGAGCTGCTGACAAACTCAACGCAGACTTAGAGGGGCGAAGGCTCTGGCTTGCTACAAAGCAGCTTCTTAAGTTCTTAAGAATTGGTGTGCCCCCCCCCCCCAGCATTCTGGGGGAAATGCCCGCTGCCAGCCAGCAGCCACTGGGTGAAGCACCACAGCTAGAAAACCAGGGCAATGGTGACGCGGTGGGTGCAAAAGTATCTCCCTGCCTTCAGCTGTCAAAACTCCCTGAATTTATCCCAAGGCTCCCTTTCAGCTTGGAATGATGAAACTTACAGAGAGATGGGCTCACCCACTGCCTGTTAAAAAGTCAGCATTTTTCAGAGTTTGGATTTTCCTTAGCATAATTCACAAGAAGGGATGCATAGATTTTATTAAATCCATTGCATCTGTGTTCTCTCATTCCGTCATCGTCTCATTGACAGAACTGGACAATCTGGGTGAACATGCTGTTCATTTGCAAATGTGAATTAATGCAAATGTGCCTTTGCACATCTGTGCAACCCCCCCCCCCCCGCAAACAACTGGATGGAAAGTGTCCATGAATGGGAAAAAGCTGGCTCACTGCACAATCCCAGACTGGATTCACAGAAATCTAATCTCAGTGGAATCCATTGAGAATTTCTCTCGCATCCCTAACCACAAAACGGAACTCACTAAAACAGGTTTGTCTACCATTCCTCTTCACTTTCCACACTTTCTTCCTTCATCTCAGACTTCCAGGCCTCTTACCTTCATCTTTTAAAGTCACTCTTCCTTTTCATCCGATTCACAAAAAGACAAAAGCAAAATAGTGGCAGCAGCCATCATGCAGCGCAGCTCAATTCAAAGTGTGCAAGGGACTCATCCAGCCATTTGATGCACAGTGATCTAGACCAGGGTGTGAGAGTTGTGCTCTCCAGGTGTGGACGATCTTCAGTTCCATCACCTGTGGTCAGAGAGCTGAGCTAAGCTAAGAAAGGTAGCCAAAGACAAGACCATGAACAAGGCCATGCCAGAAGACGATCCAGGCCAAAGACTTGCCAGGACAAAGTTCATGAACAAGACCCTTCTCCTTCTCCCCATCCCCCTCCCCATCCCCCTCCCTCTCCCCTCCCCCTCCTTTCCTATACTGCCCAGTCAATGAGAGGTTCACAACTGTAGCAGGAAAAGGACTGAGAGCAAGATCTGAGCAAGGTTGTGCCAGAACAATAGCATTTCCACTTGGCCTCTAAATGCTTTCAGAGAGAAAGCAAATGGACCTTTTGGGAGAGGAGGGCATCATGCCCAAGAAAGCTTCATTCCGCATTGCCTTCATCTGCACAGCTGGCTGGGAGAGGGAGCCATTGAAGAGCGAATGAAGTGGGTAGGGAGAATGGGCAGGGGGGAAGAGTATTTCTCTCCCATCGAACTCAATGTGACTGTGTGAGAAGGGGCTTCTTGTTGGCTTGCTCACACCCATTGCCAGCTTGTGACTTCTTCCACAACAAGCCAAAGAGTAGGAGCATTGCTTGGGTTGCAAAGCGTGTTAAGGGCGTCCTTGTCCTCCTAGCACCTGCTCCCCAGGCTTGGGTCCACCTCATTAAATCCTGCGGACTTTCCCGTCAACTTTTGTCTGGTCTCTGCATGTGTTTTTAACTTTTAGTTCTTTTGCTCTATTTCATCTCTGTCCCCTCCTCCACATGCAGCAAAAACTTATCAGGAGATGAAAAATTTGAAGGACATGCATAATTAATAGCCCGGCATTATTTGAATAATTTAATTTCGCCATCACAGCAGCATTCTCCAGGTACAGCCTTAATTTTGCAATTAGGAGATACAAGCAGAAGCTGCCACATCTCACATGATTAAGGCTCAGACAGGCAGAGGGGAAAGGGACAGGCTGGTGGATGTTGGAGGGCAGGCGGGAGCAAACAGCCTGGAAGCTGCTTGAGCACAGGTAATGCAAAGAGCAGAGCAGAGCAAGCTGGGCTGCCCATTCCGTAGTTTGAGGTGCACAATGCATCAATGCAGAGAACTATAGTTCTCGCCAGGCGATGCTTGTGGTGATGCTGTGTCTTGTGGAGACTCGCAGAGCTGCCCTGATGGTGCAGAAGAACAGGCTGTTTGCAGGAGGGAGGTTTCTGGCTGCCCTTGGATGAACTTCCATGCAGGAGGAGGGCCCTGGGGAGGGTTGCTGCAAGTGAGAGGAGTCTGAAGAGGGAAGGAAAACTGGGGGAGAGGATGAGCGGGGATTAAGAGCCCCCATTGCAGGGGAGGAAGGCCAACTCTGGCAGGTGTTGTTTTTCCAAAAATCTCTTCACAGAATTTTACTCACATTTGCATTCCCAGTCTGCATTCCTTTCCTATTTTAAAACCAGTCCTTTCAAGATATGTATTTAAATGTGTACGTTCTCTAGCACACAAATTTAAACACACAGTTATCTGCCAAAATAGTATTTAAACATGGACTTTCTCAAACAGAGGATCTAAATGCATTTTTTGATATCCTCAGCTGCCAAGCTCTGCATTGAAATATCAGGGAACACACAAACTCCAGAGCAGCAGAAAGAAATACACACTGGTCCAACTCTGATTATTTTTGAGGAGGAATTCAGAAAGGCTGAATTTCTCAAGCAAATACTTCTAGCTGCCTTTAAGTGTTTCTCATTAGGGGATGCGGGCCAAGCCCCAAAGCATCTTCCCTTCCATGCTTGCTGGCGGGGAAGGTGGGCGACAAGTAGGACGGGGTGACCCAGGACACTGTAGGTGGCCTCAAATTCCAGGTTCCAAATTTCCTTTTAATGGGAAACCCCTGGCACTCACAGAGCATGAGGCAAAATGTTCAGCCCATGCGCATTGTGAGAAACTGAGTTGCTTCTACTTTTAAATATTTTGAGTCAACACATGAAGTCACGGCAACGGTTGACACACCTACCTCAAGGTGGACATGGTGGGCATGTCATGAGTGGAGCTGGCTGGAGCCGGGGTCAGACTAGATGGCCCGGGAGACTCCTTCTGACTCGCAGTGTTTCTATGGCCATGCCTCATCCAATTTTAAACCTTTCTGTTTGTCTTTGCTGCTCAATTGTTTGCCATCAAAACAATTCATAAATCTAGGATTTTTGTGCAGCTGCCTTGGAGCAAAATACAGTAGCAAAGTTCGGGGTTCATAATCTTCTAGCTTAGGTTGTGTGCGTAGTTTTCCTCTGTCTATGGAAATATTTTACAGATTATCCTGCCTGTGCGTGTAGATAAAAAGCATAAGTCTCGTACCTCTGTTTCAGGAGGCAGCATTCTGGCTGAAACTTTGGGCCATTCATTCACTTGCAGCCTCACCTCCCTCATGGGATTGGTGTTGAGGATGAAATGGAGTTTTGCAATCTTTTCTTTCCCAGAAAAGGAAAAGGCAGGATGCAAACACATCCAATAATACTGCATTTCTCAGTATATGCAATATAATATGGTGGAATAGTCTTCACTGGTTCTCACAGATCTTATTTGAGGCTATTTACAAAGCGAATTAGAGCCTCAAATCATCACATCTTCAATTATCCTAGCAAATAATGTCACAGTACTCCATTGAGAAGAATTGACTGAGAATGGCTAATTCCTTTCTATTCGGGATGGAAAGAACTGGAGGATTTAAAAATTCTGTGCAGGAGAAAGGGATGCCTTCATCCCTCCCCCAAAATGCACTCCTGGCCACCATGCGTGGAAATTGCATACTATCCCAGGCCCAGGCGCTTTCCCCACCCCCAAAATTCCCACAGTGCCCATGTCCCCACTCAGCAATGCCTCGCCACCCAAGCTGGCGTTGCGTTTCTTTACTTGCTCATCACTGCCAGAGAGACTGGCATGTCCTGATTGCACCGAAGCTCCTCAGGCCTCTTATGAGGCGGTTTTGCAAGCACAGGACTTGGGCTTCCTGAATCCCACCGTGATTCCTCAGGTGTCAGTGCGGGGTAACACCCCCAGGGAAGCTCAGCCTGGCTCGCCAGCCCCTATTGCTGCCTTCTTCTGCTGACCGGGGCACGGCATGGGCACTGGTGGCACGAGATGCCGTGTGACTTTGCTTGGGGAGCCCGCTGCCGACTCGAGGGAGCCCCTCGGGCGGCTTCGCCCTGCTGCCGCCGCCACAGCCCCTTCCGCCCTTGCAGCTGGTGGCTCACTGCAGGAGGAGGCAGGCGGGCCGAGGAGGGCTCCAGGGCTGGGGTGGGCTGGGTGTGGCAAGGGGACAGGAGGTCTTGGCGCACACGCTTCACGGTGCAGGGAAGCCTTTTCAGAGAGGTGGAAGCGTGGTGGTGGAGGCATTGCTGGTGATGTGTACTCTCACGGGGCCTGCCAGCACCTCTGAGGAGCAGGTTTCTGAATGCGTCAGAAAACCAGAAAAAAGTCTGCAGAGACAAAGAGGGGAGAAAGGAGACAAATCTGTACCCCGTGGGGACCTGGCCGTAGAAGGGGCTCCTTTCGGATGGGCCTTCCCTGGCTAGTTTCATTTCAATGGATTGAGGAACTGGTCCTGTTCTTGGCTGTCCGTGGCTGCACTTCACCAACTCCACACAGGAGGAGGGCCCGAGATGGAAAGGGGCCCACGGAATGACCTGAAAGGGTTACTGCAAGGGGTGGGAGTCCAAAGAGGAAAGGGAAACGGAGAGAGGACGGAGAGAGAGCACATGCCCGGCCTTGCTAGGGGCTGGCCTGAGGGAGAGGGAATTTTCAATTCAAATTCAATTCACAAATACATGTTACTGCAGGGAGGGGGAGTGAGAGAATGGACTGAGTGTGTCGGGTACCCCAGGAGCGAAGCACTAATCTACAAAGCGTGAGTGCATGAATTGCTGCTAATTAGCTTGGCAAATGCTCGCCCTGGGCTGCTAAATTAGAACCTGTTCCAAAGGGTGAGTTGTGAAAGGATCAGCCCCCTCCACCTGCCCAGCTGTGGGTCAGGATCCAAGGGAGCTTCAGGCCGCCATCTGCTGGCCAAGGACCAGCATGGCAGCCCTGGCAGTTCAGGGTTGTGCCCTCCATCCATGAGTACCGCCTGGGAGCCCTGAGGGAAGAGCTACATGCAAGCTGGTTCTTCTTTCCAGAAGCTGCCTTGGCAGTGCACGTCTCCAGACTGCTGCAGCGCTCGTGCTCATTGTGACCGTGGCTGCTCCGCCTTGTTCCCTTCCCTAGTCCCTGCTTGCGACCTGCCCCTGGCCCCTGCCTGGCCTCCTGGCCCCTGCCTGGCCTCCTGGCCCCTGCCTGCTTCTACTCCTGCTTCAGCCCACAGGTGCCTGCTGCTCTCTGCATTGCCTCCTTGGCTCCCTGAGCTCTGGCTTGCTTTTTTATTTTTTATTTATTTATTTATTTATATTTATTTATTTACAAATTTATAGGCCGCCCCTTGCCACAAGCCTCGGGGCGGCTTACAACACAATTAAATTAAACATTAAAACTTTAAAACTGGCCCATCTCCAGGTATAATTTAAAACAAATACAATATAATAAAAATAAATTAACATTTAAAATATAGCTTAAATAAAAAGGTCTTCGCCTGGCGCCGAAAAGCAAATAAAGACGGCGCCAGGCGAGCCTCTCTGGGGAGTGCATTCCATAGATGGGGCGCCACCGCCGAGAAGGCCCTCCTCCAGGTACTCACCCTCCTAATATCACGCACGGAGGGTTCCCGGAGGAGGGCCTCTGCCGCAGATCGTAAGGGGCGGGAGGGCATATATGGTTGCAGGCGCTCCTTTAGGTAACCAGGGCCCATGCCGTTTAGGGCCTTATAGGTAAGAACCAACACCTTGAATTGGGCCCGGACTTCAATGGGGAGCCAGTGGAGCTGACGGAGAACTGGGGTGATGTGAGAACCACGCCCAGTCCCCGTCAGTACCCTGGCAGCTCTATTTTGCACCAGTTGAAGTATCCGGACCGTCTTCAAGGGAAGCCCCACGTAGAGCGCGTTACAATAATCCAACCGGGAAGTCACCAACGCATGTGTCACCGTCGTCAGGCAATCGAGCTCCAGGAAGGGACGCAGCTGATGTATCAGCCGAAGCTGTTGGAAAGCGCTCCTCGCCACTGCTGACACTTGAGCAGTCAAGGTCAGCTCTGGGTCGAGGAGCACTCCCAAGCTGCGGACCCTGTCTTTCAGAGGGAGTGCAACCCCATTTAAGACTAGGGTCAAGTCCCCTACACTGTAGCCCGACCCACCTACCAACAGGACCTCTGTCTTGTCTGGATTGAGCCTCAGTTTATTGGCCCTCATCCAGCCCACTACCTCGGCCAGGCACCGGTTCAGCACAGCCACCGCCTCACCTGGATCGGTGGAAAACGAGAGGTAGAGCTGGGTATCATCCGCGTATTGATTCCGCAGCCCACACCTCCTAATGACCTCCCCCAGCGGTTTCATGTAGATGTTAAAAAGCATGGGGGACAAAATGGAACCCTGCGGAACCCCATGGCATAACTGCCATGGCGCAGAGCCATAGTCCCCCAGAACCACCTTCTGGTATCGGCCATTGAGATAGGAGTGGAACCACTGCAAAGCAGTGCCTCCAACCCCCAATCCCGCCAGCCTCTCCAGAAGGATACCATGGTCGATGGTATCGAAAGCCGCTGAGATGTCAAGGAGGACTAACAGGGACGCACTCCCCCTGTCCCTCTCCCTGCATAGGTCATCGTACAGGGCGACCAAGGCGGATTCAGTGCCAAAACCGGGTCTGAAACCGGACTGAAATGGGTCCAGATAATCAGTTTCCTCCAAGAGTGCCTGGAGTTGTCCCGCCACCACCCGCTCCAGCACCTTACCCAGAAACGGGATGTTGGCCACCGGTCTATAATTGGCGACCACCTCTGGATCCAGGGAAGCCTTCTTTAGGACTGGCCGGACTACCGCCTCCTTTAAGGGAGCCGGCACCCGGCCGTCTCTCAAAGAAGCGTTGATCACCTCCAAGATCCAGGGTTCAATCCCGTCCTTGGCGGTCTTTAATAGCCAAGATGGGCACGGGTCCAGTAAACAGGTGGTTGAGCGTACCGATCCAAGCACCTTGTCCACATCATCGGGCCGCAAAAACTGAAATTCATCCAATAACGAGGGACAAGCAGGCATGGTTGGTCCCTCCCCACAAGAATCAGTACCAAAAGTGGAGTCCAGCTCGTGACGAATCAGAGCAACTTTCTCCCGAAAATGCGTGGCGAATTCGTCACAGCGGGCTTTCGAAGGTGGTACCAGATCTTTAGCAGGGCCCGGTTTTATCAACCCCTGCACCACCCGAAAAATCTCCGCTGGACGGCATTGCGAGGAGGCAATGGACGCGGAGAAGAATCGCTTCTTCGCCGCCCTCACCGCCACAGCATAGGCTCGATAACGTGCTCTAAGTTGTGTTCGATCGGACTCATCACGTGATTTCCTCCACCTGCGCTCTAGCCGTCTCCCTACCCGCTTCATCGCCCGTAATTCCGATGTATACCAGGGAGACAAACGGGCTCTGCCAGGTTGGAGAGGGCGCTTGGGAGCGATCGTGTCGATGGCCCTGGTCATCTCCCCATTCCATGTTTCGACTAAGGCCTCCACAGGAGCGCCAGCCTTGTCAGCCGGAAAATCCCCCAGAGCCCTCAGGAATCCGTCCGGATCCATCCGGCTCCGGGGGCGGACCATCACAATCTGGTCCGCACCCTTACAGAGGGAGAGGCCACTTTCGAGCTCAAACCTCACGAGGAAGTGATCTGACCATGACAAGGGCGTCAAGCATAAGTTCTTCACCCTCAGATCACCCTCTTCCTCCCCCGTCGAGAAAACCAGGTCCAGAGTGTGTCCACATTCATGGGTCGGGCCGATGACATGTTGAGACAGCCACGCTTGACCACGCTTTGGCTTCTGCTCCCGGACGGTTGGTTAAGATTTGAATTGGACTTCGGACTCTAGTCTGGCTGCCTGGGTTCTGCTGCCTGCGCCACTTAGTCAGCCGCCGATGTCCAAGATGCTGACACTGTGGTGGCTTTTGAAGAGACAAGTCCCCCACCCCCAAATGCAGGACGGCCCGGTTCAGATTGGGTGCAAGATGTGTTCTTTGCATCAGGGCAAAGGAAGGGAGAAGTGGGCCTGAAGTCTTGGGCTGGGCTGGGTGTGCTGGCTTGTGGGCACTTGGTAGCCTCTGTGGGGACTCCATGGCTATGGCTCATGCCCCACTGAGCGGAGAAGAGCCGCTCCATCCCACTGGCTCTCATTCTGGGCCACGCTATAGATGGGGAGCTGCAGCAGCGTGACGGAGCATCGGCCTGGCGCACAGATGCCCTCAGCTTGACCCGCAGCTTCTCTGGGGAAAGAGTCCCTAAGTGCGGGGTCACAAGGATGGTAGCTGGATTGGGGGGTGGGTGCCAAATGAGATGAGATTGAGGGAAGTGGGGCTTTTCAGCCTGGAGAAGAGGAGACTCTGAGGGGATCTTATAGTAACTTACAGTTATGTGAAGGGGTGTCACACAGCAGAGGGTCATGACCTGTTCCGCCCTGCAGTGGGGCACAGGACGTGTCCCAGTGGGGCAAAGCTAAAGGAACCAGGCTTCAGGCTTGATGTCAGAAAGTAGGTTAGGATCCCTAGGATGTGAATGGGCTTCCATGGGAGATGGTGGAGGTCCCATCAGTGAGATCATTCAAGGAAAGACTGGACACCCACCTGTTGGAAATTATATGAGCAGAGCTGGCTTGTGCCAGGGGTCAGACTAGATGGCCCAGGAGGACCCTTCTGACTTGCTATGTTTCTATGATCCCTGTATCCTGCTCACACACTGGTTACCCATCTGCCTGTGGAAAACTGACACACACCCTCCTCCCATGTTCCATAGCAACGGGGGTCCACAGGCATTCTGCCTCTGATACTGGGATTAGCATGCAGCCATCAGGACTGTTATGCGAACCGCAATAGTGCAGTGCAGCCCCCCCCCCCGCCCCCCAACCTTTGAATCTGCAGCCAGCCATGAAACTTGCTGGGCAAGTCACAGCTTCAAAGCCTAACCTACTGTACAGGGAAGTGGTGGGGATAAGAGGGAGAGAAGAAGAGCGGTTAGTGAGTTGGTGTAGTGGGGAGAGCATTAGAACTTGGGGAGTTGTAATCCCCATTTGGCCCTGGAGCCGGCTGGGGGACTTTGGGCCAGTCAAAGCCTCTTGGCCCAACAGTTCTCACAGGGTTGTTGCTGTGTGGAGCTGTGCAGGCCATCTTGTGTTCCTTGCAAGGGGAAAAATGGTGGGATAGAAATGGATGAACTTGCCTTCTGTGAGTTGCCCACAAAGAGGTTCTGAGCTGCTGCTTTGTATGTGGAAGGCCCCATGTTCGATCCTTTTTGAAGCCATCCAAACGGGAGATCCTCACACCATCTTGTGGAAGAGAATTCCATCCTTGGCAGTGCAAAGTCATCCTCTTTTTCATCTGCCTGCAGTCTCCCACCAATCAGTTTCACTGGGTTCCAGTTTAATGAGAGCGGGAGAAAAACTGCCTTCCCACTTTGCCACACCATGTCCCCTACCGTGCGCCCCCGTCTTGCCTCTTCTCAGTTGCCCTTGAAGTCCCAGATAGTGTCTTGTCACCTGAAACGTGAAGGGTCAGCCGCATGGCACAGGCGGTGCCTCTTGAAAGGAAGGCAGCCTGGCTTTGCAGAAAGCCAGCTGATGGGAGGGGCACCGGCCCACTGGACCTCGCTTTTCTTTGCCCCTCATCGTGGTCCCAGCCTAGTCCACTCTCTCCACCCTCCAACACTCCAACTGATATAATGAACACACCAGAGCTGCTCATGTGGCTAATAGTTAATAACGCTGGACTAGGGGTGGATAAATCAGCCACTTTCAGGTTTTCCTTTTTTTTGGTCTTATATTTGGTTCATCCCAATTTGAGGGTTTAAAAAAAAAAGTTTGGAGGAACACGCAGATGTGTTTTTGCGCGGACGTTTTTCTAATGCATGTCTTTCCATATGCAGATTTTTGACTGATAAACACCTTTTTGTTCATTCTTCCCCAATCTAGGTATGTTTGGTTGCAGGACTTACTTCTGAAATCTAAGAGAAATTCCAAGCATAACTCAGCTTTGATTCATGCATCTGTTCAAGAGTGTGGAAGCAGGTAAAATGCGATCCAAACAAGTCCCTCCCCTTCCCTGATCTGGGCTGGATGGGAACCAAGGGCAAGGAAAGCAGGATGCCCCACAGAGGCCGCTCCTGGCAGGTGTGGGCTGCCTCTAGGGTGGGGAGTCGGACTTGGGGGGGCTGGCCAAGCTCCAAGGCCAGGCGGCCTGCAGTGCAGATGCTCCTCTCCACCCGGCCATTATGCCTGTGGCTTCGAGGGAACGTCAGTGCTGCGCCCAGTGCAGCCGCAAGCCCCTCTTGGGGCCACAGCGCTTTGGGCTCCAGGCAGCAGCACAGCCATGCAATACGGCATGTGAGGTCCTCTCCTGCTTCTCTGTGCGGTTCACCAGTGGTGAACTTGTATCTTGTGTGGCCTGCACAGCCATGCGCGCTCTTTCCCTTCCCCACACACATGGACACGCACCTCCACACAGATGAGCAGAACAGGGGCATAGAGAGCCTGCCTGCAACTCTCATCAAGAAAAGGCCACTAGGATGGTGGCTGGTTTGCAGGGTAAGCCACGTGAGTGGGGACGGAGGGAGTAAGGTCTTCTCAGCCTTGAGAGGAGACTGTTAGTGACATACAGGTACATGAGTGGTGCCACACAGACGTGGGACATGGCCTTTTTTCCCCTGCAGTGGAGGGAAGGATGCTTTCCAACAGAGCAAAGCTCAGGGAATCAAGATTAAGGGTAGATGCCAGGATGTACTTCCTGACAGTCAGGACCCCGAGGGCGTGGAATGGGCTTCCACGGGAGGTGGTTGAGGCCCCATTGTTGGGGGTGTTCAAGGACAGGCTGGACATGCACATGGTGGGCATGTCGTGAGTGGAGCTGGAGGTCAGACTAGTTGGCCCAGGAGGCCTCTTCTGACTCGCTCTGCTTCTATGTTTCATCACTGGTATAAGCAGCAGACAAAACGCCCTTGATTGGAGTCAGGGATGGGCACAAGCCCTGTCCCCGCACAGCCCACCCGGAATACAGAGTTCTGCTCAAAACTGCTGTGGTTAGCAGTGGAGAGCCTGCTTTCCTGAGGATGAGCGTGGGGGAGTTGAGGTGTGAGCCCCCGACGTAGCACCACCAACACTATCAGGATTTCTGTTTCTAGCAGCAGCAGGGAAATGGCAGCACCCTCCCCGCCGCAGCCAAGCCCCACCAGTTCCGGGATTGGGGGAGGGGGTGCAGGCGGCAAAGAGGGGGGCAAAATGTCACATGCGGTCATGCACATGTGCTCGGCAAGAATCAGAAAAAGACACTGTGTAAGAAAAGCAATGCAAAAATTTATATTTTATTTAATTCAAAAATTTAAAATACCTCTCAAATTCAGTAAAGTATGCCGAGACACAAAGGATCAGCCTCATATACAGAGACAGGATAACTTAAAATGTTATATATTGCAGACAAGCCAGCTTTATGTGTAGAATACATATTTACATTAGGTTTCATTTTTTTCCTCTTTTTATTTTTTAAATGGAAACCATATTTATACATTTTATTACATTTACAAAAAAGTGGAATCTTTCACTACTGTTTACTACAATAATGAAAAAAAGAAAATTTACATTGTGTCTTTTTTCCCTACTGTACAAACCTTTATTTCATAAAAATATATCTCTGTACAAAAGAAGTTTTTTTTTTCTACATTTTTCTTTTTTGTTAAACTGTAACACAAGTCTGATGGGTGCCGAAAATGAAAAGATTTCTGGTCCAGATTTCAAAAAGCAACAGGGGCATCGAAAGTCTCTCCCCACTTCCCCAGCCCCAAGGAAACCAGGGGAAATTATCTTTTTTTCAAAAGAGAAAAGAATCAAGCCTCCAGTGGGTGAATTGGCCACTGTGTCGGGATAATCAGCCTTGATGTCGTGTGTGAAATAGCAGTGAGGGCAATTCAGTTCTATACTGGCCAGCCTCGTAAGGCATTGATTCTCACCTGTTCTGCCTCAAGAAAGCCCTTTCCATGGTGGCTATTCAGTACCTGCCCCCCCCCCCGCCTCCCCATGTGTTGTAAAATGTTCCGGGAAGCATTTTCGGCTGTCAGGCAAGCCACAAGGATCTTTAGCTTGGGTGGGTCAAGCTACCCAAGTTCCTGGAATGTGCCCAAGGGTTGGGAAGTCATCTGTCTTCCTGAGAAGGTGGACTGGGACCCACTACTGGTCCTGCCATGGCACCTTGGAGAGCTCACGGACACCCCTGTTCCCAGGGTCTGAAAACACTGTTCCGCTGCGTTTTCTAAGCAGGATGGGCAAGGAGCCACTGCAGACGGGTGGAGCACAGGGGGCTGTGAAGGCCTCCTGGGCCCTACCTCCATGGCAGAGCAGGAAGCTGCACCACTTGTCTTCCAAGCAGGTGGGTTCATGAGCACACACGGACTGACCCCAGAACTGGGAACTGGCAGCCCCAAAGCGAGTCCGTGATGGCGGCGAGGGCGATCAGAGCTAGGCTGCCATTCCACGTGCCACTTCTGGGATGCTTCCTGCTGCTGGATGGGCTTGGGATGGGTGCACACCTAGTTCTCCATCACCCAGGCTGGGGCACCCTGCACTCAGGAGCCTCAGCTGGCCCAGGAGACTCTGAGATCTAGATGTGAAAAGGTCATGGGTGCCAAAGGCTTGATTGAGCGGCTAGGGCTGCACAAGTGTTTGCCCCACCTTTCCAAAGACGCAGTCAAAGACTTCTCTTCCACACTCTGCACTCAGCTGCGTCAGAGGGGTTGTGTTCCTCTGCCTTGAACAGCCGGTGGACAACCCATCCTCCCTGCATGTAGAAACCTACATGGCAGGGAGAAAGCCCCTGGCCTACCTTCCTCTCTGACAACTCCTTTTCCGTGGGCAACCCGTTTTAAGGTTGTGGCTGCTCCTTTGGGCTCTGTCCTCAAGCTCAAACAGAAAGAGGTGGCTTTCTCGTTTCCCCTTGGCATCACCAGATTCAGGAGTATGGTACGTGCTGCCTTGGAAAGTGAAGTATTTCAGCGCAGGAGGACGGCACTCTCCTGATCCAGAGTCCACGGACCTGGCTTTGCAAACCACTCAAGGGAATTGGGAGCACCATTCAGCAGGCCAGCATTTGGCCTGTGTTCCACTGGCAAGGGGAATACTCAGAAGCAGGGCTGCACATGCATCCTGGTTCGGGTCCATTCCTGCTCCAGATGTGACCTCTGCATCATTCCTGTCGACATGGAAGTCACTGGAAAGCAAGTGGGATCTCAAAGGAAGCAACCTCAGCACTAACTCCAAATCTACCTATTTCTGGCAAAAAATGTATGGGCAGAAAATGCACAGGATTGTGATTTTTCTGGGCCTGCTTCCCCAGTCTCTGGTTGTGCATTCAGGCACCAGGCTGAGGCTGCCCCACACAATCTCTCCACTTGCTGTAAGCCACAACTGGAGAACTCAACTAGGATCAAACAGTACTTTCTGACCAAAACCAAATCAAATAGTATTGAATCTTGAAAGCCCTTGTATTTGGAAGCTGAGAAGAATGTAAACAGACTTGCTCCTTTACAGACATAAAACTATTATTGTATTTGCTCTTGGCAAGGGGAAGTTGGGGTTTGAATTTCCCTCTGGGGTTCTAAAGCGTGTGCTGTGGAAATTACTCAAAGGGTTATTTTGAGAAAGGGTAAAGACTTCTTATTATGGGGTTAGTGTTTAAAAGATCTCTGGCTTATGCTTTATTTCTAAATCTCTCAGAGGGCTGTGTCCTTTAAAAAAAAAAGGTGTTTAAAGTTTATAGCACTGACCTCAAAATCCTGACATTTTGGGACAGCAAGAATATTTGTTACAGGAAACAGAAAGGCAAGAGAAATGGTCAGGAGGCTCGACTCACACTTGCATTTTTCACTGACCCTGACCTAGTAGCTGAAAGAGAACAGGTCCATCCCATCATAAGCAATCGCCTCTGTAAGCATCTAATGCAACCGTAAGTGGCAGAGTGCATAATCCGGAGTGCAGAATGGGGATTGCATTACCTAGCCCATGAAGAACCAGTTCCCTGCCCCACTGTCCAGATGGAAGGAGGCCATTCTGTGCTTTTGATGCTCTGCTGTGATTCTAAGTATTCCATCTTACACATTACAGGCTAAACCTCAAAATGCCCTTTAAGCACTGTAGGTTTTCAGTGTTGTACTCTATGAAAGTTTAGACAGGAAAAACCCCCTATAACTGGGGCATTCTGGGAGAGGTTTGCTCTTTTGCTGCCTAAGCTTCTATAAGATTTCTCCTTAAAATATTCTTCTTTCAGTGTAAAATGACTAAATCATCATTTTTTGACTTCAAAAGATTGTGAGAAATCTTGGAATGAGCTGAATCTCACGAATGTGAGGTGGCTGTGAATATTGGTGGGAAATGGCAATTCTTTGGTGAGTCTAAGAAAACAAGAATATTAAATTAAACTGAATGTTGTGAAATAATATATTGAATTATTCTGGATCATTCCCGACCCTTATGGTATATAACATTTCTCCAGACTGCCTGTCTGAACAGTATTTTCTATTTGGATAGGTGCACAAGAATCAAGAGGCCAGTGGTGTACCCCAAAATCCTAAGTCACTGGAAGTCAGACAGGATGTGGTCTGTCTTGCCTAGGTTGGATCATGTGATAACTACTGGAAAAGGAGTCAAGGTCTATTAATACAAGGTTTGCACATGGGAGCCTCTTAGGCATGGTGTATAGCAGCTAAGAATAATTTATATTTTTAAATTATCTCACACAATGTGTTTTATTTCTCTTGTTACGGCCTGGATGCGCTTTTGACAAATAGATTGGTTGGAAAGGGATGCACATCCAAGTGGAGTGAGTCCCCCGCTCTCCTTGCTCATGGTCAGGTTTAAAGGATATTTTTTTCTCCCTGCCAATCTCATTTTTGGCACTGGAGCTCAGGCGGAGCAAAAGGAAGCTGCACACGACGAGGAGGAACTGGGAGGAGGCACCACTGACCGCAAGGGCGCTCCTCTCTAAGGTGTTGGAACGAGCTCTTCCACACAACCTAGTTTCATGGGCACTCGGTTAGCCCTGGGCTGAGTGGCTGTACAGGGACCGCTCTCCAGAGAGCTGTGTGTTCCTGCAGCTGTGGGGCACACCGGCAGTGTTCTCCTCCTCCCTCCAGGGGCCACGCCATGTTTTAAGGCTGCTTCTGCATTCCTGGTGCCACAGGACAACACAAGCCGGGTGACGGAAAGATTGGTGCCGTTCTGAAATGCCCACTTCAGTGAGGGGCGACCAGGAGGTTAGGGATGAAACGGAGCTGGCTTTTGCAACCCTCATGCCCTCACCATAGGCCACTCTCTGGGTTGTTGCCTGGGGCGAGTGCAGTGGGGTTGTGTGGCTGTGGGCTCCAGCCCGGGACACACCACTGCCTGGTTAATGGAGCAGAAGGAGAAGCCCGCTGTGGCCAACGACACACCTGCTTTGATCCAGAAGCTGTCTAGACAGGGAAGCTGAAGATGGCATGACATACCTTCTGCTTCAACACTTCCCATTTTCCCTATCTGCCGGGTCCAACAGGCACACGTTTCATCTATCTGTGGTAGGAAAGTCCGTCCGGAGGGGAAGAGACTTTGGGGAGACGCTGGAGACAAAAGAATAAAATCAGCAATGCAAATCCTCAACACTTGTTTGGAGAAAAGCCAGAGCAAGGCTCTCTCACCTTCTGAGGACACAGCACACGTTTCAAGGACACCGGACCCCCAGGGCTGCCATGCACATGCAGCCCGTCACTAACCAGCCAGAACAACTACAGGAGGGTCTAGGAGGCAAGAAACCTTCCGCACAATCTGAGCACAAGGTGGGGCAGCAACAGACAGATCTGCCCTCTGAACTGCATGCTTCCATCCACTGCACCAAGCTCCCCTCCCTTGACTGCCCAGCATCCTCTGGCCACATGCCCTCATTGATTTCTCCCTCTTTATCAGAATTATCCCCCAATCACCTCTGCCCTCCTTTCTTGCCCCCCCACAGAGTGACTCCCCCCCCCCACGCAGGCTAGTCCCTAGTCACCTCCTTTGCCCTCAGGAACCTGCTCCACCTCCCCAGACCCCTTTCCATCGATTTCCCAGTGCCCCCACTCTCCCCCACGGTTGCCCTGCACCACCGCCAACCCTCACTCTTTCCCAGATGGCAGCAGCGATGCCCAGCCCCTCCTTCCCGTGTCAGTGAGGGTGGCCGCTGCCAACGCTTCAGTCCCACGCCAGCCCCTGCCCTCCACCTCTGGTTCCAAAGAATGCTGCTGCTTCTGCATGGGGTCCGAAGGCATTCGCACAGCCAGGCGAAAGGCAGCTGGAGGTGCGAGACGTCACCATGCAGTGCTCCCAGCTGCGCTGTTTCTGCTTTTACGCAAATGAAAATAACAGATCACAGACGTTAGGCAAGAGCTTCAAGAACAGAGGAAGTGGTGGGTGTGGATGGCACTCTGCATAACCTCAACGCGCTATTTTGTCCCTACATTTTTTCAAGACTATACACCTTCTCAGCAGAAGCTTCAACCCTCACAGGAGTAATCTCAGAATCTAATTGCAAATTGCCTAGGTCAGCCTTCTCCAGCCTAGATGAACTACAACTCCCATTACCCTCCAGTCAGCAAGCCAAGGTATGTTTTCCAACTAGGCTGGACAAGGTAGTCCTAGCTGAAGACAATTCTGGTCAGAGGAACTGTCCCGGGTCCTGAAAGGAGAAGAACCAGGTGGTTGAACCTTAGCTGGTCACATGTCGTGCCTGCCACGCATCTGCTGAGCACATGGGTGAGCATCGGCAGTGGCAGGGGTACAGCCCAGCAAGAGCCGGGCAACATCCTCGGTGTGCGGTGCTGACAGCAGGAGAGCGCAGGGGTTGTTTAATTCAGTCCGTGTTGTGGGATAACTTAGCATCAGCCCAGATCACATTCGATATTGTAATTTACACATAAGCAATCTGACAGAGTTGTCCTTCTAAGACTTTGTCACAAAGTGCTTCGTCTAAAACTATCCCCAAATTTCAGCCTCCTGCCCTGCATGTTTTGGTTTTATTTATGTATTTATTTGTATGAGCCCAGAATACCTGGCACCAAAAAGTACACTGATTTATCCATAGGAATAGTTCTGTGGGCTGATTTTTTAACCCAAATAATAGTTCCCAAGGAAAGGAACAAAGCAATGTTCAACACAGGTCATCTTACTTTCTTTTTAAACCTAATGTTCCTAGTTAAAACCTCCACTAAACACTAAACAAATCCACCGAGGGAAAGCACTGCTATGAACTTTTTAAAAGTTAGCAGGCCCAATGACTATGATGTGGAGAAAAGGTAGATAGGTTGAGCCTCGTTATGCAGATTTTCCTGGTTTTGCATAGCCTCAGGAAGGATTAAACCTGAAATTACCTCTCCTTGCAAGTCATTCTTATGCTGATTGAATCAAAGGCATTTCTTATGCAGCATTTTCCTTGCCTTAGGCACTTCCTTCTGGGGTCCAAAATGACCCCAAATGTGACTAATGCTAGTTTTTTGATGTTGGTGTAGAAAGACACATAGGCTGGAAGATCCACCTCGAGTCTGGTGCCTTCCTGCCCTTCTCAAGCCACAGAGCACGACTACTTGTGGGCTCAAACAGGGCTCTTCTCTTCCTGACCTGTGCTGTCATACAGTTGTGTTTCTTTTCACCCACTCTGCACTGAAGGGCTGCCAAAAGGGCCTTGCAAGGTGGAAACTTGTAAATAAGCTCCTGCAGGTCACAGTCACAAAGGCTCTGCACAACACAACTGGTAGAAGAATTTCTCAGGGCCTGTCAAGCTGAGGAGACGGGAACAGGAGCAGACATTCCCCTGGGAGAAGTGCCATGGCTCAATGGAGAGCCCTTGCGTTGCACCCCAGCATCTGCAAGCAAAGTGAGGGAAGAATTATGCCAGAAACCCTGACAAGTCCATGGCACTCAGTGGCAGGGTTCACACATCACACCAAGCAATCCTGGATTGTTTCCATGGTGCAGGGATTTTTACCTGTATGTGCCTGATAGACAATTAAGGGGTTCCTACTACAACATGGTTTCCATCCTCCTCTCTCACTCCTTCCACTGTTGGCATATATCCCATCAGCCACCATGTCTGAAATGCAATCCCAGCAGTGGCACCTGCTGCCGCCACTCTTCCTAGAGGACTCTATGGCAGCTGCTTACCAGGACTGTGGGAACCATGATGCCAGGTTTGGATGATCAGGGAAACCATGGTGAAGCAAGGAAACCACGGAACAAGCCCTTGTTCCTTATTGTGGTTTCTAAAAACCAAACGTACCACGCTGAAATACCATGCCAGAGTTTGGATGACATAACAGACCATCCGAAGCAGGAAACCACTGTGGCTTGTCATGCTGTGTATTCTTGCACACTGTCTATAATCCTGGACTGTGATGGAAGGTGGTTAATCCCTGTGTGATTAAGCCTGAGTCGCCCATCCAGGTAGCTGCTCAGGTGTGTCTGTAAGAGCTACAGGGAGGGAGGGACGGAGAGACACAAGTATAGCCTACTTCAGCACACCACAGGGTTTGTAATGGAGAAGGGACAGGAGAGCTGCCACTGCTCCTGAGTCTGGCCATCTGATTCTTTTCCATGGGGAATATCCACACTGTGAGCTTAAGGCAGGTGGGAACTACTGTCTTGCTGCCAGTCCTATCCAGAAGGACAAGCTCTTGGAACCCCAAAGCTTGTGTCT
Source organism: Varanus salvator macromaculatus (assembly GCA_023646645.1). Classification (NCBI taxonomy): domain Eukaryota; kingdom Metazoa; phylum Chordata; class Lepidosauria; order Squamata; family Varanidae; genus Varanus; species Varanus salvator. The sequence continues at coordinate 11,504,333 of JAIXND010000624.1, read as the reverse complement.
AGTCTCTTAATTCACTGCTATCTCTGCAGCAATAGAGAAATAGACATTTACACAATATTCTACTCAACTGGTTTGGAGCCATTGGATTGAAAATGGCAGGTGGGAATGCTGGAATCTGAGGAATCCACTCGGACAGTGGGAATCTGTTGCATTTCCTGGGCTCAGCTCCCCAGGCCGTTGTCTGCTTTATTGTAGTCATTCATCTGAGTTCCTGGCCAGGAATCGAGCCCCACATGAATGCTGGGCAATCAGGAACCCTCTTCTGCATCAGGCGCCTTTGCCTGGGCTGCGGGTGATGCAGAAGAATGATGCTGGTTGCCTGGCCTTTGCTCCAACAGCATTTGTGGACTTCCTTGTAGGATGGCTGCATTTTCAAGACAGGGCCAGTCATGAGAAGACAGTCTACAACTGCCAGAGGGATGAATTCCATGATTCCCAAGGATTCCCTCAAGAAACTTGAGGTGTGCAAGGCGTGCAAGCCCTCGGAAGGTTCTGGAGTCCTCCACCTATTAGCACAACTGCAGACTTACTCCAAGACTGCAAGAGATGCAGAGCTGCCTCCACCCCATCTCACCTGCTCTCTAGGTGTGTTAATGTCGAGGCAGGGGCAGCACCTGGCATCATCATCAGGTGAGTTGCCCTGCCCCTCCCCATCCACTGCTGGGTCACCTTCTGGCCCAGGATGTGCCCACCTTGGCATAAAGATGAAATGGGAGCAAAGAAAGGTGGGGTGGAATGGTGGCCTTGTGGCGTTGGCATTCTCTAAAGACGCCTGCAGGAAGCTTCTCTTCCCCCATTGCAGGGGGTGGTGGGGCTGGGAAACATCCGTGCCTGGAGAGCTGGAAAGCCACTGCTGCCAGTCAGTGGCTGCAAGACTGGGCTTGCATGGGCCACAGGTCTCACTTGGTATAAGGCAGCACCATGCGCTTCACAGGATGCTCAAAATGAAGAGAGATCCCTGGGTGTTTAGCATTTGTGCTCATGCCAGGCTGGACATGCTCCTGTTTGGTAGCGTGAGCAAGATCCTGTCATTTTGGCAACCGAAGGGGATTGCGCTCTCTCTCTCTCTCTCTCCCCCTTCCCTTCCTTCCCCTTCCTTCCTTCCTTCCTTCTTCCTGCCTGCTTGCCTCCTGCCTGCCTGCCTTCCTTCCTTCCTTCCTTCCTTCCTTCCTTCCTTCCTTCCTTCCTTCCTTCCTTGGGGAAGTTGTGCACTCTAGCCCAGAGTGGCAAGCGCCCAGTCCAGGCTGTGTTAGCATGGAGTGGGGAAGGGTGCAGAGAAAGTTAATTAGCAGCTTTATTGTAAAAATAAATAAGGAAAGGCGCCAAGAGTGCTCCTGCAATGGTGGTGTAGAGCAGGGCACTTGATCTCAACAATAAGAATACTCAGAAAAATAACCAGAAAAATAAAGAGTGAAGTTAGACACTGGTGATGCCACAGACCCCAACCTCTGGTTGCCATGACCCCCATGCCGTGATTTCCCATTGACCATTCCAAAAAAGCAAGGGAAGTGCAAGGGGTGTTTGTGTGTGTCATATTTTCCCACAGTCACATTTCCCCAGTTCAAGAACTGGCAAAATGTGGCATTTATGTGGGCCCGGGATGCCTGGAACTCCACAACCACTTTATAAAGAAGAATCCCCATGTTTGCATCATTGGAGTGGTCCTTACTTTCCGGAGGTCTGATCAAAGTGAGCTGGAAAGACAGGATCTTAGATTGGTCTCCTAACTGGAAAGGAAACACAGTAGAGTAGATCTTAAAGGCAAAGGCAAAAAGTCAACTGAGGGGGCTCTTTGGGGGCTGAGTGGGCTGGGTTTTGCAGAAATCTTGAATTTTGCAATGGGATATTAGCACAAACTACATACAGGAGGGTGTGGGTGTGGAGGATGAATGTATACGATGCAACCATTTCTCCATTTGTTAAACCTGCCATTGTAGTTCAACAGGACGGGCACTTGTGTCCCACATTCTCTGCATCCACCAGGGGTCCTCAGCCGTGGTGCGGCCGCTTCCTCTTGCACGTCTGTCACGTCTTCCCGCAGCCGGGGCACGGGTGCCTTTCTGTTTCTTCATGTTGCCATGAGGTTGCTCCCCCAGAGGCCAGCACCCACCACAAACAAGCCAAGGTGACGACCTCTGGTCTCTGAGTGGTCACCAAGTTCTGGTCAGGCTCAGCTGCATGGCTGCACAGAGGTGGTGGTGGTGGGATCATTGGGGGAGGGGTCCACTCCCCATGCTCTCAACACATGGGCTGGAGTGGATGCTTTGGTTGATTTGATTATCAGCTGCAGGGCAGAACAGATGGGCAATGAAGATGCAGAGCGGCGACAAACGCGAAGACAGTCTCTCTCTCTCTCTCTGGATCAACTCAAAGGCACCATATCAACGCCGCAGCCCCAGCATTTCTGGCAGGGATGATCATGGGCAAAGGTGAGCCAGGAGGACCACTGGTTGGGCACTGGTGAGGCTCCTGTCCCTGGAGAATGCTGCAAAGCGGAGGGGGTGGGGCGAGAGAGAAGGCTGAGTCCACACCAGGAGGAGAGCCAGCTCCGTGTTCACTGCAGCTGCGTGTGCATCTATGGCTCTATTCACAATGTGCTTTTCTATACTGAAAGGGAATCCTCAAGACAGCTAAGAACGTAATAAAAGCACCTTCCACCAAACCCCCAAGAAAAGCAAAAGGCAAACCAACACCAACATTAGTGAAACAGGAGACACCTTGAGAGTAGGCACAGAAGGTGGCAACTGGATCTGCCAGGGCAAAAAACTCCAGCCTGGTCTCTCATGCCCTTTAGCTGCCCCTCAGGCAGAGAGGGAACACACAGCAGGGGCTGTCCTAAAAATAAAGGGCGACAGTAGGTTGGCAGGGTGGAGGCAGACCTTAAATCATCTGAGAGGCATGATTTAACTCAGTGTCCTGTACTGAGCGGGGGTTGGACCTGGTGGCCTTCTTGGCCCCTTCCCACTCTGCTATTCTATGATTTTATGGGCAATCTGCCTCAGTGTTGCCTACAATAATGGAAAATGCCAGGATTTCCGATAGGGATGGTTTCCAGAACTGGACTGGAAAATCTTTTCATGCAAAGCAAGCGTTCTTTTGGATATTGCCTACCCACTAAGCTAAGTCCCTTCCTTTCAGCCTACGGGGCCTGGGAGCTAGGCAATTGTCCAAAGAGTGGAGTCCAGCAGCCAGTGAACATGGCCATCAGTCCAGAAATATGGACTTCCAGCTATGGGAAAGCTCTGGAAAGGCTAGCGGGATGGCTTAAGAAGTGGCTTCATGTCTAGTATGCTTCCACGTAGCCTGAAGTGCCTGATCCTGCCTAATCTTGGAAGCTAAGCAGGGTCAGGCCTGGGCAGAAGTGGGATGGGTGACTTGAGTGTATGATTCTATGATTATTGCTGTCAACTGCCTAGAGAGCTTTGGCTATGGGCAGTATAAAAATGTAATAATAATAATAATAATAATAGTACAGCACTGTGCATGACGATCTGGGCTTTGTATCCCAATGGGCAGGCTTGAATTTGGGAAATTTGGTTTCCCCTTTTGGTTCTTGAGGTACACAGGGACCTCAGTCCCAATTAGCTTCTAAAAGGTAAAGGTTTCCCCTTGACGTTACGTCCAGGCATGCCTGACTCTCGGGGGCGGTGCTCATCTCCGTTTCCTAGCCGAGGGAGCCAGCGTTTGTCCGCAGACGGTCTCCGTGGTCATGTGGCCGGCATGACTAAACACCGAAGTGCACAGAACGCTGTTACCTGCCCACCGAAGTGGTACCTTTTTATCTACTTGCATTTGCATGCTTTCGAACTGCAAGGTTGGCAGGAGCTGGGACGGTGCACGGGAGCTCACCCTGTGTGCAGATTCGAACCGGCGACCTTTCAATCAACCAGCCCAGCAGCACAGCGGTTTAAACCACTGCGCCACCTGCAGTCCCTTAATTAGCTTCTACAATATGGGAATAACAATATATCCCATAACTTTATCACCCTGGTAAAGCTGGAGTGAGCAAAAGTGCCGCAAACACCTGTCAGTTAAAATGCAGGATTCACGACTCCTTCCCACCATGGAACCGGGCACCATGAAAAAGCACACTGGGGGTGTGCCTGGTACTTACTGTGCAGGGGTGTGAGTGCTATACTGCAGTGCACACGGTACTGACTGTAAACTCTGCCTCGTTGGCCATGATGTCCGTCGGCTGCAAGTTGCGGTCATACATTGGGTTTTCAAATGTTCCTCGGACATTGGTGTTTTCATGCCCAGCATAGCCATTGAACGGCACCTTCGGTCTCCTTCTACACCCGACAGGACCAAGACACGTTAGAGAAATCATTATCTCCAGTATGTGAAATCTTACTGAATATAAAGAATGAGAAATCAGAGTGCATTAATAAACAAAGCAAAGATCTCCAGTCAAAGGTGCCTTGGAATTCTTGTAGGAAATGGGGAAATCAATAAACAAAAGTAACTTGTTTGGAAAAGTATTGTGTAAAACTGTTAGCACAGTTACATGTACTTCCAGTGAGTGTAATTAAATTAGCGAGCTTCTGCTCCTTGGATAGCTACAGGATTCTTTGTATCACTTTTTTCCTAAATGGGAGTGGGTGGAGCTCTGTGTAGCTATTAAAAATTAAGAGATAAAAATAATGCAAAGAAACCAATTAAAATTATCCACCCCTGTGGAAACAGAAGCTGGCTAATAAGAGGCAATTAAAGGATAATTCAGATCTTTTGAATTAGGCTTTTATTATGTGCTCACCATTCCTCAGTCACAGTTGTTTACAAGTGCCTTAGATATGCTGTGACCTTTCAGGTTTGCCTCTGGTTTTTATGAGCACTTTTGTGGAATATTTTCAAGCAAGGAAAATGCTATTATTATTTCCACCCTGAAACAAAGAGCAAGTCCCACTAGTCTAATTGCATTATTCTCCTATGCCACAGTGCCACCTACAGGTTATAGAAACAGAGCGAGTCAGAAGGGGCCTCCCGGGCCATCTAGTCTGACCTCCGGCACCAGCCGGCTCCGCTCATGACATGCCCACCATGTGCATGTCCAGCCTATCTTTGAACACCCTCACCAATGGGGCCTCAACGACCTCCCGTGGAAGCCCATTCCACGCCCTCGGGGTCCTAACTGTCAGGAAGTGCTTCCTGGCATCCAAATTGAACCTTGGCTCCCTGAGCTTTGCTCCATTGGAGCATGTCCTGCCTTCCTCTGCAATTTAAGAACAAGGAGAACATACAGAAAGACATGAGAGTGGAAAGCTCTGATCTCAGTTCTGCGAGAAAACTGAATATAGGTACAGCGAGTTAATCACTTTTTCACTTATCCCTACCTGTGTTGAACAGGGGCCAATAGATAGCAGGAACCTGGAATCAGGACACTTTTAATTAAAAGGGCAGGGACCCTCAAAAGACTAAAGAACAACTTACTAATTCCAACTAGACAAAAGTGGTTGTGACTACTCTGTTTTATTGTGCTGAATTCCCTGCCACAAATCACTGGGACAAGTCCAGTAGATTCAGGACCAAAGGACAGCTAATCTGTACAACAGTGCAACTAAATATGAATGGGTAGGTAATACTCAAGCTCATCAAACTTCTTGAAACTGAGTGCTTGTTTGATCTCATGTCTGTATCTGTTTCAAACTTTATTTTCTTTTTTCATGAACATATTTTCCAATACGTACCCAACAATTCTGTGCCTCTTGGAAGCGCACACATTCTCGGCCCACCAATTAATGCATGCTTGTGTGCATTTGTTGACTGTGCACAAGTTTCTGCACCTCTTTTTCAAACACATATGTCTTGTCAAACACATTATTCTTTTTATACAACTCACACTGCAAACTCCGAAATGTGCAGACTCTGGCCTTGGACCGTGTTAGAACCCACAGTTCAATTCAGAAGGTGAGAGATGAGTAAATGCTGATCAAAACCAAATGGCAGCACATTTCTCTAGCATTTTCCGATCACGAGTGCTTTTAAAAGGCCTTCCCATGGAAGAAATGTGTACGGGATGGAGTCTCTTTATTCAGAAGCCTGGTAACTTTGATGATCAGCTGCTCAGGGGCAAACCGCAAGAGGCAGCTAATGCCACCTTGTTCTGTGTGCAAAATCTCCCTGGAGCCACCCGATTAGACAGAAGAGTCTTGGAAACAGAATGTGTCTTGTTTTCACAGCAGGGCAGCCACACTGATCCATGCTCTTTTGCAAGATACGTAGTTTCCCACCCCGAGGAGAGTTCCCCTCACTGCTTTTCATCATCTGTATCCGTCATCGTATTTTGACACAGTTGGTTGAGCCAATAAGGTTTTTTTGGTGTCTTTCTGCTTCCAGCTCTCTCCACCATTTGTAATCCTTGCCAACATGTGAAGAAGAAGCTTGCAAGCCCCTGAGCATCTCCTGCCTGCCTGTCGCAGGGCCAAACTGACTGTGGCAGGAGGCCCAGCCATGCTCGCCAGTCGAGAGCAGCACAGCAGCCATGGGAGTGTGGCTGGACTGACTCCTAGCCCAGCCATCCCCAGCCAGGTGCCCTCCAGGTGTGCTGGACCACAACTGCCAGCATCCCCAGTGAACATGTGCAATGCATCTGTCTTACTCTTCGACCTGCTCTTCCCCAAATCTGGTTTCCCACCGACAAGGGAAAAACATGGGGCAGCAACCTCTTTTTCCCTGCAGGGATGAGAGAGACATGTGGGGTGCATTCTGGAGAGGACATACAGCCACAGTGGGGCGTGTTTCGCCTTCTCTCCCTCCACTCAGACTGCTTAAAACTAATCGAGGGAGAAAGCAATGTTCTTTCCCACATCTTAGTCCATTGCAACAATGGACTTGTGACAGAAACTTGGGACAGTGTTAAAGACGGAAGGCGCACTCCTCCGCATGCATAGGCAGCACCCTCACCCCGCAGTGGTTCCCAGCATGGCTAGCTGCTTTTTCCTGCCTTCCTTTCACAGCCAGGCAGCCACAGCAGCTCCTGCTGTTTGGCAAGATAATCTCCCTCCCATGTGCCTGCGTAAGATGGGGCTTCTGGACATTCGTTACGGAGGCTTTCAGGATGGCAGAAACCTGTTGTGGAGAAAATTGGGAGGCATCCCAAAGAGTTGCCAAAAGGGAAAGCGAGTCTCATGATGCGGGAAAAAGTGTTCGCTTCTTTAAGAAGCCCAGCATGTTTTGGCCTAGAATATTATTTGTGGCCTTTTGCCTGGAGAATTCTTAACAAGCTTAGCGAATACCTGCCTATCTTCAAATGCATGAGAGACCACAGAGTTCGCTCACAGCTGTTTAAGGATTCCCCAGAGGAAGCCTGTGAATGGTCTAACCTGCCAAAACAAGTTGAGCTTCTTAAAGTGTACAACTTCTTTCCAGCATTTAGTCAATCATTTTTTTTTAAACTGCTAGTTTTGATCACCCGTCCCACCGTGGTGTTCTGCTGAAGTGTTTCATGGTTACTGTCATGGCTAGGGATGATGGGGGTGGCAGTCCAACATTTCTGGAGGACACCAGGCTGAGGGAGGCAGGGTCGATGCCAATGCAGCAGCTTTGCTAGTCACTTGCATGCCAGAAGTTTCTCTGAGATTCTGCTCCCTTGCCTCCCTCACCTGGTCCAGGACCTCACCTGTGCTTGTAGAGATATAGCACAAACCCTGCAATAATCAGGGCGATGAAAGGCACGAGGATAGCGGCTGCCACTGAACTGCTGTTGGATGCAAACGGATGTCCCATTGACTCAGAATCCCGCTCTATGATTCTGCTGTCTGGAAAGGGAAGAGAGCGTTAGTCCAAATACCGCAGGGGCAGCGGGCTTTCGGTTCTGCGATAATCTCCCGTCCCACCCCTGATGGGGCCGCCAGAACTCCATCTGCCAAGGTTGTCTGTTGTATGAGATCAAGCTCATTCAGTCCCATTTAAAGGCAAACTTTTATGAAATGCTGTACTTTGTGTGAATGTTTCAATGTGCACATTTCTCTCCCAAAACTTTGGAATGCTGAAATTTGACTTGGTACAGACTTTTTGCTAACACAAACACCATGGGCGCCTTTTCCCCCCAAACAGAACTGCATCAAAAGCATGCAAAAAGGCAGAATCCAGAACTCTGGCAATGCTGCATCAGCCTGGGGAAAGGCTTCAGATGGGCAAATATGGCAAACCCATGAATAATACCTCTTAAAGACAAGCAGACCTCAACCACAACCACTTCTCATATATCCATAGTGTTTGCCTACTGCGTGTAACTACACTAAGAAACTCCAGATGTAATCCCTAGCATTACTAATTCCAGAGTTTCTGGCAGGATTACTGGGAAAGGCAGTTGAGAAAGCAGACAGCTAGAAATGCAAGACTGCACTGAAGTACTGGCAGAGTTGTGAAAATCCCCCCCCCACACACACACACTGTGTGTGTGCATGTGCGCATGTGGTTGTGGTGGTGGGGGATGTCCTGGAGGCAGGATTCAGCTTCCTAAGGATCTTTGCATTCATGTCTCACTTCTCTCAAAACATACTTCTAGCCCTTGTTATAATAATAAACCTGGAAGAGAACAATACTTGGTGCAAACAGTGCCAGAGAGAGAGTTGAATATAATTTTTAATAGATAGGGACTGTTACTAGGAAACAAGAATAAATTAAGCACACTAATTTTTAAAAGCAAGCAAAATAAGGAAATAATATGCACATTTGTTCCATTTGCATAATGTACCAACGTACTCACATGTTTATATAAAAGGAAGTCAAGGGAGGATTTTGGAGTGCATCGTTTCTAAACTAAGGAGATAGGGGTGAAAGAGAAGGAAAAGTGCTTCTCCCCGCGGGGGCTCTTTCTATTACAGGGGTGGATCCCATTTCTACAAAGCTGCTGGAGCGACATGCCTTTAGTCTTGGTGTGTGGATGATTCTATTCTATTCTATTCTATTCTATTATTTATTTATTTATTTAAAGTTTTTATATGCCGTCCCCATTGCTACACAGGCTCGGGATGGCTCACAACATACATAAATAAAACAAATAGAATAACATTTACAATTTACAATTAAAACTTGGAAACACAAGGGCTGCATAATTAAAACTACAAATATTAAAGATTATTAAAATACTGTTTGAATAAAAAGGTCTTGGCCTGGCGCCAAAAAACAAATAACGATGGTGCCAGGCAGACCTCTCTGGGGAGCGCATTCCACAGGTGGGATGCCACCGCAGAGAAGGCCCTCCTCTGGGTACTTTGCTTCCTAATATCTCTTACGGAGGGCTCCCGGAGGAGAGCCCCTGCTGCCGATCTCAAGGGGCGGGAGGGCAAATATGGCCACAGGCTAAAGCTGACTAAAGCTGGGGAGGACTGAAAATCCACTCCCACAATCCCGCTGTTACCAATTCATATTAGAAAGCTTGTCTATCCACAAATAAGCATGCAACTCAGAAGCAGGCCTGACTAAAACACTCAGTGGCACTTCCCAATAGCATTTCTACTCAGATGTAGGCATGGGCATCAAATCTACTGGTAAGTAAGCAGGGCAAGCCACTACATTGATCAGAAGTAAGGAGGCAGGATCACTCAGCAGTACCCCAAACAGCATTTCTTCTGTTGCAGAAGTGTCTGCATGACTCCCCAAATGGAAGCAGGCCAGCAACTCAGCCTCCTCTGCCACAGAGGGAAAGCTCTTACCTCTGATCAGGAGCTGATCTGACAGAAGTGCTTCCACTGCTAAGTACTGAGATGGGTGCCTTTTTCTGTGCTAATCAGAGAAAACCACTCATCCCAAAAAGCTGCTGATGAGAGAGAGAGAGAGAGAGATGCTGGTGGGCAGGAGGGGAAGCCGGGGACTGCCCAGGGCCTGGGGCTTGAGATTACCTGACTTTGCTTCATTAACTTCCAGTTAAACAAAGTTCAACACCATTTGATACTTCACATATTTTAAGATTTAAAAAAACCTTCATAGTTGCTTGGAAGTATGCAAATTAAAGAAAGAAATGTTGGCTTTTAAAACAATCTATGAATCAATTTTTTAAAGATTAGAGAGAACTCCAGGTGGAAATGTAGACAGCTTACCTAGCCTCTGGAGGCCAAACTGCCCAAAACCTTTGCCATGCACAAAACCCTGGTAGACGAACGTCCCGCTGGAGGATTCTGGGGTGACCTGCATTTTGGGAGCATGAACAAACCTTAGAACCCAAACTTTCTCACTGCTTGGATATTTTGGCTTTGGAAGCAGAATGATTTATCATAGTCGTCTCGCCTTTTCTTCCAATAGTGCCTGGCTAAATTTAGAATTGTGCAATAATATGAATCAACAGTCCTAAAATGCCGGAAGGACAAAATTGAGAAGCAAAGGGGTGGGACCAGAGGAGGATCGCTGCCAGGAGAGGCTGAGCGGCAGGTGGTTCAGTCCAGAAATGAGTCGGGCTCCTACGAAGGACCCCCTGAACCCCGAAACCCCTCCCAAGGGGCAGGATGTTTGGTCAGTGGCTCTGAGGAGGCAGTTGGTGCTGGACACCCCAGGGCCGGCCAGCCAGCAGGGAAGCAGAGAGGCTGACAGGGCGGGCACCTGTCCTCGGCCGCCGTGCGCCACGCTTGTGCTGGGCCGCGGGAGATGGGGTTGCCTGCCTCACTGGCCGAGGAGGGACACACGGAGCAAAGCTGTGCAATCAGCTGCCCTGCAAGGGAGGCAGCTTCCTGGCTGGCCCACGGAGCTGGGAGGCCACCTGCTTGGGCTGAGCTCTGCTGTCCACCCTGATTCTGCCCACAGGAAAGGCCATCTGCTTTTTCAAGTGGTTTTAATTTCTTGCAACCTCCTTAATGGCAATCCTGGTCCAGAAGAATCAGGGGCCAAACACCTGTCCAACAGAAGCATTGCCACCGAAAGAGGGAAGAAGGAACCCAGTGGGTCACCCAGGAGGGGATATTCCACAACTAAACCAATCCATGGAGAGACTTGACTCTTCACCAGCCCTTCCATGGAAGGACGTCACAACAACTGGCATGCAGGCTCTCTCAGGCACCGTGCCCCCTGCACTCCAGTGCTGCTCCTGCTGCTGCTGCTCTCCTGTCAGCCATCATCACTTTTTCCCAAGCTCCCTGCCATCAAAGAACTTCAGGAAAATTATGGAAGCATGTGGAGGGGATGGTTCAGAGGGACTGATTAACATGCTGGCTTGCAAAAGGACTTACATGTCCATCTAAAGCCCACTTGTCACTTTTGAATTTGTTCATGAAGATCTCCACTGGCCCTGTAATCTGGTACACCTGGAGAAGGAGATGCACGTCTTCTCTTTTGTAAATACCTGGAAAGAGAAGGCGACAAGAGGGCTGAACCCACAAGAGTTTGCGGGGAATGGAAAAGGGGGAGGATGAGATAAAGAGGGCACACTGCAATTTGGAAAGGCAGCAGTGCAGTGAACTTGGATGCTCTGGGAAGCTGTAGGGCTTCCCACACACCAGGTGTGTACCCAGTAATGTGATGGTACACTGTGAAGTGAGGGAGCTCATCACACCAGACCCCACAGCCACAACCCAATGGAGGTCCAAACATTCAGGTAGCTGTCAACAAACCAATTCTTGCTGCTTTTACCTCTACCAGGAGCAGGGCCATTGTAAAGGTGGGTGATAATTCAAGACCAGATCATTTAGAAAAAGACAAACCAAAGGAGCAAAGGAAACCAAAAGTTGCTTTGGAGGATAGCTCCAAGCAGCATCTCGTTGTTGAAAAATTCATTGGCATCTCCTCTGCTGCTACAGGTGGAACAGGGCATCCTCATGGGGCTGGCCGACACCATCCGCATCCCTGCTGATCAAAAAGTGCCAGGGCTGCTCCGTGGCTCTCGCAACACCAGTATCTGTGCCCAACCCATGTGGTGCCCTGCAGGAGCCGGGATGTTCCTCCACATTTGACGGATTAGGTGGCCTGAGGCTGCAGCAAGCAGCGTTAAAGCAATTGTGCTGGTGAAAAGTCCTGAGAAGATGGATTGCTCCCAAAGGCTCCCTGCAAACTGGGAGAATGGGGGAAGTTGTACCCACGTCTCCAAGTAAGTCAGTGCGCAGGGATGCACAAAGGGACAACAAGGGGAAAGGGGCCTATCTGCACGTTCCTGGCCAGGAACCCGGTCCCAGCTGCTCCTGACTGTCACGTGCCCCTGCTTAGCAGCCACCCGCCCCTGCCTTGTGTCTTCCAAGTAGCCCAAGAAAATGGGCGTAGAGTGCTCCCAGGCCCTGAAGCGGGAATTCCATGCCACATTATCGTGGGGTGAAGCCCCATCCTACGCTGACACACAGGGGCAGTGGTTGTCCAACATTTCAGGCAGGGCTTTTCCAGCTGGGGATCCAACTTGCGCTGCTCCACGGCTCCTCCCCCAGAGCTGGCGCGGCATCCGTGCTCTCACCTGCGTGCTGCGTGAGCAGGTGATGTGTGAGGCAGCTCCCCATCCGCGTGCGGATGGACAAAGCCTCCCTCCCGCCCCCCTCAGATGAATGGGGCCACCTCACCCGACACTTGCAGCTCCACGCCACTGTGGTCTATGAGGGTGGCGTTGACTTCACTGGTGACTGGATCAAAGCTGGTGACGGAGAGCATCGCCGGCTGCTTCTTGCCCAGGTACTCATAGGAGCCTTTCCAGAAGGAGTTCCTTGCAAAGACATCTGGAGGAACTGAAGCAGTGCAAGGTAAGAGCGGGGTGAAGAGGGTGCTTGGGATGATGAGACAGTTGGTTCGGGGCTGGGAGCAGAAGCACGCCTCAGGTCTGGATCCTCTCCATTCCGCATTTTCCCAATCTTACGTTTATCATTGAGAATGTCTCCAGTCTTTAGTTTGGTTCACTCTGAGATTTTTTTTTTTAATTGCATGACCATTCCTAAGCATTTGTGCTGGTTTTTCTTTTGATCTTTGCATTGCACATGCTTTGTTGCCTGATGCATCTTTGTGAGTCTAATGCATATCTGAACATTAGTTTTTCTAACAGAGGCTTCCTCCTTGCTGTGCGCCCCTGCTTTATTTGTTTCGCAGGAGACTGTTCAGAGCAGGGCCTTTCCAGTGGAGGGGCCCATTTCAAGCCACTCTCTTCCTAGAGAGATGGGATATTTCCTTCTTTTGTTATTGACTGATTTTAAAAAATAGGATGGCAATTCTAGCTGTGTGTGATTATAAACTCTGTCAAGATTTTTCTGACTGCTTTTTAAGGCTTGATGTCTATTTGACTACCAACTTTGTGTCCCTGTTCACCAGTGGCATTTGCAGGGGGATTTCTACAATTTTGAAACACAGGGAGAGAAACTCATTGCCATCAGGAAAGATTTTATTTATCTATTATTAGATAGATATTCCATCATTCTCCCCCTCCTGCTCTCAGTCTTATCCCCACAACAACCACCCTGCAAAGCAGGCTGGGCTGCGAGCCTGTGACTGGCCCACAGTCACTCAGGCAGCTCCGTGGCTGAGCAGGGACCAGAGCCCGGATCGCTTGAGTCCCAGGCCTGTGCTCTTAACCTCTACCCCACATTGGCTGTCAGTGGTTATTCCTTTTCTTAGCTTGTCTTTCCCTTCTTTCTCTAAGAATTATAATTTTGCCAACTCTCATCTCAGAAGGTTTTTTTTTTGCAGGGGGGGGATGATGATGATGATGATGGCTTTAAGCTGGGTCTTACCACCTTTGCTTATATGTAGGGCAAAATAGGGCTTATTTATTTAAAAATATTTCTTTCCCACTTTTCTCTCACTTGGGGTATCCCTGGGGGAGGACCTCAAAATATAGTTCTGGGTAAAAGCAAGATTCCCCTTCCCCTTCAATGTGCCTTTGTCTGTTAATTTACCTTGCATTTAGATGCTATTCAATTAAAATGCCTCAGCTGACAGACGGCATATCAGTTAATTAATGGCCTCCTGATGTTGCCTGCGGAGGGGGCAGAGGAGTGTCTTGAGCCCCCACTGCCAGGTCCCGCAACCCCAGGACCGGGCCTCTCAAGGCTGAGCCCCTTCCTGTCCCCCTCAGCCAGCACGGGAAGAGCCCTCGTGAGTGTCCCCACCACCCCAGCCATGACTGCGCCTTGGAGGAGGACAAATGGGCTGCCAGATGTGGGGAGGGGAGGGGAGGGGCTGGGGCCAGGACACAGGCCAGTTCCTGCCAATGCCCCAGCCCATCCCTTCTCCCTCCCTGATGCTTCATCTAATTGCATGCAGAGAGAACCAGGGCGCAAGGGGCACTCCAGCGGAAATGCAAGGCAAGAGATGCAGAGCAGCCTCTGAAGTCTGAGGTGGGGGCGCTAGGATTGGCCCTAACGGAGCATGTCTTCATAAGTCAGCCCAAACCTGCCCAGGCTTGTGGGCTGGGGGCTGGTCTTATCTTCCATGGCTTTATGCAGCTGATAGCAAGATTTAATGAGCACGAGGAATACCTGACACTTTGGGAAGCGGCGGGTCCCTTGCGGTGCCCACGGGTCTCCCACTCGGTTGAATATCCGCTGGAAAAGACAGGACAAGGAAGAGAGGGTGTGAGTCTCCAAGCTGAGCACCACGACCTGGAGGGACGGGAGAGGGCTTAGCACGGAATGCCTCCTCCGGGACTGAAGAGAACTAGGCTTGGCTGGGACCAGAAAGCACCCCGTTGAGGAGGGGCAGGGCCACTTCCCTGGAAGGAACTGCAAGTCCATACACTGTGCATGGTGAAGAGGAGAGAGCAGGCAAAGAGAGATGCACACTGCTGGAGGGTCACCCAGGAGATACAAGCTGACTGGGCAATACAGTTAGATCTCAGGAGAGGCACGAATGATGAATTCCACCCACAGCACATAGTGAACTCTCACCCTGCCCCAGCTGGGGCACCACCCAGTCGGAGGTCCTGCAGAGGGAGGCGGCTCCTTATTTATTTCATTCCCGCAGCTCCCCCTGGCAAAGCTGCCTGGGCAGGAGGAAGGGAAGTGGGGCCATTCTGCCAGCCACTCCTCATTGGTCAAATCAGCCCGCAGAACTGGGCCTGGAAGCAGACGGACAGCCACCCCAAGGCAGGACCAGTCCGCCCTGACTGTTCACACGTAGGCTTCTCTGGGAGCCTTTCTGGTTGAGGATTTTAAAAGCACCTTCCACAAACAGCGGTGGATAAATAAAAGCAGTCGCCTTGCAACAACTAGCTGGAATGGCGGAAAGGAAAGGAAAGGAAAGGAAAGGAAAGGAAAGGAAAGGAAAGGAAAGGAAAGGAAAGGAAAGGAGGTCTGGCAAAGGGGTCTGTTCCCCGAGAACAGGTCTGCCTATAGATCCAGGCCCACCATGGAGCCAGCATGCTCTACGGGGGCCTGTCTCTGATCCAGCCCTGCCTGGGAAAAGACAGTGGGGAGGGGGGCTCTCTGGCCCTCTTTATGGGGGCCCCTGGCTAGCCTCCTGCCGGAGACAAAATGCTGGTCCAGGGGCTCCTTTGGACTGGTGTAGAAAGGCAGCCTGGTGCCCTGCAGAAGTTTTCAGATACGTGCTGGCAAGAAAGGCAGGAAATTGTCATTCCAACCATCCAGAGGGCGCCAAGATGAAATGGCTTAGGAGCCTTTGGGGCAAGGGAAAGCGTGTTCCACGAAAGGGTGGCTGGGGCAGTGCAAGACATAAACGGGGGAAAGAGAAAGGACGAGTGGGGTGGCGGGTGAAGAGCGGGCTGGCCCCGCTGCGGTCTGCATACCGAGGCACACGGGGGGCTTCCCTGTCCAGCTCCCGTCAGCTTTGCAGGTCCTGTGCTCGGATCCTCCGGTGAGATAATAGCCGCTCTGGCAAGAGTAGATCAGGGTATATCCGAGGGAAGGCAGATCCAAGGCACCCACATTGGCATGGGAGGGGGTTTCCGGCTCCTTGCAGTTGTGAGCTGTGGAGACATGGCAAAGATGCGTGGCCTGCTGGCAACATGTGCAGATGTGGGCGCCACAGAGGTAGCCGCACATGTGCTCAGTGGGGATCAGTCACCATGAGGGGCAGGGTCTCCGGTGGTGGTGGGGGGGCACGTGGTTTGCTCACATGTCACAGTGGTCGCTCGCCAGGGGAAGAAGAGGCCACCCTGAGCTTTGCTGCACTCCAGCGCCCCCACGATGCATGGCCACAAACGGCATTGCGACAAACCCCCAAGGCCTGCTTAGTTGACGCAAGGGGCCAGTGGGGTTGCTGCCCTGGGAAAGAGCCTTCACGGGGTGGAGGGGGGGCACAGATCTCTGGTCTCAGAGTGCCAGAAAGAGCAAGGCAAGGCTTGCTGGGTGCCTTTCTTCGGCCCTGGCAGGCCAGTTCTGGGGCAACTTGGCTGCTGGCCAGACCAGAAGCAGAGGATGACGGAAAGGCACACGTGTCCTGCCCCTCCCCTTTACCTCTGCTCTTAGAAGAAGGGCAGCCACGCAGGAGTGCTGGGAGGGCCATGGGTCCAACACGGAGAACACACGCCACATGCCACGGGTTCCAAGTTCAGTCGCCTACATCTAGGGATGGCCTGTGACTGCCTTCAGTGCAGACCGGCCTCCAGACACCTTAGACTTCGGCTTCCATCACTGCCAGCCCAGATGGTCAGTGAGTAGGAGCTCTGGGGCTCGCAATACAAAATGGCGGAGGGGGTGCCGGTGCACTGATGCTTCGACATCCACCAGGCAGATTCTTATGGGCTGCTTCCGGACCACCCTTCCCTGCTTACCCACTTTCCTGCCCACCCTCTTCTGCGCGGATGACTTGCCGGGTTGCCCCCTGATTCCTCCAGACCAGCAGCCCTCCCTCCCTTCCTGGAGAGGATCCAGTCCCTGAAGGCAGCCAGGTAGCTTGCCCTGCTGCATGCCCCGACCCCCACTGGGCTGCCCCACAGACGCCAGCTGAGCCGGCTGCGGAGGACCAGGCCGCGAGACTCACGGATGCAGTCTGGCTGCACACCGCTCCACGTGAGGTTTGGGAGGCACGTTCTCGTGGTGGAGCCTTGTAGCAGGTATCCTTTGTGGCACTTGAAAAAGACAACGCTCCCAACCTGTCGCAATGGGAAACAGAACCATGTAAAGCACAATGCAGCTGCGGCGCAGACTCAGGAGTAGCTTCAGTTCCCAGCCTTCTTACTTTTTAAAACCATCCAAGTTGTCTGCCTGCCTCCTCTGCAGCCACTTCTCTCTCCCCGCACTTCTCTTTCAGGTGACTAAACACCTGGAGGACAAAATTACTAATCTTTCAACTCCCAATTCTTATGTGCATTTTACTACCAGTTCTGGAACTGTACCTACTCAGACCCTGAGGTTATCTTTGGGGGTCCTACTCTGGAAGCCTCCTCCAAAGAAAGTGAGGCAGGTGGCTACCAGAAGAAGGGTTTTTTCCCAGCTGTGGCCCCGTGGCCCTAGAATGAGCTTCCCGAAGAGGCCTGCCTGGTGCCTACTCTGCATTATTTTCGGCACCGGGTAAACCCGTTTTAATATTCCCAGTACTGTAACAATTTAACTTTTTAATTTTAGTTTTCATATTGCATTTTATCCTGTGCCAGTGCCATGCCTCTATGAGTGTAAAGATTTCAAGAGAATATGCTACCCTGCTTGTGCTCAGCGTAGTGAACAGGATACATTTGCAAGATTTGCAAACAGAAATGAAATTCTCATATTTCTTGAGTTAATTGTAGCTCACCTAATCAAAAGAAATGGTTAGAGTAGCATTTGGTACACCTCTGGTTTAACAGCAGAAGTCAGAATTAATAGCTGAATCCCAGGATAAAGGCTGATGAATTAGCAACTTTGCAGGGATAATAATAATTTTAGAAATCTACTTTTGATCTTCTGCCCACAAAAATGCATTATTAATTGCTTCTTGTGATTCATCTTGGTAAGTAATAAGCTTAGAGAGAGAAAAAGGGAATGAACTACATGGCTGGGGATATACAGAGTATATTAAATCCATTCCATTTGCATTCCATGAATTGATGGCATCTTTCATTCCATCATACGCTCATTGACAGAACTGAATTTTTTACCATATTTTTTCTACTTGGGGTAGTTTCCATTAATATTAATTCTCATTAGCACTTATGCACACTTGCACAAATGTGTAAATGCATATGAATGCAAAGGTGTGTCACGGCACACTTAATGCACATGAATGCATGGCACCACTGACCAAATGCATGTTATTGCTAAAGTGAGCTACAAGAAATCCATCCTTAAACTGAAAAACAAGTCCACAAGTTTGCAGAACCTGCCCAGCTCAGGAGAAGTCAGCCCTTGGCAGAACCTGCCCTTGCAGTCAGAGAAATCTGAAATACTCTGAATCAGTTGTAGATCTCTCCTTCATACCTACTATGTGCAGGGGGACATGACAGTGTGGCGTAGTGGTTAAGAGCGTGGGACTGGGACTCAGACGATCTGGGTTCTAGTCCCCACTCGGCCATGGAGCCAAGGGGGTGACTCTGGGCCAGTCACAGACTCTCAGCCCAGCCTACCTCACAGGGTTGTTGTTGTGGGGATGAGATGGAGGAGGAGAATGATGTAAGCTGCCTTGAGCCCTTTGTAGGAAAAAGGCAGGATAGAAATCGAAAAATAAATAAATAAAATAAATGAGTCACTACATTATGAAACTGCATTAAGGGACGAGCAACTTAAGAGAGGATTTGGCTGTCCAGTTCCCAGGAAAAGCAGTTGGGCACAAATGTCCAGGAATATGGAACAGCAACAAAGGGCCTTCATCCAAACCTTGCTTGCCTTGGGGAGTGCATGCCTGGACCAGTAGCCCTGTGAAGACCACCCTCCTCCTTCCTCAGCTGGCAGCCATTCCGGGAGGCTGCTGTGGGAGGGGGAGAAGGGAGCCTGTTCCACCAGGCCGGCTGCAGGGAGTCTTCTTCCCTTCTTCCCGTCCCATTCCTTTCACTCCTCCCACATGCCCGTTCGGATTGCAGACCTGCCAGCAGGAGCTGCCTTGTGCAATTGGTTTTAGGCAAGCTGCATCAGGAGCCCTTTTGGCTGAGGAGCAGCAGATGGCAAACTTTGAGCAATGAAATAAATAACAGGCAGGCATATCCACACCCCACAATGGTACTCTGGAGAAGAAAAGAACAGCGAGGAGCAGCTCCTTGGTGCCAGGGGCATGCTTTTGGTTTGCACTGCTGCCAGTCACCAAAGTCATTTTAGCCCCCTCCCAAACCCCCCTTTCCTGCCTGCCCTCTTTTCACACAGTGGCATCTTGATGCCTGCAGGAAGCACAAAAGCAGGCTGTGAATGGAGCTGCTTCTGCTTGCTGAGGCTCTGAACTACCCGATAGCCAGTGCAGCGTAGGGCCACAAGGATGGTGGCCGGTTTGCAGGGGATGCCGTATGAGGCAAGACTGAGGGAACTGGGTCTCTTCAGCTTGGAGAAGAGGAGACTCAGAGGGGACATGTTGGCGACATACAGGTATGTGAGGGGCTGTCACATGGAGATGGGGAGAGGCCTGTTCTCCCCTGCAGAGGAAGGCAGGACGAGCTCCAATGGAGCCAAGCTCAGGGAACCCAGGTTCCATTTGGATGCCAGGAAGCACTTCCTGACAGTCAGGACCCCGAGGGCGTGGAATGGGCTTCCACGGGAGGTCGTTGAGGCCCGATCGGTGAGGGTGTTCAAAGACAGGCTGGACATGCACATGGTGGGCATGTCATGAGCGGAGCCGGCTGGTGCCGGAGGTCAGACTAGATGGCCCGGGAGGCCCCTTCTGACTCGCTGTTTCTATGTTTCTATAGACAGAGGGGCGGTTCTTCTCACCCTGGGGACAGCAGGCAGCGGGATGAGAAGCCATGGAGAGGCCTGCTTGGCCCGAACCTCTCCAAGCCCATTTCAAAACCTGTGCAGTTGGAGGCCCCACCCGGTGGACGCAAACTCCATTTTTTAGCCCTGGACTGTGTGAAGAAGCACTTCCCTTTATCTGCCCTGGACCTCCACCCATTCAGCTTCATGGGATGTCCCCACTGGATCCCAAAGCTATAGAAAGGGACAAAACCATGTCCCGGCCCTCAGTGAAGAGGACTCCACGTGGGTGGCCACAGCAGCAGCACAGTGATGCACTACACCCATCAAAGGTCCAACTTGTAACAAACTCCTTTCCCCTCACCCCAATTCCATCATGTGGAGGAGGCTATTGCAAGGGGCGGCATATAAATTTTTAAATAAATAAATAATTTTTTAAAAAATAAATAAAATCATAAACTCAACATTCCTCATTAATGATTTCATGAACTGGGAAGACAACTCAGATTACTGATGGGGAAGATCTCCTTCTTCCGGAGCAAGACAAAACAATGGACGTCTTATACAAAGGTAAAGTTCCTTATAGGATTTGCTGCCACAGGGTGTGGTGACGTCTAAATTAGACAATCTGACTGCGAATAGGGCCAGTCAATGGTTAATGCAGCCCCGAAGTTCAGAAGCAGCCTTGGAACAAACCTTGGGAGAACAGCACCGCCCGGGAGATGCTTTTGCCTTCCCACCCTACTTTACAGGGCCTTTGCGGGATCAAAGCCACCTGGTGGCCCCATGGTGGGGACTGGGAAGCCTTTGGCCTCGTCTAGCAGGGCCCTTCTTGTTTCTGCTTCTGTTCAGTCACGGGACTCATTACGTGGTTGGAAACTGGTCCAGGAGTCAAGAGGAGTAGACGTGGCCAGGTACTTTGTGTACAGAGAGAAAAATGAGCAGAGAGAACGTATTGAATGTCTGTGTGGAGGGGGGTGGGCCTGGAAAAGATACATTACCTGATACCCTTGGGAATTGTTCTGTGTTCCAAAAAGGGGCACTCCAGGATCCACACACGTTGTAAGAGTTGCATCTGAAAAAAGAACACACAAATGTGGCGACAGTTTAACTAGCTTCATTCAGTCCACACACTGGAGATACAGCCCAGCTCCACCAGCTGGGATTGAGATTGGATTTTGACAGGGAATTTGTGAGCTCTCAGTTCCTGCCACCTGGACACATCAGCTCCTATGATGAGGACAACATCAATGCGGATGATGACTTAAACGGAATTGGAGGAACGCGATTCTGTATTTTCTTTGCCTGCAAATCTGGGTGAGGAGCAATGGCTTGAGTGTTCCCCCATCCTACTCCTGAATGAGTGATGGCTTCAGTGGAGAGGAGATGTGGTGGATTGAACCATGGCAGCTTGGGATGGGTCGCTCATGGCCTTGAAGGGAAGCCTTGATCTTCTTACCTATGCAGCTGGGCTGAGTTCCACTCCACGTTCCATCAGATTGGCAGAACCTCCGTGCCGACCCCACCAGCACCAGTGGGGGCAAGCAAGAATATGAGACAGAGGAACGGTAGGTAAACCCCCGGTCTTCACGTCTTGCTTCAGCTGGGATCCCTGGATCACCACAGAAAACAGCTGCAAAAGAGCATCCAGACTACCTTAAGGAGGGCCGGTTCACTGGAGTAAAAGCTCCTGACTCCCAGTTCAGAAGGGTTTCAGTTCAGTTTGCAAATCACCGGAACTTGCACAGTTTGCAATTTATGAACCTGTAATTGCGTTTGAAAATTGGAAGTCAAACTGAGCTTTGATGTGAAGTTTGGAAACGTTGGCAAGCTTAAAATCTCCTTCACCATTTGCTCACACCTACTCCCAAGCTGAATCTAACACCTCACCTTACACATGCGTGCACACGGCCCAGAGCAGTGATTTTTAAAGAAAACTTGGCTGCTAGCAGAAGGGTTTCTCTGGCTTCCTTCTGCATATGTCTGTCTTGATGTCAATTATTGTTTAATTAATTTCTTATCTTCCCACCATCTCTTGGCAGACAAACTGAGGGAGAACAGAAGGCAAGCTTCTATTTTTCACTTTTGCTTCTGCTCAAATTTAAAACAGATCTTCATTCATGGTGGCAAATCACCATGTGGCGCTGTGCTGAACAGGAAAACCTGTTCGTTGAACAACAGGTGGGATGAGGTGCACCAAACGCAGGCTGCTTTTTTGCGTCTCTTAATGGCTCTTGTACAGCTGCCAGCTGCCTCGGGAAAATGGGCACCTGAAAGCCCAGCCTAGGATCTTGGCCAGAGAAACTCTCTCTGAACGGAAATGTTCAGCGTTTACTTAAATACAGATGCCGCCCTCTTTGGAGAAAGGCTTATCGCCAACAGCTTCCTGGCCTGTGTCTGCAAACAGAGCTTAGCTCCCCTTTCACTGTCAAAATGAAGGGTGAGTTTGTTGGCAAATACGTTTCCCTCTAGTGGAAGAACACGAAGCGTGGGAAGTGGGGAAGAATTTGGGGTAGTCCTTTGATGGGTGGCGGGGTCCTCAGGGAACGCTCTGAGCTGAGGGTGAGGAGAGGTGGGGCACCCACCCCAAGGGGGTGCTCCAAGTCTCTGCCCCTTGCAAAGGCATGACTGACAGCTGCAGGGTTTTGAGGCCCCCCAGGCAGGGCACCCTCAACAGCCCCCCTTCTGCCTTCTGGGCCCTGCCTTCTCACACTCTCAGCAGTGCTACCAGCAGGTCAACAGGCAGGACCAGGGAGCAAGCAGGTAAGGGGTATCAGCCCAGGTAGAGATGGGAGAGCAAGCAGATTGCAGCGGAAGGAGGGGGAGCTCCAGGGGCTTCTTCAGGGGCCTCTGCTGGGTTGGGGGCCAGACCAAGGAAGCCTTCAATGGCATCCTTTTCCCTCAGGCTACCTGTTCCCTGGGCCTCTGTTGCCATTTGGCACCATGAGCAACCCCATCTCTCTCCTGAGCCCTCTGCGGTCGGAGCACCCATATGCGAGGTGTGTCCAGAAAGTAATGAGCATGAAGTCCCCACGCTCGAGAAGGACTCCGTGAAGGGAGAGGCTGGCCAAGGGCCCTTGGGGTGGGGTGCCAGGCGTACGTTGGAACACCGATCAGTTGCATTCCAGCCCTGCCAGGGTCGAGACGTTCTCTTTCGTGACACCCTGGTCAGGTGCCTCGTATTAAGAATAATGCAAGCGAGTCTGGAACAGCGGCACGCAATAAAATCGTGTGAAATTGGTAAATGTGCACCAGAAACTTTGGAAATGGTGAGGGAAGCTTATGGAGAAGCTGCGCTGTCATCTGCAGAAGTGTACCGATGGCACGAGTTGAGATCAGCTCAGCTTGGATCCTTCATCACGACAACACACCAAGTCAGAGTGCTTTGGTTGTCAGAGAGTTTTTAGCTGAAAAACACATCATGGTGCTTCCCCATCCACCGTACAGCCCCGACTTGGCTCCTTGCGACTTTTTCATCTTCCCAAAGATGAAGAATGGTTTGAAAGGACGCCATTTTGGCAGTGTGGATAACATCCAAAGGTGCAGGCTCTGAATGCCATCCCACTTGAAGACTTCCAGGGATACTCTGAAGAATGGAAAAATCACTGGGAGCATTGTGTACACCCACAAGGTGCATACTTTGGAAGAGAAAAATGTTCATTTGTAAAATTTTTCAGTACAAGAATGTTAAAAATATGATTCTCATTACTTTCTGGACACGCCTCGTATAGCAATATGAGTGCTGTAACCATTCGCCCCAGGTCGGAAGGGGCTTTCAGGCCATGAGCCATGTTGTGGGAGCTGAGTATCCTGCGCTAGCCAGTGAGAGAAGGATGCGTGCTGAAATTCTTGCACAGAAAAGGTTGGACATTTCCCCCTTAGAGTAGGCAGGACAAGCCTGCACGGAGGGCGGCCCACTGTCCCGGGACCCCTGGAAATGACCTTTTTCGTAGCTCTCAGCAAAGACAGACAAAGCACTCACTTCTTACCCAAAGGAACAATAGAAGCAAGCAAGTGTGCTTCCCACACTTAGCATAAGCCAGAAAACTCATCCTTCTCGTAGACACCGGCACAGAGATAGATTGTTCAAGAATCAGGGACTTAAAAAAGAGGTGTGCACACTCTGGACACACGACCTCTGGACACTCAAGCTCTACACACGAGCTCTGGTCTCAAGCTCTACTGCTGCAGGACAGAGAATGGACTCCCACATCCCTGCTAGTCAGTCAGTCAGTCAGTCAGTCAGTCAGTCAGTCAGTCAGTCAATCAGTCTCTCTCTCTCTCTCTCTCTCTCTCTGTTAGACAGGAAGCTCTTTCTCTCTTTGGAAATACAGAGTTAAATAGGAATGCAGCAGGTTTATTTGCTCTCTGGACAACATCGGGTTAAAAGCTTGTGCCTGCTCTGTATTTTTCTGGTGGATAAAGCTTCCTTTCATTTCCAAGTGCTGTGTGTGCCTGAATGCAAGACCAGGGCTTGCTCTGTCTGGCCGCGTGTGCCAAACCTTCCAAGGCCACCTGGAGGGCACGTGCCTCCTTTGGAGAGCGGTGCTCCTCAAGATTACCTGGCATAACGTGGGATGCTGCAGCTTGCGGGGAGCGGCAGTGCCTCTGTCGCCCTGGGCCTGCGCTAGAATGGCGCTGGCTTTGCCTGAGTGGCCCTTGGGCATTCAGGCCCAGGCGCCGTCACGATCAGGAAAAGTGCGGCCGTGACAGCGGCAAAGTACGTCCCACCCGAGTTTGCGCATCCTCTTTGGCCTACAGCGCCATGAGGGTGGTCTGCTTACGAAAACACTGTGGGAGTTCTCCGCTCCAGGAGCCGTTCCCTTCGCAGGTCAGGACAGCAGGCAGGGAGAGCTGATATCCTTCGAGGCAGGCGTAGCTCACGCTTGAGCCCCAGCTGAAGTCTGAGCCCACAACTTTCCCATTGGGGACGACTTGTGGAGGCTTACAGATGATGGCTAGGCAGAGGCAGAGGAGAGGGGAGAGAGGAGGAGATGGTTAGGGTACACGTGGCCCCCGCATCACAGAGGGCAGGCCTTGAATCAGGGATACGGAGACTTTGTTAAATCCATTCCATCCATGCTTTGCGAGTGGTCAGGCATCTGTCTGTCGGTCTGTCTCTGTCTGCCTGTCTGTCTAATCTATCAGATTTCTATCACACCTATTAGCCAAAATGGCTCTCTTGGGCCATCATCCACTCATTGATGGAGTCAGATAATAACATCATCCCTTTTTTTTTTTTTTTGGAATGGGTGAATGAGAATTTCTTTCTGATTTGCAAGTCCCTCCTAAAATTAAAAAAGCAACAATAGAAATAAAGTCCACAAGTGTATAGGATCCATTGTCTTTGTTTTTTGAAGACAGACACATGTCAACTCCATGTAGATATACTGAATCACAGGCAACATCTAGGAATTGTCAGCAAGTCTCTGGTCCAGTCCCAAAACATTTGGCAAAGAAGGGAAGGGATCCAGAGTACAGTCTTGAATCCAGAATGATTTATTTTTATAAAGAAACATATTCTGCATTCTTTCTCCCACAAGCTGTTACTCAAAGTAGCTAACAAGTTAATCAAATAGGCAGGAACAACCCCCAAATAATCCGCCATCATTAAAAGTTCCCCAGACTAAACTCGGCATCACGGGCAAAGAGCCAAAATCAACCATAAGTTACTTAAAGTAACAGCAGAATCATAAGTTTGTCTGTCTGCAGCTGTGGGTGGAAGAGAAATGCAGAGGAAGGAGACCCTCTTCCTCTTGGTGTGGGGAGTGTCACACACACAGGGACTCTTCTGAGAGTCCCGCTAGCTGTCCCAGGAGGCAGTGGGCCACGCAAAAGTGCCACACGCGCTGGTCTTGAAGATGGCGGATTCACATGCAACCTACTCTGGGCATGCACGGAGTGGCATGGGAAGAGCACTGTGCATGCTCCACCTTACCCAAGGGCAGGACTGTTGCCAGGCAAGAGTCCCCAGAGCCCAGGAAGAGAGGCCTGTGCGATCTCAGCAGTGCCAGCAGCCACATTTCCCTAGTCTCGGCCCACTGGATGCGTCTGGCCGCCGGAGCAGCAGGCCTCAGCGATCTCCTGCCACCCATATTTCTCAAAAATGGCCCCCACATCACACTGGAAAGCAGCAAGTCCCAGGCTCCAACTCCAGAAGTAGAGTTATCCTTGCCAGTATCACTGAAAGACACACTGTAGTGGCTAAGAGTGCAGGGCTGGGACTCAGGAGAGCCGGGTTCTAGACCCCACTCAGCCCTGCAGCCCACTGGGGGACTTTGGGCCAATCACAGACCCTCAGCCCAACCTACCTCACAGGGTTGTTGTTGTGTTAAGACTGAGAGAATGAGGAGAATTTTGTAACTCACCTTGAGTTTCCTGTTGAACTCAAGGAATGAATGAATAAATAAATGAACAAATGAAATTCTCTCCCATGACTTGTCTTGGTTTTGCTAATCACCTGGTCTTTCTCTGCCGAAACATTTCGACTTCAGAAGTGCTACCCTTTTCTTCCCACTTGAGAAAGAGCAGGGCCAAATGCTGCATGGATCAAGGTTAAGGGGTTCCCCCTGACATCAAAGTCCAGGCATGCCTGGCTCTCGGGGGCGCTGCTCATCTCCGTTTCCGAGCCGAGGGAGCCACCGCTTGTCTGCAGATGACAAACATTTGTCCCCATGGTCATGTGGCCGGCAGGACTAAACACCGAGGTGCACGGAACGCTGTCACCTTCCCACCGAAGTGGCACCTATCTGTCTACTTGCATTTTCATGCTTTCGAACTGCAAGGCTGGCAGGTGCTGGGACAGAGTACAGGAGCTCCCCCCGTCTGTGGATTTGAACTGGCGACCTTTCGATCAACCAGCACAGCAGCTCAGAGGTTTGAACCACTGTGCCACCTGCATCCCTCATTCTGCATGGATGCAGGGGGGCATTTGTCTGGGGGTATGTGTTACTGTAGCATTCGTGTAGCCAGCTGGTCATCTATAACAACTTGCAATGTGGAGACAGGAGTCACAGCGTGAATCTGCGCCCAAGGGGAAACCAGGAAGACATAGAAACATAGAAACATAGAAACAGAGCGAGTCAGAAGGGGCCTCCTGGGCCATCTAGTCTGACCTCTGGCACCAGCCGGCTCCTCTCATGACATGCCCACCATGTGCATGTCCAGCCTATCTTTGAACACCCACACTGATGGGGCCTCAACGACCTCCCGTGGAAGCCCATTCCACGCCCTCGGGGTCCTAACTGTCAGGAAGTGCTTCCTGGCATCCAAATTGAACCTTGGCTCCCTGAGCTTTGCTCCATTGGAGCGCATCCTGCCTTCCTCTGCAGGGGAGAACAGGCCTCTCCCCATCTCCATGTGACACCCCCTCACATACCTGTATGTTGCCAACATATCCCCTCTGAGTCTCCTCTTCTCCAGGCTGAAGAGACCCAGTTCCCTCAGTCTCGCCTCATACCCCATCCCCTGCAAACCAGCCACCATCCTTGTGGCCCTACGCTGCACTGACTCCAACCTGGCTATATCCTTCCTGTAATAAGGGGCCCAAAATTGAGCACAATACTCCAGTTGCGGGTGCACCAGAGTCGTGTAGAGTGGCAGTAATACCTCTCTTGATCTAGAAGCCACACTTCTGGCTATGCAACTAAGGGTGGCATTCGCCCTCTTGACCACCACATCACACTGCTGACTCATGTTTAGCCTGCAGTCAACCAGTACCCCGAGGTCCCTTTCACAAGTGCTGCTCTCCAGCCACTTGTCCCCTAACCTGTACTTATGACAGCTATTCCTATGCCCCAAGTGCAAGACCTTGCACTTCTCCACATTGAACGCCATCCTGTTGTCTCCTGCCCACTTCCATAGTCTGTCCAGATCCTTTTGGATCTGGTGTATCTGCTCCTCAGTTGTGGCCACTGCTCCAGTTTTAGTGTCGTCTGCGAATTTGATCAGCAGACTGTTCACCCCTTCTTCCATGTCGTTAATGAAAAGATTAAACAGGATCGGCCCCAGGACAGAGCCCTGGGGGACCCCGCTTGTCACTGGCTGCCATCCCGACGATTCCCCGCTAATGGTTACCTTCTGCTTTCGGTCAGTCAGCCATGCCCTAATCCACCGGACAGTGCTTTGGTGTATCCCAAAACTCCTCAGTTTCTCCACCAGGATATCATGGGGCACTTTGTCAAAGGCCTTGCTGAAATCCAGGTATACCACATCCACTGCATCCCCTCCATCTAGCCATCTTGAAACCTTGTCATAGAATTCCACAAGGTTTGTCTGGCAGGACCTGTTTCTGCGGAAGCCGTGTTGTGTGGCTGTCAGCCTCCCTTCCCTATCTAGCATCACTAGATCTCTCTGTATTATGAGCCTTTCCATTGTTTTTCCTACAATGGACGTAAGGCTAACCGGTCTATAATTCCCCATGTCCTTCCTACTACCCTTTTTGAAAATTGGGACCACCGATGCCACCCTCCAGTCCTCTGGAACTTCACCCGTTCTCCACGAGGCCTCAAAAATGGAGGCCAGCGGGCGTGAGAGAACCCCTGCCAACTCTCTAAGTACTCTCGGGTGTAACCTGTCAGGGCCTGGCGCCTTTGTAATGTCCAATGCCCTGAGGAGCCCCTCGACTTCAAGGGGGGTGACTCTAATCTCTGCCCCTAAGTCCCCAGCCTCATCCAATCTCCTATACGGATATCCCCCGTCCTGCTTTGGGGAGAACACAGAGGCAAAATAGTCATTTAGCATCTGTGCCTGTTCCCTCATGTCAGTCACTGGATCTCCTTCCTCCTTATTTAGTGGTCCCACCACTTGTCTCCCCTTCCTTTTCCTATTTACATGCTGGAAGAAGCCCTTTTTGTTGCTCTTGATATTCTTGGCAAGTCTCAGCTCATAATCAGCCTTAGCCTTGCGAAGAATCCTTCTGCAACGGGCCTCCTCCTCCCGGTATACCCTTTTGTCTATTTCCCCCAGTACCCATTTCCTATGGAGGCTCCTCTTTCGTCTAATCCCCCTAACCACCTCCTTTCGCATCCATGGCGGCACTCTCCTCCGCCTCCCCACCTTACTGACTAGAGGTATTGTCAGGGCTTGCGCCTGCAAAACCTCCCTTTTGAGTGCCATCCACCCCTCCTCAACTCGCTTACCTTCTAGTAACCTATCCCAGGAGACTTTCCCCAGCCTGGCCTTCAGTTGGCCAAAGTTGGCCCTCTTGAAGTCCCAGCTTCTAGTGCTCGCCCTGCTGCACGGCCCCAGTCCTCTGATCTCAAAGCAAAGGATGGAGTGATCACTCGCATCCAGAGCTCCCCTAATCTGTACTTCATCTATCAGCTCCTCCCTATTGGTCAAGACCAAGTCCAGGATGTTTCCCCCCCTCGTCACCTCTCGGACCCTCTGTGTGAAAAACCCACCCTCTAGAGCTTCTAGGAAGCGACGTGACCTGGCTGTCACCGCCGAGTGAGTCTCCCAAGTAATATCCGGGAGATTGAAATCTCCCATAATTACTGTGTCTCTCCCCCGAGATATCCTTAGAATCTGGCCTGTCAGGACATCATCCAGGGTCTCAAGTTGACCTGGAGGGCGATAACATACCCCCACTGTCAGGTCTCTTTCTCTGTCAAAACCCCTAAGTTTCACCCAGACTGCCTCTACCGAATCCCCATCTGTGCTGCACTCTATCTCACTGCATCCTATCCCTTCCCTGACATATAAAGCCACACCCCCACCTCTCTTTCCCTTCCTGTCCTTTCTAAAAAGGTGATACCCTTCTATGTTCACATTCCAGACTTGCCTTTCATCCCACCAAGTTTCTGTGATTCCCACCAGATCGTATCCTCCTATTCCCAGGAGAGCTTCAAGCTCTTCCTGCTTATTACCCATGCTCCTAGCATTGGTGTACATGCACCTCAACTCCTTCCCACTGCTTCCTTTCCTTGGAGTGCCCAGCATCCTCCTTCCTCCCATCCTCCCTGGTACCTGGCCCCTCTCTGTAGAAGTCCTGTCAGTCCCTGCAGTATCTCTAAAGCCCTGCTCCCAGAGCCCCGATCCTCCCTGCACACTTGTCCAGTGCAGACACGTTACTGGGGGGCCTGAACCCACCCCCCACTGGCTCAGTTTAAAGTCTTCTGGATGAAGCTCGCTAGAGCATCTCCAAAGGACCTTTTCCCCATCCTCGTGAGGTGTAACCCATCCCTTGCCAGAAGTCCATTGGCAAGAAAACGAGTGCCGTGGTCGAGGAACCCGAAGCGTTCCTTCTGGCACCACACCCTAAGCCAGTCGTTCACCTCGGAGGCCCTCCTGTCCCTTCCTGTCCCAAATCCCCGGACAGGTAAGATTGACGAGAAGGCCACTTGGGCCTTCAGCTCCCTGAGTTTCTTCCCCAAGGCCGAAAAGTCCCTGGTGATCCCGAACACCCCCTGCCTGGCCACGTCGTTTGTGCCCACATGGATCACCAGGAGTGGCTGGTGACCCCCGGAGCGAACAAGACGCTCCACTCTGTCCTTCACGTGCCGGATGCGTGCGCCCGGCAGGCAGCAAACCTCCCTTGTCTCAAGGCTGGGGCGGCACACCGCCGCCTCAGTGCCCCTCAGCAGGGAGTCCCCAACAACTATCACCCGCCGCCGTACCTTCTCGGTGCTGGTGGGCAGCCGTGCCCTGGTCCTCGCCTCTCCTGCAGTGGCTCCCTTGCCTCCTGATGTCCCAGGCTGGGGGTCCTGCTGGTCCCCTGAGGCCTCGTCAGCCCCAGCCTCCCCAAGTGGAGAGAACCTGTTTCCCAGCTCCAGATTGGTGCCAGGAGAAGGAGGAGGCCGTGCTGGCCTCCCCTCCTGTGGGTGACATGCCTCCATGTCTCCGCAGCTGCTCCTCCCGTGGTCTCTCCCTCAGCCCTCTGTCGAGAGGGGGGCTGCTGCGGGGGGGCCTGAAGAGCTCTCTCAGCCCTCAGGCACCTCACCTCCTCCTCTAGCAGGGTCACCATCTTGCACCGAGGGCAAGTGTATCCCTGCCTCTCCTGGGGGAGAAGGGCGAACATGTCGCAGCTCTCGCAGCGGACAGCAACACCCGTGACTCCTGCCAAGGCCATCTCCTGCTCTGCCATCTGTAACCCTTCCGAGACCTTACCTTGGTCCCCTGTCTTGTAAGTCCTGCAGTTCCTCTCACTCTCCCAGTTCTCCCAGGCAAAAACCCCACTTGCACACACACACAAGGAGAAAATAAACTTAAATTTAAATTGAAAGAAAAAAAAAGCACAAGAAAGCAAAGCAAAGTGCAAACAAAACAAAACAAAACAAAAACGCACAAACAAAACAAAAAACAAACAAACAAACAAACAACCTCTGTGTCTCAGGGAAGGGAGTCCCTGGACCGCCCGGACCGCAGCTCAGGGACGCAGACGAGGGACGACGCCCGAGCTTGGCCCTCTCAGTCCCTCAGGCCAGTGGCCTGCCCCCTGCTTCCCCCTGGCTGCTCTCGCTCTCTGGCCCACCCCCTCCCTCTCTGCTGCTCCTGGACCCCTGCTCCCACCTGCCCAGCTCCTACCTTGCCTGTGCCAGTCCCCTGGCCACTCAGCGCTCTCTCCCAGCCTGTGCCTCTGCTGCTCTGCCGCTCTGCCAAGAGGCCAGAGCCAAAAGACGATGTGGAATAGGCTGTCGGTAAAGCCCAGACCCCAAGGCAGGTACATGCATGTTCTCTCTCTGGTGAATGGCTTGCCTGCTTCCATCCACAGAGTTCCAAATGCCTGCGGAAAGCCTAAGACGCTATCTTTAGGCGCGGGGTGCGGATCCGCATTCTGAATGCGGATCGTGAAGAAGCCCCAAAGAAGAAGGTCTTACCTTTGCAGATGGGTTTTGTGCCATTCCAGATCCTATCCTTGGTGCAAGTCAAAGTGGAAGCTCTGTCTGACTCCATCATGTAGCCAGGAATGCACTGGAACATGACGCTCTTGTTGAAGGCAAAGTCGTTGCCCATCCGAATGCCATTGGCTGGGACACCAGGATCTCCACAATTTATCACTGATGAAGAGGCAGAAGAGATGGGTCAATTCACTTCTCGAAAAGCACACACTTTTGATATTTGGCCTCCAAATAAACCGCAAGGCCAAGCAAGCAGAATCACACCGCAGCCCTTAAAGCAGGCCAGTATTTTCCCTCTGTTGCAAGTTGCAGTCAGAGGATGGCTATTGACCTAATTTCTAAACACTGTACTAGGTCAAGCTCTCTTACCCAACAGGCACATGTGCAATTTTGCAGCAGCACCTCCAGGCTGCAAAGCTGAGGTGGAAAGGGCATTTCAGCTAGTTTGGGGAGTGGGACTTTACAGAGTGGAATTTGCTGGCCTTCCCTTGCTGTCTTGTTCTGCTGATGCCTCTCTCCACAAAATGTCCCCTTTGGAGTCCACACAGGGCAGGGGGAAGCTGGCAGCCGCAAACATTTGCAGATTAGCCCCCGGTCTCCCTCACCCCATCACATCCTTGGGAATGGGGCATGCTCTGTGGAAAACAGAGGGCCACCATGAACCAATCCAAACTGCAGAGCATCCCCTTTGGAAAGGGGAGGCACCACTTCACGCCCACTCTGCTCCAAAGTCGCATGACCTTTTCCAACAGTTCCAAAGTTCAGACCAGCCTTACTTTTGGGGCCTATTAGAAATCGGAGAAATAGCACTGGGCAAACCATTCTGCGCCTTGGCCTCCTCTGCATGAGCCCCTGCTTGGGCAGGGAATTCCACTCTGTCTGTGCATCGATTGCATTGGAACTGGACCGAGACGTGGCAGAACCTCCAGCCCACAGAGGAAGCATGTGAACATGTGAGCACACGGAGAGGCACACGGGTGCCCCTGGGGGGCAGGCAGCTCTCACTGCTTTGCACAAAACTGAGCCCCTCTCCCCACCCTGGCATAGACAGGGTGTCACGGGGCTGCAGTGCTTTTGGAGACACAGATCCAAGGGCAGCCAAGGACAGTTTCTTTAACCCCTTTGTGTCCCGTCTTTCCTTAATAGGCCCAATGTAGCTAAGGAGTTGAAAACCCAGCAGTATGACATCAGTTGGAATATTTCAACTGAAAGCAAAGGTAAATTCCTATAAGGGCCAAAAACAAAAGGTCTTAAACAAAAGAAACACAAAACATAGAAACACAGTGAGTCAGAAGGGGCCTTCTGAGCCATCTAGTCTGACCCCTGGCTTCAGCCAGCTGCGCTCATGCAATCCCTGACATGTGGTTGTCCAATCTTTCCTTGACCACCCTCATCAATGGGGCCTCTACCACCTCCCCTGGAAGCCCATTCCATATCCTGGAGGTCCTAACCATCAGGAAGTTCTTCCTGACATCCAACCTGAAGCCTGGCTCCCTGATCTTTGCCCCAGTGGAACACATCCTGCCCTCCACTGCAGGAAAGAACAGGTCCCAGCTCTGCTCCACATGACATCCCCTCACATACCTGTAAGTCACTAAACGACACCGTTCTCCAGGCTGAAGAGACTCAGTTCCCTCAGTCTCTCCTCATATGTCCCAACCTGGCCACCATTCTTGTGAGCCTGTGCTGAACTGATTCTAACCTAGCAATGTCTCTCCTATAATGTAGAGCACAAAACTGGATGCAGTACTCCACTTGTGAACACACCAGAGTCTTGCAGAGTGCTATCAACACCTTCCTAGATTTGGAAGCCACACTTCTGGCTATACATTTGAGGGTGGCATTTGCTTTCTTAACTGCCGTGTCACATCACTGGCTCCTGTTCAGCTTGCTGTTGACAAGTACCCTGAGATACCTTTCACTAGTGCTGCTCTCCAGCTGCTTGTCCCCCATCCTGTACCTGTGACACCTATTCCTTGCACTTTTCCACATTGACTGCCATCCTGTTGTCGCCCACCCACTTCCACAGCCTATCCAGATCCTTCTGGACCTGGATCACCTGCTCCCTTGTTGTGGCCACTGCCCCCTCTTTGGCATCGTCTGCAAATTTAGTCTGCAGACTGGTTATCCTCTCTCCATGTCATTGATAAAAAGGTTGAACAGAATTGGTCCCAGAACTGAGTCCCGGGGGCTCCGCTCGTCACTGGCTGCCATCCTGATGCCCCACTGTAGCCAACAATAAAGGGGCCACTAAGTGAAACAACAGTTGGACAGAGATTGCATCAAAATTAAACAACAGAATGAAGGATTGTGCAAGAGACTAAAAGCTGCAAGTCCTGAAACATCGTGTAACACTAAAGTCCTCCTATGAATTCAGAGAGGCTTTTGCCACTCAGTGAAAAGTCATTGAGGAGACAGTCAGATTGGCTCCTCTTGAGAAAGGATGGCACCCACAAGTGTCTTCTCCTGTTCAGAGCCTCAGAAGTGCGTACAAAGACAAGGCAAAACGCAGCAAACGCAACTCCATCCACCCCACAGGTTTACACAGACGAACATGCAAGGAGAACTTCCGAGAAGTCTCAGCATTACTGGCTCAAAGTTCTCATCTCACTCTGCCACGTTTGCTCTCTCCAATTTGTGACACAAATAGCCGATTTCCAGTGAAATCTTTTAAAAATTGCTTTCGTTTTGGTATAACCTTTCTCAGAATTGCATTTGAAGCAAACAAACCCCTCTAACTGTTGTGCATCAGAAGATGGCACCAGAAGTGCGCTTTGTTGTCAAGGTGACAAATTCCACAGCAGGAGGCCCCTGCCAGGCCCAGAGTTTCTGTGCCAACAACTCCTCTTCCTCACTGTGATCAGTCTGTTCAGCTGCCCTGTGAGAGTGAGCAGTGACAGGAGCAAAGGGGAGTGACTTCAATTTCATAGAAACATAGAAACAGAGTGAGTCAGAAGGGGTCTTCCGGGCCATCTAGTCTGACCTCCGGCACCAGCCCACTCCGCTCACAACATGCCCACCATGTGGATGTCCAGCCTATCCTTGAACACCCTCACCGATGGGGCCTCAACAACCTCCCGTGGAAGCCCATTCCACGCCCTCGGGGTCCTGACTGTCAGGAAGTGCTTCCTGGAATCCAAATGGAACCTGGGTTCCCTGAGCTTTGCTCCATTGGAGCGCGTCCTGCCTTCCTCTGCAGGGGAGAACAGGCCTCTCCCCATCTCCATGTCACACCCCCTCACATACCTGTATGTCGCCAACATATCCCCTCTGAGTCTCCTCTTCTCCAAGCTGAAGAGACCCAGTTCCCTCAGTCTTGCCTCATACTGCATCCCCTGCAAACCAGCCACC
This sequence comes from Varanus salvator macromaculatus, assembly GCA_023646645.1. Taxonomy (NCBI): domain Eukaryota; kingdom Metazoa; phylum Chordata; class Lepidosauria; order Squamata; family Varanidae; genus Varanus; species Varanus salvator. The sequence goes on along the minus strand of JAIXND010000624.1, from coordinate 11,469,478 downwards.
ATCCTTGTGGCCCTACACTGCACTGACTCCAACCTGGCTATATCCTTTCTGTAATGAGGGGCCCAAAACTGAACAAAATACTCCAGTTACGGGCGCACCAGAGTCGTGTAGAGTGGTAGTAATACCTCTCTTGATCTAGAAGCCACACTTCTGGCTATGCAACCAAGGGTGGCATTCGCCCTCTTGACCACCGCATCACACTTCTGACTCATGTTTAGCCTGCGGTCAACCAGTACCCCGAGGTCCCTTTCACAAGTGCTGCTCTCCAGCCACTTGTCCCCTAACCTGTACTTATGACACCCATTCCCATGCCCCAAGTGCAAGACCTTGCACTTATCCACATTGAACGCCATCCTGTTGTCTCCTGCCCACTTCCATATTCTGTCCAGATCCTTTTGGATCTGGAGTACCTGCTCCTCAGTTGTGGCCACTGCTCCAGTTTTAGTGTCATCTGCGAATTTGATCAGCAGACTGTTCACCCCTTCTTCCATGTTGTTAATGAAAAGATGAAACAGGATCGGCCCCAGGACAGAGCCCTGGGGGACCCCGCTTGTCACTGGCCACCATCCCGATGATTCCCCACTAATGGTTACCTTCTGCTTTCGGTCAGTCAACCATGCCCTAATCCACCGGACAGTGCTTTGGTGTATCCCAAAACTCCTCAGTTTCTCCACCAGGATATCATGGGGCACTTTGTCAAAGGCCTTGCTGAAATCCAGGTATACCACATCCACTGCATCCCCTCCATCTAGCCATCTCGAAACCTTGTCATAGAATTCCACAGGTTTGTCTGGCAGGACCTGTTTTTGCGGAAGCCGTGTTGTGTGGCTGTCAGCCTCCCTTCCCTATCTAGCATCACTAGATCTCTCTCTATTATGAGCCTTTCCATTGTTTTTCCTACAATGGACGTAAGGCTAATCGGTCTATAATTCCCCATGTCCTTCCTACTACCCTTTTTGAAAATTGGGACCACTGATGCCACCCTCCAGTCCTCTGGAACTTCACCCGTTCTCCACGAGGTCTCAAAAATGGAGGCCAGTGGACGTGAGAGAACCCCTGCCAACTCTCTAATTACCCTCGGGTGTAACCCGTCAGGGCCTGGCACCTTTGTAATGTCCAATGCCCTGAGAAGCCCCTCGACTTCAAGGGGGGTAACTCTAATCTGTGCCCCTAAGTCCCCAGCCTCTAATCTCCTATGCGGATGTTCCCCGTCCTGCTCTGGGGAGAACACAGAGGCAAAATTTAGCATTTAGCATCTGTGCCTGTTCCCTCATATCAGTCACTGGATCTCCTTCCTCCTTATTTAGTGGTCCCACCACTTGTCTCCCCTTCCTCTTCCTATTTACATGCTGAAAGAAGCCCTTTTTGTTGCTCTTGATATTCTTGGCAAGTCTCAGCTCGTAATCAGCCTTAGCCTTGCGAAGAATCCTTCTGCAACGGGCCTCCTCCTCCCAGTATACCCTTTTGTCTATTTGCCCCAATACCCTTGCCCCAGTATTTCTATCACCCTTGACCTTCAAGTACTGGTGTGAATTGTGGCCAAGAGAAAGCAAACAAGCAAGCAAACAGGAAGCAGTAACAGTTTGGACTGACGCACCTTTTGGATCTCCATAAATATGCTTTCGATTGTCAGTATACATTTTATTGTGAAGTGGCATTGTCTCAGAACTCCCTGTCACAAACCTTAGTTAATACCACAACTTAGTATGAATCTGTGCCTTCTAAATTGCTCCAGATTTATCCAAAGCAGAAAAAGGGACAGAGAAGAACAAATTGTGTTTCAGCCCCCAAAGAGAGTTAACACACTTGAACAGCATTCGATTGGGAGCTTGATCAGGAAACATTTGGATTTCCATGGGAATCCCCCTGACATTGTGAGAAGCTGAGCCAGGGTAAAGGTGGGAGGTATTGTGAACAAGGGTTACTCCCTTCGCACACTCAAAGCCACAGGTCTTTCTCGCACAATGTTCTTTCTTGACCAAAGCACTTTCCAGAAGCACAAACACCCAGAAGGGATCTCTGGGCATGGTCAGAGCAGTTCATTGGACTCAGACTTCTAGGAACTCTCCTTATGAGCCTGTCTGGGCCTTGTTCTTTTGGGGGGGGGGCTTTTGGAAGTGAGTGGGCCTCCTCTCTGCTCACCGATCCTCCAATCGGGCTGCCTTCCCCTGCTGATGCAGCTCCAAGGGGTTGAGAGCCACACACACCTTGTCCGTCTCTGAGGAGCTCCCCTGTTCCAAACCCCCTCCCACCCTGAGAGCTGCCCCTCTGGGCTATTCCCAGAGGCTGCCTGAGCACCAGGGGAGCCTGGCCTTGAGATGAGCACTGGTGCGTCGCTCATCTCAAGGTCTGGCCTTTGCCCAAGTCCAAGCCCCAACTCTTGTGCCTCTTCTTCCCCCACCTCTTTCTCCTGAGAAGACCAGCCAGCAGCCCCGAAGGAGGTGCGCCCAGAGCAGCCCCTTCTCCCTCCCAGCAGGCAGATCGAGCCGGCGCCCCAGTACCCTTGCCCTGAAGGAGGTGCGCCCGGCTGCTGCACTGCCTCAGACCGAAGCCTGAGTTGCCCGGGGCCCTGTGCGCTGCTCACCCATGCACTCCGGGCTGCTCCCTGTCCAGGTTCCGTTGACAGTGCAGTGCCTGCTGAGGACACCCGTGGAGTAATAGCCCTCCCGGCATTTGTATATGATTGAGCTGGAGAACACCAGGCCGTCGTTGAAGACCACCCGGGCATTGCTGGGGGTCCCGGGGTTCCCACAGGATATAACTGCAAAGAATGAACAAAGAAAAGGCCAAACAAAGAATTTCAGAATCATAACATCATAGAAATCATAGAGTTGGATGGGGCCATGAGGACCATCAAGTCCAGCCCCCTGCTGCTGCAGGACGCCAAGTCACACCATCCCACTGGGGTGGCTGCCCAGCTTCTTTTTGAATGAATGTCTCCAGTGTGGGAGAGCCTGTCTTGCTCTGACAGTGAGGAAGCTTTCCCTGATGTCCAGCCTGAATCTGGACAGACGATACCCTCCAAGTCAGCCCAGTGCTGAGATTAACATGCAGAGCTGCTTGAAGTGTTGGCCTGGTGGGAGCCTGCCCGGGATCCACGCCCCAGCAGAGGCTCAAAGCCAGCAGCTGCTTGGAGCTGGAGCCTCTCCTTCCCACTCCAACTCGCCTGCTCCCTGCCTCTCGCTCTGGCCCAGACCACAGCGGGGTGAGGCGGATGAGCAGCAGGTGCCACACGACCACCTGGCTGGCTCGCGCCCTGTGAAGCAAGCGGGGTGTCACGTGGCTGAGAAAGGTACCATGGAGCCGGAGCCGGAGCCAAACGCTCTCCAAAAACCCAGACCCAGCAACAGCCGTGACATCACTTTGCCCCTGTGGTGTGGTCTGTCACGACTGAAAGCAAGTCTCTGAGTCAGAACAAGAAAGGCTCTGGCCAGCCTGGGGATCCTTCAGCCAACGGTGCCAGGGTTCAAAGCCAGGGCTACCTGCAAGCAACGCAGCTCCATGACCTCTGAGCTGAAGCCCTTCCTCCTTCACCGCAGGTCTATCTAGCACCGTTTAGTCACAAAGGCAACTGCTCTCCAGGGTATTCAGCAGGCTTTTCCAGACGTGCAACTCAAAAACCCTTTGAAATTAGACCATTGCAGGATATGTGGAACTGAAGCAACACAGAGGCTCAACCAGAAGTGCAAATAAACAAAACAGGGGGAGAGGGAAGCAAATAGGTTTATAGGGAAAGTCAGCATTCTGTATTTCCTGGAGGGTCCTGGGGTCTCCCCGTGTCTCAGCCCTGCAGAGCTATTTGGATAGTTTGCTTCGATTTTTCATGCAAAGTTCTCTTCCACGCTGGCCCTTAGCACGGCATTTGCAGGGGGTGGGGGTGAACAACTCCCCACCTTCTGGGCCAGTTCTAGGCCTTAGCGGGTCCTGCAGCAACGTGACTTTACTTCTCAGCAGACACAGATCAGATCGCACTGCTTGGAGAACAGGTATTTCTGCCAGAGGCTGGAGAGGATCTGCCGTTGCCTCTTCAATTAAATGCATGTATTCAAGCGGCTTATTCATTCTGATTCCTTTTCTGAATTAATGACCCCCAGATCCCCTTTATGCTTTTCTGATGGCTGAATAAAAAGCCTGAAATCTCTCCCCAGCGAGACGCTGCAAGGCATTTGGGTGAAATGCGGCTTTGGGATAGGATGCAGTGGGACTCGCTGGGCCTCCCCTGAAACCCCTGCTTCTGAGCTGGCGATTCACATGCTATTTAACGTAAACAGTAGCTTATGCCTGGGGTGGGGAGGGGCAAGAACAACACGGGGCGCTGCAAACACCCTTCCTCAGTTATACCCAGCACGTTAGCCAGCCTGCCCTGACTCAGCGGGGTCCGTTTCACATGGGAAAACGGCGGCCTGTGCTCCGCATCACCCTCTCTTTTGCCACACTGAATGGGCTCAGTTCTCAATAAGAGCCCCACTTGGCGATCCAGGCACAGGTGCGGACTGGCAAGGCCAAGTTAGCAATGGAAAGGGCCATGGTGAAAATCGCAAACGACGCACGAGAAATCCCATGAGGCCTGTCTGTCTGCCACCCCTGCACTGTTGCCCCATTTGGGCTTGCTGGTGTGGCAAAAAGAACAGGGAAAGCTTTTGCCTTGGTTTTGTTGTGCTGCGTTTTTGCTTTAGTGCCTGTTTCCATTTTTAAAAACACTGGAAATTAAAGCCAAGGGAGCCCATTTCCTCTGTGTGAAGAACAGGTGCTGGATGTGAGGCAGCCTGTGTTTCATAAACCAGAGATGCAGCAAATTTCTAACACAGAGAGATTAATTAACTTGTTTCATTTCAAACCATTTGCAGCCTTTGAAATACTGAATGGATTAAAAAAAAACCCAAAACCTCTTTTCCCCACTGAATTTTTCTGATAGGAAAAAAGAGACTTTTCAAATTAATAATCCCACAAGAGAACAGGCACTGTTGCCTTCACTGCCAGATAGCATTTCCCTGCTGAATCCCAGGCATGAGAGAGAATTCTAAGAGGTCTGCACAGAGAGAGAGCGGCAGGCGTTGCTCTTGGAGAAAACGCGCCCCCTCCAGCCTGCCAAGGGTCCAGTCCTAGCGGGAGCACTTCACAACTAACTGTAGGTTGCCCTGGGATTGAGGCTTCATTAGGGATTGATGAAGAACGGGTGCCTGTTGGTTTTTGGTCAGGACATAACCAGTTCATACCTTCCAGAACAAACATGGACTCAAATGAACACTTGGCTGAAATCCATGCACTTCTGAGCTGCAATGTAATTTGCAGATTTTACAAAAAATCATTCAAAAGCATGAGTTGAGTGGAAAAAATGTACATGAAACAATGCAAACTTTTAATATGTTCTCAGCATACTGGGAGAACCCAATGGGAGAAGGGTGCTGCTTTTCAAAGATGCACACAATTGATGCGTATATTTGGAAATGCATACATGAATTTTCCAATGAGAAGGGAAAAATGGTGCAATCATTTAACTATTGATTGTACTATAGCAGGAGTTGGAAGGAGCTTTGGAATGGAATTTGGAAAATGGCAGCTCACATACATTTCACTTGTCCTCACATCCCTTGATGTTATGCACGATGTTGCCCAGAGATTGGGGGTCTAGATTGATAGAAGGAGAAACTTCACTGGCCACCCCAACTACTACCAAAGACCAGCAATTCCCCCTGAGCCCTCAGACAGAAATGCAGGTGATGGTTAACCAGACAGCTTCAGGTGGTCCATTTCTGGGCAACAAGATGCAGAAAAATTAGAAAGGGTCCAGTGGGGTGTGGGGGTGGGGAACCAAAATGGTCCAGGGTTTGGAAACACTGCCCTGTGAGGAGAGACTGAGGGAACTGAGCATGTTCAGCCTTGAGAAGAGAAGAGTGACGGGGGGACATGATATCCATCTATAAGGACCTCAAAGGCCGTCCCAAAGAGGAAGGTCAAGATCTCTTCTTGCTGTGGGACATGGAATAATCAATTCAAGCTGCAACGACATCAGGAAAAACTTCCTCACTGCTGGAGCAATACAACAGTGAAACCAGCTGCCTAGAGAGGTGGTGGACTCTCCCACACTGGAGTCATTCAAAAAGAAACTGGACAGTCATCTGAATGGGATGCTGTGACTTGGTGTCCTGTACCAGCGGAGGGGAGACCCCGATGGCCTTCTTGGTCCCTTCCAACTCCACTCTTCTATGATTCTAAGTCAAAGCTCTGCACCTAAGAGTGACAGCAAACACATTTTCCCTATAATCAGGAGATCTGGGTTCCAGTCCCTGCTCAGCTGTGAAGCTCCATGATTTTGGACTAGTCACTCACTCTCAGCCTAACCTACCTCACAGGGTTGTTGTGAGGATAAAATGGATAGGAGGAGAAACTTGTAAGCCACCTTGGGTTCCTTGTGAGTGGAAAAAAGGTGGGGTATAAATGTTATGTGATGGTGATGGTAACAATAGAACCAGTAATAATAACAATAGTGTTCCGTGTGTCCTGGGCTTTCTCTATCCTGCCTTCTAATCTACTTGCCTCCTGGTGTAACCTGGGCAATTTCTAAAATAGATCTTGTTTTCTGAATGCCTCTCCCTGCACTGCATGGAGAAACTAGCACTGCATGGAGAAATAGCACTGCATGGAGAAATATGCTTACCACACTCCCTCTGCCTATTCTGCTAGTTCTCTGCATGCCGTGCATTTCGTTCTTTTGCATGTGGCAGGGGGTGGGGAGAGGCCAGTGTGGGGCCCTGCTACTCCAGCCTGGCATCTGTTGCCCCATCTCACCATTCCTCTCCTGATTCTGCTGCCCTGAGAGACCCAGCCCTGATCAGCAAAATAAACCTGAAAGCATCTTGAGGCATCCTCAGGATGTCCCTGTGTTGTGTGACTTGCTCAGCCAAAGAACATTTTATGTGCTTTGTACAGCCCTTCTCCTTCAGTGCTTCACAGATACGTTTTAAGTGTTTATTTCTCATTGCATGGCTGAGTGTGTGTGTGTGTCTGTGTGGAGGAAGTTGCGGTGGGGGTGGGCTGCTCTTGCATTTTCTACCCTAGTGCCAAGAATACTCTGGGTTCTCCGCAGCTTGGGGCTTCCTGCCCATTTTCTGGCATACAGTAAGTAACTCCAGCCCTGCTCCTCGGCTGCGGCCCATAAAGAAGAGGGTCCTGAAGAGACCTCAGCATGGGGCACCTGAGCCCTGGATGCCCCACGCGGGTCACACGCAGGGAGCCCCTGGCAGCGTGCTGGATGTACCACTCCTTCCCAGCAGTGCCATTCCGAGATGTCTGAACACTGGTTCTCCAAGGAGCGTAGCCTTCCCTTCTCCTTGTCTTGAATACAAATCAAAGGCAACCATAAACTACACATCACCATGAATTACTTTCTGTCCCCAGTCAGTGAGAGCCTAACATTAAGGGATCTATGTGAGGCACATAATATTCCAATTATTCATAAAGCTGTGATTAAAAAGCACTGCCTGTGATCTGTATTCCTCATTGCTTTTGAACTTGATGAGTTATTTATCCAGGGATTAATATACAGAACTCCTCCCCAGTTCTATCAAAATAATAAGAATAATAAAATAAAAAATGAAGATTTTTGATGGAGGGGGGAATCGACCTGTCCAGACTTCAGCATATTAACAAATGGGGCATAGAGTCTTTTCTGTCATGAACTGCATCAATTCAAAATAAATTTCCAACTCATTTGCAAACTTGGCTTGCAGTTCCGCAGGAGAGACAGATGCGTTTGCCTGGGTCTCTTGCTCACCCCTTTCCTGTCCTTCTCTAGCTTTTGTGGGCTCTGCTGACTGATTGTTAAAGGCTTCTGTAACGGCGATCATCAGAGACGTTTGTCTGCAGTTTCTCACACTGGATTACCTGATAGTTCTTCTCCTCTCTTCCCCAAATAACAACTAAAATATATCATACACACAAGAATGCACACGCTGCAATGTAAAGTAAATGCATATGAATTTCTATGAGGGCTCTAATAGGACATTTACCATATTTCCTCTTGCCTGCTTAAAGCAACAGCACAATTCACAGATGGGAATGGTTCAGGATTTGAAAAAATTCTGGAGCAATTCCAAATATCTACTGTTGGTATAAGTCAATTAATCAATCATTTTTTCAAAAAGTCACCCCACTGGCAGGCCAACCCCATGCTCATCATCCTCAGCAGGATGGCAATCAGACAGGCACATGGTGGGCATGTTGTGAGTGGAGCTGGCTGGAGTCGGGGGTCAGACTAGATGGCCCGGGAGACCCCTTCTGACCCACTCTGTTTCTGTGTTTCTGTGTTTCTAATTCTGGCACTGAATTGCCAGACTGAGCCACCACCGACTGAGCCATTATGGATACCAAACCAATTAGCTGGAGAGATAGCAGGGGTCCATCTGTGGCCAGCGGGGTTGAAGCGCCCTGGCCAGAGGTGGCACGGGCAGTGGCGGGGTCCCTGTGCATCGCTCAGCCGCTCTCGGCAGGCCACTGGGCCTGCTTGCACTGCTGCTCAGCTGAAGAAATGGGCTGCAGCAGGGCTTCCGGGAGTGCTGCTTTCCCCTCCGCCCCACACCCCAGGCAGGAGGGAGAGGGAAACTTCCTGCCTCTGTCTGCTGGAATGTGCATGCATGGGAGCAACGCGTGTGCAGGCTGGACAACGTCTGTGCCCCCTGGGCCCAAAACGACCATTCCCCCTTGGCCTGAAAGGAGGGCCTGAAGTAGTAAGCGCAGATCTGGAGCCCTCCCAAGCAGCCTTCTCCGATCTGATGCCCTCCAGATGCTTGGAATGGTACCTCCCTGCACGCCTGACCATGGCCTGTGCCAGCTGCGGCTGCTAGAAGACAAATTCCAAAACATCTGGAGGGCATCAGGTAGGAGAAGGCTGCTTACGGGGCTCCAGCAAAGGCTCAGGTGGGAAAAGAATGCTTTAGACCCTGGTGTGCCCTCAGTCAGTGTTCTGAGACTCAGGTGCTTCTGAGTGTCTCACCTGTGGCCCCTGCCCCTCCTCCAGGAAGGAGAGAATGGAGCTACCCCGCAGCTTCTGCATGCATTGCAGAAACAGCAGGGGTGGCAGGAGACAAGCAGAAGCAAACCTGGAAACATTGGCCTCCCCAGATCAATCTCCCTGCGCACGTCCTTGCCACCCTGCTAAGGAGGGCGTAGGGCATTCTCGGTGACCCGCGGATGGCACTCACCTTCACACTCTGGCTGAGTGCCGCTCCAGGATCCATTGGCCAGGCACAGCCTCTGCAGCGAGCCTCGGAGCGTGTAGCCTGGCTCGCAGCTGAACCAGACAGTGCTATCCACGCCCAACTCATTCCCGCCGTGCCGGATGCCGTGCGAAGGGATGCCCGGGTCGCCGCACAACCCCTGGAGGTGCCCTGGGGAGGGGCAAGCAGAAGGACTGTCAGCTGGTGTCCTCGTCTCCTTGCACACCATGGCGGGCCACTGGCAGTAGATGGTGCAACACACAAAAAGCGGAAAGCTGGTGGGCTGCCAGCGCAGATCTTGAGCACACGGCATTTGCCTAAGCCAGCCTGCGCTGGGATGGCACCGGGATGCCCAAACTGGTGGTTCACAGGCAAGGGTCTTGTCCCAGGTGCCCCCCCACCCCCCAATTTTCAATTAAGGCAAGCTTAAAGCAGGTGGCTACGCTTTCATTCATAAGGGGATGGAGGGGGCGGAACTCATGGGCTGTTTAAAACATTAAGGGGCATCGGTTACATTTCTCATCTGTACATAATGTGCGTGCAGTGCAGATCTCTCTCTCTCTCTCTCTCTCTCTCTCTCTCTCTCTCTCTCTCTCTCTCTCTCTCTCATTTATATGGAAGGTGCACCAGGGCATGTGTCCTTCGTAACTGGGAATCCCCTACTACTAACCATCACCAGCTTGTGTGGGCCATCTGGTCCAGGGCTGGGCACTTCACTATTGTGATTCACCAAAATGTCATCTAGGAGACCCCATGCAGCTGAACAGGCTTCCGTCGTATGCACACGGTGCCTCTGCCGGCTTGAGGAAAATTAAGAAAGGGACCACCAGACCAGTATCAGCAGCAGCAGCCCTACAGTGGGCCCAAGCATGTGTCCAAGCAAATGGGCCAATACTGTGCACCATGGAATGGCAGCAGCCCTGTTCTGGGCCCAGACTTCTCTGTAGGATAACAAGGAAGCACTGAAGAACACAGATGCTGGCTGTGACCGGACCTTGAAGTTCAAGGTCCTCATTTGGGAGTTACTGTCTGAGCTCGTCACTTCTCAGTGTGACTGAATCCCCTTTGCTGCAGGCTGTGAAGCCCAGCTCCACCTGGCAGCTTCTAGACAGAAAAGGGACTAAGTTTAGCCTGGTCACTTCGGCAGGTATTGCCCACAGCATTGCAAGCCTACCTTCACAACTGTAAGGCACAGAGAGTTGCTTTTAAAGAACCAAAACACAGAAGCTGCACTGCTGGGGGTAGCTGGATTCAACACTCAGTGCTTCCTTGTACAAAATTCCTTCTGCACTTGTGCAGAGTGCACACGCAGATGTGGACATGACATAGCCATGGCTTGAGCATCAAGAGTAAAAACGCTTCGGGGAGCTCGGGGTACAATCCTGGCCAGATGCGCACAGCAGCAGCTGCCACCGTGTGGGTACTTTTTCTTTGGTTTGGTTTGCCAGCTCTGCTCTCCTTCAAACTGAAAATTACAGGATGCTTCAAAGCCACCCGCTGTCTTCGCAGGGATGGAGCTGTGCCTTTGTTGGGAATCCAGACCCTCCGATGAGCTAGTGAATCATTTGCTCGCAGAGTTAAGAGGCATCCCAAGAAGCCGAAGAGGCCACCTCGGGAGGGTGCTTGACAGCTGCGGTCGTGCTGGTGCTGGCTCCCATATGGTGGCCCATCTGCTCCTGGGTTTTCCCACCAACGTTTTGTAAGCACAGGAAGTCCCCAAACCAGCAATGGCCCTCGTCCTTGCTCCTTTTAATTGGACACATGGGGTTCTGGCCTGGGCCCCTCTGAGCAAACTATGGGGGTGCAGCCCCTCCAAAACAGCCTCATCAAACAGCCTCACCTGCTGCAAACGTTGAGAGCACACTTGTAACTCCTTGATGAAAAGATTTGCTCGCCCGTGCAGAAGAAAAGCACCCATAGCATGACTGACAGACTCGGAAAGCTATCCCAAGCCCCCCCCCACTGCCCCCCCCCCACATGCACTTCATTCACTCATCCTTGCCCTAGCCCAGATCACCGCCGGGCCCTGCAAGTGCAGGGAATTTTTTACTCATGTTGCATGAAAGTGCAGTCAAGCTTTAAATGCTCCATCTGCCGCCTGAAGTAGTGCAAGCGACAAGCACATCAGGCACGTTTGCTGCCTGTATGTCCCGAGCTATGGCTGCAATATTGTCTAACCACCCGAGGTGTGGGAGGCGGCTAAGCAGATGGTGGAAAGATCCATCTGGTAGGCCGTTTCTGAGAACAGCGAAGGCCTTTGCAAACACTCTTCCAGCTCGTAAACATTTCCCTTCTATGCATATCTTCCTAGCTATGGTGGGGTGGGCAACTTGTGGCTATCCAGATTGTTTGAGCTAGGCCACATCCCCCAGCGGTGAGGGATGCTGGGAACTGGAGGGCTACACATTGCCCATTCCTGATTTATGGGAGCTGCAGTCCGGAGCTGGCCCAGTGGCCACTCTCTCAGATGTCTGTCCATGGCTCCTGTCCCAAGGAAATGGCTTCTTCAGGATGCATCGTGTGGCACACATGGGAGCACTAGAAAAAGCTTCCTGGACTTAGAGATGAGTCAGAAGTCTGCTTTGCGGGGAGGAATCCATCGGACTCCCTGGCCTGTGCTGCCCAGACTCCAGCCTGCTTTCTTGTGGCCACAAGCCCAACTTTGTGGTAAGTGTGCCCAGCATTCACAGAGCACCAGCCAGGAATTGCACCTCACATGAGAGCCGCACAAGTGGCACCCCTCCTTCACGCATGCGACTGACAGTCCTTGCATGTGCTGCATGTGACGTGGAAGAAGGTTGCCAGTTACACAACCTTCATTCCACAAGCGTTCATGGACTTTCTCTTGGCTCAGCTGCTTTCGACAAAGGCTGGTGGAATGAAGGTTGTGTGAGGAGGCAGGAGACAATGTCCATAAACTGAAGAAGGATGGATTCTGGGGAGCTTTGCCCAACACTGCTTGGAGTACAGCAACGGCCTGCCTGCCCTGCATGTCTGAGTTCTGCAGCAGTCAGCCCAGTATCTCCAAAGCTCAGAGAAGCAGGTCATGGAAGCCCTACCTGTCCCCAACCTTTTGTCTACACCAGGTGGGACTCAGAGGGGCATTGCTTCCAAGCCTGGGAAAGAGCTGCCTCTTCTGGGCAGTCTTCAGGCAGGGACTATCTCTTTAAAACCCCCAAGTGGAGTATGAAGGCCATGGAGTATGAAGCGGAGTGTGAAGGCCTATTGCCTCCACCCAGCAGCTGGTCAGCCAAGCTTTGGGGCATTTGTGAGGTGGACACATAGATAAGGGACGGCGATCCTTTAAAGCCGTGCATTGCTGCCACATAAACTGTGGATTGGCCCCAAAGGGTGAAGTCTTCTGCCAGAGTGCCTTCAGTAGCTGTCCACTTGTCTCCCTGCCTACAACCTTGCTGGTTTTTTAGAACGGCATCTCTGGATGAGCAGACAGAAATACATGGCTGTGGCCGGTGACCTTGCAGCTCCTTCTCAGAAACAGCAGCTCCATCCACAGAGCCCAGGTGAGCGCCAGCCCCATCTGGCTTCCGAGCCCTCCCACCTGAGCAGTGCGGCAGAGAGCCGCTCCAGCGTCCATCCAGCTGGCACAGGCGGGTGGAATTGCCCATCAAGCTTCTCCCCTCCAGGCAGCTGTAGCGCACCACTGACCCAGCCGTGTAGACATCGCCCAAGATCTGGGCATAAGGCGGTGACCCAGGGTGGCCGCAGGAGACCACTGAAAGGAAGGGACAACAAGGCTTTCAGAGAAAGAGTGCAACCATTTCAGCACAAACTTTCAAGGGAGGAACAGGAATGCCTCTAATAGCAGGGGCAATTTTGGGTCTGATCAAAATGTAGTTTTTCAGGCAATTCATGGAACCACTCTAGCCGCACTGAGACCAACACAAGATGCTTTTTTCCAGTGGATTTTAGCTTCCTCGAGAACATTGAGTCCAGGTTAGGCCTCTTCAGATGGACTGAGATCATGATGAGCAAAACCAGGGACCACTTGTTAGTTTGGGCTCAGTCCACCCTCATAAAACCAAGGCAAGAAATGCCAGTAATAGAGATGCATGAGAAATTGATTGGTTTGCATTTAAAGTAAGGTAGGCAAATTTCCCCTGCATGAACCCAGTCAGGAATGGGAATGCATGAGATCCAAATTTTGCTGAACTTCATCAAAAATGCATGCATTTGAAAGACTGTGCACCAAAACTCCTTACTCAAAGGGGGGAAAAAAACCACTTAAAATGTGTGCATTGGAAAAAGTGTGCCACGTTATATACATTTGAAAAATATGTAAAATGTTTGCATTATGGAAAATGCATAAGACGATATGTGCACATATTCATGCAGACCAAAAAGTGAAGCCAGGCCAAGCCCGGCGATTGGCTTGGTACCAGGACAGCTGCAAGAACCCCTCCTGACCTCCTTTTGCTTGGGCACGATGGTCCTGCTCCAAGGCCTCTCTCCAGCTGCCATCTCCAGGGAGGCCTGGTTGGTATCCGTGAGGAGGAGAGCCTTTCTAGCACTGGCCTCCCAGGTATGGAATGTTTGCTCCACCTGTGTATCCTTTTGGTGCCAGGTAGAGACTGCCCTCTATTGTAGGGCATTCAAGCCGCTTCTCACACAGGTCTGAATATTTTCTTCAAAAAAAGAATGTGTGTGAGCCTGTTTAAAATGTGGTTCTAAATTTTGTATTGTACACTTTTAATGATGCTTAAATATGCTGTGTGAACCACCTAGAGAGCTTTGGCTGTTGGGTGGTAAAGAAATTAATTAATTAATTTGTAATGTGCCAATAGGACAGAATGAACATTGGAAAAAATGAGAATACAGGTAGGGGAGATGCTTGGCCAACTTTCTCATCTCTAGAAGGAAGGGGGGGAGGGGAGGGACATGGCAGTCAGGAAATGATTCTTTTTGGTGGGGCTATGCAAGAGGTGAGTGGGGATTCAAATGCTTCTTATATTCCTTGAATGTACAAAACCAGCTTGTTCGGCAGAAGGTCCTCCTAGAAAGTCCTCTTTGATAAGCCATTTCAGCATCTGCAGAGATTATAGTAGGTGAAGTAGCATTCAGACCACCATCCTGTCCCGAGCTACTGTCCAAAACTGTCCAGCCAGCCAGCCGGGAGAGATGGCAGCCTCCCCCAGCTCGGTCGCTCCCCGCTGGCCCTGGAACGATGGGCAGGCAACACAGCTGGGGAGGCCGACATATGCCTTGCTGTGCGGCTGTTCTTGCACTTTTGCTCTTAGGGCCACTTGCTCACACTGGAGGTAAACCGGGTGAACCGGCCCTCATGGCAAAGATCACCCCAGAGCAGTGTCTGCCTCTTAGTCCACCTCTAAGGCCAGGGTGCTCCAGTGGCAGCATCAGAGGGGAAATACCGGGGGGAACTAAGATGGGGCAAAGGTCATGGAGGCGAATTTGTCCCCCATTCAATCTTTCTCTCCCAACTGTTTTCCTCTGGCAGGGAACCCAAGGCTGCTTACACAGTCCTCCCCCCCCCCCCCATTCTATCATCACATCAAGCCAGGTTAGGCTGAGAGTCAGTGACTGGCTCGGCGTCATGCAGTGACTTCATGGCCAACTAGGAACTAGAACCTGGATCCTCTCAGTGCCAGACAGCACTCTGTCCCAGCCTTTCCCAAGCAGGTGCCTTCCAGATGTCTCAAACTACAACTCTCAGCTTGCCTCAGCCAGCCATGTGGGTGGGATCCATTTGGAGAAGGTTGCACTAGCCAATATTGCACTCCACTGGCTCACAAAGGAAAATAACAATAGATTTCATAGTAATGCTAATATCCCAAACCTTCATTTAGTCATTTTTCAGTTGCAGCCTTGTTTTAATTCCGTTCATTAAAGTTTCAGTTCTAGTTTGCATTTGAAATCTGCCTGTGTATGAATTAAATATTAAACTTAGTAACACCATTTTAGCACTGAAATGATTAAAATCTAAATCGTGTGTTAGATTATAGCACCTTTTACTTAGTCATACAACAAATCTGCTTCCAACTGTTTCTGTTGTAATCATTGAAGACAGCTGGATTGTTCAGCAGATTCAGCAACTTTTCTAACAGATTCTCCCTCTTCATTCAGTGAGTCATGGTGCCATGGACTGGGCTTGATCTGGATTTAGGCAGGCTTAAACTGCACCATTGCATTCAATGGGAGAAGTTAGTCCTGAGCCTGCCACCCAAAGGATCTCCCAGAGAGTGGCGGGTGAGCAGGGCAGCAGAGGCAAGCTCCGTTTTAATCTTATCATCTCGACAGAGCTACGATTTGAGTGAGTTTAAAGTGCAAAACTGCACACTCTAAAAGCATTTTAGAAACCCAGGCTGGTTCCGTTGTTGCTGCTCTAAGATACAAGGAATGTAGAAGCAGTAGGCAGGTGTGGAAGGGCAATGGGAGAGGCAGAGGAGGAGAAACATTGGCTATGTGCCCTAAAATGGGGAAAATACACCTGGCCTTCTACCGGTCCCATAAGACCACGTTCTAAAATTGCCCAGCTGCACCACTGTTCATATTCTATGTGCTAGCCCTTCACGTGAGAGGAATGATCATGACTTTTGAAGAGCTACCAGCAAATATGGATTGTTTGGTTGAAACATCTCAGGCAGTGATCTTAATAATAGGAAGCAACCCAGATGGTGAATGGTCTCCCACAGGGATGGGCAGAAAGTAGATTTCCAAATGTTTAGGACTTCAGCTCCCAACATTCCTGTTCATTGGCCATGCTGGTAAAGGTTTCTGGCAGCTGAAGTCCAAAGATCTGCCCTCCTCCATCCTGGCTGAAGGTGTTTGCTGTCACTTACTCTGTATGAAATCACACCCTCCCTTGACATGCAGTTGGAGGAAAGCAGCCAGGATCCAAAGCTCACTGAGAGCTCTTAACCCAGTTAAGGTCTGAAAGAAGACTGGGGCCTTCTGCATTGGCTGGTCCCAATTCAGAGGTTGCAACTGGGATGTCCTCCTCTTCAGTAGACTTGCTGCCAAGAAGACCCTGCATGAAAGAGTCTGCTGGCAGCCCTCGCTAAGCTGTGGGAGAAGGGTGGAGAGACGGCAACCCTAGCAGGGCTTGAAAGGGAGTCAAAGTCTATTACACATGGTCGCCCAGTGCCATCTATGGCTGCAGATTCTGCTGGAGAATCCAAAGAGGTCTCCTCTGGGCTTGGGTTGACCGTGCCTCCCTCATCTATTGTGCTTCTCAGAAAACTCTTCTAGATGTAATTAGCCAGGGCAGGCCACATCGGCTGCTTGTGCAAATGGTGCTTTTGTGTGTGAGTGTGTGTAGCTGCAGGGACACGCAAACCATTCTGATTGGAAGGTTCTTTACATGAGAATAAAATTACCCACAGAGCCCCTTTCTTCCCTGCCTCTCCATGATTGTTTTGTCACTAAAACCATGATATCTGGCTGGGATAGGAGAAGCTCTTTCTTTAATGATGGAGAAGAAATTGAGTGAATATGTTTGCATACATGGATGGCTTGGGTTTGATTTGTAAGATCCTGGCTCTCAGCTGCAAGACCATGCTAAGATTTCCAGAGATGCTCTGTGAGCAAGCTCTTAAGAACACATGCTGTGGAAAATAATTTAATAACTGATCCTCCAGGAATTACACCTAAGCAAAAAACCTGCAGCATTGACAGCACTTTTAAGGATTAACAACTTCCAGTGCACCAGCTTTCACTAAAGTATAATTCACCAATCTTAGTAAGGTATTTTTAAATGAAATTGCTGGAAACCTTGGCAGTCCTCTTCACAAAGATTAGATATATTTCCACCCTGTGGAATGCCTTTTATCAATGCCACTTCCCTCCATTAACTGGTTTTGCCAAAGCCAACACAGTATAAATGGGGATTTTGCAGTCCTTGTAAATTTCCTGCTCGTCCTGGTGGCTGTGGGCTAAATCATTGCAAAGGACTCTCCCGCTGTTCATGGGAGGGGTCCTCCTAGAATTAACCCTCATGTTGGAGGAGGGGGAGGATGCTCATATACCCGGGCCATGCCTAAGCAATCAACGACCTCACGTGTTCTCCAACTGAATGGAGCGGCTCAGGAGGAAATAAATCGGATATGTAACTCAGCCTGGAGAAGGAGAAGGCCGTGACAACCCCCATTTTCTCTAGAGCAGATGGCAGTGAGACGTACTACTGCATGATGCGTCCGATTGTCCTATGGCCACTAGGACAGTTACGGGCAGGGTCATGCACCACCCCACCTTCTCACGCTAGTGGGCCAAGGGCACCTAGTGGCACAAGGACCGTTTCATGGCGTGGGAAGCAGAAATGAACATCTGCTGGGTGTCCAGCTTCCCAACCCGTTTCTCTTTAAAGCACTTTTGCTTTTCAAGCAAAGTCCTGCGCTGAGAGGTGAGGCTAGGAGAGCTTTAAGTGTACTGCAGTGCTTCCTTGACCTCACCTGGGCCAGCCTCTCAGAGCTATCAGTTCCAAAATACACATAGGTGGAGGCTCTGCCATAAACCATGGGCAGATCCTCCTACAAGCAAGGCAAGGGCTGGAGAACTCCACTGCCAAGCCCAGAGTGGAACTGAGACTTCCCCAGCCCTGTGTTTCAGTACTTGAAGGATCAAACATGGTCCCAGGAAGCAAGCATGGCTCCCTTTTTGGAGGGGGGGGCGTGTAGAGACGCTGACCTACCTGGAGCTTCTTTGAACCTACAGTTGGCTCCAGGCATTTGCCGGTGTGACATCCTGGGGCACTTTCTTTTGGTTACACAGTGGAGGGGGGATTTTGTCTCCTCGCACATGAATGCACATTTACCCACTTTGGTGTTGTGGAACCTCTACATCAACTGAAACTCAATTTTATGAAAGCTGAACTTGAATTTTGCCCTGGAGTTCTCCAATTTGACACACACATGAGTGCACATGCATGTACATGTGCATGTACATGTGCACACACATGCATATTCTGGAAAATGATTTTAAAAAATGCATTATATTAGGAAGGTTGCCTGGACATTTTCTCCACTCTCCTGGTTCTTTCCCCAACCTGGTGGCCTTCAGAGGCATTCGGACTGCAGCTCCCAGAATCACCATCCAGCAGGGCCATTGACTGGGAATTCTGGGAGTTGCAGTCCAAACAGCACAACGTTGGGGAAGGCTGCTCTAATGGAGTTCGGTTTGAATAGGACGAACTCTCGCAACCCAGAAATATTAAACAATGTCTGTAGTCTTACTGGTGTTTAAAACCACATGCATGGGTTTCCTCAACATTCCTTATGTCGAGAAAACATGGTGAGCTTCCAAATTCACCTCAAAGCCTCACATGAGGCACAAGTGGGTGCAGACATGAGTTCTGAGTCCTCTGAGCTTTGGGCACTCGGTGTAGATGCTGTTCACCCACTGCAGACGCCCAGGAGGAAATGCCTTCTGCGCAACAGCAGAGGAAACGTGCACAATGCAGCACCATTTCCTACTTCCTGTGGGCCGCAAGTTGTGAGATTTAAATCCTCGCAAAAGCTTGCTTGCTTTTTTCTTTTTTCTATTTTCATCAAACCCTTTCCCCAAAATCCCACTGTTGTGTTTTGTTCAAGTAGGAACCTCTCAAAAACTGCAAAGCTGACATTGGCTTTACTTTTTAAAATAGCAGCGCCTTACTGTTATTTGTCCAAAATTTAGCTACATCTAACACCGCAGAATGAGATTCACTTATCAATTTCCCATGACGGCAAGGTAGCATGCTGACAATATGGCAGTAATGGAAGGTGCTGAAACAGGCGATTGCTTCTCTAAGTGATTTAGGCGAGGGAAAGGGGCGGGTGGGGGGAGGGCAAAACGTGAGCTAAAAGGAAAATAAAAATAAAGAATGCATTTAAAGGGGGTGAAATCTTGAACCTCCTCAGTTTAATAAAATCAAAACCATTGGATCCCTTTGGGCAGCGCCTTGTCCCTGAAAATCATTTTTCATCCAGAATTGGCAAGTTGTTTGTGCAACCAGTGCCTGTCCTGGGAGCCGGCTCCCTGTATGATGCTGCAGTCCCAGTTGCCGCAGGCTACTTCTAGAGATGGCTGAGGAACACCCCCTTCGCCAAAGTTCCCGAGGAATGACCTGCTCTAAGTGGCGGAGGTGACTGGCTCCCAGGGCAGCAGGTCTCCAGAGCCTCGTCCGGCCAGCAGAGGCGCTGTCCGTGGTGCTGCACTCTCTCCTCCAGATCGATCTGGCACCGTGGCTGCTCCTTAAAGGCTTGGAGTAAAATCCAGAGAGGGTACCAATCCCTGCTGACCATGAGTCATTCATCCCTGCTGCTCCTAAGACTCTTGCAATAAAGTGCAAATTGAAACTGAGCTATAACTAGGTTTAAAAATGCAGATTAAAAAGTGAAGACGCAATGGAGCAGAATGATGGTTAAAAACACAGGTCAGTGAGGCAGACTGGAAATAGGCAGGTGCTCTTGTTCCTCAATCTTAGCCACTGGCCTGCATTTTCCAGGTCTCATTAGCATACACTGTCCTTTCCCATATAATTTTTCAGGAGAAGAGAGCATCTGTTTCTCCTTTTCCTTGCCGTGCAGACTACAGCTGATTCTTGGGCTGGTCCTAGCAAACAAAGAAGGGGTTGAGGATTGTCAGCCACCCACTTCTTCAGTCCAAAGCCTGGCTTCATATTGCGTTCCTCACACCAGACTAGCCCCATGGATGCTGGGCTTGGACACTTGAGAAAGGTGAAGCACTGGACTAGGCGGACCTTTGGTTTGGTCCAGCATGGGCTTTCTTATGGCCTCATGTTTCCCCCAAGCCAGGAAGAGATGCCTGGAGGGGAGAAAAAGCGGCCGTTCTTCAACTCATCCGTTGTTTGTTACCTCAGCTTATTACCTCCAGTGGCTACTTGTCCCAACTCCTCTCCTTTCCATCCAGTACAGAATATGAGATGAGATGCAAATTCTCCTTCCCAGGAGCACACAGGAAGACTGGCTGTGGCCAGTGCATTGTGAATGACTCATAACCCCACAGTTCACTTAAAACTGCTACAAAATTCACCATTACTGTACGTGCTTCCTTCCTTCTTCTTTAGCCCACTAAAACTATGGTAGGGATGCTACATTTTCCATTACCTGAACTGACCTGGATAGTTGAGATTACAGAGGCAGCTACCCTGTCACATTAGTGATGAAGGGGTGCTTTTCCACAGGAATGAGCTGTGTGGCAGTTTGTCTTCTGAGATTTGATCCATATAATCCAGGATCCTGCACAGAATTTGGATTCTTAAGGATCTTAAGTATCATATTTACTTTTCAAAATCAACTTTTTAGGCCTCGTGGAGAACAGTTTGGATATACAGGACTGTTACCTGCAAAGAGCGCAGTGTTTGTTCGGCTGCATTGTTCTGACTAATACTGATTCCTTCCTCCCACCACATCAGCTCTTACTATTCTTGATGCTCAGTTTGATGAAGACTCAACTACTATGTACATCAAACAAAGGACTTAAAAGCTGTCCAACTTCCTTTGGAGAATCCCTCCATGCCTAAGAACAAAATCTGAGTGTCCAGAGCAAGATTTAGGTGAGTTGGCACAGGATGTGAACTTTTGGGGGGTCTTTTTGTTTTGTTTTGTGTTAATTGGCTTTGCTTTGAGGTGTCATTTTTTCAGGGAAACTTTTGCAAAACTGGTACCATTAGACAAGGCAGCTCTGAAGCAGGGGTGCAGAACCTGAGCCTCAGGACCCAGATCTGGCCTGCTTGGGGTCCTAGAATGACCCTTTGGGGGTCCCTGGATGGTCATGCCCCTATCCTGGGCTCCACCCTTCCCCCACCATTTGGGGGTCTCCTGGCTTTGGTGCAACTTCTTTCTCTGCTCAAAAAGGTTGCAATGCTTCTCCCAGGGCTGCATAGTTGGCAGAAAGAGCCTCCAGCGGGAACCCACTGGCACCGCTCTGCATTTCTGGCCCTGCCCCTCTGCACCACTGGAACATGGCCCCCAGCCATCTCCCCAAATGGAATCTGGCCCTTCGGCAGAAAAGATGCAACACTCCTGCCCTCGTGGAAAGCAAAGCACTTACAATGACACCCTGGGAGGAGCCGATCCCAAGTGCCATCCCCCTGACAGGTAAGGACATGGGTCCCCAGCAAGTAATATCCATGGTTGCACTGATAAGAGACTGTGGTTCCAAAGCTGTATCTGTGAGGCCCGCTCGGTTGCACTTGCCGGACGCTGTTTTCCAGGTGCCCAGGGTCAGTACAGTTTACGACTGCAAGCAAATCACAGGAAAATAAAAATAAAAAATAAAAACAGAGGGTGTAACAAAGGAAGAAAGGTTTGCTTTTCTTTTTAAACTGAAGAAAGATAAAGGAGGGTCAACTCTGTATGGCACCCTTTTTCAAAATTTGATTTCTTTTCCATAAAGCCTTGATTTCTTTTAAATGCCTGTAGAATAGCAATGTACAGTTCTTAGATAGACTAGGGGAGAAGGCCCCAATCCTGAACAGAAGTGAAGGGTAGAAAGAACATACATTGCTGGTGGAATTGTTCTAGGACTGGGGTCCCACCTCCTCTCCAAGAGAGGGGGACAGAGGGAGAGGGAGAGGAGGAGGAGGAGTGTTCAGATGTGGGTTCGTGTGCATTTGTCAGGGGCACAGAAGGCAGGCGACACAGCAGGTGAGCTGGGAGGTGTGCCGGAAGTGTGGGAGGGCAGGAGGGTGGGAATTCGAGAAGTGAACCGAATGAGATGCTAAAGCAGAGAAAACACCCCTGGGAGGCTGACGAACCGAAGCACGGCTGGGGCTTTGGGGCCTGGGCCAGGCTGGCATCCCCTTACACACCCTAACTTGGTTCACATGACCCTCTTTCATTTTTATTCATTTCTTGCCTTTTATTTTTACCCTTCATTTGGCCAATACCCTTTAAGGCATCATATAAAAAGAGCTGCAACAACTCATTGAATCTCAACAGAATAATACAATCTACCAATGAATCTACATTGACACACAAAAAAGCATTTAGAATACATCCCCATCTTCTAAGCATCTGCAAACTCTTGGCATAAAGCTAAGCAAAGCAAAGAGCCCTTGACCCAATTTCTGCAGGTTATCTGGCTGGTGGGCTCCAAACATTCAGGGGATATTACTGCCAGAGGAAGGGAGGAGGAGGAAGTGAATGCAAAAGAGATATCTGATTTTAATTGGTCTTATAGATAAAGTAATATTTCAGAAACAATGCTTTGCATATAATTAATGGTATGCAAGTTTGAGAAACCTGGAAGGCTGAACACTCATTTGTAATGTAAAGTATAGCTATGCATTGTATCATGTATGCTTTCTAACCATACTAAATACTTAGGATTTGTTTTGCACTTTCAATTTATCTGAACATTATTTTTAATCACATGTCATTCAATTTAATGGCCATGTGGAAGACTTGTGGTTGAAATACATTGGGCACCCTTCTCAAAGCATTTTCTTGCATTCTAGAGCAGTTCAAAGCCCATTTTTTCCTTTTCTCTTCCATTTTCTGGCATTCCCATCTTCCCTTGCCTCCTTTGCCCAGAGGAAGGGGGCCATGGTTGATAAGGCCCTGCTTCTTTTAATATGTTGGGAAGTGGATGAGTGTGTATTGACTGATGAGGTCACATGGCCAGTTACCTGAGACCCCAAATCAATGCTCAGTGCAGGTGATGTGAAATTGCACGGCATAAATAAATATGTAGCCTTAACCCAAGACAAGACTCCCGCCCTCAGAAGGAAGAGACCCTGCTTCCTTCCACTAACCTGTTGTGCCTCTACCAGTGCTTTAAAATTATTATTTTTGATGACGATATAAGTGCTCACTCATGGAGCGCATTTCTGTCTGTTTTCTGTTCTCCGATTGTCGCTTCTTTTTCTCATCACCAACAAATGTATGTGTCAAAGTAAAGTTGGGATGCATTTCCTCCACATCTCCTGCATGAGAATCACCCTGCAGTATCATTACACTTTCCCTTTAACCCATCTAAAAGCTCCTTCTGTCTTTCCAAAACCTGCATGCTTCTGAAAAGAACAGGCTGGTTGTGACGGCAGTAACAGCGGTTCCATCCCTTTCCGCAGGAGCAGGGGAACAACAGAGGATGCTTCCAGCTGCAGGACTGCCCCCCCCCGCCCCCCGCATACGTTCAGGCTTCCGATACAAGGGTAGTGAAGCAGAAGGTGGGAAAGGAAGAGACTTACTGCGGCAGATGGGCAAGGCGGTGCTCCACTGGCCATTTGCCAGGCACTGCGACTTGGCGGCCCCCTCCAGGCGGTAGCCAGTGTTGCACACAAACTTGGCCACATCGTTCAGGTTGAACTGGTTGCCTTGTGTCAGGCCATTGGTTGGGTTGCCTGGGTGACCGCAGGTTATGGCTGCATTGAGAAAGCCGAGAAATTACCCACCCCTCTCATGCAGTCCGACTGCTCCCTGCCGGAAGGTAGCAAGGAGCTTGGGTGACCTTCCTCTAGCATGCACCGAAAAGGGACAGATTCCCCTTCAACCCATCCTTGCCCAAGTCCTCCCCTCTTCTTTTCCCTACTTTCCATGCTCGCTTGTATGAATAACCACCACAAACAGGACTGAGCAGAAATAGCCCCCCCCCCCCCGCCAGCCGTCCCATTGTAGCCATTTTTCTGAGAAGGCACAATATTATGGAAGGGTTTGTTGAGCCATGAGACCTACCAGAGTCGCAGAAGCAATAAGCCTTTTAAAAATACAACCTCTACCCTACCTTCTTTTTGTGAGGGGTGGGAGAACCAGCAATGTATTCGTCTATTTATCAGGTACATATCCCACTTTTTCCTTTTTCTTTTTAAAAAATAAGTCAAAGCAGCTTATATCTTTCTCCTCCTGCTGCTCTCAATCTTAGCTTCACAACAACCACCCTGCAAGGTAGGTTGGACTGAGAGTCTGTGACTGGCCCAAAGCCACCCTGATGGGTACATTACACCACATAATTCATCTCCCGAGGGGACTCGTGCCAATGTGTCATTTCAAGAGGGAAGCAAAGACACAATGCAGGCTCAAAACCAGTTTTTATGAGCAAGCTTCAGCTGAAGGGTGAAACGGCTGCCTGAGGAGCACAGTGGTCTTTGCAGGTTTGTGGCACAGTTCAATAAACTGTCCTGCCTTGGCTATCGGTTTGATTACCACCCTCTAGTTCGAAACTTATCCAAAGCCGTCAGTCGGTCACGTCTGCCTTCTATGGTCAACAAGCAGTCCAGCTCAGCCTACCTAGTCATTGCATGTACCTAGGCATATAAATATTTAAATAAAAATAAATAAATAAATAAAATTGCATGTGCTGCATTGCATTGGCTTGTGCTCAGTGTATCCCTGCAATTGCTAGGCTGGATTTTATCTAATGACCCAGTGGGTTCCATGGCTGAGGTCTAATCCTGCACTTTTAACCAATCCACACATTGGTTCTCTCTATTGACAGCATAAGGAAGTGCCACAAAACCAAAGGGTCAGGTTTCTGGCGCTCTAAAATCTGCAGCTTGGGATGTGGGTTGACCCCCAAACCATGCTAGAAATGGGGAGCTGCTGAAACCAGCACACCCGAACTCTCTGATAGCCCCCCACAGTGGTGCAGGCTGGAAAGCAGTAACTTGGGTGAATTTAGCGAGCAAGCATTTAGTTCTCTGGACAAGTATATAACGAGGAAAGGGTGGAAAGTAAGTGAAAAATGAATTGCTTAGCAGTTCATCGCATTCTTCCAGTGGTCTCTTGTGCAGTCACATTCCCTCTGGGCCCTTTGCCTGCTCAGAGCAACATTGTGCAAACTTTAAGTGCTCAGAAGAGCCTTCAAACTCTCTCTGGACTGGGAAAACCCTGTGACATTGCTGGCCTTGAGGGCAGAACCGAGCAGCTTTATCTCCCTTGTATGCCACAGCTCGAATGGCTGGTTGCCCTATTTACAGAACACCCCTCTATTTAATGACCAAGAACTATATTAAGACGGTCAGGCATGGGCCTTTATGCTGGCCATCGATTTAAATAACAGGCTGGACAGGCACCAAACTCACAGCCCTTCCCACTGTGGCAAGAGGAATCACAGGTCTTTCTAAAATTGCAGGCCACTAGTCGCCTTCTTTAAGACAGAGATGTGTGGGCAACGTGCCGCTGTGCGTTACGCCAATTGCACGCACTACAGCTGTGCTTGCACAGATGCCTCTGCCTTTCAAAAAATGGGCAAGCAAGCCGCAAATGCCTCGCCCCCAACTCAGCCTCCTTTCACTGAGGTGCCCTGAAGGCACCAGGCACAAGCCCACCGAGTTCTTTAGTGCTGACCACCCCTAATTTAAGCTACTTGCTTGGTCTCTTCGGTCTCTGTGCAGCCACACACGGGCAAATAGCAAGTGAACTGACTGGCAAATAGCCGTGGACAACTATCGGAGTGCCTGTGTTGGTGCTTGGCATTCATTTCACCCCCCCCCTTCTAAAATCTGTGCCGTTATTTTAGTGTTCCTGAGAAAGACCTGTGATGAGAAGCACCAGCTGAGCATTTCTTTTGCAAACTAGATGACTCCTTTGGAAAGTGTCTTCATTTTAAAAAATTAAAAAATGTATGAGCTGGCCAATAACTCAAAATTATTCCAGAGCAGTGAGCAGTAAAAAAGCAGAAAAATACAAATACAAAAGAGAAATATTTCAAATCAGTTTAAACCAATAAAACTATAGCTTCTGAAAAATCTTGCTGAAAGAAAAATGTATTTGGTGGATTCCAGAAGGAAAGAACATTGACTTTGCTGGTGTTGGACCAATGGGGAGTATAAGAAGTGACAGTAAGAAGTGACAGAGAGCTGGCTAGATCACACCAGAGAATGATCTGCTCCACTATCATGTTACTCAGTGAACGGCTGAGTACCTTCTGCAAATTCCCCTGCATGATCTGAGTCCAGAAGTCCTCTCTCTCCATGACTGGTAACTTAGAGGAGCTCTGCCTGTGACCTTGGAGGCAGCAAAAAGCCCTCATAGCTAGTACCCTTTGATGGACTTCTCCCCCATGAAATTGCCCTCCCTTTGGAAAAGCCACCCATTGGCCATCACCACACTGTTGCTGTGGAGAAGAAAGCCTACAGAGACATGCAAGGTGGCTAGGGCTCTGATCATGCACATTTTATTTTATTTTATTTTATTTTATTTTATACATGCATAAATCACTCCCTTAACCCTTTAGGGCACTCTGGACAGTGTAGACTAGTGCTGAGGTCAGTTTCGGCAGAAGGAGATAGCAGGTGGCTGGGGTCTGGCACCCTTTTTCAGAGTGGTCCCATGGCTCTGTCGCAGCGTGCTTGTTTTCTGAGAAACTGGGGCAGAACAGATGAGGGATTGGGCTGTGAGTCTCTGCAAAGGACCAAAGTGTAGATTGGGCCGAAACAAGAGGGGGGCCTTTCCCCGGCTTTCCCCAGTGCCTCTTACGAGGTGGACAAAACTCAGACAGCTACTGCTTTCTCCCACTTCGTTTTGTCAAGTAATGCGAGATGATAATGAAGGGGAATGCAAAGTGGCAAAAAGTAAATGGATGTTTTGGGAGGAAAACCATCCCGAAGAAGAGAGGATTGTCTGTCGTGCCATTCCTTCTAAAAGGAATTCAGCCCCTGCCTTTTGATTTTTTATTTTGCTTTGGACAAAGATGGCAAAGAAAAGAGAGAAAAACAGAAGAGACACCTTCTGCGATGGTGTAAAAGAGTAGCTGACAAGGGCATGGTTTACAAAGGGCCTTAAAAGTGGCAGCCGGAATGGGTCGGCAAGGGAGCGTTGCCTGTCCCACAGGCCATGGAGCAGCTGGGCGAAATGGCTCGCTGGGATCTAGCAGCCTGCAAAACGCTGCTCCGCACATGTGCACACTGCAGGTGCGAGTTGCACAGAGACCATGAAGGAAAGCAGGTCTCTTTGCCTGCATCATACATCTCACAGACGTCTCCCACACCTTCCTGCCTCCTGATTTTATGCGCTCCACAGATGCTGCTTGGCTGGTGCATGACTTGGCTTCTGTATAGATCGGTACAGCAAGGGCCTCTCCCTGCACTTTCAGTGGGTTATTTTTCATCCCTCTGCTGAGCTCACAACCTATTTCTCCTCTGAACATCTACAGAACCTGGATGTTCACTAGCTCAGGTACGCTCTGCGGGTCGCACACGACTCTAGAATAAGGGTAGCAACATACTTACGCACACAGACAGGAGTCCTTCCAGACCAGCGGTGATCTTGCTGGCAGATCCGGACAGACATCCCGATGAGTCGGAAGCCAGGGTTGCACTGGTACACCACGCTGCCTCGGTAGCTGAAGTTGTCACCGTTGATCTGGCCATTGACGATTGGGCCTGGTTCACCACAATGGCCCGCTGGGCAGAGTCCAGGCCAGAATCAGAAGACACCAGGCAGAGCAGTTTGTTACTCCAAAGCAGAATATGGTCCCGAGCCCGAACCTAAGGACGCCTGCTTTATAAACTGGGCAAGGCACTCAGGCGTCACTTGAAGTTCTCTGCCAAGTTGCACACCTGTGACAATGGTTCTTTGAGGCCTCAGCTGTGCATTTACACATTTGACCTCTGCACACTGCTTTGGGAAGCTTCTACGGCTGAGGACGTTTGGGTGGGGAATGTCTCCCACTATCCCAGGGTGCAAGACCTTGGCTGAATCCAAGCCCAGAAAGGATGTCCTTAACCCACAGATTAAGGAAAGGCTGGACATGCACATGGGAGACATGTCACAAGTGGAGCTGGCTGGAGCCGGGGGTCAGACTAGATGTCCCGGGAGGACCCTTCTGACTTGCTCTGTTTCTGTGTTTCTATGTTCTCTTCCACCTGAGTCAAAATGGCCCACACCAGCTCAATCAACTGAGATTTCAGTTGATTAATCAATTCCTTTGACTTAAGCTCAGAATTCTAAGTCGCACAAATACAAATGGCAGGAGTACCATGTAAGTGGCATTATGAGCAGAACTGTCCATCAGCTAGAAAGCTTCCAGTGAAACATAATTTCAACACTCACCTAGACACGTCACTTCTAGTCCGCTCCAGAGGCCGTTTGCCATGCACTCTCGCACACGCGAGCCCACCAGCGTGTACCCCGTATTGCAGGAGAAAATGGCTGTCGCGCCATAGGTGGTTAAGGTCCCGATCCTATTCCCATTGGATGGCACAGGCAGGTCTCCACAGGAGATGACTGGAGAGGAAGAACACATGCTGCAATATCTCGTGAAGACCGAAACAACTTGGAAGGGAAGAATCAACAACAGCAAGGACTCTGCGAAGGATGCTGGGCAGCCTCCAGAGCCTGCTGCCTGCAAATGTCCAAAGGACATTGTTACCCTATTGGTAGATGCGGGTGAGGAAAACATCCTGCTGGCGAACTGTGACCCCCCAAGGATGCCTTGCACCAGTTAACTGAATGCCATTCTTTATTAAAACATGTAATTTGCATTTCTTCATTCTGCAAGAGGGCCCCAAGGCAGCTTGTGATCTTTACAAAGCAGCAACAATTGATTTTGAAAACAGAAATGTCTAAAAAGTAGCGAGGTTAAAGGGCAAAAGACTAGCAAGCAATGACAATAAGCAAGCAGGGATTTTGCTATTCAGGGAGATCTCCTGGAAAGCGGTCTGAACAGAAGCACGTCTCGTGTGTGGTGGGTGGCATGGGGAGAGGGAATCCCACACCTACAAGCTGCTGTTGAGAAGGGCACCTCCTTCATGCCCACCAACCTCACCACTGATGCTGGTAGGCCAAGCAGCAGGAGCCCTTTGGATGAGTGAAGTGTTCAGGCAGGTTCATAGGCACTCCTCCAAGTTGTGATGCATCAAGCTGAATGGAGCTCCTCATCCACACATGGCCAGAAGATGCATGAATTTTAACATTCAGCCATTCCTCTGGCTTCCAGGAATTAATTTGTCGGGGCATTGCTCACCCACTGGAAGCCAAATGCTTGCAGCCATGTGTCTAGCGACTCACACTCTTGAAAATGAAAACTTTACAGGAGATTTACAAGAAAGT
The DNA here is from genome assembly GCA_023646645.1 of Varanus salvator macromaculatus. Classification (NCBI taxonomy): domain Eukaryota; kingdom Metazoa; phylum Chordata; class Lepidosauria; order Squamata; family Varanidae; genus Varanus; species Varanus salvator. Next base: position 11,440,299 of record JAIXND010000624.1, on the reverse strand, counting down.
AAATTTCCGCATTCCTACCACAGTTCTGTGCTTTGCCTGTCCTCCCACAGAACTGCAGCACAGAATCCTATCCACCTGTTCTTGTGGATCCAAGAAAAATGCAGGAACATGTGCCCATGCATGGGAGAAGCTCCTGGAAGATCAGATGCACATAAACAGCAGCAGCTGCTGGGGAAAAGGCTCGAGAGCATCAGACCAACTTCAGTCCTACCTATCTACCTAGTCCTATGGGGCTATTGGTTGCAGAATATCAGTTTAACAATAAATAAGCAAGGAAGCAAAAATTTTTAGCAACATCACCCAGGCTTCCAGTGGTTACCAAATGCTCAATAAGGATTTGCCAACCTTGTTATTTCTCTCCAGAGTTTTTCTATGTCTTAGAAAACAAGGTGGGACTTTGTACATGCCCAGAGAGTGCTTGTGCACTTATAGTTGTGTTTTCTTCCATGTGCTAGATAGAAACTAGTGCTTGCACAAAGCTAAGTAAACACTGAAACTCTCCCAAGTGGAGGTTATTTTGAAGATTCCCAGACGGGTGGGAAAGCCCAGTGGCACTTTCCAGTCATGGAGCTTCTCTGACCAGGAGGTTTCCTTGCCTGAACAATGAGGATGTAGGCCAGGCAGTGGGGGAGGAAATTCCAGCCCTGCCTGGAGGTGCTGGGGACTGAACCTGAGAATTTGTGCATGGCAAGCAGCGCCTCTGCTGCTGAACTAAAGCCCATTCTCAGAGCATATCCCATAGTGATCGTGAGCATTTTCCTGATGGTATGAATTGGATTGGTGTGGATTTTCTACTGGCTTCATCTTCTGGTTCCAAGATCATCTTCAAGCCATGAGATCAACAGATATTCCACATGATCTCACTGTTGAAGGTGACCTATGAACCAGAAGCGAAATAAGCAGCATTTGAAGATTTGAAAAAATGTTCTTGACACAACTTTCCTCTGAAAAAAATGTGAGGTGTGGAAAAGGGGAGGAAAGGAAAAAAGAAATATGGAAGGAAAAGTATTACGAAAGATGCTAAGGAATGAGCTGTTTGGTCAACAGTTTTAAGCCTTTGGCCACTACCAGAAACGGAGATGACACTGTTAATCACAGTGAAGAGGACACCACGTCCTCCCAGAATACCTCCCTGGGAACGGTGCTAGCCAAGGACATAGCAGCTTTGCAGAGGCATTACTGGGAAAAGGGGGTCCTCCCCGCACCACAACCAGCATTGCTCCTGGCATGGCATACAGGGAAATAAGTGGCCAGGCATGCAGCTGTAGCCCAAGGCAAAGGCCCTTCACTCAGACAGCCTTCACTTTCAAATAAACATAAAAAGAGGGCTGCGGAGGGCAGTGACGAACCAGACCAGCTTCGGAACCAGAACATGGTAGGCCTGCCCAGGGCTGATGCAGATGATCACAGCATGAGGATGCTGATGTGAAGCCTGCAACAACTCAAATGCGTTTGAATGTCTAAAAATCTGACTTGCAGATTTCGCAGTGGAAGTACTTCCACTGTGCTTTTCCCAAATTGCATAGATTTGTGGATCTGTGAACTCTTCTTTAACTGTCTGTTGCTTTATGCCAATCTAGTCAAAGATAATTAGGAATAATTAAAAACATTAACATTTCCCCCATAGGCAAAAGTGTGAAAATGCTCATTTTGAGGTGGTTTGCATATTTTGGGGAATTTGTGCAAATACTCATTAGCACAAATGGGCATGAATACGTTTGCACAAAATCTGATTCTGTCAATGTGCAGATGCTGAGATGCAAGGTGACTCACACAAGGTGTACATGAAACAAACTTGTAATGTCCAAATATTACAAACAACTCCCTCCCTCCTCCTCACCAGATATTCATTGCATCATTTTTACATTGAGTTATATTATCTTTTTCTGCAAAGGATGCATCTAGCAACATATACACACGCCATTTTATTCCTGAAGTCATGATGATGGCATAATATAAATGAGTTTACCATGCTCAGCATATTCCTTTCTTCTTCAACTTTCTTAAGCCATAGAATCATAGAACCATACAATAGTAGAGTTGGAAGGGGCCAGGAAGGCCACTGAGTCCAACCCCTGCTGTTGGCAGGACACCAGTTTACACCATCCCACTCAGATAGCCATCTGGTTTCACTTTGAATGTCTCCAGTGTGGGAGAGCCCACCACCTCTCTGGGCAGCTGGTTCCACTGTCACATTGCTCTGACAGTGAGGAAGCTTCTCCTGATGTCCAGCCTGAATCTGGGTTGTCGCAGCTTGACTTGATTATTCTGTGCCCTACCGTTAAGATATCTGTTTGTTTATTTTGTGCTAATGCATCAAGAATGCACAAACACTTGCAAAGCATGGAATGGATGTGTGGGAAGAGAAGAGTCCTATTAGCTGCATGTTGTAAAAGGGTTGCCACTGAACAATGAATGTGGGCTTTGGAGTACTGCTTTGTGCCAATTGCATATATTTGCATAAATAGGGTGTTTTTGCAAAAATCCTTAGCATTCAAAAACAAAACGTGTGGACTGTGGGCTACCTTAGATGGCAGTCCACAGGAAAAAGCGTGGCTTGGTCCATGTCTGATCCTCAGGTAGGAAGATACATGGGCTGGAACTGGGTGGGAAGCCTGCTCAGCAAAAATGAGTCAGAATTCCCAGCATCTTCCCTTCCCCTGGGAAAAAGGTTCTGCTGCTAGCAAGAACCTGTCTTGCATATGTGGCACTGATTAAAAATGGCATCTTGCAGTCCAGAATCTGAACGAATGCTCATATGAACTTGTGACCATGATTTCGCTTTTAGAGAGCACAATGGAACACAACCGCCTTCCATTTTTCATACATACTTTGGGGCTTGGATATTAGGGGGTTAAAGCCTTCCTGAGCATGTGTGTGTGTCCAAGAGGTCAAAAGCTTAGTTAGATATTAGGCGGGATTAGAGACAGAGCGTTGGTTTAGGAGGCCAAAGGTTTGCAGCAGACTCAACAGAAGAAGGGATTATGTGTTTGGCAGGAAGTCCCACAGAAGGTTGGGGTAGAAAGAAGGGGAAGGAAGATGTAATTGGATTAGATGAACCCAAGTGTCTGCTTGGAACCAGCTGAGCCAGAGTGTCTGCTTGGAAAGCAAAAGGTTTAGCAGAAGGCTCAAGTGAAAAGTTTGGTTAGATATATGAGCAGAATCTTTGCAGGAGGAGGAGGAATAAAGCAAACAACTCAAGATCAAGGTAAGACCTTAGGAAAAAGAATACAGGGCAAATACACAAGAAACTACCTTCCTCATTCATTGGATTTTGAGAGAGAGTACCTTTAATTGTATGATTTTTTAAAAGTAGAGAATAGAAAATCAGAGATTCCGATAAAGAAGGAAAGAAACCCAGAGTCCTGGAAGAAAGAATCAGGGCTGCAGGAATGGGGGAACTGTTCAAGAGAGTGCTAGATCTCTGACATAAGGGATCTGATGTTCTGATGTTTTGCTGGATAAGAGTCCTGGATAAAGTAGGGACACAATCTAGATAGGCAGGTGAGATGTGTTGATCCCTGGCTATTGTATTACCCTTTGCTCATATGTTGTGCTTGTGTTGCATTTCTATGAGTATTTATGTATCCACTCTGATTTCAAAACATAACATTTTTCTTCCATAAGTGTTTCCACTTTGTGTTTGGAAACATATGTTCAGTTTACTTTATAAGCTTAGTCATGCTGCATTAAATAACCAAATCCCATACCACCTAAGGTCCATACCAAAGATCTGGAGAGTTTGAAGCTGGTTTGGCAGATGTAGCCAGAAGAAAGGAAGATGCCCATCTAGAAGCAGTAGAATGGGTGCAGGACAGACGAGCCTCAAGAGCGGGACACACCTTTCTGCCTTTTTCCACTTTAACCCAGCTCCCTAAATAGGGGCTTCTGTTATTTTGGGGAGAATGCGGTGAGGGGGTACTTCAGAGAGTGGTACACCCCTTAGGCAAGACTCAGTGGAGAAGGCAAGCATGCTAGGGAAAGTCAAAGTGATGTGGGGGTGCGGGGAGAGAGACCAACCATGTGGCGGATTGACTCCATGAAGGAAGCTACAGCCTTGAGTTTACAAGAGCTGCGCAGGGCTGTCAAGCGCAGAATATTTTGGGGAGGGGCTTTCATTCACGGGATCACCATGAGTCAGAAACATGGCAGCATGAACCAGCACTTCCCCCTTCCCCTGTGGAAAGAGCCGCTAACCTCCAGAAGGGTTAGCAGCTGTTGGTGTATCTCCATGCCATTTCCTCCTGGGATATCCCCTCCCAGCAAACCATATTTGGCCATCTGTTTATGACACTGGGAGAGGGCTGTCCTTGGTCTCCACAATGCACATGCTTTGCAGCAGCAACCATCATCATCATCATCATCATCATCATCATCTCGATTCCCCTACTTTCCCTGGCGTGCACACACACAAATGTCGGCCACATTTGACCTTCCAGCAGCACCGCTGTGGCAGTCAGCTTACTTCTGCAGGTTGGCACAGGCTCTCCTATGCTCCACTTCCCATTCGCCTGGCAACGGATGACCCGGTGTCCTATGTAGTAGTAGCCAGGGTCACAGATTAACATAAGCTGGGCGTTGTACTGATATTGGGTCTCATAGATCAGCCTCCATCTCCCATGCTCCACGGCAATGCCACCGATGTCAGGGCAGCTGACCGCTGAACACCAGCCATATGAAGAGAAGAAAATAGGAACAGCATGTTATCTGTAAGAACATCAGCACAGCTCCTCTGGTGAAAGAGAAAGGTCACCCGCCCCAGCAGTTCATCTGGGATGGCTAGGCAAAGAACACAGTGAAGCTCAGAAGGAAGCAATATGGTTGCATTGGTCACTGTCCTTCAGCCCTGCCATTGATCCACCTGGGCACACCTGGCTGCTGCAAAATGACCTTCTGCTTTGGCCACAGAACAGAATCCTTGCAGGTAACCCCAGATAGGACTTTGTAACTGGAATGTTATGCCCTCAACCAAACAATGTGATGCAATCTAAGCTAAGAATGTGGAGGAATCTGTTTTGGTGATGGGAATCCATCCAATCCTCTAGCCTTAGCTCTCTGGACTCTGGTCTGCTTTGTCATGGTCATCAGCCTGGTGAGTGAGCCCAGTGACCATGTGATGCTTGCCAGGAATCGAGCCTATACAACCAGTGTGCAAGCCATGTCCCTCTCCCATGTCACATACAGCAGCCTTTGTGCTGCTGCATGTGATGAGGAAGAAGTTTAGTAGTTGTACAAGCAGATGAGCATTTGTGGACTTCTTCCATGAGCCATCAGCTTGGCTCACAAGAGGAGGTCTGCACATCCTAGAGTGATGGATCCCATGACATCATTCAAGCAACCTGGAAAATGCAGGTGTAACAGCTAAAGGGAATTTCCATATCCAGTGGAAATGGACCTCGAACAGTGGTGCAGAGTTTCAGACCTTGGGATAAAATCCTGCTTTCTGAGGATTTTATCTTCCCCCTTTCAGTATATCACCAATGTTTGGTGATCTCCTAGCCTCTGAAGATCCTCCCTCCCTGCTCTTCTCTCAAGGCTAAAATACTAGCAGTTATAGATGTTGGCTTTATGGCATTTTGCCCCATCCCGTTCTCCTTCATCATTGACCACCAGTGGAAGGCAGACCCTGAACACAGTTCTGAAATGGAATTTGGCTCTCCAGTTGAAAAAGAGGCACATCCCTCATCCAGGGATAATCAGTGGGGAAGCTAGGGCTATCAGTGGAGATGGCCCATGAACACAGCCACCAATGGGATCTCCACATTCTGGGGTAGTGTACACCAGAATGCCAGATGATGGGGATCAGTTTTTAGGGAAGGGCTCTGCCTCCTGGGCTTGCTTCCAATCTCTCTGGAGGATTCAGCCTGGCCAGGAACCAAACTAGATGGACTTCCAGTCCAGTTGACTCATGTTCTGATTCTGGTCACTTATTAAAACAGATGGGATAGAAGTGACCAGAGCTGGTCTAGACTTACCCACACATGGAAGAGGGCTGTTGTTACTCCACTGCCCGTTAGGCAGGCATTCTGAACTAGCGTCATCCTGGCTTTGGAGGTGGAAGCCTTCCTTGCATTGGTAGACTGCTTTGGTGCCCACCGTATACTCCTTGCCAAAAACAAAGCCGTTCTTGGGAGCTCTGGGAACTCCGCAGGAAATAGCTGGTAAGGAAATCATGAGATGCATTATTGTTTCCACCTTATATTGAGTCCTTGCTTCTCTGCTTGGTTTGATCCATGGTGGACTGGAATCTCCCTGTCTCCAATTCACCACCTCATGTATAGCTGTGCTGTAACTTCCTTCCTTGTTTCTTTTAATGCTATATTTTTTTAAAAAATACTTTTTAGCTTGTATGAAGGCTCTTGGCCACCAAGGTGAAAGTAGCTGCTCTGCTGGGAGACCAGGAAGGTTTCTTTCACTGATGTCCTCTGAAGCAACCCCCCCCCCCCATTTCTCTGTCTCTCTCACACACACACACATACCCACAGTCATAATGGTAACAAAGCCCTCTCTCTTGCTTAGCATAATTGGCTTGAGAGGTGATGAAACACTGGAACCACTGAAGTAGCGGTTGGGATAAAAAGGGCCCTGTGCAAACCGGTCCAGCTGGCTGGCTCGAGGGTCATCAGTCGCATCCTGGCTTTGCGATGATAATTGCGTACGTGTCATCCGAGCCACTAAGGAGTTCGGCAAATCCTCTAGCAAGGCTGGGCGTCTAGACAGCTAGTTGCAATGAATACCAATGCCACACAGCCTTCACAAGATAACAGCAGGTGCTTGAAAATCCTCACCCCTTCTGGCTCCAGTTCTATAATCTCTTTAACCTTCAGGTGTTATCTCATTAAAACAATCTGGAGGCCCTGATATGCAGCTCACCCAGTGCCCCAAACTGTTTGCCATCTTTTAAAATCTCTTCTCTCCAAGCCCCTGGGCTTTTGCGTGTGAGCCTGAGTGGGCTCATTTGCTGCACTGCATCTGGGCAAGCTACCCAGCAGTGACAACCGTGCAGCCTGCGATGCTCCTGGGGAACCATGCCTGGTCCAAACAGATCAAGGAGCGAGCCCGGTGCATGGCACAGCTCGGCTGGCAGCGGGCTGTATTTCAGTCCACTGCAGCAGGCTTGGCTTTGCAATTCAGCATCCCAAAGACCAAGTCCATTGCAAGAGGCCAGTGCTTGAGCCTGAATGCAAGAGGCGATGGGGAGGCTCTCTTGGCCTGGAGATAAGTGCATAAGCTCTGCTCTACACAGGGTTGCACTGGCCTGTAAGGGTCACATCTTCCACTTAGGAGAACTTTTGGTTCTACTTCTGAACCTGGATCCACAGGTTGCCTCTGTGGCCAAGATTGGTGGTGGCGGTGGCGGTGGAGAATCAATGCAGACAAGCTCATCTGCTAGCTCCATTCACGAGTCAATGATGGGAGATCACACAATAGAACTCCGGAAGCAGACCTGAATGTGGCTTGGAAAAGAATGATGACAATTTGCTCAAGTGTGCGTGCGTGTGTGTGTGTGTGGGGGGGGGGTCCTTGTGCCCCGCCACCCCGCCACCAAGCTTCTCTAGGTGTAATGCTCTCATTTTCTTTCGGACTTCTGCAGATATGTGTAAGGTAAAATCTACTCCTAGCCTGGTTTGAGTCTTCTTGTTTCCAACATTTTATCATTACAATACAAAACGAAATGAATTAACTGAAAGTTTTCAGTAGATTATAATAAGGTTTCCTCCTCCCCTGTAAGTGTGACATTAGCCCAAACGTTATTTCAACAGTTGCCATGGTGATCTGAAAACCCCAGTGCTAAACTTGTTCTTGTCCCCCCAAATGAGCACAGTGAAGTCACTGGTGGGACGGAATGCAGCTGCAGAAGCCCTGGTTGTTCTCAGCATAATATAATTGGTGATCTGCTCCATGACCACGATAGCCCACAATTTAATTAACCCCCCTTTAACACCTGGCATCTTGCTTCTGTCAGCCCATAACATCCTCCAGTTGGAGAGTTTCTATTAATCCTATGTTAATACAGAGTCCAGCTAGTCCTAATGCAGGCCTGGCCTGAGCAGCTGCAGTTCACAAAGAGCTCATTAAGCCACTGACAAAGGCCCTTGACTTCCATCCATCTCCCTCTTTGCACAGATGGCCAGGCAGAAATGGTGTCCATTGCAAGTTCTTGGATTCAGCAAATGGTCCATCAAACAAGATGGAGGTGGCACTTGTGCTCTCTTGCATCAAAATGACATTGTGGTTGAAAAATTTGGTATCCTTAAGCAGTTGATGCTATTGTATGATGGGCACTTTTATTTACAGGCATTCCATGGAACAGAAAAATCTGGGCATTTTCCAGTGTGGCAGCAAAATCATCAGCTGCTCCATGATACCTGACTGAGAGCATTGCTCTGTAGGAGTGACAGAGAGGACAAAAAGCACATGGGCTATTTGAGGGGATAGCTGAGTCAACATTCATTTGCAAAAAAGAGCTTACAACCTTCAGCAGGGAGAAAGCTGCTGGAACCACAGCTTTTAATCAGCTGCGATATGCAAACAAAATCAAGCCTGAACTAAGCCAAAGGTCTGGAATGATCAAGAGGGCGCCTGAGAATTCTCCAAATCAGAGTCATCAAGTTGTCCTTATTACTTAGGATAGCAGTTGAGGCAGGGAGCAGTAGATAGCCGGGATCAGCACGTGCCACTGTGAGCATGGATGTGTAGGATCATGCGGGGCCTTCGGGCAGAGGTGGTGGCCACCAGCCCTTCTTTCCCTGGTGACCCCTGCAGGACGGCAGCATTTGAGGCGGCGAGCAGGGCTGGCTACTGGCCTGGAGCTCCCCTTGGCCCATTCAGAGCAAGCACAGGCTTAACCAAATAGTTCAGGCAAAACGAAACTTGAGGCTTCGGCGAATGGGGCGGCATAGAAGCTTTCTAAATAAATAAATGCAATTATTCCTCCTTGGTTACTTGTACTTCCCTTTCCTCCTCTTTTTTCCTAATCTGAACTTGGATCGATGGGAATTGGAAGGGGGGCATTTTTCAAAAATTGTGCTTTTATTCTTTCAGTCCTGAATGCATGAATTTATCTTCTGGGATGAGAGAGATCTTAGATGTTTTTCTTCAGCTACATCATGTTTAAATATATACTTTGAGAGAAAATATATATTTGAGTATGCATTTTGAGAAGCATTTTTAAAGCGCAAGACTGATGTGGGAACAGAATAAAATTATAGGTAAAAACAGAAACATGGGCCTTTAAAAGGGATTCTGCCATTCCAGAGATTGATATTTGACACAGTTGTTACTGGATTAACTCAAGGTCTCTTGGAAATGAATGGGCTGGTTGATTCCCGACACTTTACTATCCTTTCTGCGGCTTCTGTTGCTACTTGGGGTGGGCAAACTGAGGGAAAAAGCCAAGCTAACCCCCAACCAAACTAAATGCTCATGTTGCCCCATGACCCTCTTCCCCATCTCCTGCCACCCCTTTAGAGTCTGAGGTGCATTCCTTCCCTTCCCCCTTTACCTGCTTCAAAAGAACAGGGATCGCCCTACCAGTGAGCCAAGACAAGGAGGGTCACCACTCCCTTTACTCCTTTCTGTACCCCACCCAGTGTCAAAATTCTGGTTCTGTTGAATTCTGCAAGCTGGGAGCCTTATCCAACAGAGCACTCTGCTGGTGCACTGGACCACAACTTCCATCATCCCCAGCCACCATAGCCAATGGCAGCAGCTGAAGCCCTTAAACAACTCTCAGCTGTGCACCGCACTTCTCTTAGCCATGCATTTTTGTTATAAATAAACACACAAACGATCATCCCAGGCCAGCACGCAACAGCCGGTGAGCAGCCTTCACACTGGAAGTTGCCTAGCAGGAATGAGATGTTGCTACACATGATGGCACGCTAGGTAGCAGGCTGGCACAAGACCTCACTGCCTGCGCAGAAGAAAAAGCTGGCTCCCTTCTCCCCTTCTCCTGGCAGCAGACACTTGGGTCTGTGGGAGCAATGGGACTGTGTCATCTTGCACAACTGAATGCAGCAGACTAGCTCTGGGGGCACAGGGCAGGGCAGAGGCCCCACACCGCTCGGCCCTTCAGACCCCTCCCCGTCCCCCGCGCCTGCTGAAGCAGACCTTATTCTGCCTTCCTTCTAAGGCAGCTTTGTCAGCGATGGCTCTGTCGTCTAACAATGGTGAAGTGCGTGTCATAGCTAAGCTGGCAAGGGATGACACAATCCAGACGAATCTAGAAAGGTTGCCTAAGCAACAGAACGCGACACTGGCTGCCACCTTCACTGGCCGTTCTGGCATCAATGGAGATGCTGGAGAGCGTGGCCCAGTGAAATGTTTGTGCAGAATCTGATATTCTCCCTGAGCAGATGACAAAATGGAAAGGACCCGGAAATCTGCAACAGGAGATGGAATGGATTTTACAAAACCTCTACATCCCTAAGTATCCAGGAAGAAAAGCAAAAGCAGAAAAAAAAAAAAAAAAAAACCCAGGCCATCTCCCTTCTCATCCTTGCTTGCATTTCAGGAGGCTCTACTGGAACTTCACTTCCTGTAAAAGCGACCTGCAGCATCACTTGATATTTAAACATTCTTTCTAAAGGGCTTCAAGAGCCGGCCTGATTGGACAGAGCACTCCCGTTCGGGGCAAGTCTGCTCCCTGGGGAAGGCAGCATGATCATCGCCACACTTTATGGCTCAGCTGCCTTGGGTCCCGGCAGCTGAAAATCAGCCAGCTCTTCATTTTGGAAGGCGCTGATAATTAATTCCGGCTTTCACAGGTAAGGCTGCACTTGCACCAGTGGGTTTTAACCTTTCGCTCCCCCTGGGATGCGAGTTAGGGTTGCTATAGTAACCCGTCCTCCTGCCGGCTGGGCAGTGGCACCGGATCCTGCCAGCCTGCTCAAATGAGCTGCTTTCATCCTGCTTCTGTTAGATATTGGCCTCTCTTCTTTTGACGAGGAGAAAGCACTATTAGCAAAGCTCCTGCAGCCAGGCTGTGCTCAGGCGACTGGCGGATGTTTCGTCAGAAACAGCTGATTAAACAGCTGAAGTCCTGTAGCTTTTTGTATGATGCATGGCTACGGCAACTGGGACTGTTAGTTTAGAAAAAGGCAAGTAAAGGGAGACATGATTGAGGGGTTTAAATTAAAGCATGGAATGGAGAAAGTAGACAAGCTGGCTGCGGGGGGGCTTGGGACAGACGAAAGGCGCTGCTTCTTCACACAGCATATAGTTAAACTATGGATCTGCTGCTTGGGAAGTAGTGAAGGGGGTGAACAGATTCATGAGAGAGGAGGCTATCTGTGGCTACTAGGCTCGCTGGCCATATGCTTCCTCCTTTCCCAGAGGTGGCCTGCCTGCATACACCAGTTGCTGAGGAGCTGGGCAGGAGGTCTTGCAGCCATCCTGCTGGAGGGAACCTGTGGGCAGCTGGTTTTGCCAATGTGTGTACAGAGGGCTGGACGAGATGGCCCCGTGGCCTGACCCGGCATGGCTTTTCTTATGTTCTTGTGTTCTAAAGGGCTTTTGTCAAACCGCTACACATGCTTTCAGGCTTCCCTTGAAATTACGCTGAGCTTTTGTATGAGGACAAATTCAGAAATATTCCATGGACGAGATTGGAAGATTTTTTGGTCTCCTTCAGAGGGTTTCATCTGCAGCGAAAGCTCCATATTTGTTTTACATTTCACTTTAACTGGAAGCATCTGTGGTGGGATAACCTTGAAAAGCATAACTTCCAATTCCCCCACTGCTTTTTAGAAGAATGTTACTGACCTGAAGGACACGAAGCGATGGAAGGCTTTTCCAGAGAGCAGGTACCATGCAGGGCATGAAGGAGATGGAGAAGAAAACACCCCCTCCTGTTGCCCCGCCTTTTCTTTCCACTTACAGGAAGGTGAGCTCTGAGTTGATTTACCTGATCTGCCTTGTTGTGGGTGCCACACAGAGAAATTTTCAGGTCCTACAGTTTCTGCCCTCTTTTCTGCCTCGCTCCCATCCCTCACTTTTCCCTCTTCCCCAAGGTCTTCCGGGGGGTGTCGCAAGCTCAGCTGCTGTGAAGCTTTCTGCATGTGGCTGTGAGGGGGTGGGGGGGTGTTTTGGTCTCAGTTTCTTTTTCCAAGATCATGGCAATTTCTATAGGCTCAGAAGGGACCTCCTGGTCCGCTGGATCACTTTGTAAGTTCCATTGTGGCAGAAAGCAGGCCCCAGTAAAGATCCCGGCATCTTTCAGAGCCACAGCATTGCTTCATATCCTGGTCTTACACACCTCGTCATCCTCAGTTACCTGGCTGGAATACCACCAGGTGTGTAAGACCAGGATATTAAAGATGGAACTAAAAATAGTATATAGGAAGGGAAAATGCATTCTATTTGCACTGAGACTCTGAGAACAAGAGATGTGGACAACACACTTATCTGGATACACTTGGTCAAACCTCTGTCCGTGCAACACCTGATTGGCTCCTCCAAGGCATCTGCAGAGATCCAAGCTAAAAGAAGTCACGGGACCTGTTGCATGAGTGCACACCTTGACACAGAGGAATGGCCTCGCTCCAGCGGAAGTAACCCTGCGGGTGCCTCGAACATGTTGCAAAGCTGTGGCCAACCAGGCGGAAGCCGGCATCACAACGGAAATGAATGGTGCTTCCTGGCTGTAGGCCGGTGTGGCTGAGGATGGAGCCATGGAGAGGCGGCCGAGGGAGGCTGCAGTAAGCGGCTAGAGACAAGTGGGAGGGAAACACAAAGGCACATGCTGAAAGCCACGTCACTGCATACGCAACATGTGAAGAGAAGAGGCATTGCTTTTGCCGCGATCCATCCCTTGAGAACATCATCCCTGGACACTTGGCATGGTGCCTCCGGGCAACGGAAGGTCAGGATCCCTTGCCCCCAGTCCCACCTGATGGCCACAACTTAGGCACCCTGGTGCCAATGACATTGCCCTCGTGTGAGCCAGCAAATGCACATAAGGACCAGCGATGCCGGGTTGAAAACATTGACTGTCCCTGCCAAGTCATGAGCAGCTGCCCAACCTGCAAGAATGACAATGAAAGCATTCCACCGGTTCCTCTGCAGGGATGTTCCAGAAGCTTCTACCCTCAGATGAATCAGGCCCAGAAGGGTGACTCATGCAGAAGCCAAGATGGCCACCTTCTCTGAAGGAAGGGCATTTCGTTTTATGCTTTACTTTGCGTGTGTGGCCCTACAGTATTAATTCGGAAAAAGGGAGTGTGCCCACCTGGCTCCATGAAGATGTTTAGGGGTCAGAACCTGAGGCCTGCAACCGGGTCTTGAACGGGTGCTCTGAGCAATGCCAGGCATGGGTCTGGCCTGTGCACCATTCTCCGCCTGACCAAAATGGAGGATTTCCATGTGCCAGTCAGCTGGAGAGAGTCCCCCCCAAGCTGAAGAGATGCTTCCAGTCCAAGCAACACTGAGACCCCTCTTGCTACACTCTTCTGTTCTACAGTGCTTCTTTTTATCCCACCCGAAATCCTCCAGCTGCTCTCCATCTTCCCCTCACAAGAACTACTGAGAGTTAAGCTGAGAGTCAGTGACTGGCGGAAAGTCACTCCGTGCGTGTCATGGCTCGCTGGAGACCAGAATCCAGATCTCCGAGGCCAACATGGCCACCATAATGCCTACAGTCGGCTTTGCCATACAGACTCTTGGCTTCAGAAGGACCAATTTTGTCCAAGGCCCTGTGCCACTTGCCAGCCTTACCTCTTCTGCTCTGGACCTGTTGTTCTGAAACAATCAGGCTTCGCCTTTTCTTCACTAAACCTGGGTTACATGTTGCCTCTCTCTCCCCATTTATCTCTCTGAGTTTTTTCAGGTGCAACTTACTCTAAATAGCAGACAGCAAATGAAAAGGAATCCTCAGCTAAAATCTCAGAGGATCATAAAGAGGCATTGTTCATTCAGCAACGAACCCAAAACTTAATTTCTCCCAATTAAATATTAACACATTCATTTACAGAATAACAGCATTAACTTATTTATGACACATTGATACGTGTCCCTGCCTTGAGTTTGATTGCTTTTCATTAACTAATTAAAACTTTCTTCATTCTGGGAATGAGTTGTTTAATTTTAAGGGACTCTTTACCAAACACTCAATAATTGCTTTTATACAGGTGGAGTAATTAAAGTACATATGAAACCAGGTCCAGTTTAAATGCGCACGTTGAGAATGCTGAGGGAGAAGTGAGCCGCCCTTTTTCTCCTGGGAAATCCCTTTCCTTTTTTTCAAAAGTGCAAACACTTATTATACTTTATCCCCTCTCCCCACAACACAGAGAATCGCAAGCAAAACAAATGCAAGTGCTCAGACACCGCCTGAGAGCTGGCGCCGTGCGGTGGCGAAGAGCGTGGGGCGGGGACTCAGGTGACCCGGGTTCGAGTCCCTGCTAAGGCATGGATGGGCCTGCTGGGTGACTGCGCCAGCCACAGACTCTCAGTCCAGCCTCCCCCACAGGGCTGTTGTTGTGGGCATAAGATTGAGAGCAGGAGATAAACAGCTCTGAGGTCTTTGTAAGAAAAAAGTGGGAGAAAAATATTGAGAGAGAGAGAGAGGGGGGGGGGAGGATGCACTGCCTGTTTAGGTAAGGCAGTTGTTTCGTGTGTGTGTGTATATATGCTTTATTACAAATTACGTTTTTATCCCATCACATTTCCCTGGAAGAATCCAAGAAGACTTACAAATCCCCCCCCCAGCTGCCCCCTTTTGGCCCCACAACAGCCCCATGAAGTAGACAAGTCTGAGGGTCAGTATCTGGCCCATACGTTGCCTCGTAAACGTCACAGCCAGGCAGAGCCCAGGTCTCCTGAATTCCAGTCCAACGCCTGAGCCCATCATAGAGTCACAATTCAACCCCCGCCCCGCCCCGCAGGGCTTCCCAGGTGCCTGTGCCCCCTTTGACTCTCTGCCCTGGCCCCACCCCCTCCTCTAACAGTGGTCCTTCAGCACTTTCCCAGCTTTGGAGTCATGTATCCCCTCGTCTAAACTATCAAGATGCCTCTCCTAAGCGGAAATAAGCTGGTAGTCTTAGTATTTTTGCCCACCACTTGGTGCTAAGCCCTGCAACACTCAATAGACTGAAAGCTAAGGGATCAGAGCCTTCTGGCGGCCCTCTGCCCTGCTGGCTGAATCCATGCTGGACACCAGCAGGACGGCGGTGAAAGCCCCCCTTCTGCCTCTTCTTTCCTTTGCCAGCCAGGTGAGCCTCTCAACTTGCCTGCCTGGAGTGCCTTGTTGTGGGAGGGATGGGCGAAGGCTTCTCCTGCAGGATTCCCCCTGCATGCCACCCCAGCCCACTTGTTCCTTTCCTCTGAGCTCTTCAGCTGCCTTGTCGCAACCTTGGAAGAGTCTCCATGGTGCTGGGAGGCATATGGGGTGGAGGACTAGGACATCCGCTCTTGAGGTCTCAGGAATGTCTGTGGCCTTGGGAAGGGGGTGTTTTGTCCAGCCTATACTTAGGTTCTTGAGATGCTGTGCCATGATGTTATTCTAGGCCTCTTTTTCAGACGGGGCGACCCAATCACTATTCCTTTCCTTTCTTTGTTGTCCTTTCGCTCTGTTTGTCATTTTTGTCCAGACGAAGGATCTGAACTACCTGTTACAAGGACAAGGGATTTGCATGCCTCTGAAGGGGCCCTCAGTATCTACTGGCCACCCATACCTCTTCATCACTTAGTAAGCTCAGGCGACTATGATCTGCCATTGCAAAATTTCCAAGTGACAGCATTTAAAAGCCACACTTCTGTGTACAGGGCTAACACATTATATTAACTGAAAAGGGCTTTATTGACACTGGACTGATTTCAGAAGCAAAACACCATCAGAACCATAATTCTCAAGCATATTTCTCATTACAAAACTCAATTAGAAACAAGATTCACAAAAGACTGAAGGCTCTATCTGCTGCCAAGTCTATGATCACAAAGAGGCATGTTCTCTCTGAAATGGAAAATGTCACCCTGTCAGAAAGGGGCCTCTGAATTTTACCAGTAGTAATTGCCCCATCCATCGCATGATGCTACATTCTCACAGCCAAGAAGGAATGCCAGGTACCTTTGTCGAATTTCACTATATAGCCATGTTGGAGATCTTCTCGAGACCAATGACGTCATGCCAAGGTATTCCTTAACAAGAGTGCCCCATGGTTTGTCATATAAAAATAGCCTGCTACATTTCCTTCCATAGAGTTGGGAGGGACCCAGCACCGGCCAAGAAAGAGTCACTAACACCATGGGGCTTTCTGCTTCTCTCCTCCACATCCCTTTCTGTAGCCCCCTGCATGCTACCATCATACGCAACCCCCAGAATAGATTTTGAGGATGCGCAGGGGCCTGCCAGGTAGATTGCAGTGGGGGCGGGGGGACAGCACATCTCACCTTGCTAGTTTCCCTGATAGAAGCAGTTTCATCAGGAGGAAAATTTACTGGTTATCATCCTTTTTGCCTTAGTGGTGTATAGTCCAAAAAGGGATACTTTTTCAACCACAGTCAGGAAATCTGATTCTAGTTTGGGATAAGAGGTATTTGTAAAATCCTGGATTAAGGCCCTGTTTCAAACCCGGAGTAGTTAATCGAGAATGATGCCCCTTGGTTTTATGCACATATTGGGGAGGTTTGCATGGCAAGGGTAGCCAGGGTGAAAAGTTCCCATTGTGGCTTCATTGTGTCGTCCAGACCCATTTCCAGAGTTTCTGCACGTTGGGATTAGCTTTCTGAGACCACAGAGAGAATCCACAGCCTGTTCTCAGGTTTCCACGCTTCACCAAGGCTTCTCCAGTCATCCAGACCTGGGGTCATCATTTTACCATTTTTGGCATGGAAATACCCTAGAGTCTCCTGGCAGGAGCCGATGCAGAAGCGGCCCCTTATTTTTCTTTAGAATGATGTGTTCTTTTCCAGTTAGATTAATGATGTGGATGATAATAATAAAATACATTTCACAATGTGAGAGATGTAACATTGAATAATTTACAGCATCCTTTATTACATAAAGAGGAGGAAATAAAACTGAACTGGTTGAAGAAAACAGGTCAGGTTATATTTGTATGTGAAAAATGCTGGCTAGAATTGTACTGATAACTTCAGACTAATGCAAAGAAAACAAAACGGAGGAGGCATTTTGTAGTCCATCTTTGCTTTCTGCATCAACCATCCTGCCACTTCTGTCCCTGCTAGTTACTTACCTGAATAGCGAATCCTGAAGCCCTTCCTGCTATAAGCGTGGTCAGAGGACCAGTGGAGATAAACTCTGTTGCTTGAACTTGTTACCATCAGTGGAGCAGTGTAATTCCCACTGAGAGAGAGCAAAAGTGGACTGTGAACCGTAGGACCTTTGGAAAAGAACAGACAAAGACAGGATTGGAACATCGACAGAGTGCCCTAGCCAAACACAGCTTCCAAAAGTTCTGTGAGAAGGCAACATCAACCTTCTCTTGCTTGCCTCCAGGAGCTGACATTTCAGAATAGGCAGCCTCTGAATATGGAGGTACCATTCAGGGGTTTGGGCAAATAAGGAATGGCAGACCTGTTCTCCTCCACAGAAACAAAAACACAGCAAGTCAGAAGGGGCCTCCTGGGCCAACCAGTCTTACTTCCAGCTCCATCTGGCTCCATTCATGTAATACCAACATGTGGTTGTCCACTCTTTCCTTGAACACCCTCACATGGCCCCCACCCTCCATGGAAGCCCCTTTCCATATCTTAGGGGTCCTAACTATCAGGAAGTACCTAAAACCTGATTCCTTGAGCTCTGCTCCATTGGACCATGTCCTTTCCTTCACCACAGGGGAGAACAGGTCACAACCCTCTGCCATGTGACACCCCTTCACATAACTTTATGTTGCTATAAGATCCCTCAGAGTCTCCTCCACAGTGAAAGACCCAGCTCCCTCAATCTCATCTCATATGGCATCTCCCCCCCTCCCCCCCAAATCTGGCTACCATCCTTGTAACCCTGTGCTGAACTGATTCCAAACTTGCGATGTCCCTCTTGCAATGTGGAGCCCAGAACTGGACACAGTACTCCAGTCTGGGCACATCAGACACCAATACCTCTCTCAATTTAGAAGCCACACTTCCGGCTATGCAACCAAGGGTGGCGTTCGCCCTCTTGACCACCACATCACACGGCTGGCTCATGTTTAGCCTGCGGTCAACCAGTACCCCGAGGTCCCTTTCACAAGTGCTGCTCTCCAGCCACTAGTCCCCCATCCTGTACCTAAGGCACCTATTCCTGAGTCCCAAGTGCAAGGCTTTGTATTGAATGCCATCTGTTTGTCCCCTACCCCCACAGTCTGTCCAGATCCTTTTGGATCTGCAGTACCTGCTCCCAAGTTGACACTGCGCCCATTTTGGTCTCATCTGCGAATTTGGTCAGGAGACTGGTTACCACCTCCTCCTCTAGGTTATTGATAAAGAGGTTGGACAGAATCGGTCTCAGAATTGAGCCCTGGGGGACTCCACTTGTCACCAACTGCCATCCTGATGATTCCCTGCTTATAGTCACCCTCTGCTTGTAGTCTGTCAGCCATGCCCTAATCCATTGGATAGTGCATCGATCTATCCCAAAGTTTATCAATGTCTCAATCAATTTATCAATCAATTTCTTTGGCATCTTGTCAGAGCCCCTGCCAAACTCAGGTGAACACATCCACCATGGCTCCTCCATATAGCCACCTTGAAACCTTGTCATAGAATTCCACAGGTTCATCTGGCAGGATCCATGAGCTAGCCTACCCATGCTCTCTGACAAGGAACTCATTTGGCAATGTGTGGCAGGAATGAGTCCCACTAAGGAACAAGAGGGGGGTATCAGCATGCTTGGTGAAAAGAGAGGGGCACCACACCTCCCACACCACAGTAAGAGCTGAGCACACCCCGGGGCATGATTGCCTGGCTGGAACACTGACCAGAAGTTCTCTCCACCTTCCAAAGCAAAGCCTGCTTGCTCTTTCTGCAAAGCCAACTCAGCAAGGAGCCTCAGCACATCATGTGCCCGTGGTTATTTTCCCCAAGTTATTTCTTTATGACTTGCTAGTGAAGCGTTTTATGAATGGCTGCAAACCTCCCAGACAACAATGGCTATAGGGTAGTGTAGAAATGCATTAATTTATGTAAGGTAATGCATTAATTTATTTTATATATTTGCTTTAGTTATAGTTTAGCCTTTCCCATGAGGATACTTCCTTTTCAACTGCTACTCAATTTTATCTAATATTAAGGTAGGAGTAACAGAAGTCCAATCTACATTTCT
Organism: Varanus salvator macromaculatus; assembly: GCA_023646645.1. Classification (NCBI taxonomy): domain Eukaryota; kingdom Metazoa; phylum Chordata; class Lepidosauria; order Squamata; family Varanidae; genus Varanus; species Varanus salvator. The sequence goes on along the minus strand of JAIXND010000624.1, from coordinate 11,421,035 downwards.
CTATACAGTTTACCATTCTGCAAACCTTCTGCTCCTTAGGTGTCTTTTCCCCAATAAACTGAGTAGCTTATTCTTGAGGAAAGCTGAAGAGGAGGAGGCAGAGGAGGTGGTGGTGGAAGCAGCGGCAGCAGCTGCCTCTTGCGCTCATACATCTGGATAACTCACCATCAAATATCCCAAACTCATCATACTGCTTCTCGCTCAAGAAATATTCAACAGTGAAGGAGATGTTATATTCAGGTTCAACCTTGATGACCCAAGAGCACGTCAGAAAGTGGGGGTAGCTGCCTGTGAAGGTCGGGCTCAGGATCACTCCGGTGGACTCCGTGAGGACCTCATTCATGGGGCAGTGGACTAAACAGTGCAAAAGAGAGCAAGACACAGGGGGCCATTTTGGGTCAGTGTCAGAGTGAATAAGCAACAAGACTGCATCTATCCCCCCTGCGAAGAGCTGGCCCACCACACTGTTCTTTGACGGCTTCTTCTGTTAAGCTCCCTGATGCCAGCTCAGAGTCCATCTAGTGCAGTTCTGCCTTCTCTGACTGGCAGAGCCTCTTCAGACTTCAGCTAGAGCATGGTCTTTCCCATCGCTCTTCTGACTATGGAGCGAGGGGCTAAACATGGAAACTTTGGCATGCCGAGAATGTGCTCCTCTGCTGAGCTGCAGATGCCTTTAGGATGGACGAATCTTCAGTTTTGCTAGCTTCTGCACTTCTTTCCCCTCTAAACCATGAGGAAATTTGAAAATGTTGACACATTCTTCTCAAAAGTGATCTGAAACCAAATTCTCACCAGCCTACACAGGTCAAATCCAGTGGGTGCAGCTATTCCCAGCACGGAAAGAACCAAGTACTGGCCTGTCACATCGCTGTTAAAGAAGCGGCACCCCTAATTCGCGCTACAGAGAAGGTTGAACGCAGCAGAGCTCAACTCAGACTTCAAGACTTCACCAAAGCCCCCTGCTTGGATGGGCGGATCAGCCCTTTGCACTTGCTCCTACAGCTGAATGTTTAAATCTCGAGTCCTTTCCATCCCATATATGAAGAAATTTCCAAAGTTTGGGTAAATGTGAAACAATTTTTCACAGCAACAATGTGAATTTTTCACCCATCCCTCTCTAGTTTTCCATTTTTTATCTTCTTGCTTCCTGTACATGGACTAGCTACAAGAAGGGGCCCCCAGCCCTCGCTATGGACACTGAAGCCCAAGCACCTGAGAGTAGGATCCTGTCATGCAAAGGGACTTACTTCTGAGTAGACTTTCAGTAATTCCAATTCATTCTCAGGAGTGATGTGTGTCCATTAGCATCACTGAACTCGCTACATGGAAACAGCTTTCTTAAAGGTTAGATAGCAATGATGCTACACCATATTTAAAAACGTACAGATTGGTATCTCGGACCTGCTGGCATTGTAGAACCGCTGCGGCTGTTGTTCATGTATTAAGGCTGTGCGATGGAATTAGAGCTGGAAGCAGTAAAAAAATATTCCCCAAGGCTTGCTGTGGGAATAATACTCCCTACTCATGGAATGGCAGTCCTGAATGATGTGAGAAGGCATGTCCAACAGGAAACGTCAGCTCGACAGTTAATATCTTAACATAAGCCAGGAAAGCAATTGCAAGACATCAGAGAACAAATAAAGACACTTCCTTGGCAGAAAGACATCAAAAGATGTCATGTCATGGCTTGTCATGGTCTGGAATTTCAACAATGAATTGAGAATTTGAATGCTTTCTAGTTTTGGTAGGAAAGCTTTCCTCAAGAAAAAGAATATAGTTTGGCAATAACAGTATAGCTGCTCTAATGACACCAGTCTTTTCTACCTGGTTGCTGTATAATGGCCCTAAAACCCATGAGGTGACGTACATCACATGTAAAGGGCTTCCTCTGCGTATTTGCTACATTTGCACAGTTACTATAGCTGGTGTTTGACACCAGCAGCCACTCCAGATGCTCTACAAAGACAGATGTAAAGGGAAGGAGAACTATTTCACTAGCTGAATGACTATTTAATTATTTTTCCACCATCCCTCCTCACACTTGTTTTTCCTTGTGTGTCATGTCTTTTTAGAGGCTAAGCCAGCGGCCAAAGACTGTCATCTTGTACTGATTGCATGAAAGATATTCCACAGTCTTTCTGTCTGACAAGCAGGATAAAAACACTTTTAACAAGTATGGATAAAGATATTCAGTCTCTGTTTGTTGCCTGGAGCTGGTTTGATGGCACATCTGCAATCAAGTCTGGTGGAACTGAAGCATCCTCAAAGTCACTTACCTTCACAGGTTGGGGGAGGACCTTCAAACTGTAAGTGGGTGCCAAGCCTGCAGGTCAGGATCTCATTTCCCACCAATGTGAAGCCAGGAAGACACTGGTACCTAATGATGTCACCTGGAGAAGGGGAGGGAGAAGGCCAACTATTCCAGGAGGCATGGGGATCTCATACCATTACCCAAACTAGGTTGGACACAGGAGTTCAGAATCGCCTGTCTTAGAAACAAACAGCCAACAATTGTGTGTGTGTGTGTGTGGGGGGGGGGGGTAAAATTGCTGTTCCATGCTGCTATTTGCTGAATGCTGAAAAACAAAGAGGCATCAGACAAAAATCTTTATGTCTTCTATTGGTCAAAGGGTTGGTTTAGAAGTTTGTTGGTTTACATTTGGGAACTGCTGTGTTTGGGAAAAGGGAGAGAAAGAAAAGCTTCTTCTCCCAGTGTCAAGGTCCTAATCTAACTTGCTCCAGCAGGCTGCAGGAAATTCTTATCAGGCATATCCTACAACACACTCACTGTGTCCCTGGGGAACCCTTCTGTTAACTATGCACTTTATGCTAGGTTGTTTCTAGCTTTCTGAAACACTCCTTCACTTGTACTTCTTTGGGTGAGAAGCAGAGAGATGTCTCTTCTGTGAAATGTGTGGCATTTTGGGGCCCCGCTCAAAACCCCCCACCCCTACGAGGACATTGGTGGAAAGAGCAAGCAGTCTGTACCTGTGCTATAATCCTCATTCTCAGTGATGACTTCAGCGTGGGGGACCATCGTTGGAGGCTGGCACCTCGAAAGCTGATAGGCTGAGAAGAATATGAATCAGATATGTCAGGACACTCTGATGGGTTGTGTGCCACTTTGTTTAACTTTGTTTGCCAAAAGTCTGAGCACTTAAGAATAAGTAGAGAAAACAGAAGCAACATTTTGGAAACATCTCTGCACCAGACTCCGCTGGAAACGATTCTGCTTCCTTCTTTTGTTTGGAGATGAACGATCATTTTAAAGGGAAAACTTAGAGACTGGAGGGAGACATGGTTTCTGGCAGGGATCACATTGTGTGGGTTTATTTTGCTCTACTGTTCTCTCAAGTCAGGGAATCACAGAGTCATAGAAAGTAGAGTTGGAAGAGGCCAGAGGGCCATCAGATCCACCCCCCTGCTCAGTGCAGGACTCCAAGCTAAACCATCCCTCTCAGCTGGTGGTCCCGCTGCATCTTGATTACCTCCAGTGTGGGAAAGCCCACCACCTCTCCAGCTCATGGGTTCCATGGGTCCACTGCTCTCACACACAGTCAGGAAGTTGTTCCTGATGTCCAGCAGGAATCTGGCTTCCTGTAACTTAAGCCCATTATTGAATGTCCTGCACTCTGGGATGATCGAGAAGAAACCCTGGCCATTCTCTGTGTGATAGCCCTCCAAGCACTTGCGGGATGCTCCCTCACAGGGCTTTGTTTCCAGGCCCTGGATCACCCTTGTCCTCCTCTGAATCCTCTCCAGCTTGTCTGCATCTTTCTTCAACTTGCTGACCCGAACTGGATGCAGCACTCCAGGTGAGGCCCAACCAGTCTGAGTAGAGGAGAACTATGTTCTCCTGGATTCTTCTATGTTCACCTCTCTATAAAATTATTCTCTTTCTCCAACTGACATCTTCCTTAGAACACTACAAGAATATAACACATGCAATTGAAAGGTTGGTAGGCAGATTATTGAAGCAGGACAGCAAGTTCTGCAATTCTGCGACTGCTTGAGTTTTGCCCAGCAAAAGGTACTCAGGGTGATTTACAATAAATCATTACAACTGCCATACAGAATCCAAGGGCCAAAGGAGCAAAACCATGCAGCAACATTTACAAATGGGGTTATTTTAAAGAGAGCCCAAAAATGCTAAGCTTTGAAGCCCCGATTGGAGCAGAACAGTCCTCACTGCTGCTTAAAGCAGAACAAAGACCCCAACCCTAAGCCTCACATCCATCAAGGGGTGGGTGCTATTGAAAAGGCCCTATCCTGACCCTCAGACAACTTCACATCTAGTTGGTGGGACCCATAACAAGGCCTCCTGCAAGGATTGCAAGCTACAAGCGGCTTCATAGAAAAGGAAGCAGTTTCTGTTCCAAAGCTAGGCCTGAACCCAGACTGAAAAGAGTCAAGGATATGCAGGTGACGCCGGTTTTACTTTTAAAGCAGCCTGATTTGTGGTTGCGTGTGCACATGGATTTTCTTAAACCTGTTCCATCGGAGTTTGGAGGATTTTAGTCCCCTTTTATTCTGCTAACTACTCACTGCAGAATCAGATTCTTTTTTCACCAAATTGTGTTGCACTTCATGAACCGCTGTTCGCCAAGCAGGCCCATTTGGAAGATACTCTGTACCCGCCCCCACCCCCAGCCATTGCTGGTCACACTCCATTGTCACTAGGCTGGTTTGCTTTGCTTTGCTTGTTCCCATTAGCAATTTCCTTTCTCTACATACTATTTCAACTTCTGGAAACCTTGGCATTTTCCAAGAATGCCAATCCCGCCCTCTTGTTTCTCATTAGCCCTGCTTTGTCTGCAGAGCCATCATAACTCATCCACATGTGACTTGGCTTTCAATATGCATATGCTAATGGGGAAGGTTGATTTTGTTCCACATCAGATGCTGTTCCACAGCAGAAGATGTGGCTTATGAATGCTTGAAGGAACGCACAGAAGGATTATCCAAATACTGGCATCAGTGAGCTGTACAGACCATAAAAATAGATGGCAAAGATCCCTCCATTGGCTGCATCACTAACAAACTTCAGGAGGACCTGGTTGGAAGAACTTTGGGTGGCTTTCTTGGCTGAGTTTCCCGTGAAGACCCCCAGCTGGGGAGCCGTCTGCTGAGGCCCATCCCTAAAGAGAAAAGACAAATGAAAGGTGAAAGAAATACAATACAAATTAGGGGCTATGAACAAATGGAGTCAGGGCGTGAGAATGCGATTCGTGCAAGCTCATGTACAGCAACTTGTGAAACGTTTTGTGGATACATCCTTGCACTCATATTCAGATCTTCAAGCAGGATGTGCCCACATGTTCTGTTAGCAAAATGCAATTCTCATGCACCCCATTCATGGCCCATGACATGAGCCACAAGAGTTGGTGTCACATGAGTTTCAAATGCTTAAATACATAGCCGGTCCACACCATCCCCTTGCACAGTTGCAGTGTTGAAACCACACCACCAGGCAATAGCAAAGGCGAGAGGGCAGCACTGGGTAGCAGGCTCATGTGGTACCCGCTCAAGGTGGGAGAACATAGTTGGCTGGGCTTTGATGGAGCTTCCAGTCTGCCCATCTCACTTACCAGACAGTGATGAAATCATTATAGGGCTCCATTTGCAGCAAGGAGAAGTTGAGCTGGATGCCACATCCTGCTGACACCGTGAGGAGCCATGTGCAGTCCTGAGAATTGGGATACTGACTGGGGAAGCCTGGTGAGTAGATCGTGCCATTGTGGGCAGTGATGTTTCCTCCACAGGGGACTGAGCACAATCAACAGCAAAGAGAAAGGGAAGACTAGTGAGCTCAGACCCTTCTAAATTAGCGTGGCTTGATTTCATCAGGGCGCAGTCTACCTTCAGCATCTCACACCCTCCTTCGCCTGCCATTCCCATAGTCCGATAAGTCAATGTGGGCCAGTCTGTGCCAACTGAATCCAACCCTGCCTCTTCTTAAGCAAAAGGCCAGGCCAAATGTGCCTAGCCAAGCATTCTGTGCACAAATCCCACCAAGCAACACGCACTTGTGCCCTCTTCCAAATGTGGCTTGGGTGGGCTTCCAGAGGCACTTCAAATATGGCTCCATGCATCTGGAGGTGCAGGGAGAACTGGAAAAGGACAGGTTTGGTGCAGCACTCATGTAACTTGAGCTAACAAACAGGAGCCTTCTGGTTCAAACCTCACCTCCAGTCGCCTCTTGTCCTGAACTCTACATTTGCAGTTTGCAGACAGTGGCATTGACCTGCCTTGTTTTCAGGGTTGCAGTAGGAATTACTGAACTAACCCAGGTGAAGATCTTTCAGAAGGTGTGGTAATGGCTGCTAGTTAAGAGGACTTCCAAAGGAGCTTAGATGAATCCATGGGGGTCAAGGATAACACTGGCTGCTAGTCACAATGACCGCCTGCATCCCCCATGTTTAGAGTGATACACCCTGCAGTTCCAGCCTTTTGGTACTATGTGCGGGAGAGAACTCTTGCTACCGCATCCTTTCTCCAGGTCCCCCTGGGCATCTGTTTGGCCTCCCTTGAAACAGGACGCTGGACTACAGAGACCTTTGGCGCAACCCATCACAGGGGTTCTTATGCTCCTACCCTGGGGCCGAGCTCTCGCGTGGGGATCCAGTGTGCTCATAAAGCTCACTCCCTGGGCCAACGGGACCTCACCCTTGCCCTGTGAGAAATAAGCAGCCAGCCCCAGGGAACACCTCTTCCCAAGGCTGTGCATGGCTAGGGAAGGGTGACAGAAGGAGTCAAGCTGCCTATCAGGAATGCTCCTCAACTACGTCTGATCATTTGTGGGGGAGCCACATGCCCTTTTCCAGAATTTCTAGAGCACTGTTTGATAAACAAGCGATACATGAGGCTCATTAATCAAAAGATCATCTGGAGGGTGCGGTGCTCACAAGACAGAAAAGGCTAGTGGCTTTCGGAATCACAGCAGCTGCCAATGCCAGATAGATGGGGAGCACATGCTGACAATCTGTCCCAAAACTGTGTGGCGTGACTGTCGGAAAGGCCATCTCTCAGCAAGGCGAGCAGTGTGGTGTTCCTCATTAAACTTCCTCCAGCATGGCGAGAGGGATGCTTATGCCATAAAGCAAGGGGTGATCAAAGTCCTTCTCCTGCCACCTTATTCATTCTGCCACTTGGGTTGTGTTAAGGTCTAACTTTGATGCTTGTTTGAATGTGAAAAGGCAAAAAGCTCGAACAATAAAATGCTGCTCAGGTCATGCTAATGGGAGGAGGAGTCTAGGAGGACGGGCCGGGGGGGGGGGGTGCCTGCTGTCCTCATATGCGACGTCTGCCATGGGTCAACAGCTGTCCCTCAGGATACTGGCAATGGCCTCTTCTAGATGTAACCTTAGAATAGCCCTCTTTAACCTGGTGCCTTGCAGAAAGGCTGCACAGCAACTTCCAGTCATTACAGCTAACATGATGGGACTTCTTGTCCAATACACATGCAGGGCACCAGGTTGGAGGAAGGATGTTCGCAGAGACTGAAACTGGTGGAGAATGGAAGCCCACCCTACCATCCAAGGCCTGGAGCACGGTTTGAGGTTGCAGGAAGAAACCTTAAGAACCTCAGGGTCCAGATAGGTCCCTCATCCATCCTTCCAACACTTGAAAGAGGAATAGAAAGAGAAAGAAAAATATTCAGGACAAATGCCTGGCTAGGAAGGTGGTGACATGAGAAATTTAGATTCTGGGGCCATGGACTGCTGGTGAGGAATGGGCTGCATCTCACAAATACTCAGTGTATGTGTTTGGCCACAGCATGAAAAAAAACCCCCCATCAGGAATGCTTTAAACTGGATCTTGGGGGGGAAAGAGAAGTAAACTTGGAGATAACAATGGCAAAAGGTTTATGCTCCACAATGGAGAGAGCAGCTCTCACAGTGCCCAATAACAGGCTTCCAAAAAGTGGCAAGTACTAAAGCCTGTAGCCTTTGATGCCTATGTACTAATTGCCAGAGAAAGGGAAACAAACAGCATGAGATTGAACTCTTAATACAGGAGGGCAAATGTTACTTGATAGGAGCGATGGAAACTTGGAGGAATGACGCCCGTGACTGGAATTCAGCAGCTGAAACATATAACTTGTTCAAGAAGAACAGAAGAAACAGAAAGCGAGGCAGAATTATGCGGAATGTGAAAGATACATTTCTCAGCGTGGAGATACAGGAGGATGGTCTTAGTAGACCCAATGGGAGTATCAGGAATAAAATGAATGGAGCAAAGAATAAAAGGAACATGGTGGTCAGAGTCTTCTCCTGCCACCAAATCAAGGAGGAGACAAGGGTGAAGTTTTTGGAAAATAAATTGCCAGTGTTTCAAGGAGACAACTATATTTGGATCAAGTGAGAAGGATCTTGGAATCGTTATGGATCACAAGCTGAATCTGAGTCAATATGCGATGTGGCTGCAAAAAAAAGGGCAAATGCTATTTAAGGCCGCATTAATAGAAATTAAATCATGTCCTAGTTTCCCTTTACTGAGCCTCATCTGGAGTCCTGTGTCCAGTTCTGGGCACCGCAGTTGAAGAAAGACGCAGGCAAGCTGGGAGGGGTTCAGAGGAGGGCAACAAGGGTGATCCGGGGACTGGAAACAAAGCCCTGTGGGGAGAAGTTGAACGAATGGGCATGTTTAGCCTCAAGAAGAGAAGATCTGGGGGGAGAGACGTATGATAGCACTCTTCAAGCACTTGGAACATTGTCACAAAGAGGAAGGCCAGGATCCCTTTTCAGTCATCCAAGAGTGCAGGACACGGAATAACGGGCTCAAGCTGCAGGAAGCCAGGTTCCAGCTAGACATCAGGAGGAACTTCCTGACTGTGAGAGCAATACAGCAATGGACCCAATGAGCTGGGGGGTCCTGGGCTCTCCCACACCGGAGGCATTCACGAGGCTGCTGGAAGCTGTCTGTAGGGATGCTTTGACTTGGGCTCTTGCACTGTGCAGGGGTCTGGCTCCAGTTCCATGATCCTATGCTGTGGTTGTAGTGACTGAAGGGCGCATGGTGTGCATGGAGGGGAGTGGCATCTCATTTCAGTTATTTCAAAACTGTCAAATGCTCAGTACAAGCATCGCTCTACATGCAAGCCATTTCCTATGGTTCCGGGATACATGGCCAGGTATTAGGATAAAATGACGATAATGACGACTCCAACAGTCAGCCCCCTGACACAGGATCCAACAAAGCCATACCTTCACACCTGGGCAGTGGGTGGTCCCAGTTCCTATTGGTTCCGTGTTGGCAGGTCAAGACAGGGTGGCCAATCAGGTGATAGCCAGGGAGACACTCAAAGGAAATTGATTGGCCCACACTGTAACCAGCTCCTCTCACAACGCCATTGGCAAAGGGCTCAGGGTCAGGGCACTCCTGGAGCTCGTAGGCTGGAAATCGAAACAGGTGGCAAGTGGCAAATTTGTTTCGGAAACATGCGCACCTCCAAGACCTTCAGCTATGGAGCAACTCATTTCCATAACAACAGATGAATAACGCATAAATAAAGGGGAGTAGTTTGGTGCAAGGTCAGAAGGTAGCATAAGGTTAGAAAGAGGGATGAGTTCATGAGGTCTGGAAAAGAACAGCCAGGAAAAAAAAATCCTGACTTGCATAATGCAACACAATGCAATGTAATGCACGGAACAAAGTCTAGCCTTTTACTGCCAAATTTGGAGTCAAAAGAACTCCGTCTGCCTGGATTCAGCACCCTGGATGTCAGCAGGATGCCAGCTCTCCCTGTCTTTCTCCACACTCTCCCCCGCCCCCACTCCCCAGTCAAAACATATCGTTGCTGCACGTTATCAAGTCATCTCTGACTGAAAGCCCCCCCCCCCGCCCCCAAATGTCCCATTCATGACAACCCTACTCTGGAAAGCTCAAAAGTGTGTCACCCTTGGTGGAGTCAGTGCATCTCATAGCTGCTCTTCCCCTCCCACTGCTGCCTTCAGCTTTCCCCTGCAGGATTGTCCTCTCTATTGAGCCTCGGCCTAAGGGAGAGACTGATTTCTGAAGGCAACCTCACCTCCCCCACCCCATAGCAGAATTCTTCTGACTCTGAGCAGTGAGCTCTGAACACTTTTAATGAGCAGGGGAACCCAGGGTCCTGGCTGGCTCCCCCCCCCTTTCCCAGAAGGCAGTTGCTCTGTGTGACCCAGTTCTCTCCAACCTGGAAGGCCTCTCTGAACGAAAGCCCACCAAAATCTCCTGCACATGATAGCCTTGCTCATGCATCCCCAATTCAGGTCTGCGGCTTCCTTCATGGAGCCAATCCGCCTTCCTCGTCTTCTGCCACCCACTTGTCCTAGCATGGTTGTCTTCTCCAGTTCTGCCTTCTCATGGTGCGCCCAACGCTCTGGCTGGATTTGATCTGGGATCCCCTTGCGTTCCTTGCCTGTCCTTCCTCCTGTCGCTTCTGCCAGTTTTCTCCTTTATTGTCAAAATATAGATGGGAATTTTTTCCAGTTTTTTGTGCTTTTGATACTCTACATGGCATTACATGGTTCTAAAGGATTAAGAAATAATGATGCAAGTAACTTGCAGAGAGACACCAAATCTTTCATCACTTTCAATTAGCAACAGAATGAAAACAGCTGGCAAAAACTAGACAAAGGGGCTTTGCAAGGGGAATTCCTCTGATACCACAATTAGGAGGCCTCCGGGCATCTAAGAAATTCAGGTCAGGTTGAATTCTCACGCAGAGCGCAGAAGCCCTCTAGGAAAAGACATCATGAATTAAGTTGTCTGCATCGGCAAGGTGAACAGGCCTGGCTAACAGGATTAAGCAAGGCTCCTGTGTAACCCCGTCACAGGAATTTGGACTAAACCCTCAACGTGTTCTTCCAAAAGGACGGTAACGGAGCTTTTGCGCTCGGCAGTCTTCACATGAGCCCCAAAGGTGGCCAGGCTGCCGCAGCCCCCTCCTCACCTCAGCCCCCTCCTCACCTTGGTACTCCACCTTAAAACCAGGCTTGTTCTGTGAGTGGTCACTGTGGAAATAGATGGTGGTTTCGTGTGATGTAGACAGGAGGGAGCCTGGGAGGTCAGTCCCGCTAAACCGGCTGATGATGTTGCTGGTGTCATACGGCCCGTTCCGGATTTCGACAAAGTCATGGTTGGGCTCAGTGGAGAAATTCAGGAACTGGATGTGAGCACCTGGAGGTAAAGGGAGGGGTGGCAGGGTGGAGGGGGAAGAGGCACCCAGTTGAGGCATGAGTAGGGATGGGTGGGTGGACGGGTGGCTCTGCTTCTGGCCCGTGGCACTTCTGGTCTACCTCTAGCCTGCAACACTTGAGAAATCGAAACACACAAGTAAATACAGTTTCCAGAGGGGTGGCCATGTTAGTCTGCTTCAGCCACTGCTGCTGCTGTGGTAGATTAAAGAAGGCGTCTCCAGCCAACGTTGGAAATGCAAGTTGGGTGGAAACATTTGAGATTTCGAGGAAATGCAGTGGGTGGGATAACAGCTGCCGCTGGGTGGGTTTGTCTACTTATAAAGTGACTACCATAAAATGGTGGGAATGACTGGTCTTAAAGCATCCGTCTCCCAGAAGGCAGCCCTGGTGAGACTAAACTGAAGACCAAGAACTTAAGGCAGAAGTGGGGAATCTGAGCTCCAAAACACAAGACCATTCTTGTGAAGCCAGATAAAACTGAGGCTGAACCGAAGATGAGAACTTTATCCTACATTGGGGCAGACTCCTGGTTTAAAAACAAGACTTTATAGAAGTCCTAAGAATAAAAACAAAAACCAGGAGAGACGGCAAGCCAGGAGGGCAGCAAGGAAGGTGCCAGACTCCCCGCGCAGGTTTAAAGACTAACACCTTGTTTCTGGTATAAGCTTTCGTGGAGAATGCCCACTTGATCTGATGCATCCCAAATTACCCCAAGATTAAAAACACATTGAAGCATCATTCAGAGGTTTCTGTTTCAATCTGCACATGGGTCAGGGAGTGCTGCAGAAGAGCAGTTCATACGGGAATTTGCAAAGAAAACCTCCTCAATAGGCTTGTACAGGCTTTGGCCAAGAGTATTTCTAATATTTCTGACCATGGAAGCAGGCTTCCAGAGAGAGAAATACTTTGCTGCACGTTAAAATGATTTACTCGTAGATCGTGAGACAGAAAACAGTACCAGAAGCAACACAAGAGCAGTGAGTTTTGCAAGCTGGTAAAACCCAGTTTATGGGCCCATTATTTGTAAGGCTGGTCGACAGTGTTGGTCTGATTGTGGCACGCCACACACAGGCACCTGATGAGCGCTTCTCAGCCAGTAAAATGTCCCAAAGGCCACATTTCTCTTGCTCTAGATAATTCTGGCCTCTTGCAAGTTGCTGAGCAGGGCCTGTTCAACACACCTTACAACAAGAAAGAGGTGGCAGAGTCCCAAAGTGGCAGAATAGGCTGTACCAGGTCAAACTGAAGGTAAAGGATTTCTCTTTTAAATGTACCTTCAAGCAAGAGACCCTGTGCCACCGTAAAGCCGGTGGAGTTTGGACAGAGCTGGCTGGACTGGGAGCAATTCTCCCACCATGGTAATTTTCTTCTATTGCTTAAAGCATCTTTTAGAAATGCAGGGAGATCTGATATATGAGAAAGGGAGCACAAATACTGGTATTTGACTACCTCATGTTTCTAGCACATACAGGGTAGATGATGGGCATCTCCTGGGTCAGAGGACTTGCTAAGGAAAAAGGAAAATACATCTTTATGCCATAAAGACGTCAGCTATTTGCATAAAATATGCATGTGCTGCTCTCTAGGCATGGATGCAAATGCATGAAATCATGATTCTAAGTTAAATAGTTCATGACTGTACAAACACCTGTGACCAGGTGAGCTGAATGCTTGTATGGCTTGCTGTTCAGGTGCGAGCTGTGAATGGGCAACAGTTCTGAGAGTTCATGAGTGACCCGGTCAACACAGCCCCCTTCAGACAGAGGATGGCCCTCCGTAAAAGGGGACACCCGACCACACCAGTCAGATGAACATTAATATCTCTGAAATGTGCCATCCACTGGGCATTGCTTAAGATGTGATGAAAGTGGCACAGTGAGCCTCCTTACCGAACCCCACAGGAAAGGAAACCCTCCACGTGCAGTCACTGTTGCTGGGGTAGTTTCCGGGAAAGCCGGGGCTCAGGATCACCCCCTCCATCTCCTCCATGGTCCCTCCGCACTGAGCTGTGGGGTTGCAAGAAGCCACGTGGTTACATACAACAATACAACCACCTTGTACTGTAATCTTGTTTATCATTTACCTTAGGCAGGTAAGGAGAAACATAAAAACATAGAAACAGAACGAGTCAGAAGGGGCTTCCTGGGCCATCTAGTCTGACCCCTGGCTCCAACCGGATCTGCTCAAGACATGCCCACCATGTGCACGTCCAGCCGATCCTTGAACACCCGCACTGATGGGGCCTCAACGACCTCCCGTGGAAGCCCATTCCACGCCCTTGGGGTCCTGACTGTCAGGAAGTGCTTCCTGGCATCCAAATGGAACCTTGGTTCCCCGAGCTTGGCTCCGTTGGAGCGCCTCCTGCCCTCCTCTGCAGGGGAGAACAGGCCTCCACCCAGAAAGACTGTAGTGTGGTAAGCAAGCATGTGCTTTGGGCATATTTCACCTCTGGTATCTCTATTTTAAATGAGGATCACACAGCAGGGGCATGGAAAGACCCTTCTCTGCCCAAGACCCTGAAGCCCCACAACCAGGGCTGTATCCAATGGGGTGATGGTGCAAGCTCAAATAGTGCTGGTAAAGCACCACTGAGTCTTTCTGTGGCGCAAGCAGTTTCCCAGCATGCTTGAGCAACCAGTCGTTCATACACATCATGCACCACCGGGGGTGCAACGGCACTTGCCCAGATCTCCCTTTAGCTGGCCCCTCCCCTTGGTGCCTCGCTTGGAACCTAGTTCCTGCTCGTGGACTGGAGTTTGCACTGGCAGACTCGCATGGCTGGATGTTCCCCCACTCAGAGAAAACACAATGGCATGGTGGAACAGCTTCCGGTGTTTCCTTCCCATGACATAAAGTGTCTGTTCTGAAGGCTGTTCTACGTATCTAATAAAAGTAAGAGCAACATGTCCACAGCAAGCCTTATGGGACTTCTAAGCATTCGGCCCTCTTATCCATCTCTGAACACCCTCGGATTAATGACTTCTATGGCTACTTTTAAAATAAATCCACCCACTTCATGTTGTGGCTCCATGTTTGAATGCACACCCACCCCATTTATCCACAGGGAGCCAAAGCTAAACCTTCCTTTTAAACAGGAAAAGAAGAAGAGTGCCTATCTCCTTGTCTAATGGACTGGGCTAAGTGTGCAAAGTCATAAAGAACGAAGGTCTCCAGGGACCACAGGGACAGCAGCACGTGAAATCTGGGAATTCTTCTTCGGAAGGTTCACATGAGAGCCATTCCGACCACGGCACAGAAGGGGGCGTCAGACTTGAAGTGGGTGTGTGGGTGATAGAAATCATATTTGAAATGCTTCTCTGGCTGTAAATACAAAATGAACAGAGTAGTAGGAAGTCCAGGCTCAAGCCCTTCTCTCTGCTATGTCTGTGCCCCATTCTGAAACACAAACACAAAACAAAAATTGGGAGAGGACTGGTTTTTGGATTTGGAATGATTGAAATAATGGCTGGTATCTAGCTGCCTCTGTGCTTGCGGGACCCACAGTTTGTGCAACTGAGTGTTGCAGCTTCTAGAAATGATCCTCAATGAGCAGGAATGCTCATTTCCAGCAGAGGGGGGGTCACCAGAACTGCCCAGACCTCCAAGTGAATGTTTCCACCCATTTTCAGGGTTCTCTTCAGGAGGACCAAGCCCCGTCGCACAAGTGGTGGGTCCGGAGAGAACAACAGATTGGGGGGGCGGGGTGGAGAGCCCCAAATAAGTGCTGGCCAGCAGAATGCATTCAAGAGCTCACCATCAAGATCAGGCCAACTCGCGGCAGATGGAGCAAGCGCCCCCCTTCAGAACGCAGGACTCACGGCTTGGCCCAGTTGTGTCCCTGACCACTGGCATTGCTGGCTATCCTGGTTATTTGGGTTTTGTGAAAAATATTTTCCATATTGGTCTTATTGCATTTTATAATGATCTTATCTTGTCAATAGCTTTTAAAAATATCTGAAAATAAATAATTTTTATTTATTATGTAAGGAATAAAGAAATTATTATGCAGTTTTTCGCCTCATTTGGGAAAGGCAGATACAGCAATGCCTGGGAACCTTTGGGTGCGGGCTGTGATGTGCTCACGTCCTTTGCTCCAAGTCTCCAGTCAAGTCTCAAGTCTTTAAATTCAAGTCCAAGCTGAGTCTCAAGTCAATGCAAGAAATTTTTGAGGCAAGTCTCCAGTCTCTTCTCAATCTCAAGAGCCAACTTTGACAGAGAAAGGGAAGTGGTGGTGGTGGGGGGCATGGGGGGTGGGAGAGTTCTAGCCCCCCCGAAGTTCCCATCTCCTGAAGCCCTGCTTTCCCTTCCCCCTTTCGTGACCCCATCCTCCCGATCCTGCTCTTTCTGCCCTGCAACTCCCTCTCTGCCAGGGCCGCTGTGCCTGCCTTCCAGCCCGTCGCTTCCAGCCCTTCAACCGAGATCACCCCAGGAAATCCTGCCATGTGTGGGACGCAAGTGGAAAGCCCTGGAGCGACTCGGTTATAAAAACAGCAGAAATTGCAAACCAGGTCAAGTCACTTGCTCTTTGCTCCCTGGCTGAGTCCAAGTTGACTTTGAGTCAGACTTGGGAGAGAGTCTCCAACACTGCGTGCAGGTCAGCAGCCTGTCCAGGTGGGAATTTTTAAACAAATGCAGTGAATCCTGCCCATTGTGAAAAATCATTCTCTCTCTCTCTCCCCTGCCCCTACACACACACCCACACACACACTTGAGCAATTTGTTCATTACCATTTTTTTACGAAGCAGACAAAAGAAAAACACAGCAGGTGCTTGGGCTGGTGCATCTCTGTGCACTCCCTGGTGAAAAGTGCCCAAAGGCGGAGTGGACGCTTTTCTGCACTCTGTGGCACTTGCTCCCCAGCACGACGGACAGAGAGAGGCAGGCAGTAAGTGCACCTGACACCAGGACAGAGGGGAGGAAACGCCTCCTTGCAGCTCAAGGACGGCGGGGGGTGGAATGCTAGTCAGGCGGAAAGTCTGCCGAAACATCTCAGAAAGGAGTTTTTGGCAAATATCTGAGAATTTTCTCTTCCCAGGATCCCCTGTGCTATTGGAAAATGTCAGCTCCCTGCCCACTGCAGATGCTTTTTGCAGAGTGCCTCTTCCCCAGTGGTGAGAGTGTTGGACGGGGAACCCAGAGATCCAGGTTCTGGCCCCCACTCAGCCCTAAAGCCCACTGGGTGACTTAGGGCCAGCCACCGACTGTCACCCTCACCTACCTCACAGGGTTGTTGTGAAGAGTGGGACACTGTACCCTGCCTTGGATATGCATGCAACCAGTACATTGATAAATGTGTTTCTCCATCCATGAATGGGGGAGAGAATCCCCAGCACAAGGGGGTTTCCGTTTCAGTGCTGCTAAGCACTAGCGCAGTATCAGACCCTGCTCTTCACCTTCCTGCTCGTTTAGTGCATTGCTTCCTCTACCCACCAACACAAACAAGAGGTCTTTATTATGCTACTGGGCAAGCCACGGTTTCTCAGAATTACTTTCTTTTTTGCCCCGTCCTCAAATTACTGGGGAATACATTTTCCTGGAGAATATCCAGTAACAGCCACCCATCATGCCTTGAATTTAAGACCCATAATTAAGGGGAAGATTTGGGGAAGGTATTGCCCCCTGGGACACCTGCTCACAACTACCTGGAGCCAAGAGCCCAAACTTCCATCCCCAAATCCGAAATGTGGGCCCCTGCTCCTCACCTGTATATCACTCTCCCTCCTACAGCCCTAACAATTCCTCTCAGGTCTGCACTTGCGAAGTCTAAAATAGAAAGTGGAGCCGTGCACTTCTAATCTACCCTGACACTGACAGAGCGCATTTCCTTCCATTTAATGGCTCATTATATGTATCTTTTTTCTGCTGACTGTGCTACTCCCCAACTCCCAACCCCTTGATGTCTACTTAAATGGAACTCCTCCTCAATTATTTAAAAAAGGATAACATCTGGATGGGGGGCGGAATCCATCCACTCGGCCTCGTAGAGCCTCAGAAACGTTCCTTCAAAGCTCGATTCTTGCTTCAGCCCTTCTCAATGTGACACACAAACCAATCTGTAGGTCTCCAGTGCCATTTCTTTAGTCACTCAGTAAGAAAACCCCGCCAAAAGCCATTTCGCATTCAGGATGTACAGCCAACAGATTGAGAGTTCACCACATATTTAGGCAGGAAATTAAACACCCTGATTTTCAGAGGGAACAAGAAAAAACATACTCCCAAGCTGCCAATTTTAGGTGTTTGAAGGCTGCAGTGCTTTGACATCTCTGCACAGTAGAGCAATCCTCTCTTTTGCCCATTCGCAGAAGGCCTCCAGCTTTCTCCATCCTGCACCAGGTGAGTGAATGTGAAGGGAAAGCCTGGCAAAGCTGCAGGCCGGGCCTTAAGCAAAGGCCCATAAAGTGCCGTGGAGCCAGTGCAGGGGCTGGCTGGAGAATCCGGAATTCGAACGGCCCCGATTCTATCCCATGGAGCATGGCTCCAGGTCACAGGGCATTGTGCAGTCAACATAGTGGTAACCAGGAGCTAATGTGCAACAGAATTTTAAGCGTGCATTTTTTTAAATGTTTGCTTTAGAATCAGCCTGCAGAATCCCATGTCTTATTTTCCTCATGACTAGATGGACCCCCAGTGATGGACCAAAGAGTGAGCAAAAAGCTGGGGTCTATCTTGGCACTGAATGGGGGAGTTTTTAAAAATGCAGGTAACCAGTGCCATTTCCAGGACTTCCAAAAGGTCGTAAGCCTTCCAGAGAGTTTGGGCTATTGAGCAGTATGGAAAGTGAGTGAGTGAAGGAAGGAAGGAAGGAAGGAAGGAAGGAAGTCTCCCAGGTGCCTGCTTTCACTGCCACTGTTACCAGCTCCTCTGCCCCCTCCCCACACCGCACTGCGACCACTGCACAACCTGCAGCGTCTTCCAGAGGCAGAGATCCAGAGATCCTAAGAGGAGGATCTTTACCATGCTCTCCATTTTCTCACCACATTGTAGGAGAGCAGAGGTGTATACCCAGCCCTGCAGGGTAGTCCACTGGTGGACTGTGAGTAGAAGGGCTGTGCTGTGAGGGAGTAACTGCCAGCAGTGATTAATTGCAGGGCAATGTTAACATTGTTCCTTCCTGAGCCAAATGAAGTGGGCACACCACAGAGAAGCCTCATTCCCCATTGACTTGCCCACTAACTGTCTGCGCTCCAAAAGCTAAGCACGCACTCTCAGATGTTGCGCATGATGTTCGACCAATGGTACGAGGGATGCATTCAACACTGGGGCACCACAGCCACAGGCTCAGGTAACACGCTCACACATGCACCGGGATGTTCTGTAACAATTCGTTGTGGCTCCCCAGTTGTGACTAAGAACTATCCCCTGCCCTCCTGTTGCTTTAGGTGGCCTTCGGATGTTTGCTTCAATTGCACACTCTCTGACATAGCCATGGCATTTTAGAAATGAGAATCACTTTGAGGGATTTGACAGAAAAGGAGGCTATAAATCGACCGGATGGATAAAAATTAAGAACCAACGCATCACACAGCATGTTCAAACATCATAAGACAGAATCAGCGAACTGAACACATTATTGGTGGTACTTCCCCCAAAGAGGGCCTTAACGAATCAGGTTAGCAACCGGCTCTGGGAGCCAAGTGGCGAGGGGGCAGAGGGGGCTCTCCAGGAGGGACCCCATGGATGCTGTCTCCTACCGATGCAGAGAGGAGGAGGATAGTTCCAGCGCCGGACAGTCCCTGGCATGCAGGAAATGTGAGAGTGCCCCTGCAGCAAGAGAGGAAGGAAAGCAGAGTGTGAGAGGGCAACACTGAGAAAGGACTAGAAAACAGACCCGAGGGAGAGATGTGGGGACCAGTGAAGTGGGCGTTCCCAGCCAAGGAAGCCCCAGCGATCTTGTGCAGGCACAGCCTTGACTCCTAGGCCAAGCCAATTTAAAGATGCTCCCAGGAGGAAAGCTTTGCTCTCTTTTCCCCTGGACGCAGCCACCCACGTCCCCCACAAAGAGCCTTGGGGGGGGGGGTCAGAGGCTCTCCTTAACAACATGGAGTGGGGTATGGAAGATTGTAGGGAGAGGGAATCGTCCAAAGTGGAAGCTGGCCTCTTACTACAGTGAGGGTCCGTCGATTTCAGGTCTGCTTGTTTTAATTTTACCCGCAATGCAACCCCATGCTTCCAATGATATACTTTTAACTACAGTTAAATGCATATTTGAATATGCATCTGGATATGCACCTTCTCCCTAAATGCATGTTTAAACATGTGTCTTGCTGCAGTGAATCTGTTAAGAACTGCACTGAGCCATTCAAGGAAACGTGGGATCTAGTGGAGCGTTCCGTTTGATCCACTCATCAGTCCAAGATGAGCAATCCACGTTGCTTGCACAGATCACACTGCTCAGTTGTTTCCAGTAGTCCTAAGCCAAGCGCCTTTTGCTTCCGCCTCCCCGCTTCTTCAACCCCCACTTCTGTCTTCCAATCAGAGGGTGGACAAGGGATAACATCGCACAGACTGGAGGATGACACATACCTGGAGCGCATAGCCTGGCTCACACTGGAAGGAGACAACATCGTTCACCAGGTACCTCTCCCCAGTCTTCAGACCGTTGCTGGGGACGTTAGGTTCTGGGCAGCTGGATAAGCCTACAGCTGCGAGAAGGCAAGAAGCGGAGTGAGAGCACCTAGGCAGGTACGCACCACCTGCTTTGTTGAAATCAGGAGGCAGACAGAGGCTGGCATAGGCATTGGAAGAGAGAAACTGTCCAGCCTTTAGGACAGTGTTTTGCTCTCCATTTGAGTAAAACTCTGGATTTTATACTTTCTAATATGGGAGGCAAATTTTTATCCCCTTCTGTCAGATTCTGCACACCCCACCCAAGCCATTGCTGATCAACTGGGGGCTTGCAAGGAGTTCAGTCTCAATGTACAACCTTGTGTCAATTTAGACAGAAAAAAGCCATCCCAGGGGCAGCAGGTGCTGCTTTCCGTCTAACGCTCTGTGTCCGGCAGAGCACTGTGTCGCAGCAGCATGGAGCGGGGCGTCTCCACAGGCCCTACAACATGACGGACAACAAGGCATGTGAGCAGCAGCTCCCATAATTCCTGAACAGAATGGATGCATCTGTGAGGGCCTCTTTCTCCCACAGTGGGATGTTTCTGCCCCAAAGATGGAGGCTTTTGCAAAGTCTGGTAAATTCGTATCAGAAACAAGCGCAAGCAAATCCACCGGCAGTGCCTACATTGCACAGATGCAGCTGTTCCCAGCAAGGCGATGCACCTGCCTGGTAAGGCAGCAAACCAGCTGCCTACAGCGAACTCACAGGCACCCTGGGATCAGGAGACCCGGATCCATAGAGCCGAAAGTGGCTGGGGGACATAGGGGCAGCCCTCTGCTCAGGACAGGACTCCAAGCTAAAGCATCCCTCTCAGAGGGCTGTCCTTCCGCTCAGTGCCTGCTGTTCAGGTTCTAATGCTGGAGGCGGCGTACAGACATCAGGGCAAGTGGCCACTGAGGCGCCTCCTCCATGAATTTGTCCAATCCCCTTCTGAAGCCATCCGAGTCGGCAGCCATCTCCACCGCCCGTGGTCATGAAGTTCATAGTTTAACTCTGCTCTGGGTGCCGGAAGTGCTTTCTTGTAACTTTCCTGAACCTTGTACCAGCCCACTTTGCAGGATGACTTTTAGGTTACACTATTATGAGGGAGAAAGAGAAATGTCTCCCTGTTCACTTTATCCACACCAGGCATCATCATCATCATCATCACCACCACCATCACCACAATTTCCACACTGCCCCATAGCCAAAGCCCTCTTGCTTCGATCATACTATTTACCTTTCCCCTAAGCCAAAGAGATCCAGACATTTCCTTCACAGGGGAGTCACTGCAGCCCCTTGATGATAGTAGTGGCTATTTTGTGTACTTTCTCCAACTCTATAGCATGTTTTGCTTAGGGGCAGGGCAGGGTTTGCACACAATTCTGTGGGGTTGCTCAACAGGTTTGCGTAAGGGCAGAGTGATCGTGATGGTTTTATTTTTAATTCTTTTTCCAATTATGCCCGAACATGGAATCTGCCCTTTTCACAGCAGCCGCATGCTGGGCCGACATTCTCGTCAAGTGGTCTCTCTTGGCCGGCTTCTGCTTGCTCACATCCCATCAATACTCAAAGTTAGGAATTTTTGCCTCTACAGGCATCACTCCACAGTGGCCAACAGATCCTTCTGGAGTTCCGGAAAATTCCTTTTCGTCCCAGCCAGACTGAATAATTGGGTGCCTTCCAGGGATGTGTGAGGAATTCATGCTGGGGTGGGAATCTGTTGACTCAGCTCCGCCAGGAATTGGGTGACCGGGGCCCAGCAGTGTCTGGGGAGATTCTGGGGAGCTTCGTTGCAACCCTTGTGCCTTCATCAGCAAAAGGGGCCCATTCCTAATTCCAAATCATTTATGAACAAATTAAAAGCACTGGTCCTGATGCAGGTCCTTCTGCAACCTTGCTGTTAACTTAGTTATTCATTTTTAATTTGGGGGTAATTTAATTTTAACTTATTTTTTATTTTTAACTGATCATGGCAATAATCCTAAACAGGACTCTCTGGGTGCTGAACAATTAAAACCAATAACACAAATAACACAAAAATAAAAACCAGCACGATTTAGACAAATACATAGATCAGTTAAATACTAACAGGTATAGTAAACTAAAGCCATCAGTAAATTCATATAACATTCAAAACATTATTCAGTTATTAAAATGTCTGGGAAATAGAACCATCTTCACCTGGTGCCAAAATGATTGCAATGAGGGTACCATGTGTTCTCCTCTGGGAAGCCTATTCCTGAGGCGGGGGCAACTACCACGAAGCACCCGCTTCTGTTTGCTGTCCTGTCCACCCCTTTAGGGGATAGCTCTTTAAGGACCTCTTGACCAGGTCAAGTAGGTACAGATGAAAGTAAGTATCCCTGCAGGTTAACTTCCATCCATTGCAACAACTGCTCGTTCCCACTTCTACCTGCTTCCTGTTTTTTAAGCAGCTAATGAATGATAAGAGGTACTTCACTCTTACTCCATAACTAATAGGTTTGCTCAGGAGCCTGGTGGGGGACTTTGTCAAAGGCCTTTTGGAAGTCTATGTAACTGATATCTAGCAGATCACCCCATCTATGTCTTTACTGACACTCTCAAAGAACTCTAAAAGGTTAGTAAGGCAGGATTCAACTTTGCAGAAACACTGGTGGTTCTTTATCAGTAAGAGTTCTTCCCCTATATGCGTATTTTGTTTATTTGTTTGCTTGTTTCTTTGTTTTAATTTATAGAGCAATGAATAACCCGACAGGGCTGTCTAAACAGTGAACAACAAGATGTAAGACCGATTTAATTACAATTGAATTAAACATTACAATTTCTGGAGGTGGCGGGGTATGTGGAATCAATCAGTGATAGTAGAACAAAATCTAACAGGCACATTGCTAAAATCAAGTTTCAAAATACCTGAAAAATGGTCAGTTTTTGCCTGGCACTGAAATGAAAGTAATGGAGGCACTTGGTAGACCTCGCTAGGAAGCCCATTCCAAAAGTGTCTTATTACATAATTACATTTTATTTTTTGTAATTACTAATTTTCTATGTATATTGCCCAGTGAGTCCTGGTTAGGACTGTTGGATGAGGTTTTATAAATTAAAAAAATGAAAATTAAAAAAAATAATCACACTTGCTCCCAATTCACCCAGAAGAGCTGCTTAGCAACACCTCAGTGTTGACCGAATCCCCCCACCCAGGTGTGCACGGTCACTCTCAAACAGCTCTAAAGCGTTAGTGAGGCAGAACTCACACTTGCGATAGATGTGTTCACTCTTTTCTGTAAAGCGTATTCTTTTGCTTGGCTGCTAATTTTAGCTTTAATCATGATTCCTGCCAATGTATCTAGTAAAGTTCTGAAACAACTGGCCAAAATCTCCTCAGTCCTTGTTTTAAGTTGTGAAACCATCAATATCACTTTTGTGTCCTTGAACGTGCCGATGGATACTGCATGGGCCCAGCAATTTGTTGGCTTTCAGTTCCTTAATGAGGTCAAGAACCTTGTCTCTTGCGACCGTTATTTGCCTCAGTTCCTCAGACTCCCTTCTTGAAAGCATCTGCTCAGGCATAGCTACCTGTCCTACATCCGCTGCACTGAAGACAGGTGAGAAGCATTGCATTTCTCTGCAATCCCATGATCCTCCTGTACTTCGCTTTACCCCTGCTGTCATCCAAAAGTCCAGCTGGCTGCCCAAGATGTGGCCCAGACAGAGGCCGCAGCCCCAAACGAGGCAGCTCCGTGGCTCACACCTAAAATGCTTAGCTCATCCATCACCAAGCCCCATCGCTTGTGCCCACGTTTCTCCCTCCCATTACTCCAATCCAAAGGTCATCCTGAATTCCAGCCTGGACTTCTGTTTGTCCCGTGACTCCACATGCCCACGTGTAGGTGCCCTTTGCATTCCAGAAATAGGTGGGCAACCAATTTTCCTAATAAAAAATGTTTTTGAATATTTATTTATTTATTTATTTTATTAACAGATTTATAGGCCGCCCCTTGCCACAAGCCTCGGGGCGGCTCACAACTTCAAACACCTTGTAGGCTAAACATTATACAATATTTAAAAAGCCTACACAATATTAAAACATTAAAACTGGCCCATCTCAAGGTCCGAATTAAAACATACAAATACAATATAATTGAACTAAAATTTAAAGTAAATTAACATTTAGAATATTGCTTAAATAAAAAGGTCTTCGCCTGGCGCCGAAAAGCAAATAAAGACGGCGCCAGGCGAGCCTCTCTGGGGAATATCACTTCCCCTCCTACTGCAACCCAGAAATAAACTGTGGAGGAGTCACGGAAGCATCGCACATCCTCAATTTTAAATTGGAAAGGAGTGTAGAGTGTGTCAGAAGTTGTGGGGTGACTATGCTACAACAAAGTCAGTGGGATTATGTAATGGGGTCATTATGCAAGAGTGGCATGAAAGGAGGGAGGCATGAATAGCAAGGAGCCAAAACATACCTTATCAATAAGCCAAGAGAGCATAAGTAGGTAAGAGGGTTTTGCAGGATACTTTGGCTGTCCAAACATGTTAAATTGGAAACCACCCTTCCAAAGTTACTTTTTCAAAAAACAAAAAGGAGAAACATTTTACAGTGGTGGGGTTTACCCTGTCCCACAGAACTATGAGACCGGTAGTTCACCAGGAACTCAAATTTGGGACAGCTGCAAAGTGGCCTCAAGTTCAGGGAGAGACGCCCAAGGAACCCACTGCAACGGCACCCTGAACGGATCCCTCGCATATCGCTACTGCTGCGCACTGCACACACGCTTAAGAAGCAGAACACGTGTTGTGGAAGAATGTCCTTACTTTTGTATTCGAGGTGAAATCCTGCAGCAGAGACGCTGATGTCAGAGTAGAAATGCAGGTAGAGTTGGTTGGAGGTGCTGTTCAGCAATGCAGGGACTGTGGTTCCTGGCACGGAGGTGGGGGGGGGGGACACAGGAGGCAGGGATGTTAGAAGTGCACACACCTCTGTTATGTTGCAGTGGGGCCAGGAAGGTTCAAATCCCCTCCCAAGGCACCCTTTTGTCAGTCATCCTTCCATCTCTGTTAACTAAAGCAAGGGATGGGAAGCTGGCTGCGGGGACTCCATGCGGGGTTACCTCTGGCTTCCCACACACTCCTGCCGAAGAGAGAGACCTCAGAGGCTCAGTACTGAGCCCATTAAAATGCTAGCAGAGTTGAAGATCCACTCCATGTGTCCACTGGCTAAACAGTCTCTAAACTGATCCTTTCTTCACGGGAGAACAGTGGCTCATGGTTGCGGGGCCACCAGCTGCCACTGTGAGCCCCTCCTCCCTCCGGCTCACCCTTGGCGTTCAGGGCAAAACCCGCCTGTCTGCGAGAGAGAATGCAGCCCATAATACGTTTGGTCAGGCTTCAGTGAGTACTGGTCAAAAATGTCGACAGTGCTTAGTGAATGAAAGGGCAGAGGTGCCTGCCCATCACACTGAGCGCCATGCAGTTGGACCCACAGGCCTGCAAAATGGGGCTGAGGGTGAGCAGATGGGAGAAAGGCGCGATGGGCGAGGGTCAGAGAGGACGTCTGAAGCTCCTCACTCGGGTTTGCTCTCCTCCGGCACCCGAGCAGCAATTCTGGACACGGCAGGGCAGAGCGAGTCCTAAAATGATTCAGCTGGGGAGGAGTGAGGATGGGGACAGGTGCTGGCGACACGGGCTCCCAAGAGGCCCTGCTCTCCCCCACTACTGCCACTTACGCAAAGGGAGAGCTGGGGGCAACGTGTCAGTTCCCCAGACCCAGACCAGACCCCAGGAAAACTGTCTGTGTCAATCGATGTGGAAAATGTCGCCACTTCTTCATGCTTGCAGACTAAACTGAAGATTCCTAATCGTGGTCTTTCCTCCAGGATGCAAAGGAAGAAATAGGATGGGATACTTGTGGGGAGGTCGCTGTGGCTGGGATAGCGAATGCGCGACCTCCATTCTGCCTCCTGTTCCCCCTCATTTGGCGGGGGGACTGGGTCTTCTGTCTCCCTAGAGGGGAATTACAATGGCAGGGAAGAAGGAGAGGAGGTGAGGTTCTGCAAAACCCCCAAGGGTGTTTTTTCTTGTTCTTGGGGACACCAGCCTGGAATATTGAGCCCGGCGAGTGGCTGAGCGTGCCATGCTGGCCACATCTGCTTGCAACCAAAAGGAATCTTTCCTTGGCTGGTTCTATGCTTAGCGATAGCCCATGTGGGGCAGGCTTCCGAACTCACCTGAGAAGCTTCCCAGCATAGTGGCTGTGTTATCTCCTCCATCGAAGACTTCTAGTGAATCCCAGTTCTGTTCAGTGACAAAACTGATCACCTGGATCTGGGAACAGACACAAGGGAAGAGAAAATGAAAACGGTTGGTTGGTTGGTTGGTTGGTTGGTTGTATAACTAGCCTGCAAGGAACCTAAGATTCTTCTCTTTTTCTTTTATTCTTCACAACAAGTCTGTGAGGTATGTTGGGCTGAAAGTCTGAGACTGACCAAAAATCTCCCAGGGGTTCAACCTGGATCACCTCGCTCCACGCGTTAACCAGTATGCTGTGCTGGATCCTACATGTGGCATTCTGTCAATATTTTAATGAGCAAGTCACTTGTAAGCAACAAGAACCCACACCCTTAAAGCAATCATCTCTGCTTATAGGAAAATCTTTTCATGTTGGTTAAGCTGCTGAGAAGTCCATTCGCTCTCCTGGGGAACCTGGAGAATTGCACTGAAGAATTCTGCTGTGCACTGAAGGCCGTTACGAGGCTTTTCCACAGGCAAAGTTTAAAGTAGCACAGGGCCAACCGGTTCTCGTTGCCACCCCAAAGAAACTGAAAGCCTGCCCTGAAGTGCACCCAACATGCTTGCAGAAGCACATCGCAGGGGAAAATCAGCAGTCAAGGGCAAAATGTCATTCCAGGAGGCTTACCTGCAATTGCTGTGGTTGCCTTCCAGAAAGCCCTGTTCAGAATCTGTGATACTCCAGGCTTAGCAGAAATACGCACCACTATCACAGGACATACAGGAAGGATAGGAACACATCCCATGGATTAATCCTCCCAGGATTGTAATATGGATGTGTTGTCAGATTGACTTTCTCCAGAATATGGCAGGCTGAACTACTGATCCCGAAGGCTCTTGGTAGCCTCTGGATTCAGAAAAGTCAGCAGAGAAATGCAGCTGCTGGAAGCAAGAACAAGACAGAGCTCCTTCTCTCCTGTTCTGTTTGTGGGCTGCCCAGAAGTTGTTGGTGGGCCACTGTGGAAAAGAGGACTCTTTTGGGGGCAGATGTCATCGAGACACTATGGCAACATCACCAGACATAGATTAGCCTCTCCTGGGTTCTCAGAGAAAAAAGGGCCTCTGTTTGGAGAACATGAAGCATTAGGAGCATTCCCAAGGAAGATGGACGCCCTGAAGTCTGCCGAAGCCTTTTTTTTTGTTTATGCACGTGTTTTTTTTGTTTATGCATCCCTGGGCAGGCTGTACAACAACCCTTTCCCTTGCCAGAATACGCAAGATGTGTGTAAGGAGTACAGGGCAGCAACATGCTGATCCCACTCCCAATGTCCCTCACCAGCCTCGTCACCCCTCTTGTGCCAGCCTTGCTAGGCTCTCTTGAACGTAAGTAGTTTCTGCTTTATTACAGTTCCTTGTGGCATGGGAAGGAAAGGAGCTGAAGTTCCGTTCAAGGGAGTTGGGGTGGAGGAGATGGGCCTGGCACACAAAGGGTGTCGGCATCACACCAGAACAGGATTCCAGTCACTATTCTTCCTTTGGGATTTCTCAGTGGCCTCTGATTGCTTCTCATCAGCACTGGCCTTCTAGCTGTTTCCTTCACAAGCACTGAAATTCCCAGGAGACAAAGAGGAAGCCACCAGGGATAAAGGATCCATAGCTAAGCTATATTAGAGTCTGCCTGCAGGTGTCAAAAGCAGGCCTGGTTGGGCACCTGGCAAGAGCCCCCCCAACAAGCAGGGCTCCATTGATGAAAGATCCCTAGAGCTGCTGATCCTTTCCTCCATCACAGCCTCCTTGTTCTACTGCCTCTTGCTTAGGCCCAGATGACATTGGTGGTGGGGAGGAGGAGGAGCAAGAGATGTTATCACAGGAGGCTTTTGATCTCTGGTCTCTGTAGGGATAGGGCCAACTTCTCTCAAAACATAACATTCCTGGTTAGAAAGCTCAGACTTGGAAGTGGAACCAGATGGAGAAGGGGATGGCTTGGAAGTTGGCAAGGACATGTGAATGAGCAAGAATTGTCAGGCAGCTCCTGAGACCCAAACTGCCTTAGGTTGGGGAGGAAACTAGAAAAAGGAGATCCTGAGAAGGAGAGGTGTGAATTTAGTAACCCAGGGAACCAGCATCAAGCCACACCAGCAGGCCAATTAAGCAACACCCAGCCTTTCTGTTGTCCAGCCCACCAGCAAAGTGAACCTCCTTGAGGATGGAGCCAAGCCTTTTGGGAAAGGAAAAGAGAAGAAGATCTGCAGTGCGGAAGTGATTCTTCACAAAGGCAAGAGCTGCTCCAGAAAGCCACAGAGTACATGATTTTGACTGATGCTCCTTGAGAACAACTTCCTTAAGAAACACCCTGTATAACAGGAAAAGCAAAGCAAAGCAAAGCAAAGACCTGTCCAGATCAAATAAGGGACTGTCCCTTTGAGGTACTGTTTAGATCTTCTGGAAGACGAAACAGAGGACATGTGCTCACAAAAGCCTCTGCTTATCAAACAAGCAATGGGCAGCAGTGCAAAGAAAGAGAAGGTGGAACAAGTATTTATGGTGTCAGCCTTGTTGGTGACCATTATGGTGAGAAGGTAAACTCAGTGAGGGAAGGGGACAATGGAGTGGGGTCTTGTCCAGGAACCTTAAAAACCCGGGTGTTTCTATAAATGCAGAACCAAAATTATGCAAAGAACCTTGCATGGAATTTGGTTTATAAAGGGATTCATCTTTCGAAGACTTCTGAAATACAGAATTGAAACGCTGCATCAAAGATCTACAGTCTTTTTCATGGTATTAGAAAATCAGAGCTGCTGGTGGAGAAATGGTCATTCAATTTGCATGAAGAGGCCTCCATTGTGGTGGAAGGCTGAGCAACCCTTCGTCCTGCACTAGCTTTCTTCATGGAGCAAAGTTTCAGGTGGTTGTTGTGGTTGTTCTTGGTGGGGGCCCTCAACCAGGCAGTCCCTCAAGCAGTTTCAAGTGACAAAATTCAAATAAAGCATCCCTAGCTGATCTCAACATCTGCAGAAAATGACCCTCAGCCATTCTCCATCTTCTCTGGATGACAAATTCATGTTATAGCTGTGCAAAACATCTTCTCCTTTGCTGATCTCAGCAGAGGAGAAAGGTATATGTCAAAGGAGTGATCATAAAACATAATCTCTGGTGTTCTCACTTGTTTTCCTCCTTGACTTATCTAGAATAGCAACACAGAGGGAACATTAAAGCCAAAACAAAAAACTTCCTGAATTCATCCTGCCAAAATGCTAATAACCCCCATGAAGCCTTAACCGATCCCTCTGGCATCTCCAAAATTATTCCCCAAGTCATTATTTCCTGTATCACAGACTCAAGAATTGGGCTTCACGCCCCACATCCATTCCTACCCACCCCCAGCTCCCCCTTTTCGGAAAGGCATAAACAGCCTAATGTTCTAATTCTACATTGATGAGCAGGATTTCAGCAGGGATCAGTGTGTATTTACTGCCTGGGATATAAATTAATTCACCCAAGAAAGAGCTGCCTCTGGAATGAATAATTCATCTCAGAAGCACCAGCGAGCACACTGATTACATAAAATCCTCATTGGCCTGACACTGCCTCTGTTCTGCCACAAAGAATGCATTTGTCTCCACCACCGTGCCAATTTGCCACTCTTTAACCTTTATCTGTGGTACAAAATGGGAGTTAATGGAGGGCTGAAGGTGTGGGCATTTCAGGACTCGGAGGCGAGCTTTGCCGGAGCGCTCTGCAGCCAGGTCTTCGCAGCTTCCTCACTAGTGAGGCACTGATGTCATCCGCCTCACCCCCGAGAATGAACTGCTTCTTCCGAGCTTGGCTGCAACCCTCACAGGAGCTGGGGAAATGAATTTTCTCAGCAACAGCATAGGTCCTCTTGAGTCACCGTTCGAGAAGTCTGGAAGGCACCAGACTGAGGAAGGCGGCCCATGAATCCTCGTCAGGCGAGTCTGGATGTTTAAAACATCTTTTTCTTTTGGTTGACACACATTCCCCCTCTGCCTAGCCAGGAAGCCGCCAGGAATGCCAAAGCCAGTGTGATAGCTAGTGCGGCGCGGTGGTGAGAGCCCTGGAATGCGGACCTGGGAGATCTGGGTTCTAGTCCCCACTTGGCCATGAAGCTCCCGGGCCAGTCACAGACTCTCAGCCAAACCTACCTCACAGGGTTGTTGTGGTGAGGATAAATGGAGCAGCGTATGCTGAGCCTTGGGTTCCCCACCAGAGGAAGAAAGCTGGGAAATGATGTATTGTGAGGAGGAGGAGGAGGAGGAGGAGGAGGAGGAGGAGCATGCCCACATGTCAGGATGCTTCTGCTTCCCTCTCAAGTGGACCACGCCTGGCCACCTTGGGCTGCTTGCTGTTGTGTTGGCAGCATCCAGACTTCCTGTCTTTGAGGAACCCTGCTTGCTTATTTATTTATTTATTTATTTATTTATTCAAAACCTTTTTAGACCATCCCTTACCATATTATTTGCTGAGCAAAACCTGCTTGCAGGACACCCGGGGGGCCTGTGCACAGTTTGCACGAGGCGCTCCACCTGCCAATGGTGCCCAAGCAGCCTCACTCCATGGCAGCTGCACGGAGTGGGGGAATCCGTAGCACTAAGGCAGCTGCTCTTCAAGTCTGCCTCCTGACACTACTGATCAGCTCATTCTGGAGAAGTCCTTAATCAGCTTCTGTGAAACCTCAGGTTCTCCGGAAGACAACTTGAAACCCACTTCGATGGAGTGAGGCGAAAGGAGACGGGTTCTCTTTTCTGAATAAAGATACGTTTCCTTAAATGTCTGCATTGTCCTCCCCTCCCCTTTTCTGTTCCTTTTTAAGGCTTCCTTGCACATGTTCCAAAACCCCATTAGCAGCTTTGCCAGGGAGACTCTTGGTTCAACACTGCAGTCCGAACAAAAGGAGCACGAGAGAGACGAGCACAGGTTGGGTCTCTCTGTGCTGTCCACACCACTGCTTAAATTAATGCATGAATTAGTGCCTTGAAATACAAGCGCGAATGCTCTGCAACACCCCCTGGACAGTTTAGCGGACACACTCTGACATTCCGTTCAAACGGAGCTCGCTTTCTTTTTCTCTTTTGTTTGTCATGCCTGCAGGAATTATCAATAACAATGCAAACCAGTTACAACATATCCAGGGCTAAATTAACCATTAGAATTAAATAAATAAACAAACACATGAATAAAGGAAACCTGAAACAAATCTGCTAATTAGCTTTAGAACCCAAGAAAATTGCCTCATTTTTTTGATGCTAATTATTTCCTCTCTGCCTTTTGCCTGTCTATTGAAGCAGAACAATTTATTCTCCTTTCTTACAGTGTTAAAAATGTAAACAGACACAGCAAGCCTCAGTAACTTGGGGTGGACCAGGCAGTACCCCTGGACTGTAGCTACATCAGGAGTACTAGCTCCCTGCGTTGATTTCACAGGGCTTAGGTGAGGTGCACCTAACTCAATCTGGATCCATAATATATACCACTAAATATTTTTGGGTGGTAAAATTTCACGTCAGCCTGGATGTTAATGATTCCTTGGTCTTTGGATTGGTTATTAGCAATGGGCAGAGCAATTCTATGGACTCTGAACTGCATCTGGAGCAGTGCATGGTTTCTCTGAATCACGGCTCTTCCCTGAGAACAGCCGTGTCATCAGAGCCGGAAGCTGATGCTTGGAGTTCACTCGCTCCCTTGCAGCTGGCTTGGGACGCACCCCAGCAGAAGTCGTGAGTGACCTCAGAGAAGGGTCTGGGATGGCTCCGAGGGTGGGGACATGGGGGGAGCAGCGCCGCCAAGGTGTGGCACATCTTGGGGCACCCGGCTTCCTTTCCTTCTGCTCCAAAGTGCCACAGGCAGACGGCTGAAACACACTTCCCATTTGTCATCTCCTCTCACAGTCCTGGCATTTGGGCCAACTGGTGTGGAAGCAGATGCTCTTTCAGGCACCTAGTCCTCATGCTGTGCAGTCTCATTGCTTTGAACTGGCACAAGGAATGGACTGGAAACCAATGGGCCCCTCTAGCGCAAGGCAGAGTGCTCTCGATTATGGGTCCTGGTTAGTATTGCGGCACATCTAGGTATGTCTAGTTTGGCAACTCAGACTCAGGGCTGAATGCTCAGTGCTCCAGAAATGTTGGGGCTGGAACAGCAGCACCCGTCCTGTCGCACAAGGCCTAGTTTTGTTTGGCAAGAGTAGTTGCTTCAGCTAGCTTAGCAAATGAGACTCTTTGACGGGTTTACCTGTATTCCGGCTCCTTCAGGGACGGTTATTTTCCACACACAGTTGAGACTGTTCAAATAGGGCTCAGGGAATCCAGGGGACAAAATGGTGCCTTTTCGCTCCGTTAAGTTTCCACCGCAGGGCACTGAAACAGACAGGCAAGGCTCTGTCACACATAGAGCTTCCAGGCTAATGGCGAGCAGACTGCTGCCCGCTGCGAACAGCCAGCGCATCTGAGACGGCTCCCCAGCATTCCTGTCACATCCACTCCCACCCCAGACACCCAAAAGAGCAACCATCTCTGTGAGGTCCTCAACTAGATCTTCACAAGGTTTGGGATTCGCTGTGCTGAAAGTCACGAGTGTCTGTTTTTGCTGCAAAAGCCCCTCTTCTGAAGGGCACAAACATCTGCGGGGAATATGCTCTCCATCTTCAGCATATCCTTTGCATCCATTTGCAATCAGCGCTGCTGCAAAATACAGCTGATCAAGGGATAGCAAGGAGAATGCAATGGAGGCTGGTGGCTCTGATGCCAGACAGGGAAGCGCTCTCCTGCAGGGTGTTGTCGGAACTTTTAAGGGGCTACCCACGGTGCTGAATGCTTCTGGGGTACAGGAGGACGGCTTCGGCCTCAAGGGCCACTTGTTGACAGTTCAGGCTGAAGCCCAGGGTGGCTTCACCTCCCTGCTGAGACCGGAGGCAGCCCGTCACCAGGGCAATGCATTCCAGCAGGACAGCCTCTGCTTTGCCCCACTGCCCAGCAGCTCGATTCTCGAGTCTGCTGGAGCAGTGTGGACATAATTCCAGCCTTATCCAACCTTTGCCCCATGAAGTCGTCCTTCCGAGATCTTGGAGGATGCAATCGTGTATTCACATATTATTGGAAATGGCGATGCAAAGCCGGCGAACGCAGACCATCCTGCTGGACAACACACAAACACCAACTTGTCCATCCTCGCTGGGTGCTGTTCAGCTGGATGCACGTCCTCCGTGGATGTTCAGAATTAATGATCTGCATTTGCGTTTGGGCAGGGGAGAGCAAACCTAGTTGCCCAAGTGACAGGGACGGAGTCCTTCTCCATCTCCTTGGAAAACATTTCATGCTCTTTTGTGAAGGTGTAAACAAATCATCCTCGAAAAGACCCCATTCCCAGAGATGTTTGCATTCTGACAAAGCAATAAGTAAGTTAAAAACCTGTGACAAAGTCTCAAATATTCTTCACCAAGGAGCTGACTTCTGCATCTGGTGAATCTCATGAAAATTAAGAAAAACTACGTACATTTTTTAGCTTTGCCTAATTATTCTGAAACATACCCCCCTCCACACACTTGCTGGGCATGAACTTGTGCACGTGAGGGATGTAAGAGAATTTGTCATGGACTCCTATGAGGTTGAATTTCTAAGAATCCAGCCCAAGAACTTCAGAGCACACTGGCCCTTCCAGAGCTGTCTAGATTCTGCAGATGTGCAAATTTGTTGTCATTGTTGTAACTTTTTGTAATTTTACACAAATTTAGCCATAGAAAATATAGAAAATAGAAAAATGCCAAGATTGTGTATTTCTCTGTAAGTTAAAGTGGGTAGGCATTACATGTGGAGGAGGTTTGCACAATTTTGGAGTGTAAATTTGTGCAAATGCTATGAATGCATTTGTGCAAAATCTGATTCTATTGATAAAGGGATGATTGAAGAAAAAGTGTCCGACAATCTATGAAACATAGACAGAATGAATCTTATAACATGCACACATTCTGAGTATACCCTGCCCCCACAACACACAAATACATAAACACTATTTTCAGGAAGCTGAATTCTGCACCCAGGTGTTCCACTACCACTGCTGAACCTCCTGTGTATATATAGAAACATTGAAACAGAGCAAGTCAGAAGGGGCCACCTGGGCCATCTAGTCTGACCTCTGGCACCAGCCGGCTCCGCTCACGACATGCCCACCATGTGCATGTCCAGCCTGTCTGGGAACACCCTCACTGATGGGGCCTCAATGACCTCTCATGGAAGCCCATTCCACACCCTCGGGGTCCTGACTGTCAGGAAGTGCTTCCTGGCATCCAAACAGAACCTGGGTTCCCTGAGCTTTGCTCCATATGTCTGTGATCATACATTTTAGTGTTAAGATTTGTTTCTATATTGATATTATGAAACTGTTTTCTCGGCCAACACAGGAGGTTTCCTGCACTTTAGACCCCATCCCCAGATCACGGTGAAATCTGTGTATTGCAGTCCATGTCTGGACTGAAAAAGAAGGGGATACAAAATGCGTTTGCAAAGGCCTAAAGTCCCAGTTCATGCCTCTGTATTTTGCACTCATCATTCCTTGCTCGGATCTTTATTACGTTATTACGTTATTAGGTTATTACGTGACAGTGTCACTCTTTTTTTTTTCAGAGCCTTTTCCTACGTTATTTTAGACCAGGGAAAATGGAGTTCATGAAAGTGAAAGGAAACATATTTTCCTACTTGCCCAGCGGTGATCTTCTGCTACAGCACAGTGCCACCTAGAGGTTATGTAGCAGAAGAGCAATGAAGGAAAACCTCTTTGTGTAGAGCCTGGAAGTCAATTCTGCAGCAAAATGGAGAACAGATACAGATGGCGAATGGCCCTGTGCAGGAAAGCTTCTAGCTTCTCAGAACCCCAAAGCTGGAGAAGATGACAGAGGTGTGGATTTATGTTCAGCCAGCCACAGCCCTGCCCTGCCAGGTACATACCAATGCAAGCAGGCACGGAGGAGTTCCACTGGGCTAGTGCTCCGGGCATAGTCAGGCACTCGATACTGCGGGATCCCTGCAGAGCATAACCAGCACTGCACTCGAAGAGAACCACAGCGCCTACGGAGAAATCACTTCCCATCCGCCTGCCATACCGGGGTTCCGGCACAGAGCTGCACTGCGTGGCGCTCGTTTGTGGAACCGCTTCAAAAGAGGCAGAGAAAAGTGTTATTCAGCGGCTAAGATGAGAAACACCTTTGTGCAGGCTCCTTTTATGGCAGAGTGTTGGCTGCCATACTCTCGCATGGGCCTCTGCAGTGTGCATGGGATCAAATGCAGGACACAGACTCAAGGGATGCAGAAAAATGAGAAAGGATCCAGTGTGGGGGAACCAAAATAATCCAGGGTTTGGAAACACTGTCCTGTGAGGAGAGAATGAGAGAACTGGGCATGTTCAACCTTAAGAAGAGAAGACTGAGGAGAGACATGATACCCCTCTATAAGTACCTCAAAGGCTGTCCCAAAGAGTAAGATCAAGATCTCTTCTTGCTAATGCCAGAGTGTAGGACACGGAATAATCAGTTCAAGCTGCAGCAACCCAGGATCAGGTTAGATATTAGGAAAAGCTTCCTCACTGCCAGAGCAATAAGAGAGAGGAACTGTCTGGCTGGAGAGGTGGTGGGCTCTCCCATGCTGGAGACATTCAAAAAGGAACTGGACAGCCCTCTGAGTGAGATGGTGTAATGTGGTGTCTTGCAACAGCAGAGGTTGGACCTGATGGCCTTCCTGGCCCCTTCCAACTCTCCTCTCCTAGGATTCTACCATTCTGTCAAGAGGGGAGTAATGGCCC
This sequence comes from Varanus salvator macromaculatus, assembly GCA_023646645.1. Lineage (NCBI taxonomy): Eukaryota > Metazoa > Chordata > Lepidosauria > Squamata > Varanidae > Varanus > Varanus salvator. The sequence continues at coordinate 11,385,247 of JAIXND010000624.1, read as the reverse complement.
CCAGGCAAAGGCGGACAGGTCTTTGCTGCATGGAGGCTTTTGCAGAGATTGCTGAATGCCCAGTGCGACTCGCACACATGGGAGTTGGCAGAGGAGAAGGAGCACGAAGTGACTGTTCTTCCAGAGAAAGCCAGAAAGGCTGCCTTGTGGGGGGGGGGGGCTGCATAGAATTGTGTGTGTGTGTGGGGGGGGGCAGGCGGCAGATCCTGAGGGCCTCATGACTCCGCTGTGCCACCAGCTGGCCACCCACAGTTGGGTGCAGCCTCACTGTTGGGCCAACCCGAGCCTCCCAGCAGCTCTGCGTGCGAGCCATGGCCACAGCAATGCGGCCACAGCTGCTCATCTTTCCCTCTGCAGGGCCAGTGCAGGAGGAAGCGGACTGGCCCTCGAGGTGGCCTTTGCTTTGGGTTGAGGGTGGTCAGGCGGTGGGAGGGGGCCTTCTGGAGGCTGCTCTTCCCTGGAAGGTAATCAGTGACAATTGTGACTCCTGGGGTGGTGGGGGGTGCAATTAATCCTCCAGAGGGAAGGAGGCAATCTCTGCTTGACTTCATCAAAGCCTTTGATTCAGTTAAATCATTAACAATTGCTATCAAAATTTCCCCATAATTAGGCAGGGCGCCAACTGAATGGTTCTCTGATTAGGGCAAAAAAGCGTCAGGAGGAATCGGGGCTGAATTTTCCCGTGGCGGCTGCAGCTTGCCATGGAGATGAGCTACCCAGCATTTCCAGCAGTGATCCAAAATTATGAAGCCCTTGCAGCAAAGGAACACCTTATGGCTTTGTCTACTTTTCCCAGTGGGATAAATTACAGATGAGTAAATGGGAGAATTGCCATTAATTAGGGGCTCCCAATAAGCCTTTGAAAAACACCAGGGGGAAACTATTCTTCAGAGCAAAACTGTCAGAAGAATGAAAAAAGCAATGCTTTGACTGAAAGCTGGAAAGGCACTCTGCACATGGCCAGAGGAAGCCTACTCAACATCCTCCCCGCATGAGATCGGAAATGCTGGGGACAGGGCAGCTCCTCAGGAAGAGCTGGGCAGCTGCGGCTGAAGCATCCCAAGCCCACTGCTCTCCTGCTGCGCTGCTGCACCCAGAGGGCCTCCCTGGCTCCAGGGACTGGCCCCTCAGAGCGAGGCACCAAGGGGAGGAGGGAAGCCCACGAGGGTGGGCGCTTGGGTGTGCTGCCAGCAGGGGGGGGACAAGGGGGAGAATAAGGGTGGAGGCCACAGGGTGGGCGAGGCAGCTGCCCCTGCCTGGATGACCACATGTGCCCTGGCCGGGAGGGAAGCCACGCGCCCTGCCCGCCCCCCAGCTCAGCCCGGAGTGCCTCGCTTGGGGACATGGCAGCTCCTGCACAGTGGGGTGGCCGGTGATGCACGGAGGCATCCTCATCAATGAGCATGCTTCTCGCTCCCGCGGCCTGCAGCCAGGGTCAGTGAGGCACGGCCCCTAGTGCTGGGGAGACAGCTGGCGGTGGTGGAAGACAGCGACTTGCAGGCTCTGGGCTTGCAAACCGGGGAGGATGGGTGCACGCAAAGAACCTCTGGATATCTCTTGCCTGAAAAGCCAGCGGATATTTCAAATGACAATAAAAAGCAGGGCCTGAAACAGAGGCTGCAGCTAGTCATGCCCCCTTCCAGAATTCTCCTTCCACCCCACCCTCATTCTGGGGCCACTGAGCATGCCCAGTCCTCATCAGTCTGGCTGGGGTGGGTGGGTGGTCTTTTACATCCCCCTTCTTTTCATGGAAGGGACTTATAATGCCCTGCTCAGTGCAGACTCCACAGTAAAGCATCCCTGACAGAGGGCTATCCAGCTGCATCCTGAACGTCTCCCATGTGGGACAGCCCAGGGCCTCCCTAGGGAATTGGTGCCATTGCTGTACTTCTCGAACAGTCAGGCCGTTCCTCTCGATGTCTGCCAGGAATCTGGCTTCCTGCAACTGGAGCCCATTATTCTGCCCCCTGCCCTTTGGGATGCACAGCGTTCGGTCTGTCTGCAGACCTTGCAGTTCCCAGGAGCCTGCTGGAGCTCCCCGCACCACTCCTCCACAGTGGCCCTGGTGGCACGCACCAGCTGAGAGCGAGCCACAAACACCAGATGCATCAACTTGCCATCAGTGGTGTGGAGCGCCGGGAGAAAGAGACAGAAGTGCATCAGCATTCCAGTGCTGAGCCCAGTGACGCAGTGGTCACTTTTGATGTGCACGAGTACAGCATGGCAGACCACACGTCATGCCCCACAAGGAGAGCCCTAAATCCAGGGCTCACTAAAGCAGTTCTAACAGTTCAAAAGGAGGCCCTTCGTAAAGTGAATGTGACCTGATCGATCCCATTGGGAAAATCTCTTCCCTGCTCCAGTCACCACGGGAACTGCAGCTAAGGTCAGAGGGAGCAGGAATTCTGATTAAGGGATTAGGCTGGGGAGAGATGACTTCAGCTTCCCTGCCAAAAGTAGTGCCTGAGCCCTGATGCCATTGCACCGACGGAGGAGTCCAGACAAGCCCCAGGCTTCCGGGCAAACTTGTTGCAAAGCTGAGTTTCAATCAGGCTCTTTTTCAGTCCGTGAGGTCTGTGCCACCCCCTTTGACCCATTTCCAGAGTGGTCCTGCCCTGTTGCCCCCACAGCCGCCTCCCACTGGTTTGCCGACATTCATCCGTGCTCTCCCAGGCCCTCTGCCTACCTTGGTAGACAAAGTGGAAGCCCTTGGCAGTGGCTTGACCTTTGGCACTGAACTTGATCAGTATTTGGTTGCTGGTGGCCAGAGGCAAGGATTCGCCTAAAGGAGGAGAGGAACAAAAGCAGCTTGGCAGCAAAATGCGAGAACAAGGCAGCATCGCTGACTCCTTCAGTTGTTTATTAAGCATTCAGGCTGCCAATTGCCTAAATTCTCTGGTGGAGCACATGTAGATTCCAAATATGAGATACAAACACTAGAACAGGGATAAGAACAGTGCATGCATAAGTCCAGGAAAACCCAGGAGCAAAGTTTCAACGAAGGTCATGCCTGAAGCTGAAGTAAAACCAAGGCAGCAAACCAAGACAGTGAGAAGATCTAAAGCTGTTCTTAAATCTTAGGTTCTTTCAAGGCTTTACTTGGCTCTGAAAGGGGCCAGGTGAGGCTTTCTGGGGCGCACACTGCATAGATGGGAATCGCAGCTGCCAGGGTGAGGTCCTTCTCTGAGGAGATGTCCTCCAGAAGGGCACGACACGGAAGCCGGTCACCCGTGCTCCTTTTTGAAAAGCACTTGAGAAACTCTTCCTTTCCTGGGAGCATCTCCAAACAAAGCATGGAAGAGGAGAACTTTTCCTTACCTGTGTGAGAGCCAGAGAGGGAGCCGAGGAGACGGGAATGCTGGTTGGGGCCATCGTGCACCTCGATGATGTCGTGGAGAGCCGTCTGGAAGAAGGCAAACTGACCGAACACGACTGTCAAAGAAGCACACCAAGGGGGAAATGGCATCATCGGAGGAAGGTTAACGGCCACACGTTTATCATGACCCCTTCTGGAAGCGGCTCCAGTTCGGTTTTCTTCACAGAAATGGAGAGAACGTGGGGCCACTGAGAAACTTGAAGGAGGTTTCAGCACAGCTGGATATATCCTCAGTGAAGCAGGACTTTGAAGTTCAAAAGCACCCCCCCACACACACACGCACAAAAGGACAGCCTAAGGAGGAAGGTAGGCAGTAGTCTCAAGGAACACAGAATGCTAAACGTCCTTGCAGGTTAGGGTGTCAGAGGAAGGAGATGTCTGGGAGTCTTGAAAAAGCAACGAGCAGCCTTCTACTGCAACCTTTGGTGCAGGTCTCATTTGGCAGCAACTCTACTTAATATCTTACCCACAACTCTAAGCCAGCTGTTGTCTTGTCTCTCTGTCTGTAGCGCACATTTGCAGAAATGCACACTACTGAAGGCAAGGCAAATTTGAGAAACTGTGAACATTTCCTGAGAATTGTGTTCCTGCTCGTGTTTATTTATTTGTTTATTTAGAATGTTTGTATACCGTCCCATTGCTTATAGCCTCAGGATGGCTCACATAAACAAATAAACATAATACAAATACAATTAAAAACCCCAGAAACACCCTGGCTGAACAATTAAAACCTATAGATATTAAGCGTTGGTAAAATATTTTTTAAATAAAAAGGTCTTCGCCTGGCACTGAAAAGCAAATAACGACGGCGCCAGGCAGACCTCTCTGGGGAGCGCATTCCATAGGCGGGGTGCCACTGCAGAGAAGGCCCTCCTCCGGGTATTTTGCCTCCTGATGTCTTTCACGAAGGGCTCCCGGAGGAGGGCCTCTGCTGCCGATCTCAAGGGGCGGGAGGGCAACTATGGAAGCAGGCGTTCCTTTAGGCATCATGTTTGTGTCCAGTGTTGCAAATGGGGCCACTTTGTGAACAGGAGCCAACTCTTTGGTGCCCCTCATGCCTGCCCTGCACCTGTACTTGCCCTTCCAGTGACTTCAGAGATGGCTGGTACTGACCAGCTTCCTAGGGAAGGGAAGGATGAATGCAAGAGGTGTGGGAAAAGTCCTCTGAGTGCCACGGAGGGTGGTATTAAAAGCAATGGGGTGGGTTGTGGGCCAGCACTAGCTCCCCATGAGGCACCAACTGATTGGCAGCCGCTCAGCAGCAAAACCAGCTGGTACTCAGTAAGCCATAGCTGGCCTTGGGACATGTCACACGTCAGCAAATCTTAGCTTCAGTGCAGCAATATAATTAACTTAGACATGTGTTTTTGTGTGTGTTGGGGATGGGGAAGGAACAATTGCAAAAGCACTGAGATAGCTTTCTTTTACATCTCTCTTGTTGATTCTGAACATACATGTACCATTTTTGACAACTTGGGTGAAGTCTTTTTTCCCCAAAAGAGAACTTCAGATAGCTAATTACTTATTTTTGAAACTCAACATTAAGGAAACTAAGATCATGGCATCTGGTCCTATCACTTCCTGGCAAATAGATGGGGAAGAAATGGAGGTAGTGACAGATTTTATTTTCCTGGGCTCCAAGATCACCGCAGATGGGGACTGCAGCCATGAAATTAAAAGATGCTTGCTCCTGGGGAGGAGAGCTATGGCAAATCTAGAAAGCATACTAAAAAGCAGAGACATCACCCTGCCAACAAAAGTGCGTATAGTCAAGGCTATGGTTTTCCCAGTTGCAATGTATGGCTGTGAAAGCTGGACCATAAGGAAGGCTGAGTGCTGAAGGATTGAGGCCTTTGAATTGTGGTGCTGGAGGAGACTCCTGCGAGTCCCTTGGACTGCAAGGCAATCAAACCGGTCAGTCCTAGAGGAGATCAACCCTGACTGCTCTTTAGAAGGCCAAATCCTGAAGATGAAACTCAAACACTTTGGACACCTAATGAGAAGGAAGGACTCCCTGGAGAAGAGTCTAATGCTGGGAACAATAGATGGCAAAAGAAGAAGGGGGCGGCAGAGGATGAGGTGGCTGGATGGAGTCACTGAGGCGGTTGGTGTGAGCTTGAGTGGACTCCGGGGGATGGTGGAGGACAGGAGGGCCTGGAGGAGTGTTGTCCATGGGGTCGCGATGGGTCGGACACGACTTCGCGACTAACAACAACGACAACCCTTAGACAAACACTTAATTCCTCCACTGTCACATAACGTGGTAATGGCTGCCAACTTTAAATGCCTTTAAAAAGAGATTAGGAAAATGGATGGAGTTTGATATGCCTTGTGGCTACCAGAATGTCAGGACGACCCGTGGCAGACAACTGCATAACACTTTGGGGGAACAGACCTGCTGTGTGTCCCATCCTGCTTTCCGGACACAAGTCATCGAACTAGGTGGACCTTGGATGACATGCACCAGGGCTTTTCTTACATCCTCATTTGTGAGTCTTGTCACATGCAAAGGGGGGCAGAATCTGTGGCAAAGCGCCCTCTGGCCCAGAGACCACTGATACGAGAAGGCCCAGAAGTGCAGACGTTCCAGGCGGGAATGGAGGAATGGTGGGTGCTCAGCACTGAGCCTCAAGTTGAAATTCTGGGATCAGAGGCCCCACAGAAAAGGAATGTGGGCTGCATGGGAGCAGAGCTTGTCTGAACATCAGGGCTTTTCAAAATGACGGCTTTAATTGTAAATATCTGAGAGACAAGCATATTCCCCCCCCACCACCACCACTAGAAGTGAGAGGAAAAGAAATAACAGGGAGATCATTAGAACATTAAAAAGACAGTGTCTGAAGTTTTTGGGTTATTTGGGAGAGGGTGCACATGTGTGCACTCAAAACATAGCAGCAGCTTTCAGCTTTGAAACCACAAGGCTCAAATCCCTGTCATTGTCGTCACTTGTGTTTCACTTGCAAGATTGGTTATTTTCAACTGACAAATGCCCATTCGCAGATTCCCAGGCACCTTGGCCTCTCACTAGGAAATTTCAATAGCAAAGCTCGTGGCAAGGCTTGTGAACTTGGCGAAATCAGTTATTGTGCTGAAATGCTGCAGGGAACCCACTTCTGATCTCCTCCTGATGCCAACAAAGCCAGTGTGGCGTAGTGGTGAAGAGCATGGGACTGGGACTCAGGTGATCTGGGTTCCAGTCCCCACTCGGCCATGGAGCCAAGTGGGTGACTTTGGGCCAGTCACAGACTCTCAGCCCAACCTACCTCACAGGGTTGTTGTTGTGGGGATAAGATGGAGGAGGAGAATGATGTAGGCTGCCTTGAGGCCTTTGTAGGAAAAAGGCAGGATATACATCAGAAAAACAAAAACAAACAACAAAACCCAAAGGAGGTCTCCAGAGGAGACTCCCAGTGGCCTGTGGCACTTAGCACTTGCTCTGCAGATTGGACAGTCAGGAAGGAGCTACATCCAATAAGCACTGGAGAGGACACGGTCTTCTCTTGTCACACGAGTGGGATACACAAAGTTAGGCTCTGGAATCCCACCTGTACCACGTCCCCCCTGGCAATGGAGTTGCAAAATACAGGGGCAGCTTGGAGGCTCAGCAAAATAAGAAAAGCTGTTTTCAACATATACTTAATATGCATAACGTATACAAACCGCAGCACTGGTTTTATTTTGAGAACTGAATTCAGGTTACCTTGACACACCTTTCAATTTTTGTCACTGCTCTCAAAACTCTGCTTTAGAGGAAACTGTTGGAGGGGATCTTTGGTGTTCTATTAATTCCCCTAGACAACAGGGTACTCTTAGATAAAGAGAAGCAGCAGCTTCTGGGGTACTATTAGAAGACAACACGATACCAAATAAACAAGCTGTTCTTTATCCTAATTTGACCATCCTGCAAGGCACCTTCTGGGTTTCCTGCTTCAAGCAACAGAGTATCATGGGCTGCCTCTGCTGAGTGAAACTGTAACTTTTTAAGATCACCTAAACATTGGAACTTGTGAACATCCAGGAAATACCATAGTCTTTGGGCACAACGATGAAATACAGGCACACTTGTCCACTGGTGTAGTTCCGGGGATAGTTTGGTGAAAGGACAACCCCATCTGACCCGGTGTATTGGCCTCCGCATGGTGCTGAAACAGATTAAGAAGAGGCGCCATCAGGTTGCATGCCAGTCCCCAGCACTCTTCCCCATTTCCCGTCAGACAAGCCTCACAGCATCTCTTAATTCAGCGCGCAGCATGCAGTCGGCACACTGCAGCCTCTCGTTAAGGAGGCACAGAATTCTCCCTTAGCAGAACCGGCGCCTGATACATATTTCATCAGGAATACTGTGCCGTCAACTGGAAGGGGTAACACCTTAATATGCATTTTCCTACAGCCTCACTTTGCTCTCAAGAGGCAGGGTTGTGTAAGAAATGTGGGGACTGTGGGGTTTCTTGACCTGTGGGGCTTGGCACATGAGCATGTCCGTCTGAGTGTGCTGTATCTGTGCACAACAGGGAAAGCCACAACTGCCTGTTTGGTTGCTCCTCATTTTTCTCAGGTTCAGTTTGTCACAATCTTTGAGGCTAATTCTTTTCTTTTTTCAGATTCACATGAAACTTTTGCACATATGTTTGAGTGTACTTTCCTAATAGATGTATTTTGTTTGCTATTTTGAACAGTACACACATTCTGGAAAAGAAATTAATGTATAGCATTATTTATTATTATTTTTCACTAATACACACACTGTGTGTGCCCTTCCCATAACATAACTCAGGTTTTGATTAGAAGACTCTTTTGCAAAACTTCCCTGTTAGGGAAGCACTTAGGGTTTTTTTTTTAAGGATAACTGAGTTTTGGTTTGGGTGCTGACTCAAAAAAAAAAAGAAAAAGAAAAAGTGCAAGGCTGGCAATTCTTTTCTGTTTGAACTCAGTCGTGATTCCATTCCGGAATGCAGCACTGAACAACCCTGGCGCTCCTCCTCGGGGCAGGGCCTTCTCCCCACCGTACCTGTGCACACCGGCCGTGCTGTGTTCCACACAGGCTTCCCATCTCCTCCCATGATGCATGTCAAGGTAGACACCCCTTCAATCATGTAGCCACTGTCGCAGTGATATGTGATGGAAGATCCCAGTTTCAATTCATTTCCGGCCCGAGTACCATTCTTAATCAAGCCAGGATCAAAGCAGGATTCCCTTGGGTTTTCTGCAACAAGATAATACTCAAAACATTAATTAGATATGACCAGTTGTCACCTCTCCTTTGTATCCAGGCACTAAAGAAGCGCCTTGGACCGAGAAGATGGAAGAAGGCATATGGGAGAAGCGAGATCCATGTTCAGGTACATGATAAAAGGCCAAAATTGGACACCGAGGCTGGGTTCACAGGACATGACAAGCCCTGGTACCTTTTCAGCTGCAGGGTCATGCTGTGCCATCTGAACCGAATGTGCGTCCCAGGGGATGGCTTACAAGCCACCCCAACTAGCCCTGGCTTGTAGTGTCACCTGAGCCAGGACGACACTCCAAAGCCGCAGCTGACCCGAAAGCCTCCGGAATCCCTTCTCAAGAGGGATGACAAGTGGTCGCCAAGTAGCCCTGGCCAACAATGGCCAGCAAGGGGGGTCTGCTGTCAGCTTCCTCCCATGTGCCTTTGATCCTGGGACGGGGGATGCTCCTAAGCGATCCCAGGCCTCCCAGCGTCAGCAGGGATGTGTGAGGAAGCAACTGCCCCCACCCCTTGCTCAGTCTCCACTTGGGGCCTGCAGAGGCAGTGCCTGGCCAGGGAGGGGAGTCCCTCAGCTTTGCCTCTTCTCCAGGAGAGCAAGGCAAGGGCTCCTCCCTGGGCACCTCCTTCCAGTAGGGCCTGTGGCCCCATTGCACCACCAGGATAATCAGAAACCTCCAGTGAAAAGAACCAGGGAGACAATTCTGTTTGTCACTGCCCCTGTGAGGAGGCCGGGGGCTCACCCCTTTTCCTGAGGCCTTCCACAGAGCAGGGCCGCAGATGACAGGGCAAGGCTGGGAATCTGTGTGGGGAGAGCAACTCGCAAGAAGACCACAGCCGGGAGACGCATGCGAGCGCACAGCTGTATGGGATTGCGGATGGAGGCAGGAACAGCTGGGTTGGGTGGAGTGGTGCAGGAGGAGGGGGATAAAGAAGGAGAGAGGGGGTGAGCAAAGGGACGGAAGAGAGGAGAGAAAGCGGAGACACCCATGTGGAGAGCGGGCAAGGCGGTCGCTGCCAGGCGAGCCAGCACAAACCGAGAGGGGAGACTGAGGAGCATTCTGGTGGGGCAATGCCGTTCGTTGCCATAGTGGCAGGAGGGAAGGGAGCCAGAGCGGGCCAGGCCAAGGCACTACGGGAAGTGAGCCGGTGAAAGTGTAAGAGGCAATAAAGACCCGGTGAGCACACTGTCCTTCTGGTGCTGCTCTTCATGGAAAATCAAGGAAGAGGCAGCTTTAGCCGGCACCCCTCTCCCGACACAGTCACAGCCCCATACAAGCAGGGGGCTGTGGGCTGGCAGGAGGAGTTTCCGTCTTCTGCCACAGTCCTCAGAATCACCCCCTTGGCTCTGATCAGCAGGAAGCCAGGCAACCCAGCACCCTTCCTGTCCCTGGGGGGCTGTGGCCAGGAGGGTGGGGAAGAGAGCAGGGTGAGTCATCTCCCCGCTCCGCTGAGCAGGGGCACGTGCTTCCCCCACCGTCCAGCTCCTCCATCCTATGCGCCTGCCCATTGTGGGAGGGCAGGGTTGCTTGTGAGCAAGCCCTCGCCCAGCATCAGCAGGGGTGGGGGATGACTGCCTGGCTTGGGTGACCAACCAAGAGTCTTCATGCCAACTGCCAGTCACAGGCGCTGATGTTGCGTTGCAGGTATTCCGCTTAAATCCCACCTTTCCCTTCAAAGGATCAAGACAATGTGATCCTTCTCTCTATTTCATCCTCACAACAACAGCCCTGTCAGGTAGGCTGGACTGAGGGTCTGCAACTGGCCCAAAGTCACTCAGGTGGCTCCCTGGCTGAGTACAGGGACTAGAAGCCAGAATGCCTGAGTCCTATGCTCCTAACCACTACACCACACTGTCTCTGTCCTCTTCTGTGGAAAAAAAGTTTGAGCCTTGAGCTCACACAGTTCCATGTCATGCACCTGGCTCACCCCCAGCCTCAGGCCGTCAGGTTCTGGGTTCAGAACCTCAGTCCCTCACAGAAACATGGGGAATTGGGTTAAAATGCACGTCGTAGCAATGGCAAGGCTGAAAATGACTTTACAGCAGCGACTGTGAAGAATTTGAGCCTTTGTGAGGAATCACTCTGCTGAAAAATACCAAGGATTCAAGGGAGAAGTGCTCTGCTTCCTTGTTCAGGTTCATTCCTATCTGTCCTGATTTTAACTACCCTGCATGCGTGTTTATGCAAAAGAGAACTCAGAGCTGCAGGAGAGGAAGAGGAGAGATGGCTTGGATGGGCTCAGTGTGGGGAGCCAGGAGCACTGGGGCTGGAGCCAAGCTGGAGGACAGTCCGTGGCTGAGGGCTCCACCTTGCAGGAGAAAGGGCCGCCCATGGTCTCCAGAAGGGCAGGCGGGCATCAGAGCCCCTTATGGACCATGGCAAGGCGCCTGGCTTTGACTGACCGGAAGCACGTGGCAGTTCTGATGAGATGCCCCAGAGGCCTGTCTGGGACCAACAGGGAGGTCCGGGTTCAGTACATGATGGGAAACATGGCCATGTCGTTCTCAGGAGCAGCTGCTGGGGACAGACAGAGGGCTGTTACCGAGATCTGGGCTGGCGGTTTCTGAATTGAGGCTGAACCCCACGGAGATCACTTTGGAGCTCACACAGCTAAGACTGCGCAATGGACAGGTTTTCTCTCAAAATATGCATCTGGGTTTGGAGGCACGACTGTTGCAGAATCTTCAGGAGGTGCACAGCTCAGCACCAGCCCTCAGCTTAGTGCAGGCAGATTGGTAAGGCTGTATTGGCAGACACAAAAAGCAAATCCCTCAAGTATCTTTCCTCCTGCTCTATGGTTTCTCCTCATAAGTCATCTCATAGACAGACAGACAACTCAGCCAAGATAAGGGAAAGAGAACTACAGGTAGTCATATAAAATGGGAATATTTTTGCACTTCTCTCCATGGCTCACCAATTTTTTAAACAAAATTAAGCAGGATGTGATCCTATACATATGTATAGAATCCTACACAATGTGACATTCCCACCAAGCTTTTATCTGGCAAAACTTTCTTTCTTCTCTTTTCTTTTTCCTGGCTTCCACCTCCTTTCGCATCTTTTTAAATGTGCACATGAAATGTAATGAGGGCCCTTGATTAAACCAGAGCTTTTGTAATTTGAAAATTGTTCATTAAAAGCAATCAGGCTTTTTATGGCATTTTATTTTAATTGTGAAAGGTGCAGCTCCAGGAAAAACAATCAGAAAATGTATCTAGGATTTTGATTTTATCGATTCTGTCTTTAAAATAAAATCTTCTCCAAAGATTCAGAACCTAAGAGGTCCTCATTATCTGTGAAAAGTAGAGCTTATCCATTGGTCACTTTGTGTGTGGTGAGCTGCAGCTGAAGAGGGCAGACAGGTCTGGAATTTTTTCAGCTGGAACTGAGCTTCTAGATGCTACAAATTGAAAATGCTTCTGCTAAATGGCAAACATTTATTTTAGATTGGGGTTTCCTCAAGCATTTTGAACTTCTAAGTGTTTTGAACTTTGGTCTCTGAGCTAGTACCAGCAATCTATTCTGAGGTGGATGTGCCAAGATGGTTTCACGGAGCCATAATCGACCTATTTCTGCATACAAGGAAATCTAATCACATTAGAAAAGAATACAAGATTTTCTAGATGAGTCTCCAGAACCTACTGCTTTGGTTCAGACTGCTTACAAAATCAAGATCAGATCTCTACACAAGTTTTCCTCTCCTCTCCTCTCCTTCTTGCCTGTGCCAACTTTCTCCAATATAACCTCTAGCTAGCACCAAGGTATAGTGAAGCAGTGCAATGACTCTGTGCAGATCTTTGAGCTGCTTTTGAGGCAAACACAAACAAGACCCCTTTCCTTACCTCTAACCACAAAAGTGCTTGGAAAACAAAGCAATAATTCTATAGGATGCCACACCACCCAAAGTACCATAAACAATCATGAATGACCAGCAGCAAATGCACAAAAACAGCCTTATCTGGAACGCTCCAAGGGCAGAATGATAGATACTGCAGAACAGGGGCAGCTCCCAATATTGAATCAGGCCCGTGCCCTAGCAAGCTCTGTATCTCCCCCTCTGATTTGCAGCAGCACTTCTGGGCTTAGGTAGTTTTCCCCAGCCACCCAACAGGGTCCATCAAGAATCCATAATCTATCCAGGTGCTAGTTCAGGCAAGGAGACTCCATGTGGTCAAGATGGCTTGATCCCATCTAGCATTTGATTAGGTTTCAGGACCTTGATCTTTAACCCAAAGCTAGAGAACAAACGAATGAACAAACAAACAAACAAATAAAATCAGCTTAAAGGGTAGCCAGAGCTATGCAGCTTAAGAAGTACACCTAAGGCTGCAGATCTTTTAGGGAATTCCATGAGTTTCTGAAACAAAATATCTTTTACCATGGTAGTTTGTATCTTGAAATAACCAAATATAAGGTACAGTAAAGTTCACCTGTTTGTGATACCAAGTTCCTTTTTTCCTGCTTTGTTTGTGTTCCAAGAAGAGATCAGATGTGAGTGATGTAGCCTATAAAAAGTTATCGGGGCACTCTGGGATGCTGATGAGCTGGTCAAGGATCTCTCCTTGATATTTTGTAGCATTAATAAAAGTCTGCTTGGATTGCAGCTTCCTCCTTAATTGTACTGGAGTTTTATTTAGATGTAAAGTGTTTCTTTTCATACTAACCAGTCCCTTCAGGTAAGGCATGGAGCATCAAGGAAGCATTTATAGTAGGGCCAGGAGAGTCCCTTGGAAACTCCATCACGACTTCAAGTGTTGCATCTGGAAGTCAAAGGGTCTTTTCCAGGAGTGCTTGGCTTCTTCTCGGGAAGGAAGACTCTCTCCTCTCACAGAAACAGTCCCGAGCCCCTTCCTCAGAGCCAGCAGAGAGGCGACCACTGTGGGCGTTGCATGGACCAGACAGGCATCTGGGCTGTGCTCCTGCTCCAGAAGGACCAGGACACTGTTCGGATCTCACCCCAGAGGCACCGTCATTGGTGGGCTCAGGTTCTGACGGTGCCGGTCCTGGGCCAGGACACCTTTCCAGAGGCTGCAAAGGAACGAACTTGGGGCTCCTTGTGCAAAGCATTTGCTCTGCTACCGAGCTGCAGCCATTTCTGCAAATGCAGAGATCGGCATCATCATCATAATCATTTATTTATTTATTTAGAAGGCTTCTATGCCGCCCCATTCGCCGAAGCCTCAGGGTGGCTCACAATAATAAATAAATAAGCGCAGTATAAAACAATATAATATGAGTCGACCTGGCCCGCAAAATAAAATAAATAAATAATATTAACAATTAAAATAACATTTGAATAAAAAGGTCTTTGCCTGGCGCCGAAAAACAAATAACGATGGTGCCAGGCGGACCTCTCTGGGGAGCACATTCCATAGATTGGGTGCCACCACAGAGAAAGCCCCCCTCTGAGTATTTATCCTCCTAATATCCTTCACGGAGGGTTCCCGGAGAAGGGCCTCTCCCGCTGATCTCAAGGGGCGGGTGGGCACATATGGACGTAAGTGCTCCTTCAGGTAACCACGGAAGGCAAAGCAGTTTCGTGCCAAGTCAGACAATTGATCTGCATAGCCAGTATCTGTGCCAGCCTTCACCAACCTTCTCCAGCCTGGTGCCCCCCGAAAGTTTCAGCCTTTGCTCCATGACAATTTGAGACCTAGGAGTAGTCTCAAGAGGGGCCATTTTTGTTCCCAAACAAAACCACCTCAGGCAAGGCAAGGCAAAGGCTGCCAATGAAAGGGCTTTGTCTGGCTGAATGTTTCCCCAGAAGGTCTCCACTGGAATGGCTTTCAGCTTTCAGATCTCATTTTAGGCTTAAACATTCCTGCAGCAAGGCTTAACTGCAAATTACAGCCTTGACCTCTTGACTTTGGATTAGCTTGACAGTAGTTTGGCCTGTCAAATCAGCAGCATAACAACAAACAAACAAACCAACAAACAACCCCCTTACTTTCAATGGATTTTAACTGACTTTAATTTTGTTTTGCTGAAGTTTTTCTGCTCAAACTTATGGCTTTCAGAAGAGGCTAAGATGACCTACACTTAACTTCATTTTGTTCCTTTGTTAGGGGTCCAAATGTATCCCACAGCACTATTCTTATGTAAATTTGAGGGAGTTTTGTTCTCCAAGCATATTTTGGTTTATTGGGGGGTGGGGGGTGGGGAGAGACCCAAAAAAGGTAGTAGGCTGAAATTTGGCAAGATTTATCAATCTGATTTTGACAATGTCCTATAGGGATTAGATTGTAGGTCTAATTAAGTGTTAGTTACACAACAAAATGTATGCCTGGGGTTGTCCAGACACCCCATTATACATGATTAAGTTAAACTAGGAATGGGCATGTGTGTCAAATTTGACCTCATCCATGGTGTCTGCTTTTTCATTATCATGCTCATTCTATCCCAGTTCTGCACAGCATTTTTCCCCACCGAGAAATTCACACATCTTGTTGTGCCCATTTTTCATGTGTAGGCATCCATGGACCAAGAGTTCAAGCCCATGCATTGTGTCTATCGAACAAGGCCTAGGATTGCACCATCTGGCACGGTCAAGTGCACTTTCAGTGCGATGGCCTTCACATAGTTTTGGCAATATCTGCATGTTCATGAATCCTGCCTTCATTGTTTCCATGGATCATCCCTTGAGCTCGGGCATGTATGGATTTTCTGCTTTCAGTGGCCCCGCAGCAGCCTGGGAGGCAAATGTAGACACAGCCATCCCCACGCTGTGCTGGTGGCACCAGAAGGAGATGGCGCTGCCAAACAAGGAAGGAGAACGGCCCTTAGGCAGAGCCTGCGACACAGGGAGGTTGCCTTGAGCAAGTCAGTGAATGAAAGGGGCCCAGTGGACACCAACACCCAGCAGCCGCAGGGAAAGGTCTCCTTTCTTGCCTGCAGCATCGACTTCCAAAAAGGATGAACAGGAGTCGCTCTCCTCACGCTAAATAAGCCCTCACCTCTTCAGGCTTCCTGTGGCCGTTGGCTGCCTTTTCTTGCCATTGTGAAGAGCCAGGCGCCTTTCCTCTTGGGAGCAGCACTGGCTGCAGCTTGGCACTTGGCCTGCCACCCAGCTGCCAGGGATCCTAGCGGCACCCTGGCTCTGCAGCTCTGTGCTTTCCTTGAGACAAATGGAGCAACAACAGCCTTCGCTGCGGGGAAAGAGTGGGAAGAGGGACCCTGCTGACCACCCTCACAAAAGACCCCTGCCCTTTGGACTTGGTATTTGCTCCGGGGGGCTTTTTCCTCTTTATGTCCCTTTCACCCTCTCAACATCGAGCCAGGGAAGACGGCCCAATAGCGAAGGGAACATGTGCTCCTCCTGCTGCACCACTCTCCTTTGATTTCATTATGTTCTGCCACATCATCTCCTTGCCCCATGCGACGCTTCCATGTACTGAAATTAGGAGGATGATGGAGAGTTTCTCCTCCGTGAAAACAGAAGGAATCTTGAGAGAATGAGCTTCAGGGCTAATGCATGTCTTGGGAGAGGACTCCACGCCCCCGGCTTTAATCATCATCATCACCACCACCATGTTGCACTTATATTCTACCATTTTCCCTCAAGGAAAACCCAAGATGAGGAGAGGAATCCAAGATGGCCTCCATAGCTCCCTTCTACTCCGTTTTTATGCCCACAACAACAAGCCTGTGAGGTAGGTTAGGCTGCGAGTGAGTGAGAGACTGCCCCAGAGTGAGCCTCATTGCTGAGTGGGGACTAGCAACCAGATCCATTCTATCTCTGTTTGGTCCTGTGATGGAGCGTAGGTCATGGGGCCCAGGTGTTTGCTTGCAGGTGGCTTATCTGAGAAACACAGCAGGGCAGAAAGGGAAGTTTGGGGAAGGGGGCCATGACCCCAGAGGGCCCTTGAGTTGTTGGCTTCTTTCTCACATCTTCATTCCTCCAGAGACTTAATTTCTGCCCGTTGGATGTAGGACAGTGACGCAGCTCCAGGAGATTCAATCCAAGGAAACTGTTCTGGCAAATATACTTCCATCTGGATTTGACTCCGAAGAGGTGAGGCATTTGGGGGTGCACCAAGCTCGCTTCTCTGCTGATGTGGGCTTCAGTGAGCTGGTGCTGTGAGGATAGGAGTGGGTGTAGGGCTGGCGTTCCCCACCACCGCCAAGTCTGCTGCCCAAGGCTGCCACTTCTTGGCCTGTGCTAGACTTACCCAAGGAGGACTGGCCACTTCCATTCCACATACCGGCCCACCAAGGAGCCAAGCACCGATTCCACCCTCTGTGCCACAGAAAGAGAGAGCAGCATCTCAGCCAAAGCCGCTCCCGGTCTTGCTGACGATCCTCCCATCTCAAGCTGACACTTCAAGAACTGCTGCTCCCCCAAACCAGTTTCATTTGAAGAGCCAAGATTGTTTGAAATGCCTCCTGCCTCTTGTCGCTGTAGGCATGAATGCTGATTTCAGCCTCAAAGATGACGATAAGCCAGGTTTCGGGGGGAGCGTGAGGGTGGGCGGATTGCTGACAGCAGCTTTTGTGTGTTTCTCTGCATGCCAACTGAGAAGTGTTCCAAAGCCCTTGTGGCCAGGGACAATATTTGCATAAGGCTGATACCTTGAGACAGGTTGCATGTGGGCCTCTGGGCACCAGAATCCCAGTGCTGGCCAGACACAACAGGGCCTTCAGATTGCAAATTCACAGCCATCTCTGAATTTCTCCTGTGTTGCTCAGTGGCAGCCTCCCTGACAGGATGCCTGACTTGGAAAAGGCGGCTTTGCTCTGCCTTTCTTCCCTCCATCTCTTCAGTTTGTGTAAGTTCAGCTTTTAGCAGTTTCTCTAGCTCAGACTCTCCGGCTTCCCTTTTCATGCACAGCAAAGTTAATGAGCAAAGTTAAAACCTCATTCCTGGCTCCCAGCAGTTCAGCTCTGTGGGCGGCATATTGGCACAATTAGAGCCATAGGTGTGTTTGAGAGACAAACGGGGAAGTGCCCCCATGCCTACCATGCATGCAAAAGCTCACAAAGCAGCACCAACGTAATGGGACTACTCTTTGTCAAACGCAGGGGAGGGGGCAAACCATGAGGCCCAGAGGCAAGCTGAAAGGCAGACCATTCTTTCTTATAGGGGATCACTGCAGTTTTAATTGGCTGAATGCAAATAACTGATCATTTGGTTTCTGCCCAGAGCATCTTATCGCGAAGCATGGAGACGGAGCAGGGTGCAAAGTGCGAGGCAGACTCTGCTGGGTTGAATGATGTCATGGGTGTCAGGCTCGTGCTTGCTTCCCAATCTAAGTTCAGTGTATCGCAGGTTTTGGGGCAGTCCCAACTTCAGCCTGTCCCAAATGCCCTCTTTTTAAAGTTTTCATGAATGTGCAGAAAGAATTTTGCACCGATCACTCTGCACCCATGCATTTTTGGGTAGCATGCAAATCTTTGCAAGCATGTTTGCTAATGCTATGCCTTTTTAACACCCCTCCCCACCACTCTGCCATATGCACATTTCTCTGCATTTTTTAATGGTGTGCTCCATTGCAACATTTGGAAATGAGCGAATTTCAAAGGATAAGCGAGTTTCAGTTTCCAGCATGCTCAAAAGGGCAAAAGTAGGTAAATTCACCTTAACATGGGAACAGATTTCTTTCTTTCTCCCTACATGGTTAAAAGAGGGATAGCAACACCGGGCATATTGCAAACAAGCACTTTTTTTCAACTCCTTTTGACCACGGAATAAGAAATCATGCAAGCACCATAGTTTCTGGTGGGCAGATCTCTTGGTTTCATGGAGAAATGCGAGGCTTTCTGGACCTACACCGGTTTCATAATAACCCCTTCTTGATGAATGGTGGACAGATGTTCAGGGATCTCTGGAAGAGAATCTGCCACACCTCAAGTGGACTACCATTCCCACTATCCTTTTGAAGAAGCCGCTGGTGACGAGTCAACCAGCACTGCCGGGGCGGTGGGGCGGGGGTGGAATCCCAGCTTGCTCCAGGGCAGAGGCCTGTGTTCCTGTTGGCAGGTCTGCAAAGCCAGGCAGAAAAAGGGAGGCTCCAAGCAGGACGAAAAAGAGAAGGGTCCCAGATGGGTGCAGGCTAGTGCTTCCCAGCACAGTCAGCCCGTGGACTCTGCTGTCACACGAGGTGGAGAAGACTACTGGCCCTGGCGGCTTGGAAAAGCTGTTAGACCAATCCATGGGGAGTGGGGGGGCTTTCCGTGTCTCCTGGCTATGCTACCCTGAGAACTAGAAGCTCCCTGGTGCTGTGAACAAGAGCAGAATAAGGGGCTGACTGCAACATATGCCTCTAGGGATTCTCATGAGCATCAGGCTAGGCACTGCGAAACTGGGTGCTGGACTGGAAAGGCCCCTGGTCCAGCTGAGCAGGCTTGCATGGGTGGCCACATCCTTGTCAGAGAAGTGATATTTCAGATGGTGGAGGACATGGATGAGATTTGAAATGGTGACATCTAAGCCCAGGGCTCGTCCCCTGAGCAACCCACCCCCACTGCATTTCAGCAGCAACGAACTGTTTCAGGGAGGGATCAGACCCCAGAGCAGCACTTCATGTTCCTCTTTCCTTCTGAAAGAACCAGGGTGGAGAGAAAGCACTGCGGAGTGCAGCCACCGTTGCGTGCAGCCCACCCGCACGCATCCTGCACTGTGCAGGGACTGGCTTGTCTCACTGGCTTCCCTCCAGAGAGAGCGACCAGGCCGGCCACTGAACAGATCTTTCATCCTGCTGCACCTGCTTAACCCTGCAGGGCTCTGAAGCGCCCTGGAAGCCAAAAGCCATCAGGAAAAACAAAAAGCATACTCTGCTCTTTGAGGAGTGACAAAGGCTGCACTGGACTATTCAAATGCAGAGCAGAAATGGAAGAAGAGACAAGCTAGAATACATTACTTTGGTACATTTCTCTCCCTCTGAAAATGTTCTTCATGGTGCACTCACTCGGGAGATGATGAGAAATGAAAAAAGGTCCTCCACCCCCTTTGCTGCTGGGTTTGATTCCCAGTTAAACTGGGGCATGTTCAACTTCATGAAGACCAGACTGAGGGGGGCATGATATCCCTCTATCAGTGCCTCAAAGTCTGTCCCAAAGAGGAAGGTCAGGATCTCTTCTCACTGATCCCAGAGTGCAGGACATGGAATAATCAATTCAAGTTGCAACAACTCAGATTCAGGCTGGGCAGCAGGAAAAGCTTCCTCCCTGTCAGAGCAATGCGACAGTGGAACCAGCTGCCTGGAGAGGTCACGTGCTCCCACACTAGAGTCATTCAAGGCAAAACTGGACAGCCCTCTGAATGGTGTGGTGTTAATAAGTGTCCTGCAACAGCAAGGGTTGGGCCCGATGGCCTTCCTGACCCCTTCCAACTGGACTACTTATAATTCTATGATTCAGCTATTATTGCTATTCTGTATTATTCTTATCAACCCTTTGCATTTTAAGCCTCACTTTGATACTTTGGTGGGCTTCTTTCTCAACTTGTCTTATGCTGCTTTGCCATGAGGACAAGGGGACTATGTCTTGGCTGCTCAAGTCCAAGAAAATGACCTGCTACCTGGAAAACAGATACTGGGAGAAGTGATGGAGTGCACAACTTAGGTCCCAGTCCTTGCCTCTCCAAGCAGTGCTGGGAAAGATCCATGTCTGAAACAATGGAGAATTGCTGCCAGGAAGTATCACGTAGCTTTCCTCAACGTATCACCCGGAAGGTACCATGTTGAGGAAGCCTTTGACAGGCAATACTGACCTAGACGGACTGGCTTTCTGTGTTCTCTGCACCCTCCCCTTTTATTTGCACCCTCACCCACAGTGCGTGTTCTCCCATTCGCCGTTATCCCCACTGCATACGGGCATCCCTCCCCATTTTTCTCTTCTCATGCACTGTTCACAGTGAGGCTTCATTGCTACAGTCCTAAGATAGATTCTCTAACTGAACTGAGTCTGACCAAAGGAAGGGTGGGGCAGACATTTTGTAGCTACAACAGCTGCTTCAGTGATAGCCCCCTGGAGACGCAGGAATCTGTGCCAGGCTGCACTTCAGGAAGAAGGACCGAATATCCTGGGCTAGCCATTCTGGGAGAAGGATGCATGCTGGAGTTCTTGTGGGCAAAAGGCCAGGCATTTCCCCCCTTAAAGAGATTCAACAAAACAATCCTGCAGAGTAGATGACCCATTGTCCTGAGACACCCGGAAATTACCTCATTGATAGTGCCTGGTAAGCACAGACAAAAGGACTCGCCTCTTACCCAGAAAAACAGGAGTTTCGGCCACCGAGAAGCCACCCGGCACAATTAGCACAAGCTTGGAATGCTTGTCTCTCCCATAAGCCACATGCTCAGAGAGAAGGCGCATAAATATCAGAAACACGCTCCTTTCTCCCCTGCAAGCATCCTGGACACACAAGCTCTACCGTTGCAGGGCAGGCCAAGCCTCCCAAGCCTCACCCCTTTTCTGACAGCCCCTCCCTGTGTTCGGCAAGAGCTCGTTCTCTCTTAGAAATGTATGTGACGAGGCCACACTTATGGTCATGAATGCTGCCTGTACACTCTGCATTTCAGTTTGCGCACACACACATGGGGAGGTGGAGAGAGAACGCAAGATAACACTCCTTTTATCTAACAAAGTGAACTACATTCCATAACACTTTAATCCGCAATAAATGTGCTAGTGTGTCCGAGGCCACACAGCACTTCGCTGTGTTGCTCTCATGGGCGCACAGTTGCCCTCGGGCACCAGCAGCAGCAGCAGCAGCCGCCTGCCTCTTGGCGCCTGATACGCACCTGTGTAATGGATCACAAATCCGGTGTTGCTGACGGAGGCGTCGCTCCGGAAGGCCAGGAACAGAGCATTGCCGCTGCTTTCAATCCTCTCCGGCAGCTGGGTGTCGTAGAAGCTGCCGATCAAGGGGCTGAGCGAGTTGGGCCCATCATAGATATGCAAGAAATCATAGCCTGGTTCCAAATTGAAGCTGAGGGAGAAGAATATAAAAACCACGTGAGGTTTATTGCCACCCCTACTACTCCTCTTTCTTAATGAGCTGCCCTTCTATCAAGTTTTGCTCTCCAAGCGACTTACAAAAGGACAACGGAAATGCATAGGGCAGCAGGACTACAAACAGCACTGCATGTTGAGACAGAAGGAAGTCCTCCAACTTCAGCAATCTCCATGTCTTTCTAAATAGGCATAAGATGGTCCCCCAAAACACTGAAAAAAAGATTGGCTTCTAGAGGTGGCCAAATCAACCAATTTCAGTTCGTTTCAGTTTCTCATTTTTCCAGTCTTAAGTTTGGTTCATCTCAAATTTTAAGAAGTGTTTTTGAAGTCTCCATGAAAATCCCTAAGATTATTTTTCACACTTTTGCAAAATAAACAGGTTTGCTAGCAGTTTTCCTACAGTAATGTTAATTCTGAACATCAGTTTTCCTAATGTATGCATTTTAGTACACGCAGATTTTGACTGGAGAAATCTATGGCAAGATTCAGAGAGGGGCATATTTTCTGAGGGTGGGGGAGGCTGTCTGAGATTAAGTCCCGTTATCAGCTTGTAGATGTGAAATTAAGGAAGTTTGCATCAACATGCAAACAGAACAAATTTCTCCTCCATTCATCCAGTCATTAGTGTATCAGATAAACTCTGTTCAATGCTTCTTTCTCTATATAGTGACTGAAATTCTGAAGGGAAGCTGGTTGTTTTTCAGTAGAGGTCTTGCATACTGTAAGACTCCCGCTCACATAATCTAGTCTCTATGGATGCCACTTGCTCCCCCACTCCATCCAGTGCATGAAAGATGGAGGTTTGCACAGCCAGGGAAGGTGGGGTAAGGCCACCAGCAAAACCCAGCATCCTCCCCTCATTTATGTGCTAGCTCTTCTCATGCTTAATGCATGAGTAATAACTGCAACACACTGATTAAAATCAAAGCAGCATGAAATAGGGAAGGAATACATGTATCCTCTAATGCAACTTTCCCCGATCTGGTGCCCTCCAGAGGTTTTGGATTGCAACTTTCACCAGCCTCAGTGAAGTTGTATTTCAGAACATCTGGAAAGCACCACTATGGAAAGCTCATCTCGTTGTTCTGAACATGGTTTGTCACATGTGGACAGAAGGAGGCTTATGGATGTGTCTTGATGGCTTTTGATGATTCTTTCTGGAAAGGACATCTCTATAAAGTTGCTACCAACATAGTCCCATTGACCACATTTCAGGAAATGGTGGTTGGAGGAGATACATGGAGTTAGGTAGCATTACTAGTCCTTAAATGAATGGGGATATTGCAAGTGAGGTTTCTAATTTTGTTTAGTTTGTTCATCATTTTGCAATGTAGTGAATGAGTACTATAAGGAGAGCAAATGCTACATATATCATGGATTGGATCTAGACCTGGTCTTGCATAGAGTAGGCCCATTGAAATGGAACTAGTCGTGACTAAGGACAAAATCCTATCCATGGTTAGGGAAAAATCCTACAACTTCCAGTCTTGCTAGTTTGCACCCTAATTTAGTGACCCAATGAATCTCATCCAGTGATAACCAAGCCTCATTCCCACCCAATGGCTTTTCAGTTTTACAGTCTTCGGTTTATTTTCCGGATTCAATATTTTCTGGTTTATAACTGCCACATCTGAACTGAAGCATTAGATAGAAGAACGTTTCCATCTTGCAAGCCTTTAAAGGGGTGACCCAATCTGCACCCACACACAGAACTTACTCATGTAAGGCTCCAGCAAAGGCCGTGAGCCACTCTAGAAACATTTGCCGTGATCAGTGGCACTGAATGTGCAGCATGAGAGTTAGGAATCCCCTTTGATTACTCCAGGACTGCACCTCTGGGAAGAGGAGAGCTGTTTTCTACCCGCTTCAGTTAAGTTTGCCAATTGACAACAAATATGGTTGTTACTGGAAACCAAGAAGGGGCCATTAATCAATTCATTCATCCTTATGTGCATTTAGAAAGAAAGAAAGAAAGAAAGAAAGAAAGAAAGAAAGAAAGAAAGAAAGAAAGAAAGAAGAAAGAAAGCAAGCAAGCAAGCAAGCAAGCAAGCAAGCGGGGGGGGGGGGGAGCCCTAAACTGTGCAGCATTTCCCAGCCAGCCTGTGGGACGTGTTGTTTGTCTACATGAGTGTGATCACTCCCTAAGGGCACAAACCTGGAACCACTAGAAGGTGTCTGGATATGCCCAGGAGAACCGCACGCTCTAACAATGAGCTCAGAGACTCCACATTCAGAGTGCCCAGATCCAGCCCCCACAGCCACTGCAGTTCTAAGCTTCCATAAAGTGCCTGCTCTCAGAAGCTGTGGGGTCAGGCCTGGATGGGAGACCTGATTCCTGCATTGAGAAGGGGGTTGTGCCTGATGGTGAATAAGTGAGAACAGCCACCTCTGTGATTCTATGATGATTTCCATGTTGGCTCTGGAGAGGCATTCTGCGGGGGACTGGGGTGGGAGAGGAGGAGCAAGGGTGCACCAGGATGTGAGTAACCTTGGCAGGGTCTCAGCCCCTCTTCCTTATGGGCCAAGGTATGCTACTATCTCCTCCTCCTCCTCCCCCTCCCCCTCCCCCTCCATACCACCCCACAACCTAAGCTCTGCAGTCTGTGACAATCCATAAATCAGAAAATAAAATGCAATAACACACCAGAAAATATGTTAAAAATACAAGTTTGAAACAGCTAAGACAAACAATAAGGAAGAATGTAAAAAGCCCTGTGACGGGTCATCCTCTTAAGCCCCTAGATAGCCAAACAAGTCTTTAAAAGCTTTGTCATAAGAGGCCATCTTAACCTGGTGCCGAGAAGATGGCAATTTCTGTGCCAGCTGAGTGGGCTGCAGTGGGGAGGTTGTTTTGCAGATTGCGGGGGGGGGGGCAGAAAAATCCCTCCCCCTTGTTGCCACCCTTGGTGCTTCCCTTGGAGGTGACTCTCAGAGCACGAGTTGCCTGCAGCTGGAAGCGGTGCTCTGCCAGGTACTGCGGCCCAAGCCATGCAAGGCTTTCACGCCCAAACACCGAGGGGGTCGGACCTGGTCATTTCAGCATTGCGAAGGGTGAGAGAAATACAGCGGCAGCTCTGGCCAGCGAGTTCCTTCTGCCCACCATTGCAAGCCTTGAACCCAGAGCTCGCGCAGTTATGAACAGCCACATCAGATAGCACCTTAACACTCGGATCAATTTTAAAAAATAGACATCGTGCAACCCTACTTGACTGACACTGGTTGCATTTAAAATTTCTGATGCTTAATATGACTGTATTGATATGTTTGCATTGTTTTCATGGCATAAAGCACTTCGGGAAAATTTGAAAGGTGTTTAGGAAATTGATTGCATGTAAACTAACAAAGAATGTGCGGGTGCGCCTGTCTGCCTGCATCTTATCACCTGTACCATGTGCTCAGGCACCTGAAACTTGGCATGCACACTGAGGGGACACGCGGGGGACGCAGCTCTGGGTTATCCGTTTCCTACAATTTTAATTGTAAATACTGCAATGATTTTAATGCATTTAGATTTATCTCTGTGTTTAAAGCTTGCAAGTACCATCTTTGGTCACTAGACTGCAGATCACAGAATCCTGTCAGAATAATTTAATCTCATTTTTGACTGGATAACTTCCCAAATGGACAAAGGGAACACCGTGGACATAATCTACCTAGACTTTAGCAAAGCTTTCGACATGGTGCCACATGACATTCTGATAAGCAAATTAACAAAAACTGGACTAGATAGAAAAACTATTAGGTGGATCCAAAATTGGCTGCTAAATCAGTCACAAAGAGTGTTCATAAACTGCGTCTTCCCAAACTGGAGGGAGGGAACTGGTGGGTGCCACAGGGCTAAGTCCTGGGCCCAGTGCTCTTCAACATCTTTATTAATGATTTAGATGAGGAACTACAAAGAAAAATAATCAAATTTTCAGATGATACAAAACTGGGCGGAATAGAAAACACACTCGAAGACAGAATGAAGATCCAGGGTGGTCTTGATAAACTTGAACACTGGGCTGAAAGCAACAGAATGAGATTCAATAAGGACAAGTGCCAAGTTCTCCACCTAGGAAAAAGAACCCAAAGGCATCGATACAAGATGGGGAATACGTGGCTCAACAGAACTGAAAAAGAAAAAGATCTTGGAGTAATTGTGGACAATAGGCTAAACATGAGCCAACAATGTGATGCAGCTGCCAAAAGGGCAAATGCTATTTTGGGATGCATTAACAGAATTATTACTTCCAAATCATGAGAAGCAGTAGTTCCTCTATACTCCTCACTAACCAGACCTCATCTGGAATGCCATGTCCAGTTCTGGGCCCCAAGATTTAAGAAAGATGCAGGTAAATTAGAAAGGGTCCAGTGGAGGGTGACAAAAATGATCCAGGGTTTGGAAACACTGCCCTGTGAGGAGAGACTGAGGGAACTAGGCATGTTCAGCCTTGAGAAGAGAAGACTCAGGGGGGACATGATATCCCTGTATCAGTACCTCAAAGGCCCAAAGATCTTGACCCAAAGAGGAAGGTCAAGATCTCTTCTCGCTGATGCCAGAGTGTAGAACATGGAATAATCAATTCAAGCTGCAGCAACCCAGATTCAGCCTGGACATCAGGAAAAGCTTCCTCACTGTCGGAGCAATACAGCAGTGGGACCAGCTGCCCAGAGAGGTGGTGGCCTCTCCCACCCTGGAGACATTTGAAAAGAAGCTGGGCAGCCCTCTGAGTGGGATGGTATGACTTAGTGTCTTGCAACAGCAGGCGGTTGAACCCGATGGCCTTCATGGCCCCTTCCAACTCTTCTATTCCATGATTCTATGAATCATAGAATAGGAGAGTTGGAAGGGACATGAGAGCCATCAAGTCCAGCTCCCTGCTCAATGAAGGACTTTAGGTGAGTGCATCTGTGGCAAGTGGCTGTCCGGCTGCCTCTTGAATGCCTCCAGTGTGGGGGTGCCCACAACCTCCCTGGTCATTGTTGCCATTGTCATATTGCTCTAGCAGCCATGAAGTTTTTCCTGATATAAGTTGGAACCCACCTTCCAGTGACTTGAGCCTGTTATTCTGTGTCCTGCACTCTGGGATGATGGAGAAGAGACCCTGCCCCTCCTCTGCATGACAGCCTTTCAAGAACTTGCAGTGTACTCTCCTACATATCTCCCCTCAGCCTTCTCTTCTCAAGGCTAAGCATACCCAGTTCTTTCAATCCCTCCTCACAGGGCTTTGTCTCCAGTCCCCAGATCCTCCATGTTGCCCTCCTCTGAACTCTCTCCAGTTTCTCTGCCTCTTTCTTAAACTGCAGCGCCCAGGACTGGATGCAGGACTCAAGGTGAGGCCTGGCCAGTGCCTAGATGTTACCCACCAGCAAAGAGCTTTTTCCGTCAATGCAGCTCAAAGCCAGGAAAGAGCAGGCTGAGGAAGAAACCTGTGCAGCTGCACCGCCACTGCCCCCAGCCCAGTGTGATGCCCCCCTTCAGGGCACTGGCCCTCCCCCTGGGCACTGCTAGGGCACCCTTGGCAAGAGGCATGCCGGGGGCATCAGCAGCCACGAGACGGCTGTGGAACCTTCCTCGAAGGCTTTTGCTGCAGCCAACTGAGGGCTGTTCCAGCTGTGCGATCCCAGTCACAAAACAGATGTGGCTAACAAAATAGGTTTCAGGAGCATTTGCTGATTTAAATAATTTGCACTTTTTTTCCACTTTGCCTGTTGATGATTGCAATGATCCAAGATTAAGCCCTAGTGTTCAGGCTGGGGAAGACTGTGCTGCGCATCCTTGATTTCACTTATTCTTGGCTGGTTGCTCCTAAATGTACAGAAATAGTTAAAGGCAACTTCTTCACTGACTACAAGGGATTTGTATTCCACGTCTGCAGAGCCACAATCCTTCCCTGAAGCTGCGCCTTGAGAGGAGCAGAAACCAAAGAACTTACGTGTGAAACACCAAGGCAATGACGTCATCGGGAGAGACAGTCAACTTCCAGTCACACTCCTTCCCTGGTGGGTAGGGCTCTGGGTAGTTTGGTGACAAGATTACCCCTGAAGGTCCTGTCAGGATCCCTCCACAGGGAGCTAAAGCAGAAGGAAAGCAGAGAACAGAAAGCCCCATCCAAGGCGTGTGTGAGAGAGGATAAACTAAGGAACATCTAAGGAAATGTAATAATCATGCAAGAACTGTCAGAGCTGCATCCCCCCTGCATCCCCCGTGACTTCCTAGGCTTTCTCCTCATGTAATTTATGTGTTTTTTAGCTCCCTTTCCTCCCACCTACCTTGCAGCACTATCTTGCAGTAGGGGGTGCATTGGTGGCTGGTCCCACAAGCTCCGGAACACTCAGCAAACCTCTGCCCCACATTGTCGTATTGTGCTAAGCTGCCCCCTGTTAGCATTGGCCACAGAGCGGTGTGCCTTCCTCACAGCCTTCAGCCAGTCAGTCTGCCTGCCATTGGCAAGCAAGGGTTGGAAGCTGCCCTTGAGAAATGGGTTGGCCTTCAGCATGACTGGGCCCTTGACCCCTATCATAGGTCTTTTTGCCAGGTGACGAGCAGATGTGCACCTGGATGTGGCCTGCCGGTCTGCCACTGTGTGAACAGAAAGCTAGACGGGGCAGACCAGTGGTCTGCTCCATCATGGCCCTTCCTGTATTCTTGAGCTACTCGATGTACAAGTACATCAACACTAGGGTAGGTTGGACCACGGATTAGTTCAGCTTTTGGTGCGGTCCAGAACATGCGTTGGGAGTGAGGGGGAGGGCTGCGTGGGCTGCTTGTTCTCAAGCACAGCTGGCTGGCCTCAGAGGAACTGGGATCAGAATGGGAAGCAGAACTGGGGGTGGGGGGTGGGGTGAGTGCCGGGAAGGTGGGCCATACCAAGACTCTGAGACAGGAGAAGCAGAGAGGCTTATCTCAAGGCCAGACCCCTCAGGTGGGCGGGCAGGCAGTCCGTCCCTGGGAACAGCCCAGGTGAGCAGCTGGTGGAAGGGGACTCAAAGCAGGGGGCAGATGGGGCAGCCCCAGCTCCTGGCCCTGTGACACAGCATCCCCAGAGGAGGGTGGCCCAATTAGCACATCGGCACGTGGGGAGGAGGCCCCTCCCAAAAGGACAGGGCCCAGGCATGTCACAAGCAGAGTTCCTGGAGATGCCTTCTGAGTGTTTCATGCTTCTTGGTCAGCAAAATACACTTCACAAGGAACAGGGTCTGTGGCTTTTGAATGCCCGGAGGAGGAGCCCTGGCCCACGATGCCCTGGGACCCCACTGCGTATCGCCCGCATCTCACGGCCAAACTATGTTCTCACTGATCATGCAGGTGTTCTGAGCCTAGGAGTAAGAGAACCCATGAAGCTCAGGTAGGGAGAATGAGACATCCCTGGACCATAACAGGACATTACTGAGTTGGAAAAGGTAGAGGGCAGGGCAACACAAATGTTCAGGGGGCTGTAGCAGCTCCACTGTGAGGAGTGGGCATGACAACTGGGGCTGTTCAGCTTTAAAAAGGGGCGAGTGAGCAGAGACAT
The DNA here is from genome assembly GCA_023646645.1 of Varanus salvator macromaculatus. Classification (NCBI taxonomy): domain Eukaryota; kingdom Metazoa; phylum Chordata; class Lepidosauria; order Squamata; family Varanidae; genus Varanus; species Varanus salvator. The sequence goes on along the minus strand of JAIXND010000624.1, from coordinate 11,356,192 downwards.
GACAGAGGGGCGTAAGACAATGCATGGTGTGGATGAAGGGAGAGAGGGCTCTTTCTGCCCCTCCCATAGCACTTGGACCCCCAGTGGGGTCGTCCCACAAAGCTGATGGGAGGGAGGTCCAGGACAGGTGAAATCAAGGACAGGTGAATTCAGGACAGTCCAGGACAGGTGAATTCACACGGCATTAGTCAAAGTCTGCCAAGGGAGGTGGCGATGGCCACCAGCCTGGGTGGCCTCAGAAAGGGACTGGACACGTGCATGAGGGAAGAGGCCCCCTGTGGCCTCTTGTGTGGGTCCCCTCCCCAGAGGCAGCCTGCCTCCTCTCACCTGAGGAGCCTGGGCAGCCTTGCACCCATCCTGCTCGAGGGATCCCCTGGGTAGACAGGGAAGCTGGGTCGCTTCCCTGTCTACAGAGTGCTGGACTAGAAGGACCCGCGGCCTGATCCAGTGTGGCTCCACTTGTTTCCTTATATTTCATTTTGCAATACGGATTAACCCTTTCCTTACTCATGGACCTCCCCAGTAAATGATCTTCCTGCAGCCCTGCCCCAAGTGAGGGTAGGAAGGAGTGAGATCTGCAGAAGGCATTTGCAGGAGACACTGTTGTCGAAGGGTGAACCTCGCCTCCTTCCTACTTGGAGCAACACTGACACCCTCTTGCCTGGGGAGCAGCCCTTTGCCAGGCAAATGTACTGATCCCAAGCGGTTCGGCACAGGGTCCATGTCTGCCTGTGCTGGGCAGATGCCAAGTTAAGTGCGGCACTCAAAAGCAGGGAAACCCACATGCTGCCCTAGGCTGGCAGCAGAGGGGATGAGTAGGCTCAGTAGCTTACTTTTAAATCAATTTTAGAAAGAAAGGCAAGCAATTAATTTCCTTTGCTTGGAACAACATTTTATAAATACAAATTAAGTGCAGCAGGATGATACAGACAGCTAACATTTAATTAGGCCATTCATGAAGCATTTACTGCTTCAGTGTACTTTGCACAACATTATTTTTTATGTTTTTTACCCAGTGGGTGTTTGCATGAAACATGTATAACTTTTGGCCAGCTTTGGGGACTATGGGAAATGGGTGATAGAAGAGGGGGTGGGACGAACGCCATCTTCTGAAGCTACGATGTAGGCTGCGCTAGGTGGCTTGGAGGCGGGGGGGGGGGGGATGGCAGCCATGACCCAATGGAGGGGCTGATTTCACCAGGACCCTCAGATCAGGACTGACTGAATGCCCGTCTCCAGCAGCTTCTCCTTCGCAAGGCAGCCTGCGGGCCCTTGGCACAGCCCAGGACTCCCGGCTCTCTCCTGCCAGCCAAACTGACTCCCTCACAGGGTGACAGCCATGGGGGAAGGTGGCCTCCCTGACATCAGCCTGCCCGGCGGGGTCCCCTTCCACCCCACGGTTCCCCAACTACCGCTGAGCAGATTGAGTCCAAGTCTCTACCTGTGCACGTGGGTGGGTCAGGCTGCCAGAAAAACCGGTTCTCGATCTGCACACAGCTGATCTTGGCCGCCCCTTGCAGGGCATAACCCGGATCACACTGGAAAGCAATGGCATCCCCTGCCTCCTTCGTGTCGCCGCTCCGGCTCCCGTTCTGCGGAACCCCAGGGTCATTGCAGGAGGTGGCGGTAGACACTGTGGACAAAAAGCAGTGGGATCGCGGTGCTCACTCTCAGGGCCTTTCAGCTACAACACACTGCGTTCTGCACATGCTCTGGATCTCTCATTGTTTTGTTCTGGGGCTGGGATCCTGGTATTGGCAGCAGCTGGTGGGAGTGGAGCACTCATCAAGCCCCGGTGCACACGCACTGTTGAAAGCCCGCACCGGGATGCACATGCAATCATACATCGTTGCTGCTTTCACAGACAGCATCTGTTTCCGCAGCTGCGGCAACCTGTGGGGATGGCAAGCACACCACAGAGATCGACCTGACGCATTTGTGCACACGCTCACGCTGACTTGATGTTCCCGGACATCTGCTAATCTCACATGGCATCTTGTTACACTCCTCTGTCAGCCATATGCTTCGAGACAAACAGCCCTGCGAGCAGATTTCTCCTGGGCAAGGATGGAGCGGGTCCCTGAGCTTTCAGAGGGAGTGCCCAGCCTGACCGGTTTTTGCGGGGCTGGGGGGCACTGGAGAACTCTGCTGCTGCCCTGAGGGAAAACCCACTCATGCTGTTTTCCAAGCCCAGAGCTTTAGGGATGTTTCACTCTGGAGAAAGGTGGAAGCAAGAAGGAGCAGAGCACTTGGAAATGAGCCGTCACCAACTAACACAAACGGCGAGCCAAGCAGTGGTCCTGCGAATGGCCCAAAGAGCAACTGGAGCCATTTGTCAAGAGTTGGATGGATCAGGAGCTCCTATCGCACAGGTAGCAATTCTCTGGACAAAAGCGCCGGGCAGATTCTAAAAGGTGTTCGTGGGACGGGCAGCAGCCCAACAAGCCTGGGCTGGGCCTGTTGTAGTCAGGATGCCCCTCCCCAAACAGTTCCCAGAATCTTCTTCCGTGAGTAGATTCTTGATTTTGCACCTTGCACCAAAGCGATGGCTCTCTCAACACAAAATAAAGCATGTGAAATTGGGCTCGCTGTGAACGGAGTGGCTTTGCAGTTCATGACGCTGCCGGCCGGGAGCACAACTTTGCTCCTCCTCCCGTATGAGAAAAAAAATTCTCCAAAGGGGTAAACAGAATGAAAAAGGAAAGAAAATGCGCTTGATTCCCCTGGACAGCCAGTGAGCCTGTGCTGGGTATCCTCCCCCGAACATTTCTGGGGGGACAGTGGGGTTTCACGAGCTGTGACATACTTACCACCCCAGGCCCCTCCTCTGCCACACACACTCCCTCAGAGGCCTGCTAGTATTTCACAACTGTTCGTAGCCATAGGTTTCTGTCTATAAGACCCCCCTATATAGGACACCCCCCATTTTTCCTACCCATCTCCAGCGAACAAGCTGCTGCCACGCATGCGCCACCCACTCCCCCTGCCCCCACATGCTGCCCCCTGCTCGTGCCAGTTCCCCCCCCCCAGCACGCCCACGGCCCCCCATGTATAACATGCACATTTTTAAAGTAATTTTTTTTAAAGTAGCGTCTTATACACGGAAAAATACAGTACTTATTCTTTTATGAATTTAACATTGACCTTTCCCATCAAAGTGATGCTCAAGGTGGATAATAAAGAATAAAATATAGATCAACAGCAACATCTTCTGAAAACATAGCATAAAAGAAATCAATTAAAACTCAAACAGTAAGGAGCAATGGCATCTCACCAACATATCGAAACGTAGAAACAGAGCGAGTCAGAAGGGGCCTCCCGGGCCATCTAGTCTGACCCCTGGCTCCAGCTGGCTCCGCTCATGACATGCCCACCATGTGCATGCCCAGCCTATCCTTGAACACCCCCATCGATGGGGCCTCAACCACCCCAGGGGTCCTAACTGTCTGGAAGCGCTTCTAAGTCTTGGTTCCCTGATCTGAGCTCCACTGCAGGGGGGGGGGGGAGGTGGCTTCCTGAAGACATGCTTGAAGGAAAAATAAGGTGCATGCCCTCCTCTCCCTCTGAGTAAGACAAAGCAGGAGAGAGGGGACTTGTCCCCACTGCTGAGGAAGTCGAGCCAGGCCTCCATTGCCAGGCCACCCATGGCTAGCCTGGTAGGACCCTCACCTGCCAGCGCTTTAAGGAAAATGGCCGGCCCGGTCCAACTCTGCTCATTCCTGCCACCTGTTGGGGCAGGTTATGGACCCATTGGCAGTAACGCGGTGTGCTGCGGATGGATGATGCGCACGTTCGAAGAGGCCATCGGATGCAGATGCCGCCCACCCACAGCTCACCGCGTTTTGCCAGAAGGACATGCTGAGGCACACCAGAAGGCCATTTTATTTATTTATTTATTTATTCATTCATTCATTCATTCATTCATTCATTCATTTATTTATATTGCGATTTATATCTTGCCTTTTTCCGACAAAGGGCTCAAGGCAGCTTACATCTCCTCCTCCATCTTATCCCCACAACAACAACCCTGTGAGGTGGGCTGGGCTGAGAGTCTGTGACTGGCCCAGAGTCACCCAGTTGGCTCCATGGCTGAGCGGGGGCTCGAACCCAGATCACCTGAGTCCCAGTCCCAGGCTCTTCACCACTACACCACACTGGCTCTTTTGCCACCCAGATCCTGCTCCCAGCAAGCCACACCTGTGCAATTCAGAGATCGATGAGTTAAAACAAGCATTAATGAGCATTGCCACGCTCTCCAGGCCTTCCCACCTCCAAAGGACCAGCGCTTCTCATTAGACCCACCTGAAAACTGGATTGCAAAGCCCTGCTTGCTGGTGAAGAAGTCTGTGCTGAACTGGAGGACCACGGAGTTGAAGGTGCTGTGGACATCGCTGGGCATGACAGAGCCACTGACCTCCTTCAGGAGAATCCCTTTCTCCACTGGCCCATCCCAGATCCTGAGCACATCATGGAACTCTTCTGTGTGAAAAACCATGAAGTGGAGGCTGGGTTGTGGGGTGGGGAAAGAACAGATACAGTAAGGCTATCTCTGCAGAATACAGCAATCATCTCCTTTAAAACTGCAAGGATGCAAAGGCTCATGGGAGGCTGAGTTCCGTGAGGGGGCTGAGGACTCTTCGGCTGAGCTCCCCCTCCATCCTTCTGCAAAAGTCTTCCCAGCTCCCAGGGGAAAAAGAAATGGCCATGTAACAAGTTACAGTGCAAACAAATGCATACGCAGACAGAAAGCATCCTACAGTTGCTGGCATTCTGGAAGCTGTAAGACTTTTTCTGTCTAAACAAGTACAGGATCTCTTTTGCTATCTAAACATGTACAGTTATTGTCTCTAGAGCAGAGATATTGCAATGCAAGATCGCCAGGAAAACAAAGCGTGAAAAATGGCACAGTTCACAGCTGCTGGAAATTAGATAGTTGTTATGGAGAGAGAGGAATAAGTGGACTGGCACATGGATTCAATTCAAAGGTAGTATTTTTTGACAAAGCATGGAAGGAGTCAGCAGTGTGACAAGCAGTCTGCTTTCTCAAGTCTGCTTCTCTCTTTTCCTCCTTTCTGTACTCTTGCCATTTCCCTGGCTGCCTCTCCACCTACTTAGCAGAAGGCAGCAGGGTGGAGCTTTTAATATTTTAAGTCCATCTTTAAGATAATGGCGGCACATTGTCTGTGTCTGATGAAGGCACAGTTATTAATCAACTCTTTCTTCAAGAGGGCATCACTCTTTGTTCATATTCATTCCCCTGCTATGTTTGCATTAGCACAAATGTTTCTATCGGAGATGGAATCAAACTTTTTAAAAAAATGCTCAAATATGTTGTGCTTTGAAGAATTTTCCATCACTGTTAGTTGATATTCTTCCTAAGCTTTTTAAAGATCCTAGCACAATATTGGGAAGGAAACCCACAGCTCTGACATAACTGAGGTGCTAGTCTATTCTAGCTGTCTGAACGGCATTCCCCAATGTGGCATTTCCCAGATATTTTGGACTACAACTCCCAGCACCCCCAACCATGGTCCATGCCCCCAAATTGTGGAAATAGCTCCACTTCTGAATGTGGCCACAAAACTGGCAAAGGCCATTTTGGCCAGCACCCCTTAGAGCGCACCCTGGGAGCAACAAACATGACTGCAAAGCTTCTGCATAGCCTGAAGGGCCTGATCCTGCCTGCTCTTGGAAGCTAAGCAGGGTCAGGCCTGGCTGAAATCCGGATGGGTGACTTAAAATGTTGTGAACCACCCAGACAGCATTGGCTGTGGGTGGAATAGAAATGCAATGTGATAATACCGATTGAGTTAATACATAAAAAGCAATATTGGGTTGTGGCAAGAGCAAATGGCTTGACTTTCTCACCACTGAGCTTTCAGTAAGATCTCACTTTCTTTTCAAAACCTCCTTTCAATAAAGCACATTTTGCCAGAATGCTCACTTTGGGAATATTGATTAAAATCATAAATGTTGGCGCTGAAGGGAGTTCATGGAAAATCTGTGGCATTTTCTGCTGCCTAAGTGAAATGGTACAAAGAAAGGTGCTTTCAGATGGAAGGCCTCCTAATCCAACCAACTGTGGTATTTGCTTCTTGACTAATTTCTTCTTCTGGCAAGTGAAAAGATGGATGAAGTGGTGATAAAATTTGGGAGGAATATGAACAGAAAATGACAGTGTCTGGACCATCCCCTGAAGTTCTAGGGAAGCAAGCTACTATGGGATGAAACCATTGTCAGGAAGTGCACAGAAACCCTGAAAGAAATAATCTTTTCCCCCATTCCTTTAGACCGTTTTCATACGGTGTCAAAGGGTAACAGGTGCAGAAAATACAGGAGGCTTGGAAGTAGGGTGTGTGTGTGCGTGTGCATGCGCATTTTGAGGGTCTCTAAATGTTGGGACAAAAAGTTCATATAGTCAAAGCTATGGTTTTCCCGGTTGTAATGTATGGCTGTGAGAGCTGGACCTTAAGGAAGGCTGAGTGCCAAAGAACTGATGCTTTTGAATTGTGATGTCGGAGAAGACTCCTGAGAGTCCCTTGGACTGCCAATAAATCAAATCAGTCAATCTTGAAGGAAATCAACCCTGACTGTTCTTTAGAAGGACAAATTCCGAAGATGAAGCTCAAATACTTTGGCTGCCTAATGAGAAGGAAGGATTCACTGATGCTGGGAACAATTGAAGGCAAAAGGCGAAGGGGATGGCAGAGGCTGAGGTGGCTGGATGGGGTCACTGGGGTGGCGGGTGTGGGGTTGGGTGGACTCCAAGGGATGGTGAGAGGAGAACCTGGACAGGGGAGCCTGGAGGAACGTTGTCCATGGGGTCATGAAGAGTCAGACATGACTTTGTGACTGAACATCAAATGTTGGAACATAGAGACACTGCAGAGGAGGAAAAAGATCCAAAGGTGGTTTTTGTTGTTGTCGTGGTTTTAATGGGGAAGGTAGTCGTGATGGTACAATCTCAGCTACCCTATCAAGCATGACTCCTGGTACAGCCAGCTGCCGCCACATGACAAAGGTGGACACGTGAGAAATGAAGCACCACAGGGGTGCAGGAGTCGTTCTGCAGTCCATTTCCTTCCTTGGGCTCCAGAATGAGAATTCAGCTGGACTGGAGAAGGGCACAGACATGGGACGCAGGCCCCTGCTTGGCATGGTCTGCCGGGAGACCATCCTGTGTGTGGAGGTCAGTCCTGTACACTTCCAGTCGAAAGGTCAAGGGGCTAAGAAGTGTAGCCCATCAGTACTTTGCAGGTGGACGGGCGAGCAAGCAAACAGGCCGAGACACAGATTACCTGGCCACAACATTCAACACTATGGTGAGAGAGACTGCATTTCAGACACTCATTTCTAAACTGACATCTGCACCTATCAGGTAGCACGCACCAGTTTTATTCATGCCGATCCATAAGGTGCCCCCCCGACTTGGTGTGGATGCTTTAAATTGCACTCCGACTTGCATGCTCAAGGCATTTGGAGCCTGCTGCCCTGGTGGTCACAATCAGTTTGTGCCGGAGCCTACAAGCTTCCATTTGGTTTCTCCCCCATAAATCCTGCAAGGGAAGCATCCACTATTTTGGAAACCAATCCATGTTGGATGCCAAGCAGGTTTGGATCTGCCTGGCACCTGGACCAGAAAAAGCCACCAAAGCTACGGTGAGCTTTTCAAGAAAGAACCTATGGTAACCATACTGCAAAATCTGGCACATGTTTTCTTTTCCCAGTCTTCCATTGCAGCAAGTCATAAAAACCAACCTTAAATGCAGAGGAATCAATAAGTATGTCATTAACTCACAGCTTCATTGAGGAAAGCCACCCAACTGCCATTGATCCATCAACCAGATTTTTCTACAAGAGTTTAGTTGATTAATTTACTGATTAGGAAGCCTGAGGCCCTATTTTTCTAAACCTTCCCCTGATGATGCAAAATAGTAAACACTTCAAAATAAATTATGCAAAGCAAGAGAAATCATGCAAATGTGACCAGTATGCGTAATTTTCGCAGGTTGCACAACTCAGCCTCTCCTGCCAGACCTTTTGGGTTCTTCTGGCACAGGCTTCCATATCGTTTCCCTTAGTTTCTAGGTGCAGAGTGCAAACATGGCTTATGTGCACGTACAGTATAAGCTGGTGGTCCTAACTTGCCACGTGAGCGTGCCTTTTGGGGACGGTGGTGGTGATGGGGTCACCCCCAGTCGATGGTTGGGGAAACTTACCCTATTGTGCAGCCGGCCTCTGCCTCAATAGTCCAGATGCAGTTGAGGTTGTGGTCATAGGGAGTTGGATAGCCTGGAGACAAGATCCTTCCAGCAGACTCACCCCTGATGGTGCCCCCACACTCGGCTGGAAGAAACACAAATGCTATTCAGCAAACTGTGTTTTGCAGGCCCAGGGCGCTATGGCTTCTTTCTCCTTGGGGTGGGGGCTTTCCTGGGCCACTTGCTTGTTTCTGGACAGTAGGTTGAGAGGATCCAGGACTCCAGGAACTAGACCCGTAGAAAACATCAGCACAGAGACAAGGGAGCTGAAAGATCTTCTTACAGGGAAGAGCCTAGTCCTACTTCACCCAGAAGTCTATTCCATCCCATTTCTGAATTGATTTGCATCAGGAAGAGGGCTGAGGTCAAAGGCAGGGATGGGCGGGCAAATGCCAAGAGCCCGAGTCCCAGCAGGGCCCCACTGACCACCTCCCCCGCCTCGATTGCTCCTCCTTTTCACCCTCCTCCGCTGCTTGTCCATGTGCATCTCAGTCTGGCTACCTGGTTTGCATTCTCCACGATGCTGCAAACACAAAGATCCCGGGGAAATGGGATGGGGATGGCAGCAGACATCCCCTACCAATGATGGAGAACGTTTGGCAAAGACTCTGTACAGTGGCCTTCCTTTGCTAAAGCCGTGGTGAGAAAAAAGCCTCGGAGAAATTATTCTCAGAAGTGTCAGTTCAGCAGTACGGTAAAGATAGCCTAACCTGTTACTAGTCCTGAGTAGTTCTGTCCTGCAGATACTAATGTCTTCTGTACAAATACAATTATCAGTGCACGTTAGAGCAGGCTTTGGACAATAGAAACACAGAAACAGAGCGAGTCAGAAGGGGTGTCCCGGGCCATCTAGTCTGACCCCCGGCTCCAGATGGCTCCACTCACGACATGCCCACCATCTGCATGTCCAGCCTATCCTTGAACACCCCCACCGATGGGGCCTCAATGACCTCCTGTGGAAGCCCATTCGATACCCCAGGGGTCCTAGCTGTCAGGAAGTGCTTCCTGGCATCCAAATGGAACCTGGGTTCCCTCTGTTGGAGCGCGTCCTGCCCTCCTCTGCAGGGGAGAACAGGTTTTGACTCACCTCCATGTGACAGCCCCTCACATATCTATATGGTATGTGGGTACAAGTGTTCGACTGCCTCATTTCTGCTAAAGGGAAGCAGGTTCTTATTGAAACCTTAGTAGCCAACTCCTAAATGGTCCTGCTATTGCTGCTGTATTTGCCATAAGCAAAGCAAAGACAAAGCCATGCACGCAGACTTGTGTGCATGTGTCTGGCGGGAGCAGTTGTGAAAGCACAGATGGAAACTGAAAAAGATGCTCTCAAGTGCACGTCCACAGCCAAGCTGCAACGAAGGTGCTGCAACAAACGGAGGGCGCAATTTGCATCTTTGCTGTGCAGTGAACGAGACAAACAGACCTACTTCTATGAATTGGCTAGTTAACCCGAAGGTTATTGGGAAAGGAAGTGGAGCCACAGCTGAACCAGACAAAGCTGTGGTCCTTCTCAGTTCTCACGGTTTGTTCAACTGCTCCTGCACTTGGCTCACCCCGTCTCTAGGCTGCTTGCTGAAGCTGTTCCAAGTCCATCCTTGGAAAAGGTGTTCTACCGCTCAGGCTCCTTGAGACCTGAGCTCAGGTGCAAACCGAAGGTCTTGCTCCTTTGACGGAGCAGAGGAATGAGGGCTCAGAGCCCCAGCTCCCAGAGCAGGGTGTCTCTAGAACCATTTTGTATTCAGGGTGGAACAAGCCATGTTTTCCTAAGCCAGCTTGTCTTTTCAGACAACCGCCCCCTGTTGGCAGAAGTGGCCCATGGGGCATAAGGAAGGGAGAGTCATACCTACGCAGATGGGGAGTGGCTGGTCCCAGGTGCGGCGCTCCCCAGTCAAGCAGGTCAGCACGGGGCTCCCCCGCAGTGTGTAGCCGGGATCGCAGTTGAAAGAGACGGTGCTGCCCGCAAAGTGCCCCTCATCACGCACCTTGTAGCCGAACTGCGGCACGCTGGGATCCTCACACTTGATCAGCTCAAAGCCTGAAGGCACAGGAAAGGACAGCTGCCGGCTCTGGGAACGACGACCTGGCTGTGAGCCTCGGAGTGGGTGCCCCTGAGGCCCACCCCATAGTGCCCCTTGCTCGCTGTCACCCTCAGGCTACAGGTGCTTGGGCGGTCATGGCTGCGTGGTGGTCAGTTGGCCAGGCAGGCACGGTTATTGCTTCTTTATTCATTAAACGCTTTTCTAACCCGTCCACTGCAAACATCTTGCTTCCAGCTGCCCCTTTTCTGCTACCTGCGCAAATGGCAGGTGGGGAGGGGGCAGGGTGTTGCAGAGGTCAAGAGCGCAGGATCGGACTCAGCACCCGGGGGTTGAGTCCCCACTCTGCCATGGAGCCAGCTGGGTGGCTTGGGGCCAGGCACACCCTCTCGGTCCAGCCTACCTCACAGGACTGTTGTTGTAAGGACAAGAGTGAGAGGAAGAGGAGAAGTACGTCAGTTGCCTTGAGTTCCTTGGAAGGAATAAAGGCGGAATACAGGGGGAGCGGGGCAAAAAGCATATACACATTTTAACAGCTGTTATCTATGTATTGTTTTTTGAAGTTGAATTGAATCATGGTAGCAATGGTAGTATGGCGTTCGCTCCAAAGATGATGTTAATTGAATGAATGCTAGAGTCACCGTGCAGCAGTTTTTAATCCTGTTTTTCCTTTCTTAAGATGCATATACATTTCTGGCACCCTCCCTATAAATAATATGACCAAACTAGCGATATTTGGTGCTTATTTTCTAAAATCTTGTCACCTCATCTTTGGTTATGGTTTCACTCTGTCTATGCCCAGAACCAAACCCCTCTTGACTATTACTCTTTAATGCTTGCAAACTTTCATTCCTGTGCAGTAGGAGGAGCTTGTTTTCTGCGGTCTTTTAAAAGAGGGCATATTGCAAGCAGCTGGGCCCGTGGCGTTACCTCTGCCTGCCTAATTGCTCCCGTGCACCTGCACAAACAGAGGCTCATTAACCAGCACGAGGTGGAAGAGAGGTCTAGCGGGCGGGCGGGCCTCTCCTCGTACCCCCCAGAAGCGCACTCCCTTTTGCTGGTGTTTCACCTCGCTCAAGCAGCACCAAAGCCGGAGCGCCCCGGGGAGAAAGCGCCGGAGAATCCTTATTTCTGCTTTCACCTGGGAGGTATTTACAGAGCTCTTGCTTGTGCCCACAGCTCGAGAGAAAAGACCACCCTGGGACGTGGGCCAGAGGGGCCTTGGGATTAGGGTCTGTGCTGGGAACCAAAGTTGTGAACTCTAGGCTAGGTTATGAGTTCCAGCGGCCCGCTGGTGGCCATTCATCTCCAGGGACTCATATTCCTCCCCCACCCCTGCCACCTTCAAACATAAAATCCTAAAATGGCATAACCTTTTGAGAACAACCCTGGAAAGAGCTCGTACATAACAAAACCACCAAGGAGAATCGCAGTCAGAGGAAGAAAAGGAGGTGAAAGGGACTGTGGGAGCAACACTCGCAATGCTGGTGTTGGAAGAGGCTTTATCATGCTCCGCGCGTGAGCTTTTGTGGGGCTCTGCTTGAAGGCGTCTTCCCCTTGGGACCCTCTCATGTTCCCCTTGGCTCCTCCCATCTCTTTCCTTGCAGTAGAACATTCTTTAAGAGGGAAAAGATGGAGGGGGCTTTGCATTAGTCATGCTAGGATTATTCGGAGGGATCCTAAATGGAGAGGCCATTTGAGGCTGAGCGTGAGCTAACCGGAATGGCAGAAAGGAGACTGCTCACAGTCAGAAGCGCCTGAAGAGCTACTTTCTAAGTTACCCGGCACAAAGAAAGCGGAAGCCCTGTCTTCCAATGAGTTTTTGATTACTCTGATCTCCAGCTTCTCCAGGCCAGCATGCTAGGTTTCGTCTAACACTCATTTCTTCAGTGCTGATTTACCCAGTTGTTAGCAATACGCTAAAAAGATCTCCTTTCAAGAGGAGAAATGTACAAAGGACCAACATTCATTATTGCCAGAATGGTCTGAAATTCGTTTGGACAATTGCTCACTGTGTGCAAACAGACAACTTGCACGGTATGAGCAGTGGTCCAATGGGAGATTTGCACAAATCTCCCCCAATTTGCATACATTTCCTCCACAGAGGAAAGTGAGGTCGATTCAGTCCACCAAGAAAACTGATAAGCAGCAGCAAAGTTTGGAAACAATGCCAAATTGCACACAAGTGTTTGATATTTTGTGAGTATATTTGGTAGAGCCAAGCTTGCACTCATTTGCAGGGACAGACGGGTTTGGAATTGGAGTCCCCACCCCGGATTCTGGATAATCAGCCCTTCACTAGAACAACACAGTAGTTGCCTTCCAGTTTGTGCAGACCACATGTTTTGCGAAAATTCTCTTCACAGTATTTTTTATTTTATTTTTTTAAGTGTGCACATTGTGGCGTGCTATAGAGCTGGAAATCCAGAACTCCACACCAAATCAGCCAGCTTCCAATTGCTGCTTTGCAACTCGGCCAGAAATCAGTCATTCCAAACTGGCAAACCAAACCAACCTTGCACCCTGAGCGCAAGGTGTCAGTTAACCAGTTTCTGGGACTTACTAGAAAACTGCAGTTCAAAGCCTTCGCTGGTGGTGTTGCTGTCCGTGATGAATTCCAGCCACATGGTGCTGGAGGTGCTGTTAACGGTGAGGCCCAACATCTCTGTTTGGCTGAAGGAGCCCAAGAGGCGGGCGGAATTGTTGCTGCCATCATAGATCTGGAAAACAGAGAAGGGATCACCGATTGGGTGGGCTCCTCTCGGCTGTTCTCATCCCAGGTGTTGTGCTGCCTTGGCCCAGCTCCCCCCTCTTCTGCACAAGAGCTGCGCTCAGCTTTGCCTTTCCTGGCTGTGCGGCGCGATTGAGTCAGTGCATTCATGGGTGGCATGGTAGAAACTAGGGCTGGACGAAATGGTCACTCTTCCGATTTCTCAGATACATTCCCTGTGAAACAGACTGGCAGCTGGATGATTTATGTCTGTTTCCTTTTAGAGTGGGCAGCAAAACTGTTGGCTGAGCAACCGCTATTTTGTATTTCTCAGAATGCCCAATTTGTTTGTACAAATTGCACTTTTTGTACAATTGTATTTAATTGTACTATTAGTTATTTGTATATTTTTGGATGGCTCTTATCCTGCATGCTTTTGGGAGAGGGTTTTGCCTAAAAATAATGTTAAACAAATGATTTTTGAAATTGCCCATGCTGGCTGAGGCTGATGTGGGTTTGTTTGCAAGTGAGTTAAATGGAGGGGGCAGGGTTTCTTCTCAAGTGTGCCAGAGTAGAGGACATGGAATGGTGGGCTCAAGGCACAGGAAGCCGGTTTCGGGCTGGACATCAGGACCCTCCGTGGCTGTCAGAGCAGCACGGCAATGGAACCAGTGACTTGGGGAGCTCCTGGGCTCTCCCACACTGGAAGCATCTCTGATGCAGCTGCACAGCCATCTGGAAGGGACGCTTTAACTGGGAGTTCTGCACTCAGCAGAGAGTTGGACTTCGTGCTCTACTATTCTGTGATTTTATTTATTTATTATCAGGTTTCTGTCCTGGCTGTTTTTCTGCAAGAAGCCCAAGGCAGCTTATAAAATCCTCCTCCTCCTCTCCATTTTATTTGCACAATCACCCTGAGAGGTAGGCCTGGCTGAGAGTCTATGACTGCTTCAAAGTCACCCGAAGCTTTGCAGCTAAACGAGGTCCAGAAGCTGCACCTCCGGAGTTCCAGCCCGACCATGCCAGGCTGGCTTTCGGTACTCTGGCTGCAGTCCAAAGTCTCTAAAGGGCACCGCGTGCTTATCTCCCTCTTGATCTATTAAGGGTGCATCGCCCTCCCAAGGATCGCTTGGGATAACCTGCCTGAGATTGGGGTCAGCACCCAGGCCTCAGTAGGCGAGTTGGTGGCCACCCTCTCACAGCTGATGCAGCCCCCCAAAGGCAGAAGAATGACCTCAGAGGAGGGAGCAAAGGGCCCTGCACTGGGAGGATGCCAGAGGGCCAGCACACGAAACATCCTGAGCATTCTCTGGCCTTCGAAGCCTGAGAAGCCCAGCTGGCCAATGCCACCAATAACCGGCAGGCAAATCACCCTCGCGCCTCCCTCAGGACTTCTCAAAGCCTCTGGATCGTTATACACGCCCTGATCGCTGTGGCAGTTGCTTTGAAGGAAAAGTGTTACGTCTTGGGAGAGGCCTTCTTCCTGCCAGGAGGCCAAAGGGAATTCTCACTGTTAAGGTGACAGCGGGCAGATTTGTGCATGTGCTTCTATTACAAATAGAATGGAGCCACAGTTTGATCATGTGCACTTAGTGGACGAAAACTTCCTTAAATACACAAATCGATCATTACTTAAAAGTTGGAGTCCTGGCAGTAAACCGGTCAGTGATCACTGGCAGGTCTCCATTTTTGTGTTTGAGGGTTTTGCTTTTTGCTTTTTTGTGTTGTTCTGAGGAAAAGGATGAAGTACAGGAGAAAACAAGAGGGGAGAAGAAGCACAGGCGTGCACTGCTGTGGAAAGGAAAGGAAAGGAAAGGAAAGGAAAGGAAAGGAAAGGAAAGGAAAGGAAAGGAAAGGAAAGGAAAGGAAGAAACAGAGCACTTGATATTCCAGGTTGGGTTGAAGGTACATAGCTGTCAGCTGTGCTCCAATCCCCAGTGCCAAGATGAGAAACCCACAGGAGACCTACATGACTTCTTTAGCTTGGGAACAAAAGACAGGAACTTGGCTCCACCACGTAAAGTTGTCCCTTTAAGTAGAGGAGACATCCCAAGAGATTGGCCCTTCTATGCTTCCAAGAGCTTTTCACCGAAAACAAAAAAGGTCCAACTTTCTCTGGCACGTCTGAGGAAATCTGGGTGCCCCCCATCAAGAGCCTAAGTGCAGTTGGTGGAGCGCACTCTGCGTGTGGCTTGTCACGTGATGAGCTTGCACATTCTGTCTGAACTAAGCCAGTGAGATGAACTGACTGCCCAGCGTGCTGCTGGCTTAACCTCCCAGTGAACCTCTCCTGCAGCAGCAGGTCTTTAGCCATTACCTTGAGGACATCCCGGGCCTCCAGGTTGAAAGCCCGGGCCTTCAGCTGGATTCCTTTTCCTGGCTGTGTCTGGATGGAGTAGATGCACTCGTGGTTGTTGTTGTAGTTAAGTGGATAGTTTGGGGACAACAAAACACCTTGAGTTCCTGTGACGGAGGAGCCACATTCAGCTATAGAGAGATGTAGAGTGATTGAATTTTAACATTTATAGGATGTGACACTGATAAAAAGCATAACCACACACTTTGTCATCTATCAGTGTTTGCTTGTACAATGTGAAACATTGGCCGTGTCTGCACACTCACACACACACACACACACAGAGCATCTTGGAGCCAACAGAAATGACATTAAAACTTTTGTGACAGAGAAATAAAGGGGAAATTGGGACAAATGTGCTGTGTGTGGGGATCAGGACTGTGCCTTAAATTTCTAGAGGTGAAATATCAGCAGAGAACCAAATACCCCCTTTTTGGCCATAACTGACATCTTGAAGAGGGAACTCGGGACAGTCCAATGCACTGCAGGCCTGTAGCCCAGATGAACAATTGGGATTGCCATAGTCTCACCTGGATTAAAAGCCATTTAATCCGGCTTGCTCAATTACAATAAATGACAGAAACACCCAGGATTTCACTGCAGAGGTTTTTTTCCATCCGCTGTTTCCTAAATCTTCTAGCTGGAGGTCAAACCTGTGACCTTCTTCAGGTAAAGCAGGTGCTCCTCAAGGGAACTACGGTCTGTCCCCACTTTCTGCTGTTCTGCTTGGTGCATCATCATTCCAGTTTAATCCTGCCTTCTTTGATTAGCCCTAGAAATCTGAACCCTCCAAGTCTCCCAAATAGCATGCTGCTTTCCAGATCTCGTGGCTGAGCTAAAGAAGGTGCCCTAGACTCATCTGAGCAACTTATACAATATTTCTGGGTGGGACTATTTGTCTTCATAGTATGGTAAGAAGGTAAAAGTAAATGCTTTCCCATGGCGTCAAGTCCAGGTGGTTCTGACTCCAGGGGTCGGGTCGGTGCTCATTTCCATTTGTAGGCCAAAGGCCCAGCGTTGTCTGAAGGTGCTTCCATGGTCATGTGGCTGGCATGACCCAACGCTTCTGCGCACAGAACACTGTTACCTTCCCACCAAAGCGGTGCCTATTTATCTACTTGCATTTGCATCCTTTCGAACTGCTAGGGCCCAGGAGCTGGGACAGAGCAATGGGAGCCACCCCATCACGCGGATTCAAACTGCTGCTCTTTTGAGGGACAACCCAGTGGCTCCGTGGTTTAAACCACTCCTTAGAATGGTGCCATGCAACGAAACAAAGGCCTGATCTCATGAAGCAAAGCTGGTTCATGAACAATAGTCTGAAAGAGAGGAAGAACCATCTTCTAATTGGTCTATCCATGTCATCCAGTGGACAAAAATCCTGCGACACCAGCAGAAAAGGGTCGGCAGAGAAAGCCGCTCCACCAGTGCTGTTCATCCTGGAAGGTCTCCAAATGTTGAGAGACTCAGCAGCTTCCATCCAAGCTGTCCTGCTTGGTCATTCACCTCCCTGCCAGTCAGTGCTAAATGAATTAACCCAAATATAGACAGAGATTCCCTGAGCTGAGTCAGACCATTGCTCAACTCCGAGAAGCTCTCCTGAGCCCCAGCAACAGCCCTGATACCCAGCGGTGCTGCAGCTGCAGGCGGCTGTCAGCTGTGAAGCTCTGCATGTGCAGAATGTGCTCCAAGCATGGTGTCGTCTCCCTCTGCAGTGCACAAAAAGGCACTTCTTTCAGTGGCCCAGATTTGGGCATGGCAGGAGCTTTGGGTTATTCCCAGCCACAGTGAAAACGGTTGTAAGACTATAGATAAAGGATGAAATCCGAAACTGTGCTACTATAAGCAGGCAGGGCGCACACCAAAGATAGCCTTGGGTGTCTTCAAGGACTTGAGCAACTAGCCAAACCTTGTGTTAAACTGGGGTTTCACTTCCTTGGCCTCCTCCTGAGTTTTACAGCTGCACCTGCCAACTCTCCTTGCTCAGGGTGGCCTTCCTTCCATTGTCTTCCACCAACTTCAGGGCCTCATGTTTGAGACACTGCCCTCATTGCTCACGAGTAGCGCTTAAGCATGTGAGCTCAGCTCCCTTCCTGAACTGAGCTGAACCTTCTGGGTCTCCGTTCCAGCACTCCCGCCCTGTAGCAGCAGGTGATCTGTCCCAGGGCTGGGACAAAGCCTTCCAGAATGCATCCTTCTAGCCCCGTGGCCTTCAGAGCGAGCCGAGACAGGAGGAAGGCCCCGGGCATTCAGAGGCCTGTGGCTGTGCAGCCAGTCACCTTCCTCGTCAGAAGCAGCTGCAGGGCACAGAAAAAGGGGTCCACGAGCAGGCGTGCCTGCTGCCCTTCACTCACAGGGAAGGGGCCCCACTTGCATGGGGCATGGCCTTGGTTCCTGGTGAGTGCACTGCAGACGCTGGCTGCACCCACCAGGAGTGCAAACCTAGGGAGGCTGCAAAGGGGGGTGGCATTCAGGGAACCGAGGCCAGGGGTGCCTATGGAGTCCTTGCGCATCCCAAGTCTCTCCCTGCGTGTCCCCCTGAAGTCCCTGAGGAGCAAAGCATGCCACAAACCAACGTGGGGTCCGACCCCTCCACTTTCTACTGCAGGTTGCAGATCAATCACTGCTTGCTCATGCCACGGCTTGGGCCCATATCAGCATGGGAGGGTGCCCCATGATGGGCGGCCTTGGGGGATGCCCTCTTTGACGGATGCCATTCTACTTTCTGAGCACTTGCACATCCATGGAACTTGTGGGGCTCCTGCTTAACCAGAGCAGCACAATCACTAAGTGAAGGTGGCATATTTAACGCTGGATATTGCGGAACAGAAAAACTACCAGCTTTTGTATTCCAATGCTTTGCTGTTCATTTCTGCAGCCATACATGCTCTGGGATACCAATTTTTGATCTCAGCACATAATTTTCCCTGCATCTATCAGACATGAAAGCTATTTCCCCCCACTAAGATGCTGTGTAAGATGATCTCCATCCATGCCTAATACACTGGGAATGCTCAGTGGATCTAGGCATTCTCTCCCCTCCCCTCCCCTCCCCTCCGTCACACTCCTTCCTTTTTGAAGCTAATTATTATGCAGTGTTCCCTGCAAATATATGCAAATACCAACTATGGTTTCAAACCAGCATTTGCCACTGTGGTTGGAAGCTGGCTTGCACACACTGGTTTGAACTAACCATGATTTGTGTGTATATAGAAACATAGAAACATTGCAAGCCAGAAGGGGTCTCTACTCGAATAACGTCCATATCGGTGCAGATGTGTAATGTTGCAAGCCAGCATGGAGTTGTCACAAATAATGCCAATTCTTGCTGTTCTTCCTTCACCCATCCTCTCCCCGCTTTTCATTCATCCTTGCCCTCATGCCCCCAGCTCAGGGGGAACAGCAAAGCCCACAACCCCACTGAGGGCCAGCTGCTTGCCCATATCACAACACGGTAGTTTGCCCAAGCAAAATTAAAGCACGTGACCACCTACCAACACACCTTGGCAGAGGCGAACTCCACACACGCCGTCTACCACCCAGGCAGGTTATGCGCGAGACGCCCTCCAGGCGGTACCCAGGGAAGCAGGAGAAGGTCAGGACGTCCCCCACGCCAAACTGGAGGCCCTTGCGAATGCTGTAGGCCGGCACCTCCGGCTCGTCACAGGGCTCCAGGTCATACTCTGGCAGGCAAGCAGAAACAGCCGCGGCATCACCAGCAGCCCACGAGTTTTGCCCCCTTCGGGCTTATGCCCAGGCCTCACTGAGGCAGAACTCTGCAGCCGGACTGCACCTCCCCGAGCAGCAGGGGGGCTCATGTGGCCAAGTCTTTATACATAGAATCACAGGAGAGTAGAGTTGGAAGAGGCCACAAAGACCACCGGGTTCAGCCCTCCTGCTCAGTGCAGGACTCCGGGTTAAAGCATCCTGAACAGAGGTCTGTATCATACTTCCATGTGGGAGAACCCATGACTTCCCAGGGTGAGTGGGCCCATTGCTCCCCAGATGGTATCCCCTAATAGTCAGGAAGCTTTTCCTGATGTCCAGCCCGAATCTGACGTCCTACAGCTTGAGCCCATTATTCTGTACACTGCATAGAATCTATCACACACAACTCTCTCTCTCTCTCTCTCTCCCCCCCCCAACACCCCCCACCCAACACAGCGTTCTCCATGCGCAGGACATTTTCCCCCCAGTCCTGACTGTCCACACCTGCAAACGGAGGCCATGGCTAGCCACAAATAGCTTTGCCAGCTTACTGAGGACATGTCCCCGCAGGCAGAAGACACTAATGAGAACACAACGCCAGCTTAGGGAAAAGATGCCCTAGGATAGCTCCTCTACTGATTTAGTAGGAAAGTGCAGAGCCAGGCCAGGCTGTCAATATGCCAGGCCAGGCTGTCAGTCCATCCGACTATGCTAGTGCTGCAACAAAGCTGTTTGGGATCCGTCCCTCAAGCATTCACAGACTTGCGATTATTCTCAGCCTCGTCTCAGGCAGGTGAGAGGGAGGGAGCCTGTAAATCCTTGGGGGAGCCCTTAGTTTTCCCACATCATGCGCAGCGGCACAAGCAAAGTGGGGCGCCACTTGTGCAAGCATCTGTGCGAGGTGCCACTCCTGGTCAGCACCATGCAAGCCCTGGGGGTGCTTGACTGGACTGTGGACTTTTGGGTGGGGCGAAGCGGACTGGGACCGTGGCAGCCAAGCCCAAGGAATCCAGTGCATTCCAGCCTCACAAATGCACTCCTCACGTGCCCCTCTGCGGGCTGGCGGAGTAGCTCTTGGGCGGGGAGATGCTCCCGCTGGCGGACATTCTCCGAACTTCGGTTCAAAGCTCAGCTGGGCTTGCCCCTATGCTCGCCTGTGACCTCTTTCCCCCAGTTTGCTCGATTTACTAAAGCATGAAGATGGGAAAAAATGAAAGTGAGCTTTTTAAAGGGAGCCCGTTCCCCACATTAGCTAAAGCAAGGAAACGCAAAATTGCAAAAGTGTGTCCATCTCTAAGGCTGCATTTCTTCCAGAGTGATCCTACGGCTGCTAGAGAGCATCGAGGGGCCACGGGGTTCCTTCGGTTCCCCAGTTCAAGGTTGGTGACTTCGGAGTAGCTGGGTCTACCTCCCTCACTTGCCGCTGCTGTGGAAAGAAGCCCGCTGGCTGCAAGCAACCTCAAAGACAGGATAAAAGGCATGGGGAGCGGAGGAGACGAGGGCCCCCGAGACACAAGGTATGCTGGAGGCACCCCAGCCCCCTTCTCTCACCTTCTGAGGTGCCACGGGGCAGGACTGGCAGTGGGGAGATGGCCCTGGATGGCATGGGATGCCCTGGGAGGTTGAAGGATCCCAATTCATCGCACCCTTAACTATGCATTTGAAAAAGTGGAGCTTTTTAAGCACACACTTTGCAAATGCAATTTCGGTAGTTTGCAAACAGTTTTTGACTGTTTGTCCTCCTGTTCACTTTTGGGACCGTGGGCAGCATGGCCAGTTCTGAATTGTTTGTAAACAGCAGTGCCGTTCCCTACCTGCCGGGGGGCTTGCTGGGGGTTTCAGGGTCAGCCCTTCCCCAGTCATGTGCTCTGCTATGGCCTCATTTTCCCATCACAGCCAAGGTGCTGCTTTCCCAGAATCAGTTGGAACCAGAAGCAAAACCCTGACTTCACCCAGTACACAATATGGCACCAATTTCCCCATCCTTATCTTCACAGGCCAGCTCTTCCTACAACAGGAGTGAGCAAGTTCAAGGGACCTGGGAGGACATTTTTTGTTGTCCCCCCCACCCCCAAACCCTCCTGTGGGTCTGCCATTCTGCTACTGTTGGTATATTGGAAGCAACCATTTGGGGGCGGGGGCAGGTTGCTGGTGAATTTTGGCAGCCAGTGACTGCAGATGCTTAGAAGCAATGAATTCAGCCTGAAGGCAAGCAAAATTGGGTGGCACAGCAAGAGGACAGACTAGCTGCATCCAATCTCCATGCTGCCAGTCCTGTCCCACATCTTTACTCAGAAGATAGTCCTGGTCTTTTATAGTAAAGATCTACTTCTTACTGCAACTGGTCTTTTAATTAGTTAGATTCCTCCCAGGCTCTTTCATTTCAGGCAGCTTCTGCTCATGTAATCTCTTACTTCTAGGCTTTAGAAAACAGGTTTTTAAATTAAACAATATGCAATTGTGATCATAAGAATAATATAAAAACATTAATGAGCAGCTGACACAGATGAAGAGAGGAAACCTGCAACAACCGGCAGCTCTGACCAGGCAAAATCGCAGTTAATCAGGCCACAATGGACAGGTTGGTGCTGCAATTATTGTTA
The DNA here is from genome assembly GCA_023646645.1 of Varanus salvator macromaculatus. Taxonomy (NCBI): domain Eukaryota; kingdom Metazoa; phylum Chordata; class Lepidosauria; order Squamata; family Varanidae; genus Varanus; species Varanus salvator. The sequence continues at coordinate 11,334,515 of JAIXND010000624.1, read as the reverse complement.
ATTGTTAATTATTGTTAATTATTTGCCACAAATTGTGTCTGAAAAAGATGGGCATTACAGAGAAAAAATGGTGGAATACCATGGGTCAGCCACCATCTGGATTTTCCTTAAAAATGCAGAGCTCAACTTACCTGTCTGAATAACCCATATTTTTCTTTAAGAAACGGGTTATTCCCAGAGCAGCAGGTTCACCTTGCCCAGTTGCTCCCTCTGCAAGCAGAAGCAGCTAAACGACTGTGGCATGATTAAATGCTGGACTCCAGTCTGAGATGAGGCAAGCTGGATTCCTGGCATGGCGCACAAGCGATCCAGAGATGGAGGACCCCTCTTGGGCTGCAGCGGGAGCCCATCAGCCAGCATGCGCCAGCACACTGTTATATTCACAGGTCCTCAGTATTAATTAAAGAACAGGAGTTACCAGCATCTAGTTACTGTGACATGCACTCAGAGCCAGTGAATTATGGCGTTCCATTCTGGGGAAAGCAGATCTCCTCACAGATCCATCCTTGGCTATTTTGGTTGAAACTGACTCACACATGCACTTCTGTTCTGTTGCCTAAAGCATGCTGAGTTTTTGATATAGCTTGGAACTCATTTAGGACTTGCCCTAGGCTCAGCTTACTTTAAGACTGAGCTGAGTGTGAGAAGCCCGCAGATGCTGGAGGGAGATTCCACTAGGCCTTGTCCCAATGCTGTTCCCAGCCTCAGGTGGCAGAGGAGGATTCTTCTTGCTCAGTGAGTCTAGAAAAGTAACCTTTGCACGCTTGGAGGCACTCTCCAGGTCCCAGTTCCTACCTGAAAAGGTGATGTTGAAGCCCTCGTACGAAATGGAGAAGTCTGAGATGAAGCGGATTTGAGCAGAGAAGTTCCCAAAGAGGCCAGCACTGAAAGAGGCAGGCAGCCGGGAGCCGGTGAGCTGCTTCAGGGGCTGGCTAAAGCTGCCATTCTCAGTGATCAGCAGGTAGTCGTGGCCGCTCTCCAAGTGGAAGGTGTGGAAGGTGAAGAAGACACCTGTGGATGAAGACATGCGGGAGAGATGCACAGTTCAAAGGCAGATCTGTTCCGGGAGCTTGCGGGGGAGAGCAACTCATAGTCTGCCCAGAGAAAATTGGCAGTTAGGTGGATCAGAAGTACTGATAAAAAGCACCACAACAGCACGCAGCACAACTGACCAGACAGTGCAAATCCCTGAGCCACAAAGTTTGCCATCTTCTTCATCTGGTAAAGAACTCATTTTTCAGCCTGAGAGACTTATGGCCAAGGGCACTGGTATGAAGACCAAGTATTTTTCTAACTATAGAAAACTATTTTCATAGAATCATAGAATACTTGAGTTGGAAGGGGCTGAGAGGGCCAGGCCTCCAGGTTAAACCACCCCCCTCACATGGCTGTCCAGCGGCCTCGTGAATGCCTCCGGTGTGGGAGAGCCCAGGACCCCCCAGCTCATTGGGTCCATTGCTGTATTGCTCTCACAGTCAGGAAGTTCCTCCTGATGTCTAGCTGGAACCTGGCTTCCTGCAGCTTGAGCCCGTTATTCCGTGTCCTGCACTCTTGGATGACTGAAAAGGGATCCTGGCCTTCCTCTTTGTGACAACGTTCCAAGTACTTGAAGAGTGCTATCATACGTATCTCCCCCCAGATCTTCTCTTCTTGAGGCTAAACATGCCCAGTTCGTTCAACTTCTCCCCACAGGGCTTTGTTTCCAGTCCCCAGATCACCCTTGTTGCCTTCCTCTGAACCCCTCCCAGCTTGCCTGCATCTTTGGACACAGGACTGGACACAGGACTCCAGATGAGGCTTGGCCAGTGCTGAGTAGAGGGGGACTAGTAGGCAGAAATTGTTCTCGCTATGGTGATGGAAAAATGGCTTTTCTAGCCAGTGTTCTAGATGTTTGAGAGCCTGCCTCCATCTGATGGAAATCAAAGGATCTGCTAATGTGAGAGGGTCATCTTGAAAAGAAAATAAATGCATTGGCAGTTTTCAAACTTTTCAAAGCAGTATCATCAAAGCAGTATCATCAAATCAATCAATCAATCTTGGGAAACACTTTAGATACTCCCAGTGTTTCATTCAGTTTAATTTTTTATTCAGCCCCCACTCTAGCTCTTGGTACCAGTGATATGGAGATGGTATTTAACACCAGTTAAGTTAAATCACTCCTTCATGGATCACTGCCTTGTCGTGGCAAAGGGGCTTGTGTAGCTCAATGAAGCTATGAGTTATGCTGTGCAGGGCCACCCAAGACAGACAGGTCATAGCAGAGAGCTCTGACAAAACATGATCCACTGGAGAAGGAAATGGCAACCCACTCCAGTATCTTTGCCATGAAAACCCCATGGACATGAAAACCAAAAGGCAAAACGATATGACACCGGAAGATGAGCCCCTCAGGTCGGAAGGTGTCCAATATGCTACTGGGGAAGAGCGGAGGGCTAGTACTAGTAGCTCCAGAAAGAAAGAAGCGACTGGGTCAAAGTCAAAAGGACACTCAGTTGCGGATGTATCTGGTGGTGAAAGGAAAGTCCGATGCTGCAAAGATCTCTACTCCATAGGAACCTGGAATGTAAGATCCATGAATCAAGGCAAGCTGGATGTGGTCAAACAAGAGATGACAAGACTGAACATCGACATCTTAGGAATCAGTGAACTAAAATGGACAGGCATGGGTGAATTTAGTTCAGATGACCATCAGGTATACTACTGCGGGCAAGAATCCCTCAGAAGAAATGGAGTAGCCTTCATAGTCGATAAAAGAGTAGGGAAAGCAGTACTGGGATACAATCTCCAAAATGATAGAATGCTCTCAGTTCAAATCCAAGGCAAACAATTCAACACCAAAATAGTCCAAATCTATGGCCCAACCACTGGTGCTGAAGAGGCTGAAGTTGACCAGTTCTATGAAGGCCTACAACACCTTCTAGAATTAACTCCAAAAAATGATGTCCTTATCATCATGGGGGATTGGAATGCTAAAGTAGGAAGCCAAAAGATAACTGGAATAACAGGCAAGTTTGGCCTTGGAGTACAGAATGAAGTAGGGCACAGGCTGGTAGAATTTTGTCAAGAGAATACGATGGTCATAGCAAACACTCTTTTCCAACAACCCAAGAGATGACTCTACACAAGGACATCACCAGACGGTCAACACAGAAATCAGATTGACTATGTGCTCTGCAGCAAAAGATGGAGAAGCTCTATACAATCAGTAAAAACTAGACCAGGAGCTGACTGTGGCTCCGATCATGAGCTTCTCGTTGCAAAATTTAGGCTTAAGTTGAAGAAAGTAGGAAAAAGCACTAGGCCACTCAAGTATGACCTAAATCATATTCCTGATGAATATACAGTGGAGGTGACAAATAGATTTCAGGAATTAGATCTGATAGACAGAGTGCCTGAAGAACTATGGACGGAGGTTCGCAACATTGTACAAGAGGCAGCAACTAAAACCATCCCAAAGAAAAAGAAATGCAAGAAAGCAAAATGGCTGACTGAGGAAGCTTTACAAATAGCTGAGGAAAGAAGGGAAGCGAAAGGAAAGGGAGAAAGAGAAAGATACAAACAATTGAATGCAGAATTCCAAAGAATAGCTAGAAGAGATAAGAATGCCATCTTAAATGAACAGTGCAAAGAAACAGAAGAAAATGATAGAATAGGGAGGACCAGAGATCTCTTCAAGAAAATTGGAGATATGAAGGGAACGTTTCATGCAAAGATGGGCATGATAAAGGACCAAAATGGCAGGGACCTAACAGAGGCAGAAGAGGTTAAGAAGAGGTGGCAGGATTACACAGAAGAACTATACAAGAAAGAGCTTAACGTCCCTGATAACCATGATGGGGTGGTCACTGACCTCGAGCCAGACATCCTGGAATGTGAAGTCAAATGGGCCTTGGAAAGTCTGAGCAACAACAAAGCTAGTGGAGGTGACACTATTCCAGCTGAGCTATTCAAAATCCTGACAGACGATGCAGTAAAAGTGCGACACTCAATATGCCAGCAAATTTGGAAAACTCAACAGTGGCCACAGGATTGGAAAAGGTCAGTTTACATTCCAATTCCAAAGAAGGGCAATGCCAAAGAATGTTCAAACAACCGCACCATTGCACTCATTTCACATGCGAGCAAAGTGATGCTCAAAATCCTACAAGCTAGGCTCCAGCAGTATGTGGACCGAGAACTACCAGAAGTACAGGCAGGATTTCAAAGAGGGAGAGGAACTAGAGATCAAATTGCCAACACACGCTGGATCATGGAGAAAGCTAGGGAGTTCCAGAAAAACATCTACTTCTGCTTCATTGACTATGCTAAAGCCTTTGATTGTGTGGATCACAACAAATTGTGGCAAGTTCTTAAAGAGATGGGAATACCTGACCATCTTATTTGTCTCTTGAGAAACCTATATGCGAGTCAAGAAGCAACAGTGAGAACTGGACACGGAACCACTGATTGGTTCAAAATTGAGAAAGGAGTTTGGCAAGGCTGTATACTGTCGCCCTGCCTATTTAACTTATATGCAGAGCACATCATGAGAAAGGCAGGGCTAGATGAATCACCAGTTGGAATTAAGATTGCTGGGAGAAATATCAACAACCTCAGATATGCAGATGATACCACTCTCATGGCAGAAAGTGAAGAGGAACTAAAGAGCATCTTGATGCGGGTGAAGGAGGAGAGTGCAAAAGTTGGCCTGAAACTCAACATTACGAAAACTAAGATCATGGCATCCGGTCCTCTCACTTCCTGGCAAATTGATGGGGAAGAGATGGAGGTAGTGAGAGATTTTATTTTCCTGGGCTCCAAGATCACCGCAGACGGGGACTGCAGCCAAGAAATTAAAAGACGCTTGCTCCTGGGGAGGAAAGCTATGGCAAATCTAGACAGCATACTAAAAAGCAGAGACATCACCCTGCCAACAAAAGTGCGTATAGTCACGGCTATGGTTTTCCCAGTTGCAATGTATGGCTGTGAAAGCTGGACCATAAGGAAGGCTGAGCGCCGAAGGATTGAGGCCTTTGAGTTGTGGTGCTGGAGGAGACTCCTGAGAGTCCCTGGGACCGCAAGGTGATCAAACCGGTCAGTCCTAGAGGAGATCAACCCTGACTGCTCTTTAGAAGGCCAAATCCTGAAGATGAAACTCAAACACTTTGGCCACCTAATGAGAAGGAAGGACTCCCTGGAGAAGAGTCTAATGCTGGGAACAATAGATGGCAAAAGAAGAAGGGGACGGCAGAGGATGAGGTGGCTAGATGGAGTCACAGAGGCGGTTGGTGTGAGCTTGAGTGGACTCTGGGGGATGGTAGAGGACAGGAGGGCCTGGAGGAATGTTGTCCATGGAGTCGCGGTGGGTTGGACACGACTTCGCAACTAACAACAACAAAGTTAAATCAAATTGATGAGAAATACTTTAATATATGTTGGAGATGTGGGAAAGGGATTGGAACTTGCAAACATATGTGGTGGGATTATGATAACATAGAGTGAGTTGCTGTTGAGTCAAGATTTGACTGCAGGACTTGCTGACTTGCAGCTCAGTCTCTTAGCAGCTCACCACGAAGCAGGGAGCATTAATGTCAAGCACTATTACGCTCAGCAGGTTTGGCCTGCACAGTTCGGCAGGATGTCCAAGTAGGAAGCAGGGGAATATGCAGAACTGCTAATACAGAAGTGAGATTAGTCTGAATATGCACAGTGGTGGTGGGGGGAGCACTCTGCACATGTTCCAAGGCAATCTATTTGCGCTTAAATTCGTGTAATTGAAAAGAGACCCAATAATCTCTGATTGAAATGGAGACTTTTAGTAGAGCTGGACCCTGGAAGGGAAAGGGGTCATGTCAGGTTTTGAGCTATGTAATCTGTTGCAAAAACACTGGGGTTTCTCTCTCTCTCTCTCTCTCTCTCTTTTTCTCTCTTTCTCTTTCTTTCTTTCTGGAGCATTTTAATATCTTACAGAAATGGATTTATTTTTAAACTGTAATTTTACAGCTCATTAGTCCACAATGTAGATAAGTTCTCTTGGCCACACAGGAAAAAAAAAGATTAAAAGAAGAGGGAATCATGGCTGGGAGGCATGCCGGGGCAGTGGCAGTGGGGGAACGGCTAAGATGTGAGTCAGAGCATGAGCTGAACTGGAGCTTCTCATATGTTGTGAAAAATGTATCAACCGTTCCACAAAATAACAACAAGACACCTCCCGCTTTCTCAGCACCTCCCCCGAAGTGCAACCCCCACATTTCGATTCCGGGGTGACCTCCCAGCCCACAGCGATGTCAGCGGGTGCGGAGGGCAGATGTCCTCCCAGCCCACAGCGATGTCAGCGGGTACGTGGCACTTGCACCACCCTCTTTCCAGGGTGTGATCCCTGATTGGCTGGATGGCATTGCTCTAGGATGCCTCATCACATCACCCAACATGATGGGCTGTGCAAATGCATGGCGACATTTCCATTCCACAATCTCTCTACGTGACTGAGATGGACTGAGGTCCTGCTTTCCCTTGGGCCAGGAAGAGGGGAAAAGCAGCAGCCAGGAGAAGCAAAGCCAAAGCCGACTCAGCCCGGAAGAGCCATCTATCCAGACAGAATTTCCCCCAGAACAGATCTTCATATATGCAAGGTCTTTCCTAGGATGTCTGCGCCTCTGCTTGGTTGGCTAAACAATGTTACCCTGACCCTATAGAGGAGGTGTGTGTCCTCTCTTAACATGCTGTGCAGTCCTCTTCCCATGCAGTTGCTAAAGGTTTCACTGCTTGCCTGCTTGCCAGGTTTGGATGGAAGCATGGATTAAAACCAGCAGACTCAAATGTCAACCGTCACATGGGAACCAACTTGCTGGTTGGAGCGGCCCATCTCAGGAAGACCTTGCTGAACGTGCCGACCATTTGTGGCAGCAGAACGTGAAGATCTGATTCCAGCAACCCTTGTGAGGCAGAATTTCTCTAGAAAAACTCATGGCCTTGGTAGCTTATCTAGCTGGTCTTTAGGCAACAGCTGAGGGGCAGATGTAGTTAGCTGGAGCCACCCCGCCCCCGCAAATAATCCAGACATAGGATCATATTTGGATTATTCCAGGGCTATCCAGGACTTTTGGAGGCAAGACAAGGCAGGCGCTGCAAAATAATTAAAGATTGGCCCCTCTTGTGGGCACTATTTAACTTCGTCTTTATTTTTATAAGCATAAAAAGGAGAAAAATTATCAGCATTAATATTTAGTATTACTTCAGAAAGAAAGCGCCCCTTTCTCAAGATTGCGGATGGAACATCTACCATATAATATTTAGTATTTTTAGGCATGGTCCTCCATGGATTTCAGTTTTGTTTCACTCCATCAAGAGGGGGCTCCAACCGAGGGCAGATTTCCATCCTTGGCAGGGGTGGAGGATCCCCAGAGCTCACGTCTGCACCACTTCTCAATCTTCTAACATCAAGGTTGCTCCTTTCTGCTTGTGCAACTATTTCCATTTTTTGTAAATGGTGACACAAATAAGCGTGTGTATTTTGTGTGCATTTCTCGAATCCATGCCAATATAGGCAGGGTATGTCTTGTAAGATGTGTTTATGTCTGCCTAACATAAGGGTCTTGGTCTGCAGTTTCGTCCAACATGCACACACTTTTCTTTTTATATTTGGCTATGGGCTGTAGACAACAAACACTTCACTACACAATTGAGTTCCTTTTGTTTAATCAATTGCCCAATTAACCTGAACAAGAATCTCCTCATTTTAAAAGGTAAGGCTTGCACTATAATCCCTTTGATTGTCCTGGCCCTAAGTTTTCAGACATTTATTATACAGTGAGAGGCTATCAAGCAAGTCTACATTTAATGTTTAATGAGTTATGTTGATGAGCATGATGGAAACTGTAGTCCAGATCTGGAGAGTGCCACATTATGGAAGGCTTAGCTAAGCACACAGATGCACAGACATGTTTGAGCTGGACGGTAGCATGGCTGTGTGGCTCATTAAAAGAAAGAGAAAAGTCCAGAGCAAAGCTTGTTGAGATGAAGATGAGCCTGCAAGGATGCCTCCTGCTTTTTGCCCTGGAAGATTTTTCATCTGGAATCCTCCAGGGGGATTCAAGAGTCACCTTTGTCCAGCATTCCATAGCAGGCATCCAGACTCCTCTGGGAAACTCACAAGCAAGGGCGAAGAATGCTGCATCTCGTAGAATCATACAATGATAGAATAGTAGAGATGGACGTGCCATGAAGGCCATCGGGTCCAACCCCCTGCTGCTGCAGGACACCAAGACACACCATCCCACTCTGAGGGCTGTCCAGTTTCTTTTTGAATGTCTCTGGTTTGGGAGAGCCCACCACCTCTCTAGGCAGCTGGTTCCACTGCTGTGTTACTTAGATACAACATTTATCCTTCCATTTTGTCTTCCGTGGCTGGTACTCAAAGGTACTCTAATTCTAAATGTGGAGGGGCCACAATTTATCAGTTATGGCAGATTGCCAGCAACAGAAACATCCTACTTGTTTTTCATTCTAAATGTTTGAGCTGGGTATTACAGGCAGATTCACCTGCTGGTCACCCTGGGGAGAAGCCATCATGGGTTGGTTGGTTGTTCATTAACCTGACAGGTAACTGGGCACTCCATTACTTGCTGTGGATTGCTCCCCCCCCTGCCCCCCAGGCCTCCCTTCAGCTCCTGGCATGTATCTCAGGCCCCTTTTGCAACGAAATTAATTGTGTATTCCCGACAACAACACGCTTCCTGCAGTTGTCGGCTGCAATTTCTCCTGCTAGTGATCAGAGCATCAAATGGAGTTAAGTTTGGAGTTCTTGTGAATATGGTGATGCAGCTGTAATTTCCCTGCGCCCAGATGTTGCACTCTCGCACAAGGACACACCTGCTGTTTAACCGAGCATACTGGTTCCTCACTTTTGTGAATAACCGTGTCCATTTCACCCTGGACTTCAGTGCTTTCCTTGCTAGTGAACTTTAAAGACTGCTCCATGTTCGACTAAAGAACATCCACCCCTAAAGTCCCTCTCCTGCAAGCCACTTTTGGCTTCCCCCAAACCTTTGTGCTTATTATTTTCCTCCACTGGCCCCCAGCTGCCACATTTACGCATCTGGAGAATCATCAGATGTATGTAAATGTTGTGGCAAACAAGTCAAGGAAAAATTGTGCAGACCTCAGGGGAGAGTAATAAGAGATCTCATGGCAGAGCAGCAAAAGGGACATTGTTGGGGTGTGGGGGACCTCGTGCATGGCAAATTAGTACAACGGAAGAGGAAAGTGCATGCATTTCAAAGCAGAGCGGAAACACTGAGGGGGAAACTGCACAAGTTTCCTCATACTGGAGATTCACTCCAGTACACAGGCCGGAAAGGGGAAAGGGGAAAGGAAAGGAAAGACATTCAAGACAATGTTCTCTTCTTGATTTTTAGGACCATAGAGCAGAAGGGATGAGGGAGGCTGCTGGAGACACTCGGGAGATCACCAGGAGCAATAAGAGCCAAGTGAGCGGAATGATCAGGTGGCTGTTCACGTGCTAATGATGCCCTGTGCCAAGGAAGAACTTCAGCACGGAACTGCCTTCCCAGGTGATCACACCGGGTGGAGGCTCAGCCTCCGTCTCGTCCAGCCTTTATACAGAAGGACAAATCTGCCAGTTCTGCTTTCTCCTACAGTGAATTTGCCATTTTTTCCATTTTCACATTCTTTCTTTCCACATATGAAGAATTCAGCAAATTCTACCCCCCCAAAACAAAAAACAAAAAATCTTCCCCATCTGCACCCAACAAAGTCAACAGGTACTGCATGGAATCTGTCGCCAGTGATGATATATCTGTCAGAAAAAAGGTAGTAACCCTAATTCAACACACCTTTGGTTGAATAAGCAGGTATTCAAACCCAGACTTTTAAGAGTTAAGCACTCAAGGCCCTGGGCCTGGATGAACATAGCTGCTAATTTTTGTTTCCCCAGATTCATTTAAAAGTAAATCTTAAGTTCTTTTTGATTTGAATAATGAGAACTTGGCAAATTTTGGCATATTCTTTCCAAAATCAATCTGAAATAGAATTCTCACTCATCCTTAAAAACGCTCAAGAAATCCATGATGATTTCTATGAATCTGCCTTGAAGAATTTGCAAAGGAACATCCTTTCATGAAATCCATGAATTTATTTCAAACTTTCTACACGTCTATCCAACTTTGCTTGAACAAAACTATGGCAGTTGCATAAAAATGCAAGGGGGGGGGCAAATTTTAGATAGCCCTGATGACTCTCTGAACACTGATGTTATGGAGACCTAGGACACGTACGCCAAGTGTTCTGCACCTGGCAAAGTGCTGGAAATGTTTTTTGGTGCTTTTTGCTGTGCTTTTTCAGTTGCATTACTGGACAATGCCTGACAGCCAGCAAAACAAGCCATGGCTATTATGCACAATCCTTGCCTCTCTACCCATTTCTCGTCTTCCAACAGCGACTCCTCACGGAGGGATGGAAGCCGTATTGAGGGGTTGCTCAATGCCTGGAGTCTGTCATGATCAAATGAATGTTCAGCCATACCAGGCAAGCGAGAGCTGCTAACTCTAAAGCAACATGCCTGAAAAGCAATGAAGGGAGCCTGAAAGCTTTGATAGCATGAGATTTAAAAGGCTAGCAACTTAATTCCAGTGGATAACAGAAAATGCCATGAGTAGCTTTAGCCGGGAAAGGAGGAGAACTTTATCGTTTTCAAAGCATGACATGGGTACATTTGCGAGGGTGGATCAGAGGCATCTAAACCCTTGAAGTGTGAACGAGCTTGTTCCCATTGCCTCGGCCAGTCCCCAGAGACACGAGGCATCAAACCTCTTTCCATCGGCCTTTGCAAGCGGGGGTGGGGGCAGAGGGGGGGGACTCAGCAAGCCCATAAAGGCCCCTGAAGAATTGGGAGCAAAAGCAAGTCTGTGCTTATAGAAAATGGGGGAAGAATTGACGTGATCATCAAGATAATCCACCATCAGTATTTCAAATACACAATAAGAGGCATTTTATTACACGAGGCTTTTAATCCATCACTTTACCTAGGCTTTCCTTGGATTTCCCAAGGGTTTAAAATTGGCCATTTTGCACGTAATTTGTTGTTGGTGGTGGTTTATTTGCATTTCTCCTCTCTCCCCCGCTCCACATGTTTCATCGCACAACAGTAAGTGGCATGGTAGAGCAGCACCACTGCATCTATGCTTCATGTCACCATTTCCAAATAATACCACATTTCTGCTGTTGCTTTAAGAGGGTGCTTGGAACTCAAGGCTTCTTTGTTCTGCCAGAGACTTGCGTCTGAATTAGCGAGGAGCTAGTGAGGCACCTGGTCGCAGCCCTGAACCCGCCACGGTCAGACCTTTCTCAGGTATCCTGCAGAAAGTGAGTCCAGGCAAACCCACATGCTGGATGCACAGCCTTCCTTCTGGGAGCATGCGCAGGCCTCCTCTTGGCTCAGCTTGCTTTCTAAGACCAGGCTGAGCATGAGAGGAGGTCCACAAATGCTGGAGGGACGGATCCTGCTGGGATTTCGTCCCAACCCTGTTCCTAACCATCGGACACACGGGCCGGGAGTTGGGGGAGTTAAAAGCCCAAAACTTCCGGAGTTTTTGCTTCTGCTCACTCTGGCAGTAGCTTCCCAGATGATGGGACGGCTGCTCATTCAGGCTGCCACTCATGCTGCTCAGCCCTTTATGACCTCCGGGAATCCTCCTGGGGGCCAAATGTTCAGTCGCTCCCCATAACCTTCTCGCGACCATTGCACTTTTCATCTTTTTTTGCTCAGTTGGAAGGGCCCGGAACAGCTCCCCCACAGATCGGAGTATGACGTCTTGGGAATGGAAACAGACAGCAAAGGAACAGACCAAAACAAAGATGACCCCTCGCCCCCATAAAACATTGCAAAGAAGAGCTCTCCTCCATCATTTGGCATCCCCTTTTCATCTGGTGCCCTGAGAGGGGGAAAGGGCGTTCCGATCATTTTAATCAGTGCAACACAGTATTGCTGCTCACAGCCTCCTCAATGCATGAAGCCTGAAGAAACTGGCCCTCCCCCCACCCCTCCCGCAAGGAGTGGCTCTCCGTTGTCTTATGCATGAACCACAGAAACCTGGACCTAAAACACATCTCACAAATCTTAGAAAGTTGCTCAAAATCTAAGCAGAGAGCCAAAGTCAGGGGCTTAGAGTATTATAAGCAGCTACACACTGGACTGAAGGTGGGACAGTGGAGGAAGACCAAGCCTAATATTTGGTGCAGAAGCAGGCCAGAGGCACAGCATCTGTCTCTGGGGAGTCCTCTGTGTGGAGCACTGTGGGAAACGGAAAAACAGTTCCGCTAATGCACAGAAAATACCAGCCAAGCTTGGTGGGAAAGGCAGAAAATGCAAAGCCATGTTAGAAAGGCCATATTGGAGCGCCCACAAGGCCAGGGTCTGCCCGGGCAGCTTGCACAAGACATATGTTGAAGTTGCTATGGGAGGAAATTGGGGCCGATCTTTGTAGACGTTTAACTTGGATTGTATGGAATTGCTTCCCTGGAAACCTCAGTCAGGACTTAGCCAGAGCAGACAGCCAGGGAACAGACTCTCCCAGGGAGAAAACATGAACTAAGAAGGCCAACATGGCCGTGTGTTATGGCTGGGGTTCTGTCCGCACTGCTGCAAAACCAAAGGGCAGAGATGGTTCTGGCTGTCTGAGGAGACCTGATCCACTTTATTCTCTGCTACTGAATTACAAAGGGCAGGACACCTGCCTGAGCCAAATGGGGAGAATATGGCTTACTCAGGAGAAGGATCTTTTGCTTTACATCCAGCGCCAGTAAGTGAGTACTAATGTGTTTAAATGAACGGGTTAACCATGATCTCAGACTTTGTGCTTCACAGTGTTGTCCGTTCAGCTGGAATTCAAGTGCGCTAGTGAGTGTTGCAACTGACCCAAGGAGAACAAGGCAGGGAGGCAAGCTCAGCACGGGTTCCGAAGGCTGCTGCTTCGGGCTGGGACACGGCCTGGGTGAGGACTGGCCCTTGGCCTCAGCTTCCAGCTGGGTTTCTGCTCTGACTTTCCTTCCCGGCCCTTGCTTGACCTCCTGGCTCCAACACAGTGGCTGCCTACAGTCAGCTCTGTGGCCGCCAGTGCTGAGTCTCAGGGATAGCCGGGCCTGGTATTAAGACCACCCGAACCGGCATGGCCTCCCTCCCTTGCTGCCCCCACGTCCAGCCCACCCTGATCATTTGGTCCCTGCCTGCTTCTGATGGGACTCGGTACTCCTTTGCACTGGAAAGGATCCTGTCCATAAGGACATGTGCCCTGCCACTCACCAATGCATCTATTAGCAGGGAAGGTGGGAAAAAACCGTAATGGAAAGCCGCTGCAAGTTTGTGTGTGTTAGGAGAAAAGGCCATGAAAATTCATGCAACATTTTGTGCTGATGTTTTAAGGAATAAAATGAAATTGCAAACTGATGTGGGGCTGGTTTAGAATGAACTAAGAAATGGGGGAAAATAAGGGAAGAGAAACTGAAAATGACAGATTTATTCATCCATATATCTGATTACAGGATGAGTGTGTGATCCCTGCATATCATTTGAGGGGCCAAAGGTTATAGAAACATAGAAACAGAGTGAGTCAGAAGGGGCCTCCCGGGCCATCTCGTGTGACCTCCGGCACCAGCCGGCTCCGCTCACGACATGCCCACCATGTGCACAACATGCCCACCATGTGCAGCCTATCCTTGAACACCCGCACCGATGGGGCCTCAAGGATGTCTCGTGGAAGCCCATTCCACGCCCTCGGGGTCCTGACTGTCAGGAAGTGCTTCCTGGCATCCAAATGGAACCTTGGCTCTCAGGTGTAACCTGTCAGGGCCTGGAAACTTTGTAATGTCCAATGTCCTGAGGAGCCCCTTGACTTCAAGGGGGGTGACTCTAATCTCTGCCCCTAAGTCCCCAGCCTCATCCAATCTCCTATACGGATCTCCCCCGTCCTGCTTTGGGGAGAACACAGAGGCAAAATAGTCATTTTGCATCTGTGCCTGTTCCCTCATATCAGTCACTGGATCTCCTTCCTCCTTATTTAGTGGTCCCACCACTTGTCCCCCCTTCCTCTTCCTATTTACATGCTGAAAGAAGCCCTTTTTGTTGTTCTTGATTTTCTTGGCAAGTCTCAGCTTGTAAACAGCCTTAGCCTTGTGAAGAATCCTTCTGCAACGGGCCTCCTCCTCCCGGTATACCCTTTTGTCTATTTGCCCCAATACCCATTTCCTCTTTTGTCTAATCCCTCTAACCACCCCCTTTTGCATCCATGGCGGCACTCCCCTCCGCCTCCCCACCTTACTGACTAGAGGTATCGTCAAGGCTTGCGCCCCCAAAACCTCCCTTTTGAGTGCCATCCACCCCTCCTCAACTCGATTAACTTCCAGTAACCTATCCCAGGAGACTTTCCCCAGTCTGGCCTTCAGTTGGCCAAAGTTGGTCCTCTTGAAGTCCCAGCTTCTAGTGCTCTTCCTGCTGCTGGTCTGAGAGTTATTTGGACTCCCAGTTCAGAGATCTGAGACCATGCTTGGGATACATAGCATGAAAGCTTACAGCAGCCATTTCTGATTCTGCCGTCATAATTCCCTCTGAACCTTTACGCATAATACAAAAGGGCTCCCAGGCATAGCCCAGGTGCGGGCTGGGTGCAGCTGTAGCTCAGGGGTGGGACTTGTGCTTTTGGATTGCCAAGCATCTTCAGCAGGACTGGAAAAGCTCCCACCTGAACCCAGGAGAGCTGCTGCCAGCCAGTGAAAGCCGTACTTGGCTAGATGAACTGAAAGCATGACTTGGGATACGGCCAGCCCCTCTGGAATCCCATGATCGGCTCACCCCACATGGCTCACTGATGGTGCTCCCACAGGGTGGCTGAAAGCCTCTCTTTGATCTTCTGGAAACAAGGTGCCATGGGAATTACATCTTACAGGAGAGTGCCAGGCACCGTGTGCCTGAAATGTGCAGCGGGATAATGAGAGGCCGCTCGTCAAAAGAGAATCCAGGGCTGAGTGGATTAAAGAAGAGTGGATTTCTCCTGCTCTGTGGGAAACCGTGCTCTGTGTGTAACGCCTCAACTAATGTGCTGTGCTTTTCAGCAACGGGTTTATCTGCCTTGATACAATTGGCATCACAGAGCTGATTGATAGTGGCTCCCATTGTGTCGGTATCTCACAGGACTAGAAGAGCAGAGACGCTGAAGGCAGCTCAAAATTAATGTGCGTTTACGTGCCTCTCTCTCTCGCTTTCTTCCTCTGAACAGCATGGCAGTTTGTAGCTGCACTTTTTCCATCCTACTTTGTCAAAGGCACCATGAAAGAGCAGAAGAACCAGGCTGGTGGGAGAGGAATGATAATCTGGTGCAGAGAGGGCACTTGGGGAGAGGTTGTCCTAGTCTGCCCGGAGACAAGCATCTCAAACTATGCCATAGGCAGAGCAAAATGGACCCAGCCCATTTTGACATCTTATCTTGCTCTTTCGAACTTGGTGCTGCTTCCAATCTGCCCCCAGGGACATCAGTGTCAACATCACTCTGAGAACCCTGTTCAAAATACAGTTTCAAAACATCAGCCCAGAGAGATTTGCGAATGCCCTGACTTTGCTTGTTTAACATTTTGTGCATGTCACTTTGTCTCTGCACCCAGCAAAGGTTTCTGATTGTGAATTGTGAATGCTGATTCTGAATTTTCCTCTCCATTGCAAATGCAAAATGGGCAGTGATCTAACTTAATAGCATATATCTATTGCAGATCTTGTAGCAAAGGCCTTGGGAGGCAGAGAAGGGTTAATTAGAAATTAGTTGGTTTTAGAGGCACTCCAACTGTCAGGGATGAGGGAGTGGTCCATGTTCTCAGGGTTATCACAAGCAGCCCAGAAACTTCAACTGGTCCAAAACAGGGCAGCAAGACTGTTAATGCAGACTGGATCATGAGAACACATCATACCAGCCCTCTTCCAGCTGCACTGGCTGCCGGTTGAAGTCTAGACCGGATTCAGAGTGTAAGTACTAACATAGAAAGCCCTAAATGGCTTGCAACCAGGTTATCTAAAGGATTGCCTCCTTCCATATGTAGCTACCCAGAACCTGAGATCACCTCTGGGTGTCCTTCTCCAGGATTCCCCTCAAAAGGAAATGAGGTGAGTGGCTACCGGGAGGAGGAACTTTTCAGCTGTGGCACCCCGATTTTGGAATAAGCTCCCCGAAGAGGTGTACCTGGTGCCTACTTACATAGAAACATAGAAACAAAGTGCATCAGAAGGAGACTCCAGGGCCATCTAGTCCAACCTCCAGCTCCAGCCAGCTCTGCTCATGCAATCCCCAACATGTTCTTGTCCAATTTTCCTCAAAAATCCTCACTGATGGGGCCTCTGCCACCTTCCTTGGAAGCCCATTCCCTATCCTAGGGGTCCAAACCATCAGGAAGTAATTCCTGCCATTCAACCTGAAGCCTGGCTCCTTGAACTTTGCCCCATTGGAACACGTCTTGCCCTCCACTGCAGGGAAGAACAGCTCATGGCCCTCCTCCACATGACATCCTCTCACATACCTGTAAGTCACTAAAAGATCTCCTTGGAGTCTCCCCTTCTTCAGGCTGAAGAGACCCAGTTCCCTCAATCTCTCCTCATATGTCACCCCTCCCAACGTGACTACCATTCTCGTGACCCTGTGCTGAACCGATTGTAGCCTAGCTATGTCTCTGCTAGAGACACAGTTCTGGAGCCCAGAACTGGATGGGATACTCCAGTTGCAGGCACACCAGGGTCTGTGAAATGGTAACGACACCTCCCTGGATCTGGAAGCCATGCTTCTGGCTACACATCCCAGGGTGACATTTGCCTTCTTAACTGCCACAATAGTCACCCTCTGCTTGCAGTCCATCAACCATGCCCCAATCCGTCGGAAGTGCATCGATCTATCCCAAAGCGCAACACTTTCTCAGCCAGGACATCATGCTGCACTTTGTCAAAGGCCTTCCAGGTAAGCCTCATCCCTTGTGTCCCCGCTGCCTGGCCACCTCAGGACCTCATTATGAATCTTTCCATTGCTGTTCCTAGAATGGACATATGGCCTGTAATTCCCCATATCTCCTCGGCTGACCTTTTTGAAAATTGGGACCACTGATGCCACCCTCCAGTCCTCTGGAACTTCTCCCATTTTTCATGAGGCCTCAAACATGGAGGCCAGCGGGCGTGAGGGAACCCCTGCCAATTCCCCTTGGGTGTCGCCCACTGGGACCCAGCACTCTTGTAACATCCAGCATCCTGAGGAGCTCCTTGACTCCTAGGGAGGCGACGCTGACCTGTGCCCTCATAACCTCAACCTCATCCAGCTCCGCAGGTAGACCTCCCCCAACCCAGTCTGGGGAGAACACAGAAGCAAGATAGTCATTTAACTTCTGTGTCTGTTCCCTGACATCAGTCACCAGGTTACCAGGTCCCCTCCCTCCCTCCCTTCTAAGTGGTCCCACCACCTGTCTCCCCTTCCTTTTCCTATTTACATGAAGGTAGAAGCCCCTTTTGATGCTCTTGACATCCTTTGAAAGTCTCAGCTCATAATCAGCTGCCTCCCCAGATCACCCCACAGACTCTCAGCCCAACCTGTTGTGGGGATAAGATGGAGAGCAGGTGGAGAAGAATGATGGCAGCCGTTTTGAGTTCTTTAAAAAGAAGCGATGGGATAGAAATCTAAAAAATAAATATATATATAAATATGTAGATTTATGGCAAGTGATGTACCTTTGCCATGAGAAGCTTCTATGATCCATGTGCAGTTTAAATTGTTGGGATAGAAATCTGGGAAGCCTGGCGATAGGACGGTGCCGCTGGATCCACGGATGTAGCCCCCACAGAGAGCTGCAAAGAGTCAAGAGAACAGAGACGAAGGCACTGAAATTCAGGTTTCTCAGATGGTGAAGTTGGCTTCCCTTGCAGTTGCTCAGCAAAGACCAGAGTGTCTCCCCACATACTGGTTTTAATGCACTTGTGGATGGTCTGGGCAGGCAGCCTGTAGGTTACAGTGCCATTGCAGTTTGGCTTGATGTGGCTATGGGCGATTTCTGTCTTGTCTCTCTTGCAAGGAACCCACGGCAGCGTCTGTGCTCCTCCTCTGAACTTCTACAACCATCAATCGTGCAGGAAAGCCCCATGCAGCTGGGTCATTGGTGGTTCAAAAGTCATTAGGACGGCCCCAGGGGAGTAATCTTGGGCTCTCCCTGCCCTATCCCTGGGCCATGGATCGTGACCCCTGGAGCCATCCCCATTAAAGAAGGGCTCAGACGGAAGCCAGCAAAGCAGCGGCAGATCACGAAGGGGGACCTGTGGTCCCAGCGGCTCTCTCCTCCCTGCCAGAGCAGGTCGCTCCACTGGCTTCTGCCCTCTGTGCCCGGGCCCTGCAGCCCAGGCAACCTCAGCTACACCATGCAGAGACCCAAGCATGCAGGAGGCACCCGCCTTGGCCCAAATACACGCACATCCCCTGGGACTTTGGTCCTGCATTCCCAAGCAGGATTCCTCCGGGAAGGTGACACGCCAGGAAAACCCTTCTCCGAAGTATGACACAAACTAGGGGTTTAAGCGCCAGCACTCCTGATCAAATGCCGAACTTGGGAGCAGCATCGCTCCGCTCTCAGCCAGGATTTGCCTGAGCGCTTTGCCGCCTCCTGCTTGATTCCCCAGCTGCTCCCACCTCAGTGGGGAAGGGCAGATTCACGGCGTGCAGGGCTACTGGCCTCCACACACACGTTACTCAGGAGCAGGGCCAGGAGAGGGCTGCTGGTAGACGTCTGTGGGCAGCTGTTTGGCTACTGTGTGAACAGAATGAGGAGCCAGGTGGATTCCCTTGGTCTGGTCCAGCCTCAGGGCTCTTCCTGCGTTCCTATGGGAAGGCTGCTCAGGGCAGGGCTTTCCCTGGGGGTCCCTGGGACCTGGGTTCCACACAGAGCCTGAAGCCACTTCTTAGGCACTTCAGAAGGACGGAAGCATCTGCAAAGTCTGGCCCTGAAAGTGGGTTATCCATCCCTAACAATGAAGGAAAGAACTGGGGGATTGGGGAAGGGAGATGATAAAGGGAGCTGAAGAGTGCTGCCTGGAGAGCACTTGGAATTTTATTTCCCTCTTTAGGAGAGCTTCAGCTATTGGTTAGTATAGAAATGAACAAATAAATTCAACAATGATGCTCATATATGGTCCCGCCTTGATGAAAGGTGGGGATAGATGCGTGAAGGAATGAAGCCAACATGGCATACACATCCTCAGATCCAAAGATGTTAGGGTTCAGCACTTACCCTCGCAGCTAGGAAGAGGCCTGCTCCACTGGAAATTAGGTTCACACTCCAGGGCTTCACTGTCACTCAGCGTGTAGCCTGGGTCACAGCCGAAGGTCACCAGGGCTCCCACATAGAAATCGTTCCCATGCCGTTGGCCATTGACGGGAATCCCTGGGTCCAAGCAGTGGTCTGACTGGAGCTTCACCGCTGTGAAGAGCAAGCAGACACAGAGTGACCACGGGCTTCTCTTCCGTTGGGAGTGAGCAAGGAGGCTGCTTTGGGTGCTCCTTCACAAGGACTTCTGGCTGAGCTGCAGCAGAATCAGAATCAGGATGTGAAGCAGGGCTGAAGGGAGCCTGGGAAGGTGGGCCAAGCAGAGGGGCCCATCTCAAGGCCAGGTGCCCAGGGAGGCAGGCAGTCCCTGGGACCAACCCAGGTGCAGGGTTGATGGGTGGGGACTCAGAGCAGGGCAGTGTCCCAGGCGCAGCTGGTGGCCCCATCGCCAGTGCCAGCAGAGGGGGGCGGCCCAATTAGCGCATCGGCATGTGGGGAGGAGGTGCTCACTTTCAGAAGGACCCTCCCAAAGGGACAGGGCCCAGGCATGCTCATAGAAAGTCTACTTGGAGGTGAATCCTAGATTGGGTACAATGAACCACTCTGTGCATGCTCAGAGGTTCCTTCTGAGTGTTCTGTGCTTTTGGGTCATTAAAGGGCACCTTCCAAGAAAAATGGTCTGTGGCTTTTGGATATGCAAAGGAGGAACGTTGGCCCTCAACATCTCTCTCTCTCTCTTCTTTTTAATCTGACTCCAAAGGTGAGATGTCATTCATCTCTCGGTAACTACCCCAACAGGTGTAAGGAGCTGCACTTTCCGACTCACTTTCATAGTGGATCTGAAAGCCGATGTCTGAGTGGCTCTTGTCCGTGGTGAAGAGCAGGTAGAGGAAGTTGCTGGTGCTGATGAGGAACTGGGGCACCTGGGTACCGTCGTAGACGCCTATCAGCGGGGACGAATAGGACTTGCCATCACGCACTTCCAGCGTGTCATAGTTCACCTCTGTTTTGAATCTGCAGCGGGGGCAATGGAAGAGCCCGTGAAGACAGAAAGTCCCCCATGCCTGCTCAGCCTGCCCTCCTCCTTCCACGTGAATGTGGGGCTCAAGAAAGGCCAGGCACACATCTCTGTAACTGCCCCATCTAATCGGGCCTCGGACACTTCATGTGTCGTTCATTTTCAGTCCTTACAGGGCATTGTGCAACCAAATGTTTCTACAGAGTAGAAAAGATGAAATGTGAAGCAGTGTGAAAACAAACAAACTCCAATTTAGGAGGAAATATGAAGAAAACATGCTCCAGAATGGATCTGGAAATCTGCAGTGAGATTCCACAGGTCTGGAGAAATAGGAAGAGCTTTGCCCAGCACCAAAGGGAGAGCGAGGCAGGCCTTGGGCTGCTAGGGCCACTTGGGCTGCAGAAGGCTTGGCTGTGAGCCACTGCAAGCAAAACCTCGCAGCCACCTGCTGCACCTCACCTGTTGGGACACATGAGGAAAGGGCTGCTCTTTTTCATGAGACCAAGGCATTTGGCTGCATACGCACATACGCTCTCTCTTCTTTGTTGCTGCAGTTGTCCTTTCACACATTAGAGGATTCAGACTTGGTACAGGGGATCTATTTCTGAAGTTAAGGCTGGGAGAACTCTGGTTCAGATCAGTTCCTAAGCATAATTTCGGCCTTTTCCTGATCATATGTAAAGTGGAAGCAGGAAGTGGAAGCAGGGCCAGGGCACAAAGGAAGAATATCAAGAAATAGCAAGGAATTGCAGGAACGGCATCAAGAAGACTAAAGCAGGAAATGAACTGAGAATAGCATGGGGTGCTAAGCACAACAAGAAAGTCTTCTTCAGAGACATCCAGAACAAAAGACATGAGAAAGAGAAGGGGGTCCAGCTATTAAAGTGGATGGCAGAGTGATAACAGACAGCAAAGAAAAGGCAGAGGGGCTCAATTCCTCCTTCGCCTCAGTCTTTTCCCACCAGGAAATCTACCTCAAAGAGGAAGTACAAGCTTCCTGTGAGAGATGGCAGTCTAAGACTGGCAGACACATGGTCAAGGAATTCCTAGATGGAATAAACACGTTCAAATCTCCAGGGCCCGATGAACTCCATCCCAGGGTCATAAAAGAGCAAGTGGAGGAACTCTCAGAACCACTTGGGTATAACCTTCGATAAATCTTGGAAAACAGGAGAAGTGCCAGAAGACTGGAGAAGGGCTAACATTGTTCCCACCTTCAAAAGGTGAAAAAAGATGAACTACAGACCAGTTAGTCTGACATCAATCCCTGGGAAAATTCTGGAGCAAACTATTAAAAAATCAGTCTGCAAGCATCTTAAAGAAAGTGCAGCGATTAATAGAAGCCAACATGGATTTATCAAAAATAAATCCTGTCAGACTAATTTAATCTCACTTTTTGATTGGGTAACCTCCCAAACGCCAGAAGAAACACTGTGGTCATAATCTCCCTTGATTTTAACAAAACTGTTGACATAGTGCCCCATGACATTCTGATAAGCAAGTTAGCAAAAACTGGACTAGATGCAAACAGTATTAGGTGGATCCAAAATTGGCTGTTAAATCAGACACAAAGCCCATCAATGGCACCTTCCCAAACTAGAGGGAGATAACTAGTGGGGTGCCACAGGGTTCAGTCCTGGGCCTGGTGCTCTTCAGCATCCTTATTAATGATTTATATGAGCAAAATACAAGGAGAGATAATCAAATTTGCAGATGATACAGAACTGGATGGAATAGCGAACACCCTAGAAGACAGCATGAAGATCCTGGGCGATCTTGATGAACTCGAACACTGGGCTGAAAGCAACAGAATGAGATTCAGTAAGGGCAAGTGCCAAGTTCTCCACCTAGAAAAAAGAAACCAAATGCATTGATACAAGATGGGGAATATGTGGCTCAACAGAGCTGAAAAAGAAAAAGATCTCGGAGTAATTGTGGGCAATAGGCTAAACATGAGCCAACAATGCAATGCAAATGCTGAAAGAGCAAATGCTATTTTGGGATGCATTAATAAAGTACTATTTACAAATCACAACATGTAGGAGTTCTCCTATACTCCTCACTAGTCAGACCTCAACTGGAATACCATGTCCAGTTCTGGGCTTCAAGATTTACGAAAGATGCAGAAAGATTAGAAAGGGTCCAGAGGAAGACAACAAAAATGATGCAGGGTTTGGAAACACTGCCCTGTGAGGAGGAACAGAGAACTGGGCATGTTCAGCCTTGAGAAGAGAAGACTGAGGGGGGACATGAGATCCCTCTATAAGGACCTCCAAGGCTGTCACAAAGAGGAAGGTCAAGATCTCTTCTTGCTGATGCCAGAGTGCAGGACATGGAAAAATCCATTTGAGTTGTGACAACCCAGATTCAGGCTGGACATCAGGAAAAGCTTCCTCACTGTCAGAGCAATAGGACAGTGGAACCAGCTTCCTAAAGAGGTGGTGGGCTCTGCCGCACTGGAGGCATTCAAGATGTACAGCCCTCTGAGTGAGATGGTGTAACTTGGTGCCCTGCACTGAGCAGGAGGTTGGACCGGGTGGCCTTGATGGCCCCTTCCAACTCCACCATTCTATGGTTCTATATACTCTACCCATGAGGAGCAGAGTGAAGATGAGTGCACTGGCTCATTGTCTTCTAAACGTGGGGAGTGGCAGTCTGCAGCAGATGGTCTTCTCTAGGCCTGTAGGTTCTCTATGAGATTTTGCAGCCTTGGATAATCAGGATTCCAAGAATGACATGGGGCAGCATCCGCTCAACCTGCAGCTCCAGCGAGACTCCCTCTGGGAGCGTTCTTCTGAAGGACTCCCCTATTTCCTAGCCAAGGTCACAGTGGTTCCATCACAGGCCAGTTCAAGCTTGCCCACTACTTTATCTGAAGTGTTTGTTAACTACGGTGCTTTAGTTGAGATGTATTTCATATTTTGAAAACTATTTGATTGAAAGTACTTCGAGAGCAGTGGTCAGTAAAGTGGTATAAATCTGCCAAATTTCTCATATTTGCAATCTTAAATTTGGTTCATCTGAAAGCTGGAAATCATTTTTAAAATTATGCATGTTTGCCTAATACACCTATCCCTGAAAACATTTTCCTAACATATTGCGTGTATGTACATTATTTTCCTGGGCACGTGCACTTTTGTAATGCATGGCTTCATTGAAGAGCTGCATAGAAAAATTCTGATGGGAGCAAATTTTGAACGAGAACTATGTTTGGGTTGGCATATTAATCTGCAAGCGAAAGAGTAGGTGAGTTCGCATTAAAATGTGAGCCCAAAGAATTTCAGTTCCTGGTCACCTGTCAAATGTAATCTTGATTGGGTATCCTGGTTGCGCTTCTATGACCCATGCACAATTTAGGGAATCCTTGTAGAACCCGGGCCATCCTGGAGACAGGATCATTCCACTTGCAGAAGTCAGATGACCACCACATGGAGCTGTTGATGGGAGAAGTGAAAATGCAGGTGTTAGACCAAAAGACCAGTACAAAAAGCAACCTATAAGAATTTCTGTTTTCTGTACCCATTGTTTTTCTTTTGTGCATAGAAAGGGATGTGCTGTGTCTCTTTTACCATGTTATTAATATGTCAGTGCCCAAACTTTAATCCCCAAGTAGGGGATGTAGGAATCAGCAAAACCCGCGTTTTGCTGAAGTTCTCCAAATTCTACCCCAAGGTTTGTTCTAACTCTGGACTATGAGGAATTGCAGGTTTGTCTCCCCTGCACCACACATTTCACATGAAGATCCACAATGTAGTATGTGCTGAAAGCTAGAAGAGAGATTGGAGATGACTGGAACTTCTTTGAGAGAATGTTCTTTCAGCTTTTTGAAGTACTTCTAGCTTCACATGAAGTTCCCCTGGTATGGGAGGGAGCAACTCAAACGTCGCTTCAAATTTCACTTCAGCTTTAATTTTGGACACTCACCTCCCAAACTTCCTGCTGAATCTCAATCATTTCGCTCCTTCTGTTCTGCTTATTTTTTCCTCAAAAGTTAAGCAGCACTTTAAATATTCTAGACAGAATGGTCCCTTATTTAATTAAAAAAGGGATGCTAATTACTGCTTGCATTTAATTGAGCTCACACTGGAAGGCGAGTCAAAGGCGAGCCAGAGAGATAGATGATAAAGAAGTTGCATGTTAATAGCAGTGGGGTTATCAAAGCTTCCCAAAGATGAAAAGCAGCTTTTAAAAAATATATTCTTTTTCCTCCTGCTCCACTTAAAGTGACAGAGAAGGGAAGCATACAAGAAAGAAGAGAAACATTTGCAACCAAACCGAGGACAGGGTATGGATGCAAATCAGAATAAAACACATGAAGAAAGCCACTAACATTTTCTGACCCTGTCAGTGATTTTCTGGAGTGGAAAAAGCTTCCTATACTGTAGGGGTCTTCTTGGTTGCTGCCCCCAGTCTCTGGAACTGCCTGCTGAGGGATGCAAGTTGGCCAGATCTCTTTAGTCCTGCCTTCAGTAGGCGAACGTTTTACTCAGACAGGCATGTACCATGGATGCAAGTCTGCTGCTCACAGGGGTTTCATCGGTAGGCGCAGTTCAGTTCTTTTATCTGTGTGCTTTTAATTTGCTTTACTGCCAATTTTTAATTAAGGTTTTGTTTTTCACCTGACTGTTGGCTGCCTTGAGGGCCTTGAGGGCCGTTTTTTGGCAAAAAGGCAAGGATATCAATCAACGTAAGTAAATGCTTCCTGGAACTGAAGCAGAATTACTCAGAGACAAGAGCTTGTACATGTGGGCACTGTGGAAGCAAGCAGTAACAACCCAAAAAAGAAAGCTGAGCTGAGAAGCAAGCGGTTGGTTAAACAGGGGCTCCAAGACCCCTGTTCTGGAACACCTTCTTTAATCAGAATGAGGACCGGCCAGAAGCTCACATCGACAGGTGTCTGCTAGCCGGTACTTGCAATTTCACCTTTGAGCCATCACCAGGTGAGATCCTGCACAGCAAAGAGCAGGCCTCCTGGAAAGCAATCGCACTGGGCTTCCCTGTCACAGTTCCTGGATGGAGACATCCACATTCCCTCCTCTCTCCACTTCATAAGAATGGGGGCAGTCCTGGCATTCACCAGGGGATCTGAGGATGCAGGAAAGGCTGGGCAATTATCCGTTTTTGCACTTCGCTGTTGCCTGTTTACCAACATAAAGGGGTGCCATCTCAATTGCACACACATGCACACCCACACACCGATGTTGGCAGACCTCCAAATGAGCAAGACCATGAAAACTACCTCTGTGTTTCCCGCCCACCAAGTCCCCTTCCGTCCCCACATGGTGTGCCGTTGCCCAGGGATATTAAAGAAGCATGGCAGCCCACCACTGGAACTACAACTCAAGATTCCAGGATGTTTGTATCCAGACATTTGCAAGGAGAACGTTCCGCGGCATCCCTCTCAGAGAGCAGACAGAAGTCTTTCAAATTCTAAAAGACTTCTTTTCATTTCCCTTTGTTTTCCTGGAGCAGGAAACGTTTGCACTCTTATGGCAGCTTTGGGAGGAAAAGAAAGTCCTGCCACGGACTTTAGTTCATCATCAAGTTAACTCTTTTTCTATACTGATTTTTGCTCAGCCATAAGCAAAGGATGCAGGGTCTTGGATGACAAAGCATCTAGCTCTTATAAACTTGAGATTTATTTTTAATATATTTATTTAGTTTTATTTCTATATCACCCAGCAGACAAAACTCTCTGAGTGGTTCACAGTAGCATATTTTAAAAGTATATGTCATGAACGCAGCCAGCTGGAGTTGGGGGTCAGACTAGATGGCCCGGGAGACCCCTTCTGACTTGCTCTGTTTCTATATAAATCATGCCTATTTAACCAGGGCTCTGTCCTGGGGTCGATCCTGTTTGATCTTTTCATTAATGACATGGTAGAAGGGGTGAACAGTCTGCTGATCAAATTCCCAGACGACACTAAAACTGGAGCAGTGGCCACAACTGAGGAGCAGGTACTCCAGATCCAGAAGGATCTGGACAGACCATGGAAGTGGGCAGGAGACAACAGGATGGTGTTCAATGTGGAGAAGTGCAAGGTCTTGCACTTGGGGCATAGAAATAGCTGTCATAAGTACAGGTTAGGTGACAAGTGGCTGGAGAGCAGCACTTGTGAAAGGGACCTCGGGGTGCTGGTTGACCGCAGGCTAAACATGAGTCAGCAGCGTGATGCGGTGGTCAAGAGGGCGAACACCACCCTTGGTTGCATAGCCAGAAGTGTGGCTTCTAGACTGAGACAGGTATTACTACCACTCTATATGACTCTGGTGCTCCCAGGTGAAGCTACCTGGACAGAGCATGAGAACCAGCCCAACATGGAAAAAGGAGGGAGACATTTCAGAATCGGGTGGGGAGGAAACAGAAGGAGCTCCTCAACCCTGGAAGGAGTCAACCGGCGAAACAAGCAAACCAAGGAAGAAGCGCTCGGCATTCCCACAGTCTCACCCTCAAGCAGCAAGAGCCACCCAGAGGGTGGAGTCAGGAGTTTTTGGAAGAGGGGGAGGAAGTTTTGGTTTGCATTCAGCTGTGCACATGGGCATATGTTTCCCCCGCATCTCAAGGAGAGCGCAACTTCGATTTATGCCATTTTGTGACCTGTTAAGCTTTAGTAAAAGTATCGTGCTTCTAAAGTCTCATCTAATTCTGCTAGAGGGAGAAAAGGGACCCAGGGGTGAGGGGGCTTGCTCTCAACCTTCTGGCACTGGGTTCTGGAGCACTGTACCATGCCTGCTTCCTGGATATTCTGTTCCATTGCCCTTCCCCGGCTTCCCATTCCACCCCCCTTTTGACAATGAGCCATTGCGCATGCTCAGTCCTCATGGGGATTTTCGGTGCCTCCCCCCCCCATTAATTCCTTTTTGGCCTACCTGCAAAGCTTGCTGATATCTCCTTCTCTGAGAGTGGTACCGGTTTTACTGTACAGGGGAGCACACTTGGATAGAGAGCCTGCTGCAGTAGCTCGGGTGCTTGCTTGCACACCGGAGGCTCTCTTGCCCTTGCAGTGGATCTCAGGTAGCAGATCTCTTAACTACTCTTGGTGTGGATACAAAGGATGCACAAATCAAAAGCCTTGAACCTGCCAGGCTCTCTGCATTCATTCTCGCTTGAGGCCGTATCAGGTTGTGAGTCTTGCTTTCATTTTTTCTGTTCACATGCAAACCTGTATGCATTTTTATGCACATCTTTCCACTTGCGTGTATTCACTTGTGAGCATCTTTGAAATGCATGCATTCTTCTCCCACGGATTAAAGCATATTTCGGTAAAATTTTCAAAAGTATACCTTTTCCCACATACAAATGCTGCATTTTGTTTGGTCCACAAGCTCGGAAACACATGGACCTTGACCATAGATGGCACCCGAACCCATATGCAGCCTGGAAGTGTGGACTGAGTAAATCCCGATTGAAAAGTGAACTCAGACCATTTTCACATTATCCCTACACATTGCTGGATTAGGTGGAGCAGCTACATGTAGTCCAGAGTTACGGGGAGAAGTTGCTGTAATTTGCCTCTGGAAGTCTTTCTTGTCTTACTATACACCAAAGAGGTTTAGAGGGATAGCTGGCAGAGCTGTCATAAAAGCCTTTGCTTAAGCTATTGGCTATCTGGATTAGGAAGTGCTCAGAGCTCAGTCTGACAAGCCCTAGCAATGCCTGGCTTCCGTCTCTTGGCAGCCTGGGAGCGCTACTAGCCCACCAGCCCCTCAGCCTTAAAAACGCCTCCCGCCCAGGACACGACAGAACACAAATGGAGATGCTGGTCCAATATAGGGCAACAAAAAGGCAGGGGACGAGAAGAAGGGATTGCGGGGGGTGCCTTTGCTGAGCTGACCTGTTGTAGCTTCTACCAGCAGGAGCCGCTACACTCTAGATAGCCCAGTCTTTGGCTGAAAAACAGCTACTCTTTTAATAACTTAAATCTCTAAAGTGCTGCACACTTTTATTCATTCACACCAATATTGTAGGTCAGCTGAAAACTTGGGTTCAGATAGAAACATAGAAACATAGAAAAAGAGCGAGTCAGAAGGGGCCTCCTGGGCCATCTAGTCTGACCGGCACCAGCCGGCTCCGCTCATGACATGCCCACCATGTGCATGTCCAGCCTATCTTTGAACACCCTCACCGATGGGGCCTCAACGACCTCCCGTGGAAGCCCACTCCACGCCCTCGGGGTCCTGACTGTCAGGAAGTGCTTCCTGGCATCCAAATTGAACCTTGGCTCCCTGAGCTTTGCTCCATTGGAGCGCGTCCTGCCTTCCTCTGCAGGGGAGAACAGGCCTCTCCCCACCTCCGTGTGACACCCCCTCACATACCTGTATGTTGCCAACATATCCGCTCTGAGTCTCCTCTTCTCCAAGCTGAAGAGACCCAGTTCCCTCAGTCCTGCCTCACACGGCATCCCCTGCAAACCAGCCACCATCCTTGTGGCCCTACGCTGCCCTGACTCTAACCTGGCTATATCCTTTCCGTAATGAGGGGCCCAGAACTGAACACAGTACTCCAGTTGCGGGCGCACCAGAGTCATGTAGAGTGGTAGTAATACCTCTCTCGATCTAGAAGCCACACTTCTGGCTATGCAACCAAG
Organism: Varanus salvator macromaculatus; assembly: GCA_023646645.1. Lineage (NCBI taxonomy): Eukaryota > Metazoa > Chordata > Lepidosauria > Squamata > Varanidae > Varanus > Varanus salvator. The sequence continues at coordinate 11,305,586 of JAIXND010000624.1, read as the reverse complement.
GGTGCCATTTGCCCTCTTGACCACCGCATCACACGGCTGACTCATGTTTAGCCTGCGGTCAACCAGTACCCCGAGGTCCCTTTCACAAGTGCTGCTCTCCAGCCACTTGTCCCCTAACCTGTACTTATGACACCCATTCCCATGCCCCAAGTGCAAGATCTTGCACTTATCCACATTGAACGCCATCCTGTTGTCTCCTGCCCACTTCCATAGTCTGTCCAGATCCTTTTGGATCTGGTGTATCTGCTCCTCAGTTGTGCCCACTGCTCCAGTTTTAGTGTCGTCTGCCAATTTGATCAGCAGACTGTTCACCCCTTCTTCCATGTCATTAATGAAAAGATTAAACAGGATCGGCCCAAGGACAGAGCCCTGGGGGACCCCGCTTGTCACTGGCTGCCATCCTGACGATTCCCCGCTAATGGTTACCTTCTGCTTTCGGTCAGTCAACCATGCCCTAATCCACCGGACAGTGCTTTGGTGTATCCCAAAACTCCTCAGTTTCTCCACCAGGATATCGTGGGGCACTTTGTCAAAGGCCTTGCTGAAATCCAGGTATACCACATCCACTGCATCCCCTCCATCTAGCCATCTTGAAACCTTGTCATAGAATTCCACAAGGTTTGTCTGGCAGGACCTGTTTCTGCGGAAGCCATGTTGTGTGGCTGTCAGCCTCCCTTCCCTATCTAGCATCACTAAATCTCTCTCTATTATGAGCCTTTCCATTGTTTTTCGACAATGGACATAAGGCTAACCGGTCTATAATTCCCCATGTCCTTCCTACTACCCTTTTTGAAAATTGGGACCACCAATGCCACCCTCCAGTCCTCTGGAACTTCACCCGTTCTCCACGAGGCCTCAAAAATGGAGGCCAGCAGGCGTGAGAGAACCCCTGCCAACTCCCCAAGTACTCTCGGGTGTAACCCGTCAGGGCCTGGCGCCTTTGTAATGTCCAATGCCCTGAAGAGCCTTTGTAATGTCCAATGCACAGATGAGCCTGTGATTTTCTTTTTAAATAGCCGTCTTCGGTGACCACTTCCAAACCATACCAGAGCGAATGCGCCCACCAACAGCAAGCACGATGGGGAACTTTTGAATCACTCCAAGGACAGGCCAGACCCGAAAGTATTATGATCTTTGAGTCTGCTGTCAATACCAGAGGCTGTCCAGGAAAAAAGTGTATTTGAGGTTTCACCTGCTCCTACGTTCCTTTTGATTCAGAGTAGGAGGAAGTGTGTGCAAAACACCTTAAACCGTACCCTGCCATAAGTATGTAAGAAAAGCCATGCTGGGTCACAGGAACATAAGAATGTAAGAAAAGACCAAAGGCCTGTCTGGGCAAGCATTCTGTTACTGCAGTGGCCACCCAAATGCACAAAATGAGGATAGTGGTAGCCCCCCCTCCCATGCACCCCAGCAACTGGTCTAAGACTGGGACGAATATGTAGCAATCATGCAGAGCCGGCACATTGACAGCCCTGACTTTTGTGAATCTGTCTAAAGGTAAAGGTAATGGTGAAGGTTCCCCCTGCACATGTGTGCTAGTCATACCCAGCTCTAGGAGTGCTTGTTATCTCCATTTCTAAGCTGAAGAGCCAACATTCTCTAGAAATGCTTCCATGGTCATGTGGCCAGCATAACTCGACGCTTTCTCACATGAAGGCTGTTACCTTCCCCCTGAAGTGGTACCTATTTATCTACCTTCATTTGCATGCTTTCAAACTGCTAGGTTGGCAGGAGCTGGAGCAAGTGATGAGGACTAACTCCATTATGCAGCACTAGGGATCCGAACTGCTGCACTGCGACCTTCCCGCTGACAAGCTCGGCGCCTTACCTGCTGAGCCACTGTGCCCCGTTCCATGAATGGGCCTAGCCCCCTTTAAAAGGCATACAAGTTGGTGGCGATCACAAATTCAACAGTTTAGCAATGCATCGTGTGGACAAGTATTGATTTCCATCTGTCCTGAATAATATTCCACTTCTTTCTCAAAATACACATTTTTAAAAGTAATCCTTTTAAAAATTCATCTTGCGCTGAATTTGAGAGGCCATGTAAGAGCAAAACCCAATAGACAGCTAAATCTCGGTGTGTATATCAGACCAGGAGGTGTGGAATAAGACACCTCTTTGCAGATCTCACAACGATGGAACCCGTTATGCATTCCTACGCTTATAAGGACACTGACAAAGCAGCATGACAGCTGACCTTCACATCTCAGGACAGCGTTGTCCCAAACCACATTGCCTTCCTTCAAGACGCAGGTGACAGTTTCTGAGCCGTGTGTCCTGATGAATCCCTCATCACACAGGAAGGAGACGGAACTGCCGAGCTGGAGACTGTCTCCAAACCGCTTCCCATTGACTGGCACTCCGGGATCCGGGCACTCGTTGTGTCTGAAGGCTGGGAGAAAGCAGCAAGATGGCAGATGAACCAAAATTAAACCTGTAACTTTAATCCCTGCTCCACACACAGTACGTCTACCTTTAGAGACCAGCTTCAGGAAGCACACGCATGAGTGTGTCTATGTATGTGGAATCACAAGAGATCTCAAATTGTACTAAGGGAAACCTGTATCACTCCTGCCATCTGTTAGCAATTCTGTCAGTCAGAGAAATATACCCAATGTGGAGTTGAAAGATACATCTGTGCCGACAGCGTTGATGTGTGGGTGTCTGTCATCATTCTGAGGATTAGTTCCCACATGGGGGGGGGGGTAATTTATCCAGAAAGTGAGAAGCAGAGGTGACCCCTGGGGTGGCAGAACCTCCCACAATGCATTGCGATCACTTTTATGCCAGCTGTTTATACCCTGCTTTATATTATACAGATGAACTCAAAGCGCTTTGCAACATAAAAACAACAAAGCATCACACGATACATGGAAACACTCAGGCCATCACATGAGTGCATCGCTGTCCCACCCATCGCGAAAGCGCTCTGGGTGCGTCACACCACTTTAAGTCACCTGTTGAGATTTCAACTGGCTTGGCCCTGCTTAGTTTCCAAGATTAGGTGGGATTGTATTATATATTATAATAATATATGCAAGGGATGGCAGTTGCATGCCAAAAGTGGTTACAAAGAACAAAGCCAGCAAGATTTTTCCATCTATACCAGCCAGATTCAAGAGGCAACACATTCCTTGCGTGGAGATGGCCATGCTGTGCTGCCTTGACATATAGAAGTCAATGTTGAGAAGCTTGGCCAGGGGAAAAAATGGCAGCACCCCCAATTTAGCACCGCAAACATGGCTGAATAAGCAAGGACCCAAACCCAGAAATTTATGCTGAGCAAAATCCTCCATCTGGATGGACAAATCTGTCAGTTTCACTCTCTCCTGTATCAATTCACATTTGTTTTCAATCTCAAGTGTGCTAATTTTGATATGTTCACACACAAACCAAGAGATGGCTTTCATATGCAAAACACTATCTATGGCCCTTTTCTAAGAATGGCAGGGAACCTGGGCAAGGTGTTCTGGCTAATCCTTCCAAGCCATGAGCTCTGTTGTGTCTCTCTCTCTCTCTCTCTCTCTCTCTCTCTCTCTCTCTCTCTCTCTCTCTCTCTCTCTCTCTCTCTCTCCCTCTCCCTCTGCTACATTTCTACACTGTCCAGTTGCCAAAACTCCCTGAGCAGCTCTCAAAGCATGCATTTCATGTATCTTGCAGATGGCAGTGTTTCTGTTAATTCACTACCCAACCATGCCTCCACTCTGCCTCCTTTCCTTTCCTTTCCTTTCCTTTCCTTTCCTTTCCTTTCCTTTCCTTTCCTTTCCTTTCCTTTCCCACAATGGCAAATACTTTGCTAATGAATATCCAGATCTGGTGTTCTCCCTCAGTTCCCATTGTGACCCAGAATAACCTCCCCACCCCAGCCCTGTGAACAAATTCCACACCCACAGTCCTAACGAGTAGGCATTAAGCCACTGGCAACACACACACACACTTCTTCTACAGGTTAGCTGACTTTGATGAACCTGTCCCTTAATCCACTACGGCAAATTATTTTTAATAATAGCTGGTTTGCAATCACCAACCAGAAATACCATTAATTTTGCAGAGCTGTTAACCAGTGCTATAACAAAGGTCGTTCATCACTCCTGCCAAGCCAGTGTAATCATGTTCCTTTGAAAATTATAGGAGAGAGCAAGAGAGCAAATTGCTGAGGGAGGCTGGCGCTCTGCTAGAGCACAAAAGGCTCACATTTGGGAGGATCCAAAAATAATTCTTATTCCCATTTTTCTCCATCCAGCCATGTTTATTCGATACATCCTTTATTTAATTATTAAATTTGCACATTGCTTACCACTGCAAAAAGTCATCTTCAAGGGACTTACACATGCAATGCAGAAAAGTATGATTCATAAACCAGGAAGACAACAACAACAAGCCCAAAATCAATATACACCATCATCACCTCAATAATACAAATCCAAATACAAATGCCATTAAGAAAAACAGAGTCTGAAGTGCAAATCAATGAGACTTGAGCTTGTCAAGATTTTCCAAATCCTCTTCGGAAGTCTATCCTCACACAACTCCATGTCAGATTATGAGCCGTGCAGGGGAGAGGCAGCATGAAGAGCCATGCGCATTTTTTCAAGTGTATGGAGCAACGGGGTGCATCTTTAAAACGTACTCACTTCCCATTGATTAAAGTGCATTTGTGTGCCTTTTTCAAAAGTATGCATTTTTTTTTCATGTACATGTTTCAAATACATGCATAATCTTGAATGCCTTTTCCAGTTCATCGATCATATCACGAGCTCAGACATGCATAAATGTTGACTACAGATTGCAATCTGTGGACTAAGTAAATCCTGATCAAAAATGCTTCAAAACACACTTCTGACACAATTCTCCACTCTCCCACCCCAGCCTGAAAAACTCCTCCAGAAGCAGTCTGCAAAATTTGTGCTGTTCATGGCTACTCTGTGGGCATCAGAAAGGGAATCAGGGTGAACACAAGATGTCCCGGTGGTGCCAATTCAAGCAGCATTGCAGAATTTAATAGATATTTTATGCAGTTGCAGAATGTTTGGAAGCTTTTCAGGAATAGAGTGATTTGAGCTTTCTAACCATGTACAAGAAGCAGAGAAAAGGGAGAAGCTTTGCTTTGACCTACATGCTTGTAACCTCGACTCTTGAGATAAGAAAACATTTCTGTTATTGTAAAATGTGCCTGGTTATGTTTATAACAGCAATGTGGAATGAGCGACTTTAAAAATTATTATGCACTTAGTTACATTTTTCTCTTGTTTTTTGACATGCAAAAATTTCTGGCCGACCGTCAAATGGGTTCTGGGGCAATTCCCCCTACAAGGAAAGTTGGAGGCATAGAAAAGAAAAGGCAAGTAAGTGGGGACATGACAAGGGTACATCAAAGGCTGCATCGTGTGGGAAAAGTGCACCGGGAAACACTTTTCTTGTCTCTCGTCCTGAAGCAGAGAATGAAGAAGATTCGGCACAGATAAAAGGAAGGACTTCACCTGGCAAAGAGTTAAAAGATGGTATTTGCTCCCACGAGATGCAATACCAGTCAGTAATTTGGATCCCTTTCAGCAGGGGATTAAATAAAGTCACTGAGAGGAAGGCTCTCGCAGCTATTTGTCCTGATGGCTCTGTGCTACCTGAGCTTCAGCGGCCACCTGCAGTCCTGGAGCACAGGTGGTCACTTCTGTTGGACACCCGTGGTCCCCTTTCCACCACCAGCCCACATCTCACAGGTGACTGAACAGAATTTGGCTGCAGGCATGAGTGGTCTTTGCAAATTAAATCCCACCTGCTCTGTAGCTAACACTGCATGCCTTTTAACATTTTAGCTGCATTGGACTGAGGTTGTTATCGATGGAGAGCCTTGCGGGCAGATGTAGCTGCAGCGAATGAACTTCCACAGGACTGCACAATGGCTGCCCATTTGGGTGACTTTAAAGGGAAAACTGGAACATTCCGGGAGGAGAAGGCTATCCATGGCTAATAGTCCTGCTGGCCATGTGCTACCACTGTTCGAAGCTGTGTTCGCCTTTCGGCTGTTGATCTGCTCTTAGACACTTTGTACACCTCCCTGATGGCCTGGTTCCCCCCATGCAAGTTGGGAGTTGTAGCCCAATGCATATGGGGGGCACCCTGTTTGGGAAAGCTATTGTATAATGGAAATGCAAATTAAAATTAAATTAAATCAAATGCCCCATCTGAGTCCCCTGACCCAGCTCCCTCTATCTTCTGAAGGATTTTGCCTGCCTCCACTCCAACTCTGAATAGGGATAAGTGTGACTTGGCCAGAAAGTAGACCCAAAAGTAGCCCTACGCAGACCTAAAAATCCGGGTGCTGGTGAGGCTGCTGCAGATTCTTTAAAGGATGCATTCAGTCACGGAAAGAGAACTGTGCCTGCGAGTCACGGCCCTGGAACAAGTGTGGTGCATCTTTCGGCTGCGCTGTTTTCCCAGGCGGAACCCTGCCTCCTGCCCCTGGAGAAGCTGTGGGCCCACAAAGCCACACACTTGTGTGCCCCATGCCGGTCCCTGTAGGGCCACCTCTGCCTTTGCTTTTGAAGGCCGGTGCAGATGGGTTTCCCATTAGCTTTATTATGGCAACGCGACTCTGCAAAGCCAGAGATCAGTAGCGCAAAAAAGGAGCTGAGTTAGAATCTAGATCATCAGTACATAAACAGAACGCAGCCTCATGAAAAGATGCTGATTCCTGACTGAAGGTGGCAGTGGGGAGGGGGATAGGGAGGATCCCCCCCGCCTCTAAAGTGGGCTGGTTGCTTCATAGCTGGCTGCGTGGATCCCCTTCCCTTCTTCACTGACGTTCTTCTCGCAATGGACGCCTCGTCCTGTGATCTGTCACATCCGTTTCCCCTTCTACTCCTCGTTGCAGTTTATCTGGCTTCCAACATCATTTGAGGAGGAGTGGCTCTTCTGCCCTCCCTGCTTGGCTCCGGCTGAACTGCCCTTAGTGTTTTAGCTGGAAGTTCACCATCTCTTCCTCATCTGGATCACAATTCCTTTCCATATCCCTTTTGCAGCTCCAATAGGCCCAAACCCTCCACTCACCCGTTGCACTTGCATGGCCAAACTCAGTATGGGCGGGGTGGATTCGGATCAGGGAGGGAACCAGACCCCGACACCCACCAGCATCGTGGCTGCAGTCTGACCCTGGTAGTTGCACGTACCCCATGACAAGGATGGCCTGATCATGAATAAGTCACAGCAGCCTGTGAGCTGTCCATACACCCAACTCTTGAGTAGCTTTGGCTAGGGGTGTTCAGACTCCATTCAGTCTCTCTCTTTTGGATCATCATGTGTATTTCATTCCATTGTATGCTCATTAGCAGATTCAGGTATTTTTTCCCATGGAGAAGTAGGCAAAAAAGCCACCCGAATTTATAGAACTCTTCGGGGCACGGAGTATTCTGTGCATTTTCCTCAGCTCAGTGTACAAAGGATGAGCAGTGTGCATTCAAAAAGGATTTCCACAAAGCTGAGACTGGAGAGCATAAAGCACTGCATCTTCAAAGCACGCATATATTAGTGCATTTCCAGCAACATGAGTACTTTTGTGAAAACAAATACGCACAGAACAGTGACAAATAAAATAGAAATGGTCCTGGTGCCTGAGACGTGAAAGGGCAGCAATTGAGGAACTAGAAAGGACCATCAAGTGTAAGGGTGCGTTATGTTTTTCTGGCATCCAAGACCCAGATCGTCCAAACCACTGTATACCGGATCACAACGCATGGGTGTGAACACCGGGCCCTGAAGAAAGTTGGCAAGAAGAAAATCCATGCTTTTGAAACGTGGTGCTGGTGGGGAGCTTTGAGAATACCTGGACTGACAGAAAAACGGACAAGTCAGTCCTGCATCACATCAAGCCAGAGCTTTCTCTGGAAGGAAAAATGGCTGTCGCACTTTGGGCACATCATGAGAAGGCGAAGCTCTCTGGAGAAGCCCATCATGCTGGAGAAAGTGAAGGCACAAGAGGAAAAGGAAGACCAAACACGAGATGGCTTAACTCCATAAAGGGGTCAGAGCTCGCTTGCTGACACATAGCAATGCAACAACCATGTTGTACAGACATCAGCATCTGTACTATTCTAAATATTCTGGTCTGCTGCTTCTCTGACACCCTTAACTTTGGCTGCTCATATATAACCAGGATTTTAAACAATACTGACATAAATCTGTACCCAGGGCGCTCAGTTTTCCCAGGCCAGAAAAACATGATGGAGGTTTCAGACTGTAAGGTAAGTTAAACATTCTCAATAAATGTAACAAGATTTTTATACGCTGCTATTAAATATAATTTGATCTATTTTTAACATGGTTCATAACAGAAGAGTATGTTCTGGATTTCAGTTTTTCTGTGTGAATGGATTGAGCTTAATTGCATGCTTAATTTTCAGACTGTGTGCTATTTTCAGTTTCCCCGAGGAAGAAGGCACGTTTGGGATGCACAGGGAATTCAGGGAAATTTTTAAACTCTCCTTGGGCCAGCTGCCTCTTCCCTTTCCCCAACTCACACTAAGGTCTTGCTCACATCCTCATACTGTGATGGATATGCCCCATCCCAAAAGCATATTGTTCCTCCAAATATTCTCTCCGAAAGAATATTGTTTCCTTGAACCCGCATGTTGGAAATAGCAGGCAGGGGCATTCATGGAAAATAATAAAAAATAAAACTTCCATACAGTGGAGGGAAAAAAACTGACTTGAATTCCAGCTTGAACACACAACCAGGCAAAACAGCCACGTATCATACTTGAGTCTTTCTTGTAGCTGCAGTTCTTGCTCTCCACAGGCCCCCGGAGCCTCAGAAGCAGCTGCTTCCAGGTTTCAATCTGGCCTTCGGCATTCAGAAGCTGCTACCCTGGACAATAAAAAGTGGGCAGAATGGCCCCCTGTGCCAGCAATCCATGCAAATGCGCTCACTTACTGGTAAAGGTGATATTGAAGCCTCGTTTCTCAGTGGAGTGGTCAGTCTGAAATTCCAGCCTGGCGACATGGCCACTGCTGGTCAGGGAAGAGGGCAGCTGGCTCCCAGAGAACGTTCCCAGCACAGGCGATTCTGCAGTCCCACCATCTTTGACGGCCAGGAAGTCAAACTGGGGCTCCACGTCAAAATCGTTAAAGGCCAGGTGGATGCGGCTTTCAGGTTTTGCAATGATCAGCCAGACACAGTGAAGGCTGCTGCCATATTCCTCAGGGTAGTTTGGGGAAAGGACAATCCCAGAAGGGGTGGTGAAGTTGAAGAAGCAGGAAACTGCAACGAGATACAACAACAATAGCAGTGCTTGTTAGTGTTGTGAGCCGAGTGCAACCTGCCAGCTGCACCAGTCTCACCAGCGCTTCTTGCCAAACACCCTTATTTTACATGTATGTTTCTGAGCATAGGCAAAGCAAAATGTTGAACACTCTCTGGCCCCCTTTACCCTAACCCTTCTGTACCCATCCCTGCGGGGAGAAATGCTGTGGAAGCGACAAGGCTTCACTCCTCACTTTAAGATCCCAACAGGGCCACCCTACAACTGTGACGATGGACTACTGGTCCACCTCCTCAGGTGGCTGGAGTTCCCCATCCAATAGACTCCCTATCTCTAAATCTCTCCCCTTGGGATGTTGTTGCTCTTCTTCGTTCCCACGGGCGGGTTGACTGGCCCCTCGGCTGCCCTTCCACTAATCTCTTCCCTAGCAGGCACAGAGCAGTCTGCAGGGCTTGGACTGAGGCCGGAGTTGAGTCCTTTTCAACAACCATCTCATTCTCAGAGTCTGATCTGTCAGTTCTGCCAGGACAGTCCAACTCCCTTTTATACATCTCATTCTCAGGTCTGAGCTGTCGGGCCAGCCAGAAGGGTCAGTGCCTGGGAAGCTTGCCAGAGCGTGCACACGCAATAGTTAGTCCTGGTCAGTGTCACAAAACCTCAGGCAGGCTCCTGCGGAGGACCATGGGGAGGGCAGCCTTTTTCCTGTCCAAAGCTCCATTCCTGCATGGGCTCCTCTTGATTCTGACATGTTTCTTTTAACATATTATGAAGAACGATAAGCTAAGGATGAATACCCCTCCCCCCCATCTTTACATGATTATGGCAGCTAGTACTTTATATTAAAATATTGGAAAACAGGCCGTCCATCAAGGCCTTCTTCTACCATGAGTGATAGCAATGGGCATGACAACTGAGATTGAGCTTATCCGTGGAGGTGGCTTCCCACTATCTTGGGAAAGAACTGGAGAAGACTTAGAACATTTTGGAATGACACACACATTGAAATGCCGGGTGATCTCTTTCCCTGATACAAGGAGACGTCTGAATTACAACAGATGGGTTAGTACTAGCAATTTTGTATGGATGTTGCATAAGCTTCCTTTTAGCCTGAAGTGCCTGATCTTGCCTAATCTTGAAAACTAACCAGGGCTGGCCTTGGTTGAAACCTGGACAGTGACTTAATGTTGTGAACTGGCCAGAGATCTTCCACTACAATATAGCAATTATCCATCTTAGATAGCTAAAAGCTATCTTAGATCATTTTCAGGCAAAGGGTTTTCAGACTGACAATTTAATAATTGGAGGGAGTGAGCCAAACTGACTTAAAACACAACAATTCTTGTGGAGATATGCAGATCAGCACATCTTTTCTGCATTTTCTCTTCCTCCCTCCTTCCCTCCTTTCCTTTGCAACAAGTTGGCAATGCAGTGGTGGTGCAGCAACTGCGCACCCACTCCTGTTTTGCGTCCTGGGGGCACAATCCCATGGCAGCCCAGCAGAGTCCAGCTGGCCATGGAGCCACATCTGCCATGTTGGAAATACACTCTGAGATCAGAACTGGAACTCCATCCTTGGCATGCCCTCCTTCCACCCTCACCTCCAGCGCTTTTCTTTCAAGCCGGCGATGACTCTGAGGTTGGAAGACCAACCGTGGAACCAGAGGCTTGAAGGAGTTCCGGGGGGCATGAAGTGGGGGAGAAAGGCTGTCTCAGGACATGACATATCCTGGAGATGCTTCCACCTTTCCTCCTCATTCATTGGGGCAAAAGATTAGATTAGATGGCTGAAACTGACCACCTCAATTGTTTGCAGGTGAGAGATGCAGGGAGGCGACTGGACCCTCCATGCTCCTTCTGCCCTCTATTAGATGTCCACAATCTTTCAAATTCAGGTTGTGGTCAGCCATGTTGGATGGCACTGTTACTGTCCAACTGTTACAAGATTACAATAAAATGAAGTTGTCTTACAATTTCCTTCAGAGAAAAGACATGGGATGGTGGGTGGGGGATGGGGGATGGGGAGGTTACATAAATTTGTCACCTTCTTCTTTTCCATGTGTTTTGGGACCCTAGTGGTGATGGTTCTTCTAGGACTGCTGATGGCTACCAGGTACCATTCCCTCTGCCCACCACTGTCCCCAGAAGTAGCTAGAACAGGCTTTCCTAGCTTGGTGATGTTTGGATGTGTTGGACAACTCTCAGTATCCCTCAGCCACATTTGGAGAGACTAGGCTGGGGAAGGTTGTAGTAGAACAAAAGTAGGAAGTCCTTCTGTCATTTTAACTTTGTCATGATAGCATGACACTATGTAACATGGTAAGGAAGACCCTTGCTACCCTCAGCCACACCCTCAGATCGTTTGAAGATCTTCAGGACTGTCAGGATACCTAAGAGCACCATTGTCAGCAGGAATAATTTTAGCTTCTTTTCCATCTACCCCCCCCCCACCCCAAATATCACTGGGATGCCACTACTAACTCTGCTGCATGAAATGGGTGGGGAAATCATTGCAGCTCAACCCTTGTGAGATCTTTTCAACAGGTCTATGAACCATCACTTCCCTTGCAACAAATACAATTTGGTGTGGTGGGGGAGGTGGATGGTTTTGTGAGGTAGAAAGGTCCAACATATTCATGCATGTTTATCATGCAGGCTGCTGATGTAGCACAGCTGGTTGGCACATTAAAATTTCCCCAGGAATTGGTGGGACATGGAAAACAGCATCATGAAGATCCACCAAGAAAAGTCAACTCCTCTGCAGCTTGTCTCTGATATCCTTCCTTCCTTCCTTCCTTCCTTCCTTCCTTCCTTCCTTCCTTCCTTCTCAATCAATGACTCTAGGAAGGTGGACATTCTGATGTTTTTAAAGCAGACCTCTTGGAGAACACAAAAGAATAGTAACAATTCTCCCACCACTGGCTTTCCTACCCATCTCATCTGCTGATTTCGGCCTTAATCCAGTGAAGACTAGGTGACATAGATCACTTAGGGTCATTGAACACTTAGGGTCCTGCCAGGTACCTTTTTGGGGGGGGGGGAAGTGAAGGATCCATTTGGTGGGCGTCTATGAGGTCTGATGGCAGACCTGGGGAGTCTTTGAGATGATGCTATCAGTGCCCCCGCCCCCCAAGGCAAGGGGAAGATGACATTCTTTCTCTGCACACTCTTCAGTACCTGCTTATTCAGGGAGAGATGCTGAATAGGCAGGTAGCATGGAGGGTGAGCACAGCCAGGAGGTTAAGAACATTATAAGGGTGATCTTGGTCAACCTGAACACTGGGCTGAAAGCAACAGAATGAGATTCAGTAAGGACAAGTGCCAAGTCTTCCACCTAGGAAATGAAACCAACGGCATCGATACAAGAAGGGGAATACGTGGCTCAACAGAACTGAAAAAGAAAACATTCTTGGTGTTATTGTGGACAATAGGCTAAACATGAGTTAACAATGCAATGTAGCTGCCAAAAGAGCAAATGTCATTTTAGGATGCATTAACAGAAGTATTGCTTCCAAATCATGGGAAGTATAGTTCCTCTATACTCCTCACTAGTCAGACCTCACCTGGAATACTGTGTCCAGTTCTGGGCACCAAGATTTAAGGAAGATGCAGGTAAATTAGAAAGGGTCCAGAGGAGGGCAACAAAAATGATGCAGGGTTTGGAAACACTGTCCTGTGAGGAGAGACTGAGAGGACTGGGCAAGTTCAGCCTCGAGAAGAGAAGGGGCATGATATCCCTCTATAAGGATCTCAAAGGCTGTCACAAAGAGGAAGGTCAATATTTCTTCTTGCTGATGCCAGAGTGTGGACACACAATAATACATTCAAGCTGCGCCAACCCATATTCAGGTTGCACATTAGGAAAAGTTTCCTCACTGTCAGAGCAATACAAGAGTGGAACCAGCTGCCTAGAGAGGTGGTGGGCTCTCCCACAGTAGAGACATTCAAGGAGAACCTGGACAGCCCTCTGAGTGGGATGGTGTAACTTGGTGTCCTGCAACAGCAGGGGGTTGGACCCAATGGCCTTCCTGGCCCCTTCCAACTCTACTATTCTATGATTCTATGAGAAGAAAAGAAAAGAAAAGCCCTGCTGGATCAGGCAAAATGTCCATCTAGTCCAGCACTCTGTACACAAGGTGGCAAGGCAGTTGTCCTCAGGATCACTTAAGTAGGATGGGTGCAAGTCCTCCTCCTGCCCAGCTCCTCAGCAACAGGCACTCCACCACTGGTAAAGGAGATAGCACAAAGCCAGCAGAACTAGTAGCCACTCTTAGCCTCCTCCCACATGAATCTGCCCAATCCCTTTTTGGCAGCCACCATCACTTCTCATAACAGCAAAATCCATAGTTTAACTGAATACTGTGTGAAGAAGTCCTTCCTTTTATCAGTCCTAAACCTCCCACCAGTAAGCTTCATGGGATAACCCCAGGTTCAAGTGTCATGGGACAGGGAGAGAAAGTTTCCTCCTCTGCTCTCTCTACACCATGCATTATGAGCTCCCTTCACAGGGGATCTGCTTTAGCCCCCTGATCATTTTTGTTGCCCTTCTCTGTACTTTTCCCAACTCAGTACCGCCCTTTTTCAGGTAAGGCAACTGGAACTGAAGACAGTGTTCCAAGTGCAGTGGTACCAACGATTTGTATAACAGGAATAAGATCTTGGCAGTTCAACTCCTAGTCCATCCCTAGGGGTGCCTAGCAGGCAGTTTGCCATCTGCACAGCATTTTCATCAAGCTGGCCACTGCTACCCCGAGATCCCCTTCTCCCTCAGTCACTGCCGGCTCAGATCCAATCAGTGTATGCCTGCAGTTGAGACTTTTTGCCCCAACGTGCATTACTCTACCCCCATGTATATCCCAGGGTCCCAGAGCTCAGCAGAGCACCCTTTGCGGGGTGTGGGCTTTGCCAGCTGAGCACCTCTGCTGCCCCAGGGCTGGTCCTGGAACCCAGGTGGGCAGGACAGATGGCTCTTTTGGACCAGTGATTTCCGTCTCCCCCAGATGTGCCGTGAGGCACCCTCAGCTGGAAAGCACTGCTTTAAATGATTCACAGAGCAGCTTTAATGCCCGGCAAGTGCAAGCCAGGGCTTTGCTGTCAGCAGGCCAAGAGCAGCAATAGCTCATCCGGACAAGGCTGTGCCCAGGGCTTAAACCAGTTGAACTATCCTGCCATGAAAATCTTGGCAGGATACTTTCGGCAACCTCTGTGGTGACTTTTTAGACCCCTGTGCATTTGTCAGCTCTGCTTCTTGTCCATCTGCGATGCCCCTCATGCCAGTGTGGGCCAGACTCCATCTCATCGCTTCTGAGGGGGGACCCCCTTCCTGGGGATCTGTGCATACTGAGACCAAGGGATGGAGCAAAGGGATATGGTTCCATCACTCCACCACGGGAGTTGGGCGCGACTGAATGTGAGGGTGGCTTCTGCACTCATCCACGAAGCGGGACCCAGCTGTGCAGCTACCAGAGGATCTGCTCTCGCCACTGCCAGCTCCACAGGTTTCACTCAGAACAACTGGGGCTTCCTTCAGTTTTAATCCACAGACCAAGTATCATTTGTGCTGATGCCAACACAAGCCATCAATGGCCAGGGAACGCACAAGAGTCCCCATAAAGGCGGCGGGGGGGGGGGGAGGCCAGTGGCAGATCTAAAAGGCTGTGGGAACAAGCACGGAGGGGGCTCTGGCTCTCCCGTGGGAATGGATTTCCTAAAATAATCCAGTTGGGACATCAAAAGCCTTCCCCTCATAAAATGCCGTTCCCTCACGCAGGGGAAAATGCCGTCCTCTCGCTCACACGTTGGCATGCGCTCACATGCACAGAAGAGACCTAGGCAGGGCACTAGCCATGTGATATCTGGCTGCAGCTTATCTTTTAATCAGTCGGATGCAGGGTAATTTTTGTAACATGTACAGGCACTCTGTAAGCAGCCCTTTCCCTGCTGCCAGGGCCCAGTGATAATAATCTGTTGTTATGGAAACTGCAGGTAAATGACCCTAGAAGGATAGGAGATGGCGAGATCAGGTGACTCACTTGTGTTCCCTCTTCTGATCAGAGAGAGGGAGGAAGCTGAGTGAGAATGTTAAGCGAGAGCAGCATGGGGGACACGTGTGGAGGTTCTGGGTTCTGGGGGGACTGGGCCAGCTGATAGCATTGGGGTGCACATGTTCCACTTTTGGGAGCTTGGAACAGAAGCACTGGATTAGGCAGTCGGATGGAGTGTACAAGCCAGAGGTGTTCAATGTTTTTTCAGCCCAAGAGTCAAATCCAATTTAGGAGAAGTTTGTGCAGCCCACATGCCAGAGGTGCCTCAGGCTGAATGAAAAAGGCAAAGGACAGGTTACCAAAAATTCCAACCTAGTTTAGCTTAAAACTCTTATTGTCAGTAAATAAGGCACGGCAACTTCTTGGAAGCGAGGTGGGGCACTGCAGTAGTGAGGAAACCAAGAGATTGGGCAGCAGAAGTCCCAGTGGCAGGATTTGGACACAGAGGGCTGGCTTTCTCCTGCTAGCCTGAAGTTCAATGCTTCCGGCTGAGGTTGTGCTTCCACCTATGCTCAGCCCATCCGTTTGCCAACAAACCCAGCACGAAAGAACCACAAGCCTCCAGCTGACCTCCTCCCAAAGAAACCAAACTCAGGCATATTCCCAGAACCTCCCAGAGCCCTTAGAAGGCCATTCAGCCGTCTATAAATTCTGAAGTAAATAACCGAAGCGCCCAGTGCTTGGAGCACCGCAACTGCAACACAAGAGCCACTGGCTGCAACTATGAGCTTCCACGGTGATGCATCCAGACATGCAGGCACCTTTCTGCAGCCATCCAGGGAAAGAGCCTAGAATTTCCACTTTGCACATGATCCAGGTGACAATGGTCCCAGTTTGGACGCTTGCTGTGGTGTCATGACAGTGCACACTGCACACTCTTGCAGAAAGGGGGCAGGAGAGGGCAAAAGCATTCCACACAGTGCACCAGAAGGCCATGGGCAGCGGCATGACACATTATGGAAGTGACACGGAGAAAATGACACTCAGACGCCGTTCCAAATAGCGAGTGAACAAGAGAGTTCCCACTCATAATATGCACACCTTCAGAGCATTCATTTCCCGTTAAGAGTAGGCCAGTGTCTTGCGCTAACGAGGTGTGAAGCCAGATGGCAGAAAAGTAAAAGCAATTAAGAAAAATGCTTATTGCGCGACACCGAATATGGATCCACCCCCCTGCTATGGAGAGAGAGGTTTCACTGCATTTCATCCAAGGGGGTCCATTTGCGTCTCATAGCAAGGAACCTCTTCAAGCAGCACATGGCAGCTACCTTGGCCACCCTCCTCCAGGCACATCTGCCTTTCATGCTTCCCCTCCCAGTTCACAGTTCTCATCCATTCCAGCAACGCTCTAGCATGGAAGCCCCTTTCATGGTAATAGCGAAATTGGGGGGAGGGGGCATTTCCTAAAACATATAATTGCATCTGCACATTACTATTTATGTCACTGCTTTCCTCTTTCACTCTCCACCTCATGCCCAATCCTTCTCCAAGATTTCTGATGAGTTCCTTTTAGTTTTTAAACCCTCAAGGCCTCAGTTCCTAGATGACTTGAGATTGCTGGACTGGCCCTTTCTAGACCAACAAGAAAGAACCTGACATGGGAATGAGCACCTTGGGTTTGGGGAACCATGGAAGACATGGTGCAGAGCAGCCAGCCACCCCATACCAGCGAAGCAGAGGCAAGTGATCCCTTTTGGAAAGTCTCCAGGGACTGACTCTTCTGCAGCGGCATCAATTTTTTTAATGAAAAATCCTAGCATTTGGTGCACATATTGGCACCTTGATTATTTGCAGTGAAGCCAGAAGACTGCTGCAGAGACACAGACACCTCTTCCCTGTGGGACGTGGCACGCGAGAGGTCCCTGGAATGAGTAGCAGCTTCCCCAATAAAAGTGAGTAGACGCTCACAGCACATTTTCCGATGCCAACGGCACAGAGCTGTTATCCAGTGCTGTTGCCTGTTGAGAGTTGGCAGGGGTTCCCACACGCCCGCTGGCCTACATTTTTGAGGCCTCGTGGAGAACGGGTGAAGTTCCAGAGGACTGGAGGGTGGCATCGGTGGTCCCAATTTTCAAAAAGGGTAGTAGAAGGGACATGGGGAATTATAAACCTGTTAGCCTTACATCCATTGTAGGAAAAACAATGGAAAGGCTTAATAGAGAGAGATCTAGTGATGCTAGATAGGGAAGGGAGGCTGACAGCCACAAAACACGGCTTCCGCAAAACAGGTCCTGCCAGACAAACCTTGTGGAATTCTATGACAAGTTTCGAGATGGCTGGATGGAGGGGATGCAGTGGATGTGGTATACCTGGATTTCAGCAAGGCCTTTGACAAAGTGCCCCATGATATCCTGGTGGAGAAACTGAGGAGTTTTGGGATACACCAAAGCACTGTCCGGTGGATTAGGGCATGGTTGACTGACTGAAAGCAGAAGGTAACCATTAGTGGGGAATCATCGGGATGGGCCAGTGACAAGCGGGGTCCCTCAGGGCTCTGTCCTGGGGCCGATCCTGGTTAATCTTTTCATTAATGACATGGAAGAAGGGGTGAACAGTCTGCTGATCAAATTCACAGACGACACTAAAACTGGAGCAGTGGCCACAACTGAGGAGCAGATACACCAGATCCAAAAGGATCTGGACAGACTATAGAAGTGGCAGGAGACACCAGGATGGCGTTCAATGTGGATAAGTGCAAGGTCTTGCACTTGGGGCATAGGAATGGGTGTCATAAGTGCAGGTTAGGGGACAAGTGGCTGGAGAGCAGCACTTGTGAAAGGGACCTCAGGGTGCTGGTTGACTGCAGGCTAAACATGAGTCAGCAGTGTGATGCTGTGGTCAAGAGGGCGAATGCTACCCTTGGTTGCATAGCCAGAAGTGTGGCTTCTAGATCGAGAGAGGTATTACTATCACTCTATATGACTCTGGTGCTCCCACAACTGGAGTACTGTGCTCAGTTTTGGGCCCCTCATTACAGAAAGGATATAGCCAGGTTGGAGTCAGTGCAGCATAGGGCCACAAGGATGGTGGCTGGTTTGCAGGGGATGCCGTATGAGGCAAGACTGAGGGAACTGGGTCTCTTCAGCTTGGAGAAGAGGAGACTCAGAGGGGATCTGTTGGCAACATACAGGTATGTGAGGGGGTGTCACATGCAGATGGGGAGAGGCCTGTTCTCCCCTGCAGAGGAAGGCAGGATGCGCTCCAATGGAGCAAAGCTCAGGGAACCCAGGTTCCATTTGGATGCCAGGAAGCACTTGCTGACAGTCAGGACCCCGAGGGTGTGGAGTGGGCTTCCGTGAGAGGTCGTTGAGGCCCCATCAGTGAGGGTGTTCAAGGATAGGCTGGGCATGCACATGGTGGGCATGTCGTGAGCGAAGCCTAGACTAGATGGTCAGACTAGATGGCCCGGGAGGCCCCTTCTGACTCGCTCTGCTTCTATGTTTCCATGTTTCCTCTCTTTGCCCATTCAGAGTCACAGACCCTCCTTGCAAAAAGCTTTTCATCCACCAAAGTGTTCTCCAGAAGCACAAGCAGCAAGAAGAAATCATTTGTTGAATGAGCTGTTTGTTGAACCCAATCTGGTATTTGCATCTAGGAGCTCTCCTTGTGCCCATATTTGTGCCCCATCCTTTCAGGAGGGGCCTTTTGGAAGTGAGCAGCCTCCTCGAGCTGTCAGCAGCACAAATCATGGGGTCAAGAGCCATACCCACCTCATCTGCCTCCAAGAAATCCCCGTTCCAACCCCCCCCCGACCCCCCATGATAGCTGCATGTCTTGGTTATTCTCAGAGGCTGCAGGAACACCCGAGGAGCCTGTTCTTCAGGTAAGCCCCTCCGCTTCTCTCATCACAATGGCTGGGATGGGCCCACATTCCAAGCCACCCGCCACTCCCCCCTCCCCCTCCCCTCCGAGTCCAGATCAGCACCCTCCAGCAATGTGTGCCAAGAGCAACTAGCCCCTTGCTCCCAGGACTACCTGCAGGAATCCCAGAAGAGCCCTGTGTGTGCCTCCCTGATCTGGTGCTAGGTGTGAGAAACCCACATGGCCTCACCAAAGAAGAGCTCCAAAAGACCCCAGCTTCAGTTCTGAGGAGGACCTTGTAGAGTGCCTTTGATGGATCCCCAGCAGCTGCCCTCACAGCCGCCAACTCTTTGCCTTGTGGCCCAGCTGCAGCAAATGCAGGGTCCTCAGTCCCTGGAGGGTCCTCCTTGCAGGCCAGCAAATGTGAGGAAACTCCTCTTCAGACTCGGGTGGTCAGCACAGCATGGCTGGAAATGGAGGGTGTGCAGCCCAACACATATGGGGACAAGGTTTGAGCTGGCATGCCAGTTCACGCCCCTTTGCCCACTCCGAACAGGAACAGGGAGTGATCCATCCCAGAGATACCTCCTTGGACTTCTCCAAGTGGCCGGCAGCTTCTTTTCCAGGCAAATTTAATGAGGCTTAAAGGGATTTCTTGGACATCTGCAAGAAGTCAGATGGCAGATTCTGTACATGGTGGTGCAATTTTGCTACCTGAGTCCAACATGGAATCCACGACTTTTAAAACACATCGGTCCCTCAAGCAAGATACAGGCAATTACTGCTCAACTCTGTTGTACTTACTACAAATACTCCTTCACTGGCAGCTGCATCTCAGAATCTGATGCCTGAAGGAGCTTCTACCAGGAAGTTACTTTCATGCAGTGGGGACAGGGGACTTTGGTTGATCTGTCTGTCTGTAACTCCATACCACCTGTTAGTCAAGATAACTCTCTGAGTGGTTCACATAATCAAAGTAATGTCACAATCAAATGCCAGAGGGGCTGCACACCCACTCTGGACTTTAGACTGACCTTCAAAAGAACTGTCTGTGCTGCTGAACCCTAGCCCCACAATAGATTCACCACCACGGAAAGCTCTTTAAAAGTTCCAAGTAAAATCCACAGGGGATTTAGAGTCTTGTGACACTGGAGCCACCAATCCCCAGTGCTTTCATGCAAAGAAACGTGGCAGTGAAGACTCTAAAGTTGAGCCGCATCGTCTGACACCTGAAGCCCCTTTCAGACCTCTCTGTCTTTCTGTCTCTCTTACACACACCCTTCGGATGGCATGTTCATGTTAACCATTGTCAGAAAACTCTTGGAGAAACCTGGTAGCAGTTCCCTACTGGGTAATGTCAGGCATCGATGCACCCAAAGGAGGAGACGTCCATAAGACTTCCCTTTGTCAAGCCATGGGACCCAAAAATGTATCACTTTCAGGTTGGGCTCCAGGAACGAATGGCACTGGTGAAGGATGTTGTGGAAATGCAAATGGGGGGGGGGTCCCTTTGCTTCAGAAGAAGGCTAGGCTTTCATGGCACAATCCTGAAGCTCTGCGGTATTTTCACAGACCCAGAATTTCTATGCCTTTGGAACTCTCTCCTAAAGGAAAACTGCCTGTTCTTCTTGCAATGTCCCTTCTGCCCCTCAATCCAGAGGTGCTCAGTCTTAACTTGCTCATGGGCCTTTGAACAGCCAGAAGCTTCTTGTAATGACTGGCTCTCTGCTGGTGCAGATCTCTCTCTCTCTCTCTCTCTCTCTCCCCCACCCCCTTTCTTCCTAGCATGCCACCTAAAATTAATCTCTGGCTCACTAATATAAGTACTTTCATGTTTCTCTATATTCTGCTCTGTGCTGAGTCAGGAAAATGTGCCTTTACCCAAGGCATGTCTGACATGCAGCTCACTTTTCTCTTCCCATTAACAAATGAGCAGCCATTCCCACTCTCTGCCAGGACGCATAACTGCAACCCCCCCCCCCCCGACTGATGGTGCAATTCTATGCGTGCTTTGACAGAAAAAAAAGGCTGCCAAAGACTTTTGATTCCCGAATCGTGCATAATATCACACCCTGCAAAACTCCACTTTGAGCTTGGATTTAAAGCTGCAGACCTCATAAACGCAGTATTTGAGCACACTTTTTCTACGATTTATTATTTTCCCCCATGTCCCTTGCTTTCTGTACCATTTAGCCTGTTGAAGAGCTCTGGAGAGCTCAAAGGTTTGCACACTTTTGTAGATCGTTAACATGGCTGTTCTACACACATAAACATGCAGCGGCGGGAGGAGGAAGGAAGGGGTTGTCCTAATTAGCACAAAAACATTTTTAAATATAATAATTTAATATGATGACTAGCCAAAAGCAATATATATTTATTGCTCCCAGAGCAACCTTCAGAAGTGTCTCTGTGATCATATAAACCTGGAAATGATATACTGGAGCTAATTACCCATGTTTATTCAGAAAAGAAAGGAGAAGTAGAACCCAACAGACTTTTAGCATTCTTTTTGCAGAAATGTAAGTGGAGAAATACTTTCAACTGGATTCTTGGGAATATATATGCTTCAGAGAGACCTACCAAGAGATTTCTCTGAGCAGCAGATGCTACACAGAGATGCTGACAGCATCCAAGCTTTCCCTATTCCAGAAGCAAGCAAGCAAACCGACACAACTTTTGCTATTATGGGAAAGTCTCCCAAACAAGCAGTAGATTTCTGAATATTCAGGAGTAGGAACAAGAAAGGAAAAATAGGACAGGATGAAAAACAAAATACACGGCTAAACTCTCAAACCCTTTGTGCCATCACATCAAGTGGGCAAGCAATGATTCAAATGTGCATTTATTTCCAGTTTACTGCTACAATTATGCAGCAGTACATAGCTACTGCTGTGATAAAATTGTAATAAAACTGGGCATCTGAAATCCCAGATAGGCAGTGCAGGAAGCAGTGCAGGAAGCAGAGACGGTGATGAGTGTCAAGTCTAGATCTGGAAATCTGTATTTCTATTCTGCTTGCTTCTGCCCTGCCTGGCAGGGCAGAAGATCAACATTTTGCAGAAGCTGAGGTACATGCCCCTAACAGCAAGGACAAGAGAGTTTCCATATCAAGCTAGGAGTCATCATGGATAATCACTGGCTGGAAGCACCTGTGTCTCAGTCTGAACTCGTGATTTTGATGGTTCCCCACATGCCTATAAACCAGCACTGACAGTGGTCTTTACACATAGCTAATGCTATTTAAGAGGCCTTCTCTGATCTGGTGCCCTCTGGATGCATTGGGTTACAACTCCCTGATACCTCAGTGGCTGGGGAAGGTGAGGGCTGTAGTCCAAGGCAGATGGAGGGAAACCAATTTGCGAAGGACACTCTAGTATATTTCTAGAGTGTCCAAAGTCCTCTTCTCTTTGGTTCTTTGCATTTCAGCTATCCTGGTCCATTGCTGAGCCAGATGTTAATCTCCTTTGCTCAAAAGTGATGTAGGAGAAGAACATTTCTGGAAATGTTTTCATGGCTGGGACTTGGCGTTCATGTGCTTCTGTTACCTGGGAGATTGCCGAGAAGTGTGTGTGAGTCCCACCTTTCTGGTAGCCTCCACCGCTTCCTGCACTTCAGTTAAAAGCCAGGGGATGCTGTTGGAAACAAGTCTTTTTAGAGCAGCAGTACTGGCAGTTGCAAAGACTGCACAATGATGGAGAGAGCCATCATAGACAGAAAGCAAGGAAGAGAGACAGACAGAAGGATGGTCAGGCAGGCAGAAAGGTAGACAGACAGATAGAAAGACAGCCTGAGAGACAAACAGAAAAAGGAGAGTACTGGTGACAACCTCTCAAGGATACAGTAAGTTCAAAACACCATGAAAAGAATGCAAATTCTAAAGTGCTCTGAGAATGAGGAAGGCAAACAGAAGCTTCCTTCCTGTGTGAAGACAACTTTCCAGAAATTGTAGAGCATTTTGGAAGAGTTCTTTCTCGATTCTTATACTCTTTCATTTCTCTCAGTCACCTTTCTGGGGCACAGTGGGAAGGAAGAGAAGGAAGAAAAGGGAAAACAGTAACCAACTGATGGGTTAATTTTGCACTAAATGTAAAACTCATCGAAGCTAA
This sequence comes from Varanus salvator macromaculatus, assembly GCA_023646645.1. Taxonomy (NCBI): domain Eukaryota; kingdom Metazoa; phylum Chordata; class Lepidosauria; order Squamata; family Varanidae; genus Varanus; species Varanus salvator. Next base: position 11,282,378 of record JAIXND010000624.1, on the reverse strand, counting down.
CAGAAAACTGTGCACTAATGGTGGGAAAACTGTGAGGAGAAAGCCATTGATCACAGTTTGAAATCCTATCTTATAATCCTGAAAGTGTATGCAGGGCAGTGTGTACGGAAGACCAGCTATTCAGCAAGCAGCCTGTTTATGGTTGGGGCAGCGGAGGAGAGCTTGGCTCATTCAGCAGGTATAATGAGGCAAGATGAGATTACCAAGAAGGATAATTGCTGCACGGGGTGGGGAATTAATGCACAGGCAGGAAAGCGCTCTGGCACACAGGAGGGCAGATCAGGAGGATTATCCAAAACGTGGAACTTGAGAAGGGGAAGGAAAGTCTCGTGGTTGTTCAAAGTGAGATTGTTTTTCACACTTAATGCTATCAACCACTTCACTTCCCCCCCCCGTGAACAACTGAGGCTAATGCAGAGCAGCGAGGCGGCAGGGGAGGAATACAGCTCCCTTCTAGCAAGCATGGATGGTCCATTCAGGGTACATGATGTACGCAAAAGTCGCCTTAAACACAGGAGTGAAACTGCCCCTGAGGGGTGGGCTGGGCCTGAAAAAACGATTGTTTGCAGACACAAGAGGCAGTGCAGTGTAGCAGTTATTGCTGGGCCTCTACTGGGAAAATCTGGATACCGAATGACCGAAAGACCTTGTGTTTGTTCACTTAGCTATTTATTAGATGTATATCCCACCCTTTTCTCCTTTAAAGAAAGCGGCTCGGCTCACGTAAGTCTCCTTCTCCTGCTCCCAATCTTATCTGCACAACAACCCTGCAAAGTAGGTTGGGCTGAGAGTCTATGACTGCCCCAAGGCTGTCCAGTGGGCTCCATGGCTGAGCAGGGCCTGGAACCCAGATCAGCAGAGTCCCAGCCTGGCTCTCCTTGTTCATGGTTAGTCTCTCTGAGTTTTATCTACTTCACAGAGTTGTTGCTCTGTGGGTGGGGAACTCTGTATGCCACTCTAAGCTCCTTGGAGGAGAGGCATTTTTAAACAGAAGCAACAGTGGCCTTGAACACAGACAGTTGCTTCCACAACAGCCTTTAGCAACAGCTTTGAAAGTGGATGGGGTAATTCCAGACAAATATATTATGACCAAGGTGTCAAGTGTTCTGTGAGTCTGTGTAAGTTATTTAATTTATTAAGACACTGCCTTTTGATGCAAGGAGATTTATAGGGTGCCTCACTAATTTAAATTAAAATCTAGACAACAGCCAAAGCAGACAATCCAAAATAAGCATTCAGCTGGAGAAAAGCAAGCAGTGAAAGAAAACAATCAAACAAAAAGCTGGTGAATGTGGCAACAGTAACACTAGCAGGGAAAACAGCAAATGGAACAAATAAGAGAAAAGCCATGCATCAAAATCTGGGAGTCCTATAGGACTTTGCAAAAGAACAGCTTTTATTGGAAATCTCAAAATCTACAAAATCTGCATGCAGAGACTATATGAAAAAAACCGGAATTTGGTTCATAGTCAACAGTTATGCATTCTGAGAAATGACATGCACCACTAAATGCTTAGCATGCAGTTGATTGCCATCATATTCTGGTGCATAGCCATGTGGGGTAGTTCCAATCTGGATCAGGAGTCCAGAGGCTTACTCTAGAGTTTGAAGTTAGCACCAGATCCATCCTATGAATGTAACATTGTGTATAGTTCAGCTCTGCTGATATGAGATAATTCCAAGGAACTGACAGAAATACTTTAGTCCCCGTGGCTATAAATGATAAATCTATTCAGTCTGTTCCTCCTGCATTTCACTGATGGGCAGCATCAGATTTTTCACAAATCCATTCATGCACATTTTTCAAATTCACACTCCCCAAAATGTTCAGATTCTCACAAATATGCACCTGCCCCAGGAATGCACTTGTTCACCCTTTAGCTTATAGGGGGAAATGGAAATTTTCAGTGTTTAACCACTTTTCATAATTCTTTTCTCCTGCTATATTTGCATAGTGCAGAAAGTTAAGGGGTGAAAACAGTCAGTACGGCTGCAGAATTTGTGTAATGCATGACCTGCAGCAAAACCTGTAGGTCAGAGTCAGAGAACCCCACATTCACTTGAAATATGTGTCTGCTTTTGCAGACGTCGCAACATGCAAGCAACACTCGGTGAAAACCAGGGATGTGAGGGAAGTCCACAATGGACTCGCATGAGTTTGACCTTCCAAGAAAGCGACCTGAAATTCCATGGCAGGCAGACTTTCCGTGAGTTGGGCAGATTCCACAGATGTGCAGGGCATTCTTCCATGTATTGCAACTTTATGTAATTTAGTCATAGAAAAATATGAACAAAACTGAGAAACCTAAAGATGCATTTCCCCCACTGTCAAAGGCATACAAGGGGACCCACGGGAGAAATGCCCTATAGCTGCACACCAAACCATGATGTTGCTGCCATTTTGAGTTCTGTTTTAGAGGTAGATAGTTCCTGTCTTGAAAATCTTTTGTCCCAAATGCTCAGCTACCCAGAAATACAGCTGATCTCAGAGACTTGCATATGTTAAGAGGATCTGTGCATTTTGGATTAGAGCAAGGTCTGATTCAGTCAACGGGAGGCAGGAAGAACAAGAGCTGGGTGACAAATTGTGCCATGTGAATGGAATGACCATTATAGCATCCCTGCTGAACCCCTTGAGCAGAGCCTGAGCAGGGGGCTTGCAATGACTGGGGCAGGGGCAAGAACATTAGTGCCTTAAGACCTTTCTTGGATCAGTCACCTGATCCTGGCCCACTCTTATTTCACTCTGCAAACCTATTTCCTTCCTACTTCCATTCTCTCAGTTTTTCCATTGTGGCAAAACTCTGGCAGAGACCCCCAAATTTCCAAAAACCCTTCCAAGCTCATGCCCTCCCTTCCCCTAACTGCTTGCCGCAGGGTAGGAGGGGGATCTGAGGTCCAGACCTGCTCTTCATGCTTTGGACCAAAGCCTCTCTTGGGGTGTTTGGCAAGTCTCCCCACCCACTCCCATCTTCTGATTTCCGAGAGTGAAGGCTGCAGATTTTTTGGCAAGGACTGATGGTGGAGTTCAGTGTTCAGATCTGCCCCTCTGGGGTTGGGGAAGACCTCAAAGAGAGAGGCCACATCTATCTTGTAGCTCCTGATATGCCCTACCAGGTTCCACAGGGTACTAGCTTAGATCGCTCCTATACCTGAGTTTTGGCAGCAGAATAAAGTAGAATTAAATCCATCTATGCAAATATAAGTAATTAGTAACAACAATTATGCCATGCAATCAATCACTGTAGCAACAAGAGATGTGCATAATTACGGCCCCCCACACCGCCCCCTGGGTCTTGCAGGTTTTCCGTTTCAAGGCTGAAAACATTATGCTGAGAGTAGGGAATTGCTGTGAGGCCACCCTGCCCTCATCCGGAACGAGGTAATATGCTGTGTGGGGCACGGAGTTGTAGGTGCTCTGAAAATTCACCTGTATGCTAGAATAATCCCTGAGCTACAGAAGAAAGAGAGTCTCTCTCCCAAATGAGCACCTTAAAATCTTGGGAAATATTTTTCATCTACTAGAATAGAAAAACAATAATATGAGAACATCAGTTAGAAAGCTTTCAATAGGATATGAGGTTATAAACATAGCATAAAGAGATCATATTGTATCATAATACCCATTCCGTTTGTACACTTTTGGATATTAAAGTGATTGTCTACAGAAGATTCTTATTACCTAAGGCAAAAATATCTGATTTCACTCTGGAAATAGATTGCGCTCCTTATCTCTTCTCCAATTAATGTTGTTCAAATGTGATTCCACTGAGCACCGTTTGGGGCCTTTTGTGAATGATTTCGGATGGTATCCTTTCATTTTCTCATAAGACAACAAAAAATACACCCAAGATCACCACCCACTTTCAAAATTCAACATACCCAAAGTAGATACATTTAGTCTAGCACACAACATGACTCATCGGCTACACGGTGCAAAGCAAGGCCACACGTTGTACATTTGATGCAAAGCACATGAGATACGCTGACACAATCCCATAACCTATTCTATTCACACAACAGACAGACACTTTGTGCAAGGAACTGCAAGCCCAAGGAAGCAACCTGTGAACCGCATTTCCATGACCCTCTGCCAAACCCTGATCATGCTGCCATGCTGAGATCTATTTCAGAGCTAGATCGTATCACTTCCCTTTTTGAATGTCCTATGTCCCAAATTCTTGGCCATCCAAACTCATCATGGGGCTCCATATGGATTCATACATTGTTCTATTTTATCCTCATTGGACAGGGATACACATCTTTTTCACCCCTGAGGGCTACACCTGGTTTTATGGATGCACACACTCTTCCCCTTGTATGCACATAACCCTTACACTCTTGCACCCCACTTCCCCAACCCATTTTCCCAACTTCTTGCAGCCTCCACCCCTCCTTTGTTTTCTTACTTTTTAAGAAGCCAGTGTGGACGTCATTCTCACAGAGCTCTCAAGTCCCATGCCCAGCGACTTCTTGAAATTCTATGGTCGCTTCCACAGAAGACCTAAGCCTGGATCATTCTTCCAGAAATTGTATGCATGCCACCACAGAAGTGCCATGTCAAGAGCACCCTACTGGAAGCTCTACAGTTCCTGCTGCAGAGGGCGCATTCCTAAGCGATTTGGAATCACACGGAGATGGAGCTGAGCTCCAGATTGCCAGCAGTGGTCTCAGATCTGGGGGGGGGTATTTTGGGGGGCCACAACTTGTGCATCCCTGTCCAAGTGGCTAGGAAATACACACATAAATCAACAGTGCGATTTAAAAATAGCATTGGCAAAACTAGGAATCCCATACAGGTAAAATGCAGAAGACAGGCATTCACCAAAGGCATTTCCCCATTCCAAATCTAGCAAATTTGTGGAATGGAGAAACAGTGCATCATTTGTAGTGTGGGAATCAAACACCTCTCTCAAAGGAACTTGATAAAGAATTTAAGATAAAGAATTCAAGCCTGGAGACAAGGGAGGTTTGCTGCCTGCCAGGCGCACGCATCCAGCATGTGAAGGACAGAGTGGAGCGTCTTGTTCGCTCCGGGGGTCACCAGCTGCTCCTGGTGATCCATGTGGGCACAAACGACGTGGCCAGGCAGGGGGTGGTGGGACCACCAGGGACTTTGAGGCCTTGGGAAGAAACTCAGGGAGCTGAAGGCCCAAGTGGCCTTCTCCTCAATCTTACCTGTCCGGGGATTTGGGCCAGGCAGGGACAGGAGGGCCTCCGAGGTGAACGACTGGCTTAGGGAGTGGTGCCAGAAGGAACACTTCGGGTTCCTCGACCACGGCACTCGTTTTCTTGCCAATGGACTTCTGGCAAGGGATGGGTTACACCTCACGAGGATGGGGAAAAGGTCCTTTGGAGATGCTCTAGCGAACTTCGTCTGGAAGACTTTAAACTGAGCCAGTGGGGGGTGGGTTCAGGTCCCCCAGTAATGTGTCTGTGCTGGACAAGTGTTGGGGGAGGATCAGGGCTCTGAGAGCAGGGCTTTAGAGATGCGCAGGGACTGACAGGACTTCTACGGAGAGGGGCCAGGTACCAGGGAGGATGGGAGGAAGGAGGATGCTGGGCACTCCAAGGAAAGGAAGCAGTGGGAAGGAGTTGAGGTGCATGTACACCAATGCTAGGAGCATGGGTAATAAGCAGGAAGAGCTTGAAGCTCTCCCGGGAATAGGAGGGTATGACCTGGTGGGAATCACAGAAACTTGGTGGGATGAAAGGCAAGTCTGGAATGTGAACATAGAAGGGTATCACCTTTTTAGAAAGGACAGGAAGGGAAAGAGAGGTGGGGGTGTGGCTTTATATGTCAGGGAAGGGATAGGATGCAGTGAGATAGAGTGCAGCACAGATGGGGATTCGGTAGAGGCAGTCTGGGTGAAACTTAGGGGTTTTGACAGGGAAAGAGACCTGACAGTGGGGGTATGTTATCGCCCTCCAGGTCAACTTGAGACCCTGGATGATGTCCTGACAGGCCAGATTCTAAGGATATCTTGGGGGAGAGACACAGTATGGGAGATTTCAATCTCCCGGATATTACTTGGGAGACTCACTTGGTGGTGACAGCCAGGTCACGTCGCTTCTGAGAAGCTCTAGAGGGTGGGATTTTCACACAGAGGGTCCGAGAGGCGACGAGGGGGGGAAACATCCTTGACTTGGTCTTGACCAATAGGGAGGAGCTGATAGATGAGGTACAGATTAGGGGAGCTCTGGATGCGAGTGATCACTCCATCCTTTGCTTTGAGATCAGGGGACTGGGGACGTGCAGCAGGGTGAGCACTAGAAGCTGGGACTTCAAGAGGGCCAACTTTGGCCAACTGGGGAAAGTCTCCTGGGATAGTAAGGTAAGCTACAGGAAGGTAAGCGAGGTGAGGAGGGGTGGATGGCATTCAAAAGGGAGGTTTTGGAGGTGCAAGCCTTGAAGATACCTCTAGTCAGTAAGGTGGGGAGGCGGAGGGGAGTGCCGCCATGGATGCAAAAGAAGGTGGTTAGAGGGATTAGATGAAAGAGGAGCCTCCGTAGGAAATGGGTACCGGGGCAAATAGACAAAAGGGTATACCGGGAGGAGGAGGCCCGTTGCAGAAGAATTCTTTGCAAGACTAAGGCTGATTATGAGCTGAGACTTGCCAAGAATATCAAGAGCAACAAAAAGGGCTTCTTCCAGCATGTAAATAGGAAAAGGAAGGGGAGACAAGTGGTGGGACCACTAAATAAGGAGGAAGGAGAACCAGTGACTGATATGAGGGAACAGGCACAGATGCTAAATGACTATTTTGCCTCTGTGTTCTCCCCAAAGCAGGATGGGGGAGATCCGCATAGGAGATTAGATGAGGCTGGGGACTTAGGGGTACAGATTAGAGTCACCCCACTTGAAGTCGAGGGGCTCCTCAGGGCATTGGACATTACAAAGTTTCCAGGCCCTGACGCGTTACACCAGAGAGTTGGCAGGGGTTCTCTCACGTCCACTGGCCTCCATTTTTGAGACCTCGTGGAGAATGGGTGAAGTTCCAGAGGACTGGAGGGTGGCATCAGTGATCCCAATTTTCCAAAAGGGTAGTAGAAGGGACATGGGGAATTATAGACCTGTTAGCCTTATGTCCATTGTAGGAAAAACAATGGAAAGGCTCATAATAGAGAGAGATCTAGCGATGCTAGATAGGGAAGGAAGGCTGGCAGCCACGCAACATGGCTTCCGCAGAAACAGGTCCTGCCAGACAAACCTTGTGGAATTCTATGACAAGGTTTCAAGATGGCTAGATGGAGGGGATGCAGTGGATGTGGTATACCTGGATTTCAGCAAGGCCTTTGACAAAGTGCCCCACGATATCCTGGTGGAGAAACTGAGGAGTTTTGGGATACACCAAAGCACTGTCCAGTGGATTGGGGCATGGTAGACTGACTGAAAGCAGAAGGCAACAATTAGTGGGGAATCATCGGGATGGTGGCCAGTGACAAGCGGGGTCCCCCAGGGCTCTGTCCTTGGGCCGATCCTGGTTAATCTTTTCATAAATGACATGGAAGAAGGGGTGAACAATCTGCTGATCAAATTTGCAGACAACACTAAAACTGGAGCAGTGGCCACAACTGAGGAGCAGGTACTCCAGATCCAAAAGGATCTGGACAGACTATGGAAGTGGGCAGGAGACAGCAGGATGGCGTTCAATGTGGATAAGTGCAAGATCTTGCACTTGGTGCATCGGAATAGGTGTCATAAGTACAGGTTAGGTGACAAGTGACTGGAGAGCAGCACTTGTGAAAGGGACCTCGGGGTACTGGTTGACCGCAGGCTAAACATGAGTCAGCAGTGTGATGTGGTGGTCAAGAGGGCGAACGCCACCCTTGGTTGCATAGCCAGAAGTGTGGCTTCTAGATCAAGAGAGGTATTACTACCACTCTACACGACTCTGGTGTGCCCACAACTGGAGTATTGTGCTCAGTTTTGGGCCCCTCATTAGAGGAAGGACATAGCCAGGTTAAAGTCAGTGCAGCGTAGGGCCATAAGGTTGGAGGCCGGTTTGCGGGGATGGGGTATGAGGTGAGGCTGAGGGAACTGGGTCTCTTCAGCCTGGAGAAGAGGAGACTCAGAGGGGATATGTTGGCGACATACAGGTATGTGAGGGGTGTCACATGGAGATGGGGAGAGGCCTGTTCTCCCCTGCAGAGGAAGGCAGGACGCGCTCCAATGGAGCAAAGCTCAGGGAGCCAAGGTTCAATTTGGATGCCAGGAAGCACTTCCTGACAGTTAGGACCCCGAGGGCGTGGAATGGGCTTCCGCGGGAGGTCGTTGAGGCCCCATCGGTGAGGCTGTTCAAAGACAGGCTGGACATGCACATGGTGGGCATGTCATGAGCGTAGCCGGCTGGTGCCAGAGGTCAGACTAGATGGCCCGGGAGGCCCCTTCTGACTCGCTCTGTTTCTATGTTTCTAAGTAAGCCTATTTTACAATAAAGCAGCATGGGAAGCGAGACCAGGGGCCTGGAATTTCTCATTTAGATAATGGACTAAGCTGTCAGGTACACAAGACACCTGGTCACAGTCCCAAATACTATGAGCAGAAGTACAATATTTCTATATGAATTGCAGTAACACAAGTGTCATGTAAATCGGTTTCCTCCTGTCCTTGTCCTTCCCCCTACCTTTTTTGGTGATGCCACAACTTAAGTGTAATTTCAAAGGAAGGGAAAGGGGCTTTGAGGACCAGGAATCAGTGGGGTGGAAATGGTTGGAGGAAAAGAAAGGGGCTCAAGGTCAGGGTGAGGGCTCAGGCTGGGGTGGGAGGGTTTCTTGAATCTAGATTGTTTGAGAAATAAGACAAGGTATTGCCTTTTCAGGGAGAGCATAGCCAATGCTCAAGTCTCTTGCATGAAATCCCAGTTTGGGAAGCGTAAATTTTGGGTTAGGAGAACCCATTAGAACATGGGTCTTCAAACTACGGCCTGTGGGTTGGATCCGGCCCTCCATGCCCATTTATCTGGCACACGCCACCGCGTGAGTGGGGAGGCAGCGGCTTGTTTTGGACTTGGAAGATCTCCGAGCGAGCGAGCGAGCGAGCGAGCGCGCCTGATGCCGCCTCACCGGCCCACACGCCCAAGCACCCCCATCTCACGGGCCTGCACTGATCGCTGCTGCCTTTCAACTGGCCCCCTATTGAAAAAGTTTGAGGACCCCTGCATTAGAGGCCTTCTCAACCCCAATAGATGTTTGTGCATCTGAAATTTGGAAGCCACCAATGAAGACAGTTGCTGACGCCTAGAGGTACAGTTGGGAATGGGCACAGATTCCTACCTTCTCTGCACTTCTTTCTGCTTCTCTCACCACCATCACTGCTACCCAGAATGCCCAAGGGGGGGGGGTGGAAGGCTTCCATTCCAGAGTTTGAAGGGGTCAACATGAGTGACGGAACGATAAATCTGAACAATGGACACACAAGCCGGCATGGAAATGATGAAGTGCAGGACAGAAAGATGCACTAATGGACGGGATGGATATGGGTGCTCCTGGTAGGCCCAGACAGATGTTGGCAGAGACATTCTTCACGCCAAGGCAGTGGGATGCCAATGAAGGAGCATCTCCGGTCCTTCAAGGTAAACACTGTGTGCCCAACATTCACTTTCCTGAAGCAGCAAGGGACGGGACAGCCGTGCCTGGGGACTCCCCTATTGCCATACAAGATCTGCAAGTGGAATATGAGAAGCCTTTGCGAACCCGCATTGGCTTTTGCACCACACCCCTTGGGTCATGCAAAGCCACCGCCCGGGGCAGAAGGTGGGCAAGTTTTGGGGAGACCTGGCTCTGTGCAATATGCCAGACAACTTGCTCATCACTTCAGGCTCCCACTCCAACCACGAGGCAGAGTAACCTCTACAATGGGTTCTCTCATCCTTGTACTGATACTAACCAAAATGCCATGTGAACATAGTCTGAATTTTGTTATAAGGGCTGAGAGAATCAATGCAAAATAGGATGCTCCTGTCCCCTAATAGCCTTTGGAAGATCCCACTCCCACCAATAGAACACCTTCACAAGTCCATTTTTAACCTCTTTTTTTTTGGGGGGGGGGCAAGATAATATCACATCAACTTCCCTGACACACGTACAAAGGTTATCACTTCTGCCTCCAGAAATGCCACACATTTTTCTATATAACACAGTGTTCATCTATAGCACTGACCATCACATGTTCCCAGGTACTGGGGCACCCCCAGATGCCTCCCCAGACACTTTCTCCCCCTTCTGAATCCTTGCAGTGGTGTGATTGCTTCAAAGTACAGCAAGATTTGCAGCTGCCATCTTGGTTGCACAAGTTTTACATTTAAATAAGTAAATAAATAAATGAAGAAGAAGAAGAAGGATGCCCCACACAGAACTAGAAGTATTCCTGGAAAGCAAAGATGGGGAACAGCTGGAAACATGCACTCCATTTTGCAGAGCCCCCGACCCAAAAGAGCAAAAAGGAACCTCTCTGAGGTTAACAGCAAAGCCATATTATGTTATGGGGAAGCATCAATTCACAGAACAGGAAGCTGCAAAACCTATAATCAAATCACAAAGGCCTCATTTCAAATTCACAACATCCCATTCACTTATGCGCTCCCACATCAATGAGTGACACATACTCCGATGATCTGCAAGCAGGCCGCCACCCAAATAGCAGAAAAGATGTTAAAGGGATTGTTAGCCTTACTGGTTGAAGCACTCACGTGCCTGTCGCAGCTTCATGCCACAACGCCTGCGCACGGCAAGCACACGGCCAGGTGGCAGCTGTGCTCTGTCGCAGCGCTGAGAGCAAACCGCCCGGGTCACGCCTTCCCTGTCATGCCAGGATGAGGACATTGCTGGCCTTCCCTAAGAGTGAGTGGTACTATGAGAAGACTTGGTGTTCAAGCACGGCCGGTTTGGGGAGCCCTGCTTAGGAGACCACCAGTGGGGATCATGCCCCGCCCCCTGAAATGCCCAAACTTTCCACGCGTCTCCTCACTCTGCCATTGTGTCTTTCAGCTGAAGTGTCCCTTGCAGTCTTGGAGTTAGGAAGTGGGGATGAAGGGAGCTAAAACAAAGAAATAAAAATAATAAGGACACCCATGACCCTTTCAACCACCCATGGGAGTGGCACTTCAGCTGAGAAGCATGTGCCACTGGGAAGCAGGCAGACCAGTGCTTGAGTTCACATCCAGCGTGAAACCTGCCCCCCTCCCCCCCAGGGCCAAGGAGTCAAGCTATCGCACAGGCCTGGCCTCTGCCATTTGGGTCACCCAGAAGCCTGGATTGCTCTCCTGTAAAGCGCAGCTTTTGAGACCCTCAGGACTAGTCTGAAGCAAGGCCAGAGGTGGGCACCTGGCATTGCTCCCTCTCTTCACTTGCCACCTGCTTGGCATAGAACACCCCCAACACAAGGTTCAAGATGGTGGGTGGCCACCTGGCTTGAAGCCGCCCTTCTGACCTCCCTGAAAAGGCTGGCCTCCTTGCCACTCCCACAGGCGATAAGAGCTCGTGGCAAGTCAGGGAAGGACTCCCCATTCCCCTACCCCCTAAACGTCTCATCTGTGGCCATCCTGAGTCAAGTCACAACACCACCTATGACCCCTTGGAAATCTGCGGAACAAACATCATCAGGGTGAAGCATAAACTTTCCAAAGGCATTCAGAGAGCAGAAATTCTGAAGAAACAGAAAAGCCTGAAATGGGATGTTTTCCCATGCCTCAATGCTGATAAATGCGTTTTGGGGCACTTGATACATTTAATACTCTTTCCCCATTTCTTCAGATCGCCCCCATTCATCCCGTCCAGGTCTACGTCTTGCTCCTGGCTCCTGCTGAAACACAACCATTGATCAACAGGCAACTCACACATACAATCTGGGTTGGTGCTGATCTGAACACCAACTTTGCAAGTTCCAACTTGTGCAATACAAAATCAACAGCAGGGTCTGATGGGATGGATTTTTTTGTGCACACACAGATACATTTTGCTCTGATTCCTGATCCCTACTCATTGAGGAAGTGAACTTGTTACTTACTCACCCAGACCCACCATGTTACCAGCCTGATCATGATCCAACAGAGCTAAAATATTAGAAGACTCCTCTTAGCTCTAGAGGAGTTCGGATTTAATTCACGAAGACCACTCTCCCCTGGCTCCAAACAATATACATTCATCCATGAAATGTGGGGCAGTGAAGGAAAGTGGCTACTCATGCCATTTGTCACATCAGGAAAAGCTTCCTATAATCCAGCCTCTGGTGGCCAAGGGTTCGACAGCATTCGCCACAGCAAAGAGCAGTGAAAAGAAAGGAGCATGAAGGTGGAGGTTGGTTATAGCAAGTTACCTTAGCATATCTGATATTTGTAATTGCCTAAGGGTTGGAAGATGGGGTGCAATTAGTAGCCAGGGGGAGATAGAATTTGTGCTGGGGGCGAGTATGTTTGGTTTTCATTTTAACATGGGATGACCAAATATGCACCTGCTGAGCTAATCCCTAAACCAGAATGCAATTATTCCCCCATTTTCATGCAGCTTCCACTTCCGCAATGCCGGGCTCCAATCAAAAGACACGTGGATAGTTCTCCAGACAAAAGGCACCTAGGGAAATGGTGTACAGAGATGTGAACACATTTTATGCAGACTTGCTTTGTTTTTCAATATTTGACACGCAAACCAGAGGAAATGAACTCACACTTGAAAAAGATGCAAACTATAGGAAGCAAGAGTATTTCTTAGAATCTTGAACCTCCTCTTCCCAAATATGCATCTTTGTACACATTTCTTGATTGGAGAACTCAATTGAAAACTTTGGAAAGGCGTGAATTTGGAAGGAGAACAGAACATGGGTTCACAAAGTTGTTCACAAGTGTAAAATTGCATGAAAGGGCAAACTGAATTAATTTCACTCCCACCTTTACTCCTGATTGCAATGTTTAGTCAACGCTCTTGTTGAATACACCATGCGTAGGCCCATTTCTTTCTCCTGTCCCTTCCAAAATGTTTTCAGAGGAATTGTATGTTTAGCACAGCAGAACACAGTCACTCTGTCCCCAAGCTTTCTAGGTAATAATTCATTGTCAAAAAGCACAGTGTGGACAGCTTTTTCTCAATGACTCAAGACCCTTCTTAATGGCTCCAGGCCATCTTCTCTCTGACTTACAAACACAGACTGGTTTCTGAGAAGACCACTGGCTACTCTTTTGACAAGTGATTGTTTTCTGTCCTTTCAGTTCAAATGCAGGCTGGCATTCAAACGTCAGTGAGTCCCCGTGGCGAAAGGTTGAGCCTCCTCTTTTGCCATAGGCCGGCACACCTGGATCTCCGCAACTCCCTTGGTCGATCTCTGAAAGAAATAAAAAACAGACAGACAAGAAGAGAAGTGGGGAACACAACCTGTGCACAGCTTTTGTTATCTCGAGATTTTTACTCTTGTCATTTCACAAAGGATAGAAAAAATCACCAACAGGTATCATGTGACTGGGGAAATCTGGGTTACTTTATCATTTCTCGAATGGTGGCGGAGAAGACACTGGTAAGAATCAGCCCAGGATTCTTCCAGTTACTGCTGTCTTTCTCCAGCCAGGGTGCACGTGGAAAGCTCAGCCCCACTTTCCCCTTTGTAGTTTCCTTACTGGAGAATTAATTTAGGCCTCATGTTTGCAGTTTGGCCTGAAGGCTGCTCCCTGGAGATTTTATTTAAAAAAGAGCTAGAGTGAATGTGGCCCACAGGCCACCGGTTCATTTTTGATTTAAATAGTAGGTTTCCAGATCTTTCAAGCTACTCTATCCCTGGCCTAAAGCAACTAACAGGGGTTTATAGCCTGGCCAGAAGAAGAAAACGTATGAGAGATTCACCTGAAGGGATGCACCTGGCTTTTCAAACACCTTTGCCCATAGTAGCGGCTTCTTTGGAGGGTGAGGGTTTGCAGGATGTGGATCTGGCTGGGAAATACTCCAGACGTGGGTGATTGGGTGATAATCAAGGTAGCCACAATTCTCCAAGCATTGCCTTGGCTTCCATTTCATGCCTAAACTGATTTGTGCAAATCGAGCAGCCATCAAACGAGAAATTTGCGCAACTCTCCGCAAAAGGGCACCGAGTTCCCCAATCGGCATGCCTTTGCTCCATAAAGATTCAGTCTACTGAGGACATTGGAACCAATTAGCACACTTTTGCACATCAAACTGGGAACCTGGAGAGATACGAGCGCACGCTGACGATTTTCAGGTATTTTCAGTGGACGTGTGCTTGCTCCCACAACCAGGGCATTGAACAGGGCAGCACAAACAACCCTCTCACACATCCCAATCCAGGGTCTCTCTAGTCACTGAAGGAGCCTGAGGCTCTGTCTTCCAAGCCAGAGGGCAGAAGGACCTCCTGGGGTTTCTGTGGGCAGGGCACAGGAACCAAGATGGGAAGAACAGGGACTCATTTGTGAAGGGCAGGGACTAGTTCTGACTCCTCCTTGCAGCTGCTGTTCCTGGAAACATCTCCCTGAGCCTCCTCCTCCTCCTCCTTCTTCCCTCCACCCCCCAGGTTGCCTTTGTTTACCCTCTGAGAGGTGCAGGGATCTAGTGGAGTAGCATTCCCTCCAAGGACTCCTGCAATGGAAAGGAATAGATCTCCAAGAACTTAACCTGCCACTTGGCTAGCCAGGATGACAGGGAAGCCCAAGGAAGGAAAACCAAACCACCAGACATTCTCTCCTCGTGCCTCTTTCTGTTGCTGCTGCCGCCACTGATGTAGGGAAAAGGAAAGGAGAATATGGTTGGGGTGGCCAGGACCTCAACTGGTAGATCCACAAGGGAGCAGGCAACACCTTTCTGAGGCTTTGCAGTGACATGGAGAAGCTTGTCAATTTTTCCTGCAACATCCCAAGCCAATGAGTGGAAAGGTCTTTTCTATCTTCTCTGCATTTAATATTGAATCAAAGTATCAGTTTGCCTGCAGAATCAGGAGAAGAAATTGGGAAATGTTTGTATAGGGTTGCTGCAGAATCTCGTTAGAATTCAAAATAGGTGTGATATGGAGTTCTTGTATGCATTTTTAAAGCCAACGCACAATATCATCATCATTATTTTCTGCAAAGAGCAGCAGCTTGGAGGAGGTAAATAGCATTCTGAATCCAGGAATGTTGCCTGAACAATTTCCTTATTATCTGTTTACCCACCATTTCATTTCTAAAGGGCTCTTTTTCTCCCTGTTGCTTTTAGCGGTGGGATTTCTCCCTTTCATGCCTTCTTTGGTGCTTTGCTGCTATTAATCTATGTCACCTTTTCCTCATCTTTCACTTTCTTTGGCCTTCTGTCCATCCCCACTTCATTTAAAAACCCCCCTGCTTCCTTGGTGATCAACCACTTTGGTTTTGTCATTTTCTCTTAAAAAATGCACCTTTCCCCTCCACTCCTCTTTTGAATTTCTGACGCTAAATTGCAAATTGGAAACTTCTTTTGTGACACTTTCCTTATAGAGGAAATTACCTAATTCAAATGTGCATTAATCAAATGTTCATGCAGGCTGAAAGGTGATGAGCTTCTCTTAATATGAAGGTCTCTCTCAAACAGCTATGAAACTGGTTGGCTTCTCTTTACCAGGTAACTTGTTCCATGTTGCATGACACAGACAGTGATAAAAATGGGACAATTTGCATCTTTCTGTGACATCAGATGTGAAGGACAGAAGATTTGCACCAAATTTTCTTATCGGGGCTTGTGGGCACAAACCTGGTGCCTTCCAGATGTATTACATGATGGGAGTTGTAGTTCAATATATTTTGAGAGCACCAGTCTGGGATAGACTACTTTGTAGATTAGCTCCTCTAAACTTTCTGCTTAAGGTCAGTGGCCAAGTTGGCGTTTCTGCTGTATAAGCAACAACAAACATTTACAATATTAGTGAAAACACATGCATGTTAGCAAAATAAAACAGCTGCATCCTTTGGGTAATCATGATTCATGGAAGGCTACTTAGTTAGGGTACCTTTTGTTGTTGCTCTGGGCTGTCAAGTCCTCTCTGACTTACAGAGACCACATGAATAAATAACTCCGCAAACCTGCATTTGCATGCGAACAATGTGCAATTTACAATGCACACGTTCAAGGGCACATTTCCAAAAGGGGGCATTTCCAAAGGCATGCGTCTCTGCATTGACATTTTCATGCTTCAATGGGGTGCGGTGCAGCATCCTAAAATTTACACATTAAACCATACATGTTATGTTGTGCAATTTTACAATGTCACATATTTTCAGAACAGCTGCATTTCTATGCTTTAGTGTGTGGGGAAGAGTGTGCTCGTCCCCCATTTAAATGGATTGCAGAGAAGAATGGAAGGAAGCCAAAAGGAGGTTTGTCTTGAAGTTCGGAGGCCTTCAATGAGTTCAAGAATCCTAGGTTTTTCCATCCTCTTCTCCAATGCAAGCTTGTTAAGCATGTCAACTTGAAGAAGTTAATGTCCTCCCTACAGAGGTACTTGAAGGAAGAAGTCTGAGCACTGCACTTCAATTGTGTTTCCACATACAGCAGGAGTTCCCAAAATTCCCACACTGTGTCCTTTATCATTTCTTTTGTATTAGATCCACTGGAGAAGGAAATGGCAACCCACTCCAGTATCTTTGCCAAGAAAACCCCATGGATAGTACCAAAAGGCAAAAAGATATGACGCTGGAAGATGAGCCCCTCAGGTCAGAAGGTGTCCAATATGCTACTGGGGAAGAGCAGAGGGCTAGTACTAGTAGCGCCAGAAAGAATGAAGCGACTGGGTCAAAGCCGAAAGGACACTCAGTTGCTGATGTATCTGGTGATGAAAGGAAAGTCTGATGCTGCAAAGATCTTCACTCCATAGGAACCTGGAATGTAAGATCCATGAATCAAGGCAAACTGGATGTGGTCCAACAAGAGATGACAAGACTGAACATCGACATCTTAGCAATCAGTGAACTAAAATGGACAGGATGGGTGAATTTAATTCAGGTGACCATCAGGTATTCTACTGCGGGCAAGAATCCCTCAGAAGAAATGGAGTAGCTTTCATAGTCAATAAAATAGTAGGAAAAGCAGTACTGGGATACAATCCCCAAAATGACAGAATGATCTCAGTTCGAATCCAAGGCAAACCATTCAACATCACAATAGTCCAAGTCTATGCCCCAACCACTGGTGCTGAAGAGGCTGAAGTTGACCAGTTCTATGAAGGCCTACAACACCTTCTAGAATTAACACCAAAAAATGATGTCCTTATCATCATGGGGGATTGGAATGCTAAAGCAGGAAGCCAAAAGAATAAAAGAACCCTAACCAGAATAACAGGCAAGTTTGGCCTTGGAGTACAAAATGAAGCAGGTCACAGGCTGGTAGAATTTTGTCAAGAGAATACGATGGTCATAGCAAACACTCTTTTCCAACAACCCAAGAGACGACTCTACACATGGACATCACCAGACGGTCAACACAGAAATAAGATTGACTACATGCTCTACAGCCAAAGATGGAGAAGCTCTATACAGTCAGTAAAAACTAGACCAGGAGCTGACTGTGGCTCAGATCATGAGCTTCCAGTCACAAAACTTAGGCTTAAGTTGAAGAAAGTAGGGAAAAGCACTAAGCCACTCAGGTATGACCTGAATCATATCCCTGATAAATATACAGTAGAGGTGACAAATAGATTTAAGGAATTAGATCTGATAGACAGAGTGCCTGAAGAACTATGGACGGAGATTCGCAACATTGTACAAGAGGCAGCAACGAAAACCATCCCAAAAAAAAAGAAATGCAAGAAAGCAAAATGGCTGTCTGAGGACGCTTTAAAAATAGCTGAGGAAAGAAGGGAAGCAAAAGGCAAGGAGAAAGAGGAAGATACAAACAATTGAATGCAGAATTCCATAGAATAGCTAGAAGAGATAAGAATGCTTTCTTAAACGAACGGTGCAAAGAAATAGAAGAAAACAATAGAATAGGGAGGACCAGAGATCTCTTCAAGAAAATTGGAGATATGAAGGGAACATTTCATGCAAAGATGGGCATGATAAAGGACCAAAATGGCAGAGACCTAACAGAGGCAGAAGAGATTAAGGAGAGGTGGCAAGATTACACAGAAGTACTATACAAGAAAGAGCTTAGCATCCCTGATAACCACGATGGGGTGGTCACTGACCTCGAGCCAGACATCCTGGAATGTGAAGTCAAATGGGTCATAGGAAGTCTAAGCAACAACAAAGCTAGTGGAGGTGACAGCATTCCAGCTGAGCTATTCAAAATCTTAAAAGATGATGCAGTAAAAGTGCTACACTCAATATGCCAGCAAATTTGGAAAACTCAACAGTGGCCACAGGATTGGAAAAGGTCAGTTTACATTCCAATCCCAAAGAAGGGCAATGCCAAAGAATGTTCAAACTACTGCACCATTGCACTCATTTCACATGCTAGCAAAGTGATGCTCAAAATCCTACAAGCTAGGCTCCTGCAGTATGTGGACAGAGAACTACCAGAAGTACAGGCAGGATTTCGAAGAGGGAGAGGAACTAGAGATCAAATTGCCAACATACGCTGGATCATGGAGAAGGCTAGGGAGTTCCAGAAAAACATCTTCTTTTGCTTCATTGACTATGCTAAAGCCTTTGATTGTGTGGATCACAACAAATTGTGGCAAGTTCTTAAAGAGATGGGACTACCAGACCATCTTATTTGTCCCTTGGGAAACCTATATGCAGGCCATGAAGCAACAGTGAGAACTGGACACGGAACCACTGATAGGTTCAAAATTGAGAAAGGAGTTCGGCAAGGCTGTATACTGTCGCCCTGCCTATTTAACTTATATGCAGAGCACATCATGAGAAAGGCAGGGCTAGATGAATCACCAGTTGGAATTATGATTGCTGGGAGAAATATCAACAGTCTCAGATATGCAGATGATACCACTCTCATGGCAGAAAGTGAAGAGGAACTAAAGAGCCTCTTGATGTGTGTGAAGGAGGAGAGCACAAAAGTTGGCTTGAAACTCAACGTTAAGAAAATTAAGATCATGGCATCCGGTCCTCTCACTTCCTGGCTAAGAGATGAGGAAGAAATGGAGGTAGTGACAGATTTTATTTTCCTGGGCTCCAAGATCACTGCAGACGGGGACTGCAGCCAAAAAATTAAAAGATGCTTGCTCCTGGGGAGGAAAGCTATGGCAAATCTAGACAGCATACTAAAAAGCAGAGATATCACCCTGCCAACAGAAGTGTGTATAGTCAAGGCTATGGTTTTCCCAGTTGCAATGTATGGCTGTGAAAGCTGGACCATAAGGAAGGCTGAGCGCCGAAGGATTGAGGCCTTTGAATTGTGGTGCTGGAGGAGACTCCTGCGAGTCCCTTGGACCGCAAGGCGATCAAACCGGTCAGTCCTAGAGGAGACCAACCCTGACTGCTCTTTAGAAGGCCAGATCCTGAAGATGAAACTCAAATACTTTGGCCACCTAATGAGAAGGAAGGACTTCCTGGAGAAGAGTCTAATGCTGGGAACAATAGATGGCAAAAGAAGAAGGGGACGGCAGAGAATGAGGTGGCTAGTTGGAGTCACTGAAGCAGTGGCGTGAGCTTAGGTGGATTCTGGGGGATTGTGGAGGACAGGAAGTCCTGGAGGAATGTTGTCCATGAGGTCGTGATGGGTCGGACACGACTTCGCGACTAACAACAACAACAACAACAATGAAGGAAGCCATTCTGTGGCCTCCAGACATAGACTGGGAGGCCATAGGATAAACTGGGTCCTGGACCTGAGGTCTGTGTGAGAGCTCTGACCTGAGCCCTGAGCTTGCAGTGCTCCCTGCTCATGGTTGAAATGGAAAGAACCCAGCATGCTGGCTGCTCCTCTCAGGTGGGGGCTCAAACTCAGAGAGGAGGTGAAGGGACATTCTGGGGAACAGAGAAGGAAGAGATTGGGGTGCCAGGGAGCAATGGATCCTGATGGCACTCCAGTCTCCCCACCCCCCAAAGTGCCTCTGTGAGATGGCTTAAAACAGTAGCCTTGCAAATGCAGAATGGGAGGTACAGAGCAGAGCAGTTGCCCACTCCAAATCAGATCTCAAAGCCCCTGAGTTTGAGGATAATAAGCAATCAAGGGGGCAACAACACGATTGCCCCAAGTATGTCTTTTTAATTGTTAAGCACTTAATTGTTAAGTGTTCAACATTTGACATCATTAGCTAAATCGGATCAACTGAATGGTTTCTCTCCCCCTCCCCTTCTGTTCTTTGTGATTTGTATTTTAATCTGAATGGGTCACATGACTGCAAGCACAGCTAGGAGTATAGCCAAATATTGCCGGTTATTGCAAAGAGCCGCTGTTGCTGATGACACTTGGAGAACTGACTTGATTTTAAACAGAGCAACTCCTGCTAACTGCACCTTCTCATGTAAATTCTTTTTAAAAACCAACATAAGCACAGAACTCATGTGATCCATTCTTGCATTATGAAAGGTCAAGAGAAAACCTGTTCCATGAACTAAAGTTCTAATAATGCAACACAATGGTCCTTACTTCACAAGAACAGTTAATTTGCACTTGCAATCCTGTTGATGTTAGATTCAATTACAGTTTGTACTGTTTGAATAAAGCAAATGCCTTTAAAACACTAAAAGGGACTGGCTGACATTTGTTTATCATTTGCATATGCATGCCTGCTCAGAATTTTCTTGGCCTTCCTACCAAGACACCAGGTACAGGAGTACAATAAATGTAGATGCTACCGTTCAGTATATTCTAAGACAGGTCACATCACTAAAAATAATAAACAGCAAAATATACAAAAACCATGGAGAGCTGCAACAGAGAATACACTCAGCTACAAACTAGCTGCACAATTAAAAAATATTAAAAGCTGGGGGCATGGGGGAGATTTCCCACCTAGTACTGAATACACCTCAGGGCTGGCCCCCGGTGGGATGCCCTGGGAGAGCTCTTCATAGCCAGGTAACCACATCTGTCCAGACACGACTTGCCTCACTTCCCACGACGGGGCACCTCAGGGTTTTCCTCTGATCAAGGTAATCTGGCCTCCATGAACAGCCCAGCATTTGAAATGGGGAGTGAAGTGGTCGGTCACCCATCTTGTTCAAGACCCTTCTGGCTCGCACCAGAACCCTTCCTATTCACAGCTTGCCCCCAAACATTCCCAACGCTCCCTGTAGCGGCAGGCTGCTGAAGTTACGGGCACAGCTGTTCTTTCAGGAAAGCTGTCCCCAGCCATTACTGGCCTTTCCCTTCCAGAACCTTCAGCAAGCATCCCAACGTCCTCCAAGTTCCCTGAGACATGGCTCGGGTACCGCAAGTTCTGAGCCCAGCCAGTCAACTGGCTCCCGGTCCAACCTGGGAAGTGGCTGGACACATGCAGGCTTTCCGCATCAGCATGGGAAGTAACTTTCCAGTATAGGTGATGTGCAGAAAAAGGCTTCTGAAACAACTCCTAACAGCCTGGTGTTACATAAAAGAAAATAAATATAGCCATGCATGATTTTATAGATAACTCAGTGCAGAGCACAGAGCCAGGATTTCTCCTCAGTTGGCTGCTATTTATAGCTGTGTGCCTTGAAATAGATTTGTTCAGTTACTTCAAACTTTCTCTCACTCTCTTCTATTTAATGGACGCATCCCCACCACCACCAGCACCAAAGCAGAATTCCATTAAAAGAGAAACAGCCACCTGCAGTGAAGTGGTGCGTGGCTGCATCATGGGAATCAATGCAGCCACCTGGAAATTAACCCAGCTGGTCTAAGAGGAACTTCCTTCTTCTTCTGGTCTCCATCATCTATTTGGAAATAGTTTTGTTTATGATCCTGGGCTGTTGTTTCCAGGACAGGCTGAAGTGCATGAATCCATGGATCCAGCATAAGACTGTGTCAGCTGTGTTGCAAGAGAAGTATCTCGATCTAGCAAAACGGAGGGCAAGTTCCCCTTTAATTACTCACCCGTAAAACACAGAGCGGGGCGACATTTGTATTTCAGGTAGTGATTGCTGCCACTGTCATGGCTGAAAGGTCACCATTCAACAACTTGCCCTTTAGAATAATGATCAGCGGCTTCCCCGCTCCATGAATGGCACAATGCAGGCTGTGACTTGTCACTGGGGGACAGCATGATTCCAGAAGGATATCACACCACGAGTGTCTGCCCAGTGGTTTGAAAAACATAATGAAGGAAGGATGACTCACAGCAATGTCCAGGTCTAGATGGAAACACGGGAGGCGCCCTCTGGCTCAGACAGGATTCTGTCAGTTTGTCAAGGTCATTCCAGGCCTTGCCTGCTCTGATAAGAATCCAGAATGGAGAAGTTTTCCCAGCCTTCCTTCCATTCTCCCCACTGACTCACCTCCAAGAACGTTCTTCTTAAAACAGTATGGGCTACTAGTGGCCATCCAGATACTTTGGACTACAGCCCCCATCATCCGTAGCTAGTAGGGCCAATGGTGTATGGGGGGGGGTGATGGAAGTCGCAGGCCAAAAGAGCCACCTTAAATTCCTTAAATACTTTCCTGCTGTGGGCAAACGAGAAAGGGAAAGTTGGAGGTTTCTTCCACACTGGCCCCATGTGAAAGATTCCTCCATAGGCCACCTGGTCATTCATCTGGGCACTTTGCTATGCAGCACAGGGAGACACTGGGATGAGGGGCAGCTCCCCCTCCTTTTCCCACTCCCCACAGCTTCTGCCATTGCCAAATGGGGGTCCGCATCTCTTGACTCTGACTCTGGATTTCAAGAGCTTCCATCAGCCCCTGGACCCCAGTCTCAGTAACATACATCAGGAGAGCCCTTACCTTTGGGTCGGGCTGGAAAAGAGCGCATCGCAGCATGTGCCGAAGCCATTGGCCTCAGGCTCGTGCAACCACAGAGGGGCAGAAAGAGCTGCTGCTGCTGTTCAAAGGAGTGTTATTTTAGAGCAGGGGAGTGGGAGAAAAGGGAGTCTGTGATTCAGCCTACAGCTGGCTTTGCACAATTGAAATGAAGGGTCGGCCACCCCCTTTGCCCTGAACGTTGTACATAATATTAACGACTAAGAAACAGAAAGGGATCTTTAGTGTCCCTTTGGACCCTTTCTGACCATCTTAGAGCTCCACAGTATTACTGGACACCAAAAGAGTCACTATGAACTAGTCAAAAAGGAATTACCTTGCCTTCTGGTAGCCCATAGCCACCTCAGAAACATAGAAACATAGAAACAGAGCGAGTGAGAAGGGGCCTCCTGGGCCATCTAGTCTGACCTCTGGCACCAGCCAGCTCCACTCACGACATGCCCACCATGTGCATGTCCAGCCTGTCTTTGAACACCCTCACCGATGGGGCCTCAACGACCTCTCGTGGAAGCCCCTTCCACATAGAATCATAGAATAGCAGAGTTGGAAGGGGCCAAGAAGGCCACCAGGTCCAACCCCCTGCTCAGTGAAGGACACCAAGTCACATCATCCCACTCAGATGGCTGCCCAGTTTCATAGAAACATAGAAACAGAGTGAGTCAGAAGGGGGCTCCCGGGCCATCTAGTCTGATCCCCGACTCCAGCCGGCTCCTTTCTGAATGTCTCCAGGGTGGGAGAACCCACCACCTCTCCAGGCAGCTGGTTCCACTGTTGTGATGCTCTGACAGTGAGGAAACTTTTCCTGATATCAAGCCTGAATCTGGGTCACAATTTGAATTGATTGTTCCATGTCCTACACTCTGGCATCAGCAAGAAGAGATCTGGACCTTCCTCTTTGTGACAGCCTTTGAGGTCCTTATAGAGGGATATCATGTCCCCACTCAGTCTTCTCTTCTCAATGCCCACTTCTCTCAGTCTCTCCTCACAGGGCAGTGTTTCCAAACCCTGGATCATTTTTGTCACCCTCCACTGGACCCTTTTTAATTTACCTGCATTTTTCTTAAATCTTGGTGTCCAGAACTGAACACAATATTCCAGGTGACGTCTGACTAGTGAGGAGTATAGAGGAACTACTACTTCTCATGATTTGGAAGTAATAATTCTGTTAATGCATCCCAAAATAGTATTTGCCCTTTTGGTAGCTGCATCACATTGTTGGCTCATGTTTAGCCTATTGTCCACAATTACTCCAAGATCTTTTTCTTTTTCAGTTCTGTTGAGCCACACATTCCCCATCTTGTATCAGTGCCTTTGGTTTCTTTTTCTTTGGAGGAGGACTTGGTACTTGTCCTTATTGAATTTCATTTTGTTGCTTTCAGCCCAGTGTTCAAATTTATCAAGATCGCCCTGGATCTTCATTCTGTCTTTGAGGATGTTTTCTATTCCACCCAGTTTTGTATCATCTGTGAATTTGATTATCTTTCCTTGTACTTCCTCATCTAAATCATTAATAAAGAGCTCTGGGCCCGGGACCGAACCCTGTGGCGCCCACCAGTTCCCTCCCTCCAGGTTGGGAAGGTGCCATTGATGAGCACTCTTATTATAAATTTGCAGCACCTCAGGAAGGAGCCTTGCTTGTAGAGTGGGTCTGTGGGCAAACATGGACCTTTCAACCACCTAATGTTTTCTACTCAAAAGATTAGATATGGTGATCCTATAATACATTGTTATTTAATTGTGTATTTTGTTTTGTTGTGAGCCGCCCCGAGGCTTTGTTGCGATGGGGCGGCATAAAAGTGATTTAAATAAACAAACAAACAAACAAACAATAGAAGCTGCAGTTTGTCTACATGGGAAAGCGCTGCAGGGAAACATCCAACACCGATTCAATGGGCTCTTGCCCGTGCTGCCATCACCCTCTGCCAGCCACCCCCATGTAGAGGCAGATGTGCAACGGACAGGAATCAGCTTATCAGATCCCTGGTCCATTTTGCTTAGCAATATCTGGTGCCTCTGACTGGGAGCTGCTTGCTCCAGGGTTCAAATACGGGGCATTCCCAGCCCTGCCAGGGAAGGAACCCGAGTCTTTCTGCATCCTAACAGAACGAAGCCCGGCAGAAGAAGGCAGGTACCAGTTAACTCCCAGGATGGCATAGTGGTTTGAGAGCAGGTTTCAGGCCTCACCTTGACCATGAAGCTCATGAGGGGATTCTGCACCACTTCCTTGCTGCCTCACCAGGTGGTTGTCGGGCTGCAATGAGAGCAGGAAGGTCCTACACACTGTCTTGGGCTGCTCAGATGAAAAGGTGGGATGTGAGCATAAGGATCAGATCATAATAAACGGCTTTTCACTTGCTGCACAAGCCATTTCAGTCCATTTCCTGACAAGGGGGCTGCCTCAAGTCTGGCTAAGGATCTAATGTGGACCATGGGTATGCAGCTCACGAGTTCTACAACTGCCCCTTCCTGCATTGTGGCGCCAAAAGGTCTAAAAGCAGTTAAACAGAAAGGGCTGTCTCCCTGGCACCCTGGCAGCACGGGTCACCATCCTGACACTTGCGTGTCAGATAGCTTTGGCCATTGGGTGGTAGAGAATGCAAACAACAAACACACATCCCAGGGATGTTAGCACTGAAAAATTAGGTTTTCGGAAAGGCTTTCCCTACAACGTTCAGACTGGCTGAAGGAATGCCTTGTCACTCCCCCATTATTGTCCTGTCTTCCCATCTTCTCACTTCCCCTTTATACCCCTGTTTTACAGCTGGGTGCCTGAAACTCGTGTATGCCCCATAAATGGCAGTTCACCAAATCTCCCCAGAAATGGATGACCCAAAAAGAGGACAAAAGACATGCAATACACACATACTCCCCAGAGAGGCTCGCCTGGCGCCATCGTTATTTGCTTTTCGGCGCCAGGCGAAGACCTTTTTATTTAGACGGTATTTTAAATGTTAATATTATTTTTAATTTAAGATTAATTTATTGGGTTATTTATTTACGTAGTATGTTTTTATATTTAACCTGGAGATGGGCCAGTTTTTAATATTGTATATGTTTTTAGTGTTGTGAGCCGCCCCGAGATTTAAATAAATAAATACATACATACATACATACTGCAATTTATACATGCAGATAACATTTTGGAAATGTTTGCAATCATTCAAGCAGAGCTACATCTTGCCATGGTGGGGAGGGCTGTAACTCTAATGTCCAGGTGCAAAGGGTCAAAGGACAACTACCAAGTCCATGCTGCTCTCTGTGCTCACAGGTCCTCATCTTTAACCCAGACTTGGACTGGAGAGCCTTCAAAGCAGGAGGGGCCTTCAACGAGAGGACAGGCCTGTGACACAGAGGGCACATGACCACTCCAGCAGCCTGAGAGCCTGGGCTGCTCGTGGACCTAGGCACACTTCCTGAAGGTGCTTCTCAGGTCCCAGGCAGGAATCACACTCCTCCAGCGATGCCTGGTGCAGTGGCCGGATTGTGCTGTGAGCAGCATTTGGTTCTTGAAAGTGCGCCCTTCCCAAATGGCTGGGAAAATAAGGTTCCGGCTGTGCTATGTATCGCCTGCAGCTCATCCTCTGGAGTCATAAAGCCAAGCCACTCCTGGTCACTTATATTATTTTTTCTTAAAGGTAAACAAGACCCAGATGAATCTTCTGGGGAAGGTCTTGTTTCCCTTTGAGAGGCAAGGTCCAGAAAACTGGATGCCTGGCTTCTTTGTCTGCTTCAGTGCTCTTCAAACACTTGAGGATGAAGATATAGGTAGGAATGATAGGAAGAGTGATAGTTATTGCTAGTTATATTTACAACAGCCAGATCGTCCAGTGGAAAAAAGGGAGGATGAGCAATGCAAACAGGCCCTGGGCTGACAGGTGTTGGTGGGTGGGAGGGCATGAGGAGGTAGAGGAGGAAATGGGGCATTTGTACAGGGAGTGGGGCCATGCCCACCACAACTTCTTCATGGCTTCCATTCTGCTTGAGCAGAGATGCCAGGGAGGCAGGCTTCAAGGCATCCCAGGAAGCAGGGGAGCTATCCAGCAAGGAGCCTTAATTTCAGAACAAAGCCTTAGCTACACCTAGGCACCAACCATGTGCCTTTATAGCAGACCCACCCACTAATTTGGAAGACGTGCCTCCACGCAAGTGGGAGGCCTCATAATGCCTTTGGTGCTGGCCACTGCTCAGACATGCTGCTCTCTTTCTTCTTGAAGTTTTGAAGGTGCTTTGGGAAGAGTAAAAGTTTCTCAGTTCCCCGGAACCTTCAAGCATCCTCAAGTCAAGCAGAACATCTTCCTCAGTGATGGCTTCCGAGGTCTATCAGAATCTGTTGGGCTTCCTTCGAAAGCTCTTATTCAGTTCTTGGCTGGTCATGACAGGAAGAGAAGCTGGAGGGGTTCCTATTCCTTTTCTCAGTAAAAAAGTCAAACCTCTCCTACTATATTAAAACGTGGCTGTGGCGTGTTCAAGACCTTTCCAGCTTGAAATTCTTTGGTTGCACCAAACCATGACTGAAGAATATCAAGGGATGGGAGGGATGAGGGATAAACTTAAAAAAAAAAAAAAGTTCAGAGGCTTGCTTCTTTTAGGTCTATGATTTATCCAATTATACTTTAGTGAGAAAATTCAGCCCCACTAAAGTGCTTAATTAGTGGATTAAATAAGGTGGTTGGCTACTATGAGTCAAGCTGACTGGCTTCTCCCCTCACCCACCCTCCCCTCACCCACCCATTCCTCTCTTCCACCTTCCCCCAGATGGAATTGCCGCAGGCCTTCCGTGAGTCTAAAAGTCTAAGGGGACACCCTATCACTCCCATGGGAGATATGCCAATGAAGGTGAGCCAGAGGTTGCAGGAGTGAGGCCATCACCACTGGAACATGGGCCCACCCGCCCTTTTCTCCAGATGGCCGTTCTTGGTCGTCTAAATGCCGCACCAGGGAGGAGGAAGGAAGGGGGATTTGGCTCCAGCTGGGAGACTGCAGGCCCAGCTTCTTCCCCGCCCCCGAGCCCCTCGAATGCTGCCTCCATCCTCCGAGGATCAGCATAACCTTGGGGAGCAGGGGCCAGCACTGTGCGTTCCATGCTGGCTGTGAGGGTCTGGGCTGGGCGCTTGGTCTTCAGTAGGGAGGATGAAGGGCGCCACAGTCTTCCAGATGGTGTGGTCAAGCACCACACTCTCAGCTATGTCACTCAAAGGCACTGGGCCAGGCAAGGCCCTTTTCGTGGGGCTCTCATTTCCGTAGCAAGTCCTGCCGCTGTTCATAACTCTGCTGGCTTTTTGCAAGGTGCCTGAAGGAGTGAATATGATGACGTGCAGCATGTCACCCTTCATGGGTCAGAGTGTCAAAGCACCAGACAACCCTGCTCCAGATTCCCAGCCAGACATGAAGCGGCATGAGCCTGGGCCAATGACTGTCTCCCAGCCTTATCCCCCCTTCTGGCTGTGAAGCTGATTGGAGGGAAGAATCGTGCACGCCGTCGAGATGCCCTTGGAGGAACACTGGCTATCGGTCAATCAAGAAAGATGGGAAATGTTAACCATGAGATATGTTTGGCTTCCCTTGAAATAGGAAGGAAGGAAGGATGACATTTATCTGCTTTGCTTTTCAATGCCTAACTGAGCTATCCTGTGGCACTAGACAGTATCGAGACAGCCACAGGATTGCTGGGATCCCCAACTATGGGGTCAGAAACCCTCTTTGACCTTGCAACTGGGATCCACATTCAGATCCCTCTCCTACCTTATAGCCAGCAGAAAAAGAACAAGAGCAGCTGTGTCTCTAAGGAAGACCTCAGAAATGTCTTCAAAAGGAACTCCCATTTCTGAACTCAACGACTGACCACCTCTTGGAAATCCCACTGCTTGGGAGAAAGAGAAATCCCCCTCCCCAAGTTGGGACAAGGGAGACAGAGGGAGAGTCACCCGGTAGTGATGTCAAGAACCTCAGACATGACCACGGCAATGGAGGCTTACCTGATAGGGTCATGTGTTCAGTCTCTGCTAGACCTGTGTGATTGTGATAACATAAAGCTGCCCTGTGGTGGATATGCTCAGGGTCTGGTCTCATGGCACAGGAGTCAGCCACCCTGCTAAAGCTAAGCTGGCCTGGGCCGGGTCAGTGCTTGGAGGGGAAACCACTCGGGGACTGCATGTTACCACTTTAAGTTGCCTGGAGGGAAATAGGTGGGAGATAAATAAGTAAATAAATAAATGTTGGAGCCAAACATCGCAGTATGTTGGGGGTCTCCAACACGGCACCAAATACACCCAAGGACACTTCTCTAGGTATCCCCCAAGCTCCTTGCTCCCATAGTTTGAATTTTAGTGCCTTTTAATTAATTAATTAAACTGTGAGACTAGGATGCCACAAAGCAAAGGGTTGCCCTCCAGTGCTATTTTTCTTTGTGTTGAAAAGAGTGTGGTTGTGTCTCGGAGCTCAGGCCTAGCCTTTGCATGGTACTTAGGGCCACGATGACGCTAGGTTCAGGTTAGCATGCTCCACACTGGTGGACCTGGTCTGGGGATAGAGTTCAGCACCATCAAGCTCAACAGAAGAGCTGCAGTGGATGAGGGGCCCACTAACAAGGGATTCGGCAGCCTCCCCAGGTTCTTGCCCACGTGTCCTGGGGTTATTGAGTGCTCTTAGGGACTCGCCTCCCCCACCTGCCACTCAGCTACTGTGGAGCTGGAGAGAACCTTTCCATTTATGCCAGCGTCCATGTGCACAGCTCTGATTCAGTCTGGGGACATCACACAGGAGGAGTCAAGAATAAAACTGTTCCCCTTCATTGGTTTCCTCCAAGGCTCACCAGGGTGGGAGTTTAAAAAAAGAAAGAATGAAAACTCCACTGCCATCAGTGAACCCTTCCTCCCCACTTTTCCATCCCTGCCCCCATTCGCACTGGTGAAGTCTTAGGAGTAAAGGTAGTAGGGCTGTCTGAATAGGGCCTGCATGCAAGTAGAACAAAGCAAAAAGCTAACACTTGGCCACATGCTAACTACCTAGTTAGCACCACTGGTTGTCTGGCTCTGAAATGCGCAGCCTTTTCATTAATCAACTTATGAAAACACATTTACTTTGCATCTAGGAATCTGGAGTCACTGGCTCCGTGGTTGCGAGTCTGCCTCAGGGCAAACAGACTCTGTTGCTTGTAAAGTGAGAGGAGCTGCATAACTTGAGAGCCGACTCATGCCATCCTCAGATGGATATGGCTCTGTGAAACACAGAAAACCATGATGGACCTCTGGGGAGCAGTGGGGGGGGGGGGCAAATGAAGACTTTGCAGCTCTGTGCATCTGTGCAGTTTTCTTTCCACCATGACAAACTGCTAACAGTGTGTGTGTGTGTGTGTGTGTGTGACAGACAGAGACAGAGACCTGATTTGGGGTCCTGGGGGCAGTGGTGGAGGAGTCACCACCACTCCTGCTGTGTCCTGATCCAATAAAATGGCTTGCATGAATGAGGATCTACTCCAGATCGGAGCTTCAGCAGAGGAGGAAATGGTTAATGTTCTCAACTCAGGTTTTCAGTCTGGATCATGCACACAAAGCTGAACAGCAGTTTGGGGTGGGGGGACAACAAAACACAAAGCTGTGCATGAGGGCAGAAGGGTGCAGTCATGTTTGGGTGTGGTTTGGCTCTAAACAAGAACCAACTGAAAGAGGGGCTCAAGGTGTGAAGGGGGTGAGAAATGGAGCCAGCAAGACTTCCCAACGCCAAAGTGTCCAGCTGTACCTTCCATGGGTGTGGTGAGCAATTCTCCCACTTCTGAGAATGGGGAAAACTTCAGTCCAAGGCCACTTTTATCTTCTTCCAGTGAGCAATGCTTCTACTGGGCTGCAAGATGTAGGGATGGCTGCCAACTCATGGAGGAGAAGACCATCCATGGCTCCTAATTCTGATGGTACCATCCTACCTCTGGCATGAGAGGCAGGATGCCTGTGTGCACAGTTTGCTGGGGAATTTGAGTAAGAGGGTGGTCTTGCATTCAAGTCCTGCTTGTGGGTTTCTATGGGCAGCTGATGGGACATTGTGTGAGCAGATGGTTGGGCTTTGGGGTGGATTCAGCATGGCTCTCCTCATCCTCCTAAATTCTCAAGAAAATAACATATCACTCAATCATATACTTTGGCCACCTAATGAGAAGGAAAGACTCCCTGGAGAAGAACCTAATGCTGGGAACAATAGATGGCAAAAGAAGAAGGGGACGGCAGAGGATGAGGTGGCAGGATGGAGTCACAGAGGCGGTTGGTGTGAGCTTGAGTGGACTCCGGGGGATGGTGAAGGACAGGAGGGCCTGGAGCAATGCTGTCCATGGGTCGCGATGGGTCGGACACGACTTCACGACTAACAACAACAAAAATCATATCAATGCAAGAAACATTTGCTCAGACAAAAAGTCCCACTACTGTCACGTATGCATTTATCTGAACAAGCTCAAGGAGGGTAAATCTACTGTGAGCTCCTAGACCAGAGGGCTGTATGTTGTATCATTATCATTTGGGGAACTTGAGTGTAGGCACTTGCGCATCCATGACCTGCTTGTGGGATCCACTGGCAGATGCTGTGTGACGAGAAGGTTGGACTAGATACACCCTGTTCTGATCTGGCTTGCTTTTCCTTGTGTTCGTGATTATTCTTCCCTTTCCTCCTAGCCTGGGTATTGGTGTTCTCCATCTTATTATCAGGAGTAAGACTAGCTATTTTATTTTAGTAGCCCACCTCTCTATTGCACTCGAGCTTGGAGAGCCCCCAGGATGGATAGCTATTTAAATGTACTATACAAGCCAATTCCATCTGCCTTTTCTCCTAGGGAATGTTTGTGCATTTCCCCCTCTTCACCTTAACTTTACGGGGATCCATTATCTGTGATTTCTTTCAGACAAGCTGGCCATAAAACTGCATCCAATACTTGTGAGTATATTGCACATAATTCCATTGCATAACTGCCCACTCCCTGATTTCTGCCTTCTCTTAAAACATCCTCACTTTGTGCTCTAATTCAAAGAGCTTTCAAGGCAGAATAGATCAGTTTCCATTAGGAAAAAACAACCTTCAGAGAAGAGCTCTCAGCCTCCTGCTTGTGACGCTTCCAGTATTTTACTGCACACATTAAAGTCAAAGGGGGGAGCATTTTTATGAGCATGATGCCCCCTGATGAATGTTGTGTAGAAGAATACAAAACTGTTTGCAGCTACAAGATGTTCCGGTTGCTAACACCCCCTTTGCCCCAACCCATTATGAACTCCGGTTCTGCCCCCCAGTATGAGTGGGCATCTCAAAGATGGCATTCACAATCGACCATCACTCTCCAGCCGCCTTCTACAAAGTGAAAGACCTGCAGCAGACACTTGGCAAGGCAGAAAGCCTTAGTCCTCCTGTCTGAGCAGCAAGAAGTCATTATTCTCCCCCACCCGCCATGTGAAGTAAGGGCGGTGGGAGAGCTCCAGGGATAATCCCATTGGCTACTTTGTGTTAGTGGTCCTGGGGGACACAGTCCAGTGCGGTGTTCCAGTCTGGGCCCCATGTTTTAAGGAGAATGCAGACAACAGTCCGATAGGAGCACAGCAAGGATATCCTGTTTCTGTCCCACACA
Source organism: Varanus salvator macromaculatus (assembly GCA_023646645.1). Taxonomy (NCBI): domain Eukaryota; kingdom Metazoa; phylum Chordata; class Lepidosauria; order Squamata; family Varanidae; genus Varanus; species Varanus salvator. The sequence continues at coordinate 11,249,980 of JAIXND010000624.1, read as the reverse complement.
GAGCAGCATTGCCTAAGTCTACAGAAGTAATTGCCCCACATTTATTTATAGTTAGTTTTTTCTTTTTACATGAATTTAATTCAGTCATTTGTATTATTCACTGACAGTGGAAAAGTTGGCAGAGTCTGATTTATCAAAAGATCCATTTACTGGTCACCTGGAGGGGTTTCTTAGTCATCATAGATGACCAGCTGAAAGGCAGCTTGCAAGTCCACATGTTTGTTCCCATGATCACGTCTGCCTTTTGGGTATGTTGAAAGAGAAAACAGACATGCAGCCACATCGATAGCCATGGAGGGGAGGGGGAGGGGTGGACTCTTTCATCTTTAGCTTTTGTCTTTTAAGAAGTGGCTCGCTCAGGCATGCGGCATCCTTGCACTGCACTCTCCTTTGAACTAGGGATGTTTGTGCGTTTCCTAATGCGCATTTCTTTTCCTCCTTTTTGATCAGAGAGGCACATGACAAAAGTCAGAGAAGCACAACATCTGAAGAATGACAGGATTTGTAGACGTGTGAAAATGGATGGAGAGCAGCACTCTGGTTCTCATGCCTGGCAAGTGTGAATCAGGTTGGCTTACTAACGAGTGGCCCAAGCAGCCCCCTCCCACCCTGCTGCCCCTGCTCGGACAGCCAGCCTCTTGTTGCCCTGAGTTGCCACATCAGGACACCTCTTGTTTTTCTGCCTCTGCGCCACATTGATGGGTGCTCCCTGTAGGGATGGGGATGGGGAGACATCATGCCATGTGTTCAGTGGAATTAGTTTGGCTCCAAACATTTACCGAGGGTAAAAAAGAAATATTGTTGTGCAGCACTAATTAAGGAAAGAACCAGTTCAATGGCTGAACACTTCAGTCGCTGGCACCCCCGGTTGAGAAGGATCTGGGGTGGCATGGCTAGGAGATACTGCTCCGTGCTGAGGGTCTGGAGAGCTGCTTCCAGCCGGTGGAGACAAGGTGCACCACCGTGCAGGTGCTGTGGGGCTTGTTCCCCAGAATCCACGCATCACAGACTATCATGGATAATGGAAGCTGCAGTTGAAAGTACCTACAGGATTCTGCAGCTGGAGGAGGCAGCAGCTGGGTCCACACAGCACAATAAGCCACGGTGACTTCTAAGCCAGCTGTAGCTTGCCATTTCGCCCGAGTCCAGCAGTGTGGCTTGACAACCACTTATAAGCCACTCTGGCACAAGCCACCGCATCAACGATCAGGCTCCACAAGCACAGCACCCCACAGTCGAGGCATGAGTTTGGGCAGAGCACAGGCCGCTGTTGCACTGTGGGTTGCTGTTAAACTGCACTGCCCAGTGAACAAACCATGGCGGACAACCACAGATCGCAGTGCAGCAACAAGCCATGGGCAGTCTTCATGCACCACTCATGTTAGCAAGCCATGGCTTGCTGGTGCAGCTGGATTCAGGGTGCTTGATCACTCACATTGCAACCATAACCGATCCTCAGCCCTTTAGAGCTGGCGATCCCGTTGCACAAACCCACTTGGTCTGGCTCAGAGTAAGGCAGTTTGATAATCAGGGAAATCTCGGAGTGCAGAAGTAGGGCACATGCTGGATATGCAGCAGGTTCCAGGCTCAGATCCTGGCACGGACAGCTAAAGGGACTTAAGTGTCATGGCTGGGAAAGATTCCTTACCAAGAGCTTGCAGAGCTCCCGACAGTCAGAAGAGGCACCTCAGGAGATCAGTGTCAGCAGGACCAAAGAAATGGAACAGGAATGGTTTTGTCTTTCGCAGCCACAAAATTGTAAGATGCGTTCTCTACGAAAGGTTGAATTGTTCAGTGTAGCTGTCAGCAGGAGAGGAACCCTGACATGTTCCCTCACGATAGTTAATTACTCCACTCTACGCTCCCATTTGTCTTGCCTCGGTCCTCATTGTGCAAAGGAACACATTAGCATAATCCAGCACAAAGCTTCTCACCCTCTCTCTGTTTTTAAATGTACAGTCACGCAACATCGAAGTGTCGCCCTCTGGGCTCCTTCCCATAAGCACCTCACATGCATTTATCCAAACTAGAATCCTCACTATTGTCTGACCTGGTTTGCATGTAATGAGCAGCTACCACGGCGAGTTTCTCTGCAGGGCTTTTGTTGCCTGGGGCAGCAGCCACCCTTTTGCACATTCAAGGCATGACGGGAACGTCTCCTGATGTGCGAATTCGGGAATGCGGCAAGGGTGGCTTGTCAACTGCCCCAGCAACCTGCCTCCCTCGGTGGAGAAGCTATCATAGACAAGGCTTGAATGAGCAATCTTTTTTCACAGACGAATAAGCCATGGTGAGCCGTTGGGTTCATGGAAACCAGTCTCTGTCTCCTTACCTCCCCCAGCCAAGGAATTCCTTGGCAGCTCACCAGTTCCTCACTGAAAAGACCAGTAAGGGGACTAAATTTCCTTGAACCAGTATTATCATTGTCATTAAAATGTATAAACCATACCAGTAGACCTACTTGGGCTCTCTGGGTCATGTACAGTTCCACTATAACACCAACAATAAGCTACATATAATCCATAATACAGCACAATATAAACAGGGTAAAGTAGAATAAGAACATCAGTTAGAATTCTCTCTCTCTATATGTGTGTGTGTGTGTGTGTTTTGAATTGAAAGAAAGAAAGAAAGAAAGAAAGAAAGAAAGAAAGAAAGAAAGAAAGCAATAAAAGTCAATTATTAAAATATCTGGAAAATTGAACAGCCTTTGCCTGGTGCCAAAATGCTAGTAAGGAAGATGCCAGGAGGGCATCTTTGGGGAGCCTATTCCAGAGGTGGGGTGCAGCCACCAAAAAGGCCCTCTTTCTATTTGCCACTCCTCTCACCTCCTTGGGAGATGGTTCTTTAAGGATGAACTCTGAACCAGATCTTAGTGGATGGGTAGGTACATAAGGGAGTAGGAAAATTGGTACAAAATGGGAGTAGTGGCATTGACTCACAGCTTCTGTCTCTTCTTGGACAGCTGGGAAAGAACCAGTCTCTCCACTATATTCACATCTTCAGTCACACAGGGCCATCTTGCTTCCTTCAAAGGTGAGTCCACGTAGAAAAGATTATCTGAATCTTTTCCACCATGGCCACCGATCCACATTTTCCTTTGCTTCATTCAGAAACCTTGGTTATCCCTTGGCAAGAAGCCTCCAGGGAAGGACTACTTATTGACCAGTACACAAAATTGGTTTACCTTCATAGGTTGCTTTGAAGCCCAGCAGGTTCTTCACACTGTCTGTCTGGAACAGAAGCCACATCTGATGTTGGGTGCTGACGATCAGATCAGGAACTGTTGTACCTGTTAAGCTGTCAGAAAAGAAGAGAAAGGAGAAGTGACAGTGATAGTGATACTAGCCACTAAAGGCAGCCTTCGGAGAATTAATAGAGGTCAACAGAATTTCGATAAGGCAGCTGCTTTTACAGAAGGTGGCGAAGAGTTGGCTGGAACTGGGCAAAATGGGGGAAAGAGACCCTGTTGCCAAACCGCTTTGGCAATGCATGCAGCCCCATTGTTGCTGGAAGTGCAGGTTTGAACTGTGTGGCCACCATTCATGCACTGGCCCACACTGGCCACACACGAGTACCAGAATGGTCAGGATCCAGTGTTGGCAACCCTAGAAAGTTCACTCACCTAAAACAAGACAGGGAGAAGAGCATACCTTACCTTCCAAACACAAACCACACCCACCCTTTTGAAGGTGCTGAGGAAAAGCAAACCAGTCTCTTGAGTGAGATCAGAGCCACACTTATGGGGCCTGTTATCTCCAAGAACTATGCTCAAATTGCTGGATGGAATAAGCCAAGAGCTTTGGCTGTTGGGAAATACAGAATGTGATTAAAGAAACAAAAACAAAATAGAACGGGATGTCTAGAGTTCAGGCAAACCATTGGCTCTTTTGCCCCTCACCTCTGTGTGTCTCGTCCTGTGCCCTGAGCACCTATATTTTGTACCTTCTACCTCCCTGGCCAAGGTGACCAAAGAAAAATGTTTGCCATTCCATTTCATTTCTATACCACCCAGTAGCTGACATTCCCTGGGCCGTTCACAGCAATTCACAAAATACAAACACAGAGACAATAAAAATAACCTAGCATAAAATACAGATACAGAAAAAAACACAGCAAAGCAAACAAACCAGCAGAACACAAACAGAGTAAAATGCAGCTTAAAACTTCCAATATACAAAGTTTAAAACAGTTCAAACAGCTAAAACAATTTATGAAAAGCAACAGAAGTGTTTGGGGTGGGGACTAGACCTGTGAAAGCAGCTGGCATGCTCCTACATGTAGCATTAGATGCCTGGAAGCAGAGGACAGTCTTTACCTGTCACTGAAAAGGTGACCATGTGAGCACCAGATGGGATCCAGTGGGGAGATTATTCTATAACCAGGGGGCCACCACTGAGAAGATCTCCTTTGTTGTCACGCTTAGATGTCTCCCTTAGAAGGCTGTTCAAAGACAGGCTGGACATGCACATGATGGGCATGTCATGAGTGGAGCCGGCTGGTGCCGGCGGTCAGACTAGATGGCCCGGGAGACCCCTTCTGACTCGCTCTGTTTCTATGTTTCTATGTTTTAGAAGAGAAACTCGGAGGAAGGCCCCAGATGTATATCATAGTGTTCAGGTAGGTTCAGGCCAGGAAAAGCATTCTGTCAGGTCTTGAAGTCCCAAGTCAAGCAGGTTAAAACTAGCACATTAAATTAAATTGTAATCTAATTTGAGGTGACCATTCCATAAGGATTACGTCTGCTGGGCTACCAGCAGACACTGATAGAAGATATTCCATATCACTGAGGCCACCTGTGCCTCAAGTGATGAAGAGGACTCAAGGATGGCCCCCGAGCTCTGTGTGGGGTAGAGATCTCCATCCAGAATAAGCTGATCAGCCTCCATTTGGTAGGAGAACCAGTCACTAACAGCATCAATGTCTTTTCTGAAGCGAGCTTTATTTTATCAGCTCTCACCTGGTCCATTGTCACAGTACAGCCCATATACTGTACAATTTACCCCACCCATAGGCTCACCCGATAAAGATGAAAAGGAGAAATGGCCCTGCATGTCAACAGCATACGGATGGAAGTGCAGTCCAAACTCCACATGGTCCCACTCAGCAGTTTCACACAGATGTTCAATGGCATGGGGGATAAGAGCAGCTCCTGAGGAACCCCCTGCTGTTGAATCCAGGAGGGCAAGCAACATTCCCCAGACACCATTCTCTGGATGTTTGGGGAAGAGAACCACTGCAATGCAGTACCCATCTCTCCAACCCAGACAGTCATCCCAGAAGGATACCACGGCTGATGGTACTGAAAACTGCAAGAGATCCAGGAGGATCCACACTCCCATCTCTCCTGACACAGGTGCCCAAGATGTTTCCATGCCAAAACCCAGTCTGGGCCACCTCTGAAATGGATTTTGGTAATCCAAGAACTCCTAAACTTAGCTAGCAACTAAGGCTCTTGCTTCTGGGAAGGAAAGCTATGGCAAATCTAGATAGCATACTAAAAAGCAGAGACATCACCCTGCCAACAAAAGTGCGTATAGTCAAGGCTATGGTTTTCCCAGTTGCAATGTATGGCTGTGAAAGCTGGACAATAAGGAAGGCTGAGCGCAAAAGGATTGAGGCCTTTGAGTTGTGGTGCTGGAGGAGACTCCTGCGAGTCCCTTGGACTGCAAGGCGATCAAACCAGTCAGTCCTAGAGGAGATCAACCCTGACTGCTCTTTAGAAGGCCAGATCCTGAAGATGAAACTCAAATACTTTGGCCACCTAATGAGAAGGAAGGACTCCCTAGAGAAGAGTCTAATGCTGGGAACAATAGATGGCAAAAGAAGAAGGGGACGGCAGAGGATGAGGTGGCTAGATGGAGTCACTGAGGTGGTTGGTGTGAGCTTGAGTGGACTCCGGGGGATGGTGGAGGACAGGAGGCCTGAAGGAATGTTGTCCATGGGGTCGCGATGGGTCGGACTCGACTTCGCGACTAACAACAACAACAAGGCTCTTGCCCAGGAAAGGAACATTTTCCACCAGCCTAAAGTTGTTAAGCTCTTACAAATTCTGAGAAGATTTCTACAGAAATAGACTCCCCATCACTTAATTCACACCCAGGACACTCCCTCTAGCCATGAGGTGTGATTCACCTCCCTGACCCAGCTGGCTGTTCCTTTGCTAAATCAAGAAGGGCTAAGTCAAGAACCACTCCCGTGCAAGAGTGATTCCACGAGCCTGTCCATGTACCTTGTCAACATCCTCAAGCTGTACCAACTGAAGCTCATCTAAGAAAGCTGGGCCAACCAGAGTTACCTGCTGAACCCTGGATTCTATGTCCTGGCAAAGGAATTTGTCCCAGAAGCACCTAGTGGATATGTTACAGTGAGCCTCTGGCCATCTGCAGTGTCTTTAGGAACTGCCTGTAATAGGCCCTGGATGACCGTAAGAAGTTCCTTTAGCTAGTGCACAGAAGACTAAATTAAGGGATTGAGATGCTGCTCCTCATTGCTCCACAGTATCTCCACTCAGAGGCACATACTAGGGTTTGAATGCATCCACCAAGAGTTCTTTTCCATCGTGCACTCAAACCGTCTCCTGCACTGCTTCAGTATTCTCAGCTCCAGGATATAACATGGAGCTGTTCAAGCTGAGAAGATACTGTCCGAGTCATCTCTGTGTTGTAAAGATCAGGCAGGGTTTCCATCAGTCATATCAGCCAGGAAACCCCGTAGAATCCTTTGGAATCCACCTGGATCCATTAGTCTCTGGGGGAAGACCCTCTCAATAGGACAAATAGCCTTGCAGAAAGGAAAAGCTGGTGTCTGTCCAAAGCTTGGCAGGCAGTGATCTCACTGTGAGAAAGGGAGTTGAAGCCATCCCGCTTTCAGATCATCTTCCCATGCCTGGCCAAAAATGAATGACGGTGTTGTGAATGACGGCTCACTATGTAAACAACCCACTAAAGTCTTTTATTGCTACTTATCTACAAAATTTACAACACTACAGATAAGATCTACTGTTAAAGTCTTTACAAGGCAGATGCTAACTCCTTAGTGTCTCTCAGGGAGCCCACGTGGGACTAGCTATCTTGGTCCCACCTTTCCCCTCCGAGGCGGGACAAAGCTTCCTTTTGCTCCAATCTGTGCAGAGGACACTTAAGGATCGCATGGGAAAGGTCTACTCCGCCTCCTGTGTCTCCTGTGTCATGCTCAGGAGGGTCAGTGTCAGGAGGAAGGGGGGCAGTCTGCTCAGGCCCTCTATGAGCAGAACTCATAGTGTCTTTTCCCTCGGAGCTCCCTTGGTCTGACGTAGGCTCGGCTGTTTGCTCAATGGGTAAAGGGTCAGGATGAGGTCTGGCCATCTGTTCAGCCATTCCCAAGCTAGGTTGTGGGAGGGACATTTGGCTACAGGGTCGCAAGCATAAATCCTCCTCGTGAGGTGCTGCCTCTGCCGGGGCGTCAGGCACGACTGAAGGAATGAATGTCTGGAGGGCCCTGCTCCATGTGTTGGGCCAATGACATATTGGGACCGTCTGTGATTGTCGGAGACCATGAAAACCAGCCCAGCCAAAGTGCGCGGGGCATCGATGTTGACTTCCACCCAAAACAAGCACTGCATCCCAGGTCATCCCTATCAATCCAGGCAGGGATCCTGCAGAGTAGCGGGGCAGGCAGGACACCAGCAGACTCCTCAGCCGTCCCAGTGCCCCAACACAAGGCAGTCTGCACACACATGTGTGCGCACACACACACACTTCTCAGGGCATCTCCTCCTTTCCTGGCCCTCAAGGCTGCCCTGATGCAGAACAAAGTGCTCCACGGGGCACAACTTCCTCTGCTTTTCCACAGATGTTACACATGCCAGATCAGCGGCCTCATTCACTCTGAGATCATGAAGAAGGGCGCTCTTGCTCCGCACCAATCCGACATGGAAAGGCAGGACCCCAAGCAGGCTGATGAGGCAACCACCAAACCTGGCAGAGCTTTCCATTCACTGCCTGGACCATGTTCCCCCTAACACGATAGCCTTTCTCCTAATGCCATATCCCCCTGTGCCCATCATTACATGGACCACGTCTCCTCTATCATCTTCGTCCCAGGCATGTATTCAGGCTCTCAGAAAGAAGCCAGTCCTCCACCAATACTCCGCTATTGAGTGGGGAAGCCACATCATGCCCACAGGGCAAGGACACTTTGGCTCTCACCCTTCAGCTCTCACCTCAGGCTCACACTCCCCAGCTATCCCCAGCAAGCTGGAGGCTTGATATCCCTACAGGAAGTGGGGCAAAAAGAATACTCCACACTGGCCCCCAGCTGATTCCACTATCTCCTTGAAGTCCAAGGCAAACACACCTTGTGGTTTACCTTTAAGAAACCAAACCTTCAGGGAATCCAAATTCTGTGCGGTGAGTTGGCATTGTCATAAGAAGCAAGTCCTTGACCTTTAGAGCTCTCCCCAGCTTGGGAATGAGCATCATTGGACAGATGTCTTTCCTAGCTCCCTCAAGGGCAAAATCTCTCAAGGGAAAATGCTATGCTAGTTTATTCTACATTACTGGATTCATATTCTACCAAGGAACAACAATCAATACCTAAAGGTAATCCACTGGGATCTGAATCAAAGGATCATTATGCAACCTCTTGCTTCATGGCTAGATCTGCTATGGACTGACCCACTTCAAAATAGCCAGCTCAGTCACAAATATGCTGGGATGGGCAGATTTCAGGCTTGTGTGAGCTTCAATTTTGACGATGACTGTGAAGCCTTCCAACTGCCTTGAGTGCCCTACAAGGAGCAGCAAAGAATGCTCTTGAAGCAAAAGATGAAGTTCATGGCTTTGAAAAGCACAGGATCCATTCCCCAAGGAAGCTCATCTTTACTACATACTTTAGAAGGTTAACCAAAGCCTCTGCCTCTCATCAGATTTATGGAGAAACAGATTAGAAATGACTGCATTGCTGCTGCCTTGATTGATTTTGGGTTGTCCCCCCCCCCCACCTCTCCAGTGAATTTAATGTATTATTTTGATGCTGTTTCATGATGGCTTTATGTTTGCTTGATGGTTCCTTTATTGATTTTAATGCTATTATATCTGTAGGGTTGGTGTTTTTGCTTCATTTAGTGGCCCGTGTCCACCAAATTGTGGAAAAGGAGCCCGTAACATTTAGAAGGAAAATGAAAGGAAAAACAAAGCAAATAGCTCCACGCAATTCAAGGCAGATGCAAACATTACATGTAATTCCTGTTCCAGAGGCCTGTTCTCCCCTGCAGAGGAAGGCAGGACGCGCTCCAATGGAGCAAAGCTCAGGGAGCCAAGGTTCAATTTGGATGCCAGGAAGCACTTCCTGACAGTTAGGACCCCGAGGGCGTGGAATGGGCTTCCACGGGAGGTCGTTGAGGCCCCATCGGTGAGGGTGTTCAAAGACAGGCTGGACATGCACATGGTGGGCATGTCATGAGCGGAGCCGGCTGGTGCCAGAGGTCAGACTAGATGGCCCAGGAGACCCCTTCTGACTCGCTCTGTTTCTATGTTTCTAATTCACACGAGCCTTCAGATCCCCAGTATTTGGTGATCTGAGTCAGACACTGCTCAGCAGTGATGGGCAAAACCTTCTAATCCTGATTTGCAGTGGCTGCCTTTGTCATACGCGAAGACCTTGTGGGGGATTTTGGGAAGGAGGATGGCAGTGGGCATTTCCTAAGAAATTTGAGTTTTTCTTAAGAGCTCCCTCATAGCGATACGCAAATCAGAAACTATCTAAATTTCTCCAAATTTCACATTGAAACAAATTGCGAGCTTTGCTTTCCTTCTTTGTGCAAAATATGCGTATACTTGAGCTCCTTTCTTCAAATGTATCCTTTTTAATATCGAATTTTATTATTGTATTTTATTAATTGCAGCCAGAGTGGGTCGTCAATTTATTTATGCTGTTAGCCATCCAGAGATGTTAGTAATTGGACAGCAGACAAATTTTATAAATAAATAAAAAGTATGCACCCACTGTGTACACTTTTGAAATGCTTTCTTCCATTGATTAAGTGTGTCACTGCATAGTTTTAGAAACTGCACATCTTTTCATATGGATACGTTTTTCATTGTTGATTGTAATGCCAAGCTTGGAAAAGCACATTTAGTCCTGGGAAATGCAAGCAAGCTAAATCCTGGTTTTTAAAAACGAACTGAAATAAATTTCTGATCCATCTGTACTGTGCAAAGCAAATTCTGTATCCTGTAGATTGGCCAGAACTGGGGCAGGAAGGACTGAGTGGGCCATTCTGCTGGATTTTATCCCCCAAGAGGATTGCTTGTGCATCCCTACTGTAGACTGGTGGAAATGGACAGCAGAGGAAGCTCGAAGGGTGATGGAGTGGTCAGTTGCTCTTAGGGGTAGAGGGATACACTTCTGAAGGCTTTTCCCACAAAACATGCATAAAACTAGCCCAGTAGAAAGGGAATTGGCTTTGAATATCTGTGCTTGATGTGGTATTTTTGATTTGTAGGGAGTTGTTTGGTTTGGTTTTTAATGTGGGGTACACTACCAATGGCACCTGAGGGGTGATAGGATGGAGTAGTTCTGTCTGCAAGGATGGAGAAAGCGCATCAACCTGGAAGGGGGAGACCTGACTGTGGATCCCCCTTGCAGTCTTGGTAGCCACTCCCAGAAGCCCCAGAAAGCTGTGCAGCAGCTCCCCCTCCTAGGCTTGATTTGGAGGAAACAGGTGTGTTGGGGCAGACAAGTGGGTGGGGAAAGGCCCCATGCTGTTGGATGCATCAGCGTCTCGAGTCCCATTCCCAGCAGGAAGCAAGTGCACCAGGCTTAGTGGATTGTCTATGGGGGGAAATGCTAAAATTGAGAGCAGGGGGGCAAGACGAGCCTCCAGCCCCCTCCTGCCTACCAGCAAGTCCATATCCTGGAGGAGCATCAAGATTTGCTTTTCTTCTTATTAAAAGGGGCTCTTAGAGTGTTGTACAGAGCTTAGAAAAACATAATTAAACATTAAGAAAATAAAAGTCACCCACATTAAAGCAATACCAACATCAAGGCAATGCCAAAAACCCCAGGGAGAAACCTAGAACAGCAGAACTCCCAAAATCAACCGGGAGCCCTCACACAGAGCCAAACAATAGCAGCCAGGGATTTGCTAAGTGATATGGAAAACAGACAGACTTTGCTGGATATCTGGGGATAGACAGGGAAGCAATTCGCTGAGCCTCCAGAGCCCTGGGGTTCTAACATCTGGCCACCAAACACACCTGCAGTTGTAGCTGGTGCGCCAACTGCGGCTGGGGCAACACAGGCTCCAGTCTGGACCGTCAGGGGGCTGTCCATGGTGCTGAGCCCTGGCCCTAAAACAGGTTTGGCGCCATCAGCCGCTCCTTCAGATTTCAGATCGGAAGCCAGTGTTGGCATTGCACTGCCCAGGCCCGGGAACTTTGACTTTGGCTCAGAAACAGGTAGGGAGGCAATGAGGACTGGGTGGTACTGCAGTAGCATGTCTGGAAAAACTCCTCTCCCACCTCTGCTCTGACCACACCGTTGCACACTGGTTGTAGCTTCTGAACCTGTTTCAAAGGCAGCCCTGGGGGAAGACATTGTGGTTGCGTAACCTGGAAGGATTTGCAGCTCATTCTGCCACACATGTTCTGCCACATGATATCGTAGTTGAAAATTTGCTTTTTCAACTTTCTATGAACTGTGGATTGAGGCACCATCCAATGGATTAGGGCATGGTTGACGAATCATGAGCAGAGGGTGACTAGCAGCGGGAATCATCAGGATGGCAGCCAGTGATGAGTGATGTTCCCCAGGGCTCAGTTCTGGGACCGATTCTGTTCAACCCCTTTATCAATGACCAGCAGGAGCAGGTAACCAGTCTGCTGACCAAATTCACAGAGAGCCAGTGTGGCGTAGTGGTTAAGAGCATGGGACTGGGACTCAGAGGATCTGGGTTCTAGTCCCCGCTCGGCCATGGAGCCAACTGGGTGACTCTGGGCCAGTCACAGACTCTCAGCCCAGCCCACCTCACAGGGTTGTTGTTGTGGGGATAAGATGGAGGAGGAGATGTAAGCTGCCTTGAGCTCTTCGTAGGAAAAAGGCAGGATATAAATCCAAAAATAAATAAAAAAATAAAAATGATACCAAAGTGGGGGTGGTGGCCACAACTGGGGAGCAGGTACTCCAGATCCAAAAGGTTATGGACAGATTGTGGAAGTGGTCAGGAGACAACAGGATGGCGTTCCATATAGATAAATGCAAAGTCTTGCACTTGAGAATCGGGAATAAGTGCCAGAAGTACAGGATGGTGGGTCGGGGGGAGTGGCTGGAGAGCAGTACTTGTGAAAAGGATCTCAGGGTACTTGTTGACAGCAGACTAAACATGAGCCAGCAGTGTGATTTGATGGTTAAGAAGGTGAACACCACCCTTGGATGTATAGCCAGAAGCGTGGCTTCCAGATCAAGAGAGGTGCTGGTATTGCTCTATAAGACTCTGGTGCATCCACAACTGGAATCCTGTGTCCAGTTCTGGGCTCCACATTACAAGATGGACATAGCTAGGCTAGAATCAGTTTAGTGCAGGACCACAAGAATGGTAGCTGGATTGGGGTCAGGGGGGTGTCATACGAGATGAGATTGAGGGAGTTGGATCTTTTCAGCCTGAAGAAGAGGAGACTTCAAGAGGATCTTATAGCAACATACAGGTATGTGAAGGGGTGTCACATGGCAGAAGGTCATGACTTGTCCTCTCCTGTGGTGGAGGGAAAGATGCAATGCAGTGAGGCAAAGCTAAAAGAACTGGGTTTTAGGCTGGATGTCAGGAAGTACTTCCTGATGGTTAGGACCCCTAGGATATGGAATGGGCTTTCATGGGAAGTGGTGAGAACGTTCAAGGAAAGATTGGACACCCACAAGTTGGACATTATATGAACAGAGTGGCTTGTGCTGGAGGTCAGAATGGATGACCCCGGAGGCCCTTCCGACTTGCTACATTTCTATGCTTCAATCAGATGCCATGTCCTGCTCCTCTTGTCAGAGAGGAGAAGGGTCTAAATTCTTCTGTTTTTGTCACCACCTCCCACACTCGATGCATACATACAGGTGATGTTCCTAAATATTTTGGGTCCAAATACAGAGGGAAAGAATGAAATGCCCCACCTTGTCCTGGCCCTGGATTGCTCCATGGGGCATCTGAACCAGATTGCATTGCATGCTGAGCGTTGGCCCAGGCCAGTCTGCTGCCTTGCCCAGCACCAATACCAATCACAGGACATATCTACTAATGCATCACCTTTAGCTTCCATTTTCATGGCTTAGTGGGTCTTGAGCCAGCAAGAGCGAGCCTTAAGTCTGGTATAAAACAAGCTTTTTTCTATAATTGAATTTCCCTGGCTTTTTTTAAAAAAGCAAATTTATGATTACAGCATTTGAAAGAAAGAAAGCAAGACAAGCTAAAAAGCAAAGCACAAACAAGTCATTCATTGGCTAGATGTAAACAAATGGATAGCTAGGTGTCTGTATGTATGTCCAGAATAGCTTCTTTCTGAGTAAGCCTGTGCAGGATTTCACCAGTTTCTCCTTTTCCTCCCGCTCTTCATTAGTGATCAATCACTTAGGGAAAGTGATTTCCACACCCCTCTACATTACTTTTCCCTTATGACAGCTTCCTGTTTCCCTTCTTCTAGCATCGGAACGCCGACGGGAGCGCTGGAAGGCTTCTCAAAACACTGGTGCACTTGCAGCACCCTCGCTTAATCAAGGGCGAGTGCAAACAGGCAATCGCGTTTCTTTCTGTGTGATTTTTAGCAAGGCACAGAAGCAAGCATGCGCCCCATGCAATTTCCCCCAAAAGAACATTGACGCAATCATGCGCAAGAAACATAGAAACAGAGCAAGTCAGGAGGGGTCTCCGGGGCCATCTAGTCTGACCCCCGGCTCCAGCCGGCTCCGCTCACAACATGCCCACCATGTGCATGTCCAGCCTGTCTTTGAACACCCGTTCATAAGAACACATGAGTAGCTTTTTTCCTGGTAGAAAAGGTAGGGCACAAATCAATTAATCAATACACCGAGATTGTCTTTTTGCAGTATTTTAAAATTTGGTTATGCACCTCCGAAATGCTAGCTTGCAAGAAAAAAACATGAAGGAACTAATATTGGTGGTGAGCATTGCATGCAGGTGCATAATTACATGCACAGAAGTCAGAAATTCAAACAAAAATTAAGATGGGTGTATCTGCCAGTTTTGTTTTTTGCTGGTTTAAAAGAAAATACGAGATGCGTTCTTTCTTTCGCAAATGTTGTGTGTACTGAAAAAGTCTTAACACCTTATGGAAACGGAATTCTCACCCATCTGCACCAGCTAAATTAATTAGCTACAGGTATTCCTAGCATGGGGATTGTCAGAATGATTTCCATATAACTGTTAAAGAGGAGGACCCGATCCGGAAAAAATAAAGTGCTGGCAGCTGCAATTGAGCACGATGATGGCCAACAGAAACCTAGCCTTCCAACAGATAAATTCTCACTCTCTTGGGGATGGATGGACAAATGGTCAAAGTTGTTTTCTTCCACACAGATTTTTTTAAAGTCTCAAGTTCTGTTTGTTATGATTAAGGGGACCTTAGCAAATGTAGGTCAATTCTTATCAAAAACAGTCTGAAACAAATTTCACGTGCATCATAGCAAGCAAACAGAATAAAGCAGCACTTAGCACATTAGGAAGGGATTCTGAAGAAAACTTAGGAAACATTCATGCCCAAATGTGCCCAAATGATTGTTTTGCAGAAAACACTTGGTTCCAATGAACAATAGCGCTGCATAACCATTTTCTTAGAAGCGGCGATACTTGCTAAATCAGACTGGCAACACAACACTGTGTGTGTCTACTCAGGACTAAGCCACACTGAGCCCAGACAGTGAGGTGCAGAACTGCAGCCTGAGTCTGACTTCAGGGTCATGCAGGATGGAACTGAGGACCTCTGTGAGCTGGGCCAACATGTTCTGCACAGGTGATGTTAAGAAAAGCCCTGCTGAACCAGAGCTGAATTGGATTTGGTCCAGTCTCCATAATAACCAACCAGATGCCCCAGGGAGCCCATGAGCAGGACTCAGAAGCAAGAGCCTTGTCCCAGGGTACTTCTGCCATTCTTCCTCCATACCACAGGTGGGGGATCTCCTCCTGCCCAAGGGCAGCATCCAGTTCTCAAGAGCTAATGGGGGCTGGGGGGGGGTGGGAGGGATAGATAGATAGGTTTTAAATGTATTATTGTATTTTTATATATGTTGTAAGCCGCCCCGAGGCTTTGTTGTGATGGGGCGGCACATAAATGTTTTAATAAATAAATAAATAAATAATGCTGGGCAAGACTAAGGCAAAGAGAGACGCTTGGGATGCTTTTCCTCTTACTATCATTAACTAAGCCTTAGTTTAGGTCACCTCTCCACCTTGCTCCTCACCATGCATCCGCAGGTGCCGCTGGTGTCTCTCTTTCCTCTGTCTCCCCCAGCCCCAAACTAAATATCCTCAAACAGTCCCTTTCCTCATAAAGGGAAGTTGCTACACCCCTGTGATAATTCCACTTGCCATTTTCTGCACCTTGTTCCAGCCTTTCCACATCCTACAGGAAAGCCGAAGTTCCCTCCTGAGTCCAGTGGTAAATATAGCCCAAGTGTCTTTGGCAATCAGCCAGTCGATCAGCCAATCTATTAAATCTATCTGTGCCACACAGTCACAGAGCCATGAAATATTCTTGGTCAAAACATCTCTGCCTTGTAATTTCTCCATTTTGAAAACCTCCAAATTACAGAATCACTTCATTGTCCAAATTGCATGTTGGTCTCAACAGGATTTTTTCTGGCACAGAGTCATCCAAGTGGGATCTGTTCCTGTTCATCTCTTGGAAAGAAGTAATCTCTCCCTTCTCCAGACACAATGAGCGCCTTGTCCCCATGCATCTTTCAGTGCATGATTCATCCATCTGTCCATCTGCCCATCCATCTTCAAACAAAGACTGAGTACAGTTACTACTTTGTGCCGAGAAGGGAATTGGTAATGGCATTAGCTCTCCTCATAATTCAGTCAGTGCAAGCTAATGTGCTTGTTTTTCTAGGCAGTTAGTGTACTGTGGGTTGAAGGATCACTTACTAGATGCATTTCTAGCCTGAAGGTCATCCTGGGTCTCCATTTGGTAGGAGGGGACCTGGAGAGCATGCCTTAACCCTGTCTTCGAGTTCCCCATAAGCATTATAAGGAATTCAGTGGTCTGAAAAAGCAGAAGCCCTGGGTCAAAGCTAATTTACTGCTTATGCCGCCTTCCCATCTGAAAATCTCTCATTGAGCTGACATTCAAAACACAGTTGTGTTATATTTGTTGTAGTTTTGCAGGGCTTGATTGCCTTTTTTTGCTTACTGACCCATGCAGAGAATGAATGAGGCAGGAGAGAAATAGCAAACAGGGAGCCTTTGATGAGTACTAGACAACCTGGACCTGGGGAAAACTTCTTCCCGGCCCCAAATTTGCCCCAACCATCCTGGGGAAGTGCAGCACTGCCTGCAACTCTGCGTAATGAGCAGCTGCAAACAAGGTTGTGACTTAACCTTATACGCCAGTGCCCCACTCCCCTTATCAGTGACAGCTGAAGAAGCTGAAAGTGATTGGGAAATGTCAGCATGATGATGTCATATCATGCAATCTTTCTTCCCTCCACACTTTAATAGAGGCACAAAAGGGAGCAGCGTCTCCTCGTCTCCATGCGACATGCAGTCTGGGCAGAAAACCCTGGAAAACCCTGCCATCCATTGACCTCCCATAGGATGGCTTATATGGCTCCCAGCCATGCCGCTTTGTCTCCAGCTGCTGCCATCCACAATTGCATCCACACACCTGGCCTGAGACCCTGCAAGCACAATTGTCAGCGCACAAATTCAGTCCAATAGACGACTTTGGAACGTGGCAGCCAAATTGCTCCAAACTGGCCTCAGAATCAAAGCTGGCATTGCTTTCTGACCCCGTCCCCCCCCCCACACCCCATCCTCAAGCTGGGTGATCATGGGAAAAAGACCGCCTGTCTTGGCTCCGAGTGGCCCCAGTCCGTGGCTTTGGCATCTCTACCAATTTAGCTTGGTACATGGTTGCAAATCCACAGCCTGCCATGATATGCATAGAGCAGAGTCATGGGCAGCACCATGGGCAGAAGAATTCCTGTCCCTCCTGGAGCCACCAAAGGACGAAATGGCCATGAGAACCAAGCCTGATTTAATCATTCAAACAAAGCAGGGCTGCAGCATTGGGAGGACTTAGAAGGAGAATGTCAGATTTCCCCATGGCAGAATCACGCCTAAAGAAGGGGAATTGGATGATAACGTGGTGGGAAGTCTTGATGAGCAACAGACAGGACTTCCTACATTAGCTTGAATTATGAGGAGAGCTACTGCCATTGACAACTCCCGTCTCAGCACAAACAAGGGAAGTCCTGTCTGTTGCTGGAAACAGTTCCAGCTATGGGAACAGCGAAGCACAGGGACTAGGAGATGAGATAGAAGATTCCACAGAACCATTGATACTGCTGGGTCCCAGAGGATTTTGTATTAGAACCAAGGCTTTTGACTTATTCATAAATTATCTGGAATTAGGAGAAAGCAGTGAAGTGGCTAAGTCTGCTAATGAAGCCAGAACTATTAGAGATTAAAATCTAAAGGAGATGTAACAAGAGGCAAAGGGAACTTCCCAGGCTGAGGGAACGGGCACCACAATGGCAAATGCAGTTCGATGCAAGTGAGTAATGCATGTTGGAGCAAAACCTCCCAACTTTCAGTCTAGGTTGATGGCTCTGAACTAGCAGAGACGGGTCCAGAAAGGTATCTTGGGGTTACTGTGGACAGAAAAATGATACTGTCTATCCAGTTCATAGCTGCTGTTAAAATAACAAAATCCACATTAAACATGATTAGGAAGTGATTACCAGATTAGAGGAAGTACATCTTCATGTACTTGAGGCCCCATCGGTGCGGGTGTTCAAGGATAGGCTAGACATGCACATGGCGGGCATGTGGTGAGCGGAGCCGGCTGGAGCCAGGGGGTCAGACTAGATGGCCTGGGAGGCCCCTTCTGACTCGCTCTGTTTCTATGTCCCATCCAGTATGTAGACATAGAAACTGGGGAATGCACTGCCACAGGAAATACTGATGACCACCCCTCTGGACAACTTGAAAGGTGATTCAACTAATTCACAGAGAAGATGGCTATGAACAGCTACTGGTGTCGCTCGCTGTCATACCTCTGGTATCAGAGGTGGAGCACGTCTGCACGTGCTTCACGTGGAGCTTGAACAAGACGAACTCATCCTCTACCGATCCTGCTTGAGGGCTCATGTGGGCGCTGGTTTGCCGCCATGTGAACAGAGTGCTGCACTGCATGGGCCACTGGCCTGATCCAGCGGGGCTGTTCTTATGTTTTGATGGTGGGCAAAGAAAGAAGGCGCTACCACTTTTGTATCACGTTGAAAATCGTATCGCACGCATCTTTTTCCAGAGGGCCTCAGTCAGACCTACCGCATGACCCAAATGTGCAAGTCAGAATAGTTTCAGAAACTCCTCCTAGCCAGCCATCTTCACGGAGTGACTTATGGTTAACCATAGTTACAATGGAGCATTTCCTTACAGAATGAAACAGTTTCTCCTCTCTCTCTCTATCTCTCTCATATTCACACACACACACAATCAGGTTTAAATTAGCTCAGATACTGTGTGGACCAGAAGGCAGCTTAGGAATACTATATAAAATAAATAGGCAAACTTCTTTTGTTTTTTAACGAAATAACCTGCTCTTGCCTTCCAACCAACTCTGCCAATGGCTACCACTATCTCTCCACTTTTTTGGTTCTCTCCACCAAGGGAATCCATAAAACCAAGAACACTGCTGCGATTCTTTCCCCATGCCTGCCATCTTTAAAACTGTGCACTAAGGAAACACTGAGCCCCATCCACTGAAAAGAAGCGGCTGAAATAAAACTGGCAGCCACCTGGATGCATGAGGGTTGGTCTCTAGGGGGAGGTGCAATCTCACACTCCATAATCTAGGGACAAGGGCATGGTGCTGAGAAACTGAAGCAGCCTCCGCGTATGTGCACCTTTCAAACATTCCCAGCAGAAGAAGCAACTTGCTGCTGCAGGGAATGAGCCACCAGCTAAGGCTGGCTGTAGTTGTCTTCTTGTCCAGAAGCCTTTCCACATCTCTGCTCCCAGGGCTTCCTTCTGCACAGAACGGCCCTTTCAACCACCCCATCACCCACTATTTCCAAGCTCCTCCAGATTATTCAGCAGACTAAAGCAAGCACATGCATTTGGCCAAATGGTCCAGATTGTCCACCGTGACCAAGATACACACACCCACAGGCACAAATGACACAGAGTCACATGAAGAAAAGCCCTACTTACATGTAAAGCACACTCTTCTGGTCTCCGACCTGACCTCCGTCGCCCACAGTCAGTGTATCATATCCTCTCTCCAAGTCAAATTCTTCAAAGTGGAGCTTGATGACCTATCAAAGACACGTGGCATTAGTAAGAATTTGGCCAATTTCAGTGGCGATATGGAGTGAACAAAGATGACTGGGAGGAGGAAATGTGTAGTAGCAACTGAAGTGCTCAGCTTGGATGCAAGACAGCAGGTTGAGGTCCCTTCTGAGGCTTAAAGCAAAATGGACAGGCCTCCATATGAGGTAGACATACCCACACCGTGTCCCACCCAAGAAGACTGTCATGAGAATGCACGTGTGGAATTATGGGCTGTACAGTGCTATGCACATAATCAACCATAATGACTGTCTGGGGATCCTTCTTCACCGATCTTTCCCAAGCTATATTCAACCAACTCATGTCTCCCTGATCAGCCATATAGTCTGCCATTGTCTCAAGATCCAGCATGCCTCAGTGTTTGGAAGATCAACTTGGATCAGCTAGGCTTAGTCCACAGATCAGAACCTTACTCACTGGGTGACTATGGGCCAGCGAGCCTAACCTACCTCACTCGGGTCACTGTGAAGTTGTCTTCTTTTCTGAGCACCTTGAAGAAAGGGTGGGATTACTCCCCCTAATGTAGCATCATGACCCCCTTTCACTGATGCTCAGCACCTGAGCATTGCTGGCACCCCGCTCAACAAAAGGGGTGGCAATCCCAGTACCACCCCCCCATGTGGTTTGTGCCTATGCAGACCAAGCGCATGAACAGACCTACAGTCATTTCTGTTTCTTGAAATCCTTTTATGCATTTTTGCCTAAGATGAAAAAGTCAGGGAGATTCACCTCTACCAAGTATTAATCTGTGCTAAAAGTATTATTAAAAACCATGTAATGATGAAATAATGTAATTAATACAAAGAACAAAGGGTTGTCAAGTGACACACATCATTAGTTAAGGCAGCCATTCAAACAAACTGCATTTTAACAAGTCTGACCCTAATTAAATAGCTAATTACATTTTAGTACACTGTAGACCATAACCTTGTTGTAGAGAAACAAGCTTCTGGAGTTCAAGAATTATTTATGTATCCTTTTTTCTTTCCTCCGCACCCTCACTGCTGCCATCCTCCTTGCCCTAGATCTGCTTGTGCTTTTAGTCAAAAATGAAAATTATTTAATGAGTCATTAAATAAAAAGAAGCCTCCTGGCAAAGGCATGAAGTGAGCCTCACCTTTTAAAGCAACAGAAACCAACTACGGAAGCACAAGGAATGCACCTGCTGAGGACGGCCATTAGTTTTGAGATGGACTCAGACATCGACTGTGGCAGCAGCCGCCTTCCTCGAGCTGTTTCACAGCTTTGGACAATCGAGTGCTAAAATCCTGGCCTCTCAGACCTGCTCATGGGGGTGGGTGTAGAGGTCCCACCCAGGCATGTTTCCACACACCGCTATCCTTCATTGCAAACTGGCCCAACTTGGGGGCTTCCAGAAGTGCTGGACTGTAACTTCTACAGCCCTCACCCACTGGCCATTCTGGCTGAGGATTGTGGGAGTTGCAGTCCCACATAGTTGGCAGGCATCCGTCTGGGGAAGACTGTTCTTGGGCAGGAATGGCAGCGTTTCAGATTTTTGACCTATCCCTTCCACAACCATTTCCATAAGCTCTGCTTATGGAGCTGATGGAAATTGTGGGCCAAGACATCTGGAGGGCCACAGGTTGCTATTAGGGATGTGGGCCTGGGAATTTGAAGGATTCCCTGGACTTGGTTCCCCAGACGCTGGTCTGTTTTGTCACAGTCCTGAGTCCAAGTTGTTGGTGTGCACACTCAGCATTCATGGGGCACTTGCCAAGAATCAAGCCCCATACACCGGGCATGGAAGAAAGTTGCTCATGTGGGGCTTGTCAGGGATGGGGCCCACACAACTGCCCAAGCAGTGTCCCTCTTCCGCACTAAGTGCAGCTGCGCTGCGGCACCTGATGCAGAAGAAGTTTGCTCAAGCAGGTTCAGCAGGGATGGAGGCGCACATGAGCGTGGTCCAGGCAGTGTCCTTCTTGTGCAGCACATGCAGCAGGTGTTTGTGCCGCTGCATCTGAGGGTCAGCAGTTGCACAGCCTTTGCTCCATGACTGTCTGAGGACATGGTCTCATCGCAGTTCACCTTGTAAAACTGGGAGCAGAGGAAGACAGGGGAAGCCTGAGGATGGTAGAAGGATGGATTCCAGTGGGTTCCATCCCAACTGGAGTTGCCAGCCCCTAAGCCATGGCTGCATACTTTGCTAGTCATCTGAGCATAGGATGCTCCTTACATGGAACCACATGAGAGGATTCTCGAGCCCAGTACTGCCTTCTCTGTGTTAGCACTGGATCTCTGAGAATGGAGGTACAAGGAAGGGTCTTTCAGCACCAACTATTGTCTTGGGACTCAGCAAAACTCAAACTCACTGAGCATTTCCAAATTAATGCACAAAGCTCAAACTGTCTCCTATCTGCATTGGAATCCAAGCCTTGGGTAGAATTTTCCAAATGTACACATCAACTCTGCACATTTTCAAAATGTAGCCATTTTTCTCTCAATTGCTAAACCATGTTTTGCTGCAGTTGATTTTGCTGCATACAATGCGTCATATTGTATGATCCAAAAGGGGCGGCAGATTGTAGATTACATTTGGGTCTGCCAAATGGGAGGTGCAAATGGTAGAAATTAATGTCAAAAATAAAGTGGAAGGAATCTCTCACCCATCTCTAGCACCAGCCACCCAAAGAAGATTGCTTGGAAGTGCTGGGGGTTGGGACATTCTGTAAGAAATCTACTCCTAGCACATAATGGGAGCCACATCTAATGCTCATGTGCATGTGAATGAGGAAGTGAGAGAGAACACCTGCCGAGCCTGGGGACTATTATACCAGTCAGGCTCCTCATCCGTCCTAGCTTTCCTTTTTCAATCATAGGAGTTATCTGTGGTGCTCCATGGCAGTTGAACCATTCTGGGGAATAGAAGATCAGCACCATGGACAGCTCCTTTAAGGTTGAAAGGAACAGCTGCAAGTCATGCTGAGCCCCTCTGACGCAGAGTCACTGGCTGTCCCTGAAGATAAGGGCTTATATCTCTAGTGTTTGCCTTCTTATCTGGGACTCACCTATCTTAGGAAATAGATTCAGACTACCTAGATAAGACTGCTTGCTCTCTGTACATCTGCCCCGCTAAACACAGTCTTTCTTCACACAGTATCATCTTTCAGGTATAGGTTTCTGCAAGCCCTGCAAAAGCTCCTGAGGGCAGTCAAGTGCTAAAAGGAATTTGTTTGTCATCATCCTCCTCCTCCTCTCCCCCCTTCCTTCCTCATCTGTCCAAACAAAGAAGCCCGTGGGACCACATGGAAAACCCTCAGCCATTTAAACACTAGGAAAGACATCAGGCTCCAGTAGGGCAACTGCATATCTCACCAAGAGCAGCAAGCTCCCGGGCCATAAGTGGGCTCAGCTGCACTTCATTGCTATCCATCAATAAGAGCTTGGATCAGTCATCGGATTCACTGAAACAAGGACAAGGAGGGACCTTGTGCAGGGACCTTGGTATACACCAGGGCGGGTTTGCATGTCTAGCTGAGTGCCAGGGTAGCAAAACAGTCCCAGCAAGGAGCACTATTTCTAGTCCTCTGTCTCCCGCAACTCCCACAACTCCCCCCCCCACCAACCCCCTCTGGAAGAAAAAGACCCTTTCCCTTGAGAAGTCTTGATGCTTGTTCATGCTGGTGCTTCTCATTCCATTGCAGCCCCCTCCATTTCCTCCCCAAAGTGTCACATCTTTAAGTTTGGACTGTAATAGACCCCAAATAAGCTTAGTTTTCATAGAGCACCTGGCAATATTTGGCACCTCACAAATCAGGAAAGAAGCAGTCGTATTAGTCGCAGTGGCCATTGTTGTAAGGTTTGCCTACATGCTTTTGGGGGAACACTTGGGCTATATTACCATACAAACACAGCCCCAACCCCACACCAGAATTAGAGACAAAGCACTGGATCTTCCCTTCTGTAGGCACCCCACCAGAACAGGCAAAACAGGTGGCCAAGGAAGGGGCACTCAGGAATTCTGAGTTCAAAGGAAGCAGCATTTCCACAGTGACTACTCTACTTGCAACCTGACACGGTGCAAGGAAAGACATTGCATGCGTGTGGCTGTAGGTAGCATTTTGTCTCCTAGAGAGATCCAGGTGTCTCTTGAGATGCCTGGCTTGGCTGACTGCCCCTCCCTTTCTCCTCCTGGTCTCAACAGCCCCGTGACCCCCCTATGCTTGTCCTGAACAGGGAAAAGTAGCAATTGGTCATGGTATGGCTGCCCCTTGCTGCGTCTTTCGTTACTTCAAGGGAAGAGGAGGGACTGGAGGAGAAAAGACGCTTCTTGTGCTTTCTTCAGTCAAAACCACAGAGATGTTCTGACCATTCCTGAACCTTCCATTGCAGTCAATCTTCCACTGTAATCATCAGTCTAGAGGAAGCTGCTTTTCACCAGGCACTGACTGCTTCATCTATGAGAGTAGCTCAGTAGGAGTTGCTCCCAAGGGTCTCAGATGGGGCTTTCCCCAGCTCTACCTGGAGTTGCTCTGGGACCTTCTGCATACAATGCACGAGCTCTTCTGCAGCTGAGCTTTGCACCTTCCTCAGGTTAAATATTTTTTGCACCCAAGAATGTCCTATGTGCATCAATGAACAAATACATATGGGTAGTGGCAATATGGTCAGGACAGTGTCACCTCTGTATTATTTTGATGCTGAGCCAAGGAGACCCAAATTATGTGTCGAGAAAAGGCAATCTCTAAAGGTTACATCAGCTTGCTTAGCCTGTCTGCATAATTTTTGCTATGTTATGCGATGGGCTCTGCATTGATTTCACCTGATTTGCATAACAGAGGAGGGCATGGATCACTGTAGGGCACAGGAATCCATAAACAACCCCTTTCCTCCAGCTTGCAAAGTTCAGGAGGCACCACCTATATATTCCATTTATTCACAGAATAAACAGGTTGAAGTACTCCTAACAGAATAATAATAATAATAATAATAATAATAATAATAATCCCACAGCAATAAAGGTATACAGCATTTTTCAAACTTAACTTGAAGGCCCTGAGGACAAGAAATCCCTTACTTATTTTGAAAGGAAAGCCAAAATTTCTGGGAAGCAAACAATGGTTGGAGAGGGCATGTGCGCTAGATGGTGGTGGGAGTCAGAAAAGGAGGAAAGGGCAGCTGGCGGTGGATGAATATATGGAGCAGACTGACGGGGTAAGGAAGTGACAGGGATATGGCAAAAGACATGTAGCCAGAAGTAGCCAGCTTTGAATATAATGGATTTGACATTCGCAATGTAGGCAGTGAGTGACAGGTTGCCTCAACAATGGAAAGGAAAGAGTATTTCCCTGAGTCATTTTTCTGAGCCATACCAAATTCTTTTGGAATTTCTCGGAATATTCTGCCTAAGTAAGAACTACCAAATCCAACTGAAGGAGTTATGATGCTGATGATAATTGGGGTTCATAGAGCCCTTCTGAGCTATTTTAAAACCTTGGCAAACAGGGACTTGTTTGCATGCACCTCTTTCCTTAAGATGCTTGTGACTTCTCCTCTCATTTGCCAGCTGGTTGTGTAAATGTTTCCAGGCTGGCCAAACACCAAATATAAATCTTTGCTGCTTGTTCTGCCGTCTTCTGCTCGCTCTCCATGCTACAGGATGTTTGTCTGGGTGCATTCCGCCTCCCTGTTGCCCCATGCTGGACTCTTGAAGCTCTGTGCATTGTTTTGGCAGCATATGAAAAACTCATTGCTGAATCGCAGTCCCTGGATTGACCTGAGTTCAGAAACCCCACAGCTACTGTGGCCCCGAGTCTGAAAGTCTCCCCCACTGACCAGCTTCCCTCCGAGGAGGGCATCCCTTCAGCCCCCCAAAGATGCACCCATGAAGACCTACCTTGGCTGGGTTGACTGCTGTAATCACCCACACGCAATAGGCATTGTTATCATACTGGACAGGATAGTTGGGAGATGTGATAACGCCGCTGGGGCCTCGGAGGTATGTGTCACACATCCTGGCTGTGGGGGTGGGAAAAAGAAGAAAGAGGAAGGAGCGTGTGTGGAGGGAATGCTTAGCCCCTTGTTAAAGGGCCAAGAAGGAACAGGCTGGAAGACTAATTTTTCTGCCCTCCAGCAACCAAGTCTCTGAAACTCAAATGCAGTGGGCTTGAAGGCATCTAAGACTGCCTGTCCTACATTCACAGGCTGTGTGGACCACCAAGCAGATGCAGCCCCAGAAGCCATGCACAGAGAGACACAGGGGCTCCACAGCTGCTGTGATTGGCTGGGAAAGCAGAGAAGGCTAAGCTGCTGGCAGACCCCAATCTTCAGGGACTGGACTTGGCTGGGTCACAATTTAGGCTTGTGCTTGCCTTCAGATGTTGCTTTAAGGCAGGTTCAACTCTTGCTTGAACCTCACATGTCAAGTCACAAAGAGAACAGCCACATAAGCAAAAGAACAGAAAAAGATCTATACACACTTGGCCTGTAAGGCAGGTGCAACTGAAGGAATATTGAACCATGAAAACAAAAGCAAAGGCAAAATGATCTACCCCCTAAAGCAGATCAGCCAACCCAATGTGCATTTTGGGGGAAGTTTAGGGAGCTGAAGATTGTCTTCCCCTTCTTCTCCCCAACCTCATCTAGTCTGCAATCCTGGACTTACCTGGGAGTGCAAGCTCCATTGAACTCAGCTGAGCTTACTTCTGAACATTTTAGGTACTAAAATAAATCAAACTATTTCTAAACATACATCTCTTCATTTTCAGAGATACCCCACTGTTTTGTGGCTGAATTTAAGTACAATTGTGTAACATCGATCTATGACCTCTAACTCCATAACCAGGAGGGCTAAAAAAGCAGAAGTATTTCTTTGTCTTATACCAGGGTGAGCAACTTGTAGATGTTTTGACCTAAAACTCCTGCCCTCCCTCACCATGACTGTGCTGGCAAGGAATGCTGGGGTTTGCAGGCAAAAGCATCTGGGGGTCTTGTCTGAAAGAGCTAAACTGAAACTGACAGTAAATACAACTGGGATTGTGCAGGAGGCGGCAAAACCATGAAGGGGGAACAGAATGGAGCAACTGGAAGAGAGTATGGCTGGCAAGCTGGAATCCTGAATGGGAGGACCAAACGCATCCAAGGCTGGAGCACCACACGATGGGGATTACATAAGCAGAGCTGGCTGGAGCAGGGGGTCAGACTAGAGCAGGGAGGCCCCTGCTGACTTGCTTTGTTTCTCACTGTGATGCTTGTTGCAGGCCCCGCTTGCAGAAACAAACTTGGCTTTATGCTCATCAGCACACTAGTAGCATCACTAGCATCAGCCTATTTACCTTAGCTAGTTTTTTAAAAAGAAAAGAAAAATTAAGGGATTTCCTCATTCTCACAATAAAAAAATGAAGCTGAAATAAAGGGAAAGGGAATATGGCACACGAGAGCCGGGGTATGTAGGAGGAATTGCCCCAGAAAGAGGAATCTCTTCAGCAGCAACATGCATACAGAAAGAGACAAGAGGGTCCTTCCATCAGAAGCTGGGGTTTTCCCTCACCCCAGCCCCGAAAATGGCCGAGAGCATGAAAAGGTGGAGGCGAGAACTGGAAAAGAACTGCTGGGGGCGTGGACTGAACGTGAGTGGCAGAAATTTTTAGGAACAGAAGGACATGGGACAATCTTCCCCAGCCTGGATGGTGGCTAGGGCTCTCTTCTTCTCCTGTCAGGATGGCCATGCACATCTGGAGAGCACTGCAGGCACGTAAGGAAAACCACACTGGACCAGCCCGGGGCAATCCCGTCTGCTCACTCAGTGGACAACCAGCTGCCCGGAGAAGGGATCCAAGTGGGACAGGAGCACACCAGTGACTGCCCTTCTGTGCGTGTCCCCCAAGAGCGACATGTCCAGGCACACTGCCTCAGATGCTGGGGATCCGACAGTTCCAGTCCATGGCAGTGTCCAATTCCCTTTTAAAGCCATCTAGAAGTGTGATCATCACGGTTCTGAATGTGGGCTGGGAAAAGCTGAAACAAAGCAAGGTGCTCCAGGTGTACAGATGAGAGACATGTGGAAAGGAAATCATTAAAAGAGTGACAAGGGTTCAGGGAGAGGGTGGAAGAGGGCATGAGCAGGAAAAATGGGGAATGCACTTGCGCACACGTATGCACGCACGCACACGCACGCACAGATAGGCACACACAGCCCTTTGGCACCCGGCGAGTTGGTCGTGTAGGGGGAATCTAGCCCAGAGAACGCTACATGGTACTCCAGAAGCTCACACCATGCATTCACTGAATCTATGAGGGAGGGTGAGATGGTGCTGGGCAGTCACATTGCGACAGGACTGCTGATGGCTCCTGGTGGCCGTGTGTTTGCATGGCCCTATCGAAACACACAAGGCAGGCGTCGAGGCCCGTAGGGCCCACTGTCAAGAGCTGCTCCTCCTCTCGCTCTGGCCCGGGTAACGGGGGTGGGAGATGGATTGTCAGCCCCCGCCTCCCTACTCCCTGCCTGTCAAGCAAGCAAAGGGTAGTGAGGCTGAGAAAAAGGATAAGGGGCAAGAGCAGCTAGTGACTGTGGTGCCGAGAAGGGGCTTTCCTTGAGGAAAGGAGCTTCTGAGGCTGTCCTGGCCCAGGCTTTCAATGCCCGGAAGGCAGGGCTGTGCACACAGAGCCAGGCCTACAGGGCTTTCCATAGAAGTGGCATGCTTGCACAGTCCACCTTCCTGCAGGTATGGAGGAGCTCACTGGAGCATGGATCAGGGGCATCTTGGGACCGATGCCAAACACATGTGCTCCATGGGATATGACCTCACTCCCCTGCCCTTATTGTTTGGTGAATGGGAGACTGGGGTAGGGGGGGTTGAATAGCTCAGAAAGAGAATCCTGGCATGAGTCACACGGCCCATTCAGGGAGGGTTAGCCCAGTTAGTCCAAAGCATTCAGCTAGCTCTCTCCTCCCTGGTCCATCTACATGCAGACGTCAACTTGATTGCCAGCCAAATCCTACTTCAGTAATGGAGATGGGATCGTGTCTTCTGCTGTACCCAAGAGAAGTTTAATGGACTCAGTGGTAGCTGCACCACCCCCGGTCCAAACATCGGCCAATAGAGCTGGCTGCTCCACTTTGCCTTATATGAGTAGGAGGGTCTTCCTCACTGGTCTGCCAGGTCTCCTTGCAGTCCCTCTCCTTTGGCCAAAGAATCATAGACCTATATGATAGAAGAGCTGGAAGGCTCCCAAGGCCTGCCCAGTGTATGTCTCCAAGTCAAGCATTACTTTCACGAATGCCTCCAGGGTGGGAGGGTCCATGACCCCCAAGATCATTGGTTCCATCACTGCATTGTTCTAACAGCCAGGGGTGTTTCCTGATGTTCAGATGGAATCTGGCTTTCTTGCAACTTGAGCCCATCAATCCATGTCCTGCTCTCTGGGATGATTGAGGAGACATCCTGGCCCTTCTCTAATTGAGACCACCTTTCAAGTACCTGAAGAGTAATCAGTCTTTCCTCAGTTATTCCCACGCCATACATGCCCCGCCTTTTCAATCTCTCCTCACAGGACTTGGTCTCCAGTCCCAGAGTCATTCTTGTTGCCCTCCTCTGAACCCTTTCTAGTTCATCTGCATCTTTCATCAACTGTGGTGCCCAGAACTGGACACAGTACTCCAAATGGGACCTAATCAGTGCTGCGTAAAGAGGAACAAGTCCCTCACATGATTTGGAAGTGATACTTCCATCAATGTAGCCCAAAATAGCATTTGCCCTTCTTATAGCAACATCACATTGTTCAGCTTGAGATCTACAACAGTTCCAAGATCCACATCACTAGCAGTTAACACCCGAATGGATGGAGGTCATCCTGATAAATTTCTGCCTGACATCCCCCAGTTTAGGAATTGTGCTGGCCCTGAGGCCTGAAATGAACGGAACATGAGAGGTTCCTGTTTTCTCATTTTGGTCCTAATCAGATAATGGGCACTGCCCGACAATGAGCTCTCTGCATTTCCGACATGGACTGCAGCCTTTGACTGATCCCCTGTATGTTTCTTTCTGGTGTTATGGTGGAAGCACAAGCTGTATAAAAGAAGAAATGCCAATCTGAAGCTGCTGCCCAAATCATTCTGCCCTGACCTTAATCACAGGGGAGCTGCTGTATGCTGAACCAGGCCATTGATCCACTTACATCAATGTACTGTGGACATGGATGAGGTTCAGAGAACTGCACCCAAGGCTTGAGGAGGGGTTGTGGATCAGCTGCCATTGAGGTGGAGGTGGCTGTTGACATCACCTACCATGTTCCTGAACCCAGCCACGCTAAGTAACCATCGTCTCTTAACCATGAACAACCAATGAGGTGAGTCCATGGTTTGTTCTTGAGTTGTGAACTGTGAGTTGTTCATGGTTAGCAAACCCTGGATTGTTATCGTGTCTGGGTTGAGACAACCTGATAGCCTGTATTTCAAACTTGGTCTGTTTTGTACAATGGGATTTAGGTGAACTGTCCCTCTAAGTCTTCCCAAAGCCAGAGAAGACTGCAACCAAGCTGAGTACACCTTCACACTACAGAAGTTTGGTTGCGTGAATGAATGCTAGCAGAAGGAAAGAAGGAATTTCTGTATGTTACAGAAGAGAGCACGAGGAACATGCAGAACAGAGGGGTTAAGACTAACCAGCAGCACGTATGTGCCTGATGGATCTTTGAGAACTACACCAGGATGAGAGAGTGGAGCAGAGGAGAGACCAGCTGCTGCAGGCGAGAGGCTCTCTGGTCGCCACTCTCTGTCTTTTGCACTCTTGGGGTGACTGTTTGCAGTTAGCTTTGATCACTAAAGCCTCTGTGCCTAGGTAAGGTTTACCTTGGCTCACACATCGCCAATACACAATAATTGATACGATGCTGCAAGGCCTGATTTTGCCTATACTGCAGCTAATCCCAACTGTTATAATGCTGGCACTCATTCATTATTTCATTATTTATTATTAATTTAAAACTTTTATATGTCATCACCGCATGTCTCGGCATTAAGGGGTGGGCTGTTTCTATCGCTGTGATACAATTCTGGTAACTGATGCATTTGTAGGTTTTCTTTTATGGCTGTAACCCTCCCAGTGAATTTTGGCACTTGGGTGGTGTAGCGATGCCCTAAATGAAGTGACAAATCAGCCAAGTGGTCTTCAAGGTGCGTAACTCCAACAGGGATTGACCTCCACAATGGTGACAAGAGCCTCTAAGTTAGCTAGTCATGAAACCTTGATGATATTTTCTACGGAACTGTTCAGGGCATCTTTTGATGGGGCAGCTGGGGAGCATCCACAAGAACCAATATACATGGTTGTCCCCAGTCATCTGTCCAAGATCTTGGAGACTTGAGGTGGTTCTTTGAGGGTTCCCCTCACCCTGGATTTCCTGACAGCCTTTCACTAGAGCCAACAGTGACACAAGGACTCCAGAGTACTGCTGGAGGAGAAAAACTCTGGACAGAGCTACATCCATTGATATAAATAAGTTCCCAGGTTTTCTTCCAAAGTCTTAAAGCAACCACTGGCCAGCATTAGATACTGGGGATACCTGAAGGCCAAAAAACAAGATCTCCCAAGGACAAGTAACTAGATGACTGCCAGCTTTCTCAACATCCTACTATTGGAGGCTGCCTGAACTGCTTTTCTAATTGCAGAAAGGTGAGATGGAAATCAACCAATAAATGAATTGTCAGAAAGGCTGGAATTTTGCATCCGGAAGGATTTTTAATGAAATATACAAATCTAGTTTATCTATCTATCTAACTGATCTGATAAGTGATATCATAATGGTACGGTAAGTTTTCCCTTATTCCAAATGAAACGGCTATGGATTTCATTTACTGAGTCAGGTATTTATGCAAAATGTGCTCTTAGGCTGATTTAATTCATTCAGTTTGGCTTCGGAGTGTTAGCAGGGATTCTAGAAGCTTGGCAGACTGAGTGCCAAGCAGATGTCAAGAGAAAGGAAAGGGGCAGAAATGCACAAAAGCTGCAGTAAAGCTTCAAACTGGCCCATGATGGAAAGATCCAGAGAAGGGTGTTTGTTTGTTTGTTTTGTACAGTATCAAGTGCCCTGTTGGGCCTCAAGGTCATCACCAAATTATGGGGCAGGGACAAGAGCAGCCAGGGCACACAGATTCCAGCTCCCACCCTTCTGAACTCCTCAGCACAAGTTCATCTTGTCCTTTGCTGTTCTGAGACCCCAAGAAGAGTATACACGTGCCTAATGAGACAAAGGCACTCCTACATTGTGGTTAAATTGGTCTTTGTGGTGGTTGGCATTGGGCAGTTCCCTGAAAGTCAGCTAACACCACAACCTCTTCATGGCAGCATATGGAACTCAAGTTGCACAGTAAAGCATTTCCTCAGAGCGCCCAAGGAGCCGAATATTGACTCTTCAGCACGCAGTGGCCCGTGAAACTCCCATCTCTTCTGGTTTTGCCAGAGGACAATGCATTTGGGAGATCACACATCACACCTGTTCGGATTCCTGAGGTCACTGTGCCCAATCTCTCTCCCTCCCCACTCAAGCTGAGTGGAGAAAATCCCAGTTAGAAATTTGGAACACTTAGAAATCTGATGCCAGGAATTTGAAGTCTTGTACAAGACATCCTGCCTGAGATGAGGGGAAAAGTTGGGCACTGGGAGACGTAGGATGTGTCCCGCCCTCCTTCATCTTGTATCTTGAGAGACTCGAGTCCAGAAGAACAAACACAGAGAAACCAAGGCGGCATGACTAGCCAGCCAAGGTTCTCAGCAAGGAGGTTATTGGATGCTATCTTGCAAAAGGGACCCCGACGGGGTGAGCTTGATTTGGTTCACAGCATCCTCTCTCCCCCTTTTCCTTGCATATAATGAACCCCTGAGAAGGTGGAAATTGAAACCAATTTCCTGCCCAAGTGGGAGGGTTCACCGCTGCGCAGCTGCTTGTCTCACCTCTACACACTGGCCTCTGGTCGCTCCAGGCTGCACTCATGCCGCTCAGTCTCTTGCAGGTGATGCTTTTGGAGCCCTGCAAGTCATAGCCTTCATTACAGGTGAACTGGACACTGGAGCCCAACCTGGAAGACAGAAAAGGTTGTTCTTTCAGCTCCAGAACATGGGTCATCCCTGATAATAGAGTTTGGGATGATCTTGTTCTGATGTTTAACCTGAATATCACTCCTTGCATTGGCTATTTGTGGTACGTTATAGAGTGGGTAACCAAGGCAAGAAAGCAACATTGTTTAAGGAAATCCACTGGCATTTCTCCCAGCCTGCCTGGGAGAAGGATTGGCCCGAGGGATACGAGCTGCCGCACCCGCAAAGTTTGGTGAGTCTGTAGCCCAAGGAGCTTCCTTTGGAGGAAGGAACTGAGTACCCTGCCTGCAGCTGATGCAGAGATGGTGCAGTCAGGGGGCTGCTCTGGGTGGATCGCCCCTGGAGACCCTCCGGGCACACAAAGGAAGAGGCAGCTGCTCTCCAGGGGCTATTGAGCCAAGGCTTAGCTTTATCGGCCAAAGCCAGCCCCTTTCGCTGTGACTTCAAAAGAAAAAGGAACTGCTGCATATGGTAGTGTGTGTCCAAGAGGGTGCTCCAGCAAGCACACAAGGAAACAAAAACTAGTGTTGCCCTGCCAAAAGAATGCAAAGCAGACTCTGATTCTGGAGAGCTGGTGTGCAGGGTCATGGAAGAAGCCAGGGACTTGCAATGCCTGCGTATTTCCCAGCAAGCATGTGCAGAAGTGGCCCCTTGATCTGGGAAATCTAACATGTGAATACTATTCCCTTGGTATAGACACTCATTCCTTAATATTCCCTTTTTGTTGTTGTTAGTCGCAAAGTCATGTCCGACCCATCGCGACCCCATGGACAACATTCCTCCAGGCCTTCCTGTCCTCCTGTCCTCCACCATCTCCCAGAGTCCACTTAAGCTCGCACCAACTGCTTCAGTGACTCCATCCAGCCACCTCATCCTCTGCCGCCCCTTCTTCTTTTGCCATCTATTTTTCCCAGCATTAGACTCTTCTCCAGGGAGTCCTTCCTTCTCATTAGGTGGCTGAAGTGTTTGAGTTTCATCACCACAATTCAAAGGCCTCAATCCTTCGGTGCTCAGCCTTCCTTATGGTCCAGCTTTCATAGCCATACATTGCAACTGGGAAAACCATAGCCT
This sequence comes from Varanus salvator macromaculatus, assembly GCA_023646645.1. NCBI lineage: Eukaryota > Metazoa > Chordata > Lepidosauria > Squamata > Varanidae > Varanus > Varanus salvator. The sequence goes on along the minus strand of JAIXND010000624.1, from coordinate 11,216,299 downwards.
TGACTATACACACTTTTGTTGGCAGGGTGATGTCTCTGCTTTTTAGTATGCTGTCTAGATTTGCCATAGCTTTCCTCCCCAGGAGCAAGTGTCTTTTAATTTCTTGACTGCAGTCCCCGTCTGCGGTGATCTTGGAGCCCAGGAAAATAAAATCTGTCACTACCTCTATTTCTTCCCCATCTATTTGCCAGGAAGTGAGAGGACTGGATGCCATGATCTTAGTTTTCTTAATGTTGAGTTTCAAGCCAACTTTTGCGCTCTCCTCCTTCACCCGCATCAAGGGGCTCTTTAGTTCCTCTTCACTTTCTGCCATGAGAGTGGTATCATCTGCATATCTGAGGTTGTTGATATTTCTCCCAGCAATCTTAATTCCAACTGGTGATTCATCTAGGCCCGCCTTTCTCATGATGTGCTCTGCATATAAGTTAAATAGGCAGGGTGACAGTATACAGCCTTGCCGAACTCCTTTCTCAATTTTGAACCAATCAGTGGTTCCGTGTCCAGTTCTCACTGTTGCTTCTTGACTTGCATATAGGTTTCTCAAGAGACAAATAAGATGGTCTGGTACTCCCATCTCTTTAAGAACTTGCCACAATTTGTTGTGATCCACACAATCAAAGGCTTTAGCATAGTCAATGAAGCAGAAGTAGATGTTTTTCTGGAACTCCCTAGCTTTCTCCATGATCCAGCGTATGTTGGCAATTTGATCTCTCAATATCTCTATCTATTTATATCTATCAATATGTACACACACACACACACAGAGTGTTTCTATTGTGACCTTAAGCTGGAATCTGAGATGTGTCTGTTCAAAAGTAAGTCCTATTGAATTTAACAGGGCTTACTACCAAATAAATGGAGCCCAAATTTCACAATTCTTTCACAGTATATTTTAGTGGTACATGTAATGTTTGTGGGATTTGTTGGTGAGGCCATTGGGAACTGACTCTGGATTTCAACGGGGCATTTTCTCGGCAATCCTGGATATTTGCATTGCTGAATCTGCCCAAACACCAGGACAAGGGCCCCTGGGGATCACTGCAACCTCATGGTTTGCTGGCACAGTAATCAGCTCGTTGTGGGTTTCCCAGTACAACACAACAACAAGCAGTAAAACTCAGGGAGACTCCTGCCTGAGGTCTTGGAGAACTCTGCCTAGTTAGGACTGGCCAAAAGTACAACATGTAACCTCAGATTCTGCATCAAAGCACATTTCTCCTTGGTTGCATTCCTGAATTTGAACATATCCCCATCCTTTTTTTCCCATTTGGGCAAATTGCACACTTTTAAAAGTGCAACATTTAAAAAGCACACACACACACACATTTAAAATGCATTTTCAAATTAATTACTTTAAATCCACTTTTTTTTTTTTTAGAAATGCACATTTTACCTGGCTAGAAATTCACATCTCTCCCTCAAAGATATACAGATTTAAGGGGGATTTGCATCTGTGTTGCAAAATGTGAACGTGTGGTGGGCATTCTCTGAGAATTGTGTCCTGCTGGCATTTGCCTTTGGGCCGGCAGACAGCGTGCGGTAGCATGGCTTGCAAAGGGAAACGGCCTCCTTGCACATCCCTGCTCCCGGTCATGGCCAGGCCACTGGCTCAATGCCACATCGAGCAGCTTTGTGTGCCCCACGGATCATAAGTGGATCATGGCTGCCAAGTGATGCCTTTTCTCCTTCCAGCCCCCTCTCATCCCACACTAGATGTTGCTATTCCTTTTGTTCCGGACCATATTTCAGGAGGAGGTGGGTGGATTGGGGGGAGAATGGAAATACACTCTTAGCAAGCAAGACAGTAACCAGCAGAAAAGTAAAAATTGAATATCGATTGACACCCACAGCCCCGCTGCCCCACTCACACACACACAACCTGGCTTTCCTTGCAAAAAAAGGCAAGAGGTAGCAAAGCTGGGTAGCAGGCCCCTTCAGTGACTGCACAGCCAATGCAGCCCCCAGGGCTGGCTCCCGGTGCGGGCCTGCCTGCCTGCCAGCCCTTGCAGGAGGCTGCCGCCAGCTGCAGTTTCAATGGACAGCGACAAACCGTGCTTGGTCTGCGGCTCCGTGTCAGCTCTGATTGTCACGCTCGGTCTGAGAGACAGACTGCTCGGTTCCCAAAGGGGCAGTAGCCATCCACTAATGGACTTGAGCGTGTGTGAGCCGGCCCAGAGGTCAGTGCGCGAGAAGTGAGGGAAATCAAGTTTGCGATTTCCGGGAGCCAGACACAGCTGACTGTCCCTGAGATTCCTGGGTTGAAAGCTCCCCACTGCCCTTTGTGAGGCAGACTTCTAGCCACAAAGCAAAACAAAAGGTGAAGGGAGAGGGAGAGGGAGAGAGAAGCTTCTCAAAGTGTAACTGCAGAATGGCAAGATGTTGCGTCCATTCAGCCAGTGCTCATTCTTTACTTAAAACATTAAAAGACAGGTTGTTTGATATGCTGCCCACATGGCGAAGGGTAAAACTGAGGGCTGCACACAGAACTGAGCCCTGGAAGTTCTGTTTTCTGGCTCCCAGTTCTGGGGTCCACAAGGGTCAGTCGCAGAATCAGACCTGGAGATTCCACTTAATTCGACACGGGCAGCTTCCCTGGCTTTGGGTTCAACAGAGCTGAATACAACTCTGTTAAGCTGGATCAGTTCTGTGGACCCATTTCAATCAGACTTTCAGCCAGGAGATAGTACTGAGCCTCCTTTAATCTTCGTGGTGGATGACTTACACCAAGAACTGGCTGAGAGGGAACAGGTGGTCCGACAAGTTCTCCAGAACTTGTAAGCAGCTATGGGTGCATTAACCACGGCATCCTTCTGAACCATCTGGAAGGTCCCAGAGGTGTGCTCGTGCACGAGTGTGTGCATGCACTTTCTCCAGGGGCTTTAGTCCTTTCTGACGCCCAGAGGCTGGGACTCTAGGCTTCCTTCCTGGCACTGCTCCATCGGCCTCGTGTGTCTCACAAGTCATGCCCTGTCCCCGCATTATTTAACCTCTAAATGAAACAATTTGGGGAGATGATCCGAAGCACTGGCATCAGGTGCCATCAATATGTTGGCAATGTTTGTTACATGACTTCAGGGAAGCAGTCAATATATTTGAATGTTGCTTAAGTTCAGCAATGGCTTTGGTGATCGTGAACAAGCTGAGAGCCAATCCATGGAAGATGGGTGTTGCTGGTCAGAAGCAAGCCTGGGTTGGGGATGGAGGTTCAACCTGCTGTGGATGCAGGCATGTTTCCTCTGAAGCAGCAGGTCCATAGCTTGACAGCTTTCCTGCATCCTGCCCTGTTCCTGGCTTCTAAGGGCAGAAAGGAGCATGTTTGCTCTGCTACTTTCAGTGCCCCAGCTGGGGCTTCTCAGCCAGTATCTGGGAGCAGTTTTCCAAGCCTTGCTGGCACCGTGCTTAGCCTATCGTGATGCGCTCGGCATGGGGCTACCCAGAAATGCCCATTGCTGCAAAATGTGGCAGCCAGGTGGTACCTGGGACAAGGTAGCATGGACCAGGTGCCAGTGTGTTTGGGCTTGGCCTTCAGAGCCCTCGCTGCCTCAGGGCCTGGTTACGCGAGGGACCTGCTCTCTCAGGAAGAACTCGCTCCACCCTGAAGACCTGCTGGAGAGGCTCCTCTGAAGACACTCCCTGCTTGAGAAGGGCTGGCACTCATGCTGCTCTCTGGAAGACCCTCGCCCAGGATGGCTTAAACTGCCAAGCTTGTTGACAAGGAGGTAGCGTTCTTCCTGCGTTCAGGAAGAGGGTCGCAGCGTCTTTTTCAGAGCAGGATCCTGTGTAACTCACCTGACAGTGAAATCAATGCGGAAAGGCCTCCCAGCCAGTTCTAGCTAAAGGAAGTTAAATGCAGATGTGGCCATCCCAGTACAATTGCAGTGTCTTAGGGAGTCTGGCAGAGACCAGCACTGCGCTGTTGCTCTAGCTATGATTATGCGATTATGCTCTTGCTGCTGCTGCATGGCATTTATACCTCCCCCCACCCCCCCTGCAAGGAACCCAAGAAGGCTTCTCCCCCTCTTCATTTTATCCTCACAAAAGCCCTGTGAGGTGAGCTAGCCTGAGAGTTCATGACTAGCCCAAAGTCATTTGGTGAACTTCACTGCTGAGAGGGGTCTAGACCATGGATCTGTCAAGTTCCGGTCAAACCCTTTGCACCAGGCCGGCCCTCATGTTCTGTTGCTGCTGAAAGATCTTTTATTTCAGCAGGACATCCTTGGTTGACCAGTCAATGCCTCTTTACTGGAATGCTCTTTTAATGGAATGCCTCTTAATGGAATTACTGGAATGCCTTATTCTCCTTGTCTTTTTTATGGCTCATCTCTGTGAAACCAGTTTAGATGTGGAGTGGTATATAAAAGAGGATACCCATGCTATGGTAACTTCCTAACTGGATTAATGTAGCACATTCTGTGTGGGGCTGCCCTTGAAGACGGTCCAGCCACTCCAATTGGTTCAGAATAGAGCTGCCAGGGCACTAACAGAGACCGGCAGGTATTCACATATAACGCTGGTCCTCCATTGCTTACACTGGCTACCAATTGAAGTCTGGGCCCAATTTAAGGTGCTGGTGTTGACCTATAAAGCCCTAATTGGCTTGGGTCCTGGATACCTGAAGGAGCGCCTTCTGCCCTGTGTACCCTCCCACCCCTTGAGATCTACGTCACATGCCCTCCTCCAGAAGCCATCCTTGAAAGGGATCAGGATGGTGGCTACCCAGAGGAGGGTCTTCTCTGTGGTGGCACCCCAACTGGGGAACACACTCCCCAGAGAGGTTCGCCTGGCGCCAACACTTCTTTCCTTTTGGCATCAGGGGAAAATTTTTTTATTCTCCTAATATTTTAATTGTTAACCTGTTTTAATTGGTGGTTTTATATTTAACATTGGATGTGGTGCAACTGCTACCCTTATTTCTATTTTTATTCTATTTTATTAATCTGTTGTGAACTGTACCAAGACGTTTGTGAAGGGATGGTATAGAAAAGTTTTAAATAAATAAATAAATAAAAATAAAAGTTGTAAATAAATAAATACGATCGTGGATCAATGTGGCCAATACACCCCACATATATAACCAACTACAGAGGGGAACCCTTTTAAACAACTGGTGGGAGGCATTTGGACATGTCCAAATATGAGATGGATGGACTCTGTAAAGGAAGCTTACTACGGCTGTGAAGAACAGGACATTTGGAGGGCTTTCACTCATCAGGTGACCACCGCCAGGAGAAGACTTGATGGCACATGACACCAACATGTCTCCATGTCTCCCTCTTTGGTGCTCTTGGTGGACCAGTGAACTACAGTAGACCATGGCTGGCACCATTCAGACACGTGTGTTGCTGCCAAACCAGAGAGCACCTGCCTATCTGGTAAACAGAGGGGCCTGATTTCACATCTGACGTGCAGCTAACTTCTACATTTGTGCTGGTGTCGATCCAGCTTTGCCTGCACTCTTCACAATGCTTACTCAGAAGGAAGTGCAGCTGAGCTCAACCAGACTTGCTGTTTGTGTAAATATGAATGCAATGAAGAGGGTGGGTGTTAAAAGGGCTACTTAATGACCTAGGATGGGTTGTGTCAGCTTTCTCAATTAGGTCTAACTTTACTGAAATTGTTTTAGATGTTTAAACGATTTAGAGTGTTGCATATTTGGGGTTTAGTCTGTTCTATATTTGTATACTGGAAGTATATTCTGTGCTTATTGCAGCTCTACTTGTACCTCTTTTTATTATATTTAAAGAAATTCCTCTGAACCACCCAGAGAGCTTCTGCTATTGGGCAGTACAGAAGTAAAGGACAATAAAAATAGGTAAAGCTTCAAATGTGCCCTTTTGTAATTATGGATATCGGTCAGATGTCTTAAGGTAACAATTACATAGTATGTTGCTCATAAGGAGGGTTTGTAATAATGTGGAAACAAGACCTACACTTTGGGCATTTTAGAAATTATCTCAAATGATCCAGTTAACAACTACTCCTTACTGAGTAATCCAATTAGATTTATTTAGATTCATATTCTGTTTCTTCAGAATAGGCAACTAATAGTAGAAATACCCATTAAGGGAAGAGAAGAAAAACCATATGATAAGATCAGAGAGCGGGGGTATGATGGGCAGGTAGGCTGTACCTTAAAAACCCAAGAGCCCTTCTGGAATGTATTAAGTTCCATCAATCCCAAAGTCCTGCTTCCAAGAAGGGCATCCCAAGTAACTGCCTTCCCTAGCCATCTTCTTGTCATGGATTTGTTTAACACCTTGAAAGCAACCAAACCAGTGGCTGTCACCACCCATGTGGCAGTCAGTGAATACTTGAAATTCAATGAGGTGTGAGGCATGCCTGTAGTCTTTCCTAAACATTTTTTAAAGGAGAGGAGAGATATGATCAAGGTGTTTAGCTTGCCTTCTGCAGAACCTAACTACTGATGGACAATGTTGTCCATTTCACTTTCTTCTACAGAATTTTTCCCCAAGTTCTTTCTCTGTTGAATATGAATTTTGCAAATGCTACCAAATGCTAATCCCAAATCACACTGAAATAAAAGTTTCTCACCAATCTGAACAAGTCCAGTTCAACAGGTACAGCTATCCCATCACGCAGAGGACAATGTTGCATCCACCTGCCTTCGAGCTGAGGAGCCCGTCAAAGAAAAGGAGGTGGCAAGCACAGCAGAACACTGCCGTGGCTGAACAAGCAGGGGTTGAAGCCCAGACTGGTGAGGGCTCAGCACTCAAAACCCTGGGTCAGATCTGCTACATGTTGGTTTCTCCCACATTCTCATAGATACTAATCTCAAATCCTTTTCGTTCCAATTACGAAGACCTTTGCAAATGCTGTTAAGCTCTTATCAAAATCCAGCTGAAATGAAATTCAGTTCTCACTCATCCCTAGGCTTGAAGACCGTGTGGAGAAAGAGAGTAAAAAATAGGACGGGGTGGGGAAATGGCAAAGGAAACAAAACAACATTCTTACCTGAAATCTGTGCCTATCCTTTTGCCTCGATCCGGAATCCCAGGGTCCGGGCACATGTTGTGTCCCTGGGACACACCAACCTGTGTTACTACAAAGCAAAAAAACAGCATATACAGAGATAGAACAGAAGACAGAATCTGTTTGTTCACTTTGAATGCATCAATTTTCTGGGGTTGGTGGATGCCGAGAAAAAACAGGAAATTACAAGTTGGAATGCATTCACTGTGTGCACGTGTTTCTCTCCCGCCCTCTCCCCCCTTTCTCTCTTTCTCTCTCTCTCTCTCTCTCTCTCTCTCTCTCTTTCTTTCTTTCTTTCTTTCTTCTTTCTTTCTTTCTTTCTTTCCATTTCTGTTCTGGAAATAAGTGCAATGGCATCTCTGCTCAATTTGGGGGTATCACAGTGTCTGCCAGTAATACAGCTCTTGCCCCATTTTCCTCCCCTTCCCCCAACCCCAGTTTGAAAGCCAGCTGAAACGCGTAACTGAATGTGCCCTTGCATTTCAGGGCAACGCAGGCAAAACTGCCAAAACTAAAGGGCACATTTCCAGAGCCACACATGAGAAAGGTCACCTGTGGAATGATGCCAAACAGCCCTAAGAGACCACCCAACCCTCACCTGGTGGATGAAACAAACAGCTAAACCAACCCACCAACCAAGTAGGGGAAGGCAGCATTCAAAGCAGGTAGGGAGCAGAGGGGGAAAGAGGAGACAAGCCAGTCAGGGAGCTTCAAAGCTGGGAATTTTGTTTGGATGTGGAAAACCTGCAGACGCACGACCTCCTTCATCAGCAAGGAAAAGAAAACTCCAAGGTAACAATCGTAAAACCCCACCACCCAGCCCAGCATCGTATTCTTTGCCACCCACCAAATTGCAGCAACTCGAGAAATAAATATTGTAAAATGACATGGAACTAACCAGGATGAAATGAGATCTGGAGAAAATATGTTCATTTCAACAGCATACTCCGACTTTATTTTATTTTTATTATTCAAATCAAATAAATGACTAAATACAAGCAAGGGAAGAAACAGCATGTACTAAATGCCATGTACCACCACCATCAGAGTTGAATTTTATTTCTTCTTCTTCCTTTTCCCCCTGCTTTTGCAATGGAGCAGTTGAAAAGTTCATGATTTAATTTTTTCATGTTGTGCTGGGTGAGAAGGTGGGTGAAGTGAGATGAGAAAGTTCTTAGCAATGAAAACAAAAGCAACAGAGTGTGCCAACACGAGTGAGCATGCCTCATTCCAACTGCACCTGGGCAACGAAAATGATATACACATACTTTACAGTAGATCCATGAAGAGCCTTTGAGGCTGGGGGTCAGCAGAAATGAGAAAGAGATGGAAACCAGAGTCTTTGCCAGCAGGTGTATCTCTTTCACAGGTGATGGGGTGGGGTGGCCTGCCAAAGAGTGAGCTGGCTCCCAGACAAGCATCCTTGGCATGCTAACGCCCGCTCATTGCAATCCCGTGGGTCGGCATTGGAACCAGCCTGTGCTCCCAACCAGAATCAGATGAGGGCGATGCAGAGGAGGCCCTCACCCCCGCCCCGCAAGCAAGGAACCCGGATGGGGGGTGGTCATGGAACACTTGGGCAAACCGGAGACCATAATGCCCTAGGGTTTGCTCCTCGTTTCTCCTTCTGTGGCCTTGACCTCCTCCCTGCCATTCAGTATGATGATCACCATGCAACTGACTGTCAGAGAACCTTGTTGGCGTAGCTGGACTGCTCTCCTGCCTTAGCCTGGAAGAACAGAAACTGGACAGCTGGTCACACTAAAGTCTGGTCTATTCGTGCGCCAAGTGTGTTCAGCAGCCCACTCAGATCCAAGCCGTATTGTGACATCCCCACTTACACTGCGAACATGTTTCTCTTCTCCCACACAAGGCGTACATTCCATCAGCACAATTATCAACTGCACCTAAGGAAGCACATCAGAGGCAGTGCACCTCTCAAAACAGGCATTCCGGAATAGTTCTCCCCGCCCCCAATTTCCATGTATTCCCCAAGCGGAGGCCAGTCCCACAGGCATGTGCAGGTGTCCATATGCCCGAATAAGGATTTCTCCAGAGAAATTTCTTCTTCATCATGCAACCAACCTGCTGTTCATCTCATGAAACACAACTTCCTATGAGCACAGAATTGCCTCTCCAGATCTTTTCCAAGCAAGCTGCACGGACCACAGGAACTGTTTCTCACAGACACACAATGCCAAGTGCATATTGTCCCATATGGGGTGGGATCCCAATGGGAGACAATACTGTTGCCACAGTCTTGTGTAAACACATGCACAAACACACAGGCACCATCACAGCTTTGTCTGGGGACTATCAGCCTGCATGATTTCCATCGTTCTACAAGGCCGAGCAACAGTGCCTTGAACTTTATTCACATGGTTCCAGAATACAGACAGCACTCCTGCGCCACTGGATTGCGCCATGGGACAACGGCTCCACGGGGATGGGGATACAGAGACAGAGAGAGGGAGGAGGATGCCAGTGCAGTGAAATGACAGAGCAGTTGTCAGCGTTATGGCTTTGGTACCACTGGCAGCACTTCATGACCCATGGCAGAATACTGGAAATGTGAACCAGAGGACAGGGAGCTCCTCACAAACAAGGTGGACCCGGGGTCCCCACACTGCTTCCAAGCTGTGTATGCAGAGTACCCAGGGAGGCCGGGACATGTGTGCATTCCCCACTTTTCAGAGCCACCTACTTATTCAATGGCCAAAAATATCAAAATGAGAAGTTCCTGTATTCAATAGAGTTGAATTTCACCCTCCTATATAGATGCTGGAATTAAAACAAGAATGAAACGTAAGGATGATTAACCGATGGAAGTAAAAATAAATAATTAAAGAGAAGACATAAAATCTATCACTTTTAATTACAATAAAAGACTATTAGGTTGGAGGTTATCCTATGCTGGAAGGAAAGTAATCCCACTCTTCCACCTCACTTCCAACGTCTGTGGTTGGGGGCCCAACTGACAACATACTTCCAAAGTACGGCAAGGTTTCCCCTTACCTGTTTATTTACTTATGGAATTAAAGGCTTGGACCTCAGCAGGCTTTGCGTTCCTTCCTGACTTGAGGGAGCACAGGTGGAGCTGGAGTCATTAGCAGTTGGGGGATGTGCGAAGACAGCAGTGTTCCCCATGTATCCTCTGGGACAAGCTCTCTGCCTCGCAGTCGGGTTTAAATGTGCACTCACCCTCATTCACGGCTGGGTCTGGCAAGCTCTCTCGTGAGGGAGGCTCAGAGCCTTGTAGCCAGCACGCAAGAGCTGCCCTGATCGGAGCCTATCGCGGGTGCTTCACTTAAACTCGGAGGGTGGCAGATGGGCATAAAGCATGGCCACTCCGTTCTAGGCGTGGGAGGCAAAAATGGGACGTCCCACTTGGATCAGCCAAGAACCTTCTTGGGGAAAACCAGAAGCGAGGCATACGAGTGTTGCTGAGGGAACTGCCAGGCTGCCTCTTGGCTGCTGGGTCACAACACGGCTTCTGACGCTTAGGTACAAACCCTAAGCAACTTGGGGCCAGCAGGAATTCTTGAGAGTGCCGTCTTCCTTACCAACCTGCTACCACTGGTGGACAGTCTCCTTGTGGTTTCACATGGCCAGACTGGAGTCCACCAAGAAGAGTCTTCTGTGTGGTGGCCCTGCTGCTGTGGCAGTTGCGGCAGTTGCTGTGGCCAGTTGCTGCAGGGCAGGCAGGCGCCAACAGTATTTTCAGTGCCTGCTGAAGATATTTGTGTTCCAGGAAGCCTTCCTTGCTGGCAAATCATGGTTTCTTGTCAATGCATTGTTTTTATTTGCTAATCTAGTTTATTGTTTTATTGTTCAGAATCTGTGCAGATGGCATGCAAATGCTGTAACTAAATAAATGTGCATTTAAATGTGCCTTTGCTTTTAATGTTCCTATTTCCAAACAAAAGATCAGTGGGGGCAGATGCTGGTAGTTACAGAGGACACCCAAAGCCCTGGTGCCAAAATCAGGAATGCTCCTTGCCATATGGAGTTTTCTTCATGGGGGGTTTCCACGCAACATGAGGGGAACCCTAAAAATTCTCCTTCCACACCCTGATGCAATTCCAACCCTATTCTTTAATTTTGAAAAACCTGCACTTTATATACAAGGTCCTATTCAGGGCCACATTTAGGTTGCCCCTTAGATTCAACTTCACTCAGTCTGTGCATCACAACGCCGACAAGAATTTCAGGAAAAGTACAGGGAAAAGATGGTTTTCCAGCCAGTAGGAAAAACAGGCAGCTGCTACAATGGGTTAGCCACATGGCAATGGCACACCAAGCTCTTTTGTGGTTCTTTTCCCCATGCACCCGCTCCCCCCCCCCCCAGCCCCTCCATGGGGATGGAAATCTTGAAACTTTGTTCAGATAGCCAGGTAAAAAATGTCAGCAAAACACTCAAGCTGCACACATTTCTCTGACGATTACAGAACCTTGGAAAAACGGAGGGCTCCCCGCACAAAAGAGAAGACCTCTCGAGTCCTGCGGCACCGAGAGCAGGCCCCCTAGCCTTGCCCTGTGATGAGCATGGGTGTGCCAGCCCCACTCCCCGGCCCATGGGCAGTTATCAGGTTGTGGGTGGCCCATTGTGACGACCAGAGGGGTCACCTCAGCCCGTATGCTTTGCCTGGCCTTTGCCCTTTGGATGGTGCCAGGTGCTCCTAAGGTTTGCCTCGGGGGCACTTGCAGTGGAATGTCCAATGCCACACCACCCTCTGGAACACAGACCAGCAGTCCTTAGATGGGGCCTGTCCATTTTGACAACTGGACATCCATCCCCCCGTCTCTCCTTGCAGACTTTCCCTCCAGCCAGCTGTTGTCCACAGCGCACCACAGAGTGTGTGGCTTTATAACTGATTGGCTTGATTCACTGATGCATTGTGTTTCCAGGTTTACATTTTGGTGCAGTTATGGTGCAGGCTCACGATTTTGGTAACTCTGTAGAAAGCTGCATATTACTTGGGTAGTAAATAACCAGTGAGAAAGATGGCTGAAGATGTCTTCTCCTCCGAGAGGATAGCTCTCCAAATCTTCTTCTTCTACTAAATAAAGTCATAATGCGTATCCCCAAGTCTGTTTCCACGTCACCCATCATGATTCAGTTGTTGCTGTGATAATTTATTCCAGCTACTCAGAGATCAGATGAACTCCATTCAAACCTCCCTCTCTCAGTACGCAGTGCTAATAGAGGGGTTTTCATTGAACCATTTGTGATGGGGATGCAGAAGCAGACGGGAAGGCAAGTATTATTTCTTTTAAATAACAGATACAAGATAAATGAGTTCGTTATCATCTGGGGGCGGTGCCGCCATAGTTAAAAGAAAACCAGCCCTTGTTTTAAACAGGTTTCCTCCAGCCTATTGTTCTTCAGAGACTCTTAGTTTTTCAAGGGTTGGCAGTTCTACAACAAAACATTTTAAGAAGTCAAAGGAACAAGATTACTAACAAACAAAGGACATTTTGACCTGGGGCAGGACTGATTCCTTAGGAAACAATTCCACAGCGCCAAGCATGCAACTCTGTTTAAAATGTTCTTTGGGGACTAGCGGTGCTCACTCCTAAAGGAGTGCATGCACCGTCACACACATGAAGCACAACTTCCAGGAGCCACGCAGCCAGCCGTCATCAGAGCGGGACTGACTGCCACATCACTGCCACACACCCTGGCTGGGGAGACTGGGAGCTGCACTCCCCCACATGCATGTGCAAGGCGCCGGACTGTGGGAGGCTGGCAGGCTTTCTGGTGCGCCAGACACAACACGGTCGGAGGCTGTGGGGAGACCCTTGACTGCCACGGCCAACCATTTTCCCAAGTAAAACAAAACAATTGAGCCAATACTACCTACCACTTCATGTACCAAAGGGAAGACAAATCCTGCCCCTGCGAACATTATCCCACACACACTTTTCTAGGGGTCACGACACCCTACAAAAGTGGAGGTGGCAGTTTGGACACACCCTTAGTGGCGACCCAATGCTCACCCCCAGCTGACTGAGGCATGGGGCCAGGATCATATGCTCAGAAAGTCTCTTGGTCCCTGATGTCTGAGTGGGACCTTCTGAAAACCAGTCTGAGGAGCAAAACAAAGCAGACCTTCCCAGCAAAGCGTCTGAATGGGGCCACCCAATGCCCAAAGCAACAGGAACGCTTTCCTAGAGGTCTTAACTGGAGAAGGTGAAAGCCATCATCCAAGGTCATGTGCTACTTCCAAGAAAGAGCGCACATCCTCACATTGGATGAAATGTTCCCCGAGGGCCAGGTTCTGGCGATCATCTGAGGATCTCAGGGCTCAGCTGAAGATGCTACATGGCATCTGCCTTCTGAGGAAGCTCATACAGATCCTGCCAAAGCCAACTCTGCTTCTTGAAACTGCCGGCTCGAGTCTCAGAGTTGCATGCTTTCCCTCCCTTCTGGGAATATACACTGTTCTTCTTTACAATCTGTAGTAATATGCAGTTTCCTGTTCTATCTGAATACAAACCACAGTTAGCTAACAGACCAAGGTCAAAACAACATCAAAGCAGGATTTGATATCCCCATTTATTAACTACCCATGGTTTGTACAAAGCCCAATTTGTCATATTCAGATGAAATGACAAGCTGTGACTTGTTCCAAACTTTGCCAGAAATTTTGCATTTCTTCCACCTGCCTGCAAATTAAGGCTGACCCTGACCTGCATGAACCAAACAAAACATGAAGCGTTGTCATGTGTGAACTGAAGCATCCCACAGGCTCGCAGGATGTCCGAGAGCTCAGGAGTAGACATGTAAAAATGGTATCATCAACTTCTTTCCTTAGTTTCAAAAATATCTTGCTGGGGAGAGACTGATTCACACTTACGTTTGAACACATCCTGCTTTCAGCCACGGCACAATATGCTGGCACAGACCGCTTCAGCTTTAAACCCACCATGGCAGTTGGTTGGTGCATAGCTTTTAGGACAGAGGTGTGGGGCTGTGTCAAGGAAATGTCTCCTAATTTGAATTTAGTAGCAGAACATTTCCACTTATTTATTTCTGTACTTATTAGATGTGTATCCCCCATTTCCATTAAAATTGGTTCTTAGCTATTTGTTTTTAAATACCCTCAAGTACTGGATATAGAAGTCTCTTGGAAAGCTGTAAAAGGACTGGATTTGGGAAGCCAGTGCTTAAAATTATTGCTTTATAATTAATTAAAAATCAGGACAATTTTGTTTGCTTTATGTATATTTTTAAAGTTGAATTTTAAAAACTCTTGAAAAATAAACCAGACCATTGAACCGAATACAGAGTTTTGCTAAGTTCTGAATGCATGCAACGTTTAGCCAGCACCTCCTTGCATGAAGAAGGAAAACGAGACCTTTGCATATTTCTGCCAGCTGTGATATGAATTCTCACAGGTCTAATAAAGCAGAAACTCCTCTGCAAAACTCCAAAGTGGTGGTGGTGGGGGGGGCACTCTAAGAGTTCGCCATCAGTGCAGACAATAGGTTGCGTAGCCTCCGGTGATCTACCTTACAGGTCACAGCGGAGGTCCCTTTTTCACCAGTCTCTGGGTTCAGAGTTTACTTTGAGCTGGAGCTTGTTCGTCCTGTTTTCCCCATCAGTCCCCGAATTTGTGAACCAGCACAGCAGAATGAGAGGTGGCCTTCAAGCAATCATGGACTGCCTGCTTTTGTAAGATTCACCTCAGTCAGAGGCAAAGCACCCAACAACTTTCTCGGTCTATGAATAGCAGAAGTGGTGCGGACCAGGTCTCCACGTTCTGCAACAGCAGACTATTTATTTATTGATTGATTGATTTAAATATTTATATGCCGCCCCTTGCAACAGCCTCGGGGTGGCTCACAATACAACTCTTTGAGACGAAGGTGGCTTAAAAGTTGCTAGAAGCCCTATGGCTAAGTCCTTCCGGAGGCTATTCCCTGAACGGCAGCGATCCTAATCTCCAAGGAAACGGAAGGAAGGTCTGCAAGGAAGGTCCACATGCTTTGCTGCAAGGTATGGTCCTCTCAAGGAGTGGGGGGCATCAGTGTCCTATACTCATAAATGGAATGCATTCCTTCTCCACGAAGAAGACATCTGCAAATTTGCTTACCACTGCACAATGAAGGAGCTTGGTTGAGGATTCAGCATCTTGTTTCAATGCTTCATCCTCAGGGGGGTGGCATCCTCATCCTCAGGGGGGTGGCATGTAAACACGGGATGTGTCCTGCAACAGGGCCAAAGGAATACCCCACAACTTTCTCCATGCCCAGGAATGGCCAAAGCGGTTAGGACCAAGTTGCTACCTCTTCTCTTGGGAGGTTCTTCTTCAGGGGCAGACATTTCAAGAAGGAGCCAGCTTACGAGATGCTAGAAGCCCAAACCACTGTTGTATGGATCACAGCAACAACTGTGAATGAACGAGGCCAAAGGAAATAGAGAAGAGAAGAGGGTACAAATGGACTCCGAGAATGCAGAACGGTCCCTGCAGACCAAGAAGGCAAAACAGGCTCATACTTTGCATCTCCAGCTCTGCAAGAAGCATTTGGGGGTGCTGGACATCCGCTTTAACGTTGCTTTGGTGAGCGACTGGTGGGCATTTTGAATTCTGGCTCAAGATGCTGCACCCATAGAAAAACTCCAGGTCTGGGAGGGTCAGAAAGTACTACTACTTTTCCTGCTCAACTTTCCTCATGTCCCGAGAAAAGCCCACTTAACACCCAGAGAATGCGAAGGAGGCAGTCATTGAATTTACAGAACTAGGAGAGCTCTTTTTGTGCAGATTGGTCAGCAAAAATCTTCAGTCTTGCATCCTGTTCAGAGGAACGCAGCTATTGATTTTAATCACTGTTTCCCCCTTTTGCTGAGGCAGTAAGCAACAAAGTGCATTCACCGTGTGCAATGGGAACGCTGCCCCTTTCTTACGCATAAGCCCTGATTTTGCTTGCGACAAACCCAAGATGAAGCAAAAAGCAGCCTGGCCTCCTATACCACATTGAGCCCGAAATGTAGCTTATCTCAACCAGCATTTTGCTCATCAATCATCCCACAGAAAAAGCATGTGAGAAGAGGGAACTCTGCACAAGCCACTAGAAAACCAATGTGCTGGGCGGTTCGTGGCATGGCCCCCAACCAAATGCATTGACCTGCTCCAGAAGAAAAATCAGGGGAAGCAGCTGGGCTGGGTAAGGTCCCTTCACCTTGAGGAGGCCCCTCAAGCTCTTTGACTGTTCATTGTGCAGCTCACGGAGTTCCAAATTCAGTGTTTCACCTGTACTCCATCTACTAGCACAACTGAGCTGCACAACACAGGAAAAGAACATTTGAAAAAACCATTCAGGACGTCATTTCCTTCTGGGTCTCTCTGAGAGAGGACTGTATCCATGAATCACTGTTTCACTCAGGTTCTCAATCCCCCAGTGAGAAACTCATTCTGCCCTATTTTCACATTGGTTCAACAACTTCTTAGTCTGCACAATGACAACTGTGTGCATAATTTTGCACACATTTTTAAAAGTAAGTATTTGGTCTGCGTTTCCCCCAGTGCATGCATCTTGGTATTCCCTTTTTCAAATGACACATTTTTGTTTGTGTTCAAGTTATTGTTCTACAAATCTTGAAATTCACATTGAAATGCAAACCAAACAAAGTTCTCACACCACCCTAGTCTCCCTCTGAAATGGATGCTCGATGTTATTTCCAAGTTGGCCATATTTTACAAGCCTCTTACACCACATAAAGCTTCCTTCCAGCCTTAAGATCTAACAGCGAGGCAGTGACAACAGGTATTTATGGGAAAAAAATGCCACAAGATAATGTCACTCCAATCTGCTGCACACTATACAGCTCCCTGGGACTTGAAATGGCTTTGCCACATCCTGATACAAAACCCCAGATTGATTCCTGTTTCATCACTACCTGCGCAAATCTATAGTTGGACAGTTCACCCAAGGAGCTCGTCACTTTGTGATCATGTATCTAACCACAGAATGAATCTGAAACTGTTTCACAAAGCATGGCACAGACATCCGTACAGGTGTGACACAAGTGTGCCCAAAGGAGTTGGTTAACTGTCACAAAGGAGCAACCCAGGAATCAAGGAGGGGGTCCTTACCCAGGGGGGTGGGTCTCGACCAGCTGTTTCTTAAAAGGTAAAATCAGCAAAAGGGCAAACAGCGCTACCAAAATATGTACCAATTTGGTGTGCGCCCTCATTGTCCTTTTATTTAAGCTACTAGTTCTTCCTCAGGAAGATTTCTAGCTGCTAGGCACACTGAAATCCAATAACCAGGAAAAAGGGAGAGAGGAGAGATCTTATTTCAGATTATCACAGTGTTTCTGTGGCTCCTTTGTTGCTTGTCACTGATCTGAATCCTCTAACTTTTTTGCTAGACAGATGTATTTGGTTGTCAAAAGTGTCTCTGCATCTTGATGGCTCTATACAGCTTGTGACAGAAAAAAACAAAAACCAGAGATTCCCAGGCCCCTGGGGCCCCGTGCAGCACACAGTTCTTCCTACCGTCCGCTTCACCCCACCCCCGTCCTTACATAGTTAGCACATGTTTGCAAACGGAGCCCTGGAAGAAGTACATGAGGCGATAATGCAAGGCAGGAAGTGGGGATAACAAGCATTCAGAATTGGAAACAAGAGTGACAACAGTCTCGACTTGGCCGTAAAGTCATGTGGGATGCTCAAGGCACTGAGGTCTCACTGAGCTGAGTGCAACGGTGGGTGAAACTTACACACAGATGTCTTCTGGTTAGTGTCTTTACTTGGCATCAATTTCACTCCCCGGGACTTCATTTCCATTTGCTTTTTGACTGAAAAGGGAATTAAGAGAATGGAGATCAGGGTTGCTGGCAAAGCAGACCTCTGGCTTACAAGTCCAGTTGGGAGAGCTGTGCTCATGGTCCATCAGTTCCACATCCAAGATGAGTGATGCATTAGCAGAACTCTCCCCCATTTGTCCTTCTTCGCTGCTCATTAACAGCACCACCCCTTCCTGCAAGAAATCACCCCCAGTGTGTTCAAAACAGCAGGAAACAGAATTATTTCTGAGCTGCACCAATCCAGGGCACAATTCTCCCCAAATGGCTCTCCCATAATAACAAAAAGGCCCAAGGCAAAACATTTGAGTGAAGGCATCGTTCCACAGTATATTAAGACACCATTCTTTAATGTCTATTAAGGACATTAAGGACTGAAATCAGTTCTGTGTTGAAACTTCCTCCCACATTTCTTGCAAACATTCTCATTCAATTCAGTAGAAAGGGCTTTGCTTCTGAAAAGAAGTGGGACCCAGGGTGGGGTGGTGGTGAGGGTGTTGGAATGGAGACAGGGAGATTCAGGTTCTAGTCGCTGCTCAGCCATGGAGCCAGCTGGGACAGACTCTCAGCCCAACCTACCTCACAGGGTTGTTGCGGTGCAGATAAAATGGAGCTATAGGAGCCAGCTTAGCTTCCTCACATGAGGAAAAAAAGCTGGGATACAAATGCAGTGTAAAGGTGGCGGCGGCGGCGAGGAAGATAAAAATGTTGGAGGAAGTCTCATGGGATACGTTTGGCTGCCGTGGTTTCTTGGGCCCACTCTTCTTAGTGTGTGTGTCTTTAATAGTCTCTCCAGAAGCCTTCTTGGCTTCCTGCACTGCAATTCAGGCCCAGGAGAAGACCATGGGTGACTTCGGAGACCCAGACAGGCCCAGCGGCTGCTCAGCAATGGGGAGAGGCACATGCAGCACGCAGAGCCACCTCGCAGTGCTGGGGTCAGCGCTTTCAGCAGCACAACTGCTATAACAGGCTCACCAAAAGAGGCAGAACCTTGGAAGCCTCTGGAGGAAGAAACAGAGGAGGGAAAAGCTCTTGGGGATTTGGAGGACAGATTAAGGGCTTCTCTGACTTGCTGCTTCACTGAGGTTCCTCCTCCTATTTTCAACACAGAGGGAAGAGCCCGTCCTTTGCACTTCGTTCCTGGTGCTTTTCCTTCTCTGCCCTCAACAGCCACACAGTGCAGTTGCACTATGGCTCAATTGCCCAACACATGCCGGCTTATTTCAGCATGACAGCGCAGTGGGAGCTGATCATTCGTGTCCTCAAAGCAGTGCAAAGAAGGCTGCACAACACGGGAGAGGCCACCAGGACTGCCGGTGTCTCATGTGCCAATGCAAGTGGCCATGAACTCTAAGTGTGCAATCCATGCCTCGTGCACAGAAGCTTTTTGACACTACATGAGATGCGCCTCTTCCTTGGAACTGGACACAACCCAGCTTGTTGCAGGTGCAAACAAAGCTTGCCCTACCTGGGGGAAACTGCTCTTTCCCCCTACAGAAATTCAGCTAAATTGCCCCCCTGCATTTGTCTGCCCGGAGAATTTCAAGAGGCCGTTTTTGCATGGCACCAGCTGAAACATGTGCAGTGGCACAGTTAGGTTCTTGTTGCCACGTGTTGTGAATGAATCTGTTCATATGAGTTTGAGTATTGCAAGAAATCATACAGTGCTGAATGAAAGCACTAGATGTCTGCAGGAATTCAGTTGTGGTCCTGCTTTTAGTGTGTGATGGTTAAGGTTGAAGGATGGTCAAAGGACTACTGTAACCCCTTTCCTCCTCCTTCCTCTTCCTCTCCCTCTCCTCGCTGTCTCTCTCACAGACACATACAGGAAGGGGAGAAATACAGAATGTCAGGATCTTTCCCCTCCTAGAAAAAGTGGAGCTTTGAAAACGGATTCCGAGCAGACAGGCAGTAAGAGGAAAGGACCCCTCTGCACATGATTACCATCTCCAAAATGAACCTTCCTTTGGCTTTTGTTCAGGAGGTTGTTCATGTTTAACTAACTCCTGGGCTTTGTCTAACTGGATGGTCACTCTTTTGCCTTTAGTTGGCATCCTCTGCTGTCGCTCCATCCAATGCCCTTAAAAGTTAACATGAGAAATTAGCTCAGAGCCCCTGATGTCCCTTGGCACATCAGGACTCACTTCTTGGGAACTTATCTTTTAGAGCACTCAACATGTAAATGCTCAACCTATTATGCCTGGAAAAATGGGTTTTTACGGAGCTCACAGGATTAGAAGCCCCTGACATTTGCCTTAATCAGAGAGGAAATTATAACATTAATCTTTCCCTGATGGTTTTGTAAAATGGCATGATGCAGGCAGATGTATCTATTTTTAATAGCAACTCAGCAATCATGACTGTGATTTTCCCTTCCTTTTTTAAAACTTAGCAACCACTGAGTCAATCGAAAAACAAAATCGATGGGCTGTGCAATGGAGTGATGTCCCGGAGGTGCAGTTTTCTTCAGATTCCCGGGTCTAAGCTCAGAAAAGAGATCTTGCTTCAAAGGGGGATCTGTGCTTGGATCCCCCTCTTCCCCTTGCTGCCAGGGTCAGAAGAGCAGGGGAGCAGGGAGGGGAGTGCCATCACCAGGCAGCCCAAATCAGCCACTGGCCTTTCCTTCAAGGCAGGGAGCACGAGGAGGCCAAGGCCGCCTTCACATCCCTCCTACCCTGCATAGGATGCCCATAAACTTCTGACTTTGGAGTCTTAGGAGCATCTCCATTGGATTGAAGCCTAAATGGCATATGTATTGGGGAGGAAGGGAAAAAAAATCCTGAAGTTCACAATCTGAGTTTCTTCCCTGCACATTGGTAGTAGTAGCTGGGATGATGGAAACCTGTTTGAATGAATGCACAAAATTCCTTTTCCTACAGGCAACATGTGTGCAACATAGAAGCATAGTGAGTCAGAAGGGGCCTCCCGGGCCATCTAGTCTGACCCCGTCTCCAGGTGGCTCTGCTCATGACATGCTTGCCATGTGCATGTCCAGTCAGTCCTTGAACACCCTCACCGATGGGGCCTCAACGACCTCCCGTGGAAGCCCATTTGACACCCTCGGGGTCCCAACTGTCAGGAAGTGCTTCCTGGCATCCAGATTGAACCTTGGCTCCCTGAGCTTTGCTCTACTGCAACACATCCTGCCCTCTGCAGGGGAAAACAAGTATGCTGCCTGATGTGGGGTACGGTCCAGCAAAAAGAAAGCAACATATTGTTCTGCATTTGTGGAGGGGGCTTCATACTAGCAATGTTTATGGGGTTGCTGATGCTCAAGGATGGTGGGATTGGAGTAGTCAGCAGGGACAGTAACACTAGTACTATACCAAAATCCATCCTCCATTTCCCCAGAAGTTTTCTTCCCTTTCAAAAGAGGCTTCCATTTTTCTGCCTCATTCTCAGAGCACTTTAGAATACAATTCCCTCCCTCCCTCTCCCTCTCTCTCTCTCTCCCTCCCTCCCTCTCTCTCTGTGTCTTTGCTGGCAGTTTTGAGTTCACTGTAGCATTATGACATAGCCAAGGTGCTTCATCCATGCTTTCTTCTATTCTGTATCTCTCCATCACACTACAGCTTTCCCAGCTGCCTGTGGATGAACATATGCAAAAGTGATACAGATCAGAAATAAACAGATTCAGTCAACTCTAAATGCATTTCAAATTACTTCTGAAATTCTCCTTGCCCAAATTTCTTTCTGAATATTGGAGTTGTGAATTAACTTGGTGTACTTCTCAAATGTTATGCCTTTGGGAATCTCAAAACAAAATAGAAGTGATGGAAAACTTCAGCAAATGAAGCATATGACTTTGCCAGCTAAGGCAGAATTTGGAAGGACTGAAGTGCTCAGTGGAGCAAACAGAGGAGCTCAGGTACCTTGATATTGTGCGCTGAAGCCCTTCTGCCTGTGGTTGCCGTCTGACATAAAATGAAGGCGAAGCCAGTTTTTGCTGCTGATTACGGGGGCAGGAAGATTTGTTCCTGTAAACCTGGAAAAAGGAAAAAGGAAAGCACGTGTTCAGCAAAAGTCAAAATTGGGTCGCAATTTTTTAAATGCCCACTGTGTGGATAGATGAGAAATTCAGAAGCAAATTTGTGTGTTTGCTTGTTTGTCCTCAAAGGTGTCTTCCCATGTGAAATAAACACATAACTAAATAAACCTGAAATACACTTAGTGCTAAATCCCTGCAGAGACTCTTGGTCTGGGCGAAGAGAATATGCCCTTCCCTTTATACTCCCCTGCTCACAGAATTTTGAGGTCGGGGGTAAAGCCCATCAGGGCTCCCACCCACTCCAGCTCCTCACTGATCCTGGCGTCCATTTCATCTTCCCTGGAGCGCCTTGGGGCAAGGCTGCATCCTGACACAGACTTGGTCCATGGAGCATTTGGGGTGAGGAGAAGCCACTGAGCCTGTGAGTTTTTGCCAAGTCTCAGCAAGTTGTGTCTGGTATCTCAAATTGTATAGATGGCTTTTTCATCCCCGTTTCACCAGCAAACTTCCCTCCTAGTCAGTTTGTGTCCAGGATTCTCTTTGCAGGATCTTCAGTCCAGCAAGGGCCAACCTTGTGGAACTCAAGAAACCTGAATTTCAAGTCACAGAAACCCCTTTAGCATTGCTCCATGAATTCCATTTCATTATATCTATATTTCTTTAAAATAATAACAATAAGAAGATACAAAGTAGTTGCAAGCATCCACTCCTTCTGCTAAGTTCTCTTTTTTCATCAGGCCCTCCTTGTGCTTTAGAGTGCAGCCTAACCTTCAGAAAATTGGAAGGAAATTCTTTTCTTACCAATGTGCTTGTAGGTTTGCTTTAATGTATAAACTGTGCAGCAGTGACTCTCAGGGTGATGGAAAATCCAGTATTATTAGCAGTTGTTATCATCACCTTTATTTACATTTTTACATAGAACTGACAAGAATGGTTTGACATAATGTAATGATAAAATAAAACATGCATCACAGCACAACTTCAAAAGCAGCTCAGGGAGCAATCTGGGGCACGTTTGAGTAGCAAATCCCCACAATGCCAGCATTCCCCAGCACGCTGTGCCCCAGAACTCTGGCTGTAGGGGAATGCTGGGAGTTGCAGGCTGCTTTCTGTCAAAACAAGCCTGGATTGTGCCCTCAACATCTCGCTTTAATCACAGCTTGGAGCAGAAGCATCAGGACAAATACTGGCTAGAATGTTCCATCCCATCCCATCCTATTTATGGAACTGGGGAAGGAAGACTGTCCAGTAAAGCAAAATCTCTACCTGCTGGCCAGGAGCCATCCCATTCAGCTTTTTATCTTTGGAAAGTACGTCATTATTTATATGTGCAGCACAAGCAGAGCCTGAATTCAGCAGCAGCTTTCCTAAAGGCACTTACTTTGATCCATCCAGTTCACGTTTCTCCTGAACAAACGAGTAAGAAAAATAGCACCTGATAAAATCTGCCCAGAGAGGCCTCCAAAAAGTGTAAAAAGCCAGAATTTCTCCAAAGATCCATTTGGGAGCACCAGTGCAACACCGTGCCTCTCCATACAGTATTACCCATCCAATGAGCAATCGAATTAAAGAGGAAACCACCCAACTCTCTCAACACACTTATTTAGCATTGCATCTTAAAAAAAAAAAAAAATTCAGTGAGAAATTTGTGTGGGTGTGAGATTGATACTAATGGGAAAACTCTTGCCCAAGTCATTGTGGATTCCGTCAGAAACAAATGTTTACCTAATAGTCACAAGCACCCTTGAAAATTGGGGTATATGAGAGCAAAATTAATAGTCTTAAGTAGAACAGTGCAAACAACATTAACATGATAAGAGCTATTACAGAATCCAATTACTTTTAACCAAAGTCCATTTCAGACATTTTATTAGAGACAGTGTCACATTAGTTACATGCTATTTGTATTCTAAGACCAATTCTCCTTTGCAAGACTAGGGTAAAAAGATAATGATAATGTCAAGAAGCCCCATAAATTCTGCCCTTGAAGAGACTGCCGTTTTCAGCTCTTTTTCACAAGTACAAAGCCTCAAATCAATATGTAACAGACTCCAATCAGCAGTACATTTCATTAAGAATGCACCTAAGAAAATAGCCCAAGACAATAGCTAAACTGCCACATGGGGGGCTGAAAAGTGGAGGGGAGGAGGACCGTGCCTCTTAGCACCACCCCAGGGTCACTGCAGTGCCCCTCCAGCCCCACCCTGCTCTCTTCCAAGACTCACAACCAGCTGTGGGCTCCCAGAGGCCTTCAGGGGTTCTCCTGGTGCAGGGATCCAAGGAGCTCCAAGGAGGAACCTACAGAAGCTCGAAGGCCCCTCCATTCATGCCTTCACTCAGCAGTTGGCAGCTTGACAATGGAGACATTTCTGGTGGCCCACCAGACAAAGCTGTGGCCACCCTGCCAGGGCACTTTGTTTCCCTTGCCTTTCATCAGTGATTGGAGAGATGCTAAGGGAACGCCTTCCCTTCTCTTCAATTTCTGATGAGAGATCAGAGAAAAGTGATCATCACATTGCAGCCTTCTCTCTTCCTCTGGTCTGATCTACTCCTCTGATCTGAAAGTGGTCAACTTACTTCTTGTCCTTTAAGAGTTCTACATCATGGGGCAGACCATGGGTTGTATCACCATTTAGTCATACTAAGAAACATGGAAACAAAGCAAGTCAGAAGGGCCTCCCAGCCCATCTAGTCTGACCCCTGGCTCCAGCCGGCTCTGCTCATGTAATCATGTTGGTGTTCAAAATATTCTTGAACACCCTCACTGATGGGGCCTCGACCATCTCCCTTGGAAGCCTGTTCCATATCCTAGGGGGCCTAACCATCAGGAAGGACTTTCTGACATACAATCTGAAGCCTGGTTCCTTGAGTTTTGCCCCACTGGACCACATCCTGCCCTCCACTGCTGGGAAGAACAGCTCATGGCCCTCTCCCACATGACATCCCCTCACATACCTATAAGTTTTGAAAAGATCCCCTTGGAGTCTCTTCTCCAGGCTGAAAAGTCCCAGTTCCCTCAATCTCTCCTCATACGTCATCCCTCCCAACCCGGCCACCTTTCTTGTGACCCTGCGCTGAACTGATTCTAACCCAGCTATGTCTCTCCTCTGATGTGGAGCCCAGAACTGAATGCAGGACTCCAGTTGTGGACACACCAGAATCATATAGAACAGCTCCCTAGATCTGGAAGCCATGCTTCTGGCTATACATCCAAGGGTGGTGTTTGCCTTCTTAACCTACGAGTCACACTGCTGGCTCATGTTCTTGTACTTGTCACTACAGATTTCCATCCATACTGTGGGTGGGAATCCAGCACTCCCTGTCTCAGCTCCTCGGAGTCCAGTCTCTCTGTCACAGCCCTGAGTCCGTGTTCCCAGTGAGCACACCCAGACTCTGCACGGCACACCCCAGGAATCAAGCCCTGTGCAAACACGAGTGCTGTCCCTCTTCTGCGTCACGTGCGGCAGCTTGTTTGTGGTGCGCGCGATGCAGGAGAAGGTTGCCGCTGGCGCAACTGGGGCTCTGCGTGCTGCTTCAGCCTGCCCCACAGCTGGGCTCAGCCTGGCTCACTTTCGTAGCCAGGAAGCCAGAAATGCGAGAGGGAGGGATTCTGCAGAGCTTCGCCACAACACTGCTGTGGCAGTGCCGCTGACTTAGTGGTGCGTGTTCAGTCCTACTGATTTCAGTGGTTCTCCTTTAAGGGACTCCTTTGTTAAGTAGCTTCTCTGGCTGCTTCTCTCCTTCTGGGCAGAGTTCACAGTGCTAGTCATGTCCGATAAAGCACCATATAGTTTGGCTGGACAGGCTGCCTGAAAGAGTTCCTTCTTCCAGAGTTTCTGGCGAGGCCATTTTTTGAGACTGGTGGTGAGGTGAGATGGGGACTGTTTGGTGGCTGCTCCCAGGCTGTGGAACACCCTCCTAAAGGAGGCTGGCTTTGCTCCCTTCTCTGCTGTCCTCCTCCTTGCAGGCAGAAAGCCAGTGCGGTGCAGTGGGTAAGAGCACAGGACTGGGACTCGAGCGATCCAGGTTCTAGTCCCCGCTCGGCCATGGAGTCACTGGGTGACCGGGCCACTCACAGACCCTCAGGCCAACCCGCCTCATAGAGCTGTTGTTGTGGGGAGTAGGACAGGGAGAATGATTGAAGCTGCTCTGAGTTCTTTAAAGAATTAAAGGCCAGGATATACATCAAATCAATCAATCAATCAATCAAGGTCTTCCAGTCATTCTGCATCCAGATTACCCTGGCCTCTGCAACAGCAATAACCACTACACTGCACTGCCTCATGTGCAGGCAAAAGATCTGCTTTTCATGTTCAGCTCACCCCTCAAAGGTAGCAATCTGAGTTCTTTAAAAAAGAAAATTTGGCTATAAATCTAATAAATCAATGAATGAATGAACACCACTTTATTCAAAAAGGCCTTTGGTCTGTAAGCCGGTGCTTGGGTTGGTGGCCGGTTTTATTCCATAATTATATAGTCTTCACATTTTCATGGGGGTTATTCTATTTTAAATTGTTTTCTAAACCACTTGAAGTGCCTGATGGGGTAAAAATAAAGTACGATGATGTATGACTGAATCTGGATCCAGCTCCAAGTACCAGTATTTACCACCAGGAAGGCAAATCAACACACCCAGCAATGCAAGCCAGCCTCCCCCAATCTGGTGACTTCCTGCTGTTTTTTTACTACATCTCCCATCAGGCCTAGCTAGCATTTCCCACTGACAGAAATCCCAGAAGATGTAGTCCAAAACCTCTGGAAAGTCATCAGGTTGGGCACCAGCTCCCTAGGCCATCGCTTCCACTGCTGTACTGCTCTAACTGTCAGGAAGTTTTTCCTCTCCGTTAAAAAAGGTGGAGGAGGAGGAGGAGGAGGAGGAGGAGGAGGAAGAGGGAAAGACAAAAGTAATCAGTCCCTATTATTCCTTCTTATTGTGCCATTCATGTCATAATCCAAGTGTGCGATTCACCCCTCCTCAGAGCACAGAGACTTTAAGCAGGCACCACTTTAAGTCTCCCCAGCCCCCCATTGGGACTGATTCTGGATCAATGTGTCTTCATTAATGGGATGTGGCTGGAGGAGGGAATATAAGAATAATAACAGAAGAACTTGCCTTTTAATTAGTCTAATTGCTTAGAAAGCAATATCCAGCGGACATGCGTCTGTGCCGATCTCAAAACCCCATATGAAGCAGCCCCAGGGGGGTAAATTAACATGGAAGGCATAAGGAAGAATCGTGATGATGGCTGCCATCTATTGGTCAGACTGAAAGCCAAAACCCAAAGCTGAGCCAAGGCTGAAATCCTTCATGGTCAGACTAGACACTGGGAAAGTCTGCATTACATTTTGCTCCTAATCTGACCTCAGACTGTCTTGGGTAGAGCAATCCCCTAGTCCCTAGGCCACATGCAGAGGGCCACAGGAATTCCTGTGAGCCCCACAAAGCAGCTGCAACATGAGAATTGAAGCTCTATTCTGGACCCCCCTCCCCCCGCCCCAGCTTGCATCTGGTGATGATAAAATCTCTCTAGTTGTTTCTCTGGGGTCAGAAAAGTGACCTCAGAGAAGGGGTTTCAGGAGCATTCTGGGGAAAAGATGTGGAGGAAGCTTGCCGTGGCAGGATTCAAGGCATCCTCGGACACATCCGACTGCCTTGGAAATGCCGGAGAGGCAGAAATCAGCCACCCTGCTTTTCAGGGTGGGAGGAATGTCAACGTGAATTTACCGCCATGGTCCTCCCTGCACAGGATATCCATAATCCACAGTTTGGAGGGTTACACACATCCCTACAGGGCAGTTGTGAGTTTGAGATGGTGATAGCTCCAGGCAGAAGGGGCCCAAGTTGTCTGGCTCCACTCCCTCGAAAATAATCTTGGGGGGGGGGATCCAACCACTGGACAGGGGGAGGGCAGGGCATCTTTTTGGCTCTGGCCTCTTGGCAGAGCAGCAGAGCAGCAGGCAGAGGCTGGGAGAGAGCGCTGAGTGGCCAGAGCACAGGCGCTGGGCAGGTGGTCCAGCAGGGATGAGGCGAGAGCAGCAGCAGGGCAGGGACTGGCCTGAGAGGGGCCAGGCTCTGCAGAGCAGCAGAGGCACAGGCTCGCTGAGTGGCCAGACTGGCACAGGCAAGGTAGGAGCTGGGAGGTGGGAGCAGAGGGGAGTAGCAGAGAGGGAGGGGGGCCAGAGGGGCCAGAGGGGCTGATAAGGCGTCGTCCCTTGTCTGCGTCCGGGGACTCCCTTCCCTGAGACACAGAGGTTTGATTTTGTTTTGTTTTGTTTTGTTTTTTGTTTTGTTTTGTTTTGTTTGTGCTGTGCTGTGCTGTGCTTTGTTTTTCTTCCAATTTAAATTTAAGTTTATTTTATAAATTTAAGCTTATTTTATCCTTGTGTGTGTGTGTGTGCGAGTGGGTTTCTGTCTGGGAGAACTGGGCGAGTGAGAGGAACTGCAGGACAGACAAGGCAGGGGACCAAGGTCAGGTCTCGGAAGGGATCCCAATGGCAGGCCAGGAGGTGGCCTGGGCGGGAGTCACGGGTGTTGCTGCCGCTGCGAGAGCTGCGACATGTTCGCCCTTCTCCCCCAGGAGAGGCAGGGCTGCACTTGCCCTCGGTGCAAGATGGTGGCCCTGCTAGAGGAGGAGCTGAGGTGCCTGAGGGCCGAGAGAGCTCTCCAGGCCCCCCAGGAGCAGACCCCCTCTGGACAGAGGGCTGAGGGAGAGGCCACGGGAGGAGCAGCTGCGGAGACATGGAGGCATGTCACCCACAGGAGGAGGAGGCCAGCACGGCCTCCTCCTTCTCCTGGCACCAATCTGGAGCTGGGAAGCAGGTTCTCTCCGCTTGGGGAGGCTGGGGCTGAGGAGGCCTCGGGGGACCAGCAGGACCCACAGCCTGGGACATCAGGCGGCAAGGGGGCCGCTGCAGGAGAGGCGAGGGCCAGGGCACGGCTGCCCACCAGCACCGAGAAGGTACGGCGGCGGGTGATAGTTGTTGGGGACTCCCTGCTGAGGGGCACTGAGGCGGCGGTGTGCCGCCCCAGCCTTCAGACAAGGGAGGTTTGCTGCCTGCCGGGCGCACGCATCCGGCACGTGAAGGACAGAGTGGAGCGTCTTGTTCGCTCCGGGGGTCACCAGCCGCTCCTGGTGATCCATGTGGGCACAAATGACGTGGCCAGGCAGGGGGTGGTCAGGACCACCAGGGACTTTGGGATGGCGGCCAGTGACAAGCGGGGTCCCCCAGGGCTCTGTCCTGGGGCCGATCCTTTTTAATCCTTTCATTAATGACTTGGAAGAAGGGGTGAACAGTCTGCTGATCAAATTCGCAGATGGCACTAAAAGTGGAGCAGTGGCCACAACTAAGGAGCAGGTACTCCAGATCCAAAAGGATCTGGACAGACTATGGAAGTGGGCAGGAGACAACAGGATGGCGTTCAATGTGGATAAGTGCAAGGTCTTGCACTTGGGGCATAGGAATAGCTGTCATAAGTACAGGTTAGGTGACAAGTGGCTGGAGAGCAGCACTTGTGAAAGGGACCTCGGGGTGCTGGTTGACTGCAGGCTCAACATGAGCCAGCAGTGTGATGCGATGGTCAAGAGGGCGAACGCCACCCTTGGTTGCAAAGCCAGAAGTGTGGCTTCTAGATCAAGAGAGGTATTACTACCACTCTACACGACTCTGGTGCGCCCGCAACTGGAGTACTGTGTTCAGTTCTGGGCCCCTCATTACGGAAAGGATATAGCCAGGTTAGAGTCAGGGCAGCGTAGGGCCACAAGGTTGGTGGCTGGTTTGCAGGGGATGGGGTATGAGGCAAGACTGAGGGAACTGGGTCTCTTCAGCCTGGAGAAGAGGAGACTCAGAGGGGATATGTTGGCAACATACAGGTATGTGAGGGGGTGTCACATGGAGATGGGGAGAGGCCTGTTCTCCCCTGCAGAGGAAGGCAGGAAGCGCTCCAATGGAGCAAAGATCAGGGAGCCAAGGTTCAATTTGGATGCCAGGAAGCACTTCCTGACAGTTAGGACCCCGAGGGCGTGGAATGGGCTTCCACGGGAGGTCGTTGAGGCCCCATCGGTGAGGGTGTTCAAAGATAGGCTGGACATGCACATGGTGGGCATGTCATGAGCGGAGCCGGCTGGTGCCGGAGGTCAGACTAGATGGCCCAGGAGGCCCCTTCTGACTCGCTCTGTTTCTATGTTTCTATGTGTCATGGTTACATTCACTTGAAATGATAGGCC
This sequence comes from Varanus salvator macromaculatus, assembly GCA_023646645.1. NCBI lineage: Eukaryota > Metazoa > Chordata > Lepidosauria > Squamata > Varanidae > Varanus > Varanus salvator. The sequence goes on along the minus strand of JAIXND010000624.1, from coordinate 11,186,283 downwards.
ATCTGGAGAATCCTGGCATATCAACCAAGAGGAAGTAGATACAAGTTGGTACATGTTACCTGATCCTTCCCACTTTACTAATGGCTTCACTAGCCACAAACTCCCTAGGAGGAAAATGCCTAGGGTTCTGCTCAAAGTAGGATTCCTAGTTTGTTGCTCCCGTAACAAGTCAGACTTTGAAGATGGGGCTTGAAGTTGCATTGGCATCCCTAGCTTGCTTACAAGCAATGAGGAAGGCGTCAGGTTCAGATCTAGGCATCCGGTAGGTCTGCTTAACATGACAAGCCACGGTGGTTTCTTGCATAGGATGGTTTGCTGTGTCATCTGAACCCTGCCATGCTATTGCAGCATGGTATGTATGATTTTGAGAAACCATGGTAAAAAACAACCATCTGTTCTATGGTTCCCATGCTTCACTGTGGGTTGTTCTGATTGTCCAATCATTACAATTTCTACAGTCCTGGAAAGCAGCTACCACAGAGTCCCATGGAAGAAACAGAAGCTGAAGGTGCTGCTCCAGCTATTCAGTGTGGGATTGGATTTCAAGCATGATGACTGATGGGATATATGCAAACGGTAAGAGGATAGAGTAAGGAGGGTGAACACTATGCTAGCATAGAAACTGCTTGATCATCTGACAGGCAAGAGGAAGAGGATCATGAAAACCACACAGAGTTGTCCCCCTAGCATTTTGGGAACTTCCCCTCTTGCTCAGCCCAGTCTTCCACTGTGAACAAAGCCAAGAAGAAGCCTGAAAATGCTCACAGACTAAAGGAGCCAAGCAGGAGACATTGGGCAGCACCACCATGTTGATCATGGGGTTCTATGGAAAGGGACTTGGCCGTGGGTGCCCACATTTCTTCTGCTCTCCCTTCCACCTGTCTAACTTGAATTGCCTTGTAGTAGTTGGTCTAACTAAGCATCAAAGCCCAGTTCAGATCTCCCATATACCTGAAATACTGGGATCATAATACTGGCTTACCTGGGCTTGAATTTGTGCCATGGCTACCTGAAACTCAGTCACCCATCTTTCTCCCCAACCACCCATGCAATGCTTGGGTGCAGCCATGGAATGTAAGAAGAGCACAAAGGTCCCTGAGGAGATGCAAAGTGCACTTCTCTCACCACTGAGTAAGTACAGATGCTCTCCAACTATCTAGGATTAGCAGGAAGGCCTTCTAAACCAGCAGGTTCATTGGTTCGGTCTTTCTTGATTGAACACTGAGCCTACTTGGCAGGATTCCAGAGAGGAGTATTGAAAAGGTGTGTTCCAAATGTGTTGGGATGATGATGATGATGATGATGAGTGGTTGTTGTCACATTGTAACCTACCTTCCTCTAGGAGGAACCCAAGACAGCTTACACAATCCTTGTCCATTCTATTTTATCATCAGAACAACCTTGTGAAGCAGGTTTTGCTGAGAGTGAATGGCTGGCTCACAACAGCCAATGTGCCACATGACTCTCCTCTATATGCGTTCCACATATTTCTCCTATTCTTTTACATTTTATTAGCTGCCCTGAATTTAAATATTGGCTTTGAAACTGTGGGTTTCGAGCCAAAATCAAGCACCCACAGATTCTTCCTCACCCCACCCCAAACCCCAAGCAAACATCAGCCTTGCAGTGCATTGACCGAATACAACTCTGACCCAAGAACGCTGCGTTTCGAGGGTTTATGTGGGACGATTTTTCTTTTCTCACTAGCCCCATAATCACAGCTCTAGCTCCCCTCCTGCCTCCCCTGGAACACTTAATTTAGAATTGATATTGAACTTCCACAAGTGAGTAATGATTATTGATTCTTAGTTTAATCTTAATAGCCAGCTAGTCATCCAAACCCTAGAGGATTTCCAATTAGCATGTCACTATCCTCAGCAAACCGAGGGAGGACGGAGGTGACCCATTCTCCAATAAGCCCATCTCCTCTTCCTCCCCCACCCCCCAAAAGATCGGCCTGGGCAAAGCGTTGTGCAAGCAGCACATTGTTTGGGGGCGGGCGGGGGGAGGAGATGACCTTATGGGCGTTTCCTCTGCTCTCTTCTAGATGGGTGGAGGACAGAGTGGCTTCGAGCCAGTGGAAGACAATGACTCGAGTCCGGACTGCCCCTTTAACCATGCCATAGCAGGACAGCGCTACGGATAGCTCCTTCTCTTGAAAGTTTCGGCTGCAACCTGGAGTGGCTGCACCATCCCACTGACGCTGAAGCCAGCGGGCTCAACCGCCCGGAGCCCTCGTTTCTTTAAGCTTGGTGCTGTAGCTGTAACACACGCACAGAGGTGCACCATGGAACTCAAGCACTGGCAATAATTCCCTGCAGTCTGTACCACTGGGAAAGCTGAGCAGGATGGTGCTGCAGAAGTTCCTCCTGGGAGATTCGTCCTGTTCCTGGGACTCTGGGGAGCCATTTGGAATGCCACAGGCTGCTAAGCAAGATGGGCTGCCCTCCACATCCTGAGCAAGGGGCTTCGTGGCACAAAGGGATCGATTCCAAATATCTGCCTGGCTGTTGCTCTGTCTGATCCCAGGGATGGTCACTCATAAGCCACGGGGGCCAGCGCTTCCCAGTGCTTGCAATGCCCAGTGCAAAGTTGCGATCACAGTGACAAAGTTGATGGATGAGCTTGGACAGTTTCTTTGCATGCCAAACTGAAACAAAAGGCCAACGTGTTCTTTCAAGCCTTATTATCCTAGTCCCTGTGTTAGAGCAGAGCAGGTGCTTCCTAGAAAGCACACTGCTATGTGTCGAGTAAGGCTGGGGGAGGGGTACGTAAGACCCCGCGGCTGCTGCTTGTCTCCCATTAACCTGGCCATTTGCCGTTCTGGTTAGGCAGAGGGGAGCTGGGCTCCAACAGCACCTGGACGCCCTCAGGTGGTCCACGCTGAAGGAGAGGGAGCGTCTCCATTACACAGCGTGAGACCTGAGACCTTTCAGGTGCTCTGGATCCCATCGATGCCAGCCAACATGGTTAATGGTCTGCAGTGCTTGCAGTCATCATCCAAAACATCTTGGGGACATTCAGTTGGTAAGCCTGGGTTGGAGTCTCACACGGGGACTGAGAAGAGTCATACACAGAATTCCCAGTCATCCATTAAGCTTCTTAGGTGGTGTTAGGGCACTTACTATCTTGCAAGCTAACCTACCTTTCAGGGTTGTTGTGAGGATAAAATGGGAGGAGGGAAAACCAAGGAAGTTCCCCGGAACTTCTTGGAGGAAGGATGCAGCACACACATAATTAAATGCATAAAGAAATTGAAATTACAAGAGAGAACAGGTCAGAATTGAGAGAACGAGACATTTTAAAAAAAACCTGATTGATTGCCTTCTAATTGTCAGTGAGTGGCCTGTGCAACTTGACAACCCAAGGTAGCTCTTTATCATTGTGGGTTTGTTGTGTTGTCCAAACCCCAGCATCGTATTTCAGTGCGGCATATTTGGACTTTGGAAGACACAGACACAAGCAATGGTCTGTTCTATGGTTTCTTGGTACCCGGATGGATTGTTGGGACATCTGAACCCAAAGCCCCCGTAAGACATCACGGTGCCAAGGCCAGATGTGTTGGCCTAGGGAGCCACTTGGTGAGGGCAGCCTGGTGCCTCTCCTGCCAAGGAGCAAGCCAGTGTGCCACTGCCCACAACTTGCCTTCCTCACAGGCGCATGTGAGGGGCTTCTCTCAGGGAGAAATGCAGCGGGTGGTGCAGGAATTGGCCGATCAGCCCTGCTCTTTCCACAGCACCACCCAGCTGATCCCCCCTCCCCCGAAGCATGGATCAGGCACCCTCTCCTGCTCCAGTGGCCCCCTCTGCCTCGTCTTCTCTGCTGAACAGCCGCTGTGGTGGGAACTAAGATTGCAGACATGGCTGTCAAAGGAGGAGCCTCACTCCTCCCTGTGGTCTCTCCTGGAACATCCCTGGAGGCCTGAGAGGGACGGAGGTGGCAGGAGGAGGGGAGGCACCATCCCAACCCTGATCATCTGTCAGGCACGTGGAGGTAAGAAACCATGAACTGTGGTGACTGGGCAGCCTTGCTTGCCATGCCACGTGAGCAAGCCAGCATGTTCATAGTGGGGCTTCAGCTGTTGCCCTTGAAGTTATGGACGTTACAGCAGTGGGGGTTTAACGTGTCCGCGTAGAAGGAGGGACAGATGGTTGACACCTGTCCCTCCTTCTGGTTCTACCCCCAGCCAGAGGGTTCCAGGTAGTCTTGTCAACCGCCCCCCAGGCCTGACGGTGCTGCTGCTTAATGCCAGGTCGGTCCACAACAAATCATCCCTCATCCACGACCTGATTGTGGATGAGGGGGCCGACCTGGCTTGCACAACAGAGACCTGGGTGGGAGAAGGGGGGGATGTTGCCCTCTCTCAAATGTGCCCGCCCGGGTATCTAGTTCAGCACCATTCATGCCTGGAGGGGAGGGGAGGGGAGTTGCTTTGGTTTACCAAGCCTCCATCTCCCTCACGGGGCTTCCAGTCCCTTCAAGGCCAGGGCTAGAGTGCCTCTCCTTGGTGTTGGGCGACTGAGACAGTTTGGGGATTCTGTTGGTGTACCGTGCACCCTTCTGCCCAATGGACTCCCTGCCTGAGCTGATGGAGATCGTCTTGGACCTGGTGTTGAGGACCCCCAGGATGCTGGTCCTGGGGGACTTCAATCGCCACACTGAGACTGGTCTGACCGGGGTGGCTCAGGATTTCATGGCCTCCATGATGGCCATGGGGCTGTCTCAACATGTCACAGGCCCGACCCATGAACATGGACACACTCTGGACCTGGTTTTCTCAATGGGGCAGGAAGAGGGTGGTCTGAGGGTGAGGAATTTGTGTCTGACACCCCTGTCATGGTCAGATCATTTCCTCATGAGGTTTGTGCTCGAGAGCGACCATTCCCTCTGTAAGGGTGCGGACCCGATTGTGTGGGTCCACCCCCAGAGCCGGATGGATCCAGATGGATTCCTGAAGGCCCTGTGGGAGTTTCCGGTTGACAAGACTGGTGCTCCTGTCAAGGCTCTGGTCGAGCTATGGAATGGGGAAATGACCAGGGCTGTTGACACGATCGCTCCCAAGCATCCTCTCCTGCCAGGCAGAGCCCACTCTTCCCCTTGGTATACATCTGAGTTGCGGGCAGTGAAGCAGGCAGGGAGACGTCTAGAGCGTAGGTGGAGGAAATCACGGGATGAATCTGACCGAACACACTTAAGAACCCATTATTGGGCCTATGCTGTGGCAGTGAGGGTGGCGAAAAGGAAATTCTTCTCCGTTTCCATTGCCTCCTCACAATGCCGTCTGGCGGAGCTTTTCGGGTGGTACAAGGGCTGGTTCATCCTAGCCCTAAGAAAGATCTGGTACCACCCTCAAAGGCCTGCTGTGACTACTTTGCCAAGCATTTTAGGGAGAAAATCGCTCAGATTCATCACGAGCTGGACTCCACTAGTGACCCAGAGGCTTCTGGGGAGATGCCAATGTCACCGTCTGGTCCAAAATTGATGGATGAGTTTCAGTTACTGAGGCCTGATGATGTGGACAAGGTGCTTGGATGAGTACCTCCCGCCACTTGCCTATTGGACCCTTGCCCATCTTGGCTAATTAACAACGCCAAGCACAGGATAGGGACCTGGATCCTGGAAGTGGTCAATGCCTCTCTGAGGGATGGCCGGGTACCTGCCCCTTTAAAGGATACTTCAACTGGTGCAAAACAGAGCTGCCAGGGTGCTGACGGGGACTGGGCGTGGTTCTCATATCACCCCAGTTCTCCGTCAGCTTCACTGGCTTCCCATTGAAGTCCGGGCTCAATTCAAGGTGTTGGTTCTTACCTATAAAGCCCTTAACGGCTTGGGTCCTGGTTACCTAAAGGAGCGCCTGCGACCATATATGCCCTCCCGCCCCCTATGATCTGCAGCTGATGCCCTCCTCCGGGAACCCTCCGTGAGAGATATAAGGAGGGTGAGCACCCGGAGGAGGGCCTTCTCTGTGGTGGCACCCAATCTATGGAATGCGCTCCCCAGAGAGGTCCGCCTGGTGCCATCGTTATTTGTTTTTCGGCGCCAGGCCAAGACCTTTTAATTTAAACATCATTTTAATTGTTAATATTATTTATTGATTTTACATCTTGGCCAGGACGGCTCCTGTTGTTGTTGTTGTTGTTATTTATTGTTGTGAGCCGCCCCAAGGCTTCGGCGAATGGGGCAGCATAGAAGCTCCTTAAATAGATAGATAGATAGATAGATAGATAGATAGATAGATAGATAGATAGATAGTTGTTGCTGTGGGAAAAGTCTGCAAGAGTTTTCTGACCTGGAGGCTGCAGCGCTTCCTAGGAAGGGGATTCCCGCATGGAGCAGTGCAGCTCCGACTCCCCCACCCCCACTATCCTTTCAGGAAGAGACAAAAGATCCCAAACGCTTCATTGCTATTTCTTAGTCATGTGCTTTTTCTTGCCTCTCAGCCTGCCCCTCCAAACTTCTTGTCTAATTATTTTGAGAGGTGATGAAATGGACCTCAATTTGAAAAAAAAAATACGTTATTTTAGATGATGCTGTTTAATAAAGCATGTGGTGAGGACAAACTCTGCCGTCTTCCAGCACACACCCAGCACACAGAAAGAGAGAGAGAGAAATCTTATTTTACCAGGAAGATAAGGGGATTCCCGTCAGGGCTGGACTTCTGCAGGAGAAATGAGTAATTAGGTCAAATTGTTCTTCAAGATTAAATGCCACGGGAAGGAGGGGGGAAAGCATCTCTCCACTTACTCCCCTCTTGTTGGTAAATGGAAATTGCTGAAACTGGAGCTCCCAGAATGGGTGCCAGGGGGTTGTGAGACATTAACAATCTTCCTACATGATGAGGGATGCCTGTTACTGCTTCAGACATAAAACATTCCACAAACAATTCACCTTAGTTACAGGGGGTGTGGTTGTGTTGAAGGTGTCACTTGACCTTTAGGCTTTGCGCTGATCCATGGAGGTGGACCATGTTCCTTAGTATTTGTTGAGCTTCGGTAATTACAGGCCAAGATTTCCCCAGGAGTCAGCATGCAAGTGAGAGCACGTTTGCCATTAGTCTTCCTGCCAGTGGAATGAGCAGAACTGCTCTGGGATGGTGCAGCAGGTATCTGGCAGGGATGCTTGGAAGAACCGATCAGTTATTTATGCCTGAGTAGATAGATGCTCCAGCAAGCAGAGGAACTTGGCATGGGTGTGCACCACTGAAATGTTTCAAAGAGTAGGCTGGTAGCCTTACCCTTGGCCACGTTAAAACTTGCAGATTCCCCCAGTCTGCCCTTGCAGAAGTCGATCTACTCAAAAGCATAAACATCTGGTAAGCAAACTGGTATGTGATCTGCTCATGAGGAAATTTCTGATCTACTTAGAAGCTGATCTGCTCATGGGCAAAGGGCCCAAACAAACTCCCGCTCCCCAGCATGGCCCTCCTCCTCCTGGCACCAATCTGGAGCTGGGAAGCAGGCTCTCTCCGCTTGGGGAGGCTGGGGCTGAGGAGGCCTCGGGGGACCAGCAGGACCCCCAGCCTGGGACGTCAGGCAGCAAGGGGGTCACTGCAGGAGAGGCGAGGGCCAGGGCATGGCTGCCCACCAGCACCGGGAAGGTACGGCGGCGGGTGATTGTTGTTGGGGACTCCCTGCTGAGGGGCACTGAGGCGGTGTGTGCCGCCCCAGCCTGGAGACAAGGGAGGTTTGCTGCCTGCCGGGCTCACGCATCCGGCACGTGAAGGACAGAGTGGAGCGTCTTGTTCGCTCCGGGGGTCACCAGCTGCTCCTGGTGATCCATGTGGGCACAAACGACGTGGCCAGGCAGGGGGTGGTCGGGATCACCAGGGACTTTTTGGCCTTGGGGAAGAAACTCAGGGAGCTGAAGGCTCAAGTGGCCTTCTCATCCATCTTACCGGTCCAGGGATTTGGGCCAGGAAGGGACAGGAGGGCCTCCGAGGTGAACGACTGGCTTAGGGAGTGGTGCCGGAAGGAACGCTTCGGGTTCCTCGACCACGGCACTTGTTTTCTTGCCAATGGACTTCTGGCAAGGGACGGGTTACACCTCACGAGGATGGGGAAAAGGTCCTTTGGAGATGCTCTAGCGAGCTTCATCCGGAAGACTTTAAACTGAGCCAGTGGGGGGTGGGTTCAGGCCCCCCAGTAATGTGTCTGCTCTGGACAAGTGTGGGGGGAGGATCAGGGCTCAGGGAGCAGGGCTTTAGAGATACTGCAGGGACTGACAAGACTCCCACAGAGAGGGGCCAGGTATCAGGGAGGATGGGAGGAAGGAGGAGGCTGGGGAGCCCAGGGAAAGGAAGTGGTGGGAAGGAGTTGAGGTGCATGTACACCAATGCTAGGAGCATGGATAATAAGCAGGAAGAGCTTGAAGCTCTCCTGGGAATAGGAGAATACGATCTGATGGGAATCACAGAAACTTGGTGGGATGAAAGGCAAGTCTGGAATGTGAACATAGAAGGGTATCACCTTTTTAGAAACGACAGGAAGGGAAGGAGAGGTGGGGGTGTGGCTTTATACGTCAGGGAAGGGATAGGATGCAGTGAGATAGAATGCAAAACAGATGGGGATTCGGTAGAGGCAGTCTGGGTGAAACTTAGGGGTTTTGAGAAGGAAAGAGACCTGACAGTGGGGGTATGTTATTGCCCTCCGGGTCAACTTGAGACCCTGGATGATGTCCTGACAGGCCAGATTCTAAGGATATCTCGGGGGAGAGACACAGTAATTATGGGAGATTTCAGTCTCCCAGATATTAGTTGGGAGACTCACTCGGCGGTGACAGCCAGGTCACATCACTTCCTAGAAGCTATAGAGGGAGCGTTCTTCACACAGAGGGTCCGAGAGGCGACGAGGGGGGGAAGCATCCTTGACTTGGTCTTGACCCATAGGGAGGAGCTGATAGATAAAGTACAGATTAGGGGAGCTCTGGATGCAAGTGATCACTCCATCCTTTGCTTTGAGATCAGGGGACTGGGGCCGTGCAGCAGGGCGAGCACTAGAAGCTGGGACTTCAAGAGGGCCAACTTTGGCCAACTGAAGGCCAGACTGGGGAAAGTCTCCTGGGATAGGTTACTGGAAGGTAAGCGAGTTGAGGAGGGGTGGATAGCACTCAAAAGGGAGGTTTTGGAGGCGCAAGCCTTGACGATACCTCTAGTCAGTAAGGTGGGGAGGCGGAGGAGAGTGCCGCCATGGATGCGAAAGGAGGTGGTTAGAGGGATTAGACGAAAGAGGAATCTCTGTAGGAAATGGGTACTGGGGGAAATAGACAAAAGGGTATACCGGGAGGAGGAGGCCCGTTGCAGAAGGCTTCTTCGCAAGCCTAAGGCTGATTATGAGCTGAGACTTGCCAAGAATATCAAGAGTAACAAAAAGGGCTTCTTTAGCATGTCAATAGGAAGTGGAAGGGGAGACAAGTGGTGGGACCACTAAATAAGGAGGAAGGAGAACCAGTGACTGATATGAGGGAACAGGCACAGATGCTAAATGACTATTTTGCCTCTGTGTTCTCCCCAAAGCAGGATGGGGGATATCCGCATAGGAGATTGGATGAGGCTGGGGACTTAGGGGCAGAGATTAGAGTCACCCCCCTTGAAGTCGAGGGGCTCCTCAGGGCATTGGACATTACAAAGTCACCAGGCCCTGGCGGGTTACACCCAAGGGTACTTAGAGAGTTGGCAGGGGTTCTCTCATGCCCGCTGGCCTCCATTTTTGAGGCCTCGTGGAGAAAGGGTGAAGTTCCAGAGGACTGGAGGGTGGCGTCAGTGGTCTCAATTTTCAAAAAGGGTAGTAGGAAGGACATGGGGAATTATAGACTGGTTAGCCTTACATCCATTGTAGGAAAAACAATGGAAAGGCTCATAATAGAGAGAGATCTAGTGATGCTAGATAGGGAAGGGAGGCTGACAGCCACACAACACGGCTTCCGCAAAAACAGGTCCTGCCAGACAAACCTTGTGGAATTCTATGACAAGGTTTCAAGATGGCTAGATGGAGGGGATGCAGTGGATGTGGTATACCTGGATTTCAGCAAGGCCTTTGACAAAGTGCCCCATGATATCCTGGTGGAGAAACTGAGGAGTTTTGGGATACACCAAAGCACTGTCCGGTGGATTAGGGCATGGTTGACTGACCGAAAGCAGAAGGTAACCATTAGCGGGGAATCGTCGGGATGGCAGCCAGTGACAAGCGGGTCCCCCAGGGCTCTGTCCTGGGGCCGATCCTGTTTAATCTTTTCATTAACGACATGGAAGAAGGGGTGAACAGTCTGCTGATCAAATTCGCACACTAAAATGGGGGCAGTGGCCACAACTGAGGAGCAGATACACCAGATCCAAAAGGATCTGGACAGACTATGGAAGTGGGCAGGAGACAACAGGATGGCATTCAATGTGGAGAAGTGCAAGGTCTTGCACTTGGGGCATAGGAATAGCTGTCATAAGTACAGGTTAGGGACAAGTGGCTGGAGAGCAGCACTTGTGAAAGGGACCTCGGGGTACTGGTTGACTGCAGGCTAAACATGAGTCAGCAGTGTGATGCGGTGGTCAAGAGGGCGAATGCCACCCTTGGTTGCAAAGCCAGAAGTGTGGCTTCTAGATCAAGAGAGGTATTACTACCACTCTACATGACTCTGGTGCTCCCGCAACTGGAGTATTGTGTTCAGCTTTGGGCCCCTCATTACAGAAAGGATATAGCCAGGTTGGAGTCAGTGCAGCGTAGGGCCACAAGGATGGTGGCTGGTTTGCAGGGGATGGGGTATGAGGCAAGACTGAGGAACTGGGTCTCTTCAGTCTGGAGAAGAGGAGACTCAGAGGGGATATGTTGGCGACATAGAGGTATGTGAGGGGGTGTCACATGGAGATGGGGAGAGGCCTGTTCTCCCCTGCAGAGGAAGGCAGGACGCGCTCCAATGGAGCAAAGCTCAGGGAGCCAAGGTTCAATTTGGATGCCAGGAAGCACTTCCTGACAGTTAGGACCCCGAGGATGTGGAATTGGCTTCCACGAGAGGTTGTTGAGGCCCCATCGGTGTGGGTGTTCAAGGATAGGCTGGATGCCCACATGGTGGGGATGTCGTGAGCGGAGCCGGCTGGTGCCGGAGGTCAGACTAGTTGGCCCAGGAGGCCCCTTCTGACTCACTCTGTTTCTATGTTTCTATTTTTCTGTTTCTATCTACCAATATCTGTTGGGAAAAATAACGAGGCAACTTCATCTACAGTATACACAAAAGTCACAGTGCATGGTTGGTGATGTCTCATAAGCAACATTTGCTTTCCCACCAACCCCGGGCCTTTGCTGGGCTCTAGAAAAAGCAGACATACGTGGAAAGTAGAGTAGAAATAAAGACGGAATGAAGACATTTGCAGCTGCACGGGAGAAGAGCTGTGAGTTGTCTGAAAGGTTGTGTCACGAAAACTGCAGGGGGTTCTTCATCTGTGAGGGCATAACCCCAAAAGGTCATTCTCTGCATCTCAATAGAACAAACAAGCTCAAAGCAGAGCCACTGGTGGCTGCAGATGAAAGCGGTTCCATTGACAGAGGCTAACCTGTAGCAATTTCTAACAGCTACGTGGAAGGTCCGAAGCTTCCAAGTCAGCAATGTCTAGTTCTTAGAGGGAAGCCAACTTCAGAAGGCACCTTCTGGAACAAAGGCTGTCATTGGAGATGACCCCAGATTTCATTGATCATTATCCTGACCGCGTCTTTGCTTGCTTTCCCAGGAAAGATGCAAGACCTTGCGCAGAATGACAAGAATCAGCCAGGTCTGTCAGTTCTCATTACCATCCACTCCCACATTACATTTGCAGGCTAAAGAAACAATCAGTTCCTTGAATTGCAAAAGATTTACACTGACATTCTTAATTCCCATCTTTAAGGTTTAAAAAAGAAAGCATACAAGCGGAGAGTTCCTTCTACTTGATTTTCAGTGCAGCACATGTCGCAAACTCAGCGGCACCATCAGAAAACAGCAGCCATGGGCCAATGCTTCTCTGCAGCAGCCTACCACTGGCTGCAGCCAGCATGGCCAACGGTCAGGAGACTTGGGAGTTGTAGTCCAACACGCCTACAGGGCACCAGGTTGGGAGGGCTAGTCTACATGTGCAACAAAGTGTATCCAGCATTGCGGGTATTTTCAGACACTCTGGAGTGATGAAGAACCACCTCTTGTGCCTTCTGGAAGGACTGAGAACTCGGGAAGAAGGCACTTGCTTTTGGCTCTTGGCAGAGCAGTCGGGTGGCAGAGGCAGAGGCTGGGAGAGTGAGCTGAGGGTGGCCAGAGGACTGGTGAAGGCAAGGTAGGAGCTGTGGGGCAGGAGCAGTGAAGGGGGCAGGGCCAGAGAGGCCAGAGGGGCCAGGAGGAAGCAGAGGGGCTTATAAGGGAGTCATTTTATTTATTTATTTGTTTTTATTTATTTAAATATTTATATGCCGCCCCTTGCAGCAGCCTCGGGGCGGCTCACAATACAAAAACATATCCAATATTTAAAAACTGGCCCATCTCATGGCCTAGGCTGCCGGGGGACTCCCTTCCTGGGGGGCAGGTCTTTATCTTCATTTATTATTTAGTTATTCTTTCAAAATTAAATTTAAATTATTTAAATTTTTAATCATCAGGGTGGTGGCCAGTGTCAAGCGGGGTCCCCCAGGGCTCTGTCCTGGCACTGATACTGTTCAATGTTTTCATCAATGACATGGAAGAAGGGGTGAACAGTCTGCTGATCAAATTCGCACACTAAAATGGGGGCAGTGGCCACAACTGAGGAGCAGGTACTCCAGATCCAGAAGGATCTGGACAGACTATGGAAGTGGGCAGGAGACAACAGGATGGCTTTCAATGTGGATAAGTGCAAAGTCTTGCACTTGGGGCATAGGAATAGCTGTCATAAGTACAGGTTAGGTGACAAGTGGCTGGAGAGCAGCACTTGTGAAACGGACCTTGGGGTACTGGTTGACTGCAGGCTAAACATGAGCCAGCAGTGTGATGCGGTGGTCAAGAGGGCGAATGCCACCCTTGGTTGCATAGCCAGAAGTGTGGCTTCTAGATCAAGCGAGGTATTACTACCACTCTACACGACTCTGGTGCACCCGCAACTGAAGTATTGTGCTCAGTTTTGGGTCCCTCATTACAGGAAGGATATAGCCAGGTTGGAGTCAGTGCAGTGTAGGGCCACAAGGATGGTGGCTGGTTTGCAGGGGAAGCGGTATGAGGCCAGAATGGGGGAACTGGGTCTTTTCAGACTGGAGAAGAGGAGACTGAAAACTTTCTGTACACCTCTCCTTGCCTCAATCTTGAGATTTCATCGGGGTCTGCACATTCAGGGTCTAGGTGACATAGCACTAAATAAGTGCCCTGGGACCCTGGAAATGCAGGCAAGACGTTATAAGTCCAGAGTCCAATAACCAGTCCAGGAACAAGTCCAAATTGCAATTCCCAAGGTCAGACCAGAGGTGTGTTGCACAGTAGACTATAATCCAACAAAGATGTGGTCAGAACAGGCCAGAGGTCAGGAACTGGGAAGACACACAATAGAGGACTGGTGCCTGGGAGCAGGACAGCAAGGAGGAGCCATGGAGTAGAAAGGTGAGGCAGGCAAGGCCAGGAAGCAGACTGAGGCAGGAGCTGGAGCAACGAGGATCCAAGCGGTAGGGAGGTGGGGTTCACAGGCAGGGCTTCAGGCAGCAAGGAACCACACAAGCAGCAGGGGGAGCCACAGCAAGCCAGGGAGACCCTCGTTGCAGAAGCTCTTGCTCCAACTTTCCCAGCTGGCACTCCTTGGAACCTGCGGGTGCCAGTGAAGCAGGGCCCTCCTTCTTCATTTACTACCACAGAGAGGCTCAGATCCTGACAATATGTTGCTAAGCATTTTCTTTGCAGGGAGGACTGGACACTGTTGAGGCTGGATATTCTCAGAATCGGACCCTAAATACGGCACACGCAAAGGGGCAGTGCATGGAATGAAAGTATGTGCGAGCAAGATCCATATCACGCCCTCTGTCAGAAAGCCATGCTTAGATTGTTTTCCCACCCAGTCTCTCCGAGGAATTAGGAATACACGAGAATTTCATTTCAGTTTACAAATCACTTGAAAATGCCCTATTTGCATCCCTGGATATGAACGGGGAGCACATGTTCTCATAAAATATTTGCCAATTCCAAAACATGTGTTCCTATTTGCAAAAAATGCACTTTTAAAAACGTGGTTTTTAAAAAACCCACAACATTGGAAAATGAATGACTTTAGAAGGCACAACTTCAAACACACAGCTTTTGAAAAATACATGTTGTTCCCATTTGAAGGAACAGAAAATCAGTTCACAAACAAGAATGAGAGTGAGCCAAGCTGAGCTTGGAAATGATGTTCAAAAACCCTCAGGGAGCTTGAGTTTCCCTGCCTCTCATCCATTGGCAATCTTGCAGCTGATGGTTCACATACATCCCCCTCCTTTGCACTAAAAGCATGGGCAGGTCACCTCCTCTCCTTCCAAACATTTTGCCTCCCAACGTTTCCAGTGATAATGATTCAACCTGGCCCTTTGGCAGTGTGCTTCATTGTCTAATAATCGCCTCGACAGCTATGAAATTGGCTTCTTGTTCTACCTTCAGTCACTGCTAAGAATAAGCCTTCTTCCTGCCTTTCCAGTACATCTGCACATGGTTTTAGAGTTATTATGTCCACCTTCATCATCTTTTACATTCATCTCCACAGAGGGCTCGCATCAGAACACATTTCTACAACTGCCTGCTTCGGAATTCCCTTCCAAACCGATCGACGGTTTGCCTGTCAGGCCGAGGCAGCGGGAGGCAAAGAGATGTCGGTGTTGCCACATTCCAGGAGGCCTTTCACGGGAAAATGTACTGCTCTGTCATTTGGTATAAGCCCCGCTGACTCCCAAAGCGGAGAGCCAGAAAATGCAGTTGCTGGGATTACCCAGCATTGCATTCTCTCCATACTGTGGCCAAAATGTTGCCATGACTGTAAAGCACTGGATTCCCTTTTGTGGCCCGTGTGCATGGACCCAAGGAAGGCCGAGCTGTGTTGAGCATGGACTGCAGTGATTGGTGGGGAGAGAAAGGTATGCAGAACAAGCAAAAACATGAAGTTAGGTTCAACAGAAGCAAAAAGCGTTCAGATCACAGACCCCAACACCTTGGTTGGCATGGAGCAAGTTGCCAGGCAGGCATAGATGGATTGAATGAAATTCATTCCATCTGTGTTCTGCAGAATGTCAGGTGCCTTTTGTCCTGTCAGCTGTTCATTTAACAGTATTGAAGTCTTCTCCGTTTCCCAAATTTGCATTCACAATGGGAAGTGTACTTGTGAAAACGTGCACTTCCAAAAATACACATTTGTGCATTTCACAAGCGTCCTCCGTGGCAGTTTCATTCTTTCGTCTATGCAGGGGAGTGCACATTTCTCTCTCTCACACTTTTTTTCCTTTCCTCTTCTTTTTTGCATAAATACATTTGCATACAATTATGCGTTTAAAAATTCTGGTCTGCAAGTCCACAGAATCCATGTGGAAAAAACCAATCTGCTGTGGAATCTGCATATCAGATGAAGTATATATGAGAAATCTGCTTCAATTAATTTTAGATCAGCATTTATCCAATCTGCACCTTCCGGTCTGAACACAGGCTCAGACGCAATCGGAAGGTGACATCTGTACATTTCTGAGCTTCTGTGTGAGTCACATTTTTTTTAATGTGCCATATAGTATGTGCATATTTGAAAAACATATGCATGGAAATATGTACTTTTGAAAAATGCATGCAGATATACTTTAATGGGGAAATAATGTATATTTCTCAAAGACACATACAATGGATGGATACTTTTGGGAAAATGCAAACCAATATGCATGGATTTTGCATTCAAAAATACACATGGATTCTCATGAAAAAGAACAAAAAACTCACAATTTGATAGTTGAAGTGAGCTTTGAGAACAGATTTGAGAAACATCCCAAATCAGATTCACAGAAATCCAAACTCCTTTGAATTTGGTTTGGATTTTTCTGGCGTCCCTATTAGTGTAGCTTGCACAGCCGTGCATGTTGGACCAATTTCCTCCACTTAGGCAAGAATCAACTTGGAATTTACAAGCTTATGAATGAGGCAATGCTGAGAATGAAAGCAGGGGTGTGGGGGGGGGGATCTGTTTTCTCCAGCTTGTAGTGGTGGCACATATACATAGCTGGTGCTGAGCTCATGTGTGCTATTGCATTTGTCCCTGGGAACTGGGGTTTTTTTCAGAGGCAGTGTATACACCCCGCAACACCAGTCACAGTAGAAATCAGTTTCAAAGTAAGGATTTCTCCCCCCACCCCCACCCCACCACACAAACACAACCAATGAGAGTCTCATCAAGGATGGTGTGGGGTAAATGTCAAAGAACGTCTGCGCATTCACAACAACGGCTGGTTTGTGGTGCCTGATCTAATTAATGCGGACTGCAGAGAAGAACATCTGAGTGGTTATGACACTTGATTCAAAATTTAGTTAAGAATTATGAGCCAGAAAAAATTGTCTCCTGGACTAATAATTACAGTCTTAGATGATATCATGGCCAGAAATAGTTTGGTTTTGTCAGATGTGGCAGGTCAGGCACCAATTCCTTACTCCATAGGAGGGAAGCTGCAGGGAATTCATGCTAGGAAGCAGAGCTCACGGAATACACTACTACCCCACAGTCTCCAAAGAGGTATCTCTCCGCATGGGAGTTTTGCTTAATTGCATTATGACGCTTCCTCCTGAGTTTTGATCCCATTTGCCATGATAACAGGCATGTGCTGCTCAGTGGTAGGTGGGTGCTGCAACCTGGCTACCTGTCTGGCTCACATCCTTGTCTACAATCTCCCTGGTGAGGATGTTTTCAACTCACAGAAGAAACTTCCTCCCATTCCTGAGCACCCAAAGGGTCGTTAAGCCAGCAGTCTGCAATTCACTGTATGGAAGGGCAATCGTCAACACTTTTATTCACCCGAATCTTTGTGAGAAGAGCAAGTGGTGTTCTTTTAAATAATGGGCTGATTTTATTATTTTACAGCTGTTTATTTTTGTGGCATTTAATGGTACCCCTACTCCCTGACCTGGTAATTGGTGTGTTTGCTACATACCATGTTCATTTTGCAAGCTGCCTTGAAATGTCCTGTTGAAATGTTCTGAATAAAATAAGACAACATCAAAGGGGGCAACCTGATGGGGGCGTGAGAGTTGCATTCCTCTTCTTTAGAAAAAGGGATTGTTCTTGATCACTTGCCACCTGACTCACAAATAACGTGCTTGGTGACCCCCTAGCATGTTTATTTTATTTATTTGTTTGTTTGTTTGTTTGTTTATTTAGAGAACTTCTATGCCGCCCCATTTGCTGAAGTCTCAGGGCGGCTCACAATCATAAATAAATAACAAAATATAAAACAGTATAATTTAAGAATAATTTAAGTCGCCCTGGCCAAAAGATAAAATAAATAAATAACATTAACAATTAAAAAACGCTTGAATAAAAAAAGTCTTCACCTGGCGCCAAAAAGCAAATAACGATGGTGCCAGGCGGACCTCTCTGGGGAGCGCATTCCATAGATTGGGTGCCACCACAGAGAAAGCCCTCCTCCGGGTACTCACCCTCCTAATATCCTTCACGGAGGGTTCACAGAGAAGGGCCTCTCCCACTGATCTCAAGGAGCGGGCGGGCATATATGGACGTAAGCGCTCCTTCAGGTAACCAGGACCCAAGCCGTTCAGGGCTTTATAGGTCATAACCTATAAAGCCATATAGGTTATGGCTTTATAGGTTAAGCCAACATATAGGTCATGTTGGTTCTCAGGGTCAAAAATATTGTGTATTCCTGGTCAAAACTATGAAGCAATAAAATACTCTCTAAATTAGGCAGTATTAGGCATACTGGTTATCAATGGCTACTAGTCCCAAAGGGCAACATGTAACTTCCAGTATCAGAGGCAGCATGCCTGTGTACCACAGCTGTTGGGGAACATGGGTTGGAAGCTGCTTTTGCACTCATGTCCTGCTGGTGGGTTTCTCATGGGCAGCAGGATGGACAGAACGTTGGGCTCGACAGACCCTAACTCTCATCCAGCACAGCTGTCCATATATTCTTATGTGTGAAGCTTTGGCAGCTGGAAGATAACTAAAGAGGGAGGTACTGCTGCCATCTAAAAATGGTCTTGTAAGTATGGACAGAACCAATTTAAAGTTGTGCTGCCCATGCCCATTTCAGAGAGCCTCTCCAGATGGCATCAAGAGGTGCTTGAGTTTGATGAAAATCATCTGAGTTCCAGTTCCTTGTGTTTCTTCTGGAAAAATTATCCATCAGGGTGACCAGGGAGGGCAGGTTCAGTGGCCAAACCAAGTCTAAACCCCAAGTCAAATAGATCTGGAACATCCATGTCATTCAAGGATATCCAATTGGCCACCACTCACTCAAGCTCTTTGCCCGTGAAGGGGCTGTTATTTTATTTTATTTTATTTTTATTTATTTTTTGATTTATATCCTGCCTTTTTCCTACAAAGGGCTCAAGGCAGCTTACATGATCTCTCCTCCTCCATCTTCTCCCCACAACAACAACCCTGTGAGGTAGGCTGGGCTGAGAGTCTGCGACTGGTCCAAAGTCACCCCGTGGGCTCCATGGCTGAGCGGGGACTCGAACCCAGATCTCTTAACCACTGCGCCACTCTGGCTCTCTACTTATTAGCTACCTACCTAACTATTCTTTGGCAGTTTAATAACTACCTGGGCCAAGCATGTGTTTCCGCCTGAGTAGTGGTCTCACTGCTGCCACCTTTAAGGAGACGAGGGTCACTCCCTCTGGTTAGAAAGCACCTATGACCCCTTGCGTTCCCCCCACCATGAGAGATGACTGGCCATGAGAGGCAAGTGTCAAGTAATGGGGTCACAGCCCACTGAGAACATTGCCCACATCCTCAAGCCCAACAAATGGAAAGCCATTCATTCCAGATGCTGGAGCCAGATGTTGATCTGGGCTGTATGAATTGTGCATCAAACCTGTGACAGCTGCGACAGCTAACCTGGTTCCTCCAAGTCACGTACAAACACGTTACATGGTGCAACCAGGAACTCTATTTGCCGCAACCCACCCATAAAAGCATGGCTGATTGAATGTGAGAGGATGTCATGGTGGGGCAGGAAAAGACGCACCTTTGCCTCCATCACCAGAGGCTAAATAAGGAGCCCTTGCTTGTGCTTGATGAGATTTGGGACTAATTTTCTTCCATCTTCCATCTAATTCCAGTTGTCTCCAAGCCTGCGTCATTTCCCTGACCTTCGATGGATACCAGTGAGCTGAATGTACTCTTTAAAATGGGAGAGGACAAAAGGAGTGATTGTGTTAAATGTAGTATCTATATAATTAGCCAAAGAAAAGGCAGAGAGAAGGGCCACTGCTTTTCTAAATAGCCTACCTATGCATGTGCTTCAAGTGAAAAGCTCATGGTAGGATACAGCGTTCCCCCCAGTGGAGGAGCCTCCCTTATTTGCACCCCTTCACCTACTTGCTGAGAAGATCCATGCTCGGCCATTCCAAGAAATGATTTCAATATGAAATACTGATTCCAGAATATCTCTCAAAGATATGCGCCCCAGCAGACTCTGGACCTCTGGCTGAGTTATGGCCCAGATGGGCTTCCCCTTACCATTTCAGCCCCAAGGCAGCTGGCAGTGAGCAGTGGCTGCTCTTTCTAGCAGGGAAGGGAGAAGCCACCTCCCAGCAGCTGCACCTTCTCTGGCCCATGGATGGGGGCCCAGCTGGTCTCCACTTGCAGGCTGTTCTTCTCCAGAAGTGTGAGGGGCAGGGCCATGTAGCTGCTGCGTGTGGCGCAGAGGAGTGATTCTGCCCACACAAATGCTGGGTGCCACTTATGAGGCGCTCGGGCTCACAAACGCGGCAAAGTGGACCGCAGCCCGGGGAGCCAGGCCTGGGGAATCCAGCGCATTCCAGCTCCAACCCCATGGATTCTGCGCCTATCGCTACCCTGTTTTGAAGTGGAGGTCTCTGTGCTGGCTCTGCTGGCATCAGAATGAGTTGATGCCACCACCTGATGCTAACTGCACCTAGCACAGCTGAGCCCCTTCTGTCTGCAATAGGAATGCTTGAATGAAAAATGTTCAAGACAACTCAGATGCTCCAACTATCATCTTGCTGCTTGTCTTGTGACTGATTCTTGTTTGTGTTTGTGATTATGGCTCACTCTGAGCAAACAGGAAACTTGCACAAACTGAGCAGCCGGTGATCAAACAGGAAATTTGCACAGCTTTCCTGCATAGTCTAAAGTGGGGCTGCTTCAGTCCACAGGGCAATCTTGTGCCAGATCCAACTGGGAAGGTTGGGCAAACTGAACATGAGCATAGGTCTGGCAGTTTGCGGACATTTTTGGTGAAACATAGAAACATAGAAACAGAGCGAGTCAGAAGGGGCCTCCTGGGCCATCTAGTCTGACCTCCGGCACCAGCCGGCTCCGCTCATGACATGCCCACCATGTGCATGTCCAGCCTATCTTTGAACACCCTCACCGATGGGGCCTCAACGACCTCCCGTGGAAGCCCATTCCACGCCCTCGGGGTCCTAACTGTCAGGAAGTGCTTCCTGGCATCCAAATTGAACCTTGGCTCCCTGAGCTTTGCTCCATTGGAGCGTGTCCTGCCTTCCTCTGCAGGGGAGAACAGGCCTCTCCCCATCTCCATGTGACACCCCCTCACATACCTGTATGTTGCCAACATATCCCGTCTGAGTCTCCTCTTCTCCAGGCTGAAGAGACCCAGTTCCCTCAGTCTCACCTCATACCCCATCCCCTGCAAACCAGCCACCATCCTTGTGGCCCTACGCTGCACTGTCTCCAACCTGGCTATATCCTTTCTGTAATGAGGGGCCCAAAACTGAACACAATACTCCGGTTGCGGGTGCAGCAGAGTCATGTAGAGTGGTAGTAATACCTCTCTTGATCTAGAAGCCACACTTCTGGCTATGCAACCAAGGGTGGCATTCGCCCTCTTGACCACCGCATCACACTGCTGACTCATGTTTAGCCTGCGGTCAACCAGTACCCCGAGGTCCCTTTCACAAGTGCTGCTCTCCAGCCACTTGTCCCCTAACCTGTACTTATGACAGCTATTCCTATGCCCCAAGTGCAAGACCTTGCACTTCTCCACATTGAACGCCATCCTGTTGTCTCCTGCCCACTTCCATAGTCTGTCCAGATCCTTTTGGATCTGGTGTATCTGCTCCTCAGTTGTGGCCACTGCTCCAGTTTTAGTGTCGTCTGCGAATTTGATCAGCAGACTGTTCACCCCTTCTTCCATGTCGTTAATGAAAAGATTAAACAGGATCGGCCCCAGGACAGAGCCCTGGGGGACCCCGCTTGTCACTGGCTGCCATCCCGATGATTCCCCGCTAATGGTTACCTTCTGCTTTCGGTCAGTCAACCATGCCCTAATCCACCGGACAGTGCTTTGGTGTATCCCAAAACTCCTCAGTTTCTCCACCAGGATATCATGGGGCACTTTGTCAAAGGCCTTGCTGAAATCCAGGTATACCACATCCACTGCATCCCCTCCATCTAGCCATCTTGAAACCTTGTCATAAAATTCCACAAGGTTTGTCTGGCAGGACCTGTTTCTGCGGAAGCCGTGTTGTGTGGCTGTCAGCCTCCCTTCCCTATCTAGCATCACTAGATCTCTCTCTATTATGAGCCTTTCCATTGTTTTTCCTACAATGGACGTAAGGCTAACCGGTCTATAATTCCCCATGTCCTTCCTACTACCCTTTTTGAAAATTGGAACCACCGATGCCACCCTCCAGTCCTCTGGAACTTCACCCGTTCTCCACGAGGCCTCAAAAATGGAGGCCAGCGGGCGTGAGAGAACCCCTGCCAACTCTCTAAGTACTCTCAGGTGTAACCCGTCAGGGCCTGGCGCCTTTGTAATGTCCAATGCCCTGAGGAGCCCCTCGACTTCAAGGGGGATGACTCTAATCTCTGCCCCTAAGTCCCCAGCCTCATCCAATCTCCTATACGGATCTCCCCCGTCCTGCTTTGGGGAGAACACAGAGGCAAAATAGTCATTTAGCATCTGTGCCTGTTCCCTCATGTCAGTCACTGGATCTCCTTCCTCCTTATTTAGTGGTTCCACCACTTGTCTCCCCTTCCTTTTCCTATTTACATGCTGGAAGAAGCCCTTTTTGTTGCTCTTGATATTCTTGGCAAGTCTCAGCTCATAATCAGCCTTAGCCTTGCGAAGAATCCTTCTGCAACGGGCCTTCTCCTCCCGGTATACCCTTTTGTCTATTTCCCCCAGTACCCATTTCCTATGGAGGTTCCTCTTTCGTCTAATCCCCCTAACCACCTCCTTTCGCATCCATGGCGGCACTCTCCTCCGCCTCCCCACCTTACTGACTAGAGGTATTGTCAGGGCTTGCGCCTGCAAAACCTCCCTTTTGAGTGCCATCCACCCCTCCTCAACTCGCTTACCTTCCAGTAACCTATCCCAGGAGACTTTCCCCAGCCTGGCCTTCAGTTGGCCAAAGTTGGCCCTCTTGAAGTCCCAGCTTCTAGTGCTCGCCCTGCTGCACGGCCCCAGTCCTCTGATCTCAAAGCAAAGGATGGAGTGATCACTCGCATCCAGAGCTCCCCTAATCTGTACTTCATCTATCAGCTCCTCCCTATTGGTCAAGACCAAGTCCAGGATGTTTCCCCCCCTCGTCGCCTCTCGGACCCTCTGTGTGAAAAACCCACCCTCTAGAGCTTCTAGGAAGCGACGTGACCTGGCTGTCACCGCCGAGTGAGTCTCCCAAGTAATATCCGGGAGATTGAAATCTCCCATAATTACTGTGTCTCTCCCCCGAGATATCCTTAGAATCTGGCCTGTCAGGACATCATCCAGGGTCTCAAGTTGACCTGGAGGGCAATAACATACCCCCACTGTCAGGTCTCTTTCTCTGTCAAAACCCCTAAGTTTCACCCAGACTGCCTCTACCGAATCCCCATCTGTGCTGCACTCTATCTCACTGCATCCTATCCCTTCCCTGACATATAAAGCCATGCCCCCACCTCTCCTTCCCTTCCTGTCCTTTCTAAAAAGGTGATACCCTTCTATGTTCACATTCCAGACTTGCCTTTCATCCCACCAAGTTTCTGTGATTCCCACCAGATCATACCCTCCTATTCCCAGGAGAGCTTCAAACTCTTCCTGCTTATTACCCATGCTCCTAGCATTGGTGTACATGCACCTCAACTCCTTCCCACTGCTTCCTTTCCTTGGAGTGCCCAGCATCCTCCTTCCTCCCATCCTCCCTGGTACCTGGCCCCTCTCTGTAGAAGTTCTGTCAGTCCCTGCAGTATCTCTAAAGCCCTGATCCCAGAGCCCTGATCCTCCCCGCACACTTGTCCAGTGCAGACACGTTACTGGGGGGCCTGAACCCACCCCCCACTGGCTCAGTTTAAAGTCTTCCGGATGAAGCTCGCTAGAGCATCTCCAAAGGACCTTTTCCCCATCCTCGTGAGGTGTAATCTGTCCCTTGCCAGAAGTCCATTGGCAAGAAAACGAGTGCCGTGGTCGAGGAACCCGAAGCGTTCCTTCTGGCACCACACCCTAAGCCAGTCGTTCACCTCGGAGACCCTCCTGTCCCTTCCTGGCCCAAATCCCCGGACAGGTAAGATTGACGAGAAGGCCACTTGGGCCTTCAGCTCCCTGAGTTTCTTCCCCAAGGCCGAAAAGTCCCTGGTGATCCCGACCACCCCCTGCCTGGCCACGTCGTTTGTGCCCACATGGATCACCAGGAGTGGCTGGTGACCCCCGGAGCGAACAAGACGCTCCACTCTGTCCTTCACGTGCCGGATGTGTGCGCCCGGCAGGCAGCAAACCTCCCTTGTCTCAAGGCTGGGGCGGCACACACCGCCTCAGTGCCCCTCAGCAGGGAGTCCCCAACAACTATCACCCGCCGCCGTACCTTCTCGGTGCTGGTGGGCAGCCGTGCCCTGGTCCTCGCCTCTCCTGCAGTGGCTCCCTTGCCTCCTGATGTCCCAGGCTGGGGGTCCTGCTGGTCCCCTGAGGCCTCCTCAGCCCCAGCCTCCCCAAGTGGAGAGAACCTGTTTCCCAGCTCCAGATTGGTGCCAGGAGAAGGAGGAGGCCGTGCTGGCCGCCTCCTCCTGTGGGTGACATACCACCATGTCTCCGCAGCTGCTCCTCCCGTGGTCTCTCCCTCAGCCCTCTGTCGAGAGGGGGGCTGCTGCGGGGGGGCCTGGAGAGCTCTCTCGGCCCTCAGGCACCTCACCTCCTCCTCTAGCAGGGTCACCATCTTGCACCGAGGGCAAGTGTATCCCTGCCTCTCCTGGGGGAGAAGGGCGAACATGTCGCAGCTCTCGCAGCGGACAGCAACACCCGTGACTCCCGCCCAGGCCACCTCCTGGCCTGCCATCTGTAACCCTTCCGAGACCTTACCTTGGTCCCCTGTCTTGTAAGTCCTGCAGTTCCTCTCACTCTCCCAGTTCTCCCAGGCAAAAACCCCACTTGCACACACACACAAGGAGAAAATAATCTTAAATTTAAATTGAAAGGAAAAAAAAGCACAAGAAAGCAAAGCAAAGTGCAAACAAAACAAAACAAAAAAAACGCACAAACAAAACAAAAAACAAACAAACAATCAAACAAACAACCTCTGTGTCTCAGGGAAGGGAGTCCCTGGACCGCCCGGACCGCAGCTCAGGGACGCAGACGAGGGACGCCGCCCGAGCTGGGCCCTCTCAGTCCCTCCGGCCAGTGGCCTGCCCCCTGCTTCCCCCTGGCTGCTCTCGCTCTCTGGCCCACCCCCTGGTGCTTGTGAACAGGTGCTTGTGCTTGTATGTGCATTTGAGATTTAAATCAGAGCATGCTAGCATATGTTGCATGCAAAAATAAACCCTTTCGCATCCCTACCTACAATCTCAGACTTAAATTTTGCATTTTGCTTTGTTTTGTCTCTTTCCCTTACTTCCCACATTTTGTATCATTCAGTCCAATGAAAGTTCTGGAGAACAAAAGGCAGCGATATTGTTACCCAGCGTTCTGTTCGTCTTAACAGTCATACTGCCCAAGTGCAGGTTTAGTGAGGCCAGAGGGCTGAGTTCCACCAAAAGGTCACTGAACTTTGCCTATTTGTGGCTTAGGAGAATCAGCATCAGTGACATTTGCAACCGTAGCAGTGAATGTGTCCCCCCACTTCACTCCTGATAAGCCGCTTCCAAGACTGAGCAAGAACCATCATCAGCTTTTTATGACTTCAGGCAGGTAGTGGGAAGAAAGAATTAAATTGCCCTCCAAGGTCAACCTTGCCAGGCTCTCAGCAAATGAGGCCTCCCCAAGGATCCATAAAGCTGAAATACTTGTGTGTCATATATTAAAACATTAAAATGGCAGAGATCAAATATTATTAAACATCTGAGCAAACTATAAAAGGCAGGACATCTGGAATTGAGGCTGGGATTCTGGATAGATTCCAAAAGAGTAGTTAGTGCAGGGGAGCGGAGGGGCAAGGAAAGAGGGCAGAAACCCAAAGAACGATTAGCACACTTATGTGCAAGCTTTTTTTGAAAAATGGCAAAAGTGCTGATCCAGGTTCCTTCCCAAGCCAAGCAGGAATGCCAGGGACAAGAAGAACCACCATCCGCTGCCTCTTCCAAGTTGAACTAGAAGAACTGGAGCCTATTACAGTAAAATGGCCGATGCAGAAATTCACCTATGAATATGGGAGTTGGGGAAACTGGGCCTGGAACACACAAACCAGCCTTGGCTACAATGCCTTCACAATTGCGAATCCCGATAAGGTGGCATTCCAGACTGCAGAAAGGCCTACACTTGTTCGGTGAAACACCAGTACAAATCCTTCACAGACTTTTTAGCAAAATGTGGGATTACCATATTTTTCTGTGTATAAGACAATACTTTTTCTTAAAAATGTTTACCTAAAAACGGAGGAGCGTCTTATACACAGCAGGCTGAGAGGCGAACCATGGGTGCACTCTAATGGGGAGACTGGCGTGATCACGGGCGCGCTTGGGGGGGGGACAGGTGTGATTGCGGGCATGTGTGCAGGGAGACAGGGAGGCAGCAGGTGCACATGCGCAGCAGCAGCTTGCTCGCTCAGAGATGGGTAAGAAAAGTGGGGGGCGTCCTATACATAAGGGCGTCTTACAGATGGAAAAATATGGTATCTTCCAACTGTTGAGGGAAGAAAGTCTTTGATCTTAATAAGCAAAGCTTGCTTTGTGTAGGAGCTTGCACTACAGCAGTTAAAAGCGCAGACCTTTGTAAACTGGGCTGCTAGCCCTCAGTGTCTCTACCGCTGCAGCCTCTCTCCATTCCCAGTCCCTTCGCACTTCCCTCTATTGCATCAGCACTTTGCACAAGAAGGGAGAAAGGGATCATTCAGAAGAGAAAGAGAACTGGCAAATGCAGGTACAACTTCCAGAAAGAGTGGCGTTGCACAAGAGGGAGAAAAACCTGGAGTGGACTTAGTTCAGAGGAGAGGGAAAAGCGGTATCGTTCCGCCTTGTGAGCCCTGGTTTTGACGCTAGATGGTAGCTCGGCTGTGCCTGGACTTGCCAGGGACGAAGGGCCAGTGTGTAATTCCCAGAAGGCGAACCACAGGGAACTCTGCCTTATGGGAAACAAGGCAATCCATGCTCTGACTGTTTACTAGATTATTCATGGTGGGAGAGCGGGGCGAGAGAAAGTTTGCGTGCCCTTGCAATGAGCAGTGCCTTTATCCATTACCTTCTCGATAAAACTGAAACCCTACAAGGCGGATCACTGGGGTTACCGCTGGCCTTCCAATGCCACGGCCATAGCTGTGGGAACAGCGCTCCTCAGAGTTGACTGAGCAAGCTGGAGCCATTGGGGAGTATGAGCATCCTGCTCACTGGCCCCGCAGGCACCCTGCTTCCAAGGGCTCTCAAAAGGAAAGTGCAGGTGAAATGCATGGAGCGCATGGAGGTGGGCAGAGGCCTGTTCTCCCCTGCAGAGGACGGCAGGACGTGCTCCAACGGAGCAAAGCTCAGGGAACCCAGGTTCCATTTGGATGCCAGGAAGCACTTCCTGACAGTCGGGACCCCGAGGGCGTGGAATGGGCTTCCATGGGAGGTCGTTGGGGCCCCATCGGTGAGGGTGTTCAAAGACAGGCTGGACATGCACATGGTGGGCATGTCATGAGCGGAGCCAGCTGGTGCCGGAGGTCAGACTAGATGGCCCGGGAGACCCCTTCTGACTCACTCTGTTTCTATGTTTCTATGTTTCTATGAAATATCAGACCTTCCAGCACTGCTTGCCACTATTGCTCTCTGTCAAGCAGCATTCAGTTAGCAAAAGGTGAACGGGGTTTAGGGCTTTGTCCCTACCCTGTTAAATGTCAAGGATGGTCAAAGAGGAGCAGCAGCAGCTGTGAACATCTGGAGAAAGGGATATGAGCCATGTTGAGCCTCAGGGAAGGGACAGAGCAGGGGAAAGGCAACATCTGCCCAGCACTTGGAAGATTTACCCCCGCCCCCCGTGTAAATAGGAGAATATCCAGCATCTGGTCCACCTGGATGGACAAAAGCCCCATGTGCAGATCAGCAAAACCCACATTCATGCCCCTAATTCCACCTTAAAACTCATTCCATTCCATTCCGTGTTGGCAGTGAACTTTGCTTTTTCCTGTTTGTGTTTTACATGAAAATCTGTTCGTATTTTTGTGCATAGTGAAATTTTCCATTCAATTTTTTCCATTGATTGTAGTGGATTTATGCTTTCCCCCCTCAAAAATACACCTTTTCCTGCACAATTTGAAGGCACACTTGCTTTTGAGTGCTTTCTTTCCTTGGTCTATGAATTATATAATGCAAGCTTGGGAAAGCATGAACTGTGGCTAGAGATTGCCGCTGAGTTTGCACTTGCTCCAAAATGTGCCAATTGGAGGAATCCTGGCCAAAGCCAGGCCAGAGGGGGTGTCACGCCTTCCCCTGACACCGTCTCCACAGCCGCCTTCTGCAGCAATTGCAAGCAGTCTCACGAAGTCCATAGCTACAAAGATCTTCCTGATGCTGTTTTAAGGGACCCCATTAATAACACTATTTTATTAGGGTAATGCATATACAAAAGCTGGCAGTGGAGGCAAAATTAGCAGTACTATGACAAAGAAGGATGTTCATGCAGGTGGAAAGATACAGTAACAGCGATGGTAAAGAGGGAGGAGGGAATGTGGATTGGTCCCCACGGTAATTTTTGCAATAGCTACAGGGATGTGATATATGCCTTCATTGTCAGGAAGTATTTTATAACTTCACAGATTCCGCGCACTGCGAGGCTCAGAAGTTCTAAACTGTGTTTTGTAACATGACTCCTGCTTTGTTATTTTAGGCTGTATGTAAATTTTTGCAAATTGTTGAGATATTGTCTGGGTACATTCAGGCAGCTTTTTGGTACATATAATACAAAATGGTTTCATGTCTGTCAGAAAAAGCTGCCTTGTATTTCTCAACTGTATTTGAGGAAATCAGAGGTAACACAGACACTGGAAGTGCATCAAAAGGGGTCTACTGAAAATCAAGGGCCTCTTACATTTTTAGACTGTCGTCAAGTGCAGACTCATGTCGAGTAAAATGCAGTAGCTAACCCTTAAGGCTATGGGATGCGCAGAGACCATACAGGAGAAATTGTCGACCTCCTTGGTCAGGTGTTCTACCATAAGCACTGTTGGGAGTGAGAAGGATGGAGGTCTTGGGAAGTGATTCTCATGGACTACTGGCTACATCCCAGGTTATTTGGAATTGGAACGTGAAACGAATTACACTGAGATTGAGGAGGATGGGGTAGGCCAAGGTACTAAGATAAAGGAGGTTATCTCAAGGCCAGATGCTTTGCTGAGCTAGGCAGTTTCCGGGAATGTTTTTGAGATGTGCAGCCAGTGGGAGGAATCCCTGTGGGAGAGGAATTCTTGGGCACAGACCAGCCCCTCTGTCCACCATCCACCCCATGGCGTGGCATCAGCGGAGGCGGGGCCCGGTTCAACGAGGAGGCATGCTCGCCTTCAGAAAGCCTCTCCCAAGGGGATGGGGTCCAGGTATGTTCATAAGCAGAGTTCCTGGAGGTAAAGACTAGATTGCGTTCAACAAACCATTTTGTGCATGCTCAGAGATCTGTTCTGGATGATTTGTACTTGGAAGCAATGAGGAACGTTTTGCAAGGAAAATGGTCTGTGGCATGGGATTGCTGGACAGCAGAACCTTGGATTGAGACAAGCATTCCTAGTTAAGATACATTAACCAGATAACTCAATTATCATTCGGTGGGGTGACTCTCCTTTGCATCTATCGCTATAGAATACTATGCAATTGTTGCAGGTGGAACGCCGTACTTTTGCCTTTAAGCTGTATTGGGCCCAGGATCTGAGACTTGACCAAGGAATACTAACAGCTCCAGGATGGGCATGTTATTTATCAGGGGAAATGCAGAGAGAGAGGTCTAGTAACACGGCCTTCCCACCTCCCCTCCCCTCTCCCAGCTGGGATGAATTGAACTAGACCTGTGTTTGAAAGCAACAGCAGGACAAGGTCTGGGGAAGTACAGAGCAACTGCTGTTTGAGAATGAAGAAGAGTGATGAGGGAAAAACACACAACAGGCAGGACGGATGCGGGGTGGCAGTCAGGCGTGCAGCCTACGTATTTGGAAGCAGGGACAGGTGAATGAACAGTGCTTGAAAGCACTAAAAGTTTCTCTGAAAGTTGCCTCACTCATCTCTTGCTCAGTTCTTCTTCAGACTTGCATTTTTATCCTTTGGCGTTTGTGTGAATGGGAGATCTGTGCATACCTCTCAGACTGTGGGGAAGTTGCCTCTTGAATCTACTGAGAAAATTTGCACAGATTCAAAATTTGCATGGCGTGAACGTGGAATTGGGCATGAGATGAAGATGAATTTGCAGGCATATTCAGGAGACATGTGACCACACAGCTTTAGGGTTATGAATGAGGCATTCCTGCAAGAGCCAAAGAACCCCACGCCTCCTCTCAAGTCTTTCCAGTCACACCTGCATTTTTTGGAGATCAAATAGTGTTTTCAGCATGAGAGTTCAAGTATAGATACTGTTAAGGTAGAGATGTCAAATCACTATTGCCAAAAGAATTTATTTTTTGTAGGTTTTTTTTTTTTAAATAATAAGTCTTAAAAAATAGTGATGCTGAGAAAGGGCTACCTTCAAAACACTTAGAAATAGTTTTTATATATTCATATGATTAATATATAAATATATTATATAATTCCATTATAAAATATATAATTATAATACATTATATAATTATATTATATAATATAAATGTTTGGATTTAATATATAATACTATTCAAATATATTTATAGATGATACTGCTCTTGTAAGAGAATAAATATTTCATAATGGCTGACATCTGGTTAATTAAAAATAAAAAACGAAAAAGATACAGGATTTTGTAAACCATCAAGAAATGGCAGGATATTATTCCGCACAGAACTACAAAGATTCAAGTTGCACATTCAGTGGTGGTGACTTCAACAGCCACTACGATTGCCGTGGCCTAGAAGAAGCTCAGACGACAGCCGTGGCAACAAAACACCTGAGATCGTACTTCGGGGGAGACACGGATATGGGCACGCTTTCTGCTGTTTCACACAGGAGTTCAGTGCAGAGGCAGCCCTGTATTTCCTCGCCAGCTTACCAGGCGTGTCCCAGAGAGAAAGAAGCCATGAGAGGGCAGGGCAGGGCAGGGCAGGGCAGGGCAGGGCAGGGCAGGGCAGGAAAGTAAGCACAGGTGGACTGGGCTTGTCTTGCTCCCAGAGGTCCTGCTGATCTTCTGCAGTCCCGTAGGATACCTCCTCTCTCAGCACCACTCCCCGCAGCCTATGGAAGCCACTCTTGCTCCCCCACTCCCATAGAACAGTACCAAAGGTTTCGCACAGATTGAACTAAATACTCTGGGAAAATGCAACGTATCAGCTGGTCGTGGTATAACTGGACTGCAGTCATCCGGGGTCAAGTGGAAGTGGCAGCACCAGGAGGGCAGTTTGGGGTGAGAGTCGCGCAACGTGCCCGTGAGTCCGCTGTTGCAACACTGGTAGAAATGCCAAGTGTGGACGCTCCTCCTACCCCAGGGCATTTCAGTCAGTTTGGACGCATACTGAAAAAAAATAAGAAATGCACTCCTCCCGTTGCAAAGAATGCAGATTGGCATTTGCCTCGGCCCCGGGACTCGCGGAGCTCTCCGCATTTAAAGTCAAGGGGAACAGGTCCAGCTCCTCCAGGAGAGACCAAGGTGCATTCTGAAGTGCTACCTGTAAGATCACATGTATTTACTCAGACAGCGGATGAATAATTGGAGCAGAAGAATACAGAACAAGCCCAGGTCCTACCACCTGAGTGAATTATTTAGACAAGATGGTCTTCATGGACTGGTGCAACAAAACACTTTCTTGTTGACGGAGCACTCTGTAAATCCAGAGCAAACCAGCCCGCTCGTCTCCCAGGGTCAGGCGCGCATCCCACTCCTGAAGAGGCAGCACGGGTATGTTTGCTAGAGTGTGTTAACACACTAAGCAAGGGCAGGTGGGCTTTTCGCATGGCCTTTCTTGCCAAAAGGGGGCAAAGACACGTGCTTGCATGTATGTATGTATGTATGTATTTATTTTTCAATTTATATCCTGCCTTTTTCCTACAAAGGGCTCAAGGCAGTTTACATCATTCTCCTCCTCCATCTTATCCCCACAACAACCCTGTGAGGTGGGCTGGGCTGAGAGTCCGTGACTGGGAGTCACCTAGTTGGCTCCATGGCTGAGCGGGGACTGGAACCCGGATCGCCTGAGTCCCAGTCCCACGCTCTTAACCACGACGCCACATTGGCTATGTAGTGCGCAAGTTGCTTTCAAGCACCGCTCTCTGAACATTTTGATAGCTTTGTTTCTATCTGCTGAAAGCAAAGCTGGGGTGGGGAGTCTGTTTGACGGGACACCAGCCTGGTGCCCCCCTGCACCCCCCTGATGCTTTTGACTCCAACGTCCCAGGATGGCTAGGTAGAGCAGAGAAAGACCCCAGCCTAAAACTCTGGAAAGTCACTGCTGCCAGCCCGTGTGGACTATACTGGCCCTGTTGGCCCAGAAAGCTGACACAGCAAAAGAGGGCTTTGTGTCCCACTGTGGGAATCCAGATCTGCGAAATTATCTATTGCATTTCCAATGTATGCAATAATCAAAGTTATCTGAGAGGATTACAAACCAGTTAAAAAACTAAAATGTTATTTTAAAAGGGTCAACATTTTAAATCTGTACAAAACTGTCCAAGAATAAATACAATAAGCAGGAACAGACAACACCATCATGGATAAAACGCACACAGTAGCCTAGCACCAGGTCTCGTAAAAGCCTGGGAGAAAACAGAGGCTTTGGATGGGCACTGGGCAGACAAGCAGCTCAGATTCCAAGGTCTGTGAGTGCATGAGTGCGTGGGGGGGGGGTGTTCTTCCAGGGGAGGTAGTGTGACTTTTCTCTGGCTCATACTCTGGGCATTTAAGGAGAGCTCTTATTGGGAGTTAGGGTTTCGGCACCGTTAAAGGTTGGAATAAACCCAGAGCGGATGCCATGCCCCCGTGACACTGGGGTCACTGGCCAGCGTGCAAAAGTGCTTGGCGCACGACCGCAGGAAGTACGAAATAGATTTAGAAGAGTATTTAGGATTTTGCAGTGACGGGCCAGAGCAGCGGGCGAGCCAGCGAGCAGCCATCTGGAATGGCCAGCGCTCGGCTCAGGGGATGCCCCCTGGAGGCCAGGTGAGTGGAGGGAGCTGCCCCGCCCCACTCAGTGCCATCCTGTGCTCCAGCTGCTTCCCAGGCAGGTGGCAGCGGGCGGTGGGGAGGGGACCCATCTCACATTAGGAAAGGACACTCGTCAAGGTTGGCTAAATGTTGCCATTAACTTTTCTTTAATTAAGTGCATCATCTGTGATGATAATGAAAGGTAATTCATTCCGGACTGGCTGACGCTGTCAGAGATACTGCTGAAATGAGGCTGCTTGATGGTCCACGTGGCGAGTCCAAGTGGCATATTTTTAGGCAAGAGTGTTCCTGCAGATATGGTGGGGGGCATGGGGGGGACTTGGGAAGAGCACCTGTTCCTCTTCCTCATATGTTGCCCACACACACCCTTTACTGGGACACTGGGGTCTAGCAAAGGCAGAGACAGTCTGATGAAGATGGTAGCACCCTTCAAGTCCTGGAAAGGCTGTCACAGAGAGGAAGGCCAGGATCTCTTCTCCATCATCCCAGAGTGCAGGACACAGACTACTGGGCTCCAGTTACAGGAAGGTGGGTCCTGGCTGGACCTCAAGAAAGACACTTCCTGACTGATAGAGCAGTGCAGCAATGGAACCGATGACTAGGAAGGTTCTGGGCTCTCCCCCACTGGACGCCTTCACGATGCAGCTGGGCAGCCATCTGAGAGGGGTGGTTTAGCCGGGAGTCCTGCACTGAGCAGAGGGGCTGTCCCTTCCAGCTTTACTAGGCTATGTTTCCATGACTCTATGAATGGCATCAGTTTGTGACCAAAAATATTTATCTTGGAAAATCTTGGCAGATGGGATTTGCTTCTTGGAAAATCTTGACAGATTTTCTGGATTTGTTCCTTGGAACATGTGAAAACATAAATGCATTTCCCCTAGGATTAGCTATGACAACATTTCTGAATAACCCCCCATTCCTTTTCACTATTCAGAGGCCTTCTCCAATATCATCTAGCTGACCTTAAATCAACCATGCAAGGTAGGCCAATATCACAATCCCCATATTGCTGAAAGCAGGTATTCTAAGACCATCTCATGAACTCAAGGTGGAAGCAAGCTTTGTGCCTGGAACTTCCCATCTCACAATCTTATCCATGAAAAGATGCTCATGTTTGCATAATATTATGCTCTGTTCACCTAGTTTTCTTTTCTTCTTTGGGCCCTTTGATGAAGCAGTCCGGTTTTTCTTCATAGCACGCTCTCCCTCCTTTAAGGTGACCTGTCAGATTGGGAATAAGGTTTCTGCCTATGAACATTTTGACAGAAACAAGCGTTTTTCATCTCGCAGCATCTTCCAGTCAACTGTGCTGGCCTGTTGTGAGTTGTTGCAGGCCCTTTTTTTGTCCAAGCATGTCCTAGAGTGCCCTTGAATGCTGCTACCTCAGGTTGGATGGTCCTTCAGGGGAAGGATTAGACAAGAGAGCTGTTTGTTACTGAGTTTTCTTTGGTTCTGGGGTAGGGGAGGGACACAGAGGCATAATCTCCATGGCCAGATGTGTGCTTGGCATGTGGAAGTTCCCATGTCCAGCCTCTGGCATCTCCAGGAAGGGCTGGAAAACAGGAAAAGTGACCCTGCCTGAAGCCTGGGATTACTGCTGCCAGCCAGCATAGACAATGCAGAGCTAAACAGACCAGCACTGGAGTCAATACAGAGAAACTTCCTATGGCCAAAATGTAATCCATCTGAGTTCATTGTACTCGCTCAGCAGTTGGGGACTCTCTTTTAACACTGTGCAACATGAAACAGGAAAACAGGTCTAGAGAAAATGACAACAACCTTGTGTCTGCGTGTGTCTACTGCCCTCTGCTGATGGGAACACCTACGAAGAATCTTCCTTCATAGCTACAAGGGGATCCTTTTTTCCTCAAGGTAATGACCTCACTTGGAAATCAATTAACTCCTCCACTACTTGTTCTGAGTTTTAATCCCCTGGCCCTTGAAGACTACTGCCAGCCCTGCAACCTCCTGTTCCCAGCATGCTTCTTCTGGAACGATTGCTTCTTCCTTTGCCGGTATGCCATTCCATCATGCCCCTTCTTTGGTGCAGTCTTTTCATTCAACTCCACAACTCTGTTGTCTGCTGAAATGGGCAGCTCTGATGCTGACCCCAGGCAGACCAACGAACCTTTGCACCTGGGATCTAGATGCCAGATCAATGCTCCTATCGACATCCCCCCAGCATGTGGTTGGACCTAGCATCAGCCCCTTCTTCCCTGAAATGGCTGTTGGCCACGTCCCCCAACCTCAGTTCAAACCCAGGTCATCCGTTACATCCATCATCAGAGAACTCCCCAGAACAACACTCCCTCACTGGTAGAAATCGATCCCTAATGTTGCTTACAGCTCGTTATATCACCATACATTTTCATCTTGGGGTTTTCAGTCAGGTACTAGCTAGACACTAACCTCAGTTAAAGAAGTGCCACAAATTTTTGCAGAGGCCAGAAGACCAGTTCAGGGATGCCCTGGAGACTTGCAGAAAATTGGCTGTGCGCTGCCTGAGCTTGTCTGGCCATGCTCTTAAAAGCTCCCCGGCCACAAATAGCCCAAAGCATCACGATGCCTTTGTTACAGTCTGTGCTAGCTATCATCCTAGAGTAGCTCTCATGCCTTCTCCAGCTTGCAGAGAGTCTTTCCTTTTCAAAGTATTACAGTGGAGTGAAAAGCCCCCATTAGGGATGTATGGGAATTTAGTTTCTGCTCACAGAATGTGCCAGCCTGCTCAGTTTGCAACCCAAACTAAGCATGAAAATTAGGGATGGGTGACAGTGAAGAATTCAACTTGCTTCTTCGCAATGGACTTGGATGCACCTTGCCGAGTCGGAAACCTAAAGTGGGCCAAATCACAATCTTCTGTTTGCAGTTTCTGCTTTAAAATGGGCTTTAAAACATATACATCACAGCCTACTTTAAAAGTAGCAGGCCGTGTGCTGGCTTGACTTATGTCAGAGTAACTTGGCACCAGTCCTGGGTAAACAGTCCAGAACTCAGAGAATTTTTATGCAGCTTCCACATTTGACAGCTGTTTGTTTTGTGTAATTTTCTTGTTTGTGCAAAATTAACAGCAACCACCCATGAGAATGTAAGTCAGGCGCAAGATGCATATGAAACCAGTGCTTTGGCAAATGCAGTGAAACTGATCCTTACTTATTCAGCCCTCCTTCCCTGCTGCAGGTCTTCCACTCAGGGTAGAGAGTCAGGCTTTGCTGCATCACCAAACTCTGCCCAAAGGTAGAAGAACGAGTAAAGTTCAGGGGACACGATGGGGGTATATTATGCATTGTGGTAAAGGATGGATACAGAGAAGAGTTCCCATAAACAAGAATCTTCTAAGAATGCAACACTGGCAGGAGATTCAAAACAGACTTCAAGAGAAGCGGATACATAAAAAGTGATTTCACCAAGGTCTTTGGATTTCTGAAGTCAAGCTTCTTCTACCCCATTTCTGTATGTACTTGCAACTTTTAAAACAACCACAACAGCCATATGGAAATATCTCTACTTGCGTATTCATCATCTCTAATGTACACATGTTTGTTTGCTTAATTCTGTGTACTCATTTATCTCAAGTACTTTATACAGCTGAAATGTGCTTTGTGTACACATTTCCCCCCCAGAAGGAGATGCATCAGGAAGCTATCGCAAGTGTGGATTTTGCTTTGCAGCTCTATCTTGGCTTGCTGAATGACTTGTGAGATGATTTGTGTAAAACTTAAAGAATGAACAAATGTAAGAGGAAGGAAAGAAGGAAGTTCACAACAAAATGAATTACCCACCCACCCATCCTCAGACTGACCTAAACACACAGATCAGCGATGGAATTTTTAAATATATTTGGGTATTTCTAACCCGCCGAATTACTGCATGTCTCCGGATGGCTTACAATAATCATCCAATAAATACAACATCATTTGCTGCTGTAAGCGAGGGGATGGCCACACAAGTGTAGAGAGCTTTAAACATAGATGTGGCATATTACTGGAGCAATGACTAGTTAGTAAGATGACTGCACTGCAAAATCCAGGCTCAGGGGCCGTACCCTGCCACATGCCCTCGCAGCCTTTTCTTGCAGCCCTCAGGCTCCTCAGTGTGCAGCAGAGGATTCTGATAATGCTGAGGCACAAGGCACTTTCTAATGGCCCAGCCATGGTGCTCTCTTCTGAGCCCTCCTAGGATACAGTCCTGACTCATCCTCTGGCTGGGGTGAAGCATCCACAGCAGAACCTCCATCTCCCTGACTCTGCAGGGACAAAAATCCCTTTGACAATCTAGTTAACCCCTCCAAGAGAAGTGGAAAAGATAACACACAACTCTCAGCCAACACAAGGCTTCAGGTGGCTTTCGCTCTGAGAGTTCCAGCCATCAAGACACATGTGGTCTAAGAGCCTACCTTCTCCTTGTCTGGATCCTGATCCCAGCTTCCCCTGTGAGCCTCACGGGAACACAGAATGGCATACCCATGTCCTGCTTGTGAGCTCTTAGAGGCATTTGGCTGAACAGTCAGGATTCAGTACCAGTTGGAACTTTGGTCTGCTCCAGTAAGAGTGCCCCTCTTCAATAGTCAGATCTTCCACCAGCAGCAGAACAGAGATGGCCGCGACTTACACCATCTTGTTTCAAAGCCGCAGAAGCAAGCCTGCTCACATCACTACCACTCGCCGGCTCTGCTCTTGCCACTGCATTCAGGGGCTACAAAGCAGATTCTGCTTGCCGTTTCCTAATTTAATGCAAAGATGGTGCCCAAGGTAGCATGCACATTGCACATTTCTGGAGAAACCACCAGGCAACTGCTCCTTAATGGCACTATTATGACCTGGGAGGAAGAGCATCATGCTGCAAGAAGTCTTATCTACCGGCTGGACAGGTTAGTTGGGAACCAGAAACAGGGAAAAGTTATGTATACAAAATGAGAGAGCGGAACAAAAGCAAGAGGAAAGAGAAGAGGCAAATGATTTGCTTACGCTAACAATTACTTTGTGTATTTGTGTGAAGGATGAAGAGTCAGCAGATCTTACCCTGGGGTGACCAGAAGGGCTTTAACCAAGCTCAAGGCCTTTGCGCTTCTTCACAGTGGTGGGAGCATGGCATGGTTTGGCATCTAGACTGGATGAATACAAGAGCTGACAGACAGGGATGCTGAAGAAATTTCTTCCAGCTGACGTATGGCCCAAATCTCTACCTTTTGCATGTGAATGCAGTGTGTGGTCCAGCTCAAATCTCATACTTGCCTGAGATTGCCATGCTGTCTGAGGGCAGGAAGTGTGCTTAAGAAAAATGTGCATGTTGGGACATGCTACCTGAAAAGCATGCCCCCATTTCAGTTGAGGTTTAGGCTGGGTTTCGGCATGCGAGATTACCTACGTCAGGAGAAAGACAGGGAGAATGTGACACTGCAGGTATCAGTTGGTTACCAATGACAATGCTATTCTCCTGCAGGGCTGTCTGAGCTGGGAGGGGGAGTTCTGCATTGCAGTGGCCCTACTGCTACTTGGAGGGTTGGCTCTTGAAGGTGGTGTTTGGGGCACATCACCCAGGCTCATTGACTCCATCCATACCTGTTTCCACTGGCTGGCTTTAGGCTTCTGGGCAAATCCAAGTTGCTTGTTCTAACCTATAGAGCATTCAGGCTTAGGATTGCAATATTTCCTGGAGGACCACTCCTGATCAGAATCCACCCAGAATCCACCCAAAGACTAAGCAAAACCTCCCAGGCTTTCTTCTGAGTGCCACTTCCATGGGGAGTTCAGAAGGCAGCATGAAAGTGAGTGGTCTTCACAGGAATGGCCCACTGATGGTGGAAAGAGGCCCCATAGAGGTCCACCTGGCATCGGCTCTGCTGTTTTTTAGGCACCAAGTTAAGACTGCCCTTTTCTCTGAAGTATTCAGTGGCATTTAACGGCATATGCGAGGCTTTGCTGTCACCCAAATTGTATTGGGCATTGCTATTTTGGTTGTCCAAATAGTTTTAAATTTTGTTTCCAATGTTGTATTTTGAAAATGTTACAGTGTTTCTATTCTATTATAGAAACATAGAAACACAGAAACAGAGAGAGTCAGAAGGGGCCTCCCGGGCCATCTAGTCTGACCTCCGGCACCAGCCGGCTCCGCTCATGACATGCCCACCATGTGCATGTCCAGCCTGTCTTTGAACACCCTCACCGATGGGGCCTCAACGACCTCCCGTGGAAGCCCATTCCACGCCCTCGGGGTCCTGACTGTCAGGAAGTGCTTCCTGGCATCCAAATTGAACCTTGGCTCCCTGAGCTTTGCTCCATTGGAGCGCATCCTGCCTTCCTCTGCAGGGGAGAACAGGCCTCTCCCCATCTCCATGTGACACCCCCTCACATACCTGTATGTCGCCAACATGTCCCCTCTGAGTCTCCTCTTCTCCAGGCTGAAGAGACCCAGTTCCCTCAGTCTCGCCTCATACGGCATCCCTGCAAACCGGCCACCAACCTTGTGGCCCTACGCTGCACTGACTCCAACCTGGCTATATCCTTTCTGTAATGAGGGGCCCAAAACTGAACACAATACTCCAGTTGCGGGCGCACCAGAGTCGTATAGAGTGGTAGGAATACCTCTCTCGATCTAGAAGCCACACTTCTGGCTATGCAACCAAGGGTGGCGTTCGGCCTCTTGACCACCGCATCACACTGCTGACTCATGTTTAGCCTGCGGTCAACCAGCACCCCAAGGTCCCTTTCACAAGTGCTGCTCCCCAGCCACTTGTCACCTAACCTGTACTTA
The DNA here is from genome assembly GCA_023646645.1 of Varanus salvator macromaculatus. NCBI lineage: Eukaryota > Metazoa > Chordata > Lepidosauria > Squamata > Varanidae > Varanus > Varanus salvator. The sequence continues at coordinate 11,146,708 of JAIXND010000624.1, read as the reverse complement.
TGACACCTATTCCTATGCACCAAGTGCAAGAACTTGCACTTCTCCACATTGAACGCCATCCTGTTGTCTCCTGCCCACTTCCATAGTCTGTCCAGATCCTTTTGGATCTGGAGTACCTGCTCCTCAGTTGTGGCCACTGCTCCAGTTTTAGTGTCGTCTGTGAATTTGATCAGCAGATTGTTCACCCCTTCTTCCATGTCATTAATGAAAAGATTAAACAGGATCGGCCCCAGGACAGAGCCCTGGGGGACCCCGCTTGTCACTGGCCACCATCTCAAAGTCCCTGGTGGTCCCAACCACCCCCTGCCTGGCCACGTCGTTTGTGCCCACATGGATCACCAGGAGCGGCTGGTGACCCCTGGAACGCATAAGATGCTCCACTCTGTCCTTCACGTGCCGGATGCGTGTGCCCGGCAGGCAGCAAACCTCCCTTGTCTGAAGGCTGGGGCGGCACACCGCCGCCTCAGTGCCCCTCAGCAGGGAGTCCCCAACAACTATCACCCGCCGCTGTACCTTCTCGGTGCTGGTGGGCAGCCGTGCCCTGGCCCTCGCCTCTCCTGCAGCGGCCCCCTTGCCGCCTGACATCCCAGGCTGGGGGTCCTGCTGGTCCCCCGAGGCCTCCTCAGCCCCAGCCTCCCCAAGCGGAGAGAACCTGTTTCCAGCTCCAGATCGGTGCCAGGAGAAGGAGGGGGCCGTGCTGGCCTCCTCCTCCTGTGGGTGACATACCTCCATGTCTCTGCAGCTGTTCCTCCTGTGGTCTCTCCCTCAGCCCTCTGTCCAGAGGGGGGCTGCTGCGGGGGGGCCTGGAGAGCTCTCTCGGCGCTCAGGCACCTCACCTCCTCCTCTAGCAGGGTCACCATCTTGCACCGAGGGCAAGTGTATCCCTGCCTCTCCTGGGGGAGAAGGGCGAACATGTCGCAGCTCTCGCAGTGGCAGCAACACCCGTGACTCCCGCCCAGGCCACCTCCTGGCCTGCCATCGAGATCCCTTCCGAGACCCTTCCTTGGTCCCCTGCCTTGTCTGTCCTGCAGTTCCTCTCACTCGCCCAGTTCTCCCAGACAAAAACCCACTCACACACACACACACACGGATAAAATAAACCTAAATTTGAATTGGAAGAAAGCAAAACACAGCAAAGCACAGCACAGCACAGCACAGCACAAACAAAACAAACAAACAAACAAACAATCAAACCTCTGTGTCTCAGGGAAGGGAGTCCCCGGACACAGACAAGGGATGACGCCTTATCAGCCCCTATGGCCCCTCTGGCCCCGCCCCCTCCCCCTCCGCTGCTCCTGGCCCCCTGCTCCCCTGCCCAGCCCCTGCCTTGCCTTCGCCCGTCCCCTGGCCACCCAGCGCTCTCTCCCAGCCGGTGCCTCTGCTGCTCTGCCGCTCTGCCAAGAGGCCAGAGTCAAAAGGCCAACAATTATGTTTTGTTTTACTGAACTGTTGTGAGCTGTCCAGCGCTCATAGCACTTTGGTGGTACAGAAATCATAGAATCATCGAACAGAAGAGCTGGAAGGGGCCATGAAGGCCATTAAAACATAGAAACAGAGCGAGTCAGAAGGGGTCTCCTGGGCCATCTAGTCTGACCTCCGGCTCCAGCCGGCTCCAATCCCCTGCTGTTGCAGGACACCAATTCACACCATCCTGCTCAGATGGCTGTCCAGTTTCTTTTTGAATGCCTCTAGTGTGGGAGAGCCCACCACCTCTTGCGACAGCTGGTTCTACTGTCCTTTTTCTCGAACAGTGAGGAAGCTTTTCCTGATGTCTGGCCTGAATCCAGGTTGTTGCAGCTTGAATTTATTATTCTGCGTCCTACACTTTGGTATCAGTGAGAAGAGACCTTCTTGACCTTCCTCTTTGGGACAGCCTTTGAGGTACTTATAGAGGGATATCATGTCCCCCCTCAGTCTTCTCTTCTCAAGGCTGAACATGCCCAGTGACAATGACAATGACAAATGACAATGACAACACTTTATGAAAAGTACTCACAAGCACACTGTAAGCAATGGGAGAAGACTGAGCACTTCTGGATGTACTCACCAAGAGGTATCTAACTACGCTCTTAGGTATGTGCCCAGTGAAAGGACGGGAACATGCTCACGGTCTATGGACAAACATCCTGTCAAGTGTGGAGGTGGAACTTGGTGTGCTCATTCTGAGCAAATGATTTTCATTCCTAGAGGCAGGATGCCATCACTCTGGGCTTGCTAACTAAGACAGTTACATCAGGAGCACACAGTTAATTGTTGAAGGTGTGAGCACAAGGAAAAACATGAAATGTGAATTTAAAGGTAGCATTTAAAATGAGAACCAAAGCTCCTTTTCTAAAGACCCTTTCTAACAATTTGATAATCACAGCTAGGTTAGTGATTGCTAAATACTGGAAACAGAACTGGGTTATGCAAAGGCGTGAATGGTATAATGAAATATGGTAATTAATGATAAACTGACAACAGAAAGAAAAATTTAAAATGGTTAATAAAAGCAAATAAATATAATGAAATTTGGGAGGATTTTGTAAAAGCAGTACTGATAGAAGGTAAAGGTTGTAAACCTAATCAAGATTGTATGAATTTTTGGAGGGGATATGGATATAATTGATGTATATTATATATTATTAATTGCTATAATATATGAATTGAAATGGAGGTATTATTGGTCTCCTGCGTGATGGCGGTACTGTATTATTTACTTTTTCATTTATTAGTTGGGCTTTTGTATGTTATATTATTGATATTGTGATGTGTCTGTATTTATGTTTTTCCCCTGTATTTCCTAAAAAAAAAAAAAAGGGCGGGGGGAGACCCTTTCTAACAGAGTGACGTGGCTACCTGAAGGATGCTTGGAGACATGGCTGATTGGCCAAAGACTCCAACTTCCCAGACTGTGGACAAGGCACAGCCAACACACACCACCCAGTGCTGAGGGGATTGGTGAATTCTGCCTCTCAGCGCAAGAACAGTGTAGGCAGAGGTCCCACTGCTGGCTTCCATTTATCTCCAGGAAGTGCAGTTCACCAGTTCCAATGCTGCCCCGCTCTTTTTTTGGCTAGGATATTATAGAATTCAGTTTGGAGTTGTGGGTGAGGGCGATTCCATGAACCAAAAGTCAGTTCCTCATGAAATAGACTGAAGAAGAACAAGAAGAAGCAAGGGAGGGTGGGAGATGGGGAAGAAGTGACAGAAAGAGACCACTCCTCAATTCAAGCCTGCAGTCATGTCCCCATGAAAATTGAACATTGATGTGAAGAATTTTTTTTAAATTCAAGGAAGGCTTTAGAAATCATTTATTGTTTGTCGGCATAAATTTGAGGAACCCCATCATGCATTGGTGCTTATCAGAGAAACAATGGATAAGAAAGTGCTGGAGCATTCCCCTTATAAAAATGCCCAGAGACATTTGTTCTGCAAGGAAATAAAAGGCCGGATTCTCCAAGGAGATAACAGCCAAGCTTTTAAGAGAATGCTGCAAACACACACCCAGGAGAAGAGCAGACAGAAACATATTACAGCACCGAGGTTTCTCTACATCCAGTTTCTCCTATCAGAACATAATGCAAGCTCGATGTACCTTACTGCTGTTATCGGGCAGGACCAGTCATTTTAAAATTATGCTTCCTTATAAACCGCTATCAGATGGCTCCTTGTTCTATTTTTACTGTGGTGTTACAGACTTATCATATATGGCAGAGGAAGCAAAACAAAAAATAATAAGGAAATGCAAAGGGTGAAAGTCTTTCTTGTGAACAATAGGTTGCCAAGTGCCAAGACAAATATTAAATGTCATGCCTGAGATGGAAGCAAAAGGAAGAACCGTTGCCAGCCAGACTGTGGCCATCATGACGCAACCAGCAGCAAGGAAGGCCAAGGAAGAAACAAGGCAAGGCAAACAGAGCAGTGGGACTAACACGCATGCGGCTCACACAAGGTGTAGACAATGAAGCACGTAAAGAGACAAGCAGATGGGCAGCATGCAGAAGCCCACAAGAGCCATCCAGCTGGGTCACACTGGCCCACAAGTGGAGGAAAGCACTGAACATAAGTAAAAGACATAGAAACAGAGCGAGTCCGAAGAGGCCTCCCGGGCCATCTAGTCTGACCTCTGGCACCAGCCGGCTCTGCTCACGACGTGCCCACCATGTGGACGTCCAGCCTGTCCTTGAACACCTGCACCAATGGGGCCCCAACGACCTCCCGTGGAAGCCCATTCCACGCCCTCGGGGTCCTGACTGTCAGGAAGTGCTTCCTGGCATCCAAATTGAACCTTGGCTCCCTGAGCTTTGCTCCACTGGAGCGCGTCCTGCCTTCCTCTGCAGGGGAGAACAGGCCTCTCCCCATCTCCATGTGACACCCCCTCACATACCTGTATGTTGCCAACAGATCCCCTCTGAGTCTCCTCTTCTCCAGGCTGAAGAGACTCAGTTCCCTCAGTCTCGCCTCATATGGCATCCCCTGCAAACCAGCCACCATCCTTGTGGCCCTACGCTGCACTGGCTCTACCCTGGCTATACCCTTTCTGTAATGAGGGGCCCACAACTGAACACAGCACTCCAGTTGCGGGTGCGCCAGAGTCGTGCACAGTGGTAGTAATACCTCTCTTGATCTAGAAGCCACACTTCTGGCTATGCAACCAAGGGTGGCATTCACCCTCTTATTTATTTATTTATTTATTTATTAAAACATTTCTATGCCACCCCATCGCAATAAAGCCTCGGGGTGGCTTACAACACTAACAAGAGGGGGGGTGGCCCTCTTGACCACCGCATCACACTGCTGACTCATGTTTAGCCTGCGGTCAACCAACACCCTGAGGTCCCTTTCACAAGTGCTGCTCTCCAGCCACTTGTCACCTAACCTGTACTTACGACAGCTATTCCTATGCCCCAAGTGCAAGACCTTGCACTTCTCCATATTGAACGCCATCCTGTTGTCTCCAGCCCACTTCCATAGTCTGTCCAGATCCTTTTGGATCTGGTGTATCTGTTCCTCAGGTGTGGCCACTGCTCCAGTGTTAGTGTCGTCTGCGAATTTGATCAGCAGACTGTTCACCCCTTCTTCCATGTCGTTAATGAAAAGATTAAACAGGATCGGCCCCAGGACAGAGCCCTGGGGGACCCCGCTTATCACTGGATGCCATCCCGAAGTCCCTGGTGATCCTGACCACCCCCTGCCTGGCCACGTCGTTTGTGCCCACATGGATCACCAGGAGTGGCTGGTGACCCCGGAGCGAACAAGACTCTCCACTCTGTCCTTCACATGCTGGATGAGTGCGCCTGGCAGGCAGCAAACCTCCCGAGTCTCCAGGCTGGGGCGGCACAGCGCCGCCTCAGTGCCCCTCAGCAGGGAGTCCCCAACATCACCCGCCACCATGTCTGCCCGGTGCTGGTGGGCGGCCGTGCCCTGGCCCTCGCCTCTCCTGCAGTGGCCCCCTTGCCGCCTGACGTCTCAGACTGGGGGTCCTGCTGGTCCCCCGAGGCCTCATCAGCCCCAGCCTCCCCAAGCAGAGAGAACCTGCTTCCCAGCTCCAGATTGGTGCCAGGAGAAGGAGGAGGCCATGCTGGCCTCCCCCTCCTGTGAGTGACATGCCTCCATGGCTCCCCGGCTGCTCCTCCTGTGGCCTCTCCCTTGACCCTCTGTCCAGAGGGGGGCTGCTCCGGGGGGGGGGCCTTGAGAGGCCATGTAGCCTCCTTTGCAGAGGGAAGCCCTATTTGAAGGGTATCAGAGGACTGGTGTCCTCCTTGGACAGGCATCCTCTGTTTGGGTGGGTGTGCAGATCCCAGTGTCAGGCTCCTCCCCACTTAACCATCACCAGTTCGCACCTGGACAGGCAGGCTCATGGGTCACCTGGTCGCATTCTTCCATACAGTGTAGAATAGAAATTATAATTTCTATTCTCAATTTTGCATCTACTTATACAAATGAGCATATGCAAGTGTATGTAAATTGGTGTCCTCTTTTGATCTCTCTTTTGGCAATGCCTTTCCCTTTTTTTGGCAGTTCATACACATCCACCTTATAAAACTGGCCCTCTTGCCAGTCTGCTCCTGGGCTTTCTTAGACCTCACTGGAACAGATCCCCGACAGACTGTTGTTTCCTATTCAGCCAACAGCACACACCCTCTGGCGTTGCCACCACTTCTGAATCCCTGCATTTTGTTTAAAAATATGTCTAACACTCTTCTCTCATTCCTTGAGGTGACTTTGCAACACGATTGAATTCCTAACAAATCCAATTTTAAATGAAATACGATTATTTTTACACTACTCCTACATTCGTCTGTCAGTGGTCATAAAATCAAAGCATGTTAAAAGAGGAAATAAACAGCTTAAAGGAGTGAGAGCAGAAAACTTCTCCAAAGGTTGCGTAAAAAAGCATCCATGGAATGGGTCCTTAGAAGCTTCAACCAGGAGACACAGTTCTCTCCTAGCTGTCCTCGCTGTGACTCTCAAGGAAGCTGTAGAAGTTGCCAGGATGAGGCCTAGCAAAGGTCATTGTAATTTTAGAACCTGAGTAGGAGGTTGAATTAGTTCAGGTGTGCTCCATCATATACTGCTGCAGTGACAGAAGAAAATATACCGGCCAAATATCCTCTTTTCTACAGCTCCTTCCACCTGGGACACCTGCTTCCCCCCAGTCAATACACTCCTCTTCACAGTTGGAGGAAAAAGGGAAGAAAGACTGTTCTGGCCTCTGAAGGCAAATTTAGAGGAGACCTACTCATCAGAGAAGGATCCCACCATGGTCCTGGGATGTACTAGAACTAGGTTAAGACCCCTGCCCTATAGACCAGGAGTTGCTCATTCAGGCAATCGAATGACCTGATTTGTCAAAATCTGACTCATTTTCGTGCCTACAAACAAATCACAGGTTTTAACCAGCTATACACCATAAAAAGGCATCATGGTTTGTACTTGGCTTACCAAATCTGACTTGACCCAATCATGACTTTTCATGGTGTCTGAACCCAAAACCATGGAGTTATCCCTACCTTGTTTGGCCTGCAGTCCACTTTGAAGCAGAGATACCCACGAGGGAGGCTCCCATTGAAACCACTCTGACACAATGGGCAAGAGAGGGGCACACCAAAGTAGGGAAAGCCCTCCATGTTTGGTTTACTTGTCTGCACGGTTAAACAACATTGCATGACTAGTATAAACCATGCCTGGGGTGAAGTCTGATGACACCAAGGTGCTCCCCCCCCCCCCACAGCATAAACAATCTTAGGACTCCCACAATCATAATTTAGCTCCTCTGGGAAAAAAGAAGCACTGAAAACAAGCTGGAGCCCCAATCCAGTGCTTGGTATTATGACACATCCTATGCCCAAGTCCTACCTGGGAGAAGGAAACCTGACCATAGGTGTGGTCTCCCCCCACCCACCCCAGAACACTAAGAGAAAGTTTGGTAAGAAAACTTTCTTAAGAAAACCAAGCCAAGTGAGAAACCCTTCGTTACACTCTGGAAACTGCAGAAGCAGCAGCGTCTCCAGTCTGTGCTTCTAGTTTAGACAGTTCTGCAGAGCTCCTGGGCAGCTTAGCACCAAGTCCTCTTCCAGCAGGCCCAAGTGAGAACTGTGGAACTCTGAACACACTTTGTGCTGATAGCAGATGGCGGAGACCTCACTAAATCCTTCTCCTTCCCTCCAGAACAGACTGTTTTCTGTTTCTCTGCAAATGATGACATGTGGCGAGAGTAGGGACACGCTTAGTTTTACTCAAGTGTTAACCGAAGTTCTGTCTACATGGGATCAAGAGCTTTGCTGAAATGGCTTCATGGTCTTAACAGCAAACCAGGCCCTCCAACTCTGCCAAGCATCTTTTGAGGCTGCCCTGGTTGGATTTTCTCTTTTTCTTCCTCTTCTGGATCTTCCTACGCCTTGTCGTCTTGCCCCCACAGTATTCCTGCCATAGTCATGCTGCTCTTTTCTTGTACCTTTCCTTATCCGCCTGGGGCTGCTGGTGCCACATGCACCCCAGGTGTTTGGCCATCTGGACCACGGTCCAATCCCGGTGTTCACGCTGGAGAGCAGGCCGCTTGTCTTTCATGAAGAGGAAGAAGGCAGGCAGGGGCCTCCGCCTCCCCGAGAGTTTCCTTCCCCTTGCTCCACGTCGTGATCTTGCCTGCTGCCTCCTGCTTTTCGCTTTTCGCAGAGGATTCAACTTCCCACCTTTCTTTGAGCAGTGATTGCAGCATCCCTTGGCCATGTCTTCATACACACATTTCCTTCCCTTCTTCTCCACCGAACGGGGCAGGCCCAGCACGGATCCTTGCAGTCCAGCCTTTGGCCAAGCTTCCTGGAGACGATTTCACAAAGGCTGTCCCAAAGGAGTGCCTCTCGCTCTTGACATGCTCTCCTGGACTGTGCTCAGGGCCCTGTTAACGCGTGAGGATGGTCATGGTGCAGCGGGTGCCCCTGACGTGTGCCTCCCTGGCCTCCTAAAAGTGGGCACCTGGCCAGGCCACTTCGCCACCCGGCTGCCAGGTCACCATTCTGCCCGGGATGCAATTGTGTCCTCAGCGTCAAAGTGGGCCAATGAGGACAAGGGACGATGGGAATGGTTTGACCATTTGGAGCTAATTGGCTAATGCAGAGTCACAGCCACATACCGGAAGGCAGGGGCTCACTAGTTACTGAGCCATGTTTTCCTGGCCCCTGTGGAGGCTTTTAAGCCCTGGGAACCTTTGCAGACCTTTCCTTGACAGGTCTAGCAGCCCATTCTTCCTCTTGGTGGCCAGAGGGCACCATCTCTTCTCTATGCCTTCTTTCTTTCTTTTTATTTATTTGCTATTGCTGGTCTCCCTGCTTGGTGGTCGGAAATCCATTGGATTCCCTGCACTCAGTTCCCCAGATTCTAGTCTGCTTTGTGGAGGCCCAGAGTTCCTGATGGACACCCCCAGTGTTCGTGGGGCACTTGCCAGGAGTCAAGCCCCACATAGAAACAGAATGAGTCGCAAGGGGCCTCCGCTCCCCTCTTTCACAGGTAGTGCTGCTGCTGCTGCTGCCTGCAGAAGAGGATTGCTTGGCCGGTGGGAGTAACCACTAGCAGCACCTGGCATCCACTACTGGCACTACTGGCATTGGCTACACAGGACAGGGAAGAAAGAAGGCTGCCACTGGACCACCAGAAATGGTGCCTGGCAGGACATCCAGCAGCACCCCTCTTCTGTATCCTGCAGACACTCCTTGGGCTGCTGCACCCAATGGGGAAGGTTGCCAGTTGCACAATCGGGGCCGGTGAGTGTTCGCAGACTTCCCCTTGGCTCAGCATGTTCTGCAGGAACAGACCAAGGATGTGAGGAAGCCCAGAGATGCCAGAGGGATGGATTCTGAAAGAGTTTGTCCCAAACCCAGCACTGTTAATGTTTCCCTGGGATCTGAGAATCCAAGGATGAGAGCTGGTCCAGCCAGGGGCCTAGGGCTGGGCCAGAATGGGACGGGGGCACATTTCCTACCATGCCGATGTCTCCCCTCATTTCAGAAAAGGGGGGTCTTGACAATGCTTGCTGATGGGGAGGTGGCAGCCGGGGGCTGGAAGCAGAATGGGCAGCGTGGATGGTGCAGGTCATGAGGTGCAGGCAAGCCAGAAAGAAGCTGGTTGGCAGTTATAGGTGGCACATAAATACATGTACAGATAGATAGATAAATAAACCCGAGACAAATGTGGAACAAGCTCGCTGGGGAGGCAGGGGGCTTTTCTTGCCTGCCATGATTAAGCAGAGGCTGTTAGGGGAGCTGTGCTAACTCAAGACGCAGGACTAAGTGCAGCTGGGCTGCTCGCACTCAAAGGCCTTTCCCCTCTTTGCCTCTCCAAGATGGGTTCTTAGCCCAAGTGCGGGAAGAAGGAAGAGAATTGTGGGAGAAATCTACGACAGATCCCAATGAGTTCAGATTCCTGGGGATCTGAGCTGGAGATTCTGTAGCAGATTGTTTTTTCCAACACCACATGGATTTTGGATTTTGTGGATGTCTGGACTTGTTCTTTTGCTTTCTGTTTAATGTTTTTGTTTTAATAGTGGTAGACATTCCCCCCCCCCCCCCACCCATAGGCTAGAGTGTGGAAAAGCACATTTTGGAGGAGGGGATCAATGCATTTTAGAAGTGCAAATTTTCACAAGTATGTTGGAATGCAAGTTTGAGGAATTGAGAAAAAACCCATTTATGATCAGACAGCGGAATGAAAGGCACTCCACAAGCTGCAGGATGCAGCCAAAACGGGTTGGGTAAAATCTGCATGACTCAAGTGGGACGGCCTGTGGAAGCCCGGCCTCCCCCCTCCAGTGCCCACTCGGTCTGCAGCTCTGCTCCGGCTATCCCAGAGCGAGGTAGCCATTCTCTGCCCTCACTCCTAATAGGCTCCCGAACATCATCCCCTTTTTTGCAGAATGATTACATTGCTCTCACAATATGATACTTCATATCGACAGGAAGATACATGCCTGGGGGGAGATGGGAATTTATACCACAGTGCCAAACCAGCTACTATGTTTGATCATGTTTTGCCCCTTAGTTTCTTCTCCTCCAGAAGAAAGGCGTTGTACTTGGCAAACATTAGTATAGCCGGGCATGCTGGTAGCTCCCTGTTGTTTCTCAGGGGCTGCATTTTGACTACAATCTCACTATGCATTCCAAGTGCTGAGATCACAGTTAGGAGAAAGGATCCTTGTCTTTGTTTGTGATGAAGACACTGCTAGTTGATGGCTGGGAGCAGTGTTGGTTTTGAGGTCTGGGTGATCCAGTGGTGCATTGGTTTCTGTCAATGTTTATTAAGGGCAGACAGCACTGGGAAATGGAGACACAACAAGCAAATGGCATGAACTATCACTATAGTTCTGAGTTTATTTAAACATTTGTTCATCAGTCCGGATGGCTCCCTGGCTGGTTTGCAACATACCCATAAACAATAAGTATCATAAAATCATAGAACAGCACAGCTGGAAGGGGCATGAAGGCCATCAGGGCCAACTCCTGCTCAGTGCAATTTACTCCATCCCACTAATCATGCCCCCCCCACCCCCGGTCTTCTCTTCTCAAGGCTGACCATGCCCAGTTCTCTCAGTCTCTCCTCATAGGGCTTTGTGTCCAGTCCCTGGATCATCTCTATTGCCCTCCTCTGGACCCTTTCTAATTTTTCTGCATCTTTCTGAAATCTTGGTGCCCAGAACTGGACATAGTATTCCAGGTAAGGTCTGACTAGCGAGGAGCATAGGAGAACTACTACTTCTTGTGATTTGGAAGTAATACTTCTATTAACGTATCCCAAAATAGAATTTGCTCTTTTTGCAGCTGCATTGCTTTGTTGGCACATACCGTATTTTTTGCTCTATAAGATGCACTTTTTCCCCCCTCAAAAGTAAGGGGAAATGTCTGTGCATCTTATAGAGCGAATATGTGTGTGCAGTAAGTCTGTCAGATGTGCAGCCCGTGGGAAAGTGATGGGGAATGTGCCTGTGATTACGTGCCCATTTGAATCTGAATATTTTTTTTTCTTGTTTTCCTCCCCTAAAAACTAGGTGCGTCTTATGGTCAGGTGCGTCTTATAGAGCGAAAAATACGGTATTTATCCTGTTGTCCACAATGACTCCCAGGTGTTTTTCTTGATGTTGAAGAGCACTGGGCCCAGGACTGAACCCTGCAGCACCCCACTAGTCTCCACCGTCATATAAAATAACAAAGCTAATACATCAGAGGAAAGAAACTACCCACCGAACTCAGCCGATCCAATAAACCCACGGCAAACCCACCAAATCCCAGCAACTACAACAGTTCCAGAGGCATAGCAGTAATGAAATATAAAAAAGTAAGATAAAATATGATATCAAATAGGGAAAAGTTGTAAGTATTAATATATTGGATAAATAAAAAGATTTCTACGTGGTGCTGAAAGGAATAAAGCCAGATGTACCTCTTTGGGGAGCTGATTCCATGGTCAGGGTGCCATATTTATCATCTCCCAGTCCATCAAGGAAAGAGGGCTCAGGAGCCCATACACTTTGTTGTTGTGGACAGTGCAGCAAAGCACCGGCTCCTGCTGTTACGGGGGATGCATGAAGCACATGGCTGAGAAGTCCGCATCCGGTGGCTTGGCCCAGGTCAGTGAGGGTTTCACGGCTGCATATCCAGCCACAGCACCGGCTCATTCAGATGCTGGTCGAGCCGGTGCAGTTTCCTCTTTTAAAACAGGTCGCAATCTGGGTATTTTCCTTCAGACCAGGGAAATACCCAGCAACACATTGCTAAAGTTCTGAGCATGGTTGATGCAATTTTTCCTGGCTTTATAAAACTAAAGAAAAACCAAAACAAGACACATATGTAAACTATGGCCCACTTAGAAGCAAAAGCTGAGGCCCCGATTCAGCTCCCTTTTGGCACTTGTGCTGGCATGAGACCAGATGTGTCCGCAAAGCACAAGCAGGTCACGACCACCCCCCGTCACCCACTCCCACTGTTGGGCCCTGGGAAGGGGCCTCGTGTTGGGAGGGTTTAGTCATAGCTGTAAAAATAATGATTCATGGCAGCCATTCTTGGTTGCTGTCAAGCTAACTCCTGTAATTTAAGTCTCCACTGCTTGGACTACAAGTCTAATTTACTTGGGTGGACTTTTCATTAATTTGAAAGGTTCTCAGGGCTTAAAAGCCTCAATTAATTACATTTTAGTAAATGAAAATGTAATAAGGTTCTTCAAGTTCACTGGGGAGCAAAAGTAGCTCTCTCCCCTCTCCCTGCATTGTATTTGAATGTATGTTTAAAGGTTAGAGTAATCTGAATACCGGGGAAAATAGAGATATTCCCACCAACACCTCAGATAGTTTGCTCCGGAGCTTTTGTTTGCTCACCTGCATTTGGTGGGGCAGAGAAAGGGTTCTGAGAATAAATGTGATGAGACTCAATGAGGGACAGTGTGATGCGATGACAAACAAGGCTGGATGTGCGGTTGTTGCTAAGCTGCAAAGCGAACTTGTTAATGGAAACTGATGGATGTGCAGTGCACACCCTTCTCCATCAGCTTGGAGCACCATTTCATGAATTGTGGTTTATTTGGGAACTGGTAGAAACTATGTAGCATGTACAGCCAACACCTAGACTAGAGTCACCCCCCTGGAAGTCGAGGGGCTCCTCAGGGCAATGGACATTACAAAGGCTCCAGGCCCTGACACCCAAGGGTACTTAGAGAGTTGGCAGGGGTTCTCCCACGTCCACTGGCCTCCATTTTTGAGACCTCGTGAAGAACGGGTGAAGTTCCAGAGGACTGGAGGGTGGCATCGGTGGTCCCAATTTTCAAAAAGGGTAGTCGAAGGGACATGGGGAATTATAGACTGGTTAGCCTTACGTCCATTGTAGGAAAAACAATGGAAAGGCTCATAATAGAGAGAGATCTAGCGATGCTAGATAGGGAAGGGAGGCTGGCAGCCACACAACACGGCTTCCGCAAAAACAGGTCCTGCCAGACAAACCTTCTGGAATTCTATGACAAGGTTTCAAGATGGCTGGATGGAGGGGCTGGAGTGGATGTGGTATACCTGGATTTCAGCAAGGCCTTTGACAAAGTGCCCCATGATATCCTGGTGGAGAAACTGAGGAGTTTTGGGATAGACCAAAGCACGGTCCGATGGATTAGGGCATGGTTGACTGACTAAAACCAGAAGGTAACCATTAGCGGAGTGCTCCAACGGAGCAAAGCTCAGGGAACCAAGGCTCCATTTGGATGCCAGGAAGCCCTTCCTGACAGTTAGGACCCTGAGGGTGTGGAATGGGCTTCCAGGTGAGGTCGTTGAGGCCCCATCGGTGAGGGTGTTCAAGGACAGGCTGGACATGCACATGGTGGGCATGTTGTGAGCGGAGCCGGCTGGTGCCGGAGGTCAGACTAGATGGCCCGGGAGGCCCCTTCTGACTCGCTCTGTTTCAATGTTTATGTTGGGCACTACGTTGGCTGAATGAACTCTTTTCTTCCGGGAGTAAATGTAAGGGCTGCTCTCAGTGTGGCTGCAGACTTTTCTTCATAGCCCAAGCAGTGATAGCACATAGCACTGCATAGCAGAGGCCGGGGGAACATCCAACCCGGAGGGCTAAATAATGCCTTGATACATTCCATCACAATGCATTCAGTGCATCACACAATTATAAACTACAACTCACAAGATGTGCTTTGATTTTGTGTATATCAAACAGATGAAACTGTTTCGTTCCAAGGAAATAAATTCATTTTGTGTCTGTTAAGTCATCGCAAAATAGATATAAATGCTTGGAGGCCTAATTTCAAATTCCTGCTCCTCTGTGAAGCTTGTGGAGCACATCTGAGTGAAACCCCCCATCCTGAATGTAACCCCTCATATTTCATGAGGCACCTGTGGAAAAGAAATGAGATAACAAGTTTAAGGCCCTGTCTCAGGTGCACTGATTTAAAAGACGTCATGAAATGTTGCAAGGAACTCCGTGCAAGAGCTTGGATTTATTTATTGGTTTTATTTATGCCAAGACAATATATGTATGTGCAAGTGTTCCATTGCAGTATACAAATCACTCAGAACTGGCCTGTTCAGAACACCAGGTACAAGCAGGAGCACATGTTCTCTGGAAATGCTGATGGATTCCTGAACATTCTGAATTCCCAAATTTTTGAATCACGTTTGCAAAACTGGTGCTTGAAAAAATTGAAAACTTCCTCAAAAATGTACCTGCTTTGAAAAATGACAGGGGAAGGGGGAAATGGAACACAAATGAGGAGAAATCCAAACTGAGCTCTGCACAAAAATGAGAACATTTCAGCCCACTCAAGTATCTCTGGTTTTCCCATTCCTACGGAAATAGAAACATTGTTTTTCAGGATTCTCTCATCACCTGTGTTAGAATTAGTCCTGGACTGCACATTCAGTCATTTGAAAGGATGCCTCCAAAATCGGGGGAGGGGCTTTTATCATGGGTAGAAGGGGCAAATTGAAAGTGTGTCATTACAGGAAGATTCAAGACAGGAAGATTCACCCAAGCTCTGCAGCAATTGACGTTGTTCTAATTGTTACATTACATTTCTATAGCACTCATAGCTGAAGCTCTCTGAGAAGTTCACAACATTTAAGTCACCTGTCCAAATTTCAACCAGACCCAACCCTGCTTAGCCTTCCAAGATACAGCTATACTTTAGATCCTAATGCCCGTCAGAATAGGGCATTCCAGGAGAATGAGAATGTCGGTGGGCAGTTAACCTGACCTGTGGTACTTTTGGTGGATGCACCCCTACCGGAAAGTTCCCAAACGATGCCTCGCCTTATTTTTTCAGCTTGTGGGACTGCCAAGGGTGTGCACTGGGTAAACCCACCCTTGAATCATTTTATTCTCTGGCTGTGCTGGAGAATGCCAAGCAGAAAGCAAGACTCACTCCACAAGCCATGATTGCAGACACTTATTTGGAGGCCAATTTTCATTTTGCCAGCTACCTGGAATGTGTGTTTGTGTTGGGAGTACAAACAAATTCCATTTTGGGGAATCAAAACTTCCCTTCCCATTCCAGTTTAAACCCTGAGTTTCTTCTCTGAATGCTGAGAGTCATGCTGAACAGCTAAAATTCACCACCATGAGCCCATGAGCAGCTTGTTTCATCTCATTTGAAGCAGAAACGGACTGTTAATAATGATGATGAAAATGACACTGGAAGGGAGTTCTTTTCTTCAAATACAGACAAAGCTGTTCAGTTCTTCTTAGTAGCTTTATGTTGCGTCCCACTTTGAGTGCACCCCAAACAGTATCAAATGCAGGCCATTGCTTCCAGAAGCTCCTCCTCTAAGCTGCAACCATCAGGGATGTGCTTCGCCCTCTAGGTAAACGTCATTCACATTACTGAAACTGTTTCGCTTTCCCTCTGTCATTTGAACCTGAATCACTTCGCCTGGTGAAAAACTGTAAAGGTGGCATCTGCTTTTGCTTTGAGCAGAGTTTTATTGGCAGCCCATGATCTGGTGTCACATCTGTGGTCAGACATTGGTTTCAATAAGACTGGAGAAACTGAGGCAACGTGGTCCCTTCCCTCCATCCCGTGGTTCCAAAACTTCCAGCAGTCCTTGCATATACACTTCTCTTGCTGAGGCTCCACAGGTCACAGGGCAGTTGAGTTCTAAGTTAGCCTTCTCCAAAGCTGCATAGTGAAGCCTCTCCTGGTATACAGAGTGCAATCGGAACTGGAAACTTGCCTCTGATCCCTCCCTCCCATAGAAAACATAGAAACATAGAAAGAGAGCGAGTCAGAAGGGGCCTCCTGGGCCATCTAGTCTGACCTCCGGCACCAGCCGGCTCCGCTCATGACATGCCCACCATGTGCATGTCCAGCCTGTCTTTGAACACCCGCACCGATGGGGCCTCAACCACCTCCCGTGGAAGCCCATTCCACGCCCTCGGGGTCCTAACTGTCAGGAAGTGCTTCCTGGCATCCAAATTGAACCTTGGCTCCCTGAGCTTTGCTCCATTGGAGCACGTCCTGCCTTCCTCTGCAGGGGAGAACAGGCCTCTGCCCACCTCCCAGAAGAACTTCTGGCTGCACCTGCAGGGTGGTGCTCTCTGAAGGTAGCGGGAATGGTGAAGCCCCCCAAGCTGAGCAGCTCGTTTCTTCTACTGCCTCCTCTTGTGTCAAGGACAGGGTCTTGCACCTGCCCCCCTCCCTTCCTGAAATCCCTTCCTTCCTTCCTGATTCTCACTCTCAGCCTTGGAAATGTCACTAGACAACCACAAAGTGCTTCAGAGCCTTCACCCCTTCCTCCTCCTCCTCCCTCTCCTCAGGACTCTCCAGGGACTCCCACTGAGCAGCCTGCAAAGTGTGAGAGACCACCACACGCTCTGCAAAGTGCGCAACCGCTGTGCAGGGTGCAGTGGGGGAAAGGCGGCCCCGCCTCTCCTCTGCAGCATGTGGAGGCCGGGAGGAAAGCTCACGAGTGGAGCCAGACGTCCCAGCATTCCCCTGGCCCCTGGGTGCTGCCAACTGCCCTCTCTAATCCCAACTGGGCTGTCACACTGCTGTATCATGATGTGTGACCTGGCAACATGGTGGAGCCAAGAGGAACAGCAGGGAGCTTTGAGCCCTTTACCCTCCCTCTTGGACTCCTTCTCCTTCAAATTTCTCAACCCCCCACCCCCCGACTCACAATAGCTGAAACGCCCACTCAGAAGAGTTGAGGGAAGGGGATATGTAGGCCTAGACTTGTCCAACTTTCTTTAGTATCTTCCAGTCTTTGTGCAAGACACCACCTAATTCATTCTGGTTTATTCCCTCCAGGCAAGGTTATCGTATCTGTTCAAGCTGCTGCATGTGGATTCTGGATATTTTAGCCTGCCAGGTGCCACCAGCTTCCTTCCCAGCAGTTCTAGAACCAGTGCAACCAAGCAGAAAAGCATCTGCTCCTCCAGATCAAACTCATCCTGAAGGTGCCTTTCATCAACAACCACATGGTTGAAAATAAACTTCTAATAAACCCCTGACCTGCCAGTGGTAGCAAGAGGCACCATTCCATTCTGTGATTCTCCCTTATTGGGGATTTATCTATTACAGTGGGCTTTGTTCCCACCCTGTGTGCTTATTCTGATTGTGTTCAGAGAATGGAACCTGCATATCTGATTATTCTAAAGGAGCAAAATGACTCGATTGAAGTCCCTTTCACAGGTGTTTGTTATCTCACTAATTCAGCCTCAAAGATCCTCCAATATTTCCAATTTGGTGGTGTTCAAGGGAGCTTCCACACCTTGTTTTCCCTCCACCCCACATTTTTCCAACCCTTGATTTAGTTCATTTAGCCCCAATCTTCTGGAGCCATTCCTAGTCCTTCTCTAGGAATGGGCAGCACTTGGAGTGATTATCTTAGGGGAGAGAAAACAGGAACTATCTGATAGAGGGCAAGCTGAAAATGGCTCGGGGGCATGTCTGCTAATATCTTCTCTGCTGAGCATTTTCCTTCGTCCCCTGATGTAAATAAATACCAAAGGAGAAGAGCACTCTGGTTTGAGACAAGACTAATAGATCTGAAAGACATCAACTGGGTCCTGTTTTCATGGACAGGAGACCTGGGACTGGGCTGTTACCTCCTCAGGCTCTGTGTACAGGTTGGGCATAATCCAGACAAAGTTCAGAACTCACAAGTCCCATTGATGTCAATGGAAAAATTTAAGATCAAATGATGTCACTGAAATCAACAGGTCTTGAAATGCTGACCTTTGTTTTGCGTCTTTTGAGACGATGAGCCACAGCTGGATTAATGACAGCCCTTTCTGTGTTTGATCCTCTGCCTACTTTTCAAAAAGGGACATGGGGAATTATAGACTGGTTAGCCTTACGTCCATTGTAGGAAAAACAATGGAAAGGCTCATAATAGAGAGAGATCTAGTGATGCTAGATAGGGAAGGGAGGCTGACAGCCGCACAACACGGTTTCCGCAGAAACAGGTCCTGCCAGACAAACCTTGTGGGATTCTACGACAAGGTTTCGAGATGGCTGGATGGAGGGGATGCAGTGGATGTGGTATACCTGGATTTCAGCAAGGCCTTTGACAAAGTGCCCCATGATATCCTGGTGGAGAAACTGAGGAGTTTTGGGATACACCAAAGCACTGTCCAGTGGATTAGGGCATGGTTGACTAACCAAAAGCAGAAGGTAACCATTAGCGGGGACATAGGAATAGCTGTCATAAGTACAGGTTAGGTGACAAGTGGCTGGAGAGCAGCACTTGTGAAAGGGACCTCGGGGTACTGGTTGACTGCAGGCTAAACATGAGTCAGCAGTGTGAGGCAGTGGTCAAGAGGGCGAATGCCACCCTTGGTTGCATAGCCAGAAGTGTGGCTTCTAGATCAAGAGAGGTATTACTACCACTCTACACGACTCTGGTGCGCCCGCAACTGGAGTATTGTGCTCAGTTTTGGGCCCCTCATTACAGAAAGGATATAGTCAGGTTGGAGTCAGTGCAGTGTAGGGCCACAAGGTTGGTGGCCGGTTTGCAGGGGATAGGGTGTGAGGCGAGACTGAGGGAACTGGGTCTCTTCAGCCTGGAGAAGAGGAGACTCAGACGGGATATGTTGGCAACATACAGGTATGTGAGAGGGTGTCACATGGAGATGGGGAGAGGCCTGTTCTCCCCTGCAGAGGAAGGCAGGACGCTCCAACGGGGCAAAGCTCCGGGAACCCAGGTTCCATTTGGATGCCAGGAAGCACTTCCTGACAGTTGGGACCCCGAGGGTGTGGAATGGGCTTCCACGGGAGGTCATTGAGGTTCCATCGGTGCGGGTGTTCAAAGACAGGCTGGACATGCACATGATGGGCATGTCGTGAGTGGAGCCGGCTGGTGCCAGAGGTCAGACTAGATGGCCCGGGAGGCTCCTTCTGACACGCTCTGTTTCTATGTTTCTATGTTTAAAAGATGTTCATCTGCTCAGACACTTTAAGTCTGGGGCCAAGTTTGCTGCTTGCAACATTTCCGAGGCCTCTCAATTTCACCATTTCGATGCCGGGGTTTTATGGCATCCGGAAATCCTCCTCTGATGAAGTGGGGTGGGTGTCCATGTCCATCCACAGTTATACTTCGATTCTTTAAATGAGGCATGTCAGGACCTCAGGAAAAGGCACCTCCTGAGCTTGTTGCAGGCTTAATTTGAACTCAAACCTCAGAGTCAGTACATGAGTGGACCCAAACCATCCCGGTATTGGTCCTTCCCACACTACCCCAATGAGTATTGGGCCCCAGAGATTGTCTCTTTTTGCACCAATGTTGCTTGTGTTCCCCTCATGGGCACATCTTAAAAGTTTCTATAGGGAGCAGGAAAAATTAATGTGGCCACCTCCCTCCCCAGTTTCTCCAGCCCTGCTGAAACCTTCCCTCTTAATTCCTGGCTTTTACTGAACTTTTTAACGAATGAATTACCTCTCAGCTTTCATGTGACTGCATTACTTTCTGTGCACTGGTAGAGGGACCTAGTTAAGGGTGTAATCCTGGGGCATCTTGATATTGCCCAGAGGGTCAGAGCACAGGTCAGACTCTCAGCTTGAGCTGAGATTGCCTTCCAAGGTTGCAGTTGGCACCCCAACCCTGGAGGGCCCCCGGCCCAGTTCTTCGCACACGCAGTGGGCTCCAAGATGTGCAAAGGACTTTGAAGCTGTGGGATGGTAGCCCAGGGGGTAGAGAGGGCTGGAGCAAGACTGGCAGCATCCAGAGGATCCTGGCAGTGCCTCAGCTTCCCCTCCGGGAGAGGAGGGCAAAACAGAGAGCGCGGAAGCAGGTCCAGATGTTTTGCAGAGGGAAAGAAGGCGGAGGCTCAACCTGCCTTCTGAGGAATGCTCACAATCCTCGGCATTCACATTGGATGGCCTCCTACATTAAGCGGATTCACCTCCACTGGGAACCTGGTGATATGCAGAATTTCCTCAGCCCTTTCAGATGGTTACCCTGAAGAAGCGGAAACTGGCATTTCCTGAGGACCTGTATTGATATTCCTCTTGTATGGATCCCCATTTCTTTAGTACTATACTTTGGTTCATATTTGTTGTTTATGAATATGTATTTATGAGGAAGGGAGAAAATCCAAAAGGTGAAGAGGGAGTGAAAGGAGAGCGCATGTGCACTGGGCAGTGGTAAGATTCTTGGGTGGGTGTGCAGGGAAGGGACGGGCCCCGGAATCGCTCTGCCTCTCCGCTGAACCTCCCTCGCTGGGTGGCAGTGAAATTCTCCCTTCACTGAATGGAAGGCAAGATCAGAAAACACCCACACTCACAATGAACGCGCAATAAATGAATGAGAGGCTCTGCAAAGGGAGACTTCATGCGGGAGCAGTTCTGCAGAATAAATCCGCAACTGACATAATCAGGTAGTTAACAACTCCTCCATTGCCAGCTCCAGCTGGATAAGGCATGGAAAAGCATCCCACAAACAACTTCACTACAGCCTCAGTGTGAAAAGCAATATTGCTTCTGTCTCTGGAAACGTAGCATTCATTACACTCACATGTTCTCGCTCTCACTCTCATACGAACAAGCTGCAGTGAATGATGGATTGTTGCAGTTGAGATAAAAACGAGGGCAAACACACAGCCAAGTCCCGATGGTGCAGCGCATTCATTTGACTGACAGATTTTCTTGGGGGACTGGGTTCCACCAGCAGGGAGAACCTAATGTCAAAGGGCGTGGTAGTTTGCGGTATCTCCTTTCTCACTTCCGAATGACCCAAGCTCTAGCCTTATTCACGGCCACAAAGTTAGCGGGCTGGCACAAAGAAGACGCACCACCCATCTCTAGAGAAAACTCAGAGCTAATGTGGAAATTCGGGACAGGGTGTTATTGCTCCATTTGGGTAGCTCTCAGATACCACCCCGTTACTTACGCACACGCACAAACACATACACACACCATTTTCACCATCTAATGCCAGAGAGGCTGTGGATAAGAGTTTTGTTTCAGTTTTTTAAAATTAGAATTTACCAAAATTAGAAAGACAAATCCAGGAGAAAGTAGAACGAGCAGATTCACCTGTTCCGAAAAGCCATTCCTTTAGGGATGTTTCGGAGTGGGTTGGGGGTACACCCCTATGAAATGGCACGGCTGTTTGTTGGGAGTTCTACTGATCCTGGTGGAGGTTGGGGAGAGGCTTGGGGCTTGGATGGGACTGCACGCTTCTCCAGAAGCTACAGAGTCACCGCTTGAGGGTGTTCCCAGGCGCACCTCTGCATATCAAGTGAACAGGTGGCAGCAGGTAGCGGGGGCAGCCTTTACCAACTTTGTGTGGTATGCCAAGTGCATCTTTTCCTAGAAGAAACGGAAGGGAAGGGCTGGGTGACACTCAGGACACCTGGCTTACCCAAGCACTGCATCGTCACTTGTCTAATGCCTGGTTCCCATTCATGTTTTTAGTTGCAGCACACTCTGAGTGACAGAAATGTGCATCCATCACACAGAGACTGAATGGGAGATGTATGCAAATCTCCCCAAATTTGCTCCACTTTCTTCCATAGACTAGAGCGGGGTTGATTCTCTGTACTGAGAAAAGTTGCACAAATGAGGGAATTTGCGTGACTCAGACAGGGCAGACACATGCTTGCACTCAGAGGGTCAAACAGTGCATGCTCGCCTGTTTTGCAAATGCAGATGACATTCTCCTACAGCCACTTCAGAGGAATGTGGCAGCCAGACTGTTGTCTGGAATTAACAAAACAGAGCACATTATGTTAATCTTCTCCCATTTCCACTGGGCGCTGATTTCTTTCCAGGTTGGATGCAAGGTGTTTATAACCTCAAATGGGGGTGGCAAGGGACTGCAGGAAGCATAGAAAGAGAGCACGTCAGAAGGGGTTTCCCCGGCCATCTAGTCTGACCCCAGGCTCCAGCCGGCTCCACTCACGACATGCCCATAGGAAGATTGCAGCCTAATTTCATTCTCAGTCCAAATTGCAAACTCTGCGCACGTCTGGCTCTTGTCTGGCTCAGCGCTGGAAGACAGCGCAGATTTCAAGGGAGGTGATAGTCTAACTGTGGCTCTTGGCAGAACAAAACCTTCCCGCATGTGGTCTAATCGGTCTTGGTGGATCAGGATATCTTGAGGCCTGTTTCTTCCTCAGTGATACTTTAGGAATGTTGCTTAGCTTCTGAGTCTCTCCTTGCAATTCCACCACTAAGAGCAGTATGGAGGAGGAGAACACAAGGCATCCATTTCAGCGTGATATGCTAATTGTGCAATGGCTGCCTCTTTGCCTGATTTTGGGACCAAGCAGCTCATCCCAGAATCCTAGAATAGTAGAGTTGGAAGAGGCCTGCAAGGCCATTGAGTCCAACCCTCTGCCTGATGCAGCACTTCAGGCTAAAACATTCTTGACAGATGTCTGTCCAACTGCCCCTTTTATGCCTCCAATGAGTGAGAGCCTGCAGCCTCCCTTGGTCATTGGTTCCATTGCCACACTGTTCGAATGCTCAGGAAGTTTTTCCTGAAGTCCAGCCAGAATCGGCCTTCCTGTAACCTGAGCCTGTTATTCTGTGTCTTGCATGTGTGGGGTGGAACATGTGGAGGCCCCTAAGATGAGGAGATGCAGTTACAGCAGAGGTGGATGGAAGACTTCTAGAAGTTTGGGCCTGGGACCCAGTCAACTCTGTCAGCACAGTCAAGGATCCTTCAAGGTCAAGCCACCTGCAGATCTGTTTTTTACCCACCCCTGAACTACAGCCCCTATTAGTAAATTTGAGGCAACACGGAGTCTCTAAGTGCTTCTCCACAGCAATTGCTCCTGAGAGCTGCTCTCCATCCTGCAAACGCAACCATGGATGCTGCTCCCTGAAGGCCTGCCAAATGCCTTCGTGCTCAACTGCTTGACTGTGCAGATGGACTGTGCTCAGACTCTGTCTCTAGGCATCTGTCAGGTGAGCTCCGCTGAGGATAAGAGAAGTCCCTCTGGTCTGCTTTCTGACCACAGGTGAGACAGGCAACGCCAGAAAGAAATATTGTATAAAAGAGACCCTTTATTGTAGGTGCACACTAACAATGGAGAGGGAGCCCATCTCCAGTCAGGACCAGCTGCCACAGTTGTCACCCACAGCGAATCTGTGTGTTTGGCTTTTTGCAATGGCTATAACATCACAGAAGATGTTCTGTTCCCTTCTGATAGAATCCTGCATAACTGACCCTTGTTGTTTGGTCATCAGGAAAATTTTATATTCTTCAGTTCTATTCAGTAACTGATTAATCAGGACAGCTAAGAAAGGGCTGGGGTTCCAAACAGGTGTCCCAGCTTAGGATTGCCTGAAAATGGACTAGCAAACCAAAATCCGAGTTCTCTTTTCTTCCTGCCAGTTATCAGTTTCTTTCATTCACTCCCCAGCCTTGACACCATCTAGTCTGATGGAAAAAGAATGAGTCTGAATGGCCATGACTTTGCCTTGAAGGTGTGGGGAGAGGTCTCGGGAATACAAAGGGCCCGCTGCTGCGGGTGCCACTTTCATATTAAGCGACAGGCACGCACACACTCTCTCTTCTGTGATGGGCTGGTGGAGTGTTTAGCTGAGAAGCATCACGGAACGCTCACCCTCATGAGACAGAAGCTGCCTGACAAACTCCATCTATTGAAATCTATTTCTGGTCCTACTCCAGTAGGGTAATTGCCTGGGTTACATTTACTGCCTGCTGCAAATGCTAAAAACGTTAGAAATAAAATAAATCAAAATAAAAAGAAACCCCACATTTTAAAAATGCAGGATCTGAAAGCTAGATTGATTGATTGATTGATTGATTTAATTTGCAAGGATTCAAATGTGTGGGTCATGAGTCCGCAACACATGCGAGCATGGAAGCAAAGCTTGCTTTCCAGTGACTATCGGTCCAATGACAGTCCGTATTCAAGGGGCCCTGACGTGTTTTCAAGTTTATGCAGAGTTCCTCAGTGAGCCGGGCAGAAATGGCACGAAGGCTTCCCTGCGAGGTCCCTTCCACTTCCAGTCCTTCCCCAGGGAGGCAGACTCTCCAAGGAGGGTTGCTGGCTACTCAGTGAAATTGTGAGTCTTGACAGGGTCACACATTGCCCACTGGGGGGGGGGGTGTGTGCGAGAGGGAGAGGGAGCAACCTTTGAATGTTGTGTTGGCGTTTTCCAGTGAAACAAGGACACACAAAGGTGTG
This sequence comes from Varanus salvator macromaculatus, assembly GCA_023646645.1. Taxonomy (NCBI): domain Eukaryota; kingdom Metazoa; phylum Chordata; class Lepidosauria; order Squamata; family Varanidae; genus Varanus; species Varanus salvator. The sequence goes on along the minus strand of JAIXND010000624.1, from coordinate 11,122,091 downwards.
TCTATTTGTGAGCATTACATTGCAAATGCATTGCATTAGGAACATTGCTTGCAAAAACTGTGTGCATTAGGCAAAACTTCAGTGTGCTTTCTAAATGGATACTTCTGCAAATGTTCACCATTTTAACGAATACGTTATTGCATGTTTTCTGGGGTGGTTTTGTTGTTTGTGCCGGCTTCCATCACCCTTTTGTAAATGGCTTCAGGACTGGTTTTGGGTGTGTGTAGCAATACAGAATTGCATCAGACCGAGCAGCTGCACCGCACCCTGTCCATGTGGCCCCCTCTTTTCGCGTTGGAGGCCTGGATCTTAGCCACAGTCTACATCTTGCAGACAACAAGGCGGACAATTACAGCCACCCGAGACCCCGCAGGTGCACAACCTACATTCCCCTGTTATTGCAACGGTCTGGGCTCATCGCTCACTCTTGTGAGGCAGCCCTTCAGCAGAGAAAGCTGCTCCACTCACTTTCCAGATGCACCAAATTAATAATAATGACATTATAATAGATCTTGTAATATCATTTTTATACAGCTTAACGCAGCTTTTGTTGCCATTGCTAAGAGGCAAGAGAGGAGTAAAGAGAATACCTTTTCAGTTTTACCGAAGAAAATCAGCAGTAATGCCACTTTCAATTTAGTGAGACAGGCTAAATGGATTAATTTGGATTCCTGGCAGATAAATGGGGTGGGGGTGGGGGGCTGGGGGTGGCACTGGTGGGGTACGGAAGAGAGGCTTCCTGATGCATGCTCAGCGCAGAAGAGAACGAATGCTGCGTATCAGTCGCCTCCGTTCGTCCTGCGATTCCACTGTTTTATTTTCTGTTTACAGCCGTTCACAACAAGAAGGGAAGATCTAGATCTGGATCCAAATATCTGGGCCTGGTACCTGGAAGAGGGAGATAACACCATCTCCTCTGGATGTTTTCTCAACAGTGGGCGATTTTCCTGCAGCAACACAGTTGCTTGTAGCAGCAGGGACCCAATTACAAGGAGATGGAAGGAGGCAATTCGTCAGGAAAACACTGGGGGTGGAAGGGTTAAATCCCCCTTATCTGAACCCCTGCCCAGCCCAGACACACGGGCAGCTGCTATGAAACTTCCCAAAACCTGTGGGGTTCTGCACAGCTTTGTCAGAAAATGCTGGGCTGGAACCAAGAGCTTAAAGATCTGTCTGCTGAAGAGGCAAATGCTGTCCAGCCAGCCCTGTCCAGCAGCAGCCCGCTCTTCCGATGGCAACGTGGGCAGCATCTCCTCCATGGGCAAAATTCTGTGTGCGCCGTGTGCGCCTGGGGGCAGCTGCTGTGCTCACTTTTAGGATGATCCCACCACCTGGAAACTGGGCATGTTCAGCTTCAAGAAGGGAAGACTGGGGGGTGGGGTGGGGGGTGGATATGATAGCTCTCTGTGAGTATGTGAAAGAGGGAGGAAGGGGCCTCTTCTCATCTCTGAGTGGGGGACATAGAGCAACTGGCTGAAGCTGCCGCACCCCAGACTGAGGCTGGACACAAGATGGGACATCCTCACTCTCAGAGCAAAAGGAACCGGCTGCCAAGAGACGTCATGGGGTCTTCCACTCTGGGGACATTCAAGATGAACCTGGTTGGGATGGTGTAACTTGGTGCCCTGCACCAGGAGGGGGTTGAACCTGATGGCCCCTCCCACCTCTGCTATTTTATGAATCTGACCCACAGGGAGTGGTAATGCCACAGGCAGGTAATGCCATTTTCTGAAATTATTTTGTAGTCACCTTGTCCCCCCCCCCATCCGCCCCTGCACAATGTGCCCCAGAATGAAGCTGCATCCAGGTAATTGTGGGGTAAAGATGGCCACTTGCATTCTTTATCAGCAGATCTGCGAAATACCAGCAGGAGCAGTGCTGGTAGCATTAAGCACTGTTATTTCCTTTATCCCAGCCTACATCCTCACCCTGCGCTTCCTGTCTCAGGTAGCTCGGGACACCGGCCCTCCCCCTCCCCTGCCATCTCATCACCACAGCAGCCTTGCCTGAGAGGGAGTCACTGGTCCAGTGCCACCCAGTTAGGCAGGGCCCCCCAGCCAGCGTGGACCCAGTCAGGAAGCTGCTGAGGGCACCCCAGGGGCTCCCATGGTGGTTGTGGCCAGTTGCTTTGAGAACCTGGCTAGTCAAGAGTTCGCAATGTGGGTAGGGGGTGGGGGGCAGAGGGCCGGGGTGCAGGCAGAAATAGCGGGGCTGGCTGCTGTGGGGAGAGCCGGATGGCCAGCACACTCTTCTCCTGTCCACACAGACCTTTCTCTTTTGTTCTCTGGGCCTCTCCATCAGCAACCCCTGGGCTTCGCCTGCATCTCCAGCTCATCCCCTTCACCTCGCTGTTTCTTTTGCTCGAGATGCTTTCTCTCCCTCGACGCGTCTCCTTGCCAGTTCTGCCCCTTCTCCATCCAGCCCCAGTCCTCTTCTCACCCCTTCCTAGCCTAGTTTTGTCCTTTCTCCCCCACTCACCCCTTTGCTATCTCTGCCCGCCGCACAGATTTCTAGGCTGCTTTGCCCCATTCCTAGCCTCTTCCACCCACCCCAGCTCCTTTGCTATGCTTCTTCCACATGTCCAGTGGACAGTGGGAGGGCAGGGACAGGAAAGGGAACCGGGCATCCACTGGGGTTCAGCCTTCAAAATTACTATCACTAATATTATTACTTGAAGTGGGTAGGCAGTGCAGCGCTTGGCAGGTGCCCCTGGAAGGCACCTGAGGCCTGCAAAGTTCTCTGCCATCAGATGCCTAATCCATCTTCCCCTGCTCCCACCTGGTTCAGCAATCCACACTCAAACCCTGCATCTTATCAGCTCTGCAGAAGTCTGAGGTCATAGTCAGAGAACCTCTTCCAAAAACTCGCAGCCCGTTCTCAAAGCACTTCTGGGCCGGAGGGCTGTGCCATGTCCTCACGTCTCTCATGGGCCAAGATGCTCTTTGGAAGGATTCACATGGTTCTACAATTCCACAACTTGTACTCAAAAGCCATTTTTCTCAGACAACTCCCTAAGCCATTGATCCCTGGGGCTGGGTGATTGCCATGATGATGATGATGATGATGATGATGACGACGACGACGACGACAACGCACATTGTTTTGGTCTGGGAAGGGGACTTTCACAGCAAATATTAAAAAATTGGACCAGGAGCCTACCTTCTTGACAAATGTGTCTGCCAGCCCCTGCTAAATTCCATCTGAAATGAGATTTCCAGGCAAACGTGGAGGTCATTTTTCAAAGAAGACGAAGGCTGACCAGTTCCAACAAGGGCTAAACAGCTGTGAAATGCAGTTGGTGTGGCTCTTTCCATGCTGGCCTGGAGGTGGGGCAAGCACTCCAAGTGTGGACATCCAGCTACGAGGGCAGAAGGGTCTTATGACCTCATCTCTGGGTCTCTGGAAAATCCTTTGGCCATCGAACCACTGTTCAGCACTGCCTATAGCTTGCAAGAGTGACCTCCTAGATGGGGTTCAGTAGTCATTCAGAGGGGTGGGGACAGGAGGGGCAAAGCTATGTGCCATCCTGGCATTGCCCTTGCCCCATTCCTTCTGCCCTGAAGCACCTCAGCAAAATGGCCAAAATCAGTCATCCAGCTGAGCTGCAGAGTAGAAAGAGCAGCTGGCCCTACCCAGAGGATCCGGGACATCAACTTGGATTGCACCCTGAAGGTGCCTCGCATGACATCACATGCAGGGTTTTGAAAATGCGACTCACAGGTTGAAATTGGGTTGTGAGGGACCTCCCTGGACTCTGGCTCTCTTGTTTGTCCTACTTCTTCTCATGCTTGGCCCTCGCTTAGGAAGTGTGCAAGACAAGAGGAGGTCAGCAAATGCCTGCAGGATTCCAGTTGTGCAATGGGCCACTCTCTTCCACAGTGCAAGCAGCGCAAATACAGGCTGGAAGCTGCATGCGCCCTCACAGCACTCATGCAGAAAATGCTCCGTGCACTAGGCACCAAGCTGCACTCACAGCTGTGAGGAAGCAGAACAGAGTCCCGAATGCTGAGCCAAGGGAATCCGACAGACCCTCACTCCCAAAGCAGATTCCTCCCTAGGGTAATATTCCAGGGACTGCAGCAGGTATGGAAAGGGAATTTCAGCTTTTCCTGCGCAAAACAGAATCCATGCATTTTCAAATGTGTACAGCAATCGTGCACAGTTCTGAAATGTGTGCATTTTAAAAATGCCAGCATGCCACTGGACAGTTTTTAGCCATGGGAGTCTGCAATCACATCGCCAACTTGGAAACATATGAACTTTTACTGCAGCTTGCATCCCAGTTTATGTTTGGTCTCAAGCGTGTGAATTGGGTAAAAAATCAAACGGAAAGGATTTTCTCAGACATCCCTAGAATGTGTGGGACTCATGGAAGCAGCATAATGGACCCCAAAGAACTGCACAGAAGCAGAGGCACAGTCCTTGGCGGGTGGGGAGCTGGGAGAACGGCCCAGCCCTCCCTCCCTCCCTCTGGGGAGCCGTGTTCTCCACAAAGCTGCACTGAAGACAGCGCTTCCATGTAAAGCACGTGGCTTGCTGCACTGAAGAACCTGTCTGAGCTGGTGGGATGCTGGCCAAGCGCGGGCATGTCTGGAAGCTGCATGTGATCCTCCCGCCCACCACTGCACCGTCCAACAAAAACTAATGCAATTAAGATCCCCTCGGCAGATGTATCAAATTGCAGGCAAAGGTTTTGTTGTTGTTAGTCGCGAAGTCGTGTCCGACCCATCGTGACCCCATGGACAACATTCCTCCAGGCCTTCCTGTCCTCCACCATCCCCCAGAGTCCACTGACACTCACACCAACCGCCTCTGTGACTCCATCCTGCCACCTCATCCTCTGCTGTCCCCTTCTTCTTTTGCCATCTATTGTTCCCAGCATTAGGCTCTTCTCTAGGGAGTCCTTCCTTCTCATTAGGTGTCCAAAGTATTTGAGTTTCATCTTCAGGATCTGGCCTTCTAAAGAGCAGTCAGGGTTGATCTCCTCTAGGACTGACCGGTTTGATCGCCTTGCAGTCCAAGGGAGTCGCAGGAGTCTCCGCCAGCATCACAATTCAAAGGCCTCAATCCGTTGGCGCTCAGCCTTCTTTATGGTCCAGCTTTCACAGCCATACATTGCAACTGGGAAAACCATAGCCTTGACTATACGCACTGTTGTTGGCAGGGTGATGTCTCTGCTTTTTAGTATGCTGTCCAGATTTGCCATAGCTCTCCTCCCCAGGAGCAAGCGTCTTTTAATTTCTTGGCTGCAGTCCCCGTCTGCGGTGATCTTGGAGCCCAGGAAAATAAAATCTGTCACTACCTCCATTTCTTCCCCATCTATTTGCCAGGAAGTGAGAGGACTGGATGCCATGATCTTAGTTTTCTTAATGCTGAGTTTCAGGCGAACTTTTGCACTCTCCTCCTTCACCCGCATCAAGATGCTCTTTAGTTCCTCTTCACTTTCTGCCATGAGAGTGGTATCATCTGCATATCTGAGGTTGTTGACATTTCTCCCAGCAACCTTAATTCCAACTGGTGATTCATCTAGCCCCGCCTTTCTCATGATATGATCTGCATATAAGTTAAATAAGCAGGGCGACAGTATACAGCCTTGCCGAACTCCTTTCTCAATTTTGAACCAATCTGTGGTTCCATGTCCAGTTCTCACTGTTGCTTCTTGACCTGCATATAGGTTTCTCAAGAGACAAATAAGATGGTCTGGTACTCCCATCTCTTTAAGAACTTGCCACAATTTTCTGTGATCCACACAATCAAAGGTTTTAGCATAGTCAATGAAGCAGAAGTAGATGTTTTTCTGGAACTCCCTAGCTTTCTCCATGATCCAGTGTATGTTGGCAATTTGATCTCTAGTTCCTCTCCCTCTTCGAAATCCTGCCTGTACTTCCGATAGTTCTCGGTCCACATACTGCTGGAGCCGGCTTGTAGGATTTTGAGCATCACTTTGCTAGCATGTGAAATGAGTGCAATGGTGCGGTAGTTTGAACATTCTTTGGCATTGCCTTTCCTTGGGATTGGAATGTAAACTGAGCTTTTCCAATCCTGTGGCCACCATTGAGTTTTCCAAATTTGCTGGCATATTGAGTGGAGCACTTTTACTGCATCGTCTTTCAGGATTTTGAATAGCTCAGCTGGAATAGTGTCACCTCCACTAGCTTTGTTGTTGCTCAGACTTCCCAAGGTCCATTTGACTTCACATTCCAGGATGTCTGGCTCGAGGTCAGTGACCACCCCATCATGGTTATCAGGGACGTTAAGCTCTTTCTTGTATAGTTCTTCTGTGTAATCTTGCCACCTCTTCTTAACCTCTTCTGCCTCTGTTAGGTCCCTGCCATTTTGGTCCTTTATCATGCCCATCTTTGCATGAAATGTTCCCTTCATATCTCCAATTTTCTTGAAGAGATCTCTGGTCCTCCCTATTCCATTGTTTTCTTTTTCTTTGCACTGTTCATTTAAGAAGGCATTCTTAGCTCTTCTAGCTATTCTCTGGAATTCTGCATTCAATTGTTTGTATCTTTATTTTGGCTCTGGCCTATTGGCAGAGCAGCAGAGCAGCAGAGCAGCAGAGCAGCAGAGGCACAGGCTGGGAGAGAGGGCTGAGTGGCCAGAGGACTGGCGAAGGCAAGGCAGGAGCTGGGCAGGGGAACAGGGGGCCAGGAGCAGGGGAGAGGGAGGGGGCGGGGCCAGAGAGGCCAGAGGGGCAAAGAGGGAGCAGGGGGCAGGGCCAGAGGGGCCAGAGGGGCTGATAAGGCGTCGTCCCTTGTCTGCGTCCGGGGACTCCCTTCCCTGAGACACAGAGGTTTGATTGTTTGTTTGTTTGTGCTGTGCTGTGCTTTGTTTTTCTTCCAATTCAAATTTAAGTTTATTTTATCCTTGTGTGTGTGTGTGCAAGTGGGTTTTGTGTGGGAGAACTGGGCAAGTGAGAGGAACTGCAGGACTAACAAGGCAGGGGACCAAGGTAAGGTCTCGGAAGGGTTACAGATGGCAGACCAGGAGATGGCCTTGGCGGGAGTCACGGGTGTTGCTGTCCGCTGCGAGAGCTGCGACATGTTCGCCCTTCTCCCCCAGGAGAGGCAGGGATACACTTGCCCTCGGTGCAAGATGGTGACCCTGCTAGAGGAGGAGGTGAGGTGCCTGAGGGCCGAGAGAGCTCTCCAGGCCCCCCCGGAGCAGCCCCCCTCTGGACAGAGGGTCGAGGGAGAGGCCATGGGAGGAGCAGCTGCAGAGACATGGAGGTATGTCACCCACAGGAGGAGGAGGCCAGCACGGCCCCCTCCTTCTCCTGGCACCGACCTGGAGCTGGAAACAGGTTCTCTCCACTTGGGGAGGCTGGGGCTGAGGAGGCCTTGGGGGACCAGCAGGACCCCCAGTCTGGGACATCAGGCGGCAAGGGGGCCGCTGCAGGAGAGGCGAGGGCCAGGGCACGGCTGCCCACCAGCACCGGGAAGGTACGGCGGCAGGTGATTGTTGTTGGGGACTCCCTGCTGAGGGGCACTGAGGCGGTGTGTGCCGCCCCAGCCTGGAGACAAGGGAGGTTTGCTGCCTGCCGGGCGCACGCATCCGGCACGTGAAGGACAGAGTGGAGCGTCTTGTTCGCTCCGGGGGTCACCAGCCACTCCTGGTGATCCATGTGGGCACAAACGACGTGGCCAGGCAGGGGGTGGTCGGGATCACCAGGGACTTTTCGGCCTTGGGGAAGAAACTCAGGGAGCTGAAGGCCCAAGTGGCCTTCTCGTCAATCTTACCTGTCCGGGGATTTGGGCCAGGAAGGGACAGGAGGGCCTCTGAGGTGAACGACTGGCTTAGGATGTGGTGCCAGAAGGAACGCTTCTGGTTCCTTGACCCCGGCACTCGGTTTCTTGCCAATGGACTTCTGGCAAGGGACAGGTTACACCACAGGAGGATGGGGAAAAGGTCCTTTGGAGATGCTCTCGCAAGAGTACTTAGAGAGTTGGCAGGGGTTCTCTCACGCCCGCTGGCCTCCATTTTTGAGGCCTCGTGGAGAACGGGTGAAGTTCCAGAGGACTGGAGGGTGGCATCGGTGGTCCCAATTTTCAAAAAGGTTAGTAGGAAGGACATGGGGAATTATAGACCGGTTAGCCTTATGTCCATTGTAGGAAAAAATATGGAAAGCCTCATAATAGAGAGAGATCTAGTGTGATGCTAGATAGGGAAGGGAGGCTGACAGCCACACAACATGGCTTCCGCAAAAACAGGTCCTGCCAGACAAACCTTGTGGAATTCTACGACAAGGTTTCGAGATGGCTAGATGGAGGGGATGCAGTGGATGTGGTATACCTGGATTTCAGCAAGGCCTTTGACAAAGTGCCCCATGATATCCTGGTGGAGAAACTGAGGAGTTTGGGCATACACCAAAGCACTGTCCGGTGGATTACGGCATGGTTGACTGACCGAAAGCAGAAGGTAACCATTAGTGGGGAATCATTGGGATGGCAGCCAGTGACAAGCGGGGTCCCCCAGGGCTCTGTCCTGGGGCCAATCCTGTTTAATCTTTTCATTAACAACATGGAAGAAGGGGTGAACAGTCTGCTGATCAAATTCACAGACGACACTAAAACTGGAGCAGTGGCCACAACTGAGGAACAGGTACTCCAGATCCAAAAGGAGCTGGACAGACTATGGAAGTGGACAGGAGACAACAGGATGACGTTCAATGTGGATAAGTGCAAGGTCTTGCACTTGGGGCATAGGAATGGGTGTCATAAGTACAGGTTAGGGGACAAGTGGCTGGAAAGCAGCACTTGTGAAAGGGACCTCAGGGTACTGGTTGACTGCAGGCTAAACATGAGCCAGCAGTGTGATGCGGTGGTCAAGAGGGCGAACGCCACCCTTGGTTGCATAGCCAGAAGTGTGGCTTCTAGATTAAAAGAGGTATTACTACCACTCTACATGATTCTGGTGTGCCCGCAACTGGAGTATTGTTTTGTGTTCTGGGCCCCTCATTACAGAAAGGATATAGCCAGGTTGGAGTCAGTGCAGCATAGGGCCACAAGGTTGGTGGCCAGTTTGCAGGGGAAGCCGTATGAGGCGAGACTGAGGGAACTGGGTCTCTTCAGCCTGAAGAAGAGGAGACTCAGAGGGGATATGTTGGCAACATACAGGTATGTGAGAGGGTGTCACATGGCGATGGGTAGAGACTTGTTCTCCCCTGCAGAGGAAGGCAGGACGCGTTCCAACGGAGCAAAGCTCAGGGAGCCAAGGTTCCATTTGGATGCCAGGAAGCACTTCCTGACAATTAGGACCCCGAGGGTGTGGAATGGGCTTCCACGAGAGGTCGTTTAGGCCCCATCAGTGACGTGTTCAAGGATAGGCTGGACGTCCACATGGTGGTCATGTCGTGAGCGGAGCCGGCTCGTGCCGGAGGTCAGACTAGATGGCCCAAGAGACCCCTTCTCACTTGCTCTGTTTCTATGTTTCTCTTTCTCCCTTGCCTTTCACTTCCCCTCTTTGCTCAGCTATTTGTAAAGCATTCTCAGAAAGCCCTTTTGCTTTCTTGCATTTCTTTTTCTTTGGGATTGTTTTAGTTGCTGCCTCTTGTACAATGTTGTGAACCTCTGTCCATAGTTCTTCAGGCACTCTGTCTAATTCCTTAAATCTATTTTGTCACCTCTACTGTATATTCATCAGGGATATGATTTAGGTCATACCTGAGTGGCCTAGTGCTTTTCCCTACTTTCTGCAATTTAAGCCTTAATTTTGCAACCAGAAACTCATGATCTGAGCCACAGTCAGCTCCTGGTCTAGTTTTTACTGACTGTATAGAGCTTCTCCATCTTTGGCTGCAGAGCACATGGTCAATCTGATTTCTGTGTTGACCGTCTGGTGATGTCCATGTGTAGAGTCATCTCTTGGGTTGTTGGAAAAGAGTGTTTGCTATGACCATCATATTCTCTTGGCAAAAATCTGCCAGCCTGTGCCCTGCTTCACTTTGTACTCCAAGGCCAAACTTGCCTGTTATTCCGGTTATCTTTTGGCTTCCTGCTTTAGCATTCCAATCCCCCATAATGATAAGGACATCATTTTTTGGAGTTAATTCTAGAAGGTGTTGTAGGCCTTCATAGAACTGGTCAACTTCAGCCTCTTCAGCACCAGTGGTTGGGGCATAGACTTGGACTATTGTGATGTTGAATGGTTTGCCTTGGATTCGAACTGAGAGCATTCTGTCCTTTTGGAGATTGTATCCCAGTACTGCTTTTCCTACTCTTTTATTGACTGTGAAGGCTACTCCATTTCTTCTGAGGGATTCTTGCCTGCAGTAGTATACTTGATGGTCATCTGAATTAAATTCACCCATTCCTGTCCATTTTAGTTCACTGATTCCTAAGATGTCGATGTTCAGTCTTGTCATCTCTTGTTTGACCACATCCAGCTTGCCTTGATTCATGGATCTTACATTCCAGGTTCCTATGGAGCATAGATCTTTGCAGCATCGGACTTTCCTTTCACCACCAGATACATCGGCAACCGAGTGTCCTTTCGGCTTTGACCCAGTCGCTTCATTCTTTCTGGCGCTACTAGTACCAGCCCTCTGCTCTTCCCCAGTAGCATATTCCGACCTGAGGGGCGCATCCTCTGGCGTCATATCTTTTTGCCTTTTGGTACTGTCCATGGGGTTTTCTTGGCAAAGATACTGGAGTGGGTTGCCATTTCCTTCTCCAGTGGATCATGTTTGGTCAGAGTTCTCTGCTATGACCTGTCCGTCTTGGGTGACCCTGCACAGCATAGCTCATAGCTTCATTGAGCTACGCAAGCCCCTTCGCCACAACAAGGCAGTGATCCAAGGCAAAGGTTTAGTGTTAACTATTCTGGCCTTTCAACAAGGTATGTTAAGCATGTCTTAAAACAAGGAAACAAGGACATTAAATGGAAAGAAAAGAAAATGCCTGAATGTATTGTTTTAAGAGGAGCTGATTTACTGCAGCAAGTGATGAGCTGCCTTCAGTCAGCCTGAATTTGCTTTCTCATGTGAGCCCGCGCCTTTCCTCTAATGGAGGTTATTTGTAGCCATTTCTCCACCAGTGTGCAGAGTTATAGCTGTGTCACCTCTTCCCATTACAAATGCCTTTCACTTCTGCACCTTTAAGACACCTCACCAAAAGTTCTCGAGAACAGTGCCCATAAAAACACCCCCAACAGTGTCCTGAACCCCTGACCTCACAGAGGCGTATGTGGCATGGTCCGTGCTCCACAAGGATCCCTCCCGATTTCTTGCTGCTAGAGGCACCCATGTTGGGTGCCATTTTTGGGGTCCACGTGTGGCAGGCCGTGCAGGTGGAAAAAAAGGCAGAGGTGAGCATGATGCTGGGAGAGCAGGCAGAGCAAACACAAATGCTTTCGGCTTCACCCTGTGGGGACAGATGATCCAAAGCTGCTCTCTCTCTCTCTCTTTTCCTGAGCACTCTTCAGAGAGGAGTTCTGGGTAAAAGGGAGGGATAGGCAGACCAACCTCTGCAAAGAGCATGAACCTGACTGAGGGACACCCATCAAACTTTCTTTTGCCAAGGACCTTTCTAAAGGAGGAGAATCCTTCCTCCCAGATCTTTTACAGATGTGCATACAGCACTGAGGTTGAATGGGACAAAATGAGCCACAGTGTTCTTGCAAGTTGCAATGGTGTGACATAAGCACATCAACAGACTTTGCAGAACGCACTGGAGGGATCAAGGTGCCATCTGAATGGGATGGCATTGAGGTAGGTCGTGAAACGCAGGCACTCAGGCTGCAAATCCCCATTGCCAGAACCCCAAGGGGTCCCAAAGTTCAGAACAAAGTGCTGAGCTTCAGATCAATTCTGTACACACAGAGGTAACTCACCACCACAAAGAAACATTCTTCTGTGAACCTGAGGGATCTGAAGTTCCCATTGTAGGCCAGTCACATGCATTCCAACAGGGACACCACACAATGTAGAAGGAACCAATGTAGAAGGAACTGGAAGGAACCATTTTCCCCAGCTACTGGGAGCAAGGCTGATGCTAGGTGCTGAAAAGATCTGATGCTCAATCCAATAGAAATCAATTTTCACAAAATCACCAATGCTGATCTACATATTTAAATAAACATTCATAATTAGAAATACTATAATTTTAATACTGCAATGGACAAGTAAATTAATCTTTTACTTCCTTTCAGGTCATTCCTATGTCTCAAATAATTTTTGCTCAAAATTTACCCTCAGTGTGCCCACTCATTATTATGGGGCTTTTCGAGCCTGAGTCCAGAAGTTTTTTCCCCAATTCTAAACAAAAAAGTGGAAATGCATTGCCATTTTGTTCAGCTGCAAACTTATATAGTTACTTGGGAGTAACCCATATGAAACCCAGTAGGGTTTGCTTCCGGATGGATTCTCACTTGCTCTTCCCTTCCCTTCCCTTCCCTTCCCTTCCTTCCCTTCCCTTCCCTTCCCTTCCCTTCCCTGCCCTGCCCTGCCCTGCCCTGCCCTGCCCTGCCCTGCCCATATCCTACCACCAGCCAGCCCAACAGCACTGGACGAGGCCTCAGGATTGGAGGGTAATGCTTGGCTCCACTGCTCCTGGTCCCTGGGCTGGGGCAAGAAGCAGGCGAAGTCTTCCCAAAAGCCGACCCCCTCCGGCTGCTCAGTACTACTCAAGCCAGTAAAGCTCTTCCAACTCCTGCATATGCAGTCATAATTAACACATTAACTAAGAAATAATTGGTCATTTTTCATGACAACCCAAATCAGCTGTCTGAGCTGTGCGTAAGAAGCAGGCTAATCCAAAAGGGGTGGGTCAGATGCAGTAGAACTCAATGGGGCCCCCATACATGAATTTTGGCAAGTGCTGCAGCTTTTCCAGTTATCTGAAAGACACCATTTTCCAAAATAACTTCCCATACAGTGGCCACCTCTCCATGAAAACCTGGCATACCACAAAAATGTGGAAATCTTTACGGTGCCCCAAGGCATTGTGGAATTCCAACACAACAGAGCAAGAGAACCCCATTCTGTCCCCACATCTATTCACCTTTCTCTAACCCAGTGCAAGCCCTTTTGCCAAGGAGTGCCAGGCACCCGCCAGAACTTTTTTCAGGAGGTAGGCTGTGTTTCTGAGCACAGCACAACTATGGGACAATTTTCAAAAAGCGTAGTAGAAGGGACATGGGAAATTACAGACCAGTTAGCCTTACGTCCATTGTACGAAAAACAATGGAAAGGCTCATAATAGAGAGAGATCAAGTGATGCTAGATAGGGAAGGGAGGCTGACAGCCACACAACACGGCTTCTGCAAAAACAGGTCCTGCCAGACAAACCTTGTGGAATTCTACGACAAGGTTTCAAGATGGCTAGATGGAGGGGATGCAGTGGATGTTGTATACCTGGATTTCAGCAAGGCCTTTGACAAAGTGTCCCATGATATCCTGGTGGAGAAACTGAGGAGTTTTGGGATACACCAAAGCACTGTCCGGTGGATTAGGGCATGGTTGACTGACCGAAAGCAGAAGGTAACCATTAGCGGGGAATCATCGGGATGGTGGCCAGTGACAAGTGAGGTCCTCCAGGGCTCTGTCCTGGGGCCAATCTTGTTTAATCTGTGCATCAATGACATGGAAGAAAAGGTGAACAGTCTGCTGATCAAATTCGCAGATGATACTAAAACTGGAGCAGTGGCCACAACTGAGGAGCAGGTACGCCAGATCCAAAAGGATCTGGACAGACTATGGAAGTGGGCAGGAGACAACAGGATGGTGTTCAATGTGGATAAGTGCAAGGTCTTGCACTTGGGGCATAGGAATGGGTGTCATAAGTACAGGTTAGGTGACAAGTGGCTGGAGAGCAGCACCTGTGAAAGGGACCTTGGGGTGCTGGTTGACTGCAGGCTAAACATGAGTCAGCAGTGTGATGCGGTGGTCAAGAGGGCGAACGCCACCCTTGGTTGCATAGCCAGAAGTGTGGCTTCTAGATTGAGAGAGATATTACTATCACTCTATACAACTCTGGTGCACCCACAACTGGAGTACTGTGCTCAGTTTTGGTCCCCTCATTACAGAAAGGATATAGCCAGGTTGGAGTCAGTGCAGCGTAGGGCCATGAGGTTGGTGGCCGGTTTGCAGGGAAAGCCATATGAGGCGAGACAGAGGGAACTGGGTCTCTTCAGCCTGGAGAAGAGGAGACACAGGGGATATGTTGGTGACATACAGGTGTGTGAGGGGGTGTTAGAAACATAGAAACATAGAAACATAGAAACAGAGCGAGTCAGAAGGGGCCTCCTGGGCCATCTAGTCTGACCTCCGGCACCAGCCGGCTCCGCTCATGACATGCCCACCATGTGCATGTCCAGCCTATCTTTGAACAAAGATAGGGTGTTACACGGAGATGGGTAGAGACCTGTTCTCCCCTGCAGAGGAAGGCAGGATGCGCTCCAATGGAGCAAAGCTCAGGGAACCAAGGTTCCATTTAGATGCCAGGAAGCACTTTCTGACAGTTAGGACCCCCAGGGTATGAAATGAGCTTCCACGGGAAGTCGCTGAGGCCCCATCGGTGAGGGTGTTCAAAGATAAGCTAGACATGTACGTGGTGGGAATGTCAGGAGTGGAGTCGGCTGGATCTGGGGATCAGACTAGATGGCCCTGGAGGCCCCTTCTGACTTGCTCTGTTTCTATGTTTCTAATTCAGGCCTGACCCCATCTGTAAACTGAGATCCTCATGCCAAACTCGCCAGGCACTAATAGCAAGTGGAATTGTTAAATACTAGAAATCCAGGTGTCCAGACATGGTGTACAGATGCCCTGGACATGCACTCCCACATGGGCAGCCCTGCTGTCGGAAGAAGCTACAGAATCATAGAATCATAGTAGAGTTGGAAGGGGCCAAGAAGGCTACCGAGTCCAACCCCTGCTCAGTGTAGGACAGTGCTGTCCAACTGCCTGTTGAATTCCTCCAGTGTGGGAGAGCCCACCACTTCCCTAGGGCATGGGTTCTATTGCCATACTGCTCTCACAGTCTAGAAGTTCTTCCTGATGGAAACTGACTTGCTGTAACTCGAGTGTGTTGTTCCATGTCCTGCACTCTGGGATGATCAAGCAGAGATCCTGGCCTTCCCTTTCATGACAACCCCTGAAGTATCTGAAGAGCGCTGTCACATCTCCCCTTGGTCTTCTCAGAAATGACCAGTTCTGGCTCCTGACTCCTAGCTGAGCAGATCAGAGGGAGCTGCCCCAGCTGATCTAGGGACCACTGGATTCAAGCAGCCAAGCTCCCAGAGAGCAAGAGATCAGAGCAAGAGAACAGGGAGGGGTAGCAGGAGCTCTGCAGTGCAGTTCAGTGAGGGAGGTCAAAGGGGACTCCTATGTGGCCACAAAGGTAACATGAAAGACTGCCAAAAAGAAGCGATCCCCGTGTTTCAGGATGGGGCAAGTGTGCTTCTGGCCTTGTCTGCTAACACTTTTTTCATGGTCTTGAAGGCAGGATGGTGTGGCCATTTTTGTCCATGGGGCCTCCATGATCTGGGGAAGCAGAACAGAAAAGCTGCATGGAATTGTCCAAATATGATAGAGGGGCTGAACACAAAACAAAGCAAGCACACTCTCAGGCAGAGCCAAAACCTAAAGACAGGCAGCCCTTCTGCCATTTATATGGCTCCCGCTTTCTGAGAGCTTCCTGTGGAGAAGATGTGGTGCCGCATTGGCTACAGTATGCAGGCTCCAAGGGGGCAGGCACCCCGCGGCCGGCCTTGCGTGCACGCAGCTCTGCATGGCATGGCACGGCTCCTCAGCACTGCACAGCAAGGGGTCTCGCAGATGGGGAGCTCCGACAGCAATGAAGCAAAAGACCTGGTGGAGCTATTCTGTGTCCCCCTCTTTAAGGGACCCTCCCACCAGCACCACCACTTTCTGGTGAGAAAGGAGAAAGTAGCAGCTGGAAACCCGGAAGGACACAATAAGGAATTGGCATATCAGCAAAACTCATAGAACATAGAAACATAGAAGCTGAGTGAGCCAGAAAGGTCCTCCTGGACACCTGGCTCCAGCCGGCTCTGCTCATGACATGCCTACCCTGTGCATGTCCAGCCTGTCTTTGAACACCCTCACCGATGGGGCCTCAACGACCTCCCATGGAAGCCCATTCCACGCCCTCGGGGTCCCGACTGTCAGGAAGTGCTTCCTGGCATCCAAATTGAACCTTGGCTCCCTGAGCTTTGCTCCATTGGACCGCGTCCTGCCTTCCTCTGCAGGGGAGAACAGGCCTCTCCCCACCTCCGTGTGACACCCCCTCACATACCTGTATGTCACCAACAGATCCCCTCTGAGTCTCCTCTTAGAAACATAGAAAAAGAGTGAGTCAGAAGAGGCCTCCCAGGCCATCTAGTCTGACCTCTTCTCCAGTCTGAAGAGACCCTCAGTCTCGCCTCATACAGCTTTCCCTGCAAACCAGCCACCAACCTTGTGGCCCTGTGCTGTACTGATTCTACCCTGGCTATATCCTTCCTGTAATGAGGGGCCCAGACCTGAACACAGTATGTTCAGCAGAGGTCTCCAAATTATACTTTACAGCTCAGCTCATTTTGTGTGTATATCACATTTTATTTTACTTTTCTCTTTGCATGAAAATTGGTGTGCAAATCCTTGAAATGTGTGCCACAAAGGGAGAATAGCAATATCAGCAAATAGCAAGGAATTGAAGGGATAGTGTCGGGAAGGCTGAAGCAGGAAACAAGCTGAGGCTAACTAAGAGCAACAAGAAAGCATTCTTCAGATATGTCCAGAAACATAAGTTGTGTGTGAGAGAGAGGCATCCAACTACTTCAAGTGGATGGCAGAGTGATAACAGACAACGAAAAGGCAGAGCTGCTCAGTTCCTCCTTCGCCTCAGTCTTCTCCCACAAGAACATCTGCAACCAAGAGGAAGTACAAGCTGCAAGTGAAAATGGCAGCCCAAGGTTGACAGACAAATGGTCAAGGAATTCCTAGATGGAATAAACATGTTCAAATCTCCAGGGCCCAATGAACTCCATCCCAGAGTCATAAAAAGGCTATCAGAGGAACTCTCAGAACTGCTGAGATTTATTTGGATAAATCCTGGAAAACAGGAGACATGCCAGATGACAGGAGAAGGGCTAACATTGTCCCCATCTTCAAAAAAGAGAAAAATGATGAACCTGTAAACTACAGACCAGTTAGTCTGACATCAATTCTGGAAAAATTCTGGAGCCAGTTACTTAAAATCAGTCATTAAGCATCTTGAAGAAAATACAGTGATTAACAGAAGCCAACATGGGTTTATCAAAAATAAATCCTGGCAGACTAATTTAATCTCTTTTTTTTGACTGGGTTTCTTCTCAAGTGGACAGGGAGAACACTGTGGACATAATCTACCTCAGCTTTAGCAGAGCTTTTGACAAAGTACCCCATGACATCCTAAGATGCAAATTACCAAAAGTGGACTAGATAGAAAAACCATTAGGTGGATTCAAAATTGGCTGCTTAATTGAACACAAAGGATACTCATCAACGGCAACTTCTCATACTGGAGGGAGGTAACTAGTGAGGTGCCGCAGGGTTCAGTCCTGGGCCCAGTGCTCTTTAACATTTCTATTAATGCTTTGCATGACAAAATACAAGGAATGATAATCAGGTTTGCAGGCGATACAAAGCTGGGTGGAATAGCGAACACCCTGGAAGACAGAATGAAGATCCAGGGTGATCTTGATAAGCTTGAACTCTGGACTGAAACCAACACAATGAGATTCAACAGGGACAAGTGCCAAGTCCTCCACCTAGGAAAAAGAGACCAAATGCATCGATACAAGATGGGGTTACATGGCTGAACAGAACTGAAAAAGAAAAAGACCTGGAAGTCATTGTGGACAACAGGATAAATATGTGCCAACAAGGCAATGCAGCTGCAAAAAGAGCAAATTCTCTTTTGGGATACATTAATAGAAGTATTACTTCCAAATCACAAGAAGCAGTAGTTCTCCTATGCTCCTCGCTAGTCAGACCTTATCTGGAATAGTGTGTCCAGTTCTGGACACCAAGATTTCAGAAAGATGCAGAAAAATTAGAAAGGATCCAGAGAAGGGCAGTTGGGATGATCCAGGGACTGGAAATAAAGCCCTTTGAGGAGAGACTGAGAGAACTGGACATGTTCAGTCTTGAGAAGAGAAGACTGGGGAGGGGGGCATGATATCACTATATAAGTGCCCCAAAGGCTTTCACAAAGGGGAAGGACAAGATCTCTGCTCACTCATACCAGGGTGCAGGACACACCGAAATCAGTTCAAGTTGCAACAACCCATATTCAGGCTGGACATCAGGAAAAGCTTCCTCCCTGTCAGAGCAACCTGACAGTGGAACCAGCTGCCTAGAGAGGTGGTGGGCTCCCCGCACCAGAGGTATTCAAAATGAAGTTGGACAGCCATCTGAGTGAAATGGTGTAAACTGGTATCCTGCACTCAGCAGGGGGTTGGACCTGATGGCCTTCTTGGCCTCGTCCAACTCTGCTATTCTATGATTTTATGGTTCATTGCTTAAATAGTACTCATTTTCAAAAGGAAGCATTTTGCAGGTTCATGTTTTTTCAAATGTCAAAAGCAATTTTTAGACATATTTTGACCACAGAATGCATTTAAGTGTGTGGTCAGGCCAGAAAATAAAACCTTGGTAAATTCTGATAAAAATAATGAACTGTAAAGGATTTTTCATTCATCCCTATCTAAAATTGGACTCCTTGTAAACTTATATGATATATGAAAGGTGTCTGCACGACAAAACTTCATCTAGAAACATCATGGGCAAACAAATCCTTTCCTGGATGATAGTCAGAACTGTACACTGTGTGGCCTTGCAGAGATCTTCCCACAGGGATACCCTTCTGCATGGCAGGTACAACAGGTAGTTCAGGTGTTAGCCGTTGGGGCAGCCTCGGGTCTTAGGCAAGGAGTTACTTGCAATAATAGGAAATACCTTGCACAGGTTAGATGCACGGCACAATTGGAGCCGGCTGAAGGCTGCGAAGCATATCCTACTACCAGATCCTTTTGGAGCCAAGCACATGTTCAGCCACATAGTTCAGGAAAGCGACTCGCTGCCATTCATTTTCTCAAAAAGCTAGAGCAACTGCTTTGAGGAGTGCTCCAGTTTCTGGGTTTCTCTATCCACACACACCTGTTCACATACACACTTTCATCTCCAGGGAAGAAGAGAATCAATTGGATATCATTTTCAGGCCAATGACCTTGAGACAACGGATATGCCTTGCAAAGCAGCTTTTTTACAATCCAGAAGCCAGCACAGTATGTTAACTGTTTTAGTTGTGGTGTCACTCAGAACCATGCCTTTGCTCCCAGCCATGATTACTGCTCTGCCCAAGTCACATTTCCAAGAAAATGGTCAAAAGTAGCCACAGCACAGACCCCCTTCCCCTGGCTTTCCAGCACTAAAGGGCCAGTAGAAACCCTCTTGGCATGTGAGCTTTGTGTTTACCACTGGAAATTTGAAATACAGATACACAGACAAGTTTGGTATCTCCAAAACTGGCAATCTTATGTGCAACTCTGGGAGCATTTAGCGTGTGGAAGTGCCCTGCTCTCTTTACGTGACCCAAACATTATTTCACTAGGCACATGGAGGAAACAAACAGCATTGGTTGGGGAATACTTTATATAACCCCAAACTGTCTGATATTATATATGATTCTAAACTGACTGACTTTATTATGGCAAACCATTTCTGACCTTCCCCAAAAGAGGACTGTTAATTACATAATAAGTTACAAGACTGAAATGTGCACCATTCAGTAGAGATCACCTTTCTTTATCTTAAAATGACTAACCCAGGATTATTAAAAAGGTTGATAGTTTTAAGAGGTGGCAAACTTCTCAAACTTCTGGAACTCACTCCTCCCTACAAGTCTTGTTCTGCAAAGAAGGAGGGGAGCTTCTAGAAGCTAATTGATTGCTGACATATAAACCCCATCACCCAAGCACATGCTTAATCTATCATATTGTCCCCTTGGACTTAATTATCCCAAATTTGCAAAGAATGACACCAATAAAGCTGTGTTAAGCATTAACAAATCTTCTCTCTACTTACTTCAAAAGCAAGTGTTAATTGCAAGCCTTCAAGGTTTGCAGAAATTCCAGGGTGGCATAATTTATAAGATGACTTTATCTCTCTTTTTCTAGTGCATGTAGACAATTAAAGGCAAGTAGACCTTCTTCCCTGCTAAAATCCACACAATTTGCAAAAGGGAAATCAATCAAACAAACAAACAAACAAGAGGAATGTCTTTTGGTCTTTGAAATGAGTCTCTAAGCACCTTCTCTTGCAGAGTTCATCCTTTGAGGGTGGGGTTCGGATTGCACCAGACTGCCTACCAGTCGCAGTAGACAGTACTCAAGTCAGTATGCAAAGTCTTCTTAATAATTAGAAAAGCAAGTGGTGGGGGAGAGAGAAAGAATAAGCGCCCGTATTTAAATGCCACCTGAATTGGTTTCAGGTTAGTTGCTTTTCTTCCCTGCTTTGCCTAAAGCTATCTCTCTCTGTAATTAAAAGCAATTAATATAAATTGAAAGTGGAGTTCTTAAAGCTCTTAAGATGGACAGTAAAACCCCAGCTAATTCTTGGCAAACATTAAACGGAGTCCTTTGTCCATAAAATAGTAAGGCTCCTTCAGGGCATCCTGGGATGTCCAGCCAGTCTCAATTTCCACAGACATATCAATGTACAGTAGCCATGAGAGGATCACACCATCCAGAACATCCTCTCTTCAATCTCTAAACCCAGCAAAGAGCCAGTGTCCATACTGGGGGCGGCCAAAGCAGTCTGGCTTTAGCCCCCGCTACCTCGTAGGTGAACATATCCTGCACTTATCAGTGACAAAAAAGAACCTGCCTGAAAAGTCCACTGAAGTCCATTCCAAAGAGCGATGCCCATCAAAATGCTCATTTCTAATCATATTTTCTCTCAAATTACTTATTTTGTGCATACCATTCCCTCAGATTCTGCCTTTGGGGAGCATTTTCCAAGTGGACGCTTCACCCCTTCGGTGAGCTGCAGGGACTCGGTTCCAGTTTGCCCCGTGGGACAGTTCATATTGGAATCCGCAAAGGGGACATTCCTTGGCATCCTTACTGAGGACCCGAACACTGAACCTCCCAGACTGTTTGCTGGTGACCCTTTGCTCTGAGCTACTTAAGGTTAAAATAGACAGCAAAGGATTACTATCTGCCTCTCTCCACTTGCAAGACCATCAGCTCTCCCCAATTTGACTCTGCTAATAAACGTTCCCAAAGCATTCCAAATCATGAAGTTTTTGCCTCCATGAATCATCCATCAGCCTCCCATTTCTGGATCGCTTCGTCCTGCTACTCCGAAAACTTTATTTGATTACCTAAATTCTGCTTTGCTATACTGCACTCTCCTCAGTCCAAATGTACCCATTTTTTGGAAGCCTGTTCCCAAGTGGTTCCTTGAATACCACACTGTTGGCTACTGGGCATTTCCATCAATGCCAGTCATTCATATTTCAGTGGCCTCATCTGGAGTCCTGTGTCCAGTTCTGGGCACCGCAGTTGAAGAAAGATGCAGAAAAACTGGAAAGGGTTTAGAGGAGGACAACAAGGGTGATCCAGGGACCATAAGCAGAGCCCTGTGAGGAGAGAATGAAAGAGCTGGGCATATTTAGGAAAGAAGACTGAGGGGAGATAGGATAGCACCTTCCAAGCCCTTGAAAGGCTGTCACAAAGGAGGCAGCCAGGATCTCCCCGTGATCATTCCAGAGTGCAGGGCACAGAATAACAGGCTGGAGCTGGAGGAAGGCAGGTTCCAGGTAGACATCAGGAAAAATTGCCTGACTGTGAAAGCAATACGGCAATGGACCCAATGAGCTGGGGGGGGGGGGGCGGTCCTGGGCTCTCCCACACTGGAGGCATTCACGAGGCAGCTGGACAGCCATGTGAGGGGGGCGGTTTAACCTGGAGCCCTGCATTGAGCAAGGGGTTGCACCTGATGACCTTCTTGGCCCCTTCCATTTCTACTATTCTATGATTCTACCTCAGGAACCTGGTTGCTTCTGGCAGACCAAGCATCTATGTATCTCCACCTGAAAATGTAATTTGGGAAGAGGTAAGAGATTTAAGTTATGGCCCATGATGGAAAGGACTGAGTCACGGCCCCCAGATCATGCTGTGCTGAGTGTCGTCAGTCCTCTGACACATCCTGTGGATATGCAAGCAAATCAGATGTCAAGGTGCGAGGAAAGAGTTCCCACCCAGGGACAACTGATAAGCTATTAGAGCAATGCCCCAAAATAGACCCACAGGTGAGCTCCTTGACGCTAATCTTCTTTTCTCTTTGAATGCTGTCACCCCTGCTCAATGACGCTAACAGAAGGCTCTGCGAGAAATATCCTGTTTTGTCATCACCTTCCCCTTCTCCAGACACTGCAGTTTGGCAAATGCATCACTCAGTGATTAACAAATGCTTGCACACAATGCTTGAACGTAGTACAACACTCACTACGATTAAGTGCTGAGCAACGTGTCTGTTGACGATTTCCCACATTCGCAGAGTGAGCTGTCTGACGCACTGCTCTCTCCGTGGGCTGCCTTTGTCCGCAGCATTTGGCAGAATGCCTTCTCTGCCCCCAGGTAGCCTTCAAGTAGCCACAGTGCCCCTCGGTTCTTGATGGTCCCCCCTCAGGCCTTCGCCAGCACGCAGAAACAGATCACCGGTCATCCCCCTTGCCCAGTGTGGGGCTGCCTCTGAATAGACCTCCTCCCAGTGGGGCAGCAGCTATAACAGAATCCTGAACAAATAGGGATTTGTTTTCCTGGGAACATATAAATGCACCCCAAATTTGCCATTGGTGAATAGGGGGGATGTGGCAGATACCTGCCATTTCTCATTTTTCAACCCCAAGCCAGGAATGAGAAAAGCAGTGGGTAGATATGCAAGAAAAACAACACTGTTCATATCTATTATCCTACTGAGGTGTGTAAAACAGGTCGGTCACTTAAAGGCTCGATCCTAAGCGTGTTTAGTCAGACAGAAGGCCTGCGACTCCCAGCATGCCCAGCTAGAGGGATGGCTGGGGCATGCTGGGAGTCGCAGGCCTTTTGCTCTGTGTAAAGGCATGCAGAATCATGCCCTAATTGCCTTGGAGGGAAGGCTCATAAGATGCACAGAAGATATTTGGCCTGGAAAAGCAAAGGCACAGGAAGCCAGTCCATTTGACTCTGTAGTGCCCATGCGTACTGGAAGGCGAAGAAGGGTGTTTCCTACTCTACGCAGAGACCCGGGGGTTGATTCTGGGCCTTCCATGGAAATTACATGTTCTATTAATGTGCTACAGTCCTTTCCCAGAAACTTCTATGGCAACTTTTCACACACACACACACACACACACACACGGACACACATGGACAGACGAAAAACACAACCTCTGTTTAGCAAGAACCCACTGTAATTGTGCATGCAGTTGAGAAAAAGGGAGCCTGGTTTGGCTCTTTGTACCTCGCTGGCAAAGAGCAGAATGGGGAGATGGGGGAGCAGTGCGGGGCACGGGGGAAGTGGGTGCCATGCTGGGGCTGGCTGAGTGCCCACCTACTGCTTGGTCGTCATGTTGTCAGTGCACATGACTCCACATGCCCCTGGCAGAAAACACCCCTTGTCCTGCCAAAAACCCCATTCAGAGGTACCCCCCTTTGGGACATTGCTGCAGTGGGGGGGGGGGGCTAGTTTGGAACCACACACGTGTGCACCTGCACAAATGTGCAAGACCATGGAAATAATCCCCCCCACACAAACCCATTTGATGGGGAAATGATCCTGTTGCCAGGACCCTCACCAGCAGCAGCAAGGGCATCGCGGCCACTCTTGGCTCACATGTCGCTCACTGCAGGGCTGGATCCTCCATGGGAGCTGCAGCCTCAGTTCAGAAGCAAGGCAGCCCAGCATGGGTGGAAGGAGCCCGGGAACAGCCCTCAGTTCCCCAGAGTAGCGCCTTGCTTTCCAACAAGCCCCTGTGGGTATGGCGGGTGGCATGCCTGTGGCTCAACAGCCACCCACAGCTACTTTCCCGCAATGGATCGTTTAAACTGTTTTACATTTAAAAGTGTATTTTTGTGATTTTGTAAGCCACCTAGGGACTTTTTAAAGTGATTGGTAGCCTAGAAATGGAAGGAGGAAGAAAGAAAGAAAGAAAGAAAGAAAGAAAGAAAGAGAAAGAAAGAAAGAAAGAAAGAAAGAAAGAAAGAAAAAGAAAGAAATGTTGCTTTGGCCAGGTCACTCCGTGAATGAAATGGGGGGGTGGGGGCTGCATTGGCTGCTCGGTCCATGCAGTTGACTTCTGTGCACTCAAGTGAGCATGCAAACCAAGTAAAGGCCCTTCCATGCTCTCCAGCAGGAGCATGGCCAGAGGGGTAGGTTGGCAGGATGGATGTGGTGAATCGACAGGGCTTGGACCCAGCCTGCACCTCCACTCAGCAAATGCCCTCTTGTCTGAACAGGGCTGGCATCGAATTCTTCTGGATGTGAAGTACTGTGGGTTCCATCTGAGAAAGCCTTTAAATGCGCTGTAGAAACCTGGGTGTTGCAACATGCTTTGAAAGAATGGATGCCTGATTAATTGTATATATACTTTTATTGCTGCTGTTCGAAATGTTTTATGCTGCTGTTTGAATCAGTTGTTTTTTATATTATATTGTTTTAAGAATTTGCCTTGTCAAGAAGCCTGGAGGAAGCTGTGTCTTGAAAGAGGCATAAAAATAATTTCAATGAAATTAATAAATTATGTGTGGCGACAAACTAGGCAAAAGCGAATTTATCTGCAGTGCAGATAGGAAACTTTAAAAAGCTATTGTTGGTGTAGCACATTGGATAAGCGTCTGAATGCCTATTGAATTAGTCCCTGATCCAATCTCCCCTGGCTATGGGCAGATAACATGATGTTACATGCCATGACTCAGGGCTATGGAGCCAGCACTACATGCAGAAGGTTAAAGAAGGTATAGGCACTGACTTGGGCATGCAGAAGGTGAAATGCCCAGGGGCTAAAAGTCTAGGAAGAAGTTCTGGCAAGATTCTCCACCTGCAGGGTAGAGAAATTTGGAGGGTCCAGAAACCAGCTTATGCCACTGGAGATTTATGCCACTCCTAGCCAGACAAAATCACCACTGCTGAACCACCACCAAATGTTGGGCCATTTTGGCACGGAGCTAAACATGCAAATACCAGCAGAGGCCAGGTGCGTGGGCAGCCCACACCTTTGTCTAATGCGACATCGTGCTTCTGGAAGTGCCAGGGGAGCGCAAGCTGGCATTCAACCCAGGTGTGCACTGCTCACCCACCTTGCTGTAAAGGGGAATGGGCATCCTCCCCACTTCCCACGCTCCCGTGATGTGCTGAAACACAGCAAGTGTTTTGAGAGCAGGAGGAGCTGCAAAAAAAGACATTTGGCCTGGTGTGTTTCCCCCCTGGCTTTGCTCTATGTGAAGAGCTTCTAGTAGCCAGAATGGAAAATACAGAATTAGATGGATACATGTATCCATCTCTTTCCCTGGCACATGTGTGCATGCATGTGTGCGCACACATGCACACACACCCCTCCTCAGTTGTACTGGGTAATGTCCACCAGAATAGACACTTTTACAATATCTTGTTTGAGTTTTGTCTTGGCTTTGTTGGGCAGTGGCTGGGATGGAGGACTTGAAGCAACAGGGAAGGAAGAGAAGCAATTTGCAGCTGCTGCAAAAGCTTTTTGAATCTGACAAATGCCATTAAGTGCTAAGTGCATTCATCTTCAGCTCTGGCGTTTGCTCTGTTTGTTCTGCTCTGTCATGCAGCCACTTACCTGGGAACCCCTCATTCCTCCGCAAACAGGTGTTTTGATGGTGGCTGCTTTGCTTTCCCAAAAGGAAGGAGGGGGGGTTGAAATAATTTCTTTCGAAGTTCATCCACTGGAGCATCTCCTGCCCCTGCACAATATGAAGGAGTGTCATGTCTGAAATGGCTCTGTTTGCTTTCCAACAGAATGATTTGATCCCTTTTGCCCACGAGGAGCCTGGCGCGTTGTACAACATAGCACCAATGTGGCATGCTAATTGACATTAATTAGCAATGACAGACCAGTCCCATTGCCAAGATATTTATTTGTTTGTTTGTTTGTTTAGAAAGCTTCTATGCCGCCCCATTCGCCGAAGCCTCAGGGCGGCTCACAACAATAAATAAATAATAACAAGATAAAAACAATATAATTGGAGACATCCTGGCCAAAGATGTAAAATAAATAAATAATATTAGCAATTAAAATAATGTTCAAATAAAAAGGTCTTCGCCTGGTGCCAAAAAACAAATAATGACGGTGCCTGGCGGACCTCTCTGGGGAGCACGTTCCATAGATGGGGCGCCACCACAGAGAAAGCCCTCCTCCGGGTACTCACCCTCCTAATATCCTTCACGGAGGGTTCCCGGAGAAGGGCCTCTCCTGCTGATCTCAAGGGGCGGGTGGGCACATATGGATGTAAGCGCTCCTTCAGGTAATATCCTTTAAGATATGAATGCGTGGGACTGTCCAGAAACTCACGAGGCCAGTGCACTTTGTATACAGACACACGGAAGGTTGGCAGCCCTCTCAGCTCTGGTGCTCAGGGAGTAACCTTGGTCCAGCCCGGCCTACTCAGAGGCTCACTGGGAGTGCAGGAGATGCAGCTCCCAAGACACCATCGCCAAGCCCTTTGAGGAAGGGCTGAACCCACTGAGCTATCCTAGCAGCATCCCTAACTCCTTCCTGGGTGTGTTCCATTTTCTAATCACAACAACCCTGCAAGTCAGGATGGGGTTGAGGCACAATGGTGGTGCCAGCAGGCGTGACGAAGCAACGAGCAGGGAAACAGGAATGGGGGTGGGCCACTGGGGTGAAGGCCTCCTCCATATTTTCCATTTCAGCTGATACAGTTGTCAGTTAAAGAGGGTGGATTTCATTTCCCTGATCTTAGTTCATGTCATAAAAGCTAATGGTTGGAAAGCAACTTCTCCTTCTAGTATCTCTCAACAGGTTTTCGTTTTTGTTGTTTTAACTGAACCATTTGGGTGGATGGTATTAGGATCTAAAAGGTAAGGTAAAGGTTTCCCCTTGACGTTACGTCCAGTCATGCCTGACTCTCGGGGGCGGTGCTCATCTCCGTTTCCTAGCCGAGGGAGCCAGCGTTTGTCCGCAGACAGTCTCCGTGGTCATGTGGCCAGCATGACTAGACACCGAAGTGCACGGAACGCTGTTACCTGCCCACCGAAGTGGCACCTTTTCATCTACTTGCATTTGCATGCTTTCGAACTGCAAGGCTGGCAGGAGCTGGGACGGAGCAACGGGAACTCACCCCTTTGTGCAGATTCGAACCGGCGACCTTTCGATCAACCAGCACAGCAGCATAGCAGATTAAACCACTGTGCCACCTGCATCCCTTTAAGGATCTAGGTATAGTTTAAAAAAAAAGAATGACTTCAATAACCACTGGTTCTCAGTTGGGCTGGTCATGGGATTTAGTCTTTAACAGAGCAATCCTGTCACTGCTGGATTGTGCCTAGTTGGCCAGAGGAGAGCTCAGAGAGGCCAGAAAATTATTCTGCCCCTGCAGTTGGCATCAGCAGCTCCAGTCTCTCCTCACTTCATCACAGCCAGTGCAGAAAGAACTGTGCCAGCTGCTTCCCTGAAGCTGCAAAAGTGGCTCTTGGGAGAGGGGTCTGGCATGCATTCCAGGGAGTGGAGCAGGAAGGATGCTCCAGCTCGTCACACTTAGGTGAAATTGGCCACAATGTTGTGCAGAACAAGAGCAGCAGGGATGTTACCTCCACCCCTGTGCCTCTTCCGCTGTGCACCAAATCCCATCATCCTCCACAGCCCTGGAGGGTTATGGGCTGCCCAAGTGGGCTGCAACTCCAATGGATTTGGATGACGAACTTTACCATTTCCAGTACTGCAGCTTAGATACTATTTACTGTCTGGTGCTAATCAGCAACACCTTCAGTTTTAGCATTTGTTGGAGTCTTCACTGAGGCTGCCTGTGATGGATGTTTCAGAGCATGTTCATGCTTCACCAGTGTGCGTGTGTGTGTGCATGTATGTGCGCACATGCATGGGAGAGGGAATTATCTGACTCCTTCCAGAAAGCTGAAGCTACAAGTAGCTGTTTATAAAGGTCTTCTGGAGCAGAGAAAAATTTATGATCAGTCAGTCAAAGAACAGGAGGAGGGATCAGAAAGCCCTGTGCAGTCTTAGCTTCCACATTTGCTGTTTCTGTAGATTGAAACTGGGAATACTGAGTACCACAGAGTTTTCTGGTTTTCTTACACCAGCCAGTAGCTGGTGCTGTAACGGAGGACAATGGTCACTCGAGGCATGTGATGAGCACATGTCCTGTAGGACTTCCTTTTGTTTGGAAGTCATGGAGAAACTGGTGGTAGGAACAGATGCACATGGATTTTTCAACTCCATTCCCATGATGTGGACATCAACAGATGGCGAGATCTAGACACGGAAACTTTGCAGTTGCAAAGAAACTTATCCTTTTGGTTGGAAGAACCCCCCACCCCCCAATCACCTATCCATCAACAACTGAAGATCTCACTGCTTTTGTTGAACTTGAGTCTATCATGTACAGCCATCAAAGTCATATGGATGCTTATTTAGAAGCATAGAATGCTCCTCCTATTTTTTTTGTCCTGGAAGTGTTAAATACTCTCCCCCTTTGTGTTCTTTGCCACTCCCATATCAAGGATTACTTCATATTGATTTTGTTGATGTTTTGTTCTGTTTTGTTGTTGAGTTTGTAACAAAAGAGAGAGAGAGAGAGAGAGAGAGAGAGAGAGAGAGAGAGAGAGAGAGAGAGAGAAACGATCCTCCAAGCAGGGAGAAATTAATTAGAGGAACAGTACTTGGAAGGAGAATTGAAGAAAAAAACCGACGGCACCCACCTCTGATTCAGGGCCCCTTTCCCCAGTTCTCAGCATTAACAGTTTTAGCCAGTTTGTGGTTTAAAAAAAAGATGCAAAATGTGTAATCTGACCTGCATGATACCAGGAAGCCCTTTCAAAGGGCAACACTAGTCACCCTCCAGAATTAGTTGAAGCAGGGCAGCTTTGTTTTTCAAGAAGTGGGCGGTTAGTTACATTCAGGAGTACCGTGAATACAACTTGGTTTGTTCTCACATTCTACAATATGAATCAGTCTAGAGAGAGCCAATGGGATGCAGTATTAAAAGTATGGGACTGGGATTCAGACAGTCTGGCCTGGAGCCCACTGGGTGGCTTTGGGCCAGGCACAGACTCTTGGCCCAACCTCCCTCACAGGGTTGTTGTTGTGAGGATAAGATTGCAAGCAGGAGGAGGAGAATGATGTGAGCTGCTTTGAGTTCTTAGTAAGGAAAGGGCAGGATAGAAATCGAATGAATGAATGAATGAATGACCCTTCTGGTCAGTGACACTTGGCCTGCATGTTCATCCCGAGCTCTGCTTGGTCTGCTTGCAGTTAAGCCTGCGATGCTGAACCCATTTCCTCCCAAGAGAAACATCTTGAAATGCATATTTTGATACATTTGAAGTGTCCAAAACAGCACGTTAGTCTACGAGGCATTGCATGGGATTCACAAGGAGGAAATTGCTCCAACATCTCAAGCATCTCCTTGTGCAGTAAACATAGCCTGGCGCCTTGGGGATTTCAGCGAATTTGGGGTCCCCGCGGAGTGAAGAGCTGTGCAGCCATATCTCCCCCGATAAACGCAGGTTGTCAATGAGAGCCCTCTGGGGGCGGGGAGGTGGGGATTAACAGATCGAGAGGAAGGAAGGGGTCTGGCCAAGTTGTCCCTCGGTGGGAGCCTGCTTGGCAGAGCTTGCCCCCTGGGACTGCAAACAGTCAGATCTGCCACAGGGCCTTTGTCAGTGTGACAGCTTGCAAAGCAAAGGGGATTTGTTAAGAATACTGAAGTTAGGACAAACGTGAATGAAAATATCCGTGTCGATGGGAGGCAGGGTCGTCATTGGAAGGCAGGGAGCTGGGATGATGAGGGACTGGCACTCTGTACACGTGGCCTTTAAAAACACCTTCGACCAGCCACTTGACAGTCCACATACAACCAGCACAAGTTGTTAAAGAGAGGGAATACGGAAAGGATGGCATGTGCATTTTAGTCAGTGCAGGCTCTCTGAATGTCTTAAAAGGACTTCACCCTTCTCTGCTACAAGGAAAAGAAGAGGGGAACAACAGAAAACCGAGCAACACAAACCATAGTCATGCCAGAAGTACACGTGCTTTTCCACTCCAAAGCAAACAAGAACAAGAGGAGAAGATGCGCCGTGCTAGAGAAACAACCCAGAGGGTCAACAGGTTTGCAAAGCTCATCTCCTGGTCCATCCCAAGGGAGGAGGGCCGGGATGTCTGGTCAAGCTGATGGCTGGGCATTGCAGAGGGTCCACTAAGAAGAGCACCCTGGACTTGCTTCTCCACTGCCAGTGTTGTGCCCACAGAATGGTGGAGGTGGAAAGGAGCACTGGATGCCCCCGACTCCTGCCTCCCCACCTCTCTGCCTGCCAAGTGTGCACATGGCCCTTGATGAGACAGGAGACGAGGAACAATAGCAGCTGATGGCAAGGGCAGTGAGAAAGTAGCTGCACGGAGGGACCGAGAATCCCACAGCCAGCGCTGCACGCGGCGTAGAATTATAACTCAAATCTGCATTATACGGACTAGAAAAGTCATTGCTTTTCAGTGGGAAATGAATTGTGTGATTAATAAGCCAGGCAAGGATAGAAATGCACGTGCTGTTTGGCTCCAACTGCACAGTTAGCATATCTGTCCTTGCAAAGAATGGCCCCAAGTCACGCCGGCTGGGGGGGGGGGGGGGATCGTTTTGCATGTGTCCAGCTTTGCAGCAGTCAAGAACCATTGCTAGGGATGCGTTTATTCCTTTTGGCACCAAGCTAAAACCTTTTTATTTTCCCAATATTTTAGGGTTTGATTGTCATTTTAATAAGGGCTTGTTGCTAGAGATCAGTTAGGATGCTGTGCTTTATTTGGCTTTATTCTGTCAAACTGTCCTGAGACATTGGGAGTAAATGGTCTAAAAAGGTTTCAAATAAATAAATGTGTGAAACAGAAATCCGGTTAATTTCAGCATAATCGATTTATTGCCCACCTTTGATTTGGTGATCAGAAGTGCAGCAAGGCCCACCGCTGCCCCTCCACCCCCACAGTCTTCCACAAAATTGGGACTAGAACCTGGATGTCCCAAGTCCCAGCCCAGCACTCTAACCAGTATACCACACTGCTCTCAAAGTCTCACTGATTCCCTAGATCTCTTGTGCAAAATGCTGAGAAATCTGGGGCTCTCCACATTTTGCAAAGCCCACCGCATGTCAGTCCAGTCACCCATCTGTGCGAGGAGCAACATAATTACTGCCAAACAGACTGTACCACTCACATCTACCTATCACTTAGCAGTTTTCACACTGCCTGCATTCACACATCACAACAAGTCACCCTGCATGTTGTCCACAGCATGTGGCTCTTTGCCTGGAAGTGCCTGGCAGACCATCAAGTGCCTTCTGTGCTAGCATGGTTTCCACCCTTGCCATCGCACCCAAAATTCAACCCTACCCTGCATTGCTCCTGCCATGGTCACCTGCCTCTCCCTCATCGGCCCACATGGTTCCACAGGCATGTTCTCCAGCACATCCCTCAACTATTTATTGAGCGGATTTGTGCATCTAAGGCACCTTTTCCACTCCGGTCCTTCTCCACACTGAAGCATCTTTCCCCACATCCACGCCACTCCAGCCACATCTCCCTTACTGAGGATCTCCGGAGGCTTCCCTTTGTGTGGGGTCTGCTCAGACATAATCAACTGCTTCCTCATGTAATCATCCACATGAAGAGCATCTGTGTGGACAGGCCGAGTGCTCTACCTCCCCACCCAGCCTGCAGCCAGCATCACCCATACCAGCACCTACAAAACATTTTTCCTCCACTTCCTTGCTCACCACAGTGCCCTTAGCGCTGTCTACCTGGCAGCCCACCTGGCAGCCCCTTCCTCCAGGCAAGGGCCCACTTTGAGCTTCTTCTCCAGCCACTGCTACTTGCTGCCCTCCACTGCTCACTGGCACATATCACCAGCACTCCACCCCTGCACATGCCTTCTTATGATGACACATCTGTTGCTAGGCGGAGTGGGATAGTAGGCACCAGAGGGCTGGACAAGCTGCCACTCTTCTTAGGGGACTCTGTGGTAGCTTCTTACCTTTGTGGAAACCACACTGCCAGTTTCAGATGACCAGAGGAACTATGGTCAAGTGCAGAGTCCATAGAACAGACCACTGTTTTTCTCCCCGGTTTCTAAAAATCAGTCATATTAAGCGAAAGAACATGCCAGGCCAGCGTGAGGAAAAAACAATCAAAGCAAACACTTTGCCACAAGTGCTCTCCTTTCTTTGTTTGGATACAGTGTGCCTTTAACACTCTAGCTAGCCTCTGCTTTTTCTCTCAGTTTCAAATGCTACCACGAGAAATTTAATTCCAATCCTATTAATTAACCTCCCACAGTATTGTGCCCAAGCTATAGGACACCAGAGGACGAGACTCTGCTGTTCTAAACGCCTATGACTCTGGGTTAACAATACACAAAATAAAACATTATTTGTACAAGAAACAATGGTTCAAGATGCTCAGTAACTTCCTTCCTTCAAGGATAGAACAGTGAATGAGGAATCTCACTCTTTCCCCTCACAAACCCTCCTCACTCTGAATATACTTATATTCTTACATCTCTATATTGCTCATAGCTGAAGCTCTCAGGTGGGTCACAATGTTTTTTAAAGTCTCCCATCCAGATTTCAACCAGGCCAGATTCTGCTTAGCTTCCAAGTTGAGGCAGGATCGGGCACTTCAGGCTTTATGGAAGCTTCAAGCTTTACAGTATCAGTAGGATTCTTCTGAAATACCCCATTTATAAACCCCAACCATAATATACATCAATGTGCATCTGCTCCAAACTCTTTTTCTTCTCTTTCCTTTGAAAAAAAAAGCTGACATTAAATAACTGGTGTTTTATAATGAGAAAACTAACAGGAACCTAGCTGAGTTATTATAATTGATGCAATTAATTACATTTATGCTTTTAAAGGAATTCTTAATATGCAAGGAGTGCTTGCCAAAAGAGCTAATTTGAATCCTTTCATTACATAGCATATGATCTGCAAAAAGTATGCTTAAGAAGCTCAAAATGGAGAAATGGATCTGGCTGAATCTTTTCTCATATTACAGGCTGAATTTTGAGCCTACTTCACAATGCTCTATGTTCCACACAGCAACCGTGTCAACACTGCATGGCTACTACGGCCCATGGATCTTTGCTGCAATGTGCCTGATAGAGGATGAGGCTCATGGTGGCTACTCTCCTCCTCCCTCCATGTCCTCTGTCAGCCTGCTAGGTGGTGTCCCAGGAGACACTGTGGGTCGAAGGAGGCTCCTCTCTTTGGCTACCACTGTGTCCGTCAAGCAGCCTCTGCTGCACATACAAGACTCATGCATTGAAAGGCCACAGAGATGACGTGGGAGTGGATCAGGCACCCGCAACTCCTGCTCCAAAGGGGATCACACTCAAGCAAAAAGGGATGGGGAGAAACCAGCTGGACCATCCTGTGGAAAGGATCACTACTGCTCAGGTACTCCCCCCACTGCATGTGCACCTGGGAGAAGCGCCTCACATGCATGAAGGGGGTGAATCGGCTGGGCAGTGCCACTCAGCCAATTCCTCCACTCACCTCCCTTCTTGCTGGCCCAACATGGAAGGGATGCTCTGTGGTGTTCAAGCAGAGCAATGGGGGCAGAGGAGAAAGGGAAGGGCTGCTTCTTATGGAGACTGAATGTGTGGCCAGCCCTCTGCAGACTGGAGAAATAGCCACACACAAAAGGCTATGAACTGAGCCATCAAAAGCAGGTCTTCATTTCAACAAGAGCTCACTGCCAGATGTAACCACGCCAGATCACAACTACAGGACATGTACCCAATTTGCAGTACCATGTAAGACCCCCAAAGAAGGGGGTAAAACAATAAACAAACACAGCATTAAGCAACATGGTTCACCGTCTGGCTATTTCCCATGTCCATTTATATTTGCAAATAGTCTTAGGGATGCTGGAGCGATGCTTAATGGATACCAGGGCACAGTTCAAACACCATATGAAAATGAACTAGCAGTTAGTTATCAAGTGTGAAATCCAGTGACTTCTTTTGTGTACTTCCCATGGTTACGACACACCACCACTGAAATTTGAACACCTCTGAATTGGCTACCCCACTTATAAGAATTTCCAGAAACTGTTCTCCAGGTATGTTCTCCAGAAGTTAGTCCCTGGGCAGAGGAAAGCAGAACTTTGACCCCCGCCCCCAAAAGATGGTTGGTTCTGCATTAAAGTGGGCACCCCCTCATCTAGAGGCACAGCAGATGTGTTTAAGAGGCATGAAGTCACCACAGGAGAAGAGCGGATTAAGGGACTGGCTTTTCCTTCTTGGAAGAGACAGATTGGCAGCAAGCCTCTGTCTTCCCAGAATGTGCACATGCTCTATGAAACATGCATACAGCCTCACTGAATAGTTTCCTTACAATGTAGAAACATTTACAAACGTAGAGACATGGTTAAACAACGTCGTGAGAATCTCTGACAACTGGATGCAGCCTGAGGGCCTTTTCTCGAGTTTCTGTGCCCCAGTGGCAGATAATGAAAGAAAATATGAGCAGCTGGCATTCATCATATCATATGTTGACAGTAACAACCAACCTGGAGTTTGGAAGACTCCACGGTCAGTGGAAGATTGCTAAGCATGGGGGCAGCAGGAGTGCTTCGCTCCTTCCTCTCCCGAATGCTGTAAATCTCTTCTATGCTTCCTGCCTGCTTCTTAAGCTAAGACCTCATTTTGCTTCCTAGAGTCAGGTGCCTCATCCCCTCTTCCTTCCTCAAAGGAAGCGTCTCTCATCTCACCTGTCCTGAGAGGGGCAAGAACACCTCTTTGTTTTCATAGGTAGAATCCTGAAAGAGTTCTTTGAGGTCCCTGCCTTTTAAAGGTATCTGTAATGTAAGTTACAGACTGCTCACATATCCTTGCAACTTGTGTTTGCCCTGATCCACAGTGGTGCCTGCAAATATCACTTGTGACCTCCAGGGACCAGTGCTTGCTAGCAATTACTTCTGAAATGTGGACAGAAGCTTCACAGCACAATCCTAATGTTCATTAACATTAGGAAAATAGCAACATTTTCTTGCTGGCTTTGAATGCTGTTTGGGAAAGGAGAATTACACACACACAAAAACACACAGAGATTGATTGAGTTCCTTGTGCAATGACAAAAATACTCAAGATAAAAGCCAAGAAAAGAAAAGAAAAGAAAAGAAAAGAAAAGAAAAGAAAAGCCAAGCCAACATATTTCCCCGATGAAGCTTGACATTCAAAGAGATCTTGAAGTGGTGCCTATTACAGTGGAGTAAGTAGAGTGTTTGACATTAAAGGAGAATGTCAGCTGCTAGCCAATTCTCCACTGAGGCAAGGCCATGGGAATAAACAGGCAATACACTAGATCTCTGTGGTTCTCCTGCAAAATAACCCAGGGGGATCCAGCAAAAGTACAGGGTGCTCTTTCTGGCTTCTAGAGCAACCCTGTGAGATACAGTCACGAATATCCCCAGTTTACAGGGAGAATTAGAGGCTAAGGCAAATGTGATGGCAATCGCATTGTATGAATGGATTCAGCCAAACAACTGAGCCACCAACCCAAAAGACAAAAGCGGGCAAGATCCCAATGCAGTTTGGAACCTTGATGGAGACATGTGGGCTTTCACATTTTGCTGTGGTCCTCATCCAGACCCCTCTCCCCCTCTTCCAGTGCATGCCTAACATACACTTCAGAAGAGACCTTCACTGACACTGATCTAATCTATTGCAAAGGTCAAGCACAAAGGAAAGAGTTAAAACTGCCTCCTATGAACCAGGATCCTAATCCAGACCTGCTGCTTACTCCAGGAAAACCATTCAGTAGGGATTCATGGGAAATTCAGAACAATTTGTTTTGGGTTAGGGTTTTATGCAGTTCGCACCTTCTGGACCAAACAGATTTGGATGCGATTTGCAGTTTAAGCCCAGACAATCGAAGCTTGCAATACAATTTACAGCCCCCTCCCACAGCCCCCAGATGCATTCGACAGTATGCATATATGGCACACATTCATACTTTTCCAAAGTACATTTAATGGATGTGCAGAGTAGACTTTACTCATGGGAGAAGAACACAAGCACTTCAAAGTGCACATAATTGATGTGCACACTTTGGGGAAACTGTGCACAAAACATGAATGAATGTTCACACATGCATGCTCATAGTCCGACAGGGAATTTTGCTGAAATGACCTCCTACTTGGAATTGAGACCACATTGGCTAACTTGAGTTTTGCTGATTCTGCATCCGTAGCAGCCACACACTTCCTAGTCACATGGACAGTTTCTTATCTAGCTTGGGCTGATATTATTTCTTCCTACTGTTATTTATTAGTTGCACCTCAATCCCTCCCAAACCTGATAGAGCTATTGTCAACAGCTGCATCTAGACTTCTTGGATCTGGGCTGAAGCTGTCCTCCTAGAGCATCTGGAGATCCTTAGATCTGCTTGGCCCCCAAAACTTATTTCCATTTATTTTTGATCAGCATGCAAAATTAGCAAATGTCTTCATCGTTGAGACTGAGATTGAATGGCTGTGTGAGAAACAATAGCTGACAGATTCATCCATCCCTAGGCCAAGCTCCAGACCCCAACCCACTGGCTGACAGCGAGTGACCCAGCTTGTAAAGTGACACTCTCCCCTACCCGGCAATTCCTGCCATGCTGGCAGCCCCCCCATCCTTCCACACATCCACACACACCACCTGTCACAATGACAGGCATTCTGCTAGTCCTTGGCATAAACACAAGCTCTCTCGTTAGTTCTGCAGAATGCCCATTCACAACAGTGTCAGATCGCCTCTTTTTGCAAGATGACAGCCGTCTGCAGTGAAAAGCAAGCATGTATCTGGCTTAACGGCACAGTTCAGTCCCTGAAGGCACTCAGCCCCCTCGACCTCGAAATGAAGGCAGTCTTCGTTTGCTGCCTACCAGATTAACTCTCACCAGCTCCAGTTCGACACACGGACAAAACTTGCACAATGACAAGGCAGCCTGCACAGAGCCAGTGTGGGAAAGGGGGTGCTTTGGATAGATAGGCTGCATGGCTGGGAAGACACACGAGTGTGACTATTTACTCATATGCACACTTATCTGCACACACTTGGTTCTGGACCATCATGAGCACATTCCATTATCGCCCTGGTTTGGCAGGCACGTGGCCCAAATCCTGAATTATCATCATCATCATCATCCACTGGGAATGAACATTTGTTACATCCAGTGTACAAACCCTGCTGCTGAGCAACGGCTGATTCCCCTCGTTCCACACAGGAGCAGCCTTCCACCCAAGGCATGTTGGCTTGGTCTAGTCCAGGGCTGGCCAGGCACCTGAGCTCTCCTGGCTCTTCTCTCTCCCCCCAAGGCCCACCCCCTCCCAATTTTACTTTAATGCACATCAGTGTTTCTTACCAGCAACTGGAGAACTTCAATCTTGGGGTGCTGGTCGACTGCACCCTAAACATGAGCCATCAGTGTGATGCAGCAGCCAAGAGGGTGAACGCCACCCGTGGATGCATTTCCAGAAGCATGGCTTCCAGATCTAGAGAGGTATTACTACCACTCTATACAACTCTGGTGTGCCTGCAACTGGAGTCTTGTGTTCAGTTCTGGGCCCCACATTACAAGAGGGATGTAGCAAGGTTGGAATCAGTGCAGCAAAGGACCACAGGGATGGTGGCTGGTTTGCAGGGTGAGCCATATGAGGAGAGACTGAGGGAGTTGGGTCTTTCAGCCTGGAGAGGAGGAGACTCAGAGGGAACCTGTTAGCGAAATACAGGTATGTGAGGGGGTGACACACAGAGATGGGTCATGACCTTTTTCCCCCTGCAGAGGAGGGCAGGACATTCCAATTGCACAAAGCTCAGGGAACCCAGGTTCCATTTGGATGCCAGGAAGCACTTCCTGACAGTCAGGACCCTGAGGGTATGGAATGGGCTTCCCTGGAGGTGGTTGAGGCCCCATCAGGGATGGTGCTCGAGGACAGGCTGGACATGCACATGGTAGGCATGTCATGAGTTGAAATGGCTAGAGCCGCGGGTCAGACGAGATGGCCCACGAGACTCCTTCTGACTTTGTTTCTATGTTTCTAAAAGAAAAATGGAGGTCTCCAGTGGTCCTGTTTTCATTCTTCAAGAACAGCCCTGGTGGCTCAGGGACATTCCCAGGAAATGGAGATGGTGGGCAGTTCATTGCACCCAGCCACCAAAAAAGGAATGGGGAGACTCCGGTCCATCCAGTGGAGTAAATGGTGTGCTGTGGTGGAACTGAAGAGCACTATGGAGCTAAGATGGGCAGTAGCAACCCAGCGGGAAACCAGTGAGTTATTTGTGAGGGTGATGGAGCGGAGAAACAGCAGGAGGACAAGGAGGCCTGGGGCAGTCAGTGGGGAACAGCCTGGGGGAGCTGGGAGGGCCGTGAGTGTGCACATCTGGATGGATGTGGGCTGCCCATGCGTGTGCCTCTGCACTGAGTGGAAGGGAGGAAGAATTTAGCAAGCATTTGGAGGCTTCCTGGAAAAGAGTGGGGCTTTGAGCACTTGCAGGGAGGAAGGGGAGGGATATGGGTCTGCACATGCCTGGTGGACATGCAGCGTGCTTGTGCATGCATAAGTGTGCATATTTGCATGTGCAAGAGAGAGTCTGTGGGGGAGGAGCTGGGATATGTATGTGTATATAGAAAGTTAGAGTAAAAGGACCTGCCAAATACTGCCAGAAAATCCAGGAAACGTATGAGTTCTGTGCTGAGCCCACTTCCCACATTATTTTCTTGGAAATCCTATTTCTGTCTGATAGAAATAAACTGCTTTCAAAAGTAGATTCAAGGAAGAATACCTCTCTGAGAAGTTTTTCTGGGCCGCATTTGAGTTTCTTGTGCTTCCACTGGCTGCCAGTTGGCAGTCTAGGCCTGATTCACAGATGTAGGGCTAACATTCCAAGCCCTAAATGGCTTGGGGCCAGGTCATCTGAAGGATCACCTCATCTCATAGGTACCTACCTGGACCCTGAGGTCATCTTTGTGGATCCTTCTCTGGGAGCCCCCTCCAAAGGATGTGCCCAGGAGGAGGGCTTCTTTGCTCGTGACACCTTGGTTGTGGAACAAGCTCCCCAAAGAGATGTGCCCGGTGCCCACTCTATTCTTTCTGGCACCAGGTGAAAACCTTTTTATTTTCCCAGTATTTTAATGGTTAGCTTTTTGACGTTAGTTTTAATACTGGAATACCACCCCTAAGGAACTGTGTCTTGCACCATTGCTGCTTGCCTTTCAGAACCAGGTAAATGCTTTCTTATTTAACAAATGTTTTTAGTGCACAATTTGGTCTTTAACATGGTTTCACATTGCTGCTGCTCACTGTGACCTTTTGCCCTGAATATCAGAGTTTATGCTGTTAATGGATTTCATTCTTGTACTGTTGATTGTATTGTTTCATTTATCGTTCTACTTTTTGATCGTTGTTGCTCCTGCTTTTATGGTAAGCCACCCAGAGAGCCCTTTGGACCACAGGGCAGCATATAAATATACTAAGCAAACAAACATTGAGGAACATGGAGTGGGAGGCACATTTTGGCAGTCCTATCTCCACCTTTTCCCTGGCACTGGAAGCAACTTTGCCCTCATCCGGGCCTTTTGGGAGACGTAAAATGCAGAGAGCGTGACTGCGCCTTTCCTGCTGTCGCCATTTGCAGCAGTAGCAGAATTACCCTAACCATAACCCAAAACCCTACCAAAAAGTATAGAAGCTGTGCTATAGCCCCTGTGGATGGTGAGCCCTCCCAGGGAGAAAACTTGAGCATTTCTCCGCCCCCCAGAAAAAAATGTTAAATTTGGTAAAGTCGTACCCCCAGTTTCTCTGCCCATAGCATGGCGAAAGATAGGATGGTGAATTTCAAAGGCAATTTGTGCCCAGCTTCGACACATATTGAACATTGCTTTCCAGAGGTAAGGACAATGTAATGCGTAGTCCAAGGGGGAGTCCCCTGGAGTTGAGAGGTGACTGAAGTTTCAGTCCATTGCAACTGAAAATGGCAAAGCAGTGAGGGCTGCCCTCGAGTCCTGGAATGGCAGCTCCAACTGAGATTCCCCCGAGACTGGGAACTCCGGTCTCAGCCAGTGGGCCACTGGGAGCGCCAAGGGC
Source organism: Varanus salvator macromaculatus (assembly GCA_023646645.1). NCBI lineage: Eukaryota > Metazoa > Chordata > Lepidosauria > Squamata > Varanidae > Varanus > Varanus salvator. Next base: position 11,081,724 of record JAIXND010000624.1, on the reverse strand, counting down.
CACTGGGAGGTTGGACCTTCTCTGTGTTGCAGGATGACAAGACCCAAAGGGGGAGACTGATGCCCCTTGATACAGAAGCAAATGAGGAGAGAGTGCAGGGGGCTTGATTCGCATGCCTCTTCTAGAACACCCTTCAGAACTCTGAAAGATGCAACACAAAGGATGCAAAGGGGATGAAGGGAGCAAACCAGAGGGACAATTCCTCTGTCCCAATCCCTTTTCCTTTCGTGCTGCATCTTTCAGACTTGAAGGCAGGGCCTTTGCATTATTGATCTGGGCAAGCCACTCTGGGAGCCTGCTTCGGCTGAAGAACAAGGTAGAAATTCTATAAATCAATGAAATGTGAAAACCACAAAGAAACCTGAAGAAGGTTTAGATCTCCAGGCACCTTTAAATGCAAAGATGACCCAGTCTGTCTCCTGCTTTCAATACATGCTCACATTATTTGTGAAGCCCATGTTTGTCCAATCCTCATTCTGTGTCAGATTGCTCTCTCTATACCATACAAAACTCCATTCATATTGTGTGTACATATTGTAAGCATTTCCCAATATACACATTTTGCAAGTAATTTATCCTAATATATGCCTCCTTGCCCTGTATATACTCAATTTTCCCTATGTACACATTTTAGCATGTTTGATTCAGTCAGAGAACTGCTTCACAAAATGCAGAATACCAAAGCATAATCGCATTATGTCTGCATATTAATTCCAAAAGGGTGCAAATTAGGTTTGCCATACAATTTTAAATTGGAAACGCAAAACATTTCTCCCCATCCCTTCTTGCATGTGACTGTGATGAGCACACTCTGCTACGAACAAAGCAAAGATTCTTAGAAGATGACCCTCTCTTTCTTTCACCTGGAATGTGTGCGCTTGTGTGTGTGTGCGCGCGCGTGTGTCTGGCATGGAAGCAACATATGTTGGGCGCCTTCCTTCAGAGTTCTGCCCTACAGATGATAAGCTTCTCTTGACCACAATACATGTTTTTAGAGAATAAATAATACTTCTGGCATGGAATAAGTCAAAACTCTGAAAGCAGCAGAATGAATTCGTCAATCTGTTGTGTGGAGGGAGAAAACACTCAAGGACAAAGGTCCTACCAAATTTTCAGTGGGCTTGTCAAGCTGCACTCACAGCTTCAGCTGCAGGGCAGTATAGCAATGAAGCAAACAAGCAAACAAACTTCAGGAGGTTGGCAAGATGAGAAAGGAGACCCTTATTAAAATGGGATGAAAGAACTAGCAGCCAGGAACTGGCTCCAAATATTTGTCTCAACCCTTTATCTAAAAGTCCTTTTTCTCTGTGCTGTGCTGGAGAGATGAGTAAGATATGGCCTCCCCTTTGTTTTACCTCCCCTGATACATAGAGCGGCGTGTGCAACAGTCATTCCGTTACGGCTCTCGCAGCGCGTCCTGTGCCAGATCGCTCTGACATCATTTCAGTCTCGCCTCCCACCTCCTCTAGTGGAGTTTTGTGAACAGAAAATGTGTCTGTTGGTGTCTTATTGAGAGAAAGAGCAGGGAAAGGACATGTTCATCTTTGTTTCTGATGGGGATTTCTCATGAGAAAATTCCATCCATTTGGAGGGAACCCCCAGCTATGATACAAAGAGATATCCATCATCTGTACAGAAGAGATTAACAAAGGGGTCCAGCTTTGATTTGGGCCTCTGTGGATGCAACAGAACTCAAGGATTACGGGGAAGACCCCAGTAGAGGAAATACCTGCAAAGACCCTCCCCCCTTTGCGCTACTATAGCATAGTACCATGTTTCATAAAAGGGATGACTTTTCAGATGAATGCCATATCCCTGACACTGGACAATGGCAGGTTCAGCCACCAGCTCCATTTCCAAATGGTGCTTCAGAAATCCAAAAGAGCGTTCAAAAGGCAAGTGCCCTTCCGGCGCAGCAATTGCTGGCCAGACGCCTCCCGGAAAACCGTAAGCAAAACATTAAGAGACACACTCAAGGGTGGAGTGTGGGTTACATACTTGGACCAGCAGTTGGGAGAGCAGGCTTCTCGTCTGCGCTTGCCCGTAAAACTCAGCAGATGGCCTGGAGCTGCTGTGAGGATAGCATGAAAGTGGGGGAGAAAGATGGATGGCTCCTTGGAGGAACGGCAGCATGGAAACGCAAGAAATAAATAAAAAATATAAGGGAAACGGTCATCTATTACTGTTGCCCTTCACCACGAGTAGAGGGTACACTACCCGGTCACGGAGGTTCCATCCATCTATCATGATACTGGGGAGAGATTTAATTCCCTCCTAAACTTCATAAGCTAGTGAAGTGATAATCATAGAAAAGGCCATGAAGACTTTCCAGCATACACTGAGGAGCCTCCACAAGGTCTGCCTTGGTTGCTTTGCTGAAATGATGCCACAGAACTCCCAGTTTATCCTTGACTACTCCACTTAAACCATCTCAGATAACATACACAGGCCTTTATTGACCTGTGAGATAAAATGTGCTAATTCTTACGTATTTTGATTAGATGAATTAGAAAACAGGTGACAAAGGTGCTGGTTGGCTAAAGTTTTCAAGATTTATACGCAGGCAAGTATATTTGCCACCTCCAAGGGAGGCAGGTGTCCGATGATCACGATGCCTCGTAACTTCTACCATAAGTACGGTAGAACAATGAAAATGGTACCACATGGAAGTGTATAAATTTATCTTCACTTTGAGACTAAAGATTATTACCTAACTGTAATGTATTGTTCTTTTATTGCAAGGTACATTTGTCTTGGTCAGAGCTACTCATCATACAGTTCCATCTGGTGGCTTGTGAAAGGGTCATTGCCTAACGTTTCCAAAGAACAGTTGTATGATATTTTCCCTCAGAAGCCAAGATGCCATGAATCTGTGTAAACAACGCAGAGAACTTCTGCTACGTGTGTGGAGTGATTATATTTGCACCTCAAAAGTGCTGAATGACGGAAGTGGTAAAAAAGGCAGACCACCTGTATTTTGGGTGCAAAATAGGGGACCAGGACAAGAGTCCGGCCCCTCGTTATCGTTGCATTACATGTGCAACTCATCTGCAGCACTGGCTAAACAAGAAGAAAAAGTCCACGCCTTTCACGGTCCCAGTGGTGTGGCGGGAACCCACCAGTCATAGTTGGAGTTTCTCAAGAAGAGCAAGGCAGATGACTATGAAAAACACCTGGAAAATTTGCTTAGGTCCTAAAAAGCACTTTGTGCAAACATGTCACTGAAAATTCATTTCCCTTTGAATTGTGGGGCAGCGAGTGATGAGCAGGGGGAGAGATTCCACCAGGATATCGCAGACATGGGGAAAAGAAACCAAGGGAAATGGAGTCCATCCATGCTTGCCGATTACTGCTGGAATCTCTCTAGGGATGATCTTACTGCAGTTCACAAGAGAAAACCCAAAAAGCGCAGGTTAGATTCCAAATAAAGATGGAACCTTGTCATTTAATCGGATGTTAGTGCTTGTAAGTTTTTCATGCAAAAAGCATGAAAGTGTTGCATGAAAAACCAATAAATGAATGGAAAGTAATGTTATTGGTACCAATAAAAATATAAATTTATAATGATTGCTGTGGCACCATTCTCATTGCTGTATCACATTTTGCAGAAAAGTTATGGAGCATAAGCGCACATCCTCCTCGTAATTTTGAATAATTTTGATGCCATTTTGACCTGAAGCCGTATCTTGGAAACTGGAGCCAATAAATACTCAGGACTTAATTTTCCTTTATTAGTGACCCGATTTTGGTGAAATTTTGCTACTTTCATTTCTGAGGCTTTCTCCTTGTAGACCAGTGATACCTAAGAAAGGGCTTCAACATACCAAGAAGTGCAAAATCGAAGGAATAACTGCATTCCAACCCACTCATTAGCCCAGGAGGTGCAGTTTGGGTGAGGTCAACTTGGATTGTTTCAGGAATGAATTCTGGAAAGACCATTAATATGTGCGGCAAGCACTTATGCTCCACCGCCACTGGGCCATGGATGCTGATGCAGAAGCCCCTTACAATGTGCATCCAATGCAACACAGGAGCAGTTTTGTGGTGGGAAAGACCACAAAAGGCAATGCATTTGAAGCTCATATATCTGCAGCCAGCTCCCACATGCCTGAGATGAAGCCTAGACCTTTCTGGCTCTGTGGACACATTTGGAATACTGAGAAAGTGTCACAAGCACTTTCACAAGATGGCTGCAGTGTGGGAAGGTGGCTTGCTCATTCATAAAATGGTTCATGGGGTTAACGACAAAACATTCATTTCCCAAAATACCTTCTGGTGAGACAAAAAGTAGCCTGCCCAAGAATCCAAGCACAAGGAAAGAGGTGGTGTCCAGGGTCCAAAACATAGAAACAGAGAAACAGAGCGAGTCAGAAGGGGCCTCCCAGGCCATCTAGTCTGACCCCCGGCTCCACCCGGCTCCACCCATGCCATGCCCAGCCTATCCTTGAACACCCTCACCGATGGGGCCTCAACGACCTCTCGTGGAAGCCCATTCCACACCCTCGGGGTCCTGACTGTCAGGAAGTGCTTCCTGGCATCCAAATGGAACCTGGGTTCCCTGAGCTTTGCTCCGTTGGAGCGCGTCCTGCTTTCCTCTGCAGGGGAGAACAGGCCTCTCCCCATCTCCATGTGACATCCCCTCACATACCTGTATGTTGCCAACAGATCCCCTCTGAGTCTCCTCTTCTCCAAGCTGAAGAGACCCAGTTCCCTCAGTCTTGCCTCATACCCCATCCCCTGCAAACCAGCCACCATCCTTGTGGCCCTACGCTGCACTGACTCCGACCTGGCTATATCCTTTCTGTAATGAGGGGCCCAAAACTGAACACAATACTCCAGTTGCGGGCGCACCAGAGTCGTGTAGAGTGGTAGTAATACCTCTCTTGATCCAGAAGCCACACTTCTGCCTATGCCACCAAGGGTGGCATTCGCCCTCTTGGCCACCGCATCACATGGCTGACTCATGTTCAGCCTGCGGTCAACCAGCACCCCGAGGTCCCTTTCACAAGCTACTCTTTGAAACCCAAATATAGATGATGCTGAAGCACAGTTCTGGACTTTGGACCATTCGGCTCTCTCCCAGTTCTTGCATTGCCATTATTATCATCGGGATGAGCACCATCACTTCTGTCGCTTTTGTTGTAATAAGGAACAAAATAAAAATCAGGCAAGGAGAGTGTCTGGAGGGCACCAAAAGAGGCATCAGCTGGTGTTCTGGTGCTCACAAGCAACACGTAGGAGATACCAGGGTTAGGTGAAGGGCTTCCAGACAGGGGTGCGCTGGTGAAATTTGGAATGCAAGCACTTAACACGGCAGTTCCCTGAGGAGGGTCCAAGTGCGGAGGCATCCATCCATACCAGCCAACCAAGGTTGAGAGCAGGAGGAGGAGAATGATGTAAGCTGCTTTGAGGGCTTTGTAGGAGAAAAGCGGGATATAAATCTTATACAGAAATAAGTAATGGGAGCCAATGGTGGCATTTGGGAATTGGTAACAGACCACTCCATATCCTCTGTGCTCCAGCAAATGTCCAGCTCTACATAGTAGTGAATATGGAGGACAGTTGTTGTAAACTGCAGAGAAAGAGAGTGGGTATTTTTGATTTGTTTTTGTTTTAATAAATTGCATGTATGGAAAAAAGAGAGAAAAGGGAAAAGAAAGAATGTTTCCAGACACAAATCTGAAGCTTAAATAGGACAGGTGCATATGAATAAGGAATGAAGCTGGGGAAAATTGTGCCAGAAAATTAATGGCATGCCTCCACAATTTTAGCTTGAGCACACCATGCCGGCGACTTTTCTTTCCTTTACCTTCCCTTCCCTCTCATGAATTAACATACTGTGGAAATGAGAGGGGAGTTTGGAGTAGGAACGTAATTGTGGAGCAAGATATATATTAGCATCTTGACATTCAAAATGAATTCAAATCCAAGGCTGCGATGAGCTGAACCTGCTAATGAAGCCGATTTGCTCACAGCATTGCCACAGTCGAGTGACAGGAGGAGCAGGCAGTGCCAGGAATCCCTCTGGGGTGCCACCCCTAAAGGGCCCTTTTGTAGGAGGCGACCTGTGAGTGGTCAGGGAGCATTCCAGGAAAACCATTTTTCTTTTCCTGGAGAGAGGGAGCAGTGAGCCAGTCAGGCAAAGAGTAAGAAGCCTTGCAGGCCAGACAACACTGTTCTGCTCCTGCTTCGACTGTGATGCCCCACCTCTCCTGCCCGGCATCTTCTGGTAAGTGCAGAAAGACAGAAGACTGCCTTGTGCTCATTCACAAGATAAGGCGATCTGACTTAGTACCTGGGTGGAGCAGCTCCCCTGGGCTTCTGCAGGGACTTTCATCTGGCGGGAGGCAGCATGGGTGGAAAACCCCTGCACAGAAATTGTAAGAGCACCAGTGTGGTGTGGTGGTGAAGAGCACGGGGCTGGGACTCAGGTGATCCAAGTTCCAGTCCCCGCTCAGCCATGGAGCCCACTGGGTGACTTCAGGCCAGGCACAGACTCTCGGCCCAATGTACCTCACAGGGCTGTTGCTGGGAAGATAAGATGGGGAGCAGCAGGAGGAGAATGAAGGTGTCTGAGTTCTTTAAAAAAGGAAAGAAAAAGCAAGATGGAAATCTAAATAAATGAATTGCTCTCCTGGTTAGCTGCATCTTTCCGTTGGATGCCTGCTTTCTCGTGAGATTCCTGCCCCAGAGGAATTGGAGCATCCTGAGGCCACCTCAAGGTGGAGAACAGCAGGGAACTCAGAGGCACTTCTATATGCAACCGCTTCTATGAAGAGGTGCAAAACTGCCCCACTAGGCGCCCTGGCTCAGCCACGGCTGCCTGGCCAGAAGGGATTGAACATGGCAGCATAAACAGAGAACACGCCTTGCTCCCAAGTGCAGGCAGGCAATGCAAGTGCAGGTTGCTGGGAACAGGCACCCGGAGAGGAGGGGGAAAGAGGCAAGGGTGGCAAGGAAAGGTGTGTGGGAAGGCCGTTAGCCCAGCACAGGGCACTGCTTGATTTCACTTGGGGGTGAGGACTGAAAACTCTGTACAAGCACAGAAGGGTTTTGAAGGGCAGGAGAGGGCGGTGGGTTCCAGGTAGCAAATTCCAGGCATGGAGGGTGGGGGCAGAAAAGGGCAGCAGGCAGAATCATTTAGATGCAACCCTTTGCATGCATGGGGGGGGGGGAACATCCTACAACTCCTAGATTCCCCCACCCGGCCACACTGGGATCTGTGGTACTTCTGTCCATCTAAATATGTGTATAACTGCACCTTAAAGGAGCAGGTGACCTATGGGAAACCCGAGCATGGGGGACTGGGGGTCATGAGCAGGAATTCAACACATGAAAATAATTCTGAAATTCTAGTGACGTGTAGGAGACTACAAGAGAGCTCCAAGTGGATTAGATCTGATCTGTCCAATTTCCCACCACTTGTATTGGGCTGTAAACACTGAATTGGAGTAATCTTCCCCTCTTCTCCTTAATAACTTCCTTCCTAGGATCAACAAAAGTTTATTCCCACAACTGCTGAAACTGTATATAGATTTGGGCATTCCAGACCCTGTACTGGATTGTGACCTTAGGCAAGTAGGGACTCCAGTTCTCCACCTTATAGCTCCACGTGCCTATTAATTTATTCTCTGAGGTCTTTCTGTCCACCTTCAGCAACATTTTGATCATATTCAACCTCTTTCCCTCTTTCTCGTTGTCTCTCTGCTGGAGCTACATTACCATCGCCTCTCTTTTCCTCCTTAAGCTTGCAGGTACAACAATATTTTTTGGAAGAAAAGGTAAGAAACAGAAAGAGGACAGGGCGGAGAACTAAAAGACAGACAGTCGTTTTGGTTTTGGTTTTCTTTTGCTCGGTTCTATACTCCAGCAATTGTCAAACTCAGCATATTGCTGTCTTCTACTGCTCCAAGAATCGGGAGACAAAATTACTAAACCAGAAACTGGTTAAATTGGAATTTAAGCTATCATATTTATGTGAATCATGTCATCCTCTTATGTCTCTTGAGGGAGACAAAGAGCACTAATGGGCAATTAGGAGCACAAAGGTCTCCTCGTTACATGCATTTGAAATTGTCTATGAAGCTCATGCCTTTCCCACTGTGGGAACTCACTGGATTCACGTCTTTTGAGGAAGGTGGCTTTTATTCCTTTTAAATTTCACAGCATCAGGGGCTTGCTACCTTGGGACTTGCACTAGCAGCTGGTGTCTTTCCTCTTTCTCCCCCACCCGCTGCCCCCATACCCAGGGAACGCCTGTTCGGTCAGCCACCCCTCATGGCTTCCAGCAGCCACCCTGCCCAGCTAGTCCAGAAATGCAGGCGGCAGGGTCGATCGTACCTCCCCTCAAAAAGCAGCACTACAGAGCTGAACATCCAGTTTATTAGGGATGCCTCAAAAGAAATTACTGGCCATGATTTTAGCAACATGGGGAAAGCCAGTTTTCCTGGAAAATGATAATGATAAAAAACTGGCAGTTTGGTGTGAAGGACTATGAGGCAAATCTGTCCTGCTCCTACTATAAGGCTCCTCAGAGGAAAGTTAAGAGGCCCAGTGGAGGATGGTGCCCACAGGGAGAAGGGGCGAGCCTGCGCAAGAATCTACCAAAGCGCCAGCTCCCTGGGAAGAGGGGAGTCAGCCTCACACGTGGAGACTGAGCACCCCATCCCAAGTCCTGGGGGTGCTGGCACCAAGCAGCTCTTTGGAGAGGAAGGGTGCTTCATGAAGAGGCCTTTCTTACGAGGAGCACTTCTCCACTCAAAATAAAATACTGCAGCTGGGGCTTAAATAGTGGTTCTGACAACTCTAGGATAAAAAGCCCAGCTACAGGATCTTCTGGAAACAGTTGCTTGGTTCAGACAATATGATAAGCTACACTCGAGGACTGAGTATTGGCTGCCATGGCTTGCGGAAGAGAGGTTTATTTATTTATTTATTATTTTTGGATTTATATCCTGCCTTTTTCCTATAAAGGGCTCAAGGCAGCTTACACCTCCTCCTCCATCTTATCCCCACAACAACAACCCTGTGAGGTAGGTTGGGCTGAGAGTCTGTGACTGGCCCAAAGTCACCCAGTGGGCTCCATGGCCGAGCGGGGACTAGAATCCAGATCGCCTGAGTCCCAGTCCCACGCTCTTAGCCACTACACCACACTGGCTCTCTGTGTTGTTGTGTTGTTATGTGTCAGAACCCAGCCAGGATAGCATGCCATGACTTGTTAACCATGAACAACCCATGAAGAAAAGCCATAGTTTGTTGCTGGGTTGTGAACTGTGGGTTGTTCACTATTGCTAGTTATATTGGCTGGGTCCAGAGCATGATAACCCACAGGTGAACAACCACCGGCCTTCAACCCTTGAAGTCAGTCCCTGCATTTAACTCTAGCTTCAGCCTGCTGCCCTACCTTCTCTGTAGAAGCCTCTCTATTAACCACCCTGACCCGGACTGCCAGTCCATTTTGCATAAGCCCTTGTATCCATGCTGCCTGGCCTGTTATTTGCTACTTCAGATCGACTGGGGCTATTTGTGGATCTTGACTTGGCCTGGCCCACCCTTCCACTATGCCTTCAGATAATTATTTCTACGACTGCAACCCACCCTAAATACCCAGACAGCAGAGTGGACAGGGCAACCCCCCCGGCAGCAGAGCCGATCACCACCTAAAGTCTGGGCAATGGCTCTCATCAGCAGCCCATGACTTAAACCAGGCCTTTCACTGTCGGAGTCTTGAGACCTGAGCTGAGCTACCAGGGACCCTCAATTCCCACTGTTGCTCTTCAGCTAAGCTGCATAAGATAATTGCGTTGTGCTAAATGGAGTGTGAGACCGAAAGCCTCTTTTACTAGGGAACTTTATCCCACTCACCATGACTCAGTTGCTCTGCATGGACGATACAATGCATGATATGAAAATTGCAATGGGATGGGCTCACCATTGGGCAGACCAAAGTAGGTCAGATGACAGGAGACCCATAAATGAGTACCATGAACCTCTGAGTGTTAACACTAAAAGCAGCCATGACATTCAGGAGGGGGGTAGCAATTCAAATCCAGGTTGTCCTGCTGGGAGAAGGGGGTGAACCCATCCTGGCATTTTCTCTCTGATTCAATCCACCTTTACACTCATACAGAAAACTGCTATTTTTCCCAGAGGCGAACAGGCAGGAAAATCCTTTATGCAGCTGTTTTTTACTTGCCAGCCAAAGAGACAAAACAAAGCTTCAGAATCTGGGGGATAAACTCTGGTAGCTTATAAAAGCAGTGCCACAGAAACAAGAGACTGGATATGGATGGGAAACACCCTCCTATCTAGCAAGCTGAATTCATCATACTAATGCATGTGGGATGGGGAGAGAATCAGATTAGCTGGGAAATGCATGTTTGATTGAATGAAACCAAGTGGAAGAGGTCAAACGGGGTCTCCTTGCTGCAATTTGTTGAGAATTCTCCCTTCCTTAACTGTCTTGTTCCTGGAAGGAAGGATGGAAGGGAGGGGGGAAGAAGGCAAGGCAGTCCAGGGCTCCATCCAACAGTCACACCAACATGAAGGAGGCCATGCTAGGAATTTGATCAGAGCAATTCTGGCTTCCCCCAGGAGAGCTGCCTGTGAGGAGGGAAGCAGCACACCAGCTCAAGCCGATGAGCGGGAGACTCAAACGAGCATCTGATAGAAGGACCTGCAGATTCCACTCCACCTGTGGCAGCCTTGTGTCCCAGTGCAAGTGGCAGAAGTGGTGAGTTTGGGATCATGCAATTCAGCCCGGAGGCTTGGCAAAGGTGGCTTCGAAACCATCTTCAGGAAACCACTCTCCAAACAGGTTAGGGGAGAGAAAGGCTTGGCCCAGGCAAGCAAGGATGCTCAGGGACAAAGCTGAGCTGCAGCAGGTAAATTAGGTTGCCTTGAAGCTTGGGTGCAGGAGGAGAGGAAAAGAGAGGAGGAAAGCTGGAGTGTATTTTGGGAGGAAGCTTCTGCTCTTTAGTTTTAAGTAGCGCCAGCCAGGGTCTCTTTTCTCTTTTCTTCTCCCACCCCCCTCCCTTTCTAGGAATAATGCGGATTTGATTGGTGGGCAAGGGGCAAGTGGAGGCATCATGCTCAACTTCCTCTGGACCTTCTCGGTATTATGTTTCAATGTCCCTCCTTCGGTGCATACAAAGCCGCTTTCCCCATGCAGTCTCTGTCCCAGTCCCTTCTTCCACCTGTCCAGTCCTAGCAGCCATGCAGTGGCTGGAGAATATACCTTTTCCAAGTGCAGGAAGCTCCTATGACTCCAACCCCATTTCAGGTAATTAAGTAAAAATGAACAGGAAAGTTTGCTTTGCAAATTGAATGACTGGATGGGGGAAGACACATGGCAGGCGTCCTTGCTCCTACCTCTGTGCCTTTCCTCCATGGTTCAGTCTCACTTGCAACTTGCTCCTTTCCCTCATGCCCCTTTCTAGAAAAAAATGGGGGTGGGGAGGCTGATAGCTGAAGGATCACTTCCTCCCCTATAAGCCCTCAGGCCCCTTAAGATCGGTGGGGGAGTCCTTGCTCCAGGAACCCTCTCTGAAGGAAGTACGGAGGGTGTCTACCTGGAGGAGGGCCTTCTCTGCAGTGGCACCCAGACTATGGGATGTGCTCCCCAGAGAGGTCCGCCTGGCGCCAATGTTATACTCCTTCCAGTGCCAGATAAGGACCTTTTTATTCAACCATCATTTTAATAATCAAGGGTTTTAGGTGTTTTAAGATTTTTTTCCTCTCTCCATAGTTGCATTTTCTATTCTTTTCCTCCTTTTTCTTTTTTCTAAGTTCATGATGTGTTGCTTTATATTGTTTTAATAAATGAGGTTTTATTATTGTACTATTGTAATTTTATATTGTGTAAGCTGTCCTTAACGCTTGTCAGATGGGATATAAAAGTTTGTAATAAATAAATAAATAAGAATAAGAAAAAAAGAAAGGGCAGAAAGAAAAAACATCTAGGTTGTGAAGAGGATTTGGTGCACAGTAGAAAAGAAAATCCGGAATGGATTTCTTTTACAGTGAGGGAAAGACTCTCTCACAGCCCTTTTAAATCCTTGTTATGAAACCCAGAAGCTTTCTCAACTGTGCCAAGGCTTGCCAAGGAAGTGGAAAGCATGTTTCACTTTCAGAATGAGGCCTTCAGGGGACGGAGGGTTATGGGGATCCATGCCATCTCTGCTATCAGCCCTTGTCCTTGTTAGATGGAAATAGAAAAGCATGCTTCATCTGTCCACGGGGACTTTTGCCCTGTTCTTACTAGCTAGCACAAATAGTTAGCTACTGTATCTGGTCATAATTTGTACAGTCCTGCATTAAGCAAGCAAACACAGTCCCAAAGAGGTGAGAACTGAACTGTGGCTTGGAAGAACCTAACAAAGTTTGATGATGGAGCTGTAGCTACAGCAGCCAGGCCACAAAGTTAGGTCTTGTACCATTAAGTTTATTACATCCATGAAGCTTTGAAGGAGGAGGAGGAAACATTTGGCATAAGAAGGCAGAAAGACAGAGGAAGGTCAAGGAGAAATTCCCAAAGGCTTTGCCATACTAGAAAGGAGGAGGGCATCTGGCCCAGACATACGTTAGAGTGAAGCTACATGCTTGAGGTCCTTAGGGATGGGCGAGGGGTTTGCTCCATCTGTGGATTTACTGGATCCACACTTCCCAGAACCAGACACAGAAATGGATTGGGCTTGCCCTCAGAAATCCAGACTTGTCCAGGCTTCTGACACATTCCCCAATTCTTGTTAAAGAAGCGTTTGTCATGTGCACATCGGAAACATATACCTTCCTCCTGCCCAACTCCCCTGCTTCATAGATTTCCAAAATGTTTACAAATGCACTCTGCTCAATGGAACATGTGCCCATTTGAAAAATGTGTGCACTGTGTATATGTGCACTCTTTCTGTTAAAAAAAATCCTGCAACTCAGACAGGGAAAAGAGTAGGTGCATAGATGGAATGCGTAGCTGAACTGGCCATCTGTAGCAACAGCACCATGAAGGGCAAAGAAAAGCAGCTGAGGAGATGGGGGCCGAAAGGTCCAATGACACTGTTGCTGACAGGTGGGTGGCAAGTGAGACCCAGTGTGGTGCAGTGGCTGAGAGGGCAGGACTGGCACTCAGGAACTCTGGGTTCTAGTCCCCGCTCAGCCATGGCGCTCACTGGGTGGCTTTGGGCCAGCCCAACCTACCTCATAGGGTTGTTGTTGTTGTGAGGATAAGATTGACGAGAAGGGAATTACGTAAGCTGCCATGAGGTCCTTGAAAGGCAGGGACCTCTCATGGTAGGTTGAAAGGAATGAAAGGATGGGACGTACATACAATAAATACATGAAAATGGGTGCAATTTTAGACAGCAAAATATCACTAAGGAAAATCCTGGCGTTAGGGCCTCCCAGAACACTGCCTCTGAGCAGCTGCAATGCATTCCATTCCTGGATTGTCAAATTGATCTCCAGCACATGAAACACACCCTCCCACCCTCCCCCGGCATCCTGGTTTGGACGCTGTCAGGCACAGCAGCTGAGTCTCTGGGCAGGAACGCATTTCCGAAATCCGATTTTCAGAGCTACGTCAGCCCGAGTGTAGCACAGAGGTGCATTTAGTCAGACATTGCCAGAGGGAAAGCCTTTCGATGGCACCACCAAGGAACCCAAGAGAAAATGGAGTGGGCGCCTGGTCAGCTGTTTCCATCAGGCAGCAATCAGCTCGCTGACCGGCAATTGCTCCCTCGAGGTCTGTCTGTGATCTGAGAAACACAGGTCTGAACAGCCAAGGAAGGAAGGTGCAGGGCACCCTGGGCAGCCACTGTGCGCATGTTCAGCAGGCAAAAGGAGATGCCGGGCAGCAAGGGGAGTGAGCAGCTTCCTCAAAATCACATAGATACCCTGAGATTTTCCAGAGCATCTCTCCTGTGCGTGATTTACCACACACAATCCCTCCCTCCCTCCCTCCCTCCAAAGAGAGTTCCTAGTGCTAGGAATCAAATGCAGCTTTCCCTCCTTAACAGATTTTCTGTGGCAAGGGAAAAAAGATGAGAGGAATGGTTGCAAAACAGGAGGGTGGATCCAGATGATGCTTCTACCTGCACTCCCCATAACATTTTGCAATTAGAAGTTTGCCTGTGGGATAAAAGTCTTATCTGGAAGCACCCCAAAGGTGCTGGTTTGCTCTGATCCAGCAGTGCTTTTCTTCTCTTTTTGTTTTTCTCGTGATCTTACAACAGGGGACAAGTGGCAGGTCCTGCCCAAGTGCAGAGAAACGCTGCCTGAGCGCTGGGCCCAATTTTGGAGAGTGATAACAGAGTCCGATCCTCCACTGCAAGCTGGAGTACATGCCTTTCTGCAGAGCAAATGCTGATGGAGAGAAAGGAGGAACATAGTCTAGTCTGACCTGGACAAGTTGCTCAGCCCATGGCCCAGGGTGCCCAAAGGCACACCCACAGCAGGGGCAGAGGGAATGCCGGGTGAGAATCCCCGCCCAGCACAGCTAAAAGATGAAATTAGGTAGATCAGCAAGGACCACTCTTCATAACCTGCTAAAAGGAAGAATGACATGCACAATCCTGGCTGCAGAAGGCTGAGAGGTGGAGGACCCTTTTCTCCCTCAGCACGCACAAGGTTGTACCCTAACTTACAATGCCCGGCCCCAGATCAGGCTTGCTCATGGGCTGGAGCAAATGGGGCAGTGGTTCCGTAGGGCTACCCTTGCCCTGGCATCTGGCTTCCACCATCGTCAGTCCTGCTACTAGTTTGACACAGTACAGGAGCCAAGTTGAACCCTAGAACAAGAGGGACTCTCTGAAGAGTTGTTGGTGGAAGTGACCTGACTGCCTTTCCATTTTCCTTGGAAAGGGTCACCATTCGGACCATTCCTCCCTTCAACCGCTTTCCAACAAGTTCTTAATCTCTGTCAAAAGCTCACAGCGCAGGAAATGAAAGGAGCTGACTGAGGCAGGGATTAGAGTTTTCCGGGCAAGCCAAGGTCTTTGCCAGATCATAATTCTTGCCTGAAAAAAGAAGAAATGTAAAAATAGTACAGCCAAAGAGTCAGGGAAATAATCACCAGCTTTAGTGTCTAATTGTGTGCTTTTATTTCAAGATACCACAAGCATACTGGATCGACTTCTGCGAACTAATGAAACCACATCTGACATTTAAGCTGAGAATTAGACTGCGTGCACACACATCTGCCTTTAACCATGACTCAGTTTCTGGGGAAAAGGAGGTAGGTGAGATGCGCACCTGAATACCCGCTTCTAAGTGGCTTTTAATGGAAGGTTCAAAGAGCCAGTTTAGGCAACCCCTTTCAGGTCAGTGCATGAGGGTCATCACACAGACCTTGCTGTTCAGCACTTGGAAGCAGTGCTTTTCAGGTAGAACTGTAAGGTGATCAGGTCCAAGTACCTGGAGCAGGAAAAGCAGGCTGTGCAGAAATAGCAACACATTGCTCTGAGCAAAAGCCACAACAGGCTGGAAGCTTCATGGCAGCTAGCCCAATGGGAGCATTCAGAGAGGCTTGGGCAGTCGTCTCAGCCAAACCCATCAGCCTTGGCAACCCAGGGAGCAAGTGAACCATGCATGGCCCAAAATGCTCTCAACTCTACCTCCACAGGGCTGGACCTGGGGCATTTATTGTCCACGCAGGGCAGTTTCTGGGTGCTTTACACAATGATTTAATTCCCCAGAACCTGCACTTTCCAAGCATTTCTGCAGGGTTTTTTCTTCTTTTTTGAGTATGGAAATGCAGCATTGTCTGAAGAGGGCGGAATGAACCCCTCCTTGTGATTGTGTAACGTGACATGGAGAAAACCAGAAAACTAAGCTCCTCCCAAGAGACGTTCCAAAGATGTAAAGGAGCTGAACTTAAGCCAATAAAAATTCTAAAAGCTGAAGCCTCGTGGAGAGCACTCCCTAAAGTAAGCTTCGCAAGCCAAGGGTTTTGCATTAGTGAGGTGTGAAGAATTGGTCTGGGGGTGGGCATCTGTCAGAGGGCCTTGGCTCAGCCCCCTGATTCCATCCCGCTTCCTCTTTGTCCTGCGTCTGCCTCTCACCGAGCATTGGTGCAGGTGCCTAGCAGGAAAGGAATTGAACTGTTGCACAGGTGTAACTAGTGGGGCCAGCTCGCGCACACACTGCCCTTTGCCTGCATGTCCATGATGCGAGCAGAATTCTGCTCCTGCACATGTGACCCACAGGTTGTGCAGGGTTGGTGCCATCAGACAGTACAAAGAAGGGCCCTGAGTGTTCGCAGGCTGGATCTCAGCTCAACTCACTTCCTTTCCCTGCTAAGTCATGATAGCGCGATTCCGTGTGGATCATCAGAATGCTTTTTTGAATATTGTGCTGCTTTATTTATTTCTTAATTTATGAATGTGTGTGCCACCCAGTAATCCAGATGGATTTTCTAGGCAGCTTACAGTAAAATCCACTTGCTATGAATCTTGTAAAATTGATTGAATTGAATCTCTAGTTTTTGCAACAACTTTGCATTGGTTAAAATCCAAACTATTTTCTCTCCAACAATCCATGGAAAGGGTTGTTATTTCTGGAAATAGATGTTGTGAAGGCATTCAGAGTGTTTGTTTTGCTTTTTATCAGCACAATGATTGTGTCATGATCTAATGGCATTTTACTCCATATAACCACGATCTTCTGACCTGAAGGAAGTTCAGGCAAGATGCACCCATTAGCAGAACAACAGGTTTTCCTCAATGCATTTCAGCTTTTGGGGACATGAAAAATCCTGTTCGCTGTCCAGTCTTTATGCATCCATCTTCTTCAAAGCTCTGGGACACAATCTATTAAAAAGGACCTGCTAGAAACAGTGGATACTATTCTTCGTTTCTGTTTCTGCCAACAAGTCTAAAAATATTTTCCCCACAAATCACTGGGCACAAAATCATAAAGCCTGGGTCCAATCTATAGTCCTTTGCTTCCCCTTCAGCAGTTGAGGAACCTGGAGCAAGACTCCCTGAAAGCAAGCCTGGACAGGCACTCCAACAGGCATTCCAGCAGATCTCAAAGGAAGGCACATTTTTCTGGCTCGATCCTTCATTGTTCTGTGGGTTTTCCTGGCTTTGCATTCTCATCTTCCAGAGTTCTGTTTCAACTAGTGGTACCGTTAGAACTATTGTTTTAAACATTATGAGAGTAAAAGCATTCCCATCTCTTCAGGATGGAACTGCACTGATGGAAGATACAAGAGAATGAACATTCAAGAAGAGATTCTATATCTGTGAAGGATCGGAGAACAAGGACATCTCACATTATCTTTTCCAGTGTCCAATTCGTGAACAGACTCAAAGAATTACTATCCTGCATTAGACTTCTGATTGTCCTTTAAGATACAAGCTTATGTGTCCTTTGGGCAGAGAAAATTATGTCCAAGTGAGAATGTTTTGCTCTTGCAGATGCCAGATCTGAACTGATTTATCTACTTATGGTAAATGGTAAGGGGACAGAAAGATGCATTTGCTGGTGGGATGTTTCTATTTGTAATTGTGAATGTGATATCTATCCTTTTGTTCTTGTATTTGAGCTTTGAGCTTTTATGTATGCATTCACGTCTTAGCTTGCTTTCAAAAAGTGTTGCACAAGGGAATCTTCTTGCCAGGCCTCCCTGGGGATGAAAAACCCAAGAGCTCGGATGTGCTGGGCCTCCCCAAATTCTGCTTCACTGCTCAGTTGGTTTGGCTTTTCTTCTGGTTTGTGACCCGTCTTTATTTTATTTGAATGAGAACAAATCACATTTTGAATGGGAAAGCAGTTCATTTCCTTGTGCAAATGTGCAATGCCCCCACTGATGAAGCCACTAAAATGTGCATTTTAAAGTGTGCATTTAAAGTATGTGTTTTTTCAATGTACATACTTTTTTGCATAGGATTGCAAATTCAGGATTTTTTTTGAACCAAGCCTGCTCCCATGCATGTTCACATTTGGGACTAGAATCATGGAAATTTCAAATTGTGAACTGTAACAAAAACTGTAAGAAAGTATATACATGTATATATCCATAGAACTCACATGTCAGCACAAGAACTACTACAGAGCCCTCCTGTCCTAATGGCATGAAAACAGTTGTGCAAATGCACGCACAATTGTTTGCAAAACTGTGCTTTTCCTTTGTTCTACAGTTTTGGATACACTTGTTGAAAAAATTAATTTTAAATTAGCTTCTGTTACAACTTACTTATTCAAACAAATTGCCGCAATTTACTTACTAACCGTAGTATAAATTATGCTTTTGTAAACTGTGTTTCAAAGCTGAGGTTTTCAGTCTGGTCTTCTAAGTATATAATTTTAAACAGTACTAAAATCCAAGGCTGTTCTTTACAGAAGATGCTGTTCGGGGTTAATGAAATAATTAATTTCAGTAAGGGAGCCGTTCATATTCTGGGGACAGAACGGTTGTAAAAATGTGTCATTTAGCCATCAAAGTTCTTTTTCTGTACTCCCTTGAAAGTTAAATGTTTAATGACAATTGGCCAAAAGTTATAAAAATCAATTAAATGATACTGCAGTTTTAACGTCCATGTTCATCATTTCAGCATCTGAGAAAACTTGCCTTAAGAAACTGCAGCCTTCTGCACTTGGTTTTATGAGTTGCATGGATAGCATTTTTGATGGATAGGCTATCAATTAATAAATAAATCAGCCTTATTTCAACTATTTGAAATTATTCCAGGTTAATTTATCTCCAACCAAATGGCTGAAGAAAAATATATTCAGACTTGCATATCACAGCAATTTTAGATGAACCCAATAGATCCAATCCTTGATCAGACTCCAACAGTGTTTTGCCCTTGGTAAAAGGGGAAGGCTAATCCTGTTATTAACCTCCGGATTTTATCCTGGAGCGCTCAGTCTGCTGGTGCCACGAAAGGACCTGTGAGCACCTGGGCGACACAGCAAGGGGCAGGCAGCAGACACCAGAGAAACATTGCAGCAACCCATTGGCTTTCACATGAATACAGCACCAGAGGTAACTCACAGAGAGAGCAAGTTAATTCAACCAGCTGGCATATAAACTATATGTGCTCATGTATCTTCAAGATGCCCTGACACCCAGCTGAAGCTATCAGAGCCTTAAAGAGTAGCTTGGAGCAGAAACTGCAGTGGCACTGAATATATTCACAGGTCCAAGACCACCATTATGAAAGCAGAAGCATAGTCCACTGATGGCTTTTGGATTTTCTGTCCAGCATTTCAGAGCTGTCACACCAGGTAGCATATTTCCCTGCTCCTAGGACAGGCCTTCACTGAATCTCCTCTGCTCTCTCCCCATCAAGATCACGCAAACTTCATGGACCTTAATGGATCATACACCTTCCTGTGGGTGATACTGGCTCCAATGGGCTTTTGTCTGTTTGCAAGGGAAAATGAACCCCATATGAATTTGTGCCTACTGGATTGGCTTAGCCAATTAAGTTCTGAGATGGAGGAAACTTGTTTCCTGTAGGTTTCAGGACTTTCAGATTCCACAACATTCTGAGATGCTCAGAAGTGCACCATTCCAGGCTGTTAGAGTTTGTCATGGATTGTGATACAGAGCAGAGTTTCATTCAAGTCCATTCATCTGTAGGATGTGCCTAGAATAACGTTGCAGTTGGTCAAGGACCATGCTAGAAATCCCTGTTACCTTATAATGTGTGCCAAGAGCCAGCAGGTCCTGAAACTGAGGCAGGGACAAGATCATTCAGGTTCTGGTCAAAAGTAAGGAACTACAAGGAGATGCAGTACACCAGCAAGGAAACCTCTTAAGAAAAACAGTCCAGAAGAAGTCCGTGGATTGTCCTTGAGATTTAATGACCTGCTCTTCACTTCTGAAGAGGAATGGTTGCCTTGGGAATTTCTCAGTATGCTATTTTGAATTAATTCTGAATAGAATGCAGGATGTTGTGCTCAGCGTTTTGGCTTGTTTGTGCCTTTTTATAGCTCTGCAGTGACATACCTCCACTCTCCATGCACATGGATGATGTTGCAAGCTCAGAAGGAGCTGGGCTTCAACCAGAGATCGTGACTGAGTCTGTATTTTATCTTGCCGATATTAACTGGGTAAATCCTGGTCAGAACTGGACTGCAAAACCTCTCGTGCATCTCTAGAATCAAGGCAGCTGCCTGAACTTCTAAACTATCATTGAAATTTGACTATAGGGATTGCCATGTGCACTTCAAGCTTCGTATAAGTTACATGCTTCATATGTAACACAGACATGGGTTGGGGGCTGGCAGAAAAATGAACATAAAATTAGTTTTAGAGAGAGAGCAGTTTGATTTAGCAGGAAATAAGTTATGTCTGTTTTCTAACCCTTTCTAACCCAGTTCATCCCTTCTCCACTGGACCTATAAATAAATGAATAAATAAATAATCATTTGAGATGGCCCTGGGACTTGAATGAGCTGTCAACAACTCCCTACCAAAAGAGAAAACCCAGCGCTGTTACTTCCAGTTCCCACTGCAGTGCTCCGCTCCTCCTTTTCTTCTTTCTTTTTAATATCCATTACAGTTCCGTTTTACACATTTCAGGGAAACGGGACAGCTGAAGAGCCTGGCTGAGAAAATGTGAGAGCCATTAGAAGAGACGTAAAAAGTGTGATTCCACTGAGAAGTGTGAGCCGGACTGTCTGCTCCACCTGTGCCTAGGGCGGCAACGGCCTTTTCCAGGTGGAGGCGAGGCAGCCTGCAAAGCCTGGCCCAGCCGGCTGCTGCTTCCCCACAACCAGCACGGCCATTGCCTGTGGACACTGTGCCTGTCGAGATGGAAAGCACGGGTGCCGTGGGTCAGGTGCTCTGAGTAGCCGGCTAGGCCCAGACGTGGCCTCGCTGCCTGGCTCTGACAAACACTCTGCCCGATCCGTGGTTGGCCTGGTGGCTGCCTACTTTTTCCAGCTGGAGCAGCTCCTTGGAGAGCCCGTGCAGCGGAGCACTTTGGAATCCACGCACGGGTTGCCTGGAGCGAGACCCACAGGGCAGCTGGTGGGAGCAGGAGGAGGGTAGGAATAAGGGGTGGGGGACGGGCAAATGGCAGCAGATGGAGGAAGGAGGGCAAAGTGGCGGATGGAGGATGCGGCAAGGGGGAGGGGGATGGAGGACAACACAGGCGCCCTCTGACCTGAGCTGCCCAGAGAGGTTTGCAGAGCGCGAGAGCTGCAGCAAGGTTCAAGGGACTGGTTTAGGGATGACATCAGGCTTGCAAATACAGGCCAAAACGTCACCCTCTTCGTGAAAGGAAAGGGCGGTATGCCTTTGGCATGCACAGAAGGAGCCGTGCCCAAAGGGCCCCTTAAAACTCTCCATCATATTTGTGGACAGAGAATAGGAAGGGGAAATATCATAAAATTTCTCCAGAGGGGGAGATATTGTCAACACTTTTTCCCTGCAGCGTCCTTATGGTTTGTGTGTACATGTGTGCGCGCGCGTGCATGCGCATGTTACATGGGAGGTGGCAAGGGCAGCCAAGGTGACGGAAGCTCGGTTGCCATGTCACATGCTTCGCCAGGCCGCACATCCTGATAGATGGGTACCTGTGAAGACGCCTCCACATGCACGAGCAACTGGCAATGGCCAAGACTGTGGCCTTCTCCAAAAACAAAACTCATTTTCATGGTTTTGCTCCCCAAGGAAGAAGCATGCATTTAAAACTTGCCTGGATAAATTTTTAATCGGCCCATCTCCCACCCCAAATACTTTCTCCTTCTCTCTCCCATGCGTCTGGTATCAAGCCAGAAGCAGTTGATTGCTTTAAAGAAGCGGTGGGGAAAGCGTGCACAATGACTGCTTGCTAATCTGCAGGAAGCAGGCTGTGCCTCTGACTCTTTCGCTAGAAATGTTGAAAATAAGAGTTGATTAAAAACAGGAGTTTCCCACAGGTGCCCACCCACTCTTCCTACAGAACGCTGGCATTCAAATCCAAGCATGCCATTTTGTCAGCTGGGGAGTCTTAGAACAAGGGTGGCTTAAGATGACACTTTGCTGGGGACTAGAAACTTGAGTGCGCTATCAGACGTTCAGAAGCAGCACCTTTTCCTGCACACACCTGCCCTGCGAGTAGGTTGACTCCACACTCAGTATGACTGTGCCACATGCGTGTCTTTCATGAGTTTGTGCATTTTCGGGTGAGTCAGTCGAGGCTGTCTCAGTTCTTATTCCAGATCTGAGTCATACTGCCTTGAGTTTGCCTGGTACGTTGCTAATAATTAAACAAGGTTGTTGTTTTGTTTTAATAAAGGAAATTAAAAGGAGAAAGGCAGAATGAGCTCCAGTCGTAATTTCAAGCAGAATCTTAAGCATGTTTTAAAAGAAAATGTGCCCCCTCCAACCCCACAGGCAAGCATTGCTTATAAAGGGAGGGGGGGCTGAATCACTTGCATTTAATTACCAACCTCTGGGTATTCTACAGCAGCTTTCAAACGCAACATTTAAAAGGCATTTTCTGCATCTGTTTCCAGGACTAAAAACTTAGTTTCTTGTTTAAAGGAAACGAGGCCATTCCCCAATGTGTGTGTGTGGGAGTATTCTGCGCTCGCACGGCAGAAATGGCGGCAGCCCTTTAGTCAGGGAAGCCTCCCCTTCCCCTCCTTCCACCAAGACTAAGAGGGCAAGAAAAGAGCTCTGCAGTAGTTGGATGGGCAAGATGCTGGCCAGAACCTCTGCAGGCTGGGGCTGGGCTGAATACGTCACTGTTTAAGTTCTGGGAACTGGCCAGAGCGCAGGTCCCCAGCCCCTCCCCTACAAAGCTTGCCTCAATCTCTGGCTGAAGGCAAAGTCCACCAGCTCCCCTTGCATGGCGGTTGAGGCCTTATTTTATTTATTTTAAATCAGAAGGTCTCTCCAGGTGAAGTCGCACCTTGGCTGCTGCAGCCGTGCTCCCAGAAAGGTGACCTGTGTGGCCGGCAGGGATCGCCCTCTCAGTTCCTCAGGGCGGTCTGTGGGGGAGACGGCTGCGCCCCCTGCGTGGCTCCAGTTGTGGGGGCTTTGTGAAGTCTCTCTGTGATCGTCAGGCACTTCAGCCCAACTGCCTGCCCATTCGCCAAATGGACTCGCTGCAACACAATTCGCACTCACACAAATCCCCCCACGTTCATTTTCGTGCATTAGTCTATCGGGGAAATGTCAATCTTAAATCAGTGTTTTAACTCTTTTCCTCTGTTTCTGCAACAAAATTTGTGCCAAATCGTGTACATTATGAATAGAAAGTGACTCCGCAAAAGCTGGACCGCTCTGGGAGCCACAGGTTCAATTCACAGAAATTCAAATCATCCGAGCCTGCGGTGGATGCTTCTAACATCTCTATTTGTAGCCAGGGAGAGTAACCATCTCCTCCTCCCTGCAGAATTGCACCCTCAGCCACATCATACGGGTGATTTGCAGAACATTTTTAAATCCGCCCCCCAATCACTAATTCTGCTCCTGCCTCCCATGCGCACACACACTGTCGCAGGAAGAAATGACCCTATTGAAGTCCCACACCAAACTGGGGAGCGTATAAATACCAGAATGTGTCAAGGCAGAAAAAGCTACATCACCTTCACACATGGTGCACAACGACACTCTCCTGCTTCATTGACCTGGGCACAGAGCTAATTTGCTGGTCTTCTCTCACATTTGTTAGACTTCAAGCCGTGGAAACTTTTTGCACAAGCAAGAGCTGTTGCTGTGGCGCAAGCTTTGGTCACCACTAACAAACTGGATGCATGCAGTAGCAGATGAACACTGCTGGACTGTTCTCTGGACTGGGCGGTATTGCGAAGGATGGGTATAAATCATCAGCTCCTACTGCTTGTGCAGAAAGTCATTTCACTTTGGGGACAGAGGAGGAAGAAGCTGAGATTGAGAGAGGGGCTGAGATTACAGTGCGGTGTAGTGGTGAAGAGCATGGTACTGGGAGTCAGGTGACCTGGGTTCTACTCCTTGCTTGACCGTGGGGCCCACGGGGTCACTTTGGGCCAGTCACAGACCCTTAGCCTGACCTACCTCGCAGGGTTGTTGTTGTGGGATAAGTTGGAGAGCAGCAAGAGGAGACTGATGGGAGTGGCTCTGAGTTCTTTGTAAGGAAAAGCAGGCTGGGGATTTAATGCATAGCAAAGAGACAGTGTGTTGCTGTAGGGTTGCCTCTGCAGATGCGGGACTCTCTCTTTGGAGATTTTGGGTTGGGGGTTGACTTTGTGGGCCGCCAGAGGTGCTTAGCAGCTCTCCTCCAATGTGCGGGCCGCTTCACCCACCCCTGCCCTGGTGCCTTCCACACACATTGGGCTGCAACTTCCAGCATGCTCCAGACAGCTGTGCTGCTAAGGCTGTCTCCACACCTGCCTGAGGCTCCGGATTTATGACCTGTTCTTATCAGTGCCACTCTACCCTGGAAAAGACCTGGGGACTTGCAAATGCTAGCAGCAAGTCTTCTTTCTTTCGGAAAGCAGGAGCCTCCCTCCGGGCAGTGCGTCACCAAGCATGGCAAAGAGACACCCCCTTCTGCCTCGTGTTGCAGCGACATGGGCACTGATGAGGAATCAAAGGGCTTATAGCAACCATGTCATGCACATGTTGCCTCTGCTTGGGTTGAACTTATGGACGAGGCTGCTGCAGGGCTGCCCATCCTGATCCTGTTTGCACCTGTTACCAGCACACTGGACTTCAAGGCTGGGGGCCATGGGAGGCCCATGAACTTCTGCACACACACACACACACACACACACACACCCTGCTGACAGCCATGACACTGCGTCACTTCCACCTGGCCTTTAACCCCACCCCCCCACAGAATATCCCTGACACTGGAAGGGTCCCCATTCCAGGCACACACGGCCCAGGTCACCCAACGGCCCCTTCGCCAGCTCAGCCCCCAGTACATTTGGCTTACACTTTCACACAGGCTGCTTGTCTTGGCCAGTTTCCACCAGAATAGCAGCATATTATTTGGCAGCACAGAGTCCCACCAAGGACCGGCGTCTGCAGAACATGCTGCCAGGGAGAGAGAAGCGGCCCTTTCTGATTTGGGCCCTAAGGAGTGCCATGGGTCGCAGCCCCCCTTGCCGAAAGAATGCCGGGCCAGCAGCTCCATCCAAAACATGAAGGCTGCCCCTTTACCCTGGCGGTTATTTGCCACAGAAATAAAGAGCAACAGAGCTGGGATTTCAGCAGGAGACGGGTATATTTTGCTGTAAGCAGATGGAACCTACTTTATTTTAAGACTCTCACATGCATGGTTTTGTGCATCTTTTATTCTGGGTATCTCTCAGTCACAGGGACTTGTAACACAGCAGGAGGGAAGAGGATGAGAAAGAGAAAGAGAGAGAGGTGACAAAATGCTAATCGTGCCCTTGGCATCCACGAGAAAGACCTCGTCTTGAGAGAGATTGCACTTCCACCTTCAATGTACTAGTAGCCCAGAATCCTGCAACTGCAGAAGGCTAAGCAGAAGGCTGGACAATCCCTCATGCCTAAGGTGTGAGCAGCAGAAGCCAGCAACTCCAGATGCACTAGCACTGCCTTTGTGACCCCCGCACCTGCCTCACCCAAGTCTCCTTTGCAGTTGGGGGTTTGTGTGTGCTCACTGATGGAATTGGAGTTGGTTTTCCCCTTCAGAAAAGTCTGCAACCTGTCAGCTGGCATGGATCATTTTGCACTTTTTAGCCCTGTGTCTGATCTGTGAGGACCACAAAGAGACACGGGGAAATGAAGAGAGATCGGAAATGTAGAACATGCTATTGCTTTCACATGGCATATGCATTCACGTGTCCTTCAGTCTCCTTTGTGTGACTGTGCCTGCACTTCCAGAACCCTTTTTTCAAAAGATTTGCAAGCAGTATAGGCAGGGCTCCTAGACACAAGAGGTCACTTGATTTCCATGGTGGATTCTCTCACATGCTTTTGTGCAAGAGCTCCTTTCCAACTGCAAGCCCACCTGGCTTGAAGGCCCGGTCCTTGCTTTTCTCTGCTAGTACATCTTACTTTTAAATGGTGGGACATTTCTGGAAGGACCAGTGACTTCCCTCGACCCCATGATCGGTGCACTACTGGAGAGACAGATTGTAAGCAACAGATTCCCATTTGCCCACAGCAGCCTGAGGGTTCTTCCAAGCTGAAGTAGAGACCAACCCTAAAGAGACCACCACAAATCTTTGAACTGTTACCAACAGCGGTGATTTTTCAAGCTAATCACTGAAAACCATTCAAGCCAAAATGCAAGGGCTATGAAGGATCTTACCCAGGCTTCTGAATTCTCCTCAGCCAAACCCCTTAGCCTGAGTCAAACTTCGAATGGAGGTCACTCGCCAGGCCACTCATCAAAGGCAAGAAGCACTGCAGAACAGCTTAACCAAGCTTTCACAGAATATGCCAGAGTTTCTCATCACCATGTACCGTAGTAGTGCTTGTAATGGCTGCAAATGGGATGTGTGCCATCTTCCCTTTAAGTGCAAAACTTTAGTGCACGGCGGATCTCACCCCGCATTTAAGTTCACAGTTAAGATGATATGTGCACAGATATAAACCATGCACATCGTTTTGGCTTTGCGATTAACACCTGCAGCACTGGTACCATCAACTCCTACACACACGGGGCCCAGCCTGCCCCAGAGATGACTTGAGCACCCGACCGCAAACTTTAAGATCGATAATGTTCCTTTTGCATGTGACACCCATGCACTGGGTTTGTGTCCACCACTGGCCGACTGGGATTTGCAATCTTCTCATCCTAAGCATTCACACAAACCCCCCCCCTCCCATTTAGCAATGGAAATCATGCCTGTGTGAACTAGCTGTCCACTGCTTAGGGCCATGCTCTTCTCCACCCTGACTCTTGGCGATGATGAAGTCATGAGTTCATGCACATAAATATATCCCCTTTCATCACAGCATGCATCTCTAGAAACCACTTTCACCTGCTCCTTTGGTGCCCCTCCCCCAACCAAACAGGCAACGCTTGGTACAAGCACAGCGGAAGATCCATCCGTGCCCCCACAATGCATCACTCGGACTCCTGGCATTCCAGGGAACTGCTCGAGAGCGTGTCTTAGCTCTAGTGCAGCTACGCCCTGCATTCTTCTTGAGACAATCATCATTTTGTTCACAAAAACTCTGAGCTCTGCCGAAAGTTACCCATCCTCATGACTTTTTGTGCAAATGCTTTAAAGATTTTGCCCCTGGCCATTCCTCTCTTAGGCCCCTCACACACATTTTACGGACAAGTGGCTGTATGATTCGGGCGGGCGGGCTAGAGTAAAGGGAAGCAGTCGCTCTCTTACCATAGGGAGGAGCCCTCCGTTCCAGTGACCTCCAAAAAGTCATATTCATCCTCTAGTTGGAAATCCAGAAACACCAAAGCGATGGTGTCCCCCGGCTCTGCTAGAATGGTCCATGTGCAGTCGGCATTGTTGATATACTCAGAGGGGTAATGGGGAGTTGAAATAATCCCACTCTGCCCCCGAAGCGTCCCACCGCAGGCATCATCAGCTGAAAGGCAAAGGCAGACACAGGTGAGCTGGGCAAAGGACCTCTCTCCTGAACTGCACTATAAGGACTTCCAGAGTGTGTCATTCTCAGGCTGGTAACCTGAGTAAAATTGGGAATGTCCATACACATGGAGATGCTATTAACATGCTATGTTCTTTTCGATGTTTAATGTGATATCCCGGAATGTCAAGGAGCTAAGGACTTTAAATAAGCAGAAGAGACGGCTTGATAAATTAAAACAACTTATTGCCAGTGTTGCTTTTCTACCAGCAACCCTCTTAATGAAGCTTGATGATCCTTTGTTGAAAAAAGGCTAATTTGGGGAGGTTTACATAACAAATGCACCAGCGCACTTCAAGGGGGTTGTGATTTTAATCCACAAGAAACTCTCTTTGTTATTTAAACATCTGATAACTGATCCAGATGGTAGCTTTTTTATTTCAATTGGGAGATGTATCAATAAGCTCATTGTTAGGATAATGCCAATGGGCCAAGTAATGATGGTTGACATTAAAGATTGGTTGAATTTACCCCTCACTGGATTATGTGGGTGAGGTGTGTGTGGGAGGCTTGAAAGAGATCTTAGGTCCTGTGCTGGATCCCTGGATCCAACCCCCTTGAGAGCCCACTGGGCTGCCAATATGCCCAGTGTTGAGCATCAGCTCTTGAGCCCACGTATCTGGGCATGAGGTCCTTGTAAAAGAGCCATCCCTAAAGGAACTGAAAGGGATGGCAGTTAGAGGAAGGCGCTTTTTGGTGGCTGCCCCTCAGCTTTGGAATGGGCTACCTAGAGGGGGCCACCAGGTGACATTCTTACTATCATCTCAGTGCCAAAAATGAAACCTAGGTTTAACAATTTGCCCACTATTTTGTTCTACTACCAATAATTGGTCGCCCCAAAGATATTGCCATGTTCAATTCAATTGTAATGAAATTGGTTTTGTTATCTTGTTGTTCACAAATAAATTTAAAACAAATAAACCAACAAACAAATAGAAACATAGAAACAGCAAATCAGAAACGGTCTCCTGGGCCGTCTAGTCTGACCCCCGGCTCCAGCCGGCTCCGCTCATGACAGGCCTGCCATGTGTAAGTCCAGCCTGTCGTTGAACAACTAAATAAATAGTAGTTAGGTTCATACTCCAGGAAGCTGCAGAGGATTTCTTGGAGGGTCTTGCAATATGGTGAGCATCATTATCTATTTATTTTGTGGGTCCATAAAAATTGCTATTAGCTTATTACTTGGACTTGACCTTGTTGAAAAGTCAAATTGAAGCTTGTACAATTGAAACTTTGGTAATGTTAGGTCATGTCCCAGTCTGTTTGGAACTGCGATTTTCAGATTTGCCTCAGTCCTGGATCTTTGGTGCTTTCACGTTTTATTTTTTAATGAGGAAGTGTCTAAAAATCAGATCTTTGCTGATCTTCATGTATGTTTGGAAAATAATGAGGGTACAATTGTTACTGCGTGGGAAGACAGCAAAGCTTTTATAAGGGGTCAGATTATTGGTTACCCTTAATATAAGAAGAAATTTTAAAAGAGTTAGCAAACATCACCATATCAGGAGTTGAAAGTGCTTGTGACCCACTTTTCAGTTTATCCACCACACAGCTCTAGCAGGCATTACAGAAGGTTAAAAACAAGTAGATCAACACCCCCCGCCCCCCAAATACAAGCCCTCTGCCATAGCAAGCAGAATTGACTTTAACTTATTTATGATGGGTTTACCAGGAGAAACATCCCAGTAAGTTTTTGGCACATTGCCTGAAAGAGGAGAAACAATAGGAAAGTAATTGCTACAATTTAAGACGAGAACGATCAGATATATACCTTTTCTGTAGAAATACATTTACAGTTGTTAAAGTTGTTGGATCTACACCATGGGATACTAAAATACAGATTAATTTTCTAATGATCATTTCTTGCATCCCCTGTACAAATGAAGGAAATTATGAAGGCAATTATGAATATGAGTATTGGGAAATTAGATTGACCAGATGGGTTTCCAATTGAGTGGTAGAAAGTATTTTCTAGCTTTATAGTTTCAAACGATTTGGTTTGTATTTCTATATTATTTAATTGGATTTGTTCTTTGTATTATCAAATGATGCCTTTATTGCAGTGCTAGCCAACAGATTCTTGTTGCAGCCCATAAACAAGGATTTGTCTGAGTCGACCAACTGCTAGAAGCGGACTTCTGCTAAGACTCATTTACTCATATTCTTTGATAATGTCCAGCAGCTGCCTCTTTTTGGGTGGATGATATAATACAGACAAACTTGGTATTAGAACAAGATATTCTCCAATATACACCTGTTTTTAATCTACCTACCTGTTTCCGGTTAAAGTTAAAGCTTGGCCAATGTAAATGGTTTTTCCATACCTTTCTGAGAACTGAGCCCAGATAAAGGACTGACAAGATCAAAGCAACCCCCATAACACAAGCCACCTAATGTGGCTTTCTCTTATTTGAGTGGATGACACAGAGATACCAGTCTCAAATGGACACATGCACAGATAGTCCGTCTGCTTTTGGTTAATCCTATGAATAATTGATACCTCTGGATTAATAATTTATATTATTTGGACGTTTCTGTATCAGTGATTGTTTTTCATTTTCTTCTTTTTTCATTTTATTTTCTATTGGTGAATAAACACACACATACACAGAAGAAAAGAAACAAGCGAAGAAACAAAAGACTAGATGTCAAACAGAACTGAAGGATTCTTAAGGTACCTCCCCATCATCTTTTTTGTCCTCCTGTCAACAAACAGGAAGCATTCAAAGGCCAGGTTGACCCGGTTTTTCAGCTGTGCGCATCTTTGAACCACAGGTGTTATTCTGTCATTTTTTAAGAGCATTTGTGCAGATTTCTCAAAAGGACACAATTTTCACCTGCATTTTTCAAATGCATGCATGCAGTCAAACTCATTTTTGGGGCTGCAGTACACAGTGCAATTTCAGAAATGGGTTGCCTTTGGCCTCCGCATGACCTGAGCCTTCTTTTGGTCCGGAAGGTACGAAGTGTGTAAAGCTGGATCGAAGATGGAATGAAACAGACACCCTACCCAACCCTCAGATGCAGCTGGTCACTTCCCACACTGCCGCCTCACGACGGGGTGTTCTGCAATGCCCATGCATTATTTTTGCGTGCAAGAGTGCTTTGCCCTGCCAAAGGCCTTCTCTGCCATGGTAGCAGGGGAGCTTTGCAGCTCCGCTTCCATCTGCAAGGACGCAATCTTCCCCGGAGAACCTCTTGCTTGCCTTGTGAAGGAGGACGCCACCACTAACCTGGAACAGCAGTGTGCTGCACGCAGAACCAGTCGCCATGAAGCTATTGTGTGGTAGGCTTTGCAGAGGAGAGTGTGGCAAGACCATCACTGGGTCTGCTGGGGCATGCAGGTGTGCCTGACCTCCGCCCCCTAAGACCAAATGCAGAACGGATTGGATCTCACTGGCAAAGCTCACACATTCCTAAAAACATTTCCAAGTCTTGGAATGAGTTTCCTGTCTTTGGTGTGTGTGCATATGCACAGTGCATACGCAAAACAAAATATGTGTGTTTCAGACATGCACACATGCAATTTAAAAATGTACAGAAGACCACTGGATTTGCTTAAGCAATGGTTAGAAATAAAGCCTGCTGTTAGCAAAATGTGCCTGTTAGAAATACAGGCACATTTCCATAATGGTGGGGGGCTTGATTCAGTGTGGACACAGGAGGGAAACCACCTTGGTAGTGGGGAAAAAGAATAATTGTCTAGGCAAGATTAACCCGGATAGATTTGACCATCGCTGGTCCGCGGTCTAGCTAGGAATGCACGCAGAATCCATTAGGATGGGGTCAAAATATGGCAGACTGGCCTGGCTTGATTCCACACCAAGAATCTTGCCCATCTACCTAGGACTGCTGCCAACTTCCTCTGATGCCAACTGAGCCAGCACACAATGTTCCACTCTTAAAATGGGCTGCGACTCACTTTTTTTTCCAAGGGAGACAAATTTGCACAAAATACAGCCATGATTTGCATGAATGTTGCTCTCATTGCAAAACTTGAATAAATAGACATTATTTGTGCAGTTTGCATAAAATGCAGCCACCATTTGTGCAAATGGTTCCTGCATTTTACAGCAAGTTCCCTGCCTTTACAAAGATTCAAACTGCAGCCCGTTTCAAAAGTACAAACTGCAAGAAACCCGAGTTGCAAGCTTACAGCGCTAAGTATGTGAGGTGTGCCAAAGTTGGCCAAGCACAAGTAGATTGAGTTCTACATTATGTCAACCATCCCATAATGATCACTTTATTAATAACTTCTATTTTTTTCCTCAGGCAGGACATTCTTTGAAAAGTAAGTAATAATTAGTATAATTGGGAATAGGATCAGGAGAAAAGGAGCACAATTAATTCTGAATCTGTGGGAGGGAAAAGCAAGCAATTAATTCCAGGGGGCAAGAGATGCGATCTAGTGTTGAGGATGAGCTACAATGAGCATCTCTCCTCCTCTTCTCAAATGGGTCCATGAGGTGTGTCACCCAGGCACCGCTGCTGCAGGAAGGGACAAAGAAAGGGAAGGAAGAAACTTCCAAACCCCAACCCCACAGCCCCTGCGCAAGCAGAACACGTGATGCCCCTACACCTTCCCCAGTCCCAGTGCATTGTGCCCTCTTACCTTAGCCCCATGCTCTTGTGAGCTCGCACAAGTCCTGCTGAGCTCCTGCTGGAGCTGAGCACCTGCCCTCCTGGCCAAGGGGGTCCTGAAGGGTGCACAGAAGACAAGCGGGTGCAGACAGCAAGTGTCACTCCAAGCCGAGTGACCGGTGGGGCTCTGTTGAGCAACCAGTGGCCGCAGGCCCTCCTGGCTGGGGCGGGGCAGGGGGGAGCTGCTTGGTTGGCCATCCCCTAGCCAGCCCCCTGAAGTGGGGGCCTCACCCTCTGCCGTGGGTGGGCCGGCTCTGGCTGCCTGCAACCCCACCCCTTGCATGTCTACATGGAAGCGAATCCTGCATTGCGAGGTGCTGCCCCTAAGCAATTGCCCAAAAGCCCTCTCCAGCTGGACACCGTAGACTCAGGGAGGCAGGGAAGAGGGGGCAGCCAAGCCTCCAAGCCGAGTTTTCAAGCATCAAGGGGAAGCAGCAGCATTTCCTGTCTCAAAGTGGCTGTTCAAGGCCTCCTCCCCATCTTGCTGTCTGCAAGGCCGGCAAAAGGCTTCTGCAGGAAGAGGCTCTCCTAGCAGGTTGCCCTTGACGGACGCCGTGCCGCCAACTCCTCCAAGCGCTGCTCGTTGAGAAAAAGAAAAAGCACGCCGTGGCAGGGCAGAGCTGTGCTGGGCGGGGGAAGAGCACATTCCCGAATCCAGCGTGCACAGGCCTGCTTGTGTTGCTTGCCTTGGGTGAGGGGAGGGGGCTCAGACGAGGCCATATCTATAAGGCTGGTCACTTGCCAATGAGGGACCATTTAGCAAAGTTATGACCATTCATTAAGGTTGAAACATGATGTTGTAAGCTCCTTTCTGGCGCACAGGCACTTACTGCATGGAAATTTATTCTCAAACTATTCATGGCAGTGAATCATATAATTCTGTTGCTAAGGGCTTGTTCTTAGCAAAGGTGCTTTGGGGTAGTGCTGGGTGTGGGGGACGCTGGGAAGACCTCTCTAAGCATGCATAGAATTTCACCCTTAGTTGGCTCCTGCGTGAACTGTCACTGCTCAGTATTCTGTGCAACTTTTATGGTTTGTAGGGAGTTATTTCTCATGGATATGTTGGACACTACCCCCTCTCGATTAATCTGTTTATTTATATTTATATGATTCGTCTTTGGCTCCATTTAGTTTATTTTTCTTTATATTTTACAGCTGCAACAGCAGCTGTATATATGCCAAACCAGCAGGTATAACGTAACAGCCTATGGCAAAAAAACAGTGATGATTGAGTGAAATATTAGCTGGTTTCCCAGAATACAATAAACCTTAAAGAAAAAAGAACATGAATGTCTTAAAATTTCTCTCCACTCTCCATGTTTCAAAGGAATGTGATGTTAACAAGAACAAAAATGCAGCTTTCATTGGACACAATCAGCAAGACATGTTTCCTCAATTGCTCTCTTTCTGTCAGTACTTGACAACAGAGTCCAAGCTCCCACCCCATATTATGGGATGGCAACACAGCATGTCATTTTATTGTTGCACCAAACATGTACGAGTCGGGTCAGGTTCTGCAAACCAAGGAGAGGGATAGTCAGAACTGTGGAACCAAACAGAACATGCCACGGGTAGCCAGCGTGCCATAGTGGCTCCGAGCATGCCTCTGGGACTCAGGAGATCCGGGTTCCAGTCCCCGCTCAGCCATGGAGCCCACTGGGTGGGTTTGGGCCAGGCACAGACTCTCAACCTAACCAACCTCACAGAATTGAGGGGGGATAAGTTTGAGAGCAGCTGGAAGAGGCTGCTTTGAGTTCTTCAAAAGGGGCAGAGGGAAGTGGGATAGAAATCTAATAAATAGAAAATACCATGCTGTCAGGTTGCAGGTCTCTCTCTTTGGAGATATCAGAGGCCAGAAAGCAACTGCTCTCCAGGTGAAGCCCCGAGCCAAACAGGCAGTCCTGTATAGCCCTTTGCGGCTGAGTGATGCTGTGACTCAGCTCTGTGGCTGAGACCAGGCTAGTGTCTGGGCTATGCCCTGCCCAGGGCTCTGATGCAGCCAGGGGGCCAGGATAGTCTCTCCAGACTGGTCTCCCCACAGGGTCACCCAAGGCAGAAGGGCCAAGGCTGAGATGCCCGCCCAAGGGGCATCCACCCGCTTCAGGAGTAACAGTCACACCAGCAGAAAGAAAAGGGTGATGGGGGCAGAGAGCCTCCTGAAAGGCTCCTACTGGGTGGCAGCAGCAGTGGAAGGTGACACTGGTGGAGCATCTTTCACAGCGATGCTCAGGCTAACTCTGGTTAGCACTGTGAGCCCCCTAACCCCCATCTCGTTTGCATGACTGCTCCAGATCCACTGTCCAGAGCTTTACCAAAACATGTCCACGTGGGTGCTATGCCACAGCAGAACAAATGCAACCCTGCTGGAACTGCCTATGTCATTTATTTATTTATTTATTTATTTATTACTTACTTATTTATTTAAAGCTTTTATATTCCATTCACTACAATAAAAGCAGCACAAAATAAAATGCAGCACAGCATCCAACACTTCCAGTAAATAAAACCCACCTTGAAACTTATTCAACCTTAAAATGATGGGAAAATAGAAAAGTTTTCACCTGGCAGCAAAAGGAATAAAGTGTCGGCACCAGGCGAACCTCCCTGGGGAGCGCATTCCATAATCGGGGCACCACCTCCGAGAGGGCCCTCCTCTGGGTAGCCACCCTCCTAGTCTCCTTCAAGGAAGGCTCCCTCCTTGATGTAACACGCTCCATCGTGTGTCACACTTCCCCCTTAATCTACACAGGTGCCTCAGTAAAACACTCGTGTTTTATTGCACCCAGTTAATACACCCAAGTACACAGGTGAATCAGTGATGTAGTAATGGGCAGGAACTGGTGTGTAGGAGTTCCGAAATGACAGCATGCTCTGAGAAATTGCAAGAGACTAATTTTGGATACTTTACACATCATCCTGGTTCAAGTCACACTCGCGGAGCAGCGGAAAGCCATGTGTCTGCACCCAGCGGTGCTGACAGCTGGGGATTCCAGGAAGAGCTCCCACTGAAGTCAAAATCTGAGAGTGCATTCAGAGTCCATGATCTCTGTCCTTGAACTCGGGAAGCTAACTATGGGGGCATGACACCGGAGGAGGAGAACTTCCAGAAGAACGTTGGGATAGAACGTGACAACCCATTCCCCTCTTGCATGGAAATAATGTGCTGCGCCACTTGAGATGGTGCTATTAGAATGCAAGAGAGGAGATGCCCTACACGAGAATAAACAGATAAATAAGTGATACTTGTTAAAAAAAAAAAAAAGCATGTCAGTACAGCTGACAGCATGCACTGTTCAGAAAGAGCACAGGATCTACTGCCTGACACAGGTTATCTTCCCGTACAAGCTGACTCTATTAATGCAGAACTCTTCAAGCAAATAGAGGAGGAGTATCAAGCAAAGGAAAACACGGGGACAGAGATAAAGAAAAGCGAGAATTAATTTGACTTCCATTGTGGTGGCATGACACTTTTACATGTTTGAGTGCCATCAAAATTCCTCACGATTTACTGAGGTGGCAGCGGTGAAAACCTGTTGACGTGACAATGCCTGCTGCAGGAAGGTGTTTTGGATGCATCAGCCAAGGGGGCTTTCTCAGGCCTTCCATTATGAATACCGATTTACTGAAAGCAGCTCAGAGACCCAAGGACAAGGCTGCTGCTATGAGAAGCGTTTTTTAAAGCCTTGCCAGTGAAGCCTCGCTTTTCTTCACCTGTGCATGAACGACAGTGTGGTGTCAAGTCAGTCAGCATTAGATCACAGTGCTCCATCAATGGCAAAATGGCTTTTGTACTCTCTTGGCATCCATGAGGAAGCGCTTGTTCCTCGCAGTTCTTCAGGATGAAAAGAGAGGACAGATGGGCCACCGCTGCAGCAGGATCACATCTGCAGGCTGGGACTTGCCCATTCCTACTTGGGCATATCAACAGCCCAAGTTTGAGTTTGTTTATTTATTTATTTAAAACATTTCTATGCCGCCCCCATTGCAACAAAGTCTCGGGGAGGCTCACAACATCTGAATAAAATACAATATAAAATACATTTAAAACTGGCCCATCTTGGTTATAAACTAAATACAATAATAATACAATATTGTATTGCAATACAATAAATACAATAACAATAACTTGACAATTAAAATAACTTTTGAATAAAAAGGTCTTCGCCTGGCACCGAAAAGCAAATAATGACGGTGCCAGGCGGACCTTTCTGGGGAGCACATTCCATAAATGGGGCACCACCGCAGGGAAAGCCCTCCTCCAGGTACTCCCCTCCTTATCTCACTCACGGAGGGTTCCCGGAGAAGGGCATCTGCTGCCGATCGTAAGGGGCGGGAGGGCATATATGGGTGTAGACATATATTAAAAAGAGCGGGGAGTGGGATATAAATCTAATGAATTAATAAATAAGGCCTGCTTCCTTCTTTAGGCCAGGTTCTGATGTCCTGCTTACAGATGCCTTTAAGAGGAAAATAGATGACTTTATGACACTCAGCACTCTAAAGGACTGTTAGTTGTGATAGCTAAATGGGACTCAATGGAATGGTCCAAGGCTGTACATGGGGATGTCCTTATATGTAGTCCCTGAGTGCCAACAGACAAGACAACGGCTATACCAAGGACTCAAAATCAATGTGGCTTGCTTCCTTTTCATTTTTGCCTTTGCTTTTTAATATAGAGCCTAATTAAATAGCCATCTTCCCTTCTGCCCGTTATTTCCATGCAACCCACTCTTTGGAAGTCACCCGCCAGCACTCCTTTCGAGTAAAGCTACTGTCAGAACCAAACTTAAATTGGCGAAAGCCACTGGCCTTTTCTGAAAAACAGTCCCCTTTGTTCTTGAAACTTTAATTAAAAAATCCTTTTAAAATATTAACAGCTTCTAAAGCTGAATAATAACCGTTCATTAGTATTTCTCCTAATTTGATGAGCTTAGTTTGAAGTTATTGTTACAGCATATCAAAGTGCCTGTCAACAACCTGCGATAAACACACACACAACACACATTTTCGGCATGTTGCACTCCAAGCAACTCCAAGCTTGAGTTATAATAGGCCAAGGCATTTTTAATGAAACAATACATATTTGATATGCTTAAAAAACAGCATTACAAATGTTCAAGGATTTTCTTTTTTCAGCTGGGTTCCCGAATCTGTGCTCATTTGCCAAGTGGAGTTATAAACCCATCAGCTCCGCTTAAATCCAACAAAGAAAGTAGAAGCAGCAGTTTGCTCAGCAGGAGCCAGCTCGATGGTAAGAGAGGCACGAGGAGACCCCCCCCCCCCCCCGTTTTTTCTTTTCTTTTTTCTTTACATTCCGGATAGTTGAAGGTGGAGTGAGGAAGACTGAGGGGTCACAGGGCGTGAGTCACCACTGAACTGCCAAAAGAAGATGGCCTGCATCTCCAAAAAGAGGGCCAAGGAGAGCTCACAAGCTCCTAAAATGTGCCACTTGATATGTGCAGGTGCCTGCTTAGCATGAGGAGTCAGTGCAAACGCATCTCAGCAGAGTGCAGGTGTTTGTAACAGGCCACTGCCAGATGCTGTCCAGGTGCTCACTGGTGTTGGACACCAGTTCCGAGGGTTTTTTATTTCCAAACCAGGCTGGACAGGGCAGCCCTTCGAGTGTGGGGATTCTCTGAATACTGGCTGGACCTCTGCAAAGGTGGCCACGCAGCCACATCGGCAGCGCACTCCGAGCACGGCACTCTCCGTGCCTCCTAGGGGTCTGTCCTTGCAAGTTTTGGGAGGTGCAGCCCTAGTGGCTCTCTTCTCTGTCCCTTCCAGTCCAGTGGAGTTTTCTGCCCAGCAACACACCATCACGTGTACTTCCCATGTATCAAAGCTGCACCCTGAGCACTTCCTGCTTAAGGCCTGGCTGCTATGGTAACTCACAGAGGGTTTTAAAAGCCGATTTGAAAGATTCATGAAGCCCAGTGCTATCTGTTGCTGTTCGCCATGCTCTGCCTCTGTTCAGGGCTTCTGTCAGCCATGCTCACCTCCAGCATTCTCCATTCTGTGCTTATTCCCCAGTTTTCTATGTGCTCTTGTCCCCCAGTACCAGCACTCCTTGCTACTGACCAAGTACAGTTCTCATCAGTCAGCCTTGGCTGGGTTTCTCTTTTGAGTAGTGGAGCAGGTTACCATCTTAGGTTTAATATACATGCATTTTACTTCTGCGATTCCTTATGTCCCCCCATGCACACTGGCTCCCCACTTGTGTTTCTTGGTGGCCCATTTTGATTCTGTTGACTTTTTCTGTTGGCATTTACTGCTTGAGTTTGCTACTTGTGGGGTGAGGGAAAGATGCCAAAGTGGAAACTCAGTCTTCAGAAATACAGACTGTGATAAGCTTCAAGGGTTGAGTGTGGGTTGTTGTTGAACCATGTTGAACTATGTTGTCTGGACCCAGCCGAGTTAATAAAGCATGGTGAACAATCCCCAGTTGACAACCAACATTAAACCATGGGTTATCTTCATGGGCTGTTCATGATTAACTAATTAGCACAGCTGGCTTTATACACCTTTGGTAACCCACATTCAACAACCCACAACACTTGTAATATTGTGTTGTCTGAACCCAGTCACAGTATAATATTGGGTGGGATGCAACAAGAGATGGTGGTTGGCCCTGCTCTCTGTGGGCTTCTCAGAAGCATCTGATGGACCAATTGAAGGGGAACAGGATGATGGAATTGAAGAGCTTTTGCTCTGATCCAGCAGGGTCCTATTTAAGTTGTCTGTTTTGCCTTCCATGTTCCTGTTATGACTTGGAAGAATTTTCCCTACTTCTTTGGCCTTCCTAGTCGCACTCTTCCTGTGTTGCACGTTGATTTTACAGCACATTTCCAATATGGTTGTTCAGGCTACCCTTGGAAATTGGTTCCACCTGCTCCACCCCTATTAATGTGTATGCATGTACACTCTTCCCTGTCTCATGCTTGTTTCTGGTCAAATAATGTTTCTGTAAAAACTTTACAGAAACATTATTTGTTTAAATAATGTGCTTAAATAACAAGACTTTAAAAATTAGAAACATAGAAACAGAGCGAGTCAGAAGGGGTCTTCCGGGCCATCTAGTCTGACCCCCAGCTACAGCCAGCTCAGCTCACGACATGTCCACCATGTGCATGTGGAGCCTGTACTTGAACACCCTTCCCAATGGGGCCTCAATGACCTCTCGTGGAAGCCCATTCCACACCCTCGGGGTCCTGACTGTCAGGAAGTGCTTCCTGGCATCCAAATTGAACCTTGGCTCCCTGAGCTTTGCTCCATTGGAGCGCGTCCTGCCTTCCTCTGCAGGGGAGAACAGGTCTCTCCCCATCTCCATGTGACACCCCCTCACATACCTGTATGTGGCCAACATAGCCCCTCTGAGTCTCCTCTTCTCCAGGCTGAAGAGACCCAGTTCCCTCAGTCTCGCCTCATACGGCATCCCTGCAAACCGGCCACCATCCTTGTGGCCCTACGCTGCACTGACTCCAACCTGGCTATATCCTTCCTGTAATAAGGGGCCCAAAATTGAGCACAATACTCCAGTTGCGAGTGCACCAGAGTCGTGTAGAGTGGTAGTAATACCTCTCTTGATCTAGAAGCCACACTTCTGGCTATGCAACCAAGGGTGGCGTTCACCCTCTTTGTGACCCAAATCCCCGGACGGGTAAGATCGACAAGAAGGCCACTTGTGCCTTCAGCTCCCTGAGTTTCTTCCCCAAGGCCTCGAAGTCCCTGGTGATCCCAACCACCCCCTGCCTGCCCACGTCGTTTGTGCCCACATGGATCACCAGGAGCAGCTGGTGACCCCCAGAGCGAACAAGATGCTCCACTCTGTCCTTCA
Source organism: Varanus salvator macromaculatus (assembly GCA_023646645.1). Lineage (NCBI taxonomy): Eukaryota > Metazoa > Chordata > Lepidosauria > Squamata > Varanidae > Varanus > Varanus salvator. The sequence continues at coordinate 11,041,738 of JAIXND010000624.1, read as the reverse complement.
CATGCCAGATGCGTGCGCCCAGCAGGCAGCAAACCTCCCTTGTCTCAAGGCTGGGGCGGCACACACCGCCTCAGTGCCCCTCAGCAGGGAGTCCCCAACAACAATCACCTGCCATCGTAGCTTCTCGGTGCTGGTGGGCAGCCGTGCCCTGGCCCTTGCCTCTCCTGCAGTGGCTCCCTTGCCACCTGACGTCCCAGGCTGGGGGTCCTGCTGGTCCCCCGAGGCCTCCTCAGCCCCAGCCTCCCCAAGCGGAGAGAACCTGTTTCCAGCTCCAGATGGGTGCCAGGAGAAGGAGGAGGCCGTGCTGGCCTCCTCCTCCTGTGGGTGACATGCCTCCATGTCTCCGCAGCTGCTCCTCCCGTGGTCTCTCCCTCACCCTCTGTCCAGAGGGGGGCTGCTCCGGGGGGGCCTGGAGAGCTCTCTCGGCCCTCAGGCACCTCACCTCCTCCTCTAGCAGGGCCACCATCTTGCACCGAGGGCAAGTGTATCCCTGCCTCTCCTGGGGGAGAAGGGCGAACATGTCGCAGCTCTCGCAGCGGCAGCAACACCCGTGACTCCCGCCCAGGCCATCTCCTGGTCTGCCATCTGTAACCCTTCCGAGACCTGACCTTGGTCCCCTGCCTTGTCTGTCCTGCAGTTCCTCTCACTCGCCCAGTTCTCCCAGACAGAAACCCACTCGCACACACACACACACGGATAAAATAAACTTAAATTTGAATTGGAAGAAAACAAAGCACAGCACAGCACAGCACAGCACAGCACAGCACAGCACAACACAAACAAAACAAAACAAAACAAAACAAAACAAAACAAAACAAAACAAACCTCTGTGTCTCAGGGAAGGGAGTCTCTGGACAGCCCGGGCCACAGCTAAGGGACGCAGACAAGGGACGACACCTTATAAGCCCCTCTGGCCTCTCTGGCCCACCCCCTCCCTCCTCCGCTGCTCCTGGCTGCCCCTGCTCCCCTGCCCAGCCCCTGCCTTGCCTGTGCCAGTCCCCTGGCCACTCAGCCCTCTCTCCCAGCCGGTGCCTCTGCTGCTCTGCCAAGAGGCCAGAGCCAAAAGCCAAGAGGCCGGAGCCAAAAGCCAGATTGGCCAGATGGAAATAGGTGCACACACAAGACAAACACTCTCTTAAAAACCATTTCCAGCACAGGGCTTCAATGAATAGGACAACCTTGCTTGTATGTTTTTTCTTTCCTTCTTACACAGTATATAAAATAGATTGCACATTCTTCTAAAAGTCACATTCAAGACAATGTACTCAGTAAAAATGACAAATCTATCAAACTCAACTATTTCTCAGTTTTGCCACTCCCAACCTCCTTCTTCTTTTGCCCTTTTTCTTTCCCTGCCAAAACCTGTATCTGTATTGGTGTGCCTTTTTATATATATTTTCCATTGTTCCTACTTTGGATGCACACACCCACCGAGGAAGGCATGTTTGTGTGCATTTTGAAAACATTTGTGGTTTTGTTGCACGTTGTTCAAATGCTCATGTGTTGCTGAACATTGCAAGTTTGGAAATGTGTGGCTTCAGTTCTGGCATGTGTGATTTGTTCAAATTTATTCCTGAAGAAGCTTAGCAGAGTACAATCCTCACACATTTCTTTTGCAGGATGGGCAGGACTTTAGATCCAGCCACTTGGATGTGACTGGCCAGAGCTCCTTGGAGAAACAGACTGGAGGAAACAATTCATATTGGCTGTGGGCTATTTTATTTATCTCAAAATGCTCACTTTGTGTTGGCTGTGGTTTTAACAAGGAGACAACATGTTTCGGGAAGTTGACCTCCATTTGCCCAAGTTAATGAAAATGATCATTTTCTCAATTCCATATGGATCGAAAGGCTGAATTTAATACTCTCCGAGAGCCTCTAAAGTTCCGGAGAGGATGCTAGGAGGCTGACTGCTAGATAAGCCAAGACATCTGCAGTTCTGGTCTGGAGCAACTAATAATGACTTTAATGCTTTTATTTATTCTCCAGTTTAAAGAATTTGTATACTGCCCTTAATCAAAGGATGTCTTGGTGCTTTACAGCACATTAAAACAGTAAATGCGAATCAAATAAGGAGGGAAGGACCACATACGTCACTCAGAGTTTATTGGAAGAACTCCTTCGAGGAATAATAAACAGATATAATGCAAGAGATGCCACAAAAAGCTCTCGCACTTAAAATGAGCAGCGGGCTGAGACTTGATCTGGTAGAACAAGGTAGCTGTGGGCTACGGAATCTGCTTATCTGGATGAAGGTTTCAACCTGAGTCTGGATGGGAGCATCCTGCCCAGGAAGAGCAGTGCCCCAGGCCTCAGCTCGGCCAGTGGAGTTACCGGTGGTGTTGATCTCTGGGCCCACTGGCTGATCAGCTCAGACTAGTTCCACAGCAGAAGGGGGCGGGCTGACCACAGTGACAAGCCTCTTAGTTGCATCCAGGTCAGGGTACTGCAAAGCCATCCTTGGAGATGGTACATCCACAGCAACTAGTACCGAATGTGGAATTACTCTGCTGGCAAGTTCTCGGACCATGTTCACTGCTGTGGTGTAAATGCGTGAAGTGCAGGTGTGCTTCATGAGAGTCTGCACAGTCATGCTCTGATGGAGCATCTCCAACCTCCCCTTCTCAATAGAAGCTTCAGATATGGACCTCTCAGACCTAGGAGGGGCTGTAGCCACGGAAACCCCCCTGCGACCCATCTCACCCCAGGGCTCTGCCCCAGAAGAGCCCCACAACTTGGCTTCTTGCTTCTGGAAGAGGCCACATTACCAGCCTTTGAGCACTCCAGTTCTAAAGCCACTGCCATGCCCTGGGGGTTTAAACACTGCAGGCAGGGGGTTTAAACACAACCATGGGCACTTTTGGGAAAGATGCATTCTCTGTGGGAGGGGCTAGTCACCTGTAGGAAGTCGGAGTCCAATTTGAGCCTCATCAGTGGCTGCCACCTCAAGAGCAAAATACAAGCTGAGGTGGCTCAGTTCCAGCCTGGGCTCTCCGAGTTCTGTGGTGGGATTCACTCCTTGAGTTCTCAAACTGGAATCTGGCCATGGCATTGTCTGGCCATTCTCCTTGGCTCTCACTCATGTTGATCCTCCTGGAACTTGACCTTTGCCTGCTGGAGCTGAATATTTGTTTCTTAACCATATCCCTGAGAAACCAGGTTCAGCAGCACTTGCCGTGGGATTTGGGCTGTTCTCAGCAGCACTTGGGACCTGGTATTGTCCTGGTGCTGATTTGGGCCGCGAAAACCCTAAAGCAGGCAGTGGGCTACTTCTGGACCTCCAGATGTTTCAACCTACAACTCCCATCAGCTCCAACCAGCATGGACAATGGACATAAACAAGAGTTGTCAACTAAAACATTGGGGGACACAAGTTGCCCACCCATGTCCCAAATGGTTTGGGGACACATTCTGTGAAGGACTGACCATACCTGTAAGGATCACCCAAAGCCTCAAAATCAGTGCTGGAAGCCTTGCTCTCTGGTGCACACTGAAGAGCATTTAGATGCGCACATTCTTAACCTTCTGATCCTTGGAACCCCCTCCCCAGGGAGGAACATGTGGCCCCGTTGCTTGGAGGCAGGGAGTGTTTGATGGAACTCTGGAGGCTCATTTATTCCAGTGCATGTGTGTGTGTGGGGGGGGGGGGAAATGACACCATGCTTTATATTTTTAAATCTCTCATAATTCTTTCTCATGCATCTCGTAAAATACTTTCTAAAAGAGTCTTGAAAGTTAGGATGTTGGAGAAATCTGCAATGGAGACAAATGAGGTTAGATTTGTGTGACTGACCTGCAGATTCGGCAGACCAGGTCTGCTTTGTTGTAGGTACTGCATGGGGATGTGTTTGTGCTAATGCGCCTTTGCAAAGGGATGCGATTCATCTCATACCAAAACTGATGCTAACATTGCCTGAACAGTGGAACAAAAGATGCCTGACAATGGGTGAAACACAGATGGAATGGATTTAACAAACTCTATATGTCCCTCGTTGTAAGTGCTAATTTTTACGTCCTACAGCTGCTAAGAGAATGAGCTGAACTGGAATTGGCAAGTTAACTGGAACTGGCAAGTTAATTGTAATTAATACATCAGTGACAGTTGCTGCTGTTGTTGTTTTTTTAAAAAAACCCAGCTCCAGCACTTTTGGCACTCAGTCAGACACTGGTCCATCTCGCTTAGTGCAGACTACACAAAAGATCTGCCAGACTTTTTAGACCCGATCCTTTAGTGCAAAGATGCATTTGGAGGTGCCCATTTAGATACCTGCTGTTTATACAGCAGCGCTGCTGCCGTGACTCATCTTATCTCTTTTTTCCTTGGAAGAACCCCCTGTGGCTGACATAACCCTCACCCCTGTGTCCATCTTCTCTTGTGAGAATTTGTGACTGCCCAAAGTCACCCGGTGAGCGTCATGGCTGAAGAGGAATGGAGCCTGCATCTGCCGAGCCCTGCTCAGCGCTCTGACTATCACGTCGGCTCTCAGGTTTGATTGTGCAGGAAGTCCTGACCCACCAGCTCAAAGGACCAACAGTTTTACCATCTGGCTGCAGTGCAGCAGGACCCTGGAAGCCAACATGAAAGGCCCCTCTGCACAGTTGCTCTCTGGCACAGCAGCACAAGCTGCCTCTGCGGCTTTCTTCTGCTCTGGCCCCCTGCAGCACCACGCCTTGTCCCTTGCTCCGGCCTTGCCCTGTGTGCTCCAGTCCGCTCCTGCCCTGTTGCACCCTGGGGTGTTCCCACTTGCTCCAGTTATTCTTACCCTGCCCTGATCGGTCCCTGCTGTGTCCCAGCCTGCTCTGGTCTGTCCCTGTGGCCTCCCCTGCTTTTGACCACTGCACTGTTTCTGGACTGTGCTGTCCCTCTTGTACTACACCGGACTGCCTCCTGCCTTGTCTCTGATCCCAGACTGTTGACCACGCTGCCAGCCTCTAGACCTTCCGAGCTATGGAGCCCAGCCTCACACCAGCCCGTTGGTCCTGGATCTCTGCCCACTCCCATCAGCAGTCTGCATCTCAGCCCTCACACTGGCAGAAGGATTCCAGGATCCCTAATACTGCTGGAGTTAACAGGGACTGAACTGGGGACTTTTACCATGGAATCTGGTGTGCTAGCACTGACGCATGAACTTCCTCTCTGCAGCATTCCTAAAGATGCTTAGCTAAGAGTGGCCGACCAGAAGCTCGCGAAAGCAACACATGGGACAGGCAGCTCCACTGAGACTATTCTGACCATTCCTGAGCCCCTAACATAGAAACATAGAAAAAGAGCGAGTCAGAAGGGGCCTCCTGGGCCATCTAGTCTGACCTCCGGCACCAGCCGGCTCCGCTCACGACATGCCCACCATGTGCATGTCCAGCCTATCTTTGAACACCCTCACCGATGGGGCCTCAACGACCTCCCGTGGAAGCCCATTCCACGCCCTCGGGGTCCTAACTGTCAGGAAGTGCTTTATGACCCCTTCCCCTGGAAACATCAGGGGAGCTTCCATATAGCCTGAAGTGCCTCATCCTGGAAGCTAAGCAGAGTTGGGCCTGGCTGAAATCTGGATGAGAGACTAAAATGTCGCCTAGAGAGCTTTGGTTGTGGGTGGTGCAGAGGAGCAACGTAATAATAAAATAAGCAGCACCAGGGATCGGGAAGTTTTGCAGATTCACTATTTTGGCTCCATCCTAATGGCTCAGTTAACATCGTTTACTTTTGGTCTAACTGACAGAAACATGAGACATCCATCGGTAGCAGCAGTGCAGAAATGGAAGAAAAATGAGTGTCATAAATGCTTAAAATTCTCAAAAAAAAGCATATACATAGCTTTTAAATATATAGAATACCTAGAAGTACCCTGTATGTTTCACTGCTATATTAAAAATACAATTTGAATAATATTATATTAATCTTAATTATACCTACTTACAAAAATAATAGTGAAGTCCTGCAATAGTTTAATGGGTTGAAAAATTAATGTTTTCTCAAATTTTATCTCAAAAGATTGCTTTCAGCTTTGGTATTTGCACCAGTTACCCTCCTTTTATCTTCTGAGGAATACTTTCTCTTTCTTTCAAAAAATCATTAGCATGGTAGTGCTGGAGAAAAGCGTACAAAGCAGATCTCCTTGAAGAAGCACTGGAGGGATAAAGCGTGCTTCTGGCCTCTCCCTGGGCTTCCACCCAATTGCCCAGGATGCTTCCCACCTGGCTCATAAGTACCCACCCGACATTTTCTAAGGGATGCCTTGGAGGACTTTCTCCAGCCCTCTTTCCTTTGGCAAACACACGGCCCCATTTTATGCTGCTTGCTTCACAAAACACACGAGGGCCATAACGCAGCTGGGGAAGGTGGGCTGCTGAGGGATTTATTGCTTCTTTTATCTCAGAGCTCCAGAATCAAACTTGGAGTTCTGGGCCTTTCAAGCAGTGCCAACCATGCCCCATGAAGCTTCTCCCATCAAACCACCCCTACTGGAAAGCACTGGGCCTCGTGGACGTGCAAGTGCAGCCATTGGCTTCAGGAAGCCCTTGGGACGCATCCTGATCTCCACTGGGCACCGTTCCCTGGCCTGTTGCCAAAACGGCAGGGCTAAGATGGGGCGAATTCCCCCCCCCATTTCTTCTCCTAAAACAGAAACCGCTACATCAGCCTCCAAAGTGGTCTTCCTGGCTGACCAGTGATGCGCAGGGCTGGGGCATGGTCAACAGCCAGCATGGTGGCTGTGGGAGAGTAGGGCCGCGATCTGAGGCTGGCTGCTCCGCCCCAGGTTTGTACATGAGAGGGAGAAACCAGGTACCTGGGATGCTCCCAACTGAAAGAAGCAAGTAGGGAGGGTCACGCCTTCTCCAATCATTCTACCTGCATTTTATAGTTTTCAGGTGCCTTCCCTTTCACTGACTTTATCAAGGACCGAATCAGATTTTGCATGTCTGTGTGTATTGCTGCAAGTTCCTATGTGCAGAGATGCACCCATGCATGAAGACCTGCATTTTCATGTGGGCAAACACATCTTTGTGGTCAGCGGTTTAAAAAAAATACTTCCTCTGTATTCACAAGACTAAATTGTGTGAAATTGGAGAATGTTTCTTAAAAAGAAATCCATAAGCCCAAGAATTCTGTGAAACCTGGAAAATGCCAGGGCATGGCAAGATCTGCAGGTCAGATTCATAGACACTGGACTCATTTTAGTCCTTTGTGGGTTTCTCTGACAAGTCTTTTCACAAGTCATCTTCACCTCTTTAAAGACCCAGTGGCAGGCACTCCATAGTTAATTTACGCTCCTGCTGTGATCGGACACAGGCATTCCTCGGAATAAGCCTAACTGAACAAAGTGGGACAGATGTTCAGACCTTCAAGTTAAAGCCATGCCACGGATGAGAGTACTCTGGCATCACCTGCGGTGTTTGGGCTTCTCTGCAAGGAGGTGTGAAAGGTTATCAAATAACTTCTTGACCTATCTGACCTTCTTAACAGTTTACTGCCAGTTTTTTAGGTTTGCCAATCATTCTTTTGTTTAACACTGTTAAACCCTGGAGGATTATGGCCTTCAACAGCCTTCAAAGGGAATAATTTTCAAAGTTTCAACTCCCACTTCAACATCTGGCAAGCAATTCTGTGATGCCTAGCACAGGAAACTTGAGTTAGGGTAGCCACTCAAATCAAAGCAAAAATGTATCATCGGAAAAGTGACAAAAGCAGGAGACAATTTCTGTACACTAATTCATATGTATGGACACATATATAAAAATAATGCAAAGAGAACAATGGCACATCTTGCCATAGTATGGAAGTTGAATCGAGTGTCTGCCTACAGAGGTTCTCACTGTGGGTGGACAATTGTGCTAACAGCTCTGTGGCTTGAAAGTGGAATGGGACAGGACTCTCCTAATAGAGAACTGTCCTCTATAAGGCCACTCTACCTTGAATGCTGCAGCAGATTCCAGAAATGTTCCCAGTGAGGATTCTAGAAAAATTGTAAGTGCACCTGCAGTCTGGTTGCTCCATGCAGAGAGGCAGAGAGGCTAAGGGAGAGGTAACACTAGCGAGTCTTTTTGCTCTTTTCAGTTCTTTGATTGCTGAAGTCAAATGCATCAAGGCTTCTTGAAATGAAGATTGGCAATGCATTCCAGCAGACCCACTACAATCCATGTATGTGTACTGGGCAAGTTAGAATTGACTGGGCAAGAATGCTCTTTGGAAAGACCTGTTTGAAACTCCTTGCACTGAGCAAAACAACCAACCAACCCCACACACCTGAGATGTCCTTCCTTTTCTTCATGCCAAAAGTGCAGGTGTTCCTTGACATGCAGTCACAAGTGGAAAGAAGTTTGAAACACACTCCCATAAAGCAATCTTATCTGCATGTAGATTGCACAGCGTATTCCTGGTGATGTATTGCTGTGGATCTGGTTTCCCAGCACGGGGGAGAAAAAAAAGGACTCTGAGGTACCCGAAGAGGTGCACGCCACTACTCCTTCCACTGGTCTCCAAGCCAGCTCTGAGGAAACTTATCTTAATGCTGGAGTGGAAGATAGATCTGAGCAAGTGAACAAAGCTAATTGGAGCAAGCAAAAGAGATAAAGGAATGTGATTGCCGTGCAAAACAATCGACAGCATTAAGAGAACCACAAATCCAGGGCTGGCTGTGCAGGACGTGATCCTAATTTACAAAATGGGATGAATATTCTCCAGGCAATTCTGCCTCTAATGGGCTGCAGGTGGCAGTGCATAATTGATGCTCTGGCTGTCGCCGACAGTGGCTGTCCTTAACTGCGGAACAAAATGCTAATGCTCACAAAGACGCCAAAGCTTTAGAAGAAAAGGCAACAGGATTCTCCACCAGGTTTCTTCTTTGACTTTGTGAACCTCCCATTTACAAGGGATAAAGCAAAAACAGCACATCTGCTGTCTAGGAAAACCTAAGCAGCTGTCGGATGCTCTCCAGATGTGCTGGATTATAGCACTCGTCATTTCTAACTGGCATGGCTAATGATCATGTTGCTTGCAGATGATAGAAGTCATAGTCCAACACATCTGGAGGCAGAAGTTTGGGGAAGTCTGCTCTAGAAAGATAATCCATTGCCACTGTCACAATTAACAGTTGCCCCTAAATTTCACCCATGACAAAGATATGGAGGGGCCACCTAAAGAAAATAATATCTGAGACCTTTGAAGGAAATTATTTTTATCTGGAGTGGGAGGGGGGAATATCCGAGGAAAGTTTCACGACTAGTAAAAATGTATCGGTGGGTACCAACAAGAAAGAGCTTCAGATCAAAGAAATTCAGGAAAAAGGAAAACCAAGCAAGAATAATGGGAGCAGCAGCATTTCTGATCACCCAGTCAAGGCACGGAGAAACAGGAGGGCTTAATCTTCTCTCCCAGTTATAGCAGCCTGAGGAAGAGGGTTAATAACTGCAGAGCCACCGTTGAAAGAACTTTACTTCCTGGTCCCACCAAGGTATCTAGGGGCATTCAGAGTATCACCTCTAAAGCTCACATTTCAAGAAGGTTAATATGGAGGAACAGAGATGTCTTGTTGGATCAGATGAAGGGCCCACTAGGCTCTGAATTCTGCTCACAGAGTAGCAAGCCTGGAGCCATCAGGGAATGCCTATGTGGGACATGAGTACAACGGCATTCTCCCATGGTGCTTCCAAGCAACTGGTGTACTGGAAGAAGCTTGGAGTCAGGTTGGAGTTAGTGCAGCGTAGGGCCACAAGGATGGTGGCTGGTTTGCAGGGGATGCCGTATGAGGCAAGACTGAGGGAACTGGGTCTCTTCAGCTTGGAGAAGAGGAGACTCAGAGGGGATATGTTGGCGACATACAGGTATGTGAGGGGCTGTCACATGGAGATGGGGAGAGGCCTGTTCTCCCCTGCAGAGGAAGGCAGGACGCGCTCCAATGGAGCCAAGCTCAGGGAACCAAGGTTCAATTTGGATGCCAGGAAGCACTTCCTGACAGTTAGGACCCCGAGGGTGTGGAATGGGCTTCCACGGGAGGTCGTTGAGGCTCCATCGGTGAGGGTGTTCAAAGACAGGCTGGACATGCACATGGTGGGCATGTCATGAGCGGAGCCGGCTGGTGCCGGAGGTCAGACTAGATGGCCCGGGAGGCCCCTTCTGACTTGCTCTGTTTCTATGTTTCTAAGCTCATAGTCATCATGTCTAGTAGCCATTGATAGCCTTCTCCTCTAAGAACATGCCCAGTCCCTGTCGAAGCCATCCATTTGGTGGCCATCAATGCATATTGTGGTAGCAAATGCTGCAGTTCAAGTACCACCTTCTCCCACAATTAAGGCATTCAGGATTTCAAAGGTCAAAATCCAGCACCTCGAATTAAGCCTTTACTTTAGGTGTCTCAGAAGACTAAAGGCCCCTTCCTACGCTGGGTTTTTTCCACTATCACAATATTCTTTTCATTCATAATGTGAAATGGTTGATTCCACACAGGTATTTGGAAGAGAATTACAACTTCCAGGTCAGCAGAACACCCAGCAGATTTCAGTCTCCCTGATCAGTGTACTGCTGAAAATCTTGTCTTTCTCCAACTTGTCTTTCTCTTTCTAAGAGAAATTACTGACTGAAACTGTGTGTTATAACTAATCAAATGTTTAATTCTATCCATTCCATTCTGGCTAAAAAATAGGGGTGGACAAATAAATGATACTCAAGCTTGTTGAGATCCCTTGGAATTCCTCTTAGAAGCTCTTTTCACCTCTACTTTGTTCCCAAATAGGACTGTCTTATTTCTCCCACTAAGAAACATGCATTGCTAAAACAGAAAAGTGAGGAATTGGGGAGTTTTGTCCATGTGCACTTTTGAGTGTGAAAGCGACTTTGGGAAACTGTGAAAGACCCCCAAGAATTGTGTTCATGCTCACGTTTGCATGATTTGAGAAGAAGAAAAAATATTGTACATCCCTAGAAGCAATGGCTCCAATCCCACTACTGGCATTACCAGGCACAATACAGTCATCCCACCAAATGCTCAAAGAAGGCAGATCTGTCTGTGAATCCAGATCAACCTGACCTGATCCACACCCCTTGGACTCAAGGGCAAGTGAACGCTCAGCTGTCCACCAGATTCCTCTCTTCAAATGTTGCAACTCAGTCCTTAATCATGGGTACAAAATGTGTTATAAGATGCATACTGCAAGAAAGAGTATGTTTAGACATTTGCATTTGAACAGAAACCTATTCAGAACTGTGCTTTTAACTATGCATTTAAATGGGATTTCTTGGGGGGAAGCAGGTTTGTTTAAAGAACAAATTAATGCAGAAATAGGAGGGAATGGACATATGGATGAACACATTTAAAAGTGGCTCAGATTGGAAACGCACCAATAGTGAAATCCTATATCTGCCTACTCAGAAGCAAGTCCTATTGAGTGGATGTCCAATTACAGTCTGATTTGTTCATCTTTAGTTCTCATGAATTACTGCTTCTCTTGAGCATGAATCCCATTGCAAACTCCCATAACCACATGCATATATGGGTAAATATAATGCCTGTCAACCCTGAATATAACCTTAGCCTTTTCAGGTGTTACATGATAGTCATTGCTTTTGGTTGCTGGGTGGCTTTATAAGGAGGCTTAAGAAAGAGAGGAGGGAAGGCACCAGGCCCTGACAGGTTACACCCAAGAGAGAGTTGGCAGGGGTTCTCTCACGCCCACTGGCCTCCATTTTTGAGGCCTTGTGGAGAACGGGTGAAGTTCCAGAGGACTGGAGGGTGGCGTCAGTGGTCCCAATTTTCAAAAAGGGCAATAGAAAGGACATGGGGAATTATAGACCAGTTAGCCTTACGTCCATTGTAGGAAAAACAATGGAAAGGCTCATAATAGAGAGAGATCTAGTGATGCTAGATAGGGAAGGGAGGCTGACAGCCACACAACATGGCTTCCGCAAAAACAGGTCCTGCCAGACAAACCTTGTGGAATTCTATGACAAGGTTTCGAGATGGCTGGATGGAGGGGATGCAGTGGATGTGGTATACTGGATTTCAGCAAGGCCTTTGACAAAGTGCCCCATGATATCCTGGTGGAGAAACTGAGGAGTTTTGGGATACACCAAAGCACTGTCCGATGGATTAGGGCATGGTTGACTGACCGAAAGCAGAGGGTAACCATTAGTGGGGAATCATCGGGATGGCGGCCAGTGACAAGCGGGGTCCCCCAGGGCTCTGGGGCTGATCCTGTTTAATCTTTTCATCAATGACATGGAAGAAGGGGTGAACAGTCTGCTGATCAAATTTGCAGACATTACTAAAACTGGAGCAGTGGGCACAAATGAGGAGCAGGTACTCCAGATCCAAAAGGATCTGGACAGACTATGGAAGTGGGCAGGAGACACCAGGATGGCGTTCGATGTGGATAAGTGCAAGGTCTTGCACTTGGGGCATAGGAATGGGTGTCATAAGTACAGGTTAGCGGACAAGTGGCTGGAGAGCAGCACTTGTGAAAGGGACCTCGGGGTGCTAGTTGACTGCAGGCTAAACATGAGTCAGCAGTGTGATGTGGTGGTCAAGAGGGCGAACACCACCCTTGGTTGCATAGCCAGAAGTGTGGCTTCAAGATCGAGAGAGGTATTACCATATTTATTTATTTAAAGTTTTTGTATGCCGTCCCCCTGCTATATAGATTCAGGACGGCTCACACAAATAAATAAATAAAATACAGATACAGATAAAACCCGGAAACACCCTGGCTGCACAATTAAAACCTATAAATATACATTGTTAAAATATTGTTTGAATAAAAAGGTCTTAGCTTGGTGCCAAAAAACAAATAACTATGGTGCCAGGCAGACCTCTCTGGGGAGCGCATTCCACAGATGGGGCGCCACTGCAGAGAAAGTGGTATTACTACCACTCTACACGACTCTGGTGCACCCGCAACTGGAGTATTGTGTTCAGTTTTGGGCCCCTCATTACAGAAAGGATATAGCCAGGTTGGAGTCAGTGCAGTGTAGGGCCACAAGGATGGTGGCTGGTTTGCAGGGGAAGCCGTATGAGGCAAGACTGAGGGAACTGGGTCTCTTCAGCCTGGAGAAGAGGAGACTCAGAGGGGATCTGTTGGCGACATACAGGTATGTGAGGGGGTGTCACATGCAGATGGGTAGAGACCTGTTCTCCCCTGAGGAGGAAGGCAGGACATGCTCCAACGGAGCAAAGCTCAGGGAACCCAGGTTCCATTTGGATGCCAGGAAGCACTTCCTGACAGTCAGGACCCTGAGGGTGTGGAATGGGCTTCCACGGGGGTCATTGAGGCCCCATCGGTGTGGGTGTTCAAGGATAGGCTGGACGTCCACATGGTGGGCATGTCGTGAGCGGAGCCGGCTGGTGCCAGAGGTCAGACTAGATGGCCCAGGAGACCTCTTCTGACTCACTCTGTTTCTATGTTTCTGAGTTGGTTGCCCACTAGGGACTTCATGGAAATTTTCATGTCTGATGCAAAGATTTGTTTTTCAGCAAAGCTGAGTGCTGTTTAAAGAATGCACAAAACGTAGCAATTGTCACCTGTACCATGCAAAACAGCTTTCTGGACAAATAACATCTCCTTGCCATCTTAATAATAGAAAAACATTGCAGCATCGGGAAAGCATGAAATCTTGTGGCAAAGATTTGTTTGGCCTCTTGTGTTTGCTTACCTTTCCAAAAATCCAATGCACCCTTTGCTTGCCAGACCAACAGCAATATATTTGTGGAAAAGGTGGCCACACCACTATGTTGTGTAGATTCTGCTCTTTGGGACACATGTGAAAGGATCTGGAAAGGCTCCAATTCTACCAGAAGTTCAAAAGATCGGCTTTTACTTCTTTTTCCAGCTTGTTTATCTGGAATGAGTAGAAGGCCCTGAAGGAGAGCAGGCGAGTGTGCTAACCATGTGCCACCACCAAGTGCGGCCAAAGGAGGGCCTTGGAGGGCCTCTGCCAAGCCTGGACATCCAGCAGGGTCTGGTCTGGCTTGTTCCTCAGTTGCACAGCAGGAGACTGTTTTGGCTTGGCTTGTTACAGACCTCCCTAGTCTCTCCCTGCACGCAGTGTGCAAGGTTCTGGCTTGTTCTCATGAGCTAAGCTTGAATGGGAACAGTGAAAACCTAAAACACTGAGGGCTGCAAGGTATTTGATGTAAAGCTTCTCAGTTTAAAATCTGAGAAACCAGTGATATGCATCAATACTGCTCTTTTCTATGATTTCAGCTGGGTATGAATTTGATTTCGATAAGAATTTATCAGAGCTAGCAACATCTTCATGCTGAGGACACAAGGCACTGAGGTTAAAAGAAAATTGTGGGAGAACCTAGCACTACCTGATGCACTACCAGACCCAGGGCTTTGATTGTGTTGCTCTTAAAGATCCAGATTTGGATCCCTTTGTATTCAGCCACAGAGGTACATGGTGATCTTTCCCATATGGGGAACACCTCTACCTACTGCTTTTACTGAGCATCCACCAACATCTGCAAAGTTCTTTATATATGGAAACGAATGAATTGGGGGAAAAGCGAGCAGTGCAGGTTCTATTGGCATTGGCTATGATCAGGTACTGGAAGGAAGGAGTGGGATCAGGAACAATGCTGCTTCGGGACACCAACTGATACCATCCTAAATGCTTTCTATTATGGAGAAACCAGTCAATGAGGGCCATCAAGATCAGGTGAAATTGTCTGTGGCTGGAATACCTGGAATCAATTCATTTCTGCCTAAAGAGATACCAAGGACCTCTGGTCTATCATACCTTGCCAATTTCTGTCAGACTCTCCCTTGTGGAGGGGAAACATTTTATCCCCCATCAACAGCTGGTCAGAGATGATGCACGGGCTTCCCCATAAGCTTAGCATTTGGGACACATTTGGAAATTTGCTTGTTGCTTACTCCTGAGTATACAAGCAGTGGCTTGTCCTTAGTTCCAAATGGATGTAAATCAGGGAGAATCATATTTTACCCCGGCTGACTATACCTTCATGGAATATGGACTTCCCAAGACCTTTCTGAGACTGGAACCTGGGTTTTGAACTGAAAAATGTTCCCACACCTGATGTAATATGAAGTCCTTGTGGTGTATGTAAAAGTCATCATTTTTAATTCATGATTTTGTTTAAATATCTTTCTGACATGTGACATCCCTTCATGTTTTGTTTCATTTGTCATAGCATAATATTGTCAAAATCCATCGACCAGATTTTCTTCTTTTCTTTTGCTGGTATATTTTAAAACACTGCACTGCGAGCAAAACTTTCACCTGCTGCACATATACCAGGTGCTGCGCAACACAGTGGAAGGGGTTCAGTGCACTTCTGCTTGTGAGCATCTCAGTGGCTGGCCAGCTACTGCAGGAGCCATGCGTGGACCAGATAAGCCTCCGTTAGTAGTTTATGCTTTCTCAGTTTAGGTAACTCACTGGCAAACTGCCAAGTGATGCTTTCTACGTCCAGACAATTTGCCCACCGGGAGGACTCAGGCCAAGCCAATGCAGCAGCACAAAATCTGACTCTTGCGTATGCAGAGGTCAGAATCTGGCAGCCCTGTAAAGGGGTGCCCATCCTCCAGGTTCCCTTGGTTAGAGGGACATGCTGATTAGAGGGTATGAACCTTTTGAGGTCCATCGCCACAGTTAGTAAAGGCAAAGGTCCGACTCGAGGGGGCAGTGGCCAGCTCTGTTTCTTGGCTGAGAGAGCCAGCATTGTCCAGACAGTCTCCGTGGTCGTGTGGCCGGCATGACTAAACTCTGAGGCGCACGGAATGCTGCTACCTTCCCACCAAAGTGGTACCCATTCATCTACTCGCATTTATAGGCTTTCAGACTGCTAGGCTGGCAGAGCCTGGGACAAAGCAACAGTAGATCACCCGATGCATGGACTCAAACTGTGTGGAGTATTGTGTTCAATTCTGGGTCCCTCATTACAGGAAGGATATAGCCAGGTTGGAGTCAGTGCAGCGTAGGGCCACAAGGTTGGTGGCCGGTTTGCAGGGATGCCATATGAGGCGAGACTGAGGGAACTGGGTCTCTTCAGCCTCAGGTGTGGAATGGGCTTCCACGGGAGGCAGTTGAGGCCCCATCGGTGAGGGAGTTCAAAGATAGGCTAGACATGCACATGGTAGACATGTTGTGAGCAGAGCCAGCTGGTGCCGGAGGTCAGACTAGATAGAAACATAGAAACAGAGCGAGTCAGAAGGGGTCTCCTGGGCCATCTAGTCTGACCTCCGTCACCAGCCGGCTCCGCTCATGACATGCCCACCATGTGATATGTCCAGCCTGTCTTTGAACACCCTCACCAATGGGGCCTCAACCAGATGGCCTGGGAGACCCCTTCTGACTCACTCTGTTTCTATGTTTCTAAACTGCTGACCTTTCACTTAACAAGCCAGCAAGTCCATGGTTTAAAGTGCTGTGCCACCCACATCCCCTCCACAGTTACAAGGAAATACAGTTATAGCTGCTCTACCCCAGGTGAGACCATCCATCCATCCATCTCATGAAGAACTGCCTATGTTGACTGGCCTTGGAGCTCCCAGGGCTAAGGCAGAGAAGTCCTTTTCCCATCGTGCAGTACCTGATTTGTTTAGGGAGGAGAGGGCAGGGACAGAAGCCCAGGCCTTCTCTCAGCAGTGTGCGAGCCCTCACAGAGCCAGGGTCCCTGAGGGAAAGACGGGATGTGCATCATGTGGAGCTGCCATTGCTGGTGGAGGTCTCTGTGGAACCAGGGCTACTGCCTGTGCACCAACTTCTGCATGCAAGAGGAAAGAGGTTGTCTGCCCAAGAAAGTTCCCTTTCCTGAACATGGTGTGTTCTGCCGAAATAGCCACCCTTTGTTCAGCCATACTCAGTGGCCGTGGAGAGTATAGGTGCCCCTTTTGCTCTCTTCCTCTTGCATGCCCTTCTTAGTCAGGCCTGCAGTGAATACAGCCAGTCAGGGAGCACGGAGAGAAAAGCAGGTAGACACTGCTGCGACATCAGGAAATGCATTATGTGGCACAACCAATGAAAGCAAATTGGTTGTGCCGTCCTTCATGCAGCTAGAGCGCGCAAGAGCCACGTTCAACAAATAAGCCCACTTTTTTGCACAAGGAGTGCCAGATGGCTTGGCATACAGGAGAGGTGCTGTATTCCCACATCGCCAAGAATGGTAGTGAAAGCCTTCAGGTAGCATTGACACAAGCCTGCCTGGGATGCTGGTTTTGACTAGTGTGGTTCCCCCCGCCCCCCACCCCGCCAACCTCCACATATTGCAAATAAAACAAAATAGAATATCACATGATTCAGCACCGAACACCAAGATGAAGTGATTGTTTCCGACAACCAATCTGGAAAATAAGGTTTCTTGGTGGAAGCACCAGCTCAGCATGAAGTTCTGCTTAAGGAATCAGGATGGATGATGCTAACTTAAGAGATGAAAAGAGAAGGGGGGTGATCCCCCCCCCATACCAGCTCTCGGTCCCCCTCCACACATTCTGGGCACCAGTAACAAAAGCAGGCCACAGCAACAGATAAACCCGAGAGCTCAGCCCAGCCACATGCTCCACTGCGCTTTCCTCAATGACGCACTCGGCTTAGAAGTGCACTGGGCAAACTATCTTTGCTCACTTTAAATGCAAGATTTATGCTCCTTCTCGGGATTGCTAATTGATTACATGAACAACGAGTCAATAAAGTAATCAATATGAGATACCTGACTGAAGGGCATCAGGGATTCATGATGGCTGGGGAGGGGAACAGAGCAGGTGATCTCAGCTCCTGCAGTCACTATGGCAAAGCAACTCAGGTGCTTGTAGATACTGACTGACCAGCCAGTCCCATGCATGGAAGGTTGAGGAGGCAGGGAAGGGCAATGCTTTTGCACTGCCTCCTCCATGCCTGGCTTGTGGGTAGACAGGCGGCGCGATAGACAACGGGCACACACTCACATATCTCCTGGATCAGTCAATGGGCAGCGCGTTGGGGAGTGTTAAATCAGAGAGCCCTGCCTACATCCTCTCCAAGTTCCTGGCTCCCTCTGTCCCTCCTTGTACTCACCGTAGGCTTTAAGGGGTTGTTTTAAGGGCCCAAGTAGGAACGTTTGGCCCGGGGTCTGATTGGCTGTGGGCAGTGGGTCTGTTTCCCTGCTCCACACAGTCCAGAGAGTTGGGCTTGGTTGTGGCCTGCAGGCTGACCTGGCTGTTGGCGTGATTTGCTCACATTCTGTGGCCAGAGAGGCGCGGATGCCTTTAGTCAAGGTAGAGGTTGATGGGCCTCAGAAAGCACCCTTATGGTGACATGCAGTGCCTGAAGCTTCCTACTCAGGGCAGGGGCGGCCTGAGATGAGGATTGCCTTTGAGGACAGCTCCTCTCACCCACTCGGAGTTTTGTGGACCCAGAAGGGGGTGAGATGGGAAGGCCTCCCGACCCTGTGATGGTGTGATAATGGATGCCACTCAACAGGCTCAGAGGCCTCACCTGGTGCATTTATAGGAGAGCCATTGGCATAGGGTTAGAGGCCCATGCTGGCCCCCTTTGGCACATGCATTCCAAAAAATGTGGCCCAAATGTGCACCAAACACTGAGATGTGTCATTTCCACCCATTTCCCTGGTGAAATAGCTGCATGAAGGAAGGAGAAAACAGACCCAAAAGCGATGAGGTGGACGGAGCCATAAGATAGGCAGGGCCATCTATAGAAAACAGTTCCACGGAAGGGCAGAAAAAGAAAGTGCAAGGGATGGCATGTGGGTTTGGAAGAGCGTTTGCTTCTATTTAAAAGGGAGATTTCTAGCCCTCATGGTTGCCAATGTATTTGGAAGTGTTTGTCCCATGCTTGCTACTGTTGCAGGATGGAATAGGAGGGCCAAGTGGCATTTCCACAATCAGAGACAGCATTGACTCCCTCTTGCTATGCCGATTAGCAGAATGAGGATGTTGTTGTTGTTGTTAGTTGCGAAGTCGTGTCCGACCCATCGCGATCCCATGGACAACATTCCTCCAGGCCCTCCTGTCCTCCACCCTCCCCCAGAGTCCACTCAAGCTCACACCAACTGCCTCTGTGACTCCATCCAGCCACCTCATCCTCTGCCGTCCCCTTCTTCTTTTGCCATCTATTGTTCCCAGCATTAGGCTCTTCTCCAGGGAGTCCTTCCTTCTCATTAGGTGGCCAAAGTATTTGAGTTTCATCTTCACTATCTGGCCTTCTAAAGAGCAGTCAGGATTGATCTCCTCCAGGACTGACCAATTTGATCGCCTTGTGGTCCAAGGGACTCGCAGGAGTCTCCTCCAGCACCACAACTCAAAGGCCTCAATCCTTTTGTGCTCGGCTTTCCTTATGGTCCAGCTTTCACAGCCATACATTGCAACTGGGAAAACCATAGCCTTGACTATACGCACTTTTGTTGGCAGGGTGATGTCTCTGCTTTTCAGTATGCTATCTAGATTTGCCATAGCTCTCCTCCCCAGGAGCAAGCGTCTTTTAATTTCTTGGCTGCAGTCCCCGTCTGCGGTGATCTTGGAGCCCAGGAAAATAAAATCTCTCACTACCTCCATTTCTTCCCCATCTATTTGCCAGGAAGTGAGAGGACCGGATGCCATGATCGTAGTTTTCGTAATGTTGAGTTTCAAGCCAACTTCTGTGCTCTCCTCCTTCACCCACATCAAGAGGCTCTTTAGTTCCCCTTCACTTTCTGCCATGAGAGTGGTATCATCTGCATATCTGAGGTTGTTGATATTTCTCCCAGCAATCTTGATTCCAACTGGCAATTCATCTAGCCCTGCCTTTCTCATGAAGAATGAGGATAAGTGGTGCTTAAGTGGTGCTTAATACAATATGAAGATCTGCTCTACTTGGACAATCAATTTGGGCCACGTGATTTTGCTGTCCTTGGTGCAAAATTTGAACTGCTTGCCACAGAACTCCCCTGCACCTGTCCCCAAGCCACATCCCATAAAGCAAAGCCAATGTTATGAGGCCTCTGTTCACACAGCGCCATCTTAGGGTCCTCTCCCCAACCGAGGTCTACAAATGCCCCTGGCGCTGCCGTACTCGGCCGATCCAGGGTTAAAAGGAAGGAGAGCACACCTACCTCGACAGAAGGGCAGAGGGAAGTCCCAGGAGGCCGTGTTCTCCACACTTGCATGGCACGTGAGCAGCGCGTGGCCCTCCAGAAAGAAGCCAGGGTTGCAGCTGTAGCGCACTTTGTCACCCACGCTGAATGTGGTCCCCTGCTGGATTCCATTCTGGAGCCTTCCTGGATTTCCACATGTGTGGCTTGGTAGAACTGCCAGGAGAGTAAGGGGAGAGCGAACAGCATTTCAGCACCATGCTGCCAGTAATCACTCTTCCTCGAAGTTAACCTTGACAATTATTGACTCCTTCTGCTTATTCCCTCTCCATTCTCTGCTCAGCTGCCAGCTTCCCTTCCAGTCCCATTCATTTCTCTGCACCACTGGGAAAAATAAGCCATCTTGACCAGAGCCTCTACCCGATTTTTCTGGCCAGGCAAGGTGACTGAGCCTTTTCCTAAACTGTAAGAGTCCTGACATAACTGCATCTTCTCCTAACGTTAACAGTTGAGCGTGGGGTGGAGGAATAAGGAAGATGCTGCAGTGAACAGCACTCCTCACCACCCACAGAACCAGTCTAGTTTAGCTGTCACAAGCATTTCCAGTGCGTCTGCCAGCCTCCGGGGACCCAGTTAGGAAGCCCAGCCCTGGTTGGGGGCCATGAGAGCACCCCCCATGAGCTCACACGAGCTCTCCTCTCACTGTGTGAATGCAACTGCTCGCATTTCTGAACACCATTCTCAAACTCTGAAGAAGTCTGAAGAACATTGCAAATAAATAAAAGTTTCACTTGTTTAGATATGTTCTCGCTACAACAAGCAATCCTTTGTCATGACAACCAAGCCCAGAAATGATGGTCTGGGCAAAGTTTCTTCTGGTGGGACCTCTCCTCTGTGGTGGCAACCCTCAAGGTACTGATGGGCAGCCACACTTGAAAAGCCCCCAAATGCCACAGAATAGAACCACGTTGGAGGTGATGTGGGGGGAGGCACTTAAATCCCACTGCTTGACACTGCCCTGCATTCCAGACCAGGAAAAGGAAGGGGGCAATCCAGGCATCGGCTGTGGACGCACCCTGGAGACCCAGGTGCGGTTGCTTCCAGGAGCTCGGGCCAAGGGGCCACCCACACCCTGCATGACAGGCCTTCATCGCCCGGTTGTTCCAATCTGCTCCCTGCCTCTACCTGAGGAATGGGCACGGTGCTCTTAGAAAGCGAGGCGGAAGCCCCCCAAAATGGAAGATGCACCATTTATAATCACAAATGGGTTGAAGATAAGCACAAAACAAATACATCACTTTTCCCCTGCACTGACATTCCAAAGTCCAATTTAATTATATCACCGGTGTCGTTTGTAAAACAGCAGCAACTGAAATTGAACCTACTCCCAGCTTTTGAGCCTTCTTTGCTTGAAATTAATGACCAGAACTTCACTCCCAGTAAAAATCTATCATTTTTTAAAGTCTCTGTCTAACACACACTGCTCTTTGCTTAATGAAGTGCTAAGATAAGATGCAGGTTGAGGCCATCTGCATCTTACAGATCATATTTGGAAAACCAGGATCTCATTTACAAATTCTGCCCCATTTGCTTCCGTTAGCCAATGTGATATTCATTTCCAGACAACATGCACAGACGGTGGCCTTGGGTGCACATCACAAGCTTGCAAAACCCACCTCAGTGCAAAACGAGTATGGTTGAGGCGGAGCAAAAGATGGCTGCATAAGCAACAGACCCGGAATGCAGGCATCCTGACGCATGAGCTACGCCTTCTGCAGGAAGCAGAGGCTGCGCTGGAAGCTCAGCAGTTCAGGGGGTCCGTTCAATGGACCAGACCAGGGTGAAACGTTCAGCCACTCGCGAGGAGCCACGCTATTTCTTAAGGATGAGGACCAGTGCCGCACTGGGCTCAGCGGCCCGGTCTGGCTGGCTCCTTAGGCTGGGACCAACCTCAGGCCATCAGGTTGCTGGTTCAAGCCCTGGCCCCCATGCAGATTTCCCCTGTCACATGATAGTAATCCCTTGTAGATCATTCTCTTCATCTAGGAATGTGCTTCAAGGGGGCGTGCATGCATGGCTGCCCTGATTTTCGGAGGACAGCCAAGGTGTTTCAGACAACAAACCATAACCAAAAGAAACATAGAAACATAGAAACAGAGCGAGTCAGAAGGGGCCTCCCGGGCCATCTAGTCTGACCTCTGGCACCAGCCGGCTCCGCTCGTGACATGCCCACCATTACATGTCCAGCCTATCTTTGAACACCCTCACCGATGGAACCTCAATGACCTCCCGTGGAATCCCATTCCACACCCCCGGGGTCCTAACTGTCAGGAAGTGCTTCCTGGCATCCAAATGGAACCTTGGCTCCCTGAGCTTTGCCCTGTTGGAGCGCGTCCTGCCTTCCTCTGCAGGGGAGAACAGGTCTCTACCCACCTCCATGTGACACCCCCTCACACACCTGCATGTCGCCAACAGGTCCCCTCAGAGTCTCCTCTTCTCCAGGCTTAAGAGACCCAGTTCCCTCCGTCTCGCCTCATACGGCATCCCCTGCAAACTGGCCACCAACCTTATGGCTCTACGCTGCACTGACTTTAACCTGGCTATATCCTTCCTCTAATGAGGGGCCCAAAACTGAGCACAATACTCCAGTTGCGGGCGCACCAGAGTCGTGTAGACTGGTAGTAATACCTCTCTTGATCTAGAAGCCACGCTTCTGGCTGTGCAACCAAGGGTGGCGTTCGCCCTCTTGACCACCGCATCACATGGCTGACTCATGTTTAGCCTGCAGTCAACCAGCACCCCGAGGTCCCTTTCAGAAGTGCTGCTCTCCAGCCACTTGTCACCTAACCTGTACTTACGACAGCTATTCCTATGCCCCAAGTGCAAGACCTTGCACTTACCCACATTGAACTCCATCCTGTTGTCTCCTGCCCACTTCCATAGTCTGTCCAGATCCTTTTGGATCTGGAGTACCTGCTCCTCAGTTGCAGCCACTGCTCCAGTTTTAGTATCATCTGTGAATATGATTAGCAGACTGTTCACCCCTTCTTCCATGTCATTGATGAAAAGATTAAACAGGATCAGCCCCAGGACAGAGCCCTGGGGGACCTCGCTTGTCACTGGCCGCCATCCCAATGATTCCCCGCTAATGGTTACCTTCTGCTTTCGGTCAGTCAACCATGCCCTAATCCACCGGACAGTGCTTTGGTGTATCCCAAAACTCCTCAGTTTCTCCACCAGGATATCATGGGGCACTTTGTCAAAGGCCTTGCTGAAATCCAGGTATACCACATCCACTGCATCCCCTCCATCTAGCCATCTCGAAACCTTGTCATAGAATTCCACAAGGTTTGTCTGGCAGGACCTGTTTTTGCAGAAGCCGTGTTGTGTGGCTGCCAGCCTCTCTTCCCTATCTTGCATTACCAGATCACTATTATGAGCCTTTCCATTGTTTTTCCTATAATGGACGTAAGGCTAACTGTTCTATAATTCCCCATGTCCTTTTTGAAAATTGGGACCACTGATGCCACCCTCCAGTCCTCTGGAACTTCACCCTTTCTCCACAAGGCCTCAACAATGGAGGCCAGAGGACCTGAGAGTTCCCCTGCCAATTCCCTAAGTACTCTCAGGTGTAACCCGTCAGGGCCTGGTGCCTTTGTGATGTCCAATGCCCTGAGGAGCCTCTCGACTTCAAGGGGGTGACTCTAATCTGTGCCCCTAAGTCCCCAGCCTCATCTAATCTCCTATGTGGATCTCCCCCATCCTGCTTTAGGGAGAACACAGAGGCAAAATAGTCATTTAGCATCTGTGCCTGTTCCCTCATATCAGTCACTGGAACTCCTTCCTCCTTATTTAGTGGTCCCACCACTTGTCTCCCCTTCCTCTTCCTATTTACATGCTGAAAGAAGTCCTTTTTGTTGCTCCTGGTATTCTTGGCAAGTCTCAGCTCGTAATCAGCTTTAGCCTTGTGAAGAATCCTTCTGCAACGAGCCTCCTCCTCCTGATATACCCTTTTGACTATTTGCCCCAGTATCCATTTCCTATGGAGGTTCCTCTTTCATCTAATCCCTCTAACCACCTCCTTTCACATCCATGGCAGCACTCTCCTTCCACCTCCCCACCTTACTAACTAGAGGTATCGTCAAGGCTTGCACCTCCAAAACCTCCCTTTTGAGTGCTATCCACCCCTCCTCAACTCGCTTGCCTACCAGTAACCTATCCCAGGAGACTTTCCCCAGCCTGGCCTTCAGTTGGCCAAAGTTGGCCCTCTTGAAGTCCCAACTTCTAGTGTTCGACGTGTTGCACGTCCCCAGTCCCCTGATCTCAAAGCAAAGGATGGAGTGATCACTCGCATCCAGAGCTCCCCTAATCTGTACTTCATCTATCAGCTCCTCCCTATTGGTCAAGACCAAGTCAAGGATGTTTCCCCCCCTCGTCACCTCTTGGACACCCTGCATGAAAAACCCTCCCGCTATAGCTTCTAGGAAGCGATGTGACATGGCTGGCACCGCTGAGTGAGTCTTCCAACTAATATCTGGGAGATTGAAATCTCCCGTAATTACTATGTCTGTCCCCCAAGATATCCTTAGAATCTGGTCTGTCAGGACATCATCCAGGGTCTCAAGTTGACCTGGAGGGTGATAACAGACCCCCCACTGTCAGGTCTCTTTCCCTGTCAAAACCCCTAAGTTTCACCCAGACTGCCTCTACCGAATCCCCATCTGTGCTGCACTCTATCTCACTGCATCCTATCCCTTCCCTGACGTATAAAGCCACACCCCCACCTCTCTTTTCCTTCCTGTCCTTTCTAAAAAGGTGATACCCTTCTGTGTTCACATTCCAGACTTGCCTTTCATCCCACCAAGTTTCTGTGATTCCCACCAGGTCATACCCTCCTATTCCCAGGAGAGCTTCAAGCTCTTCCTGCTTATTACCCATGCTCCTAGCATTGGTGTACATGCACCTCAACTCCTTCCCACCACTTCCTTTCCTTGGAGTCCCCAGCCTCCTTAAAAGCAACCTTCAAAACTGGAATGACTTCAAAGGCCACTTTTCAAAGAGGTGTTTTGACTCCATTCTATTAGAGCAAGCATATTGAAATACAACTCACTTCTTCACAGAACAACCCAGGGGATGGGAGGGCATTCCAAATGTTGGAGCTTGACAAGCATTCTTAGGTCTTCATGTGGTTTACTTCATAGACAGGGATAAGGAATCCTGCCATCTGCCCTTCTGAAGCAGCTCTAGGTGGCTTGCAAGATCAGCTACAAGCCAATAATGTCTTTGAATCGTGGTTAACAGCAATTGATTACAACTTTGGTGATGGGTAAAGACCGCTCAATGGAAGGGGAAAGGTTGGGAAGCCAGCAGTCATGGTTTCCTGTTCATTAGATTGAGAACAGCAGGATAATTCCCTAGTGTTTCAGGTCCACACTGGGAGCAGACTTGACATTCAAGTTCTCGTGGTTAGAAGCCGGGGCAGATAGGAACTCATGTATGGTAAAGGTTGTATATGAAGATAAATGCAATGCACTGGATATGGGGAGGGCTCATGTTGCCATGATCCTTTCACTCCTTTATCCAGGTTTCAAACCTGCCTGTGGAAAAAAGCATTTCACCGTCTCAGTGGCCCCACAATCCCATGAAACAGTCATGGTTTTCTGCCGTATCTCAGGAATAGCACAGGAATAAGGAGCACAGGTAGAAAGGCAAGCCTGAGCTGGTGTATGAAGACCAGGATGGAAAGATGCTGAAGACAAGCAACATGCCAACAGTTATTCCCAGGCTTAGTCCCAGTTATTCCCTTCCAGCATCTAAAACGTCCATGATGTGCCACTGTTGGAGGGGTTGTGAGTGTTTTGGGCACACCTGCTAGGGGTCCACCTATTTAGCAATCCTCTTCATGGCCTCATTTGGCACGTACACTCAAGTCAGAGTCCCTTCAGAAAGGAGAAGGCACATGTGCATTTCTCCCATTCCTTTCTTTCCCTCCTGCATGTGGAGTGACACTGGGCCTTGGAGTACAGGCTCATGTTTCATAATGCAGTGTAAATCATGTCCTAAGCTCCTGGGTGAAGCAGCATATAAATCCAAAAGCCTACAGATTCCACTGGAAACCTCCTCTAAAACACTATGATCACTTACATTCAGAGCTGTCCCTTACTGAGATCAAGATATCCGTATCATTTATTATATCTGAAAGCTGTGCAGTGTCATAATATCACCCTTTGTTCCAGCTGTTTCCCAATTCCTCTGTCGCCTCCAGGGTGGCCCCACCCTCCCATTGACGCCATTCTCCTACCAATCAAGCTGATATACAAAAGTCAGAGATACGGATTCATAAAAATCCTGTTTATCAGATTGCAAATAAAACCCAGTTCTATGTGCCTAATGCATCAAATCAATGGATGTGAGAAAGGGAAAGGGAAGGGGAGCCTTGGGTGTTGTCAGGAAATCCACTAAACCTTTTCAAACAGAGCACAAAGGGTTTATGTGCAATATTTTGCTCTGCAATGTTTCCAGAAACGTTTTAAATGATTCTTTCTGATATTAATAACACAGGTAGCAAGGAAAGCAGGTGGTCACCTGGAACCCACAGGAAGCCCTGTCAGAGGGAACAAGGTGAGCGTCCACAGGTGCCAGCTGCTCCCACTAAGAGTAGAACAAAGCCAGTCTCCTTGGTGCCCATGCACTTTGGGTTCCTTGGGGATGACAGAGTAAGGATCCCATTGGATTTGGGGCAGTTTGTTTGTTTGCTAGTAGTATTCAACACATGGTCTGCAACCCAAGTGCTGAAAGCACCACATGGCCCCAGCACATGATGTGCCACTTCTGAGCATCCCTCCTTTCACCCTCAAAGCCCCCATTCTGGGTTTTGCTGAAAACAGGGTGAAAGACATGTTGAAGAAAAGCTTTGGTTGGTCCTGAGCACACACCAGGGAGCAGCTCAAGAAGCAAATCAGTTTCAGGAAACGAGCAATAAGTAGTTTGAAGCAACAAACTGGGAGCAAGGACCAGACCAAGAAGAAGACATGGGTGCGCTGGCTGGTCCTAATGCGGAGCTGCCTGCCTGGTTCCTTGGAGGCCCACTTTACTTGTGTCAAAGTTCTCCAGGTGCCTGCATCAGGTCTCCCTCCATTTATTGCAGGGAGAGGGAAACACACCTGGGTGCCTGCACCAGAGGAACCTTGGGCATTCTTCCCTTGGTCCACCTCAGGAACCAGATCTAACCAAAGATACAGGCAAGATACAGGAGCTGGAATGTGATGCAGCAAGCAGGGAGACCTTCACTGCTGAGGTGATGCAGCAGGGGCAGGATGCAGCAAGGGTCAGGCCCCGTGCAAGAACAGAAGTAGAGCTAGCAAGACAACCGGCACGGCCAAAGCTGCCTCTGGGATGAAGCCCTTGCCCTCAAGCAGGCGTTCCTCAGGTCTCTCAGCAGCCCCTCATACTGAGGCTGAGAACTTGAGTGAGGTCTTGAGCCAGCCTCGTAAGTAGTTGGTGGTTGGTCTGATGCTCAAGGGGAAGCCCTGGAGCAGCCCTGCTCCTGACAGCTAGAAGAGAAAGGCTGTTCCTGCCTCAGGGCCACCTTCCTTCTCAATGGAGGACATACGTCCTCTGGCCCCTTGCCTGAGCAGAGAACTCAGAAGAATCTCTTCTCTTTTTCCTTCTGACTCTCCGGGAATGATTCAGCCCTAGCACTGAGGTTGGTGCTGGGGGATTTTTATTAAGGCACTGAGAGAGTTTACTACTGCATAGATTGCCAAGAGGTGGCACTTGGCCTCCAGATGAGTTCGACCAGTGCGTCTGCACTGGGAAATGCAGGGTTTGCTCTCCTGGGCCTGGTAAGAGGTGGTCAGTATGGTCTGGCTGGGCTCCTCCAGGCCAGCCACAGCAGCATCATGTGCCTGCACAATATGGGGAATCTTTGGGAGCATGGCATACAAATGGGACAACACATCTCGCCAACTAGCTACTTCTGAGTAACAGGCAACGTGGCCACTTGGGCCAACATCCCTCTGATGTCCACTGCTATCATCATGCTTATCAGGCAAGCCAGATGTGTGGTGTGGTGGTGGGTGTGTTGGACCGGGGCCTGGGAGATCTGGGTTCTAGTCCCCCCTTAGTCCCCTAATGAACCTCATGGGGTGACTTTGGCCAGTCACAGACTCTCAGCCTCATCTCCCTCACAAAGGAGGATAAATGGAGCAATGCAAGCTAACTTGGGTTTCTCACAGGAGGAAAACCAGCAAGATATAAACGCAATGCAGTAATACTAAGAATTCCCTCTGGGTGCTACTCCCTGACTCTGCAGATGAAGCAAAGAGCAGCCAGGAAGGCTCCTTAAGTGTTAATATATATTTCACACACACAGGATAAAACCCTCCGTCACATCATCCTAATAAGTAAGGTAAGACTCCGCCTCCACACTGCTCCCATGGAAAATTTCTCAGAAATTTCTTCTGCCCACCCAGTAGCTATGGGAGGGGGGGGGACCGCCCCTCTTTTGCAAACTAGGGAAAGAACTCACAAAAATGTGGGTGGACTTCAACACAGGACTATTCATATCCCTTGCTTGTTTGGGAAGCTCTTAGTCACTGTTTCCTGATGAAGTGGGAAGCTACAGTCAATGCAGCTTCCTGGATTGTTTCCTTCCTTGCGTAGAAAGGAGGAGCAAAGGAGAGCAGCGTGGGTGCCTGAAGAGCGCTTCTCCCTGGTTTCTTACACAGCAATATAATCACCAGGACAGTCATGTTATTTCCTGGGCCCCTAGCCAGCGTCTAAAGGCACACAAGGCGAATAGAGAAATGTCAGTGGAAGGAAGCGGAATGCAAGCCCGTTCCAGGTGTGCATGGCCAACGGATGGTTTGGAGAGGGGGGAAGCAACATGGCAGGTGGTCCCAGTGGGGCCAGTGGAGTGGACCCTGTTTCTGCACCTCCCTCACAGCAGCAATGGGGTGCACATGGGCCTGAGGGCGATGCCCCAAGCAACCACCTCAGGGGCAAATGGACCTGACCATTGCCGCTGTTTCTGAATGTGCAAGCCTGCAGAAGGCCTGCTCCTATAGTCAAGAGAAAAATGCTTTTCCCATGGATACATCTGGCTGTAACGGCACCATTTCAAGTAATTTGCAGGGAGAGAAACCCTTACATGCCTTCCCAATTAAGCATCTTCCTCACTTTCCCTCCAGATCCATCTAGAGCCCCATTCCCCTCTACTTTCATTCACCTTTCATATACATTGAGAAGCCGTGCTTAATAAATATCAGTAGCTCAGTCCTGCCAATTGCCCTATTTACATGCCGAAAGGAAACATTTTATGACCTGACTTGTGTGGCCCTCCGTGGCAGCTGCATTTTCACCCTTGATGACCCAGGACTAAGGGGAAAGCCCTAGGGACTCCCTGCCCGCCTCTCAGGCTGCCTGTGGATTCAGGCTGGCAGGAGAAGCTTCTTCAAATGTTTTCCTGGATGAATGCAGCCAACACGCAACTCGGAAGCACTCAGCATAGGTTAAACAAAGCACAACAAGCCAATTCAAGCGAGAAAATTAACTGCCCACCATCATATATAATTACTAAAATACCATGGGGCAAAAGCCGACCTTGTTTTTCTTTGAAGGTTTACAAATGCGTGTGTTGCTGCTGTTCTTGCATGTACAGCCTGGCTTTGCTCCTCTTGTGAGGATCCCACCCAAGGCGGCTTATAAGGTTTTTCTCCTTTCCATTTCTTCCTCACAACACTCCTATAAGGTAGATTAAGCTGGGAGTTCATGAATGACTCAAAATCACCCAGTAAGCAGCATGACTGAGTGGGGACTAGAACCCAGACGTCCTGGGTCCCAGTCCAATGCTGTAACCACTAGACCACACAGGCTGTCAGGTAATCTGAAACACAAATAGAGTAGCCTCCACAGACATGCTGCACAAATGCTGAGAAGGACTGATTAAAAAACATAAGAATTTTTAGGATTCCTCCCTTCTGAGGCCATGGAGAGTGCTCTGACCTCCAGAGGGGAACTGCAGGGTCCGTTCCTTCTCCTGCCTCCCTGCAGCCATCACGGCTTGCAAAAGGGACCACCAGGGTCAGAAAATGTACATGCTGGTGGTGTGCAGGAAAGACAAGAGGCCAGGACAAGGATGCCATGGCGTTCCCATCCTCCGTCCCACTCTCTCCAGGTAAGCTCACAGGTCCACAGGTGATGCAAGATGAAGTGCAGCAGCCATGGGACTCAAGCGAGCCTCTGAGTCATGGCTTAGTTTACACAGGCAAGAGGCCCACAGGCCCCAGCATGCCCAGCTGTCATAACTGGCCAGGGAATTCTGGATGTTGTGGGCCCTTTTTCTGTCCAAACTTGCAAAGGAAGGGATCATACCTTAAGGGTGCAGCCCTCTGCAGGTTCAGACAGAAACCGATCCTGCGATTCTTCTGTTCACCTGGGCAAGGCATTAGGAGTGTGCCCTGCATGAATTCAACTCAGAATGGGGCAGGGTTTCAGACTTCATCGCTGTGAGGGACATCTGCACTTGAGAGCCTTCATGGCAGCCAGCCCCAGGCAGAGGCCTTCCAAACAGCAACCTGCGTAGCATTACTGAGCACGCAAGTGGAGCATCTTGCCCTGTGGGAAGGCAGATGGGCAGGTCTTGCCCTGCGAGTGTGAGCTACCCCAATGCCAAGCTCCTCCTCCTGTTTGTAATACATTAAGGAACTTTGGGAAGTTTTCAGTGGAGGGCCTTGGCTGAACCCAGCTTCTTCTGCAGTCAAGCCAGGCATGGCACCAGAAAGTGATGGTCTCCTCTCAGAATCTACCCTGTCAAAAAACACCTAATCCTTCCTAGCTTTTGTCAGCTGCTAAAACTGTCTTTGTTCCATCTCTGGCTATAACTCTTGCCTAAGTGAGGCTGTAGCTGTTTGGGGGCTTTAGTGCAGTATGTCTTAGTTCGAAAGCAACTTTTTTAACCTTCAGAATAACTGCCCAGCAAGCTCTGGAGAAGAAGAAATAAATGGCATTCTTTTTTTATTTCATTTTATCCCCCGTTTATGTCATGATTCATTTCCACTATGGCCAAGAAAGATAAAGCTAAAATGGATGCTATTTTCTTCTCTATTTCTTTGTTCCTTTGGGTGGGGGGGGGGGAAGGCAGAAAAACACTTTCCCCTTTTTTTCTGGATAGTGATGGACTTGGCTCTTCAATCGTACATCTTGTAGATGTAGTTGTGTGTTGGGGTGGGATTGGGAGGGCCATGTGCAAATTCACTTTTTCAATTTCTGGAAACTGCACAGGAGAGGAAATCAACAAGCTGCTGTCTAGAGCTCTCCAAGTAAAATCTGATACAATTCTACTGTGGCTACTTAGAAATAAGTCCCTCTGAGTCAGTCCTTTGAGCTTTTCAAATGGAAAAAAATGAGCATTTTGCACATGAAAACGTGCATTTTCCCAGTCATCCACTCCAAATGCACACTTTCCTCTCTTACAGGCTACAGCACGAGGGGTAGTTTGGGTTGGGGGAACAAGACCCATTCTTATAATAGGTGCCCAGAAGTGGCATTCCCATACACCCGTCATTCTGTTTGGAAGGAAACACTCAGGAAGACTTCATGCCACGCACGTGCCCACGGACTGTGTTTCCAGAAGACATTACCCAGACAAGCTGGGCTTCCATGGTCAGCATCTTCTGGCTGACTCCAGCAAGCAGCGTAAGCCAACTTCTCTTGTCTGTTTTGCATTCGCCTCTACTTATTAATTCATGTTAGTCTCTCAATACCCCAAGCATTGTTGTCCCATGATGCCCCCGACGTGGCATCATTCCAGGACATTTTAGGGGACGCAATATGCAGCTCCGTCAGCAAGCTGGCATTGCTTCCTGTCACAATGACAAGTTCCCGACTACACTGATGCAGGGCTCCCACCAGGCAGCAATTTGCTCGGGGTCCGCTCAGGCCTGCAGCTGGCCTTGGTCTCCAGGGGTAAACATTACGATGAGGCAACTTACAGCCAGTTTGTACAGATAACGTGCCAAGGTATCACACAAGTCAGCTACCCAAGTGAGACAGTCCTTTGCTTCCTAGAGCATAGCATGCTTAACATCGTCCCCCTGAGGCCTGGGGGATACACACTGAGCATCTTTTCACGATGGTCTCTCCGTTGCACTGGGCTTGCTCTCTGCTTTTGGGAATGCTTCACACAAAAGAAATAAGGCAAAGCTGATGCCTAGCATCTTGCCTCTAGGAGGGGCTGGAGGTTCTGTGCACTCCAGGCTGGCTGCAGACTCAGTCCAAGAGGGGGGTATTTACCATTACACTATTGATTGCAGGTGGCGCAGTGGTCTAAACCGCTGTGCTGCTGGGCTGGTAGATCGAAAGGTCGCCGGTTCGAATCTGCACAACGGAATGAGTTCCCGTTGCGCCGTCCCAGCTCCTGCCAACCTTGCAATTCGAAAGCATGCAAATGCAAGTAGGTAAAAAGGTGCCACTTCGGTGGGCAGGTAACAGCGTTCTGTGCACTTCGGTGTTTAGTCATGCCGGCCACTTGACCACAGAGACTGTCTGCGGACAAACGCTGGCTCCTTTGGCTAGGAAACGGAGATGAGCACCGCCCCCGAGAGTCAGGCATGCCTGGACGTAACATCAAAGGGAAGCCTTTACCTTCACCTTTTATTCACCATTCCACTGCCTGGGGAGGGCAATTTCGTATTATTAACCTTTGATAGTACAAATATACACCTCTGCATGAGACTGCTGACAATGGGCCACCATGCAGATTGCACTTCCCATGCCTATTCCCGACCTCCTGCAGTGGTGAAGAGGCCACCTGTATGCGTCTTGTTCTTGTTAAAGTGGACATATGCTGATGGGACCAGGAAAAATGGCGGCCCAGTCATCCTTTTGCTGTTAACCATTTTCTCATGATGGAAAGCTTCAGAGGAGACCAAAGAGTGGCAACAACACAGGAGATGAATAAGTGAATTCCCTATAGGGACCAGATTCCTAAAGCCCCCCGTCTTGTGAGAGATATTTCTCCATGGTACGGGTTTCACATCATTCAATTAATGCCTGGATAGAAAATGACATCAAAAGGCTTATCAAAAATGAAGCAATTATGGATACAGAAAACTCCCCTGCGAAATCGGGCAAGTGAATTTCTAATGACTTCCCACAAACTCCTCAGATGCCTCCCCCAAGAAGGAACCTCTAAATTTACTACAAAGTTGAACAGCAAATCAAGCATGTGCAAACCCCCTTCTCTCCTAAGGATCTTAAAGCGGCCTTATCTTCGTTTAAGCTTTCTTCAAAATCCCTGTGATGTTTTGCCTGGATATGAGCCTCCATACCTGAAACCTGAAACCTGTGGAAAAGGCTGACCTCTCGGTAAGCAAAGGAGCCTGAGAGAGGAACGCATTTCACATTCCCACAGTCCTATTGAACGCAGAGTATTTTCCACCTTGATTTGCCAGGAGAGGGAGGTTGAGCTCTGAAATGATTTCATCTCAACACTTGGTGCCAGTGTTCCTCTATGCTTCAGTACATGCTTGAGACAGGTCCTTTATCTGAGATGAAGGGGTCCTCCCTGCCCCACTCAAGAAATACTTCAAAGTTTCCTACTTCATGGGAGTCAGAAAAGTTTGTGGTCTCATTGACCTTCCAGACCATACCTATAGCTTGGCTAGGAAGAATGAAGCATTCTGCCAAGAAATCGGTTGGGAACATTCATCAAAGTGAGTGAAAATGTAATCTACAGTGTAGACTTCACCACCTTCTTCCTCTACAGGAAGAAAAGGCAGAGTTGTGTTGATTCAATGAGTGGGGTAGAGGTTAAGACCTGCACACAACATTTCAATCCTTGGGAAGGTGAAGAGAGGGCACCCCCTCCATCTAATTAGCAATTAGATCAACGAAAACATGGGGATGGGGAAGAGGCAGCCATGGCAGAGTTCAAAAGTCATACTTTAGAAGTAATTTAAAGGGTGGGGGGGCTCACCTGAATAGATGAGGCCTGGCAAGCCACCAGCAGGTAACCAGCAGGGTCCCCTGCTTTGCAGGGCTTGCAGTGCAGAGAGTGCAGGAGTCGTAACAGAGGAAGCCCACTGGGTTTCGCAGAATGTATCTGCGTGTGCAGCAAGGAGTCAGGAATACAGCACAGCCTCTGTTGACGGAGCTCAGGGACTGCGAGGGCACCTGGTTTCCCACAAAGCTTTCTAGTGAAAAGGGACAGGGAAGGTGGCCTAACCAAGGGTCCCCAACACATGTGGCACTCGGGTGTCGCTCTGGGTTAGAATCCTCACCAGCACCTTTTGCTCATTAAATAAAGGGCTGCAGAGAGAGAAAGTGCGAGTCCCACCTGCAGCCTTTCCGCATGCTTCTAGGCCCTGCCTGCACATCCCTTGAGGGGAGCAGCATGGTGGGGCTTAGGACACGGCCCAGGGCGCAGAGGCCTCAGCCGGGAGAAGCAGCATCCTTCACTTTGGGCAGGCTTCTGAAAAATACCCAAGAGGCTGCTGATGTTGATAAGCCTGCTGAAATCTGTCCTAGAAGGACCGCAACCCAATTGGGAAAGCTGCGAGTTTATTAGTTCATCTGACTCCCACCAAAGGCACAGGAAATGGAGCCAGGAAAGAGGAAGGTGTGGCTCTTCTGAGGGACACATCTCAGAGACATGGTGGAGATCGGCAGCCCCAACGTGCCGGCTCTGTTGAGAATGCAGCTGCCGCCGCCACCAAACGCACGGCCCTTATGAGGCATGAAAAGGGTGGGCCATACGGAATGATCAGGCCCATTTTGATGTGGATGCTTCCTTTTGGGAAAGGCCCGCCTCCTGCTGGGGCTTGCGCTGGCTACCGTTGCCAGCCCCTGACAGTGCTCCCGCTCCGTTCCTCCAGGAAAGGGGCCTTTATTTTTATTCCTATTTTCACTTTTAATTTCTGGTGGAAAGGTGAGGTATAACTCAAAGGAAATTGATCCGTCAATACTTCAATTGGAATGGATCTGATCCCCCACTGTTGCCACCCCACTGACCCAGAACGTGGTCTCCTGGAAAGCCCCATCAGTTCCAATGAGATGCATGCAGGAGGCATCCCTCAAAGGCTACAGTCATGGCTCCTAGAGCAGCAAGTGATTCCAAAGCCACTATGGGGAAAACCTGTCTTTTCAGACGTCTCCATTCCACCATGCAAAACTCTGCATCAGGGAGCTTCCCTGGACCAATGGAGAAGGCTCTGCGCTCGGCAAATCGGAGACACTCCAGAAATGCTGAGCTCATAGTTCAAGTAAGCTTATGCTACAATGCAAAAGGCCACATAAATTTCCCCTTGATGGGCCACCAGCCTATTGCACTGTTGTAATGATTATGGTGTTTTCGTGCAACAGAGCTTGGGAGATTGATGACATAATGCAGAGTCATAAACGATCGTCAAATGGGAGAGTATGAAGTCCAAGAAGAAATCCTATTATGCTGCACTGAAAACAAAGCTGAAATGGCATAATTGTGCCATAAAAACATGCCTGGGGGCTCAGCATCTCATTTCCAGGATTAGTCACAGGGGCCGACCATGCAAAAGTGGTTGGAAGTGCACTGGAGGAGGGAGACTGCAGGATCCTTGCTCTTAGAGAGCCAAGAGAGCCAAGAACCTCCTGGCTGGAGGCCCAGAGCTAACTTACAAGGTTACCTGGAAATGCATGTGTGCAAGCTTTTTTCCACATAATGGGACAAGAAGCTGCTACATCAAGCCTGCAGTTTAGGAATCTGGTTCTCACCTAGAGATGCATGAGCATGTTGTTTCTGCTCACAAAACATGCAAGCACACCCTGTTCATGAGCCAGAAAAACAAGCCTGAGTAGGAGAATTGCAGAAAAGGCTAGCAAAGTTACACATATTTCCTCATTTGATTTTGCACAACTTTTGGGGATGGAGAAATGTTTAACTCAAGCACATTTTAGTCCATGTAGGAGATCTGTGCAATTTTGGAAATTTCTGTTTCCTGGGGGAGTTTTTGCACAAGTGTCACATTCAGTCACGGTTTGTTTTGCACAAATCCACCATGCAAAGAAGGGATTGCAAATGTATGTGCACATCAAGCTGTTTGGAGAAGTTTGGTGAGTGGAGACATTGCCTGCCTGCTTCCCCACAGTCTCTGCATGCTTGCTTTCTCTCTCTCAGGGAAATACCAAGATCTGGCATTCTCAGGAACTGAATATTGTGCCAGAAGTTTGTGCATGTGTGAGAGAGAGATGCTTAAATGCATCAAAACTATGCAAAAATTCCCAGGCATTCCAAGATGGATGAAAATATAGACCCCCATTCACATTTGATGAAAAGGTTTTTTAAATGTCCAGAAATGTCAAAGGAAGAAGCTTCTCTAAAGCGAGAGAACTGGTACAGAGGAGGTAGGAATATAATCAGAAAGGTTCTCTCTTCAAAATGCTTGGAGATGATGCAAAACCACAATAGTTCAGACAGTATGTATACCACAAGCTAGGAGAGGTACCACCCACCACCCACCAGCAAAGTCAAGTAGTGTCAGGAAGCTATGGGACAGAAGGCTCCCTTCAGAATACGGGAGTTGTGCCCAAATGAGGAAAATGAGTCGCACAAAATGTAAGCAGACGATAAGAGATGCAATGCAGCCTTTAAGGAGCATTAATCATTAATAACATCAAGGGCACCGATCTTCTCTAAATACAACAAAGGCAAGAAACTGGCTAGGGGCAGCTGGGCCATGGAATCATAATGGCATTTGGGGCGAAAGGAAAGGAAAGGAACTGCTGATATCATAGTCACTTTATGCAATTCTATAGTGTGACCAAATTGTGTACGTTTGTGATTGCATAGCAGAGCCAAAAAGTGTTTAGAAAAGTGCAATCAAAATGATCAAGCGGTTTGAGCAACTCCCATATGAGGAAAGGTTATTTCAACAGCTGAGATTGTTTAGCATGGAAAAAGGCAAGTGAGGGAGACGTGAGAGATGCACTGCATTATATATGATTTAGAGACATTTTTCTCCTTCTCCCATAACAACAGGGGTCATTCCATGAAGCAGATTGGTGGGGGATTTGGGGCAGATAAGAGAAATGTCTCCATCCCATGCAAAATTGAACTGTGGGATTCACTTCCATGGGATGGGGTGATTGCTGCAAAAAAGGCTGGACAAATTGGCCACTATTCTTGATGGCGCTCTGGGACCTCCAGCATCAGCGTGCCTAAATGCACCAGCTGCTGGGCAATGTGGGTGGGGCTGCTGTTGCCCGCCTGCCCTGCGTGGGGGATCATGTGAGCCGCTGGCTGGCCACTGGGAACAGAACGTTGGACTGGAGAGATCCCTGGAGGGATTCTCCAGGGATCCTGTGTTTTCACTCTCACCTGCAAGCATGCTTCTGTTCAGGTTTCCAGCCACTCTTGCTTAGGGCTGTTTGCTGCTGGCTCTGCACGACGCAGCGGTTCTCAGCTGCCAGCCGTGGGCCTGAGGGAGGAAATGGCGGGGACCCCTGTTGCATTCTTCCTCTTCCAGCCCTGGTTGCCAAGGGGACTGAGCACCCCTGATTCCAGTCTCCCATTATGCCCACCTGCAGCTGGGGTGCACATTCTTGGCAAGGTTTTCCAATTCTCCAGTGGGAGTGCCTATTTTTTCTGGCCTGGAAAATACGCATTTTTAAAAGTGCACATGCGACATGTATACTCACCCCAACTGCATTTGTGCAAGTGCACAACTTCTTTTCTCTTTTCTGTCTTTTTAAATAAGTGCATACTTGCACAAGCGTTTACCTTGGGTTGAGAGATGTCTAGAGCGTAGGTGGAGGAAATCATGGGATGAATCTGACCAAACACACTTGAGAGCTCATTATCAAGCCTATGCTGTGGCGGTGAGGGAGGCGAAAAAGAAATTCTTCTCTGCTTCCATTGCCTCCTCACAATGCTGTCCAGGTCCACAATGCTCTTTTGGGTGGTACAAGGGCTGGTTCATCCGGGCCCCAAAAAAGTCTCTGTGCCACCCTCGATGGCCCGCTGTGACGATTTTGCCAAGCATTTTAGGGAGAAAATTGCTCAGATTCGTCACGAGCTGGACTCCACTAGTGACTCAGAGCCTTCTGGGGAGGTGCCAAAGTTGCCGTCTGGTCCAAAATTGATGGATGAGTTTCAATTGTTGCGGCCTGATGATGTGGACAAGGTGCTTGGACAAGTACATCCCACCACCTGCTTATTGGACCCTTGCCCATCTTGGCTACTTAAAAAAGCCAAGCACAGGATAGGGGCCTGGATCCTGGAGGTTGTCAACGCCTCTCTGAGGGACGGCCAGGTACCTGCCCCTTTAAAGAAGGTGGTAATCCGGCCAGTCCTAAAGAAGACATCCCTGGATCCAGAGATGGCCACCAATTATAGACCAGTGGCCAACATCCTGTTTTTGGGCAAGGTGTTGGGACGAGTGATGGTGGGACAACTCCAGGCACTCTTGGATGAAACTGATTATCTGGACCCATTTCAGTCTGGCTTCAGACCCGGGTATGGTACTGAATCTGCCTTGGTCGTCCTGTATGATGACCTGTGCAGGGAGAGAGACAGGGGGAGTGTGTCCCTGATGGTTCTCCTGGACCTCTCAGCAGCTTTCGATACCATTGACCATGGTATCCTTCAGGATAGACTAGCGGGATTGGGGGTTGGAGGCACTGCTTTGCAGTGGTTCCGCTCCTATCTCAATGGCCGATTCCAGAAGGTGATGCTGGGGGACTATGGCTCTGTGCCATGGCAGTTATGCCATGGAGTACCAGAGGGATCCATTTTGTCCCTTTTGTTATTTAATATCTACATGAAACCTCTGGGAGAGGTCATCAGGAGGTGTGAGCTGCAGAATCATCAGTACACTGATGATACCCAGCTCTACCTTTCGTTTTCAACCAATCCAGGAGAGGCAGTGACTGTACTGAACCGGTGTCTGGCTGAGGTAATGGGCTGGATGAGGGCCAATAAACTGAAGCTCAGTCCAGACAAGATGGAGGTCCTGTTGGTAGGCGGTTCGGGCTTCGGGGTAGGGGACATGGACCTTGTCCTGAATGGGGTTGCACTCTCTTTGAGGGACAGGGTTCACAGCTTAGGAGAGCTCCTTGACCCAGAGCAGTCATTAGAAGCTCAGGTGACAGCAGTGACGAGGAGCGCTTTCCTTCAGCTTCGGCTGATCCATCAGCTGTGTCCCTACCTGGAGAACAATTGCCTGGCGACAGTGACACACGCATTGGTAACTTCCCATTTAGACTTCTGTACCACGCTCTACATGTGGCTACCCTTGAAGATGGTCCGGATACTTCAATTGGTGCAAAACAGAGCTGCCAGGTTGCTGACGGGGACTGGGCATTGTGCTCACATAACTCGAGTCCTCCGTCAGCTTCACTGGCTTCCCGTTGAAGTCTGGGCCCAATTCAAGGTGCTGATTATCACCTATAAAGCCCTTAATGGCTTGGGACCTGGTTATCTAAAGGAGCGCTTGCATCCATATCTGCCCTCCTGCCCCTTGAGATTGGGGGCAGAGGCCCTTCTCTGGGAAACCTCCATGAAAGATATTAGGAGGCTGAGTAACCGGAGGAGGGCCTTCTCTGCGGTGGCGCCCCACTTATGGAATGTGCTCCTCAGAGAGGTCCACCTGGCACCATTGTTATTTGTTTTTGGGCACCAGGCCAAGACCTTTTTATTTAAACATTATTTTAATTGTTGAACTTATTTATTGATTTTATATCTATGCCAGATGTCTGCAGATTTTTAATGTAATTGTATACTTATTTATTTGTATTGGAAGCCGCCGCGAGGCTTTTGTGAATGGGGCGGCATAGAAGTGTTCCAAATAAATAAATAAATAAATACCTTCAAATGAAGGCTTTGGGCATTATGAGCAGTTCCTGAGAATTGTGCTGTTCCTGTTTGGGGTAGCAAATGGGACGTGTTTCATGATTTACGAACACAAACACAATTCTCATTCATCAAGATCCAGGCCCCTGGGAAATGGAGAGGCAGGCTCAACACACAAGTGTGCTGCTGATCTTTACCGGTTGATAAGCTTTTATGTCCGATCGTGAAGGGGGGTGGAATCGCACCTGAGTGTCAAGGACATCTGCCGTGTTCCACGATGGGAAGAAAAAATAGACCTCCACAGAGTGGTTGCAAGAGAAGGAAAATGGGTTGGCAAGGGGCGGACAGTGGAAATGGGAAGGCTATTTCATAAACATTGCCATGGAAACAGAGCATGTGCTCCATTTAAGGGTTTATAAAAAAAGCATTGTGCATATCTGGGTGGAGATGAGGCGGCTTTGGCTGAACTTAGAATAGAACAGGACTAATTAACTCCTTTTCACCTGCCAGCATCCTCCTTCAGTCCCGACTGCACCAATGCAAGTTCTTCTGGCTCTCTGTCATGCCTTGCACAGCTCTCCTCTGAAATCCTCCATCAAGCACAGGCAAAATCTAGTGCCACACCTTGGAGCTTTAAAATAGCTCTAAGTCTCTATTACACAGATCGATTCACCTAGGATAGATCTAACTGACTTTTGGTCAACCTTCAAGCCTAGCAAAACAATGGCATCTTACCACAATCCGTTCATGATGCAGTTAGTCCTCTCTCAGGCTAGGCTGAGGAGCTGCTTAGCCCCAGACTTAGCATGCAGAAATGCCCACTGGAGGAAGAAGGTATACTTGTGAGCAAGCCATTCCTGACATGCAGCTGTGCTCCTGGCAGGGGTTCTGGAAGCTGAAAAAGATCCTGCAGGTGCAAGATGACTGGAACTGGATTGTCTGCATCTCATCAGTCTGTATTTTGCAGGGATGGTCCCCAAAGGACACACTTTTGCGTATGAATGTGTAATATTTCTCTACATCCCACTGTCCCCAAATTTCATTCAGATGTTTTGACAGATCACATTTAAGTAAACAATGTGTTACAGACAGAAGATGTTCATTTTGTTGTCAGGGATCAGTAATTCCCTGAATAACCACATCAAAGTAGATTGTTGTTCTTTTTTCCCACTGACTAATAAATTACAGATATTACATTGGCCACTTTGATAATCTAAATGAATCAATAGGCTTTCTAGAGGTATATTGCAAGCTACAACAACAGTGATCTTCTATCTCCAGAACACAATTTCATTAAAAAGGGGGAGATTCCAATAGTATTGAATAATTAATAGTATAAAATGACATCTTCACATCTCTCCTGGGTCAGAAGCTGCAGCTGGTGCAGAATGAGGCAGCCAGATTAATAACTGGGACCTGTAGGTCCAAACATACAAGAATGGTTCTGACTCACCTGTATTGACTGCCTGTATGCTTCCAAGCCCAGTTAAAGGTGCTGTTCTAACCTACAAAGCCCTACATGTCTTGAGACCTCAATACCTGTTGCAGCCCCTCTCCCAACCCATCTACCCAGACACTACTCTTACAAAAGCATCCCTGCATGCATATCTGGACACATTCAAACTGCTACAGTGTCATAGTCAAAGTGCCACAATGTCACCTGGGAAGAAATGTGAGATCTGGTGTGTAAGAGAAGTTCCACTCCACAAATTTGTCCTAGTGTTGTAAGCCATCCTGAGACATTCTGTAGGGGGCAGGATAGAAAAGCTTTTAATAAATAATAAATAGTGCTGCTGGTCAGGACGTTTTTCATGGACCCTTGTGAGGATCAAAGTCCTCAACAACCCTAGCTGTTGTCCAGAGAAGAGACACAGGAACAGACCCGGGACCCTTTTGCCCCCAGCCCCCTGCTGTCCAGCCCACTCTGTGTCAGAATAGGTGACAGGGCCGCTAAGAAATCTGCATTCCAAAACAGAGCACTACAAGATGTGTACCAAATGATGCTTACTCCACACTTCTGCGCTGTTTTTCTCCTTCCCAATTTTGATGGACATTCCTCCAGGGCAGGAGCTATAACCTGAGGCTACCTTCTCTTGTCACTGCTGCAAAATATATCACCCCATGATGCGTTCAGAAACAGCATCCACTCACCTGGGAGTCCGACAGCAGCATCCCTGTGGTTTCTCACTAAGACCTGTTTTATGAGCCAGCCAAGGACAGATTGAATCTGCTAATCTGGGAAGTTTCTCATGCAGCAGCATCTCTGTTCACGGCAAAATCCACAACACATGCAAACAAGTCCAGATTTTTCCAAGTCCATCCTGCAAATGCCACAGTGCACTCTTTCCAAGGTCATTGAGATTCTGCGGGACACCTCCTACTACTACCATGTGTATACTTTTTCACTACTTATTCCACAGGAAAGTATAGGAACTAGCCACGATGATCTCCACAGCCAATGTACAGAAACACAGTTGGGAGCAATTGTCACACTGTGGGGTGATTTGTGTATTTTTAGGATCGCCGGTTTGTTCAAAAAGATGCAAACACATTTGTTCAAATTCCAGACCTATCAATGGGTGGATGATCAAGGAAAAGTCACCTGGAAACATGCACAGAGCCATTGGCCAAACTGTACATCCCTTATCTCTCTTGCATGCATCCCAGGTTCTGTGAAGGGTGTCAGGGGCTATTGAGTGGAATGCCCCCTGCAGTGGCCTGCTGGGGAAGGCAGCTGGGTTCAGCTTGAAGGCACTTGTGGGAGTGGTATCAGGGCAGTGGGTGCTTCTAGAGGTTTGAGGCACCACAACCCTAGAAACCTGCTGGAAGGCACAGGAAGTGCAATAAGGGCTGCTCCGCAGAGATGTGTGGGGCATCTGTTTCAGGTTGGATTCCCGGGCTTTGCTCCTCAAGCGGGCCTGCTTTGTTGTGACCCTGAGCCCAAGTTCCTGGCCAGCGCATCTCACATTCTTGCACGGCTTGCCAGGGATGTGGCCCTGCGTGACTCCCACACAAGCTGCACCCCTTTTCCACACCACTGGCGGCAGCCATTATCTGTGCCCGTGCATGCGACGTGGAGGAAGGCTGCAGGCTGCACCTCCGGCATGCTGTGAGCCTTTGTGGACTTCCTCTGGGCTTGGCTCGTCTTCCAAGAAGGAGGAATCCTGTGAATGCCAGAGGGGATTTCCACTGAGTCTCTTCCCACTCAACTGCTTACCATGGCCAAGCATCCCCACAGCAGAAAGTTTTTTGGAAGATCTGCATTGTATTCTCGATCTGGCTTCCAGTCCCACAACATCCTCATCCCTGCCTCATCTTCTGTCAGCTCGTGACTCAACCGCTGCGGGGACTTGACCCAGTCCCGTTCTTGCCTCTGTCCCATCCACATCTTGTCAAGAACTCCATCATTCTGGTCCTGGCAGTTCTTCCTGCCTGGATCTTAGGTCCTGGAGCTGACAGGTGGAAAAAGCTTGATGCTCTGAGTGCAGGCCAGGCCCACTTTCACATCACTTCCTAG
Source organism: Varanus salvator macromaculatus (assembly GCA_023646645.1). Lineage (NCBI taxonomy): Eukaryota > Metazoa > Chordata > Lepidosauria > Squamata > Varanidae > Varanus > Varanus salvator. The sequence continues at coordinate 10,998,382 of JAIXND010000624.1, read as the reverse complement.
TCAGGGATCTCATTGCTTGACTTGGGGCTGAACTTGCCACATCAGGTTACGGAGGGAGACAATTATGCCCTCCGCCCTGATCTCCCTTCAGAAATGTTGTGCACACCTCCCCTAATCCAGCCCCCCCCCCCAGATGTGTTGGACTGCTACACCATCATGGTCAGATAGTGGTGCAGCCAAATACCATGGAAACATAGAAACATAGAAACAGAGCGAGTCAGAAGGGGCCTCCTGGGCCATCTAGTCTGACCTCCGGCACCAGCCGGCTCCGCTCATGACATGCCCACCATGTGCATGTCCAGTCTATCTTTGAACACCCTCACCGATGGGGCCTCAACGACCTCCCGTGGAAGCCCATTCCACGCCCTCGGGGTCCTAACTGTCAGGAAGTGCTTCCTGGCATCCAAATGGAACCTTGGCTCCCTGAGCTTTGCTCCATTGGAGCGCGTCCTGCCTTCCTCTGCAGGGGAGAACAGGCCTCTCCCCATCTCCATGTGACACCCCCTCACATACCTGTATGTTGCCAACATATCCCCTCTGAGTCTCCTCTTCTCCAGGCTGAAGAGACCCAGTTCCCTCAGTCTCGCCTCATACCCCATCCCCTGCAAACCAGCCACCATCCTTGTGGCCCTACGCTGCACTGACTCCAACCTGGCTATATCCTTTCTGTAAATGGAGAGCAGCATCGGCTTGGGCAATGCTCAACAAGCCTGGGATGCAGAGTGGACACCCTGGTCCCACCGCCTTCCTGTGTTCAGCATCCTCTCCAAAATGACCCATACATGTAGCTGTGTGCACAGGCCATGTGGGCAAGATAGCAGAGGGTGAAAAAGCACAGTCCCTGCTTCTAGGACAGGTACCCCATGCATGAACTCTTTCAGCAGTCGCACTCAGATGCCTGAGGTGAAAGCAAGTTGGCAGGAGTCCCTTCTCCCACCCCTTTGTCCATTTAGTGCACTGCTGTGCAATTTCTATGACTGTGGAGCTCCACTTAAGTTCTCACCAAGCCTCGTGCCAGAGAATTGTGGCTACCCTCATTCTAAGAGAGATGTTTGGTGGAATCCATCACAGAGTTCTCGACATTCTACTAGAACAATGGGGCCCATCCATCATGTGGCTTCCATGGATGCTGCATTCATGAAGGGGTTGTAGAACACACAGCCGTGCCCTACACATCCTAGCCACACATACCGCTCTGACAAGCACCAGGTTGAAACATCCCCTGCAAACCGGCCACCAACCTTGTGGCCCTAAGCTGCACTGATTCTAACCTGGCTATATCCTTTCTGGAATGAGAGGCCCAAAACTGAGCACAAAACTCCAGTTGTGGGTGCACCAGAGTCGTGTAGAGTGGTAGTAATAACTCTTTCGATCTAGAAGCCACACTTCTGGCTATGCAACCAAGGGTGGCGTTCACCCTCTTGACCACCGCGTCACACGGCTGACTCATGTTCAGCCTGCAGTCAACCAGTACCCCGAGGTCCCTTTCACAAATGCTGCTCTCCAGCCACTTGTCCCCTAACCTGTACTTATGACAGCTATTCCTATGCCCCAAGTGCAAGACCTTGCACTTCTCCACATTCAACGCCATCCTGTTGTCTCCTGCCCACTTCCATAGTCTGTCCAGATCCTTTTGGATCTGGAGTACCTGCTCCTCAGTTGCGGCCACTGCTCCAGTTTTAGTATCATTTGCAAATTTGATCAGACTGCTCACCCCTTCTTCCATGTTGTTAATGAAAAGATTAAACAGGATCGGCCCCAGGACAGAGCCCTGGGGGACCCCGCTTGTCCACTGGCCGCCATCCCGATGATTCCCCACTAATGGTTACCTTCTGCTTTTGGTCAGTCAGCCATGCCCTAATCCACTGGACAGTGCTTTGGTGTATCCCAAAACCCCTCAGTTTCTCCACCAGGATATCATGGGGCACTTTGTCAAAGGCCTTGCTGAAATCCAGGTATACCACATCCACTGCATCCCCTCCATCCAGCCATCTTGAAACCTTGTCATAGAATTCCACAAGGTTTGTCTGGCAGGATCTGTTTTTGCGGAAGCTGTGTTGTGTGGCTGTCAGCCTCCCTTCCCTATCTAGCATCACTAGATCTCTCTCTATTATGAGCCTTTCCATTGTTTTTCCTACAATGGATGTAAGGCTAACTGATCTGTAATTCCCCATGTCCCTTCTACTACCCTTTTTGAAAATTGGAGACCACCGATGCCACCCTCCAGTCCTCTGGAACTTCACCCATTCTCCATGAGGCCTCAAAAATGGAGGCCAGCAGGCATGAGAGAACCCTTTTGGAGAAGCCATGACCATGTGACAGGCATGAAAGGGATAACAGTATGCATGCCCTCTGGAGATGTTGGAAAACCCACACTGGTCTCAAATGAGTTTGAATGTCTAAGACTCTGACTTGTGGATTCCACAGCAGACTAGCTTTTCCCAAGGCATGCACATTTGTAGGGGGTGGTGGTGGTTATGTAACCGTTTTATGTAATTTTATGAAAATGAAGTTGTACGAAAATTATGCAAAATAGAGCAACACTGTGCATTTCTGCAGGGGACTGCAGGTGGCATTTCTGCAGAGACTGAAGTGCAAAAATGCACATTTGGAGGCATTCCACATAATTGGAGGGACTTGTACTAATTTGTGAAAGTACAAATTTGAGCGGAATGTGTTTGAATGCCTGTTTGCACAATTCATTGCCATGGATATGTGTTCAATGGAAAGAAAGGAGGTTGACAATCTATGAAAGGGAAGTGAAATGGATTTCACTGCCATTATCACTGCAAAGTAGCAGGAATGTCAGCAGTGGGAGAGGGATGACAAAAACGAGCCCTTTGGGAGTCATTTTCTGTGTTCTGTAAGCATGAGAGTTTGGCCCTAGACTTAAGACAAGAAGAAATCACCCACAGGAGGGCACAGAGAAGTTTGGGTTGCTCTCCTATGCATAAGATGAGAGGAGGAGGAGACGCATGTAAGCTGCTTTCCTTGAAAGGAAAAAAAGTGGGCTATAAGCACAATAAATAAATAACATAAATAATAAGCAGTGTACAAATGTACAAGCTATAGTTCTGCTGACAGCACATCTGCCACAATAGCTACGTGGGGTTCTTATGAATACCTGGGAAATTCCTTCTGAATATTAAGAGTTGGGGAGCATCTCTGGAGCCAGCTAGCACTGCAGTGCAACCCATGCACAGCAAGGAGGGCCTTCCGTAATTACAGGAGGGACAGGAAAACACCAGGGTGCCCAACAACCCTACCACGCATGTGCTTGATGCACTGCAGCTGGGGAAGGGCAAACAAGCAACGCTCTCTGTTCTAGGATTCCCCACATTGGCTTGTCCCTTGCCCAGTTCCTGTTTGCATTTTGTGACGGCTGCTCATTCTACAAAAACAGGAAAATATGTGCAAGTCAAACAGTGATCAAATGTGCAATTCACATGAATTTCCCCTAATGCACACCATTAGGAGAACAAGCATACCCCTCTCCTTCCACCACCTGAAATTTCATTTTTTACTATTTTCTTTCGCTCCGCTCCAGTTTCATGGATATTATACCATTGCTGGTCTGTGTCTCCTTCTGGAGAGCCATGGATGCTTTAATTATAAAACAGATCTATAATTATACGATCCAGCTTTTACATGGCTACACTTTCCATTCTTTTCTTCACTATTGGCTGTTTTTTTGTTTTTGTTTTTTTCGGCATTTTCCCACCTGTTCACAACTACAAGAACAGGAGAACGGTGCTCCTCCTGCCTGGAAGTTCTGCAGAAGACCAAGACGTCCTCCGTATTTGCTTGGGGGCAGGTTGCTACAGTGTGCACTTTCAATACAACTCAGCTGCCAGTGTGGATGGGAAAGCAGGTTGCCCCATCTTTCCTCCTCTGCCCCAAGGTGACTTCCTTTGCTGCACAGGTAAGGCTTCCTACATGGCTGGCCCTTTCCTCGGACACAGTGGGATGTCGACCTCAGGAAGCAGATGCTGAGGGTGGTGAGATAGCTGAACTACCTGCCCGGCACTTCCCAAGTTGTCCCCCTGCCCTCAGGCACTGCAGAGGGTCTTGTCCCATCATCCTGCCAGCTCCTGAACAGGAAATGGTGGCTGGTGTGCCATCCGGTCCTTTTCCTCAGGTGGCAGACTGTCTTGGACCACCTGGCAGACCAAAGAGGGATGCTCGGCCTCTCCCCACCCACAGTTCATTGCTAGACTAGCAGAGGCTCCAGGGCAGAGAGGGCAAGTTCCACACACACCATGTACAACCACCCAGCAGAGACACGTCCACCCAAGGACTGTGAATGCAGCAAGTGTAGCCACCCCATTAATAGCCCAACAGGGCAATAGTCAAGATGGCAGCAGGGAATCTTGTTCCCAGAAAAAGTCAATGAAAGCGGTACAGTGCCAGGATGGTGAAACGGCCCAGTAAGGACACTCCCCTTGTGCTCACTTTGGATGAGAAACAGCAGGGCGCCCCCATGAGGGCTAGAGGAAGCCAGAAAAATAAGGTGGCTGCTTGGAGCAGGCAAGGAAGAGAGTTACAGGGATGCCAAGCAATGCAGAAGCAGCTGGGCTGTTGCAGTCCCTCGCGAAGGTCGAGGCACTGAATGTGGACTGGCCAGGACCACGCTAAGGAGCAAGTGCACAGGCCACAGTGTGGCTGGATGATGGCACAGCAGCCCAGCTGGATAACTGCGGGTGGCCAAGGCAGAATGGTGAGGGGGCAGCTACAATAAACGATGCCATTTGGGCAGCGCTGCTTAGGAATGAGGGCTGTTTGGTGGCGGTGGGTGGGGGGGACGCAGTGGGCACACTTCAGTGGGATGGAGCCAAATGCCACATTTGGCCAGTGTAGATGGTTTCATCTTAGCAGAAAAGCACACCTCCCGGTGCAGAAAAGCATCCGCACCCAACGTGACACACACAGTCTCTTCTGGCAACATCACCCTGCCTTCAAGGGACCATTTCTTGCCGGCAATAGAAAACAGGATTTCAGTTTATTATGCTTACAGCCTTATCAAGCTTATAATGGCCCTTTCTCCTCTCCAGTTGGATCCCCCAACAACCTTGGGAGACTTATGGTCTAAGACTGGCTGAAAGTCATGCAAGGAGTTTCTTTGCTGGCTGGGCACTAAAACTGCGACTCTGAAGTCACAGTCCAGCACTCTAACTACTAGACCAGGGTGGGCCCCCTTAGAGCCTAGAGTTGAAGAACCAGCAATACAGCCCCAGGTGCTGAAGAACTGGAAAGCTGTACCATTATGGGCAGGATCGCCAACATGGTGCCCACAGGCACTGCCAGGGCAAAATGAAACATAGAAACAGAGCGAGTCAGAAGGGGCCTCCCGGGCTGACCTCCGGCACCAGCCGGCTCCGCTCATGACATGCCCACCATGTGCATGTCCAGCCTGAGCGAACACTCTGTCCTATCACAGGTGCTAAAAGCCCGATGCTGTAAGAACAGCTTTAAACCTAAGATGCAACTCCTGATCTGATGAAGAATTCATGTTGCAAGTCTTGCTTCTGATGTGCACTTTAGATACACAGATATGCCTGTCCTGGTAGTCCCTCCTTTGGGGCACACCTTAGAAATGCTCATGTCCTGGAAGGATTTCCACTTGCGTTGTCTTAATCCTTTCAACCCTATTGTTTTACTCTCCAGTGCCTCTAGCAAACTGTCCATCTGACCCCCCCGCAGCTCCCCCAAATTGTGCATGTAACTGATGGGTTATAAAAACATCTTGTACAGACTCCATCTTCAGGGGTTACCTACATGGTGCATGTATTTCCTATATGTCAGAATAAACTGCAAATGTTCTTTAGGCTATGTATCCCAGTGGATTCTGTCTATTTTTCCCCCTCTTGTCAATCTGGTTTTTCTTGTCAGTACCAGTGCAAGGATAATTCGCTTCGTACCTGCTTAGCTTCTGCATCACCTGGCACTTTAGTATTTCTTAGGAGGCTTATAATTAAAATAATGTTTAAAAATTGGGAGGCTGGCATGCTGAAAAAATAAATTACTGCCCTTCAGTGCCGACTGCATTTGAACTCCTCAGCATGGATCTTGATCTTGTATTCAAATTCTTGGGAAAGTTACTTTTAAACAAGTTTCCCCTGCATGCTTTCTGAAAATGAACGCTTTGTGACCAACCATGTCCTTCATGACACCCATTTTATCAATGGACAAGCCTCCACAGATAGCATCTTGTGAAAGTGCCCACAACTCCTGCTCAAACTGCCAGATGCGTCTTCTGACCCAAAGGGGTTGTGAGCTGCTGCAAGATGAGTCGCAACTGGAAGGTTATTTCATACAGAGATATGAAGTTCTCCGCATTCACTAAGCAAGCCCATCAGGCAAAGAGCTCCACTGTAATAAATCTCCACACCGCAAAAAGGGGCCACGCAGGAGTAAAGCTTTATCGTGTGGTTCCATGGATTATGGTATATCATCTTGGCACCAACAGTGGCAAGGTGAATTCTGGTGGTCTTGGGAAGAGGCGTACGCAGGTGATGTTTATCAGGTTTGGATGCTGGCTTTTCTTACCAATGTGATGCCTTGGAGCTAAATGTTCAGGATCGCACTGCTTTTCCAGCAGTGGCTGAAGGTGGCTTTAGGAACGATATTTAGAGGTTATTTGTTTGACTCATTTGCATACAAACAATGAGCAAATTGCTTCATAGCTGCATTATCCCACAAAAAGACAGGTGTGCGCTAATTGGACCCAACCACTGACCTTACGAAGCTTGCACATGTGTCCTTCCATCAGCACAGTGCAGAATCATTTTCCTTTTTTGTTTTCTTTTTTTAAGCAATTAATCTTTATAGCATATCTAGTCAACCAGAATTTACCCTGTGGGGATGAAGAGGTTTAACATATGAAGGAATGGAGGCAAATTTCCATGACAAACCATACTAGTTTATATACTTGATGCCTAGCGAGTGGCTGGAGGGGGAGGCAGTGCATACATGTTTCTGTTTTTTTACCCAATTAATCTCTGTCAACATTAAAATAAAAGCAAAATGGATTTGCCATTCCCCAAGGCAAAGCAAAACAAAACTCTGAGATCTTCTGTGGTAAGGAGAGAATGGAGCGGCTTAACCAAAAATGACAAGAAGATGAAATTACCAAGAAAAACCCACACACTCAGTTTTTCTTTAATAAAGATTTCTCTTATCTCCTCTGATTCCTAAGCCCCAGGCTAACAGTATTCTGATGAGAGCGTATGGAATCCTGACCTTTTTTCCACCTCTTATTAAAAATTCATCTGGTAAAAATACAGCAAAACAAAATGCAGGGGCATGTGCCAGCCACCATTCCTCCCCAGCGCAGACGACACAATGATGCTTCCAGAGAATCACGGCCGAGTGTCTTCCATGCTCAGGATGCTGCAGACTTCTTGCCTGCATGGTCAGGAGGACTTGGCCAGTGGCCAGCAGGTACCGCAATGGAGATGGACTGGCACAACAGGCATGCCCCTGGACCAGGGCAGATCTTTCGTCTGTCTATTGCAGGGGCACCTATGGTGAAAGGCAGCCACCTCCGAGGACCACAAGGAGATGACTTCTCCTGCTCCCCCCCGCCCCGATCCTTGTTTACAACCTTCTGCATATGCAATGTTTACTCTACTGCTGAACTGTCTCCAGCAAGATTTCTGGTGCTTTGGGGTACGGCTGCATGGTTCTCACTGAGAGCCAGTGTGGTGTGTGGATTAGAGAAGGTTGGAGGACACTGGGCTCAAATCCCCACTGAGCCATCAGGCCTACTGACCCTCCGGCAGTCTCTTTTTCGTCTCCTGCGGTGGGGAGCCGGGGAAGGAAATCGTATGCCCCACCTCGTGCTCCAAGGGCAACGGGTATCGGCATGAACTTTTAAGGCCGTGCATGATGTGGGAGTGGTCCCCATCCAAGCCTGCCTGTTTTGTAAGATTCGTGCCTCAGGTCTGACTCATGTGCCTGAGTACTTCTTGTCAAAGTGGCGTATTTTATCAAGCACACAAGGCAACAGGTCTTTCTTGGTGGCGATCTAGCAGAGCTGTAAAACTCTTCCAGTTACCCTTCACATGGATTCTTTAGTTTTAACATTCAAACCAGTCTTAAAAGTTACATTTTACTGCCATATTTGCTGACCCCAAATGGGTGGTCCAAATAAGTTTTTCTAATAAACGTATTTCAGCTGTGCCCACTTTATGGTAACATATTCCACCTCAAATTCCATTGTTTCTAAGGCTTATGTGCATTGCTTTTTAAGAGCTTGGTCCTGATTAATGACAACTATCTGAGATAAATAAATGCAATAAATAAATATGCAATTACTTAGGACAGATTATGCAAATTAGCTGATCCACCGTATGGGACAGCAGAAGTGAACTGTACCCATCTAAATGAAATCAGGGGAAGTGTCTACTTTGCATAATGAGAACAGCCTGTATCAAATACACTGAATACCATGTAATTCCAAAAATGTTTGATAGCATTTTACCATTAAGTAGGTCCTGCTTAAAACATGATATTTCTAATGTAGCTTTCTCTATTCTGGTGACATCCAAATGTGTGGAGCCACAGTTTCCATAATTCCTAGCCATTAGAAATTCTTGCTGGAGCTGAAGTCCAAATCATGAGGTTTATCATGACCTCTCTTTCCCCTACCAGCTAGTAATTTCCAAATCAGCAACACTTAAGTACTCCAAAATTCTTCAGCTTTTATCTTAAAACCCATTCTTACTCAAGTCTGTATCACATCATGAGTGCTGGGGGTGGGGTGGGGGTGCCTGGAAATCTTTGTGCAATTTCATATGTATTCTTTCCACATATATGCATCCATCGTGCACAACATGCATAGGCATGCACCCCTCTCCCATTGATCAAAGTGCATTTGTGTGCTTCTTTCAAAAGTACCTTTTTATTTCAGACTTTAAAAAAAGGCCTAAGTAAAGTGGTACCGCAGCTTATGAACAAATCGGGGCGTGAACAAAAATGTAAGAGAAAATTTTACTCAGGTCACGGACTGCGCACCGGGTGCCCGTCTCCCCCCCGCCCCAGTGCGCCCGCGATCACGCCCGTCTATGGCCACAGTTGCGCTTGTGCAGGGAACACGGGCACAATCGCAGTCGTGCTGGTGGTGGTAGGGAGATGGCCTTGCTCATCCTCGGGGGCGGGGGGAGGGGAGTTAGCCGCAATCTTTGTTGTTCTTCATCAATTTGCTTCAAATTTTTGTGATAAAAAAAATAGCTACAGAACAGATTAACCTTATTTACATTGAACCTTATGGGGAAATTTGACTTGGTTCACGACCAATGTGGGTCGTGACCAGAGTCCTGGAATGGATCAAGTTCGTGAGCCAAGGTACCAGTGCACATTTTATTTTGGCGCATGAATTCAATGGCAAGTTTGGAAATGAGTGGACTTGGACCCCAAATTGCATCTGTGTCTGATATGCAGTGTGCAGCTGGGGCCATTCCTGATCCAACCTAAACGGCAATGGATTTCTCATACCTTTCTGCCCCACAGTAAAAACCAGCCATTGCAGGCGGGGCAATTTTCTGCAACCAGCAAATGCACAAACACATCATTCTTATTTAAGGACAGGAAGTGGTGGTGTCCAGTTCACCGAGGCTCCTGAAATCCCTCCGCAAAGCTCAGTTCTCTTCCCCAAGCAGAAAAAATACGCATTTCAAAAGGGGCCCCTCGAAAGTGCAGCTTCTCTCCATAGGCTGAAGTGTGAGATGCTGTTTTTGCGATATTCGCATGGTCTGAAGGGGGGCTCTCAAATGAAACTGCACACTCAGGAAACGGTGAAACATTCCTGCAGAAAGCATTTCTACCTGCATTCACGTGTGAGGGTGGCGAATGGGACATGCTTGCCTGATTTGTAGGCAGGAACAAAATTTTCTTATGTCCCTTTTCTCATTGAACAAAGATGAGTTCTTTTGCTTTGTTATGAAGGAGAAAAGACAACAAAATAATGGATAAAATATATTTCTCCATGGTGTGTTGTGTACTGGAATGGGCTATCCTTCAAGGACCATAAGAGCTGAATCCCCTACTTGGAGAACTGGAACTAACTGCACCCTTTGCTAAATCCTGGCCAATCTGCCGCAAAATCCTTATCACATCCCCCTTTTTAACAAGCCCTGGGAAAGCCATAATTTTTAGTGCCATTTTAAAAATGGCAATAGAGATGCTTCTAAGTACTTCTATGGAGCAATGCCTGTTAAAGAATCATTGTGAAAGACAGTCAGAATACAGAATCCCAATGAAGTTCTCAGGAAAAGAGGCAATGAACAGGGTACTTGACTATGCTACTCTATAAAAAGTGTGGAGGATCGTCTCCTTTACTCTCTTCCAAGTGTAAATCCTGGATTTGGCCATGGCGCTTTGGGAGAGGATGGCTTAAGCCTGTGCCCCACTGCCATCCTAAAGTTCTGCAGACCAGTAGAAGGGATTACAAAAAGAAAAGCAAATTATCAACAGGATGAAAGCATTGCAGAGAAGGATAAACTCTCTTCGTCCAACGCACCTTGGACCCAAGCCACATCGAGGCCATCCAGACTTGCAGGGCAGGAGGAGAAGCAACTGTTCATAACTCAAGTGTGCATGAATAAAGGGATGATTCGCTTGATCCTCGGCCTGCCATCTACCCGTAATTTCCCCTGGTTGTTCAGTCCCAATCACCTCCCAGTGCAGGTTGTGGGGTTAGCCAAAGAGCACGACAACGCGGCTGAACACCAACCTGCTCCTTTGATCATATGCTTCGTTTGCCAGAGGTGTCTTGGGAATCACAGGCTGCTGGTGCCCCTGGCTCCATCTCCTCCACTGAGAGGAGGGCAACGATCCAGAAAAATAGCCCAGCACCAACCTGGGGTTGCTTCTCCAGCCTGCCTGGAAGGAGAGGCCAGTTTTTTATCCCCCCAACATCCCTGCCTGGGGTCACACTGGGAGCAATCGGGCAGTGGACACCAGTGGGTTCTCTGACAGGGAGGGGAAGCCCAGAAGCGCAACCTGCTTGTGACTCTTTGCCCACTTGAGAACAAAGGCTGGGCTGAGCAAAGCTTTTATAGCAAGCTGCAGTGTGTGTGTTGTTTTGTTTTTTAAAGCCAGGGGAATCTGCATAAATCCTGGCTATAATTTGCTGTTAGGATTTATGCAAATTGCACAAGTTGAGGCTGCAGTTTATGTAAATTTCTCTGGCCCTAAATATTCATAATTAAATCAGAAGCAGAAGGTTCTGTACTACCTCAGTTTGGGTCACAGGAGGTCCCAGGACCTGGGTTGGGTTGAACTTTGGGGGGGGGGGGAATTCATACCAATTCATTGGATTTTGACCCCCTCTCCAGTTTCTTTGCACATCCCTATTCCATTATTCACAACTGGGGTTGCAGTGATGTGTGGACCAGGGCACTATTTATTTCAGTACTTACAAGCTGTCTGAGGTAGAGGAAAGGAACGTTATTTTTGTTTACACAAAGCGCGTAAGCTATTATATCTGCGTTCAGCTTCATTGTATTATGAGCACAATCTTTCCTTTCCTTTCCTTTCCTTTCCTTTCCTTTCCTTTCCTTTCCTTTCCTTTCCTTTCCTTTCCTGTTCTTCCACTATATAACCTCTAGATGGCACCAAGATGGGGAACAACAGTGCAATAACACAAGTGGAAAAGTACTTTTCTTTTAATTAATGCCACATTCTCCATGCTCTGCAAACACTCACCAAAAGTGCTGCAGAAATGAAACTGGAGGGTCACAGTATTATCGGAAGAACTTGGCTCATAGTCCAACCTACCTCAAATGATGGTTATTTGACAAATCAGATCAACAGAAGAAGGATCTGAGCTCCTGGAATGACAGGCAGAAGAGACCCGGAGGAAATAATAATGCAATGAGGGTTTCAAACACCGGTTGCTCAGATTCATCTCAAACTGCAGTCCTGTTCAGGCATTCTGATTCCAAACAGAGAAAACCCTGGGAGAGCCAGAACACTTCAGCCCTGCTGTCCAGCCTGTTGTCATCTACATTACCCATGGAAGGTGATGGTCTGAAGAGGTGGGCATTGTGGGTCCCACAAAGGTCTTGCCCAGGCTGGGCAGGAGGGCTGAACCCCCACAGCCGCCGCCGCCCAAGCTTTCTCCATTAGGGCACCAAATTTTCAAAGACAGGCTGGACATGCACATGGCGGGCATGTCATGAGCGGAGCCGGCTGGTGCCGGAGGTCAGACTAGATGGCCTGGGAGGCCCCTTCTGACTCACTCTTTTTCTATGTTTCTATGTTTCTAAATGGCTGAATGGGGCAATTGTCTTGCCCTGACTCTTGGGCTCCCCCAGTTCCTGGCTTGGGAAAGACAGATCCTGGCAGTTACCTTTAAGTCGGTAGAAACAGAAAGAAAATATCAGGGAGGCATTTATGTGAGAAATTACGGGATGCTTTCAACGTATCTTCACACTCTTCCTTTCTCGGACTCAAGCCTTAAAAGTGTCAATTATCTTTAAAACTAATAATTTTATCCCTTCCAGTGCCAGTGAACAAAGGAACCTTTCATTCGCTGCCTAGACCAGAATAAAAATCTCAAATGCCGCGGCTCCTTCCCCGTCGCAGAAGGGAATAGACCAACGGGCAGAGGAGGAGAGAAAAGAGGGGGAAGAGGTGGTGCATTTGGAGCTTGAGTGATGCTAACTGTGCCAGGATTGGGGGGGAAGGGGGATCTAGATCCAGGAGACGGTCCCCATATCCCCGAGGGCGCTCTGCCTTCATAGCGGCTCTGTTCACTTGGGAAGTTTAGAGCCACAAGATGAAGCAGAGAAAGGCAGAGTTGGCTTCCCAGACCTCCACGTCTTCCTTGCTAAACTCGCTGGTCTACAGAGAGGCTCCTTTTGACATCTGGATTCTTGGTCACATCGTCAGCTTCTTCTGGTGCTCCTAGAGCTTGGCGCTGGAATCTCCTGGGAGCCTATTTGGCTTTCACACCCACAGCCTGCATGCTTCCAGGCCCATTCAAAGCGCTTGTTTTAACCTGTGAAGCCTTTCATGGCCGAGGACCTCTCCCAGCCACAGTCTACTCAGACACAACGCTCGACCTCTGGGGCCTTCCTCCGAGTGCGGACTCCGAGGAACGCTGGACGGTGCCAACATGGGGCAGGGCCTTCTCAGTGGTGTCTCCACATCTGTGGAACATCCTCCCCACTGTAACCCAGTTGGACCAAATTTTGGTGCCAGGTTAAAACAGCCCTCTTTTCTGTGGCCTTTATAGCTTTACTTGGCCACCCAGGGGAAGCATCCATCCCAGGAGTCATTCTTTCCTGCTATCTGTTTTTAGTTGCTTAAAACGCATTAGTGATTTCCCCCTGATCGTGTGACGTCTTATTGCACTGTTATTGTTTCTTTTTATGGATTGTGGCAAACAGCTCCGGGGGCATCAGCTGTGGAGACGTGTAGAAACGAAACAACCACCCAACCACCCACATCTGTTGCAGCATCCAACCAGAGGCGAGGACAGGGTCGGAACAGAGCTACTGAGGGATGTGCGCGGAGGACCGGGCTGCACCAGTTGCTTGGGCCAGCTGGGTCCCCTGCTCCAGTGAGGAGGCGTCCCTGGGAGCAGACCACAGGGTTCCGTCTGGGCCCCGTGAGTCTGACCTGATGCTGGCTCCAGGCTTCAGAGGGCCCTTGGGCAAGATGCCCTCACTAAGCCTCCCTTCTTTAGCCTACATTTGTTTGTTTGTTTGTTTAAAGTTTTTCTTTGCCATCCTATACTAAAGTCTCTGGACGGCTTACAAAAAACAAAAGACACAACAACCACATACAACAAACAACACACAACACACTGCATCTGATAAATAATGATAAAATCAAAGGTAAAACCAATTAGCAGTTAAAACATTGGGATAATAAAAAGATCTTCATCTGATGACAAAAAAAGAATAAAGCGATGGCTCCAGGTGAACCTCCCTGGGGAGCATGTTCCGAAATTGGGATGCCACTGCTGAAAAGGCCCTCCTCTGGGCAGCCACCCTCCTAATTTCCTTCAAAGAGGGCTCCTGGACCTCTGCCTCCAATCTCAAGAGGTGGGCAGGCACATAGCCTGCCTGTTTGCCTTCAGGCAACTTGGGGTGGGTTACATAACCCCCTCCTCCTCTCCATCTTACTCCCACAACAGCCCTGTGACGTAAATTAGGCAGAGAGTCTGTGACTGGCCGAAAGTCACCCAGGATGTGTTTGTGCACTAGAACCCAGATCTCCTGGATCCTAGTCCCATACTCTAACCACTATACCACACCAGTTATCACCATGGCCATCTCACCAGCACTATCACCAGCTACCCTGCTCCTCCTGCTGCATCCCATCATGGCTAATGCTTGTTTGGCAGGCAGGGAACTCGAGCACAAGGCAGAAGCCAGAGTTCCTTCTTCTCATCACCTTCTCTATTGTTTGAGCCAGACTCAGCGACAGGAGGATAAGCTGGTTGTGGAGGGGGACCAAGACCAGAAAGCCCTTGCAGGTGGTCCCGCACTGGGGGTGAGCCTTCTGCAGGCACCCGGTGGTCCCTACCCTCAATGCCAGCCCTGGCCGGACTCACAGCATGCTCAGCTCGGGGTCCTCTTTTCTAGAATTCTGCTCTAAATAAAGAAAATCTCAAGGACCCAAGCCCCAAGGAAAAGGACTGGCACATGGGCCTTGGGTATGCAGGGCCCCAAATCAAACTGGGAACTAGAGAGGTACAGCTGGACTCTGCGACAACATGCAGCAGTGTGGAATGTCCCTGCTCAGGTTTCATGCCTCCTATCCGCCCTTTTCAGGATAATCCAACACACACACACACCCAGACAAGCATGTAGCGCAAGTCATCCTTTCAAAGGGAGACTGCAGCCAAGAAATTAGAAGACTGAGCCTTGGCAGCCATGAAGAAACCAGAAAAGATCATCAAGGGTAGGGATGTTCCACGGGCAGTCCTAGACTTTCAGAAGGACAAACAGGTGGGTCCTAGAGCAAACCAAGCTGAAACTTTCCCTGGAAGCAGAAATGATAAAACAGAAGCTGTTGTACTTCAGGCACATCATGAGAAGGCAAGCTTTGCTGAAGACGACAAGCACACCAGGGAAAGTCAGAGGCAGGAGGAGGAAAAGAAACACAGACACACTAGAAACAGAGTGAGTCAGGAGGGGCCTCCCGGGCCATCTAGTCTGACCCCCAGCTCCAGCCGGCTCCGCTCACAACATGCCCACCATGTGCATGTCCAGCCTATCTTTGAACACCCTCACCGATGGGGCCTCAACACCTCCCGTGGAGGCCCATCCCATACCCTCAGGATCCTAACTGTCAGGTAGTGCTTCCTGGTATCCAGGAATCTTGGTTCCCTGAGCTTTGCTTCACTGGAATGCATCCTGCCCTCCTCTACCCACCTGCATGTGACACCCCCTCACATACCTATGTCATCAACAGATCCCCTCGGAGTCTCCTCTTCTCCAGGCTGAAAAGACCCAGCTCCCTCAGTCTCTCCTCATATGGCTTCCCCTACAAACTGCCACCATCCTTGTGGCCCTTTGCAGCACTGATTCAGC
Organism: Varanus salvator macromaculatus; assembly: GCA_023646645.1. Taxonomy (NCBI): domain Eukaryota; kingdom Metazoa; phylum Chordata; class Lepidosauria; order Squamata; family Varanidae; genus Varanus; species Varanus salvator. The sequence goes on along the minus strand of JAIXND010000624.1, from coordinate 10,982,834 downwards.
ACCATCCATGTGATCCACTGCTGCAGTAATACCTCTCTTGATCCCAAAGTCACGCTTCTGGCTATGCAACCAAGGGTGGCGTTTGCCCTCTTGACCACCGCGTCACACAGTTGGCTCATGTTCTGTCTGAAGTCAACCAGCACCCCGAGGTCCCTTTCACAAGTGCTGCTCTTCAGCCACTTGTCACCTAACCTGTACTTATGACAGCTATTTCTATGCCCCAAGTGCAAGACCTTGCACTTATCCACATTGAACACCATCCTGTTGTCTCCTGCCCACTTCCATGGTCTTTCCAGATCCTTCTGGATCTGGAGTACCTGCTCCTCAGTTGTGGCCACTGCCCCAGTTTTAGTACCATCAGCAAATTTGATCAGCAGAGTGGTCACCCCCCTGCTTCAGGTCATTGACAAAAAGAATGAAAAGAATCGGCCCCAGGACAGAGCCCTGGGGGACTCTGCTCATCACTGACCCCCATCCCGATGATTCCCCACTGAGAAAACCAAATACGAGATGGACTGCATCCCCAGAGGAAGCCCCAGCCTTCCCTTCAGAGCTGTGCAGGGCTGGGAAGGACGGGCCGCTCTGGAGGGCACTCATTCACAAGGCCCCCGTAAGCCAGAAGCAACTTGCTCACATGCCACCACCACATATGCTCAGTCCTCCTGGGCCCGCTTTGATTCCCCAGCACAAAACTGAAGCCTGCTGATTTCTGCCTCTTGTACACAGTTGGTGTGAGCAGGGCTCCATAAGGATGGGCACTTGGAAAATGAGCTTGCCTTCAGCGCATTTGGGTATGCACTGCACTGCCTGGATGCATGGAAGCTTCCGATGTCTCCACCTCCCATCTCCACCGCAATTCCTTTGGCCCCAACTTTATCTTCAATGGTTGACAGCTAATAGTCCTGCAATTCTTAATCAAAATATTGTTCGAGGTGAGAATACTGTATAATCAGACACACACAGATAAACATGTGGTGCACGAACTCGCTTCTGGAAGTGGAGATTACGTTAATTAAAGTCATTTAATTTGAATTAAGATGGATTCACTCTGCAGTCACCCTCAGTAGTCACACTGCTGTCTTCCAACTTTATTCAAAAGTCATTCATTGTAGATCTTGCCGAAACACATGCAGTCCTGCTATCACCAACCATAAACTTGGCTTTCACTGCTTTTTTTTTTTTTAAATCATTTACAGAGAACAGCTCCCTAACCAACATTCCCTCTTCCCTTCCCCCCGCCTCCCATTTGTTCCAGCCAGTCTGTCCTTACGTGAGAGTAGACCTTTGTTGGCAATGAAGTCATGGCTCCTCCCCTTGTCACCGGCTTTCAGATGCCCTTTGTTGGGATAGTGGCTGCACGCAGATGTTAGAATATGATCTCATGCAAACTTAGCCCCATGTCATCTATGGCAGAGAGTCACAGCTGGAGGAGATGGGGAGGCCAAGATCAGGTCCAAATACAGCTCTTGCTCGTGCTGGACTTCTTCCCCTTGTTGGCCATGGCCAGGAAGTGAGCTGAGCTGAGATCAAGTCTGAAAATGCTCGGGAATGCAAGTGAAGTCGTTGTGCAAAGTCTGCAAAGGACGTGTTCTTGGTGCAAAATACGCAAATGGTTTGATTTGCAAAGAGTGCACAGTGCACAAAGCCCTCAAGTCACATGTGCGGAGACAAATCTCCACTTGGATGCACTTCTTAGCAGATGTTCTTGCATGAGGGACACTTACGGCAGAGAGAAAGTGGGCCAGAGCACGGGGCCAGGCTGCGGGAATCTGGCCCCCAAACCAGAGGAAGAAGCATCAAATTCCTCAGTACTCGCAGTGCCACCTCCCGACAGTCAAACACACTGCAAAATGAAAGCGATGACATCTTTTCCTTGAGCTGGGAAAGCCTATCTCAGGCAAGCCTCTGCGAAGCCCATGCCTCCTTTACAACCACGGATTTGCCTGAATAGTTGACATTTTAATCATAAAAAGGGAAGAAATGCCACCAGGTGAAGAAGAGGGGAGAAAAGCACCAGCCGTGCTCCAGCCGGATTTGAGCGGATTGAGATGAGATGTCTTACAAGCAGCTTAGATCTAAATCAGTGGGTAGCAGTGGCTTTCCCGAGGTTGTATTTTCTCCTGCTCCAAGCATGTTGTGTTTGCTGCTTCTGTTTTCTCCTGCCAGGTCTGTCTGCCTGTCTGTCTGCTTGCCTGTTTCAAAAATAGGGGGAGAGGCGTACAGCAGCAAGGCACTGATGAGCCCCCAGATTGCTTGCAAGGCTGAAGCAATAAAGACCAAAATTATGAAAAGAAAATCACTTCCCATGCTGAGATGCAGAGCGCCGGCCAGGGTGGGGTGGTGGGAGGGCGTTCAGCACAGTCAAAGCAAAATTGAAAACATGCATGTGCAATTACAACATCGTCAGGGAAAACACTCACTTGACATTTCAAAGCAAATCATAGCGAAGCACCAGAGAGAACGCTGCAGCGAAATCACAAAGGGATCAAGCCAATAGCCTTGGAATTCCGATTAGAAGTTGCGTGGACAGGAGTGCTGGTGGGATCGGGGCCAGAGGGATGTGAGGAATCCAAGGGGGTGGCGAAAATCAAGCAGCCTGTTCAATCCTGGGCTCTCCCACGTTTTGGTCAACCAGCCCCGTGACTTTCTGCAACTTGACTCAGTCTGTGGAATTTTTGGATTCTGAGATGTTAGCTTTGCATGCATGCACACACTCACTTTTGCAGTTACACACACAGGGAATTTGTAGGACATTCACTAATTTGTTCAAGCTGAGACCCCAAAAGCCTGCAGTCCATGTGCAAATGTTGCGGATTGTGATGACCTTGTGAACCTCAGTGGCTTCTTTGTGCAAATTAGCCACTTCCATGCAAATCAAACTAGATTCACATTTTGGGTGTGAACTTATGCAAAGAGTGCAGCTGCCATACATTTCCTTGGTGCATTACACAAAATAATAATCAAAGCCACGGCCTGACTTAGACATGCAAGTCTGTTGAAAAACAGCCAATCTGCCCTGCTTTTGTTCAACAATTGAGAAGGTAGCAGGAAGGCCACCTGCCAATGTACTGATCATTCAAACTGCCAAATTATAGGTTAGGCCTACCTGCCTGGCTAGCCAGCCAACAAACTTGTTTCCCCATCATTTTCTAGGCCACCTTCTTAGGTTAGCTTCACTCAGTGCATGAGGTTCTCACTAGATTTGTTAGCTTTCAGCTACTAAAGATGAGGGATGGAATAGAAGGGCAGTCATAAGCAGGGATAAGAGGATACAGTGGTACCTTGGCTCACAAACTTAATCCATTCCAGGACTGTGGTCATGACCCAAATTGGTCATGAGCCAAGTTAAATTTCCCCATAAGGTTCAATGTAAATAAGGTTAATCCCTTCTGTATCCATTTTTTAAAATCAGAACAATGTGAAGCAAAGTGGCAAAGAACAACAAAGATTGTGGCCATCTCCCCCTCCCCACCCTGAGCACAAGCGCGGCCATCTCCCCACCCCCTCCCCGCAGCACGACTGAGATCACGCCTGTCATCCCTGCACTGGGGTGGGAGGAAGAGACAGGCGCAATCATGGGCGCACTGCGGGACGGAGAGACGGGCGCGATCTCGGCCATCTCCCCACCCCCTGAGTGGGGAGATGGCCATGATCGGGCTGGTTGAGGGGCGGGGAGATGGCCGAGATTGCGCCCATCTTTTCTGCACTTGGGGGGTTGTGCAGATGGCTGCTATCTTGGTTAGTACCCAATGCGGAGTTTGTGACCCATGTCAAATTTTCATGAAATTTTTGTTCGCGACCCAATTAGGTTGTGAACTGAGGTGTTGGTGAGCTGGGGCACCACTATATACTTCATTTTATTCCTCTGGATACTGTATTTCTTAGCAATTTGTGCACATCCTAAAAGCCATTCTGTCCCCACTTCTTCACTGGTTGAGTGACCTTCATTCTGTCACCCATTTATTGACAGAACTGAGTTTTCTGCAAAGGCTGCGCTTGTTTTTGCACAGATTTGAACTCCTTGAAAAGCACAAAGGTTCTAGTTCTACTAAAATTCAAATCCTCACAAAATTGTAGTTAGCATATGGGGGAAATTAACACATTCTATTGGATTTTAATATTTACCATATTTTTCTATGATTATATTTGTGGAAAATTATGGAAAGTAGAAGAGGAAAAAAGTCTATAAAATGAGTCTGAAAAATCTGCAGAAGTGGGGAAAAGCCAGTCTGCTGCAAAAAGCTTTGGTCAGATCTTAGCCATTCAAACTTCTTTCAGCCCCTTGCAGATATCTGAAACATCCCTAGGTCGCTCGCTCTGAATTCTGGATGAACCAGGGGTCTTTCTAAAATTAACGTCAGGATTTCTGAATGTAGAGATGGCACAACTTGCTTTGCTTTCAGCTCAATGGCATCTTTTCTCCTCTTCATCTGTGTTACTGATAGTTCATGATAGCATGAAGATTATTGATACATCAGAGTTAAAGTCCTTCTGCCTTTTTTCTTGCAAGGAACCCTAAGTGCCTTACTGAGTCCTCCTCCCCACTATTCCATACTCACAACAACAACCCTATTGGGAAGCTTTGGTCAAGAGTCTGTGACTGGTCCAAAGTTGCTCCATGGCTGAGTGGTGACTAGAAGCTGGATCTCCCAAGACTCAGCCCAACACTCTGATCACTACCCCAGACTGGATCTCAGTGTACTTAGTTTTTCCTCAGTAAAATATGCAAAAATAACCATCACATGAAATAGTGTCTTGGCATGAGAGTCCCTATGGTCACATCCAGGTTTTGCTTTTCAGGGTTTTATCAAGTTGCATGCACCACCTTAAGTTTTGCATAAGCTTTGCATTGCTCTAGGTCTAGGGAATCGAGGTCTGGTTCAGCCATGGGTGAGCCTGGACCAGGTCCTCTCATGTGACCTGCCTTGCAGGACTGTTGTGAAGATAGAAAGGGGAAAGAGACATTATATGCAGCCTTGAGCTCCATGGAAGAAAAGGTGGGTTATAAATGTCATGTTTAAAAAAAAAGGAAGAGTGGGACATAAAAAAAAGGAAAGATCAAAAGCAGCCACCACTTATCTTACACAGAATTCCTTATTCTTATTTTTATTATTATGATTGAGAATTCCTACTGCATTACTTCTATTCTGGAAACCAAAATGACTGAATAATTTGGAATTCAATCAGAAAAACTTTGGCTGGCCCAAATCCTCATCATGAGCTTTCATATAATGTAACGACTTCATAATATTGCCCAGAAAGTCCAAATGGCAGAAATCTGTCAGAACCATGCTTTTCCATGCTATGAGGGATCCACTGAACTAGGAATGCCACAGGCAGTGTGAAGAATCTGGTTTGGGCAGGGGGATCCATTCCTTGGCTCAGCCAAATTTGTGAATGACAAATTTTGTTTTGTTCCCCCCCTCCCACGCAGTCTACCAAAGATAGGATACTTATATATGAAGTAGTGGGAAGGTTTCTGGGGAAGCGACAGCTCATTTTCCATGTGAACAGAAACACCAGCAGCTCTCAGGAAATCTGGCTCTAATTTTGGTGGCTCAGTTCCATTGATGAAATTTAACTGGGAACCTAACATTTATCCAACATATGGTGGATAAAAATATAGAACCAAGACCAAGTAAACATTAAAAGCTGAACAGCATTCAGAGTGGGGGAAGGCCTGGAATGTCATCTGAGAGAGCTCCCGTTTGCTCTTACAGCCATCACAATTTAGACCTGTTTGCTTATCCTGTAAGTGTAGAGAAAGATCAAATCCACATGAAGGAGGAAGTGAGCATTTTAACCAAATTGATTTGGCAAGGAATATGCATTTTCTCACAGCTCATTAGTGGCCAATATTCGGGGGGAAAGGATTCTCCACTATACCAAAATGAAGCAGTTAATGACTGTATGATCTGCAAACTAACTCCGGATCTGGATAGAGAGAGGAGCTGCATAAAAGACAAAGATGGGATTATCCAGAGGCAAAATTAACTAGCTAAAACCATTTTGCTCTCTGATTAGCACCAGTCCATTAAGGTTTAGACAGCCCTGTCTTTGGGCAGATTCCAGCAACAGTTACCACGAGTCCTGAAGCTGCAGTCATTTCCAAGGAACATCATCTTTTTGCCCTGGTGTGAGCCTGTGATGCAAATGCTGATGAGTGTCAGTTCCTCAGAAGCATCCACTACCTGAAGACACCTGCTTCTCAGTTTATGCACAGACAACCCATGCTGATTGCAAGCTTGCAATGCAAGGACTAGTAACGCAAGAACTTGCAGCATCAAAGATGCTGTGGATGCCAAAAAGTGGCATGTTGTCCATGGTGGAAGGAGAACCACTCATCTCACAGAAAGGACACATGTGAGCCCCACATCCATTTTATATTGGGCCTTTCTCCACAAGAAGGGGGCCCTGTCTGAGGCAACTGGGCGGAAGACACTATTCACCTCCTGAGACTTGGGCCTAGCATGGTCTCCATGCAGAAGGTTTTGGGTCCATTCTCATAACTGTCAGATAGGGTCCAGAAAGCACCTTGTCTGGGCCCCTGGAGAGTGACCCCCACTCCATAAACTAGATCTGGGATGGGCAACCTCTGGTGCTTCAGAAGTTTTGGTTAATAATTCCCATCATCATTCTCCCTTGAATAGGCTGGCTGGGTCTACGGGAGTGGTAAGCCAGAAAAAGAAGCGGCTGACCACTCCTGCAGTTTTCAGGTTCCACCTCAAAGCTCATCTTATTTCCTATTTTTATCAGATTAAATTCTCTCTCTTTTGCCTGAACATGTGTGCATTCTTTAGTACATATTTTGATCAAATGTACACACCAGCTGCACATAGTCTTCTCCCATCCATTACAAGTGTGCTTAGATGCGTTTTGCAAATTTACATGTGACTGGGTATGTAACATCCAAAAGATGTTGCCATATGGTGCCATGAAGCTGTGGATCTTTTAAATCAGCGTGTTATAATGCTGGAACATGCCTTGAATTTAGGGGGAAAGAGGAATGCAAATATTATTTATTAGCGTTATGTCCCACCTTTTCTTCTTTACAAAGAATTCAAAGTGGCTGACATCATTCTCCTCCTCCTCCTCTCCATCTTATCTCTGCAACAACAACCCTGTGAGAGTCTGACTGGACCACAGTCACCTGGTCGGCTCCATGGCTGAGCAGGGGCTAGAACCCCAATTGCTGAGTCCCAGTCCTCCGCTCTCAACCATAACACCATACTGGCTCTCACATATTTTAAAGAAACATGGTATCTGGAACCCACATGATTTGAAAGTAAATCATTTTCTTTCCTTCATGTCCGCAAGCAACTCCCCATTTCTAGCTGACTCGGCAAATGCTATTAAACTCCACTGCTTTTCCAGCCTTAAAAATCAATTAGTTAGTATATTAAGCCACAGTAGCTGGGAGCTCATTTAAGTAATAAAAATCTTTTTTCTTTTTTTTAACAGCTTAACAAAGTAAAAGAAGGGTGGGGGAAATACATGTGGCAGAGGCGAGGTTCCAAGTCCCCCTGGGGGTTGTTTTAATCAGAAGTTGTAATGGAAGAAAGAGAGAACCAAAGGCATCTGCTTGGATGCTTATTGAAACGGGATGCTGCACTGACGCTCTTGCGTAGCACACGGGACGGAAGAGCAGAGAGTGGCAGAGCATGCCCACTCAGCTGGCAAACACGCCTTTGTCTCCCAGAACAAAGCACAGCTGGGCCACTCATCCATTCACTTTTCGAAATGTACTGCAACCTGGAGGAAGAGGAAGAGGAGAGAGAGAGGGGGGGGGACTTGTCAGAATAGAGGACCAAGTCTCTCTCTCTCTCTCTCTCTCTCTCTGTGTGTGTGTGTGTAGAATTAACAGAATGCTTAATGGTCAGTAAATACATTGGACAATCAACCAACCTGAGTCATAAAGAAGAGGAGGCATCCATGGCTTCCTTTCCTCTTGCCCCACTAGTCCTGCCTGCCTGTTGCCACCCATTGGGTTGATCTGCATGGCAGCCAAGGACCAAGCCTGACCATGCAGCAAGCAGATCCCTAATTGGGAAGGAATTCTCCATTCAGAATGGCTTGGACTGGGCCAAGCTTCCAGCTGATCCTGTTTGCAACCCTATCAGGCTTGGCTCCCACTGGGCCACCATCAACAAGAGTGACTGGCAGGGCTGGGGCTCAAAGGAACACCCCGGCACTGAGAGCACGGAAGGCAACCTCTGGTTGAGCCAGATTCCCAGCCCGGTGGGTTCCGCTTTGCCTACATCAGCCACCTAACCTGGCTCCTCCTAGAGCATGGTGGAACACACAGCTGGAGCACACCTACAATGTATGCTCTGTTGGCTGCCCCATCTGTGGGGGCAAGACCAGCACAGCTTCATGGTGCCATGTGGCAACATCTTTTGGTGGGTCAGGAGAGCTCTCAATGCAGAGGCACAGTCCTGGGGAACAACCAAGGCTGGGGGCACTTCTGCCATTCCATCAGGCCTCTGGATGGGTCAGGCTACAAGCAGCTGGGTTCCAGACAGGAATGGATGACAAAGGCATTTCAGGTCTTCTTTCATCAGTCTCCACCTTCCAGACCCAGTGTGGGCTGCACCGCCATCCGCAGCTGAAGGCCATACATGTGTGAGCTTGCAGCAACCAAGTCTGGAGGCACTTCAGCCATTCCATCCCTTGTCTTGAGCCAAGCAGAGGGAAGATGCAGACTCCCAAGCAGGAAGCAGCTAAGAAGGAAAGGCTGCCTCATTCCAGACTCTGAGCCAAACTGTTGCCCAGTCTTTAAGCAAGCAGTGCCATGCAGGAGACTCGACCTTGCAACGTTCTCTCATTATCTCCAGCATGGTTGTGTTTCATCCCTTAATGTGGCTGATTAGAGCCCTGTACATATGTAAGGGGCTCACGCGCCAGCTCTTTCCACACTGGCAGAAGATGCAATCATATATTCCAACAGGGTGTACAGAGCACCACTGGCCATGAATCATAACAATACGGAAAGCAGAGAGAGCTCTGCTGGAAAACATCCACTCTTCTTGCTCGAAGGAGCTGAGCACTCTGAGTTTTCAGATCTGGATTACCGTAGTTTTCTCCTCTCTGCAAGGCAGCTGGTCCTTCCGCAGCCAGAGCTTGACATGTTTTTCCAAATCCATTGTGATTGCATTGCTTGGATCAGTCAAGCATCAGCCGCCACAACCATGATGGCCCCTTTCCAAAATGCAAAACAGAATAGTCCCCTCCACCCCTTTTTCCCACTCTGACAGTGGTCAAGCGAGGCTTCCAGGGCCAACCATAAAGCCTCCCACTAAGAATAATAACAGCCACGGCAGTAAACCAGGAGCAGGAGAGCACTGATTTCAGTATCTAAATGTGCTTCGTTGTGCTCGCCATGCTTGCTGCACTGACCTGATTCATCTCATCCACGCCTAGCACATGTGCAGTGAGAACAATCTGTAAATTCCTCTGTGCTTTTCCTAACAGGAACCGCCAAATATGCCTTAAATGTTGATTCAAATGATGTTCAAGTGCAGCAGAACCACCTCAGACTGAATTCAATGGATCTTACTCCTGAGACGGCACGCATAGAATTGCCAGTGGGTCTTGTTGCTCTAACAGCCTACTCCTTTCTTAGGTTCCAAAAATGATAGGATGAACTCTCTCTCTCTCTCTCTCCCCCCCCACCTGTCCTCAAAATGCTCTTGCCATTCAGATTATGCACAGATGGTATTATTAAACTGATGACCTCCCAGGTGATCAGAGGGATTCCAGTGGGATACACAAGGAGAGCGGTGGCTGCTGAAATATGAAAAGATGCACTGCATGGAAGAAACACCGAATGCTTCAGCACCACCAAGGGAAACACCATCAACCTCTGGATGATGCATCTGCAGACGGGACAGCCAACCCAGCAAGGGCGAGTGAGGGCCAGCTCCGTGGCAAGAGGAGGAGGCGGTAGCAATGGGGGCGAAATGCAAACATTATCTCAGAGGCAGATGTGGAAATCCAGGCTCAGAATTTTGTTTTTGGAGGAGTTAAGCGTTACCTATGCCTAGGTGCAAAGTGAAATTGCTCATCAGCTAGGGAATTTCCAAGTGCAAAAGGCTGAGTATAGCCATCCTTTAAATAATAGGGCTACAGACTGGTTTATATCTCGACTGGGATGGGATGGTTTCTGTTTTGGACAGGAAATCAAGCACAGTTAATATGATTCCACTCCCTCAGCTCCTTTCCTTATAAAGGTTACCCACCAGGTCAACTTGGACTGGGCCATTCTATAAACAAACAGGGATGGCTGGAGCTAATTAGATGATTCAGACCAGGGTCTTGTTTAGAGCAAGAACCGTGGCCAGAAGATCTGGCGAGAGGTGAATATGTGTCCGTGTCCCTAATGCAGGGCCAGGGCAAGGTATCAAAAGGAGGTGGGACTCAAGGCCACAGGAAAGCAATGCACACATCCACATATATTGATTTATACATACTCCTAAGTCTCTCCTTGAGTGTCCCTATAAGGGCAGCTGCAAGTCTTTGGTGCAGCAACAGCACAAGGGTAAGAACCAAACCAGCGGAAGCTGGAGGCTGTATTATGACTGAGGCGGTGAAAGCACTCTGCATTTTAGTCCAAACTTTCCAATCCATGGTGCTCCACTCTCTCACTTCACCACAAAGTAGGATCAGCACCATGGATGGCTCCTTAGACATTCACATGAATGCACAGCTGGAGCACATTGTCTTTGCTGACCAAAGCTGCTTCTCTGGCCCTTTAGAGATGCAGAGTGACACTCTCAGGAAACGCAGGTGCTGGGGTGCGACATGTGACATGGCCCTCGCTTGCACAGCCACGTGGAAGCCAAGCAGAGGCTACAAAAAGAGGAGAGGGAGAAACAAGGAGCTCTTCCAGGCAGATCGATGATTTAAGGCATTAAGAGGGATGCAGCTGGCTGCAGGTCATTTGTCCTTTTAAGCCCACCAAGCCATCTCTCAACAGGATGCAGCCCATCTGACAAATTGCATAGTCTTGGGACTTCGATCAGAGGTGCAAGGGCTCTCTCAATCCCTGCCCTCTCCCAGTCGAAGCAGAGTGAAAGGACAGTATTAGTTGCCCAGGAGATGCAGCCACTTTGGGCTCACCAGATGGCGCAGGTGGGAATCACCCAGCAGTCCCACCCTCACCACGGACAGTTTCGCCAATGGGTAGGCTTGCAAAGGTGCTTCTTTGCTTCTTGCTAGAACTCCAAGCCCACCAATCATTGGCAGATGCAAAATGCTGGTTCAGAGCCAGATAGAAGCCCCCCCGCCCCGCCCCAATCATATACTGGGCAACAATAAGCAACTGGCACAAATCTGTGACTGAGAGTGCAACATGAGTGGTTGCACCATTGGTGATCAGAAGCCCCTGAAGTCAGAGGCATCCACTCATCCAATGCAGGACAGGAGGAGAGATGGAGGCGATCTTGTCCTCCCATCTTTTCCACCACTCTGTAGGTTTCGCAAGAGTAGTCTCGTGGAGTGCAGGGGAGAGCCAGAAGAGGGAGGGGGCTGGAACACATCCTAGCCTCTCCAGTCTCTTCCCCCTTCCCAACCACTGGGATAACCCCCCAGCTCACGTTTCTGACCTCAAATAGTTCTTGGTGTGCTTCTTTCCATGCTGGCTATGCCAAGAAAGGAAAGGGAGTTAGATCTCCAAGGTCAGAGTGCTGTCTGAAGTCTCATAAGGCAGCATCTGAGTGATCCTATGGTCCCTGGAACACTTGCAGAAGTCCGCTAAGGAATTATCCATATAACTGAACCACTCTTGAGGATAGATTTCAGTACCATGGACAGCTACTTTAAGGTTCGGCCTGAAACCTGGTATGCCCCACCAACAGTGACACCACCAATGTCTACCGGGTCCATGAATCTTATTGCAAACTTGGAAATGTAGAGATTTCAAAGGCAGGTTATCTCAGACTAGGTGTTTAGTGTGGAAGGTGTGAACCAGGTAAATCCTGATTTTAAAAAATGAAGGGAAACAAATTCCTCAAACATCAGCACTGACTTTTCCTTAATACTTGTTCTAGGAAGCCAATAAACTTACCTGAAAGCTCTTCCCAAGGCATCTGAGATTCAAGGGTGAGCTGCCTCCAGTTATGAAGATTCTACTTAGCCAATGCATTTAAGGTCCATGAAGGCCTTTTAAAACAGGAAATCTAGGAAAATTGCCCTCTTCCTCACAGTAGTCAACTTCATGTATGAATGGTGCAGCATGCAAATAATAGGCAGCAAGTAGAAACATAGAAACAGAGAAACAGAGCAAGTCAGAAGGGGTCTCCTGGGCCATCTAGTCTGACATCCGGCACCAGCCGGCTCCGCTCACGACATGCCCACCATGTGCATGTCCAGCCTGTCTTTGAACACCCTCACCAATGGGGCCTCAACAACCTCTCGTGGAAGCCCATTCCACACCCTCAGGGTCCTGACTGAATTGTACCCACACACAATGCAATGTGGAACTGATCTTCCCCTTTGTACTGCTGGGCTCCTCCTGCTGGCATGACTAGGTCAATGATCCAGGAATTAAAAGTGTAGCATGCTATTCAAATCCAGAATTCTGGCCCGTTGCTTCCTTTAAAAGCCAGGATCACAGATCCAGGGTTCTTCTTGGTTCACAAGTCCTGGCTTGTTTGGAAGAACAATGGCAGGGTCTCAGTCTGGATGGCCTGCTAAGCTTCCCATTCCTTGGTAGTTTACCAGGTTGTACTCATGGTAGGAGCCAAATGGGTTGCTCAGCTCATTCAGGCTTGGCCTGGATTCTTTGGAATTTTGATCTCCTGATGCATCCAGATATGGTGAATGAACATGCTGATAAATCAGCTTCATTAGGTGACCCTGAGTTCTAATATTACAAGAGCTGGAGAAATGCACAAGCCACACCTTAATCAGCACAGGGCCAGGACATATCTCTTTAAATACTGATGAACATGGCCTTTAAAAGGCACATGCAATCAGAAAAACTTTTGAGTCCTCATCCTGACCATATTGGACAGCAGACAGTAGGGCTTGCTTCAGCCCCATTCTGGAAAACAGAATCCTTTGGAACAGTGCCCTAAAGAATGAGCCCTACTAAAAGAAAAGCAAAAACTAGAATATTCCATTTTGTGCTTTAAAAATGAGAAAGGAACATACGGCTTTAACTGAGGTGAAAAAGCTGCCATTTCCTCAAAGATGGTTTCTTGCTGTATTTAAATACTTCTAATTTCTTAAAATAAGCAGTGTGTTTCAAGAAGTAATTGTTGCTTTTCAAACAGGCTGTTGCTGTTTGTAGCTATCAAATTTGTCACAGCTGGAATCGCAACACAACGCTATGGAAAAAGAGCCCTCACCTACCATCAAAGAAAAGCTCTTCAAGAGATTGCGAGCACCGAGCACCATGCTTTGCATTGTCTCCCCACCACAAAGCATCACCGGCCGCCCAAAGAACGCAGCATGAGCCATGCTGGGCCAGTTGAAGTGCAGGCAGGACGCACAACATCTGTAGTCGCATCTTTGGAAGCCCCTTTTTACTGCTGTGACAAGCATTCCTCTCCGCAGGGGGCTTCTCCCACATGTAATGGGGAGGGCAGCTCTTGCTGGCACTGACTGGTGATAACAACAAAATCCTCCCTCACAATCGCCACAGTACTTTTGAATTTTAAGAAAGGAACACATTTCTAATTGACAGGGATGGGTGAAAATTGCATCCGGTTGGTTGGTTGGTTTTGATGAGAACTTGCCACCTTTGCAGATTTCTCTGCCAAAGGAACTAAACATTAAAAGGTGTCTGAGACCCAAGGCAGAAAAAGCTGATGTGGGGGACACTGAATTGCCAGATTAATCTGTCCAGGGGGCAGGCGTGAGTGTTTAGATCTTGAAGGTCTGCCTTTGCTCCCTGTGCATTCATGACCACGACAGGCAGCTACACTGCGGGTCTCTCCATGCTGGGAACAGCTGTACTGAGTGGCAGGCAGAGTCTCCTCAGCATATTCCACCTGAGTTTCCTGGAATATCTGGCACCTTTCATTCTGTCACCCACTCTTGAGGGAATGGCATGTTTTCCATTTCCAAGCTTGCTTTTTTGGGTGCATCCTTTCAGCTCTCCAGGCCAACTTGAATTGGGTGAGTCCCGGAGACCAATGCCAAAGACATGGGCCACAGAATCAAGTAGGTTCGACTTTCTCAGAATCCAATCCACAGGTCACAAGTGGACTGTTTTCCTCAAATCACATCACTTTTGATCTGATTTTTTTTCTTTAAAACAATAACAGCATGAAAATTTAGTCATAGAAAATGCAAAGAAAAAGATCAAAGTTCAAGTGTCCCTCATAAGTTATAGTGTGAAAAGTCACATTTTGAGGAGAGGGATTTGCATATTTTGGGTGTGTGTGTGAACATGTCAGGAAGTGTGAATGTGTTCAAATACATTTGAATGTCTTTACACAAAAGCCAGTTCTGTCACAGTGAGTAGACACTGAAACAAAAGTGCCTGACACTCTATGACACACAGATGGAATCAATTAAACATGTCCGCCCATCCCTCGTCTGGGACAATGACATGTCCCCTTTCCACTCCTGTGACAAAGTTATTAACATTTAGCTTGAGAATCGCCAGAAGCTCAGGCAGGCCAGGCCGGGCACCCAAATGTACTCTGTTCATATATTAAGCATGATGGACCAGGGAAAAAGCATTCTTCCTACATATGCCCTTTAGGACAGACTTTACAAATTCTTAAAATACAGTGCAGGCTTTGTTGAAAAACAGCAGCCAGTAAATATCAAATCTAACCCATCTTTGCAATAATAAACTCATAAAGCAGGATGGAAGCATATCAGAGAGGTAAATATGTAGATGAGAGGAAGAGGATGCGATGAGGAAACACTATTCATGCAATTGAGGGAGTGGGGCAGAGTTGTGGGGAATGTGGGGTGGCATTGTCCACCTTCACTGAGAAGCCTGCAATAGACACCGGAGTCCCAGTTTGCCCTGGAGGGTCCACACATGAAGTTCTTCCTTGGGCACATGGAGTGCATGGAGGAGGGGTGACCTGGAGATATTCCAGTCACCACCCTTCAAAAAAGCCACTGCAGAGCTGGAAAAGATTCCGGAGCAGCAACTGGCCTGATCCAGGGGTCGGAACCACTCCCCTGTGCGGGGAGATTACCACATCTGGGATGGCCGAGCTTGGAAAAGAGACAAGCCCAGAGGATGGGGTTCCTTTGAGAGAAGTGTGGAATGAGGAAAGTGGGCCAATTCCAGCTGCATCCAGTGTGCTGACTGGTGGAAAATTCAGGACAGATAAAAGGGAGTACTTCTTTCAGAGCTAAATTATGACAATCACTACCCCCAGACGTAGTGAAGAACAGCTTCTAAAGGGCATCAGGCAAAGCTGATGCAACTAGCAAGGGCTATTACTGACTTATTTCATTCCACTTCTATGCCACCCCATAACCCGAAGGCTCATCATATTAGACATGATGACTATTTATTACTCCCAGCATCAGGGCAGTCCCTTGATCTGATCCTGCCTGGTTCAGCTATATTATATGCAAGCTTGTGTCTGCATCTCAGCTGCACATCTTCTCTGAAGACTGTGCTGCAGCCTCCAGGAGAGCTGAAGAAGTAGGTTATTCTTATGTGAAAACTGCAGTCACAGCACAGTGGAAGTGTGAATTCCCCATGACAGGAATGTTCGGAATGCAGAAGTCTGACGTTTCTGACACGGCCCATGCAAAGAGCTGCATGCAATGGGCATTGAGCGGAGCCGGCTGGTGCCCAGACTAGATGGCCCAGGACTCTGAATGTTTCTACGTTTCTATAATAGGTGCCACCAGCTGAATCAGAGGTCCATGCACTTTGGTGTCCTGTGTTGTGGTTTCTGTGGCTCAAGGAACTAGGGACTTAAATGCTTCCTGGGGAACACATGCCAAACATTGTGTTCCAGGTGTTCCAGGAAGGCATCCAAGCAACTACCTACCACTCATGGGACAAGCAAAGGGCATTCTAGAAACTGATGGGAACTTACCTGCACAGAGATCAGAGCCAACTTGGATCTTGACTTGGAACCTCTGTGTGCTGTTGAGTCCTAGCATTAGAAGCTGAGGAGCCATGAAATGTTCTCTAGACAAAGGAAGAATCTGGGCTTTGTTGGGTTAGAGGCAGGGGATTTTGGGGAAAACCCTAAACCACTCTGCACACCAACACAGAAGTCAGTGCTAACTTTGTCAACTGAGCTGGAACTGCTCTGTGATGTAAGTCCAGATCTTTCTACTGTAAATTTTCAAATAAGATCTAAATGGAGAGCCAGTGTGGTGTAGCGGTGAAGAGCATGGGACTGGGACTCAGGAGATCCAGATTCTAGTCCCCGCTCAGCCATGGAGGCAACTGGGTGACTCTGGGCCAGTCACAGACTCTCAGCCCAGCCTACCTCACAGGGTTGTTGTTGTGGGGATAAGATGGAGGAGGAGAATGATGTAAGCTGTCTTGAGCCCTTTGTAGGAAAAAGGCAGGAGATAAATCAAAAATAAATAAATACATACATACATACATACATACATAAAATCAGTCCAAAGCAATACCACAGCAAAGAGAGACTCCAATGTTCCTGCCAGTGGAATTGGCAGGCTGACTGGGTCAAAGCCTTCCAGGCTTATCTCTGAGAAGAATCTGGCTTAGAGTCACTTCCTGTGACACTGGAGGTGGCACAGAACCATCACGACAAGCGGCCCCTGATAGCTGCCTCCTCCACAAATGTGTCTGTCCCCCTTTAAAGTCATCCAAATAGGTGGCCATCACAACAGTCTGTGGAAGGGAGGAAATCTTTCTGTTTATCCGTCCGGAATCCGCACCAATCAGTTCCAGCAGCTGACCCCGGGGTCTAGCATTATGAGAGCGGGAGGAAAATGTCTCCCTCATCACTCCCTCCATACCGTGCACAGTTCTGTCCACCTCCCTCACACCCCCTTTACTCGCCTGTGTCCTTTACCAGGTGCACACACCTTTCAACTTTTCTTCGTATGGGAGTAGCTGTAGCCCCTTGATCATTTTAGCCGCCCTCTTCTAGACCTCTTCCAACTCTACTGGACCCTTTATGTTCATTGGTTTTCATACAACAACTTTTCAAATTTAAGCTGCAGTTTGGGTTGCCCTTTCAGCTTGTATTGGCAACTCCAAAAAGACCTTAAAGTCATCAGTATTTCACACTACAATTGTTTCTCTGGTTAGCCCTGGCAACCAGAAAGTCCATGAAAGCAAGGAAGCATGCGATTACATTCCTGCCACAGAAACCAAGTGGGCTGTTAAGGGATGGAAGCTCCGAGCAGCACACATGAAAGGGCATGGAGCAACCACAGGGGAGCCAGGTTGGGTCCATTCTGGGATCTTTTGTGCCTCACCCCTATTCCCCTTCAGCATCTGAGGGTCCTTGTGGTGAGCTGGTTTCTTGTCCTAGTAAGAACTCTATTGCGACATCCCACACTGTGCTTAGTTATCAATAAGCAGGATGAACAGGTTAATCTACACGTCAAAAGGTACAGCATTGCTCCTGAGTTCTTTACACTCCAACAGATGGGCCAACTTCCTACCATCCCCTTCATCAGTCCTGATGGAAGCCTGCAAAAGGCAGATGACCTTTCGCCCCATGAAGTACTTTGGAAAGCTGAACTAGAAACAAGTATGCAGAACTCTGAAACATGATTAAAGTTTCGCTGAGCCCAGCTGGTGGCTTTACAGAGTGGCTCCTTTTATTTGACTTTCCGCCCTTGTCTGACTCCTCAAGCCTGTTTCTTGTGCCTTCCACACTAACACGCAGGACAGCCAAGAGGCATCAATTTATAAATAATAATGCAGTTCTGTCATGCACACAATATTAATACTCTCTTATTAAAAAAAATCGAGCTCCCCACACATGATGAACTGTTGTTAGTATTAACCAGGATGTGGTGTAGAATTCATACTGATTTCCCACTTACTGCAAAACACTTGCTCAATTTATTTTAAATGTCACCTCACTATATATTCATCAGGTATGCCATAGTGGTGATTGTAATTAATTTCACAATGTACCTATGTGACTAGCATATGCGGTCCTCATCAAAGGGTGCCAGCAGCATCCTGGACTCCGAGACATCCAGGATGAAGTTGGGAATGTGGAGGCCCCCGTACCTGTTCACAGACACACACACTTTGGAACAGGGATGTGCGAGGGAATTGTGTGTGGGGGGAGGGCGGTGGGCTGCTGGATTCCCTGGGCTTGGCTGCCCAGATGCCGATCTGCTTTGCAGTGGTCCTGAGCCCACGTTCCCGGCGAGCACTCCCAGCCTTGGTGAGGTGAGTCCAGGGGAACTGAGACCCCACACACACCACCGCCGCTGACTGCACCAGGCAGGGAAGAAGGTTGGCTGCTGCCTTGCCAGGAATGGTGCTTGCCTTTTTTCTACACCAAACACACACACTAGCAGTGTCCTCCTTCTGTTCCTGCAGCCATTCCTCAGGTAGCGGCACCTGATGGGGAAGGTGGCTGTGCAACTGGGAGCTTTTGTGGACTTCCTCTTGGCTCCACTAGCTTTGCAGGACAGCCAAAGCATGAGAGGAAGGTTGCAAATGCTGGAGGGATGGATTCCAAAGGGGTCCATCTTAGCCCTACTTCGGAGAAGCCAAACCTTCAAGCAGAACTCTTCACCCTTACTGCCTTCAGGAAATTATTTCTTCCCCATTGGCTGAGTATCCCAGTATCCCCTGGGCAACTGTAATGGGATGTGAAAGGGCCCATGTGTTCTGCATCAGAGAAGACCCAGGTTCTACCTTTGCCATCTCCAGTGATGGCCGGGGAAGCGTTTACCTCTTTATTTACAGTTCTCGCCAAGCTGTCTTTAGGGACGGAAGCCTTCTGGGGAGCCCTGTCTAACTGGACAGAGGCTCGAGGGGGGGCAGCCAGACAAGAGGCCTCCTCCGCGGGGGCCTCCAAACTGTGCAATGGTCTTCCCACTGATGCCTCCCAGCACCAGTCCTGCCATCTTTCCAGCTGAAGGGCGAGACCAACAGTGCTTAATGGCACAAGATGGGGACATCTATTTCAGTTTCATTTTTAATACATCTGGCATTGGCAGTATTTTAGCTGTTTAAATTGTTTTAAAAGTTGCATATTGAAATTTTATGTTGCATTTTATGATCCTTATTTGTGGTTTACAATTTTATGAATTGCTGTTAACTGTCCAGAGAACTTTGTCTACTGGGTGATATAGGTTTGAAAAGAATCCTAATACTAAATCATTGTCGAGGTATTAGCCTGCATGGACCAATGTCCAGGTTTGTGATAAAATGCCTTCCTGTGTTTTTTAAAATTCAAGTGCTCAGTAGAGCATTCCGAGGAGTTTGCTAGAAGAATCATCTTCCAGCCTTTTCACCCCAGGACCTATCTTTGACCCCATGAATCCCCTTCCCCACTGTCGGGTGACCAAACTGAAAGAAAGGCAGAGGGGCTCTCACACCTTTAGCAGCTGTGCAGAAGGAATAATTTCTGGCAGAGCCAGCCTTTCTCCCTGCTGAATACCACCTGTAGCTGCAACCTTCCTTTCCCAGCAATGTTACAAGCAAGGAGAACTTTGCATCCAGCTTCATCCCCCTATTCTCTCGCTCTCTCTTGCGTTCTCTCTCTCGCTCTCTCTCGCTCTCTCTCTCTCTCAGAGGAGGCAGCCTTTACAAAAAAGTCAGTTCTGCTGCTTGGGATGAAAGGGAAACCTGCAGTGGATTTAAATGAGTTCCTATTTCCATCAATCCAACCTGCAGATTCTGCAGACAAATGGACGGATTATTGCCAGGGTTGCTGGGTAGGATCGCGGCAAATGCAGATTATGCTAATATGTATTAATGCAAGGGTACATTTGCAGACAGAAACAAAATTCTTGCACATCCCTAGAGAGAATGCTAGTTCCATCAAACGAGCAAATGACAGAATGAGAGATGCCTGGCAAACTGCAAAACACAGACAGAGACCGGTACATCCCTCGATGGCTCTTTTGGTTCAAGCCTATTAATCAAAGACCAGGCCTCTTGGCCACACATGTCATCATCCCATGAGAACGGAGAACCTGTCCCAAGATGCGCCATGTCCTACTGGGGCTGTGTACTCCATGGGGAAATCAGACCAACTGCATTACTAACAATCTCACCACGAAGCGAATGAGCCCAATTGCTCCTTTGCAGAACCCAGCTGAAAAGCAAGACCTTTGCACAACTATCCAGCTTTCTGGCTCTACCATCAGCTTGTACTTCCTGTCTACCCCACCCTGGAGCCAATGCAGAGAAATGCAGAAACAGAGCGAGTCACAACGGGCCTCCCAGACCATCTAGTCTGACCCCCGGCTCCGGCTGGCTCCACTCATGGCATTCCTACCGTGTGCATGTCCAGCCTATCCTTGAACATCCTCACCACCTCCCATGGAAGCCCATGCCATATCCACATATGCCCAAAGAAACCAGAGCGGCTTCTTGGTGGAATCTGAGGGCCAGCCCCTGTGATTTTGTGAACCTGGATCATACAACAGAAGGGTTGCCAGTGAGCTGGCTGAAAATGCCAGTCCAAAGGGAAGTAGCAGTTCTCTTTAGAGTTCTTGAGAAGTCTGCTCTTTCTGGATTGCTACAGAAAATGACCTGATCCGTGCCTCTTTGTTATCTACCAGATTTCATGCTTCTTCCAATGCACTGCAACCCAAATGCATCACATTAAAATAGTACTAAAATGCCCATTTAACATGTATCTTGAGATCTAATAGAAACATAGAAACAAAGCAAGTCAGAAGGGGACTCCCAGACCACCTACTCTGACTCTGGCTCCAGCTGGCTGTGTTCATGTAAACCCAACATGTGGTTGTCCAATCAATCAATCAATCAATCCTTTATTTGGTCATTAACCAGCCAATAAATAAAACACAAAATGACAATTAGTTAAAAATAAGAAAAATACAGTACTAATAAAATTACAGTAATTAAAATAAGAATGTAAAAGCATTCTGGTAGAACCTAGTAACATTTAGGGTTAATTCTACCATGTACTGTACAAACCACCGAACAATATTTGGCAGTAATCAAGGAGATAAAATCAGATTGATCAGATAAAAGTGACTTTGGATAAAAAGAATTGGAGCAACCGGGATATTTAGAAAGGAGTGGGGATAACAATTCCTGGTGAACACCTGTAAACATTAAAGAATAACATGCTCCAGCGATTCAATTGTTTCTCCCCCACATGGGCACAGTCTCTGTTCAAGGGGCATTTTTTGATATCTCCCTTCAGTAATGGCTGTTGGGAGGGCATTGAATCTGACTAGAGACAAGCCCTTCTAAATTTTGGGATAGTTATGCTACTGAGATATCTAGCAGGTTGGAAAAGAGGTGCAGAATAGTTCAGGAAGGTATTTCTGGATAAAACTGGATAATCTGTTGTAGCTCCAGATCAATGGCCTGCTGTTTAAGTTCTGCTAACGCCCAGTCCATGGAGGAGATAGCTGGCCATGAATAACCATACAATTGCAATCCGGCCTGTACTGCCTGGCTCCATGAGCTCTGAAACCTGCCGGTCATTATTAGAGGGACCAAGCCAGCTGGAAGGAAGAGGAGCTTGAGCCAGGTTGCCCAATCTTTCCTTGAATGCCCTCACCGAGGGTGCCTCCACCACCTGCCTTGCAAGCCCATTCCACATGCTAGGGGTCTGGACCATCAGGAAGCACTGCCATCCAGCCTGAAGCCTGGTTCCTTGAGCTTTGCCCCACTGGAAAGTGTCCTGCTCTCCAGTGCAGGGAAGAGCAGCTCACGGCCCTCCTCCACATGACATCCACTCAACACGACACCCCCTCAGTGTGGGAATGGAACAGAAATCTGGGTAAAATCATGCACAAGTGACATGGAATGAAAAGGAATGGGTGTGTTTGTGGGAAGACTACTCCAGCCTTCTTACTTTTGCATAATATTTAGTTGTGACAAATGCTAAAAGCCCATTGTGCCACATCTGTGATGTCTTTGTATGGTACAGGGCCCACCAGCTGTGGAGGTACCATTTGCCCTGAGCAAGCGGAAAAACAGGTAAGGAAGGAGAGTGAAATGCCTTCAAAACAAACAAACAAACAAACAAACAAACCCAAAGCATTCAAGAGAAAAATCTACAGGCAAAATATTTTTATTGAGGACCTACCCATTACTGATCCCAAAGTCTAATAGAACCTGTGTCCAGAATTCAATTCTCTCTGGCAGAAGACTTAAACAATTTCACAATTGATTGTTCATCTCCGAGTGCATTGATAAGCACAGAGGGCTCAAGAGTGCCATAAGCATCACCTAATGGTGTTTTGTAAGTATTCAAGAATGTTCTCCCTCTTAATTTAAGGTGAAATCTGTCATGCTTTTGAGCAACAAGGCATTCAGAGAAGTTTCCTCATGCTCAAATTGCTTCAGAAAAGACAAACTGAGAAGGAATTCCATGCAACCAGAATTCCGTGTGGCTGGATTTTAAAAGTGATGCCAAAATTGTGCCAAAACTTATCCGTCACTGGCTATTCAGAACAGACTCATCCCAACATTCTGGCCTGCCAAGGAGGCAGAAAGTAGGCCAGACAGTCTCCCGGGCAAGCTCACGATGCCTCAGTGTGAGGATGGACACCACAAGGTATTCAGCAGTAGACCTGAAGCAATAGCAGGAGGCCCTGGCTGCTCTCCAGAGAGACCAGGCACATAATCTCTCACTGTCAGGACTCCACCCTATGTCTGGGTGGCTGTCCAGAGTAGCTGACTGCACACCTGAGCTCTCACTTTAGGGGAACCTCAAAGCAGAGATTGGTTAGGAGGTGTTGGATGCACTGGATCCACTCCATGCCAAGCTAAACTGGCACTCTAAATGCCTGAGAAAAGTTCACCAGGGATGCAGGAAGAATCCCTTCTCACTGTAATGCAGGATACAGTGGGGAGCCTGAACAACATGTCAACTTTCATCAAATTTCTAGTTCTTAGGATTGTTCAGACATGCCAAAAATAATGTGGGCCTGGTGAAGGATCAGAAGCCAGGGGTTGAATGATATTTTGGGGACTAAGATATCAGAAATCCAGGTCTTTGCCCTTCCTCATCTCCACTTCTCCAGTGCCCAACAGAAACATTATATTTTGCAAAATGTTTAAAACTGCAAACTAAATGTGCAAGGATAAATTGTACAAACCAAAGTACAATCGACACAACTTTCTGCATAACTGTAAAGGATTCAGGTTATGTTGCTGTTAGTCACAAAGTCATGTCCGACCCATTGTGACCCCATGGACAACATTCCTCCAGGCCTTCCTGTCCTCCACCATCCCCCAGAGTCCACCTAAGCTCACACCAACTGCCTCAGTGACTCCATCTAGCCACCTCATCCTCTGTCGTCCCCTTCTTCTTTTGCCATCAATCCTTCCCAGCATTAGGCTCTTCTCCAGGGAGACCTTCCTTCTCGTTAGGTGGCCAAAGTATTTGAGTTTCATCTTCAGCATCTGGCCTTCTAAAAAGCAGTCAGGGTTGATCTCCTCTAGGACTGACCGGTTTGATCGCCTTGCAGTCCAAGGGACTCGCAGGAGTCTCCGCCAGCATCACAATTCAAAGGCCTCAATTCTTCGGCGCTCAGCCTTCCTTATGGTCCAGCTTTCACAGCCATACATTGCAACTGGGAAAACCAAAGCCTTGACTATACGCACTTTTGTTGGCAGAGTGATGTCTCTGCTTTTTAGTATGCTGTCTAGATTTGCCATAGCTCTCCTCCCCAGGAGCAAGCGTCTTTTAATTTCTTGGCTGCAGTCCCCATCTGCAGTGATCTTGGAGCCCAGGAAAATAAAATCTGTCGCTACCTCCATTTCTTCCTCATCTATTTGCCAGGAAGTGAGAGGACCGGCTGCCATGATCTTAGTTTTCTTAATGCTGAGTTTCAAGCCAACTTTTGCACTCTCCTCCTTCACCCACATCAAGAGGCTGTTTAGTTCCTCTTCACTTTCTGCCATGAGAGTGGTATCATCTGCATATCTGAGGTTGTTGATATTTCTCCCAGCAATCTTGATTCCATCTGGTGATTCATCTAGCCCTGCCTTTCTCATGATGTGCTCTGCATATAAGTTAAATAGGCAGGGTGACAGTATACAGCCTTGCCGAACTCCTTTCTCAATTTTGAACCAATCCGTGGTTCCGTGTCCAGTTCTCACTGTTGCTTCTTGACCTGCATATAGGTTTCTCAAGAGACAAATAAGATGGTCTGCTACTCCCATCTCTTTAAGAACTTGCCACAATGTGTTGTGATCCACACAATCAAAGACTTTAGCATACTCAATGAAGCAGAAGTAGATGTTTTTCTGGAACTCCCTAGCATTCTCCATGATCCAGCATATGTTGGCAATTTGATCTCTAGTTCCTCTCCCTCTTCGAAACCCTGCCTGTACTTCTGGTAGTTCTCGGTCCACATACTGCTGGAGCCTAGCTTGTAGGATTTTGAGCATCACTTTGCTCGCATGTAAAATGAGTGCAATGGTGCGGTACTTTGAACATTCTTTGGCATTGCCCTTCTTTGGAATTGGAATGTAAACTGACCTTTTCCAATCCTGTGGCCACTGCAGAGTTTTCCAAATTTGCTGGCACATTGAGTGTAGCACTTTTACTGCATCATCTTTTAGGATTTTGAATAGCTCAGCTGGAATACTGTCACCTCCACTAGCTTTGTTGTTGCTCAGACTTCCTAAGGCCCATTTGACTTCACATTCCAGGATGTCTGGCTCAAGGTCAGTGACCACCCCATCGTGGTTATCAGGGACGTTAAGCTATTTCTTGTATAGCTCTTCTGTGTGCTCTTGCCACCTCTTCTTAATCTCTTCTGCCTCTGTTAGGTCCCTGCCATTTTTGCCCTTTATCATGCCCATCTTTGCATGAAATGTTCCCTTCATATCTCCAATTTTTTTGAAGAGATCGCTGGTCCTCCCTATTCTATTGTTTTCTTCTATTTCTTTGCACCGTTTGTTTAAGAAAGCATTCTTATCTCTTCTAGCTATTCTATGGAATTCTGCATTCAATTGTTTGTATCTTTCTCTTTCTCCCTTGCCTTTCGCTTCCCTTCTTTCCTCAGCTATTTGTAAAGCATCCTCAGTCAGCCATTTTGCTTTCTTGCATTTCTTTTTTTTTGGGATGGTTTTAGTTGCTACCTCTTGTACAATGTTGCGAACCTCCGTCCACAGTTCTTCAGGCACTCTGTCTATCAGATCTAATTCCTTAAATCTATTTGTCACCTCTACTGTATATTCATCAGGGATATGATTCAGGTCATACCTGAGTGGCTTAGTGCTTTTCCCTACTTTCTTCAACTTAAGCGTGATGATGATAAGGACATCATTTTTTGGAGTTAATTCTAGAAAGTGTTGTAGGCCTTCATAGAACTGGTCAACTTCCGCCTCTTCAGCACCAGTGGTTGGGGCATAGACTTGGACTATTGTGATGTTGAATGGTTTGCCTTGGATTCGAACTGAGATCATTCTGTCATTTCGGAGATTGTATCCCAGTACTGCTTTTCCTACTCTTTTATTGTGTATGAAAGCTACTCCATGTCTTCTGAGGGATTCTTGCCCGCAGTAGTATACCTGATGGTCATCTGAATTAAATTCACCCATTCCTGTCCATTTTAGTTCACTGATTCCTAAGAGGTCGATGTTCAGTCTTGTCATCTCTTGTTTGACCATATCCAGCTTGCCTTGTTTCATGGATCTGACATTCCAGGTTCCTATGGAGTAAAGATCTTTGCAGCATCGGACTTTCCTTTCACCTCCAAATACATCGGCAACTGAGTGTCCTTTCGGCTTTGACCCAGTCGCTTCATTCTTTCTGGCGCTACTAGTACTAGCCCTCTGCTCTTCTGCAGTAGCACATTGGACACCTTCCGACCTGAGGGGCTCATCTTCCGGCATCATATCTTTTTGCCTTTTGGTACTGTCCATGGGGTTTTCATGGCAAAGATACTGGAGTGGGTTGCCATTCCCTTCTGCAGTGCATCATGTTTTGTCAGAGCTCTCTGCCATGACCTGTCCCTCTTGGGTGACCCTGCACGGCATAGCTCATAGCTTCATTGAGCTACGCAAGCCCCTTTGCCATGACAAGGCAGTGATCCATGAAGGAGATTTGGGTTGTAGGTGTGGCATAATCTATGCTGGCCAAAGCATTATGGGAGAAAATGCATTACATTTGTGCTGACTGGTGTGCATTTGTTTAAAAATACAGCTCTGCGTATAATCTGACCATTGCAAAATTGATTTTAAAGATCTTGCTCCAAGAAAAAATGAAGGCATGATTGGAAAAATGGCTTTATCTACAATACTGACCGACCCTTGGTTGCCATCCTACTTCTTTTAATTCATAATGATAAAATGATTTGTATACAGTATTTAGCATAATGGGGAGGAAAGATGCTCTAGCTGACTCTACGGGGATTTGCGTACCTACTTGGCATATCTAATGAGCCAGACCTGTGCAACATACAGCAAAAGAGAGGGATTCTCATGAGAACCTCAGCAGTAGAAAGGGTGAGCATGGCTTTCCACGGAAAGTTTTGAGTCCGTCCAACAGCAATTGCTGACAGAAAACTCAGATCCTCCCCACCCCACCAGAGTGTGATCACTGATTCATATTTGCAGTGGGGGACAATCCACTGGATGTTCCATGTGGCTCTATTTGAAAATGATAGTTTTTAAGTGAGGTTGGAGGAAAAGACCTTCCCAGTGGATTAGAACAAGTAGCTTATTTCATTACATCAGTGTCCCATCCTTCCTGCTCCCGGAGTGAGTCAGCACCAGCACTTGGGGAAGGGCCAGGACTGAGGGAGCCCAATCAGCGCAATCTACAGATTTTGATGCCCCCAAATAATCCCTTGTCTGTCCCTGCTGGTAGGAGCAGTACAGCTTATGGACTTCCCGCAATGCCATGCTGGAACAGTGCTATGCCAAGGATGCTGCAAAGACTCAAAGCAGATACCAGCAGAAATCGTCCCACGTATGGGCAGGTGTGGCTGTTCCTTGACCAAACCAGAATCACTTCTGAACTGGCTAAAGTTTGGTAGTTATGCTGGTTGTAGAAATGCAGCCTTGGGGCGGGGGGGCACTGTGGAATGAAAACTGCCCCTCATCCCCCTAAACCGCCTTTGTCCCGCGCTTTAACTTTTCCCTCCCTCCCTCCCTCCCTCCCTCCCTCCCTCCTATAAACATAAAGAAAAAAACACAGGTTCCTTTTTTAGATTCAGATCAGCCGTATACCTTTAACAGAGTGCAAGTCCACATCTCTCCTTCTACCAAAGATGGCCACTGTATGCGACAGTCAAATTATAGCTTCACTCCTAATCTGAGGCTCTGGGCTATGGCACAGGAATATATGCATTATATGTATATCCCCCCTTCCTCCCATTATGGAACTCAAAGGTGGCTACATGCAGTCTCCCCTCCAAGCTCCTGCCACCCCCAGACCTGCTAAGCGTCAATTTGGTGGATATGTGCCTTCAGAACACACTCAGGACACAAAACAAGAAGGATTTGCCTTCTTGGCATTGCCTACCTTCATAATTTGCCTGAAATCCTTGGGCACTGACAGCATAATCACTGACAAGCCACAAGGACAGCACCACCCCGGTGCTCACGATGGGAGGCGGCAGCTGGAAACCAGTTAACCTGAAAGAAATCACAGTGAGAAGAGTGGTGTTAGGGAGTCCCTCTTAAACATCCAACACAGAACTATCTGGTCCGCTTAAGATGAAAGAGCATGGCCCAAATGCCAGGGCAGATTAGCACAATTCCTGGCCTCGTGTCACATTGAAGATGTGCCTGCTACTCAGAATTTCTAGTGGTATCTCACTTGCCATTTTTGCCAGACCTGGGATGAATTTTTAGCTTGCAGTCTCTGGAAGATGGAAGCACACCTGAAAACCAGAATGGTAACAGCTAATTTCTGCAAAGGTTTCAGTCTGGAGGGTTTGATTTACTTTAATGAAAAGAGGTGGAGAAGAGTGTTTTTCTCCCAAACTTTTTTAAACTTAGAAAAAGCTTCATGTTTGTTCAAAAGGACCAGTATTCATTTATATTAATGTTGTGTCCCATTCTCCAACATCCAATAAAAATTAACCAAACTATCACAGTTTTGTCTTTCCTTTTTCTTCCATCTCTCAATTGAACTACTCAGCTGAGCTAAGTGCCAAGCTGTTCTTATTCATTCCTTACAAGGTGGAACAAGTGATGTCTTCCTCTTCTTAGCCATAAATTACTTTTGCAGCAATCAATTAACTAAAGAACAATGTTCCTTTCTTTTATTTTCTTTCTTTTCTTTTTAATGAGAGGTTGTAAATGTTCTTGAAATAAAAGTTTTAGTTGGTTTGAAGGGCAGGTTGCAAGGAAATATTCTCGCAATATCTCTTTCCACTCAATGAAGTGCTGGCTCTGGGTTTTAAGGACTCTTGGCCAAGATGCCGTCAACCAGCTCCCTCTCCCAGTGAATCTACCTTCTCACCACCAAGATCGCCAGCTGCCCTTACACCTCCTCATCTCTGTTGTCTCTGATCATTTGTACAGGCAGGAGGAGTACACAGTGGCATCCCCTGCTCCTCCAACTTCTCACCACCACCATGGTCTCGACCAGGGTGGGAAGCCAGGGAACAAGCAGGTTACAATGACAAAGAAGAGGAGCAACTCCAGGAGCGTCTTGCCAGGCGAGTCCTGCTGGGACATGGGCCTTCAACTGGTGCCCAACCCAAGTCAACCCCCACTTGATTCCAGGGGCTTTGTAGGATAGGACAACACTCCCATCATGTATAAGCAGTCTTGCTTGTATTTGGCTCTCCAACAGGTATTTGTCTCAGCTTGATGATGTTATTCAACTTCTTTGAATACATAATCATAATTAAATAGTACTTAAATACAGTGTGCCTCAGTGAGGTCAATGTTTTTAACATAGTGCTGTTCCTGAAAGACTGGAAGCTACTTCAGGTTAAGTAGTTGCTCTCTCTTGTCCTTTTACCACCTTTTCTCCCACCAGCTGCTTCCCTTCTCCCCAAGTTCCATTACTAACATTGTTGATAGCTGGTCTTTGGTGGGTAGCCAAGTTTCTAATGAGACATATCTGCTGTGCTTTTTACTGGAACTTGATCATGACACAGAGATAATTTTATTTATTATTTTAATGAGCTTACACCTCATCCTTCAACCAGAAAGACTTTCAAGTAGGTTACAGCTAAACTAAAAGAGGAAGAAGAAGAGGAAGAGGACAGACAGACATTCTTGGTGTCTAAAAAGAATGACACATATGGGAAAAGGAACAGGGAGAGGAAAGAAACATAACAAGACTCAAGCACTGATTCTTAATGTTATGCAGCTCTTGTACTGACCAGCTTCTGCAGCTGAACTACACCTGCGTATTCTTTGTCTTGTTAACACAAACAACTAGAATGGAAACAGTTAAGCAACAGTGGCACCGAAGATTGTTGGTCTCCTATTTGCATAGATAAACTGCCCCCCATTTCCTGTCGGGATGCAAGAGAATTTCCCTCGTGTTTACAAATCATGCAAAAATGTCTTGTTCATGACTCCCAAAGTAAACATAAGCAGAATGCAATTCTTGGAAATGCGTTGCAGTTTCCTGATCTTGTATTCACGCTATCACATTATTCACATGGTACCTCACCCCTGCCCCCTCTTCTGGTTCTTGCCCCAGTCACATGGTGCAGGGTAGACCTATCAAGCGCATCATGCCTCTGGTGCTGCTGTGGAACACCTGGCCGGTTAAAAATAGGACTTCCCTCAACCATTATTTGATTTTGGATGAGTGTGCCAACCCAGTGTCCATCACTGAGACCTGGATGGGAGAAGAGGGCGGAGTCCCTTTCTCACACCTGTGCCCACCTGGGTACTCAGTATGGCTCCAACGCTGGGCAGAGGTCCAGCGGGGGGGGAGTTGCTATAGCGAAGAAGAATTTGCTGTCATTCTCCAGGCTCCCTGTCTCCTTGGGGTTGGGTCCTGGGTGTCTACACCTAGCGTTGGACACCTGAGGCAGATTAGGGGTTTGGCTGGCCCACCCTGCTGTGCGCCAGCAGTCTCCCCTCCTGAGATGACAGAGGCATTCCTGGGCCTGGTGTTGAGGACCCCCAGTTCAAATGATGGCTGAGAGATCTAGTCAGCAGGGGAGTGCTAGGCTTAATGCTGGAAGAGTGCTAGAAGTTAGAATGGACACGTCAACCAATTTCGGACCATGTCCACCAGTCTGTTATCTGAAAACATTCAACATTCTGCAAGAATTCCTTCCCTTCTAAAAATGTTTCTCCTCACAATGCATATTTCTGAGCGCACTTGCAGGGTGGGATCTTTGAGCGTGGCATCAAAAATCGGAGGTGTGCAAAAGCAAGAGGACAGCGTGCCTCCTGCACAATTGACTAGGCGGCGGCAATAAGGAATTTATTTATTTATTTATTTATTAAGGAATTTTTTCCAGGGCAGGATGGAATTTGTTGGGCAGGCAAGGCCAGGCCCTGGCAACTGACCTGGAGGCAGGCGGGGCGGGGCAGGGGGTGGGGTGGGGTGGGGTGGGGCAGCAGAACCGTGGGCTTCACAGGGCTGGGTGGGCGCATGGCTGGCAGATCCGAGCCAGCTTTGTGCAGTCGTTTGGAGTGATTAAAGGCAACATCTTCCCTTTCTGTCTTATTTGCCAACACAGCAATTCCGAGGGCTGCCTTGACAGGCCTGACAAAGGCAGGCTCAAACTGTGAATTAAAAATAATAGCGGGTGACATTTTGCAGCCCTCCTCAGTTCCCTCCATGATTAGCTTTATTCTGTTGCTAGATGGAAATTGTTAATTTTATTAACACAGGTTTGTTCAGCAATAATTTCTGAACTGGCATTATGAGAACCCAGGTATTAATTCCCAGCTGTTCTATTGACACAGCTGGGACAGGGCTAATGTACATTTCTGATGAACAGCTACAATTTTATCTTCTAAATCCTACTACCTTTCACCTAGCTAAGGCAATTTATAAAACAGCTTTAAAGGTAGGTTTTAATTGAAAGAGGGAGGCAGGGTGCTTTTTGCTTGTTTTCATGGCTTTGAGACATAAAGCTCAACTATATAAAAAGATTGGTTAGAGGTAATAGACCAAAGGGGTGGATCTCCCTCTCTCCCTCCTTCCCTCTCTTTCACACACACACATCAATCCTTTTTGCAATGCTCCTGGGAAAAGATGCTTACATTGACTTTCATTGTACTTTCATTCCAAGGAACATCTAGCTGCATTTAAGAAGCCTTCAGCCAAATTTGCACTTCCAAGTTTTAAAGACATTCTTAAGGAAGAAAAAGAACGGAATATATCTTGAGAGCACCTCGTGATTGTTAAGTCCAGGGCTGTGCCCTTCCTCAGGGGTACAGAATCTGCTTTGCATGTGGAAGGTCTCAGGTTTCCTCCACGTGAGACTAGGAAAGGATCCTGCCAGAAACCCTGGAAAGCTGTGACTGACTAACCTGAGTGGGGTAATTAGTGAAGGGTCCGACTTGGTACAAGACAGATTCTACATCTGCCTGTTTATGAACTGGTTTCCACCCACATCCCCCTCTTCCTAACCTGATGGGTTGCATCCCAGAAATCTAAAGCACACAAAACCCGAAGAAGGTGCAAAGACATTTGGGCCAGCCCTAGCTCCCAGGCAGGTGTGTGGAAGCAAAAGGCAAGGGAGAAGGGTTTCCATTATGAAACAAGAGGGGAAGGCATAGGTATGAAAGAACTACCAAAGGAGGTGGTTGGGGGGGGGCAGGCGGGGCGGGGGGCGGACACTAAGTATATAGAAACATAGAAACAGAGCGAGTCAGAAGGGGCCTCCTGGGCCATCTAGTCTGACCTCCGGCACCAGCCGGCTCCGCTCATGACATGCCCACCATGTGCATGTCCAGCCTATCTTTGAACACCCTCACCGATGGGGCCTCAACGACCTCCCGTGGAAGCCCATTCCACGCCCATTCCAAGTATGAAAAGCCTTCTATTATTGCCCAACGTATTTTGGAAGTACCAGCTTCCTCTGCCAGGGGGCATTCATCTTCAGTTTGATGCAACTATTTTTTCCTCTTTTCATAGGTTCTTCTTTCATCCTTTTTATTTTCCAGACTCCACTGCCTTCAACAGCTGGACCATCCTCACCAGCCTGAGGTTTTGGGTTGAAGTTCTCCTCTACTCCAGCCCACATGGCCAATGGTAGGGATCCATGCAGTTGGCGTCCACAACACCTGCGGGCCACCAAGATGGAAACGTTCAAGCAAAACACTGAGAAGAAGAGCAGAGGGCATTTTCCCTTGGATGTTCCCATGATCCAGCTCAATGCCAAGAAGAGCTTTGGCTGGTATCTTTCTGCCTCCTACACACCTGTGTTGAGCTTGGAACACTCTGAAAGCTACACAGAAATGTGTCAATTCCCCCGGTTCCACTCATTGTTGCTGCTGCTGCTGCTGTGCTGGGGAAAGTCTGCCTTGTGCTTCACTCCTCTTCAGTTCCATATCAACCAGGGAAAATTGATGCAATTAATGCTGGAACTGTAGTATATGCAATTCATTTTCAGTTCATTTGCATGCCCATAAAAGTTTTGGTAAAACAAAGCCCCCTCCTTTAAAAAAAAAAAAAAGGAGACTGGACTCTTCATTGCTGTGTATCTGTGACTGTACCAGGAGCAGGCAATGGGAGATACCTCTGCTAAAAGAATGTTATGTTACCTCCTGTGTAGCAGAGCACTGCAATGCCATCCAAGTAGTGATGCCTTGGTTGCAGCAAATTATTGATCAGGATTGACCGTATTTACAACTTTTGGATGCAGACTTGGATGCAATCTGCAGCTGTAGGTCGTGCATTTCTGAGCTTCCAGTGGGATTCATGGAACGAGAGACGTGTGCTCTACTGCGGGTGTGCACTTGAAAAAGACACATCAAAATGCATCCTTTTGAAAAAGCACACAAATACTTTTAAAGGAATGCACACATTTCAGAGGTTCACATAGTATGTATGTATATTTACATATATACACATATACAAGGAAAAAGGCAGACAAGAATACAAATAGAATTTCATGTCCTTCACACACACCCCATGCTTGCAATCTAATATGGATTTGGGTCAGAAGCAGCAACAAGATGGAATTCAAAGAATTTCAGCAAGGTTGAGTTTGCTGATTCATACAACCCTACATTAAAGTGAACCTTTTACAATATTGTATCAATGCACGCATATCACCTTGGCAATGTGAAATAGGACAGGGGAAATCTACATATTAATGGAAGAAGTTTTTCCAAAACTGGGTCTTCTGGGGGTTTTGGACTTCAGCCTCAACCAGCAAGCCAACTGGGTCAGGCAGTGCAAACAACTGGTGGGTGCCAGGTTGGGGGAAGCCTGAACTGAAGGATTAGGAAGCTGCAGCTAATGATGCGTAGCTTGAAATCCAGATACAAAAAAAAATAGGAAACTACGGGAGATTCCTGCTGTGCACTTCTACTCTGGAATGATGAGTGGCCAGCCTGGAGCTCCAAAGTCCAGGACTCAAAATGCAGGTTGCGTTCAGAAGCATCTCGAACACTGCCACCGCTGATTTGGCTGCCAGGGATGTGGGGATGATGGACTGTCTGGCTCATTTGAGTCTGACACGATGATCGGAATGAGACCAAGTCAATCCCCCTTTCCCACTGCCCCATGTGATGACTGGAAACAGAGCCTTGTGTTTTACACATTTAAAAAAAAAAAAAGTTAAGGAGATGTGCATATATTTACACAATTTGGGTGTAAATTGCACAAATCACAGTATATTGTGGCTTTTGTGTAAACTGGCACCTCAAAAGTATGTGGACATCACACTATTTGCATATAACAAGCAAATGTGTACAAATCAGCACCAAAAAAAGCCAGCATCCATCACACGATTTGTGCTAATCATGTCAGAAACACATGTTTTTACAGTGCCGATCTGCAAAATAAATAAATAACATGGCTGACTTTAGCCATTCTTTTTTCTTTTAAATGTTCAGCCCGTCTTAAAGATGGAACTCTGGGAGTTGCTCGACTCACCATATAATGATTTCATGCTAGTGCAGTGCTGGCAAACTGGACGCAATTGTGAAAATCCGATTTTCAGTGCCCTGGAAGTTCCTCACACATATTTAACTACAACCACTAAACCTAATAATCCTGCTGGTGGCAATAATGCAGTACAAAGTACTTCACTGTCTAAATAGGACTCTCTCAAGACTCCTTGACAGTTTCACGTAAAGAGAAATCTCTGTGTTAAAAATTTTCTCAGGTGGAATTTTAATGGCAATCCTAATTCTCATTATTTGCCTCCCACCAAAACAAAAATCCAGAGCCATTAATGAATGGAATGACTGTGACTACTGAGTGCAGAAGGAAGAAGAGAGCAGTCTGTAAAACACGTTTTGATCTGCTGTAACCCCCAAGGCTAGAACAGGCTTCAGATTTAAACAGACAATGAGTAATAACCATGGGAATTTGAAAGGGGTCGGGGATTATTAAACACACCAAGGATCTCACTGATTTAGAAATGCATCACAGAACCTGCTTATTTTCTCTCCACTTGAAAAAAAAAAAAACCCTAATTATTAGAAGTGCACTGTTTTGCAGTCCCATAGGAAATATGTCAATAATGTGCCAATGGACACCTACCTGAGCAAAAGGATCAGACAAGCCATGCCTCAACAGCTTTTAAGAGAAAACCTTTAGAGTCATTAACTGCAAACATTTTAAGTGTCTAAGTGCAGTAATACAGGTTGCATTCTTTACCATTCCTTCTAGGAGAATTCTCCTTCCCCTATCCCAATAACAGCTGCTAGAAGCCAGGGACAAGACCTCATAAATGCTATTTGTGTGGCCTCATGAAATAACCCAGTGCACTTCATGTCATGCACTGGTTTAGACTTGAGGAAAGCATGTGCAATGACAACAGGTTGGTAGGAACACAATATCCACCTCCACAACCTAGAAATTGGGTCCTTGGGAACACCCACTGCTCAGTGGTAGGAAACAAATGTTACATGCAGAAGCTTGTAGTGGGCTGAGAGAGACTCCTCCCTTAATCCCTGGAGAGGGCACACAGTACTGAACTAGATGGACCAACAGCCTGGTTTTCCTGCAAGGCAGGTTCATGTGCCCGTATGTCCCACCTAGCCCCAGCTCCTGACCTTTTATCAGGTCTTTAAAACACAAGGATGAGTCTGCAACCCTGAGCCTTCCATCCTGGATGAGCCCAGATCACCCAGACGTCCGAACACCTCCCGTTCCATAGCTCCTCACCAGCACTGCAAGGAGCGCACCGCATGAGCTGCCACCTGGGGGGGCACAGTGCTCATCTTTAAAGAGCCTCCCTCCTGAGGCAGAGAGGGGTGAGCAGAAGCTTATCTTGATGGAGGCAGTTACGAGACCTCAAGCTTTTCCCAAAGCAAGCTGTGCAACGGGAGTTGCCAATAGAGTTGCTGAGACTGCAGCTGCCCCGCCTCATGTGGGCCTGCACAGCCGGGTCACAGCAGCACAGTGCTCTTGCTGGCTAAATTACACAATTCTTCGCCTCTGCAAGAAAGGGGAAGCTCTGATGACGTTCAATAAAATACGCGATTCCTGTCCCCTAACCCCAAACCTTTCTGAATAATCGCCCTCTTCCTCTGACCTGCCCCTCACTTGCCAGAGTTGCTACCCCTCTGGTGCTCCAAACAATCCGTTTTAGCAAACCAGAACACAGCTCCACTATCAATTGTCCAGTATTTACAGAAATATTTGAAGATCGGCCTTATATGGCTCTGTTTATACTTCCCAACTGTACATCATTTCTACGTTGGATGTGTTAACAATTCTTTAACAGGTAAATCAGAGACTATATGCATGATATGCAAATAGCATTGCACCCGATGAATCCAAATGTAAAGGCCACTTTAAAAATCTGTAAACAATAATCATTAAAATTTGCATTGGGGGCAATGCTTCCATCCATGCTTGGAAATAAGGTCACATCTGTCCAACCTAATAACAAGACATTGAAATATAACAAGAACTCCAGTGTACCTTGGGCACACATGGCCTCCCAGATGCAAATGTTTTCCCATAAGTAGCCTCACCCCAGATCCTGTTAAAACTGCCTACAGCACAGGTCACAATGCCAAGATTCTACTGAGACGGAGATACAGTGCAAAGCTAAAATATGTACCACACTGATAACATGTGAAGTATTACAAACCTAAGCAGGAATACCTACCGAGGTACCCAAGTGACATTCCTCATCGACAATGTGACACCCCTCCCCCCCCCATGTACTGATGGAGGGCGCAGCTGATGAAGACTTTGGGACAGGGGCACTGCTGGGCATTCCTGCACAGGTTCATTGATGCTTTCCATGTTATTTGCATCAACAGCTCAGCTTCGTCCCTTTGCACATCTGAAGCCACAGACCTTTCTTACACTACATTATTGACCAAACTGTTTACCACAAGTACAATCACCCAGAATGAATCTCTGCACATGGAGAGTGGTTTGTTGAACTCAATCCAGTATTTACTTCTAGGGACTCTCTTTATGAGACTTTCTGGACCCCAATCTTTCAGGAATGATCTTTTGGAAATGAGCATGCCTCCTCTCAGCAGGCCAGTGCTCCAACTGGACCACCTGCTCCCAGCAGACAAGTAGAGACCCTTACAAGGACTGTTAGGCCT
Organism: Varanus salvator macromaculatus; assembly: GCA_023646645.1. Taxonomy (NCBI): domain Eukaryota; kingdom Metazoa; phylum Chordata; class Lepidosauria; order Squamata; family Varanidae; genus Varanus; species Varanus salvator. Next base: position 10,946,089 of record JAIXND010000624.1, on the reverse strand, counting down.
ACTGGCAAGAACAGTGTTATATTTATTTATTTACCATATTTTTCGCTCTATAAGACGCACCTGACCATAAGACGCACCTAGTTTTTAGAGGAAGAAAACAAGAAAAAAAATATTCTGAATCAAATGGGCACATAATCACAGGCACATTCCCCATCACTTCCCCATGGGCTGCACATCTGACAGACTTACTGCACACACAAATTCGCTCTATAAGACGCACAGACATTTCCCCTTACTTTTGAGGGGGAAAAAAGTGAGTCTTATAGAGCAAAAAATACGGTATTTATTTATTTTATTTAAAACATTTCTATGCCGCCCCATTCGCAAAGAGCCTCGGGGTGACTTGCAATGGTTCAGCATAGAAGCATCTTCCTACCTGTGGAGTGTGAGGTCCTGGTTGGTAATCACTAGGTTCCTCTAAGAAGCTCGGCCTGAGGGACAGCATTTCTGGGGTCCTACTGCAGGCATTTGGTTCCCACTGGTCTTCGTTCCACCACCAGCAATGGCTCCACACCACTGCCTTGGGCACTGCTTGCCCACTGCACATGGGCACCAACACCGCCCCTTTGGACCTGCAGAAAGGGCTGCACTGGCTACCTCCATGGTATCAGGTGGCAGAAGGAGCCAGTGGGTTCACTCCTCTCCTCGAAACTCTGACTCCTTCATCTAAGCAACTCCCTTCCGAGTACCACTCTTGCCCACTCAGTGCCCTGCTGTGCTTCACTGCCCATGATATCTGCAGGAAGAGTATGTGTTGGAAGTACATGGGGTTCGGCGTGAAGATGCTAATGCAAGAGGAGAATTAGAATGGGACCTCTAAAAATGAGAAAGGAGACCAAATGCTTGAAATGGCATGCATTTGGGAATCTTGTAGACAATGTATCATGAAGAGGGGTTAGGAAGTGATACACTAAGATGTATACCAATTAATATTCATGACACACAGAGAGGAACCAAAAATAAAAAGCACAAACACAAAGCAAAAGCTATCTCTAGATTTTGTAGCACTGGGAAGGAGGAGATAGGGAGAAGCTGGCCGTGACCTTCTCTGGAGAGATTAGATATAAGATCCCCTAACATCAGCTGCAATGGATGCCCCAGGCTTTGATACTACCATGGTCTACACTGGTGTGGAAGAAGGTATATGGGGATCTACTGTTCAAGCTCTCAGTGATTTGCAGTAGATCAAAGACTGTTTTGAACTCCAAACTACCTTGCAAGAATAACAACAGCATTAATTTTTCCACCTCAGTTTGCCTACTGAAGTGTAGAAAGCCTGGGGCAGGTGGTGCTCTCTTGTGTGCAAAGACCACGAAATGCTTCATTCTCTTCTGGAATTGAAAATAAAACCCTTGATTCAGAATATGCTCAAAGGCACCCTGTTCCATAATTGTTTAAAATTACCATTCAATGCATATTTGGAGAGAGAGAGAGATTAAGAAATCTACACTTCCCACCATGCACTAGCCAGTGTGACTGGCTGAGGAATGCTGGGAGGGTAGGATTTTTTGTCTGCCTGATTATGCACAGGATTGATCCCTAAGGGTAGGTATTGTGCACCTGACTCTGGTTGATGGGTTTTGGAATTCTAGTTAATAATAAATGAATGAATAACAAAGTAGATCTAACAACCCTGAAATGGAGCCACCTGGTCTATGTACCACATCCTTGGTCTGTTTAATTTGTACTGATGCCTTCTGTTCTGTGCTTTGGCTACACTGCTTAACCACGAGCAAGAGGCAGCATGCAACCGAGCTGTGAATTTTGCAGAAAGCCGAATATGAAGCTATTTGGTTGGGGTCCCACTTGAGGCAAAACACTTGACAGAATCCGACAGAAGACAAAGGAGTTCTGATCTGGCTTGCAACACTTCCCATGAGGATCACCCACTTATATCAATTGATTTCTGACTATAGTTAAATGTGTGAACAATTTAGATGTTCCTTCTCCAATGAAGCATCTAAGAAATCTCAAGAGAAGCCAAGATTTTGAAGAAGTCTAGCACAATTTCTCAGGGGACTTCTAAAGGCCTAATAAGGAAAGCCATCCTGTCACAGCATAAACTCTTCAAGCGCCCTCCGTTCTCTCTGGTACCCAAATAATGTACCCAAATAAAACAGAAGCCATTAACTTCCCCCACCCAGTATGATTATCATCATCAATTAAATCAGTAATTCAAACAAATATTCTGTCACTGATGACTGTTTCAATAAAACACAAAAAGTCAGAGAACTCGCCAAACTTTTCCAGCTTCCTTGAAAGAAAATCAAGGGGAAAGCACCATTTCCCCCACATTAAGCTATTCTACCACATAGTCCAGTGAGTTTTCTTGTACCCAATTTAAAAGCTACCTATTAATAAGAATTTCCTTCTCAAATGAGCTCCTCTTGCTCTGAACCACCATGTGGTTAATATGATATGGAATTTACAGAAAGAAACATCACAGGTTTCTTCAGTGTGCCTACCCTAGGAAAAATCGCAAGGTAGCTCACTTGGAAGAATCTGTCACATTAAAAAGGGAAAAAAGCAAAAGCAAGAGCTCTATTGAATGTTTTGAAACATTTAATATCCAACTATTAATTAAGCAGCAGACCTCTCAAAGTTCATTCAATAAAGGAGACTAACCCGAGTGCCATGTTTCAGAATTAAGCAGTGCACATGGAAGGATCATTAGGAAAATTAGTTTTCAGAGCTTTTTCCCCTTTAATTTGACATTCACGTTTCACAACCTTCATGCAACACAACCAGGGCTGTGCCACATGCTGCACATTTCACTGCTCAGGATGAAGCATGTGCTTGGGAGAGAGAACCACTGTGTTCGCTGAAGAACCCTTGTTTTTCTTTCCGGCACTGCAGTTCGCCACCGTCGCCTCCTCTCAGCTGCACTGCTTTGCCTGGGGGCTGCTCTTCAGCTTTTCTCACTGAGGATGGATGGATGGAGTGATGTTCAAGGAATGTGAGGATCCTCTGAAGATTGCTTTGCATCTCACCTTGCGCCCAATTCCACCTTGTGTTGATGGACACCACTTGTGCTGTTCAACCAGGAAATTTGCACAGCAAATCCAAGGGCTGAAGGGGCCTGATTCAGCCCATTGCAGAAATTTGCACAAATCCAACTGGGAGAATGGAGTAGGATGACAACAAGGACATGTTCAACCATTTACAAATATTTCTGGCCCATTTGTGGTCATATCTATATTATTATTATTATTATTATTATTATTATTATTATTATTATTATTTAGTTAGTTATTGTGGTCATGCCTATGATTTACTTTATGCTTTTCAGTGCCAGGCCAAAACCTTCTGTGCCTTTGTTGTTGGACTATCCTGAGACTTTTATGTATAGGGAGCGGTATTAAAGTTTTAAATAAAGCAAGAAATGTCTGGGGCTTTTAATAGGGCATGCTCACATGTTTTGAGAGTAAAAATAACATTTACATACATCTGTTTCCCACAAGGAAACCTGGGGAGATGAGAATAGTGTTACCCATACCACTTAAGAGATTCTTGGGTTAACGGGATTTCTTCTAGATGTGTGCTTGTCTCTTAGCACTTCTCATTTTCTTCTGGAGAGTTTTTCATATAAGTCCCAAGCCAAGAAAAGAGATTCTCACTGGGTTGATCATCTGCTGAAAATTGGAAGAGTAGAGCAAAGGTCCATCCTAGTGGGGTGGCCCTCCTGGTCCAGGAATGGATGTCTTTTCAGGGTAAGTTCCTTAGCTTCCACCAGGGTAGCCCTTTGGTATAGCTCCTTAGAAAGGCATTTTTGGAGGAAACAGATGATCTAGATCCATTTCAATTGGGCTTTGGGGCCAGTTTGGGAACAGAAACTGCCTTGGTCACCCTGTAGGGTAACATTTCCTGGAAGAGAGACAGGAGGAGCACAACCCTGATGATTCTCTTGGATCTCTCCGTAGCTTTCAATGCCATCAACAATGGTATCTTTCTGGAGAGGTTAGCCAGGTTGGGAATTTTGATGGCTCTGTGGTGGCTCCACTCCTATCTGGCTGACCATCTCCAGTTGGTGAAGCTGGGAGGCTGTTGCTCTGCACCGTAGCACTTTCACCATGAGTTCCATAGGGGTCCCTTCCGTCCCCCGTGCTGTTAAATCTGTTAATCTGCATGGAGAGGTTTTGGCTGTGGTGTCACCAATACACAGATGACACTCCGCTCTGCCTCTTATTCTCATCTAATCCAGGTGAGGCAGTGACTGTTCTAAACTGGTGCTTTGGCCCAGTAATGGACTGGATGAGGACCAATAAGCTGCAGCTGCATCCTGAAAGACAGATGTGCTGTTGGTGGGCAGCCCATCCATCCAACTGGGAAATTTTCAACCTGTCCTGGCCGAGGTAGCACTCCTTCTAAAGAACAAGGTTCATAGCTTGTGGGTGCTTCTTCACCCTGAGTTGTCACTTGTTGCTCAGGTGAGGTCAGCGTCTACGAGCACCTTCCATCAGCTTAGGTTGATTGCTCAGCTACACCGCTCCTTGGATGAACAGAGCTTAGCCACAGTCATCCACCTACTAGTAATTTCATGCTTCATGTGGAGCTGCGTTTCAATGGGCCTGGCACTTCAGCTAATCCAAAACAGAGCGGTATGGCTGTTAACAAGGACCGGCCTCCGAGCACATGTCACGCTGGTCCTCAGCCAGCTGCAGTGCCTGTCTGTTGCCAGCCAGGCCCAATCAAGGGGCTTACTAGCATACAAACCCTACATGGTTTGGGGCTTGGATACACCTGTCTCCATGTCTCCCTACCAGATCATTAAGATCTTCTATGAATGCCCTTCTCTCCCCCGCCCCACCCCTGAGTGTAGTACAGGGGCGACAAGGAAAAGGACTTTTCCTGTTGTAGCATCCTGCTTTTGGAATGCCTTCCTAAGGAAGGGTGACTGGCACCCTCGTTGTTTAGCTTCCATCCTCAGATGAGAACAGCTGTATTTCATACTTGTTTTTAGTATAATTATGGTTCTGTTTGTTTTTCTTACTGCTTGCCTTTATTTTGTCATGAACATTGTCTCCTGTTAATTATCATTTTTAAGATGTTGGATATTTTTTAAAACTGTTGATTTTATTTTGAATGTCATTCTCTTTGTGAGCTGCCCAGAGAGTCCTCAGGCTATGGGGTGGTGTACAAGTGTCAGAAATAAATAAATGCAAACATTAATAAATGCAGTAGAGATGCTGCTTTATCAAGCACTGATTCTGAAAGTTTGCCTTGTCCACTTGCAGCATATTCATTATTATCTCCCCACCTTTTTCCTTTCAAGGACCACATGGGAGTTTACAAAATTCTTCTCCTTATTACAACAACCCTGTGAGGCAGGTTGTGCTGAGAGTCTGTGACTGGTTCCAGGGCTGCCCTCTGGGAAGCAGTAATCAATTTCTCTAAAAATTCTCTAAAATCCAATGTTGCATATCAATGACTACATGCAAATTTCATGTAAAGTGGTCTCCTTGTCTGCCCTTCTATTGCTACAGAAGATGTAGGCAAAAGATGGGCTGCTCATGGTCAGGTACTACCTTGAATTGATGACATCCAAAGGGATCAAAACAGAAGCTGCTGCGACTTATATATCGAAGGGGGGCGGGGGGAGGAGAGAGAGAACTAACATGAAACAGGTGTCATAAAGAGGCACCCTTGCCCCTTCTGGATCATCATGTCATATGATTCTGGATGGACCACCACCAGCAACAGGTGGGAGCTGCCCATGAGGTTGTCACAGTTTCTCATAGAAGAATCTTCCAGACCTGCCCTGGCTCCATCTACCTAGGCACACCACTGGCTTCCCCTCAGCAAGAAGGAATGTAAAGGACTTGCCTTTCTACCTGAGCCCCAGCTTGTCTTGCTTTCTGTTCTTGCTCTTGGTCCTGGATTCTGCTTTGTTGCTTTCCATCCCAATGGCTTTTTGAGGCCAATTCTAATTCGTTCTCTCATCCTGCTTTTTTTGGCTCACCATGCAATCTCGATTCGTCTTTGGGCCCTCAGTTCCCCACTTCTGACTCTTTCCAGGTCAGTGCCAGCTCAGATAGATGCAGACATTCTGTTCTTGCTGTGGTCGCTGAATTAATCTCACAGTTCCCCTTAATGCACTCTAGATCACCCCTCCCACATCTCACAGTCATTATTGGCATATTTCTATCAGAGCTCAGTGAAGAACAGTTGGGAGACTTCACAGAATTTGTTCCTGAAGAACTCTGAATTTGTTTTTGACCCAAAACAAACAGATCTGCTGTTGCCCAAATCCACTTATTCCAAAGAGGCCAAAATAGCCTCTCTCTGTTTCATAATGCAGGGACAGGGATAGCATGGTGCCCCACTAAGGTGGGCCACTTCATTAGCATCATTGCTACAGAGGAGGCTTCTGTGTGGAAGAGCAGCACAGCCCACAGTTGTCTCAAAGACTTCTGGCATTTCCCATTTTCCTGATCCCATCTCGCCACCCCCACAAGGTTTTATTTTATTTTTTTTAATGCTGCAAGCCATTACAATGAGATTTGTAGCATGGCATTATTCTATATTGGCATAATAATAATTGATAACTTAAACTAGCTCATTAATCAACAAAGAAAATTAGCTCGGCACAGAAGCCAAGGAAAACCTCGCCACTCCGCCATAACCAAAAGCATTTAAAGGGCAGCGTTGTCTTCCAGGCAGCACTTAGCAACATGGCACCGATGGTTGTCCTTTCCATTTATGTCCCCACTAGGCAACAGCAGTGCTCTGAGCATGCAAAGCTCAGCTGACTTAAAATTTTATTGTTATGGCATGCAAAGGCAAGGCCTTCATGTAGGATTCAGAGGCCATTTGTCTTCATTTAATGGCATCCATTCCATGTCACTATGATTAGGCTAATCCCTCCAGTTTATTTACAGAAGACAAATGAAAGGAACTCCAAATACTAAACTACAAAAATGCCTGCACAATGGCAGATTTATGGAATGGAAGTCTGCAGCCAGCAACTAGATTTTTCCAGAAGGCCATTTGAAAATAAGAAAGGGAAGAGAGATCTGAGCCTGCACGGGCATATCCCTCCCTCGCTCCTATTTCCTGATTACTTCACGTAGATACCCCCAACCCCATATCCCTTTTGCTCGTCCGGACTGGCAACTGGGAGGAGGGACAGTGGCATGCCACTGGTGGTCAAGCTCAGTCCATGGGGACCCTGCTCATGTTTGCTGTGCTAATTTATCCCAGGCAGGAGGGGAAAACCACTAATCCTCTGCCTGATCACAAGCTGAAAACAAAAAAAAAAAAAAACGGTCTTCTGAGTTGGTTGCTTTCTTGCATGTTAAATCTCAACTTTGAACATCAGGGTTGCCTTTGTTGCAGTCCATGCATAATTATCCCTAAGAATAGCAATATAGTTTGCTATAAATAAAATACAGAGATGTACACAGCACAGAGTCAGAAAATCACAGAAGAGTAGAATTGGAAGTGGCAGGGCAAGAAATTACACCACCCAGATGACTGTCCATTTTTTTTCTGAATGTCTCTACTCTGGAAGATGAAGATTAGGTTGGACTGTGTTGTGAATGGAGAAGACAGAACCTGAGAGGTGGCCAAATATTAAGGCTGGCCCTTGGTCCATCTGGGTTTCCAACAGGATTTCTTCCAGCCTAGTACAGATAGGAAATTTTTCCTGATACCCAGTTGAAATCTGGAGTCCTATACCTCGAAGCCATTATTCCATGTCCTACACTCTGGGATGATTGTAACAGTCTTTGAAGTATTATAGAATCTTAGAGTAGTATAGTTGGAATGGTCTATGAAGGCCGTCAGCTCCCAACCCCCTGCTATTGCAGGATGCTAAGATACACCATCCCACTCAGATGCCTGTCCAGGTGCTTTTTGATGTCTCCAGCGAGGGAGAACCCACAAATTCCCCAGGTCATACTGCTCTCACAGTGAGGAAATTCTTTCTGGTACCTAGTTTAAATTAGATTTCTTTTAACTTAAGTCTGCTTTTCCATGCCCTGCACTCTGGAATGAATGGGAAGAGATCTTGTCCTTACCTCTTTGTGACTGTCTTTCATGTATTGTAAAGTTCCCTTCTTGAGGCTGAACATGCCCAGTTCTCCCAGTCTCTCCTCAAAGGGCTTTGCCTCCATTCCCTCAACCATCCTTGTGGCCTTCCCTCAATGCCATCAAAATTGACCACTGAGTCACACTGCCCTTGGGGAAGAGAATTTGGTTAACTGATGCTCCTTGTGGTTTTATGGCTGGGAATGAGTGAACAAGCAATGCTGAAGAGCACCACCGTGCTGCTCAGCTCATGCCCAACTCCCATTCATACATGTGGTCAATGCTCAGTTTGCACCATTTTCTAAAAGACTGTGCATATGAAGCAGCAAACAAAGGACAGACTTGCACAATTTCTTCAAAATCTGTGCAAATGTCTTTCGTGGGATGGAGAAGAGTCCAATTTAGCTTAAAGGAAAATTACACAAACATGCAACTGCACTAGGAATCAGGAATGAAACAAGCACACGGATGTGTTTGGCCATTTCAACATACTTCCTGAGAACACATGTTTGTATTCATGTGCACATTTGGAGCTTCACACAGGGCACTCTCATGAGTTCTACAAGCGAGAGCAAGCCAGATTGCATGCCTGTGATAGTCTCCAAAACATGCAGAACACAAGATGGACAGAGCAGTTGACAAAAATGGATGGATTAATAAAGGAAAGATGGCGAGGGAAGCATCATCAGCACAATTACCTGCATTTAGGCTGCTTCCCATGAGCATAATATTCAAGCTGTGATTTTAGAAACTGAGATTGCAAATTAGATATTAAGAGTTCATTGATGAAAAGATCAGTCTTGGGGATCAAGCTTCCCTGAACATTATCTTGTCTTGCACATGCTCTATTTCCCGGTGATGTGGAATCCTAGAATATGGACATCACACTTTGGCATTCTCTGTGCAAGGAAGCATAACACTGAGAGCCAGTATGGCATAGTGGTGAAGAGCCCGGGACTGGGACTCAGACGATTTGGGTTCTAGTCCCCGCTCGGCCATGGAGCCAACTGGGTGACTCTGGGCCAGTCACAGACTCTCAGCCCAACCTACCTCACAGGGTTGTTGTTGTGGGGATAAGATGGAGGAGGAGATGTAAGCTGCCTTGAGCCCTTTGTAGGAAAAAGGCAGGATATAAATCGAAAAATTAATAAAATAAATAACACCATCCAGCTGTTTGCTTGCAGTCATCAACCATAGCAACAGAAACTGCATTGGGTTGGGTGAGTTGAAGACTGCGTTGTGTTCTGGTTGGGGGTAATGCAATCCTTGATGCCTAGAATTTGCCTGCTGCTACTCTAGGATGGACTTCCAGTCTGGATCGGTTTTGGCCTAATGGTGCAGAATGGTCCAGAAGTACCAGCTCATTCAAAGAAGGGACCACGTCTTTTGCAGGGGGTAGCTAATACAGTCTTATTATAGCAATACTTTATGCTGCCTTCCAATCCATTTCCATGCCCAACTCAAGGTGCTGAAATTCACTTTTAAAGAGGAAGGAACACTTCTTCCCAGGTATACCTACCTGGACCATCTCTAGAAACATAGAAACATAGAAACAGAGCGAGTCAGAAGGGGCCTCCTGGGCCATCTAGTCTGACCTCCGGCACCAGCCGGCTCCGCTCATGACATGCCCACCATGTGCATGTCCAGCCTATCTTTGAACACCCTCACCGATGGGGCCTCAACGACCTCCCGTGGAAGCCCATTCCACGCCCTCGGGGTCCTAACTGTCAGGAAGTGCTTCCTGGCATCCAAATTGAACCTTGGCTCCCTGAGCTTTGCTCCATTGGAGCGCGTCCTGCCTTCCTCTGCAGGGGAGAACAGGCCTCTCCCCATCTCCATGTGACACCCCCTCACATACCTGTATGTTGCCAATATATCCCCTCTGAGTCTCCTCTTCTCCAGGCTGAAGAGACCCAGTTCCCTTAGTCTCGCCTCATACCCCATCCCCTGCAAACCAGCCACCATCCTTGTGGCCCTACGCTGCACTGACTCCAACCTGGCTATATCCTTTCTGTAATGAGGGGCCCAAAACTGAACACAATACTCCAGTTGCGGGCGCACCAGAGTCATGTAGAGTGGTAGTAATACCTCTCTTGATCTAGAAGCCACACTTCTGGCTATGCAACCAAGGGTGGCATTCGCCCTCTTGACCACCGCATCACACTGCTGACTCATGTTTAGCCTGCGGTCAACCAGTACCCCGAGGTCCCTTTCACAAGTGTTGCTCTCCAGCCACTTGTCCCCTAACCTGTACTTATGACAGCTATTCCTATGCCCCAAGTGCAAGACCTTGCACTTCTCCACATTGAACGCCATCCTGTTGTCTCCTGCCCACTTCCATAGTCTGTCCAGATCCTTTTGGATCTGGTGTATCTGCTCCTCAGTTGTGGCCACTGCTCCAGTTTTAGTGTCGTCTGCAAATTTGATCAGCAGACTGTTCACCCCTTCTTCCATGTCGTTAATGAAAAGATTAAACAGGATCGGCCCCAGGACAGAGCCCTGGGGGACCCCGCTTGTCACTGGCTGCCATCCCGACGATTCCCCGCTAATGGTTACCTTCTGCTTTCGGTCAGTCAGCCATGCCCTAATCCACCGGACAGTGCTTTGGTGTATCCCAAAACTCCTCAGTTTCTCCACCAGGATATCATGGGGCACTTTGTCAAAGGCCTTGCTGAAATCCAGGTATACCACATCCACTGCATCCCCTCCATCTAGCCATCTTGAAACCTTGTCATAGAATTCCACAAGGTTTGTCTGGCAGGACCTGTTTCTGCGGAAACCGTGTTGTGTGGCTGTCAGCCTCCCTTCCCTATCTAGCATCACTAGATCTCTCTCTATTATGAGCCTTTCCATTGTTTTTCCTACAATGGACGTAAGGCTAACCGGTCTATAATTCCCCATGTCCTTCCTACTACCCTTTTTGAAAATTGAAAATTGGGACCACCGATGCCACCCTCCAGTCCTCTGGAACTTCACCCGTTCTCCACGAGGCCTCAAAAATGGAGGCCAGCGGGCGTGAGAGAACCCCTGCCAACTCTCTAAGTACTCTCGGGTGTAACCCGTCCGGGCCTGGCGCCTTTGTAATGTCCAATGCCCTGAGGAGCCCCTCGACTTCAAGGGGGGTGACTCTAATCTCTGCCCCTAAGTCCCCAGCCTCATCCAATCTCCTATACGGATATCCCCCGTCCTGCTTTGGGGAGAACACAGAGGCAAAATAGTCATTTAGCATCTGTGCCTGTTCCCTCATGTCAGTCACTGGATCTCCTTCCTCCTTATTTAGTGGTCCCACCACTTGTCTCCCCTTCCTTTTCCTATTTACATGCTGGAAGAAGCCCTTTTTGTTGCTCTTGATATTCTTGGCAAGTCTCAGCTCATAATCAGCCTTAGCCTTGCGAAGAATCCTTCTGCAACGGGCCTCCTCCCCCCGGTATACCCTTTTGTCTATTTCCCCAGTACCCATTTCCTATGGAGGTTCCTCTTTCGTCTAATCCCCCTAACCACCTCCTTTCGCATCCATGGCGGCACTCTCCTCCGCCTCCCCACCTTACTGACTAGAGGTATTGTCAGGGCTTGCGCCTGCAAAACCTCCCTTTTGAGTGCCATCCACCCCTCCTCAACTTGCTTACCTTCCAGTAACCTATCCCAGGAGACTTTCCCCAGCCTGGCCTTCAGTTGGCCAAAGTTGGCCCTCTTGAAATCCCAGCTTCTAGTGCTTGACCTGTTGCACGGCCCCAGTCCCCTGATCTCAAAGCAAAGGATGGAGTGATCACTCGCATCCAGAGCTCCCCTAATCTGTACTTCATCTATCAGCTCCTCCCTATTGGTCAAGACCAAGTCCAGGATGTTTCCCCCCCTCGTCGCCTCTCGGACCCTCTGTGTGAAAAACCCACCCTCTAGAGCTTCTAGGAAGCGACGTGACCTGGCTGTCACCGCCGAGTGAGTCTCCCAAGTAATATCCGGGAGATTGAAATCTCCCATAATTACTGTGTCTCTCCCCCGAGATATCCTTAGAATCTGGCCTGTCAGGACATCATCCAGGGTCTCAAGTTGACCTGGAGGGCGATAACATACCCCCACTGTCAGGTCTCTTTCTCTGTCAAAACCCCTAAGTTTCACCCAGACTGCCTCTACCGAATCCCCATCTGTGCTGCACTCTATCTCACTGCATCCTATCCCTTCCCTGACATATAAAGCCACACCCCCACCTCTCTTTCCCTTCCTGTCCTTTCTAAAAAGGTGATACCCTTCTATGTTCACATTCCAGACTTGCCTTTCATCCCACCAAGTTTCTGTGATTCCCACCAGATCGTATCCTCCTATTCCCAGGAGAGCTTCAAGCTCTTCCTGCTTATTACCCATGCTCCTAGCATTGGTGTACATGCACCTCAACTCCTTCCCACCGCTTCCTTTCTTTGGAGTGCCCAGCATCCTCCTTCCTCCCATCCTCCCTGGTACCTGGCCCCTCTCTGTAGAAGTCCTGTCAGTCCCTGCAGTATCTCTAAAGCCCTGCTCCCAGAGCCCCGATCCTCCCTGCACACTTGTCCAGTGCAGACACGTTACTGGGGGGCCTGAACCCACCCCCCACTGGCTCAGTTTAAAGTCTTCCGGATGAAGCTCGCTAGAGCATCTCCAAAGGACCTTTTCCCCATCCTCGTGAGGTGTAACCTGTCCCTTGCCAGAAGTCCATTGGCAAGAAAACAAGTGCCGTGGTCGAGGAACCCGAAGCGTTCCTTCTGGCACCACACCCTAAGCCAGTCGTTCACCTCGGAGACCCTCCTGTCCCTTCCTGGCCCAAATCCCCGGACAGGTAAGATTGACGAGAAGGCCACTTGGGCCTTCAGCTCCCTGAGTTTCTTCCCCAAGGCCGAAAAGTCCCTGGTGATCCCGACCACCCCCTGCCTGGCCACGTCGTTTGTGCCCACATGGATCACCAGGAGTGGCTGGTGACCCCCGGAGCGAACAAGACGCTCCACTCTGTCCTTCACATGCCGGATGCGTGCGCCCGGCAGGCAGCAAACCTCCCTTGTCTCAAGGCTGGGGCGGCACACACCGCCTCAGTGCCCCTCAGCAGGGAGTCCCCAACAACTATCACCCGCCGCCGTACCTTCTCGGTGCTGGTGGGCAGCCGTGCCCTGGTCCTCGCCTCTCCTGCAGTGGCTCCCTTGCTGCCTGATGTCCCAGGCTGGGGGTCCTGCTGGTCCCCCAAGGCCTCCTCAGCCCCAGCCTCCCCAAGCGGAGAGAACCTGTTTCCAGCTCCAGATTGGTGCCAGGAGAAGGAGGAGGCCGTGCTGGCCACCTCCTCCTGTGGGTGACATACCTCCATGTCTCCGCAGCTGCTCCTCCCGTGGTCTCTCCCTCAGCCCTCTGTCGAGAGGGGGGCTGCTGCGGGGGGGCCTGGAGAGCTCTCTCGGCCCTCAGGCACCTCACCTCCTCCTCTAGCAGGGTCACCATCTTGCACCGAGGGCAAGTGTATCCCTGCCTCTCCTGGGGGAGAAGGGCGAACATGTCGCAGCTCTCGCAGCGGCAGCAACACCCGTGACTCCCGCCAAGGCCATCTCCTGGTCTGCCATCTGTAACCCTTCCGAGACCTTACCTTGGTCCCCTGTCTTGTAAGTCCTGCAGTTCCTCTCACTCTCCCAGTTCTCCCAGGCAAAAACCCCACTTGTACACACACACAAGGAGAAAATAAACTTAAATTTAAATTGAAAGAAAAAAAAAGCACAAGAAAGCAAAGCAAAGTGCAAACAAAACAAAACAAAAACACACAAACAAAACAAAAAACAAACGAACAATCAAACAAACAACCTCTGTGTCTCAGGGAAGGGAGTCCCTGGACCGCCCGGACCGCAGCTCAGGGACGCAGACGAGGGACGACGCCCGAGCTTGGCCCTCTCAGCCCCTCAGGCCAGTGGCCTGCCCCCTGCTTCCCCCTGGCTGCTCTCGCTCTCTGGCCCACCCCCTCCCTCTCTGCTGCTCCTGGACCTCTGCTCCCACCTGCCCAGCTCCTACCTTGCCTGTGCCAGTCCCCTGGCCACCCAGCGCTCTCTCCCAGCCTGTGCCTCTGCTGCTCTGCCGCTCTGCCAAGAGGCCAGAGCCAAAAAGGAAGTTTTTCTCTGGATGGCTCCACCAAAACAAATTGATGCGGCTGGCTACTAAAAAGCTTTTTCAGTGGTAGCACCATGGCTAAGGAATATTCACCCCAGAAAAGCTCACCTGGTGCCTACACTGTTGTCCTTTTTGTTTTAAAATGAAATAAGTTTGTTTTCTCAAGCTTTAGGTGAGCTGGAGGTGTCAATATTTAGTGCATTTTAAGATCTTTGCACTTTTGCTGACATTTACTTATGGTTTTAGTCTCACATTACAGCTTTATATGTGGGTTCCAAATCTAACTTGTTGAGAGACAAGCCAAAGTTCCTTCACATACCACTTGGGACAACTCAGAAATGGAGTCTGTGGCTTGTTTAGTCACTCCTGCTAACAGGGGAGTAACTGGGCACTCTTCACAAGAACCCTGGGTTTAAACAAATGCCTGGGGTGTTTGCAACATATGAATTGTTTAAATTTCCATTTAATGAAGATTGCCATTTTGTGTTTTATTATGTTGCTCTATATTTTGTTATATGTCTTCTCATTTTGATTGTTTCCACTCTGTGAACATTCACTTGTGCAGGCAACTCTCAACAAGCAAACTGGTCCTATGTGGTCTTAGAAAACCCCATGAATTCCATTGAAACTGGCCTCGTTTAGGAATGTATATTTGCATGGGGATTCCCATTCCCATTTAGGGCTAGAGAAATAAGTGCAAAGAATGAAGAATGGAAACAGAAGATGTGAGCCAGCAGCTCATATCAAAACCAGCTTTGAACCAGCTTTCCCACCTTCACATCATGTCTTTATCACTCCTCTAACATGATTTGTTTCATCCATATTTCTTCATATATCGATGCTCACACAGTTTCCTTGTTTCCGTTCATTAAACCCAAAGCAACAACAGAGGATGAATCACAAGCCGGGGTGTCAATACCGTAGATAAGTCCCTCTCAATTTCCCCCTCCTTGATTTTCCATGCACCAAAAGCAATGGATCAAACTCAAATGGTCCTCTTGCCTACTAGTTTGACACTGATAAACACTTCATTAAGCAAATAACTTGGGCTTGCCTCTCAGAAGAGTCATACATTCCAAATTGGATGGATCTCTGTGTTCATTTTAATGTATCTGGGAGAAATTCAGCCAAGACAAAGCAGTACTTACAGCTGAGGATCTAAGCCTGCATAGATAAAGTCTTTTAGACATCTCTGAACATTACACATCTCAATAAATCATATTTTCATATCTCATTTTCAAAGGAGCAGAAAACCATGCACTGTATCTGATGTCTATCTCACTTCTAGAGTACAGAATGTTGGATTACTTCTTTGTCTTGAATCTTCTTGAAGATCAAAATCAAATGCATACAATTACAGCCCCAAAATGGCTCACC
The DNA here is from genome assembly GCA_023646645.1 of Varanus salvator macromaculatus. Lineage (NCBI taxonomy): Eukaryota > Metazoa > Chordata > Lepidosauria > Squamata > Varanidae > Varanus > Varanus salvator. The sequence goes on along the minus strand of JAIXND010000624.1, from coordinate 10,930,579 downwards.
ATCCAAATCAGGAAGTTGGTAATAATCACAACAGCTTCGGCCAAAACTATCATGGGCTGAAATCCTACAGATTTGGAGCCAGAGCTACAATACTTTGTGCTCTGCACAACACTGAAAAATTACTAATTTATTTATTTTATTTATTTAACATATTTGTATGCCGCCCCCTTGCAAACAAGCCTCAGGGCTGCTAAATATACATTGCTGGGTGCCCATAGAAATGTTTGAGTGTTTTTGAGTCCTCTAAGTTGTGATTTTTGTACTTTCAAAGTTTTATTTAGATCTGTACAATATTAACATTTGTGGTTGTTTTTCAAGTTGCATTTTCTTCATTTCTTGCAACTTGATCCCCTTGGCCAAACACAAGATCGCCTCCATCCTAATTTAGGCACCTGCTGAAACGTTCCTGCCAAATGCCCATTGGATAGGGATGCAGGGTCCATTCTGGACAGCAGGGTCCATTCTTCGGGTTAAGCCTGCAGTCTTTGGTCCCTTGAGTATTCTATCAAAATGTTCATTCAGTTTTGCTCTTTTGAATATTTCATGGTGTTGCACATGCACCAGCATGAACATGCCTTTGTGATTCAGAGAAAGTCCATCTAGCCCTGCACTTTGCTTCTAAAAGTTGCCCTTGTACCAAAAGATTGGAGAACACAGGAAATTGCAGGCCACTTAGCTTAACAGCTGTTCTGGATAAATTGCTTGAATTATTAAAGTTATTAAATAACTGCTATTATTAAAGATAGAATCAGCAAGCACAAAGAGGGTCAGGCCCTGCATGGCTTCCACAGGGGAAAGTCCTGTCGCACTAACCTACTGGAGTTCTTGGAGAGTGCCAATAAGCACGTAGATGAGGTCAATCCAGTAGACACTGTTTACTTGGCCTTCCAAAAGGCTTTTTGACAAAGTCCCTCAGCAGAGGCTCCTGAGTAAACTAAGCAGTCATAGAATAAATTTGGAGGGGGAGGTCCTCTTCTGGATCACTACACGGTTAAAGAACAGAAGCCAGAGGCTGGGAATAAGCAGCAGTGTTTTCCAATGGAGAGAGTCCATCCATGGAGTCCCATGGGGTACTGAATTGGAACCACTGCTTTTCAGCCTATTCATAGATGATCTGGAATTACGAGCACACAGTGAGCTGGCCAAGTTTGCTGTTGACACTAAACCATCCAGGGTGGTTTAAACCAAAAAGGATTGTGAGGAACTCCAATAGGATCTCTCCAAGCTGAGAGACTGGGCATCAAAATGGCCAACACAGTTCAATGCATGCAAGCATAGAGTGATGCAAACAGGGGCAAAAAATCCCAACTTCAATTCTGCATTGATGGGATGTGAACTAGCAGTGACGGAGCAAAGGGCTTTGGGGTAGTGGTAGCGCAACGAAAATGCTGGCAAAGTGCTCAGGTGCTGTGGAGAAGGTGTACACCATGCTAGACTTAACTAGAAGTAGAATGGAAAATAGACCTGCCAAAATCTTACTTCCTTTATACAAGGCAAAACAAAACAAGACAAAACAAAACAAAGCAAAGCAAAACAAAATGTCTACAGAGGGTGGCAGCAGGGCCAGGCCACAAAGGAAAAATATAAACAAATAGCAAGGAATTGCAGGGGTGGCATCAGGAAGGCTAAAGCAGGAAATGGACTGAGAATAGCAAGGGATGCGAAGCACAATCTTCTTCAGATACATCCAAATGAAAAGACATGTGTGACAGAAGGGGGTCCAGCTACTTAAAGTGGATGGCAGAGTGATGACAGACAGCAAAGAAAAGGCAGAGGCACTCGATTCCCGCTTCACCTCAGTCTTCTCCCAGTTTGTCTGACATCAATCCCTGGAAAAATTCTGGCACAAATTACTTAAAAATCACTCTGCAAGCTTCTTGAAGAAAATGCAGTAACTGATAGAAGCCAACATGGATTTATCAAAAATAAATCCTGCCAGACTATAATTTAATCTCATTTTTTTGCCTGCGTAACCTCCCAAAGGGACAGAGGGAACAGTGTGGACAGAATCTACCATGACTTTAGCAAAGCTTTTGACATACTGCCCACAACATTCTGAGAAGCAAACTAGCAAAGAGGAAGGAAGGAAGGAAGGAAGGAAGGAAGGAAGGAAGGAAGGAAGGAAGGAAGGAAGGAGGAAGGAAGAAAGAAAGAAAGAAAGAAAAGAAAGAAAGAAAGAAAGAAAGAAAGAAAGAAAGAAAGAAAGGACTAGATAGAAAAACTATTAGGTAGATCCAAACTTGACTGCTAAATTGGACACATAGAAACATAGAAACAGAGTGAGTCAGAAGGTGGTTTCCCAGGTCATCTAGTCTGACCCCCAGCTCCAGCAAGCTCCACTCATGGCATTCCTACCATGTGCATGTCTAGTCGATCCTTGAACACCCTCACCGATGGGGCCTCAACCTCCTCCTGTGGAAGCCCATTCCATACCCTTGGGGTCCTGACCATCAGGAAGTGCATCCTGGCATCCACCCTAAGTCCTGGTTCCCTGAACTTTGCTCCACTGGAATATGCCCTGCCCTCCACTGCAAAGGAAAATGGTCGTGTCCCACATCTCTGTGGCACCCCTTCACATACCTGTACATTGCTAACCATCTCTTCCTCTCAAGGCTGAAAAGACCAAGCTCCCTCAATCTCTCTTCATATGGCTTTCCCTGCAAACCAGCCACCATCCTAGTGGCCCTTCTCAGCACTGATTCTAACCTTGCTATATCCCTCTTGTAATGAGGGGCCAAGAAATTAACACAATAATCCAGCTGCGGATGCACCAGAGTCGTATAGAGAGGCAGTAGTACCTCTCCTGATCTAGAAGTCACACTTCTGGCTATGCATCCAAGGGTGGCGCTTGCCCTCTTGGCCACTGGCTCATGTTTAGCCCATGGTCCACCAGCACCCCAAGATCCTTTTCACAAGTGCTGCTTTTCAGCCACTTGTCCCCTAACCTGTACTTGTGATGTCCATTCCTATGCCCCAAGACCTTACACTTATCTGCATTGAATGCCATCTTGTTATCCCTAGCCCACTTCTGTAGTCTGTCCAGATCCTTTTGGATCTGGAGTACCTGCTCCTCAGTTGTGGCCACTGCCTCCGTTTTAGTATCATCTGCAAATTTGATAAGCAGGCTTCTCACCCCCTCCCCTAGGTCATTGATGAAAAGGGTGAACAGGATCGGCCCCAGGACAGAGCCCTGGGGGACCCCGCTTGTCACTGGCCACCATCCCGATGATTCCCCACTAATGGTTAACTTCTGCTTTCGGTCCGTCAGTCATGCCCTAATCCATTGGACAGTGCATTGGTCTATCCCCAAATTCCTCAATTTCTCAACCAGGATATCATGTGGCAATTTGTCAAAGGCCTTGCTGAAATCCAGACAAACCACATCAACAGTGTTCCCTCCATCTAGCCACCTCGAAACCTTGTCATAGAATTCCACAAGGTTTGTCTGGCAGGACCTGTTTTTGCGGAAGCCGTGTTGTGTGGCTGTCAGCCTCCCTTCCCTATCTAGCATCACTAGATCTCTCTCTATTATGAGCCTTTCCATTGTTTTTCCTACAATGGACATAAGGCTAACTGGTCTGTAATTCCCCATGTCCTTTCTACTACCCTTTTTGAAAATTGGGACCACTGACGCCACCCTCCAGTCCTCTGGAACTTCACCCGTTCTCCACAAGGCCTCAAGAATGGAGGCCAGAGGACCTGAGAGTTCCCCTGCCAATTCCCTAAGTACCCTCAGGTGTAACCTATCAGGGCCTGATGCCTTGGTAACATCCAGTGCCCCAGGGAGCTACTCAACTTCTAGGGGGGCAACTTTAATCTGTGCCCCTATATTTCCAGCTTCATCCATAGCACTTTTCAAATTAGAGGGAGGTAACTAGTGGGATGCCTCGGGGTTCAGTCCTGGGCCCAGAGCTCTTCAACATCTCTGTTAATGGTTTACATGACAAAGTACAGGGAAAGAATCAAATTTGCAAATGATACAAAATTGGGTGGAATAGTCAACATCCTAGAAGGCAGAATGAAGCCTCGAGAATAGAAAACTGAGGGAGGACATGATATCCCTCTATAAGTCCCTCAAAGGCTGTCCCAAAGATGAAGATCAAAATCTCTTCTCGCTGATACCAGAGTGTGGGACATGGAATAATCAGTTCAAGTTGTAACAACCCAGGTTCAGGCTAGATATCAGGAAAAGTTTCCTCACTGTCAAAGCAATACGGCAGTGGAACCAGCTGCCCGGAGAGGCGGTGGGCGCTCCCACACTGGAGGCATTCAGAAAGAACCTGGGCAGCCATCTGAGTGGGATGGTGTAACTTGCTGCCCTTGAACAGCAGGGGTTGGCCCTGATGGCCTTCATGGCCTCTTCCAGCTCTAGTATTCTATGATTCTGAATCTTTGGTGTGGCTGCACTTGGAATATTGCATTTAGTTCTGGTTACTAAAAAAAGGGCATTATTAAAGGACATTATGATGCCACCACTGCCCGATGGATGGACGGCGGCCACCGTGGGACCAGGACCGGAGAATGCTGCTGGCCTGCGGGCCCTCCATCTTCGCCGGCGGGTTCTCCGTGGGCCCCGCCCTTGCCCCCCTCCTCCACCGGCGTGGGTGGCAGCTGCACCGGATTGGGGGCAGGGCACAGGGAGGGGCCACTGGCTTAACTCGCTGGACACAGCCCAAGGCCAGTGGCGATGGCCTAAGGGTGTCGTTGCCGTTTGGGGCCATTCGGGACCGTGCAGGGCTGGGCTGCCCAGGAACTCTGCGTGTGGGCATGTGCGTGTTTTGTAAGGGAAGGATTGGAGGGTTTTAATTGTATTTTAATTGTATTTTATTGGATTAATTTTTAATGACTCCACATCTGGCTGCTTCCATGGGGATGCCTGGGGATCGCATGGGCACTACCATTGGGGTGCTGTTGGGCAACAGTTGATATGGCGTTGGGGGTTTAATGTGTCGGTGTAGAAGCAGGAGGGACAGATGGTTGACACCTGTTCCCCCTTCTGGTTATTCCCCCAGTCAGAAGGTTCCAGGTAGGCTTATCAACCGCCCCTCAGGCCTGACGGTGCTGCTGCTTAATGTCAGGTCAGTCCATAACAAAACATCCCTCATCCACAACTTAATTGTGGATGAGGGGGCCGACCTGGCTTGCATTACAGAGACCTGGGCGGGAGGTGGGGGGATGTATCCCTCTCTCAATTATGCCCGCCTGGGTAGCTGGTCCAGCACCAGCCACTTCCAGAGGAGAGGGGAAGGGGGTTGCTTTAATTTACCGAGCTTCCATTATCCTTGAGGGGCTTCCTGTTCTCTCAAGACCAGGTCTAGAGTGCTTACACTTGGTGTTGGGTGACCGAGATAGATCGGGGATTCTGCTGGTGTACCGTGCACCCTTCTGCCCATCAGACTCCCTGCCTGAGCTGACAGAGATCGTCTTGGACCTGGTGTTGAAGATTCTCAGGATGCTGGTCCTGGGGGACTTCAATCGCCATGCCGAGACTGTTCTGACCGGGGCAGCTCAGGACTTCATGGCCTCCATGATGGCCATGGGGCCGTCTCAACATGTCACTGGCCCGACCCATGAACGTGGACACACGCTGGACCTGGTTTTCTCGATGGGGCAGGAAGAGGGTGGTCTGAGGGTGAGGAATTTGCATCTGACTTCCTTGTCATGGTCAGATCACTTCCTCGTGAGGTTGGAGCCAGCCTTTCCCTCTGTAAGGGTGTGGACCCTGTTGTGTTGGTCCACCCTTGGAGCCGGATGGATCTGGATGGATTCCTGAAGGCTCTGGGGGATTTCCCAGTTGATAAAGCTGGCACTCCTGTTGATGCTCTGGTTGAACTGTGGAATGGGGAAATCGCCAGAGCAATTGACACAATCGCTCCTAAGCGTCCTCTCCTACCCAGCAGAGCCCATCCATCCCCATGGTACACATCTGAATTATGGGCGATGAAGCAGGTTGGGAGACGTCTAGAGCGTAGGTGGAGGAAATCACGGGATGAATCTGACTGAACACGCCTACGTGCTCATTATCGAGCCTATGCTGTGACAAAGAGGGCGGCGAAGAAGAAATCCCTCTCTACTTCCATTGCTTCCTCACAGTGCCGTCCAGCAGAGCTCTTTCGAGTGGTACATGGGCTGATACACCCTGGCCCTAAGAAAGATCCCGTACCACCTTCGATGGCCTACTGTGATAACTTTGCCCAGCACTTTAAGGAGAAAATCGCTCAGATTCGTCTTGAGCTGGACTCCACAAGTGAATCAGATCCTTTAGGGGAGATGCCAATGACTCCGTCTGGTCAGATATTAATGGATGAATTTCAGTTATTGCGACCTGATGATGTGGACAAGGTGCTTGGACAAGTACGTTCCACCACCTGCTTACTTGACCCTTGCCCTTCTTGGCTGCTGTCCAAAGTCAAGCACGGGATTGGTGCCTGGATCCAGGAGGTTATCAACGCCTCTCTGAGGGATGGCCAGGTACCTGCACCTTTAAAGGAGGCGGTAATCAGGCCTGTCCTAAAGAAGGTGTCTCTAGATCCAGAGATGGCCACCAATTATAGACTGGTGGCCAACATCCTGCTTTTGGGCAAGGTGTTGGAACGGGTGGTGGTGGGACAACTCCAAGCACTCTTGGATGAAACTGATTATCTGGACCCATTTCAGTCTGGCTTCAGACCCGGGTATGGTACTGAATCTGCCTTGGTTGTCCTGTATGATGACCTGTGCAGGGAGAGAGACAGGGGGAGTGTGTCCCTGTTGGTCCTCCTAGACCTCTCAGTGGCTTTCGATACCATCGACCATGGTATCCTTCTGGATAGGCTAGCGGGATTGGGGGTTGGAGGCACTGCTTTGCAGTGGTTCCGCTCCTATCTCAATGGTTGATTCCAGAAGGTGGTGCTGGGGGACTATGGCTCTGCGCCATGGCAGTTATGCCATGGGGTTTCACAGGGTTCCATTCTGTCCCCTTTGCTCTTTAACATTTACATGAAACTGCTGGGAGAGGTCATCAGGAGGTGTGGGCTGTGGAGTCATCAGTATGCTGATGATACCCAGCTCTACCTCTCGTTCTCCACCGATCCAGGTGAGGCAGTGGCTGTGCTGAACCGGTGCCTGGCCGAGGTAATGGGCTGGATGGGGGCCAATAAACTGAAGCTCAATCCTGACAAGACGGAGGTCCTGTTGGTTGGCGGTTCGAACCTAGGTTTGGGGGACTTGGGCCTTGTCCTGGATGGGATTGCACTCCCTTTTAGGGACAAGGTTCACAGCTTGGGAGTGCTCCTCGACCCAGAGTTGTCTTTGGAAGCTCAGGTGACAGCAGTGGCAAGGAGTGCTTTCCTTCAGCTTCAGCTGATCCATCAGCTGTGTCCCTACCTGGAGAACGATTGCCTGGCGACAGTGACACATGCATTGGTAACTTCCCGATTAGACTTCTGTAACGTGCTCTACGTCGGGCTGCCCTTGAAGATGGTCCGAATACTTCAATTGGTGCAAAACAGAGCTGCCATGTTGCTGACGGGGACTGGGCATTGTTCTCATATAACCCCAGTCCTCTATCAGCTTCACTGGCTTCCCATTGAGGTCTGGGCTCAATTCAAGGTGCTGGTCATTACCTATAAAGCCCTTAATGGCTTGGGACCTGGCTACCTAAAGGAATGCCTTCTTCCATATTTGCCCTCCCGCCCCCAGAGATCAGCAGCAGAGGCCCTCCTTTGGGAACCCTCCGTGAAAAATATTAGGAGGCAAAGTACCCGGAGGAGGGCTTTCTCTGTGATGGTGCCCTGCCTATGGAATGTGCTCCCCAGAGAGGTCCGCCTGGTGCCGTCATTATATGTTTTTTGGCACCAGGTTAAGACCTAAATATTTCAGCAATATTTTAATAAGTTTTAATATCATGACCTATATGTTTTTATTGCAGCCAGTGAGGGTTGATAATTTTATTTATGTTATATTTTATTGTATTTTATCTGCCATATTTTTTGCTCTATAAGACACACTTTTTTCCCCCTCAAAAGGAAGGGGAAATGTCTGTGCGTCTTATAGAGCGAATATGTGTGTGCAGTAAGTCTGTCAGATGTGCAGCCCATGGGGAAGTGATGGCGAATGTGCCTGTGATTATGTGCCCATTTGATTCAGAATATTTTTTCTTGTTCTCCTCCTCTAAAAACTAGGTGCGTCTTATGGTCGGGCGCGTTTTATAGAGCGAAAAATACGGTATGTGAGCCGTCCTGAGGCTTTTATAACAGGATGGCATATAAATACTTTAAATAAATAAATAAATTGAGTTGGAAAAAGTACAGAGAAGAGCGACAAAATTATCAGGGGACTGGAGCAGCTACAAATTAAGTAGCACCAAATGGCTACTTAATCTTGCTCATGTGCCCACTGGAAATAAGAGCTTTTTTCCCAGCTGTCAGAGGTTCAAAAGCTGAATGCCACTGATCAGCCTAGCCTCCCGGAGACTATTTAAGCCTCTTTGAAGTCATCCAAGCTAGTTAAATTGCCACAACTATCGGGCCCACATGCCTTAAGTTATTTACATGTCATAGTAAGACACCCTTCCTTTCTCTGTCTTGCATCAGCTGGTCATCAATCACATTTGTTTAACAGATACTTCAGTGTTAGAGGAGAAGGTGCACATCCTCAAATGTATGTAGATGCCTGTCATTCCTGCAGGATGGCACTGAGCTGTAATCTTATTGTCTCTTGGGTGCGTTGCTCCTCCTTCCCTCCACCAGTATATTTACTTCTGCTTTTAACTATCTGCGGTTTGTTGCCTTGTGCTAACTATGGTTAGCTGCAATGATGGTCTGCTTGATCAAAGGGGACCATCCTCTTCAAAAGGAGGTTTAGAAGGCTGCTTGTTCGGAGAAGCCCTCTCGATTGCACCTGTACTGCTCAGGAGCCCCTGAACTTCGAGGGTTATTAATGGCCAGTACAGAGCAGAAAGACTAGCAGAGGCAGGCCCAGACTCCCTTTGCCTTCTCTGCATTCAGACAGCAAATTTTAACCATCTAGCTGAGGAGCTTCAGAGAGGAAAAAACGGAAGAAGAAAGTCCATCTTCTGCTGCATCTTCCCATTCCCACTAGGCAGCCGCTCTGAACAAAATTCCTTCATTATGATGTTGTCCCCTGTCCGCCTCAGCTGCTTCTTCCTGATTGGTCCTCAGAGCTTCTGAGATAGGTTCTCCATCATCCCCCTCCTGATTGTACCCCCACCTCTTTGGCGCCTCATGGACCACCCAGCGCACAAAAATTTCTTACATTGAAATAAAACAATTGCTAAAATTCTTTCTTTTTCCCTCTGTGCATTTACTGTCTCCCTATTTCAGGAAGTAAACAGGGTGATGGGCACTGTGTGCCAATAGGAACAGCCAATAGGAACAAAGCAAGTGATAACACACCTGTTGCCAGGATGCTATCGGTAGAGAGTTCCATCACCTAGAGTGTCCCCTTCTTGTGCCATTCTTTCCACAGGACTCTATGGCTTTTTGGTTTTTGTTTTTTTCAACCACAAATGGAGCTGCTAGGTCTAGATGTTATAACAGACCATCAAACTAAGCAGAAACCATGCAACAAATAATCGTATCTTGTGGTTTGTGGGCCTGAAACAAGGTGTGGTGCTGCTATTCCAAGACTGGGCCCAGTCCCACAAGCCCACAATGCTAAAAATTCATGATTGCTTGTCATGAAGTGAAATCCATAACTCATAACACTTTTGTCATCTTGATTGTTTTCCTTAAGCAAATACAAGACATGCATAGTATGACTTGCTTGAAAAAGGCAAGTGTGAATGTTGAGTTAAATGGACAGAAAATACTGGAGAAATGCAATTACGCTAAGTACCATGTTCGTGCTGTCTCATCAGCACACAATAAATTGGCATTAATTAATATTAAAATGAATCTAATGTCAATGCCTTGAAAGAGGGGAAGGTTCGTTTGTGGCTGCTTTTTCTAAATCATATGCTTCTGTACACATTTCTTAATGTATGTCATATGGAGAACAGAGACTACAGGAAAATTAAGACTTCTCATTAGGAGGAATTCCAACCAAAATGTACCTGGGACAGAAATGGTGAGAAGGAAGAATAAATATTGACTTCACCCATGCCCTGTGAAGACATCAGAACCACACTTTGTGATTGACTCCAGCCAAGTGATGGAGAAGAGGAGGTCAGAGTCCACTGAAGCTGGGTTGCAGGAGGAGACCAATTTCCAAGGTACCACTTGCTGGTTGCTAGGATTCCAAAAAAGAGTGTGGAACTAGATCCAGCAGGACCTCCCTTGTTTTGGGAATTACACATACTTTCCCCCCATGAAATGTTGTTTTACTTACAATAAAGTTAACAAAATAAAAGCAATGAAAAGCAGAATATATGCAATACTGAATTAAAACCATTGAAAAAACAAAGGCACTAACTGTATCCTCATGTTTTGATCTGTAAGGCGTTAGAGCAGGTAGATCCATCTCTAGTTTTGGTACGTCTAGGGTCTTACCATGCCTGCTATCCAACCCACTTGAATGAATCTATAAAATGAGCATGCAACTCATGTTAGAAAGATTTATAAATTTCTGCTGGAAACCCATCAACCCAACTTTAACAAAAACTGTTCTACATTCTGATGCAATTATTGGAGAAGACACAGAATCCAGAAAAAATGTTCATTTGGTTGAGGTATGGCTATTGCTCCTTCATGGATCACTGCCTTGTTGTGGCGAAGGGGCTTGCATAGCTCAATGAAGCTAGCACAGAGCTCTGACAAAACGTGATCCACTGCAGAAGGGAATGGCAACCCACTCCAGTGTCTTTGCCATGAAAACCCCATGGACAGTACCAAAAGGCAAAAAGATATGACACCGGAAGATGAGCCCCTCATGTCAGAAGGTGTCCAATATGCTACTGGGGAAGAGCAGAGGGCTAGTACTAGTAGCGCCAGAAAGAATGAAGCGACTGGGTCAAAGCCGAAAGGACACTCAGTTGCGGATGGATCTGGAGGTGAAAGGAAAGTCCGATGCTGCAAAGATCTATACTCCATAGGAACCTGGAATGTCAGATCCATGAATCAAGGCAAGTTGGATGTGGTCAAACAAGAGATGACAAGACTGAACAACGACATCTTAGGAATCAGTGAACTAAAATGGACAGGAATGGGTGAATTTAATTCAGATGACCATCAGGTATACTACTGCGGGCAAAAATCCCTCAGAAGAAATGGAGTAACCTTCATAGTCAATAAAAGAGTAGGAAAAGCAGTACTGGGATGCAATCTCCAAAATGACAGAACGATCTCAGTTCGAATCCAAGGCAAACCATTCAACATCACAATAGTCCAAGTCTATGCTCCAACCAATGGTGCTGAAGAGGCGGAAGTTGACCTGTTCTATGAAGGCCTACAACACCTTCTAGAATTAACTCCAAAAAATGATGTCCTTATCATTATGGGGGATTTGAATGCTAAAGTAGGAAGCCAAAAGATAATCGGAATAACAGGCAAGTTTGGCCTTGGAGTACAAAATGAAGCAGGACACAGGCTGGTAGAATTTTGTCAAGAGAATACGATGGTCGTAGCAAACACTCTTTTCCAACAACCGAAGAGACGACTCTACACATGTACATCACCAGAGGGTCAACACAGAAATCAGATTGACTATGTGCTCTGCAGCCAAAGATGGAGAAGCTCTATACAGTCAGTAAAAACTAGACCAGGAGCTGACTGTGGCTCAGATCATGAGCTTATGGTTGCAAAATTTAGGTTTAAGTTGTAGGGAAAAGCACTAGGTCACTCAGGTATGACCTGAATCATATCCCTGATGAATATACAGTAGAGGTGACAAATAGATTTAAGGAATTAGATCTGATAGACAGAGTGCCTGAAGAACTATGGACGGAGGTTCGCAACATTGTACAAGAGGTAGCAACTAAAGCCATACCAAAGAAAAAGAAATGCAAGAAAGCAAAATGGCTGTCTGAGGATGCTTTACAAATAGCTGAGGAAAGAAGGGAAGTGAAAGGCAAGGGAGAAAGAGAAAGATACAAACAATTGAATGCAGAATTCCAGAGAATAGCTAGAAGAGATAAGAATGCCTTCTTAAATGAACAGTGCAAAGAAATAGAAGAAAACAATGGACTAGGGAGGACCAGAGATCTCTTCAAGAAAAATGGAGATATGAAGGGAACATTTCATGCAAAGATGGACATGATAAAGGACCAAAATGGCAGGGACCTAACAGAGACAGAAGAGATTAAGAAGAGATGGCAAGATTACACAGAAGAACTATACAAGAAAGAGCTTAACGTCTCTGATAACCACAATGGGGTGGTCTCGGACCTCGAGCCAGACATCCCAGAATGTGAAATCAAATGGTCCTTAGGAAGTCTGAGCAACAACAAAGCTAGTGGAGGTGACAGTATTCCAGTTAAGCTATTCAAAACCCTAAAAGACGATGCAGTAAAAGTGCTCCACTCAATATGCCAGCAAATTGGGAAAACTCAGCAGTGGTCACAGGATTGGAAAAGGTCAGTTTACATTCCAATCCCAAGGAAAGGCAATGCCAAAGAATGTTCAAAGTACCGCACCATGGCACTCATTTCACATGCTAGCAAAGTTATGCTCAAAATCCTACAAGCTAGGCTCCAGCAGTATGTGGACCGAGAACTACCAGAAGTACAGGCAGGATTTCGAAGAGGCAGAGGAACTAGAGATCAAATTGCCAACATACGCTGGATCATGGAGAAAGCTAGGGAGTTCCAGAAAAACATCTACTTCTGCTTCATTGACTATGCTAAAGCCTTTGATTGTGTGGATCACAACAAACTGTGGCAAGTTCTTAAAGAGATGGGAGTACCAGACCATCTTATTTGTCTCTTGAGAAACCTATATGCGAGTCAAGAAGCAACAGTGAGAACTGGACACGGAACCACTGATTGGTTCAAAATTGAGAAAGGAGTTCGGCAAGGCTGTATATTGTCGCCCTGCCTATTTAACTTATATGCAGAGCACATCATGAGAAAGGCAGGGCTAGATGAATCACCAGTTGGAATTAAGATTACTGGGAGAAATATCAACAACCTCAGATATGCAGATGATACCACTCTCATGGCAGAAAGTGAAGAGGAACTAAAGAGCCTCTTGATGTGGGTGAAGGAGGAGAGCACAAAAGTTGGCTTGAAGCTCAACATTAAGAAAACTAAGATCATGGCATCCGGTCCTCTCACTCCCTGGCAAATAGATGGGGAAGAAATGGAGGTAGTGACAGATTTTATTTTCCTGGGCTCCAAGATCACAGCAGATGGGGACTGCTGCCAAGAAATTGAAAGACGCTTGCTCCTGGAGAGGAAAGCTATGGCAAATCTAGACAGCATACTAAAAAGCAGAGACATCACCCTGCCAACAACAGTGCATATAGTCAAGGCTATGGTTTTCCCAGTTGCAATGTATGGCTGTGAAAGCTGGACCATAAGGAAGGCCAAGCGCAAAAGGATTGAGGCCTTTGAATTGTGGTGCTGGAGGAGAGTCCTGTGAGTCCCTTGGACTGCAAGGCAATCAAATCGGTCAGTCCTAGAGGAGATCAACCCTGACTGCTCTTTAGAAGGCCAGATCCTGAAGATGAAACTCAAACACTTTGGCCACCTAATGAGAAGGAAGGACTGCCTGGAGAAGGGCCTAATGCTGGGAAGGATTGATGGCAAAAGAAGAAGGGGATGGCAGAGGATATGGTGGCTAGATGGAGTCACTGAGGCAGTTGGTGTGAGCTTAGGTGGACTCCGGGGGATGGTGGAGGACAGGAAGGCCTGGAGGAGTGTTGTCCATTGGGTTGCGATGGGTCAGACATGACTTCGTGACTAACAACAACAACAAATGGCTATTGAGATCTATGTAAGTCCTGATAGTATTTTGAGAATGCAGAAGAAAACTCATCTTTTCTGGAACTAAGTGTGCTTGGTGGGTTCTGGATGGTTATGACACAGGTGCTTTAGTTTGAGCACCTCTCCATTCCTATGCCAGAATTCTGTCTTGTAGTTTAATTCCTTTTGAAGTATAGCTTTTTTTTATTATATAGAAGCATTTTCAACAAATTCAATTTGTATCATACTGTTGTCAGTTATGTGTGCACGTGTGTGTGTGTGTGTGTGTGTGTGTGAGAGAGAGAGAGAGAGAGAGAGAGAGAATGGGTTTTCATATGCTTTTGTTCCAAGTCTTACAATCCAGCTGAATGCTCTGAGAACATCTGAATCTTCATTATTTTCATTCATGACAAAGCTAATAAAACCACTCTCTAGCCATAGATTAAATGCATCCAAAACTACTAGAGGACAGATTTCAGGATGAGAATCCTCAGAAAAATACTGGAATATTTCTTTAAAATTTTATTCTGCTGGAGAAGCAGATTCCATCTCCATATGGAAGTATGATCTACTGGGTACAAAGAGTGCAAGGTAGCCAAGATCCATGCATGACCACAGGACGTAGCTGCACTTGTGAACTTCTTGGGAATTCCTTGCAAAATCATGTGAATGGGGGAATCACATCTATGCTACAGTAAGATGCTTTTACAGAATGAATAATCTCTTGCACTGGAATAAACTCTGTGGCAGGAATCCACTAGGTCTGTATGAGGTGCAAGATACCTTAGGCTATGACGATCTCCAATGTGTGACTGGGTGCCCAGTTCCACCTTGCCTTTCGCATTTCCTCACAGCCTTGAGCTGACAGCAGCTTAGCAGAGCTGTCATGGGCAGGATATTTCAGAGAGCATGCACTAATAGGGTTGCCATAAGTCAGTGATAACTTGGTAGCATTAGACAATTACAGGATAGCATTAAAGTCACCACTGAGTATAAGATCCTCAAATGCTGCCTCTATAAGAAGTAATCTCTCAAAGAACTGGATTTGACACATATTTGGGAGCATGAATGTTTTCAATGTTAGAATGTAATAAGCCCTTGAGAACAATGAAGTGGCCCTCAACATCCAACAGGAAGCATTGGGACTGAAAATGAAGCAAGGCTGCAAATATTACAGCCACTCCACATTTCCTTGACATCCCAAAGGCAATAAATTATTCTTAAAACCAAGGATCCTTAGTTGCTATGGCCGTGAAATTTGGACCATAAGGAAGGCTGAGCGCAGAAGGATTGAGGCCTTTGAGTTGTGGTGCTGGAGGAGACTCCTGCGAGTCCCTTGGACCACAAGCCGATCAAACCGGTCAGTCCTAGAGGAGATCAACCCTGACTGCTCTTTAGAAGGCCAGATCCTGAAGATGAAACTCATTGGCCACCTAATGAGAAGGAAGGACTCCCTGGAGAAGAGCCTAATGCTGGGAAGGATTGATGGCAAAAGAAGGAGGGGACGGCAGAGGATGAGGTGGCTGGATGGAGTCACTGAAGCAGTCGGCATGAGCTTGAGTGGACTCCGGGGGATGGTGGAGGACAGGAAGGCCTGGAGGGATGTTGTCCATGGGGTCCCGATGGGTCGGACATGACTTCGCTAAACAACAACAATTTGCTGCACCATCAGAATATCATGATTCTCCTTACAACTTTCTTGTGCTTGAAAGGACTGCAATGCCATTTACACTACAGGCTACACCATTTGTTTTCTGCAAAGTCGAGAAGAAAAGCTACTGAGGAGATGCCTGTGAAATGTGCATAAATATGGAATGGCTTAAATGGGAGATGGTAAATGAGAATAGGTATCCGCAATCCGCACCAGTGAAACAAACCCAAGCGAGCCTTCTTGTCAATGACAAATCATCCCAACGACCACCTTTTATGCATAATAAGGCAATAAAGCTTGCAGCCCTAATCGTAGCATGCAGGAAACCCTTCAATTACTAACACCATGCAAGCACGGCTCTTTTTACAATATGATGACATAGTGTCAACCAATGCTATCAATAAGCACTATAAAGAAAATAACCCAAATAAATAAAGCTGAAATAACTGATAACATGATCCCCTCATTCTTCCTCTCTGTTTCTTTCGAGGCTAATTTATAACCAAGCCTGTGTGAAAAATGCAGGTGCTTTACAAAATAGCAAAGAAAAGAATATGCCATAAAGTCAGTTTCCCACGGAATGCTACCCTTAAATGCAGATGCATAATTAAGGTAAGGCGTATATATCCCGGCTGGTCAATTACATTCACAGGAAATTGTTACACCCACAACCCCCTCGAGCCAAGCCAAGAGGAAGCCTGCGACTGCTTGCAGAGCCCCAGTGGTACAATCAGCTGCCCTCTTCCCCATTAGCTACAGTGGTCCAAAAGGTGGGTGCAGCTGGCACAGAGGGGGGGGCCCTGCTAGTGCCACAGCTGGGGGAAGGTTCCTCATGACCTGCCTTCGTTGGAGCCAGGAGCAGCTGCCATTTGAGCAGCTGCTCCTGGTGTACAAGAGGGGACCTCAAAACCCAGGAATGATATTCTGGAGGATATGCCCAGCGGGTTGTTGGGAGAGGCTGCATTCAGCTTCCTTGAGGGTGTTTTTTTTTTTTTTTTGGAGACTCTTTCAATGTATTTGCATATTTTGTGATGGCTGATTTACATGAACAACATTGTGTACAACAATGTTGTTCATGACGCCTCTGCCCCACCCTCCCTATTCACCCAATCTCACCCTGTGCAACTTTGTTTGTTTGTTTGTTTCCCTGGATGGAAAAAGTCCTCAAAGGGAAACATTTTGCTGTTGTGAAAGAATCGAAACAAAAAATGGCAGAGGCACTAAAAGGCATCAAAATTGATGAGTTCAAAACCCGTTTTGAGCAGTGGAAAAATGTCTCAATAGGTGTGTTGCATCAAACAGAGTACTTTGAAGGTGACTGAAGTTTGAAAGTGTACAAATAAGTACATGCTTTTTATAAATAAATTCCTGCACCTTATGGATACTGCACATGCCCCACAGGAGCTTGGACTCTGGCCTACTGCAACATGGACCGGGGTCCAGGGAGTCAAGCCCAGGGAATCTGATGGACCCCCACACCTGGGGGGGAATTCCTCACACATCCCTAATACCAACATTCAGTCCCACTACCCTCTCCTGAAATCCTCTGAATGTACAGTTACAACTACAACTGCAAAGAAGCCCTGAAGCCCCAATCCTCAAGCACACGTACTGCAACCCTTCGTTCATTTTCTCTTGCTGTCCAGGGCCTAACTATGCTCTGGGCCTGTGTTGCCATGGTAACAGCAAAATTCACCGTCTTCCACTCCCTCTGTATACTGACTAAAGTATAGGAGAGACACAAGTCTCCGTCCCATCTGTAATGCCAGTCCTGGGCCTGGACCCTCATCAGCATCAGCCATTCCGTTTCTGTAATGCCTATAGCTGAAGCTCTAGATGGGCTGGAATGCTGGGCATGGGAGGGTTAAGCAGCCTGCATCTGACGCTCATATTGCTCTCGTCTGACTTCTGAGCAAGAAGACGATGCAGAGCAGCCCCTTGAGATGGCACCCTGACTTTACCATATCCTGCCCTTTGTGGGACCCGGCTGCTGTGACATCCTAAGCCCATGAAAGCCCTTAATTGACCTGACAGATCAGGAGCTCCCATTCTGAACTGCTGCCTTGCTGAGTGACAGTTCAAAACTCCTGAAAAACAGTTGCTTAACAACACTTAATACAGATAAGCAGGCTGTGTCTGGAAATCAACAAGCCAAGCATGATCTTGAATGACTCTATCAGCCATTCACAGCCATTTGGTGCCAGCGTCAGGAAGCTGCCAGCATCTTTTCTCTGAATGGAGAAAAGCTGCAGTAAAGAGGCATCCCAAGTGATCCGAGGCTGGGAGCAGTGATCCCGTGAAGAACGGCTATGCTGTCGGGAACTGTTTTGCTTAGGGAAAGGAGTGAGTAAGAGGAGACATGTTGCATGCTTTTAAATTTTGCATGCTCTGGGGGAAATGGATAGGGAAACCTTTCCTTCTGCCTAGATGAGAACCTGGGGTCATCCCATGAAGCCGATTAAGCGCACTTCTCCACATGATGCTTGGCTAAACAATGGCAAACACCATGCAAGATGCAGGTACACCTGCTGTAATGGACTGGCAACAGCCTGCTCCATGAGCTGGAGAGAGAACGGGCATTACGGAGCCCACAGTCCTCCTGTCTCTTTTCTTCTGCCAATTGGTAGGAGGAGTTGATTATCTGGCTGCCTCCCTCAGACTTTCATCAACTCACCAAGTCTCAGGTATCATCTTTGGATAGCATTGTTTTGTCTGTTAGGGGTAAAGGTGGACATTCAAAGAGCAAGAGTCCACAAGACTTCAGATAAAGAGGGTTTTACGGAAGCTTACTATAGAAAAAAAACATATTGCAAAAAACAAAAAAGCCTTTAAAATCTATATGGATAAAAACAGAACGTGTCCAACAGGGCAATTAAAAAATAGAGATAAGTGAATCCACCTGACTTTACTAGACAGTTTTATTTAAGTCCTCTTGGCCAAATAATAGCTTACTGTCCTTTCTCCTTCTCAATAAGACCTTGATTTCCAGCACCTCGGCCCCTTCCTTCCCTTCTGCACTCTAGCTTGCTTTTCCTCTTCTTCCCTTCTCTACTTTGTCTTCTTCTATCACACTCCAACCAGTGCAGAGGGTAATGCCTTGTTTATTCCTGCCAACTAAGTTTATGTTTTCTAAGATAAGCCTTTTTAAAGCTCCTGTTGAACTTTATAAGATTCTTCTTCCCTTCCTGGCTCTTTGACCCGCATTTAATTTTTCACTTGCCTGCTCCCTGGATGAAATGCCTTGTCCTTTACATCATAAACTGAGCCTTTTAACCTCTAAACAGTTGACCTAATAACGGAAACTATCACACACTTGTTCTTCTTTTTGGCAGCCTCTTTTAACTATCCTACCATGAAACTGAAGAACAAAAACAGCTGAAAGATCTGTTCCTTCACATCCTCCAATTTGGCTGGCTTTAAAACAGGGTTAGAGAAATTCATGGCTGAGGAAGGTGTCCAGGACTTCTGGCTGTAGTGCCCACACTATAATTCTGCCGTCCGAGGCCGTCTGTCGATTGGTCTTGGTATGCAGGATGCTATTCCTGTCTGTAGTGGGCTGTCCATAGACTTCAGGTTGCCCACTATGTACACAACTTAGATAGGCCTTTGGAAAGATCAGGCATGGTCCTTCTTTTGCATGTAGGTCCTTAATGTAGATGCTGCATTTTTAGTTATGCTGGCTAATAGCTGTTGATGGACTTACCTAACTGCCTAGTTTAAAAGCCGTCTGCGCCAACAGGCCATCTTCATGTCTTGCCACAGTAAATTTTGTTAAGTGGATAGAATATATGACTTGTGTTCAAAAAAAGAGTAATTTTTAATAGGGTAAGCCTCAAAAACGGAGCCAATCCTCCATATAATAGTCTATTAAAAATATGCTTGCTGAGTCACTGTGTAAAAGCTTTGCTTTATTTATCTCTTCTTTAAAAGATGTGACTGACTATTCCCATTTTGTTTGTTTCTCCGAAGCAACAAAAACATCAATTTGAACAGAATTTTGACGAGCAGTTCCATCTAGTGAGCCTGACAGAATGGTTAATTATGTTTCTAGCCCAGAGAAGGTGGCACACAATCAATAATGTCAAAAGAGAATATTAGTGCCTACAGGCCATTGCTGCCGTCCCCCAATTGCTCGCTCTCACAAGCCGTCTTTTTTATGAAACTGTTTCATTTACAGCTGGTATTTTCCTTTAAATCATTCCAATCAACAATTTAAATCAGTTTGGAGTAAATGGCAGCTCAGTGTGCTGCTTTCTCTGTTTTACTACCTGAGGTTCTTTTTCCTCTTTTGCGCTCCCTGATCCCCCTACTTTCCCTCCCTTATTGGGTTTATAATAGCTCCATTAAGAATTATCTTCCACTCTTAAAAACACCTTTGCTTTTGAACTGGTCCAGATTACCATACATTCTCGGGGTAAAATGCCTGAATTGGGGCTGAAGGGTTGGCATCCAGAAGAGGAAACAGAATAAGCTATGAAATTAGCAAGAGGACGCTCGTTGCAACCGTGGTGCTGCTCATGTCAATGCGATGTAAAAGGCGGCGGCGGCAGCCTAAGCAAGTCTGGGTGCAGGACATGCCACCAGCTGCCATCTGCACTTGCCATTGCGCTGACCCTGCAGTTGGAAGACAAGCACGGCCCGCTGTGAGATCTGGAGGGCCTGGACAAGAGGCTGCCAAGGAGGCCTTTTCCCTGCCAAGAAAGCAGGTGGCGCAGAATGCCCCTTGATCCAGGCTGCCCTATAGCATGGAGCCCGGTCTCTTCCCTACCCTGTGCCAGACTTGGTCCCTTCATCATCACACTGGAATCAGAATTCTCTCCTTCTCTCACAGTGTATCGAGGGTGGGTGGATGCTTCATTTTTCTTTAAGGGGAAAAGTCCGTACGGGTTGCCACCACCTTTCCCGCATCCTCTGTGCCCAAGGAAAACAGTGGGACCTGCGCTCAGTGGACCCTGAGCCTGGGCAGCTACCCAATTGCACTGCCAAGAGCACCAACCCTGATAAGAACTACAATGAGAGTTCCAAGAGGCAGCGGTCTGGCAGTCGGGCAAGGTGCAGAGAAAGAGAAGGACACCGGCCCACTTGGCTGAGGATCGTTGAGAGATGCTGCCTGAGCTAATGATCAGCTCAGGACGGACAGATCTCTTGTGCAGCAGGAGGAACGCGTATGCCTCCCATTTAGGAAGTGTCCGGGGAAAATGGTAATGCACCGAGCACTTCCCTGCTCTAATTATTGCAAGTCAAGTTCTATGCCAACAACAAGCACCTGGGGGCTGTCCAGTTCGCCTGAACTGCCACTGCTGAAGTGACTGTTTGGTAACAATTTTTAAGGGTGATCAAGGTAGGAGAAAGAGGAGGAGGCGGCAGCCACCAGCCCTTAAGAAACACAAGATACATCTGGGTGCTAGCTGGACAATGACACAGGCATACCCTTTGGTGCCCCAACCCTTCCTGTCAGCTGCCCTGCTAATTGCTGTTGGCCAATGTCATGATTTCTGGTACTTAGCATATGAACACTGATCTCTCTGCACTTTTCCGCTTCACTCAGAATATTAAAATGTTCCCCACTCCTGACATGCACTGCCACTGAGATGCTCTTACAGAATTTCAAACATCACTTGCCTCTTGCAGAAGTTGGAGATACCCTTCTGAGTGGGCAAGATCCTTTCAAGCTGATTCAAAACAATGAGAAAACTCAAAACCAGGTCATATTCGAAGCATCAATGTACCACTGTTCCCATATGGAGAGCTCCTGTGATGCAGGGGCAGCAAGGCAATTAGAAACCAAGATTGAGAAATATGTGTTTACTCACTTTCTAAGCTTGATAGAAAAACATGCATACAGCCCATTAAGCATAGACACAGGATTAAGATAACAGCATCCTATCTAGCTGTGAT
This sequence comes from Varanus salvator macromaculatus, assembly GCA_023646645.1. Lineage (NCBI taxonomy): Eukaryota > Metazoa > Chordata > Lepidosauria > Squamata > Varanidae > Varanus > Varanus salvator. The sequence continues at coordinate 10,909,190 of JAIXND010000624.1, read as the reverse complement.
GAATGACAGCTGAGGGCTGAACTAAATAGGATAGACAGTGCTAATCAACACAGAAAATGAAGATTTCGCCGCTATTACAGGCCCGCTCCATAAATACGTGTGTGCATGGGTGTAGCTCTGCCGTCAGGTGCTTTCCTTCTGACAGCATTGCAAATGGGCCACAGAAGAATAGCTTCCGCTCTCAAAACACATCAGAAAACGGTGAGGATTCAGAGACTAATCTTGGCAATGAATGATTGGGGTGGTGTTTCCCTTGGTGCAAATCTTCATTTTGGGCATTCTATGATCGGATGTGCACAAATTTAAGAGGCTACCTGCCTTTTGGTTCCTGCGTCCCTTGAGAAGTGTAAACCTGCACTAAAATCTGAACCACGTTTCTCCAAGATCCCTGGGTTCTGTGGACCATATTTGGAAGCCTGCTCAAAAGTGGGCCTTGATCAGAGGCCCAACTGCATGAAAGGTTCAAGGTGCACTCAGCAGATCTGCATAGAGCCACTTCTGCATTTTCCCCAGAGAAGGAACAAAATGGAGAAAGTGAGGCTGCTCACACAACAAAGATGGGGCAGGACACACCCCTGTGCCCTCCACACAGATCACGATCACCTGGCTGGGCATAATGTATGAACAGAGCTATTATGTTAGCTGGAATGGACCACCTGCTCCCATTTAAATTCATGCTGGGGTAACCTTATATGAATCAGGCCATTGGGCTATGTTGCTAGGGTTGTGCAGCACTATGAAATGTTCTCTCGCTCCACCACCGTCTTTCTTGCTCCCTCCCCAGCAGCTCAAGATGAAAGGCTTCCGAATACCTCTTTTGCCAATTTAAGCTGGCCAGCAAAGGGTTGCTTCATAATACAGAGTAGGTAATGTAAAGGCCCTCAAAAAGAAGCATCCCTCAAGTTAATGAACCTCTTAATTGTGCATCTAGTTTTGCCCGTGCCAGAAGTTGATTCTATGCTGAGCTCCCCTCCTCTTTCCCCACCAAACAGAATCAGTTCCTCCTTCAGGGAGGTTTCATATTGCTTGCAGGCCGGATGTGGGCATGTCAGATGATACTTCATTGATCCACTTGTCTGACCCTACATTGAGCCACTGGACCAATTGAAGCAGCATCCCTCCCCATCTGACCCTCCCTGCTCCCCCAGAAACAGGTGATCTGGTTTTCACCAGCAGCTGGTCTTCTCTTGAAGCTCAACGGCCTTGGCATCTCAGCAAAGCATTCTGACCCCCCTTCAGAATCGGTGGTATCAGCCTTGGAATGCTGTATTTTGGGAGATTCAGGCCCAGTCCCTAAAGACAGATTGTGCTTAATTTGGTTCACCCATGTTCTCCAGATTCTTAGGCACCATCTTCTTTGTCATCTACTCATTGATGGATTCATCTTCTCTCTCTGCCCCACATTGGAAAAATATGCAAAAACAATTTGGAATTTGTGCTGCTATGCTACCTTTTACTCCTCCTCCCCCTGCCTTAGATCACAGTAACATCATTAAGTGGAGTGCACACAGATACAGACCACCATGGTTGCTACAAAACAGAGACTGAAGATAGATATTAATGGCTATTTATTGCGTTAAAAAAGCATACCTATGAATGCATGCTGCAGCTACTTCCATAGATTTGCAGGACTAAAATTGCATACAATTCCAGAAAGTTTAAAAGTGCTCCATGATTCCATGGAATCTGCATGCTTTGGAAAAGCTGTTCTACAGATTTCGGGGGTGAGAGTCATAGATGCCCAAGGTCATTTCGATCCATTGCTGATTTACCTGATGTTCCTACATGCAGTGCAGCACTGCCGACACTCATTGGCAGCTGAGCTCCAAGCAGTCCCTGATAATGTCAAAGATCAACCCTGGAACCTCCTTCATGAAAAGCAAGAGCTCCACCATGGAGTTCTCAGACTTGGACTCATACGAACAGATAGAACATCTCCAAAAGGCTTTCTATGAAAGCTCAAAGCTCCTGGACAAAATCCCAGCACCAGCTCTCGGTTCTAAAGGTTCATATACCTCCTACCTTCACTGGGGAACCACCACTTCTAGAAGGCTTCTAGACATTTCTTTAAACCCCTGACTACCCAAAGCACTTATTTTGCCTTTCTTCTGAAAGGAAGAGAATATTTGCAGCTTGCCCTCCTGAGTACCATATTCCAAAGCTGAAGCCACTGCTCTCAAAAGCCGTGCTCTCTCTTTCTCCTTGCACCAAGACAATCCAGCAGGAGCAATGAATTAAAGTCATTGGGGGCTGCAGATCTGTCAATTTTCCATTTGATATCTCTAGCAATAGAGCTGCACAATTTTATTGTATCTTCAATAATCTCCTAAAATTGTATCATCTCTTGTAGGCAATCATTAATTTTGATAAAAAGGAAATATAGCAGCTAAAGAGGTGCCTCGCTCAGAAAACTTTGAAGGTCATGACTGCAAAGTATTGTTTTATAGATACTTTCTTCTTCTTTCCAGCATTAGATACTTCTGTAATTTCATTTTGATTTCACAAAAATGCATGTGTATATGTTGGCACAATGACTTCTCCAGAAGGAATTTAAATACCCCATTACACATTCTGCATATCTACTAGTAAGATTGATAAATATATCTAACACACTAGTGCTAGTATACCCCATATATATGCATATGTCTCTTCCTTAAAAGAAACAGCAGTATGATATAAATATCTGCCAGCAGATTAGGAAACAGCTAGAGTACAGATGGAGAAAACGCATACTAAGCCCTGATGTGGTCTTATAGTTGAATAGATTGGATGAGACTAATTATCTGGCTCCATTTCAACTGGGGTCCAGGGCTGTTCTTGGTCAAGAAGCAGCTTTGCTCACCCTCTGTGATGACCTATGCCAGGAAAGAGGTAAGGGGAGTAGGACCTTGTTGGCACTCCTGGACCTCTTGGTGGGTTTCAGTACTCGGACAGCTGCCTCTGGAAGTGAGCGCATTGTTTTGCCCTTGACACTCCAGCGTGGGATTCCGCAGGGGCTGAGCTTGTCCCCCAAGCTATTCAGTATCTCCATGAAACTGCCGAGTGGCATCATCTGGAGCTTTGGAGTGTGCCATCAGCACTATAATACACTCCAAATCAGCACTATGCTGATGACATGCAGCTCTGTCTCTCCTTTCCATCTTCAGCAGGTGAGGCTACCTGTGGATGAGCTAACTGGTGCCTGCAAGAGACACAGATTGGATAAGGGCTAGTAAACTGAAGCTCAATCCAGACAAGACGGGGATGCTGTGAGCAGGAGGTCGCTCTGACTGGATGGAGGGAATTCGACCTGTTCTAGATGAGGTTGCACTCACCTTGGCAGAGCAGGTTTGTAGCCTGAGGGTGCTCCCTTGAGGCCCAGGTGACTTCAGTGGCTTGGAACACATTCTATCAGCTTCAGCTACACCACTATCTGGACAGAGATAGCCTATCCGTAATCTACACTCTGGTAATCTCTATACTAGATTACTGCAGACTACTAACAGGGGCCAGATGGTCTCATCCTATAACAGCAATTCTGGTCCATTTCCATTGTCTGCCTATATCAGGGGTCCTTTCACCAGGGGGCCAGTTGAAGGGTGCCAGTGCTGGGCGTGGGCCAGAAAGGTGGTGCCAGCGGTGCACGCAGGCTGGCGAGGGGGTGGGGGTGGCGTGTGTGGGCGAGCCTGCTGAGGTGGGGGTGTGGCATGTGGTGAGGCGGGCACACGAGGCAGTGGCTTGCTCGCTTGGAGATTGTTCCCTCCAAGCGAGCAAACTGCTGCCTCCCCCTGCATGGGGCGAGGTGGGCGGCAGCGGGAGCGTGCATGGGCATGGGTGTGGGTGCGGCAGGTCCAAATAGACATGGCGGGCCGGATCCGGCCCCCCAGGCCATAGTTTGAGGACCCATGGCTTCTATGTTGCTGAGCCCAATTCAAGGTGCTGGTTTTGACTCTACATGGCTTGGGAGCACAGTATCTGATGGAGCATGTTTCCCAACCTCAATCTACCTCGACACTGTGATCAAGTTGTGCGGCTTGCCTCCAATTGCCACCTCCGAGGGAGGCTTGGTTGGCAGCATCAAGGAGAAGGGTCTTTTCAGTCATGTGTCCCCCATTATGGAATGATCTCCCCACTGAGGCCCACCTGGAACCAACTAGCATCCTTTTGGTATCAGGTTAAGACTGTCTTTTATGCAGAGCATTAATTAGTTTACTGGGGGTTTGTTAGCTGCTTAAATGGATTGTCTGATTAATTCATGCAGGCTACCATAACTTTTTATATGCATTTTAATTTGGTTTTAAACTTTGCATCATAACCTATTTATGACATTTTAATGTTGCTTGTATTTTTATATTGTATTTTATGTGTTGCTTTCCAAGGAGCTCCAACTTTTGGGCTTTATGGAAATTAAACAAACTAGAAGCCTTCAAGTCTGGCAGCTTCTGAAAAGTGTGGGAGCCCCAGAGACATGGCCACTCTTCTCCCCATCCTTCTCAGCACACCAAGGAGAGAAGCACCTCCCCTCTCTTTCAGGGCCCCTCACTTGGAGTGCCCAATGCTTCTCAGCTGACTTGGCTTCCTAACCGGAGATGCACCCTTGGATTAATGCTGTAAAGTCTGACCTCCTTTACATTGGCATGCTCACTAAACTTCCCCACAGATTTTAAAACTGCCTGACTCAGTGACTGCCCTCCATATCTCTGAGTCTTTTGGCCTCAGTATTTCAGCTGCCGATCCTGACCCTCTTCTTTGGCTGAGAATCTGTATCCATAGCCTTTGAAGGCTCTTTTGCAGGAGAGGCTGCCTAAGCCCTATATCCAGCCCTAGACAGCATCACCCCACATAGCCACAGGGAACATAAGGAGCGGCCCTATATCAAGGAGGAGCACAAATCCCCTTTGCTCCCCATCAAGTGCCAGGTCCTGCCTTGAGATGCCAGTGACTGATCCCTCTGCGTGCCATGCAGCTACCCATCCTCTGAGCAACAGCCACACAACCCTTCCCCTAAGAGTGGAAAGAGGGCCTGAGTGCATTCTCTGTAATGACATGTTGTCTGAATACCAATACGCGCTAGGCAAAGGCCTGTCCTTGCAGGAGACCTGCCGCAGCCCCTGCATTGCTGGAGATCAGTCACAGCCCAGCGGGCGATGGGCATGCTGCCCTTGCTAGGCAATCGCAGTTGTGTTTGGACAACTGAGGAGTTTGCTGTGATTGTTTCTTATGGTTTGGATTACTTTCTCTAAGGACTGGGGCAAATGTGCATGTTCCTTCATTAATGGAGCAATAAGGCCTTGGGTTTTGAATGAAACAAAACACAAACGTGCGAGGAAATGAAACTGGCAGATTCAGCTAGAGACACTGGGAAATGGTCTCTCAAATGTGCCCATTCTCTGTGGGTGGAATTCCCTGGATTTCTCAAGGTTGTGACAAAGGCGAGACTTAAGAAGGGCCCTGGCAGAGATTCTTTTGCCATAAGAGGTCGTGTTCCTAAGTGGGTTTCAGTCCCTTTTTTTGGGGGGGGGGGGGATACTTCCACTGCATTGACTTTGTTAGCAGCCTCCCCCAGTTTGCATCCTCAGTGCAAGCGTGAGGGGCTCCCGGTGAGCAGTGGAGCTAGTGCTGTGGCAAAGCCTGTCCCTCAATTCCTGGAAGTGCTCTTCCCTCATTAAGGTGGCTTCAATTTTCTGTCTCATCCCCAGCAGGTATTCAGCCTTATTTTGTATTGATTCTGCCAGTGTTTTTCTGCTGGATCCCTGTGAGGCAAGCTGAGGATACACAGTGCTTTCTTTCTTTCCACATCTCTCTCTGTCTCTCTCTCTCTTGGCTCGCCTTGTCCTTACACAACTATATGCATATTTTCATGCACATATTTCCATGTATTGTTTTTGCACACTTTGTTTGGTTTGCATTTTTTGGGGAACCTGCATCACTAGCTGCAGTAAAGTACCAATGTCAACATGAAATGAGTTCAGAGTCATGTTGATGCTCAGAAAGTCAAATTATTAAGTTCGCACCGAAATGTGAACTAAACTATTCCTGCCTATCACTAGATGCAACACTATTCCTAACTAAATTTTGTCCCTGGAGCTAGCAAGTAGACAGGAGAATTGGGTTGTGAGGACAGCTAAGTAGGGCCGGCAAATGCACACAGTGTTTGAGCTCATGCTGAGTATCTCTATACTCTTCTTCAAAGGGAGTTGCATTTCATTTGTGCTCCTGAAAAATGAGCATCGTTCCCCCTGACATAGAAATGCACATATTTGAGCAGGAAACAATGATTTAAAAATATGCTTTCCCCCAATAACAATATGCATTCCCCCCACATCCCAGAAGCTAGAATGTGAAATGGGGGGTGTGCAGAAGTATACAGTCAAACACAGAAATGCACTTGAAGGATTGAGAGAAGTTTCTGCAAATTACATTCCTGGCTGGGTTTGGGGGTTGCAAAGAGGATTTATAACCATGATCTGTGAATAAAAACAAAATTCCTGTACATTCATATTCACTGAGTCAGCCCTGGATGTCCCCTTTGCCGTATTGCTTTAGAGAGCCCTGGCTGTATCTTAAGGGCTTGGGAGAGGGGGAAATACAATAAAAGAGCAATTTGTGGCCATGGAGACTTGTTGTCCTTAGACTCCCATCAGTGTAATTCAACAGAACAAAAGGTGGCGAGAACCAGTGTGGTGCTCTGGGTAAGAGTGCAGGAGCGGAGTTCAGGACATCCAGGTCCTAGTCCCTTCTCAGCGATGAAACCCACAGGGTGACTTTGGGCCAGTCCTTGCGCCTCTATGTAACCTACCTCACAGGGCGGCTGTTGTGAAGAGAGAATGGACAGGAGAACAATGTAGGTCACTGGGGTCCTTACAAGAGGAGAAAGGTTATGACAGATGTGCAAAACCACTACGATGACTAATAGTAGGAATGGTAGGCCAAGCCATCTGGAACACCGCAAGATGCCCCTCCCTGTGCTGAGCAAGATGGTGAGTATTCCCCATCCCAAAACTATGCAAACTAAATTGGCTTTTGTCAACTCTTTCACTCATGCGCTGTAATAGGCAAATCCTTCCTGCCTTTCCATCATAATAATATGGCACAGTAAGAGATGAAGATCAAAAGAAAAGCCCTGCTGGATCAGACCGAAGTCCACCCAGTCCAGCAGTCCATACTCACAGCGGCAAACCAGCTGCCCACAAGATTGCCCCAGCAGGATGGGTGCAAGGCCTCTTCAGCAACTGCGGTGTGCAAGCACAGCAGCTCTGGCCAGGGAGGGAGCACATGGCCAGCTGGGCTAGTAGCCACTGACAGCCTCCTCCTTCATGAATCTGTCTGATCTTTTTTGAAAGCCACCCAGACTGGTAGCCATCACCACTTCCCATGGCAGCAAATTCCACACTTTGACTCTGCCAGATTACCAGAAGGACAGCCATGTTCTAGCTGCATGGAAAGACAGAAGCAATATAAGCTACCCTGCTTGACACAGAAAGAACAAGTTTTAATGAAATTCTTCATTTTTCTCTATTTATTTAGGAAATTTATAGGCCGTCCATCACTGTCATCTCTGGGTGGCTTACAACATTATTCTGAATGCTAAATAAAATAAATTAGCTATTCCACAAACTGAGCATAAAACTGACATATTTAAAATAAATTAAATAAATCATAAACAGTTAAAATTGGTTGATGTTAAAATATTGGTTAAATAAAAAGGTCTTGACCTGGCACCAAAAAGCATGTAATGACGGCGCCAGGCAGACCTCTCTGGGGAGCGCATTCCATAGTTGGGGCGCCACCGCGGAGAAGGCCCTCCTCCGAGTGCTCTGTCTCCTGACCTGTTTCAAAGAGGGTTTCGGGAGAAGGGCCTCTGCTGCCAATCTTAGGGGGTGGGAGGGCATATAGGGAAAAATGTGTTCCTTTAGGTATCCTGGTTCCTAGCTGTTTAGGGCTTCATAGGAAATAACCAGCACTTTGAATTGAACCCGGACTTCGATAGGAAGCCAATGGAGCTGATAGAGCACTGGGGTTATATGAGAACAATGTCCAGTCCCCAACAACATTCTGGCAGCTCTATTTTCCACCATCTGAAGTATCTGGACTGTCTTCAAGGGCAGCCCCATGTAGAGTGCATTACAGTAATCCAAGTGGGAAGTAACCAGTGCGTGTGTCACTGTTGCTAGGCAGTTCTCCTCCTCTTGATCTAGAAGCCACACTTCTGGCTATGCAACCAAGGGTGGCATTCACCCTCTTGACCACCGCATCACACTGCTGACTCATGTTTAGCCTGCAGTCAACCAGTACCCATAGGTCCCTTTCACAAGTGCTGCTCTCCAGCCACTTGTCCCCTAACCTGCACTTATGACACCCATTCCTATGCCCCAAGTGCAAGACCTTGCACTTATCCACATTGAACGGCATCCTGTTGTCTCCTGCCCACTTCCATAGTCTGTCCAGATCCTTTTGGATCTGGAGTACCTGCTCCTCAGTTGTGGCCACTGCTCCAGTTTTATTTGATCAGCAGACTGTTCACCCCTTCTTCCATGTCATTAATGAAAAGATTAAACAGGATCGGCCCCAGGACAGAGCCCTGGGGGACCCCGTTTGTCACTGGCTGCCATCCCGATGATTCCCCGCTAATGGTTACCTTCTGCTTTCGGTCAGTCAGCCATGCCCTAATCCACCGGACAGTGCTTTGGTGTATCCCAAAACTCCTCAGTTTCTCCACCAGGATATCATGGGGCACTTTGTCGAAGGCCTTGCTGAAATCCAGGTATACCACATCCACTGCATCCCCTCCATCTAGCCATCTTGAAACCTTGTCATAGAATTCCACAAGGTTTGTCTGGCAGGTTTATTCCACAAGGTTTATCTGGATCGAGCTTCAGTTCTAGCTTTTTTAGCTGAAAAACTATAGCTGAATGAGAGTGGGTAACCAGTGCCAAAAAACCTGAAGAGTAATGCTGGTTCTTTAATGTGCATATACACATCCACATGCATTTCTCTCAGGCATGTGGTAACACCCATTTTGCATCCACTATTCGGTTTTCTCCTTGAGCTAGTAGCTACTCTCTACCCCTCATTAACCACACTAATTGAAGGGCAAACTGATCATCAGGTGTGTGTACCTGTATAAAATGCGTTCTTTTATGACAGGCAGGAGCACGGGCATTTAAACATGGTCTACATCAATGCTTCTATTAGGCAATAAAATATATTTTACTTTTTTTTAGTGCAGAAGTTCCAATTTACCAAAACTGCCAGCAGCAGTACTCAGGGTTGGTGATAGCGGGCTCCTTCCTAGCAAAGCAGAGAAGAATGAAGCTAGAAATATCCCTGGTTCATCTGCTGTGGTTCTGCATGCGGCTCATATGGACCAGTCCCTCGTTCAGGGCCGGGTGGGGTTGCCCTGGTATGACGAAGGAAAGGGTCACTGTGAGTTCTTGCTTAGAAAAAAGCAGCTTCTTCCACCCCGCCAAAAATTTAAGGGGCCACTGTTGCTGTTGGACTCTTTCAGCCTGGAGCACAAGGAGGAGAGGAAGGAGTGTGGGCAGGGTAGTCCACACACAGGCCTGCCTTGCCTCCCCCCTGCCCCACTCTGCTGCCCACCACAGAAGCCCCACAAAATGGTGCTTCTGAAGTTGCTTCCTTGCCACTGACTGCAGGGGATGCTGAGCTCAGAGTCCCAGCTCTGACCTCAAGGAACAGCACCAAGTCCAGGGCTGGGACTCCTACATCTCCTGTGGCCATTTAGCAGCCACCGAATTATGCCTGCCAAAACGCCACTACTGGGCGTCACCCAAAGCATGTTGAACCAAAAGCATTTGCTGCATCGCTCCAGCAGCATTCAGCTAAGTTAGGCAGCATGCGATAGTCGCAAAGCCAGTGTTTTTGCTCTGTAAGACCCAAGCTGAGGTCCACAGATGCGACAGGCAGACAATGCAAAATGGCAGTCCATTGATCTGGCAGAACCGCATGGGCTCAGCTGCCCATTCCATGCCTCGTATCATAAAGGAATTTTCCCTGACCAAGAAAATGTACAGTTCTCCCAGAGGCTAGAGTGTGAAAAGGCAGGTTTGGAGGGATTTCTGCAACTACACACTTTTGCAACCACGTATGGGTACTTTTTAGAAGTGCAAATTTTGTTTCAATTAGAAACATACTTCTGGGAAATAGTTAACACGTCCTAAGAATTGTCTCCCTGCTCCCATGAATGTTTACATTTATGCAGGGGCATGTTCAGATGATATGCAAACAGGAGTTAACTTCTCATATCTCCCCACTATTGCCTGAAAGCTGTGAGAATTTGTGGCCAATTTTGGCCAAAGTAAGAACACTTGAGGCAAATGAACTGCAGATCTGGACTGGGCCACAGAATCACAGAGCAGCAGAGTTGGGAGGAGCCAGTAAGGACATTGGGTCCATCCCCTTTGTCAGGGTAGTGCTCCAAGTTCAAGACTGCATACCTGGATTGGTGCATGTTCTTTACACCACCGGCTGCTTGTGCAAAATTGTTAGAACAGAACTGTGTCCTTCTCTATGGTGGCACCCCAGCTGTGGAAGGCTTTCCTCAGAGAGACAGAGCTGCCATTCCCTTCACTTCCTTTTCGGCAGCAGGATGTTCTCTTTTCTCCCAGGTGTTAACATCTGATTCCATTTTAACTCCGCTTTTATGTTTTACATGTGATCTCATTATTCTTTTAATTGCAGCTGTTTATGGTAGATTTGTCATCGTTGTTTAAAATTATTTTGTAAAGCTAAGCTTAAGGCAGAGGCCAAAAAATCAGCTTTTAAAATGAAGAAGCTGCATACATTCCAATCCCATGCAAGGTCTGATTTTTGACCTCTGCAAAAGTGTCAGGATCCATTCTCTCAAGATCCGTTCTCTCCACCTGTCCTTCCCATATCTTGTCTTATACAGTGGTGGAAGGCAAAGTCATATATAAATATTCAGAACCACCCTGCAGTGATATGATAGGACTTCTGGTAACTGGACCTTTTGTAGGCTAATATATCTGCCACATGATGGGTGCATGGTTCATCACATCCATGCAACACTGCACAGATGTAAGTGCATTAAACTCCTGGCAAGTTAATGCAATATGCCAAAAAACAAACAAACTTCCCACATTCTTTAAGCACAGCAAGATTTGTCTTGGAGAAAGGCTAATGCATAGACATATAATTTCCTTGAATACAGCTATTTTGGATATTCCGCAGTGACGGCAAGGTGAGTTAAGTACCGAGGTGAACCAAGGCACCTGAATTATGTTGATACTGAGTCCAGGCACAACAGTTCCATTGCCCACTCAGAAAGGAACTCCGAGTGCTGGGCAAACCAGGACCACACCTTGGTCACAAAAACCTACCTCCAGGCGAGAGATTGACTACTGCCATGATTGCATGCAAAATACGCAGTCAAACATGAATTTAAAAACTCACCCCACCAAATAATACACAAATCAAATGTTATAACAGGTTCACAGGGCTAAGAGCCCCAGATAAGGGACACAGAATGAGCATAATCCACCCAAACTCTCCTGAAGGACCCAAATGCCATGCCAGAAGATGAGTGTCCCGTGGGCCTCTGGAAGGAGAGTCCTGGCCACACCTTTGCAGCCTTTTATCCTCACTTACCAGCAAGGAAAAGCTACTCTCCTCACAGTCCTGGAGAAGACAGAGGGCAAGAGTCCACTGGTGGTGAAGCGAAGGACCGGCACAAGGACAGCCACGCATTTGCCTTTCTTGCACCTCTGTATATCAGCAGCATACCTGTGCTGCCAGCGCCTGGCCACTGAGGACCACAGGTACCTTGTGCAAGGTGCGTGACTAGCCCCTGGTGAGGCATGCAAGCAGCATCATTCAGCAAGTCTGCTTTCTCTGTAAGGCTTCATTATTCCTTCTTGCTCATTTTGGAAAGACCATGTGCTTAGATTAAAGAAATGCACTGGATGAAACCCAGACTAGGTTAATCATGCTTGCAGCTCTGAAATCAATGTGACTTAAATTGGTTAGGGATCTATGATAATTTGTTTCAGCTCATTTTTTACCAGACTTAACTCACTCTTCACCTCCTGGAACTGAATTCAATCTGCAGACAAAATCTATACCTTTCTGGGGTTGTGATATGCTTTACAACACAGAAAATTGCTTTTGAAAATTATGTATAATCAACAATGAGCATGAAAAAATATATGTTTACAAAATATGCACAAACACACTTTAAGTGATGAGAAGAACACGGACACATTCCAAATATACACATAATTGATGCATACTATGGAAAATGTGACAAATAGAAAAGGTGACAAAAGGAAAAGGTGACAAATAGATTTAAAGAATTAGATCTGATAGAGAGAGTGCCTGAAGAGCTATGGAGGTTCACAACATTGTACAAGAGGTAGCAGCTAAAGCCATCCCAAAGAAAAAGAAATGCAAGAAAGCAAAATGGCTGTCTGAGGAAGCTTTACCAGTAGCTGAGGAAAGAAGGGAAGCGAAAGGAAAGGGAGAAAGAGAAAGATACAAACAATTGAATGCAGAATTCCAGAGAACAGCTAGAAGAGATAAGAATGCCTTCCTAAATGAACAGTGCAAAGAAATAGAAGAAAACAATAGAATAGGGAGGACCAGAGATCTCTTCAAGAAAATTGGAGATATGAAGGGAACATTTCATGTAAAGATGGGCATGATAAAGGACCAAAATGGCAGGGACCTCACAGAGGCAGAAGAGATTAAGAAGAGGTGGCAAGATTACACAGAACAACTATACAAGAAAGAGCTTAACGTTCCTGATAACCACGATGGGGTGGTCACTGACCTCGAGCCAAACATCCTGGAATGGGCCTTAGGAAGTCTGAGCAACAACAAAGCTAGTGGAGGTGACAGCATTCCAGCTGAGCTATTCAAAATCCTGAAAGACGGTGCAGCAAAAGTGCTACACTCAATATGCCAGCAAATTGGGAAAACTCAACAGTGGCCACAGGATTGGAAAAGGTCAGTTTACATTCCCATCCCCAAGAAGGGCAATGCCAAAGAATGTTCAAACTACCGCACCATTGCACTCATTTCACATGCTAGCAAAGTGATGCTCAAAATCCAACAAGCTAGGCTCCAGCAGTTTGTGGACCATGCACTACCAGAAGTACAGGCAGGATTTCAAAGAGGTAGAGGAACTAGAGATCAAATTGCCAACATATGCTGGATCATGGAGAAAGCTAGGGAGTTCCAGAAAAACATCTACTTCTGCTTCATTGACTATGCTAAAGCCTTCGATTGTGTGGATCACAACACATTGTGGCAAGTTCTTCAAGAGATGGGAGTATCAGACCATCTTATTTGTCTCTTGAGAAACCTATATGCAGGTCAAGAAGCAACAGTGAGAACTGGACACGGAACCACTGATTGGTTCAAAATTGAGAAAGGAGTTCGGCAAGGCTGTATACTGTCACCCTGCCTATTTAACCTATATTCAGAGCACATCATGAGAAAGGCAGGGCTAGATGAATCACCAGTTGGAATCAAGATTGCTGGGAGAAATATCAACAACCTCAGATATGCAGATGATACCACTCTCATGGAAGAAAGTGAAGAGGAACTAAAGAGCCTCTTGATGTGGGTGAAGGAGGAGAGTGCAAAAGTTGGCCTGAAACTCAACATTAAGAAAACTAAGATCATGGCATCCTGTCCTCTCCCTTCCTGGCAAATAGATGGGGAAGAAATGGAGGTAGTGACAGATTTTATTTTCCTGGGCTCCAAGATCACCGCAGATGGGGACTGCAGTCAAGAAATTAAAAGACGCTCGCTCTTGGGGAGGAAAGCTATGACAAATCTAGACAGCATACTAAAAAGCAGAGACATCACCCTGCCAACAACAGTGCGTATAGTCAAGACTATGGTTTTCCCAGTTGCAATGTATGGATGTGAAAGCTGGACCATAAGGAAGGCTGAGTGCTGAAGGATTGAGGCCTTTGAATTGTGGTGCTGGAGGAGACTCCTGCGGCTCCCTTGGACTGCAAGGTGATCAAACCGGTCAGTCCTAGAGGAGACCAACCCTGACTGCTCTTTAGAAGGCCAGATCCTGAAGATGAAACTCAAATACTTTCTCCACCTAATGAGAAGGAAGGACTCCCTGGAGAAGAGCCTAATGCTGGGAACAATAGATGGCAAAAGAAGAAGGGGACAGCAGAGAATGAGGTGGCTGGATGGAGTCACTGAAGCAGTTGGTATGAGCAGGCAGGATCCAAATGTGGGCGCAAAAGGAGAAGGCAGTTTGGAACTCAGGCTCTGCCCCCCTCCATGAGCCATCCGGGGCCCACTCTCTCTAACAGCAAGCGCAGGTGGCCAATGCCAGCAGAGATGGACATGGAAAGAGGGCCTCTGAGGAAGGAAAAACGGGGGGATCAGCATGGACAAGACTAGAAGAGGAGGAGGGAGAGGCGGAGGAGAAAGACATTGGCGCCCCAGTGAGGGGACTGAGTGTATTCAGTAGACCTAAACTGCTGAAAATCAATTGGAGAAGGGGGGGGGACATGGGGGCTCGAGGGAACCCAATATCCTGGGGACCATGGAGGCTGGCAGCTTCAAGAACGATGGGGCAATGCATTTTCTTTGCATTTTCCCCTGAGCATTAAAGGAGAATCCATGGCACTGACCCACATCCCCAAACCAGTTTCAGCACCACAGAGAGCCCCCCTTACAGGTGAGACTGGCTTTAGAGAACACCTGGCTGGTTCTCTGCAGAGGAAGGCTCCTGATGAAAGAGAAGGATGCGCTGCAACAGCCCCTGCTTGTTTTTAGCCCTCTGGCTGCAAGGCCTGTGCAGCACCTGGAGTCCAGCTCCAAGTGGCTCACGCTTCCTGAGCATGCTCCAGGCACAGCTGCACCTGATCAGCACCAGTGGTGGTTTGGGGTTTCCGCAATTCCCTGGACAAGCATGATAAAGAGGAGAAGCCAGAACTTGTCAAGTCCTGGAAATACTGACATGGAAGGGAATCCTCATTGCATGACACTGAAACCAACCAGAGGGACCAAAGCAAATCAAAGGCTCACATGCCAGGCATGGCTACGAAACGCTTTCCTGTTTGCAAATAGGCAAACACATCCCGATCTCATCCCCAGGTGAGGCATGAGCAGGAAGACAGTTCTTTGGACAATTTTGCAGCTTCACAGACTGGGGGGGGGGGGCAACTGAGTGCTTCCACAGTGCCCCCACAACCAAGTCTGCACTTTCCCATTTTAGTATAGGAGGGAAATATGCATTTTTTATTTTTTTCCCCCTTTCTTAATGGAGAAAAGTTGAGCAATTCGGGGAAAAAGGCACTGTCGTGCATTAAAAAGACACTCATGTTCAGGAATGGCAATGAGATGAAGCAAGGTTTCAGGAATATATAGCATGCAGCTACCTTTCCTTTGCTCTCAAAAGCCTGCAGGCATACAGACCCTGACCACATACAGGCAAGTGAAGTTAAAATCTCCCACTGCCTGCTTCTGGCCTTCTGTATTCCCCATTCACACAGACTGAAGAACTCCAATTTTTGTTGATGACAATGCCAGAGATCTTTGGATAGGTTGAGACACACAAAGGGGGTTTGCAACTTCCCCTCCGCAGGTACAGGGACCCTGGTCTGGTTCAGGACTCTGCATCCTTGCATTGTAGTAAGCAGGAGGAAGAGGGCCAGTGCACATGGTACAATTCACATCATGGATAGTCTGATCCTTGGATTACAGCATTTGCTGTAACACCTTCCTGTAAAAGTGTGGGAAACCAACTTCTAAGCAGGGCTCTCATTCACAAAGAGATCTCCAATGAGCATATAAAGGAAATGTGGGAGCATTAAGCAGTGGTGAAGCGCTGCATGTTACTGAAATGAACAAGCACTAAGAGGAGGTAAAACGGAAGGAAAACAGACACCTTTCATTTCCCATGAATTAGGATCACCACTCCTTCATGGATCACTCCCTTGTCGTGGCGAAGGGGCTTGCATAGCTCAATGAAGCTATGAGCTATGCCGTGCAGGGTCACCCAAGACGGACAGGTCATGGCAGAGAGCTCTGACAAAACGTGATCCACTGGGGAAGGGAATGGCAACCCATGCTAGTATCTTTGCCATGAAAACCCCATGGACAATAACAAAAGGCAAAAGGATATGATGCCAGAAGATGAGCCCCTCAGGTCGGAAGGTGTCCAATATGCTACTGGGGAAGAGCAGAGGGCTAGTACTAGTAGCGCCAGAAAGAATGAAGCGACTGGGTCAAAGCCGAAAGGACACTCAGTTGCCAATGTATCTGGAGGTGAAAGGAAAGTCCGATGCTGCAAAGATCTTTACTCCATAGGAACCTGGAATGTCAGATCCATGAATCAAGGCAAGCTGGATGTGGTCAAACAAGAGATGACAAGACTGAACATCGACATCTTAGGAATCAGTGAACTAAAATGGACAGGCATGGGTGAATTTAGTTCAGATGACCATCAGGTATACTACTGCGGGCAAGAATCCCTCAGAAGAAATGGAGTAGCCTTCATAGTCAATAAAAGAGTAGGAAAAGCAGTACTGGGATACAATCTCCAAAATGACAGACTGATCTCAGTTTGAATCCAAGGCAAACCATTCAACATCACAATAGTCCAAGTCTATGCCCCAACCACTGGTGCTGAAGAGGCTGAAGTTGACCAGTTCTATGAAGGCCTACAACACCTTCTAGAATTAACTCCAAAAAATGATGTCCTTATCATCATGGGGGATTGGAATGCTAAAGTAGGAAGACAAAAGATAACTGGAATAACAGGCAAGTTTGGCCTTGGAGTACAAAATGAAGCAGGGCACAAGCTGGCGGAATTTTGTCAAGAGAATACAATGGTCATAGCAAACACTGTTTTACAACAACCCAAGAGACGACTCTAGACATGGACATCACCAGACGGTCAACACAGAAATCAGATTGACTATGTGCTCTGCAGCCAAAGATGGAGAAGTCAGTACAAACTAGACCAGGAGCTGAATGTGGCTCAGATCATGAGCTTATGGTTGCAAAATTTAGGCTTAAGTTGAAGAAACTAGGGAAAAGCACTAGGCCACTCAGGTATGACATAAATCATATCCCTGATGAATATACAGTGGAGGTGACAAATAGATTTAAGGAATTAGATCTGATAGACAGAGTGCCTGAAGAACTATGGACGGAGGTTCGCAACATTGTACAAGAGGCAGCAACTAAAACCATCCCAAAGAAAAAGAAATGCAAGAAAGCAAAATGGCTGTCTGAGGAAGCTTTACAAATAGCTGAGGAAAGAAGGGAAGCGGAAGGCAAGGGAGAAAGAGAAAGATACAAACAATTGAATGCAGAATTCCAGAGAACAGCTAGAAGAGATAAGAATGCCTTCCTAAATGAACAGTGCAAAGAAATAGAAGAAAACAATAGAATAGGGACCAGAGATCTCTTCAAAAAAATTGGAGATATGAAGGGAACATTTCATGTAAAGATGGGCATGATAAAGGACCAAAATGGCAGGGACCTCACAGAGGCAGAAGAGATTAAGAAGAGGTGGCAAGATTACACAGAAGAACTATACAAGAAAGAGCTTAACATCCCTGATAACCACGATGGGGTGGTCACTGACCTCGAGCCAGACATCCTGGAATGGGCCTTAGGAAGTCTGAGCAACAACAAAGCTAGTGGAGGTGACAGCATTCCAGCTGAGCTATTCAAAATCCTGAAAGACGATGCAGCAAAAGTGCTACACTCAATATGCCAGCAAATTTGGAAAACTCAACAGTGGCCACAGGATTGGAAAAGGTCAGTTTACATTCCGATCCCCAAGAAGGGCAATGCCAAAGAATGTTCAAACTACCGCACCATTGCACTCATTTCACATGCTAGCAAAGTGATGCTCAAAATCCTACAAGCTAGGCTCCAGCAGTTTGTGGACTGAGAACTACCAGAAGTACAGGCAGGATTTCGAAGAGGGAGAGGAACTAGAGATCAAATTGCCAACATATGCTGGATCATGGAGAAAGCTAGGGAGTTCCAGAAAAACATCTACTTCTGCTTCATTGACTATGCTAAAGCCTTTGATTGTGTGGATCACAACAAATTGTGGCAAGTTCTTAAAGAGATGGGAGTACCAGACCATCTTATTTGTCTCTTGAGAAACCTATATGCAGGTCAAGAAGCAACAGTGAGAACTGGACATGGAACCACTGATTGGTTCAAAATTGAGAAAGGAGTTCGGCAAGGCTGTATACTGTCACCCTGCTTATTTAACCTGTATGCAGAGCACATCATGAGAAAGGCGGGGCTAGATGAATCACCAGTTGGAATCAAGGTTGCTGGGAGAAATGTCAACAACCTCAGATATGCAGATGATACCACTCTCATGGCAGAAAGTGAAGAGGAACTAAAGAGCCTCTTGATGCGGGTGAAGGAGGAGAGTGCAAAAGTTGGCCTGAAACTCAACATTAAGAAAACTAAGATCATGGCATCTGGTCCTCTCACTTCCTGGCAAATAGATGGGGAAGAAATGGAGGTGGTGACAGATTTTATTTTCCTGGGCTCCAAGATCACAGCAGATGGGGACTGCAGCCAAGAAATTAAAAGACGCTTGCTCCTGGGGAGGAAAGCTATGGCAAATCTAGACAGCATACTAAAAAGCAGAGACATCACACTGCCAACAAAAGTGCGTATAGTCAAGGCTATGGTTTTCCCAGTTGCAATGTATGGCTGTGAAAGCTGGACCATAAGGAAGGCCAAGCACAAAAAGATTGAGGCCTTTGAGTTGTGGTGCTGGAGGAGACTCCTGAGAGTCCCTTGGACTGCAAGGCGATCAAATCGGTCAGTCCTAGAGGAGATCAACCCTGAATGCTCTTTAGAAGGCCAGATAGTGAAGATGAAACTCAAATACTTTGGCCACCTAATGAGAAGGGAGGACTCTCTGGAGAAGAGCCTAATGCTGGGAACAATAGATGGCAAAAGAAGAAGGGGACGGCAGAGGATGAGGTGGCTGGATGGAGTCACTGAGGCGGTTGGTGTGAGATTGAGTGGACTCCAGGGGATGGTGGAGGACAGAAGGGCCTGGAGGGATGTTTTCCATGGGGTCGCGATGGGTCGGACATGACTTCGCGACTAACAACAACAACAGGATCACCACTGGTATAATCACCCAGTATTAGTTTATGTATCATTTCCCACTTCAAGAAGCAGACTCAAAGTCACTGACACACAAGAGAAATCCTCTATGTTATGGGGATTTTATTTTTATTTTAGATAACAAAAACACCCCAAATCAATACAAACCATAATGAGTAAATAATGTAAAACAAGCCATAAAAGCATAATTTATAAATAATATAATTCATAAAGGGTGGTTCACAATTTAAGCATTCAGTCATTATGCATGGTCTGCCTCTGTGTGTGTGTGTGTGTGTGTGTGTGTGAGAGAGAGAGAGAGAGAGAGAGAGAGAGAGAGAGAGAGAGAGAGAGAATCTTCAGTTAACACCACATACCTAGCCCTTAAGTATTGCACCATAACTAAAGTCCATATGTCTGAGAAAAGAGAGCACCCACTTCTCCTGACACCAAAAAGATGTCAGTGAGTCAATTTTGCCAGAGCCTCAGAGGTGGTCAAACAGCAGTCAGATTCCTCTTTAGCAAAAACAGATCAAACTGTCCACAGGCACCTGTGAATGATGCCAAAAAACAGAGACTCAAGC
Organism: Varanus salvator macromaculatus; assembly: GCA_023646645.1. NCBI lineage: Eukaryota > Metazoa > Chordata > Lepidosauria > Squamata > Varanidae > Varanus > Varanus salvator. The sequence goes on along the minus strand of JAIXND010000624.1, from coordinate 10,889,514 downwards.
CAAGCCGTTGTCTTGCTAAGCTGTCCTCCTTCATCCCCACACCCTCTTCCATGCATTGGCTTGTATGCTTATGGAAGCACACCCAGAAAGCCGGGTCAGGTCATGGTCCCTGCCTGTTGAAGGCTTCTGCAGAACTTGGTCACAGTGTCAGCAGGTGATCCATTTCCCCTCACACCAATCCTCCTAGCTTTTGAAAAGGCGTCTCTTCCCCGTTGAGGTCCCAGATGTGCCTGGTCCCTGAAAATGTTCCCAGGAACCTTCTTTGACCAGTGCCAGAGGGAGAATCGACTTAGTCATTTACCAAGAAAAGGTCCTTCCCTGTGTTGCTGCCTCCATGGAGATATAGCTGGGGCTAATTTATTTTGTGGGGTGTGGAAAAGAAAAATGTCCCTTCTGCCCCAGGGTTTTATTTTGTGTCTTTCTTAAACAATAGCTACAACACATGGATAGAGAGATTTGTGCTGGCTGAATAATGCCTGGGATCCCTTACGGGTGTAGCATGGCTCACCCTTTTTAAAAACAAGCGGAAGGAGAGATCCTACAGTCAGCAGCTGGGAGGGCATCTCTTGCGTCAGACTCCCTGGTCTGAGGCCGGACACAGACCCAGACCTCAGTACTGGAGCCCCCGAGCCCCCTTTGGGCAGCTTTCTCTCCAAGGCCACCAACAGGGAGCGGGGCCAACGGAGGCATTGGATGGCAAGTGGGGAGGGGAGACTGAGGCAGCTGAGCAGCAGCAACTCCCGTGCCCCCTGCATCCTCCTGCCTTCCGCTCTGGGAGCATCCCAGCCGGATGGCGAGAAGCAGCTGGTCCAGCAGAAATGCAGAGCAGCGGGAAGGCGAGCCAGGTATCTCCTCAGAGCACCCATCATCCTCTGTGTTTGCAGCCTTATGAGCATCCCATGGGAGGATGCGGCTGGAAGGAGGATTCTTTTTTTTTTAAACGTGGGATAAAAGGCCAGGGAGGGAAGCACTAAGCGGCCCTTGTGTTTTTGGGCTTACAACAACTGCCTTCCCCATGTTTCATTGGTTCCAAATGAAAAGCGCTTCCAGCTGAGGCGTCCATCGATGCAGCTTACGGCATCATGTGGCTTCCCCCTTTGTTGTTCCATGGAGGGGGCTATTGCACATCTGTCCCCTCCCAAAAACACCCCCCAGTCTATCCCTCCCCCTGCCCTGCTTAGTCAGAGAGCTGGTAGCACGAGCTTTGATAAATGATGTACAGTCATCTGTCTCTGAGTCTAGCACTTAGATGATAAATGCAGTACACTCGGAAAGCTGAAAGAGAAAATTCTGGGCTGGCAACTCTTGTGGAATAAAAAAAAGTTTAATAAAGAAAAGGAAGTAGTGTCTGGGAGGGACAGAAACAAGATTGAAGTGTTGATCAAGCACAGGTAATGAGAACTTGTTTTGAGCATTACTCTTTGGGGAGGGGGAACAAAACAGAATTGCAATCATAAACATGCTTGCTAAGACCCACAAGCCAGTGGGACTTAATTCCAAGTAGGGACGCAGGAAGATCCTCCCCACCCCGCCAAGAACACCCACAGGATTGGTGTGGCCGTCTCAGTTTCAAGTGCATGCCTGGCACACCTTTCCTTCTTGCATCAATGTGGGGAGCTCACTTCAGATGCACGAGCACCACCACCGACAGCGCACGCAAGTGTTACCGGGTAAACACTCTGCAAAGGAGGATCCTTTTGCATGTGGGCAGGGTGGTATGAAGAAAAAGAAACTTCTGAGACATTTATCAGAAACAATCTCTGAAATGTCTTGGCTCAGATCTCGTTCACACCCAGATCACTCTCCCACGCGCAAGGAGAATAATGTAAAACACCAAAGGACGGCTTTGTGCTTTGTCTTCTGGTTGGGACGCACCAATCAGCAAAGTCCAAGCTCATCTGGGTTTTCGTAATTTCACCCTGTAGCATATTCCAATTCCTTCCCATATACAACTGAAAATCATTTCTTCCTTTCACATGAAAATTCATTTGCGTTTTCTGTGCGCACAAATGCGCACACCAAACCTGCACAACATATGACGTATTTCCTCACACTGAATAAAGGTGTGTGGTTTTTCCCCCTGAATCAAGATGCTTTATGTACATTTTCTAAATCAAAACTTTTTTTTTTTGGTGCTTTCTGTTATGGCCTCAGATTTGTACAGATTTCAACTGCAGATTATGTCTGAGTCTGAGTTTGGTTCTAGGAGATGTGAAATGGGTAAATCCAGTCAGAAGCAAACTGAAATGGATTTATTATAGGTCCCCTACACCTAAGACCAACCCTTCACTTTATTTATTAGATGTACATCCCACTTTTTCCTTCCAGCAAACTCACAGCAGCTCACACCATTCTGTTTCTCCTGATCTCAGTGCTATCCCCACAACAACAGCCCTGCAACTGGCCCAAAGCTACCCAGTGGGCTCCATGGCTGAGCAGGGACTAGAACCCAGGTCCCCTGAGTCCCAGCTCTGGGCTCTTAACCATTGTGCCACACTGGCTCTTGCTTTGCCTCACCCATCCAATCTGGTCTCCTGGCAGTGCCTACTCTTCCCACGTTCTGAGGAATGACATTTTGACAGCTGGTGCTGGCAAGAGAAGCATGAAGGCCAGCTTCACCTCTGAGGTTCTCCAGTCTGGCATCGGGGCTCATAACCCTTACTCTGGACAATTATGGACATCCCAATTGGACTGTTCCTCCGTTACTCTTGTGCATGCAAAAGAAATTAGACTTTTCAACACAGCCAGTGTCTGCAAACACAGGAAGTGCTGAATAAGAAAAGGAGTGGAGCTCCTTGGACAGACAACAAGGAATACTGGGCTGTCCCCTAACCATTTGCCTCTCTGCCTCCCATGGGGTACAGCCAAGCAAACTAACTCTTGACTCCTCATTAAGCAATAAAGTTATATGAGGCTGCTGTTTTAAGCACACCAGAACCCCCTCAGTGGTCACAAGCTTGGATCATTATTTATTTACTTGACACAGCCCTCCTCAGCTCTCACGCCAGCAGAGCAGCTGGTTTTCACTGTCATTTCTGCTTCTTTAACCCAAATTCTTCCAGCTGAGCTAACCAAGCTGCTAAAAGGTTCAGGGAATTGTTCTGGAGTTACCCAGAAAGCCAACAGCTTCCTGCATAATGTAACACACGAACATATTTGGAGTACTTCAAGGCCAAAGGAGATCATGACAAGTTGTCAACATTTGACCTCATGCACAAAAATGGGTCATGCCCAAGTTTGCCCGGTTAATTCCTGCCTCGAGACGGCTGGACCTGATCACTGCCCTCCGTTATCTGGCTTTGCTTGACACTGGAGCTTTGTCACAGTGAGGTCTCTTCAGCGTGGAGATCCAGGAGACATGGACTTCCATGTGCTATAAGAGGAACACTGACATGCCTTTCTTTGTGGAAAGAAAGAGAGCTGCCGAAGCTGAACAGGCTCCACTCACACCTATTCAGGCTACTGCTTCCCAGGCTGACTTGCACTGAGACAGAGACTCTGAAAGGCAGAAGGCCTCCGAGGACTCAGGCAGACGTCTTTCCCAGTTTTGTTTCTCAGGATCTACATTGCTGGAGCAACCAGTGGACAACTGTTCAGTCTGATCTCATCAAGGTGCTTATTCAATCCCAGTTCTGTGAGCCTTTCCCCCTCAACACAGAAATTAATGCATATTTGTGTGCATTTTATAAACATATGGGTTTTTTTTTTACACAAACACTTGCTGATAAACAAATATCCATTTCCATCTTAGAAATGGACTTATTTTTCTTTGAATATTTTTCAAATGATTGCATACCATCAAAGGCATTTCTTTTTTCTTTGCTTCTTCTCTTTGCTTTTACCAAGTTTCTTTCACAAGCCTGGAAATGGATGGATTTCCAGCAGCAAATATAAAAAAATTATTCTAAGAGGTGCTAACTGGATAATCTCACATTAAAATGCAAACCTAGCAAATGCCTTACCCATCAATATGAAAGACTAAACTCTGGGTATACAAAACATATGCTATACCTAATGGCTCACAGTCTCACTTATTTAACAAGCATATATTGCAAAGGATAAACAGGCCAATTTGAAACTAAGAATTCTGTAATTGGAATGTTACAGAAGTCAAACAACCCCGTAGGACTTACCACAATTAATAATCTGTTTTTGTTCAGGACTGGGAAGAGGCAAAAAAGCTAAATGGAGGCTCTGTAAATGTCCCATCACTCACATCCCCCCACCCTCAACAATAAACGTCACTTTGCAAAAACAATGGAGAAGACAGTCATCCTAGGGAAAGCCATAGGCGGAAGAAGAGGAAGACTGACTATGAGATGGACAGAGTCTGGAAGGGAAGCCGTGGCCCTGCCATGGAAGGGCCAGCTTGAAGAACTTCCATTCATGACTTTCATTCATAGGGTGGCCATAAGTCAGAGGTGACTCTGAGGCATCACAGAACAGCAAACGTGAATCCTCAGAGGAGTTTCCTGGTGTTCAAGAGCAGCACTCTACAAGCATAATGTAGTCACCAGGACCAGCAGAGCAACTGCTGGCCTTGAGACAGCAAGAGGGGCAGGAGGGCTCCCACAGGGGGGAGACAAATGCAGCAAGGGACCTGTGCAGCATCATTGTCCACCGGTGCCCGGGGGCTTGCTGGCACCAGTGGGGAGTGCCCAGTGCCCCCATGAGGGGTGTTGGAAGGCCTCTTCTACCTCAAAAGGAGCCCTTAGCCACCAGCAGTTTCCCCCAGGGAAAGCTCTTATTTCTCGGAAAAGGGAGGAGGGCGCTGACGAGGGAGGGGCCCAGAACCCTAGAAGCTGCCTTGTTCTGAGTTAGAGCCTTGGCCCATCCAGCCCAATGTTACCAACACTGACGGCACTGGTTCTCCAGGGTTCCAGGTGAGATCTATCTCTACCTGGAGAGACCAAGAGCCCAGCTTGTGACCTTCTATATCCAGAGCATGTGCCCTGCCCTTGCGTTACCGCCTCCCCTCAAGAATGGGGCAGACCAGGCACAAGTGCCTACCTGGATCTGGTTGTGCATCCGACCTGAACTGAGTCGCTCTGTGGAGACGATCTGCTTTTTCAAGCCGCACCGCTAGGACTGCCCAGAAGAAATCCCATGCAGCCAGTTTGGTTCTGATTGGGATGAGGCGTAAACTAGAAGCCCCCTTTGGATCCGTATATCACAAAACCCCAGAAACAAATACCAGCATTTTGAAATGCTTCTTTCAATATCTTCCTCCCTTAACTTTGCTTTCCTTGTGAGTCACACAGGGATTTCTGGATGAGCACTTGAGTGTTTGGTGAAGAGCTGTAAAGTCTCTCATTTTAACATTTTTCAGAAGTTGCAGAATAGTTATCTATCATCCCCAAAGAAGAGGAGGGTGGGAGGCTTGACTTTTAAGAAGCTTTGATTCCAAGCCCAGCTCCTCCAACACCAACTTCTAATTAACTTCTCCAGATGTCTCAAGCAGCAAGTGCCCTGATAGCACGGCACCATCCAATACTCTTAGCAATATTTTTGCAAGCTTATCAAGCATGTGAAATCCAGACAGTTGCGATAACGCCATAGAAAAAGAGCAAGACCCAGCTTTTATTGCAACATAAAACCTTCCATCTAAGTGTTTTAATTCACCAGCAGACATCTTAATGCATTCCGGAACATTTTCCTTTCCGGAATGACAGAGCATCAAAAGCAACCTTGCGTAAGGACTCCTTTTCCATACCTTGTTCTCAGATTCCCCTGCTGGGGCAAGCCATCGTAGACGGAGAGCACGTCGAAATCCTCCTCTAGTGCAAAGGACTGGAAAACAAGCTGCACTCTGTCCTGCTCCAGCGCGGTGATTGTCCATGTGCAGTTTGCATAATTGGGATAGCCGTACGGGAATCCTGGGCTCTGTATCGTCCCGTTCGGACCTCGCAAAGCGTGACTGCAGTTCTGGGCTGAGGGAAGTGGAATGGAGAAAAGACAATGGAAATTGCTTTGTCAGCACAGAATTTCAGCTGGGCAACTCAAGAGCCGTCGCTGGACCAACATCCCCGCCCCATCCGACTATCAGGTCACAGGCTTCCTCTGACTCAGAGGCCACAAACCAGCTCAAGGGTGGCATTCTCCATGCTGCTGGCTCCATGGGCGTGATGAATGCAGGCGATTGAGGGGTTCGACCCCAGTCCTCTACCATCTTCACTGGTTACCAAGTGAAACCCACTAATATTTAAAGCTCTAGCTGGCTTAGGGGCAGGTTACCTAAAGAACACCTCCTCTCAGATGTGCCCCCCCGCCCAGCCCTTAGATCATCTTTGGATGTCCTTCTTAAGGAGCCCCTTTGAAGGAACCAAGGTATGGGGCTATAAGGAGAAGGGCCTTCTCAGCACTGGCACCCTGACTCTGGAATCAGCTCCCCAAAGAGCGCTCTCTCTCTCTCTCTCTCCTCACACCCTTTGTCAATGCCAGGAGAAGACCCTTTTATATCCAATATTTTAATTGTTCAAATAATTTTAAGGTTTTGTAATATATTGTGGTCTTTTATATGTTAGGGCTATTGTGCCTTTTATTGCATTTTTATGGGTAAAGATTCGACAGGTAAAGATTCAAGGTTATTGTGAAATTTTATGGCAGTGCTTTGTGGGTTGATTGCTTGATTTTATTGTTCTATTTTTTGTTGTTTTAATATTATTGATTTTTATTATGTAATTTGTAGTGTTGTAACCTGCCCAAAGAGCATCTTTGGCTGATGGGGTGGGATTCATTATAATGGCGCCCAGACAGCATTATGCTTTTATGTGGCTTTTAGACAATTTGAATAAATAAATAAATAGATCTAATAGATGATGATGATAATTTTGAGACTTTGTGGAACTCACATCTGTGAGTGACACAGCTAATTGCAACTGTGGAGCCAGCCTGGGTCTGCTCGGAATCTGGGGATGGGGGTGGCCTGATGCATGCAGAAAATCCTCACTCTGCCCAGATTCTGGGCTTCGTTTACTGCTTCTTAGGCTTGACCTTAAGCCCTGTGAATGGTAAATCAATTCTCCTTTGTGACTGGCAGTGAGATTAAACTACGAAGCCCCTTTCCTTCCTGCATGTCATTGTTTTGTCAAAATCCTGCAGGTGGTGGTGCTCCTACACCAAGCCACCACTGGTTAAACTGATTCCCCAACAGAGGAACAAAATCGATTAATTTCTTTTGTGCTACAGTTGCAAGCATGTTCCTCTTGCAAGGAACCCAAGGAGACTGACAACTTCACAGCATCCCTGTGAGGTAGGTAAGGCTAAGAAACCATGATTGGCCCAGAGTCACCCAACAAGCTTCCTGGCTTGGACCTGGATTTCCTGAGCCCCATTCTAAGGCTGCAACCACTACACCACAAAGCATTCATCAAAGCAGGAACGGCCGACCTCCTGTGTGCAGGCGATACATCCCTCTGCTTGATTCCATGCAGTCCCCAAGAGAATAGCAGAAATGGTGTGTGGGGGGTGACCTCTGCTAGCTTAGGCCCCTGTGGGCGAAGCCATCATGCCACCCTTGGCACACTGCCCCAAATGGAGTCGAGCTTTCAACGGGAAGAAGACAAAACAATCTGCCACCCTTACACGAGAGCCAGCCATTGTTTGACTGAGCTACTTTGGCAGCAAAGCCGAAAACCCACGCTTATTTCCAGCATCTCTGCATTTTGGAAGAGGGAGATCTGACTCCTGTTCTATTTCTGAACTTGAGCCTCCCCCTCGGCCACCATGTTTATCCCAAGAGGGAGCCTGACTGGAGCAGGATTATGCAAATGATCTGATTTATTAGGAAGACTCCAGAGGGACAATACAATACTGACTCATGCCGTTAAGTCAGATGAGCAAGGAGGAACTACAGTGCCTTACAACAGAAAGATACCAAGGTGACCGATGCAGAAATAGATTACTAGACACTGTTACAAGAAATTGAGATCTGTATATTTCTCAGTATTCTGTCTTTGGACAATGGCCAACCACATGCCACTGAGATGTTTGCAGCAGCTTTTGGCATTACTCTCCCCCCCCCCCCCCGCAAGTTAGATTGCCAAAGGACAAAAAGAAACAGTCTATTTCTTGTTTGTGTCACTTTTGCATGTGCTCTTCCATAAATCTGTTCAGCCCCATTTTATATTAATCTTACATTAATCTGAGGACTTAAAATATCAGCATGGGAATTTATATTTAATTGCACATGAATAACTATTATTTTTCAAAAGACACATTCCTAAATGCATGTTGATACTCCAATTTCAAATCCTTATCTGAAAGGTTTGTGGAGCACCATTTTAAAAATGCCAAGGTTGGAGAATCAACAAATCTTCAATCCTCACATTTGTCTGTGGATAACATATGAACCATTCATGTCAATGGGTCCACTTCAAGCAAGGTTAGCATGGGAAAGAACCCCGATTCAGTTCATACCAAAATAATCAAAGACTGAACTCCTCAAGCATCCTTAAGTTAGATTCACCCATGTCTAAATATAGAAGCTGAACTTTTGGTAGTCATGACAGGTAGCTGGAAGCCCTAGCTCATCGTTTTGAAGTTTTCTTTTTAGTGCGAGTGGCCATGGCAACATTGCTGTCTATATCAGCCAGACTCATGATGTGTTGAGTGAAAACAAAGTGGCAGCAGTGGGAATCCAACATAAAATGTTTTCCATCAGTGTTCAGAAGCCTGTGCAAGACTTTGAAAGGAATTCCAAAGGCCCCCGTTGGACTGATCTGACAGTGAGTATTCCATAGGCAAGGGGCCACCACGAAAAGAGCCCCTCTTTCTGGTTGCCAATGTAGCCTCAGAAGACAAAAATCTCTGGGCCAAAGGTTCACTCAGCAGGTGGTGCTTGGGGCCAGATGGGGCAGCACGGATTAAACTTCCCCTCAAGGCCAGGCTGCCATCAAATATGTCTCTGTGTACAAGTGGAAACTGTGTCATCAGCCCTGGCCTGACATTTCCTTGCAGCTGAATTGGAGAGCTAACTTTACCTAAAGTGAGTTTTGAGGCAAATTTGGAGGCAAAGACCACAACAGCAAATGAGGGGGAGGTCTAGAAAGGCTAGACTTTTCTCAAGTGAAGGAAATTCTGTTATCTCCAAATTCCACCTCAGACAACTTTCTGCGCTGGAATCTGGGCGGTCCTGCTAGGGTAGAACACTTGTCAGAATAATTCAGTGAACTTTGATAAGATTGGAAAATATCATGGGGTTTGCAGGTCAAGGTGCTAATCCTCCTCAGGATTCAGATGCCTGGTAGGAACACCATGGCGATGGTTTCCTGCAATGGTTTCCAGTGGCTTTTCTGCCCCTGCATGGAGATCTGTCACTTCAGGCCAACAGACAATGTGCAGGCACTTTTCCTCAAGACTCCATGGGGAGAACCAGGAATGACCGCACCCCACCACTCTCCCTTCTCCCTGTCAAATTGCATTCGCAATCCTGTCAAAAATGCCACGGTAGCACAAGGGTACAGCGAGCGAAGAGGAAGGGAGCAAATTGCACGCTTTTAATTTCAATCATCGGGAAATGTCAAAAAGACATGAAGGAAGTAGCAATTTAGAAAGGCTACATCTCCAGGGGAGCTCCTGCAAAGTCCTTCCGAGGATGGGGTGTGTTAATTGTGCAATTCCAAGGCTGCAGGCCTAGATATAAACACCACAAAGAAAACAAGCTCCTAACAGACCAAGGGATTGCTCAAACCTCAGAGAACTGAAGGGACCATTCCTAAGATTTGGACAAAACCCTAAACTGTATACTACTAGGGCTTTTTGCTCTGACTTTCAGGGTGAACGCAAGGGCTGTCTAGCTGTGAAGCCCGCAGGCTGACCTTGCATCAGTGCCCCACAGCCAGTCTTAGCAGCTGATATCTGAGGGCAACGCTTCAAAACTGTCATGGGTCAGGGGACCCCTCTTATTCCTTTCAGTGCTCAGACAGTAATATACCCCAACAGAGAAGAGACTGAAGGAAGGGCATGCATGAAGGTGCAAAAGATACAGCTTTCAGTCGTTTGGTACCCATGACTATTGAAAGCATGAAGAGTCCATGGAGATGATGAAGAGATGTGTGTGCTGATGGTGCACTTCAGCAGATGTATGACTGACTTGGATGCATGACACATGGACTGAACATGGCTAAGTCTCCCCCATCCTGTCCTGATGGGGGGAACCCAACGTCTGTACCCACATATGCGCATGGGCTGCTGCTCATTATGCATCCGCTGGAAGTGTGGCTAACACCTTGGGGATGCTGGGCATCTCACCTTTGAGACCTGATATGGGAGTCCTCGCTCTTCGAAATGAAGACAAACCCGGATGGGTCTGACCCCGGAACATCTCACTACGCAAGGGTGTGGGGAGTACATAAAACAGCATTCACTGATCATAATCCAAGCACTCTTTGAAGTGGGTTGGTTCACAGAGACATGCAGACCACAACTGCTGAGTATTGTTTTATGCGATGTTTGTGTGGATACTGCCTGTGTCAACACCATCTTCAGAGCACAAAAGCAGCAAAAGAAAGTCACGCAGACAACGTTCCTGCAATCCATTCCCTACCACCCATATTTCAAATGTTCTGCCAGCTGAAATCCACCCCCCTTCCCCTAAATGCCAGAGTGGGGGCCTGAAATGCTTTCCTTTTAGAGTGCCTTAGAAAAAGAAAGCGTCACCTCAGTGGGGCACCCCCCGCACCCTCAGGGCACCGTACAAAGCTCTCTGCTTGCTTTCTCGGTTTAAAGGATCAGTGACTCAAGCAGAGGCACAGCCAAGCGGGTGGCTCATCTTTCTCTGCTTCTGGAGTGACTGAGATGATTCAGAACACACGCAGTGAGATGCTGTGGAATATCCAAGCCTGCTGCTCACTCCTCTTTCAGGATCCAGGACGGAAGGCCAGAGAATGACGCGCTGACACCCAGCTGGCCAGTTCACGGCTAAGGAAGAGGAACGGAATTTGCTCCTGCTTGCCCAGTGCTGTCATTGGATCCCCACGCGCCCATTCGGTCTGGGGACGGGGCCCTGTCCTCCTGCTTCTGAGACACAGCAGAGTGCCCTGCGCATTGGCAGCTCCATGCCGTGACAATCAGAAGTATCCCGCAGAGCCAGCTGCACTGCTTCAGGCCTGCTCTCTGCCCACACATGCGCAAGATTAGCTCTGATCAGTTCTTTTCCAGAGCTCCATTCAGTTCAGCCGGTCCGCTCTACAGAGGCCGGATCACATCCTAGCCTGGAAAGAACTGCTCCATGCATTGCCCGTGGGATGCGACGCGGGTGGTAGAAAAGTCAGGTGCATCGCATCTTGCCGCAGCACCCCCTGTGCAGGGAGGAAGAGATGCATTTCACTTGCATCCGGTCACAGCATCTGCAGAATGCAAGCCAGTGGGTTGTTTTCTATGGGCGGGGGTGGGGGTGGGGGCAGGCCAATGACATGCCAGCTTCCAGGTGTGCCTGGTGAGACCCCTCGTAGCCTGCTGTGGCCAACCGTGTGAAGCATTTTGCTGATTAAATCGTCCAGACCTGTCCTGTTTGCACACAACCCTTGGTACAGAGTCGGAACTGAGAACTGTCGTGGCGTAGGTTGCACTGGACGCTCTTCAGCTTGCTCACCTGAGAACGTAGACAGGGTGCCTGGGAGCTGGAGATCCCCTAATTCTTGAGAACTGTATCTACCCTGCTAGGTTAGAGCGGCTGAGCCAAGACTTGCCTATTTGGGTCCCCTGAAGGGGCCTCATTAAGAGCAGGCACCGTCCCTGAACCCTGGAAGGAGGCGCTGGTGAGGCCTCGCTTGGGAAACGCTGATGAACGTGAATCACAGCGGTGCTAATCCGTCCAGAGCCCTGCCTCCAGAGATGCTTAGCTGTGCAGTGGCCTTGTGATGAGTATCATTGCCACGTCACAGCACCGCCGCCACTCTGCGTATTCCAAAATGAACGCAGTTGTCTCCATTCATTCCAGTCCAGTTTCTGCCCCAATTTTGTATTGTCTGCCCCAGTAGATGAGCTGAATCCAGGATGAGTTGAGGGAAGTGAAACCTTGGCTTTCTTTTGGACCTTTTAAATATTTTATTAAATATATAACAGTAAAATTTGAAAAGAGGAAAAAAGAAAGAAACAGGAAAAAAGAATGCACATAAAATTTACCCCCCGCCCAAAAAAACGCCCAGAAAACCCACCAAGGTTTCTCGAATAAATGTTACCTAGAATGTTAAATATTTAAGGAGAATCTGTTCTCAGAGGCCTCCAAGCAACAGTAGCCACGGCTTCTTCTGGCCCATGGGATGGACTGGAACTAAGGGTTCCGCTCTTCCCTTGAAGGCCAGAGCCAGAAGCTGCTGCTGCATGGCAACGATGCTCTCGCGGCCGTTGGGCTGCAGAACCCTCTGGGCGAGAGAGTCTGCAGGTACTTCTTCAAGAGGAGTCCTCAGTATGCAGACAACACTCAGTTCTGCCTCTGGGCATCATGATAGGAAAATCCACCCGGCGCAAACCTTCTAGCCTTCGGACAGCTGCTTCAGACCTTATTACTTCTGCTTACTTTTAGTATTTGATGTTAGATGTTCAATCCCTATTCCCTGCTTTTAATTGGTCTATTGTTTTTTTAAACTTCCTGCCTTTATTGTTGGTGTTACCATGTATTGTAAATTTGATTTTGTTTTATTGCATATTTTACAAGCCATTTTCTGTATTCTTTGATTTCTTTTTTAAAAGCAGATATAAACAACCACCATTGGGGATGGAAAACAATAAACACAGACAGTGCTGCACAGAACAGCAATGAAGCAATAAATAAAATAGAGCACCATACATTCCCAATCAATCCAGTAAAATAATTTTGCATTCATGATCCTGGCTAAGAAGCATTTTGCAGATGGATGTGTCCAAAAGAAGAATTGCTTACTGCAGGGAAAACGAGGGCGGGGCCATCCGATTTCCCCCAGCACTGACATCCTGGAAGGCAATATATTCTTTATCAGCAATAATAGGCGGGTGAGAGCTTGAATTATATTGAACGGTGATGAGACCAGTTAGAAAGTACAGGGAAGAGATGAAGGAGCCACAAGAGGCTTCATTCACACTAAGTAATCTGGTTTGGGTTGCCAATTGTTCATTCTCAGCGTAAAATTCTGCATTTTGGGGTGGGGGCAAGTTGTGAAGTTCACTTAGCAGAAGCCTTTTGTTAAATACAGAATGGAGTTTATGTTTTAGCAAACCCCCTGCCAGCACTTCACGGTCCTACAAACCGTGCATCCAATGTGCATGCCGGCCTCCTGCTGTGCCCGCACATGCCTCTGTACCGCTCTTTCTTCTCCAAAAACCATCCTGAGCTCAAGGGACTGAAAGAAAAGATGATGCCCAAAGCAGCTGCAGCCACCAGACCTCGAGGGGAAATGCAAGCACTGGTTTTAGGGGCGCTGGGATTGCAGGATGGACCTGTTTGCCTCCCCGTTGGGCAAGCTTTGACTTGCGAGGCAAGTGGGTGCAGAAGAGGGGAGGAGAAAGTGTGATGCGGTTGCCTAGCAACCCCCAGGCACTTCTCTCACAGGTGGCTGAGGACCGTGCGGCGCCGAACGCAGTGTGCAGCCCCCACCCCATTCTCTGAGCTCCCCAAGTTGGCAAGGAGGAGACGGTGAAGGCCAGGTGCGTAAAGGGCAGGCGTATTGCAGGGCGTGAATAATACCTGGTCTTCCATATTGCTCGGGCCTAGACCAAGCCTGACCAGGAAGCATCTTTAGGCGTTGGAGAGATGTGGAAGCCAATTCTTTCCCCATTTTGTGGCTTCTGAGGGATGGAACTGGGTTTTCTAAACATGTGTTTGGAAGCATTAGTGTAAATTTTCACAGCTGGAAATGCAGAAATCCCTCCAAAATGCACATTTTCCTGAAAAACGCACTTCTTTACATTTTCACTTATGAGGAACATCAACTTTTCTGGTCAATTTTACATCCTCTTCTATAAATGCACTTATAAATCCAGACAGCTTCAGCTGGGGATGGTATAGAAATGAAATAAATAAATACAAATTATGAGGAAGAATAAAAGGTCTGCATGACCACAGACTCCACGTGACTCAGGAAGAGACATTTTGCTGAAGGATATGGATCAGATTCTTAGGCATCCAAACTCCATTGAGTCCATTGTGGGTTCCTCCAACATCTCTAGCTGTAATTGTGACGATCTGAACCAAACACTCCATTTTGTCAATCGCTTTCAGTCAAACTTGCTCCGATTTGGCATCTGTGCATGTAATCAGCCTGTTTGTTCTTAGAGAACAACTTCTATTAGCCCCATCCACCATGTTCAATGGTTGGGACACCAGGTTGAGGAAGGCCAATATATATCAGTTACTGTGAAAATGGCAGGAGACAAGTTGACACCCTCCGCCTTGGTGGTGACCTTCCACCTTCCCTAGCCTAGATTGCCCCATTGAATCATTTTTATTTTGAGTGAAGTTATTCTCCCAGTCCTCAGGATTGTCATAACAGCTTGGGAGTTTTGCAGTACTACAGAAAGCACCTTTTGGAGAATCAGACCATTTAATTCTGTGGTATTTGTACTGACCAGCAGTAGCTGTCCAGGATTTTCAAAAAGGGCTCTTCCCACCTTACCTGGAGTTTGAACCTCAGGCCTTCTCCATACAAAAATGCCCTCTTCCAGAGAACTCCAGCCCAGTCCTTCCAAAAGGGGAGAAGGGAGACGATTTATCCTGAGTTAGACCATTAGTTTATGCAGCTCAGTATTGTCTGCCCAGAATTTCCTAGCCCTACTTTCAGAAGCTAGCATAGGTAAGCATGAGGAATCCCCTGCAGTGGGGATGGGACTCTAACAGATTTCCCCAACTCAGCCGTCTGGTTCTGTTCTTTTTCTCCCACACTGGCACCAAATCCACTCCATGCGAGTTGAGCAAGCACCCTGATTTGTGCCTTTAAAATGGGATGTGATCTGTGTAAGCCCCTCTTCCCAGAAATTTGCACACATTGCAGAGTATAGCTGTGCAAATTTGAACTTTCACAGGGCTAGTGTGCCTCAGGCTGGCTGCTGAGGCCTGCCTCATCACTAGAGAAAAAGAAGAGAAACAGGATCCACCAGCAGCAGCACCATAAGCAAGTGCACACAAGAAGTTTTTGTCAGAACAAATATTGCCTTTGTTCTTTTGCATTACCAAAAGAAATCAAATATTGTGCACTTGCTGTGGGGGAAGGACAGGGTGGTGAAGAGAGTCTGAAGAACCATGGCTCTGCAAATCATGGGAGCTGAAGAACAACAGCTGAAAATCTTTAAAGATATGCATTATCTGATACACACATCACTTAATGCTAGTGGATAAACACAGGTGTCAAACTGGACTCGATTAAATTGGCAATGATGCGTTCCTTGTGAAGTATGGCAAGCTAATGCCGAAGCAGTGGGAGGATGAAACTGGCGAGACTGTTTGCCAATGGGAGATGTTCCTCTTGGGGTTGCATAATGAACTTAGAAGGTGATGAAATATTAAAAACGGCACAGGCCATCCATGCAAATTCAAAGATTCAGACCCAAGTTGCACAAAAGGCCCAATTAGCACAAATGGTGCTTCAGATAAGTAGATACCAATTCTTGGTGTACATAGCGATTTCATACACATTTCTGGAACTTTAGAAAAGCAAATCCAGCACAGTCCAATGCAATTCCTGGACTGGAAATGCCGTGAGAGGCTGTCAGACGCCAGTTCAACAGATTCCAAGCACTGCACATCCCTTGCTGAGAGTGGTGCAAGGACCTGGTGCCTGCCCAGCACACGCCCTGCCACTCTGAGTGCACTTCCCTAGGAGCAAAGAGGCGTCCCAGCAAAGTCCGCTTTTTCTGCTGGGTTAGGGATGCTTAAGGAGAATGATGGGAAAGGGAATCCCTTTCTTCACTCCTTCCTTTGTGAGTTGTGTCAGCCACCTTCTCACTGTCTCTAAAGGATGACTTGCACTTTAATACTGAATTCCCAACCAAGAATGGCCTCAGCAGCCCATGGAAGGAAGCCAACATTAAAGCTAGAAATACTTTCACTTTTCATTTTTACTTCATAACCATATTTTCAAAGCCTGTAAGGCTGAACCACCTGAAACAATCTAATCTTGCTTTTTAATCACCAGAAGCCTGTGCTGAAGGGGTTCGTTTCTTACTCTGCTCCATGCTGAGCTTACGCTAATAAGGGTCTGGAACGAAATGCAGGCGCACCTCCCGCAGCTCCCATCAGGTGGGGCCAGAATTGCGCCGAGCCGTTTTCTGCAAAAGTAACAAACAGGCAGTGCCTCTTTTCATCTCTAGGCCAATCTGAGTCTGGCCCTTCAGCGCGGTCAAACCTGCCCTTCCTCCCGGCCACATACGCATCCACATGGGGCCTGCGACCAGGCAAGGCACGCCAGGTGCAAGTTGCATCTGCAAGCAGTGACTGGGGAAAGCCCTTCCCCTCTATAATGGGGATCCCTCTCCCCCACACCTGCCCCCCAGCTGTTCAGGGTGCAGCCCCTCCCATGGTTCCATTGCCCTGGAAAGGGAATGTTAAGGAAGCTGAACCCACAAAAAGAAGCTGGTGGTGGGGGGAGTGTTATCCCGGCATTCTTGTCATTTTCTGGCCCTTCTGCCTTCCACCTTGCCATGGGGGCAAGAGGGTACTTTTCTGGGGTAAGCTGGCTCAGGAGGCACTGCTAAAACCAGCCAGCCCTTGTGGAAAGGGCACAATCCTGCACGGTTTCCAGGCAGTGCTTGGCAGCTGTGTGCAGCCTGAACAGATCTACCCAGACTTGGGCTGGAAGGGCAGACCTTTTGTGTGTGTGTGTGTTGGGGGGGGTGTGTTCAGGACCAGCTGAGCGAGAGATTTTATATCTTAGGTTTTCATCTGAAGTGGGGTTTGCCATTCTCAGAGCTCGGCTGCAGGGGGTTCTTTAACGTTGGACCCTTGATTGATATTGGCCATCAGCATTCTTTCAAGAGGCTCCCTCATATTAAGGGATTAAAAGAGGCATATGAGTTAGAGGTGTTGGTGCCCTCAAGCAGAGACTTAGGGAGTCTCCAGAACCAAGCTGCCACCTATGCAACTCCACAGGGGACAGCGCCTGTCCCTCAAGATGCATAGCTCAAGGTCTCAGTGCCATCTTCTTTCTGGCCACTGATGGGGGGTGACACATGGGCCATTTCTCCACCTGATATTCCTCTGTCCCAGTCCCAGGGCCTACAACATCTCCCATCGGGATTTAGCGAGCCTTCCCTAGCCTCACTTTCTAACACAGGGATGCAGAACCAGAGGCTTAGGGGCCCCACTTCTCCCTTGGGGGCTCCCCAGGCAGTTAACCCCCCTTCTCTGTATCCCACTCCTTTCCACCAAACCACCAATCATTGCTAATGCAGAAATACAGTTTCAAAGGAGGAAAACAATCCAGTTCCATGAGCAGTCACTTCCATCCAAACTACTGAACTCATGCAGAACAGATTAAATAAACCCTAAGCATCCCAGCCCTGCAGTACTGCTACGTTCTGAACAATTTCCTTCACGGGAAGGAAAGATGCTCCTACAAATTGTGTGTGAGCAAGACAGACGCATGGCACATCCTTTTCAAGAAGCCCGGCACTGCCATCTTACAGCTCCTGAGCACTCAGCCTGACTGGGAATGGCTTCGAGAAACTATGAAGCAGGCCTTGCACGGTTTCCACCGTGTCATTTACAGTCCAGGCCAAACCAAATACTGTCATAAATCCAGCATGTCCCAACACCATCCCCACAAATCGGCTCAGAGCTGCCTGATCAAGCTAAATCATTGTCACAGCGGAAGCCAGCAGAAGACCAGGGTGGGCAGCACCGATGTGATTGCACAAGGCAATTTCCTGCAGCAGCAGGGACTCTGAGCTGGCTGGGCAGATGCAAGACTCGGGGGTGGGGGGGATGCCAGGGGGGCAGGCTGTCTTTTGGGGCAGGCACAGAAGCTGCGCCGGGGACTTAGGAAGAGACCAAAAGCCCATCAAGTCCAAGGATCAGCCTGTGGGTGAGGTGACACAACCCTGGCAACAGGAGGAAAACCAGACTGGCTAGAGACTGAGTTGGGTCCAAAAGGTGTGAGATCAAATTCTTTGAGGCCAGGTTGTAGGAAGAATTTGCCCTGATATGCAAGCAAGCATGTCCCAGTGACAACCATGAGCATAAGCAGAAACATGATTTGAGGAAAATTGGCACCATTTTCCGAACTTAGTTCACATTTCAGAATGTGAACCCACAGAACAGTGCCCTTCCCAAAATGCACATTAGCATCTACACAAATCTGCCCACCCCCCTGCCCACCACGCACACACACAAACAAACACAAACCTGCATTTTCATGTTTTAAGCCATGGGCATTAGTAAAAGCAGAGACTCAGAACGGAGTAGCAGGTCTGCATGCTCACACCTCCTGTCCCCCGACTCACAGATGTGGCCACAGTGTTGTGGCCATTTTTTAGAACAGTATTTTTTTTATGAAATGGCCCTGGTTTGTTTCCTTGTTGCAAACTGCCGTGGGAAGGCTCCCGCCCTGAAGGGCAGCCTGGCGATCTTGTAAACCGGTTAATTACGCACAGTGCATGCAGAACGAGCAACTCCAGATGATTCAGGCGTCAGACCTGAGCCACAGCAAACACACGAAAGCCGGCTTCGGGTCTGCCACTGACTAAGCAAGCGCCTTCCCCTCGATCTGGAATGCAGCAGCCAGGCAGTGCCCGCAAGCCAAATGCCATTGCCCCTCCTCTGCTCGGCATCACTCCGTGCTGCTTGGCCATGACAAGGTAAGCGGCAAAGCCAGGAGGACAGCGTGCCCCAGCAGCGTGTGCTGGATTGCGGACGTCCTCTTGCTCCACATGGGCCCGTCTCAGATTGGATACTAGATGGACTGCTCTGAGTTCCAGCTGACCCCAGATGGATCCATCGTGGGCGGCTTGGCTGCCTCTGAGTGCAGGCACATGGCTAATGACCCTCTCCAGACATCCACAGTACAGAAACCACTGCATTAGGAGGACAAAGTAATTCGATCTTTTAAAATGATAAATTAAAAATGCAATGTTTCTTGTTAGCAGTGACCCGGTATCAGAGGTGAGAAATTTCTAGTCTAGATCATTTTGCCGACCATGATCCTCTTGCTCAGCTAGCCTAGGTGCGAGGGCTAATTGGAGCTCTGGGCCAAAATTGCTGGACTACCATGGGTCAAGAACACAGTGCTGCAGGGGGCAAAGTTTGGGGTGGTCTTGCTAGCCTACCCTTCACCCAACCTGTTACCCTCCAGATGTTTGGGGTTTCAACTTCTATCAACTAGCATGGCCCATGTTGAAGAATTCTGGAAGTTGTGGTCCAGCTTATTGGGGGAACAGCTCATTGGGTTAAACGTACCAGCCACACAAAATCTGTGTCCTCTCATACGAGTTTCTGCAGAATTGAAGGTTGCTCCAAGGGGGTATGGACTGATGGCTCAATGAAATGACTCTTTGTGTGACTTAGGCGATGTCAAGGGAGGAGCAGAGACTTTGTTTCTGGTGTCACACTGAGCTTGGCAGGTGTTCCAAGAAGCTCCAGAATCCTGAACACTAATAAATGCTTTCCCCAGTAATAAAATGTGACCCTGTCACATTCAGCATTATGCTTACAATGGGACAGGAAATGCATATTTTAATTCTAAATTTTGGAGGATGTGATCCTTGGAACAAGAGTTCTTAAAAAATCATGGCAGGATCTGGTGCACTGCAACTCAGAGTAGACCTAGAATGGGCAACTTTAAGCCCCGACTCTTCCTTCTGATAATTCTTTATCTTTAAACCAGACTTGAACTGGAAAATCCTTCAGATAGAAGACACCATCAGAATAGGATGGCCCTACTGTAGTTTCAAACACAGGACTGTGCACTCTAAATTAGAACACTTGACAACTATGCCTAGTGCATCTGGGCAGCTAAATCTCATGCTTTCTGCAACCGCAGTCCTAAATTCTCAATTCCTGCTTGCAGCAAGTTTCAATGACTTGGTAGATTTCCTTGAAGTGGCAAAACCAAAATTTATGCCCTTCCAAAAAGGGCATATGCACCTAGGCCAAACGCCGGCACACCACACTGTCAGAACAGCTTCAGCTGGAGCTTCTTCCCACCTTCTTTCTACTAGAGCTTTTGACTTTCCACTGCTCCTTCTACTTAGCCTACAATCTCATAGTGGAAGCCTACTGGGTAATGAATAATGCAACATCATTCCATTTGCTATAACTTTTAATCAAAATTCACCAGTACAGAGAAGGGAGCGTCAAGGGAAAGCGTTGTCATTTTGCTTGTTTGGTGCTTCCTTATCTCTTAAGGAAAGCGCGTGTAAATGTTCCATGACATGCTGCACTTCTAAGCCAGGAATCCATTTGTTGTTCTTCCATTGTTGCCTGAGGCACCCAGAAAACCGTGCTTGCACACGTGTGGCAAGGCCATCTGTCCAAGAGATACCAGGCGCAACTCTGGCCATTTCTGCACCAGGGCTTACCCTGGCTTGCCAACTCTTCCCTTCTCTTCTGGGAAATGGAAGAGTTGGGAAAAGAGGAAGGATGATTTCTCCCCACACTCCCCAAACTACACTTCCCAAGATTCTTTAGGAACACCAGCTGAACCGTGGGGTTACATTGGAGAAAGATGGACGGCATGCAGGACATCTTTGTACCTAAGGAGGCTTGATGTGTTTAGGGGGAGCTGAGATTCATTCCCGGCACAAGGGAGGAGTAACTTATGCCGCCACCGCTGCTCCTCCTCCTCTTAAAAATGTAAATGTTTCCCTCCTCACAGAGGGACCAGGGCTATCGTGTTTTCTTCCAGAATACATCCCTTCTGAAATGACTATGGGAATAGATATTCCCAACATGTCTGTAAAGACTGTTTCTGGCACTCTATTCCATTTCAGAATGGATATTCCAGGATGAACCTGCTCGTGCAGAAAAAAGCCAAGTGGAACAACACAGTGGGCAGTTTTCATGCTGCCGGCTACAGCCTCCAACACCACTGGCTGCTGTTGAATGGCAAAGGGGGGTAAGGGGGGGGGCAAACCAGCTTCCTTCATTGTAACAGACTGCAGTTAAACGAACAGTGCTCTCTCTCTCTCTCTCTCTCTCACTCACACACACACACACACACACACACACACAGGAAGTCTCCTCTGCCTCATGGATAAGACCTTCCTCCCCTTCCCATGAATTCCTTTTGCGTGGGGTGGGGGGATTTCAGGAGAACATGCATTAAATAATTATAGTATAAAAATAGAAAGCAGTGACTAAAACCCTCCTTGGCTGCTTGTGCCATCTAAACTTGCAGCCTCTGGTTTTGGGATTGGGGTGGAGGAGATACATGGAGGAGTCTTCTCCGCAGGCCTGACACCATTTGGCCTGAGTGTTCCAAAGATGCTGAAAGTGAACCCAGGGAATGCTCCAGAGACCTGCCGCTTGACCCGCGTGGCCCAGCAGGAATTTGACTTGCTCAGATCCACGTATTCTCAAGCTGCCATGTTTTGGAATTGCTGCACAAGGAACATGTGCATGATGCAGGTGCTCTGATATCCATTTGGCCACATTGCTGCCAACCAGTCTTGGTGGCCATTGAATGGCAGCATTTTTTTTCTTCATTCATTAGCAGCACTGGCAGGAGCTGGGAGAAACTGCACTGAGTTTTCAGTTTGCAGAGGTCCCAGTCCCCAAGCTTTGCTCCTGGGGGATGATGCCTTTATTTTCAAGAAGTCCACTGCTTGATGAGGCTAATGGTCCGCCTAGTGCAATGGACCACTACAGTCCCCTCCACATGTTTCAGACCAGAGCTTCCCAAACACCTGGCTATGAGTCGTGCGGACTGGAACTCGCAGGAGCTGAAGGCCAAGGGGATCAAGTTGGGAAGGCTGAGCTGGCCCATTATTGCCTCCCTTAGGAGAGCCTGATCGGATTCTTGCAGCAAGCAAGGTGGCCCTTCCGCCGGTGTGGTGCCCTCATGATGCCTTGACCTACATGCCCCATCATGCCTGCTTGGGAGCCATCATCCAGAGCATCGAGGAGACACTGCATTGCTGAAGGCTAAAGGAACCAGCTTCCTGCATTTGCCCCTAGCTCCTGGCAGCCAGGAGCACCTTGGCCCCAAAAGCAGAGCATCCCCCCATTATGGTGGCAAGTTCTGTGGATACTCCCTGCCTACCATCAGTCCCAGGTGAACCACTTGCTCTGCTCCTCATGCAGCCCCCAAGCAAAACTTGTAACTTGGCCACACCGGAAAGAAATCGGAATGCTGCATTGCAACCCACGCCACTATTGCAACCCCATGCAAACAGACTTAGAGGTTGGCACCATTTCTCAGGACACAAGATCACACTGGCTGCGGATGATGGGCCTTGCAACCCAACAGTTCAGGAGAACACTGGGTTGGGTGAGGCTGGACTAAGAACAAGCTAGGAGGCTGGCTGTCTTGGGTGCAAATCTCACCACGAACTTACTGGAAACCTCGGCCAAGTTGCTCTGTTCTTTCAGCCTCCACCCGTCTACTGCATAAGGCATGCTAATATGGGCCTCCCTTCCAGGACTGTGGCAAGAATCAAACTAGATAATACACAAGAAGCCCTTTCAGCCAGCGGAAGTGCTGCACCGATGTGAATTCTGTTTATTAATAAAAACAAGCTGTTGCCTGGCTGAAACAGGCACAACCATGGAAAGGGACTCTGATGTCCTTGGATCTCATAAAACATTCACAACACATTCTAGATGTCCTCATGAGTCTCCCATCCCTGCCAGGTTTGCTATTTTAGAAATAAATTTTCTGGATTTGTTGCTTGTCGTTTTCATTTTCCTAAACCCAAAAAGGGGAAAACACTCAAGAACACTTGACTTGGGAAGATTCCCGTTTGATGTTGATGGCGCCATCCACAGGTAAAGCAACCTATCATCGCATGGCAGGAGATCGCCATTAGTCACCCATGAGCCTCGGGCACATAAGTTCTCATTTTGTACCAACAAATAATTGATGAAGCTTTTAATGTTTGCACAGTCGATAGCTCTATGACGGGTTCAGGTGCGCATCATTTGCAGCCACTCAAATGGGTAAGGACGCTTATTTGGCAGAAGGTATATTTTCCAGCAAAGCAACCCTGCTAGGAGAATCAACCAAGCCATACGGAAGCCCCCAACAGTTCATCAAAAATTTCATTACTCTATTGAATTTGTTTCTGCCTTGTATTAAGTCACTCTGCACAGAAACAAGCGGATAAATTGGCCTGAGGCCACCAGCCAAAAGAGGGAACATTTCTAAAAGAAGCCATTTTAAGAGAAGCTTTTAATAAGGATTTATCAAAATTATCATCTTTATAAAAACTGTTGCCATGTCTTTCAAAAAGCTCAGGTTCCCCTTTTCTTCGGACATGGAAGCACACAGTCTCAGGGTGCCAGGTAGTCATCTCAACAGGTTGCCTGGCCCTTGCGCTGCAGCATTTGCTGGTATGTGGACAAGGGTATGCGTCCGTCCTGTGGACCAGGCAACAAATCCCGCAAATGGATTCCTTGCAGATCGCTAGGTAGGTGTTTTCACTTTCTGCGTGTGGTTTTGGAAAGAACAGTGCAAGAAGTATTGCTAGAATAGTGATGCTTTGCAAAGGAATGCTTTACTCCCTTCTCTTCACCACTGAACTTCCCACCAATATTATGCATAAACTATCCGATTTGTTTTGGCAATATCTTTGTTCCAATAAGTACTGTTATTCCAGTCACTTGTTTATGATTACACTGCCCGGGTTTTGGTGGTGCTGGTGGTCCGTAAGTCCTGGTGTCAGGGAGCCAGTTTGAGTCAGGTCAAAACATTCCAAATTATATAATTTTGATGTGCACAACTTTTGGGTTCCACAAGGTGCACAGATGTCCTGGGCTTTCAAAAGAGAAGCAAGCCAAAGGCAGCCCACTGTCAAAGCGGAAATCTGCGTGCTGACTCCACAGACATCAGAGCATGTCAGCAGCAGTGTGGGGGAACTGGAATGGAGTCCAAAGGGCCAAGGAACATGCGCTGGGTGGCTGCCTGCCAGGTCGATTCTCCACACATCCCTAGAGTCAGGGCTTGGGACTAACTCCACAGCTCAACCCCAGTATTCCTGCTACATGGGGCAAATAGGGCATGCAACAGGAAGCAGAGAGGCATCGTGGGAGACTGACTGCAAGTGAAGAAATCCAATTCGTGCAGCATCAAACCTTGCTGCCTAATGATAGCTCAGACTGCACCCGGCAGCAGCAGGCTATGAGTCGGGATAAAAGATGGCAGCTCTGTGATCTTGGACCGATTGCTGTTTTTTTCTCCCCTTTGGGAGGAAAAATGAAAAAAAAAAAATCTGGTTAATTATGTGCTTACAACAGCAACAAAATCTTAAATAGAGGAGTTTGCTAAAACTGCCCATGAACACAGCTCTGCCATGCTGGAGTCGAAGAAAAATGAGCAACAGAAGTCCATTCTATGCTTCTGCAGGCAATAAGTCACACGCAACACTTTTGCATTGGCTGCCTTGAATAATTTGGTGCCATTCTCTTACTTGGCTTCCTCCTTGACCCCAGACGTGAATGAATAAGTGAATGAACTCACAGAAACAAAGTGAGTCAGAAGGGTCCTCCTGGGCCATCTAGTCTGACCCCTGGCTCCTCTCATGTAATACCCATATCCCAGGGGTCCTAACTGTCAGGAAGTAGTTCCTGACATCCAACCTGAAGTCTGGTTCCTTGAGTTTTTCCCCATTGGAATGCATCCTGCCCTCCAATGCAGGGAAGAACAGGTCATGGCCATCCCCTACATGACATCCCCTCACATACCTGTAAATCCCTAAAGGACACCCTTGGAGTCTCCTCTTCTCCAGGCTGAAGAACCCAGTGTCCTCAATCTCTCCTCATATGGCTTTCCCTCCCAACCCAGCAACCATTCTTGTGACCCTGCGCTAAACTGATTCTAACACAGCTATGTCTCTCCTGTAATGTGGAGCCCAGAACTGGACACAAGACTCAAGCTGTGAGTGCACCAAATTCGTTTACGGAAGTATCAACACCTCCCTAGACCTGGAAGCTATGCTTCTGGCTATACATCCAAGCATGGTGTTTGCCTTCTTAACCACCATGTCACACAGCTGGATCATGTTCAACCTGCTCTTGAGAAGTACCCCACTCTTGCAAAGTATCCATTTCACGAGTGCTGCTCTTCAGCCACTTGTCCTCTATTTTGTACCTGTGAGACCTATTCCTGTGTCCCAAGTACAAGACCTTGCACTTTTCCACATTGAATGCCATCCTGTTCTCCCCTGCCCTCTTCCACAGCCTGTCCAGATCCTTCTGGATTTGGATCACCTGCTCCTCAGTTGTGCCCCCCCCCCACTTTGGTATCATCTGCAAATTTAGTCAGCAGACTGGTTATCCCCTCCTCCGGGTCATTGATGGAAAGGTTGAACAGGATCAGTCCCAGAACTGAGTCCTGGGGTCTCCGCTTGTCACCAGCTGCTGTCCTGATTCCCCACTGATAGTCACCCTCTGCTTGTGGTGCATCAACCATGCCCAAAGCTCAATAATTTCCCAACCATGATATCATGCCGCACTTTTACAAAGTGAAAAGCCTTGCTGAAATCCAGGGGAACCACGTCCCTTGTGGCCCCTCCACCTAGCCCCGCTGAGACCCCGGAGTGCGATAGAAATCAAACGAGCGCACTGTGCAGGCACAGCACCTCCGAGGCACAGCTCCACATGGCACCTCCAAGGGAGGCTCAGACGGCAGCAACAAGGACGGCCTTCCCTCTGGGGGCTTCCCGGGGCAGCAGCCTCCCCTCTGAGGGCTGCCGGCATCGACCCTCTCATCCAGGTGAAGACTGTCCTCTTTACTAAGGTGTTTTCCGGCCCCATTCAGCACATGCCATGGGGGCATTCCCAGCTGCTGTTAGCAGGCCTAACAGTACGGAATGGTTTGAGCTCTTTAATTGCAGAAAAATGGTTTAAACTGTGGTGTCCCCATTTTTAATATACTCTTACATTCTATTATGTTATTCTATATCGTGTTTCTTTGCATTTATCTTTGTCCAGAGGGGGGCAGTACAGCAATGAAACCTCCACTATCAGCGCCACCCCAACATTTCCAGTGAGAGACTCAGCAGCAAAACAAAGTTTTCCCCCCTCCGTGTCGCACTGTCCTGCTCTTACTGAAAGGACCAGCCTCCAAAGGTGGAGCTGGAGGAATAATGTTCAACCCCATGGGTTCTCCATCAGGGTGTTCCATGTGGAGGCTTCACATTCTGCCCCTCATGCTGCTTAACATCGACACAAACCCTCTGAGTGGGATCATCCAGCAGTCTGGAGTTCACTGGAGTACACAGATGATACTCAAATATATATGTTGGTGACATGCAGGTATGTGAGGGGGTGTCACACGGAGGTGGGTAGAGACCTGTTCTCCCCTGCAGAGGAAGGCAGGACGCGCTCCAACGGGGCAAAGCTCAGGGAGCCAAGGTTCAATTTGGATGCCAGGAAGCACTTCCTGACAGTTAGGACCCCGAGGGCGTGGAATGGGCTTCCATGGGAGGTCGTTGAGGCCCCATCTGTGTAGGTGTTCAAGGATAGGCTGGATGTCCACATGGTGGACATATCATGAGTGGAGCCGGCTGGAGCCGGGGGTCAGACTAGATGGCCCAGGAGGCCCCTTCTGACTCTCTTTCTATGTTTCTATATTTCTCCTCTTCATACTCATTAGTGAGGCAGCGGATGTGCTAAACTGGTGTCCGGCTGCAATAAGGGGGCCTGGATGAGGGCTAAGCAACTGAAGCGAGACGAGACTGAGGCGCTCTTAGTAGGTGGTGGGGTCACATCTGTTTTGGTAGGGCTGGCGCCCCCTTGAAGGAGTCGCTTAGTAGCTCGGGGGCTCTCCTGGAACCACCTTTCTCTCGAGGGCTGGGTGATGGCCGCAGTCGCTTGGCATGCCCTGTCTGGGCAGGGATAGCCTGGCTTCAGCAGCCTGCCCCCTGCTAACGCCCCCACTGGAGCACTGCGGTGTGCTCTGTGTGGTTCCCCCTTAGCCTGCTGCCAAATTTCCAGCGCTGGCTCTTCATGCTAAGGCACTTCAGGACATACATGGATACTGAACGGCTGGATAGACCCCCACCCTACAGGCTTGTTTGCAAGGGGGCGGCATATAAATTTGTAAAATAAATAAAGAAATAATAAATGTTTTAAAGGTCTATTCTCCAGTATATGCTTTTTAAATATTTTACAATCTATGTAAAATATTTTTTATTTAAACGTCATTTTAATTGTTAATATAATTTATTGATTTTACATCTTTGGCCAGGATGTCTCCAATTATATTGTTTTTATATTGTTATTATGTTATTTATTGTTGTGAGCCTCCCTGAGGCTTCAGCAAATGGGGTGGCATAGAAGCTTTCTAAATAAATAAATAAATAAATTGGGGGGGGGGTCGTGGTACCTTTTATACTGTTGGTTTTACAAAATGTTGAAAATTGTCCTAAGAGTTTCAGCTATTGGTGGCATAGAAAAACTGCAAAAGGAGAGGAAAAATATCCCGAGCACATCATCAGTTGCTTAATAACAGGTCAAAGAGTTAAATTCATTTTCTCACCTGCAGGGACAGTATGAGAAGTTTGATTTTGCAAAGTTTGATTTCACTTCTCACCTTTAAAATCGGTTTTGTGCCGTGTTTACAGAGCTCACTGCTACAACGTACTATGATGGCCAGTGGCATAAAACAAGTGTTAGGCATGGTCCTACACAAAAAGAGGCATTGCATTTTACACTGTTGCCACCTTCACTAAAGGAATTTGGAGAAAAGGGTGGACCTAAACTGAGGAATGCTGAGCTCGGATCCCCGTCTGGCAATCACACGTTCTCTTCCTGACCTCCCTCTTATTATTTATTTATTTATTTATTTAAAACTTTTCTATAACTGTCGCTTCATAGATGTCTCGAGATGGTTTACAATGGATTAATAAAATAGAATAAAAATAGAAATATGAGTAGCAATTGCACAGCATCCAATATTAAATATAGAACCACCAATTAAAACAGTTTAGCGATTAAAATATTGGAAGAATAAAAAGGTTTTCACTTGATGCCAAAAGGAAAGAAGCGTTGGCACCAGGCGAACCTCTCTGGGGAGCGTGTTCCACAGTCGGGGTGCCACCACAGAGAAGGTCCTCCTCTGGGTAGTCACCCTCCTGATCTCTTTCAAGGATGGCTCCCAGGGGAGGGCCTCTGACTCAGATCTCAAGGGGTGGCATAGAGGGGAGAAGGTGCTCCTTCAGGTATCCAGGACCCAATCCATTTAGGTTTTGGTGAGGAGAAAACAGAAGTACACCAGGCCCATTAGCTAAGATGTGATTAAAATCAGCATTTATATTCTCCAGTAGCACCCACCAAGAAGCTAAGTCTGTGTTTAGGAAACCTGTGACTCTTCACCTGTGGAACACACTCTTCCAAGTGTAACTGTAGAGAAGAGCAGGCTGAGGTCACCTCAGCTGGGAAAGGGTTAAACCTTGGTTCAGGGGCCAGGCTCTTTCAGCCAGGTGGTGATTGGAGGAAAGCCAGGGGCCAAGGAATGCAAAAAGCCCTACGCTACTGTCAATCACTTCCAAGGACAGGAGAATTCACACTCCCCTTGAAGGCCAGGAACTTGAGGGCTAAAGGATATACAATTCTCACCTGGGAAATGTCAGAAAAGTCATCTCATGAGTCATTTGTTTGATCTACTAGGGAAAAAAGCAGGGCGGGGGGGGGAGAGATCAGGGTTCCTCTCCAAGGAGAGGTTCTCTGTTGCTGCCCAAGGCTCTGGCAAAGCTGGGCTATTCTACAGAGGAGAAGGCTATGATGAATTCTGTATACCATGGCAGGTATTTCATGAGCAGAGCTGGCTGGAGCCAGGGGTCAGACTAGATGGCCCATGAGACCCCTTCTGACTCACTCTGTTTCTATGTATGCTGTGTTACTGTGAGGAACAGTTAGCTCTGTTGTTTTGTGTCCGAGGTGACCAATTGGTCTCAGGCGTCTGGAGGAGCCAAGACTGTCTTGATTCAATGAAAGTGCTGCTCTCCACTTCCCTTTCTCTTCCCTATCCTCTTGTGTGTGCTGCTTGTTATAGCGTTTAAGACACACACACACCTTGTGTTAATTCTATCTTTTAATAAACAAGTTTACCCCAACACTTGGGTTGCTGTGTGCCGAATCCAGTGTCTGGTGCCAAGACTTAGGGACCAGGGAGCAGGGGGAGAGAGTGGTCTCCAGGCCGAGGGAAGGTGGGGACTCCAGGGTGGCTGAATGTTACATCCCACAGGCCACAGTAGGAAAGGTCCTGCTGCACAGGGAGTGTGCACTGTGGCACCAGAAGCCAAAGGGGCAATCCTGTACCACGCATAGAATGCGTGAGAGAGATGTCTAAAATATCTGGAGAACTCCTATGTCTGCTCTCCCTGATCACTGGCCATTTGCCATCAATGTAAGCATTTCTGGGAGTCACCGCCTGCCATACCGGTTTCTGCCTTCTGCGCATTCCTGCTCCGTGATGCCGCAGGGGGCTGAAAAGCGCAAGTGCGCACGCTGCAGAAATCAACCATTTTCACCATTGCGCAGGTATCAAGTTCTTAACCTAGATGAGGATGCTGAAACATCCCTTCACCAAAGATCCAATGGGGGCGTGGAGAGCATGGAGATACATAGATGTCGCGTAGCTAATGCACGCTAGGGAAGATCTTCTAGTGTGAAGATGTTTTACTGAAGACCCAGATCAAGATCATCCAAATTATTGTGTCCGGTCCTAATAAAGGATGCGAAAGCTGCACAGGGAAGAACACTGGCAGGAGGGAAATGGACATGTTCAGAACGTGATGCAGGAGGAGAGCTGTGTGAGTCCCTGGGACTGGCAGGAAGACAAACAAGGGGGTCCTTGAGCAAATCGAGCCAGGGCTACGCCTGAAAGCAAAAGTGACGAAATGAGGCTCACATACCTTGCCCACGTCATGAGGAGGCAAAGCTCCCCAGAGAAGACAGGGACAGCCAAAGGCAGAAGACAAGGGAAGACCAAATAAGAGATGAACTGACCCATAAAGCCTTGAACTTGGAAGGGCTGAATGGAGCTGACCTGGACAGGGCATTTGGGGGGCTTTCATTCATGGGGTTGCCATAAGTCAGAGGCAACTTGACAGCCCACAACAGGAACAGCAGCAATGTGCAGGTATGTGTTTGGGAAGAATCGCTTTCCTATAACAGAGACAGGGTTGGCATGCTTGTCCGCCCAGTCTGAGCTCCCAGAACTAGCAGGGAATGGTCAACGTCAGTGACCTGCTCTCAACCCCTGGGGTTCTTCATCCTCAAAGCCAACTAGGACTGGGCAGTCCATCTGGAAGACCGGCAGATGTAATGTAGGGCGCATGACCCCCACAAGCCTGTCTCTTAAGCCAGTAATTGGCACTAGCATCCAACTCATCTCTAGTGCCCACAAAAGCAGATAATCTTCCTGACCATGGTGGGCCAAACAAACCCTGGCAAATTAATTTGTCTTAATATACACATACCTCCTTCCCTTCAAAACCAGACTGAGCATCAAAAAGGCCTGCGATGCTCTGGGGAAAACGGTACAGATCCACTTGTGTTATCACCGAGTTTCCAAAAGCAGCAGCAGCACCTCCACTGCAATGTCTTTGGCTGCACAGATCCAAGGAGCAACCTCAGCATGGGCATGCATTTTCAAAGACGAGGATTTGCTTTGTGAATGCAAAGCTTAAAGGCAGATGAAAAAGGAGAGCGGGGGAAGCAGAAGAGATGAAAATTAACTAGACGGCATTTCCCGAAAGAGCAGGCAGCCTTAACAGGTGTCAGCTGTGGGATATAAGGGGCAAGTGTCTACTTGCCCCTTATGGGGGCACCAGGACCAGGGGTAATGGAGGTGGGCAAATCATAGACCCAAACATCTGGAGGGCTTCAAGTTGCCCATGCCTGCTTTCAAGGTGGGCTTTCGCTCAAGGAAGGGACCTAGTGGCTAATATCCCGGGCTGGTATGTCAGTCTGGGTGGCTCCCAGACCCAACTGGAGGGCCACTCATTCATACAAATGGACCAATGGCTCCAAGGGGAGCTTTTTTCAAGCCTACCTGCTGTACAGAGGGACATTTTGTGGGAGGGGGCAAGAACACAAGGGGAGGGGCTTGGGAAGCATCCCCCTGGGTGCCCACAGGTCCCTGGTCCCCCACTCCTACAGTATGCAAGGCAGACAGAACCCTGTTCTCAAGCCCACCTGAGTGGATGAGGATTACCACCTCCTCAGAGTCCTTTCTCTTCCTCCTCCTCCTGCAGCAGTGGCTACTGTTCCTCTTGGTCATTCTCTTGCTTGCCACCTCCCAGAAGCAAAGGACAGGGGCAGCAAGCAGCAGGGCCGCAGGCCCTGCCTTTCCCCTCCCTCCAGGCTGCCATGAGCCATGCAGGGAATGAGCCATGCAGTGGTGGGAGCACCAGCAAGTGAGCAGTCGGTGGCAACTGAGAAGCGGCAGTCAGAGCCTGCACAGCTGCCCAGAGGGCCAACCTGGGGTAGCTGCTTACCTCCCCAAAAAGGAGAAGATGCATCTCCAAACATGAAGACAGCATTCTTTGCACAGATCCATATTCAGAAGCAATGGCTATAATGTAGATAGACATGCAATACATCTCGCCACAGTGCAGAGGAGGGTGACCAGCTGGTCCCCAAGGCTACCTGCTCAGTCTGCTCTTCAAGAGGAACTGCAGAGCAGCAGCCAAGGTCCCTGTTGGCCCTCCTGAGGGTCCTTTATCTTTAAAGTGAGCAGCTGCCCTGTTCTGTTCCAGACTTCCTCCCCTGAAAAGGGGACTCCTGACCATGCCAAACGTTGGATTCCTCTCCCCAGAGAGACCCTGTCTCAGAACACTTAGCACTTGAGCTTGCCGAAGTTCTCTGTATTCCATCTCAAAACTCTTTCCAACCAGCCTGCACAGGATTGTGAGCCATTTTCTTTCACGTGGCAATGCCATTAGCCTTTCTATGCATGCTTCTCCAAATGGATCCATCCATTCTGCCTAAATTTGAAAAATATGCATGGTTTCTTCCACAGAATAACTTGTATTTTTGCCATTTTTCAAACACATGCATCTTGTTGGGGACATTTTTCAGTTCTATGCATACTGTTGAACCCTCACTGCCCCTCTCTCATTCTCTCTCTCTCTCTCTCTCTCTCTCTCTCTCATCATATTTCAAACTTGAAAGTGTGCAGATTTGATTACAGATCTTGGTCAAGTCCCCGTTCAGTCTGGAATGTATGAACTGGGTAATTCTTAATAAAATGTGAGTTGAAGTGAGTTTCATACACTGCTTTACTGTTGCCATAGATCACAATGTATTCTCGTCAGCATTGTTTCTGCCAAAAGAACCCCTGGCACCAGATAAGCTAGAAAACAATGAATAAAAACCACAAAGCCACCCCTGAAAGCAACACAATGCTTTTCCACCTGTTCGTAAATTTCTATTTAAAAAAAAGAGAAGAGGAGGAAACTTAAGTAGGTGCACAAAAAGACAGAGACAGATTTTAGGTCCTCCTTTAGCACAGTGCTGAGTGCAAGCATCACAGAAGATTGAGGGGGGCTGCACACATCCACAATATAGCCACAGCGGCAGCTGTCAATGCAGGTGTATCAATGAGGGGCTTCCCTTTCTCTGTCAAGTGCAGCATTTCTTTGGATAAAGGATGCTTGGTGTGACATTGAGCAACCCCAGGCATGGTTGTCATGGCAACGCAACACCCACCCCCCTGTCTTGCCCCTCAAAGCAAAGGGAAAAGCAGGAGCCACAGAATCAGTGCTCAGTGCCAAATAACGTCCCACGGACTTGCCCCAAATGCATGTCCAAAGCTTAGAGGTAGACCCTATTTAGGGGGAAATTCCAGGAAAGGCGTCATGTAAAGGGCAGCACATACCTAACTCAAATCGCAGTCTGACTCACTCCAGGAAAGGGCGCTTCGAACAGGGAAGCAGCGAGGTTTCTCAAGCCAAAGGAAAGGAAACCACAAGATGCCCGCCATGACTCTGCCAGGGCTGGGAAGTGGGGTGCGCCTCAGGTGGAGATTCCGCTCTTCTCCCTGAAGTGAAGGTCATCACTTCAACACAAGCAGAGTCCGAATGCACAAGAACTTCATTCTTCTTTATCTGCTTGCTTGCTTGCTTGCTTGCGTGCTTGCGTGCTTGCTTGCTTGCTTTAAGCAAGCTAGTATCTAGACCTTATATGTTTGTGTTCATTGGGGTGTCTCCATAAACTGAGGGGCATTGCACAACGTCTCCTTGTCTAGAGGGTAGAACTGCTGTGCGAGGCATCAGGAACCTGCAGACCAACAACATCAGGAGGGCCACAACGATCCCCCCTCACTGCTGGTTAATCTAGCCAGGGCGAGCAGCAGCTGAAATCCAACCATATCTGCAAGCCCTGCAGCCCCCACTGCTGCTTCCTGCGTTGCATCACCCTGGGACACCCTGGATCACACCCACCGGCCTCCCCCACTAAGACTCTCTACCCTCTTTCAACAGAAGAGACCTGGGAAGCAAACTTACTGCATGGTTATCAGGTCGCTTTCTTATGCATCTGTAGTTCCAGAGGTTTACATGTCTTGCTGGTGTTTTGTGAATTGTGTGTGTTGCCCTCTCCCTTCACACTTTCGCACATGCATTTTTTCCTTGAAACAACAGATGGCCATCCCACACACAAAGTGAACAAAGGAAAGGATTGTGCACAGCAAGCAAACATGCAGAATGACGGCCAGGCTCAGAGGGCTGTGCAGTGGTCCTGCGCATGAGCTTTGCAGTCACTCAACCACCGTTGGTCCTTTCCCTCCTCTCCGGGTGGGGGAGCCTGGCCAGCAGCCACATATCTCCCCTTTCCAAATCCTTGTGTCCTGATGCAGAGGGCTGGTCTTCCACAACCCAAAGTCCTACAGATGTGGTGTTGATATTCACTCATTGTGTTTGCATACCACCCAATTGCCAAATCTCTCTCCGGATGGTTCACAACAGCACATAAAAATGCAGACCACAAAACCATAAATACTGCTTCTCAGCAATATATAACAGTTGAACAGATGAAGCCATCCCCGTACAAGCCAGGCCTGTTAAAGAGCTAACAGATAGGCCCCATCAGGCTAGTCAATACCATTCAACAGCATCCAGTGCCTGAGAGGAGAGGCCAGTCTGAAGTTGGTGCCAAGAGAAGGGCAAACTTTGGTACCGGGAGGATGTCGGGTGGATGACATTCCATGACAGCATGGCAAAGCTCTTCTCCCTTGTTGCAACCCTTAAGCCTCCCTCGGAAGCAGGAGGCCTCCAACGCTGGTCGGTCGCTGCACTGGCAAATACTTTGCAACTTTGCCCCCAGTTGATGGGGACAAAAGGATGATTTGAAACAGGAAGAAAATCCCTTAGTCATGGGGAGTGGGGTGGGATCAGATAACAGGAGGCAATTTGTCACGCTGACCCTTGCTCAATGTCCTCATGACTATTAACCAACACAACCTGCATAGGAAATAAGCTCATTATAATTCACCTGGAAGGGATGAAGTGGGAGGCAGGAAGCAGTGGTGGCGGGGGGGGGGCATACATATGGAATGTGAGCAGGTGCTCAGCGAGCTGGCAAGGGGAAGGACACTCTCCAGCTCCTTTATTGCAATAAAGTTTAAAAAAGGACTCTTTGCTCACTTGGAATATTTTTCTCTTTGGAAGGAAAGGAAAGAGTGTTTCTAACACTCTTCTGTGCTCTGTTTTGGTGACAGGCTTTGGGGGATGGGGGGCAATGTACAGCAACCCGTCTTTATTTGCTTTTCGGCGCCAGGCGAAGACCTTTTTATTTAAGCAATATTTTAAATGTTAATTTATTTATTGTATTATATTCTAGTTGTTTTAATTCGGACCTGGAGATGGGCCAGTTTTTAATGTTTTAGAACTTGTTGTTTTTGTTATTGTTGTGAGCTGCCCCGAGGCTTGTCGCAAGGGGCGGCCTATAAATTTCTAAATAAATAAACAAACAAACAAACAAACCCAATTTTGCCCAGAAATTTTGCTTCTGAGTCACCAATCTTCTCCCTCCTTTAACCCCCAAGAGTTGCCCTTTGGGGAGGCCAAAGGGTGTACCCCTTCCCCTCTTCCCACCCTCCCCACTAGAAGCACTGCAGCTCAGTGCTGGGGGACTTCACCAGCTTCTAGTTTTGGGAAAGCCCCAGGAGCGGCTTCCTAGTCCACAGGTAGAGCACCAAAGCAGGGTGTGCCCGAGCCAGTGCCACAGGCCAGCCCAAGCAGGAACCATCTGCGCCTTCACAGTGCGGTCTTTTTCTCTGCTCAAAATCTCCCAGATGTCAGTGCCCTCTCAGAGTGTAAACATCCATGTCACCTGCTTGGTCGGGGGGGGGGGGGAGGAATAAGAAAGAGAGGGAAGTATTTCCAGCTGAATTGTCTCTGCGAGGTGGTGGGGGGGCATTCGGCACTGCAGCCAGCAGGAGGCGAAGGCGAGGATGCGCTGGCATGCCCATCTCTCCTCTGCTTGGGGAGCACATGCCCACTCCAGGAGCTGCACTGCAGCCTGAGCTCAGCCACCCCGTCACCTGGAAGCAGGCTCCCCTCACCGCCACCCCTGTTTGGAGTGAAGGAAGAGGCGGGCCCTCCTCCCTCAGGGATCCCCGGCGATGGCAGGCCACTTTGGAAATGTGCAGCCTTGAGAAAGCTTCCGAGGCACTGCGGGCACAGACCCAGCCAGAACGGCAAATGAGGCAGCAGTGCCCGTGCCCAAGGCATCCCCTTCACCAAAGCGAAAGCGCTCACCTGAAACCTGGGCAGAACCAACCCAGAAGGGCAGCTTATCGGTAGAGGAGACCCCCGCCTAGCAGGGAAATACTCGATTGCTCTCAGCACTTTGCCTGACCTGCGAGGGATGCAGCTTCAAAGGAAGAACGTGAGAGATACTGCAGAGACGTTGGCATCTATCCATGAAGCATGCCAGCATCCCACTTCACTGCAGAGGGAGCTGCCCCTGCCAGGCCAGCTCATGGAACTGCCAAGCCACCAATATCCAGCATCCGCTGGCAATGGCTTTCTTCTCTTCCTTTCTTTTATTATATTTATATCCTGCCTTCTTCCAATCAAAGGACTCAAGCCAGCTTACCACCTTCCTCCTCCACTCAATCTTATCCCCTCAACACCAATCCTGTGAGGTAGGCTGGACTGAGAGTGAGTGACTGGCCCAAAGACACCAGTGAGCTTCGTGGCTGAGCGGGGGCTCAAACCCAGATGCCCTGAGTCCCAGTCCCACACTCTTAACCACTGCGCCACATTGGCTCTGGGGTACCAGATGGGAATTCTTCCTTTCCTGTGCCTCATCCACCAGGCACATGTTACACCACTGCAGCCAATCAGCCTTTAAAGTCCCCCCCACTGACCCCCGATAATGCTCCTTTTTCCTGCTAGACAACATGGCAGCTTCCAGATGAAATGGTTTGCAAACAGTCTGTTTTAAATCCATGCTGTTCAGCGGGAGGAAGAATTCGACACGGGAGGGGCACTTCTGTGGGCCACTGTGCTTTTGTCGGCTCCCATTTTGCCAGCCGAGGGAGAACGGTTTTCTTGCAAGTGTCTGGGAAGGATAGAAGATCAGAAACAGCGAAACGAGGCTGTGGACGCCCCGTGAAGGAGGCCTGACTGTCTTTTCCTGGCAATTACAATTCCCCCCAGCGCATGGACAGCCCGCCTGGCCGAGCCGCTCACGCGGGAGTCTTTGCTGCGACGCTGCAGCGTTGCTAGGCACAGTTGCTAGGCAGAGGCACACAGGAAATGGCTGAGCTGTGCCGGTCCACGGTAGGACGGGCTTTGATTTAGATTGTGTGTTAAAAAATTAAAACAGGAACATCTCGGTGGTTAATGTAGATTTTGCAGAGGCGAAGCAGGAGGAGTGACTCAGCCTGTGAGCAGCCAAGGAAAGACACCTGCTGAATTCTGTCCGAACATTTGGAGAGGTTGCCCCTTAGGGCCGCTGTCTCTCTACTCTCACAGGGCTTGGGCCATCAGTATTCTGCAATGCAAGCTACGGTCTGGTACGCTGCCGGGCACCAAGACTAGCAGAAGAAGCTGGTGAGGGGCCCAGGCAACCACAGGGCACAGGGAGGGGAGCTGGAGACCAGATGCTCAAGCCCCCAATTCCAGCCAGAGGGACCCTATGCAGAGAGGCAGGGATGGAGGGGAGGAACTGGCCAAGCAAATAATCCTGTGGAAAGCGCCTCCTAGAAATGTAGAGTCTAAGCTCCACCGAGGGAAGAATTCTCCTCATTGCTACTGCAACAGAAGGTCGTCTCAGATTTCCTGCATTGGTTACTTGCTTCCTGACAGCAAA
The DNA here is from genome assembly GCA_023646645.1 of Varanus salvator macromaculatus. Lineage (NCBI taxonomy): Eukaryota > Metazoa > Chordata > Lepidosauria > Squamata > Varanidae > Varanus > Varanus salvator. Next base: position 10,852,124 of record JAIXND010000624.1, on the reverse strand, counting down.
CTGCTGCACGGATGGAGACTCGCAATACGCAGAAAGGAGCGGCACAGTTTGGACAAAATCAGCATAGCAACTCAGCTATAAATGTTTCCATTCATCAAGCGATGCCATCCCAAATAAAAATAACCCTTGCCCAGCCCTGTATCAAAGCAGCACAAACAATGCCAGCATCAGTAACAGCCGGAGCACAAATGCTGCTGGACAGAGCGTAACTGCAAACTGCAGAGGCATCGCAGCCGCCTGCTATTTCACCAGCCTGGAGACGAGCAGAAGTGGCGCGCAGATTCCTCCCCGCATCGTGCGGAGTCGGGGACCCAGGCACAGCTGGCCTCGTTTTTCTGATTACATTTATGACCCAACAACAAATTACGGCACGCTATCGTCCTCTTAATCTAGCCAGATTGAATTTGGTTGTTGTTCATATTGTACTGTGATTTTCTTTTCTTTTTATTCAGCCAAGATGCACTTTATTACAACGGCTGGTGGGCAGAATACCTGTGCAAAAGGCTTCATCAAAGCAAGCGGTCAGAAAGGGGGTACCTAAAGGGGAAGCATTTGCTTTCCTGAAGCCAAACTTCTGCTCTCAGGATGCAGTTTGATACTGCCCATATACATAATTCTGCTCCTCGGAAATCGGCCTATTTATTGATCTTGTCTTTGATATATTGCATTTACATCCCACCTTTTCCCTTTTCCTGTTATGTAGCTTTCACAGCTTGCATTTATCCTCACAAGAACCAGCCTGTGAGAGAGATTAAGAGGAGGGTGCATTAGTGAGTCTAAGATCCACCCACTGGGCTTCATGGCCCAGGGGGACTAGAACCCAGTTCTCATAGATCCCCAGGCCAGCATTCTAACCACCGCACCACACTGGCTATACTGCAGAACCCTCACATGGTTGAGTTCAGTACAACGCAAGGCAATAGCTCATTCGCCCAGGCCAAACTTGCTCATCAGCAGTTGGTAGACAGGCCAGCATTTTGCACATTCCAGCACGCCTCTCAGCCTCCTTCTAGCACTTTGTGCACATACCTGTGCATGCATGCGCATATATGCAAAGCAGGTGAGAATGGCAGCCACAAAAATAGGTCAGAAATATTCAGAGCAAAGTTTGTCAAGTGGTCTTATTTTGCAACAGGAGTCGTAAGTAAGAACATCTTTGAAATGTTCTTATGATAAAAACAAAACAAGCTTTTGAAGCAATTCTGGCTTGGTTCTCATAGCAGCAAAACAAAGAAGAGAACAAATGAACTAGTATACTTCCAGTGACTCTCCAAGGCCTTAGTAGTCTTTCCAAGCCATGCTACTCCCCAGTGTCAGGTCCCAAGCCTTGAACCCAAAGCATTCTCCATACAAAGTATATATCCTGAGCTACGTACCCCCCCCCCCCATATGTAGCGTCTTGCTTGGTGGTCTGAGGATATTCTACAAAGAGATGTGCAACAGGTTTCCACTTTCTAGATGCCAGATCGGTTTTGTTCTTAAGGAGTCCAACAAAGAGCTGAGCATATAATTACTAAGACAACACTGCATTTCTGGGCAGGTGGCGTTTCTCCAGCTCTCCAGTTCCATCAGATCAAACAAGGGCCTGACTGCACTCCAGTTCCCTTTGTGGCCTTCCCAGAGGCATATGGTGGGCCATGGTGGGAACAGACTGCTGGACATGGTAGGCTTTTCACACTTGCCTGACTTTCCCAATAGAGCTTGCCAGTCAGAAATGCATATCAAATGTGCATAGTACAGGAAAGAAATAAGGTCCAAGAGTGCATTAGAACATGGCTGACAAAAATGCTTATGCTAAACTAAAAATGAATATTAAGTCCTAAAGGAAATCAACCCCAACCGCTCTTTAGAAGGCCATGTACTAAAGCTGAGGCTTGAACACTTTGGCCACCTAATGAGAAGGAAGGACTCATGGGAAAAGACCCTGATGATGCTGGGAATGATTGAAGGCAAAGGGAGAAGGGGGAGGCAGAGGGTGAGGTGGCTGCATGGGGTCACTGGAGAGGTGGGCATGGGGTTGGGTGGACCCCAGGGGATGGTGGAGGACAGGAGAACCTGGAGGAATGTTGTCCATTGTGAAGCGTCGGGCATGACTTTGTGACTGAACAACGACAAAAATGAATATAAAATCAGGAGAAATGTGCATGAAAATGTGGATGCACTGCTCTTCAGGTTTTGCATTGCACTGGACTTCAGACTGGAACAGCTGAAAACTGAAACCAACATCTCTATACCAGAGGTAGCTCTCACTGGCTTTGGATCCAAGATGACTTACTACGTGGCATCTTTGGGCAGCTCCCAGACCTGCTGCCAACAACTGCCAAGGCCTGTCTTAGCTTCACCACTGTAGTTTCCCACGGACTCTGACTTTTGAGATCTGTGAGATATTAGGGAAGGGTACAGTTTTGGTGCACTGTCACCCCACAGCCAGGTTTGCCTGAGAGGGACCAGGGAGTGCTGCTAAACAGGGGGCTCATAGGATAAGGCTCATAGGGCTCATGGGGGCATAAGAATAGCTGTCATAAGTACAGGTTAGGTGACAAGTGGCTGGAGAGCAGCACTTGTGAAAGGGACCTTGGGGTACTGGTTGACTGCAGGCTAAACATGAGTCAGCCGTGTGATGCGGTGGTCAAGAGGGCGAATGCCACCCTTGGTTGCATAGCCAGAAGTGTGGCTTCTAGATCAACAGAGGTATTACTACCACTCTACACAACTCTGGTGCGCCCGCAACTGAAGTATTGTGTTCAGTTTTGGGCCCCTCAATACAGAAAGGATATAGCCAGGTTAGAGTCAGTGCAGCGTAGGGCCACAAGGATGGTGGCTGGTTTGCAGGGGATGCCGTATGAGGCGAGACTGAGGGAACTGGGTCTCTTCAGCTTGGAGAAGAGGAGACTCAGAGGGGATATGTTGGCAACATACAGGTATGTGAGGGGGTGTCACATGGAGATGGGGAGAGGCCTGTTCTCCCCTGCAGAGGAAGGCAGGAAGCGCTCCAATGGAGCAAAGATCAGGGAGCCAAGGTTCAATTTGGATGCCAGGAAGCACTTCCTGACAGTTAGGACCCCGAGGGCGTGGAATGGGCTTCCACGGGAGGTCGTTGAGGCCCCATCGGTGAGGCTGTTCAAAGACAGGCTGCACATGCACATGGTGGGCATGTCATGAGCGTAGCCGGCTGGTGCCAGAGGTCAGACTAGATGGCCCGGGAGGCCCCTTCTGACTCGCTCTGTTTCTATGTTTCTATAACCTCCTGCGTTGGGATCCTCTCAGGGACCCACCCTTCTCCCTTTAACTTGAGACATTTTTGTTCCATTCCTATTTTGACAGGCAAAATATTGGGCAATTTTTAATGAGGATTTTATGACATGATATTATTAAATGCTGCTGACATATGATTCTACTAATTTTGCTAGTTATTGAATACGATGGTCATAGCAAACACTCTTTTCCGACAACCCAAGAGACGACTCTACACATGGACATCACCAGACTGTCAACACAGAAATCAGATTGACTATGTGCCCTGCAGCCAAAGATGGAGAAACTCTATACGGTCTGTAAAAACTAGACCAGGGGCTGACTGTGGCTCAGATCATGAGCTTCTGGTTGCAAAATTTAGGCTTAAGTTGAAGAAAGTAGGGAAAAGCACTAGGCCACTCAGGTATGACCTAAATCATATCCCTGATGAATATACAGTGGAGGTGACAAATAGATTTAAGGAACTAGATCTGATAGACAGAGTGCCTGAAGAACTATGGATGGAGGTTCGCAACATTGTAAGAGGCAGCAACTAAAACCATCCCAAAGAAAAAGAAATTCGAGAAAGCAAATTGACTGTCTGAGGAAGCTTTACAAATAGCTGAGGAAAGAAGGGAAGCGAAAGGCAAGGGAGAAAGAGAAAGATACAAACAATTGAATGCAGAATTCCAGAGAATAGCTAGAAGAGATAAGAACGCCTTCTTAAATGAACAGTGCAAAGAAATAGAAGAAAACAATAGAACAAGGAGGACCAGAGATCTCTTCAAGAAAATTGGAGATATAAAGGGAACATTTCATGCAAAGATAGGCATGATGCAAAGATGGGCATGATCAAGGACCAAAATGGCAGGGACCTAACAGAGGCAGAAGAGATTAAGAAGAGGTGGCAAGATTACACAGAAGAACTATACAAGAAATAGCTTAACGTCCCTGATAACCACGATGGGGTGGTCACTGACCTCGAGCCAGACTTCCTGCAATGTGAAATCAAATGGGCCTTAGGAAGTCTGAGCAACAACAAAGCTAGTGGAGGTGACAGTATTCCAGCTGAGCTATTCAAAATCCTAAAAGACGATGCACTAAAAGTGCTACAGTCAATATGCCAGCAAATTTGGAAAACTCAACAGTGGCCACAGGATTGGAAAAGGTCAGTTTACATTCCGATCCCCAAGAAGGGCAATGCCAAAGAATGTTCAAACTACCGCACCGTTGCACTCATTTCACATGCTAGCAAAGTGATGCTCAAAATCCTACAAGCTAGGCTCCAGCAGTATGTGGACCGAGAACTACCAGAAGTACAGGCAGGATTTCGAGGAGGGAGAGGAACTAGAGATCAAATTGCCAACATACACTGGATCATGGAGAAAGCTAGGGAGTTCCAGAAAAACATCTACTTCTGCTTCATTGACTATGCTAAACCCTTTGATTGTGTGGATCACAACAAATTGTGACAAGTTCTTAAAGAGATGGGAGTACCAGACCATCTTATCTGTCTCTTGAGAAACTTATATGTGAGTCAAGAAGCAACAGTGAGAACTGGACACAGAACCACTGATTGGTTCAAAACTGAGAAAGGAGTTCAGCAAGGCTGTATACTGTCGCCCTGCTTATTTAACTTATATGCAGATCACATCATGAGAAAGGCAGGGCTAGATGAATCACCAGATGGAATCAAGATTGCTGGGAGAAATATCAACAGCCTCAGATATGCAGATGATACCACTCTCATGGCAGAAAGTGAAGAGGAACTAAAGAGCCTCTTGATGTGGGTGAAGGAGGAGAGTGCAAAAGTTAGCCTGAAACTCAGCATTAAGAAAACTAAGATCATGGCATCCGGTCCTCTCACTTCCTGGCAAATAGATGGGGAAGAAATGGAGGCAGCGACAGATTTTATTTTCCTGGGCTCCAAGATCACAGCAGATGGGGACTGCAGCCAAGAAATTAAAAGATGCTTGCTTTTCAGGAGGAAAGCTATGACAAATCTAGACAGCATACTAAAAAGCAGAGACATCACCCTGCCAACAAAAGTGCATATAGTCAAGGCTATGGTTTTCCCAGTTGCAATGTATGGCTGTGAAAGCTGGACCATAAGGAAGGCCGAGCGCTGAAGGATTGAGGCCTTTGAATTGTGGTGCTGGAGGAGACTCCTGCGAATCCCTGGGACTGCAAGGCGATCAAACCGGTCAGTCCTAGAGGAGATCAACCCTGACTGCTCTTTAGAAGGCCAGATAGTGAAGATGAAACACAAATACTTTGGCCACCTAATGAGAAGGAAGGACTCCCTGGAGAAGAATCTAATGCTGGGAACAATAGATGGCAAAAGAAGAAGGGGACGGCAGAGGATGAGGTGGCTGGATGGAGTCACAGAGGTGGTTGGTGGAGCTTAAGTGGACTCCGGGGGATGGTGGAGGACAGGGGGGCCTGGAGGGATGTTGTCCATGGGGTTGCTATGGGTCGGACACGACTTTGCGTGTAACAACAACAACAATTGATTAATTATGCATTAATTGATTTATGGATTTCCTTATAGGATATGTTATTTATTCATTGTTTTGTCATCCTTTGTTTTATTCAGTTTTGTAGTTTTACGTATGGATTTTTAAATTGTTATAGCTTTTATTGTGAATTGTGGATTTTATTGTACTGTATATTGTATTGTATCTTATGGATTTTATTGGATTGTGAGCCTCCCAGAGGGCCTATGGCTAATCAAACAAATAAACAGAATGACTATGCACATGGAGTATCAAAGGGCACTGTCATATCATTGCTGCTTGAAGTTATTAAAGGATGCCAGGGCTCATGAACAGGCAGAGCCAACCAGCCTAGAGAGCCAACCTTCTACTTATGACTGAATCTTAACCTGCTCCTTGATGGAGTAGCCTACGGACTGCACTGCCTGGTTTCCAGCACCATTCAAAGCTGGCCATGCTGCAGCTGTCTTCATATCTCATTCCCCTTCACAACCTGCCCTCCCAGGGTCCCTTCAAAGATCTGACCCATAGCAGAACCCTGCAACCAAGCTGTGCCATGCTCTGTGATGTGCAGTTCTTGCCATTTCTTCTTCTTCTGCTGCTACTTTCCTAGCTCTAATTTTAAATTGCAAGCCCTCTGGAGTGGGGACCTGTCAAATCTGCTCTCTGAAAAACACCATTTACATGGCTAGAGCTATATTAATAATAATCAGAGAACCACACAATGCGCCTTGATTAAGAGACTGTACAACAGGACTCTACAGACCAATTTTGCTGCCAAGTTTTACTGGCTGCTGAGGTCTTTTCTTGAAACTGCAAACAAGTTTCCCTAATGACTACAAAGAAATGCTGGAAGGGACACAACCTTCGCATTCTCTGGCATGGACAACCACGAGGAGCCTGTACTTGAGGCACAGATCCTAGCAGAACAGAACTGAAACTCAAAGAAAAATGTAGGAAATGTTTTCTGGCCCCTGCCCCCAATCTGGACAAATTGCAAAGCCATAATTAAGCATCTTGCATGCGGTCCTAATTCCCCTCTCACAGCTGGAGCCGTGGGTCAGACTAGATGGCCTGGGGAGGCCTCTTCTGACTCATTCTGTTTCTATGTTTCTATCTTCTCCGGTTCAGCCAGAATATCAGAAACATGCACATCCATTCTAAACCAAGAACAGATTGCCGCTTCATCCAAATAAGATTCTGTGGTTGGTTTGATTAGGGTTCCTCCAAACAAGCCATGATCCTAAAACAAATTTCAAGCTTTATTCTTGCTCCAACTTTTGTTGAAACTTGGATCGTTTGGCTGAATGGTAGGCAGTGAGAAACCAGCTGTGGGTAGTTAAAAAGCAGCTGTAGACCTTCGGATCCCCTCTGCACCATTGGGCTGGAGGTGGGGGAAGAGGCAGTGAAAGCACATGGCCCCACTGCTTGCTCACATAGCATTAAACCATGGTTTAGTGTTATCCCTGCACACAGCCATGGTGGCTACTTGTCCCTTTCAGGACAGTGAACGATACATGCAACAGAGTGGATGTTTGGGTTCCTTAACCAAGCACTCCAATAGAGAAGACAGACTAAGGTACAATGCTATGCATGTTTAGACAGAAGACCTACCATTCCCAGCATGCCCCAGCCAACATGGCTGGCTGCAGCATGTTGGGAGCCATAGGCCCCCTTCTGTCTAACTGGGAATAGCATTGCTTCCTTAGAAAGAAACTTCTGTAAAACTCAGCAGAGGATTCTGAGGGCTGGCATTCCAGTTCCTTCGGAATGAATTTCAGTCCTAATGAGTAATTCTTTGCCTTAAAAGTGGGCTAGCATTATTCCACTTCAGAGTGAAATCAGACAGGATTTGCAGGTGCCATCATAATGCAGCAGTTTTTCCGTCATCTCTATTCCTTCCCTATGGAATTTCTTTCCAGGAAAAACACAGCTTGCCCCATCTATGGCAGCATCAGAGAGGGATTAGAAAACTCATCAGATCACCCTGGCTGTTCACTGAAAGTGTATAAAACATTCACTGCTAATGATTATTTGAAATTATATAGCATCGAAACTGCTTTCCTTACATTTATACTTGCTTATATTGGATATTTGAATAATATGTTGGTTGATTGTTCTTGGTTTTTGGCCATGAGATGCCTTGAAAAGGCAATGGTCATGAAAACTAAGAAATTGATTAAATAAAGGAAAAAAACAAAGCCCTGATATGAGGAAGATGGACATTCTGGCACAGCAAAAATAGCATAGGTTTCCATCCTATCCTTAAAGCTAGCCCTGAACAGAATATTCCAGTTTAAATATGAAGAAGGTCTCAATGGGCAGAGCTAAAGTCCAATTTCTTTTAGTAACAGGCTGCCAACTACAATCACAGAGCATAGCAGCAGCTAATAAACAATACTTCCCTCTTGTTCTACATATGCAGGAGTCATACGACTAGTCTATGGATGGCCAAATTCTTTCACATCAATTAAGAGTTTCTTCTAGCTTGCAATTTGTGTAAACTAAACTTCTGCATGCATTTCGCATGCAGGTTCGCCCAATGCAAGCTTTTGCAAGCAAACTACTGCACTGTCTTGCCATTTTGTATGCTACTTTCAATAACAGGTGCATTTTTAAAGGTACAAAATTAGGTAGGTTTGCACTGAAATTTTTCTGTATCCATAAATGCAGCTTGCTGGGTCCATCTAATAAATTATCTCTGAATCAACAGCTTTTGTGGGGCTGTTTGAAAGCAGGATAACAATTAGAGGGTTTGACTTGGCAGAGCTGGGCTTCAGCCATGAAGCCCACTGGGTGACTTTGGGCCAGTCATTGACTCTTAGACTGATCTCTCCCACATGGCTGTTGTGAGAAGAAAACCTGGAGAAACATGCAAGGCGCCTTCGGTTCAAGTCAAAATGCCAACATGCAACTAAATAAATACATTCTCCATTTTCAAATGCTGCCCTGCATTGTTTCTCCTCTTTCCCACCAGAACCTCCCACAAATCGACTTGGGTGACCGACCAACTTCTGGAACTCGAGAGAATAGGCGGAGGGAAATGCTTGCTGTTCTGCTCTTGGTCTGCTAAAATTTCATGGACTACTATAATGTCCCCTCAGAGGAAGACCGTTCCAGAACAGCCACTACACACACACAAATCTTTGTCTTCACAATCTTTCATGCAGCTGTTTTATGTCTCCAGCTGCTCAAATTTTGCTTTGGTGCCCTCCTTCATTTTCACAGCCAAGCAAAGTCATTTTCTTGAGCAAGCCAGTCAAAGGCACTTTGCTGATGACTGTCATTTCATATTCCAGTTACAGGACAAACACTGTTTACTACACAGTTCCTTAACAGGTTTAAGCTGTTCTGACCACTTTTTCCAGCAATTTCCACCACACAGTATTTAAAGGTAATCTAAACCTCTGTTTAAGAAGAAAAAAGAAATCTACCCTTTTTCCTACTCTGCCCTCCACCCCACCTCCTGCACACACACAAATACTCACTTCAATGTTTAACTGTCATTGGACTTCTACTGAATTCACAGTCTTTGGCATTTAGGGTTGTCTAACATTAACTGCTTTTAAGAAATAGATTTTAGCTTATTTTAATCACTTGGGACACATGCAAACAGCTATGCACAACTTCACTCCAGTGGCTTTTTGATCGCACCGAAAGAAGCAAGAGAGAAAGAGCAGACCACTTTGAGGCAGAATGCATACTTTACATAGGGTAAAACCTACATCAGTTCTACTTGAAGTAGACCGTGACTGACTCAAGTCCTGGGGATTTAGATGGCTCTGCTCTGATAGGATCATCTTGGACTTTATGACGAGCATTCAACCCCTGGCAAGCTTCACCCATCCTTCTGTTCCCCACTTGGAACCCAGGAATCAGGTCTGGCGCCGAGCTCAGTCATGACTGAACACCTTCCGAGAGAGACCTCAGTGCAGTCTGTGGGCAAGACCCCCTGCGGCTGCTGCTCCGCAGCAGTGCAAGCTGCTTGTTTGTCTGACTGTAGCTCTGGTCCAGACAACTTTGGTGGCAAGAAGATGCTTCCATGCTCATTGGAGCTCTGCCTGTGAAGGAGCAGGATCTTGTGACTTTGGTGCCAAGAAAAACAACATATTGGGGGACTGGGAACTACTGAGGGTCCTCGAATACTTGGAGCCAACACTGCAGAGAGCAGAGGTTAATACAGATTCAGTATACGGCAGCTTCATCCATTCAAGTAATCCCCCACCAGCCTGGTCCCTTCTGGATGCTTTGGACTACAGCTCCCAGCTGACCATTGACTAGGCTGGCTAGGAATGGCTGGGAATACTAATGGGAATGGATGTCCCAAATGCCTGGGGTGCACAAGACCGGGGAAGCATGCACTAGGATATCCCACTTAGTCATACATTAACATATGCTCTGCTTACTGAAGGTCACACAGAATCAAGAAGGCATCTGCAATGTACGATCATCAAGAAGCAGGCCAGATCCTCACCAGAAACTTTGGGAAAGCTGCTACCTACCAAGAACAACTGACCTGGAGCTAGTTGGGCTGAGGCACCTATGAAGGTTGATTGCAAGCAAAGAACCGCTGCTCACCATATTAGAGGAAAGCACCTCGTTTAAGATGTTTGTTTTCCTCTCCTCCTCACAGGAATGAAGGCCTGGATCATCGGAAGGGCTACCTGAAATACGCCAGGTGCCAACATCTCCACCATTGGACTGTGGGCCCTTCAGGCAACAAGGCACAAAAGCCCTTTTTGCTGAGTGAAGTGAAGCTCTTCTCGAGGACCTGATCAGAAGGCAGATGTTTGCCTCTGGCCTTGTTTGTCCAACCCTCCATAGACAGGGATCCATCTCTTGAGCAGCTGAAGCCTTTTCCCTATACATAACGCTAAATCTCACTCCCTAGATTTCTGCATGTCAGAAATCTATTTAATGCACAGGAGCAGGGATAATTTTTTTAAAAAATGCTGGCAACATGCCAGAAACAAAACTGCCTTTTAAAAATAATCAAACAAGTACATGTGTGCTTCAGTCTCAGCAATTCTGATTAAAATTGGGCCCAAATGATTAGACAACAGCAGCTTTAGTTGACGGTGCTGCAGACCAAACAGATTAAAAGGAAGCAGCCTGGTGGAAATATGTGAATGTGTTATATTCACACATTCTTCGCTGAGAGCGGGGGGGGGGGGGATCTGTTAAATCCCTCCTATTGGCCAGCTTAAGAAAGAGCCAGGATAATAGTCACTGGCAACGGAAAGCTGCCTCTACGGCCCACTTGGCCCAGCACTGTCTGTTTTCAGTGAGTGTGGCTCCCTGGGATCGGGGTGCAGAGGCTGACGTCCCGGGGCCCCCGCCAGCAGACCGAGGTCCCAGTCCAACCCTCCAGGGCTCTCCGGGAGGCCCCAGCCACTCCCTCATGCCCAGCCGCTGGTCACCCGTGGGCTCCCTGCGCACTGTGCGTGCCAGATGGTCACAGTTGCTCTCCTAGTGATCGGCACTCAAGGCCTTCAGCTAAAATATGCCAGTGCTGAGGGATTCCCCCCCCCCCCCCGAAGAGCTTCTGCAGAATGGCATTCAGTCCTCAGGCTGAAAGGAGGTCAAAACCCCTGTCACAGAAGACACCATCCAGCTCTCTTTGGGGATGTCAAGGATCACCCCGGGACCTGCTGCACTGAAAGCCTGGGCTTGTCCGTGACGTGTGAGGGATCCGTTGGATTCCGTGGGCTCAGCTGCAGGGACTCCAGTCCGCTCTGAGAGGGCTGTGAGTCCACATTCCTAGCGATTTGCCACATTCCGAGGCTAATTTGCAAGGGGGCGGCATAAAAATTTGTACAATAAATAAATAAACAAATAAATAAATAGTGTGCCCAGCACTCATTTCATGCTTGCCAAGAATGCAGCCTTGCACGGACACTGCACAAGCCGTGGCAGCAGCATGTGTTTGGGCTGCTACACCGTGATGTGCACGAAAGTGGCCAGTACCACACCTGGAGCTCCATGAGAATTCATGACTTCATGGCATTTCCTCATACCACTCAAAGCATACAAGTTACAGTACAGCAAGACATACTGTATCTAATTAGTATAGCCTGGAAGTGCCTGATCCTGACATATCTTAGAAGCTAAGCAAGATTGGGCCTGGTCAAAATTTGGATGGGTGAGAACCACCCAGAGGGCTTCAGCTATGGATCATACAAAAATGTAGCCCTAGTTCATCCCTGTATTCTTAGGGCTGCCACCCAGTCAAACAATTCTTGACTGATCAGAAGAACTTTAATAAATTTAAAGATTAAGGCTGCTCTAAATGGGGCCTTGCGGGACTGCAGGTGGCACAGTGGTTTAAACCGCTGTGCTGCTGGGCTGGTTGATCGAAAGGTCACTGGTTCGAATCTGCACACGGGGTGAGCTCCCGTGCGCCGTCCCAGCTCCTGCCAACCTTGCAGTTCGAAAGCATGCAAATGCAAGTAGATAGAAAGGTACCACTCCGGTGGGCAGGTAACAGCGTTCCGTGCACTTCGGTGTTTAGTCATGCCGGCCACATGACCACGGAGACTGTCTGCGGACAAACGCTGGCTCCCTTGGCTAGGAAACGGAGATGAGCACCGCCCCCTAGAGTCAGGCATGACTGGACGTAACGTCAAGGGGAAACCTTTACCTTTACCTTAAATGGGGCCTGGATGGGCTTATAAAAACCATAGCTACAGCCATGGCAAAACCCCAACAAGAGCACTCCCTGCTAGTACTGTGGGAGTACCTCTTTCAGGACAATGCCTGCCCTCCGTAGTTTTCAGAAATAGCCAACTTGAAATGATATCCATTTGAAAACAGCAGAACCTGATTAATCAAGGATAAGTTTTTAGTCAATTAAGAGGGTACTAAATCTGTGCCACCTCCACAGCTACCCTGTTTCTTCAATGTGAGAATTAAAAGAAGGATCCTCCAAAACAGATTTACATGAGTCGTTTTGATATAGCTGAATAGCAAATGATGACATCACATCTGCAAAACCTGGAGAATGCCCTGCCCTGTGGTTCTTTGAGCATTGCAAGGAAAGCTGACTGTATCACATCATAATTGGTTCTTTGCACTTGTGTATGGTCATCTTGTGTTTTGTATTGTTTTATGTCATTATAGATTCTAATGATGTAAGCTGCCCAGAGAGCCTATGGCTAGTGGGGCAGCATATAAATTGCATAACTAACCAGCCACAAATTAAAGCAGGAGGAAGATAAGGACTTTGGAAAGCTCCTTGTGGGCCCTGCTCGTTCCTGCCTCCTAGAATAGGATGCTGTCTCAGCAAAGAACAAAGGCTACACGATGTCTTGGGAAGGCTGACTAGACCTGCAGTGTATGTAGCCCCACCATTCCTGGAGGAGCTGATTAGATTGCTGAAGGACCTTCATCTGAACTTGTTAACCTGAGAATGAGAAGTTGAACATTCTGCTGGGCACTCATCCTTTAAATCAGACCATGATGGCAGGGCCCTTTCCCCCATCCAAGAGGACCATGACGAAGGTATTGACAGTCCTGCCCAAGCAAAGAGACTGTGCCTTATTTATCTCCGAATCCTCTGCTGCCCACTGACCTGAGTGTTGGGGATGAGAACACTGGATAACTAAACTCCAATGTGCTAGCTAGCCTGTGACGTGGCGATGGAGCCATTTTCTAATAGAAATTGACAAAGGTCTAATTCCTCTGGCATTGTTAGATGCTTAACCTTGTTAATTAATTAATCGGATTAAAGGCACTAACAGAAGGATCTAATTAGATTCTAAGACTCCAGAATTGCTTGTTCTGGCTTTAAAAGCTTGGTTGATAGAAAGCAGGGAGTTCAATAATATATTGAGGAACAGAATTTTAAGGAAGAATTCAGGTTCCTTGGGGAGAAACCTGTCCTAACCTAGCTCAGAAACATGGAAACAGAGAAACAGAGCAAGTCAAAAGGGGTCTCCTGAGCCATCTAGTCTGACCCCCCTGCTCCAGCCGGCTCCACTCACGACATTCCCACCATGTGCATGTCCAGCCTATCTTTGAATAGCCTCACCACCTCCCATGGAAGCCCATTTCATACCCTTGGGGTCCTAACTGTCAAGAAGTGCTTCCTGGCATCCCAATGGAACCTTGGCTCCCTGAGCTTTGCCCTGTTGGAGCGCGTCCTGCCTTCCTCTGCAGGGGAGAACAGGTCTCTACCCACCTCCATGTGACACCCCCTCACATACCTGTATGTCGCCAACATATCCCCTCTGAGTCTCCTCTTCTCCAGGCTGAAGAGACCCAGTTCCCTCAGTCTTGCCTCATACGGCATCCCCTGCAAACTGGCCACCAGCCTTGTGGCCCTACGCTGCACTGACTCCAACCTGGCTATATCCTTTCTGTAATGAGGGGCCCAAAACTGAACACAATACTCCAGTTGCGGGCGCACCAGAGTCATGTAGAGTGGTAGTAATACCGCTCTCGATCGAGAAGCCACGCTTCTGGCTTGCACAGGGCTTCCAAGGGTGGCATTCACCCCAGTGCCACACATAGCTGCTACACTATAAATGGCAGCATCTTGAATATGGATCGTTCTAGGAGCCCCTACAATGCCCTCCGTATGGTGATGCATCCAGCCATACAAAGGCTAGCCTAGGAACAACTCTGATGGTCTGGATACACTGGGGCCACAGGCAAGCTTCAGTTTTGCTTGCCAAACTAGCTACTGTGCCCCATTCAAAACACTGAGTACAAATTGAGTACAAACAAGCGTCCACTGAAAACATGCACACATTTTCAAATATGGGCTTGTGCTCATCTCATTCCCGATTCCCAGCTTGATTTGTGCGAACATCCTCCATGGATCCAATCAGCTTGCTTTGGGCAATGGAAGAAAATGTGGAGAAACATGTAGAATTCTCCCGTTCAAGTGCTGCTCATTTTCTGCAAGTTGCCGGTTTGTTCAGGAGAAGCAGCAATCGGCAAAGATGCAATGGTAAGGTTGCATCCAGAGAACCTGGGCTGTTGCAGTGGGTGGGCAAGGCCCTCACTCCTTCTTGCTGACTTCAGGGACGCACCCCTTCCAAATCGGAAGACTAAGAGAAGGCAGGAGCACCAAGCAGGGGCAGAAGCCCTTGAAGCTCCACCAAGATCGCTTCCTGCAGTTTGCCAGGTTGAAGATGGCAGCGGGCCTGGTTTGGAAGTAGCAGGAGGTGTTTCAGGGAATGAGGGTGAGAAGGTACTTGGCCCCATCCTTCACCCTGTGCTGAGATATCCGGAGAAGTGAGCTCTCCAGTGAGAGGGCTTGTGTTGATCTCATGAG
This sequence comes from Varanus salvator macromaculatus, assembly GCA_023646645.1. NCBI lineage: Eukaryota > Metazoa > Chordata > Lepidosauria > Squamata > Varanidae > Varanus > Varanus salvator. The sequence continues at coordinate 10,837,115 of JAIXND010000624.1, read as the reverse complement.
TCTGCTCTCCAGCCTCAGGAGCCACCCTGAGGCAGAGGGACTGGAGTGAAGTTTCCAGTTTGGGTTCTGTTCTCTTTACATGAGCAGAGGCTTCTCTTTTAGCCTATTAGAGTAGCACCATCTTGTTAGCTGTGAATAAAGATCTGCACGGTAAAGGATCGTCTTGTGTTTTGGAGCCTAAGGCAAGGAGGGAAGGATCTGACTCATCTAACAGTCACCTCCAAAACTGCTCATTCGTCCACATCCAGATGTGGCTTCCTGCTCTAAAACTCAAATTCCTTGTATTGAGGGGGCTTCTCAGCTCTCCTGCTAGAGCAAAATGTCACTTAGACTGAATTCTACTTGTCCAATTCTGACCTTTCTAAACAGACCCAGATTTCTAGCCCCACCAAAAAATGGGCTTGGGGTGGGAAATGAAATGCTAAGCTGCCAATTTCAGCTTTATGAAACACTAGCTCCTTTTAAATTGGCCTTTACCATTTAAGGACAAAATTTTGAAAAGCTCGCTGATTTAAGTAATGTAGGTTTATTGTGACCATTCCGAAAAATGGTGCTTAACTTTAATGAAAACCATGCCAGATGTGCCTGCTGCCAGAGGCCTGGAGTCCATGTTAAGCACTTAAGGTCCGCAAGAGAAGACAATAGAGAGACTTGAGCAATATTACATAGAATGCATATTGCTTCCTGATAAATCTGCAAGCTTGAGGGTTGGAGTGTATTTATTCCCAGTAAAGAAGACCCTTGCAATGCAGTGTATGGATGAGCAAGGATGATTAAGAGGGAATTTATTTACTCATTTCATTTACAATCCTGCTTCATTAAGACGACCGAGCCCAAGCATAATGCACATTCATCAGATTCCCTCCATTCCCTTCCTTTCATGTCCTTCTCATTTTCTCTGTCCTCCATCCAATCTTTTACAGGCATTATATACCATTAGAACATTGCGACAAAAAGCAAATCTGCTGTGGGGAAAGATGCACGGGGTCACCGAGACGTTTTGCTCAGGATTTTACCAAAACAAACTGCCACCCCTGGCAAATGGCATTAAGGTATAAACTCCCGGCAGCCGGATGCAATTATATGCAGAGATTCTTGTTTGTGTGCATGTTACTCTACCAATGCAGCAGCACAGGAACTCATAGACAAAAGAAATCCCAATGCAGCACCCCTTCCCCACAAATTCAGAAAAAGCAGTAGGCCAGCAGGTCTTCATTCTCCCGACTCATATGCACTGACAGGGAGGGAGGGCCCTTGGAATTACCAGGCAGGAGGAACTCTAAGGAATGGCAGGGGTTAGCGTCAAAAATATGTGGGGTTCCTTCAGGGGAGACCCCTCTACACATGTCTCTTTAAACCGAGTGCTTTGCCCAAGTCCCTTTAACGTTAGGAGATTTTCCCTGCTTCCTCCTGCAAGCACATCCTTTCTTCTTGTCTTGCTCTTCCTGCCAAAAGCAGCCCTCTGTTGCTTCCTTTCTCACCCGCTGCCGCTGCTGGCCCTCTCCACTCCAACCTTCTCCACCTGTTCTGTCTTCTGTTCCTTCATCTCCTCTCCGGTCCATTCTCTTTCTCTTATGCTCTGGTTCTCACGTCTCCTCCATGGCTTGTCCTCTCCCACTTAGGTCTCTCTCACTTTTTCTAAGGATTCAGTCTCTTTGCACATGCCACCCTCCTCCTCCTCCTCAGCTGTCTGTGACTGGGGATTCTGCTGGCTGGCAGGTCAGATGGCCCACCAGGTGGTAGCTCTGCAGCACCTTCCACTGGGACCATCTGGAGGCACTGCTGGTCATGGCCATCTTTAACTGGCCCCAACAGCTGGCAGGAGGAGGCAGAATTCTCTGCAGTGGTGCAGGAACTGTCTGTGTTATGACACGTTCTTAGAGATTTAGTAAGTTGGACTCAAAAGCATAGGTTCAGCATTTGATGCTGCTTCTGGTCCCAGACTGAACTATGGATGTTCAGGTGGTAACCATGGCAAGGCGTGTCTTTGCTTTGCTGGCACTGGAAGACCAGCCATGTCCTTCCCTGGGGACCACGGGTGCAAGGTTGGCTTTATTAACATCATATGTAGAATGGATGCAGCAGTGTAGTCTCTCTAGGGCTGCCTCTGAAAAGTTTCCATGCACGTCCATTGGACCAGAATGCAGCAGCGAGGATCCCTTATTTGGACCCTGTGGCATTTTACTGATTTCAGAATGCAGGCAATTTTCAAGCCTTTCCCGATTTGGGATCAGAAATGCTTAAAGATCACCGTATCTCCATGCGATGAAATGCTTCCTGCATGATGTGGCTACCTTGGCAGTATGCTCTTCCTAGGAAGAGGGCATTTTCGAAAGCTAGACTCTTGCCACAGGAAGCAGTGAGGGTTACCACTCTGCATGGCTTTAAAAAAGGTAGGACAGATCCATGAGGGAGGAGGTTGTCAGTGCTCCCAGACTTGTTGCCCAGGTGCCTCCTCCTTCAGCAGAGGCGGCCTGCCCACACACACCAGTCGCTGAGGAGCTGGGCGGGGGGTGGTGGTCTTGCCCGCGTCCTGCTTGAGGTCCCATGTGGGCAGCTGGTTTGCCACTGTGTGTGCAGAGTGCTGGACTGGATGGACCTTGGCCCAACCCAGCAGGGCTTTTCTTGTCTTCTAGAATCAAGCTGTGGGATTCCCTTCCAAGACAAGCTCACTTTGTCTCCTTATTAATGGCATCTATTTACAGTGAAAATCTTCCTGTTTAACAAGTCTTGTGACTTTTAAGTGGTTTTAATTCTGTTAGGAATTATCTCACTGGGTATGTCCTAATGTTATTTTTATCCTGCTGTTCATAGGCTTTTGGCTTTTAAAATCAAAATAAGGATGCTCTGGGATACATATTCCCTGCACAGAAGGCACCAGCTGTGAAGCTTCATCCCATGTCAGCTAAAAGGGGTTTGCTCCAAGTTCAGTATGTGGGTAATTGTGAGAATCGCACTGCCCTGGCTGTAAGCTGCTGGATGCCAATGGAAAAGGCACACGACCGCGATCAAAACTGGCTCTCTTCAACCATTTGCACCTACTTGGGATGTAAGGACTGCCTTTGTAGAGCCCCATTTCCTCGGAACCAGGCAATCAAACAAACAGAAGAAAGCCATTCTCATTACTGAGAATTAACACTACTACATTCAGGAACAATGACTGTAAATCAGGCTGCCTAGAAGAAAGAAACATTCCAAACTTTTGTACAATGCCGCACTAGTGTTACTAATTATCTCCTTCTCCAAGGCATGTCTCCACAAGTGGGACACAAACGTTGCCCAGTTCCACAAAGGCCTGCTGGACAGGGATACACGGCACTGGAAAACTTGCTCTATTTGAGCGTCAACCATGAAATGCATGGAAGCCACCCCCACTTCTTTCACATGACACATGTTCCACTTTGGCCAGCTTGAATTTTCTGATTGCTACTTTCAGATTTTCGCAAAAGACAGAACTTTTTTCTACAAATTCCAAAGTGGAAGATTCTGTGCACATTCTTGCCCTTTGTTTTTTTTTAAGCATAAATCATGGGCAGTTTTAAAAATAGAAGTCCTCGTGGAGGTTTTACTCTTGTAAGATCAGATCGCTGCCGCAACAGGGTTGGCGGAATGGAATCAGTGGGGCTGATGGAGAAAATGCATGTTACCAGATTTCTCTCACATCCCTAGTGGAGGGTGTCAAATGCTGCTCTCCAAGACTTTCTGCTTCCTTGATGTTTGTAAAAAGTGATGTTTCTAGCCCTCATGGTGGAGAGAGTATGCCTGCAAATGCAAGAACAGTGCCTACAGAAGCCTCAGGAGACAGTGGAGCAGAAGATAATTTTAGGTAGTCAAAGGAAGAAGTTTGTGACCGTTCATAAACCTTTGCTCATCAACCATGGCTTGCAAAAGCAGATCTGCTTAGTCTGCTCGATGCACAAAACCTTCAATTTATCTTGTGTGACTGGATGCAGGTTACCAAGGGGCAGAATTCCCTTTTAAGCACCAGTAACTCACAAGCCTGGCTAGACAAATTTTATCTTCTGTTCTGTGAGCAATGGAGAAGCGTATCTTTTGCAATCAGGATCTCCTGTCCCAGCTTGAAGAATGTCAGGAGAAAACCCTTGCAGAAGTACTGTCTTAGTTATGACAATCTTGTTTTGCTTCTCAAATCCATAAAAAAGGAATTATTCCAAAGGCAAACAGGAGTGTGTCCTCTCAAAAAACATGTTCATGAATTCCTGTACCCAGTCACCTGATGACTGTGTAAAATGTGAGACTTCACAAACTGTGCTCCTTCCTTTAAATGTACGTTTTCCTTAAACTGTGCAATAATTTACCCACATTTTAGTCCAAAGTTGTGCAAAACTGGGAGCTGTTTGCACAACATTGATAATAGCACAAATTTCTGATGCATATAGCAAACAGCAACCCTAAAAGTGAGCATCCATTCAAAAGGGACGAGCTGCAAGCAGGTGTGTTGGGAATCTTGGCGAGCTTGAGCAGCACTCCTGTCCCATCCTGTTCCCATGACCTTCCCAGGCCCAGTTCACAAGATGAGGGCCAGTGCTTTGCAGCAGTAAGGAGGGGGTGCACCCTTGTCCAGGAAACTTACTGGGTGGCCCTCGGCCAGCCTCACATGGCTGTCCAGAGGGTAATGTAGGGGAGTCAGCTGCACCTGATACCATGAGCTCCTTGAAGGGAAATAGAGGTGCAACACATCACCAGTTGAAAAGTAGCCTCTATCCTATACAGGGATGTATGAGGGACCCAGCCATGGACGGATGCGTGTTCCGCAGGTCTTCTTAACACAACCCTGGGGCTTCCACTGCTCTCATGAGGACTGAGCTATCACAGGACCACTTGTTTCTATAAAGCCAGGCATATTCACACACAGCCAAGGGCTCTGCTGTGCTGGTCTGGAGTGGAGGCCTAAGGTTTACACATTCCGAATCACAGGGTGGTCAAAGTGGCTTCCATACATTCCACACAACACAGAAAACAAAACGAGCAACATGGCAAGTCAAAGGAGTCAGTTTCAATTTGCACAAATGGTGATTTGTCAAGATCCACAGTTCTTGACTACAGATTCGTGCAAAGATTTTGAGCAATTTCATGGAAGCCAACCTTCCTCTCGACTTGGGCTGCAGGTCAGACTTTTGCTGGAAGTCTACCAACCTCAAACAGAAAAAGTTTCCCAGTGTCACATGTGCCCACTATGTAAAACCACCTCTGTTCCTGCAGCTTCATCTTCTTACCTGAGTCATGAGCCAAAACACTGTACCTTGAACAGACGCCCAATGGGTAGTGATCAGGAGGACAACCTCTGCCCACCATAGTCGCAAAGCGGTGTCTGCTGAATTCCTGCCCATCAGCAGTCCAGGTCCAGGAGGATGGGTGCAAGCACTTTTCCGCTGATCCGCCATCTAGAAGCCGAACGGCCTTCCTGCCTGAGAAGGCACTGCAGCCTGTGCTTGTCCTTAAGCACACATTTCTCAAGGGTCCATTCAGATGCCAGGAAGCACTTCTGACAGTCAGGACCCCGAGGGCATGTAACGGGCTTCCCCAGGAGGCCGCTGAGGCCCCATCAGGGAGGGTGTTCTAAGATAGGTTGGGCATGGCATGAGCGGAGCGGGCTGGAGTCAGGGGTCAGACTAGGTGGCCTGGGAGGCCACTTCCGGCTCACTCTGCTTCCATGTTTCTTGGGTAGGGAGAGCACCCTGCCACGCAGGTCTTGCTGAAGTCCTGGTGCAGCAGAGAGAAGGGACCTCTTCTCACCACTCCATGCATTCACTAGCAACAGCTGAAAAATGATCACGGCAGGAACATTTGTCCAGTTAACGCTAATAAGAGTGTGAAATGCAGCTCACCAAATTGAGCTGACTCCCGAGCCCAGCAGATTCCGAATGTTCTGCTATCAAGGGACATTTTCCACTTCACATGGTCCGTAAGGTTTAGCCTCCTGGGGAGGTGTTTCTAACCCTGTTCTAGACAGGGCTGCACTCCCTCTAAAGGACAGGGTCCACAGCTTGGGAGTGCTCCCCAACCGCGACCTGGAGCTGTCCCTGGAAGCCCAGCTGGTAGCAGTGGGGAGGAGCATTTTCCTCCAGCTTCAGCTGATCCATAAACTGCGCCCCATCTGGAGGAGCAATGCCTGGCACGGTGACCCACGCCCTGGGAACTTCCTGACTGGACTACTGTAAAGCGCTCACATTATCTTGACCAGGAACACTTGAAAAGGACCTCTGAGGCTAATCTTAATCTATTGGGGATGGGCAGGTGGGGCCCCCCAGATGCTGTTCTGAAATTCCCATTATTCCTTGCCATGTGCTAGAGCTGACGGAATGGGCACTGTAAAACTTCCTAGAAGGCATTTATTTATTTACTTCTTTATTGCTTTTATAAACTGTCCCTCTACTAGTGTCTCGGGACAGTTTACAACAAACAAGTAAAATAGAAATTAAAAACAGCACAGCATGCAATATAACATACATTAAAATGAATTAGACATTATAATAATGGAAGAATAAAAAGGGTTTCGACTGGTGCCGAAAAGAGGGGTTGGTGATATGCTCTCTGGAGAGCATATTCCATAGTTAGGGGGCCACTGCAGAGAAGAACCTCCTCCAGGTAACCACCCGCCTAAACTCTTCCAAAGAGGGCTCCTGAAGAAGGACCTCTTCCTCAGATCTCAAGGGGCGGGAGGGTATATGGGGAAGGAGGCCCTCCTTCACGTATCTTCGATCCAGGACATTTAGGTATTTTAAAATAATAGAAACATAGAAACAGACCGAGTCAGAAGGGGCCTCCTGGGCCATCTAGTCTGACCTCCATCACCAGCCGGCTCCGCTCACGACATCCCCACCATGTGCATGTCCAGCCCATTTTTGAACACCTGCACTGGTGGGGCCTCAACGACCTCCTATGGAAGCCCATTCCACACCCTCAGGGTCCTAACTATCAGGAAGTGCTTCCTGGCATCCAAATGGAACCTGGGTTCCCTGAGCTTTGCTCCGTTGGAGTGCGTCCTGCCTTCCTCTGCAGGGGAGAACAGGCCTCTACCCACCTCCGTGTGACACCCCCTCACATACCTGTATGTCGCCAACATATCCCCTCTGAGTCTCCTCTTCTCCAAGCTGAAGAGACCCAGTTCCCTCAGTCTCGCCTCATACAGCATCCCCTGCAAACCAGCCACCAACCTTGTGGCCCTACGCTGCACTGACTCCAACCTGGCTATATCCTTTCTGTAATGAGGGGCCCAAAACTGAGCACAGTACTCCAGTTGTGGGAGCACCAGAGTCATATAGAGTGGTAGTAATACCTCTTGATCTAGAAGCCACACTTCTGGCTATGCAACCAAGGGTGGCGTTCGCCCTCTTGACCACCGCATCACACTGCTGACTCATGTTTAGCCTGCGGTCAACCAGTACCCCGAGGTCCCTTTCACAAGTGCTGCTCTCCAGCCACTTGTCCCCTAACCTGTACTTATGACACCCATTCCCATGCCCCAAGTGCAAGACCTTGCACTTATCCACATTGAACGCCATCCTGTTGTCTCCTGCCCACTTCCATAGTCTGTCCACATCCTTTTGGATCTGGAGTACCTGTTCCTCAGTTGTGGCCACTGCTCCAGTTTTAGTGTTGTCTGCGAATTTGATCAGCAGACTGTTCACCCCTTCTTCCATGTCGTTAATGAAAAGATTAAACAGGATCGGCCCCAGGACAGAGCCCTGGGGGACCCCGCTTGTAACTGGCCACCATCCCAATGATTCCCCACTAATGGTTACCTTCTGCTTTCAGTCGGTCAACCATGCCCTAAACCCAGTTTTGGTGTAGTGCTTTGGTGTATCCCAAAACTCCTCAGTTTCTCCACCAGGATATCATGGGGCACTTTGTCAAAGGCCTTGCTGAAATCCAGGTATACCACATCCACTGCATCCCCTCCATCTAGCCATCTTGAAACCTTGTCATAGAATTCCAGGAGGTTTGTCTGGCAGGACCTGTTTTTGCGGAAGCCGTGTTGTGTGGCTGTCAGCCTCCCTTCCCTATAAATAATAAATAAATAATAAATATTTCTTAGATTTATAGCCCACTTTTCTCTTCCAATGAACACAAAACAGCTTGCACCATTATCCTCCTCATGCTCTCAGACCTATCCCCACGGCAACCCACTAACAGGCCCATTCCAGCTCGTGCTACCAACATCCCCTTTGGTACTTGTGCAACTCAACCTTATCACTGTGGCTGATTGTATTCCTTTGGTTTCTCCACCCCTTCAAGCTCCTTTCCACTTCCCAACAGCAGCACCAAATACTCCGTGTCCCTGGCATATTCCCCCAGTGCTCAAGTTTCTATGCGTCCATTGCCAACATTGAATGATCAATTCTTCTTCCTGTGAAGAGTTAGTTTATTCCTCAACATTCCATAATACCACACCAGGTCAGTCAGAAGTGAGAGGGTGTATCACAAGTAACCAGCAGGCAATTATGTGCTTTAGATTTTTATTTATATGGGAAATGCTCATATTCAGTTTTCACCAATTCCAGTATGAAATCACCCTTCTTTGCACCTCTCAAACTAATTTGCAAATTGAAATTATGTTATGTACTAGCCTTTATGCTTTCCAAACATTCTGATGCTGTTCTCAACTCATCAAAAGCAATGTATCAATATATAATTTTGAGGATGCATGTTTGAAATGTAAACTTTTTTTAAATTGCCAATTAATAACAGAGGCAGGATGGGACAGCCAGATGAGCCAACATTCACAGAAGTGACATGAACCACAAATAGGTCAATTTGCCTTCTCCAATATCCACAGCTACTCCAACAGTCTGACAGTGAAGGTGAGCTCTAACACATGCACAGGTGTAAGTGTTTCTTTCTACCCTACTTTCAAGAGCAGGAGAGAATCTCTGCCCAGTCATTTCATGCCCTCAGTAGCAGCCAAGATGGCAGCAAAGTAGCTCTTAATGCAATTCTACTACTCAATGGGATTTTCCCAATTACAAATTAAACTGGATCAGCCTGCTGCTCCGGCACACCGTGGGAGTCTATATATATTTTGCCCATTGCCAAACCTTATAAGCCAATTGACTGATTTACATAAATACCCTGCACTTCAATTCTATTTTTCAAAGGAAATTGTACAGACAGAACTTACTGCTGGGGAAACAGCCACACTTTGCTCTTTAACAAAAAAGAAACACCCCCATTCAACCGCCACTGTATTATCACCACATTAACACTACCTGCATCACACTAGACAGCATTGTGAAGCTCCCCAGGAAATAAACAACATTCCCCCCACAAAACAGTCACTGGGACTATTGGGAAGTCATTGGCTTCCATTCGCCACCATTCTTCAGCATCTCCGAAAAAACAAGAGGAAAGCAAGCGAGCAAAAACACACACGCTTGCATCTAGCAGCAACATCCACACTCACAAAAGGAACAGGGCTGGCTACAGAGCAATTCACACTGTGCAAGAAGAGAGATCAGAAGGAAAGAAACACACAGGGTTTTGTTTCCGTTGCTCTCATCAGATCAATTTGGAGGAAGATGTCTGTTTTACACAACGATGTTTAACAGTGGGCACCATGCAGCCAAACCAGCTTCTTTCATCCCACCAAAAACATGGCATGCCATTGCATCACGGCAGCCGGTTCACTTCAGTTGTTGCACTGCCTGGCTAATGGCATGCTTGACACACTGAGGCAGAGGGGATGGGGAATTCATTAGCGCCACGGTGATCTCCAGAGCAGCATTCCCAGGTGCTCTCCTGCCCAGCCACTGACCAAGAGACCTGCTGTCCAATTCCATGAGCATCAGAACTCTCTCCATCTGCAAACATGAAATGAATGTGGCTGCATGTACTTGGGCCAGGAACCCTTGTTTCTGGGCTCTAGGGATGTGAGAATTTTACTTTTGCTCACAGAGTATTATTATTACTACTACTACATTTTCATACCACCCATTGCTGAAGATCTCTGGGCAGTTCACGACATTCAAGTCACCCATCAGATCTCCGCCATGCCCAACCCTGCTTAGATTCCATGATTAGGCAGGATCAAGAACTCCAGGCGTGATCCTGGAAGGAATGCAAGTGTGCCCTGTTTAAAGCCTTAAACTCAGGCACAAGCATGTAATGCAAATATTTGCAAACTGTCAACCACAAGCTTACATTCCCCATTTCCAGTCTGATCTGTGCAGAGCCCCTGATCTGCATTAACTTCCTCAGTACCAGCTTTCCTTCAGCCCATGGAGGAATCGTGTGCAGTTGTTCCATTTGGATGCCAGGAAGCACTTCCTGACAGTCAGGACCCTGAGGGTGTGGAATGGGCTTCCATGGGAGGCGGTTGAGGCCCCATCGGTGCGGGTGTTCAAGGACAGGCTGGGCATGCACATGGTGGGCATGTCGTGAGCGGAGCTGGCTGGAGCTGGGGGTCAGACTAGATGGCTAGACTAGAGATTGAAGGAACTGGGTCTCTTCAGCCTGGAGAAGAGGAGACTCAGAGGGGATCTGTTGGCAACATACAGGTATGTGAGGGGGTGTCACATGGAGATGGGGAGAGGCCTGTTTTCCCCTGCAGAGGAAGGCAGGACGCGCTCCAATGGAGCAAAGCTCAGGGAACCCAGGTTCCATTTGGATGCCAGGAAGCTCTTCCTGACAGTCAGGACCCCGAGAGCGTGGAATGGGCTTCCACAGGAGGTAGTTGAGGCCCCATCGGTGCGGGTGTTGAAGGATAGGCTGGACATCCACATGGTGGACATGTCGTGAGTGAAGTCGGCTGGTGCTGGAGGTCAGACTAGATGACCCGGGAGACCCCTTCCGGCTCACTGTTTCTGTTTTTTTGTTTCTATGTCACCAATCTCCTGTTTGAATATTGCTCAAAGGGAAATTTCCAAATCATACCATGCAAGCAGGCACTGCAGATGGGAACTGGCACAAGATGCACGGCGAATCCCAGCAGTCTTGGTCATTGTTTGCGCTTTGCTCATTTGCCCTTCGCTACTGAGCTTGGGATGACATTTGGTTGAAACGAAGGCAATTTTAAAAGTGCACTTTCATGCTTTATGCAATTGGGTTGGAGAGAAATGCATGTGATTCCATGCCTTATAAATGCACAGGAACATTTTCTAGAGAGCTGTATTCAAGAATGGAAACAAGACAAACCAAGCTTTGAGAGAGAGGTCTTCTTACTGTATGTTATGAATTGACTTACACCACCTAGAGGGCTTTAGCTATTGGGCAGCTGGGAAATAAAGTAGTGATAATTCAGAGAACCTTGAGCTTGAGCTTTCCTGACCCTCCCATCCCAGCTGATCAGCCCCAGGTCTGCCTAGCAGCAGTAAAGTTGCTGCATCACAAACCTGGAAGCTTGATGGTACAGCAGGGGTGGGCGGCTTGCGATACTCCAGAAGTTGTTGGACTGTAATTCCAATTAGTTCCAGCTGGCATAACCGAGGAATAAGAGAGCTGCAGCCCAACATCATCTAGAGGGCCACAGGTAGCTCACCTCACACATAGGATTACTCTTCCACCTCCCCTGCCTATTATTCAACACTGCTCCTGGAGAGAGGCTGCCTGCCTCCTGAGCTTGCCCAACAGGACTCGGCAGGGGCTCCAAAGATATCAGGCAGCAACCCTCAGCGCTGCCTGCCCCCCCACACACACACACACACACACCCCTCTCCTTGCAATTAGTGTTTGTACAAAGGCTGGGAAATACCAGCCTGCCCAGCACTCAAAAGAAGGGGCCAAGCTTGCAAGCAAGCCAGAACACAGAGTCTGCAGGCCCTTGCCCCTCCAATCCATTGTTACACAGAAGCCCCCTTATTGTCAGGTGGGCTTACTCCAAGTTCAAGTACTTATAAGATTATGGCCTTCATGCTTGAACTCTGTGCTTCTGAGATAAGAGGTCAGGGGCAACTCCTCATTTCAAAATCCAGCTTCAGGTTTTGTTATTTGGAGAAAAGAATAAGGACTCCAGCTGATGGCCATCACCCTCCAACCTTCTCTCTGGTGCAGGAAAGGTGGTGATGCTTGGTTGATGGAGGCAGGAAAGGGCTGTTGCGTCCACCTGCATGGGGAATCTCCTTGGAGGAGGAAAATCATTTGGCCCTCCAGAGTTGGACCCATTCCCTTCCCTCTCTTGGTATAAACTCAAAATGTGGATGGTGACACTTAAGTGGACCATGATTTGTGAGAAAGATTCGAACAAAGTTCCAAGTCTGACTGTGTACATTTCAACGTTTTGCATATTCAAGCCTTTCATGGGGCTGACCTGGCTCAAGCGGACTGCCCCACTCCGGGACCGCTCTCATTGCTGAAAAAGCAAGGAGCATCAGCAGAAGGCACTGCAAACACCATGTCAAAACAAACAAACAAACAAAACTGAAAGGAATCAGATACTGTACACATCATATTGCAGGGAGGAAGAAGGGGGGGTGGGGGGTGGGGGGTGGGGGGAGGGGTAAAAATCCATGGCCCTGGTTGCAGAATTTCATGGGAGCTGAAAAATAACTGATTTTTCAAAGTCTGTGAGATACATGCAAGTCACATAATCCTAGCAGAAAAGCAGAGCACCCGTGCCCGACTAGATGAAATCAGAAATGAATGACCAGTCCTTTGTGAAGCAGGGAATGTGGCTAGTTGGCAAAGCCGTGACAGCATGAAACTGAGAAGGCTATTTGCCAAGGCAATGTGAGCATCCCAAGGGCTTACAAGTACAATAACATGTTGCACATAATGGGCTTACAAGGACAATAAAATATTAAAACCAACACAGATCCATCTATGAACATTCCAAGATTCAAGCTCCATTTGCACAAACGGTGGGACAAATAGATCTGTTCTTTCAACATAAGCAATTATGTAGCCCATATTTGCAGAGCTGGCAGAGGCAGATAGCGGCACCTGCTTGCCTAATCCTGGAAGCTAAGCAGGGCAGGGCTGGGTCGAAATCTGGGTGGGGGACTCGAGTCCTCCATCGAGCAGGCGGTTGGGCTCGATGGCCTGCTAGGCCCCTTCCAACTGTATGGGTCTACAAGTCCCATGGCACTTTCTGGTAACTAGACTGGGAAAGCTGCAGGATTCCACCAGGCTCAAATGAGCGATCTCCGAGCAACACTCATTCCTGGTTTGAAGCACCTTGGTCACCAACCACCCAGAGAGTGAGTCACGCCTGCAAAGCAGGACAGGGCCGTGCAGCACGTTTGGGGGAAATGCTGCCAAGCTCCTGTGCTGCCCTGTTCAAACGGCCAACCACATTTCCCTTCTAGAGCCAGAGGAAGGAGAGGCACTTGCTGGGTGCTGGATGGCCTTCCATGTGCCTCACCCGCCACCTACTTCAAAGACCAGCCCCCATTCTTCTCTTTAATCTGACAGGGCTGCTTGGAACAGAGATGGACAAATCTGTTAATGTTGGTCACAGCATGCCGATTTTCCAGGTTTTAATTCATCGTAAGCTCTAAGGACTTGTTTTGCATGACATTTGGAATGCATTTTATGCCCAAACTCCCACTGCATGCATTCCATATGTAAGTTTGTCTCATGCACATTTTTGAAAATTTCTTGATCATCATGTTCATGAACAGATGGGCTGCTGTGTGCACATGTCCTACAACATGCATTTTTCATATACATCTGATTAGGAGAGCCCAAGTTTGGAGAAGTGTAAACTTCAAAGGAATGGCTCAGTGGTGCAAAAGTTTAAGTTTGCACTGAAAAGGAAAACAAACGACTTTCTCCCAAATCTCTTGTTCTGAGCTCTTTCAACTGAGTTCCCGCTATGGGGGCTATTGAGTCGCATGCTCAGATCCAAATTAAGGCAGGATTGTTTAGCACAGGACTGTCCTTGCAAAGGCAAGGGACCAGCTGCCAAAGCAAGGGTGGCCAGTGGAAACATGGGCTTCGGAAGGGCCCATTCCTGTCACTATGAGCACCAGCAAATCATAGCTTTGCGAGTGACATGGTAGAGCTGCCTAGCTTAGTGTGAGGCTTGAGTACTGGAACCACGTAAAGCACCTGGTGCCCCCCCCCCCCCCCGGATGGATGCAGTTCAGGTTAGGGATATCAAGGCTAAAGACAGGAAAAACGTGGTGACAAGCAGGGAAAATCCATTTCCACCTCAACTTGTCCCCCCCACCCCAGCATTCTTCAGTCCTCCCTAGTCATTCTCCCTCTGTTTTTCAGGCCTTCACATCTACTCCAGATTCATCACTGTCTTCGCACCCTGGTGGGGGATAATCAGGTGGCTGGGGCACCCTGTGACACAGGAGGGACGGGGAAAGATAACGCCTCCTAAACTTTCTGCAGTGAGTGGGGAAAATGCTAGTCAGAATAATCCAAGGGGAAGAATGCCTTGTCATGGTGTGATGTTGTTGCCAATCAAAAAGACAATGGCTACCTCTAGTGGTCTATTGTCCACAAAGTGGAGCGTCTGTATCTACCATAGTGAAACAGGAGGGCAACCCTGCTTCTGAGCAAAAGAAAAACCCAAATATATATTGAGTACTTAAGTGTGCCATAAGTATTCCTGCCACCACAAACTTCATTAAAGCCACCACGCTAGAGTTTATGATGAATATAGTATTATATGTGCATGTGTGTATATATCCTGTTTAATATACAAGATTAATAAGATAATCACTGCTTTTATTGCCAGAGTTGCAGAGAAGGGAGTTGTGTGTGTGTTTTACTCCACACTTGTTGAAAAGTTGAGATTTCATTAGGGTAGGGAGTATAAAATAAGTTCATTGGCATTAAGGTCCAACTCTCCCTCTTCCTCCTGCATGTGTAACACTTCGATTTTAGACAGGCGAACCCCAAGAAAATGAATGGACACATCTACCTGGACAACACTTTAGGTCAAGACACAGGATACAGAGCATGTGCAAACTGCAAAGGGCCACAAAACCCATCTCCATGTAGAGAGCTACATTTATGGTTTCCCAACTGCAAAATGGTTACCTCTCATTCTCAGATTGTTTCGGGGATTAGTCACAACTTTTCTCCCCCACCAAAAATACAAAAAAACAAAAAACATCCCCCCACAACACACACAGATCTAAGTGCCATCCCTGACAAAAACAAGCAGCATTTACACCCAAGCAGTACCCACACTCCTCACTTGCACCAACATGCATTCGTATTCCAAGAAAGAACTCCAAGGAAGAGCCCGTCACCTACCACAAAGGCCCCTCCTGCTGAGCTGGCCCAACCCAGTCAGCCGCCACGGTTTCCTCAGGTCTGATCCCAGCATCTGCATGGATCTGGCCAAGGAGGCAGAGCAGACAAGAAGCAAGCCATGGAGGGCAAGAGTTCAGTCCTGAAGCATCCAGCCCAGGAATCAGGCCCCAGAAGCCCTTCAGCTCCAAGCCAAGGAAAGCCAAATCCCACACAGTTCGGCAAATGCTCCCTCAGCTTTGTGCTGCTGCTTCTGCAGAGAAGTCACAGCCACACCCGGAGCCTCAGCTGGGAGCCATCAGTGGCTGCAGCTGAGGATATCCTCCCTGAGAGGAAGACTCCCGTGTGGGAGTGGACCTTTGCTCACACGGAGGCCAGTGGCTTATGATTCCTCTGAGCTACTTTCTTTCCAGCAGGTGCCTCTCCCAAGGGTGCGCAGCAACTGTGCTTCGAAGACCAAGTGGGCACTTCCCCATGGAAGAGAAATCAGTAACAGATCCAAAGGAGCTAAGGTTTCTACGACCATCTCCCATGGGTTCAGTGGCAACCCAGCTTTTCCCATGTCCCATGAAACTGAATCAGGAACCTTTCCTCTCACTTTCTGCAATGTTATGCAAATACAATCATGAAAATATGAAAAATAACAGGGATCTAACCAGAGATGCTCATTTCCTTCCATAGACTAAAATGTAAAAATGCATTTGTGCAAAGTACAATTCCATCAAGGAGTAAACAGTGGAACAAGGGGAGCCTGGTAATCTGTGAAGTGCAGATGGAACCGTCTGAACAAGCTCCATGCATCCCCACCTCATGGTGATCACTCCTGAAGCTCTGGGCTTCTTCTGGTCTACTGGGAGATCCTGGGCGTTTCTGGGGTAAGAGGTTCCTAGCCCTGCAGCTATTCCTCTGACAAGCTGCCTTCAACGGGACTCACATTTTCCTTTGCTTTGTACCTGTGAAGTTCCCTATCAGCACCCCCACCCATTTAGTTAGTTTCTCAACCCTCAAGTCTACAAATTCCCAGATACTCTCAAAATTCCCCACCAGTTCCCAGCTCCATTCTCTTCTTTTCCTAAAATGTCTGAGTTCCTGATCGGCACATCCATCCTGTGTAGTCCATCTTTCTAGATTACAGAAAATAGAGATTGGGACAGCTAATGTGGTGTAGCAGTTAAGAGTGGCAGAGTGGGACTCAGGAGGTCTGGGTTCTGGCCCCCACTCAGCCACAAAGCCCACTGAATGACTTCGAGCCAGTTGCTACCACTCAGCCTCACCTACCCCTCAGGATTGCTGTTGTGAGGATGAGATTGAAATGAGGGGGACATCGGAAGCTGCCTTGGGTTCCTTGCAAAAGGAAGAAAGGTGGGATTTAAGTGCAATATAATAAATAATATAAGCATTAAGCATGGGAGGATAAGCCATGTTCCAGCTTGTTAAGGTTCACTGCCTTTCATCTCAATGTTCATCTCATCCCAGTCTCACTCCTAAGCGCATGAGTCTTTTGTTTTCATTTGCACAATAAAAGCATGCACTTCAAACCAAAATTAAGCACCCCTTTTCAAAGTTTCCAATTTTCTCCTTTAGCCTAAAGTATGGAGAGGGGAGGGAATGCCCCTCCTTTTTTAAAAGCACACACTCCCGCACATTTTCAGATGCCCTTACCTGGGTAAGGGCACACTTCAGGTGTGTAGCAAGCTTGGCAAATGGCAAACAGGTCCAGAGAATTTAAGCACCCACTGACAGTTTGAGTTGCCTTGCACCTGAAATGATCAAGGGGCCAGAGCAGCTCCACTTTGAGGAATCGCTATCCCGGGGTTCTTTTGCTTAGAACAACAGTGAGGGGACATGGAAGAGGCAGTTAGATTTATGCATAGTGTGGAGAAACATGAGGGGGCACTTTTTTCTCCTTCTCCCCTAAGGGAGGGCTGCATCACACAACACACAAACTACGGAATTCCCTGCCACAGGAAGTAATGATGAGCACCTGTCTGGAGGGTCTTAAAGGGGACTGGATAAATTAATGGAAGGGGAAGCTTTCCATGGCAACTTGTCTTGCAGGTTGGGCACTCCCTCTGTTCTTGGCGGTGGTGTGCCAGTTGCTGAGGAGCTTGGGTGGGCAGAACTCTTGTGCCTATCCTGCTGGAGGGAGCCTGTGTGCAGCTGGTTTGCCACTGTGTGAATGGAGTGCTGGCTCCAGCATGGCTGTTCTTATGTCCCTGAGACTTGTTTGCTTGACTTGCCAACTTTAACAACCTTCTCACGTTTCCCCATGTCCTGCTTTGGCTGAAGCAGGCTCAGAGTTAAAGGGGCTATTCAAGCAAGCGAACGGCCCTGCCTCGGGTGTCGGTCCTGCAAGGGAGCAGGCAGGAGTGGGCACAGTTCAAGCAAAGATCACATGACAGCCAAACAGCCAGAAGCATTGCATGGTCCAAGAGCAAAGTCAAGCGGGAAAGCAAAGGTTGGTGGCGTGGAGGTTCCATCAACAAGGCAAGGTCTGGGAGACAAGGCAGGAGACACTGGAGTGGAAGAGCGATTGTTTTCAGCCTTTCGTGGAACTCACTGAAGGTCTGTATCAGCAGCACCTTCTAGGCTCCACCCAGGTCTCAGGGGCATTAGGTCCTTTTGGTCAGAGCCCGACTCAGGAAGAATAGCTTTCTCCTGAGGAGCTCTGCTCTTTAGGTGAGCATTCTTTTCCCATGGAGTTCTACTTGCCCTCCACTTGAGGTGAAAACACCCCTGGGGTCCAGATGGTGGGTCAGCCTCTGCCTCAGAGGTAGGGTCCTCTGCCCCGGCAGAGGTAGGCCCGTGGCCAGCTCTCCCAAAGGCCTGGACACCTCCTGGTCGCTGCCTTAGTGGCATCCAGCTCGGGGAGTCATCCAGCAATGCCCCTGCCTTTAGCTCAGGGCTGCTGCCAATCCGATACTCTGTCCCGCCCCCGCCCAGCCAGCATACACGCCGCTCCTCCGTTCTTCCCTTCTTCCCTCCACCTGCACCTCCCTCCCTCTCCCCTTGGGGAAGCCCTGTCAGTTCAAGGTTTGTTTGTCAGTCAGAATTATCGCCTGAGCCAACTGCAATTGCAGGGTGTCTGCACAATTAATTCAGAGAAATCATCAGCGAATATGAGATATACACATCCCTGAAATTAGAAGCATTAAAGTTGGAATATCCTCCTCCTGGCAGTTAACTCTGTTATGGGGCAGGGAAATTGCCGTTAACTTTCTTGCTGCTGTTGCATATACAGTCATACTTCTGTGTAACAAAGCTACCGACACCTGATAAGGCCCTTCACTTTCTGGAACAGTCCTTCCCTGCCTCTGCTGCAGCCTCCGTGCCTCAGGGGAGCAGATCTTTGGCTTAATGACCCACACGGGGCTCTTTTGCACCTGGCTGGCGTGTTGGTAGACCAGGTCCCACTTGAGGACATGCTGCTGTTCTGCAGCAGAACTGGGCCAAGGCTGCACTGGGAGATGTTCCTTCCTAATACATCATTTGAACTGTATTCACCCCAGAAAAACAAATCATGCTCTGACTGACGTCCTTAAAAAGGAAGAAATCGTTCAGGAGAAAATGGCGCACATACTTGGGCATGAGAACAAGGTAAGCCAACCTTCAAGGAGGGGGGTGGAGAGCTTGAATGAGCTTGCGTTGCTGCACATTTGCCCTTCCCTGCTGCACTGCCTGCCTGCTTGCCTCAGAACTCAATGGAGAGCAGTGGTTTGACCTGCCAGAGTCCTAAACGCCTGGGCACAGCAGCATCTCAGGGAACAGTCACTCCCGGAGAGGTCTGCTCAGCGCCATAGCAGAATGAAGCTTGGCAAGCCCCCAGTGGGAGCAAGCCCTCTTCAGCAGTGGCACCAACTCTGTAGGCTGTTCCCCTCAGAAAGAGCCGTCAAACCTTCCTCACACTGCATTCCACTAGGCAAGGGGTGTTGCACTTGTTTGAAAGTATATATTTTCTTGTGCGTTTTTCCAAATGCACTCCTAAAAACATGCATGTTTTTAAATGTTTGCATTCTTTTTCTGCTGCTTAAAGCATGTCCGTGCACCTTCTTTAAAAGTACACAGTTTCTAGCACATTTCTCCATAAGCGTGCATGCTAGTGAAGGGTCTGCAAATCAGATTACACACTCAGCAATGTATGGACTTCATTGATTGCCTCCAGTCTGTGCAGTTCAAGTCTGAAAGCTGCGAACTGAGGAAATCAGGTTTATAAAGTAAGAAATAACCTGAACTGACACAAATTTATGATACGTCCCAATCATCCGCATTGCCAGGGGAGATGGGTCAGAAATGGGTGATGCAGTGATACAGGAGGGAGTCAGGCGTCTTTCCACAATGGAAGGACTTTCTACCTGCATCCCGACAAGTGAAGATTTCGGATGCTGCCTGCAAAACAGTGCGCTCCAGTCCAATGAAGTGGGACTGTGGGGCTACACTTGTCCCAGCACTACTAGACTAACAATGGGAGGGTCCATTACAGCTGACAGCCATTTCTTGCTTCATGTATCCTGTTCCTTCCCTCTCAGTCTGAACACCAGTCCCCAGAAACAGAGCCCT
Organism: Varanus salvator macromaculatus; assembly: GCA_023646645.1. Classification (NCBI taxonomy): domain Eukaryota; kingdom Metazoa; phylum Chordata; class Lepidosauria; order Squamata; family Varanidae; genus Varanus; species Varanus salvator. The sequence goes on along the minus strand of JAIXND010000624.1, from coordinate 10,817,390 downwards.
GAGAGGAAGAAGAGGAGGAGGGAGGAAGGAACTGGTAGCGCTGTTGCTGGCCAATGACCTTGCATGCTCCCTTCAACTGCTTGCAGGCTCTGTTGAGTAGGAAGCCAAGAAAGGCTACTGATAAACAAGACATCATGCAGTATCCAAGGTCCAAGATGGTCACCCCACTGGGCAGTTCCTCCAAAGTGCCAGAGGCCAACTGGAGCTCAACAAGCAACGTGTGGAGAGTAGACCCACTCTCGCAGTTTGCAGACTCTTCAGTGGGAGTCATCATTGGATTTGGAACAGGAGGAAGGCCGGGGAAGCCTTTGAAGCTCCTTCAAAGTTGCCTAGTGAAGTCTCTCAGGTCGAGTGTGAGAATCAGCCTCTTTTGGGAGGGGAGCATGTGCAAGAAAGACCCTGTCCTTGACTCGATAAGGAGAGAGCAGAAGAAATGAACTGCTCATCCAGGGGGTGGGGCAGGTTCACACCATCTTGCCCTCAAGCAGTGAGAGCTACCCTAGCATGGAGCCAGCAGCTCTACTGAAAGGGAGGGGCCAAGAAGTCTCCAATTTGGATTCAACTCTTGGCTCTTTTGAGCTTCAGTGGAAGGCTATTTGGAGCTCAAGCTGTTCTGTTGTCTGTGGAGTATAAATAAAAGAACTCTGAAAAGACTGTTTTGAGTTTGGGAACAAGAGGGGAGGAGGGGAGGGGTCAGTTCATGACACAACCTCACATTAGAAAGCAGTTTAGCATTTCTGATATGCACCTCCCTTAAAAAGTATTTACCGGCTGCATGGAAGTTAATAACAGAACAACATAAATGGTTCTTCATGCCCTTTTGACAGCTAAAGGCTTATATGACAACATAAACACTCACCTCATATTTCACAATGGAATCGGGGACATAGCAAGACTTTCATTATCTGGACAGGTGGTATTCACCTGTGACTTGCTAAATGTATGAGCACTTGCACTGCCTTTTTCAAAGCTTATGCATAACTGATTTTATTGACAGCTGCATTTTCATATACCTATGAGTATACAATTCATAGACACCCAACTGTGTTTTAAATTCTTATATGAAATCTGTTTTTTTGGTATCCTTGTTTTCTTGTGTTGAAATTTCCATTAAAAAGAAGAAAAAGACATTGGGCACACAAGTAGGACTGCCATAATAACCTGCATGCAAGTGTTCTGTTTGCATTTTGCCAGAATGAACAATCCTACTTGAATAAATATGGCAAACCAATGAAAAAGAGGCCCATCCTACAGTCCCCGGGCGGAGTGTCTCTAGCAGCACAGGGGGGGTTGGACAACCTCCTCCAAGATCAAAGACTGTGCTCTGGCCTCAGGAAGGAAGAGGATATTCCCACCAGAATACCCTCTTCCCTCCTCTTCTCATTTCCGTGCTCGTGGTGCAGGTCTCACCTGCCGCCTTCCGAACTGGGAAAAGTGATGGGGGAGGAGGAGGGAAGAGGGTATTCTGGTGGGATAGGAGGAAGGAGACTGAAAAGGCCAGGATACAGGATAGCCAGAAAAGCCTGGCTAGATATCCCCCCCCCGCCCCCGCCACAACACCTCTGATGTCCTTCCCACCCTGCCAGGTTCAGGCAGGGCATGGAACTCTCCGAAGCCCCCAGGTTCAATGTGTGAGCCGCGGGAGGGTCCCGGAGAGGGCTGCACCCAAAAGCAAGCAGGAGATGCCTTGAGAATCCCACCCAGCCAGAGCATCAACTCGTTGCTGACCAGTGTGTAGGGAAGCAAAACTGGATTTCATTTTTTTCTGAATCAATTTTTAAAAGTGTCAGTTATACTGAGTGCCTCTTTAAAAAGCAAAATAACCCACTTCAAAATGAATTCAATTTCACTTTGCTGAAACTGGTCTTTGAAACTGAACCTACATTGTTGACACAGAACCAGCTCTCCCGTGCAGAGAACTGTGTGCCTGACCTTTGAGGTTAAGGATGCAGTAGGTCATATCTGACATGAGTGCACCGTGAATATACATGGATCCGCAGCAAGCACACCAGGCCTCCACTTTTCCTCTCAGAGGGAACACACCGTCCTGGTCAGCAGCAGCTAGTCCAGCTGTTGAAAAGGCCCAGGAGGGGGGTTGCAACTGGGGGCCATCCTAGGCTGGATAATCCTCTGTGGCATTTAAACAGCTGTTTATTTTCAGGGATCTTGTCTGCATCTCAAACTTTCTCCAAGTGACCAAGGACAGGATACATGGGGCTTATGCCTCCCCACATCCACATTTTATCCACACAACCACCCTGCAAGATGGGTTCGGCTGAAAGAAAATGAGAGGCCTGTGCCACAGGCCAGCAGCCCTTGTACTTATGCAAGGACCTGGAGCCTGGGCTTCCCAGTTCTGCAAAGTTCAGTGCTCTCTCATAAGCCAGAGGTTTCCAGGCTGCCTCCCCAGATGAGCCTCATCCCTCTCTTTCTAGTAATGTTCAGCCACAGTGAGGTATATTGTGGTCACTTATGGATCATCCTGAAAAAGGGGAAGGTATCAGCCCAAAGAGGATGTGACTTTGCATAAAATTTGCATGCATTGATTTAAACACATCAGTGGAAATGTGGACACCATTATTGCCATTAAATGGTTGTACCTCTCAGTATAATGTGGAAGAGTGTGAGCAGGTGACTTTTGTCCCAGCTAGGTCAGGCTGTTGTTCAGGTGCTAACTCTGGATGGATGACAAGCATCCCAAGGGTTCTCGATCACAAAACTGGAGCTGGCCTGAGCAGCCTTCAAAAGGGTGGCTGCCCTGTTCCGTGAGGGCCCACAGCCAGCTCGGAGGAACAAATGTTCTTCGCATGTGCTCCGCATGAACTCCCCGTGAACTGAGCCTGCATGCCAGACGGGGGCAGAGGGTCTGCTCCACTGCACAGGAGTTTCATGGCCAGGAAGCAGGGCTTCATTGTGACACATGTCCCAGTGGAAGGAAACGCTGAAAGCCCTCATGGAACACCCAAGGAGCAAGGGTCTCCACGCATGTCAGTGGGCAGAGGAAGGAAGGCGACAGGTGCCACATCAGCACCTGATCCAGAGCTGCTCCTTTCAGTACTGGTTTTTGAAAGAAAGGAGGAAGAGGAGGAGAGCTAGTCATGGGAGGGTTCCACTGGATCCTTCCAAGAAGAAAGAAGCAGCACGAGTCTGAACATCCCGTCACTTTAGCAGTGGGATCCTCCCTTCCTGCTGCTACCCACATCCCAGTAACCAGGGCCAGGGTCAGAGCTGGACTCTGCCAGACCCACACCATGTCAAGGGGCCTGCTGTCAACCCCTGACCCTGTCCTGGTCATATTGGTCTTCACCATCTGACCCCTGCTGTCTACATAAGCAAAGCGTGCCGCTGAGGGGCATGCTGCTCCACTTTCCCTTTCCCCTTTGGGTAATTTCGTCCTGGAAGTTCTCCATGAAACTGCCGGGTGTGCTCATCTAGACTTCTGGATGTTCGCTGAGGAGGCACAGCTCTTTTCCCGTTCAGCAGGTGCAGTTTCATGGTGGATGTGCTAAACCAGTGCCAGGCTGCCCTATTGCCCTGGATGAGGGCTAACAAGCTGAAGTTTAATCCAGACAAGACCAGGATGCTGTTAGTGGGTAGTTTGGCTGACTGGCTGAAGGATGCCCAACCTGTTCTGGAAGAGATTGCACCCTCCTTGAAGGCGCAGATTTGCAGCTTGGGGCTGCTTCTTGGTATCTTTGTTACTTGACGCTCAGGTGGCCTCAGCTTTGGCTGGTGACCCGACTTCGCCATCCGTAATCGATGAACAGGTCGTCTCTAAGCTAGATTACTGCAATGTACTCTATACAGGGCTGCCTTTGAAGACAGTTCAGAAGATGCACCTTGTGCTGGCCAGACTCATAAATGGGACCTGATGATACAAACATATAACTCTCCCTCTGGCACTTTTGCATTGGCTGCCCGTACATCTCTGCGTCCAATTCGCAGTCCTTGGCCTCAAAGACCTCCATGGAACCACAACACCTGACCGAGCATTTCTTCCAACCCAACATGGAGTCAGATTCTATGCTTAAAATCTGGGGCCTTCCTCTAAATGCCACCTCCGTAGGATGCCTGTGTGATGGCAACAAGGAAGAGGACCTTCTCTGTGGTAGCTCCCAAATTATGGAATCATCTCTCTGCCAAGGCCTTCCTGGAACCTACTTCATTATCTTTTGGTGCCACATTGAGACCACCTTCCTTGCTGAAGCATTTGCCAACTGCAAAGAGTTCAATGAGAGTTCTGATGGGCCCGGGACAGAGGGGTTACCGGCTGTTTGTGTGCAGACCTAGCAGGGTGGACTGTTTTTCAGCTGTTTAGTTGAAAAAATGTGGTTTTACATGCTTTTTCCTCTTTTTAAATATAACATTATGATGTTTTACTGTTGTTTTATTCTTTATTATATCTCATTGTGTTTGTTACTCCTGCTCAAAGAGTTTCAGCTATTGGGTGGCATAGAATAATAATAATTATTATTATTATTGCATGGATTGAATGATATTTGTTCAGAGTTTTCGGAGGTATTATTCCTCCGTATGCATTTGCTGTTAAATGGCTTTTGTCGCAAATCGCATTGCAAGCTCAGAAAGGTACGCATCTGAGCCCGTATTTGGTCCAGAGTTGCAAGCTAGGTAAACACTGGTCAAAACATGAATGGAAGCCATTTCCTCCTGTCTTTCTAAGTAACAGCTTCATGCTGCACACAGGCAGGAAGAAGGCCCTCCGGCAAGCTGCTCGACCATCCCCTGAACACCGAATCAACTCGGCAGTGAACATGAGCGACAAGAGATCCATGGCAGAGTGCCTGGATCATGTTCCATTCAACCGTTCTGATATGTCGCCTTCTGACAGAGCCTCCCAGAGAATTGGAAGACAGCCACGTGGAGTTACCTCCCATCCTCCTCAGTGGCTTCCCTTCCATCAGAAGCAGAGCAGAGCAGCTCAGAAGGCAGATGGACAATCCAAGGGACCCAGTGCCCCTTGGCTGCTTGCTCTCTGTCCCACCTGTGCGCTCTTCCCACTTCCTCATTTTCAGAGCACCCAGGCACAGGGCCCTGATCACCCGAAGATGCACGTACAGGAATCCGAGGCGTCAGCCACTTGTGTATCAATGCTTGTGCTGAGTGGACTCAGCAGCAACAATGGGTTTGCAGTACTCGTTGTGATCGGACCTGAGCTTCTGTGGCACAGGGGTAACAGAGAAGAGGGAAACAAACCTCCCCATCCTTAATAAACAGACAAATGAACTATAGAGGTCAGCTGGAAACCAATATATTCACTAAAACAAAGCATTCTATAAGGCAGAATCATTTCTAACACTCCTCAAGTTTTCTGTTTTTCTTTACTCTGTAATAGGTTAGGGGGGTTGGGGTTGGAAAGGGGAGAAGCTGTTCTCTAAATTTCCATCATCTTCACTCATGTTACTGTCATTTCAAGGCATTTTTGGGGAGGAAAATCTGCTTTGCTATGAGAGAGCTGCAAACAATAAAAGTAGTGCACCTGAATTAAATACGGGCATCTCACATGCACGCAAAGGATTTTAGATGTACAACTACACATGTTAAAATGTACTGAATAAAGTACATTTCTCGGAGGGCTCTTAGCTTGGAAAGATCTGAGTTACCTGAAAAAATACAGCTTTTGGTACTGAAAGCTACAAGATTCACCTTCCCATTCAAATGGACAATTGGGAAATAATTAAATCTTCTTAAAACAGAATGCATTTAAAAAGTCCATTACTGTATTTTTCTCTCTATAAGACGCGCCTGACCATAAGACGCACCTAGTTTTTAGAGGAGGAAAACAAGAAAAAAATATTCTGAATCAAATGGGCACATAATCACAGGCACATTCCCCATCACTTCCCCATGGGCTGCACATCTGACAGACTTACTGCGCACACATATTCGCTCTATAAGACGCACAGACATTTCCCCTTACTTTTGAGGGGGGAAAAAGTGAGTCTTATAGAGCAAAAAATACGGTATATTGTTTCATGTTCGTTCTTATGCCTTTCTTTAGAAAGGACAAAAAGTGAGCCTTGTTCAGTATATCTCAAGGGCTGGTGAACAATTCAAAAAGGAAATTGACAAAATAATAAACAGACACGTGCCATTTAGCACAATCAGTAGAATCATGACCCTCTTGAGTTGCTCTGAACATGCACCACAAGCTTGACAAGAGCCACATTGATCTGGAACATGATGCCATGCTGGCACATGGTACTGACCCCTAGTTTAGCAAGCGAACCTTTGGCCCCTCTGTGGGGTCATTAAGATACTTCAGTTTCTCAAATCCAAAGTCTGAGACAGCGCTTCACCTGCAGAGCTGGGAGCCTGCATTCTGATCTTCTCTCGCACATGCATACACGTGCAAATGGAGTGGAAGGAACCATGTTGGCCATTCCTCCCACTGGGGTCAGAAAATCAATCTCAGAGAAGGCACCAGGTTGAGGGGCAAAGGGAAGGAGACAGGTGCTGCAAGGAAATGGTCTGATGTGATGGTTCTCCAGCAGCCTCCTCTCCCTCTCAGCCAGTCTGACCGAAACACCATCTAACTGCAATGCAGGATGGGAATATGAGATCACCTCTGCTCATCACCCTCCAAGCCTGGATGCTTATGAGTATTGAGGGTGTGATGCATAGAGGATTAAAAAAAAAAAAAAGGCTGGGCTGATTCATGAAGATAGCCTACCAAGAGTCATCAGCCCTGAGAATTAGGCAGTGCCTCCCTATGCAGAAGCAGCATACCTGCATGACGTATTCCAAGGACAAACCACCAAGGAAGGCCCTTGTCACCCAGCTGATGAGCACCCAGGCAACTGGATGCCACTGCTGGACTAGCTGGGTCGTCGAGGCCATTCTCATGCACACTCCAAGCAGAAGCGAGTCTCTCCGCACCAGCCCTGTGGGGTGGAGTGAGGTGCATCTGGATGCTTTCACACAATCAGGGCTTCAGTGGGGATGGGGCTGTTCTGTGGTTGCTCCCCCTTCCTGCCTTGGCATTGAACAGCTGGAAGATCATTCTATCCAAATGGCTCCTGGCCACTCCCAGAACAGACTGAGCAAAGGGGTGGGCAGGAAGGCTGCTTGATTAGCTCTCAAGGCAGGTGGCTGCCGACATCAGCCTGGTTAGCAATTAACCCAGACCACAAAGAGGGCTGCAGCAGCAGCAGCAGCATCACTCCATCAAAGAAGCTACACAGCTGATAGTTCCAGACACCCAACAAACAAGTGAATGAACTCAGCCACTTGGTAAGGCAGAAGAGCTGGATCCAGTTACAATGAGCCAGAACGTTGCTCCATCCAGCACAGGATGAGCAAATAAGTATTTCCGTCGTGGCTGATACTCTGCAAACACCACCTGAAGCTCAGCTTAGTTCATTTCCCACACTCAACTGAACTCTCTTTACATTTAATTTGAACAGGAGAAAACAAGCATTTTGCACAGGGGAACATTCACTTTAAAAAAAGAGCACACAGACTGAACAAAATGTGGGGTTTTTAAGCGCATTCTTTGACATGCACATTTTAAAATGTGCATTTTTCTTTTTCTAAGTTTTCCTCAATTTTTCCTTCATTCATCCAAGTGTTCATTCATGTCTTGGTGGCAATGTGAGTTTTTCCTAAAACCATGGGCCTGCACACAGCTGTGTCCAGAACCATCAATGAGGCCCATTCCCACGACTTGCACAGATCCTGCATCCCTCACTGAAGTCAGTGTAGCATCTGCTGGCCAGGAGCAATGCCCATTGGTCCCGGGCACAGCACTTTCTCAGGGACCATTCCTGGTATTCTTGTGGCCCCACTGCTTTGAGTGTTCTGCCAGAAAGTGGGAGAACCACAACAAAACCTACCCCAGTGCTTTACCATCCCAGTCCAACATAAGGAGATAAGTTTGCCTGCATCTCTCTATATATAACTGCACCGGGAGGGAACAATCAGCCTTTCCTGGCTTAGTCATCCCAGCAGAGATGGTTCTAGGCTCGAGGAGGGCCTAAGGGTTTTCCAGTGGTCTCCCTTCTTAGTTAGCAGAGCCATCATCCTCAGGCCACAAACCTCCATGGCAACAAGAGCAGTGTTTCTCCTGTGCCCCCATTGCTCTGGGTCAACGTGGGACATTTCTAAGGCACCCAACTACCATTGCCATCACGTTTCAAAACCAGGACAGGTGTCCCTGCTGGTCAGTCCTTCCAGGGCACTGAGACCCGGCAGGTGACCACATTGCCCCGGGGTCTTGTAGTCCTGGTCAGCCACTACCTGTCTCAGAACACTCTTTTGAGGACAGAGGGAGAAATGCTGGGTCAGTCAAGGCTGCAGCCCACCCTGCTGCCAAATTGTATGCTGTGAATCACTTTCCTGCCCTGGCTTCAGGGACAGCGACACGGCAGCGCTTCTCCGTGAGTGCAGTCCGTGAGCAAGAGGCCTCTCAATCCAACAGGAGTGGGGCCATTTCTTTTCATTTTCCTTCACAGGTAAGGGTCAACAATTCTTATTCCAAACTTCAGAGTGAAGGCGAAGGCAGAGGTGAGGCAAGGCTCCTGCCTTTGATGCAGCAGAAACAGAAGCGCTTGGTGTACCGCAGTGATCAATACGATCCTTCTCCTGTTGGTTATCTAGAGAACGGACGGACCTGGGTGCACGGGTAGCCATGAGGCCACAAAGCGACGTCGCAGAGGCCATCACGCCTCCCCCTCCAGGTTTTGGACAGCGACTCGCTGAGCCCCAGAAGTGCAGCCAATGGTCAGGCATAGCAGGAGATGCGACCCTGGGGAGTATCCGGTCAGGGAGGGACACATGCAAGGAGAGCCCCACCCAAAACAGTCGCCATGTTTCCGAAGCCTGGTTGTGACCTCAGGAGCGTTTTCTGTACAGCAGTGGCTCTTAGCTCCAGGGTGGTGATGGCAGGGGCGGCACTGCGGTGACGATGTGGCGCATGAAGATGTGGCGGCACATTCCCTGCTTCAAACCACAGTACGCCTGCCTTTCTCACACTGGTTCTCCCTGTAGGGGGATTTGGGCAGGACTCACCTCTCTCGTGCCAGCTTCCTCCTTGGCCAGCCCCAGCGGCAGCCTTGCTCGGTTCCCTCTGCTCAGCATGGCTAGCACTGCTTCCATGGCAGCCAGAGAGAGAGCCTGTCGTCAGGAGCAGCTTTGCTCTTCCGTCTCACCACCACAGTCGTCTGCATCAGCGCAAGCTGCCGGCGCACATGGAGGGGGCAGTGGGGAAGGGGAGGAGCAACTCCAGGGGGCTCTGGCCAGTGGGCCCGCTAGGTTCTGGTGCCCGACTATGCCAGCATGTGTGCTCCTTCCCTTATACAAGCTGAGAGACCAGGAGTTCCTCACACACTTCTTCCCTGTTGCCTCATCCTCTCCACAGGATGCAGTTAAGCCAAAGCTTCATTCAAGGGATCTCATGTTTATTTGAGCAGGACACTGAATCTGCTTAACATAGAAACAGGGTGCGGAGTGAGCCAGAAGGGGTCTCCCAGGCCATCTAGTCTGACCCCCAGCTGGCTCCAGCCATGATATGCCTACCATGTGCATGTACAGCCTGTCCTCGAATGCCCTCACCCTCCACCTCCCATGGAGGCCCATTTCATACCCTAGGGGTCCTAGATGTCAGGAAATGCTTCCCGGCATCCACCCTAAATCTTGATTCTCTGAGCTTTGCTCCATTGGAATGTGTCTTGCCCTCATCCACAGGGGAAAAAGGTCATGATCCCCCTCTGTGTGGACCTCCTCACATACCTGTATATCACTAACAGGTCCCCTCTAAGTTTCCTCCTCTCAAGGCTGAAAAGACCCAGCTCACTCAGTCTCTCCTCGTACGGCTCACCCTACAAACCAGCCACCATCCTAGTGGCCTTTCGCTGCACCAATTCCAACCTTGCTATACCCCTTTTGTAATGTGGGGCCCAGAACTGAACAGAATACTCCAGTTTTGGACGCACCAGAATTGTACAGAGTGGCAGTAATGCCTCTCTCTTGTTCACCTCATCACCCTAAGCTGGAGATGATTTGGTGGCAGAAACTTGTTGGCACCTAGCAACAACAAGCAACATCTCTGCATCTCTACCTCTCTGTTTCTCTTTTCTTTCAGCCACTTAGATATTTTAGGCTTGGTAGGCTAAAGGGCTGCCTAAACAAAAAACCCTATTAATAATAGTAATAGTAATGATTTCATTTGTGTTCCTTTCATGTCAGAAACATCCTCTCCGTGAGAAAAGCAACACAGCTGAGTGCAGCCTATCCTGATGCCTTCCAGATACATTGGACTGCAAGTCCAAGCATTCCCAGCCACCATGGGAGGTTCCCGCCAGGGTGGGGAAGGCTGGATGAATTGATCTTAACTACTACGCTTTGTGGTTAAATGTGGTTAAAGGGCAGGGTTGGCGAACCGGGTCTGAGCCATGGTGCTGGCTGTATCCAGCCCAAGGTACAGTTTGGGCAACCAATGAGGATAAGGAGGGGTGAGTTGAGCTGGGAGAAAGAGGCCCTGAACATGCCAGGCTTGTCCCTTCACTCGTAGCTACTTTCTACTTCAAGTTTATCCTTGTGTTGTGTAAATGCTTTACTTTGATCTAACGAAACACATGTTTGCCCAATCAGTCCTCAATCTCTTTCTCTCCCCCCCTCTGCCCTCCCCATCTCCATCTGCCTTTCTCATCCATTATGCACAGACGGAAATCAATCTCTTATTTGCATAATTTGAGGTATTCCCCCCCTCCATATTTTTAAACCCTACAGTTTGAAGTCACTACACAGCAGACGGATGTGTGTGATTAAATTAACAAGACACTGGTGGGCCTCTGTATTACAGGGGCTTCTGTGGGGATGAATGAGGAATTTATTTGATCGGGTTTTGATCAAGATTTGCACAGCTCTCCATGCCTGGACCACGCATTGACTCAGACATAGCGCAAGTTTGAAGTCCACGCCTTTTGACGCCTGCAGTATGATTTGCAGACATGGAAAAAGAAAAAATTAACAGCATTTGCACTTTTGAAAAATGTGCACCGGCACGCTTTGGTCAATGGGAAAAGAATGCATGCATTTAAAATGCACACAATTGGTACATTTTGAAAAATATACACACTTTTTTTATGCAAGAGGACAACACATCTTGTCACACATGAACACACTTTGAGATGCGATTCAGAAAACTTGAGTTTGGCTCACTGCAATATGAGCTGGAGAAGGTTCACCACACCCCTCCTGCCAGAGCTCTCAATTGTGTATCAAATAACATTGTTTGCTTTGAGAACGGAATCTGTCCACATTCCTGGTTCTGTTTCACAGTCACAGCAGAGCATCCCTCCACAACTTGGGGCCTTCCAGACGGCTTAGGGTCAGGAAAGATGTGAGTTGTGGTCCAACACATCTGGCATCAAGTTGCACAAGGCTGCAGGAGAACATGGCCAAGGCATGGACTCCAGCTGTGGGCTTTTCTACAGAACCACCCTACACTTTGGAGGCCTATTTTGATGAGAAAGATTTGCATTACTTGTATGTGTGAAAATAAAGGGATCTTCACAGGACATCTCTGTGCTTCATCCAGAGAGCATCGCTAGTGATGACTGATCATTAATTGTAGCCCTGTGCAAATGGTGAGACTGTTCATGTGAGTATTAAAGTGGGGAGAGATTCTAAGCATCCCAGTCCTCCAATCTAGCTGGCTGTTCTTGGACCTTCGTACACTGAGCCCCAAAGCTCTGAAAAGGGCTTCTAAGCATGGTCTGGTTGAGCACACACAAAAATGGGGCAGGAGGTTGGGGTAGTCTTATGTGCACGTCCATACCCTTCCTTGCCTTTAGTTCACCTGTATCCAGGTAAATGCCTATACAGGGCTAGTATCTGCTGCTCCGTTTGCATGGGAGCAAATTACATTCTGCTAGTTCTTTCCCTGGTACTGCATGATGGAATGTTAAAGACTGGTTGAGATACATAAATGGATGGATAGATTAGATTAGGGTAGATTAGATTAAGATATTATGGATGGATGGATGGATGATAGGCAAATATTACGACACAACAAGACCCAGTTTGGCAGCTTTCCAAAAGACACATTTCTATTCCCACAGGAAGTCGAATAAGGAAAAAATGTAGCTTGGGGTCATACCAGAGAGCCTTTCTGGCTGATGGGGCAGATAAAAATCTAATGATTGAATGAATCCAGATCTTAGGAAGCAGCACACACGTCTATCAGTTGGCCATCTCAGCACTAGCTTTCACACAAAGCAGCTTCGCTGTCCACACCGCCTTCCAACAGACTCATTTTAAGCCAGGACCAAGCCCCACAGGCCAGAGAGAACATTACTATGCCACCACCTCAGGAAGCTTTGCTTGGCAGTTTCAAATATTCACACACGATCTGAAACGTGTGTTGGCCCGAGACAGGATCTGCCTTCCCTGAAAGAAGGAGCTCTTCCACAGGAAGATGGGCTGCAGTCACGGAAGGTCCCTCCTCCCATGTCACCGTTCACCCATTCGGCAGGGTGCCGGGACTCTTGGTGTCATGTGAAAGAGGCAGCAGGGAAGTGCACTTCTGCCAGATTACATTTGGAGCCGAGCCTTGGTGATGCGGGTGGAGAAGGAAAAACTCCCTGACAGCACACCTACACAACCTTCCAAGCCCAGAGAATCTGGAAACCCGGTGTGGTATAGTGACATCTGCTTTGGACCCCAAAGAATTGGGTTATAATCCTGACTCAGGCATGAAGCATGCCGAATGACCTTGGGCCTGCCAATATTCATACTGTGCAGGGTTGTTGTACAGAAATAATAGGAGAATCCTATGAGGAGGATTTACATGGGCATCAGTTCCATCACAGCTGCATCCCATCTGAAACAGTTCAGCAATGGAAGACGGTGCTTCTGGAGACATCCCCCCAGTATCATTTGCAAGGAAAGTGAGAGAGAGATGGATAGTTTAGGTATACGTTATTCTGTTAGAGTTAGAGCTTGGACTAAGGAACACTATGAAAATCAGCCTTTTTCTAGAACTTTTGTAGTTCTTTACTTTTTAAATACCTCAAAGCAAATGAACTATATTATTACAAGGAAAACAATGTCTTTTTCCTTTCCCAGAAAGTTCACTTAAGCAAGTTCACTTAAGAAAACTGTGTGTGCATTTAGGCTGTGCTAATTATTTTTGTGGCGAGAAATGAGTGGTCTCAGTCTCAGTCTCTCTCTCTCTCTCACAAACACAAACACAAACAAACAAACAAACACACACACACACTATCCAGTACTCATTTAAGGAACTCCAACAATCAACTGGAATTACTGACAGGCTTCAATAATTAGAAGGAAAGAGGTTAATGCAATACTACCAAGGTGAGTTGGTTTAGGTACACATCTGGATGTATCTATTTAATACAGGCTACAAGAACTTCCTGGTCATTTTATTCAAACAGCTGTAGTGCCACACTTTGGGCATTCCTGGTCATTACTCCTTAGTACTGCACCTTTTTCTAGGGAAAAAGAAGAGGTTGAAGTAGGCAATGTATGGAAGAAGTGGAACCACTGAGGTTCCAGGACAGAACAATAGTCTTTCTGCATAATCACAGACAGACCAACCGACCGACAGACCCAACGGACTGATGAATGTAGTAGCCTCAATGGGCAGGCAAACATGACTTGTTCACTGCATTCTTTTGAATGAGGTATGAATTACTTAGCTTGCAAAGAAGGTTTGTGCATTTCTTTCTCTTCTCAAAATCAAGGTAGGGCAAAGAAAATAAAAGCAATCAAATGGATTTCATAGTTCTAGAATGCAGCAGTTCACAGAGAAAGGAGGAGACTTTTTGGAGCAAGGAGATGACACATCAACCCAGTGAAACCCACTGAGATCAGGAGCAGATGCAGGGAGCAATGACGGAGGGGTCCTAGACAGTGGCACCAGAGTGCCCACAAAACGTCACAGTCCAACAGTAACCGCTAACTTCAGAGAAAGAATCAGTGTTAAAAGGCACACTGGTTGGCAAGGGTGGAAAACAAACTAGTGACTACAGAAGTTAAAACTAGGAACATCCGTTATGATGAAACAATGGAGCAAAGGAGGAGAATCCAAAGAACAGCAGACTATCAATGATTCATCTCTGCCCAGTGTCCCACTTGTAGAATAAACCTGGTTTCTGCTCTGGAGAAGCACCGGGCTATGAAGGTTTTGCAAAGCCAGAAACTATATGCAGCAAGCACGAGGAAATATTTTACCCTTGATCAGTTGGTGACTTCCTCCCGCCCTCCCTCCTACCCACCCTCCACCCATCCCTCCTTGCAAGGATTTCCAAATGATGCCACTGGACAAACAGCTAATTGTCAGCCAAAGTACTCTCTGAGAATAGCTACATATGATGAAAGACCTCAGTGTTGGCATTTCAGTTGCAGCACAAACTTGAGCAATGAATTGTAAATTTCCGAGGTCCATTTCTACGTATATTTAAAAGTCACACTGTCTTCAGCAGAGCTTGGTGAGGATGGCCTTAAGTCACTTTTAGAAAGTGGAGTGGAAAGGGAAGAAGCACCTCCTAAGTCTTGTGGGAGAGATTGCCAAAGCAGCCATCTATGGCAAAATCTTCATTAAGGGAAATCCTAATAAAACATCCTTCCAGGGAACCGGCTGACCCTCCCTTCCTCCTCTCCCTCAATAATTCTCCAGCAAGAAATGCAACTTTAGTAACAGGCTGAGTCTTTGCTTGGGTTCTGCAGCAGGAGCACCCACAACAGAGACAAGCAGGGAGTGTGGGAGAGGGTTATTAATGACATCAGTTTAAAAATGGAATAAACAAGCATTCTGGGTCCTTTTGCAACTGAGGGTGGGTGGGACGGATGATAAAAGACAAGGCCAGAGAGGAGCTCTCCTTGAGCCTCCTCTCTGTAAAAAATTGGGAGAGAACGTTTGTGGTGTCACTTCCACAGTGGAAGGTTCTCTAGGCTTTTGACAATAGATTGACAGCCACAAGCTTTTGCAAGGTACATCATACATCAGAAGGTATTTGGGGGGGAGGGGGGAGGCATTCCAACTGTGATGAGCTTTACTTCCCCACCTCGATGAGCTTTGCAAAAGGGTGACTATTATTTTGAAATTCTTAGGATTGGCAGGAGCTTCCCACCCTCCAAAACAAATTGTCTTTAGAAAATTGTTGCTGCACATCACATTCTTCCAAACTTTAGCAACTGGGCTGGATTTTATTGTTTTGAAACCCCACCACAGCTGCAGCTGCAAACTAGAGAAATCCCAGACAGACTGTCCTGAGGCAATGAGAGACCCACGGAGAATCAACCTGCTGCCCGCTTTGAAAAAAGAAGAAAAATATTGGGGGTCTTCCAGAGGCAAGAAGGGGAAATCCGTCGGCCAAAGCACAAAGGCGCAGACAGACAGACAGACAGACAGACAGAATACACCACAGACAACGCACACACACGCAGCAGAAGGGTGGTCTTCCAAAACTTAACCATCTTTCTCCAGCCCCACTTACCGGTGGCTGATGTTGCCAAAACCCCCACCGACAGCAGAAGAATCCGACTCCAGTAGCTCACCTCCACCGTCATGAGAGCAAAAATCCCCAATTTTCCCCAATTCCTTTTAAAGCTGCAGCGGCATGCCGGCTTGTCCCAACCGAAAGAGGGTTGCATGTCAAAGAGGGGCTGGGGGGTTGATTTGCTTGGAGGAGGAGGAGGGAGAGGGGAGGAGGAGGAAGAGGAGGGGGTGAGAGAGAGAGGTGGATGATTGGCTTGAATTCTCCTTTTTAACCCCCCTTTCTTTGATTAGTGGGATAATCTAGGGTGGGAGAGAAGGGAGGTTTCCAAAAAAAAGGGGGGCTTCAGGACGGCTTTCATTTAATCTTGCACATATATAAAATATATTTTTCCTTTGCTCATGAAAAAAAATCCAAATGCATAGAGAGCTTTTTTTTCTCCTCGCAGCTGCTGCAGCTGGACTAAACCAAACCACACTGTAGCTTGGGGAGAGAGGGAAAAGCGCTGAACCTCTCTCCCTCTGTCTGTCTCTCTCATTTTACCCTCCCTTCTCTTCTTCCTCAGGTCCCCCCCGCCTTCTTCTTTTTCAGTGCCTATCTTGGATCATGCTTTTCAGGATTAACAGCTGAAACTCCCTACGGGATTATACCTTTAAGATCCAGGTGATTAATCGCTGCTACATCCTTGAGTATTTTTTTAATGGTCCCCTGCCTTTCAAAGACAAAACACGATATACGGAAAAGGAGAGTGGGGGAGAAAGCCGCGGGTCCCGGTCCCCCCCGTCCCCTGGACGGGCTGCTGGAAGATTTCTAACTCTCCACCAGTTTCTGCAAGCTGCTGGGAAAGAAACCCACCGAGCCACCTTGCCCTGCCCCTATATATGAAATCGGTCCAAAGTCTTCCTCTTCACCCCCGCCCCGCGATTTTAAAAAGCTTATATTTCCTTCCCCACACCCCCGTCTTTTCTTCTACAAAACGTTTCTGGAGTGAACCTAACAAGGTTCCGTCCATGTCTGGATGGGCAGCGGGAGAGATGCGCCCCGCTCTGCTGCGAAGAGCGAGGTGCTGGCAACAGGAAAGCCTGCATCTGTAAGCCATTGCAAAGAAGATGCCCCACGGCCAGCTAGCTAGGAATTAGAAACCCTAAAAAAACCCAATCCCCCCCCACCCCCGTGCTGCTACGAGAAGATGCGTCCCCTCCTCCCACCCGCTTTCCTGCAGTTTTATAGGTGACTTTGCCCCTTCTGCTCTTGAAAATGCGGTTGAAGGGCTTTGGGCGGAACAAGCGGGGGGTTTTTGGAGGGGCGTTATAAGTCTCTGCGGCTGCCCTGCTAACAGCCTTGTTACCGGCCACGGTGACACTACCCTTTTGCAGAAGACGCGAGGAGCAGCAAACCTTGCTGCGGGAGGGAGGGAGGGAGGGAGGATTCGTTCCTAAATCTCTCCCCCCGCCCCCCCACCGCGCCTCAAGCAGATGCGTACCTTTAGTCCCAACCCGTGCAAAGGGAGGGCGGAAACAATCACCCGCACCTTCCCTGGGGGGCTTAATTAGCTCTGGGCAGAGGCTGGAAATATCGGGGGGGGCTCTCCCACCCCCCGCGTCCCAAAACGCATCCCTCTCGCACCTCAGCTCGGCTTTTGCATCGCCCCTTCTGACCCAGGTCCTTCCCTCCCCCCGCAAAATACGCCACCCTCGAGTCGCACCTCCTCCCACCGGGTGCTTTATTTAGCTGAAAGGGGCCTTTCCAGAGCCCGGGCTGGTGGGGGGCACTGCGAAGAGATCGCATTTCAGATATAGATATATGGGAAGGAAGAAAAAATGAATGAGAAACGGGAAGAAGGAAGAGAGGCTGGGGTGGGGAGGTGCGTGTGAGAAGAAGATGCGCAGGGGAGCCAGCTCGAGAGAAAGGCGCAAATAAATATATAAATGGGAGAGCTCGCGGCTCGCCGTGTTGGCATCTGCAGCCTATGCACCAGCGATGGGCAGGGAGCTTGGCTGGATGCAAGCTCAGCACGGGAAGGGGTGTGAGCCAGCGTGTCACCGACGCAAGCCTCGCCGCGAGTAAAGCTTCCGGCGGGGTAAATGCGGCTGGGCTCGGGCTCTAGCGCAGCCAGGGCTGGCTCTGAGCAGTAAGTTGCAGGGGGAATGACCAGCGTGCGAGATGGTGGGGCAGCGTAGCCAGGCCGGGTGGCACTCTGGACTTGTACGGGTATTGCCGGAGGAATCAGGACCATGGACAGCTCTTACAAGGGTCAGGCCCAGAGCCAGTGTGGCTTGGAGTCTCTAGGCCGTGCGTGCACCCTCACGCGCAGTCCTCGCGTGTGGAAGATGGAGGACCGTGCCCTGAAAGGATAGCTTCCGCGAGAACAGCAGGGCCTGCCAAGACGCTTGCTGCTGGAGGAGAGGGACAAAGCAGTGCCCCCGCATCCGCCCCCACCATCCGGGCTCTGCAGGAGAAATGTATCCTCGCTCCTTTCCCCCCACTGCACCTCAGGGTGCAAGGTGATGAGCATTCCCGCTATACCAGCTGATAGCCAGCCACATGCAGAGTATTGCTTGCGTTCTGGGCACTGCACCTGAGAGGAGCTGGGGAAAGGGCAGCAAAGAGCAACTAAAATGACCCAGGGGTTGGGGCAACCTGTCCTGGGAGGAAAGGCTACTAGAACCGAGACTGCTCAGCATGGGAAAAAGCGAGGAAGGAGAGGCCTGGCAGAGGTCTAGAGGATTATGGGGTAGGGAAAGAGAGCAGGAGGCATCCCCCCTCCCAGCTGTACTATAACCCAAAGAGGCACTCCCATGAAGTTCATGGTGCAAGATTCAAGACAGGGAAAAGTGGGGGCTTCTTCATACAGTGCAGAGTTAAATTATGCAGCTCAGTTCCACAAGAGGCTGTGGAGGCCCCCATTTTGGCTGACTTTAGAAGGGGATTGGCTAGTCCTGCTGGCTCGTATCTACCTCCTGCATCAGAGGCAGGATTTACATCAGCTGCTGGGGAGCATGGGCAGCAAGATGCTGTTGCCCCCATGTCCTTCTTGTGTGTTTGCTGTGGGCAGTTGGTTGGCTACTGTGTGAATAATGGTCAACCAGAGTAGATGGACCCTTAGTCTGATGTTCTCACATAAGGCTAAGTTTCAGCTCCAGCCTAAAACTTGCTGCCCAGGGCAGCATCTGCTGACAAGGCAGTCTCCCCACCCTGACTCATGATTGGGCCGGCAAACACTCCTGGGATCAGGCGATGCAGATACGAGAACCTTGGCAGCAAAGCATACCAGGAGAGGCGGGACCTGCCCTGCTCCCCTTTCCATTGTTAAAAGTGAGGGGGAGGGATGCGGGGAGGCAAGTGCTTCTCCTCCATCCTGGAATCTTCCACCCCCACATTACAGATGCGCCAGCTTTTATTCCCAAGGCTGGCTCTGTGTGTGCTGTTCATCCCCACTGGAGAACTCACAGGAGCAGCTAAGCTGAAGGTTCTCTCGAGTGGGATTGCACCTGAAAGCTGAGGAGGGGCCTTGGAACCACCACCACTGCCTGTTTCATGGCAGCGGTCCCCTAGGTGACCACAACCATTCTGCAGTGTTCAGAGATATGCAGCTTCTGGACTGGGAGGTTCCATGCAGGAACCATAGCCAATAGTGACTGATACGCAGGGTCCATTTGCATGGCTTGGCTGAGGAGCTACGGCCACCGTGCCTTCTGCTGAACCCAGTCATCCTAGGGAGACCAAAGCCACCTTGTTCCATACTAAGAATTGAGCTAATGTTATTTAACCCTTTAAGCACTTTAAAGGGATGTGCTCATTCACACAATGACACTCGCCGCCATGGGAAGTGGCTTTCCAAGGGGTTAGGCAGATTCATGAGGGAGGAGGCTATGCATGGCTACTAGCCCTGCTGGCTATGAGCTACCAACTTTACCAGGGTGGCCATGCCTGCACATCCAGTTGCTGAGGAGCTGGGCAGGAGGAGGTCTTGTAGCCGTCCTGCTGGAGGGATCCTGTGGGCAGCTGGTTTGCCCCTGTGTATACTGAGCGCTGGACTGGATGGCCCTTTGGCCTGATCCAGCAGGGCTTTTCTTGTGGTTCTAACCCTGCCTGATTGTATGTGTTTTAAGACATTGCTGCTAGTTTTTAAGTGCTTCTGGACAAGATCTGCAGTGTATCTCTGAAAATCCTCTCTACTGGTGTTTGACAAGCCACATTTGCTCCTTTGTCCATCCATCGATGAACTTGAAATTTGGGCAAATGTGTTCACATGTGTTTGTGTAATTTTGCATTTGGTCAAACTGACTAAAAATTTTCAACTGCCTTAAAGTGCCTGTTTGTCTGATTTATTTATTCTATAGAGAGAATTGTGCATTTGGGGTATTTTTTTAAAAGCATCCCCACCCCTAACTCCATCCTCCCATCAAATAAACAGCACAGGCCTCTTCTCCACAACAAGAATTTGACTCTAAAGTCTTTGCCTCACAGCACCTGGCACATCTTGGAGGTGACAAAAGTGGATTAAAAATTATACAGGCGCTGCTGGTTTCAAAGTTTGCTTATGAAATAAAAAATAATAAAGTGATCTCTGTGCCTTCACATATCTGAAAGGCTGTCATGTAGAAGATGGAGCAGAGCCGTTCTCAGCTGCTCCAGAGGGCAAGACTAGGTCTGAAAGGTGGAAATTGCAAGGGAGCAAAATTCAAATAAACATTAAGAGAAAATGCCCAACAGTAAAAGCTATTTGACAGTGGAGGTGTGTAGATCTGCCAAGCATGACCTCATCAAAATTCTTGGATTTCATCCTCAAAGCACAGGCTCCGACCCTGGCTCCTCATAGCAATCACAGAATTTGTATTTTGGTGTATGTTAGGCAAACTGTTTACATGTCCCTTCATTTTCCCACTGCGCATATTTTCTCCCCCGATCAATTTGCATCTCTTTGCCAAAAATGCATTTGTGTGCTCTGCTTCCAAATATGCACGTTTTCCCCCAAACACACTTTTTCTTGCACAAATCACATTGCAAGCTCCAAAGGTTTTGGTTGTCTAACCACACATTACATATTCAGTTCAGAGAGGTGCAAATTGGAGAAATTGGGGTCAAAACTGTGAAAAAAACCTATCCCTGTGCCTTCCCTTGTCCTGTTCAGCAGCGAGATGGTCGACCTTGCTTCTTAGTGGGAGACAAAGCGGTGTCGCCATCTTTCAGGGATGCTCGGACTAAGGAGCCCGACTAGAAGCATCGCCTGCTCTCTTCAGACACTGAACATTCTCTGCCTGCCACAATGGCCGAGAGTAGTTGAAGGGGAAAAATATGGACAACTCTATGGCAAAGCTTTACAAGGCTGTGTAGGGTGTTATTTTGGTGGCTGTTTGCAATATACAGTGTATTTTCTTAAGTCAATAATGAGACCAAAAGTCATCCTGATGTCGATGCAAATGAAGGCAGAGCCTCAATCCAAATTAAAATGTACTGTATGAGTGTGCCTGGTAGTGACTAATGCGATCTTATGTGCACTCACCGGGGGGTAAGTCCTATTACACACGGCTGGATGTGCTTCTAAGGAAGTATGCACAAAATGTTGGGGCAGTCTTCTGGGGGAAAAAAAGAAAAGAAAAACATGAACTGACATACGTGATTTTGAGTGAAAACTGTGCATCTCAGAAGGTAGGTAATCCTTCCATGACTCAGCATCTGTGAGGGTTTTCTGTTCTGATGCTGCCTAAAGTTAAGCAGAAGATGGCTTCGCTTCAGTGGCCAGCCGCTCCGTGTACAGAAGTCGACCTGGTTGGCCATTGACTCTTGCTGGAGCGCTGCGAATGATTGCGCATCCCCCGCCCCAGGCCAGTTTGAAAGGTGCAGAATACCTGCATGGCACACTCAGCCCTGTCCTCCGGCACCTCGCCTCCTCTCAGTGTGCCCATTCCGGTGGAGGCTGGTGGTTCTGAGCGCTAGAGGAGCCATCCGTGGTGCTCGACCCACCCCTTTCAACCAAGGCAGGCTCAGTGCCATGGAGGGTGCCTTGAAAGCCCGGACTGTAACCCTGAGTGGATACACTGCCCACTACTGCTGGGGCAACCAGCCTCAGTGGATCGGTTTCCTGCCCATGCAGAGCAAGAGCCAAGACTTTCCGATAAGCCTAAATGCCTGCTGGGGTCTTTCATACATGCCGGTGATGATATAAATGAAGTCAGTGAGGCTATCCAGTACATGGAGGGCAACTATATCCACATATCATCAATGTTGTGTTCTTGATCACCCATATCCAGTGCCAGAGTCACTGGTGAAATGGGGGTACCTTTAAATAAAAGACTAAATGGGCATAAATCTGACGTTAAACAGGAATATCAATGCATCTGTAAGTGGAGGCCTTAACCTCCCTGGAGATATAAGCATGACCTTCAGGATGGCGGAGTCTTGTCTTGTCTTCACCCTGCCCCTTTTTTTGTAAATGGAAGCAGAGGCACCCTTGGAATGGCAGACCACAGAACAAGAGATGATAACGTAGTTGCCTTCACTGAGAATTCACTGGAGACCACGGCTTTGCCACAGAATACAGATTTGTAAGGCACAATTCTGAACTTCTTAAGGCAGAAAATAATCCAACAACTCCCAGTAGCCCCCCACCAGCCACGGCTGCCTGGGAATGGCAGGACTTCTCTCTGCTGAAGCAGGCTCAGGACTGGCGTCTCAGTGCGCTTTGTGGCATGTAACCATTCTTTTAAGAGGATGGGGTGCTGGTGGTCTACCTACTTCACCATCTTTTCAGACTCAAAGCCTCCAGTTCCACTTACAGCAGCTGTGCCCATGAATGCTCATGCTTATGCATCAAACATTCAGAACAGTTAAAAGCATGATCCCATGCATGTTTAAAAGAAAGGAGTCCTGCGGATCCCAGAATTCCCCAGGCAGCGTAGAAGAATGTGTATGTGATCTTGAAAGGGCTATGCGCATCACAGAGCTGACTGCGCCTCTGTCGGCTTCCGTGGCCAGAGCCCTTCTCCAATGGACGATCTGTGCTTGGCAAGGGAGCCAGTTGGCCAGCCATGAGCAAGCATGGCTACCAATAGGGCACTTCCTTGGAGCATGGGTATGGAACCTCAGGCCTATGGGCCACATCTGACCCAACAGTCTCTGGGATCCCTCGGGTGGCAATGCCCCATCCCCTGGCCTTCCCCAGATCATCCAGGGGTCCCCCAGCTTTGGTACCATGCCTTTTCCCTATTCTGAGCCATGGAATGGGCTCCTCTGAGGCTTAAGTAGAGGCCTGAAGCTACACCATGCTGGTCTTTTGGCTCACCACTTTGCTTTTGGTCCCACCAGTCATGGGAATGTGCTCCAAAACTGAATGTGACCCTTGGCCCAAAGAAGTCTAGCATCCTGCTGTAGGTGGTGGGAGATCACACGGTAGGGAGGACATGCAAGAGTATTGGGTGGAAGCATGAAAGAGGAGAGTGGTCACACTGCCTTGTTCCCCTCCCAGCATCCGCCCCTTGCGGTGGTAGCCCTCCTCTTGTCCCTGACACTTAACTTAGTCAATTTTGTACTTAAATTAGTAGTAACAGTTAAAATGTGCAGGCACACTACAAATTTCCCCTTCCTTGTGCATTGAAGGGAGGCACAGAGCTCCTTTGTGAAAGCATGTGATGGAAAAGCGAAAGTAGCAACGACATTCTCACCTCCACTCCACTCTGTTCCTCCTCCTGTGCGAAACCTGAGGTAGAGGGTGAGAATTGGCAGGTCACAGTGGGTGCCCAGGAGACAAGGGCAAGAGATGGAGCAGAAGCAGGAGGGGGACACCTGTGTAAGGACTGGACCCAGCATCTCTGCAGGTGTGACCCCAAAAGCCATGCAAAGCTGTCCCGAGGTGGATGAGCAGGTAAAGCCAGTGGCTGCTGGAAAGGCTACTGGAAGGTCACCAAGAATGAGAGAGCAGGCAGGACAGCAGAGGCAGAGCGGAGGAGATCTGTCTGCCATCTTGTCCTTTGGACGGCAGCCAGGCAGAGTCTTCTGATTTGGTGGGAATCCATATTGTCAGCAAGGAAGAGTGGGTGGAAATAAGAAGCTCTTGAATCAAGCATCAGATCAAAGGGGGAGCGGCACAAGGCCCCTTGGCACTCAGGAAGACTTGTGGCCAGAAATGTGACCTCTCGAACAGGCCACCTTTTGGGGCATGACATGGTAGCCCTCTTGACTTGGTGCTCAAGTGTAGCAGATGCAATCCACTTCGTGACAACGCTCTCCTCCATGGTGCTCTACTCTAAGGAACAAACCACAGCTAAAGAGGGACCATGTTATGCGAAGCTTGCCTGGAACTCTCTCTTCTGAATCGCATGAGGATGCTGTCTGTAGCCTGAAGCAATCTTTGCTTGCTTGGAGTTTGCATAGTAAAAATAATTAACCAGAAATATGACTTGATTGCTTGTCTATAGAGGAAGCTGCGGGGTGGACACTTGAAATTATGATCAGTCCACATTCTGTCCCTCTTGCTTTCACATGCGTGTCAATCAAGTTTGTTTTATACCAGTTTTTGATCAATATATAGACTTTTTTAAAAAATTCCACACACAATTCTTTAATCTAACCCCCCCCCCCCCCGCAATAATCTCTTTGGATACCCTTTCATATGGGACAAGGTCTGTCTTTAGAAATAAACAACCCTTTTAAAAGTTAGGACTTGGAACCGTTGGAGTGTGCAAATCCCCTTGGAGCAATAAACATGAAGATGTGTTTTCTTTCCCAGAAACAGTGCCCATTAAAAAAATAGCTCCCCCCACACATGAATCCATTTTAAAAGACCGCTCTCAGAGCACTTCATGCAAGTCTGTTGTAGATCTCTGCAGAGAACTATGTTACGATCCACACATTCTTCCAAGAGTTGTTCAGTCGCAAAGTCATGCCCAACTCTTTGTGACCCCATGGACAACATCCCTCCAGGCCTTCCTGTCCTCCACCATCCCCCGGAGTCCACCCAAGCCCACACCCACCACCCCAGTGACTCCATCCAGCCACCTCATCCTCTGCCGTCTCCGTCTTCTTTGCCTTCGATTGTTCCCAGCATCAGGCTCTTCTCCAGGGAGTCCTTCCTTCTCATTAGGTAGCCAAAGTAGCTGAGTTTCATCTTCAGTATCCAGCCTTCTAAAGAGCAGACAGGGTTGATTTCCTTTAGGATTGAGTGATTTCTTGATGTGGGAGCAAATTTAAATGGTGGCTCGCTACACCACTCAACAAGGGTTCAGTGCAGGAACACCTCATTTGTCTTCAGAAGATCCTAGATTTGATCCTTGGTATTTCCAGGAAATGTGGACAACCCTGGGCTAACTGAGCAGTCCACTGCACAAGGGCATTCCTTGTCTTCCTAAGGCTCTATTGCATGGTGATAACTCCTGTACACTTCCGGTATCTTTACCCACTGAAAACAACAGGTCCAGCAAGAGTGGAGCAAAATATCCACTGCAGGTCGAAATCTGATGTTTTCAGGGGCTTCCTGTTTGGTGGAACTTATTGGGGAGATGGGAGTCAGCACCACAGAGAGCTCCTTTAATATTCAGGGTGCGGTCCAAAATGGACACATCCCCCACTACCATCGGAGCCCCCAAGTGAACCCGCCTCAGCAACTGGAATTGAAAACTCCCTCCTCATGGTGCTTGCCTTTCATTGCTTCCTGTTCAGCACAGGGACGGCGTTGCTGGTGAAATCAGCCCTGATTTATCAGTGCCTGTTGCTCCTCTCTCAGGGGACTTGCGATTACTGGCTTCTTCTCCTCCTGCAGCCCCACCATTTTATCTTGACAGGAAATCCTCCGAGCCCAGCTCCAGCCATGCTTTCTTTCCTGGCTTCCCACTGGCAGTGGCTGTCCTTCCCTAAGAGTAATGGAGGCGGGATCGTCCAAGTCACACCCACAGCATTTTTAGCTTTGTCTCATTGTTCAGGCTGATGCCTAGGAAAGTCCAGAGTCAAAGACGGTAATCTGTCAGGCCTGAACCAACTGAACAAGCTTTTATTGTTTTGTTTTTGTTTTGTTTTGTTTTTGAAGTGAAGAAAGAAAGAAAAAAGAAGTGCAAGCAAGCGAATGAAACATGCCTGCATTTGCGGAATTTTGCCAAAGAAAAATAAAACACATCCCCCTGCATTTCCCCTACTCTTCATCTCCAGTTCTGACTCCCCCCACACACTTTTCCTCATGTGTCTGTGCCCCCTTCCCACTTTCTCAAACTCTTCCAGTGTGGATGCATGCCAAGAAAGACTGAAGCCCTGAAAGGGTGGCTTTATAAGTCTGTTTTTGACTCTGCTGTCCTATTCAAACTGGTTGCATTGTTCAAGGACTGAGGGGCCAAAAGGGGGGAAGAATCAGAGAGGCAGGAAAAGGAGAATGTTGTGGGGTCAGGAAAAAGATAATCTTGTTCTTTCCATTGTGGTGGGAAGGATGAGTGGATCGCCTTAAAAATACATTTTTTGCAGAAGATATCCTAGCAGAGGCAAGGAAGAGGTGCATCATTTGGTCTATTAAAGCATCAAGGAACTATGTGTTAAAGAGTTGCAGGTCCATACTTCCCTGCTAGGCGTGTGATTTTCCAGCCTGTAAGTCTTCGCTCGCTTTCTCCAGAGCAGCCCTATTGATTGCAGCAGGATTACTAAATTCTTTCAAGGCTGTCTCATGCACAAAGGGAGTTATTTTCTAGGAATGCGGCTTACAGGTCAGAGATAGCATTATGAACAGCAGCTTGATTCATACCCATAGTTAGAAGGTGACCAGATTTATCTCCTTGTTGTGAAGTACTTTGCCAGCTGACTTCTGTATACCAGTTTGATGTTACAGTAGGCACAAAAAGGGACAAGATTAGGGGAATTTGGGGTCAGTTTCATCCTTAGTCATATGCTTTACTGAGACAGAGCTGCTTCCCCCAACCCTCATCTTTCGGTATGCATTTAATGGGGTATGTGACAGACATTAAATGATTCTATGATTCTATGATTTCACTGGTGACCCTTTTCAGTTTCATGCCAGGAAAGCTTCACTGGGTGAATCTTTATGGATTTTTTAACTGTTCATAACAGGGAGAGGGAACCTTTTTTCTATGGAAAAGATAAAAGTCCAGTGAGGAAGGGGGAAGATTACTCAGATGTACAAAGTCATGCATAGTGTGGAGCAAGTGAAACAGAAATATTTTTCTCCCCCTCTCACAATGTGAAAACCTCAAGGTCATCCCACAGAGCTGATTGGTGGAAAATTCAGGGCAGAGCAAAAGAAGAATTCTGCACAGAGTCACACACAGTTAAACTTGATTTAAAAGACAGATAAGAAGTCAGGACAGGCTTTACAAAAGCAAAAAAAAAAAAAAAAGGGAGAGAGGGAAGGGGAAGGGGAATTAGTGGTGGGCTCTCTCACACTAGAGACATTCAAAAACACAGAAACACAGAAACAGAGCGAGTCAGAAGGGGCCTCCCGGGCCATCCAGTCTGACCTCCGGCACCAGCCGGCTCCGCTCATGACATGCCCACCATGTGCATGTCCAGCCTGTCTTTGAACACCCGCACCAAAGAAACCAGACAGCCCTCTGAGTGGGATGGTGTGACTTGGTGTCCATCAGGGGGCAGGGCTCTCCTAGTCTATGATGATTCAGAGGCTGACCAAGGCCTGGTATACCTGCTGCCACCAGCATCCTAGGCAGTTGTGCCCCTGAATCCAGCAGGCACTAGTTACTACAGAACATGCACAAGGAGGCGTTTCCCACTTGCGTCTGTCCGGCCGCTGTGCGAACAGAGCGCTGGATGGCAAAGACGCCTGTCTGACCCAGAGCAACTTTTGCGATGCTTTGACCTGGCTCAAAGCAAAAGGCACAGAAGCAGTGGAGAAAGCAGAGGAGGAAGATGCATGTCCGCAATAGCAATGTTGATGGCGACCACACAGTCCCAGAGAGGTCCGTCGTGAGATCCTGGGTCTGCCAGCCCAGCCAGCAGCTGGAGAGAGTCCGCAGGCGCGGGAGCCCCTTGGCCTGGGATGGCAGGTCTGAGGCTGTTCCTGATTGTTCAGGCCCAAGCTCTGCTCCAGCTGGAGGCTCGCCTTTTCGCATTGGTGTGTGGGAGAAGAGGACCTGCACAGGGCTAGAGACTCTGGAAGTACCTCGGGGGCTTTCTTTTCTCACTTTCCCTTAGTGTGCAGGATACCCCTGATGCAACTGTTCTTAAGTCCACGGCACAGATCATGCTCTTTTATAGGTTTCCGAAAATATAGATATATCTGAGTAATTCATCTTTCTGCATTTTTTTTTCTTGACGCAACTTATGTTTTCATCCTCTCACAGAGCAAACCTGAACAAACCTGTGACCTGTGCTAGGCACTTTGTACATGCCCCAGGTCCTACTACAGGGTGGTGTGATGGTTAAGAGTGCAGGGCTGAGACTCAGGCGATCGGGGTTCTAGTCCCCGTTCAGCCATGGAGCCCACTGGGGGACTTTGGGCCAGCCACTGACTGGCAGCCTCACCCACCTCCCAGGGTTGTTGTTGTGGGGATAAGATGGAGAGCAGCAGGAGGAGAACGCTGTAAGCCACTCTGGGTTCTTTGTAAGAAAAAAGACGGGGTATATATTAATATGCAAACAAATAAATAAAATAAAACTCATGTTTACTCTATTTCTGCCTCCTCAGCTGTAGTGGTAGTTTTTGTGCTCAAACCCAACTTAAATGAAACTCTTCCTGTCCGATTTAACTTCTTTGTGAAATTTAATATTACTTGTGCTGGAACGCATTCCTAATGCATTCCCCATCCCAATATTTGACTGGTTTGTCTTTATGAGAGTTCTCTTTTATCACTAAGCATTTGGCTTTGCCAGCATGTATAAACTTCTTCAGCATTTTAACCAAACCTGGAAAAAAAATTAAAAATAAAAGCCAAACACCAATGATTGCTCTGCACTGCCACCTTCAGTCATAACATAAACACGCAAATGAAGAAGAAAACTCCTGCCTAGGATTTCCTCTCCAAACTCAGTTGTGTTCCAACAACAATCTAGTTAGAGACTTCCCTTCCTCAGAAATCTAGTGGAAAAAGAATCATTTTTATGAGAGAATTTGTGTGGAGTTCAGGGCAGTTGCTGGAAAGACTCTTGGACCTGCAAGACCTACGATTTTTGGAGTGTGTGTGTGTGTGGGGGGGGGGGGACGGACAGGTGCTATTTCCTGAGAAGTTCCTGAAAAAGAGAACTCTTTTGCTCTTTATTCCCCATCAGCAATCCACCTGTTTGCAAGATATTTATTTAATTGGTAATTTGTTTGATTTATATGCTGCCCCAGTAGCCATAAGCTCTCTGGGTGTCCATAAAAATTTAAAAAATAACATTTCTAAGAACTTAAAACAATACAAAACACAACATGGCAATACATAATTACAAAGAACCAATAACAATAAAATCATTAAGAAACTATCAAAATTCAATAAAAGCAAAATAATAATGAAGATAAGCAAAATAAAAATAATGAATAACACATACACACACACAACCCACAAAATAAAACAAAACATTAAAATTTAATCATATCAAAATCCAGCATTAAAACAAAAATAGATTGGCAGCAGCACATTAACATAAAAATGAAATTAAAACAGCAGCAAAAATCAAGAGATCACCTCATCAAAGTAACTTCGGAACAGATATGTCTTTAGTTGGCACCTAAGGGCAGGAGAGTAGGTACCGACCGGACCTCCAATGGAACTGAGTTCCAGAGGTGGCCTCGATGCTCAGAAAAACTCTCCTCTTTGCAACCACCCCACACACTTCGTTGGGGGGAAGAACCTGGAGGAGGGCTTCGGATGAGGACTGTGGGGACCAGGCTGGTATATATGAGGAGAGGCATTCCTTTAGAGAGCCTGGCCCCAAGTCATTGAGGGCTTTATGTGTCATTGTAAGCACTATGAACTGGGCCTGGACAGCAACTGGCAGCCAGTGTAGCCTGTGCAGGCTAGCTAATGTGTGTGGTGGAGATGGCCCCCTTTCCCCACAGGACTCCACAAAGGAATGCCAAAAAGATGCCTTGATTCTTCCAAGAAATAAAAACAAAGAAACATAGAAACATAAAAACAGAGTGAGACAGAAGGGGCCTCCCGGGCCATCTAGTCTGACCCCTGGCTCCAGCTGGCTCCAGTCATGACATGCATACCATGTGCATGCCCAGCCTGTCCTGGAACACCCTTACCAATGGGGACTCAACGACCTCCCGGGGAAGCCCATTCCACGCCCTCGGGGTCCTGACTGTCAGGAAGTGCTTCCTAGCATCCAAATTGGACCTTGCTTCCCTGAGCTTGGCTCCGTTGGAGCGCAAAATGGCCACAGGAGAAAGAAGTGGCCATGGCGACCTTGTCAGAGAGCCAGTGTGTGGCAGTTAGGACTGCAGCACTGGGACGCCAGTTTGCGCTCAGCCATGGAACCCTCTGGGGGACTTTGGGCCAATCACAAACCCTCAGCTCAGCCTACCTCACAGGGTTGTTGTTGTGGGGATAAGATTGAGAAGCTGGAGGAGAATGATGTAAGCCGTTTTGACTTCTTTGTAAAAAAAAGGCAGGGTATAAATTAAATAAATAGATAATACAGAAATAAAGATGGGCCCTGTGATTGCTACTACTGCTTGTGGTGAGTCCCCTCCCGGAGCAATGTAGGAATGATGTATGCACGCCCCAGAGAATAATCTCTGGAATGCCTCCCCACTCTCCATTCGGCTGGTGGCACAGAATTTCTGGAGGAATTTGGGAAGTCTTCCACCCACTCACTATCCAGACAACAGATGCCTCCATGAAGCTACTTCTGCAGCCTCCCACAGCCTGAGCAAGAAAATTGGGAAATGTGGACATGTCTTCTGCTCTCCCCCTCACACTCATGAGCCTTTCCTTAATCTCACCTTCTATAGCACCTCGCTCCGAGGCATTGTGAGAGATTTTAGGCAGTGGGTCACACTGCTGACGGGATGTGGGTGTAGGGGAGGTTCCCACAGTCATAATACATGGAGCATTCTCTGACCGGATGCTGGAGAACTGGTTAGAAAAAGAAAGAATACCTTTTCTGTCAGCAGCCTCTCAGATGAGGAACTTCAGATGTACAAATTGGAGGAAATTAAGTGAGCTGTATGAGCCAAATGTAGCCTTGGATCTCCTCTTTCTTCTACTGCTGCTGTTGGACCTCTGGGGCTCACCATAACTCCATCCGGTTGCTATCCTTCATCTCAGTTGCCGTGCTGCAAGGATTCCATGGTTACTTGGCTACCTGGGTTTGTTGCCATCCACCATATTCTATCCCATGTTAAAAACAAAACAAACACCACACTCACAAACACACACACATATACCACAGGAAGGTGTGTGGATCAACCTCAACATTTATTTTTATTGTAATCCCTCCCTGTTCTTACCGAGCAAGGAACAATGCTGGCAAGTAGGAGCCATCTTCAGTGCTCAGCAGTCAGCCCCAAAGGCTCCTTTCCCCTTGGCCCTTTCCCAAGACACATCTGGATCCATCACAACACTCCTCAGGACAGTCTGGATAAAGCTTGCCATGAGATCTGGAAAAGGGTCCAAGGCCTCCCTGAGGAGCTCCAACCAAGGTCCTCATCTCCGCTTTTCCACCTTAGCTGTCAGCCAGTCCCATCCTCAGAGACCCTCAGAGAAGACAGTGGTTGCAGCAGCAGCGGCTCCCAGAAGGAGTGAGTTTTGTTTTTCCTTTAAATATCTTTCCTTGCAAAAGGGCAGCTGGGCTCTTTCTAGACACCCAATCTGATAGACCGTGTACTGGTATTGGATCTGTCTGGTATTGGATTCCTAGATAAGATCTTTCATAATGATTGATCTGAAGTAAAAGCATGTTCCTTAAATCCTTTTCTTTCAAGGAACAAATGCTCTACACCACCTGGACTGTGCATGTGCCAAATATGTCCATGCCCATTCCCTGCTCCACATGTGGCTGCTATGGCCAGCAAAGGGCAACTGCTTCTGATGATGGCCAGACTTTGCGACTGAACTTTTAAGTATTCAGTCAACAAACCTAATTCACAAGCCTGAGACAGGCACAATAAATGAAAGTATGAAGAGTAAGCCTGAGCACCTGCGGGGGGCATCCCATTGTTGCTGTTCTTGTTCTTGTTCTTATTCCTGTTCTGATTCTTATTTAGGCTGCCTTTCTCATGGTAGCTGAAACGTTTTAAAAGCAACAACAATAAGAAAGCAAAAATAAGTAAATGAATACACTACAAGTGATGATAATAAATATACTGAGAGCCCAGACAGGGCTAATGCAATAGTCCCCCAAAAACAGTCAACACAAAGCACATTAAGCAAAACTCACGAGAAATATTCAGAAGCCAATGGGTGTCTGTAGCCCACAGGCCCTAACACATTTTGGTTAAAAGTAGGATGCCTTGCTCATATGAATTAAAGATTAACTAAATAATTAATTTAATAACCTCCTTGTGCTCCATCCATCAAGATCAAACAAACAAGGAAAATGGAAAAGCTTGCTTGCTTGCTTTCATTTCTATACCAGCCCACAGCTGAAGCTCTCTGGGTGGTTTATACACTCCATAAAAACAGATGATAAAGATACAATCAGATATCATAAATTAAAAAAAAAACATTAAAAAGTTTAAACAACTAAAAACAGCTCATAAAAACAGATAATAACAAATAGTAACAAAAAGTGTTTGCTAGTGGATGCCCCTCCCCAAGTTTAAAACTCTTTTCTTCCAAGTGTTTAAGACAGCCAAATCCAAAGGGGCTCCCAAGAGTGGTGTACTTGGTGGGCTGGGGGATTTTGATTGTTTTCAAGGCTGGGTTTCGCTCTCCTTTTGTATCCAATCTGAGAAGGCACCATTTGTGGAGAGGGGGCTGAATAAATGGGGCATGTTTTTCAGTGTAAAAGTGATCTCCCTTCAACATGAACCCAGATCTTGTGATTTTGGAAGCAATTATAAGATTTTGGACCAGCTTCTTCATGGAAAAAGAGTATTTATAGTGGAGAAAAGGAGCATTCAGATGTAGAAAAAAGCTTCAAACGTTATATCTGGGAGCAACTTTTCAAAAAGAAATTCTAGATCAGGCAGGAAGACACAGTGGAATTGCTGGGACAGACCACGGGGTGAAGATATGGGGCTTCATGCTCCAAAACAGCTAGGGATGAACGAGTTTTGTCCTGTCGGTGAGTTGTGGATTATCAGGCATCATTCATTCTGTTGCCTGCTCACAGCTGAAATCAGATATTTTAAGGATGCAGGAGAATCTGGCTCCTGCCTGCAAATGCATCCTGCAATAATGTGCAGTTGCTCAAATCCGGATGGTCCACTGCAGAATTCGGGTGCCTTGCAGCCACCAGGCTGCAGCGAGGGCTGCAGGTCAGAGTCGTAGAAACCTGAACTCCTCTCAGTGTGTTGCCAAATTCTCGGAAGTCTGCTTGCTGCTGTCCGCTAGTCGAGGCAGCAGGGAGTGGAGGAAAGGCACCCTGCGAGGAAAGTGCTTTGCTGACAATGGCTAATCAGGGCCTCAGCCCCACGCTGCTTCTGATGAAAGGAACTCCTCAGGTCTGAGTAGCCGAGTGCTGCCAACCCCGTCAGACACGACCTTTCAGGGTGTCCAGCCATCAAAGGCATCAGCTTGCCGAGAAGGGCCAGTCCCTGCCCTGCCAGTTCCCTCGCTGGGCATGCCGGACTGGCTTGGTTCTCAGATGTGTGTAAATACTTACATTTAAACAGGGGCGTGGTCAGGGGTAGGGATGGGGTTTGATTCTTGGAAGGGTGCCTCTAATTTTAATCAAGGAAAACTGTGTCCTCCTTGCTATGAAATGTTTGGGAAAACTCCTCCCCCCACCCAAATTTCAATGAGAGAGGGATCAAGTGTGCTGGCAACAGAGATTCTTGATGTTAAATTACAGCATCTCTCAGCCTTAACGTAATGAAAAAGCATGTTGACAGAGAAGTGAGCAACAGAATTTTCCTAATTCTCATCCCTTGGAGGTTGCAAAATAACACTAAGCAATAGAAAATTGGGCTGGAGAAGCAAATCCTTGTTGTTTGTTCAAAAGATTCTAGAGCCCTTTCAAATTGGACTTGGAGCAATGCATCTGCATAAGTCAATATGTTAAAATAATTAAAGGCTGCCGGATCAAGCAAAAGGGCAGGAGGTATAATCTTGGCCCCAAATGCTACAGCAGATGACAAATTGAACAGACATCTTCCATCCTTGGCAGGGAAGAATGAGCAGAGATCTGAAGTATCTCTAAAGTACAGGGGGGCAAATAAAACCATGCCCTTCAGGGGGATGGTAATGAATGCAAGGTGCCTAGAATGAATGCTTCTCCTTCTAAGGTCAGAAGAATGCAAAATGACAAGATCAAAATCCTCTTCATTTTATGCAAAGAGATTTAATCTCATGCCTCAGTGGAGGCTAGCCGGAATTTTCTTCTGTTCCCTACCCCTCAGCACAAGTTTTAGATTATATCATTCCCTGTTTTTCTCCCTTGCCAATAACAGTCCCAAAAGGATGCTGTGAAATCCCTCAACTTGTTGCAGCTTCAAGAACAATCCATCTGTCTTATAAAAGTCACACTGTGAGGGAGCCACACCAAGTGTCTTTCTGTCTCTTCTTGCAGAGCTCCCCAAGGCAAGACATCACATTGCATGAAATCCAGGTCTTGTGCTAAGAGAAGTACCCCCGGTCCTTTTGTTCATTTAGGATATTTGTAACCCACTTTTAATTTCAAATAAAACCTCTCCAGTGAGCAACAGTCCTAGGTAATATCAAACTAAAAAGGTAAAGAACAAAAGACCCCCAGAGAGGTCTGCCTGACGCCATCGTTATTTGTTTTTCGGTGCCAGGCTAAGACCTTTTTATTTAAAATTTATTTTAATTGTTAACTTATGCATTTGTAGGTTTTAAATTTTTAAGCCAAGATGTCACTGGGCTTTTTAATTTTTAATTGTTTTAATTGTTATTTATATGTTTTAATTATGTTGTGAGCCACCCCGAGGCTTTGTTGCGATGGGGGCGGCATAGAAATGTTTTAAATAAATAAATAAATAAAATGGGGTGAAGGGGAAGCAACAGATTAAACTATCAAACCCAAAGATAGACGAATCAGCTAGTTGCTCTTTCTCCTACTTCACATTGTTCTTACATCTCAAATTCTTTCTTGCTTGCTTATGAAAAAAAAAATGGGACTCTTGTTAGCTTCTTAGTAAGTTATGAACCAAATCAAATTTTTACTTATCTGCACTGGCCAAATCTAATCGGCCAAATCTTCCTAGCATGAAAAGGACTTGTGTTGCACCTGTTAAAGATGCAGACCATCTTTAATGCAATCCTATCTAAAAATGCAGACAAAATACAGAGATGGTGGCCCTCCTTCATCACCATGAACTTGGCTCAATATGCAGGGATTTAAAC
The DNA here is from genome assembly GCA_023646645.1 of Varanus salvator macromaculatus. Classification (NCBI taxonomy): domain Eukaryota; kingdom Metazoa; phylum Chordata; class Lepidosauria; order Squamata; family Varanidae; genus Varanus; species Varanus salvator. The sequence goes on along the minus strand of JAIXND010000624.1, from coordinate 10,782,508 downwards.
CAGACTTGGAAGAGAAGCACCAAAAGCTATCTGTCTAGATCAGGGATAGGCAACTTTAACACTCAAAGAGCCATTTGGACCCATTTCCCACAGAAAACTAAACACCAGGAGCCACAAAACCCTTTTGACATCTAAAATGAAGATAACACTGCATATACCATTTTTTACCTTTATGCTATGTAAACAAACTATAGTGTGTTGCATTTGTGAAATCAATGAACTGCTACAGAGAAAACAACTTTTTATTTCTGCATGCAACAAAAATATTTTGAACTCTGAAATAAAGACGCTGGATTGAAGGTTACTTTCAAATAAAATACTCAATGTCTATTTGAGTCCTCCTCGTATTTATGAAATAAAAAGCCAAACCTAAATTACGATTTTTGCTCAGATCAACCTTCCGCAACAGTTCCGAAATGGCTTTTTTTCTCTCATGTCCATTCGGATATTTTTCAGCAAAGGCTGTGTGTTTATTCTAGAAATGTCTTGCAACATTCGATTTTTTGTTGTTTGCCAATTTCTCACCACATATTAAGCATACTGGTAAACCAGCCTCGTCAGCAGTGAAAGCAAATGAATCTGCCCACGTACCATTAAAAGTTCTGTTTTCTTCTGAAACTTTTCTTTTCATGGTTGGCCTACCAGGGGTCAAAAAGCTCAATAAATTGCATGCCGGCGGGTGTCGCACATTGGCGGTTGTGATGTGTATTTTGAGCGACAGGGAGCCACAGCAGAGGGATGAAAGAGCCACATGCAGCTCCGGAGCTGCGGGTTGCTGACCCCTGGTCAAGATGGATGACTGTCTCAGTTTTGATTTCTGCCACATTCAGTTCTTAAAAAACCTCTGAGTTCTTCTGCTCCCATTACTGAGGAAATTTGTGAGCTTTGGAAAGTTGCTGTGAATTTCCTGACCTGAGCAAATGCATTCCCATGCATTCTGGCTGAAACCTTTGGGAACACTGGAGGTCCCCATGCTGAGAGCCAGTGGGCTTGGGTGGTGGAGCTCTGGGTTCTGGTCCCTGCAGGGCCATGAAGCTCAATGATGGACCCTCAGCCTAACCTACCTCACAGGGTTGTTGTGAGAAGAAAATAGAAAAGAGGTGGCTCATCTTGCATTTTGGCATACAATGCATTGGGATATAATTTTAATGTAATATTGCTACTCCGAATGCAGCAGCTCAGAACACTTGCCCAGCAAAACCTCCTTGCTAGCGATGCAGGCCACAGCAGTTCTGGAGCATCACAGGTAGGCTTGGTCTCCCTTATCATAGAAACAGAGAAACTGAGCGAGTCAGAAGGGGTCCCCTGGGCCATCTAGTCTGACCCCCGGCTCCAGCAGACTCTGCTCATGACATGCCCAGCATGCGCCTCTCCAGCCTGTCCGTGAACATGCACCCTCATCATGTGCTACCCAGTCATCCTAAGTGGACATGCTCTGGCCACATCCTTCCTTACTCTGTTACTACTGTGGCAGGCTGGCTGCATCTGCAATGCAACAGGAAAAAAGCAGCACCAATAGCCAAGGAGGTGGAAGGGATCCACTTGGGGGTGACAATCCACTGGATTCCCTGAGCTCGGCTCTCCTTTGCATCAGCCCGGAGTTCGAGGTTCTTGCGGGTGCACCCATCATGTGCAGGAAAGCAGCACCTTGCTTTGTAGTTTTGCTTTTAAGATCAGGAAGGTTTAGGGAATAGAATAAAACTCAGAAGGAGCAGGAAACCTGGCAGGTGCCCAAAGACACCTGTGGGTACCATAATGGAGACCCCAGATTAGGTAATACAAAATGTTTGGCATCACAAATGGCTTTAACTTCACGTGTCTTGCTCTCTCATTCTCCCTGGGTAAATACAATAAGAAACACACACACACACACACAGAGAGAGAGAGAGAGAGAGAGAGAATGAGAGAGAGAGAGAGAGAATGCCCCTAAGAGAGGGAAAAGGCAGGGGGAGAAAACATGTTAAAATACATACCCAGACATACTCATTACTTACACCCCCTTTAAAATAAATGTGAAAAGGAAGGGAAAAGCAGGATGTAAAACTTCTATTTCAAATATATGTGTTTAAATAAGCATTGATATGAGACTGATGTCTGTCAGATGTATGTTCAAATGTAACATTCCGGTTGCCAGTTGCGGGTCCTGAGATTTTCATAACAGGGAAGCGTCCTGCAGCAGTCATGTGTGTGTGTTCAAGTTACTCCCAAAGATGAAACCTCCAAATTTTCTTTGTCTGCCAGGGAAACTTACTTGGCACACTTTCTTCTCCTCCAACAAAGGCTACCCTTCTCAGATTCCCGGCAAAGGATGGCATTACAAATACTGTGTATTTAAGTTTGCTGTAGAGCTTTGACCTCAGAGAATGATATTCTTCACTGTAGTGCTAATTGTGTAGGATGAGGCAAGAGGATTTGGAAAATGCTTGGACCAGAGCCAGTAAAGATCAAGTCAATGAGAAGTTCTGAATCCTGATCTAAGCCGCAAGAATGCTGGAATCTGCACAGTGTGGGGATTTTGTAGAGAATACGGATAGGAGGGTGTTTTGTGAAATACATGCCCCACTTTCCCAGTTTGCCCCCAAATTTAGCCTATCTCTGCCCCACATAGCCTTGGAAACAAGGAAGACCTGCCCCTCCAAGTCAGTGCTTGAGACTTGAGGCTTGCGGTTGAGAGGACAGGCTCAAGCTCGTTTGCCCCTGGGAAATGCTTTGGGGCAATCTAGGACTGTGTACAAGGGATGGGCCCCACTTGAACCAAAAAGGAACCAGACTTCTGGCGCATGACGTCAAAAGGTGGCAGGGTAGTTCTTTAGCTGAGCCCTAGGATTCAGTCTGCAGGAATGAATGGGAAGCATTCAGTTCAGGTACAATTCAGCTCGTGTTACGATGCTGAGTTATTCAAGTGCTGATATATCATGTGTACAGGAGGACTGGAGAATGGCCAGTGTAACAATTTTTAAGGGATCCAGGGGGATCTGGGGAATTACAGGCCAGTTAGCTTAACATTGGTTCTTGGTAATTTAGTCGAAAGTATTCTTAAAGACAGAACAAGTAAGAACATAGCCCTGGTGGGAAAAAAGGCTGGGAAGAAATCAAAAGGGTCTCTGCAAAGGGAAGTCCTGCCTCACTGACCTGTCAGGGCCTGTGAGAATGTCAGTATGTATGTGCACAGGGCTGAACCGGTGGACATGGTTTACTTGGACTTCCAAGAATCCATCTTGATGGAGCCTCAGACCCTCTTGATGGATTCCCTCACCAAAGACTCTTGAGCAGACGTAGTAATCATGGAATAAGGGGCAGGGTCCACTGATAGATCACAGGCTGGGTAAAGAACAGAAGGCAGAAGGTGGGAATAACTGGCAATTTCTTCCAGTGGAGGGATGTAAAAAGAGGGGTCCTGTAGGGTTCTGTATTGGGATCGGTGCTTTCTAAGGAATCAGGAGTAAGCAGTGCAGTGGCCAGAATTATAGCACCAAACCTTTCTAGGGTGGCTAAAACCCAAGGGGTTTGCAAGCAGATCCAAAAAGATCCGTCCAAGCTGGAAGAATGGGCATCAAAATGGCAAATGCAGTTCAATGGAAACAAGCGTAAGGAAATGCATATTGGAGCAAAATGTCCACAATCCATGTATAGGCTGATGGGTTCTGAGCTTGCAGTGATGGAGCAAGAAAGAGATCTGTGGGTTGTGGTGAACAGCTCCGTTAAAATGTCAAGCCCCTGTGCAGTTGCTGTGAAAAAGGCCAACTCCATGTTAGGCATAATGAGAAAAGAAATTGAAAATGAAACCACCAGTGTCAGTTTTGCCCTTATACGCATCTTTGGTGAAACGCCACTTATAATATTGTGTGCAGTTCTGGTTAGCATACCTGGAAAAGGGCATGACTGAGGAGGGCTTTAAACTGAAGTACATGGGGGAGGGAGATGTGCAGCATGGCGTAGCATTGCCTGACAAAGGCTTACATATTTCAGCAGAGGAAAAACCTCAAGCAGGGCCCAGCACCGGTTTCCCAAAAAATGTTGGAAGAAGACAAGGGCACAGCCAGAATGAACTTCGATGTCTCTACGCCAATGTCCAGAGCATGGGAAACAAACACGAACTGGACCTCATAGTACACAAGGGCAATTATGATCTAGGAATAAGTGGAACTTGGTGGGATAAAACACACAACTGAAACTCTACAATTGATGGATACAACCTGTTCAAGAAAAACAGAAAGGACAGAAAGGGAGATGGAGTCACACTGTACATAAGAAGTACATATATCTGCAGAGAAATACAAGAAGCAGAATTAGTTGCCCCATTAAAAACATCTGGTTTAATTTAAAGGGAGCAAAAAAATAATAAAAACATAGTTATTGGTGTCAATTACTGACCACCCAGTCAAAAAGAGGACAAGGATGCAACCTTCGAAAAGCAACTTGCCGGCATTTCCACAAATGATCATGGGGGACTTCAGTTTCCCTGATATATGATGGGGGACAACTTGTGCCAAACATGGCCTGTCCAAGAGATTCCTGACTTGCGCTGTCAACAACTTTCTTCAACAGAAGGTAGAGGAAGGAAGAAGAGCATCAGCTATCCTCCTTTTAATACTAACTAACTAACTAACTAACTAACTAACTAACAAGGATGGGCTGGTGGACAAAGTGGCAGCCATGGGAACTCTGGGGGGAAGTGACCATGCAATACTTGAATTCTCCATTATAAAGGAGACAAAGGTTAATTGCAGGCAAACACATATCCTGGACTTCAAGAAAGCCAAATTTAAGCAACTCGGAACAATGATAAGCAAAGTCCTATGGCAACTCACTCTTAAGAGAAAATGATTCCAAGATAGGTGGGAAATCTGAAAAAGAAGATTCTACAAGCACAACTATGAACAATTCTGACCAGAAAAAGGTGTAGAAGACAAAAGAGGAAGCCCATGTGGCTCCACAAAAAGATAAGTGACAACCTTAAAGAAAGAAGGAATCAGGGCCGGGCCACAAAGGAATAATATAAACAAATAAGTGAGGAATTGCAGGGATGCCACCAGAAAGACAGATGTTCACAGGAAATGAACAGATAATTACGAGGGATGCTAAGAACATCAAGAAAGCCTCCTTCAGATACATCCAGAACAAAAGACATGAGAAAAAGAAGGGTGTCCAGCTGCTTAAAGTGGAAGGCAGAGTAATAACAAACAACAAGGAAAAGGCAGAGGCACTCGATTCCCGCTTCGCCTCAGTCTTCTCCCACAAGAACATCTGCAACCAAGAGGAAGTACAGGATGAAAGTGAGAGATTGCAGCCCAAGGTTGACAGACAAATCGTCAAGGAATTCCTAAATGGAATAAACATGTTAAAATCCCCAGGACCTGATGAACTCCATCCCAGAATCATAAAAGAGCTAGCAGAGAAACTCTCAGAACTACTGGCTATTATTTTGATAAATAATAAGAGGCAAGTTTGGCCTTGGAGTACAAAATGAAGCAGGACACAACTGGTAGAATTTTGTCCAGAGAATACGATGGTCATAGCAAACACTCTTTTCCAACAACAACCCAAGAGACAACTCTACACATGGACATCACCAGACGGTCAACACAGAAATCAGATTCACTATGTGCTCTGCAGCCAAAGATGGAGAAGCTCTATACAGTCAGTAAAAACTAGACCAGGAGCCGACTGTGGCTCTGATGATGAGCTTCTGGTTGCAAAATTTAGGCTTAAATTGAAGAAAGTAGGGAAAAGCACTAGGCCACTCAGGTATGACCTAAATCATATCCCTGATGAATATACAGTGGAGGTGACAAATAGATTTAAGGAATTAGATCTGATAGACAGAGTGCCTGAACGGAGGTTCACAACATTGTACAAGAGGCAGCAACTAAAACCATCCCAAAGAAAAAGAAATGCAAGAAAGCAAAATGGCTGTCTGAGGAAGCTTTACAAATAGCTGAGGAAAGAAGGAAAGTGAAAGGCAAGGGAGAAAGAGAAAGATACAAACAATTGAATGCAGAATTCCAGAGAATAGCTAGAAGAGATAAGAATGCCTTCTTAAATGAACAATGCAAAGAAATAGAAGAAAACAATGGAATAGGGAGGACCAGAGATCTCTTCAAGAAAATTGGAGATATGAAGGGAACGTTTCATGCAAAGACGGGCATGATGAAAAGATGGGCATGATAAAGGACCAAAATGGCAGGGACCTAACAGAGGCAGAAGAGATTAAGAAGAGGTGGCAAGATTACACAGAAGAACTATACAAGAAAGAGCTTAACGTCTCTGATAACCACGATGGGGTGTTCACTGACCTCGAGCCAGACATCCCAGAATGTGAAGTCAAATGGGCCTTAGGAAGTCTGAGCAACAACAAAGCTAGTGGAGGTGACAGCATTCCAGCTGAGCTATTCAAAATCCTGAAAGACGATGCAGTTAAAGTGCTACACTCACTATGCCAGCAAATTTGGAAAACTCAACAGTGGCCACAGGATTGGAAAAGGTCAGTTTACATTCCAATCCCAAAGAAGGTCAATGCCAAAGAATGTTCAAACTACCGCACCATTGCACTCATTTCACATGCTAGCAAAGTGATGCTCAAAATCCTACAAGCTAGGCTCCAGCAGTATGTGGACTGAGAACTACCAGAAGTACTGGAAGGATTTCGAAGAGGAAGAGAAATTAGAGATAAAATTACCAACATATGCTGGATCATGGAGAAAGCTAGGGAGTTCCAGAAAAACATCTACTTCTGCTTCATTGACTATGCTAAACCCTTTGATTGTGTGGATCACAACAAATTTGGCAAGTTCTTAAAGATATGGGAATACCTGACCATCTTATTTGTCTCTTGAGAAACCTATATGCGAGTCAAGAAGCAACCGTGAGAACTGGACATGGAACCACTGATTGGTTCAAAATTGAGAAAGGAGTTTGGCAAGGCTGTATACTGTCACCCTGCCTATTTAACTTATATGCAGAGCACATCATGAGAAAGGCAGGGCTAGATGTATCACCAGTTCGAATTATGATTGCTGGGAGAAATATCAACAACCTCAGATATGCAGATGATACCACTCTCATGGCAGAAAGTGAAGAGGAACTAAAGAGCCTCTTGATGCGGGTGAAGGAGAGTGCAAAAGTTGGCCTGAAACGCAACATTAAGAAAACTAAGGTCATGGCATCCAGTCCTCTCACTTCCTGGCAAATACATCGGGAAGAAATGGAGGTAGTGACAGATTTTATTTTCCTGGGCTCCAAGATCACCGCAGACGGGGACTGCAGCCAAGAAATTAAAAGAAACTTGCTCCTAGGGAGGAGAGCTATGGCAAATCTAGGCAGCATACTAAAAAGCAGAGACATCACCCTGCCAACAAAAGTGCATATAGTCCAGGCTGTGGTTTTCCCAGTTGCAATGTATGGCTGTGAAAGCTGGACCATAAGGAAGGCTGAGCACAAAAGGATTGAGGCCTTTGAATTGCGGTGCTGGAGGAGACTCCTGCAAGTCCCTTGGACCGCAAGGTGATCAAACCGGTCAGTCCTAGAGGAGATCAACCCTGACTGCTCTTTAGAAGGCCCAATAGTGAAGATAAAACTCAAATACTTTGGCTACCTAATGAGAAGGAAGGACTCCCTGGAGAAGAGCCTAATGCTGGGAACAATAGATGGCAAAAGAAGAAGGGGATGGCAGAGGATGAGGTGGCTGGATGGAGTCACTGAAGCAGTCGGCATGAGCTTGAGTGGACTCCAGGGGATGGTGGAGGACAGGAAGGCCTGGAGGAATGTTGTCCATGGAATCGCGATGGGTCGGATGTGACTTCACAACTAACAACAACAACATTTTGATAAATCTTGGAAAATGGGAAGTGCTTGGCAACTGGAGAAGGGCTAATGTCCCTATCGTCAAAAAGAGGAAGACGAAACTGAGAACTTCCAACCAGTTAATCTGACATCAATCCCTGGGAAAATTCTGATGCAAATTATCAAAAAATTAGTGTGCAAACACCTTGAAGAAAATGCAGTGCTTAATAAAAGCCAACATGGATTTATCAAAAAAAAAAAAAAAAAAAATCCTGTCAGACTAACTTAATCTCATTTTTTTTGACTGGGTAATCTCTCAAATGGACAGAGGGAAGACTGTGGACATAATCTACCTAGACTTTAGCAGAGCTCTCAGCATAGTGCCCCATGACAGCCTGATAAGCAAATTGGCAAAACATGGACTAGATAGAAAAAACTGTTAGGTGTATCCAAAACTGACTGCTAAATCAGACACAAAGAGTGCTCAACAATGGCACCTTCTCAAACTGGAGGGAGGTAACCAGTGGGGTGCCACAGGGTCCAGTCCTGGGCCCAGTGCTCTTCAACATCTTTATTAATGATTTAGATGAGGAAGTACATGGAAAGATAATCAAATTTGCAGATGATACAAAACTGGGTGGAATAGAAAACACCCTGGAAGACAGAATGAAGATCCAGGGCAACCTTGATGGACTTGAACACTGGACTTCAACCAACAGGATGAGATTCAACAGGGACAAGTGCCAAGTCCTCCACTTAGGAAAAAGTGCATCGATACGAGATGGCCAGTGAGAGCCAGTGTGGCGTCGTGGTTAAGAGCATGGGACTGGGACTCTGGCAGCCTGGGTTCAAGTCCCCGCTCAGCCATGGAGCCAACTGGGTGACTTTGGGCCAGTCACAGACTCAGCCCAACTTACCTCACAGAGTTGTTGTTGTGGGGATAAGATGGAGGAGGGGAATGATGTAAGCTGCCTTGAGCCCTTTGTAGGAAAAAGGCAGGATATAAATTGATAAATAAATGACTGAACAGAAATAAAAAAGGAAAAATACCTTGGAGTAATTGTTGACAACAGGCTAAATATGAGTCAACAATGCGATGCAGCTGCAAAATGGCAAATGCTATTATGCGATGCATTAACAGAAATATTAATTCCAAATCACAAGACGTAATAGTTCCCCTCTACTCCTCACTAGTCAGAACTTATTGAGAATACTGTGCCCAGTTCTGGGCACCAAGATTGAAGAAAGATACAGCAAAATTAGAAAGGGTCCAGTGGAGGGTGACAAAAATGATCCAGGACTGGAAACAAAGTCCTATGAGGAGAGACTGAGAGAAGTGGGCATGTTCAGCCTTGAGAAGAGAAGACTGAGGGGGGCCATGGTAGCATAGAGTGATACCATGGCCCCCCTCAGTCTTCTCTTCTCAAAGTACCTCAAAGGCTGTCCCAAAGAGGAAGGTCAAGATCTCTTCTTGCTGATACTAGAGTGTAGGACACAGAATAATTGATTCAAATCGCCACCCAGATTCAGGCTGGACAGCAAGAACAACTTCCTCACTGTCAGAGCAATGTGACAGTGGGACCAGTTGCCAAGATAGGTCATGGGTTTTCCCATACTAGAGACATTCAAGGAAAAATTGGACAGCTGCCTGAGTGGGATGGTGTAAATTGGTGTCCTGCAATAGCAAGGTGTTGGACCCGATGGCCTTCCTGGCCACTTCTAGCTCTACTATTCTATGATTCTATGAGTTGGGAAAAGTGCAGCGAAAAGCAGCGAAAATAATCAGGGGGTTGGAGCAACTCCCCTATGAGGAATGATTACAAGAAGTGACATTTTTGAGCTTAGAAAAAAGACAAGTATGGAAAGACATGATAGAGGCATATAAAGTCATGTATGGTGGGGCCATTTTCTCCCCCTCCCATAATGCCAGAACCCAGTGGGGTCATCCCATGAAGCTGACTGGCGGGGGATCCAGGACAGATAAAAGGGAGTCCTCCTTCACACAGTGCATAGACTGTGGAACTCTCCACCCCAGGAAGTTGAGATGATACCAGCGCCAATGGCTTTAGAATGGGATGGAGCAAATTAATGGAGGAGACGGCTATGGACAGCTACCACCCTGGTGGACTGTGCACTGCAGTGAAGAGCACCTGAGAAGAGGAGAGCAGCAGGCCCACCAAGCAGCTGCAAGGAGCCTGAGCAGGAGAGGCCTTGCGCCTGCCTCGCTGGGGGAATCCTGTGGGCAGCTGGTTTGCCACTCTGTGAATGAAGTGCTGCACTGGGTGAACCACTGGTACAGCCCAGCATGGCCTTTCTTCTTTTCTTACATAGACCTGATTGAATATCCTGGGTGTAGTAAACAGTACAGAGCAGGGCCAGCTCAGGGCTGCCTCAGGGAAAGGGCAAGATGGTTCTCTCCCATGTTCACAAGGCAACTGAATTGTCTGTTCAGCTTCAGGGGCAGAAGCGTGTCCCCGGCCGTGCCTGAGGGCAGCAGGAGAGACTGTGTAGCATATGCAGGTCCGTCCCGCAAGAGAAGAGAAAAGCTGGGGTGGGCCGGGGGCTTGGAAGAACAGCCAGAGTACTGCAGCACCTGCTCCTTGGGGCCAGTTCCTCATTCTGCTTGATGCTGGGCTTGCCCTCTGCCTCAGATGCCACTGAAGGGCATGGTGAAGTCGCTGAAGCAGGGCGTGGGCACCAGGCCCTTGAATTATAGCAGGAAAGGACAAACTTGTGCCGCCTAGAGTCTTCTGAAATAACTGATTTGGGGCATCACAAAGGCAAGGGGGGCCGTCTCTACAAGTCCGCACCTGGTCCCCCAAACATCTCCCATCTTGTTAGTACAGTCATTGAACCCCTTAGTCACGAACACCAGAAATAAAAGGAGAAGACGGATGAACAGCAGTGTTGTTGAGCACATCAGGCCATTAGGGGTGAAAAGGAGTCTTTCTTCGACTGCTGACCAGGAATTTATTTCAAACTTTTGCATCGGTGGCAGGACGGGGGCTGGCAGAAGTGGGTGAGTGCAGGAATCATTGAACAATCGGTTTGTCTCAGGAAACAGCAAAGTTTCAAAAAGGTTTGGAATGAAAGGCAATTGAAGATCTGTTCAATTTGCAAAATAATGAAGGCAGTTCTAACTACACACTGATGCCATAATTAGAGATAATTAAGTAATATGCAGTTTACTAAGAAATCTGGCATGATATTTCTATGTATATAGATAAGTGCATATGTAGTGCATGTTTATAACACCAGCTGTTCCATCCTCAGCATTTACAACACAGTAATCAGTGTGTGTGTGTGTGTGTGTGTGTGTGAAAAGAAAACATTTATGCATTAACAGCAATTGGTAATGAGCGACCAAGCTGGTTTGGCATTCCAGAGAAAGTTCTTGTTTCTGTCGCCAGATGGATGCCATTCCGCAGACTCTTTCTGAGACCCTCTGGGTTTCTCCACGTGATTATAAGCACAGAGCACTCACATGCTCCTCTTTTGCAGCATGTAACTTGGTTCACCTACCTGAGCCATTCCTTTGCCTCACCTCTACATCAGCCCTTCCTTCTGCTTGCTACTTCATTCATTTTGTTTATGGGACTTCGATATATTTAAGGGTTTCACAAAAGGCTTGTTTTGTCTGCGGCTGTGCAGGTCGACTTGCAGCATTCCCTAGAATGGGCCAATCCCCACAAATGGGAAAAAGCAACGCAGTGGAGGCACATAGCTTAGCATTTGGGTGGACTTAAAGCCACAACACAATTCTTTCTTGTATGATTTTGGCCACTGTTCCAGCTAGTTCAGCATCCTATATTCCAATGGGCAAATCACCCTCCAGGTTTCCATACAGGGGTGTTTCTCATGTAGTGGTGGGATTATGCGTGGGATCTTTCACATGAAACGTATGTACTGAGCTGCAGCCCTTCCCTTTATTTGTAAAGTTTGTTTCATTTTACCTTGGTATTTTACATGTTTTGAACTGGATTTGCATTCTGCCTCAGGGGTCAGCATTGCTGGAAAGGTTGCTTTAAAAATCTGAATAAATAAATGCATACATGCATAAAATTTGAATCTTTTCCTTCATGTAGATCTTTGGAAAATAGTGCTGGGAAAGATGAAATATCACTGCTGGTTCAGCAGGAATATTTGAGCCTCACCCAAGAGAATGCAACGGAGCTCGCCCTTCAAAGATCTGAGGAGACCAAGGGGCCCCCAGTGGCTCCATATAAGCCCCCCACTAACAACTTCCCAATGGCAACTGATGGAGATCAGGCGTTAGATGAGAGGGAGGCGATGGAGAATGTCTACAGAGCACTCACTGGAAACAAAAGGGAGGTGAAACTGAGGACTCTCTCAGATGTCCAGCTTTCCACAAAGTCCACCGTCACAGGCATCTTGCTCCCTGCAAAATTAATCTACAAGAACGCCAAAAGCACAGAAAGTGGAACCGGTGCCATGATGGCCTCCAACACGCAACTCACCAAGCTCTTGGCACAGCTCCCTCTGAAGCGTGTTGAGGTTGCCAAGGCTCTAGACAGCAAGATGGTGACTGAAGAAACCAAGTTGATCAAGGACCTGCTGCAAAGCAACATGTTTGGCTCTGTGCCCCCAAAAGACAACATGACACGGCCTCCACCAATAATGGCTGTGGGAGAAAGTCAAGGAGCTGGGCAAAAGAAGCAGCTGCCAGTGTTTGCTAAGATCTGCTCAAAGACTGAACCTGAGCTGGTTTCTGATGGGCTCTGCCAAAATCACAGTAAGGCTTGTGGGATCTGAGCTTGCAGAAGCATTTGAAAAGGCAAAGGGTGTGGGAGAAAGGGGTATTGTTTCCTTTTGTGAGCAGAACTCATGATTTAATGTCACCTCTCCTGACTTGGGGCCCTCCCAGTGTGCTGACCTACAAATTCTGTCATCTCCTGACTGGACTGAGACGGCTGACTGAATGAAACTGATCAACAGGAAATGCAGGACTGACACAGAGAATGCCTTCCTATATATCCACTTACAGAATTGGCCACTGTAAGATGTAGTGCAGGCCACTTGCTTAGTTAGATGCTTGAAAGGAGGGGTTAGAAAAAGCCAAGGGGATGGAGGTGAGGAACTGGTTTATATTGCCCTCAAGTGCCAAAAGAAGCGGTCGCACATCCTTGGTCAGCAACTGGTTTAATGGGAGGATCAACGTTAATAAGTAGCTGTCCACTGTAGGTCAAGACAGAGATGCATAATGCCCGCAGGATGAGGGGCTTGCGCACACAGCAGCCATCTCTGTAGAGTGGGAGTTGCAGTCCAACACACCTGAAGGCCCCAGGTCAGGAAAGGCTGGCTTGGACGATTCCACCCCATTTCATTCCTTATGCTGTTGTTTTGGGAAAGTGCATAGTTTCAGGCAAAGAGCTCCAGGCATCTCCATATAAGGTGGGGAAAGGCCCTGTGTCTGCATCCCTGGGGAGTCTCTGGCAGTCAGTTTAGAGCTCCTCAACTGTGGGGGCAGATCTTATCTGGCAACCAAGGGTCCTCCTAAGGCTTTGATGACCTTATTCCAAGCATGGATTTGTAATTTTTCTATCCAGCCCTGGCATGTGGTTTGGACCGTCTAGTGGAGGCCACCTGTGCTCAGGCCTGGACTCACCCCGTGCTTGACCAGTGCAGACTCCAGTCTGGGACAGACAGGGCAGAGGCTGAGAACCTGAAGAAAGCAAGCTATTGTCCGGCTGGCCGACAGTGGCCTGCTCATTTGCTCTGCCTCTCAGCTCATCCATCAGATTCTGACCTGAGATACTGAGCAGAGCCAGCCTGCTCTGCTAAGCTTTCAGGAACACAGAGGAGGGCAGCTCCAATGCCAGTGCTGTCTCAGTCTGACCTTTAAGGAGCTGTCTGTGGTGCTAAACCATAGGCTCGCCCTCTGTTCAGCACCACAGGTAGCTCTTCTAGTGTACAGGTCAGAATGAAAAGTGAATACCACTTCCCACCCATCAGTAATAGCCACCTGCAGAAGGTAGACTCTGTTGACAGTAAAAGGAAAGAGGAAACTGTCTGAGAGAGAGAGGGAGAGGGAGGTGGCAAACCCACTTCAGCCCTTTCAGGGTTGAGTTAAGGGTGTGCACAGATGGCCATGCAACATTCTCTCCCCTATTCAAAGAAATCAGGAAAGCAATTTCACAGAATTTCTCCAGGGGAAGGGAAAACTCTCACCAATTTCTCACAGGCAGAGCGCAGCACGAGCCTGGGCTGGGATGCACCTTCCTCCCCTCTTCTGTAGGAGCCTTGGGGTGCACATGTTGCACTGGCAGTGCAACCAGCAACAGCCTGAGCTGGGTTGGCAGCCTGACCACCATTTTGAATTGACTGCAAGACAGGTGTGCAGAGACGGCATCATGTCCGGCCGCAGGCAAGAGGTGGAGAGGCATGGAAACAAGGTTTCCTCCAATTTCCTCTAAGTTTGCTTCTCCCATGAAAGAGGCTTCCTTTTGTGTGGTGTTTCTGAAGTTACCCAGTCATTACCGGAAGAGGGTTTGGTGAACACCCTGGGCAAACAAGTGGGCCCCACATCGAATCAAGCCAGTGCTTTCCCTAGAAGCAAACTGAGGCTGCCATGCCTTGAGTAGGCAGAGCTCCCTGGAGAAGACAACCATGCCGGGAAGGCTGAGGGCAGAAGTGAGAAAAGTGGACCTGCTATGAGATGGACAGACCCCCTAAAGGAAGCCGCAGCCCTGATTGTACAAGAGCTTGTAGGTCTTTCTTTCATGGGGTTGCCATAAGTCAGAGGCATAATTGTGAGGCAGCCAAAGGGCTGCATGTGTTCTTCCACATGCACACTTCATGGTTGCTCTGCAGCCTGTAAGGCTGCCTGCACTTCCTGGTCTGGGGGAAAAATAATGGGGGGGGGGGATTAATTGAAATGGGTTTGAACTGAAATGTGAGAATTCTAGGAAGCTACAGGCTGCCATGTATGTAGGACTGTACAATGAAAAACAAGGCCCTTAGGGATCCTTGGCCACTTCCTAGCACAAGATGCTAAAAACCAACTCATTAGAATCTCTGCAAACTTTTCTTTTTGGAAGAAGTTTCCTTGCCATCAAACAAAGGGGATGTTTGAAAAAGAAACATCAGTAAAATGTTCAGCACAGTGCTAGGCTGATTACAGAGGGCTTCGAACATGCAGTCTGCAGAGACAGCATTTAAAGCCCTGGGCTTAAGTAGGCAAATCCATTTCCATTTCTCCCACATTCATGCTTTTAAAATCTTGAATTCTTTTGGATGTGAAAATGGAGAACTTTGTCAATGTTGCTAAATTCCTATTAAAACCTGAACTGCATTTCTTAGCCATTCCATAGTCAGGGCATTGCTCCTTACTTCCAAAGCCATGCCTTTGGAAACCTTGTGTGTGTGTGTGTGTGTGTGTGTGTGTGTGTGTGTGTGTATGTGTGGAGGTGGGGGGGGGGGCTGGTTTGCACAATCACAACTGTGGAACCTGCCCAGCATGACTAGTTGTTGTGGGTAACAAGCCGTCCAGGACCCATGGGCAACAAACTACCCCACCTGGGCTTGCATGGCAAAAGTCACACTGTTGAGGGTAATTCTGCTAATGTAAGCAGCATGCGCAGGATGGTTCAAAGCTACAGTGACAAAGCTGGCCAATGTGTCAGAATCTTCAGCAAGTAGGGATGGGGTTAACTCCCCATCAATCCTCTAAGGCTATTGGCTGATCTTGGGCCATTCACTGTTTGCTGGTCCATTGGGCAAAGGCTTCCCTGGGCTCTGCAAAGAAAGGACAAGATGGGAAGAAGTGATACAGGTTTCTAATATGCCCAGTGCCCTTGTGTATAACCCCACCTTGTGTTTTTCACAGCCACGTCAGCAGCCATTGATAAGAACAACCTGAAATACAGTGGGGGGGTCTTCACGCCACGATTTCCAGCAACCTCAACAGCCACCTCCTTAAAACAGCCGATGTGGCTCAGCCTGAACTACCCTCCACCTCCTCTTTTCCCAAACCACTCGAGCTTCCCTCAGTATCAGGTAATGGGGGCTGGAGCAGCAGTCAACAAGGTGTGCAAAGATCCGCAGAAAGGCAGGAGCAGTTTGCAAGGAGTTGGGGTGGGGGTTGGGGGGCAGAGGGTCAAGCTTGGGGAGGGAGTACTATCGAGGGGCTGTACACACGGAGCTCACATTTTGAAGCACTGCTGTGCAACTGAGGAGGAGAATGACAGTTCAGCCCGCAAAGGCTCCTTAGAGGTCCATAGGAGTTTCCAGAGTCCTGGTTCTAATTCTGGAAAACAATGTTGACCTTGGAGCTGGGGTGCCGCACACGCGGCCCCCTGCATTCCTCCACAGCTGGTGCAGAAGGGTCTGTGTGGGCTGCATCTCTGAAGCGAAAGGGGTAGCGCTGGGGAAGGGGTCTGGTGGGGAGGAGGATGGGAGGAAAGGGCAACCACCAGGATGCAGCGCAACCTCATGAGGTCTCCAGAGGGCTGCAGGATGACAGCTAAATCCGCTGCCGAGCACCTTGGCAGCTGTAAGGCTGGCAGACGCCACCTTTGCCTTTGTGCTTCTCCCACCCTGGGGAGGGGACCCACTTTCCTCTGAGTTCAGAGGCGCATGGGCATCCCCACCGATTTTTCCTTAGGTAATGGTCTTCCACATGCTTCCAGATGTATCAGAATGTGGTACACACACATCCACTGTTAAAATCAACATGACTTCAGAAATAAGTTAAAAATTGAATAGTTTAAAAGTCTTCCTATTAATTACCGTATTTTTCGCTCTATAAGACGCGCCTGACCATAAGACGCACCTAGTTTTAGAGGAGGAAAACAAGAAAAAAATATGCTGAATCAAATGGGCACATAATCACAGGCACATTCCCCATCACTTCCCCATGGGCTGCACATCTGACAGACTTACTGCACACACATATTCGCTCTATAAGACGCACAGACATTTCCCCTTACTTTTGAGGGGGAAAAAGTGAGTCTTATAGAGCAAAAATACGGTAATTTAAAGGCAACATACAAGATTTATACACATGGGGGTGGGGAGAGAAATGATACAAAATCCAATAAATATGCATCTATCTATCTATTTATTTATTTTTGGATTTATATCCTGCCTTTTTCCTACAAAGGGCTCAAGGCAGCTTACATCTCCTCCTCCATCTTATCCCCACAACAACAACCCTGTGAGGTGGGTTGGGCTGAGAGTCTGTGTCTGGTTCACATTCAACACAGGTTCAATAAAAACAGTGATTATTGACAAAACACAATAAACACCAATGTTACCAACTGAAAAACAAAAGACAAAGAAACACATAGCACAATGGGAAAGCCAGCAAAAATACACAAACCTTTGGAATTTTCCTGATGTCTCTACAAAGCAGACAAACCCACAATGGAAGCTGATTCCATGGGAGCATAAAACCGCATGCACATGGAAATACACAGACACACGTGCACAGGGACTCATTCTATGCATGTTCAGACAGAGACCCTGTACCCTTAATTGGTAGATTGTTTGAAGCATAACTTGATTAATTGGTCAGGATAATATAAGTTGTAGAACTGCAGGTAAATGGCACATTGTTAATCTTTATGTGCCGCTGTAGTTCTGGGCGTGTTAATGTCATGGGAATGAAAAAAAAGGATGGAAAGCGTCCTCTCTTCTGGACACGCAGTGGCTGCTGCATCATCTCCTCCAGCGCCTGGGCAATGTAGCGTGCTTCTTCCGTGATCTTTCTGAATTGTCATATTGCCTGTTTTTATCTTTGATCTCAAAATAAAATAAAATTTGAAGGGAGTAAGGAGGGAAAGCAAACCCTTTTTCTCCAGGGGTTGTTTCCAATCACAGGGTTTTTGTTTTTTTAATAGCTTTGGTTAGTTAATTAAGAAGGCAAAGGAGCTTTCTCCCCAATGTAAGTTGCGACTGCAAGGTTCTCAGATCAGCACGTAGGATGGAGGACTGCTTGCATCTGGATGACGATAGGTCTTCAGAGCAGTGCTTCAGAATGGAAGAGTTACAGCCACCATAACGCACGTTCACCTCATGTATCTTTCACAGAGTTTGTATCAGCAAAGAGCAAGGATTCCGTACCAGCAGACGTTACACCCTCAGCTCGGCTGCTACTCCAGACAGGTACAGCAGGGTGTTTCAGTATCTGCTCCAGCATGAATGGGTGGAGGAGAGGACCAGGTTGGACCCGGAGGGGTGTGGGGGGGATATGGCTTACCAGGGCCTTGAGCCAGTCCTTTTCTCTTACCCTTCCTTTAAGCAACCCGAGAGGAATTTTGTGCAAAAACTAGCAGAGAGAGGTGCAGGGAGACTGATCAGCATGTCGGATTTGAAAGTGCTCTTTTGACAGTCATTGAATCAAGCAGTTGCCCACTGGAGACTTAGAGGAAAGCTTGGCCAAAAACAATTCTGAAGGAAGCAATGGAGAAGGCACTGCAGCAAGAGCTTGCAAAGTACTTTCATAGAAACATAGAAACAGAGTGAGTCAGAAGGGGTCTCCTGGGCCATTTAGTCTGACCCTTGGCTCCAGCTGGCTCTACTCACGACATGCCCACCATGTGCATATCCAACCTATCTTTGAACACCCTCACCGACCTCTCGTGGAAGCCCATTCCACACCCTCGGGGTCCTGACTGTCAGGAAGTGCTTCCTGGCATCCCAATGGAACCTTGGCTCCCTGAGCTTTGCTGCATTGCAGCATGTCCTGCCCTCCTTTGCAGGGGAGAACAGGCCTCTACCCATCTCCATGTGACATCCCCTCACATACCTGTGTGTCGCCAGCAGATCCCCTCTGAGTCTCCTCTAGGCTGAAGAGACCCAGTTCCCTCAGTCTCGCCTCATACCCCATCCCCTGCAAACCACCCACCAACCTTGTGGCCCTACGCTGCACTGACTCTAACATGCCTATATCCTTTCTGTAATGAGGGGCCCAAAACTGAACACAATACTCCAGTTGCGGGTGCACCAGAGTCGTGTAGAGTGGTAATAATACCTCTCTTGATCTAGAAGCCACACTTCTGGCTATGCAACCAAGGGTGGCATTTGCCCTCTTGACAATCGCATCACACTGCCGGCTCATGTTTAGCCTGCGGTCAACCAGCACCCCGAGGTCCCTTTCACAAGTGCTGCTCTCCAGCCACTTGTCCCCTAACCTGTACTTATGACAGCTATTCCTATGCCCCAAGTGCAAGGCCTTGCACTTATCCACATTGAACGCCATCCTGTTGTCTCCTGCCCACTTCCATAGTCTGTCCAGATCCTTTTGGATCTGGAGTATCTGCTCCTCAGTTGTGGCCACTGCTCCAGTTTTAGTATCATCTGCAAATTTGATCAGCAGACTGTTCACTCCTTCTTCCATGTCATTGATGAAAAGATTGAACAGGATCGGCTCCAGGACAGAGCCCTGGGGGACCCCGCTTGTCACTGGCTGCCATCCCGACAATTCCCTGCTAATGGTTACCTTCTGCTTTTGGTCAGTCAACCATGCCCTAATCCACCGGACAGTGCTTTGGTGTATCCCAAAACTCCTCAGTTTCTCCACCAGGATATCATGGGGCACTTTGTCAAAGGCCTTGCTGAAATCTAGGTATACCACATCCACTGCATCCCCTCCATCTAGCCATCTCGAAACCTTGTCATAGAATTCCAGAAGGTTTGTCTGGCAGGACCTGTTCTTGAGGAAGCCGTGTTGTGTGGCTGTCAGCCTCCCTTCCCTATCTAGCACCACTAGATCTCTCTCTATTATGAGCCTTTCCATTGTTCTTCCTACAATGGACATAAGGCTAACTGGTCTGCAATTCCCCATGTCCCTTTTACTACCCTTTTTGAAAATTGGGACCACTGACGCCACCCTCCCATCTTCTGGAACTTCACCCGTTCTCCACGAGGCCTCAGAAATGGAAGCCACTGGGCCTGAGAGAACCCCCACCAACTCTCGAAGTAGTCTCAGGTGTAATCAGTCAGGGCCCGGTGCCTTTGTAATGTCCAGTGCCCTGAGGAGCCCCTCGACTTCAAGGGGGGTGACTCTAATCTGTGCCCCTAAGTCCCCACCCTCATCTAATCTCCTATGCAGATCTCCCCCGTCTTGCTTTGGGGAGAACGCAGAGGCAAAATAGTCATTTAGCATCTATGCCTGTTCCCTTGCATCAGTCACTGGATCTCCTTCATTCTTATTCAGCTCCTAACAGAAGGACTCTTATTTTGGGTTGGAGCTTGCCAGGCATGCAGCCCAGCAACACCACCACTCTGTCACACAATCCCCACCTTTCCTACCCAGAAAAGCCTGGGTGCTGAGCCATCATTGGAGCTTTTTAGAGCGAAGGGTCCCCCTTTACTCTTTGTCACTCGTGCAAGCAGCTGGCTACTTCCCTCTCATTGTGCCCCTGCCTCAGGGCCAGCCATGCCCTTAGGTAAGGTGGCCAATGATGTGCTACTGGGGGCAGCGGGAGCAAATGCATCAAGAACAAAGAAGACGCTGCTTTGCATTTTAAAAAGCACCTGCTAATGGATAGATCCAAATCAGAAATACTAATTATCCTTTATATAGAGAGCTAATCCATCTCACATTGCTATAGAACATGTGACTTCTGCGGCAGCCTGAAGAAGCCATCCAAAGATAGGCTTGTCTTTGGATGATTTGTCATCCTTAAACGGGGGTTGGACTGGACGGCCCTCCAGACAGAGAATGCCTTCAAAACAGAGGACAAACAGCGGACTGCCCAATGTGAAGAAAAGACATGTGGCCACCCTGCCACTGAGTATTGCGAGGCAGGTGCTTTTGCAGCTGATTTTGGAGGTCAACAGTGCTCTCGTCTGTTTCTGACCCAGTTCTTGTAAGTCCTGCTGACAGAGAGGCACCACTCCTCTTCCTATGCGGTGCTTGCAGGGTGCCCACATCCAACACATGCTGGGAAGGGTAGAGGTAGAATTACCAGTGTGGATCTATGGCAAAGCACCTTCATGTGCTGCTAGCACATGACATGTGTACGTCTGCACAGGGCTGCAGTCAGATTGGAGCCGAAGACCAGTACTCCTGCTCTGGGATGGTCTGGAAGACAATTCCCAAGGCAAGAAGAAGGGCGTGCTCACCTGCAAAACCCTGCTTCTCTCTCTCACTGAGCACCAGGGAGCTTGGGTTCAGGCCTGGCTCCCTGCCCTGGCTCTGTGAATGGGCTTGTGCATGCATGAACAAAGTGGACCGAGCAAAGGGGAAAGGTTAGGCTTCCTGGCACGCATACCTTGGACCTAATTCCCTCACAAGTAGAGATGCTGAGTAGTAGGACTGGGACAAAACTCAGTAGGATCTGTCCCTCAGGGATTCACGGGTTTTCTCTCCTGCTCAGCCAGGTCTCAGGAAGTGAGCTGAGCTGGAAGGAAGCCTCGCAGAATGCAGGCTGCAGTACGAACAGGCTGCTTTCATGCCCGCTGCAGCAGCCTGAACAAAGGCATGGAGGGGTGGCACTGCCAGGCACACTCACTGAGAACCACAACAAAGTGGAACATTGTTTGGGGATCTGGCCCTGGGGAATCGGGTGGATTCCGACCCCCTCACAGATCCTGACGATATACTGCTATCGGCTGAACCAGGCCAGCACTCTGCTTCCTCCATTTAATTTTTCCTCACAACTTGCAACCTGAAATGCAATAGCTGCCAGCATCCCATAGATTCTGGGACTTCACAGGGCCTTCCAGTGTTGTGTTGTGCTGTGTTGTGTTGTGCTAGGCTATTTTGGCTTATATGAAACTTGAGGTCCCCTAGCTATGTTAAAGCTAGAGATGTGTGAATCTGTACAGCTCTAGCTCACCAAAGCTCTCTGAATTCCACCTTGTTCCAGCTCAATTCTGTATCATGTTGTGAGCTGTACTTTCTTCTTTCTACATAAAAATCAGTCCATATGTTCATTCATATGCATCTAACTGGAATAACCATGTGCATCTTCGAAATATAGGCAGTCTTCACTTGTTAATTAGAACACACTTGTGAACATTTTGCAGAAGTTTGTTTTTTGTGCATCTTTTCCAAACAGACCACACAATTGTGATCCACAAATCGCACCGTGTGCAGGGGAATATCCATACTTGTGTCCAAGTCCTTGTTCTGCTGGGACTGTGTTAACCGGATACCTCCTGATGAAAAAATGACCTGATAGGAGCTTCTTACACTTCCATAGCACAGGCCAATGCCCTAGTTCACTTCCAAACTCATAGGCACAACTTTGGTTTATAGGGAACATTAAAATAAATTATGGAATTTCAGAAGCTTAAAGAAGACATCCGTTTCTTCTGGATTTTGATGATCTTCGACAGATGTGCATTTGAAGAAAACCTGCATAGCCTCTGGCACTGAAATGAGAACTTCTATTTTAAGCTCTGACAAGAGGGATAGGGGAATACAATGGATGGAGAGCAAAAAGATGAACTAAGACAGTAAAAAGTATTGATCGGAAGTTGGTCCCACTCTTGCTGTCCCCAGGGAAGACCCAATGGAAACTTGATCCTCCTCCAGTCAATGCTGAAGAGTAGTTTGGCCCAAGGATAGAAGCTTCTGAAGTAAATAGGAGGCTTCTAAACTAGAGCATAGGCAGAAATAAACATATGAACGAGGGAAGGAGATAATGTATGGCCAGCTTGAGAAGATGGTCTTTGTTAACAAGGAAAGGGTTTTATATGCTATGGGGAATGTTGTGCTGCTGCAGCAGAAAGGAGCAGAGATTGCAAGATGGTTGTGAGGCAGGCAGATGCTTGAGGAGTCTGCTCCACAGTACAGTGGAAGGAAGAGACCTGGAAGGAATGTTTGCCCAAGGTTCACCAAGGTCCAATTTGCAGCTGTTGGGAAAACCCAAGTAAATCATTACAGAGAAAGGTTGCTTATGTGGACCTTTTTGATATAAAATCAGAACCACAGTGTCCCTGCTCCTCTTGCCCACAAAGAACAGGAACCTTGACCAAGCTCCTCATCCCTGGGAAAAGGAGCAGCACTGGAGGCCCCATTATTCATGTGTTTCTTCCAGAGACTGAGGCTCTCCATCCGCCCAAGGGGGCTGCAAGCGCTAATCCATTCTGGAATCTAGCCACCTCCCAGGCTGCTGAAAACCACCCTGATTAGATTTTCTGTTCTGATGAAATCACCTCCTCCTGCCTGTCAAAACCCACAGCCAGGATCTGCTCCCCAAGCCACATGGCATATTCAGACCTTTATGGACTTCAGCTGCAGGGTCTCAAAACAGACTGCACCCCCCTTCCCTGCTGTCTACTTTTTAGAAGCTATGAGGTCCAGAGTACATCACCAGAGACAAATGGCAGAATTGACACTGTTAGGCAAGCAAACATCTAAGGAAACGCGAGGGCTTTCCTACTGTCAGTTCCTGAGGCACCAGTTGCAAGCGGGCCCACCTGATCAATAGCCATAGCTGGCTCTCATTCATGAGAAGAACCTTGCTTCAGACAAGACCCTTCCTCTTGAGGATACTGTGGGAAAAGTGCCTTCTGGCAGCCAGGTGGGTGCTCTCCTGGCAGCTCTAAGTGCCCCACCTGGTCTGCCACTGCAATGCAGAAGGAACAGAGTTAAAAAGCACATCTGACTCAGAATGGACTTGAAAGGGTTCTTGTTTATTTATTTATTAGAAAAATTTCTATGCCGCCCCTTGTCAACTAGCCTCGGGGCGGCTCACAGCAGGTCCATAAAAAAAAAAAACATACAATATAAAACAAAAACACAAATCGACCTACAAACTAAGCTACAAGTTATAAAGACTAAAATTGGCCCATCTCATAGTCCCCAATTAAAACTATAAATAAACCTAACAAAAAACTAAAATTCACAATAAACTAATAAATTAATAAATTAATAAATAAATTAACAATTAAAATATTTCTTAAATAAAAAGGTCTTCGCCTGGTGCTGAAAAGCAAATAATGACGGCGCCAGGTGAGCCTCTCTGGGGAGCACGTTCCATAGGTGGGGTGCCACCGCAGAGAAAGCCCTCCTCCGGGTACTCACCCTCTTCACTTCCTTCACAGAGGGTTCCCGGAGGAGAACATCTGCTGCCGATCGTAAGGGGCGGGAGGGCATATATGGTCGCAGGTGCTCCTTTAGGTAACCAGGACCCAAGCTGTTAAGGGCTTTATAGGTAAGAACCAACACCTTGAATTGGGCCCGGACTTCAATGGGAAGCCAGTGTAGCTGACGGAGAACTGGGGTGATATGAGAACCACGCCCAGTCCCCTTGGGGACTTCATGGCACAGATCTGCCATAGGAGAGGGCCCCTTTGGGAAACCAGAGTCCCCCTTCTCCAAAGGAGTCTCCTCTGCTTGGGACAGACAAAAAGTTCCTAACCATATAAAGCAGGTATGACCTGATGAAAAGATCAAACATTGTGTGGAGAAAAGGAAGGGTGATCATGTTGAAGGGGAGGTTAAGGAAGGAGTGGACGGTGTGGAAAAGAAGGTAGTCAGATCCTACATAGAGGAGAATTAGTGGGAACAGAATTCTTCCTCCTGTTCTCTGTGATTCAGGCTCTACTGAGAAGGCTGTTCTCCATGAATTCTTCAGTGATTACCACTGTTTAAACTGTAAGAGACAACCATGAAAAGTAGTTTAATGTGCAGAGAGGGGCAAATCACATGCCATAGTCTCTAAATGATCAGCATGTTTTATCAAAACAGGAATGAATTAATGTGTTAATTTTGTTTGCTCTTCATTATCTATATTTCCTTAACTTCAGAATTCCTTCAGTCTTGAGTGAGGTTCAGATCAAACTTCGATTTTTTGCTTTTTCTTCAATTCACATGGAAATGAATAAGCATTTTTATGATGAGCTATGCTTAAGAGAGTTTTTGCAAGCATTTTCCTGAAGTTTGTTGTTTAGTTGCAAAGTTGTGCCTGACCCATCATGACCCCATGGACAACATTCCTCCAGGCCTTCCTGTCCTCCACTATCTCCCAGAGTCCACTCAAGCTCACACCAACTGCTTCAGTGACTCCATCCAGCCACCTCATCCTCTGCCTTCCCCTTCTTCTTTTGCCATCTATTGTTCCCAGCATTAGGCTCTTCTCCAGGGAGTCCTTCCTTCTCATTAGGTGGCCAAGGTATTTGAGTTTTATCTTCAGTATCTGGCCTTCTAAAGAACAGTCAGGGTTGATCTCCTCTAGGACTGACCGGTTTGATCGCCTTGCGGTCCAAGGGACTCGCAGGAGTCTCCTCCAGCACCACAATTCAAAGGCCTGAATTCTTGGGCACTCAGCCTTCCTTATGGTCCAACTTTCACAGCCGTACATTGCAACTGTATGACTTTTTGTTGGCAAGGTGATGTCTGCTTTTTAGTATGCTGTCCAGAGTTCCTAAAGTACTGCATTTTAAGGTTACTTTATCTCGATAGATACTCCCATGCCCTGTACAGAAGCTTGGCAGCAGGACTGGATATTATTTGAGGCTGGCATGTGGATGCAGGCTTGCTTAGCAGGCTCAGGGCAGGCCCCTGGCCTGTCTTCCTCTGTCCCCCAACTCTTCCCAGCAGCAGCATCCAGTAGCTGAGGCAGCTGCCTGCTCTGCTAGTGTAGGGCTGGCCCTGGGAGAGACTGTGCCCATGCACTCCTCTCCTGCCTGAGCTCCTCCCTGGGCTCCTGCCCAGCCCTCTTGGGAACACAGTCCTGGACTAGATCAGCTTGTAGAGCTCCGACCCTGCAGGGTTCCTCATATGTTGTGGGATTCCCAAGAATCAGGCTGCTCTGATCTTCTCCAAGGTCTCCATCATCACTTGACATTTCCCCTTCCTTCCTGTTTCATAGGTGACTCCCTACAACCCTCAGCAGCTCTTCCGTTCCCCTTACACCCCTGTGCTCAGCTACATCCCCCTGGTGCAGCCTGGCTACTCGTACCAGCAGAGGAACGCAGCCAAGCCATCCAGTAGCATACGGGATCCTCCAGCAATGGCAGGTGATGGGCCTCAGTATCCATTTTCTCCTTCCTATGGGTAAGTGCGCCTGGTTGGGTGACTGTTCCAGTGAGTGGAAGTCTATTTTGGGATGGGTTCCTTTCTCCATCAATGGTGGGGGAAGAAGGTGGAGTGATGCAAACAAGGCATGTTGTTTCATGGACAGGCAGCTTATACTGGAGCAGCGGGGAGTGTCTTCTCCGAAAAGGATCTGGGGACAAGGATAGGGGCTTACAGTTAGTCTTTCCAACTGTGGCTGCCACCCTCTCTTCCCTTTCAGAGTGCCTCTGAAAAGAACACAAGGGAAGGAGAGGGGAGTTTGGAGGCAGCTGGAGAGCTCCTGTGTTTGCTGTACAGTTGGCAACTTGTAAAAGTTTCAGACACGAAGAAAAAAGTGCCTCCCCAACTCAGTTGCAAGCCTCCTTCTCCTTGGAAAGTTGCACGCCTAATCTCAGAAGCTAAGTGGGGTCAGGCGTGGTTAGTATTTGAATGGGTGTCTTGAGTCCTGCATGTAGCAGGAGGCTGGATCGATGGCCTTCTAGGCCCCTTCCAAGTGAATGATTCAACTCGACTTGATTTGATTCTATTAATTGAGGAACTCATATGGAATGGTTGGACTTTTCTGGATGAGAGGATGCGTGCCTGAAGCAGATGCAGGCCACATGCTCTCTGTCAAGGGCCACACCTGCTCATGGGCGATCTGTCGGGGGCCTCATGCTAGTTGCAAGCACAGGTGAAGCCAACAGTGGGTAGGTTACCCTCCCCCCCGCACGCTTTCTTTCTACTATTGCCCTTTCTTTCTTTTCTCCATTCTCCCCACCCAGTGAGATGTTGGGAAAAAGACAGCTCGCCCTTGCAAGAGTTCTGAACAGAATGCACTCATGGCTGGGCTGTTGAAATTAGATGAAGGGCTGCCCCTCCTCAGCCTAGAGGACTGTATTACTTTACTATTTGCTTAATTCTGAACCCCAATATTTTTATTGCTAAAATTGGGGCATAACTCTGTAATTCCATTGGTCTCTGTAATCCATCCATTGCGTCTTCCATGTTCTTACTCAAACAAGACTTCTGCTTCTTTCAGGACTCCATGGAAGGGTTGTTGGCATAAATTTGTTTTCCCACTATTGCAAACTTTGAGAAGGGAAGCTGCGCCCATGGCAGGGCTGGGGAACAATGTGCTTTGTTGTGTTCCCAATTGTCACCAGCTCCAGGTTGTTTTGCCAGGGGCTGGGGATGTTGGAAGCTATAGTCTGACAAAAACATGGCTCCTCATTATTAAGCAATGGCATGTCTGCATTTGCTAGGGGACAAAGCTTTCTCCATTTTTAAAAAGTCACAACTTCCCCTAACAAAGTTTTTTTTTCATGTCTCAAAATATTTCACTGTCCAAGACTTCTGCTCCTGAAGTATTTTTTTCATAAGCCATCCAAAAGTCCATGTTCTCTTGATGCTCCTTTCTTTCCCATTCTGTCTGGGACTCCTTTCTAGAACCTGATGCTTACCTGGGAATGTTGGAGAAATCTGCATGCGACTGAAATAAGACTGGATTTCTGTGGATCTTACTGATGGATTCATCAATGGACCAGCTTTTGATGAGCTGGGCAGATTCCATGAAATTGGGTCCTTATTCTTTTTAAACTTTCTGGAATGCATATTTTGCTGCATAGGCTAGAGTGTGAAAATGCATCTTTGGGGTGAAATATGTGCCTCTCTGGAGGTACAGAAATGCACACCTATTCACGTGCATGCTTTCTGATATAAATGCATATTTGGGAAATTGAGAAAAATCTAATACTGTCGATGAGTGAAGAATGGAATGGGAGACAGTTGACAATCCATGGAACTGACCAAATGGATTGAAGAGAATCCATGAATTCCTTCTTCCTGCCCTGACAGTATGTGGTCCACTAACCCTAACCCTACACTGGCAACAACTTTTTGGTGAATGGGGACTCAGCGGCACAAAAGCACTCCTCCTACCTGGACCCCAACTGCCAGACCCACATTGCGAAAGACTCAGTAAGACTTGACTCACTATCTCCTTCTCTCTCAGGTTCACATCTACCACTGCTGGGGCTGTAAGGACCAACCCTTATTTTTCTTCCAATGGAGCTGGCAGCAGTTTTTAAGACTCTTGGTGCTTTTTGGCTACTGGTTTGGTAATACAAACATTTTGGGGACAGTACAATATTCTCTTTGAACACTTTGCTCTGAAGTTAAGGAACTCCAGTCCCAGTAACGTGACGAAAGGGAACGGTGAGTTGGCAATTCATCCAAAAGCACAGAAATTGTTGTTTGAAACACTTGAGTACTTTTGGAAAACTTTTTTTTCCTTACAGGAGAGAGTGAGAGAGACATAATATATATAAAAAGTTTTATTTATGATGAATACCTGTGCTGCTTAAAATTGAATTTTGCTGTAATAAAGATGGTTGCTATGGAATGATCCCCGCTGGTGATTTGGGAGGGGGGATCTGATAGTTCTCGTTAGGTGTTCAAAAATGAGAGTAGCCCACCGGTTGCTGACGTGTCCATGTTAAGGGATGGGTACCTCCTTGATACCAAGTGGGGCTGGGATGCAAATAGGTCTGGGGAAAGAAATGCACTGGCAGGGGAGCAGGGGCTGCGGCAAAGCTTCCATATTTCTTTCACCTTTGGGGGCCACAAATTGGTCTGGCAATGAAATGTGTTCACAGGCACAAGGTAGTGTTTCCATATTTCATGATTTTTTCCATCAACATGGCACTCTGAATTTCTGTCAGGAGGAGTCAAATTCACAGCAGATCAGGAATTGATGACTAGCAATGGGCAAATCTCTCCCACATTCATTTAAAAAAAAAACTTAAGTCCTTGTTTCTGGAATAGGAAACATTTTGGGTGAACATGTCAAAAACATTCTGAAAAAAAAAATTCTCACCCCTTTGCACCAACCAAATTCAGTAGGTACAACTGTTCCCAGAATGAATAGGTCCATGGTGTACTTTCAACACTTTAGCAGTTAACCTTCATAAAGGGTCAATATGTACCCAAACATTAGTTGCAAAAGGGGGAATTTTTGCCCCCAGGCAGAAGGTCCTCAGGTAAGGCAAAGGCTGCATATGAAAAGGCCTTGTTTGCCTGAAAGTCTGAAACCCTATAAAGTTTGAATCGGTATAAGAAGAGATTTCAGGTCTCATCTACTACAGATAATGTAAGACTTCATCTTTCTTGTAACAAGGCACAACTGTAAAACTGTTGACCTTACCTATGCATAACAATAGCTTGCCCTAAAGAATTTAAACCAACATAAAAATGCTTTCCCCCAGTGGATTTGACTTCTGTTGGCTGGAGGCTTTAGCTCAGATGCTTGGCTTTCAAAAGAGACTAAGATTATCTTCCTTTGTGCCTTTTGTGGAGTATAAAAATAGACTATTTTATGCAAATCTTGGGGCATTTTGTTACCCCAGCATGTTTCAGCTTATGGGGAGTGGTGGGGGATACTGTAAAGGGAGTCTGAAATACAGGGGCTCTTTTTACCACCCTGATGTGACAAGAGAGATCCCTGCCAGGATAGTTGGCAGTGTCAAGTGCAGAATGAATGAATGAATGAATGAATGAATATCCTAGAAGAGCTGAACTATATGTCTACTTTAGTAGATCTAACTGAACAGCAGAAAGCGGAGCCAGCTGGTGCCGGAGGTCAAACTAGATGGCCCAGGAGGCCCCTTCTGACTCGCTCTGTTTCTATGTTTCTAAAGCGTAGTTGTGGAGGAAGACACTTATATCAGTGATGAAAAGCCTGTAAACAAACAAACAAAACACACAAACTGGTGGCAGCCTCAACGTGGTGAAGACACTGGGATTTAAACACAGGCTCTCAAAGCACTGGGCCTGAATGGGCACTTTCTTCTCCACAGCAGTCTGAAAAGGGATTTTCACCCATCCCTGATGATGGCCAGGCTGGGGATGAGCTTCCGTGTGGCCTTCCCGACATTGTTGGACTTGGCTGATGGGCTGGGGCAAAGGAAGCTGTATTTTGAGAAATTTCTAAGACTCCAAACCACCCAGAGATCCCCATAAATGCATGGATTCTGCAGCAAATTGGCTTTTCCTGAGCTGCACAGATTCTGTGGACTTGCAGAAATAGATAGATAGATAGATAGATAGATAGATAGATAGATAGAAAACCAAAACAAAAACTGAATTTCTACAAAAATTTGTCACAGAAAGTAAAATATTAAAAAACTGATTCAGTAAAGCAAGAAAATGCAGTTGGGGGAATGCATGTATTTCAAGGGAGTACAAATTTGCACTAGAGTCTATGAATGGATTTGGACAAAATCCAGTTCTGTCAAAGAGCAGATGATGGCGTGGAAAGCGCTTGATAACCTGTGAAATGTGAGCAGTGTGGATTTTACGGCACCCGTTTGTCCGTGGCAAAAGTCCAACAGGGTCCCAGGCTCCACGCATGGTGGCTTGGCACACTCCGGATGAACGTGGTACCAGTGGTCTTCCGATGGTGTGGAGCGGGGCTTGGGGTGGGGTGCACAGAGAAGGGCGTCTTTGGATCTTGCTTTCCAGGACTGTGGGAGCTCCATGCTGCTGCTCACCATACCTTCTTCGATATCCTTAACACAATTAGAGGAACGACATAAAAGAATCATCAGGTCAAATTTCATTTCTCTTTCTCCCTGCTATTTTGCAAAGGACTGATGACAAACTGGGAACCCGAGTCATGATTAGATTACTTTGACCACAAAGGAGTTCATTAAGTTAGAGTATCCAATAAAAACCATCATCTGTCAAGTTTCAGGAAAGTCTGGAAACCACTTAGCGGAAAAAGTGCTGCTCTCCTCCAATCCCGTGATTTGCTGGTCCACAGTCAGGTGGACTCAGAGGGCATGGGACAGAAGTGACTTGCTTTCAGATTAGAGCGCCTTGCCTGTCCTGACATATGGCTGGACGGATATATCTAATGCTTGGCTGTGTCACTCTTGAAAGGTCTCACCCATAATCCCATTCTATTATTTTTCCATTTAACATGCATTTAATGAAAAAAACCCTCTCAAAATAGGTTTGAACTGTGCCATTTCTCTCATAATTCATATATAAACGTGCATTTTCCATTTATATATTTAAATATGAAGGAACAAAGCCTAATGAATATATTATGGCAGAACAGGCAATGTGTAGTCAGGGGCGTTAGGGAAATCTGCAACTGACTCAAAAGAATGCTGATTTCTACAAATCTGACCCATGGATTCTCCAGTGGATTCTGCATGGATTCTATGGAATTGTGAATCTTGTCTTTCCTCTCCTCTCCTCTCCTCTCCTCTCCTCTCCTCGCAATTGCACACAAATTAAGTCAGAGAAAAACTATGAAAAAAATAAAAATTGGAATATCACCCTACAGACTAGTGTGTGAAAATGCATTTTGGAGGGAATTGTACATTTTTAGAAAAGTTCATTACAGTGAAATCCAGTTTGGTCGATGGACGCATGATGGAATGAAACACACCTCCAGGTCTGGAAAAATGCAGCTGAAATGGAGCTAATAAAATCCAAACATTCTTATCATAGTCCACCCGATATTTTGACCTACCATTATTGCCTTTCACCATTGGCTACACTGACGGGACTTGTAAGCTGAGATGTTGAGGGAGGAGCAGAAGTATTTGACTGTAGATAAAGGATGCTGTGGGGCAAACCCCACCCTGAGGGTGGGGGCTAGAAACAACCCTGGAGTGCCCACAGGGTCTGGCCTCCTCCATGCCAGATTTTGCCTGGAAGGCTCTTGATTTCCACTTATTGCCTGTAATGGAGCAACACAATTCAATGGGGACTTTGATTCATGAGAAACCTGTAAGCTGCCCTGGGTTTCTTGCAAGAAGAAGAAAGGTGCACTATGAATGTCACATAATCATCATAGTGCTCTGCAGATTCTGGTAGCTCATTGGTAGCCAGTGTGGCCTGAGGCTCAGTGTGTCAGATGGGGAGACCCGGGCACTGGTCCCTGCTCAGCCATGGAGCCAAATGGGGGACTTTGGCTAGTCCCTCAGCCTCAGCCTAACCACCCTCATGGGCTGCTGTTGTGATGCTAGAATGGAGAGCAGGGGAAGCTTGTTAACTGTCTTGTCTTCCTTGCAAGAGAAATGCAGGTGGGATACTTCTATTCTAATTCCAGTGGAAGAAGACAGCAGGGGTTTGCGAAGTTTGCCTCTCCTTTGAGGACAGCTTTAACAGCCCCCTGAGGTTCTTTCCTAAGCCAGGCTTTGGAGAGCTTTTCCATGCAGCCTGTCACAAGTGCTGATGGCTTCTCCCATGGCGGTGGGTCACCGGTTAGCCTGACCCCCATTTCATGCACTCTCCAACTGCAATCCAGGGAGCTCCAAATATTTTGAAATTCACCCATGGCCATAAAACCTAGAAACTTGGATCCTTCTTCTTTTTATAGGAACAGAAAGGACAGCAGTGGCATCACAGAATCTATCCAGGACTTCTTCACTAGTATCACTGCTAGGGTACAAAGGCATCTTTTTATCTGCCTCTTTAAAGGCACCATCCAATGCAAGTTAACTCCCACCATAATGGTACCTGGGCACGCTGGGAGTTGTAGAGCATCCTTTAAACGTGCGCAGGGCTGCGCTTCTGAAGAGGCAGATGCTGCTGATGATTTGAAAGACAGATTCCTTCCGGAATGCAAGCGCCGTGGAAAACGTATGCAGAATCATTCGATAAGGCACCACCGTTCTGCTAGGATTGCTTGCATTGCATGCCGATTCTCTCTCCCATCTCAGCATGCAAGAGTCCAGGTTCCCACCTCCAGAGGCGTCCCTTTCTTACACTCAAGCTATTTTGCAAATGCAAGACTGAATCCTCTAGGGGCAAGCTGACTGGGCTGACAATTACCTAGCCACATCCCCGCATGTACTTCCTTTGGGCTTATACTTGGCTAAGAAAAAAGGAGAGAAGGGAATTGAGACTTGACTGTGTCAGTCTTAAAAAAAATGGACACATTCATTATCTTTGTGTTAACCATGTGATGCCACTGTTGAAACCAGAACTGTTCATAAGATCACTGGAAAACCATGAAAACAAATAGCTTTAATAAGCCATTTCTGCCTCTTTATTTTATATACACACATGGAGAGGAGAGGAGAGGAGAGGAGAGGAGAGGAGAGGAGAGGAGAGGAGAGGAGAGGAGAGGAGAGGAGAGGAGAGGAGAGGAGAGGAGAGGAGAGATCGGAAAGGGTAAATGTTTTCAAAAAGTTTCAAGCTGCATACAATTATTTTTGAAAGAAATGAAAATGGATGATTTTAGAGATGCTGTCTCTAATAGTTGGAGTTCATCTTTCATCTACCAAGTTCCCTATTACTTTTGAATCTCATTTACCACAATGAAGTCTTGTTTAAACAATCAAGTTCCAGGAACACTCGTCTCAAGGGGAGACAGAAATGTGGAAAGAAGAACATTTTTTAAGGTAACAGATTCTGATCCCTCCCCCTGCCTCCAGACCCACTTTAGAAACATGGAAACAGAGTGACTCAGAAGGGGTCTCCCAGGCAATCTAGTCTGACCCCTGGCTCCAGCCGACTCTGCTCATGACATGCTCACCAGCCTATCCAGCCTATGTCCAGCCTGTCTTTGAACACCCTCACCGATGTGGCCTCAACGATGAAGTGCTTCCTGGCATCCAAATGGAACCTTGGCTCCCTGAGCTTTGCTCTGTTGGAGCGCATCCTGCCTTCCTCTGCAGGGGAGAACAGGCCTCTCCCCATCTCCATGTGACACCCCCTCACATACCTGTATGTCGCCAACATATCCCCTCTGAGTCTCCTTTTCTCCAAGCTGAAGAGACCCACTTCCCTCAGTCTCGCCTCATACGGCATCCCCTGCAAACCCGCCACCATCTTTG
This sequence comes from Varanus salvator macromaculatus, assembly GCA_023646645.1. NCBI lineage: Eukaryota > Metazoa > Chordata > Lepidosauria > Squamata > Varanidae > Varanus > Varanus salvator. The sequence continues at coordinate 10,748,896 of JAIXND010000624.1, read as the reverse complement.
TGGTCCTTCGCTGCACTGACTCCAACCTGGCTATAGCCTTTCTGTAATGAGGAGCCCAAAACTGAGCACAATACTCCAGTTGCGGGTGCACCAGAGTTGTGTAGAGTGGTAGTAATACCTCTCTTGATCTAGAAGCCACACTTCTGGCCATGCAACCAAGGGTGGCGTTCGCCCTCTTGACCACCGCATCACACGGCTGACTCATGTTTAGCCTGCAGTCAACCAGTACCCCGAGGTCCCTTTCACAAGTGCTGCTCTCCAGCCACTTGTCACCTAACCTGTACTTATGACACCCATTCCTATGCCCCAAGTGCAAGACCTTGCACTTCTCCACATTGAACGCCATCCTGTTGTCTCCTGCCCACTTCCATAGTCTGTCCAGATCCTTTTGGATCTGGTGTATCTGCTCCTCAGTTGTGGCCACTGCTCCAGTTTTAGTGTCGTCTGCGAATTTGATCTCTACAACTATTTTCTAGAAAGACATCACTGAGCTTCTGAGGTGGATGTCTTGTGTGTAGCAGTTTTCTGGGACATTGTCTATGCCAGGGCTTAAAAGTTCAAGTCTAGACCTACCAGCCAGGCAAAAACCTTACTCTCCATCAGTTGCCCCACCAAACCTTGCCCAGGTCCACCTCCAACCCCACCCCAGGCCCGTCCCCAGCCCTGCCCCCAACCATGCCCCCTTAAAGCTTATGAAATTACATTTTAATTTAGAATAAAGAGTCCAAAATATAAGTAGTTAGCACTTCTTCAGCACATGGGTTCCTATGCATAGTCAGCTACCAATTTTATTGAAAATATATATTTTTATTTTAAATGAAATTTGTAGCTGATTGTGCATAGGTGTGCTGTGCTTTGTTTTTTTCTTTTTTTTTTTTCTTTTTTACTTTTTGAAATATTTAGGCCCCAGAGAGCAGCACTAAAATGGCATTGTTAGGTTTTTTTTAACATTGTTGGTGTTTTTTTTTACTCTTTTTGAAATCATTTTGCCCCCAGAGCGCAGCACAAAAAATGTCATTTACCTTAAGCTGGTGGGTGTAGGGATGTGCACCGGTGGAGAGCGGATCTCTCCTGCACGTGTCCCCTCAGCAGCGCTGCCAGTGTAATGGTGGTGCTGAAGAAGAAGCAGGAAGTCGGAAACCGGAAGTCGGCTTCAAAATGAGGCTTGGAGTGCAAGTGGATTGCAAATCAATCCCCAGGGCCTGGGGATCGCATTGCAAGCCACCCGCTCCATTACTGTGCTCGCCAGAAAGGAATTTACCCTCGCATTTGGCGAGCAGGCGAGCAGAATTTTCAAGCCCTGGTCTATGCTACTGTCTCAGTTTAGGAATGGCACATTAATCAGATAGGGGAAACTTTGACCCACGAGGCAAATTTAGCCCACAGGAGCTTCCCACAGTTGTGAGCCAGGGTTCTTCCTTCAAACAAACATCAGCCACAGTCCGTTTCCTTGCAGGTGTACTTTATGGCTCCTGGTACAAATCATCCAGAACAGAACTGAGCATGCACTGAGTAGGTTTTTTTTAACCCAATCTAGCAATTATCCCCAGGGACTCTCCTTATGAACATGTCTGTGTCCCAACTCTTGGGAGGAGCTCTCTGAAGGTAAGCATGCCTCCTCCGCACTGCTGCTCATCAAACTGGGCCTCTCGCCTCTGCTGACACTTTGCCATGGGGTCCAACTCCACGTGGGAGGACTGGTCCACGTCTGGGAGTTCCTCATCCCCAGTGGGCCCTCTCACTGGCTGTATGCCTGGGCCATCCCCACAAACTGTCTGGCATGACGAGGTGCCTCTCCTTAAGCTAACCACCTCTGCTTCCTCCTCCTGTTACATCTCAGGACCTTGAGCAAACCCATGCTCCCCAATCTTACTAAGCCCTTCCTCGTCCTCCAAAACCAAATCCACACCTGTGCTGTGGCTAGTGTCCTGTGGGAATGCTTGCCCGACCCCGCCGTCCCTCTTGCTCCCAACACCCACTTGCTCATCAGCGTTCTCAAGAAAGGCCAGACTAGCTAGGAGCCACGGCAAACATTTGGAATTCGTTGGCAGGTTAAGGTGGGGAGAGGACCCAGAGGGCTGATGTGGAAGCCCATCCCTGGATTCAGATACTGTATTTGGGCCAGCGTGTCAGTAAGTGCGGCAACAGTGTGTCCACATTGAGTTAGAGTGTTGAGAGTCTGAGTTCCTTTAAATGTTGGTAAGTTTCAGAAGAGCAGGAAGTGGGGGTTAAACGAGGGAGGATGAGCGTGGGAGGTGATGGGTCGGTGACTGGGAGTGTGTGGTCAGAGTGTGAGGGGAGTGCATGAGGAGAGAGACACAGACTCCATCAATCCATCAGCAGCTCACAGAGCTGTGATCCATCAGCAGTCTTCAGATTCTGGAGAGGCAGCCTTCTCATTAGACTCTCAAGCGGTACTGTGAACGGCTTTTACAATGCTAAAGAAGGACGGAGTATACCTGGAGGACGTACTAGTGACTGGGGAGAGCCAGAACCTCATGTGCCAAGCATGATAAGGGTGCGTGTGAAAGAGAGAAGCAGACAGAAACCTGAGTGCAGAAGGGAAAGAGAACAGAGAGAAATAAAGACTGGTCAAATTGACTTTCAGGAGAGAAAGGAAAATTTCAGAGTGAGGAGTGACTGAGAAGGGAAAGAGAGAGATGCCTCCATCAAAAGTTGTTATTATATAGTGTATTTACTAAGGAGATAAGTTACAGAGTATCTTGAAACCAATATGCCTATTGTACAAATAAAGTTTTATTTTGTTCATGGTTAACTCAGTCATGAGCTGTCTGTGTACCCATGCCTCATCCTCAGGACCACATATTCCACCAAAGGAGCCTTACAGCTTGGGCACCATATTAATAAATTAAATAAGATTGGAATTCAGTTCCTGGTGACAGCAGTAGCTATCAGAGACTTAAAGACAGATCACATCCAAGAAAGGAAAGGAGAACATTCGTGACAGGTCCCTCCACTGAGAAGAGGAGTAGAAGGGAGTAGAAGCAAAAAAACACAGGAAATTCAGCCTGGTAGATCACCCACTCAGTTACCACCATTTACTCCAAACTAAAAATGCTGAAGAACCAGGAAAATGGACCAGGGAAACAAAGGTGTGGGGAAGCCATTTTACAAAACTATTTCTCACAAAATGATACTGTTTATTGCACAAAGTTTTGATTGCGTTCCAGTTTCTTGTGAAATTAGGGCAGATCCTAGTGCTGCCAGTCCATTCGTGTTGCTGGCCACCTATTCTGGTCAGCATTTAGTAGGTGTGTATGAGAAATACAGGTCAGCGCATTAAAAAACAAACAGGATTGATCTCTGTTTGGAATTTGTGGATTGAGCTCAGACTTGGATGAAACTAATGTTATTAGCTTGCAAGGTGATTCAAGGACAAATATACATGCCACATGATGTCCACATTTCCAAAATGGATGCATACCCATTTCAAAATGTGTGGCGTTGTTGCCCATTTGGGCAAATAGGCACACAGATGCACAAAATTCTTCATACAAAGAAAGGAAAGAAAACACTCGCTCTGATGTAAACTCAAATCCTAATGAATCTTGAGAAAGAACGCTGGGGACTTCAGTGAGATCAAGTTTTGCTGATTCACAATCCCAAGCAAATGTCCAGTCCTGCCAATTGCCTGCAGATTGTGACTTAGTTTTTCTGCAGCCAAGGCCCCAAAGAAAACAGAAACATGTTTCTGGGAAGGGGCAGCTCAGTAGTGCTCCCTTTTGCAAGCTCTGCCATGTGCTCCTTCCAGAAATGGGTGTTCCTCCTTATTTCCCATTGCCCCAAAGCACCAAGTCCCTCTTTTACAAGTGATGGTAGCCACACGCAGAGCAGAACTGATAGAACTGGATCCACACACAGGGAGCTTCGAACTCCACCCTCTGCTTTGCAGTCATACTTCTCATGCGCATTGGGGCCGTCTTGCTAGTCAGCCTGGGAAGATGGAGAAACTCATTAACTTGTGAGTTGATAAACCAGAAGTCAGATTTCATTGCTTTAATTCTTTCCGACTCTTAGCAGTGCTTTGCAGATTAACCTCTTTCACACTTGATCATGCCATGATAAACATGGGGAATGAGTGTATTGTACTTTTAGCAGTCCTCAGGGACTGGAACCTTGTGTATGTGGAAGAGATATTTATCAATCTCCATGTGTAATTACTCTTCTTGGGAGGAGTGCGGGGAAGAGGCATCAATGGAACTGAGTGGATAAATCCATCTTTGTGATTGAAACATAGAAAAGCTGTCACTGGGGAATGCTACTGGTTGGAGAAGAATGGAAGATGCTTGGAAATGGCAACTGACATCTTCATATGAAAATTTAATTCCTTCTGAATAGCTACCCATTACCCCCCTTCCTCTTTTTTTTTTTAATGAACATGCCTGTGAGTTAATCTTCCTGGGAAGCTTATGCAAAGAGGCTGATCAGAAATTAAGTGTCTTCTTGAATTGATGCTCCAACTTACTCCTCCTGAGTACAGATTGTGCCTCCCAGGGGGCTGAGGCATCCAACAGAGACAAGCAAACGGCGAATCGGCAGTGATTTTAACAGATTGGATTTGGAACACGAAGTCAAAGCGTCATTTGTTTAAGTTTGGCTCAGGTTGGTGCTACAGATTGGAAGCTAGATCTAGTCCAAGGCCCAGCCCATAAAAAATAACCTCCCCTCCGTTACAAAGGGCACAATGCTTTGCATGTCCAGTGGACAAGAGTCTCATTCCCAGCATTCCCCCAAACTGCGCATACAGGCTTTTGCCTGAAATCCCACAGCACTGCTCCCAAAATGACAAAACAGAAACGAGGAGTCAGAAATAAGCTTTGTACATGAGAAACTATTGTTTTGGTTCTTGCAGATCGGCTTCTCTGATTTGTCAATGGGAATGTCAAAATTTGCATTGCACAAATGAAAGCAAACTGAATAGCATTTTAAATTTGGAAAAAAAAAAAAAAAACAACTGCAGGGAGAACTGGCAGTTTGGCAGCGTATTCCTGGGTGGCTGGTGACAAAATTTCACAATGGAGCAGCTTCTTCAGGCACCGGACCAAGTTTGAGGTATTTGCACAGCCCACATAACAGAAAAGCCACAAGAAGCACCTGCACTCCTCATGAGTAAAGAGACACGTGCACAGCACATGCGCAGCTGCACTCCTACGCACTCGGGAGTAAGTGCCACTGAGTTCAGTGATCCGTACTTTCAGATGGACACACATGGGGCTGAACTGTAAAGAGCAGGGACATTGGCGTGCGCTCTGTTGCATGGGGCAAACACTTCTTTCTTGCTGGGCCATGGTGGGAGTGACCTCGCCAGAACGCGTCCTGATGTCATTATCTCCAAACAGACCAGTCATAGCTAGGAATGAGACTTCCTAGTCATACTGATTTTGCTTAAATGCCCGTTCCCAGTTTTGGTTGAGTTTGCAGCCTTCTTTTCATGACTAGTTTGGTTTGCATTTGCTACTTTTTATCATGGCCATTGGTCTGTCTTCTCCAACCTGGTACTCCAACCTGAAGTACTCCAACTCCAACCTGAAGTTTTAGACTTCAGCCCCCATCACCCCCAGCCAGCAGGGAAACTGGCTCTGCTGCAATAGGATGGCAGTTCGTGTGGACAGTACTCACCTCTGCAAACCCTGCACCTGTCTATCCCTTGAAGTTTCCCCATCCTTGAGGGGAACAGAGCAGCTAGCTCCAGCCCCCCACCCCAGCTTTTCAACTCAACAATAGCATACAGGTAGATATAAGTGGGTGGACCAGGGAGGGGGAAAAGGGGACCAGACACTTCTGTGGATTTATTTGCAAGCTTTGCTTACAGCATATAGACCCAAGGTTTCCTCACTTGCAGAAAGGGATGGGGTGGGAGGGGTGGCCTGAAAGCTCAACCATCCATGTAGGTGAATTTATTTCCATGGGAACCTGCTTGAGGGAGGGAGGGAGGGAGGGAGGGAGGGAGGGAGGGAGGGGGGAGGGGGAGAGGGGGAGAGGGAGAAAGTTTGCTGCTCACAGTACCCCTCCCTTCAGGTCACTTGATTGGAATGATTGCAATTTGGTTTCCATCTCTCCATCAATGCCTCCCAGCCATCCATCAATGTCATGCACAGATAGGAGTCCAAGCACAAACATTCTGACCCATCAGTCCGGAGGAGATGAATGCCAATGATTTGCTGTCAAGGTCTTCACAATCCCTCTGACTGGAGAGAAGAGGCATGGGCTGATAAGCAAGGAAGAAAGAGCCAGCCCTGGGAAGCAGAGAGACAGGCTTCTGGCCACTTAGGGCTTATGCATGCGCATATATATGTACACACGCTGCTGGCAACTTCAACACATCTTTCATAACAAGGAAGTGAGGAGGGGACAGAAAAGCTGGAGACAAGAGTGTGGGGTGGGGAATCTGCCAGGCAAACAGCTAGGAAAAATAACAAAACAAGACATCACAAACTTGGGCTTCAAGGTATACGATTTCCATCTACCTCCTCTTCCAGGACTCATATCCAGATTTCAAGACAGCTGTCTGAAGTATTTATATCAAGCTCCATTTGTCTTGAAATGGGGTTTGAAACTTTTGCATTCTCTCCAGACTGTTGGCAGGCTTGCCAACTTTTTATTATTGTTGTGAGCATTATTATTTTTAAAGCACCTGGGCCTGCTCCACAGCCTTTAAAAACCGCCTGCTCTGAAGAAACTGAGTAGCTGAAGACACTTGATGGCTTGCTTGTTTGGCTGCTGGGAAAGGTACTGGATTGGGGCCAGTACTGACTTTATGAAGGGTGATTTGGATTAGACTTGTGGAATAAGTCAATACCATTATGGGTTTGCACTGAAGCAGTGCTGGATTGTAGTTGGCAGACTGGGTGAAGGTGTCTCAGGACAAGTGCTTGATGGCTCATGCATGAATGGAAGTTTTTGGAGACATTTCAAAGTTTTTTGTGTGGGAGAGCCTGCTCAAACTGGAAAGGAAACTCATCATTTCTCCTCCCGCCAAAGGGAAAAGGAATGAAGTAGATTCTATCTGTGTATGAGTGTTTCACCTGTTGGTCTCTCTCACTTTCTGTCCCTTTCATGATTGGATGTTGGCCAGCTACATATGTACCTATGTTCCACTTATATATTTGCAACTAAATGCAAGATATGCAAACGTTTCCTACATTTCTTCCAGAGGAAGCCAAGCTCAGGTAAACTCAGCTGACAATTTCCTTTTGTTTATTTATTCTGTTGAACCACCCCTGCTGTGAAATTATCTTGTGTGTTCCTTGAAATAAAGAAATAATAAAGGCATTAATGTAGAGTACAGCATATAAATGGCTCATTCGTACTATCATAAAGCATGAATAAGTTCAAGCATAATTCCCCAGTTAATTCATTAAAAGAATCTTCCCAAGAAAAGTGAAGAAGCTGTAAAATGTTTTAGCTTCTCGGTAAATAACAGGATTGATCTTAAGGTGTCCTGGACTGCATTCACACGAAGAAGATAATGCACTTTAACTGCTTAGTAGAGGTGTGGTCAGGAAGATATGCATTACGTTTCTGTACTTCATGCAACCATCCTTTTGGATGTGGATTCCTCACTTTCTCCGGATGAGGTTGAGGATCATAGCTAAAAGGCATGTCAAGTGCGTTCGGATTGTTTCTGTCTCTCCATGAAGGACATATGAGAGGTGGGCTCAGTAATGGTCACCTCCAGCTAAGCTTTCGGGGAGATGGGCTTGGCTGTTTCCCGTGCTGGGGTGACGAGAGCCGCAGTCCCACCACGTCAGCATGGTCCCAGAGCCATCGGGCAAGCGGAGGCCACCCTCCCTTCTTTATCCATGTGTGGGGGAATGGCGACTTTTCAAGAGGCAAGCGGTTGGGGTGTGTGATGGGAGGAGTCGGCTTCCCATTCCAAGGCAGGTCGATCCCAATCCAAATCAAGGTCCTGTGGGAAAACCAAGAGAATATGTCCATCTAGATGCTGCACAATCAACCTCACATGCACTTTCATGCAGACTTGACCAGTGCCAGGTTTTTCCAAAACAGTAGATCAATCGGCATGTTTAAGAAATCTGTTCAGATGGAAAGAACACTGGCTGCATCGAGGTTGGCACCAGGGAGCTTCAGGGAACTGAAGCAGGAAAAAAATCACCACAGGCCATTGACAACCTCACAACAACGGGCGGGGAGAACTAGAAGGGCCTTGCAGGGGAACCTGCAGTCATGGAGGCTTTACGGGCCAAGGCCTGAGCCTGAAAGTTGACCAGTCGCCAGTTCCACATCGTAGACTGCTAAGATGTCTTCCAGCAAGTTCAGACCTGTACACAGAAGCTAAGACAGTGGCAGGGAATCTGGTATCCTGCAAATGCTTTGGACTGTGACCCTCATCCATTCCAGACGATGGCCAGGGGTGAAGGATGTTCCCAAAGCACTGGGAAGGCAGCATGCTGCCTTCCTAAGATATTTTGCTATCCCCTTCCTGCTCCTCATGCTCAAGCCAGCTGGAATGACAGCTGAATCTTACGCAGAGCTGCCTGTGGGTAGTACCCCAGTGAGTGGAGAGGAGGACTGGCAGGGCCGGCGAGCAGGGCCAAGATGTGCTTGCAATTTCTTGTAATGCAAGATCACGTTGCGATCTTGCAAGATGCAGGTTACAAGCATGGCGAGAGTTTGAAAGTGTGGCTAGCTTCAGATGCCTGGCATGGAAACCCTAGACCAGACTCTCAGTTCATATGGGGGTTTCTAAACCCAAGCACAGCATGCTGAAATACCACGACAAGGTTCAGCAGACATGACAGCCATCCTGCGCAAGAAACCATCCTGGGTTGCTGTGTTCTGTGAACACGCCCATTGGGGGGCACAGTGGGGGTGGAGCTACAGTGGATCCTGTTGATGAGGGAGCACACTCAGGCCTTTTGCAAACAGCCGTTGTTGCAACAAGGGCACAAGCTCAGAAATGCAGCGCAGAGTTGGGAAGACGCCCTTGTGTCTTGCACAAATGCCGTTGGTGGGAGAAGGCGGAGAAGCCAAGCGGGATTGTGCAGGGAAATGGCTCTTTAGGGTTCAGTTGTTTCTCTAGTTGTTTGCTTTTTTGCTCAATTAGGTAAGTGAAGGAACAGCGGAGTGAAGATGTGAGTACATGTGACATCCAACCCTTGAAAAGTTATTGTAAATTTACTTCTTTCTGGGGAGCGAGGAGAATAAAGTTGGGGAAGGAGGAAGAGACATTGCCCTTACTCTCCAATTCACTGTGCAGGTCAGAGAGAGAAAATGAAGCTGGGGACGGGGCTGAGGGGCAGGAAAGAGACCCTTTGGGGTGGCTGCTCTCTGGCTGAAGCCTCAGTAAGACAGTTCCTGGTCACACCACCTGCAGCCCACAGAAGTCACTCCTGGCCCCAGGCCAGCGCCACAAGCTTAGCATACACTGATATATGGAGCAAGACTTATTAAAAAGTCCACTACTAGTGCGGACAAATCCAGGAGATAAGAGCCATAGTCACACGCACATGAAGAGGATAGTTTCAGGTGAGCATCATGTGATACGCCAGTGAGTCAGCAATTGGTGAAAATACTGCTGAAAATGACCCTGCAGACTGCCCCACAATGTCCCATCTCCCCCCCCCCCAACAGAGGGTGGGAATAAGAGCAAAGGCTGAATGGATGAATTTGTCCCTTCTGGTTCTGGCAACATGTGATCAAAAGCAAAAACAAGCAAAGGAAATTTCATGTTCTTCTTGTCCACAAGATGCAGAAATTTTCAAATTCTGACTTTTAACCAGACAGCTGTGTCATTCCAATACGCAGCTGCCACTTGTTAACCCCACCCCAACGGCTAATAGCCAAGATCTTACCTACTGCAGTGGGGCGGGGGGCTTGTGTAGTAGCCCTTCGGATGCTTTTGGACTGCAGCTCCCATGAGCCCCAGCCACTGCCTATACTGGCTAGGGCTGGTGGAAGTCACAGTCCACAGCCATCTGGAAAGCCAGGTGCTCCCCGCTGCGGGTCAGGCCAGACTGTACGTTTCCCAAGTGCCTTCAAGAGCAGCCCGAGGTTCAGTGAACCAGACAGTTGGGATGTTCTCTGAGCAGCATCAACTATAACCAAATTATCCCTGTCTGTAACCGATACACCTACTTGGTATTTCCCACAGTCACTTCCACGAGTGTTGCTAATCTAATCTCACAAAGCCCATTGTCCACATGTCTTGTCCCCACTGATTTCCGGGGGAATGATTTAATCCCACTGGCTCAAGGTACAATCCTACACCCACTTCCTTCAGAGCAAGTCTCACAGAGCCTAGAGACACCTCTGACGCAACACAAACAGTCCTGTGAGACTGCCCTCTTCCTGAAATGAAATAGAGAGAAAGACTTTTCACTCTGGCTAGATAATGCTCTTGGATTCATCCATACACTTTTTTTAAGGCAGTGAGCATTTTGATGGTTCTCTTGGCTTATGGAACGGAGGAATCAGGAGCAGAAATTAGTCGCAGTGGGTTCTGATTTCCCATTTACAATCTGCAATGAAACCACAGGGATTTCTCTCATTCTAGAAGTCAAATTGAAGTCCCCAGATGAGCTATTCAAAATCCTAAAAGACGATGCAGTAAAAGTGCTACACTCAATATGCCAGCAAATTTGGAAAACTCAACAGTGGTCACAGGATTGGAAAAGGTCAGTTTACATTCCAATTCCAAAGAAGGACAATGCCAAAGAATGTTCAAACTAGCACACCATTGCACTCATTTCACATGCCAGCAAAGTGATGCTCAAAATCCTACAAGCTAGGCTCCAGCAGTATGTGGACCGAGAACTACTGGAAGTACAGGCAGGATTTCGAAGAGGGAGAGGAACTAGAGATCAAATTGCCAACATACACTGGATCATGGAGAAAGCTAGGGAGTTCCAGAAAAGCATCTACTTCTGCTTCATTGACTATGCTAAAGCCTTTGATTGTGTGGATCACAACAAATTGTGGCACATTCTTAAAGAGATGGGAGTATGTGACCATCTTATTTGTCTCTTGAGAAACCTATATGCAGGTCAAGAAGCAACAGTGAGAACTGGACACAGAACCACAGATTGGTTCAAAATTGAGAAAGGAGTTTGGCAAGGCTGTATACTGTCGCCCTGCCTATTTAACTTATATGCAGAGCACATCATGAGAAAGGCAGGGCTAGATGAATCTCCAGTTGGAATTAAGATTGCTGGGAGAAATATCAACAACCTCAGATATGCAGATGATACCACTCTCATGGCAGAAAGTGAAGAGGAACTAAAGAGCCTCTTGATGCGGGTGAAGGAGGAGAGTGCAAAAGTTGGCTTGAAACTCAACATTAAGAAAACTAAGATCATGGCATCTGGTCTTCTCACTTCCTGGCAAATAGATGGGGAAGAGATGGAGGTAGTGACAGATTTTATTTTCCTGGGCTCCAAGATCACTGCAGATGGGGACTGCAGCCAAGAAATTAAAAGATGCTTGCTTTTGGGGAGGAAAGCTATGACAAATCTAGACAGCATACTAAAAAGCAGAGACATCACCCTGCCAACAACAGTGCGTATAGTCAAGGCTATGGTTTTCCCAGTTGCAATGTATGGCTGTGAAAGCTGGACCATAAGGAAGGCTGAGCACCGAAGGACTGAGGCCTTTGAATTGTGGTGCTGGAGGAGACTCCTGCGAGTCCCTTGGACCGCAAGGCGATCAAACTGGTCAGTCCTAGAGATCAACCCTGACTGCTCTTTAGAAGGCCAGATAGTGAAGATGAAACTCAAATACTTTGGCCACCTAATGAGAAGGAAGGAATACCTGGAGAAGAGCCTAATGCTGGGAACAATAGATGGCAAAAGAAGAAGGGGACGGCAGAGGATGAGGTGGCTGGATGGAGTCACTGAAGCAGTTGGTGTGAGCATGAGTGGACTCTGGGGGATGGTGGAGGACAGGAAGGCCTAGAGGAATGTTGTCCATGGGGTTGCGATGGGTTGAACACAACTTTGCGACTAACAACAGCAAGAAGAGATATGATGGAGGATGTTCCTCATTCCCCTTGTTCCCTCCTCTACCTGGCTTACTCATTCTGTGTTGGCGGCCATTGCACTGCTGACATCTGTTTCCCCATCTAAATATATAACGCACTTCATTTTAATTCTAATGTGCTTATTCCTCTTGTCCATAACATATGTTAGGTGATTAGGGAGCACTGCTGAGGAGCACACTTTTGCAAATGAAAGGAGTGACGGATAACCTGGCACATGGATATTATACTTACTAATAAGATTAATTTGGTGGCTCCTTAATGAGGAGGTGCAGCAGTGACGAGTAGGCGTCTGTCAGTGACTTATTGAAAGATGCGAGAGCTCTCATTAAGGCAGCAGATGGCGTTCCACTGTTGACTCATGTTGAATAAGATAGAGGTGTGAATGTCAGTGACTTGCCAACAGGGCTCAGCCCCAGAGTTGTAGGTCAGGGTCAGTCACCAGAAAAAGATGAGCCCCACAATCTTTGCAGGGAGGAAGAAACTCCAAGCAACCAAGCCAGGGACATGACTCAGAGGTATAACCAATGAATTTCCTTTGAGGTCTCCAGGCTGAAAGGCCAGAATAGCCAGTTGAAAAAACAAAACCAGAGCAGTAGTGCAGACTTCAGAGAAGAATCCAGAATTGAGAAGTGTGGAATGAATGGTTGCATTGTATTGCCAATGTGCTGACTTTTGTCATTTTGAAACAACATGTAGACCCAAACTCAGTCATCCTACTCAAAAGTAGGCAGAAACTGGGCAAAATTGCTGGCATGCATGCATGTATTAGGAAAAACACAGAGAAAACATGAAAAGATGAGACAAAAATAGAGAAATAGAAATTGGCCAATCCAACTATCCCTGAGGATCTAATCAAAGGACCATGGCTGGAAAAGGTGACTCTTAGAAAGTCTCCCTGTTCGCCATGTTCCACTCACTCTGGATTCTTGGTTAACCAGAGGGATCCTCACATGAGCCACTCTGAGCATCAACAATCATGCTGGCCAGCCTAGCCCAATGCCAGAGGTGCTTGCCATAACTGCTCCCACCCTTGGCGAATCCTTGCTGCATGCTGCTGTAAAGGTACCTTCGGAACCTCCAGGGCTATGCATACAGAGTAGGCATCCCACCTGAGCAAGGCACATACAGGCATATGAAGAGTCCTCCTGCATCAAGCCTGGTACTATCAAGCCCAGCATTCAGTTCACAAAATGGCCTGAGAAGGGAGGGAGCATGTGGTTCTGGTGGTGGAGGAAGAGGAAGTACAAGCTGAAAGTGAGAGATTGCAGCCCAAGGGTGACAGACAAATGGTCAAGGAATACCTGATGAACATCATCCCAAAATCATAAAAAAGCTAACAGAGGAACTTTCAGAACCACTGGCTATGATCTTTGATAAATCTCAGAAAACTGGAGAAGTGCCGGCCAACTGGAGAAGGGCTAACATTGCCCATATCTTCAAAAAGGTGGATAAAGATGAATCTGGGAACTTCCGACCAATTAGTTGTACATCATTCCTAGAGAAAATTCTGATGAAAATTATTAAAAAATCAGTGTGCAAACATCTTGAAGAAAATGCAGTGATTAATAGAGGCCAACATGGGTTTATCAAAAAAAAAAAATCCTGTCAGACTAACTTAATCTCATTTTTGACTGGGCAACCTCCCAAATGAGCAGAGGAAACACTGTGGACGTAATCTACCTAGACTTTAGCAAAGCTCTCAACACAATGCCCCCTGACATCCTTATAAGCAAATTGGCAAAATGTGGACTAGATAGAAAAACTGTTAGGTGGATCCAAAATTGGCTGCTAAATCAGACAGAAAGAGCGCTCATCAAGGGCACCTTCTCAAACTGGAGGAAAGTAACTAGTGGGATGTCACAGGGTTCAATCCTGGACTCAGTGGTTTTTATCATCTTTATTAATGATTTAGATGAGGAAGTACAGGGAAAGATAATCAGATTTGCAGACAATACAAAACTGGGTGGAAGAGTGAACACCTTAGAAGACAGAATGACGATCCATAGCAATCTTGATGGACGCGAACACTGGGCTGAAAGCGACAGAATCAGATTCAGGAAGGACAGGTGCCTAGAAAAAAGAGACCAAATGCATTGATACAAGATGGGGAATATGTGGCTTAACAGAACTGAAAAAGAAAAAGACCTTGGAGTAATTGTGGGAAACAGGCTAAATATGAGTCAACAATGCGATACAGCTGCAAAACAGCAAATGGTATCATGGGATGCATTTATAGAAGTATTACTTCCAAATCACAAGAATAGTTCCTCTATACTGCTTACTAGTCAGACCTCACCTGGAATGCTGTGTCCATTTCTGGACACCAAGATTTCAGGTAGCTGAAGAAAAATCAGAAAGGGTCCAGAGGAGGGTAACAAAAATGATGTGGGGTTTGGAAACACTGCCGTATGATGAGAGACTGAGCATGTTCAGCCTTAGAAGAGAAGACTCGGGTGGGGGAAGGGATACATGATATCCCTCTATAAGTACCTCAAAGGCTGTCACAAGGAGGAAGGTCAAAATCTCTTCTCACTGATACCAGAGTGTAGGACATGGAATAATCAGTTCAAGCTACAGCAACCCAGATACAGGCTAGATATCAGGAAAAGTTTCCTCACTGTCAGAGCAATATGACAGTGGAACCTGCTGCCCAGAGAGGAGATAGGCCTTCAAGGAGAAACTTGACAGGCATCCGAGTGGGATGGTACAAATTGGTGCCCTGCAACAGCGGAGGTTTGGACCCAATGGCCTTCATGGCCCTTCCAACTCTGCTATTCTCTGATTCTGTGAGGGCAGGTCTAATCCAAATGCCTATTAAAATGCAAAAGGATTTCTGTAAAGATTTCACAGAATAATTTCCAAAACTCATTCATGAATTGGAGTCTGCACAGTTTGCTACAGCTTCCTGTTACTGGAGCTTTTTTATATTCTCCCTCTGTGTCGTCAATGAATACATGCACAAGGATAGAACACTGTGAACACCATAGGAGGTGTTACAGGTGGCCCACCAGGCCTGAGCAACAAATTCTTCATTTGGACCCCTGAATCTCTGGGAGGCCACCTGACCCTCCAGTCCGCTGTCCATAGGCAGATGCTGAAATAAAGGTGCGTGTATCTGATTGACCTGTCTGAGCTGTCTCTTTGCCCACAGGTGCTTCACCTTCTGCCCTCGCCCCTCTCCAACATCCTTCTGTCCAAGGTTTCTTTTCTGAAATCAAGCACCCTCCTCTTTCCTGTAGAGGGATCCCTTTTTTACAAATGGAAGTGCCCAGAGAGAGAGCGTGTGTCCATGTAGAGGGTTTGTAAATTAACATGTGAAAAACATTCAGATGCTGCCCTGCAGTGGTGAACTGCCACGCAAAAAGAATCAGGATGCAACAGTATAGACCATGCTTTCTATGTGTATTTACCACATCATGCGCTGTACAGTCCAACACCATCTGGAGCACAACCAGGCATGGCCTGGATGAAGCGTCACCACATTCGACATTTACTCTTCCAGACCAAGGTCAAATCCCGGCAGAAAAAGTACAACATCATCTCTCTCTCTCTCTCTCTCTCTCTCTCTCTCTCTCTCTCTCTCTCTCTCTCTCTCTCTCTCTCTCTCTCTTTCTGTAGCTTCTGCATAGCCTGAAGTGCCTGATCCTGCCTCATCTTCAGCGCTAAGCAGGGTCAGGCCTGGTTGAAATCTGGATGGGTCACTTGAATATTAAATGTAACTTAAAGCCTGGAGAATTTCAGCAATGTTTTATGTATTATCAGCCACCTAGGGAGGCCTCACCAGTTAAAAGTGGCCTATAAATGAATGAATGAATGAATCGGCAACCTTTAGCTTAAAGCTCTTACTGCCTGCAATGGGGGCATCTCCGTCTTTTCAAACATGTGTGTGTCGGGGGGGGGGGCTGCAAAGAAGCCAAGAAGTTACAGATGGGCTGAGCATTGTAAACCAAGTGACTGCTAAAGCAAGGAACAAGCCAGGGCCATTTTTTCTGGCTAGTTAACAACCCCACACGGTACCAGATATACAGTGCATTTTTACCTTTCCCCCATTTCTCCCCTCTCAAGGCAGGCCTAGAACTGTCCCAGATGATAGGAACACGCAGCGCAAACATCCAGCCAGGTTGCAGGTGATGCACATAATCACAGCTTTGCCTATCGCTTAATGAGAAATAGGTAAAAATAACATTACAGATATTCCAAGGCCTGTTCTGTGTCTTGCATTTCTGGTGCATGCTACAGCCTTACTTAGACACAAACACAAATACTGACAGGTCTTGTTACCTGATTTTACGAATGGGTCTTTATATTTTATGAAAAGTTTTCAACTAACACTAATAAAAACATCAAATATCACATACATCGGATTCACTGGGTCAACCCCCTACTACATATATATATATGTATATACACACACACACATTTTTTTAATCATTCTAAAACCAAATTCAAATTACGCCAAGTCCCGTTTCTCCAGCCAATTATAGAAAGAGTCCCAAGTTCGATAGAAGTCAGTATCCTCTTTCTCCTTCAATGATAAAGTCAATCCATCCATTTCTGCGCAGTCCAAGATCTTTCTTATAATCAGTTCATCGGTGGGCAGCTCCTCATTTTTCCAATATTGAGCAAATGCGATCCTCGCCACTGTGATTAGGTGCAGCATCAGGTATATTTCCTGTCTGTTAACGTCTTCCGGTATGATGCCTAACAAGAAAACTTCAGGTTTAAAAGCACAGGGTTTCTGTAATATTTCCTCCATCCATCTATGTATTTTAATCCAATACTTTTTCGCATTATCACAAGTCCACCACATGTGATAGAAAGTACCCACTTTATGTTTACATTTCCAACATCTATTTGACATATTTGGAAACATCTTAGCTAATCGGCTTGGCAACAAATACCATCTATGGAACATTTTATATAAATTTTCTTTATACGAAGTTGCTAATGTTATCTTGATGTTTCTTTCCCATAACTTTTGCCACTTTTCTAATTCAACATTAAATCCAAAGTTTTATGCCACAAATGGGTCTTTAATGGCGGAAATTGTGGCTTTCGAATAACACTTCCCTAATTGTGAGCTGTTCTACTTTTAACTCCCTGTTCAAACATCCCTTTTCAATTGTTCCAAAGGAAGCATGCCAAAGGTTTGCCAAATGATCAGAAAAAGAATGTATGGACTGCTCCCATGCCATTAGCAGTATCCCAAAATGCAGAAATCACCAGGATGTGTTATAGTGCAGTGCCGCAAATGCCTTCAGGAGCAGTGGACTGTAGAGATATTAGCAACCCAAGCACAGACACAAAGCACTGGGGGCCCCTCTCTTGCAGAAACATCGAAACAGAGTGAGTCAGAAAGGGTCTCCCAGGCCATCTAGTCTGACCCCTGGCCCCAGCCAGATCTGCTCACGACATACCTACCACGTGCATGTCCACCCTATCCTGTTTTGAAACATGCAAAATCATATGGGAGGTATTTAAATTCTAACCATCAGGAGTCAAAGTTTTAAGAAGCAGAGAACTTTGAGATTTGCTGTCGTCTCATGGAATAGCTGACGGGCTGCTTGTTTGTTTGACAGAGAATTCTCCACGCCTTCATATGCTGCCATTGCCAGAATCGCCATTGTTATTGCCAGTGGGTAGGTGGGCATAAGTGTTAAAAATAGTTTCAGGTTGCTTCACTGTGGATACACCCATAAGCCAAGACGAAAGCGGCCACCTGCGCCAGTTCTCAGACGTGCCCTTCTGCATCTGAAGTCCTCTTGTTTCTTTTCCCTCTAGTCCCCTCCAATCCTTCAAGTACGATAACCAGCCATATATTTTTGCAATTACTTTTCTATCACTCATCCTTCTCTACATTCTCCAGGCAGAGCCCAGTATTAACTTGGGCAATCAATTTTGCCCAGAAATGCAATGTTCATTTTTACTGATAAATGTTTAACCGACGGCCTTCATTATTAATGGGGGAATGCAGAGTTCTTTTTCACATTGTCTAGGAGGATGCCATTGAAAGAGTCCAGAAAGAAAGGGGTTTCTGTGTGCCATCCTCAGTACTTTCTATTTTCTAACCAGGAACGGAGCCTTCACCCTTAGTCAGCTTTTAATCTGAGCTAACTCTTTCTCTTCCTCTCAAAACTACCCCAAAAGTGAATGATCAATGAATGATGAAGGTGATGAAAGTTTGTGTCAGCTTCAGGTTTTAGGAGGAATATGCCAGGCATAGTGTGGCCACTTATGCATCACCAAAAAGGAAGGTAAGAAAGAGCACCCATTTGCATAAATGTGCATATGCTGTTTCAAATGTATGGAATCTGCTTTAGAAAGAATTGATGTGCAGCACAATCCGGAGGGTGCCAATGTACATGTGCCCTCCTTATCAGCTTCCCATTGGCATCCATTTGGTTGCTTTGAGAACAAAAGGATCCAGGTGTGACTTACATTCTTTGTTTTAAGAAAGTAGGATGTCTCATGAGATAAAGTACACCATTTGTGTTTTCATTACACAGGCGCATGCAAAAACTTAACTTGAAGTTAAAGCTCTTTGCATCAAGACAAATGCACCGCCAAGTCATAGCTGGAAAGAAGCAGAGAAGTTGGTGGATTGGACTTATTCACCCCTTTGTTGGCTGCCCCCGGGATTTAAATCCCTGCTCCAAGCCCATGAGGCTGCCAAATTTCAAACTGGCTGCTGCAGCTATGCCATTCACTTGATCCAGAGACAACATTCCTGATCTGACAGCTTCTAAGGCCCATCTCTGTGCCATGAGAAGCCTCACACCAGACAGGGGCTGATTACAAAAGCCATGGTGTCGTCTTAGCCACCCACTGTATGTTGGTCACATTTACATCATGGCCCTTGCTGAGTGCGGCTTGTTGGGACATCTGGACCTGGTGAGAGTAGATGGTGGTCATGTGGCTTGTTAGCCACGCCAACCATCCTTCCACCCTCACCATCCGCAGGCTTGACAGCAAGTGAAGCCAAGCAAGGCAAATACGAAAACTGGGTGAGCATTGACCACCCTTGTTTTATGCGACTTGCTTCTTAAAATTGTGAGACAGAGGTAGCGCTAGCCAGGGTTAGGGGGAGAGATTGCTTGAGAGAACTGCAAGAGTTGATTTCCTTGCAAATAACAAACAGTTCAATCCCAGTTCTTGTTTGAAAGGGATGCCTCTGTCCAACTGGGCAGCTCATTTTCTAATCTGAAGTCCACTGATCCCTCGCGTATCCCTCCTGTTCGCTGAAGGACTTGGGTGTCTTTGAATAACTCACTCCAGCCCAACCAGTTGCATGCGATTACTGCAACAAATGTAAGAATGGGCAAAACTATGTAAGCTGCCCCAAGTCTCTTGTTGCAAGTAAGAAAAGGGTGGGGTATGGATGCAATCGCAGAATGCTCTGCATGTGGCAAAGATGATTTTGACACAATTTCCAGTAGTATTGCAGGAGCAAGTGCAAGAGCATTCAGTTAAAAACACAGTAAGGCGGCCCAGGGCTTGCAGGTGGCTATTCAGTTTCCCACTTCCCTTAACCACCAGCTCCCCCTTCACACCATGAGGCTTGTACCGGGTTAAAGGGATCAGTCAGCATACCAAGAAGGCCACACATGCAACCTCTGAATGCTTTCTTGCACACTACTGGATCTTGCTTAGGCATGCTTCATTCCCACTTTAAATAGTTTGCATCTGTGAGTCGAGGAACGTGGGTGGGTTAAACCACTGCTTGTCGATCAAAATGTCAGCAGTTCGATTCTGTGTGGTGGGCTGAACACCAGTCGCTTTGTCCCAGCTTCAGCAGTTTGAAAGCCTGCAAATGCAAGTAGATAAATAGGTATGAATATCACTTTGGTGGGAAGGTAGCAGCGTTCTGTGCACCTTGGAGTTTAGTCACGGGGCCACATGGCCAGGGAGACTGTCTGGGGACAAATGCTGGCCCCCTCGGCCAAGAAACGGAGATGAGCACAGCTCCCTCGAGTCAGGCATAACTGGACTTAATGTCTTGGGGAAACCTTTGCCTTTCCCATTATTCAGCTGAATGTTCCGCTCTCAAACTTAGGTGAGTTTTGTGAATGAGATCAGTTAAGTCTCCAGGCAAGAAAAAAAAATCAAGATTTGATGACATCACTGTTTAGGACTTTGTAGAGGCTCTAAAGTTTAAAAGCCAGGAAGACTGAGAGACAAAAAATAGAAGCAGGAATGGCTGAAAGGGAGGATATTTCAGAAGAGATTTCATCCTTCCCTAAATGCCCATCCCTCCCCATATTAGCAAAACTTGTCAGGGACTGGGAAAGTGGGATAAGAAACACAGACTCTGTGGGTTCACCTGCAATGCCTATTCGGATTCCAAATGGGGACAACTACTTGTGCAGTGAAGGGGCTTTTCTGGTCTAACCTAGGAGGACCCCCTTCTTTGTCTGAACATAGATCCTTCTGGTTTCGATACCCTTGCAGAGATTGTCTTGAAGGAGGGTGGTGAGCACTTAAGGAAAATAAATTGGAGGGAATTTGACTGCAGCTCTAAGAAGACACAACCATAGTTTTTATCTTTCCAGACCTTTTAGACATCAATTTAGCCCTGTAGATCCCCCAACCCCTCTGGCTTTTAAGATTCAGCAGGCATTTATTTCCTGTCTTATGGCTGCTCAGATCCATTTTATTTGTATGCTATTTAGTTTTGTATATAAATATGTGTTTTAAAGAGAATATTTAAAGGCATGTATATATGACCCTTCATAAATATACATCCCAGGGCAGTTTACAGAGCAATTTAACATCTAGGCATCAACAATGCAGTGTTATCTGTTTATTAATAATTATATTCCATCTCTCCTGGCAAGAATCCCAGAGCATCTATTGATTATTGTTAATAAAACAATTAAAAGCAATAAAACATCAACAGAATAGAGCCAGCAGCAAGGTAAACAGCCGAGTGCCCAGTCTCATTTGCAGCCAGGTTTAAGGGCCCTGATTGAAGTGCCATCTGAGGGCCCTCCGTTTTATGTCTGGTGGTCCCTTCAAGCTTGGCAAGCAGTGGCAGCAGTGGCGGCAGCCTTCCAGGGGCTGCTGGAAGCCCACATTTTCGGTTCCCACAACATGATGGAGAACCTCCTATGTGTCCCTCCAGGGCATTGTGGGGAGCTGAACCAGAGGATCACAGACCCAATTGCCTAAGGGGTCTTTGTGAAAGGTGTCCTTATGAAAGACAGTTCTCCCTTTGAGTTGGAAGAGCGGTTTGGCCCCATTCAGGTCAAAGAGGAGACCCATGAGAAGGTGGAGCGAAGGAGGGGCATGATGCTGCGCATGCACAGAAAGCACACAGACAGCAGGCGCTGCCGGGGCGGAACGCTGCCCAGCCACTCGCAGCCCTCCACGCAAGGCGAGATGTGCCGTGCTGCCATTCAAAGTATAATACTTTATGAATGTGCGTCTCTGCTAATTAACCTATGCGCATTCCAGGTCAACTGCTGTCCCTCCTGCGCATTCTTGGTGATCCACAACTGGCCACCCTGCACAGTGGGATCCTGGCAGCTGCCACAGGCCTGCTTCAAGCAGGTAAGGTGAGCCACCCTGGGCATTTTTTAAAATCGAAGACTGCTATGAAGCAATGAATCGAGTAAACACATGAACAAACTGTGAGCATCTGCGAGACGGGCGGCAGACTAGTGCATGGGAGCACCAGGACCCGGGCAACCACGGTGCAACACAACGGTCAGTCAAAAATAGTCCAAAAGTCAGAGGAGATGCACCAAGGGAAACAGGTACCTTGAGGCTGGAGCCAGGCAGGAGCAACTGGGGCTAGACTGAAGCAGGGTTGGAACAAAGTTGGAGCAAGGCTAGGATGACTGGAGCAACTGGAGCAGGGCTGGAGCAAGAGCAGAAGCTGGAGCAAGGCTGGAGGGACTGGAGCACAACGGAAGCAGAGCAGGGTGATTAGAGCAAGACCGGGGCAGCACTGGAACAAGACTTCAGAAACGCTGGGGCAACTGGGACAAGGCTGGAGAAGCTGGAGCAAGGTTGTGTTGACTGGAGCAGGGCACAGGACTGGCACATGAAGGTCCTGGACCTCATCCTCAAGGCAGCTTCTCAAGGGAAGAGCCAGTGCATATATAGCTCTTCCTCAGGGCTCCCAGGTGCCATGTGTAAAGGCCCTGATAGCTGCAGTAGGCTGTGGGTCCAATCCTGCAACTACCAGAGCTGTTATTCAGGCCTTTGGTCAGCAGAGGGAGTCCTGAGCTGCCTTGGATCCTGACAGAAACAAGCCACACTAAGCCTGGTGCTGAAAATACCTGCATAAGTAGAAGGGGCAGCCATTGGATGCCATGTGGATGTGCTCCTGAAAACCATTTAGATGCTTCTGAATGCAGCAGCTCATCTAGGCTGGACATGCACATGGTGGGCATGTCATGAGCGGAGCCGGCTGGTGCCGGAGGTCAGACTAGATGGCCCAGGAGGCCCCTTCTGACTCGCTCTGTTTCTATGTTTCTATGTTTCTATCTCCCAGCTAGAAGAGGTCCCTATGAGGTGCCAAACTGCCCTTCCACATCTGTGTGTGCTCACTGTTTCCTTCTGGGAAAATGCTCAATGTCCTGCTCATGAGCTAAAGTAACCTTCTCCAACCTGATGTTCTCCAGATGTGCTGGACTGCAACTCCCATGCTTCCCAGCCTTCATAGCCACTGAGTCCAGAGACAGCTAGCCAGATGCTGAGAAGAAGGCATCTCTCCCCAGTGATCTGTGGAATGAGGATGCAGGCGGGCAAACTGGCATCAAGGAAGGAGCAGACAGGTGGTGCATAGCGATGGAGAAGTCCTTGCATTCAGTTCTTGTTTATGCTTAAATCACACTCTTTCTATCTAGAATATGAAGAAGAATAGGAAGATGTGCATTTTGGAAAATTCTTATCAAAAATGAATCAAAACAAAAATTCTCAATCATCCTTTCTGGTGATGAAAAAGGTCCAAGTAAGCAAAGACTGCTGGAAAATGACTAAGGAACTATGGAAGAACAGACAGAGACTCTGGTGCAGGTGACACACACACAACACAGAGAGAGAGAGAGAGAGTGAGAGAGGAATTAGATTGCCTTTTAGTTCATGAAGAATGAAAGGCTGCTTCTAGAGAGAGGTGGGGCCTCCCGAATCAAATTCTATCTGATCCTGACGTCTAGTTCAAGTGAGTTCACCTTTTACATTAGGATCTGGCTGCCTTTCCCTTTGATCTTCCTGAAGAAGATGTGATAGTCAATACCACTCCATACACCAGTATTTTCACAAATGAATCAGCAATGAATCTTAGGCACACAAAGCATTTATTCCAGCTGTGGGCCGTAGCGGATGGGCACTCAGCAAAAGGCAAGGCCTGCATCTCTGCCCAGCCTGAATACGCAGCCTTCAGCTAAAGTAGTGACTTCACAGCCATTTAGACAGAATGCTGCCTTGAATCCCAAATCAAAGTGGTGGGGAGGGGGGAAAGGTCAGAGCTTATGGTTGCTTGAGCATTTACTTAATTCAAGCATATCATCACCAGTTGTTATGATATCTTCACCACCTCCTAAACCCCAGTAGATTTAAAAGACAACTTGGTGGCAGTGCTGACTTAGGCAAAGGTGACTTTGACTAGGGAATGGGTCTGGGTCTGACCTTGTTTCAATGCTCTTAATTGCCAACTGCCACTGATTAAACACAGATGCCTACCAATAAATAAATACAATAAAATGGAATAAAAGTCTGATAATTGTGAGAGAACCTTCCTTTGCAAGCACTGGAATAAACAGGGCAAATTTGCATACAAAATAGCAGTTTTGTTCATTTATGTATCCCTATTGGAGCAGAAATGTTTACTGCAGAAATGTTTACAGAAATGTTGGAGCAGAAATTTGCCATATTTAGACAAATGGCTGTGCTGAATATTTGCAAATTCTGATTTCCATAGAATCATGGAATGAGGAGGGAACCTTGGAGGATCATCTGGTTTAGCTCCTTGCTCGATGCAGGACACAGCTTTGGCATCCCTGGCAGATGGTTGTCCAGCCTGTGTACAAATAACCTCCCAAGGCAGGCAGTTTCCCCACCAAACAGCTTATGTGATCGATGTCTTAGGCCGCGCTTTTCCCTCCCAGAAGTGCCAGTCTCACCAGTGCTTCTTTGCCGAACATCTTTATTGTACATGCAGATCTCTGAGCATGCACGAAGTGAAATGTTGAACCCTCTCGGGCTTTCTTCACCCAAAGCTTTCCCTTTGAATCCTTCTACATCTGTCCATGGTGGGGGGATGCTAATGAATCAGGCATGCCTGCACACCTCCCTCAGAGCTCCCGACTGGGCCACACGGTGACTACTTCCCAGGAGGCTGGAGCTCCCCATCCGATAGATCAACTCACATTTGCTTTTGTAAAACAAAACAAGGACCAATCCACAGCAAAACGGTGTGTGTTACAACAGGGAACAATAGGGCATTCATTGCCCCTCCGATGCATCGTATCTACTGTAAGTCAGCCAATGGTGTGTGCATCCTGCTAATAAAGAATTGCTGGTATGGTGTCCTTGAGAGCCTGGATCCACTATACCCCTGCTGTCAGTCCTATAGAGAGGCGAGCTGGATCAGGCTTTGCCTCCCCTGCATCTGCTCCGTCAGGCTGCAGCAGCGGAAGTGCCAGGAACCGTGGCCACAGCACTGCTCCCACTGAGACACCAGCCATGGTTGTCTCATCCTCTCCCTGAGTAGTTTCTGTCCCTGCTGGTTTTGATAAGAGGGCTGACCTCTTCTGGCTGCGTTGCGACAGGTGCTTATGAGAAGCACATGAGATACTAGAAACTGATGCCGCAGTTCCCCTGCCTTCCTCTTCTCTCTTGTGGCAGGCCCCTTCATGTTGCAAAGGGGAAGATTTTTTTTAAGTAGATTCTGCAGTGCTTGGGAAGGCTTTCTCATTGAAGTATTTGCACTCCACTTTTCAATGAGAAAGCCTTCCCAAGCACATGAAATATACAGATTTCTCCTGAGTCAGGACACAAAATGGCTTTGCATTGTGCCTTGGAGGAACATTTCAGTATTGTTTCCTGAATCTCTGTTCAAAGCTGCTGTCATTTCTCTCCATGCACGTTGGTTTTGGTCAAAAATGGCATTTCTAAATGAATGCATTGGAGTGAAGCAGAGAAAAGTTTCTTGCAAATATTCACCAAAACTGTCACACGTTCCTAAATATATAAAAAAATCTATTATGCCCCTGCTATTAGGGATAAACTGATAAAATCTAGTTCATTTTGATCAGGATGTACTAAGTTTGTACCTGCCACACAAAGGACAGACTCAGGCAGTCCATTTCTGGAATCTAAACATCACTCACCTTGGAATGGGATTTGCAACCCCTCCCCACCAAAAAAGGGGTATTTGAGGGCAGGTTATTTGTGTGTACATTTAGGAATATACACAGATTTTCATGCAAACACAGGAGAATAAAATTTTGCACACCATCAGATAGGGACTCACTTGGAATCAGCATCAAGATGGAATTTGGAGGTCTTCAGGAAGGCAGACTTGGCTCCTTTGCACAGTCCTGCTCAGCGTTTATTCTTTCCATCGCCATCCATGGAAAGGATCGTCTGTTCCTGTGCGATTAACTTCAGTAGATTGCACCATTATCTTTGCTGTTTTCCCTGGACTCTATTTTCCTTAACAAACAATCAATACTTTCTGCCTTTTGTTAATTAGGAAAGGGAGCATTTTTCAATACTATGAGAACTGGGTAATGTGATACTGCTTTGAATTTTGGCACTGTGGCGGTCCATCTGCCATCACAGGATCTGCATTCTGGTCTTCTTGTTGCCATTACTACTTTCTGCAACTCTTTGCAAGGTGTGAAAACTGCTTTACAAATCAGTTTGAAGCATCAGCACAAGTCTGTCTGCCACCTCATGTGGCAGGAGCATCATCTGCACAGTCCCGTAATGGATGCTTGGCATGCTGCCTTCTGTGGATAATGCCGTAGGTCTGCTCAGCTTCCTATTGCCTGCACTGACTGACAGCTGCTTTTCAAGGCTGCAAGCAAGGCTCTTCCAGGTCTCACAGGTGCTCTACCCTGAGCTGATGCCCTTTGCCTACAGTATTCACTCCCAAGAGGGGACCACAGCAGGATGAGGTCCAACCCACACAGGGTTCAAAGAAAGAGATCAGGTCCAATCCTGGACCACTCCACGCAGTGCTCAGGCAGGAGACATGTTCTGGCAGGCTCAGATATAGCTGAAGCGGGAGGCAGCCTGGGTGAGGGTTGGGCAGCCCATGACCCTCCATCTTTGGCCAAGCTCGCCTTCTCAAATTCTCCAAACTCCATCTCAGTACTGATTCCAAGTTGAATCCCTATCTGACTAAACACCTTCTCTTTGCAGGAAAGTGCATGCAGTCTTGTTCCCCCCCCCCGCCCCCATGAATACACAAATTGTGTACACCTCCCATTGATTAAAGTGAATGTGTAAGAATTTCCCAAAACACTCATTTTTTCCTGCACACTTTTCAAATGTAGTCATATTTCCAGGGTGTGTAACTCAAATTGCAAGCTGGAACATGAATGGACTCCCATCAGGCCATTGCTCATAGCGAGGAGTGATAGGAATTGTGGCTGAATAGCATCTGCGTGGCTACAAGTTGGTTCCCCCTCCCTAGAAAAAAGATAGGCAACTTGTTGCTGGAGATGTATGAGAATTTGGTTTCAACTCATAAAATGTGGGCCACTAATTAGTTCCACTAATGTTCCCTCCTGCCCCCCCCCACATTTTCAAATGCATGCTCGCCTTCATCTTTTCCCAATTCCCAGTTTGATTTGTGAAGATTTCCTCCTCCTCCTCCTCCTCTGCATTTCCACACTAGACATGCCCCAATTTGGTCTGTGGAGTTAATTTGCACAAATTAGGGAACTGGCACGAATTTGCGAAGATTTGCACAAATTTCCCAATCAGTTACTGCTTGGTTTGCACAAACTCCCATTCACACAAAGCAAGGAGCAATTGTAAGCACCAATGGGAATTAATTGAGCATGAGACAGTTAGTGAGATAGCATTCAGAGAATCCAAATGATCTCACAGATCACCCATCGTCCCATCCCTACCTGGAGCCCTCCAGTTACTTTAGATTACAGCTTCCTGGACATCCGCCAGCCTGACTGGGGTTTCCGCAAACACCTGCAGGGTACTGGGTTTCTTTCCTTTGGGGGAGACTGAGGCTTACACTGGAACACAGTCCCCATCTGCCAGGAGAAGTCTCTTGCCATTTGGGGGCTTGCATGTTGCAAGAGCTATTAGCACTGGCAGAGATGGGGAATCTCTTTCTTTTCCATGAGGAGAAGGAAATGTTTGCTGGGCATGTTACTTCTGAGTAGCTCCATTTCCCACATGCAAGCCATCTCATGTAATGACATGGCAAATAGGCCTGTATGAACCAGTCCCGGATGACCAGCTGCGAAATGTATGGAATGACTCCAGCAGAAACTACAATGGCCCTGTCAGTATAAAACCCACGAAGGTGAATTTCTCTGTGCAACTCATCTCTGCATGCCACAGTTAACAGTGATAAAACATGATTAGAAAGGGTCCAGAGGAGGGCAACAAAAATGAACCATGGTTTGGAAACACTGCCCTGTGAGGAGATGCTGGGGGAAGTGGGCATGTTCAGCCTTGAGAAGAGAAGGCTGAGTGGGGACATGAGATCCCTCTATAAGTCCCTCAAAGGCTGTCCCAAAGAGTAAGATCAAGATCTCTTCTTGCTGATGCCAGAGTGCAGGACACGGAATAATCAGCTCAAGTTGCAACAACCCAGATTCATGACAGACATCAGGAAAAGCTTCCTCACTGTCAGAGCAATGTGACAGTGGAATCAGTAGCCTGGAGAAGTGGTGGGCTCCCCCACACAAGAGACATTCAAAAACAAACTGGACAGCCCTCTGAGTGGCTTGATGCAACTTGGTGCTCTTGAACAGCAGGGGTTGGACCTGATGGTCTTCATGGCCCTTCCAGCTCTACTCTTCTATGAGTCTACGATTCTATAATAACAGTGCGTGTATAGAAAGATCGACTGTCTATCTACAAAGATATGCTTTGCAGAAAGATCAGTGCAAATGAACCATTTGCAAGGACATATTCTGAGCTCAGAACATGGGTTCTGAAAGCAGGAATTCAGGATTAGGCATGTGGCACATGGGTTTCCTCCTCTCCTATAGTAGCTCTGTACAAGAATAATCACATCTCCTCTTTCACTGATGAACGTGCAAATGACTTCTAAATATAGCCCCTAGCATCTGCTTTCATTCCTCCCTGAACACCACAGTCATGGTTCAGCATTTTTCCTGTAAGCACTGGAGAATATATGCCAAACGCTTGCATGATGCAAGAATTTGCACTAAGAAGAATTGGTTGTCTTCACAGGAAAGAGTCATCTTCATCCCCTCATCATGATCACTGTGGATGTTTGGCTGCAGCAGCCCAAGGAAAGCAGGTGTCACTCGCAGCTTGTGCACAGAATTTCAACCCAAGTCTTAGGTTAGTGGGTCTTCAATATTGTCACCCTTTGCTCATTGAGCAGCTCAGCTATTGAGCACATATTTTGCACATGAAAGCTTCAAGGATTCATTTCCAGGTAGAGCTGGAAATCTCTGACATAAGGAGGAATGAATTTGTGTCAGTAAAATGGGAACTTGCAACATGTATGTTGTTTGGTTCAGTGATATAATGATATCCCAAGTTAACCTTAAGTTCTGCAGTTAATTTGTAGTCCATCCAGAGATCAACCAAAATCAAGTCCTTTTCTATCAATTTATCCCCCTATTTCTGCAGGTGTAAACCAGGCACAGATGACCTGCCATGCAAATTGCACAAGTCGTGACTGTGCAAATCAGGGCCAGTTCATTAGATTCCGGTTGTTACTGTTCTTGCCACTTTTATTGTATCCTTTAACACAAGAAGCATGGAAGCCTTCTCTCACTCCATCATTTCACCAGGCCCCTGCCCTTAAATTTTCTGATTGTTGATTTCTGATGTGTGCAAAATCCTCAGTGCACAGAGCCGTGGTGCTTGGGGAACATTGTTCAGCTCCATGGATTCTCCAATGTGGGTTCCTCAAGGGCCAGTCTTGCCCCTCACACTGCTCGACATCTTCATGAAAGCGCTGATTGAGGCCAGCCAGAGGTTTGGAGATCATTGGAATCAGCCGGCTGATGACATGTAGTTCTGTTTCTGCTTTTCACTTCAGCAGGTGAGGCTGTGTTTCTGACTGTGGCCATAAACTGGACGAGGGCTAACAAACTGAAGCTCAATCCAGACAAGACGGGGATGCTGTGAGCAGGAGGTTGCTCTGACTGGATGGAGGGAATTTGACCTGTTCTAGATGAGGTTGCACTCTCCTTGGTGGAGAAGGTTTGTTGCTTGCAGGTGCTTCTTGAGCCATTGTTGTCACTTGAGGATCAGTGATATGAAGTACCCTCTACCAGCTTTGGCTGCCGGTCCAGGTATGCCCTGTCTGGATATGATAACTGACTGTGCTCTAGTAATCTCTAAACCAGATGACCACAGTGCATAATCTACATAGCGCTGCTATTGAAGACTGTTCAGAAGCCACGGCTTGTGCAAAAATGTGGCAGCCAGACTGGTAACCAGAACCAGAAGGCCACACACACAATGCAGGAACTGGCCCTCTTTGCTTCTGAGCCTGATTCAAGGTATTAGTTTTTTAACTAACTGTTTGTGGCTGCTATATTTGATGGAACATCCAGCCGCAAAGTCCAGTTTCTAGTTTTAGTGAAATGTTATGATGCTTCTATAGTTATTCATATTTGATATTGTATTTTGTTAATTTTCATGCTTCTCAGAGAGCTTTGGCTATTCAGTGGTACAGAAATAAATTTTAATAGTTAAAATTATCATGCTTTTATCTGCTGCACTCTTAGTGCTGAAACGGCTCTCCTGGCTGTAGGCCCAAACGTCGATGTAAGCACATCCCTTGTCGCAACCCTAAAAATCATTTCATTCCAGAGGCATTTTCAGGCAAATGCTTTATTTTTTTAATAGTGAAAGTACACATTTTATCTAATTGGCGAGAAAATTTCTCTCTCTCTCTCTCAAAAGGAACAGAAAAGGAAAGCGACCAAAAGGTTTTGTGTATTGACATTTTAAGCATCAGCACATGATTAGTATTACATCTATCCAAATCAAGCATCTTTCCAATTTACTCTGCTAAAAGAAATAAATCCAAACTTCATGTTGAATCTAAACAACAGCTTCCAATTGAGCATGTCTTCTCTGTATGTACAGAGAGTTTGGAGTTTTCTCTGTTGGAGTTTTCTCTGTGCCTATTTAGGGCAATAAAGAGATAGTGTTACTTCTCCCAGTGTTGTGGAGATGTTTTGGTTTGTTTTCATGGCAGTAATCAAAGATATCATATCCATGAGCCTCAAAGAGTGCTCCGAGGGGGTGACAGCAAGGGAAGCAAATCCCTTCGCTAATGGCTACACAGTTCCCGAAGACAGAAGTGCTCAGTTCTCGAGAACGTCTCCCTCTGATTGTTATTTTTAGGCATATACAATGCGCAGAACAGAAAGGGGAAATCTGCAGGCAATCCTGCTTTGTGAGTGCACAACAGAGTAGTTTTCAATGATCGATGGGACTGAGGCAGTTTTCTTGCACGGTCTCTCTGGGTCTTCCTAAAGGGCATGACACTCACCAGGTGTTCCACACGAAATGTGTTATCGTCACTGCCGACAAGGGATGGCATAGCCCAGGGCTGGAGAATTCCGCTCGCCCGCTCGCCAAATGCGAGTGTAAATTCCTTTCTGGCGAGCACAGTCACGCCCTGCATCCCTATTTGCAAAGGGGACCCTAACCGGGAAGCAAACCCACAAGGACCCGCACAGGCAGAGACTTCGATGCACGTGTACATTGGCCCGGGTGCATCTGCTTTCCACAATCCTCGGGCCTGTCTCTCCACAGGCCCTTCTAGAAGCAGCCCTCTCTAGCTTTAACCCTTAGATGGGCCACGAAGGACCCCGTCCCCCCCATGCTTATTGCAGGCGGTTGGAGGTGGGAGGGCGTGGAGCGGGTGGTGGGGCTCTGGCGTCCTCTGCTCGCCCCCTAAGGCAACCCAGCGGCTGCTTCTTGGCCTGAACGGAGACAAAGCGAGGCTGGGGGTCTCCGCCTTCCTGGAGGGGCCAAGCGATGTGAATTGGGAGAGCTTTTCCTCCCCCCCCCCCCACATCCCACCATTCCAGTGCACGGAAAGCTGGAAGGAGCCGGAGGATGCAACGGGGGAGGGGTGGCGGAGGATCTGGGGAGATGTCTCTGCCCCGCGAGGTTGCACGCTCCAGGTGGAGAGTAAGGTTGTTGCCTGGCTAGTTGGTCTAGACTTAAAATTTTCAGCCCTGGCATAGCCTACAAAGCATATTGGGAACAGCAAGGCAGACAAAGCTAAGTCTGAAGGATGACACCTACACCACTGAAGAGCTGAAGGGCTGCAGCAGTCCCTTAAAAAGACCCTAATAAAATGCAACTCTGGTAAAAAAAAAATATAGACACCACACTAGTTTAAAAAATGCAGACATCGCGTTGGGATGAGTCCTGGTGGGATCCCTACACTGAGCAGCCACAGCCCAGTCCTGGGAAACAAGCTGAGCCAAGAGGAAGTCCACAAACCCTTGCAGGGGCGAGGTCGCACGGTGGGCATTCTTTCTCTGCATCAGCTGCAGAAGAGAGACAAGGCCTGTGTAGGATGTGGGGCTCAGTTCCTGAGAAACACCCCAAGAATGCTGGGCACACGTGCCAGGGACTCAGGCCAAGGGCCATGACAATGAAGACTGGGGTGTCGGGAACTGAGCCCTGGGAATCTGAGGAATTCCCATCCCTAAAACAGATTCCTCACACATCCTTCTCCTGCCATTCAATGCTCTGAAGAAGGGGGGGGGGTCTTAAACTGGTGCCAAAAGAAATTCAGACTGGCACCAGGGGAACCTCCATTGGAAGATCCACAACTGCGGGCGGGGAGGGGGTGACACGGAGGGTCCTTCCCCTCCTCGCTGCTCTTGAGCTGGCACTCAAGAAGGGCCTCAGGTGTCAATCACAGCATCTTGGAGGTTGGAAAAGGCAGGTTGTCATCAGAGATGAGCTAGAGACACAAGTCAGAGGGACCAAGAACTGAACCAGGGAGTCAGGGTGAAGGAACGTGCCACAACTAGTAGACAAGATCAAGAGCTGGGAACAAACCAGAAGCCAAAGCTGTGGACAAAGGGGGGCAGGGGGTTCAGTCAGCAGTAGCATAGGAATACACCTGATGTGGGGAGCCCTTGGTGGCCAGGCCAGGTTTCTTGCCCAGACAGGAAGAATTCAACAGGCCCAGTGACCAGCTTGGGTAGCAATAGCTAGCAATCAGCCGAACACAAGCCCTTAGCTCATCGAGGTTCTCTGACTCCCATTGCACCTTTCCAACTCTTTCCTGACTCAGACTGAGCTTTGCTTCTTTTTCCCATGAAAACATGTGTGGATTTCTGTGCACATATTTCCAAACATAGGAATTGAGTGTGCACAGGCGTTCTCCCTGGAATTAAAGTGCGTTGCATGAGCTTTTCAAGAGCATTTTGTTTTGTTTTTCCAAACACATTGTGTTTTGTTCCAGAACACATATTACACGCTCAGAAAGGTACATACTGGGGCTGCAGGTTGCTTTTCAGCCTGCCTACAGCTCTGGGACCTTCAGACTAAATAGATATTGGTTAAAGAAACGATCTGTAACGAACATTCCTTATACAGGTGGGTAAACTGAAGGCAAGTTGAGACAGACAGGCCCGCAATGCCTCACATGCCCAGCCAGTGGGCTGCACTATTCAGCAAGCTGTTCACTTTTTTTATTTTTCAGCGTGCGCATGGCTGCCCTGAATTCATGCTCTGATGTGCACTTGCTTCTGCGACTTGCTCCGCAGATCTGCAGCTCTCCACTTTCAGCTCTGGTGGCACTCAGCAGATTCCAAGGAAGGGGAAAACCATGTTTCGTTTCTTAGAAAGTGAGGTGATTGCTACCTACTTTAATGAGAAAGCTTGCTCTTGAATTCTAAGTATGCACTAAAAGGCTGCCCTTGTTTGCCATCAAGGGAAAGTAACCCTCAGAGCATGTTTAGAGGTGTTTTATTAAGCAATTTTATTTGTTTTTTTGAATGAGGCCTGGCTCACAGATGGGGAGAGCCAGGGAGCTGGAAAGAAAAGATGAAGATGCTTCCAATCCAGGCTGGCGTCCATGCAAGTCATTGCTGCCTGCACGGGATCCCAGGTGGAACCACACAAAACCCCACACATTCCTGTAAATGGTCTTGCTGCACCGCTCAGGCACTCGCGCTGGCCTTTATCTGCCCCAACCCTTCGTGGCAAATCACTTCATCAGCCCTGCAGCAGAGAAGGCTGGTTTGGCCTCCGACTGTGTGGGGAAGTGAGTGAAACCAATTTGGCAGGCATCCAGAAGAAGAAGAGGAGGAGGAAGAAGATGCCATCACAGGAAACCAGACAGCTTTAGTAGCATTTGATGATCATGACTCTGCCCCCCCCCCACATCCCCCGTGCTGGAATACACTGCCTGGATTGGCAGGGCTATTCTGTAACATCTGGGGGGCACGAGGTGGGGAAGGGGTGTCCTCCTTCATGCTGGATGCTGGACCATCTGCACAGATGCCTATAAGGCAGAAGAGTCAGCATCTTCTTGGGGCATCCATTGAAGGGGAAAGGCCAAGCACTTTCTCTTTGAAAGTGGCAGAAGAGGCAGCCTGGGTGGACTGGAGCAGCCCAAGGGGCAAGAGAGGCTCCCGTGCTCAAAGGCGCTTAGCTGGTCCGTGTCCCCCTGCCACTCACTCTGACCTGCTGGCTTGTTGCTGGAATGGCACAAGGCAGGGCCCTCAGTCCTGCCGAAGGCACATGAGCTGCAGAGGTGCTTCTGCCAGCACGGGGGCCCAGGCACTCCCCAAGCAACTCCGTCGGAACCCGGGGCTTCCATCACAATGCCGTGGGCTTGGCATCACGGCAACTGCATAAACAATCCGGAGCAGCAACTGGCACTTCCGGACCACCTGGCACTGTGGCCACAGGACATACGTGCTCACTCCAATGAGGACCTGCCCTGTGGAGCCCTTCTGCTTGGAAGCTCATGGCAACTGGTAAAATAGCCCTTCTCCTCAGTCCTCAACCACTCATTCATTTCTGTGGGAATGAATGTGCAAGGATCCTAATGCAGTCCCTGGAGTGGGACATCTTGGGAGCTCTTGGGGCTGTAGGGGAGCACAGCTAAGTTGCAGGTTTTGCTCAGCACAGTGTGTACTACCTGCTTGTTGGAACAGTCTAGCACAGTGGAGATAGAAGGGTCCTAAAAGGTCATCAAGTCCAACCCCCTGCTAAATGCAGGACTCCAAACTAAAGCATCCCTCTAATTGCCCTCTGAATGCTTCCAGTGTGGGCAAGCCCATGACGTCCCCTCCTAATGCAATCCATTGCCATGCTGCTCTCACAGTCAGAGATTCCTCCTGATGGCCAGTCAGGATCTGGCTTCCTGTAGCTTGAGCCCATTACTCTGTGTCCTGCATTCTAGGATGATTGAGAAGAAATTGTGGCCTTCCACTTCATGGCAACCCTTCAAGCACTTGAAGATTGCTATCATATCTCCCCTCTGTATTCTCTTCTTGAGGTTAAATAAGACCAGCTCTTTCGATCTCTCCTCAAAGGGCAATGTTTTGAAACCCTGGATCATCTTTCTTGCCACCCTCCAAACATTTTTCTAGTTTATCTGCATCTTTCTTGGAGTGGGGTGCTCAGAACTGGACAAGGTGCTCAAGACAGAGCCTAACTAGTGTTGAATAGAGAGGAACCAATGTCCATGTGATCTGGAAACTATACTATTAATGCAGCTCAATATACCATTAGCTTTTCTTGCAGCCACATTGCATTGTTGACTCATATTCAGCCTATGATCTATGGCAATTCCAAGATCCTTCACACTCGCAATATTGTTGAGCCAACCATCTTCCATTTTGTAACTGTACATTTGATTCTCTTTTCCTAGGTGTAGAACTTGGCACTTGTCCCCAC
This sequence comes from Varanus salvator macromaculatus, assembly GCA_023646645.1. Classification (NCBI taxonomy): domain Eukaryota; kingdom Metazoa; phylum Chordata; class Lepidosauria; order Squamata; family Varanidae; genus Varanus; species Varanus salvator. The sequence goes on along the minus strand of JAIXND010000624.1, from coordinate 10,713,795 downwards.
TGAATGCCATTCTTTTGCTTTCAGGCCAGGGGTCCAGTCTAGCAAGATCATTTTGAATTTTATTCTGTCTTCCAGGGTATTAGCTATCCCACCAGATTTTGTGTCATCTGCAAATCTTATAAACATTCCCTGCTCTTTCTCATCCCAATTATTTGTAAACATGTTGAAGAGCACTGTGCCCAGGGTGGAACCCCAGGGTACCTCAATTGTTACCCCTGCCCAGTTTGAGAAAGTGCCATTGTTGAGCACTCTTTGAGTCCAATTCTGTAGCCAAGTGTGCACCTGCCTGAGAATTGTTCTGTCTAGCCCACTTGTGGCCAGTTTGCTGATCAGAATATCATGGAGCACTTTGTCAAAAGCTTTGCTGAGATCAAGATATAGTATGTCCACAGCATTCCCACAATCCATCAGGAAGGTTATCCAATCAAAAAAATGAGATCAGATTGGCCTGGCAAGACTTATTCTTGATCAATCCATGCTTGTTCTGTTCATTCACAAAGTCATGTCCAACTCTTTGTGACCCCATGGACAAAGTTCCTCCAGGGTTGAATCCATGCTGGCTTCTAGTACTTACACCCTTGTCTTCAAGGTGCTTATAGACTGAGCTTATTGCTCTGGTATTTTCCCAGGGCCTGATGTCACACTGACTGGCCTGTAATTCCCAGGATTTTCCCTTTTGCCTTTTTTTATGATAGGGACAGCATTAGCCTGCTCCAGTCCTCTGGAACTCCACCCATCATCCATGATTTCTCAAAGAGAATAGACAGTGGTTGTGAGAGTTCTTCTGTCAGTGCATTCATTTCCCTAGGATGCAGCTCACTAGGCCCTGGAGATGTGAACACATTCAAATAAATTAGATGTCCCTTGACCATTGTTCCTTGATCTCAACTTCATGCGTGACTCTTCAGTTTGCACTACATTCCTGCTAGGAGAGTGGTGGACCTTCTTTTTTGGGAAAAGACTGAGCCAACGCTGAAACTGAGCTCTTTGGCTTTTTCTTTGCCATCTGCTACCAATCTGCCCCTCTCACTGAGATGTCGAATCACAATTTCTTTTTGCTGTGAACAAACCTGAGCAAATATTTTCTGTTGCTTTTAGTGTCACCTGCTACTTCAGCTCATTCTCAGCCTTCCTGATGTCATTCCTGCACTTCTATGCCACCTGTCTGTACTCTTCTTTGGTCACAAAACCCCCCTGGTGTTGTCCTCCTTCTTTACCATTGCAGCCTGCTTTTCCATGTGCCTTGCACACTGACCCAGCAACAGTGATGGTCAGGAGGAGAATCAGGGGATTCTCACTGGATCTCTGTCTCCCAATGGTAGTACTTATGAGAAAGAAGAGGAGTCCTTTTCAGTGAGTAGAACGTTGTTGCTAAAGGACTCTCAGAAACCTCGAATGGGTGCAGTGAAGAGTCCCTGATTCTCCTGCACAGTTTTAAAAAGTAGAATTCATCACAAGGGTGTTCCAGTCATCTACCGAGTCAGGTTTAAAGCCTGGCTGATGTTTTTCTGAACCATCCAGAAGAATGAGTCCTCTTGTCAAACAGGATTTTCAAGGGCTGCAGTGTCAAATTCTCTTGTATTCATTCCCAGTAAGGTTCCCCAGTGATTCATGGCTGCGTACAGCAAGCACATACAAAAGTGAAGGCTGCTTCATGCTGAATGGTCACATTTTGGAGCAAGGCACTTGGAAAATGAAGGGTTGCCTTTCAGCGTTGGATATTCGCACTGAGCAGCTGATGGCCTTGCAAAGCCTCCCAAGCCAACGGCTCTGATGGTCATGCCTCTCCCCGCACTCCCCCGGACTTAAAACCAAAGTCAGAAGCTCTGACAGCAAAGAACAACCCCTCTGCTGGAAGCAGGGAACAGTGTGAAGAAAGTGTCATATTCCTGGGAATTAGGACAGGGAAATAGGTTCTCAGGACACTCACAACTCTGAGAGACACTGCCAACCCTGGAAGAGTATGCTATTTGCATTCCATGTGGAGAAAGGCTATGGCTGGAGTGCCCAATTATTGCTTGAGAAGCACATTTGCCGAATGCTAAACATTAGTATCTGATGGCATTTATTTCATTAATTGATTCCTGGCTGCATTTAACAGAACTGGCATGTAGTGAAAGTTACAGGAGATGCATGTGATCACTGGCCTGCAATGCAATTGAGACAGTATCTGTGTTTGGAAACAGGTATGTAAAAGTAATGAGTAGCTGATATTTTAAAAAGGCGATGGAACTGTGGGATCAGCTGCCACAGGGAGCGGTGATGTCCCCCAACCCGGATGGCTTTCAAAGGGGATTGGACAGATTTGAGAGAGAGGACTACCTGAGGCAGCTAGTCTTGCTGGCTGTTGGCTCCCTCCTTCACCAGAGGTGGCCTGCCTGAAAACGCCAGGTGCTGAGGAGCTTGGGCAGAGGAAGTCTTGCACTCGCCCTGCTTGAGGGATCCTGCAGGCAGCTGGCGTTCAGCAGTTCAGCTGGACAAAGGCAGCTGGGAAAGCCTCCTGCAGGCATCTGTGCATGGCTGCATGGCTCCTAAGGTTAGTGAGTCTGGGCCATGCTCACGCAATTTAATCCATAGTGAAAGTCCCTTCCACACATCTTTATCTGTATTAAATTGCTGCATGCATTGAGTATCGTCCACATATCAGAATTCATAGCCTACCTCTGAACTTTTCACCTCTCCTGAATGAAAGGAAATTGGACTTTCTAATCTCTGTCTCCTTTAAATGATCTGATATATTTTGTGGCACCAGCACATCTTGATGGAGCCTGTAAAACGGAAAGGCCTGACACCAAGCTATCCAGAAAGGCCCCCTGCATTTTCTGAATTAAACTATCACAGGTTCCTTCTCTACTTTCCTTAGAGTCTACGGCCCGCTACATATCCCCAACCTTTCAGGACATTTACTTTGACTTTAAACAAATTAGCAGTAAATCCCTTCTTGACTCTTTAATCTTCTTTGAAATGCGAACAAGGAAGAGTCCATATATTTGGGAAATAAAAAACTTGAGATATTGAAGGTGAAGCTGATAGTCAAATGCAATGAACTGCTGAGTTCTGTCTGCATTTCATGGCTGTTCAGGAGGGTTTCATTCAGTTGTTGGCTCCCTGATAGAGCTGGATTTGGCATAAATGCATTCGTACCTATTTGCACAAATGTCAACTTGCACAAACCCACACTTCCAGAAATGTGCAAACTCCCGCAAAGCATGCATTCATACCAAATGAGTGCCTTCATGTTTTCTTCTATGGAGGATGCATGCATTTTTGTTGCTGTTGCTTTATTTTCCATAATTTTTCAATCACAAAATGTGTGTAAAATTATGGAAAATAAAACTAAACTGGTCCGTGAGTCGGAGATATCCAGCAACTCAGGAAAACAGTCTGCTGCAGTAGCCTCTCTTTTGCAGGAGTTGCAGATTCCTCCCCTTCTTGTTCCCATCCCTCTTGCACAGAAAGTTGCAGTAAAGCAGCCATCACTCTACAAGTCCCCTCCCAACATTCCAGTGTGACCACGTGCCCCTAGGATGGGATTGTGGAGTTCCTGGGATCCCCGGTGGGGAAAAAATCACTGGGTCCTCCTCCTGTGGCTTAAAACATTGTCCAGTCTTAACCAGCTACCACAATACAATCTGGACTTTAAAAAAGGATCCTGGGGGAATCCTCCTTAAAGCCCTAGAATACGTATGGAGCTATGTGAATAAGAAACCCTTGGTCCCGAGAGACGGGCCCAAGCCCATTGCAGCCCAGGCTCAGGGTGAGGAGGGAAAGGCCGTGTCTCTCAGATCTGTTCAGTAAAATTTGATGCATTAATGAAGCCATGGACTAGAGGAGAGCTGGTGAGCCATGCTTGACCCTGCCAGTGATCTGTCTCCCACTCCCATGCTCATTTTGCCCCACTCTTACTCCGAAGTGTGTGACTTCTGTTTTGAATGGGAAAAATGCATTTGATTTTCTGAGCATGCTTCACCCTAAAGATTAACACAGGAAAAGAACTTTCACCTGCTCCCAACACTGGGGACAGAGCTAAACATGCAAATCCATGGAAGTGGGCCAGTGGAAGTTTGATAGCCCCAACAGACCTACCTTGCCTGTCTTCTTTCAGCACTGGTCCAAGAAGGGAGGGGGAGGGAGGGAGGGAGAATGTACCAGCACACATGGGAGACTTGGGAGAGTACCATGCCAAAGCTACCTCAAACGTGCTGGGCTGCATGATTACCTAAAAGAGTTACCAGAAAGTCAAGAAGGGTGGCCCTGGTCAATAGAGGGATGCACCACAGCCAGGGATATTGGCGAAATCTACTGCAGGCGCCAATGAGTTTGGATTTCAACAAATCTGACTGATTCGGAGGTAGACTGGTCTTTGCGGAATCATGTGGACGGATGGCATGGCTTTCATGAACAAAAGCACAGTGCACGTGCACATTTGTGCAAGTATCATTTAGCCCCACAGTGTGCTAGTGCCAATGTGCTAATTGGTGGCCAAAATTCTGGTTGAGTCCATCATTCAGGAGACAATGGAACAAGTGGCACCTCATGTGATCATTCACGTTAGGAATTGCATTCCTAATCGTAGCACGTAATAACTAAGCTGAGGCACCTCTCGTCCAAATCAAGGAGAATCAAATCCATTTCCCACTTGAGCAGCCCTTGCTACTTCCAGTAAGCTTGCTGTTGTGATCCATGCTGCTATGGCCCATCACCTCACCCCTCCTGTACTTCAACCCACCCTGCAGTCTGTAGTTGCACAGGTTAAACCCATGGAACTCTCCCAGGCTTCCTTCAAGAGGCTCTCTCCAAACCGGCCTTGCTGCCCCTGCTGGCCTTGGAATAAAATATGCACACTCAACGTAGGCAGGCCGCATTCCTATGAACCCACACAGTTGGCATTCCGGAATGAAAGTAATTAAGCCTCAGCCTTGACCCTCTCTACTTCCTTCTGCGAAGGAAGGTCTGGTCTGAAGTCCGTGCTCAGGCTAATTATTATTAACTGGGCTTGCCGTCTGCAGCATCTCCATCAGCAGAGGCAAATCTTTTTTGCAGTCCAAGTGTGGGCAAGGAGGAGTGGGGTGGACAGCAGCACATAGGATGTGCTCTCATTGCATCCTGAGGCTGCTAGTTCTTTGGGCGAAATCAATGCATAATCCTCCCCATGTGCCTACAGAAATATGCCAGGTAAAGGCCAGTCTTGCATAGCATTGAGGTGAATGCAGAATCTGTAGGGAGCCCATGAGGTTGCTGGACTATAAACTCCTTCCTTCCTGACCATTGGCTTTGCTGGTTGGAGTTCATGGGAAACATGAGGGCACAGGTTCCCTAGACCCCCTTTCAGGACCACTCCGTTTCCTTGCAAGGGAGGCAGTTGTGTTTGTGCCTCATTGACAGGGAGAGTGAGAATTCTGGATAAATTTCTCTAGCTTCAGTGCGTACCTTACAACACTGTAGTAGCGCCCCTCTTTAGTTTCTTGCCATATTTCGAGTAGGGCTGTGCAAAACAGCAAAACCCAAGTGTGCTGAAGTTTTCTGAAAGAGTTTTGTTTTCTTTCTTTTTCCATGTGTAGTCTGTGCATCTGTGACTCTGGTGCGCCCGCAACTGGAGTATTGTGTTCAGTTTTGGGCCCCTCATTACAGAAAGGATATAGCCAGGTTGGAGTCAGTGCAGCGTAGGGCCACAAGGATGGTGGCTGGTTTGCAGGGGATGCCGTATGAGGCGACACTGAGGGAACTGGGTCTCTTCAGCTTGGAGAAGAGGAGACTCAGAGGGGATATGTTGGCAACATACAGGTATGTGAGGGGGTGTCACATGGAGATGGGGAGAGGCCTGTTCTCCCCTGCAGAGGAAGGCAGGACGCGCTCCAATGGAGCTAAGCTCAGGGAGCCAAGGTTCAATTTGGATGCCAGGAAGCACTTCCTGACAGTTAGGACCCCGAGGGCGTGGAATGGGCTTCCATGGGAGGTCGTTGAGGCCCCATCGGTGAGGGTGTTCAAAGACAGGCTGGACATGCACATGGTGGGCATGTCGTGAGCGGAGCCGGCTGGTGCCGGAGGTCAGACTAGATAGCCCGGGAGACCCCTTCTGACTTGCTCTGTTTCTATGTTTCTATGATGTATTCTACCCCCTTCGATTAAAGTTATTTTCACATGCCTTTTCAGAAGCCTTCATTTTTACAGGCACATTTTTCATATCTGTACAAACTGTAAATTTTTGGTAGGTTGGGGAGCTACAAATCACCTTGCATGCTTGGAAAAGCATGGATTTTGACTGCAGATGGTGTTGAAGAACAGTCCATGGGGTTTTATGGTGGAAGCTGGACTATAAGGAAGGCTGGAAGCTGAAGAATTGAGGCCTTTGAACTGTGGTGCTGGAGAAGATTCCTGCGAGTCCCTTGGACTGCAAAGCGATCAAACCGGTCAGTCCTAGAGGAGATCAACCCTGACTGCTCTTTAGAAGGCCAGATAGTGAAGATGAAACTCAAATACTTTGGCCACCTAATGAGAAGGAAGGACTCACTGGAAAAGAGCCTAATGCTGGGAACAATTGATGGCAAAAAAAGAAGGGAAAAGAGGATGAGGTGGCTGGATGGAGTCACTGAAGCAGTTGGCGTGAGCTGGGATGGTGGAGGACAGAAGGGCCTGGAGAAGTGTTCTCCATGGGTCACGATGGGCCGGACGCGACTTTGCAACTAGCAAGCAAGCAAGCAAGTGCTGAAGAGCACGTTCTCTTCAGAAATATGAATGGGATAAATGCTGATCAAAAACGGGCTGACAGAAATGTCTCCCACACCCCCAATTTTCAGCCCCCATGTCAATGGCTGAATGAGTGCAAAGGGCTAGGAGAGCTTCCCAAGTGATTAGGACTACAGTTCCCAACGTTTTTAACCATTGATTATCCTAGCTTGGGCTGATTGGTATGGATTACCAGAACACTTGGTGGGTACCAGACTAAGGAAAGAGAAGCATGGCCAAAAGGCAGCTTCCCACTTTTCTAGGAAATATTAGCTATGTTTCGCTTGCGTTTTCCTTTCTGTCTGTGTGCTCTCCACACACTTTCTGCCTGTCATAATTGTAGGTGTTCTGCTGGTTGCAGAACACACATTGGCCTCTAGTCACATCATGGTAATTGGTTTAATTATTAAGTACAGAATTGGAAAGCAGGGTCACAAATGCCAACTAGCTCAAAACAGTTATTTTCTAATCACACCATTAACGTTATCTTTCCCCTTGAAATACAAAATACTTCTCTAATGTAACCTGAGCGAACTAGAAACGACTCTGGGCAAATTAGAAGAAATAATCATTATAACCCTTTATTATCCTGATCAGCCATTTCGGTTTTCAGGGAAAGCATGGGAAACAAAAACAGCCAACCAATGAAACACACCATTCTTGCATTACATTTCGACCAAGCAATTTTGTTTGAAAAAGTATGCTTGCTGTCAAGTTCTGATACCTCTAAAAAGAAAACTTTGCTTCCCAAATTATCTTTCTTCTTTTCTTCCTTTTTAAACACAGCATGCTGAATTTTGGTAATGCTAGAGGAAGCAGAATGTGCTTCTGATCACAGGGACAAACTCTGCTTCCATTAGGACCTTCTTCAGGCATCCCAAGACTGGTGGGGGATGCACTGACAAGTTGCCCATCCCTTCTTTCCTTCATGCAATTTCATTGATGAGGATCGGGACTTGTGCAGTTGATGGCTCTATCCAGGCTGCTGCATTTGTGTCTTGGTGCCCCCCATGATCCAGTTCTCAGGCCACCTATGTGTTGCATGGCAGATCTGAACCTTGGAGCCTTCTGCATCCACCTTCCTCCCCCACCCCAAATGATGTAGAACCCAGGATGCTTAAGACTCTAAATCCTGTAAGGCACTCTTCTACACTCTCCAGATTTCTAAACTCTTCCACACTGCTCTCCAGTTTCTTGGATTCCTTCTGCCAGAATACCTGCCCCTTTGCTCCATGCCAACTGGAATTATGGGAATTGAAGTTCAAATTATGATGCCATTGAAGTCTCTTTGCTGCAGAAAGAGAACACTTGTACAGCAGGCTCCCATTTTCAGAATTTCAGCACCCACATGTTGATGGAAGAAGGACTAGACCATTGGGGGTGGCAGAGGGGGCAATCAGCTTCCCCCATCCCCTCATATGAGTAGAATCAGGTGAAACATGAAGCGACCTTCTCAAGATCTGGAGCAAGATAGCTAAAGGCCCAAAGGCCACCTGGAGGGTCCTTTCCATGACTGGTCTCTCAGATGAACCCTTACACCAGGGATCAGCAACCTCAAACACTCAAAGAGCCATTTGGACCCATTTCCCACAGAAAAGAAAACACCAGGAGCCACAAAACCCTTTTGGCATCTAAAATGAAGATAACACTGTGTATATCGCTTTTTACCTTTATGCTATGTATAACAAAAATATAGGGTGTGCATTTCTGAAATCAATCAACTGCTACAGAGAATTTTTTTTTAATTTCTGCATGCAACAAAAATATTTGGAACTCGGAAAAAAAAGACGCTGGGTTGAAGGTTACTTTCAAATAAAATACTCAATGTCTATTTGAGTCCTCATATTTATGAAATAAAAAGCCAAACTTAAATTATGATTCTCGTTCAGATCAACCTTCCGCAACAGTTCTGAAATGGCTTTTTCTCTCTCATCTCCATCCGGATATTTTTCAGCAAAGGCTGTGTGTTTATTCTGGGAATGTCTTGCAACATTCGACTTTTTGTTGTTTGCCAGTTTCTCACCACATATTATGCATACTGGTAAACCAGCCTCGTCAGCAGTGAAAGCAAATGAATCTGCCCACGTACCATTAAAAGTTCTGTTTTCTTCTGAAACTTTTCTTTTCTTGGATTTATCCATGGTTGGCCTACCGGTGTCCAAAAGCTCAAAAAATCGCATGCCCACTTTCCAAAACTGCAATGATTCTTTGGATGCCTTTGTTTTTTCTTTTCTATAACTGTATCTTCAAATTTTGTATAATCTCTGCACTTTTCTAATTCTAATTAGAAATTCTAATTTCTGCCATATTAATTTATCAGATTGTAATATAATATCCTGTATATGCCTCAACTGATTAGGTATATAATTAAACTTTATATGAGGGATAAGCAATCCCCCTATCTTTTGTGATCTATACCAAATTTGTTATTTATTTATTTATTTGAAAAATATTCTATGCCGCCCCTTGCCAGCTAGCCTCACTTTTTCATCCCCATCACAAAATTTATTAATTATATCTTGCCATTCTTTTAATTCTTTATCACTCATCTTAATTCGTAACATCATAAATCAAAAAATAATCTTAGGCAATATTTTCTTTTTACATAATACTATTCCACGAAACCAAGATAATGCCATCTTCCTAAATTCAACCATTTTCTCATTTTTTCTTGTTTTTCTTAATTTGTTAAATTACTCTTTTCTAAACATGCTTTTTGTAACATTAATACCTTAATACTTAATAACGCTAGATAGCTTTACCTTCAATTTACTTCTAATTTTTCCTTCTCTTCTTTATCACTAATAAATAGCATCTTTTACACTTCATCCCAATTTATCTTTAAACCCACTATCTCTTCAAATTCTTCCAAAAGCAATCTAACATGATCCATAGCTTCTAATGGACCCCTTATTGTTAATATAAGTATCAGCAAACTAATCTTGATCCTATTTTCAAATCCTATACCTTTTCTTATATTACCATTCCTGACACTATTTGTCAGCAATTCTATTACGAATGCAAACAGTATTGGAGAAAGAGGACGCCTTGTCCAGTACCACAGCCTAGGAATATTTGCTCTGTTATACCATCACTTACTATTACCTTTGCTACATTAACTGAGTATCTGTTCTATTACACCTTTAAATCTTTTTCCAAATTCTAATGTTTCTATTAGCATCTTTATTGTTGGCCATTCCATGCAATCAAAAGCTTTAAAAATATTGAGGAATATTACACCAGTTTTAAATTCCCCTTTATGTATATCGTCTAATATGTTCAAAACTCTTCTGGCAAGTCTGCCATCTGTGTCCCTACTATAAAGTCACTTTGAGCCTTTTTAATATGTGTGTGAATAAATTCATTCTATTTGCCAATATGGCTGTGAAAATTTTTGCATCTTGATTCATTCGTGATATGGGTCTGTAAGAGTCCAGATCAGTCAAATCCTTTTTAGGCTTAGGAATCAAAGCTATTATAGAATATTTCCAGCATACTGGCATATTTCTTCCTTTTAATATTTTATAAAATAAAGCTTATAATTTTGGTGTAAAAACTTTTTAAAGGGTTTGTGGCATTCTGGGCCTAATCTATCCATCCCAGGAGATTTCCCTATTTTCTATTTGTTTATACTTTCTTCTATTTCTTCCTCTGTATTTGTTTGTTCCATTATGTCTTTCCCCCAACATATTTCTCTATATACGCTCTAGCTTTATCTAATGATAATTCTCCCTGTGTGTGTGTGTCTGTGTGTGTGTTTAAATAATTATGAATTATTCCGAGTTAGATTACGTTTTCCCCATTTTCATCCCTGATTACTCCAGCTGAATTTTTTAAACTTCTTTTGTTGTATGGAATTGGCTAACATCCTTGAACTCTTGTCACTAAATTCAAGATAATTCATCTTCAGATATACTACATTTCCATATACTTTTTCAAATTCCTCCACATTCTAAAATAATCCACAGAGCCAATTTTAGCTGTTGCTTTCCCCTCCCATATCTTAGTCAGTGGGTGCGAAATATCTCAAGGACAACATTATTTTCAGTCCAGCTGCCTGCATCAAAGGCAACATTTACCCAGACAGTTCCAAAATGCATACTTAGTTCTCTGCAGGGAAGCAAGTTTATCTTTTATTTTTCCTGTTCGCTTGAAGAGCTGAGGAGTCAGGCAAGTCGAGGTTGCAGTGAAGATCAGCACGGTGTGATGGTCTGGGTGCAGGCCTAGGAAATCCCTAAGCAAATCCCAAGGAGCTTTGCTGAGTAGCCTTCAGTCAGTGACTGTCTCTTCATTCAGTGGTGAGGGTCTTCTGAGGATAACATAGGAGGTGAACAACCACAGAAAGATGGAGTATATTGCCATACTGGAGTCTATTGGAGTAAATGGTGGGAATGAAAATGGCTGAATAGCTTATATTACACCGATGACATGGGCAGATACATAGGACAAGCATAGCTTGTGATATTGTAGCCAAATAATACAGACCATTCACCCTACATGGCTTGGGTTTTGGGTACCTGAAAGAGTGCCTTCTTCCCTATGTGTCCTCCCACCCCTTAAGATCTGAGATCTGGGAGCCCTTTTTGAAGGAGATCAGGAGGTGGCTACCCAGAGGTGGGCCTTCTCTGCAGCGGTGCCTCATCTATGGAATACACTCCCCAGAGAGGTTCATCTGGCACCAAGGCTTTATTCTTTTCGACATCAGGCAAAACCCTTTTTATTTTCCCACTATTTTAATGCTTAATTGGTTTTAACTGGGGTTTTATCTTGACTTGCAGGATGCTGTGTTTGTTTTGTGTATTCTATCTGCTCTTTATTGTAAGTTGTCCCAAGATGTCAGTGGTGGATGGCATAGAAAAGTTTTAAATAAATAAATAAATAAATAAATTCATGGGGGGTTGTGGGGGATAATCCCACCTGAAAATTGAATGTAGGAATGAGAGTTTCAGAGAAAATTCTTTGTGTGCAGTACTGAAAGGTTAATTTTACAGCAATTAGGTGGCTACATTGTGAGAGAGAGAGAGAGAGAGAGAGAGAGAGAGAGAGAGAGTGTGTGGCATTTCTTCAACTTTGGTTCCATTCTCCCAGCTTGTAGAATGTTTTTCAGTTTGTACCTTCTGGAAAATCTGTTAGAGGACTTAGACAGGACTTCTGTCCTTGGGGATTTTCAGTACTGTCTTCTGCTGGGTGCTCAAAGCAGAAGGAGACATTGTTTGTGTTTCTCTTGTGCAAAGAATGCCTTTGGGCTGCAGGTACTCTGTAAGTAGCAGCACTGGCAAGACTCAGTAGAGGAAGTGCTAGGCATTGTGCAATAAAAGTAGCACCAAGGTGGAGTGATGCAAATAGAATAAAATTCTGGTTTAAAGCAAAATCAGTTCTGCCCAGGTGTGGACAATGGCATGAGGGCTTAATGCAATCCATACGAGCCCAGAGGGGACAAAAAGGACCTTTAACCAATGCAATGTGCACAGAGCAGAGTAATGCATTACTGGGTGTCAGGGAAATCCAAACTGGACTCAATTTTTTCAGTTTCCCATGAAGTTGACCTACAGATTTTCAGTGAACTGGCAGTTTTCAAGTTGCATGGACTTGCAGACCATTTTTTCATTTTCTTTTATTATTTTTTCACTTTTACAGCAAAAGCAGTTCTACAAAACATGAGCATTAATGGAAAATACACGAATACATACACCTTTTAAAAACAAATCCTGATCTCTCTGTAGCTTCTGCTGTGTGCCATTCCTTTTCATGCGCTCTATTCATCTATTGGGACTGCAGGTGGCGCAGTGGTTTAAACCGCTGTGCTGCTGGGCTGGTTGATCGAAAGGTCGCCGGTTCGAATCTGCACATGGGGTGAGCTCCCGTGCTCCGTCCCAGCTCCTGCCAACCTTGCAGTTCGAAAGCATGCAAATGCAAGTAGATGAAAAGGTACCACTCCGGTGGGCAGGTAACAGCATTCTGTGCACTTTGGTGTTTAGTCATGCCGGCCACATGACCACGGAGACTGTCTGGGGGCAAGTGCTGGCTCCCTCAGCTAGGAAACGGAGATGAGCACCGCCCCCGAGAGTCAGGCATGACTGGACTTCACGTCAAGGGGAAACCTTTACCTTTACCTATTCATCTATTGTATGCTGAGCTAATGAAAAATACACAACACATTACATGCTGACAAAAGTTGAATACATTGTGGTGGACTTGTTTGCATACCTTTCCACTGATGAGCAAACGAAGGACACCCAACCATTTGCAAAACAGAGACAAGATAGACTGGACAAAATCCATTCCTCACTCTTCATCTTCTAAAATAAATCTGTTCCAACATACATTAACATCAAAAGCATAATCTTTTTTTTTGTTGTTGTTCTTAAAATACACGGAGAAAGATAGTAAGATACTAACCTCTATGCAGAAGTACTAATTGGCCTCGCATAAACATCGAGAAACCTGAAGATGGGTGAAAGGAGCGCTTCCCCTACGAGAATGACGGTTACACTATGGAAATAGTAAGGCAGGGCATTCCTGGGCCACAGACTGTCCAAACCTTCAGATCTGAGGGTACTTAGGAAAAAAATGAAACTGCTTCTCTCAAAGATGAGGTGTAGTTTATTGAATAACTAAATGGATGGCATCTGAAAACAGATTATCAGTGTATAAGTGCAGGGGAAGCTTACGGATTTCCCATCCTATGAAATGAATGTTTCTCTCAAGGCACTAGTTACTAAGACACCGTGTGTGCTCCTGGTTCCGAGTGGAAAGCCAAAGAAAAATGTAACTCATCCTGGAGGTTGTGCTGCTCCTGTCTCCCTCCATCTTAGAGGCTGTCAGTGGATGCAAGCTAGTCTTGCTTCCTGGGAGACAAAGGAGGGAGGGAGGCCCAGCCCTTCCCAGTTACTTCAGCAAAAGGTGGAAACATCTTACCTCAGTCATGGGACGAGGAATTCACAGGGCCTCACAGAGGAGGGTCTGAGAGCTTTGCTGAAGCCCTGCAGGCCTCCCGATTAAGCCTACCAAACATCTCTCCGTGGACACACTTCATGCCTATGCTAGACCCTGGGAACAGTTCTCAGGTAACTCCTCATCACAAAGCTTTCTGGGCTTTGCTTCCAAGCCAAAGTGAGAAAATGCCATGGAAGCCTCTCAAGTGGCTTAAAGCTGAGAGACATCCGGATGGCTGACCAGTCCAAATCCAAGTGGGACTTTTGATCTCCTGGTGCTTGTGAGCAAAATGAGAAGGGCATGTACAAATGGAGCCAGCCATAGGAACCCTGGAGTGGGCCCAGTTGGAAAAGGTCTTAAAAATGGATCTTCAGCTCCAAGTATAGTCAAGGAACCTGCCCTCCATCTCCTTCCAGTTCAGAAATCTCTTTTCAAAGGCAGGCTAGTTCTCATTCTCTGTCCAAGTATCTTCACTTGGCAACCACCAAGCTGTCTGCCCACGCTGCCACTCTGACTCCTCCTCCAGATCTGAAGAATCTGCCTGCAGAGACTGCAGTGTGAGAGAGCTGGGCAACTTTTCTGCAGAATAAGACTCACCACCCTGACATCTGGTTAGTGGATTGGGGTGGCGGGGGAAGGCGAGCCATGACAGCCATGCAGGGCTGACCATGGGGGCGGACAAACGCAGCAAGTGTCCTTCCACTGATAGTGCTGGGAGCTGTCCTTCTAGCAAACAGATATTATTAGGTCTGGCAATTACATTTGAATTGTGTGAGTGTGTGTGTGTCTGTGTGTGAGACCGAGAGAACGAGGAAGAGAGAGTCATGCCGGTTGCTACAAAATGGCAGCCAAGGTGGCCATGGTCTATCACAACATTCCCATATGCTAAAAGCAAATAGAGGAGACTGAAAGAAAAGTAAATTATCCAAGAACATTCAGAACCACGGAGGGACTATGCAATATAGTTCAAGATGTTATGCAATGAAAGTTTCTTGATGCACACCAGCGCAAAGATGAAGCTGCGGCTTTTTCATTTCTTTTGTTATCATTGATCTTAACAGTTATGATGTCAAATCAATGAGATTATGGATGTTTGCTGACTTGGTTTTCAAATGTGAAAGCTCTGTTTTAAATTTTGGTCTTCGCTGACATCTCACCCATATGGCATTATCAGATACAGCCAATAATTTCCCTTTGTTGTCTGGGAAGATAATGGTCTCTTTTTGAGCTCAGATTCCGATTTTCAATAAGACTTTTCCTCCCATGAATCCTTTCACTCCCCTGGCCATGCACAATGTGGACAAAGTCTTTTTTCCACTAACAGAAAAATGAGTGTAGGGGAGCTTTGCTCTATCCCAGTATGCTCTAAGAAAACCACTAATGCATTTACCCTGACACAGTATTAAGTATAAGGTTGCAATGATAAATGCTCATAATATTAATTAAGGGATTTGGATTAACTTTTTGCTTTGTTTCCAGTTTGCTATGAATGCTCAGTGAATGGATTTGAATTAAAATGACCTGAAGAAAGGTGGAAAAGTGAAGGTAAATATTTGTTGTTTCTATGTTTCTATGTTTCTATCTTATCCCCATAACAACAACCCTGTGTGGTAGGTTGGGCTGAGAGTCTATGACTGGCCCAAAGTCACCCAGTTGGCTCCATGGCTGAGCGGGGACTGGAACCCGGATCCTCTGAGTCCCAGTCCCATGCTCTTAACCAGTACACCACATTACTTGGCTTTTCAGAGTAGAAACATAGAAACAGAGCAAGTCAGAAGGGGTCTCCCGAGGCATCTAGTCTGACCCCCGGCTGCAGCCAGCTCAGCTCACGACATGCCCACCATGTGCATGTTGAGTCTGTACTTGAACACCCTTCCCAATGGGGCCTCAGCCACCTCCCTGGAAGCCCATTCCATGCCCTCGGGGTCCTGACTGTCAGGAAGTGCTTCCTGGCATCCAAATGGAACCTTGGCTCCCTGAGCTTTGCCCTGTTGGAGCGCGTCCTGCCTTCCTCTGCAGGGGAGAACAGGTCTCTACCCATCTGCATGTGACACCCCCTCACATACCTGTATGTCGCCAACAGATCCCTTCTGAGTCTCCTCTTCTCCAGGCTGAAGAGACCCAGTTCCCTCAGTCTTGCCTCATACGGCTTCCCCTGCAAACCGGCCACCAACCTTGTGGCCCTACGCTGCTCTGACTCCAACCTGGCTATATCCTTTCTGTATTGAGGGGCCCAAAACTGAACACAATACTCCAGTTGCGGGCACACCAGAGTCGTGTAGAGTGGTAGCAATACCTCTCCCGATCTAGAAGCCACGCTTCTGGCTATACAACCAAGGTTTAGTCAACCCTCTTGACCACCGCATCACACTGCTGACTCATGTTTAGCCTGCAGTCAACCAGCACCCTGAGGTCCCTCTCACAAGTGCTGCTCTCCAGCCACTTGTCCCCTAACCTGTAATGAGACCTATTCCTATGCCCTAAGTGCAAGACCCTGCACTTATCCACATTGCACTTATCCACATTAATGAAAAGATTAAACAGGATCAGCCCAGGACAGAGCCCTGGGGGACCCCGCTTGTCACTGGCCACCATCCTGATGTTTCCCCACTAATGGTTACCTTCTATTTTCGGTCAGTCAACCATGCCCTAATCCATCGGACAGGGCTTTGGTGTATCCCAAAACTCCTCAGTTTCTCCACCAGGATATCATGGGGCCCTTTGTCAAAGGCCTTGCTGATATCAAGGTATACCACATCCACTGCATCCCCTCCATCCAGCCATCTCGAAACCTTGTCGTAGAATTCCACAAGGTTTGTCTGGCAGGACCTGTTTTTGCGGAAGCCGTGTTGTGTGGCTGTCAGCCTCCCTTCCCTATCAAGCATCACTAGATCTCTCTCTATTATGAGCCTTTCCACTGTTTTTCCTACAATGGACATAAGGTTAACCAGTCTATAATTCCCCATGTCCTTCGTACTACCCTTTTTGAAAATTGGGACCACCGATGCCACCCTCCAGTCCTCTGGAACTTCACCCGTTCTCCACGAGGCCTCAAAAATGGAGGCCAGCGGGCGTGAGAGAACCCCTGCCAACTCTCTAAGTACTCTTGGGTGTAACCCGTCAGGCCGTGGCGCCTTTGTGATGTCCAATGCCCTGAGGAGCCTCTCGACTTCAAGGGGGTGACTCTAATCTGTGCCCCTAAGTCCCCACCCTCATCTAATCTCCTATGCAGATATCCCCCATCCTGCTTTGGGGAGAACACAGAGGCAAAATAGTCATTTAGCATCTGTGCCTGTTCCCTCATATCAGTTACTGGATCTCCTTCCTCCTTATTTAGTGGTCCCACCACTTGTCTCCCCTTCCTTTTCCTATTTGCATGCTGGAAGAAGCCCTTTTTGTTGCTCTTGATATTCTTGGCAAGTCTCAGCTCATAATCAGCCTTAGCCTTGCAAAGAAGCCTTCTGCAACACCCAATACCCTTCTGTCTACTTGCCCCGGTACCCATTTCCTACGGAGGTTTCTCTTATGCCTACTGCCTCTTGTCAATTCTCATTCATGGGGAGCTCTCCTTCGCCTCCCTGCCTTGCCAACTAGAGGTATCGTCAAAGCTCTAGTTGTCTTTGGACTGTTCATGCTTCATCTCACCCTCCTCTCCTCTGCCTGGCTCAGGCATCCTTTGCTTGTCAGTGTTGCCAATGCGCTCAAGACTTCAGGAAAGCTCACCGCCATCTGACATGCAGCAGCTGAACACAGAAGGCAGGGACTTCTCAGTGGTGTCCCTGGGCTTTGGCATTCTTTGCCTGGGGGAAGATTTAGTCCCCTCCTGGTGTCCTTCAGCTGCATGATCAAACAGAATCATTTCCGCATGCTTTTGCTTTGGACAACAGGCAGCCTGATGGAAAAACTGCAAACAGCAAACCCGCTGCACCTCACACCTTTGGCTGGGCTTTGTGATTCCCTTCACAAGGAAAGGCCAACCTAGTAGGCACAACTGAAGTCCCACTTTTAAGGGTGCATTGATGGGAAGTTCTAAGTTCGTATCATTGTTCGGCCATGAAGCTCACTGGGTGTGTCCAGGCTGTTTTTGTAATCACCCCACCAGTTTAACCCACCTCCCAGGGTCAGTGTGAGGTCAAATGGGACAGTCTCATGGACACTACTGAACGACACCCTGGATGAAGGGCAGGAGAAACTGGGAGGAAAGATGAAGTCCTCCCCTCCACAGTGCCTTCAAATGTAGCCAAAGCCATGTCCGAACATTACCTGTGCTACAATAAGCCACGTCACCTGTTCTCTGATTTGGACCAAAACCAAAAGGCAGATTTCACGGTGGCTGTTCCTGGCTACTGAGCCTCCCAGATGCGCTGCGTGGAACTTTTCACTGTTTGTTTTGCATATGAATGCCTGGGGTCACTGGAGAGGGTGCGATGGGCACGCATGCTAACGAGCCTATAATCCATGCAGGCAAACATACCTGGATGCTCTGGATGGCAAGTCAGCAACCGTAGCGGAAAGAAACAGACATGCTCCCTAATCTGAGTCTCACAAGCATTTACTGCTCAGGTGGTGAGGCCAAGTGATGGGAACTGGCTAGGAAATTCTGCTGTGATGTAGGTGTCCTCTTTTCAAAAGGAATGCCCTCTATTGGAACACAACCTTGGGATGAAGGGCTGTCCAATCCAAGTCCACCTGAGAGATGAAAGAGCAGTAGAGCTGTTGCCATCCACAGGTAGCTCCTGGAACACACCACCTGACTGCAGGCTTCTACGCTAGGGTAAGTTGGGCAGGTTCACCATTCAGGTTAAATACTGGCTTTGAAATTGGCCAGTTGTGCAACTCACTTGTGGACTTCCTCTTGTTCCAGCCTGTTTTGCAGGACTGGGCCAAGCATGACAGGAGCCTGTGGATTCCAGAGGTTGCAAAACTGTTCCTCCCAGCCCTGGGGTACCTGCACCTACATCCATATATATCCTCCCCACCAACTCTCTGAACACTGTGCCTGATCTTCTCCATGGCCCATGGAACTCCACAGCAGGCCCACCTCTCAGTCAAGAGAGTGCGTACCAAGTTGCGTCAGCAAGGCAAGGGCATGTCCGCACTGCAGTCACCCCAGTCCAAGGCAATATGTGGGCTGCACCTCAGCAAAACTGCCCAACCCCTCCCCAAGCACCCCCCAGGACCAATTTCAGAGCTGGAATATCTCCATCAACAATGTTTATGCCCATGAAGCAGGTGTCTTCATCTCATGCCAGCGTTCATGCCCGATAACTCATGGCAGCTGATCTGACTGAGTGCAGGAGTGGAAACCTTTGGTGCAGAGATGCCAAGGAAGTGCAGTCTGGCTATGGAGGCCTTGCAGCCTTGGGGTACCTTCCTAAGGAGCTGGGCCTTTAGTCAGGGTGATGGGTACATAAGCATGCTAGTCCTGTTTGGAAATGATGCGACCATGGCCCAACCTGTGAACCCTGGATGGAAATGCAACCAGGAGCAGAAGTCTCGGGAACTGGGCACAATTTCCTGTGCCTGCATTTGTACTCTGAATTGTTCACACATGCAAGTATGCATTTCTGAAGACATACACTTCTGAAAATGCACACATCCCTTCAACCCTCCTTCATTTTGATGTTTTAACCGACGCAGGAAAATGTACATTTTGGGCCACTGTTTACAGCAGTATGCATTTTGTGTGTCTGGGGGGAAAAAATCCCATGGAGTTCGCATTTGAGAGTGCAAATAGGGTGAGATCAGCATCAGGGTGGAATATGGGAAAGCTAGACAAGCTTAAACATCTTGCTTCCTCATCCCTCATCAAGATGCAGGCAACGATTGGCAAGTCATTCATGAATCCTGATTCTCTCTGAGGTTCATAAAGATAAAAGGGAATAATTCCAGGGCAAATAATGCTGAAGCTATGACTCATCCTGGGATGGGTGCTGCTTTCACTGAACTAGGGTTCCAGAGGGTGCCTTCAGCCTGTTCGGAGGGAAGGTATATGGGTTTCCTGCAGCTTGGATGACTCTCAAACACGCCACGCTATTTTGTCCACTGAATGTGAAACAGCAGATGAAATTCATTTCATGTACCATCTTGCAGTGCCTCAGTAAGTCACCTTAGGATATCTTGGTAGACCTCTTGCATGAGCATCGGAATTTTAACA
Source organism: Varanus salvator macromaculatus (assembly GCA_023646645.1). NCBI lineage: Eukaryota > Metazoa > Chordata > Lepidosauria > Squamata > Varanidae > Varanus > Varanus salvator. The sequence continues at coordinate 10,693,976 of JAIXND010000624.1, read as the reverse complement.
AAGTATCTCGATTTGCTAGGGCTGCAAGGCAAGGGCACCACTTGTTTTTAAAGAGCAAATGTCTGGCTTAGCCTGTATCTCTCGATTTTAATGCCCTTTGGCTAAATACACACCAGCCGTTCAATGGAGACCCAAGAGACAGGGCCCGGTGCTTCATGATGTGCCCCTGCTGGTGTTGTTTGTCACAGCCTAATAGAAAGTTTAACCACAAATATAATGCTGAGAAGGCCAAAAGGTGATGCAGAGTTGTTCTCGATGGTCACACTGACATGGTAAGCGCTTGACTGTGTGAATCAGCCTCCCAGCTTGTTGGGCATCACGGCAGAGCTGCCGGGTGTTGAGATATAGGAGGGAGCCACCTGGGGGTGGGAATCCAACAGAGTGCCTGGGCTTGGCTGCCCAGACTCCGTCCTGCTCTTTACGCCGAGCGCCTTGCAAGCGCGCCAAGCATTCATGGGCTGCTTGTCAGTAACGGAGTCCAGGCACTGAGCAAGCAAAGCCACTCCCCAGGACCCTGTGCATCTGCCCCATGAGTGGCTGCAGCAGCTGCCCAGGAGGGCAAGTTGCAAGGGGCTCCCCAGGAAAGCAGCTGCCTGTGACTGCTGCACGGGCAGAGCTCCTCTTCCTCCCTTGCCCTTGGGGCAGCTGCAGCGGACACTGAACAAGGTGGCCTGTTGCACAGCCAGGGCTCAGCAAGCATTTGTGAGCTTCCTCCTGGCTCAGCTGAGCTGGGAAGACCAGGCTGATCACACAAGGAAGCCTGGGAATGCTAGGAGGGAAGGATCTGACTAGATGGCCCGGGAGGCCCCTTCTGACTTGCTCTGTTTCTATGTTTCTGTTTCTATCCCAATAGGGTTCGTCCCAACCCTAGCGGGGTGTTGCAGTCTGAGGCATCCAGACACTGCTAGGATGTTTGCTTGTAGATGCTGCCTCTGAACCATGACTGAAAGTTCATCAAAAGGAAAGGCAATTCCCAAAGCATACTAATTGTTAATTTAGTTCTCCATTGACAGCCAGGTCTGTGTTATTGGATACCCTAACATTACACTGGTTTTTATTCAGATTGTCATGGTATATTGAGGATTAACTGTTATTCTTGTGTCATGTGTTATTACATACTAATAATTATTTGTTAATGGTTGTGTATTCCATCTGTATTTTGATGAATGTTCCCGAAGTTCTATTGACATCAAAATTATTTATGTACATTTTATATGGTTTTGATCTTTGTTATACACCATTCTGAGAGCTTTTTTGCTAAACAAATGATATATAAATGCTTTAAATGAGTCAAGGAAAGCCTTGCAGGACCCATTTCCTTAGAGTGCCTCTGTGCCCCGACCCCTGAAACTGTCTCCTTGTATTCCTTCCGTTGCACCCATTTCTGCCCATCACTGGATTTCAAGCACTCACTCAATTTTAAAATCTCCTTCACTGATCAGCCCAGTTAATTTCTCTTCCTAATCACTCTTTCACCACCTCTCAAATCTTCTCCTAATTACAAGGGAAAGCTTGCTGTTGTAGACCAAATTTAAGTTCTGGCCCAAACGGCTCTTTCATGTCTTGGCTGCTCCACGTAGGCAATGTTCTCTTTCATCCGAAAATGAGACTGTATTACTGAGAAACTTGGACCAATGTTCCTGCGGCTCAGAGCATGACTCTCTGCACTAGCCTGCAGAAGGAAGTCGTGGCAGGCAGCTCCAGCTGGGAAAACCACACTGCATGGCCAGCAAGCCCCCTGCCCTGGGAAGGCAGATAACATCAGGGGGCCTTTCTGGTGCTATGCTCTGGGGTGATGCCCTCCAGCTTTGCTGCTTTCCCTCAGCCTGGGCAACTTGCCACCGAGAGGACCCTCCCGTTTTCAGGTTTTGGCTTGCCTGTTCACCATCCCTTTGACTTGCTCCTGCCCAACACACTTGCTGGGCCGGCCTCTGAACACCCAGCTGTGTCACAGGGGTTTCCACCAGGGACATGCCAGTTTCCCCCAAAATAAGTATGAGCAGGGACATTGCCATGCAGCTTGGGACATACTGGGCAGACTGGAGACTTTGGAAACTGTACCCAAGAAGAAGAAGACGAAGTCAGTCTGCTAAGCTATTTTTGGTGCTACTTTGTGGCTAGACTAGTAGTTGTGGCTAACTACTTTGTGGCTAAATTGGGATCCCATAAGGATGAGGTGAGAAGAGGCTATCCATGTTATATTTATGGAGTGCTGTGGTGAAGAGGACCCACCAAAATCTAGCATTTGTGGATTCACCTTGGAACGGTTACAGTCCCTGCACAGTCGTAGAATCAGAGGGTCAGAGAAAGCCCTGTAGGCCATGGATGGGGAACCTCCAGTCTATGGCAGCTGCCTGGCTCATGGATGTTCTGCTTAGCAACATATAAGAAGTCTTTTTCTCATAAAGCATGCAAACATTTATTATTTTATTTATTTATCTATTCATTCAAATTATATTGTCATGAGCAGGGCCAGCTGAAGCCGGTGGTCAGATTAGATGGCCTGGGAGGCCCCTTCTGACTTGCTCTGTTTCTATGTTTCTATTTGAATCTCCAAATGTGAACAGAAGCACATGTCAGCTAATATTTACCAGTTGTTCAGCCTGTGCTCATGTCTTTTTCTTGATCTCCGGTTAAATTTGCAGAGGTTTCCTAATTTCCACAAATCTCAGTTGACCGAATCTGCTGATGTTTTGAGGAGATTTATGCAAATCTCCTGCTTGATTCGTACTTAATTTGCACAATTCACAGAGTGAATTGCGGTGGCTGCAATGAGCACATGAGCAGGGGCTGCAAGGAATTGTATATGGAAAGAGTGGCAGGTAGGGTTGGGGTGAAGCCTTTTGGGATCTATCCCTCCGGAACCCACAGGCTGACTCTCGTGTTCAGCCTGGCTCTGCAGGGAGCGCTGAGCCAAGAGGAAGCCCACATGCACTCGCAGAAGCCCAGTTGTGCAACCAGCGAGCCGCCCCATCAGCAGCAGCTGCAGGACACAAAAGAGGGAAGATGCGACGGGGCTGCGCTGGCCCCCATGGCTGGTGATCCACGTCTTCCCTGTTCACTGCCATTGTCTCCACCCACCCACCCACCCACACAAACAAATGCACATTTTTATACTTCAGTCTGTGGGGAAAATGGACAATTTGGGGCAGTGGTTTTTTATTTGCACAACATTCTGACCAAATGTCCATATAGTCCTTCCAGTTTCTTCCTCTGAGACACTCTGTGCTTATCTCCTCTGTTGGAAATGAGGTAAACCAGAGGTGTTGAACTTCAGGCCTGCAGGCCAAATCTGGCCCGCTGGGCACCAATGCATCCTCCTGGAGGGGGGGGGGTGCAGATGCCTCTTCCCCTGACCACACTCCCTTTCTCCTGCGCATTGACATCTTGGCATCACCCGATTCTTCCCACCACCCATTCTGAAAGTTTGAAATGTCTCCCTATGGCCTAGCTACTAGCAGCAAGACCGTAAAGCTAAAATATGCTGGCAGTTTGGGCTCTGGGTCTCTGCACCTTTTGTCTCAAGCCCCACCTATCACTGGAATGCAGCTTATGAGAGCTGCTCCAAAAATAACATAAGCCCTTAGAGTGAACATAGTGTAATGCCCTTAAATTAAACAAAAGTCCAATCTTTTCTGCCTAGAAGTGCATGACAAGCCTGTGACAATCCTTGGGCCCAGATCCCTGGAATCTGGCCCACTGCCTTGGTGCCAGGAGGCCTGAATTCTGGCCAGAAATCAAGCACACATGCCTTCTGTTTCTTTACATGACATGGAAGAATGTTACTGGTTGCATCTCTTCCATGAGCATGTGAAGACTTCCTCTTGTCTCACCTTGCTTTCTATGACAGGGCCAAGCACAAAAGTAAAGTCAGATTGGAGGTAAGCTTGTTCCAGTCCTATTTCTGCCATCTTGGTGAAACAAGATCATGGAGTGGGTAGCATAGAAATTTGCAGAATGCCCACTGACTCCCCGAATGCCACACCTCCTAATCCAGTTGGGAGAGTTCTGTTCTGCAGTTAGTGCCTGTTGATTCTAAGAGCCTGCAGTTTCTGAGGAAGGAGAGTGAGGAGCCGGTTCATTGGAGGAGCAGTGAATCTGTTGCCCAACTGCCAAGCCTCTCAGCATGAGTCCAAAGATGCCTGACAGTTGCCATAGATTCTATGCTTCATGGATGACACATCCCCAGATTGAAGATCTGTTGCTGAGGGGTGAGCGTGAGCATGCATTCCAGGTACCTTGACAGGAATCATCTCCCCCACCCCCACCCCCCAGCAGAAAGCAAAAAAGCAGATCTATGTGGGAGTGAGTCAGACCTGAGTGGAGAAGATGGCTGACATGCCTCATAATTGCGAAACATGCTTAGGAGTCGCATCTGTCATAGCTAATGAGAGCCAAGTGCTGAGGGTGTTTTCCCACAGGGTCTTCCTGGAGAAGAACAGATCAGTGGCTTGTTGGGGCTCAGGCCCAGCAGTGTGAGTCGGAGCCCGTAGAAGAACAGCAACTCCTGAAATTCCGCAGAAGTGCGCCTTATCTTTAGTGATGACATTCCTCTTGATACTGCTGTCCGCTCAAAGGATTAAACTGGGATTAGAGCTTGAGGTGGAACAGGCCATCCAAGTCAATCGGGCCAACTTTCTACGAGACACATAAACAGATGGTGGCAGCGTGCGTTGGCATGTCTATAGCAACACAGGCACACGTCTGCTCAAAAGTGTGCAGAGAGATGGGGGTATGCAGGCTGAGTGCAAAGGTCTGACTACATCTTTGTGAACATGCTCAGCTGGATGTGCTTACAGAGATCCCACAGCTGGAAACCCTTACAAGGCAGGGTTCCCTCCCATGAGGCCTCTGTAAGGGTTTTCCATGGGATTAGCCTACAGAACCCTGTTTAGATCTTCAGACTCAAGGTGGGAAGATCTAGCTGAAAACTAGATCCATGCAGATGTTTCAACCTGGTCTTGTGTGTGTGCCCACATCCCCTTCCACACTCAGACTTATGCATAGGCAGACAAACACCTGAATATGGAGATGTCTGTATATGTCTGCTGTGAAGAGGTAGAGGGGCTCACCCATCTTTCCTGGGCATCTAGCAGAGAAGGGGTGATGGTGATGGTGTGTGGCCAGGAATGTTCTCAGGCAAAACAAGGTGCAGGGCTCCCATTGCCTGAACATATCCTGATCCCGTGACATCCATGAAGGCCAGTTTCCCTAATAGAATGTTCCCAGTGGGAACTTCATTGCTATAGGAATATGCAAACCAGCATAGCTCACGCACAATGAAGCTCTCCCAGTTCCATCTTGAAGCCTATTCTGACTTGAGTTTATAGCAAATTGTCATCTGTGTGTGTGTGTGTGTGTGTGTGAGAGAGAGAGAGAGAGAGAGAGAGAGAGAGAGAGAGAGAGAGAGAGAGAGAGAGAGAGATTTATGAATATTTGCTCATCTCTAAGATAGATACTTTCTTTTTTCCGTTAAATGAAGTTCATTAGAGCATATTTTTCAAACATATACATTTTCTAGGCATGTTAATCAAATGCACACTTTGGAATACTTTTGAAGGGTCTGAGAATGATAGTGCAAGCTGAGAGAAGTATAGACCTTGACTGTGGATTGTGTCTGAGTCTAGAAGGTGCAGACTGGGTACATTTTGATAAAAAATGAACTGAATTGCTCATACATCCATAATGTGAAAAGATGAGGATGATAAGTTTTAATTGGAAGATTAATAATGCATTCCTGAGCATGTTCACTCAACAGCAAGTTCCTTTAAGTTCCAGGGACCTATTCCCTGATTAGTGGATTTAAGACTGTAGCCTAAGTCAACCTCAGCTTTAATTAAATTGCAGAATATATTTTTATTAGGCCCAAGCCAGTAGTTCCTATTCCGTGGAAGATTTTTCCCAGCATCAAGCATCCACCAGTTGGATGGTGGGGATCTGGCTTTCCTTGGACAAGGCCAGGCCATGGGTTCGAAGGTGCTAACCAAGCAGGGATTGCCCTCGAACGCTTCTCCCATTGTCTGTCCTGCCAAAAGAGGTTCAGCATGAGAAACGCCAAATTTGCCAGCACCTTGATGGCCTGAGAAGGTCACATTACCATTCTCAGAGAGAGATTGTAGCTGAGAAGTTCCAATTGGACCATGGTTTCCCCTGTCTCAGTGGAGTCAATGAGCAGGGTCCCTACGAGAAGTTTCTTTCCTAGACACCCAAATGGATCTGCAGCTCTGTTTAGGGATCAATCCTTCTCACCTGTTGAAGCAGGATTTGTGCTTAACTCCAGGGAGTTTCTAGCCCAGGCTCTCCATGGAACTATCCTAGGTGCTGACTTTATCCTTAAGCTTTGTGTTAGCTTTACTTAGCCTTGCTTGCCTTCTGCACTGCCAGAACTGGAACCCTTTCCTCAAGTCCTCCAGATGAGTGGAACTGTAATGTTGTTGTGGACGATGCTTGGAAGAGAACACAGACTGACTCTTTTTACATTAGAAATGTACCCCATAAAATCAGTATGCCTTATTTTAAAGTTAGCTACAACAGTCTTTCTCAACCTGGTGCCCTCTGTGTGTTTGGGATCAACTGTGATTGGCTCCAGGTGGTATGATGAATGGCAAAATACTGGGAGTTGTAGTCTAAATTACCTGGAGGGAATGAGATTCTCAAAAACTGATCTCCATGTTATCTGTTTCTGGCAGTGATTTTGGTTCTGAAATAGTATTATGTTAATTAGAATTAATTAAGTCTCCTAATGACATTTGGTAATCTATGGCACAAAATATAAATGCTATCTTTAATCAAAAAGATTTAGCAAGTAATCCTATGACCTCCCAACCTTGTCTCCACAGAGGAGTTTGGAGTTCCAACTCTGGCATCCTACAATCTCAAAGCTATAGATCCAAAGGTGGAGCTTGCAAATCCATCTCAGTGAAAAGTCAAAGGGGTTATGTCAGAGCATATGGAGGGGCGGAAGCTGAGGTCAAGGGTTTATGGCAAATCATAGCTTCCTTATCAACAACACCGAAACTCATTTGAGGCACTGGTTTCAAGTAAGCCTCTGAGTTTGATAAAGGTTATAGGACCATGCCCTTACAATGAGACTGTAGTAATATGCAGGATTATTTACTTTCAGTTGATTAATTTGTTAACTAGTAGATGGTTAGAAATTAAAAATATTATTGTCCCTAATCCAGAAAGCTCTTCTCCAAGGTTTCTGGGAGTAGGAACATGGGCGTATGGGACATTTATGGAGAAGGTCTATGTTCTTCTTGAGTTGCAAACTCATAATGGCCCTTCCAATTGGAACAACAAGTAGGTTGAGTGGCAAGAACATGCCATCACCAGGTTCATGAAAATGACAGTCCAATTATGCTAATTACATGCAATTAAAACATGCAAATTAGCATGGCCTCCAGCTCACAATATGTCTCCAGGTTGACTTTTGGTAATTGGCGAGCTGGCCCTCCCACAGTCAAACATTTTTATTTGGGTGACATCTGGATTTGTGCTGTTCCACTTCATGACATTTCAATTTATACTGTTGGAAGAAACTTCTTTAACTAAACGGCTTTCATTTAGGTATACATAGAACTGCAAGAATTCACTTTTGTTCTGGCTTTCATGATCCCACCTGGATCAAGAAGCAAGTTATCTATTTATTTAGTTTAAAAAAGGACATTCCTCTCTTGGTTTTGCAAACAAGCAAACAAAAAATTCTTCCTCATGATGTCTTACAATAAAACGGGAAATAAACCAATCAACACCCAGAAAATCAGATAGATAAAATGTCAGCATAACATCACACACCGGGAAAAGCCCTCCAGTGATTAATCATCCTACTTCTTGTAGGTCATCGAGTTCCCCGGGCTCACATTCTGTTGTGCAGTTTGAACATAGGTAGACCGATGCTCTAGTCCTTCTAGACTTCATTGTCAAAAGCTGCCTAGTCAAAAAGGCCCCACGTTTCATCTCCTGCTGAGGTCCCCCACCAGGGCCAACCTACCACAGTCAGAATCTGCTTCTTCAATGGCTTAAAAACCTTTCACTCGTTCACTCTCAACCAGCTGCTCCTGCTGCCTGGCCTGGTCTAGTGACCAGGCACACAGGATGTAAAAGGGATCTTTCCCTCCTCTACAAGGTTAAGTGGGGACAGGAAGCCAGGGCTGCCTTGCCTTATCGCCAGACCTTAACCACCACACCACGTTGGATTGTGGCTGCATGTGGTCCCCAGTGGGCATTCAGTTGCCAGTGAGCAACATCTGTGAGGGTGAAAAATGGACCAGATCAAAAGCAGTGTCCCAGAGCGTCAGGGAGAAAGGCAAGTTTCAAACAAGAGCGATCCAACTGCAAGCTCAACTCCTGGCATAGCAATGAGATGGTGTATTATGCTGCACTGAGTTCAACAGTTTCTGAAGAGTGGACACTATTGCATGGAAACAATCCGGGTTTAACTGGGACAGAAATGTGCTGAAAGCCAGATATCAATTCTTTCACAGCTGTCCTTCCCTTTTCTTGTAAATTAAAAAAAACGAGCATTTTCTCACTTTTCCTTTTTTTTTCTTTTTAGATTTTTCCAGTGGAAGAAAAATGGACAAAATGAGCAAAAGTCCATTTTATAGCAGCCGAGGGAACATTTCAAAGACAAGCTGTTCCAGAAGCTAATTGGTTCCCATTATCATGAAATTAAAAGGAGTGGGGAGAAAGAAAGAGCCACTCTGGCTGGTCTTTCTTGTATGTTATTTTTGGAGAGACACCTTGATTTTTGAATAATTCCAGGGGAGCCAATTTGATGTATGAGGCTGGCAGCCTTGTCAGAAAAGGGCATACCATCAAAAAGTCCAAAGGTGCTAAAAATGACAGGGATGACAGCTGAAAAGCCGGGGACTGCAGTGAATGATTCTGCAGGTAATCCAGAAACATAACACACATGCACAATATCTTAGCTCTGGAAGAAAATGTACAGGTAGCCTTCCTCCACCAGCACACATGCACAGAGAGAATGAGAGAGATGTAGCAGAGGGAGAGGAGAGAGAGAGAGAGAGAGAGAGAGAGAGAGAGAGAGAGAGAGAGAGCACACAAAGATTTGGTACAGCAGAGCCCTGAGGTGAAAGGCAGAGGGTCAGGTTGCCCTGGTCAAATTGTGTAGCCAATTCCAATTGGCCTCTCTTGGCTGTTACCCGACTGAATGGGAGAGGCATTAAATAACTTGTCCAATTTGCTGAGCGAAAAGGGTCTCTTGAGTCAATACAAGAGCACTGGCTGACAATCAAGCCCCATTGAGGGCTTGGCGCCAGCTGGTTTAGGGCTGGTATATAGGAGGCTGCTTCTATGGCTTCAGATCCCGTAGCTGCAATATCAGTCACTCCTTCACTGACAGCATTTCCAGGATTTCAGGGAGGAATTTTTGCAGCCCTTTCCAGAGATTCCAAGGACTAACGTATTCCTGGCCCTTTTCAGAGGATGCATGTGCTCCACATGAAGCTACAGCTCTCCCATAGGCCACTTGGTTGGGCTCTTTTGAGCTTGAATTGAGAATCTTAGAAGCCAGTACCTAAACTAATCAGCAAATGGTGGCTGCGGACAGGTTCCTTAGACGAGCAGGGGATAGGAGTGGCCACATCTGTCTCTGTGACTGGCAGAGTTACAAACATCTGGATTGGCCAGGACTGATATCAAGACTGAGAAGATTAGCCTTGCAAGACCAACCAAGAAGTTCCTTCTGATGGATGGACGCCAATGTCCCTAAATTTACATAGGAGGTGTCCTTATATTTTATTAAGGGCAGAGGAGTACTGGTAAAATAAACACCCCACAAAAACCACAGGGGGAAGCAGTCAACTTGGAGGAATAGGGAGACCTGCAGCTGGCAATAGGGCCCATGTCCTGTGCCAATAAGCTCGTGCTGGAGGAGGGCGTGGATCCGGAGCACGATGGAGGCCGTTTGTTGGCCTGAGCCTGGCTCGCACTGTGTGGGGCCTGTGATGTTCCAGCACGGAGGAAGCAAGAACTGGGTAGGGGCCCCAGCCCCAGTGCCCTCTGCCTCGCTGCAGTTGGCCTGCACCTATTCTGATGCCTGAGATCACGTGCTGGCATGCTCCAACTCCCAGCAGTTACCTGGGACAGGCAAGCGATCACATTGCTGGCTGAAAGGTGAGTTACCCAGCCTGAAAGCGCGGAGTCAATGTTGGTGTTTCACAGCAGGAAGTGGCAATTGATGGGCTTTGGAGGATTGCCTGAGTCCCCAGACCAGGAGGATTTGGGGTGCTTGTTAGTATTATGGCATGATCAGCCTGCAGTTCCATCCTTAAACTCGGAAGAATCTCTGCCAAACCCACAAGGCTCCTGGTGCAACCTGGCTGCACCTGGCGGGTGTTCTGAGTCCTTCAGACAACAGCTGTTTTGAGGGAAAAGAGGCTGTTTAACAGAAAAGAAATGAAGACAGTGTTGCACAAGTCTAAATGAGGACTGGGGGCATTTTTTTCCCCTGAGGACCATGCATTTCTAGATATGAGCAAAAGAAACAAGTGAATGGTCCATGGGCATTTTCTGGATCTCCAGCTCCAAGGAGGGAAAGAGAGCTCTGATTATAGAGCTTGAGCTCAGAACCATGAGCTGTCCCGAGTTCTCCTGGAGCCAGCACTGAAAGAACCACACTGGCTGCTCCCCCCATTGAGAAGCAACTGGGGGGAATAAGGGGGGCATTTCAGGGCTGGAGGGGGAGGAGACTGGAAAGGCAGTGTGGTGTGGTGGTGAGGGTGCTTGTCTGGGGAGCAGGTTCAACATAGCCACGAAACTCACTGGGTGATTCAGCCCAACATACCTTACAGGGTTGTTGGGTGATCAAAATGGAGCTAGGTCACCCACAAGAAGTAAAAAAGGGGGATATTAACAGTGTAATAATATTGATAATGCTAACAAGAGGTATCTCGAAGCCATCACAGACCCTCTTTCTCCAAACTGCACCAGACAGACAGCTGAAAACAACTGTCTAGCGAAAAGGCAGCATTGGAGGCACTGGGTGTGCATGAGCTCTGAAGCCCTTTCCTTTGTTGCTTTTTCTCAGCTAAGAATCCTTAAATGTTTTAGTCAGTTTCATCATGGTATTACATTCTCCATGACATGAGGCTAGTTTCTTTGCTTTGACTGGAGTGATTGAATCCTTCTATTTTTCAAGTTCATGAGATAAAGCAGAAGCTCTGAGACTTTTCACTGTTGTTCTGATGGTGCTAAACCTGAAAAATGTTGGCAGCCTTCCTGAAACATGTTTCTTTCCATCCACTTCTTGGTCAGAGATTTTGTCCAAGGATAAACATCTAGAATTGCACAAAATTTTCATTTATTTGAACTGTATTAAGAAAGAAACAACTGGGTTTTATATGATAGGATATGGCAGCTCAGGCTTTCAGAAAGCGTCACTGCCCAGCTCTTTGCGGAGGCCTTTCTGAGTCATCTCAATATGTTTCCAATTCTACTCATTGCATGTGATTGTGGCTCAGAGTTCTTCGGGGCTGTGAAAACGACATAAGACTGCCCTTTCTAAAGATATTTTGCCGCTGTTCTTCTCACCCATCTCTTTTGTATCTTCTGGGAACTGTAAGATCGTATGACAGGAGTTACCTTTTTCAAAACTACTGGATGTCAAACTCAATGCATCTTTACCTGTCATCTTCTATCAAGGTTCTGGGGAAGGAAGTGGGAAATAGGGAGGGGCCACTGAGCTGAACAAAACTGACGGTGCGCGTCTGCTCTGCATAGCATTGAACACACTCATGCACAGTTGCGCGCGCACAGTGCTTCCAAAACTCCATTCATCTGTTCACCTTCCCTTCCACTGAACATGCTCCTTTTTGCAGCCAGACAACACAGGATGCAAGGAGAAATGTTACTGGGAAATAGACCTGATTACAGAGATCTTAAATTTCAGTCTAAGATTTGCCTAGTCAGCAGAAAGGCTACAGACTTACCTAAATGAACCCAGAGGGTCAGACTGTTGATTATCTAATCCTTAATACCATTGATTAGTCAATTAATATTTCAGCATATGTTTGCACAGAGAAAGTTCTAAAGGGGAAATTTGCTTTTGTTTTTGGCCATGCTTGCACGCACCACAACTATCAGCATCCTAGAACACGCACATCCTATACTCTAAGGGGCTTCCTCCCATCTCTAGCACCAACCGCAGTTTTATGTGTTCATCTGCTAAGCCTTGATTAGCTCACACTGAGCATTTAATATTGAGCATTAAAAGTAGTGATGCCATTGAATTTCATAATTAGTCATCTTGCTGGTTATACACTGCCTGTTTGCCATATTTACCTTTTCAATTATCCTGAACCATCTATCACAGAGTCACTATTAAGTTTGGAATTGATCGCAATCTCATTTAGCAGCACTGATTCAGCCATGGGGCAATATGAAAATAGGGTTGATATTTATGCTTGGAAGGCAGGAGAGAGGAGTCCACTTCAGGGTGGCAGCAGGCCAGTCGGGGAGGTTGCTGTTGCTGACAAGCTCAGGGAAAGGGATTTGGCCCCTGGCCTGTGGCGATGTGTGGCAAGTCCTGCAGGAAACAGGAGGGACCACAGGCCCGTGCTGCCCGGAGAACCATGTGAGCTTGGGGGAAAGACGCTGTGCCCCTGGAAGCAGGGCAGTGTTGCTTGTCAAGTCACGCGAATTCAGCCAATGTCTATCTAATCTTTTGATTGCTCAGTCAATCAGTTACTTTTTTATACTGCCCAACAGCCAAAGGACTAGGGGCAGCTCACAACTTTTTAGAATCATAAAATGCAGAACAAAAGGTTAAATGTTTGAAACTGTGGACCATTTATGAAGATGAAATGAAAACCTGAGTAAAACATAGCTGCAGGTCATATCCTTAAAGTACAGGAAGAGGTTTAAAACAGAGATTGAAATGAGCATTCCTGGAAAAATAAGGACTTTGCCTGGTACTTGAAAGAATGCAATGCCAAATCACTCTCTCCAGGAAGGTCAGTCCAAAGCCAGGATGGCACAGCAGGAAAAGCCCTCTTCCTCGTGTCCCCCCCCCCGCCCCATATCTGACTTCCTTTGTTAATGGCTCCTCTAGAAGGACAGATGAGATGCCCATAAGGTATGGGGCAACTATATAGGAGATGATCCTTCAGGCTGGGATTTGTTTCACTTTGCTTCATTTTTAGTTCTGTTACTTTATTTGAAATCCCAACAATGTCACAATCCCAACAGTGTTACAAAGGAAGAAAAGCCACTATAGTTAGCTAAGCTGTCTGAGACATCCACTTCAAATTGAAAAGGGATCTATATTTGCACATGATCTGGGGGCTGACTTAAAACAAAGACAAAAATAAATAAATAAATAAATACAAATAGAGACATATGGGGGTACATGGGGGAAGGGGGGTATCTTATTCTCCCCACTGTATGATTTTCCCTTTGAAAATACTCTCTATTTTGAGTTTATTTTGGGTACTATTTTGTTTATTTTGGGTATCTATTTTGCATCTCTCTAGTTATGAAGATAGTAAAGAGCTGCCAGGCAATACTACAATCCAAGAACCTCCTTTTGGCATCACTGAAAAAGTACAAACCACAGATAATTGGATTACAAAACGTTCCAGCATGGGGCTTTTGAGATCCATGTCATGTTAGTCGCAAAGTCATGTCTCACTCATTGTTACCCCATGGATGACATTCCTCCAGGCTCTCCTGTCCACCATCCCCCGAAGTCCAGTTAAATTCATACCAACCGCCTCAGTGACTCCATCCAGCCACATCATCCTCTGCCGTCCCCTTCTTCTTTTGTCATCTATTGTTCCCAGCATTAGACTCTTCTCCAGGGAGTCCCTCCTTCTCATTAGGTGGCCAAAGTATTTGAGTTTCATTTTCAATATCTGGCTTCCTAAAGAGCAGTCAGGGTTGATCGCCTTGCAGTCCAAGTGACTTGCACGAGTTTTTTCCAGCACTACAGTTAAAAGACCTCAATTCTTCAGTGCTCAGCCTTCCTTATGGTCCAGCTTTCACAGCCATACATTGCAACTTGGAAAACCAGAGCCTTGACTACGCACTTTTGTCAGCAGGGTGATGTCTCTGCTTTTTAGTATGCTGTCTAGATTTGCCATAGCTTTCCTCCCAAGGAGCAAGCGTCTATTAAATTCTTGGTTGCACTCCCCATCTGCGATGATCTTGGAAAATAAAATCTGTCACTACCTCTATTTCTTCCCCATCTATTTGCCAGGAAGTGAGATGACCGGATACCACGATCTTAGTGTTATGTTGAGTTTCAAGCCAACTTTTGTGCTCTTCTCCTTCATCCGCATCTTTACTTTCTGTCATGAGAGTGGTATCATCTGCATATCTGAGGTTTCTGATAGTTTTCCCAGCAGTCATAATTCCACCTGGTGATTAATCTAACCCCATCTTTCTCATGATGTGCTCTGCATATGTTAAATAGGCAGGGCAAAAGTAAACAGCCTTGCCAAATTCCTTTTTCCATTTTGAACCAATCAGTGGTTCCATATCCAATTCTCACTGTTGCTTCTTGACCCACATATAGGTTTCTCAAGAGACAGATAAGATTGTCTGGTACTCCCATCTCTTTAAGAACTTGCCACAATTTGATGTGATCCACACAATCAAAGGCTTTAGCATAGTCAATGAGGCAGAAGTAGATGTTTTTCTGGAACTCCCTAGCTTTCTCCATGATCCAGTGTATGTTGGCAATTCTGTGACCACTGTTGGGTTTTCCAAATTCCTGGCATATTGAGTAGAGCACTTTAACTGCATCATCTTTTAGGATTTTGAATAGTTCAGCTGGAATACTGTCTCCTCCACTAGCTTTGTTGTTGCTCAGACTTCCTAAGGCCCATTTGACTTCACATTCCAGAGTGTCTGGCTCATTATGGTTATCAGGGACATTAAGCTCTTTCTTGTATAGTTCTTCTGTGTACTCTTGCCACCTCTTCTTAATCTCTTCTGCCTGTGTTAGGTTCCTACAATTTTGGTCCTTTATCATGCCCATCTTTGCATGAAACGTTCATATCTCCAATTATCTTGAAGAGATCTAGTCTTTCCTATTCTGCTGTTCATTTGAGAAGGCCTTCTTATCTCTTCTAGCTATTCTCTGGAATTCTGCATTCAATTGGGTGTACCTTTTCCTTTCTCCCTTGCCTTTTGCTTCCCTTCTTTAGCTATTTGCAAAGCTTCATCAGACAGCTGTTTTGCTTTCTTGCATTTCATTTTCTTTGGGATGACTTTACTTGCTACCTCTTGTACAATATTGCGTACCTCTGTCCATAGTTCTTCAGGCACTCTGTCTATCAGATCTTTTCTTAAATCTATTTGTCACCTCTACAGTACATTCATTAGGAATATGATTTAGGTCATACCTGAGTGGCCTAGTGCTTTTCCGTGCTTTCTACAGTTTAAGCCTAATTTTGCAACCAGAAGCTCATGATCTGAGCCACAGTCAGCTCCTGGTCTAGTTTTTACTGACTGTATAGAGCTTCTCCATCTTTGGCTGCAGAGCACATAGTCAATCTGATTTCTGTGTTGACCATCTGGTTATGTCCATGTGTAGAGTCGTCTCTTGGGCTGTTGGAAAAAAGTGTTTGCTATGACCATTGTATTCTGTTGACCAAATTCTTCCACCCTGGGCCCTGCTTCATTTTGTACTCCAAGGCCAAACTTGCCTGTTATTCCAGTTATCATTTGGCTTCCTACTTTAGCATTCCAATCCCCCATGATGATAAGGACATCATTTTTTGGTATTAACTCTAGAAGGTGTTGTGGGCCTTCACAGAACCAGTCAACTTCAGCCTCTTCAGCACCAGTGGTTGGGGCATAGACTTGGACTACTGTGGTGTTGAATGGTTTGCCTTGGATTCGAACTCAGATCATTCTGTCATTTTGGAGATTGTATCCCAGTACTGCTTTTCCTACTCTTTTATTGACTATGAAGGCCACTCCATTTCTTCTGAGGGATTCTTGCCCACAGTAGTATACCTGATGGTCATCTGAATTAAATTCACCCATGCCTGTCCATTTTAGTTCACTGATTCCTAAGATGTCAATGTTCAGTCTTGTCCTCTCTTGTTTGACCACATCCAGCTCGCCTTGATTCATGGATCTTACATTCCAGGCTCCTCTGGAGTATAGATCTTTACAGCATCGGTCTCTCCTTTCACCAGCAGATACATCTGCAACTGAGTGTCCTGGGTGTTGAGTGTCTTGGTTGGCCCTGCACGGCATAGCTCATAGCTCCATTGTGCTACACAAGCCCCTTCGCCATGACAAGGCAATGACCCATGAAGGGGCTTTCAAGATTATATGCTACTTAAAATCTACAAGCAGAATTTCAATCATGACATGGGAATTCAAACCTTGGTTCATGTGGGTGTCAGCTAAGACTGATACTGAGTGTAGTATCAGCTGCTATCTGGTGTAGCTTGCCCCGCTCTGTCCATTGATCTTTTACTCACTTGGGGTTTCTTTAGAGCTTATGGGCTAAGGTTAACTTTGTCATGACATTGTAGCATCTTCCCAATTCAAGGTTAAGGGAGAACACACAATCCACACACTTCCTGGAATTCTGGAGATCAAGCAGCTCCATTTTTCCACTTTGCAAGGTTGTCTACTTGCACAATTAATTTCACACCAATATCTGAATTCTATTTTCTATTTATATCCTGCCTTTTTCCTACAAAGGGCTCAAGGCAGCTTACATCATTCTCCTCCTCCATCTTGTCCCCACAACAACAACCCTGTGAGGTAGGTTGGACTGAGAGTCTGTGACTGGCCCAGTTGGCTCCATGGCTGAGCGGGGACTCAAACCCAGGTTGTCGGAGTCCCAGTCCCATGCTCTGAACCGCTACACCACACTGGCTCTCTGAATTCCAAATCAGAAGTGGGCAAACAGGGACATATTATTTGAAAATTCTTCACTGAATGAAAGGTCACCAATTATTCATCAAATTGGAAATGGAACCCCCAAAATTGACCTGAACAACATATTTTGGTTAAAATCGAGTCCAGTTTGGGATGCAAAACCCACCTTGGATATTCTGTTCTTCATATTGAGACTCTTTTGATGCTCCTTCCCTCTCAAGTGTTGTGCTTGCAGTGGATTTTCCATGTTAGCTTAAAATTTCCTGTCAAGCAACATTCATTGAGCAGGGATTTCTGTGTGAACATGATTTTGTCATCAACTGGTGATGGGACCTGGTTAGAAGTTTACAGTCACTTTCTCCAAGGTGTGTGGGGCTCAGCTTCAACCATACCCAGACAGCTCAGGCTGAGATACTAAGAGTTATAGTGCAATGCATTTTAAATTCAAATATTTTAATATAAAGTGTCAAAGGTACACCGGTGTATGCTTTCATGGGCACTGGTGACAGGAAATTCCTGTTTTAAAAGTTTTCTCCCTGAACTAGTGAATCAGTTTGGATCCTGATCTTGGATACCTGAGCATGTATAAATGAGCAAAGCTTGAGCCTTTCAAACTTCATCTCAGAACATGTTCTCGCCTGCATCCATAATAAATTTTGAACTCTTTTTCTTTCCCCACAAACATGGGTGTGCATTTTGGTGTGTGTTTTCAATGTACGTATCCTTGATGCCCAGCTCAGAAATATGCACCCTCCACCCTCACTGAAGAAAGCATATTTGTACACGGTTTCATAAATTTTCTCCAGACATGCACTTTGCTGTTAAATACACACTTTTTTGGTCCAGGAACCATGTTGCAAGCTCAGCAATGTCTGGACTGATGGGTTCCATGCTCATGTGATAAAATGGTAACCAGGTGACTCCTGATTGAAACTGATCTGGATACAAATGCCTTTTTTTCATACTGGCAACTGTTTTGTGCAAAACAGAACTCCAAGTCGTATCTGCCTAGCCAGAATGAGTCCTTCCATAGCCAGGGATATTGGAAGGAATAATTCTATATTCCAGAAGTCAGGAATCCTTACTCTTGCTCTAAATGCTTTAACCACTCAGTTCTGGATGTACCTTAAAATCCAGAGACTATCAAATTATATAGAAGCTAACCTAGTATGCCCAAGGATGTATTTTGAAATGTGTTGCGATTCTTGACTGTTCACACATCATGCAGCTCCTTATCTGTCTCCTGGAAAAGCTGTGGATGAATGCATGATGAGGAACAGCTCCCAAAATTCAGTGCTCCCAGCAAGCCAGAGCCAACAAAGCAAATATTTCTTTATCATAATGGAGTTATTTCCTCTTTATTTCCTCTGTTGCTATTTAGATAATTTGGGCAGTGAATAGGCAGCATATTCCAAATTGCAGATTTTGGATCTGCTTTGGACCTTCTTATGCTTTAGGGGGAAAACACTGAGTGCAGGTAAATGTGCAGGTGCGGAAGGCCTTAATAAAGCTCTAGCTTTAACTGGGCTTGTATGATTGACTGCAGCACACTCTCGGTGGACAGGGAGGGGTACGATCAGCCATGCCTGGGGCCGCAGACATATATTTTTCAATATCACATCAATTACGTCTCTTTCCAGCTGAACAAGTTTGAATTAGATGGTTTGCTACAACCTGCTGACAATGGAAAGTGAAGCAATGGTTAGTTTTTTTCTTGCTTCTTTCCTGACACATAACATTGAGGGGAGGGGGGTACAGAAAAGATCGACCATGAAATGAGAAACAGGAGAGATCAAAACACACGGTACACATGTACTAGGAATGTATGAGAAAATTGTTTCAGCTCATTTTTATCAGAATTTTACCCACTGCATGCCTTCTGGACTGAACATACAATTTATGGTTGAAGTCCACCCATTTCCAAGTTTGCAATGTGGTTGAGAAGCCCCAGTTCCCAAATCCATTCAATAGCATGAGTAAAATTCAAAATGGGTACATTTCAAAGAAGTGCAAAAATATGCCTTATTCTCGGGAAAAGAATGCATACATTTTAAAAATGCATTCAGTTCTGAATGAGCACATTTCAAAAAGGCATAGCCTTCCAAATTAGTACATTTCAAACATGTATACAACTACTCGTTAATCATGGGGGGGATGTATACATTTCAAAAATGCATGCATGTCAAAATGATTCCTCTTCAAAAAAAGCACGCAAATATGTTTTAATAATAGGAGAACAATGTGTACATTTTTTCAATTCATGTGTTATGCTTACTTCTAGAGATATGCATGGAAATTGGCACACGTCTACACTCTGCACTAAAAAGCAAGCAAGCAAGCCATGCTATGAGCTTACCTTTTTACGAGATTGAATCCAGGCTTATCCAATCTTGTGCTCTTCAGATCTTAACTGGGGATTATGGGAGCTGGACAATGACCCCTGCCATGCCCATTCAGCCCCTTACTGACTTGGAACCATGGAAGCCGCAGTTCCACAAACGGCAAAGTCTGGTCAGATCAAATGCCGCCTGGTTGAGTCTGGGGGAAGTGTCGTTCCACTGGGTCTGACTGAGTTGCCTGGATGTGGTGACAATCCCTTCCTATGAATCCAAGCCAAGCATGTCCCCACCTGGCCAACTCATCTACTGCCAAGTTCAAGACCTTGGTAAGTTCAAGAGTGGCAGGCCCGACAGGCTCGATTCCATGCTTAGCTGGCCCTATTTAAGGCGCCTCGGTCACAGTCCTACCTGGCTGCCCATAACTTTCCAGGCAGGGTAGGTTATGGGCATGGAAGGAGTGTGGATGTGATGATCCCCTCCATCTTCCCCTCACTCTCATGGCTATTTCGGCAGTCAATTGCTGTTGTTGAAAGGTCTCTCTTCCCCATGAAGCACCATCTGGATTTGGCAGAAGCTGCCAGTGCCTTCCCCTCCTTGCTGTGGAAGGCACCCCCTCCCCCCACCAATCCATCCATCAGCACCAAAAGAGAAGTGCCAGCTAAGAGGGACTTTGAAGGCAAAGATTCTCCACTGAGACCTTGAAAGGCTTTTCTGAGGTTGCTGTGTTTCCCCCTTTGGCTGACCAGCGAATCATACTCTGAACTGGAGTTGGAAGGGGCCAAGAAGGCTATCGGGTCCAACCCCCTGCCGT
The DNA here is from genome assembly GCA_023646645.1 of Varanus salvator macromaculatus. NCBI lineage: Eukaryota > Metazoa > Chordata > Lepidosauria > Squamata > Varanidae > Varanus > Varanus salvator. Next base: position 10,673,957 of record JAIXND010000624.1, on the reverse strand, counting down.
TGCAGGACACCGAGTTATACCATCCCACTCAGATGACCAGCTTCTGACTGTCAAAAAGATGACAGGGAAGAAGAAATCAAAAACTTCTATGCAAGTGTCCAAGAAGAAATTGGTGACCTATCAAACCAAGACAAGCTGATAACCCTAGGGGACTGGAATGCAAAAGTAGGAAGCAAAGCAGAATCCAACATTGTGAGAGAATTTGGCAAAGCAAGCTGGAAAAAAAAGCTGGAGAAAGACTCAGGGAATTCTGAGAAGCCAACAAGCAGTTTATCACAAATATATGTTTCAAGCAGCCAATCAGAGGACTGTATACATGGACATCACCAGAAGGCCAATAGAGAAATCTGATTCGATGACCAATCAGACAGAATTGGGAATAGGAGATGGAGGAGCTTATCCTTGCTGCTGGAACATGATCAGCAACATATTATGCTATTGACCACGAACAACTAACACCAAAAGCTCTAGTAATGCTTAAAAAAGATCACTGACAGAAGCATAGTGCCAATATGCAACCGAGGAATTTAAAGTCCATCTAAAATACTGACTTGCACTATGGAACTGTTGAGATCTGGGCTGCTCTGGTGGCCAGACCCAGAACAGCCACCACTGTATCCACAGGATCCGCCCAGGCCCCGCTGCAGCCCTTCTTTTGCTGACAAATGCCAGCTGGGAGCCATGCGGAAGAGCAATGTAAGAGCAAGTTCTTCCCCCCAGAACTGGCCTCAGCAACGCGAGTCCTGCTGACTGCTGCTCTGCCTGCAATTTGCTGAGTCTCCTGCATCTTGCGATGTCTCCCGCCTTGCCCTGTTGCCTCAGCAGCGCAGGACTGCCTGTAGCTGTTGCACTTGCACCCTCCCTGGCCATTTCTGCTCCCGTGTCCTGCCACATGTCTTGCCTTGTCACGTTGCCTCAGCAAAGCGGGTTTGTCTGCTAGCTGTGGTTCAGCTGTGGTTCAGCTCCACCATCCTGCCTGATCCTTGCTGCATTTGGTTCCTGTCTTCTTCTGCAACTTGATGTGAATCTTGCATTGCTGTGTTCCTTCCTGTTATCCTGGCCATGACACCTGCTCTTCTGCTTGTCCCCCTCATTTCTGACCATCAACTAGTGCCCAGCTAGTGCCCAACTGTGTCCTAGTTCTGCCCTCATGCATTCTTCGGGTCCCTGACCTCCACCTGCACCGTGGCAATGATTCAGACTTGCTATGAATCCTTGCCTGTGGACTCTCTCTCACCTGAAATTCTGTTGCCCAGTCTGGTGCATCCATTGTTCTGGTCTGGTCTGGTCTGGTTTCTGGACCTTGAATGCAATGAACCATGAACCAGAAAAAACATGAAAGAAACCAGAGACATTATTAGTGACGAATGCACAAGACAAAAGGAAAGAAAAGGCCTAGATGGAGGATGGAATTAAAAAATTACACATTGAAAAGAAATTGAAATTGTGAAAGGTTTTACATGCTGTGGCTCATTCATCAATTCAAATGGAGACTGAAGCCAAGAATTCCAAAGGCGAGTGCGACTTGGAAGGCCAGCAATGAAGGCCAAAGGCATCCACACTCTTGCATCCCTGATCACTATATACAGTATATCGCAGAAGTGAGTACACCCCTCACATTTTGTAAATATTTTATTATATCTTTTCATGTGACAACCCTGAAGAAATGACACTTTGCTACAATGTAAAGTAGTCAGTATGCAGCTTGTGTAACAGTGTAAATTTGCTTTCCCCTCAAAATAACTCAACACACAGCCACTAATGTCTAAACCGCTGGCAACAAAAGTGAGTACACCCCTAAGTGAAACTGTCCAAATTGGGCATTATTAGCCATTTTCCCTCCCCGGTGTCATGTGACGGGTTAGTGTTACAGGTGTGAATGGGGAGCAGGTGTGTTAAATTTGGTGTTATCGCTCTCACTCTCTCATGGCACCTCATGGCAAAGAATTCTCTGAGGATCTGAAAAAAATAATTGTTGCTCTACATAAAGATGGCCTAAGCTATAAGAAGATTGCCAAGACCCTGAAACTGAGCTGCAGCACAGTGGCCAAGGCCATATAGCAGTTTAACAGGACAGGTTCCACTCAGAACAGGCCTCGCCATGGTCGACCAAAGAAGTTGAGTGCACGTGCTCAGAGTCATATCCAGAGGTTGGCTTTGGGAAATAGACGTATGAGTGCTGCCAGCATTGCTGCAGAGGTTGAAGGGGTGGTGGGTCAGCCTGTCAGTGCTCAGACCATACGCCGCACACTGCATCAAATTGGTCTGCAGGGCTGTCGTTCCAGAAGGAAGCCTCTTCTAAAGATGATGCACAAGAAAGTCCGCAAACAGTTTGCTGAAGACAAGCAGACAAGCATGGATTAGTGGAACCATGTCCTGTGGTCTGATGAGACCAAGATAAACTTATTTGGTTCAGATGGCTTGGGCCCTGCTTACCTGAAGGAGTGCTTACGTCCGTACTTGCCCGCCGGCCCCTTGAGATCGGCGGGAGAGGCCCTTCTCCGAGAACCCTCTGTGAAGGAAATTAGGAGGGTGATTACTCGGAGGAGGGCTTTCTCTGCGGTGGCGCCTCATCTATGGAATGCGCTCCCCAGAGAGGTCCTCCTGGCGCCGTCGTTATTTGTTTTCCAGCGCCAGGCGAAGCCCTTTTTATTCAAATACTATTTTAATTGTTAATATTATTTATTAGTTTTTAATTTCAGGGCAGGGCGACTCAAATTATTTTTATATTTATTAGTACTGAATTATTTATTTATGTATGTGAGCCACCCCAAGGCTTCGGCGATGGGGCGGCATAGAAGTCTGCTAAATAAATAAATAAAAATAAATAAATGGTGTCAAGAGTGTGGGGCAACAACCAGGTGAGGAGTACAAAGACAAGTGTGTCTTGCCTACAGTCAAGCATGGTGGTGGGAGTGTCATGGTCTGGGGCTGCATGAGTGCTGCCGGCCCTGGGGAGCTACGGTTCATTGAGGGAACCATGAAGGCCAACATGTACTGTGACAGACTGAAGCAGAGCCTGATCCCCTCCCTTCGGAGACTGGGCCGCAGCACAGTATTCCAACATGATAATGACCCCAAGCACACCTCCAAGACAACCACTGCCTTGCTAAAGAAGCTGAGGGTAAAGGTGATGGACTGGCCAAGCACGTCTCCAGACCTGAACCCTATCGAGTATCTGTGGGGCATCCTGAAATGGAAGGTGGAGAAGCACAAGGTCTCTAACATCCACCAGCTCTGTGATGTCATCATGGAGGAGTGGAAGAGTGCTCCAGTGGCAACCTGTGAAGCTCTGGTGAACTCCGTGCCCAAGAGGGTTAAGGCAGTGCTGGAAAATAATGGTGGTCACACAAAATATTGACACTGTGGGCCCAATTTGGACAGTTTCACTTAGGGGTGTACTCACTTTTGTTGCCAGCGGTTTAGACATTAATGGCTGTGTGTTGAGTTATTTTGAAGGGACAGCAAATTATACTGTTATACAAGCTGTATACTCACTACTTTACATTGTAGCAAAGTGTCATTTCTTCAGGGTTGTCACATGAAAAGATATTTACAAAATGTGAGGGGTGTACTCACTTCTGTGATATACTGTAAGTGCATGAAATCGGGACAGTGAAAAAAGCCTACAGGAAGAAAATGGGTGCATTCAAAACATGGTGCTGGATAAGAATTTTGTGAATAATTTGGGCTGACAGAAAGATAAGTGGGTCCTTTTCCTGCAAGCAAAAATGATCAAACTGAAACTTTGGGCATCTCATGAGAAGTCAAGACTCACTGAAGAAGACAAACATGCTGAGGAAAGTCAAAGGCAGAAAAAGAAAAGGAAGAACAAATATGGAATAGATTGACTCCATAAAAGAAGCCTTGAGTTTGCAAGAGTTGGGCTTCAAGGGCGGGACTGTTCATTCACAAGGTCACTGTAAGTTGGAGGTGACTTGATGGCATGTACGATTAACAATTTTCGTTTCAAGATACAATTTTCTGAATTCCACTTTGGAGCTCATCTTGCTTTCACATTTGCTTGGGTCTTGTTTATCTTCTCATTTGAACAATAAAGTGGGCATTTCAATGTGCTTATTTTTTAAGCACATTTGTTGACTGAAGAGTGAAAATGCCTAGGATCTGAAACAGAAATGCATGTTTCACATTTTTCCTCCTGTTTGTCTTCCAGGGCTTGCCCCTCACTGCAGTTTGCATCATGCAATGGATTCCTCCTTATTATGAAATTTCTCCAGCATATCTCTTGATAAATGAGAAAAACTGGACAAAAAGTAGCTCGGCTGTTGTGTGAACTAACCCTGACCAGCAGTCAATGCATTTGCAAGGACTTAATAATGAGGTTTCAATGGAAAGACGCTTGCGGAAAAACAGATCTATTAAAAGACAGAATAGACAATATGGGGTGGAAGGTCTTAAAACACTACAACACACATCAACAACGAGGGTAGGGAAGGGAATGGGGAATTGGAGAGCAGACTTACACCATTTGGCTCCCCGCAAGACTCCCAGGCTGGTTGACCTCCTTGGACTGAAAATAATGAAGCTTACGAGCTCTTCCTGCTATACCCAGTGAAGCCTTCTTCCTTGTAGAATAGCACAGCACTTCTCAGCAGAGCCTCCGGCAGCCACAAGAAACCTCTCCTCAAAGAGGAACCTGGATCTGTCCCAGCTCCCTGCTTTCACCCCGTTAGATCAGACTAGACTCATGGGGTGACATATCCCAGGTGAGGATTGTATACCCTTTAGACCAGAAATCGCTGGCCTGAATGGCTCTGTCCTTGGAAGTAATTTGCAGCTCCTTGAGGCTTTTGACATCCCCAGCACAGTCGAGCCTCCCATGCCATGGCCTTGGCTTCTTGCTTTTCTTGAGTCACCACCAGGCTGGAGTGGCTGGGCTCAGTACCCAGTGTTAACCCTTCCTTCCTCAAGGAGCCCTCAACCTGATGGACCCCAATTTGGGGAAAGCTGTGCTAGACCATGATGGGATGAGGCAGGACATGCAACAGAGAAATTTTGCTGGCCTTGTTGAAACTACTCTGCTGTCCCTCAACCATCCATCACAATTGTTTGTTTGCATTTTGCCTGAGGATTTATTTCCTTTGAGTTTTGCTTCCAGCTGTCAAATTCCCCCCACCCCAACACACACACACACACACACCCCTTATCTAGAGGGATGTGAGGATCCCTCTGGAGACAGGTTTGCTTCTCACAATTCTTTGGATTTCCCTGGACCTGTTCGACTGAGAAGGATTCCCCCAGTTTGCTTCAGGTCTTGCCTTAGGCACCATTTCCATGGCAACAGCCAGGATGGTGCCCTTCCCACACCTCCGTGCTGCCGGTCTCTGGCAGTCACTCACATTGTGCCATTTCCTCCTGCTTCCCCCAATATGCTTCTCCACCTGAAACAGCCTCTTTGCCCAATATTAAGACTGATGGACATGCAGATAGGATGTGCAGACCCGGCACAGGCTTTTTGCTTTCCATTCCCTTCTGCCTGTCACACAGTATACTGCTTCCCTTGCATCTCCTCGGTTTCATCGTGGATTTATGCACTGAGTGTTTTCCTTTCCTCAAACCACCTTCATGTAGCTCAGGCGCACCTTCAGCAGCAAGCAAAGAAGGAGAACCTGTCAGTAATTGCCATCTGTGCACATTCCACTTTTTGGAGTCCCAGCCGTTTGTTTGTTTAAAACTTCTGTATGACACCCGATTGTGCCACAGCACCTCTGGGTGGCTCACAACCACAAGACAAAAACAAAATAAAAACATAATAAAGACCACAATACACTAAAAACAACACTAAAATACAGCAAAAAAAAAAAGATTCCCAATTACACTACAATTCGTTCTCTGTTTAGTACAGGAATCCATGAGAATTTCATTTTAGCTCCCAAAACATATGAGCATGTCATGTTTGAAGCCTCAAGCATGTGTTCAATTTGCACCTTTCCCAGTTTGATTTTGCTCATGGTTCCTGGTATGTACGAATTTCCCTGTAGCCGAAATCAGTCGCTCTCCAGACAAGGGAGGAAAATTGGGCAACTTCGGGGAAATGGCGCAAATCCCCATTTGGCTGCTGCTCCATTTGTGCATTTCCCCCTGTCATGCAGAGTGTGTGAGGCTCATGGATGCAAGCAGGAGCTGGACCCAATTTGAGCAGCGAGACTGCGCACAGGGAAGCATCATGGGATCCCAGCCCTTTCCCTGGGACCCGTCTCTGCTATCACCTTTGCTCACAGACAGAAATGAATTGAGAGGAAGAAGGAATTCACTTACACTGAGAAAAGCAAACCTAGAGAAGAACTGCAATGCGTCTCACTGAGCATGGATTATGGAAGTATTCAAATATGGAGGAAAGACAGAAGGACTCTTAGTGAATTCCATTATCCCCTCATTAAACTCACTCCTTCAGTTTTGACCAGATCATACACAGACTTCTGGGCAACTTTTTGAGAACAATAGTTAGATGAGTCACTAGATACCATGCCAGGCTGCAGTAAGAAAGTTGGGGCATTCCATCAGCTCTGCTGTAACACCAGCTCCATCAAGCCTTCACCATCGCCATCATCTTCATTTCTATATGGCCTGTAGCTAAAACTTTCTGGTCAGTTTACAACAAAGTATACAAATAATAAAATACAGTAAATAAAACTTTAACAAGAATTTAAAATTACTTTAAAATGGCATACAAGGCATTAAAGGACAATACAATTGTATAAATAAAATGATAGAACTCAAATATGATTATTCCTTTCTTCAAGGGCCCATTTTTAAAACCAGCTGTTGGCAATCCTAAACCCAGGTTTATGTACCTCACCTTCTAAAATTCTGCTGTGAGCAGCAGAGAAATGATCATTTGTTGAAGAATTAGTTCAATGTGTGGAATTCCCTGAAGAAATTACATTCTTAATTAAATGCTGGATAAATAATACAGTGAAATGTTATCACATTCAATATTGTTGAAGTGAGTTAATCCTATGTATATTTTAATTAAAAAAGGAAAAAGATCTAATTGATTGAATAAAAAATGATAGAACCTCTGTCAAACCTGACAATAGCAGCTTTTCCATTAGTATTGGGAGGGGGAAGAAGGATTCCTGCTTTCCTGCCCCTTCCCCAGGGTCCCATAGGTGGAAGAGACCCCAGATGGTATCCTGAGAAACCACAGTTCACATGATGAATTGCACCCTTACATTTTTGCCAAAAGTTGAAGGTTTTACATTGAGCGGGGTCCCCCAGGGCTCTGCCCTGGGGCCGATCCTGGTTAATCTTTTCATTAACGACATGGAAGAAGGTGTGAACAGTCTGCTGATCAAATTTGCAGACGACACTAAAACTGGAGCAGTGGCCACAACTGAGGAGCAGGTACTCCAGAACCAGAAGGATCTGGACAGGCTATGGAAGTGGGCAGGAGACAACAGGATGGCGTTCAATGTGGATAAGTGCAAGGTCTTGCACTTGGGGCATAGGAATGGGTATCATAAGTACAGGTTAGGGGACAAGTGGCTGGAGAGCAGCACTTGTGAAAGGGATCTTGGGGTGCTGGTTGACCGCAGGCTAAACATGAGCCAGCAGTGTGATGCGGTGGTCAAGCGGGCGAATGCCACCCTTGGTTGCATAGCCAGAAGTGTGGCTTCTAGATCGAGAGAGGTATTACTACCACTCTACATGACTCTGGTGCACCCGCAACTGGAGTATTGTGTTCAGTTTGGGCCCCTCATTACAGAAAGGATATAGGCAGGTTGGAGTCAGTGCAGTGTAGGGCCACAAGGTTGGTGGCTGGTTTGCAGGGGATGCTGTACGAGGCGAGACTGAGGGAACTGGGTCTCTTCAGCCTGGAGAAGAGGAGACTCAGAGGGGATCTGTTGGCGACATACAGGTATGTGAGGGGATGTCACACGGAGGTGGGTAGAGACCTGTTCTCCCCTGCAGAGGAAGGCAGGATGCGCTGCAATGGAGCAAAGCTCAGGGAACCCAGGTTCCATTTGGATGCCAGGAAGCACTTCCTGACAGTTAGGACCCTGAGGGCGTGGAATGGGCTTCCACGGGAGGTTGTTGAGGCCCCATCGGTGCGGGTGTTCAAAGATAGGCTGGACATGCGCATGGTGGGCATGTCGTGAGCGGAGCCGGCTGGAGCCGGGGGTCAGACTAGATGGCCCAGGAGGCCCCTTCTGACTCGCTCTGTTTCTATGTTTCTATTCCTGTTAGAGAGAAGTCACCATCAGGGGAACAGCAATGTCTGCATGGTAGGAGACAAATACCCGCCCAGGAACTGGCCTTATCTAGTTTTTGCCTCACAGAGAACTGAGCCGTGAAGATTTGAGTGCCTGGCAGGTCACAGTGCCCAGCTGGTGGCCTGCATTTAGTATTTTGGGTCACCGAACTTGCTGGCCTGTTTCAGAAATTAAACACAGCTATGAAGCAAACAAAACTAAATGACTACCTTGCATAGCTTTTCTCTCACTCCTTCACTCTCCTTCCCTCCCTTTCCCGTGTTTTCCCTCTCTTTCCATCTTTAATTTGAATTTTTGTCTATGAGGTCCCAACCATTTTTTATCCTTGTTTCAGAAAGGACTGTGACTACCAGTGGGTCAGAAAAGTTGTGCTTATATTTGTATCCAAACTTTTCAGATTTGCACCCATGAACTTCTTGTATACTTTTAACAAATCTGTACAAAACATGTCCATTTGAAAAAAAATCACAATAATCCTTTGGAAATAAATGTGTAAGTCTAGAAATAGTCACACATAAACAGTTATACAAAAATTCTTACCTTTGGTGGGGGAAGGGCACAAAACCCTATACAAACATTGATGTGTGTTAGAAATCCATAATTTAATACAGAAATGGGATGGACTAAAAAGGAATAGAGAGAAGGTCCAAAAAAGCCAAACCTCACCATTTTGCTCTTCCCTACCTGCAGAAATGCATCAGGGGAAGTTTTTCCTGGTATGGCGATAAAGTGATGCAGAAATGAATGCCAGGTGGCTCTCAAAGTTGCAAGGAAGAGCAGCAAAGGAGTCGGCAGTGGTTCTTTGCGTGTCTCTTTTCCTGAAGAGTGTTGCCTGCACACACACGTGCAGAAGGAGAGGGAGAGGAATAATTACAAGTAACCGGCAGCAGGAGCATTACCAGAAGCAGCCTTTTGCAATAAATACTCACAAAACCATTGGTCAAAAATGGGAAGGGGATTTGACATTTCAAATGTACATGTTATGATAAGTAGACCATTTAGTCAAAGAAGCATCCACATGAAACCGAAGACTGGACTGTACCAATCCAACTGTAGCCAAGGGCAGGAGGATCCCCAAACAATTGATCTGGAAGAGAAGGGTGTTTATTCTTCTCAGATCCCACCTTTGCTGTCTATCTTTTGATCTTTCACATCACAGGAATATATTTGAAAAGCACATGACTACCTGCAAAGATCACAAAATGTATGTGGAACGGCACTTCCAAGCAGGAGGAGGCCGCCACAGGGCAAGTCCACATTGGAGTGAGCACGTGTGTCCTGTGGCCAGCAGGGATCCTGAGGGTGTGCCTGGTTTTGGCAGTGCCGGTTGTTGCTCCGGATTGTTTATGTGGCTGCTGTGATGCATATGATGAAGTTCCCTGGGCATATACAGAATGTTTTATACGGTCTGGGTCACATACGCAGTAGCGGGGTGGGGTGATGATGAAGGAAGAATGGGTACATTGCAAGGAACAGTACAGGCACAGACAGAACAATGTAAAGTTAACAGCGGAGAAGATGTTACACAAGGTTACTGCAATATGGGAGATTGACGAGCAACGGCAAGGCAAACTGCAGGGTGACATGAATCGTAACAGATCCCAGGTGTGGGTTTTGACATGCAGGAGGAGACGGTTTCATCAGGACAGGAGACTCCAGTCAGGGCTGTTCTCTGCAGCCCTGAGCTAGCTGGATTCCTTGTATCAATGTGGGTAATGCAGAAGCTGAGGAATGTCGGAGTAGCTGGCGCGGATAACAAGAAGCACACGTACACATTCCAGGATGGATTAGTGCAGCAGCAACGAAGCGACCACCTTAAGAAGGTGGTGAGCCTCAATCGCTGAAAGAAACTGATGGAACCTCTGGAGCTGCCACTTTTCCCAGGAACGGGACGCTTGGGCAAAACGTTCCAGCTCCTTCTGGGCAAGAGGACCAGGAACGCTGTTGCCTGATTTCATATCAAGAAGGCCCACATAAGTAACTTTCCTCTGTAAAGATTTATGTGGCTTTTCCCAACAAAAGCACAGTGAAAATCGGGTGGCAGGCAGTGGCGTGTGTTAAGGTGTTGCCCTGGCTCCCTGAAGGCCAGTGGGGAAGGCTGCCTCCAGGTGACCCGCATGCTCTGTGTGCAGTCCCGGGACTAGCTGCAATGGGCAACTTGAAGGCCCTCATTCACCTTGATCGTTAGTTCGAACTGGAGATGGACGGGGAAATCCTTCAAGTAACAGGTCATCTGCTGCAAAATAGGGTGTGTGTCCACGGCATGATTTGCTCTTTGTGCGCACAGGAATCACCAGGAGTTGGTCTTTGAGAGTCACAACATCCAGCTAAGCACATTTGTTTGGAAAAGTGTGCCTCTAGCATGGGAAGGGAAGGGAGCTGCTGCAAGCTGTTATTTGGGCCCTTGTTTGACATGACAGCGTCGAAGTGCCACTTGTTGTGTCACACATGGATAAAGGGTGGTGGAATAGCACAAAGCATTTTCCATTTCTCTATAGAAATGATTAGATAATTACGCAGTGGGAAAGCCAGAATGTAAAGGTATTTGTGTCTCTTTTCACTCTCCTCAGCATCTTGTCTTTTGTTGTTATTACGGGCAATAATGTATTTGTGCTTCATTAATTCTAACCAATTGGCATTTGGTGCTTTAAATTATCCCTTGTCATTGTGGTACAGGAGAGAAGGAGGAGTGGAAGAAGTGGGCATATTAAATGGAACCTGAATTCAAAAGGCCACGATTCATTTCATTTCCACATCTGGCCACCTCTGTCCTTTTGTGTCTCCTGGCCCTCCATCCCAGCTTGATACAGTTTCCAAACATACTGCATTGCTGCCCATCCTATGACTCCTGTTTGAAGTCCCTGCAATTGAATCCACATGCAAATTGGCTCTAAGAACAAGGGAATATTACAAGCTGTGCAAAAACTGAACCAGAAGTGTAAGCATTTAGCTGCTATTCTACCTGATTAGGAATGCGAGATGAGACAGCAAGAGATACTGCAAGAGTCCAGGTGGGTCCAGCCACTTGCTGTATCCTCCTCTCTGAACTTTTTCCTTCCCAGAAGCCACGTAATTTTAAGAATCGATGCCTAACTTTGCTTATCCATTCTCACCCCTTTTGCATTGTATGTTGCATTGTGTCCTTTAGTCTGTGAGTTTGCAGACGTCTTTCTTTTACTTTTTTTAAATTCTTGTACACCCCAGAAAACATGCTTTTTATATACAAGTAAACAGACAAACAAATACATCTTTTGATATAAAAGCCATATGGAATGAAAGGACCAGCTTTCTAATCTTTTCAGAATAATCTTCTGATTCTCGCAGGTTAACTGCATGGTCAAAATTCCATTATCAGTTCTTCCCATTAATTGCTCCTTCATGAAAATCCTAGTGCAGTGGTAGCAAACCTATGGCATGTGTGCTGCAGTGGGCATGCAGAGCCCTCTCTGCCGGCACGCGAGCCAAGTCCCCCCAGCATCGCCCCAGAAGCCGAGCATCGGATAACAGCACACATAGGGGCCATGCGCATGCTTGGAAAGTTGTAGCAGTGCCAGGCGATAACATCACAAGCCGTGACGCATTAGCCGCGACTTGTCTGAGTATTCGCATGGCTGGTCAGTGCGTCGCCAAGGAGATACAGTGGGACCTTGGCTCATAAACTTAATCCGTTCCAGGACTCTGGTCGTGACCCAAATTGGTCGTGAGCTGAGTCAAATTTCCCCATAAGGGTCAACGTAAATAAGGTTAATCTGTTCTGCAACTATTTTTTTTACTCACAAAAATTTGAAGCAAAGTGACAAAGAACAACAAAGATTGTGGCCATCTCCCCCCCCACCCTGCGATCGTGTGGGGGGTCGGGAAAGGCAGGTGCGGGTGCACTGGGGGCGAGGAGGGGGGCACAGGTGCCGGCATGTGGGTGGGGGAGGCGGGCGCGCTTGGGCAGGGAACATGGGTGCGATCACAGCCATCTCCCTCCACCCCCCCCAGGACGACCGGGATCATGCCCATGCAGGGAAGGCAGGCACGCTCGCGGTGTCACCTGATGCAGAATTTGCAACTTCGGCAAATTTTTTATGAAATTTCTGTTACCAACCCAATTTGGTTGTGGACTGAGGCTTTCGTGAGCCAAGGTACCACTGCATGTATATTTTTTCTTGGACCAGCTGTGAGTTTTAATCCATTCATTTTTATTGACACTGCAGGGACTGCAGGTGGCGAAGTGGTTTAAACCGCTGTGCTGCTGGGCTGGTAGATCGAAAGGTCGCCGTTTCGAATCTGCACAATGGGATGAGTTCCCGTTGCTCCGTCCCAGCTCCTGCCAACCTTGCAGTTCGAAAGCCTGCAAATGCAAGTAGATAAAAAGGTGCCACTTCGGTGGGCAGGTAACAGCACTCCGTGCATTTCGGTGTTTAGTCATGCCGGCCACATGACCACGGAGACTGTCTGCGGACAAACGCTGGCTCCCTCGGCCAGGAAACGGAGATGAGCACCGCCCCCGAGAGTCAGGCATGCCTGGACTTAACGTCAAGGGGAAACCTTTACCTTTTAGTAACACAAGATTTTAGCTTTGAGTTTTCTTATGAAAAATTGAAATTTAATATCCAAGATTTAGCAAAGAGATGTTCTAATTAAGATACTGAGATTCTTTCAATGTTGTGCTGTCCCCCTGGCATTTTTGAATCTTCAGCATCATATTTAGTTATTCTTTTCTCAACTGAAACCTCAGTTTTCATGTTTTATTGCAATGTTGTCACTTTGTGATAAATAAGTGGACTTTCAGTTGCAGCTTGAGCTCTCAGTCACTAAAAGGTTCACCATCACTGCCCTAGTGTATCCCAGTTCAGCTTCCATTAGACAGGGATGCTGGGGGTTAAGTGGACAGACACATTAGGAATGAATAGCAGAGCGTTCTGAAATTTTCTGAATTCCTTCCCAAGTTCTTATGACTTCAATTTGTATCAGATTGTGAGCTTTAAAAACAACTTTTTGCATGAAAATGCATTTGTAATCTTGCCAAATATACACATCAGTTGTGTACATATTTAAAAAGCACACATTCCTCTCCCACTGATCAAAATGTTTGTGTGCACATCTTTCTAAAGCACTCTTTTTATGTGCATATTTCAAATATTTGCATGCTGCCAAATACACTTCTGGCTCATGAATTGCACTGCAAGCTCAGAAATGTAAAGACTTCAGTTGGCAGATCATATTTCAATCCATGTTCATTCGAGAAAGTGTGCATTTCATTACTCCTGACAAAAATGAATGAAGGCATATTTCTCATCCATCATTGCTTCACAGAAGACTAACATGTAAGCAAAACGATGGGAGAGGCGCTGTGGGCAAGCCGGATTCGGTCTGCGGCAGAGGGGTAAACATCCGTTCAGCCAGTGGTGCCTGTTTCCCTCTCAAAGAGCAGAAATACTACGCTTCAGAACCTCACCCTCTCCCTGCCTACGTCCAGCACAAATGCTTGCTGGACTAGAAGAGTTTGTTGTCGCCCTACGCTGCACTGACTCCAATCTGGCTATATCCTTTCTGTAATGAGGGGCCCAAAACTGAACACAATACTCCAGTTGCGGGCGCACCAGAGTCGTGCAGAGTGGTAGCAATACCTCTCTTGATCTAGAAGCCACACTTCTGGCTATGCAACCAAGGGTGGCGTTCGCCCTCTCGAGCACCACATCACACGGCTGACTCATGTTCAGCCTACGGTCAACCAGCACCCCAGGTCCCTTTCACAAGTGCTGCTCTCCAACCACTTGTCCCCTAACCTGTACTTATGACACCTATTCCTATGCCCCAAGTGCAAGACCTTGCACTTATCCACATTGAACGCCATCCTGTTGTCTCCTGCCCACTTCCATAGTCTGTTTATATCGCACCTTTTTTTCCTTTCAAGTGCCTCAAAGGGGCTTATATAATTATCCTCCACTCCATCTGATCCTCACAACAACCACCCTGTGAGGTAGGTTTGGCTGAGGGCCTGTAACTGGCCCGAAGCCACCCAATGGACTCCCTGGCTGAGAGGGATCTAGAACCCAGATCTCCTGGGCCCCAGTCCTGCTCTTAACCAGTGCACCACACTGGCGCTCAGGAATTTTGACAGCACTTTCATGGACTGTGGGCCATCTGTAGGCTTTGCGTACTTGCCCTCTGTCTGTGAAGGGATAATGACATTCATAGGTTAATTGGTTGAAAGGTTGAGTTGGTAGGGTTTAAGCAAGTAGGTGTGGGCATTTCTTGGGTTGGGTTCAGGTGGATAAGCAGCTATGAGTTCACTTCTGATGGGTGGCAGTTCTGGACACCTGGCATGCCAGTCTCTGCCGCCTGGTGTGACATCATGGACCACCTGTGGAGGCAGCTCACCTCACCCATTTAGATGTCTGAGGCTGCACGAGGAGGCAAAATGGGGAAGCTGCTCTTGGATGTTATAGATCTGAGGGACAGGCATTGCCTGGCAAGATAACAATGTGATAACAGGTTGGAAGAACAGGTGCCTGCACCAGCCCCATCCATTGGGGGTCTGTTTGAAATAAACGTGGCCCTGTTGCTGTTGTTGTTGTTAGTCACGAAGTCATGTCCGACCCATCGCAACCCCATGGACTACACTCCTCCAGGCCCTCCTGTCCACCATCCCCCGGAGTCCACTCAAGCTCACACCAACCGCCTCAGTGACTCCATCCAGCCACCTCATCCTCTGTCGTCCCCTTCTTCTTTTCCCATCTATTGTTCCCAGCATTAAATGTGGCCCTAGTTTATACTAGAATTTTGTGCCTATCTCATTACCCACCCTAACCCTTTCCATTCATAGATACATGTCACTTCAGAACTAGTGAGAATGGCCAAAGGTGAGAGATCATGGAAATTGGAAGTCCACAGGCTTCAGAACCCTGCAATATGGAATAGCATCTCTCTTGTTTACAGATCTTCCCTCCCTATCCGTTTCCTCTCTTGGGGTTGCCATGTCTCTTAATACAGAAGTGGTAATTGGTTTGTGTGTGTTTTTATTGGGTCCCATGATTAGAGAGATGCAGAGCGTTCAAATATATTACATATTCCTTTAGTTTTATTACATTACAAGGAACAACGTCCTAAAACAGCCATTGCCTTAACCACCTTATAACTTATTCATAGCCTCTTGTCATTGAGAGAATGGTTTAATGGGGCAAGAAATGTGTATATAAAGTTGTATACATTCTGTTTTACGGGTGATAGCAGTATTATGGTCCATTGAATAAGGGAATTGATTTCATATAGATAGATGTATATAGAAAGGCAGGGAGAGAGCAGAGAAGAAAAGGAAAGGATGGGAAAATCTCTCTGTGAGCTGTTTTCTCATCATCCAGTCAACCAAAATGGCAGAATGGCATTGAAGCATTCCAATGTGCAATACAAGGAGAGAAGCACTTTATGGGTCCAGTTCAGCCATCCCTAAAGTGGACATCATTTCAAACGATGCCTTATCTAGAGCGAAGCTAAAATGCCACACCGCTAAATAGCACGCTTCCTGTTTACACCCACTCCAAGGCTGCCACTATCCATTGCGGTTTTAGCAATGCCATTTATTTTCCTCCATGTTTTGAATAATCATGGCACTAATAGGTGACAAGCATGGAGGAATCACACTGGTTGTGCTGGCCGACTTGCTTTTTTGTACGGAGGTTTGGCACCCCTGTCATTCATGGGTAGCAAGAGCCAAGGACCTCGTGACAACTCACTGGGTCCTGTTTGCTAAGTATGAACACAAAGGAAAAAGTGATACAAATGGGCAAAGCTGTTCTGCAGGGAGCAGGTTTCTGTGCAGAACTTGCCTGCTTCCTCACCTCTTATCCATCCTGGCTTATTTGAGCTCCTTGGAGAATGTTGGCTAGCTGGACAATGCAGCAGGCTTCTCTTCCCAGATTTAACGGGAGATGCAGGGCAATGTGGGCCCATGTGCTCCAATTTGCCCCACAGGCCTGTCATGAGAATGAATGCAAGGATCTCCTGTATGCTACAAAATACTTCAGATAAAGGGTGGGGCTACACAATGATACCTAGGTTTCCACAGCAAGTACAGATTTATCTCCCAAGTAATTCCTCCACTAAAGGTACTTTGTCTCCTGGAGTCAATTGTGATCAATGAATTAATTTAATTTGTCATTCTTTTATTGCTGGAAATTGTAAACAGTTGGATATGTGGTTCAATATATCTCCTATCTATCCTTCCACTAATTGTCATTCTCTTTGCTAGATACATACATCTAGCAAGTTCTTAGAATATTAATCAATAAATTATGTATCTTGGAAAACAGGGCATACTAACAGTTTCAAATTCAATTATTTTTATTTTGCTGAGAACTTGAATTAACTTCTATAATTGAATCTTAATCCAATAAAATTGAAATAACTTTTTGCTGGAAGTTGGGATAGTAATAAAATGAGGGGTGTTGTAGAACTCCAGAATGAATTCAAATGAGTTGGGATTTCTAAGAATTCAGCTCACAGATTCTCAGGTGGACTGGTTTTTCTTGAGTCATGTGGGTTTCATAGTTGTGGACTGGTTTTATAACAGCAACCAACACCAGCTAAAAATATGCACATCTCCCATAGGCTATAGCAGTAAAATATAAAAGAAAGCAGGAACATTTTCAACAAATTTGCATAGTTTGATAGAATTTGGAGGGGGATATGAATTTTTGCAGACAATTTACCAAATGCATGTTACTGCATTTGTGCAAAATCCAGTTCTATTCATGAAAGCATGATAGGATGAAAGGCACCCAACAATCCACGAAACATGGAATGGACTTTGCAGCATTTACACATCCCTAAATCACCCAAATAACAGCTCCTGCCTTCGACTTTCTACTAAGTTACTGTTGTGTTTTGCCAGATTTCCTCACGGTCTTCCCCCTGTTTAGCATAATTTATTGGGACATGGTCAGGTGCGGTGATGAGCCGTCCTCATAATAGTGACAAATCTGTCTCCGTGGACTAAGAACCTGTAAAATCAGTTTTGGCGATTTTATGTGGACCAGCTGTTCATAACAAAACCCCATCCTTGGATGGAATTTGCAAAAATCCACAAAGTTCTCCATATTCTGGATGGAAAGGAATTGAAACAGACAGATAATTATATATAGATATAGAAGTGAATGTGGGAGAAGCCAAAATGGTCAGATTTGCTCATCAAAGTCCACGACTTCGACTGTTTAGCTCATTAAAAAGTACAGGGTTGAATCCCTGTGCGTTTGACCATGTTGATGGCGAATTGGGATCTCAGCATTCTTATGGGCTCCTCAACCTGGAAAGCTTGTGGGTAAGGGCATCATGGCTCTCCACATCCATTTTATCCAAGCCATGTCTAACCACCCCATCACCAATCTGGATCCATGGTTCACCAAATAAATCAATAAATAAAATTAAAACCAAAAATGCAACAAAATAGAAACACATTATAAATCCATTAACATCTCCATTCTGAGAAGAGGTGTACCCAGTAGTGCAGCTACACTTAGAGGCAATGTTCAGGGGTCCAAAGCCCAGGAGACTTCATAAATGCTCCCTGAAGAAGCCATCAGAAAAGTAGACGCCAACCCCACTTTATTCCTGGTGGTGCCATGATCTGAGTTAAAAACATTAAGTGTGCAATTTGTCTGGAAATCAGGGTTGGCAAATAGTTTTACTATTATTGCTCTAATATATCAAGAATACAGAAGCAGCTATAAAATGTGGAACAGGAGTTGGAGGGATTAGGGTAAACATTGACTAGGTACTTCTCAGCTACACAAATACAAGTGGGTCCCTGGAGTGATCCCCAGAATCCTTCAAGTGCAAGGTCTAAAATTACAAAGCTGTTCCATCAGCGGCCTATTGAATTTGTCTAATGTAGAAGGCCAAAAATGTTGTATTAGTTCCTTTTTGAGTATGAACTGATCAAACTACTTCACATCCAGGAGAGAAATAACTTGAGATTTGAAAGAGATGAACATGGGGAAAAGCAAAAGTGACAGAGAGCGTGCTCATCCTTGGGTTGAAATGGAAAACATTATCACCAGAACTGGGGGTGTATGTGATGTGAATAGAGATACATCATAATTTCATTTTTGTTCACAAGACCATCAAGCATGTCCCATTTGAAGCTCTGAATGTGCATGTAATTATGGGTGTGAGCATGTGTTTAAGCCACCAAACATTTTCACACATGGTCGAATGCGCACTTTGATTTGCATAAATGCCCTAGTTGGTACAGATTTCCTTAGCAGACTGCATCAGTCCCACCTTGGTCTAAGGGGAAAATTTGCGTAAATTAGCATGATCTGGGCAAGCTGCATTTTCAAACATTACACACCCATTCATCTCTAGAATGGCATTTCAATTCAAATTTGACCAGGGTTTACCCAGCTTGCCCTGGGTTGAACGTGGATTTACATGCAGTCTGTAATCATAGTCTGTAAATTTCTGAGCTTCCACTGTAATTTGTGGATCAAGCCAACAAATGTGTTTGCCATCATGTGTATATTTAATAAATGTGTACACTTTGAGAATAAGTACATTTCAAAAAATGCCCATGTTTCAAAAACGCACACTATTTATGCATGCATTTGGAAAAATACACAGGAAAATAAGGCACAGATGGTCATATCAAAATGAAACATAAGCTGCCTGGAGAGATGGGGGGCTCTCCCACACTAGAGACATCCAAAAAGAAACTGGACAGCCCTCTGAGTGGGATGGTGTAAAGTGTTGTCCTGCAACAGCAGGGGGTGGACCTGATGACCTTCTTGGCCCTTTCCTGCTCTACTATTCTATCATTCTATGGTGTTCAGCTCAGAATGAGCCTCACAATGGAATTTGGAGAACTGCGGCAAGCCTGACGTTTGCTGATGTTCATACCCCTCTTGAAAACCTCACAGCCACATTTCCACTGGCTGTTTGCTCCTTGAAACACTACTAAATGATGGGCAAACACCCGCCTACCCCGCCCACCTCAAAACAGTCAGGCTTTGACCAGCATTACTTTAGAGTACTCCCTCCCATTCAAGCCGTCTAGCTCAGAATTGATAATTCGGTGGGTCAAACTAGTCATGGGAAAGGATCAACCTCCCTAGTGACATCTGGTGGAAACTATCTGAGATATTGACCTCGTGTAGTGCCCACCCTGTTCTCCCTATCATCCACAATCAATCCATTTTGGGTGGGGATCTATCAGATTCCCTAGGCTCAGGCCCCAAATGCCAGCCTGCTTTATGTGGCCATGGTCCCAGCTTCCTGATGAGCATGCTGAGCAATTGTGTGGTGATCACCAGGAGCTGACCCCCATGGGAATGCTACACAAACAGCATCCCTCTTCGATGCGCCTGACTTGTGGCTTTGTGCTGCACACGGTGATTGCCAGTGCACAACCAGAGGTCCATGGACGTCCTCTCAGCTTCGCTCATTCACTAAGTGAGGGCCGGATGTGAAAAGAAGGATGATGAACAAGGTAAGGCTGGATTCCAGGTAGGTCATTCCAACCTTAGTTCAGGGTAGAACCAGGTTCTATGGGGCCACACAACAATGACTCGAGGAGCCAGCCAGTGGCCGGCCTGCGTCTTAGTACTCATGTTCTGTGGTACTGGACTGTGTCTCTGGCTTGACATTTCTAATCTGTTGCCACTTGGCTAGATTCAAAATTTGAGTAAAGAAAAAAGTGTGTGTGTGTGTGTGTGAGAGTGTGTGTGTGTGTGTGTGAGAGAGAGAGAGAGAGAGAGAGAGAGAGATGCACAATGGAAAAGGCAGCAGATCCAAACAGTAGTGGGAGGAAAAATGAAATCTCCTTAGGAAATGGAAAAAAAGAGAAAGTAGTACTAATAAGTGCTTCCCACTTCCCAGTGGCTCATTCAGGGTTCATTCTGACTTCTGGCAATTGCTTGTCTTTGTCTTCAAAAAGTCCAGCTGTGTTAGACTCAAAAAGCTCATTTATGGCAGCTTGCATTAATGGACTGCTTAGCCACATCAGCATTTCCATGAATTTATGAAAAGCCCGCTGACCAGCTACAAACCTGCAATCCCTCAAAGTGCAGAGCCCATAAAAGATTTCTCATGTGCCACAAATGTCCCCCTACATGGATTTATATTGCCCAGTGTTTCTGTTCCAAGGCCCAGCCCACATGGGCACCTGTGGCTGCTCAGTGTATTGAAAATAACTTGCTATAAAGACAGGCCAATTTCAACAAGAAGCAGCAGCAATGCTAAAATGGTAGAATCACAGAGTTAAAATAGACCAACTATTGCCTGCGTGTTGGATTGATTTATACGCCCCCCCCCCTTTAGGGGCCAAAAAATAGGCACTCAATCATCGTCATCATCAGGCTCTAAAGCAGCGGGAAGGGAAGGGCAGGAGCAAGCAGGGGGCAAAACCTTCGGCAGTTCCTTCAAGGTGAAGGTTCTCACATTAAGCGTGAGAGGCAGTCTGTTCTGGAAGAGGCAGAAGGGTTTGTGGGAGTGGAGGGAAGATGCAGGACCCTGTCCTTGACCCCAGAAGAGATGTCAGAAGGGATGTGACACTCAGCCAGGGCAATCCTCACTGTCCAGCCCTTCAGTGGCAAGAGCCCCCCTGCGTGTGAGGCAAACAGCTTTACTGAAATGGAGGGACAGCAGGGAAGCTTCCAGCTTGGATTCAGCCTTGGACAAGAGCAGAGCATTCTCCTTTGGGTTCGGCAAAGGCCTGTTTAGAGTTTGACTGCTCTGTCAGTAAAAGAACTGATTTTGAAAGGATTGTCTTGAGGTTTTGGGACTGGGGAAGGAAGGAAAGAACTTGCTCATGACACAGGTTGACCCATGGAGCAAGTACAATGTTAGTTACCCGTGAGGAGCTGGGCTAGGACTCCTTCCGGCTCCTCAGTGCTCAGATGCCTAGCAAACTGGCTGCTTGCCGGAGGCGACACTGCCTAATGCTCCTGGTCCCGGTGGACTTCTCTGGACTCGCTAGTTCTGAGGGCTGCGAGCCTTTTCTCTCCTCACCTGTCCTGGTGAATACAGTGGTGTCTTTGATTCCAGTTGGACCTTGGAGCTAAATGGTTCCTGGATCCAGTGGTTGTTGGCCCCCCCACTTTTGGGGAGAGTGGATGCATTTTGGACTTTGAGAGAGTTTTGTGTGGCTGCCATGGGTGGGAGCGGGGAGGTCATCTCTTGCAAGAGGGTGGCCATGCTGGGGGGAATATACAGCACTCATTTCTCAGGAAAGAAACTGGTGGGAATAAAGTAACTTGCCCAAGAACCTCAGTAGAGGAAGAGGTGGGATCTGAGCCCCAAACAGAAAACTCCTGTGTTGAACCCAAACAATGTTAGTACTGGAGGACAGCAGTGTGCTTTCCAGCATGGCAGTGTCCCAGTTATTGATGTTTTTAAATCATGCTCAGTGGTCCATTTGCAGGCCCCCAGCCAAGGAAAGACAGGTGAGGGGCTACTAAGAATGGTCTACTAAGGTCTTCTTCAATGTGGTGCCCCAGAAATTTTAGTTTCAGTCTGTTTTAAATCCTTTGTGCTGTTCCATACTTCAACCTTTCTTTCTGTTCTTTGATACTATAGTTTTAGCTCTTTATTTTTATACTTCATTTTTTGCCCTGTTCTATGTTTTAAATTGTTTAGATTGCTGTGCATTTCCCAGAGAGCTTTGGCTATCGGACAATATAAAAATGTACTAAATAAATAGATGAATGAGAAACCAGGGGGGAGCCTGGCAGTGTTTGCAGGTGCATCCTGGACACCTCCTCTCTAAGGCAGCTGAAGGGAAAGATGCAGGTAACTCATTTGACGTGGCTTTCTGAATAAATCTACTCTGGGATGCGTGCGCTTCCGTTAGGGAAGGTGGAGTTATTTGTTCATGTTAAATGAACTCACACTCAAGTCACTAAGCTGAAACTCACTTATTCATCAAATTCATACTTTTTTGAATTATGCAGTGTTTTCTGATCAAGGCATATATTGGAACATCTGTATATTAGGGGAAATAATATTCAAACAAACATTAGGAAAATTGCTTACAAAAAAGTTAGCCAGGCTACAGTGAGGGGTGTATGATGAATTTCATCAACGACATGGAAGAAGGGGTGAACAGTCTGCTGATCAAATTCACAAACAACACTAAAATGGGGGCAGTGGCCTCAGCTGAGGAGCAGGTACTCCAGATCCAGAAGGATCTGGACAGACTATGGAAGTGGGCAGGAGACAACAGGATGGCGTTCAATGTGGATAAGTGCAAGGTCTTGCACTTGGGGCATAGGAATGGGTGTCATAAGTACAGGTTAGGTGACAAGTGGCTGGAGAGCAGCACTTGTGAAAGGGACCTCGGGGTGCTGGTCGACTGCAGGCTAAACATGAGTCAGCTGTGTGATGCAGTGGTCATGCGGGCGAATGCCACCCTTGGTAGCATAGCCAGAAGTGTGGCTTCTAGATCAAGAGAGGTATTACTACCACTCTACATGACTCTGGTGTGCCCGCAACTGGAGTATTGTTCTCAGTTCTTGGCCCCTCATTGCAGGAAGAATGTAGCCAGGTTAGAGTCAGTGCAGTAAAGGGCCACAAGGATGGTGGCTGGTTTGCAGGGAAAGCCGTATGAGGCAAGTCTGAGGGAACTGGATCTTTTCAGCCTGGAGAAGAGGAGACTCAGAGGGGATCTGTTGGTGACATACAGGTATGTGAGGGGATGTCACATGGAGGTGGGTAGAGACCTGTTCTCCCCTGCAGAGGAAGTCAGGATGCGCTTCAGTGGAGCAAAGCTCAGGGAGCCAAGGTTCAATTTAGATGCGAGGAAGTACTTCCTGACAGTCAGGACCCCGAGGTGTGGAATGGGCTTCCACGGGAGGTCGTTGAGGCCCCATCGGTGAGGGTGTTCAAAGACAGGCTGGACATGCACATGGTGGGCATGTCGTGAGCGGAGCCGGCTGGTGCCGGAGGTCAGACTAGATGGCCCGGGACGCCCCTTCTGACTCGCTCTGTTTCTATGTTTCTATGAATTTATTTTCTTTTTTGAACAGATTGCAACCTCTGGGCTGACTGAGGACTGAGATTGGTTCTGCAGCAACAGGTTATTCATTTCTGAGCTTGCAATGTGACCTTTGGACCAAACAAGAAGCGAACAGAAGCATGCATTAGCACATATAGATTTCAAAATTGCACAGATTTCCAAATTAGTACAATTGAAGTTTATGCTTGGACAAATCTGAGAGGAAATATACACTTTATTTTTTGTGCACTGAGTGGGAGAAACAGAATAAGCTTGGAATCCGATATGGACTCAAGTCAGAATGAGGTTCAATGTGAATATCAGAGAATGTCAGCAAATGCGAGTTTTGAAGATTTGCACTTCCCTGACAGCTGAAACTGGCAGATTTATCCATCACTGGCTGCATGAAGTAGAAACCTGGATATGCTCTAATTACTACAACATGAAAAACACAATTAGTCCACCTAGGAGATCCTCACAAGCTCAGAAACTAGGACTCTATAAATCAATGTAGCTTTCTACTCTAGCGCCTTGGATTATATTAGAAGATTGATTTGGAGAGCAACTTCTCCAGAGCGAAGAAAGCAAGTCAAGTGATCATATTTCACAGTAGATCCTTTGGGAAATGCATCTGGTGGAAGACTAACTGATCATTTTGTCCTTCTAGACAGAACGAAGCCAGAGTTGTGCACTTATAAATAAGAGGGGATTTGGGTGGATAAAAAGGAGGGGTGGCTGAGTACAGAGAAATAGAACATGAAGACCAGACTCCATGGCTCAGGGAGGATATCTTATTTCTCTGGAAACGGAGATGGAGAACATGTAGGAGGTCAGCATTGTTCAAGTCTGTTGTTGCTGTTCTGCGCCACCAAGTCATTTCCAGCTTTTGGGAGGGTGAATCCATGGATGCAAGACTTGCATAATTTCTTATCCATGACATCCCTGCTTAGCTGTTCTAAATTCAAAACTGTAGCCTCCTTTCTGGAGTCACTCCATTGCATAGTTGGTCTTTTTCTCCTGCAGTAGAGGGCAGGATGTTTTCCAGTGGAGCAAAGCTCAGGGAATCAAAGTTCAATTTGGATGTCAGGAATTACTTCCTGACAGTTGGATCCCCTAGGATATGGGATGGGCTTCCACGGGAAGTGGTTGGAGCCCCATTGTTGAGGGTGCTTAAGGATAGGCTGGACATTCACATGGTAGGCATGGCATGAGTGGAGCCGACTGGAGCTGGGGGTCAGACTAGATGGCCCGGGAGGCCTCTTCTTACTAACTCTGCTTCTATGATTCCTTTTCTTCTCCTGCCTTCCACTTTCTCTAGCCTGATGGTCTTCTCCAGAGAGTTTTGCCTTCT
This sequence comes from Varanus salvator macromaculatus, assembly GCA_023646645.1. Lineage (NCBI taxonomy): Eukaryota > Metazoa > Chordata > Lepidosauria > Squamata > Varanidae > Varanus > Varanus salvator. Next base: position 10,649,392 of record JAIXND010000624.1, on the reverse strand, counting down.
CATGCTGTGCCCAAAGTGTGACAGTCTCCGTTTTGTAATTTTTGCTTCTATGGAAAGTTCTGGCTTGATTTGATCCAGGAACCAAGCGTTTGTCTTTCAGTCAGCCAGAGTATTTGCAAAGCTCTCCTCCAGCACCATGTTTTGAATGCACCTGTTTTCATCCTGTTAGCTTTTTTCACTGTCCAGCTTTTACACACCTACGCAGTGATTGAGAATACAATAGTGTGGATGTTCTTGGCCTTGGTCTCAGTGACGTGTCCTTGATTATCTTTCTAGTTTTATTCAAGTCTGAGTGGAGAGCCAAAACATGAAGTGCCTTATATCTAGAGATGTGTAATGCCAGGGAACTTTTTCCACTTGAGCTTGGGCTTTTAACACATGTCTGACACAAAAGCAAAAAGAAGGCCATGGTGGGGTGGGGGTTGCAGGTTCAGCTTCTGAAGACTTGCTCAAAATATTTATGCGAGACTGAAGCTGAGAACTGTGTATTCAGTGCAGCGTCTGCAAATAAGGCCTGGCTTGGTAGGTCTGAGTTGTGGCTCTGTTCTGATTCTCATCATTGTAGCATTTAACATGAGAAGAATGGAGTCCTTCTTATCTTACTGTAGATGCACACACTCTGTCTTGACTTTTCCAAGTTCCTTTCTGAATTGTGCACAATTCCAGCTTCTGCTTGCAAATATTTGAAGGGCAGGCCCAGTTTTTGTGCAAATTTCCCCAGCTTTTAAAAACAAGTTATGGCGATTGTGGCCTGTTTTGAAAATGGAGGTCACACTTCGGCTTGTCACAGATGGGAGCTCTTCAGCACCAGTGGAGGTTTGATGGAAAGGAATCTGCAGGGCCAAGTCAAGAAAATCCATTCAGTTTCAACCTGCAGATTCTTATTTCTGTCTGTAGGAGGCTCCTTCACATCAGATCTATCTATTGCCCTCTTTAGGTTGCCTGGCAAAAGCCTTGCAACCACAGAAGCCATTTCTGCAGAGGGAAGGAAGAGATTGCAGAAACAGAGAAGAACCACAGGAGATGACGGGGTGGCAGATTTGGGGAGGATGGCCCATTCTATGAGAAATGGTGAAAAACCTCTTTAAAAGCACATGTAAGGGAAAATGGGAGATTCGTGAGATAGCTCATCAGCGAGGAAAAAGAACACAGGATCCAGCAGAATACTGGTGGTCAGAGAATAGTCAGGATGAGCTGGCTGGTCTCCGAGAGATTTGCAGTAGAGCAGGACGGCCCTCCAACACTCAACGAGTGGCAATAAGAAAGCACCTCTGCTCTCACTCATATTATGCTGCTGAAATGAATGCGCTTGGGAGCGGATAGGCATGGTTCCAAAAAGAGGAGTTTTCTAACCAGATGATATTTGTCACATCGGGGAGAAACAAAGATAATTCCCGCCTTGCTTTTTCTTATATTGTGTGTGTGTCATAGACAGCATCCCATTCTCCCCATCTCACCTCACTCTGAGAAGGGATGAACACTAGCAGTCTACTAGCCAGCTTTCTACAACAAGATGCTGAGACAGAAGGGCCTGCCGGGAGTTGCTGGGCTTTATGGGGCCCAGAGATGTCTCATCAGGACCATGGTGTCATACGATGAGTGCTTGAGCCGCTGTTGGCGGTTCACTCCTTCATTCTGGTTGCACCGGGGGAGCTTCAGCTCATGGCTTCCTCTTCTGGACAGTTACTGTGGTGACCCACAGAATAAGGTGCAAGGTTCAGACACTCCTCTCTGAGAATTCCAGTCCCAGCAACTGAACACTTGCCTGGGTTACCCACAATTATTTTCAAGCATGTGCTTTCTGCTCGAGGCTCGCTGCAGTTTGGATTGGATGCCTTGACTTGAATAGATGGTCTCCTAACCCCCCCCTCCCCAAAGCTATGATGGTATGATACTGGATGCTGAACCATAACAAAAGCCACATCCAGTAAGACTGTGCCAAAGCTGGGCTCTTGGCAAGCAGTTCTTAGGCCCTTTGGGCATGAGTGGGGTGAGGGTGGGACAACTGGGAACATGACAAACCTGCCAGACAAACCTTGTGGAATTCTATGACAAGGTTTCAAGATGGCTAGATGGACGGGATGCAGTGGATGTGGTATACCTGGATTTCAGCAAGGCCTTTGACAAAGTGCCCTATGATATCTGGTGGAGAAACTGAGGAGTTTTGGGATACACCAATGCACTGTCCGGTGGATTAGGGCATGGTTGACTGACCGAAAGCAGAAGGTAACCATTAGCGGGGAATCGTCGGGATGGCAGCCAGTGACAAGCGGGGTCCCCCAGGGCTCTGTCCTGGGGCTGATCCTGTTTAATCTTTTCATTAACGACATGGAAGAAGGGGTGAACAGTCTGCTGATCAAATTCGCAGATGACACAAAAACTGGAGCAGTGGCCACAACTGAGGAGCAGATACACCAGATCCAAAAGGATCTGGACAGACTATGGAAGTGGGCAGGAGACAACAGGATGGCGTTCAATGTGGAGAAGTGCAAGGTCTTGCACTTGGGGCATAGGAATAGCTGTCATAAGTACAGGTTAGGGGACAAGTGGCTGGAGAGCAGCACTTGTGAAAGGGACCTGGGGTGCTGGTTGACCGCAGGCTAAACATGAGTCAGCAGTGTGATGCGGTGGTCAAGAGGGCGAATGCCACCCTTGGTTGCATAGCCAGAAGTGTGGCTTCTAGATCAAGAGAGGTATTGCTACCACTCTGCACGACTCTGGTGCGCCCGCAACTGGAGTACTGTGTTCAGTTTTGGGCCCCTCATTACAGAAAGGATATAGGCAGGTTGGAGTCAGTGCAGCGTAGGGCCACAAGGATGGTGGCTGGTTTGCAGGGGATGCCGTATGAGGCAAGACTGAGGGAACTGGGTCTCTTCAGCTTGGAGAAGAGGAGACTCGAGGGGATATGTTGGCAACATACAGGTATGTGAGGGGGTGTCACATGGAGATGGGGAGAGGCCTGTTCTCCCCTGCAGAGGAAGGCAGGACGCGCTCCAATGGAGCAAAGCTCAGGGAGCCAAGGTTCAATTTGGATGCCAGGAAGCACTTCCTGACAGTTAGGACCCCGAGGGCGTGGAATGGGCTTCCACGGGAGGTTGTTGAGGCCCCATCGGTGAGCGTGTTCAAAGATAGGCTGGACATGCACATGGTGGGCATGTCATGAGCGGAGCTGGCTGGTGCTGGAGGTCAGACTAGATGGCCCGGGAGGCCCCTTCTGACTCGCTCTGTTTCTATGTTTCTATGATGTGGACCTGGCCCTGAGGGCCACGAGCTGGGAGTCTCTGCCTGCTAAATGGCTCTCAGGCCAGGGCGGCATGGTCTTGATCCATACCAGCCCTGATCAGCCCTGGTCCTCAGAGGCACAGCTGCCTGCAGAAAAGCACTCCTGGAAGCCTCTTCTCAAGAGGCAGAGCAACGAGCCTGTCCATTGCCTTGTTCAGGAGATGCTCCGGACTGCCATTGGAGGGGCGTGACTTTTTTGTGCCAGTGCTTCAGGAACTGCATGCTGTGGCTCTGTGGTGAGCATCTAAATTCTCAGGAAATGGCGTTCCTGGGTGGTAGTTATATTATTTGGTTGGAGCACATATGCATGATTTTGGAACAGATGCACAATAGAGATTTTTTTGAGCAAAAGACCGATTAACCCTAATTGTACTGTCAAAATAGCTTAATTATAATAGTTTCACTGGGAAGATTGGTCCTTTTTTCCTTTCTCCCCCTAATTTCTTTTGTTTAATTTATGAGGCATTATTTATTGGTGTAATCAGAACACAAGACATCTTACCACTGATCATTTGTTCAGTGATGTATTGGAATCTCAGCAGAGACATGATGATAATATCCGATATTTATCAGAGGTAGAGATATAATGAAATGTTCTGTGTTTTGGGGTGGAGTTAGGTTCTATATCCCTCTACAAGGACGAGGTGGAAAGGAAAATGGTGCCTGCTTTAATGATCATTTATATAGTACACAAAAGAGAGGCCAGAATGCAGAAGGTCATGTGTCTCGTTCTGTGTGACCAAGGGAATGTTGGACAGGCATGTGTGCACTCTAAAAATGCTTATTATTCAGTGTCAGTGCAAAAAAAAAAAGGTGATTTTTACAGGCTGCATACATTACATACATGGAGATGGGGAGAGGCCTGTTCTCCCCTGCAGAGGAAGGCAGGACGCGCTGCAATGGAGCAAAGCTCAGGGAGCCAAGGTTCCATTTGGATGCCAGGAAGCACTTCCTGACAGTCAGGACCCCGAGGGCGTGGAATGGGCTTCCACGGGAGGTTGTTGAGGCCCCATCGGTGCGGGTGTTCAAGGATAGGCTGGACATGCATATGGTGGGCATGTCATGAGCGGAGCCGGCTGGAGCTGGGGGTCAGACTAGATGGCCCAGGTGACCCCTTCTGACATGATCTGTTTCTATGTTTCTATTATGTGAAACAAGCAAATGCCCTTCCTTTGCATAATTCTGCTACTGTTGGTATGTTGCATGATTTGGCTTCCCTTTGCTTGGACTTGAGAAGGGGGAAAGGTATGCAGGTCAACGACTACCCTCCCCACCCACCCACCCCCACACACATACACACACAGTTCTTTACCTCTGCTTAATTTTGAGAAGCTACCCCCCATGCACCTGTGAACACAAACGACCAAAGTGCAGCTCGGTGAAGAGGGCCCCTCAGCCTCTGATTTCCTGGTGAGTTCTGCTGTTGTTGCTACGCTATCTATCTTGCTTCCCAGTTGAGGGTGACCAGAATCCAATGCAAAGGGTTTTATGTTACACTTGAACCCAGGGCCTTTTTGGAGTCAGCTGGAGAAGAGTCTTCAGTGTGAAATTTCCCACCTCTAGAACATAATAGGCACGTGCCAACCTCGTGTTGTTTTTGGCACCCACACATTTGTTCCGTGAAACCTTTCTTGTTGGCTTGCCATGATTTACTGTTACCTTGTTTTTAATGTGTTGTTTTTATTTTATCTGTTGTAACTCTTTATTGTTCATCAGTTTGGAATCTGCCTAGAAATGGGGCTGCATACAAATACTTAAATGCATGCATATGTCCCTTAATATTTTGGTCATTTTTCTTTCTGTTTGTTTTATTTTGGAAAGTTTTCACTTGAACATGGCAGGGTTCCATGCTTCACTAGATAAGGGTCAGTGTATTTCAGCCATAGAAGATGTATTCTTACATTAAGATGAGCACTAACTAGAATGAACTAGTGCAGGGGTGAGCAACCTGTGACCCTCCAAACATTTTGCTCTACAACTAGAGGTGTGTGTGGAATCCAGCTTGGAGTCAGGAATCTGCCAGATTTCTTTGGTTCGGCTCCCTGGACTCTGCCCAGGGAGCCGAACCAGTCTCTGCCCAGTCTGCTTTGTGGCAATGACCCCATGTGGTGTCCAGCTGGAAGTGAGTCCAATCAAGTCAGCAAGGCTGGCTTTTGCACACACTGCCGTCATGCCTACCACACACATGGAGTTCAGCTTGTGTACTTTGTTCAAAGAATAGCATACTTTGTGTGAAGCGTTCCTGAATGTCTGTGGACTTGATCAGGGTGTGGCTCAGTTCCTGGCCAGGGCTGAGTGTGGGAAAGAAGTCTAGTCACTGCAAGAGAGTTGAGATCCAGCCCGACTTACACATCCCCAGCCACAACTGCCATCATGCATTATCATTGGCTTTGGAGGCTCCGGCTGATGCAATTGGACAAACTATGTGGAGCATCACATGCTGAACCTCCGAAAGGCCCTCCTTCATGAAGATTGTGTATCCATCACCCACCTTTTTGTGAGCAAACACCCCCCCTCCCCCATATCCCTGCATGTGGTATCAGGCTTTGGTGAGGTGACCATGGAGGAACAGCTTTTGCACATCCTGTTGAGCAAGAACAATGTGACTGGAAAGCAGAACATTGATAGAGTTGGTTGCTGGCTCCAAAACACATACTTAGCAGCAGAAGGTCTCCCACATATGTCATGTTGCCATTTGTTATTGTTAGGGCTTTATTGACTAGAATTCGGCAGAGGAGAATTGAGAGCAAGCTCTTTAATAAGACACACACTTAAGTTTCTAAGGCTGGCTGCACCCGATGTCAAACAGCAATCTCTTTCTCTGCCATGACATTGTTTTCCTCTCCTTGCCTCAAGGAGCTCCCTTGCCAATAGGAAGTGAAAATTAAAAAATTATACCAATTACATCTATTATTTGCTAACAAGCCAAATGAAGGCTGTCAGAAGCAGCACCTTCAGAGAGGTGGAGAGAATCGACATTTGCTCCAGTTTTCTCCAGTTTTTTGTGCCTGAGCACCGCATGGGTCTCAGGTCTCCTATCATTTCCTGTCTGAAGCCTTCTCTTCATTTTCTTCCAGAGAAAGCACGCTCCTTGAATGCATTTAAGTGATGGAAAGAAATTCCACAGGGTACGTGTGCCCTGAGTGAGAGACATGGCAGGGAGAGCGGCATGTTTCATCCTTTCCTTTAGTTACCCTAGTAACTCAATCTCACGTCATATGTACTAGGAATATAAATCATGCAATTAATTGAAATAATTTCAGATAGGTGGCTCTCAAAACTGCTCCGAGGGAATCCTGTGGTAGCTTATCAGGGGGTTCTGTGGTGGGAAGACCTGCCATGGTGGGTGAATTTTTCTCAAAGGTAGCTTTCTGGCCACTGCTGATCCCTAACTGCTCTCTGCGCTTGAGGGCGAACATCGGGTGTGTTCTAGAGTTAGGCCAGAAGATTTGGACATTGCCCTCAAACAGCCCCAGTTGGAAATGAAGACATGTGCACTCTGGTGCCGTCTGCTGTACAAAGGTGCACATGTGGAACTCTCTGCCACTGCTTTACCGTGTGCTTTGTATTGTTTGGCTCTCTAGGTAAAGTGCTGGGGAGGGGGAGAGAAGCACAGAAGCAGAGCAAGTCAGAAGCGGCCTCTGGGGCCATCTCATCTGACCCCCGGCTCCAGCCGGCTCCATTCATGACATGCCCACCATGTTCATGACCAGCTGATTCTTGAACACCTGCACCAATGGGGCCTCAACAGCTTCCCGTGGAAGCTCACTCCATACCCCAGGGGTCCTAACTGTCAGAAAGTACTTCCTGGCATCTAAATGGAACCTTGGTTCCCTGAGTGTGGCTCCATTGGAGCATGTGCTGCCCTCCACTGCAAGGGAAAAATGGTCATGACCCACCTCTGTGTGGTACCCCCTCACATACCTGTATGTCGCCAACAGATCCCCTCTGAGTCTCCTCTTCTCCAGGCTGAAAAACCCAGTTCCCTCAATCTCTCCTCATATGGCTTTCCCTGCAACCCAGCCACCATCCTTGTGACCCTATGCTGCACTGACTCCAACCTGGCTATATCCTTCCTGTAATGAGGGGACGAAACTGAACACAATACTCCAATTGCGGGCGCACCAGAGTCGTATCGAGTGGTACCAATACCTCTCTCGATCTAGAAGCCACACTTCTGGCTATGCAACCAAGGGTGGCGTTCGCCCTCTTGACCACCGCCTCACACTGCTGATTCATGTTTAGCCTGCAGTCAACCAGCACCCCGAGGTCCCTTTCACAAGTGCTGCTCTCCAGCCACTTGTCACCTAACCTGTACTTAAGACGCCTATTCCTATGCCCCAAGTGCAAGACCTTGCACTTCTCCACATTGAACGCCATCCTGTTGTCTCCTGCGCACTTCCATAGCCTGTCCAGATCCTTTTGGATCTGGAGTACCTGCTCCTCAGTTGTGGCCACTGTCTCTGTTTTAGTATCATCTGTGAATCTGATCAGCAGAGTGGTCGCCCCTCTTCCAGGTCACTGATGAAAAGACTGGTCCGAGGACTGAGCTGTGGGGGACCCTGCTCGTCACTGTCTGCCCTCCCAATGTTTCCCCAGTAATAGTAGTCCTCTATAAGGCATTGCCCGCAGCTTCCTCCCCTTCCCACCCACAGTGTGCCCCTTTGCTACCTCTCCAAGGCCCCATTGTGTCCTCGGAGCGGCAGCTGGCACAGATGTCCCCGGGCTGGCTTGCAACAGCCTGGCTCAGAGGCCAGGAGGACGTTGAGCTGGGGCTCCAAATAATCCTGCAGCCTTTGAGGCACCATCGCCAGCTGACAGGCTTTGGCCCCTGCAAGGTTTTCTTTTTGGTTTCTGGCCTGTTGTTCAGTTGGTTTCAATGGAGAAAGCCCACATTTCTGCGCATATTAAAGCATGGAGCAGCATGTGTCTGAGAGAGTCAAATTCTGGAACTTGTGAGAATGTCTTGGAAAAAAGTGCTCCTCTTTGCATTCACATTCAGAATTGTGAGGGGGACATGTCCACACAAAACAAAATTTACATGCATCGCTACCCAAAAAACCTCTGATTTTCATCATTTTATTTTTCTAAAGCTCCAAGATAGTTCCTCCTTCCTCACGCCAGGAAACAATAACTCGTTATCAACAGTTGTCATTTCCATTCTTCTTTAGACGCAACTTAACACGGGGACGTCTTCTTTCCTTCCCTGTTTCCTTCATTCCGTGCAGCTTCAAAACTACTCACATTGCAGATCTCAGATTGTGCAAATGAGCAGGGCTTCATTTCCTGCTGAAGGGATAACTATGGGGACGAGCGGAATCCCATCTCCCCACTTGCTTGTGCACTCACACACACAACGCACACAATTTTACTCGTTGTGTTGGCTTCCTTGAGGTTGTGGTTGAGAAGGAAGTGCTACATTCGGGCAGAGCCTTTTAAATTGCCACTAAATGTCAAATCTATTTCCAGTTTGCAGTACAAGTTTTTATACTGTAGAGCAGGAGTGGAAAGAATATTGGCAATCATAGCCTCTTGACCTGAAATACTAGGCAATGCAGGGGGACCTTTATAAGACATGGTTAACTTGGTAGCCCCATTCAAAATACTTATATACTGCTTTTCCAGGATGTCCAAAGCAGTATACAATGACAGAAATGCAATTTGGAATTCACAATAAAGCACCATTCAACTGTGATGCCATAGCATATTGAAAGCAATAATGCCAGTTCAAAGCCTAATGGAAAAAGTGCATTACCCTCCTTTCTGAAATTCTATGGAGATAGCATTGCTTACCACTTGAGGAGAGGAGAGGAGAGGAGAGGAGAGGAGAGGAGAGGAGAGGAGAGGAGAGGAAATAGATGTAGTCTTTCCATGGCAAAATCATTGCTCAGTCGCGATAGTGGCATATAAATGTTTTGAATAAATAAACACAGCCCTTGCTTCAAATATAGGAAGCAACATTGGCTCAGCTGATTCAGTTTTTTCCACTCCAAATGGACAGGCAGAAGATTTTCCATGCCCAGAAGCTAGAGACTGAACCCATGGCCTTCCTTCATGCAAAGCCTCTGTACTGGAACTGTGGTGCAGCATCTTCTGGATGAAAATTGCTATTTTCAGTGCATCATTTTTCAAAACCGTAGGTACTTTTCCAATAGATGACCATACAGGACAGTTTGGAGAAAAGCATCATCTTGCAACATGTTGTTGCTGTTAGTCACTAAGTTGTGTCCAATCCATCAAACCCCATGGACAGCATTCCTCCAGGCCTTCCTGTCCTCCACCATCCCCCAGAGTCAACTCAAGCTCGCACCAACTGCCTCAGTGACTCCAGCCAGCCACCTCATCCTCTGCCATCCCCTTCTTCTTTTGCCATCTATTGTTCCCAGCATCAGGCTCTTCTCCAGGGAGTCCTTCCTTCTCATTAGGTGGCCAAAGTATTTGAGTTTCATCTTCAGTATCTGGCCTTCTAAAGAGCAGTTAGGGTTGATCGTCTTGCAGTCCAAGCGACTTGCACGAGTATTCTCCAGCACTACAGTTAAAGGCTTCAACTCTTCGTTGTTCAGCCTTCCTTATGGCCCAGCTTTCACAGCCATACATTGCAAATGGGAAAACCAGAGCCTTAACTATACACACTTTTGTCATCAGGTGATGTCCCGGCTCTTTAGTATGCTGTCTAGATTTGCCATAGCTTTCCTCCAAAGAAGCAAGCGTCTTTTAAATTCTTGGCTGCAGTCCCCATCTGCAATGATCTTGGAGCTCAGGAAAATAAAATCTTTCACTACCTCCATTTCTTCCCCATCTATTTGCCAGGAAGTGAGAGGACTGGATGCCATGATCTTAGTTGTCTTAATGTTGAGTTTCAAACCAACATTTGCACTCTCCTCCTTCACCGGCATCAAGAGGTTTTTTAGTTCCTCTTCACTTTCTGCCATGAGAGTGGTATCATCTGCATATCTGAGGTTGTTGATATTTCTCCCAGCAATCTTAATTCCAACTTGTGATTCATCTAGCCCTGCCTTTCTCATGATGTGCTCTGCATATAAGTTAAATAGGCAGGGTGACAGTATACAGCCTTGCCAAATTCCTTTCTCCATTTTGAACCAATCCGTGGTTCCATATTCAGTTCTCACTGTTGGTTCTTGACCCACATATAGGTTTCGCAAGAGACAGATAAGATTGTCTGCTACTCCCATCTCTTGCCACAATTTGCTGTGATCCACACAATCAAAGCCTTTAGCATAGTCAATGAAGTAGATATTTTTCTGGAACTCCCTAGATTTCTCCATGATCCAGCATATGTTGGCAATTTGATCTCTAGTTCCTTTGCCTCTTTGAAACCATGCCTGTACTTCTGGTAGTTCTCGGTCCACATACTGCTGGAGCCTAGCTTGTAGGATTTTGAGCATCACTTTGCTAGCGTGTGAAATGAGTGCAATGGTGCGGTAGTTTGAACATTCTTTGGCATTGCCCTTCTTTGGGATTGGAATGTAAACTGACCTTTTCCAATCCTGTGGCCACTGTTGAGTTTTCCAAATTTGCTGGCAGATTGAGTGTAGCACTTTTACTGCATTGTCTTTTAGGATTTTGAATAGCCCAGCTGGAATACTGTCTCCTCCACTAGCTTTGTTGTAGCTCAGACTTCCTAAGGCCCATTTCACTTCACATTCCAGGATGTCTGGCTCGAGGTCAGCGACCACCCCATCATGGTTATCAGGGACATTAAGCTCTTTCTTGTATAGCTCTTCTGTGTGCTCTTGCCACCTCTTCTTAATTTCTTCTGCCTCTGTTAGGTTCCTACCATTTTGGTCCTTTACCATGCCCATCTTTGCATAAAACGTCTCCTTCATATCTCCAATTTTCTTGAAGAGATCTCTGGTCCTCCCTATTCCATTGTTTTCTTCTATTTCTTTGCACTGTTCATTTAAGAAGGCATTCTTATCTCTTCTAGCTATTCTTTGGAATTCTGCATTCAATTGCGTATAGCTTTCTCTTTCTCCCTTGCCTTTTGCTTCCCTTCTTTCCTCAGTAAAGGTTCCTCAGACAGCCATTTTGATTTCTTTCATTTCTTTTTCTTTGGGATGGTTCTAGTTGCTACCTCTTGTACAATGTTGCGAACCTCCGTCCATAGTTCTTCAGGCACTCTGTCTATCAGATCTAATTCCTTAAATCTATTTGTCACCTCTACAGTACATTCATCAGGGATACAATTTAGATCATACCTGATTTGCCTAGTGCTTTTTCCTACTTTCTTCAATTTAAGACTAAATTTTGCAAAAAGAATCTCATGATCTGAGCCACAGTCAGCTCCTGGTCTTGTTTTTACTGACTGTATGGAGCTTCTCCATCTTTGGCTGCAGAGCACATAGTCAATCTGATTTCTGTGTTGACCGTCTGGTGATGTCCATGTGTAGAGTCGTCTCTGGGTTGTTGGAAAAGATTGTTTGTCAAGACCATCATAGTCTCTTGACAAAATTCTTCCAGCCTGTGCCCTGCTTCATTTTGTACTCCAAAGCCAAACTTGCCTGTTATTCCAGTTATCTTTTGGCTTCCTACTTTAGCATTCCAATCCCCCATGATGATAAGGACATCATTTTTTTGGTGTTAATTCTAGAAGGTGCTGTAGGCCTTCATAGAATCACTCAACTGCAGCCTCTTCAGCACCAGTGGTTGGGGCATAGACTTGGACTACTGTGATGTTGAATGGTTTGCCTTGGATTCGAACTGAGATCATTCTGTCATTTTGGAGATTGTATCCCAGTACTGCTTTTCCTACTCTTTTATTGTGTGTGAAAGCTACTCCATTTCTTCTGAGGGATTCTTGCCCGCAGTAGAATATCTGATGGTCATCTGAATTAAATTCACCCATTCCTGTCCATTTTAGTTCACTGATTCCTAAGATGTCGATGTTCAGTCTTGTCATCTCTTGTTTGACCACATCCAGCTTGCCTTGATTCATGGATCTTACATTCCAGGTTCCTATGGAGTATAGATCTTTGCAGCAGCGGACTTTCCTTTCACCACCAGATACATCTGCGACTGAGTGTCCTTTCGGCTTTGACCCAGTCGCTTCATTCTTTCTGGCGGTACTAGTACTAGCCCTCTGCTCTTCCCCAGTAGCATATTGGACACCTTCCGACCTGAGAGGCTCATCTTCCGGTGTCATATCTTTTTGCCTTTTGGTACTGTCCATGGGGTTTTCATGGCAAAGATACTGGAGTGGGTTGCCATTTCCTTCTCCAGTGGATCACGTTTTGTCAGAGCTCTCTGCTATGACCTGTCCGTCTTGGGTGACCCTGCATGGCATAGCTCAGAGCTTCATTGAGTTGCATAAGCCCCTTCACCATGACAAGGCAATGATCCATGAAGGGGTCTTGCAACATACCAGTGGGTTAATGGACCTTTGCTCACATTTTTGCTCACTCTTACAGTTCCCATCATTCTTGGCCTCTCATGAGATCAAAGGAGAGAGAGAAGAAAAGGGCTTACTATCCTTGTTCTCTATGACCCACACAAGCACCCTAGAAGCAGCTGGTTACACCCACTGTGCCTGGATGGCAGCTAGAATAAGGAGCCCTGGTCTTTAGAGAGATGTAGTCTTCATGGCTCAATCAGGAGCTTGCAGACAAGGTGCATCACAGGAGAACAAGGGGTACTAATTGGCCGGCCCCTGGAGAGGATACCCTTTGGAAAGACCTGCCTTGAGTTACTGCTCAGCTTGAACTAAAAGATTTGCAATCAGGGCCATTTCTTTCCCCATCCTTTAAGGTAGGTCATTCATGTGGAGCCTTTATCTCCGGTGACTACACAGAACTATTACCTGCACCCTGTGCCAGTTGGTTGTCTGCTGTCAGTTGGAATATCTGACAATTTCCCTCCTGGCATTTTGCCTGCATCACAGCCAGGATCAGTGGAGCACAAGGTAAACAGAGTGGAAGGTACCAGACTCTTGATGGGATCACACTCAAATGTTGTGGGGCAGAACTAGTACCGCCCAGGTTTTATGGAGTGTAACTGCATAAGCATGACCGAGAGTAGGTTATGATGGTGATGTAGTCCAAGGCCTCTGATTGACACCAGGTTGCACCAGAGAGATTGGGCTGAGGATGCTTGGACACAAGATTCTTTCAGGGGAGAAGCCCGGTCAGCTTGTAGTCAGGCCACCACTAGGAATCCTGGCAAAGTATTTGGCTTCTTTCACCTTGATGTAACATGTTTTCTCAGAGCCGATTCACATGACCATGATAAGGCTGTACAACACCTTCCTAACAAATGTTGGATGTATTGAAACTATTCCAGTGTCCCATTCAATTCCTTAGATGTTTTGCCGGATGAGCAAACTCCCTGAATGTTTGCCCTTTGGTTGAAATTCTGGTGGAAACTGTATATATTATGCTACTCTGTCTTGGGCTTTAGAAGCACTAAGTATTTCTAATTTTTGGAGCACTAGTAAACCCAAGACTATGACCTGAGATGTATACATCATCTCAATATCTATCGACAGCACTCCTCCAAATAAAACGTCCAAAGGGGGGCGGGGGCAAAGCAAGCAAACGCACAAGGTTAATCGCATCTTTCTTGGCCCTAGCGGCAGCCGATGTTGCCAACGTCTGTATTAACCCTGTGGCATTTACCATGCCTTTGGCACCTCGCATGGTATCCTTCAGCTCCCTGTCAGCCCATCGCTCCTGCATACAATGGGAGACGAAAAGGCATCAATCAAGATTTAGTATTATTTCAGTGCCTGACAGCTGTTATAACTTCTACTGGACTGAAAATGCCAACAAGAGAAACGCGTCATTACGGAGGAGGTTAATAAACTCTTCAAAGTGCTTCTGAGTCAGGGAAGTGTCTGCCTGATAACCCCATTATCTTACCTCTCAGATAAACCTTATCTGCTTGGAGGCTTCCTTGGCCTATCATGTCTTAGGAGATGGCAGAAATATGCCCAGCTCATGCTTTGTTCAGCCAGTCCACCAAGACTACCTGCTGTCATTTTGGTAGCAGAAAGAGTGGGCTGCCCTCCCACCTTTTGCTAAAAGGTGAGCAGGCTAGACAGGACGCAGAGGTGGAGCCAATTCTCGGTGTATGAACCAACACTTGTGTTATCTGATGGGGACAGCAAATCCGCGTTTCTGGGAGGAGAGGATGCTCTGTCTATAAACCCCATAGTCCTAGCGCAATGACATCTTTCCACAGTGGACATGGCAACTTGCATCCATTGGCCAACCAAGAGCTGGAGCCCTGCATCCTCACAGAAGGCTTCCTTTTATGTTCTGAAGCACAAGCTTTTCAAAATGGCGCCTCCTTGGGAAAATACAGTGTACCGTGGCTCATGAACTTAATCTGTTCCAGGACTCTGGTTGTGACCCAAATTGGTCATGAGTCAAGTTAAATTTCCCCATAAGGTTCAATGTAAATAAGGTTAATCCCTTCTGTAACCATTTTTTTAAATCAGAAATATGTGAAGCAAAGTGACAAAGAGCAACAAAGATCGTGGCCATCTCCCCGCCCTTTGCTCACATTATAGAACACATTCTCCAGCTTGGAGCCCACATTGCAGGCCATGGAAAGTTTGGGGAATTTGTGCTGAATTTTTATTGGTCTTCAAGACAGAGTTGTGAACTTGCTTAAATAAAAAGGCGCATCCCATGACATTTGGAAAGCAAGACCCTGTGGAATGCAGATGAATAGCCATTATAAGAATGCTTTTGATGCAAGGTAGCTATTGATTATTTAATGGTTTGGTAAATACCACAGAGAGGCAGAGTAATTACTCAATTTATGCTGTCTTTTCAACCTGTGAAAGCGGTGGGTAAAGTGACTTTGTACAATTCATGGCCACCATATGTATGTATGTATGTATGTATGTATTTATTAGTGTGTGGGGATGGGGAGAACCACGAATTGCACTGGGAACTCAGAACTGCACAGACTCAGAGCTTAGATTGCTTCCAAGCCTTTCAGTCCAGAAGGGGCAAACGGGAGCAATCCTGGGGCAATTCATTTCAGGAATGCACCACAATGAATCTCTTGTACAACCGTACAGCAACGGGAACATTGGAAGTAATGGAAGCCGGAGGACCCTCCTTCCCCTTCCGTTTGCATCCTTCCTGGCCCAGACCCTTCAGTCCTGGCTACTGATAATGCCAGTCCAAGGCTCTTCTGGGTAGGTGGCAGAGTGCCCTGGGGGATCCTTCTCCACCTGCTATGATAAGCTGAGCTGGCAAAGACCACAAAGGGGTTTATGGTGCCCAGTTTGGGATGCAGCAAAGCACGATGAGCTTAGCAGTTCTGCAGCCTGAAGCCTCTTGAAGAACTGGGCAACAAGCTGAATTAGGCAGCCAACCTTGAGGACTTCAGCAAGGGGCCGAGGGCTGCTTTACACCTGCCGGTGTCCTTATTTTTCCCATACTGGCTCTTTTCCAGACTGCAAGAACAGGGGGCCAATGCCTTCCAGAAACCTGAGAGGTGCTCCCAGCAGTGACACGCCAGTGAGATCCTGTCTGGGCTTTTGCAGCAGACAACAAACTGCTGACCATGACCATATGCAAGCCCTGGTTGGGATTGCAAGTTAAATTAGAGTTGTAGCATTTCCATGAGTGAGCTTCTGCTCAGCAGCTGTGCTGCAACACCGCTAAACTGTCTGCATTCTCAAATTAAGTTAGAAACTGAAAAAAAAGTTTTACAAGGACAATCATCCTATGCCTGGTAACAATATTTGCAGGAGTGGGTAGAGAAGATTTTCTTCTGAGAATACACTAAAGGCATGATTTGTTCACTTAGATGTGGGTGGTCTATTGGCACCATAGGAAACCCAAGGAAATGCACAAGCCAGCAGCGGGTGTACAATCTGGAACCATTTCTTCTGGAGAAAGGCAATGATTAAGTGGGAGATGAAAAGTAATAAGGAATCGGAGCCCTAACTCTGCTCTGAATGCAAGGAGCAGGAATGTGACACCGAAACCCTTGCTTGAGTGCCTGCAGAGGGGCTAAGGCTAGGGCTCTCCTGGGACCGCGTGCCCAGACGTCCTCAGGAGTCACTGGCTAGACTCTGGAGATGGTGTTGCTCATGTGCCCCAGGCTGTGAAGCTACCCAGGCCCCAGGGGCTGCTGGCTCTGCTCCACAGGAAGAGCCATGGAGGCTTCCCGTCTCTGTGGGGAGTCAGCCAGGGCGGCAGTGGTGCTTCCTGGCCCTGTGGCGATCGCTGCTCTGACTTGCGGCTCCCAGCACTCGCTCTTCCCCTTTTGAGGAGTCTGCTTTGTGGGGTGAACCCCAGTTCAGCCCAGTGGATTTTACCCACCATTCCTCTGCTGGTCTTTATTCAGTCTGTAACAAGCTGATCCAATACATAGTTTCTGGTAGGGGTTTTGTTTTTTGTCGTTCGCTGCTTTTTGCCATCTTTTCCCCCTGGGTCTTTTAATTTGCCTATTTGGAGCAGTGGTTCAATTGGATTCGATGTGCTTCTTTCAGTCTGCAACTGTACCTGTTGGCTTCCTCACCCCACACAGTCACCCCTTCCCTTGCAAGGATTCTTGCCGATTTCATCACCTCCAAGACTACTTTGTTTAGTCTGCCACAGCCATAGTCCATGCTTGGCAAAGGATGTGTCAATTTCATCTGCCACTTCAGCAGTTCCTGTGTGAAGGTGGGGGGCTGAAAAATCCTTTGACAAAGCGAGACTATGGCTCTGCAGGGCCTAATGAGGTGGTGCGTAGAGAAGACGAAGCTGACAAGGATATTTACAGGAGAGGATTATGCCTCTGTGGAACTACGTAGCTGACAGGTCACATGCTGTGACGTACACTGCAAAATCCTGTTGAGCTTACACAGAACAGAACTCCCAGCACTGCGCATGCCTCGGACGAGTATAGTGAGAATACCGATCCATGGGCCAGCCTGGAGAACTGCTGATCTTCCAGATGTTGCTGGAGTCGGAGCCCCGTCAGCACCCGCTAGCACAGCCAATGCTAGGAGTTTGCGTCCAGTGATACCTGGAGAACCAGTTCCCCAACCGTGCTTCAGTGATGGTATTAAGTTCAAGAGATGGTGGAACATGAACAGCATGGAAGGAACTATAATCTTAGTTTTTCATTCTTATGATCACTGAAGTTCATAACCACAAACTCTGAATGACAAAGCTGGGCTTTTCAGAATATCGCCAGACTTTCTGCATGTGAAGCGAAACTGGATGATCTTTTTTTTTCAGGTAAGAGCCCCCACTAGGGATCACAGCCCTTTCCCCACTGACACATTTGCTGAGGAAGCAGAGGATTCGGGGTATTCTTGTGTTTGTGTGTTTTTGTTTAGTCGCAAAGTCATGCCTGACCCATCACAACCCCATGGACAACACTCCTCCAGGCTCTCCTGTCCTCCACCATCCCTCAGAGTCCACCCAAATTCACCCCCACTGCCTCAGTGACCTCATCCAGCCACCTCATCCTCTGCCATCCCCTTCTCCTTTTGCCGTCAATCGTTCCCAGCATCAGGGTCTTCTCCAGTGAGTGGGGTATTCTTAGGATCCACCAATGCCCCAGAAAAGAATAGCATCACTTGCCCATCTCAGGTACCCTCCGGATATGTTGGTATGCAAGTCCCAGCATCCCCAAGACATCTGGTTGGAGCGCACTTGACTGAAGAAGGCTAGAATCATGGTCCTGCCTGTTTGGTCTCTTGCTTGCCAAAACACACCCAGCATTTTCCTGCAGTCCTATAGTTCCTGGTGGTGGGGGAACAGCCACATGAGTGGCATTTCAGGGCAGCTTCTGCACCATGACTGATCTTCTATTGAGGAACCCTAATCACCTTTGGAGGAACCCAAAAATGGCTGAGGGTGCAGTTTGGAAACTCCACACTGAGGGAAAGCAGCAGCCACATGGAGTCATTCAAGGCCTGAACTGAGCAAAGACATGATCAGGGACAGCAACCAGCCTCTGCCCCTCCCCATTGTCATGTCCACGGCCCACTGCTCATGGAGGGTGGCAGTCCAAAGCGGACAACATGCTGCATCTTCAGTAGCTCTTCACACGAAGCCGGACGCTGATTTTCCAGCACCCGGGCACAGATGGAGAGCTTCTACAGAGAGAGGATATGGAAGAGTCCATCTCCGCGAGAAGATAACGCATGTCTTGATGGCATGGGCTTTCGCACACCCGCTCTTACTGCGTGCCTGTTTTGTTCAGGGATAGAATGTGAGAGGAGGGTGACCACTGCCACAGCACTGAGGCAGAGGACGGCAGCGAAGCCAAGCTGAATATTGCCGGCACTTTCTCCGTTCGCTGCTGCATCTCCAGTCAGCGATTAGGTCCATCACTGAGGCCATCCCAACCCATTGGTTGACTCCATGCACAATCTTTAAAACATTTTACCACTTCCTCTCCTCTGCTCCTATTGGTGTTGCACTGAAGCTCCGTGGAATCTGTTCCTCTTCAGCTTGCAGACTTCCTCTTCAGACATCCAGGGAATGAAGTTTGTGCAACTGGCAACCCGTCTCATGCCTCATGCAGCACAAACAAGGTCAGTGGGAATGTGTGCAGCACCCCTGCAGGGCTCAGATCCTGGAGATGCCACATGAAGATCTGCCACTTTGTCTCAGCCTGACGGCTGCAACAAAGCAAACTGGAGTCTGGTAAGCGGAGATAATATTAGCTGTAGTATCTCAGGCTGCAGGTAGGCAGTTGTGCAATCGATTCAAGTGACCCTCACAGCTGTCAGAACCCAGCCGCATGGGAAGAAGGTCTCGCATTTCCCTGATGTGCTAGTTTTCCAGCTGCATTGGACACTTACACAAACTATTCCCCATTTGTGCCCAAGTTTGGGGTTTCAAAGCCCTACTGTTTCATTTTTAAGGGGGTACTTGGAGCACATCTGCCACCACGACTTCCAGAGGCATCTGTCTGCAGCCTGAATGCAGATGATGGTTCAAGTGACAACCCCGTGCACACTTACCTGGAAGAAAAGCACATTGAACTCTACAGAAATGACTTCTGAGTGGACTAGTTTGGGAGAGGGCCTAGGCACAATTGCAGAAAGGGGGCAGGAAGGAGCATATCTGAAAAGGGTCTCAAAGCCAAAGCAATAGTAGAGCATTGTAGACCAACCTACAGTTTGGAATATTATAGAGACAATAGAGAGAGAGAGAGCACAATAGACTACAGAAAACCTAATAAACTAGTCATGAAAAATGCAATGGGAAGAATGTACATACGGACTCTGTGATAAACACAAAGAATGATGACTCAAAATAACTAACATCTGGATGCACCTTTCAAGAACATGATGAACGATTGGCTATTACGACGCTTTTATGAGCATATTTTTCAATTTTGCAAGCACCGGCCCCAATGAGTGTGGAGAATGAGGTCTCCCTGCTTGTGTGTATATTGTAAGTGAAAGTTATGTGGCCATTAACACTGATCCCAGAGGTTGCCATGAAACCAGGGAATGATATAAAATGTTATCTCTCTTTGCTCCATCATTGCAATAAAAATGCTGTTTTAATAAACTGGAAGGGAGGGAGGGAGGCACACTTTTCATCTATTCGCAAGGGAGTTTTCTACCTCATCGCCCAACTCCTAATTTTTTCCCTGGCCTTTGCTTTAAAGCTATTAGAGTGAGTAGTTCAAATTCATTGAGAAAACAGAACTTAAAAGTCTATTTGGGACTCTGGGAAATGCTCTCAGAGACCAGGTTTTTACTCTTAGAATTTGGAACGACTCTTGCACAGTTGTGCAATTGCAATTGTAAGGATTCGGATGTGTATCTCGGGGGTGCAAAAAATCAGGAGTAGGGTCCAAATCTGCACATGGCAACACACCTTTCTCATGACCACCAATTGTTCGATAGCTTCCTGACTTTTCCCTTTCTACCTGGTGTTCTAGGCTCCTTCCAACTGTGTGAGTCTTTGATCCCTTTACCCTTGCCCTCCCCACCCACAGCACAAAAAACGGGTCCCCTGAAAGTTGCTTCAAAAAGGAATTCTGCCATCTGGATGAAAGAGGGCCGAACCCCAGCTTATGTAAACGAATACGCATTGTTAGGGTCAGGCAGTCTTGCCAGGAATCTGTCCCTCTTCAGTCTGCAGAATTGTCCACAATAGGGACAATCAAGTGCTGAGGCTCCCCCTTTTCTTTCAGGACCACCCAGAGCTTCTCACCCATGCAGTCAAATCCTTTGCTGTAGTCCATGAAGCACCGGTTTCTTCTGAAAATCCATAGTATGCTTGAGTAGCCAGTGAACTTTTGAGATAAGATCCAAAATTCCTTTTCCTTTCAATAATCCAGCTTGCATGGCAGGCATTTCTCGATTCATACAGGGTAGAATTCTTTTTTTGCAACACCTTGAGTATTACTTTGCTGGCATGGGAAACTAGTTCATTGGTACTATAGTTCCTTCCGTCCTTAGTATCCGCTTTCTTGAGGGTGGGAATGTATAATGAGTGCTTCAATTTTTTTATTAGGCTTAAATTGAAGAAAGTAGGGAAAAGCACTAGGCCACTCAGGTATCATATCCTGATATCACCTAGGTATCATATCCCTGATGAACATACAGTAGAGGTGACAAATAGATTTAAGGAATTAGATCTGATAGACAGAGTGCCTGAAGAACTATGGACGGAGGTTCACAACATTGTACCAGAGGTAGCAACTAAAGCCATCCCAAAGAAAAAGACCTAACAGAAGCAGAAGAGATTAAGAAGAGGTGGCAAGATTACACAGAAGAACTATACAAGAAAGAGCTTAATGTCCCAGATAAGCACGATGGGGTGGTCACTGACCTCGAGCCAGACATCCTGGAATGTGAAGTCAAATGGGCCTTAGGAAGTCTGAGCAACAACAAAGCTAGTGGAGGTGACACTATTCCAGCTGAGCTATTCAAAATCCTGAAAGACGATGCAGTAAAAGTGCTACACTCAATATGCCAGCAAATTTAGAAAACTCAACAGTGGCCACAGGATTGGAAAAGGTCAGTTTACATTCCAATTCCAAAGAAGGGCAATGCCAAAGAATGTTCAAACTACCGCACCATTGCACTCATTTCACATGCTAGCAAAGAGATGCTCAAAATCCTAGAAGCTAGGCTCCAGCAGTATGTGGACCGAGGACTACCAGAAGTACAGGCACGGTTTTGAAGAGGCAAAGGAAGTAGAGATCAAATTGCCAACGTACACTGGATCATGGAGAAAGCTAGGGAGTTCCAGAAAAACATCTACTTCATTGACTATGCTAAAGGCTTTGATTGTGTGGATCACAACAAATTGTGGCAAGTTCTTAAAGAGATGAGAGTAGCAGACAATCTTATCTGTCTCTTGAGAAACCTATATGTAGGTCAAGAAGCAACAGTGAGAACTGGATACGGAACCACAGATTGGTTCAAAATGGAGAAAGGAATTTGGCAAGACTGTATACTGTCACCCTGCCTATTTAACTTATATGCAGAGAACATCATGAAAAAGGCAGGGCTAGATGAATCATCAGTTGGAATTAAGATTGCTGGGAGAAATATCAACAACCTCAGATATGCAGATGATACCACTCTCATTGCAGAAAGTGAAGAGGAACTAAAGAGCCCCTTGATGCGGGTGAAGGAGGAGAGCGCAAAAGTTGGCTTGAAACTCAACATTAAGAAAACTAAGATCATGGCATCTGGTCCTCTCACTTCCTGGCAAATAGATGGGGAAGAAATGGAGGTAGTGACAGATTTTATTTTCCTGGGCTCCAAGATGGGGATGAGGAAGATGGAGACTGCAGCCAAGAAATT
Organism: Varanus salvator macromaculatus; assembly: GCA_023646645.1. Taxonomy (NCBI): domain Eukaryota; kingdom Metazoa; phylum Chordata; class Lepidosauria; order Squamata; family Varanidae; genus Varanus; species Varanus salvator. The sequence goes on along the minus strand of JAIXND010000624.1, from coordinate 10,627,353 downwards.
AAAAGACGCTTGTTCCTGGGGAAGAAAGCTATGGCCAATCTAGGCAACATACTAAAAAGTAGAGACATCACCCTGCTGACAAAAGTGTGTATAGTCAAGGCTCTGGTTTTCCCAGTTGGAATGTATGGCTGTGAAAGTTGGACCATAAAGAAGGCTGAGCGCTGAAGAATTGAGTCCTTTGAATTGTGGTGCTAGAGGAGACTCCTGAGAGTCCATTGGACCGCAAGGCGATCAAACCGGTCAGTCCTAGAGGAGATCAACCCTGACTGTTCTTTAGAAGGCCAGGTACTGATGATGAAACTCAAATACTTTGGTCACCTAATGAGAAGGAAGGACTCCCTGGAGAAGAGCCTAATGCTGGGAACAATTGAGGGCAAAAGAAGAAGGGGACGGCAGAGGATGAGGTGGGTAGCTGGAGTCACTGAAGCAGTCAGCATGAGCTTAGGTGGACTCCAGGGGATGGTGGAGGACAGGACAGCCTGGAGGAATGTTGTCCATGGGGTCACAATGGGTTGGACACAACTTAGTGACCAAGGTTTTATTTTCTTTATTTGTTGACTTATTCTAATTAGGATTTGGACCAATTCAGTCATGGCAGCTTGGAATAGTTCTATTGATGCCCCATCTACTCTAGGTGATCTACTCCCTCCAAGTGCCTTCCAAGCAGCTTTAACTACACTTTCTAATATTGCAAATGCTTCACTTAGGACTCCTTCTTGAAAAAATAGATCATATTTTTTAACAACAACAATATCCCTTTTCATTTACATGTTTCTTGTTTTGGTGTAATTCACAGTAAAAAATATGCTAGGAAAAACAAAACATGGTCAGAAGCACCAATTCCAGTAGAGATCTTTGGGGAAGCATCGTTTAAACATCTCTTCCATGTGAGAAGTGTTCACACATTCCTAATCTCTGGCTTGTCTTCTTTAACCAGGTAGCTCTCCTATCCCGTGTCTTGTTTCAGCAGCTTCAGTGGTCAGCACTCTGCTTCGAGACACAATCTGGAGTACAGGGTGCAACCTAAAAAGCCCTTGATGGCCTGAAACCAACAACCTGAAGGAACTCCTTTTCCTATCTAAGCTGAGTCTTGTTTTGAGATTCTTCTGGAGAGGCAGTTCATTCAATACTGCTGCCTGGTGATTATAAGCCATTTTGAGAGCTGTTTTCTTGGTCTAAGGGAGAAATATAAATCAAATCAATCAATGACTGATAAGTTAGCTTGGGAGCCTTCTTGCAAATTCAAGTAAACAATGTCTATCATGCTACAGAGGGGATCCCGGGGTTCTGACTCTGTTCTTGAGCATTACAAATTTTGGATTCTTTCCATCTTACCCTTGGGCCTTTGCTCAGGAATTCATTTGTTCCAAAACCCTAAGAGGGCACCATGAACATAGATCATGCGGTGTGCAAAACCCCAACTTGATTAATTTCAAGGAGTGTTTCATGCATCTCACTTTTTTTCTTGCAAGGAACACAAGAAAGGAACACAGAATTCTCCTCTTCTTCTCCATCTTATCCTCACAACAACAACCCTGCAAGATAGTTCGGATGAGGGTTTGCAACTGGCCCAAAGTACTCCGTGAGCTGTTTGGCTAAATGGGGACCAGAACCTGGGTCTTCCAAGCCCCTTTCCAGCTCTTTAAATGTTCTACCATCCTAGCTCTCTCAAGACACATGTAAAATACAGTCCGATTGACTTTCTCTTTCAACTCTTTTAGCTGACCCTTTATTTTAGAAAAGATTCCACTTTTGAAGTCCTAGGTTGCAGTCAAACATCCTTGTCAATTTCCCACTTAATGTATTCATCTATAGATTTTATTTCTACATTGCACAATTGTAAAAGCTCTCCAAGCAGTTAACAATTCATAGAATCATAGAATAGTAGAGTTGGAAGGGGCCATGAAGGCCCTTGGGCTGAATCTGGGTTGTCGCAACTTGAATTGATTATTCCATGTCCTACACTCTAATATCAGCAAGAAGAGATCTTGACCTTCCTCTTTGTGACAGCCTTGGAGGTACTTATAGAAAGATATGTTCTCACTCAGTCTTCTCTTCTTAAGGCTGAACATGGCCAGTTCCCTCAGTCTCTCCTCATAGGGCTTTGTTTCCAGTCCCTGGATCATTTTTGTTGCCCTCCTCTGGACCCTTTCTAATTTTTCTACATCTTTCTTAAATCTTAGTGCCCAGAACTGGACACACTATTCCAGCTGAGGTCTGACTAGTGAGCAGTATAGATGAACTACTACTTCTTGTGATTTGGAAGTAGTACTTCTGTTAATGCATTTGCCATTTTGGTAGCTACATTGCATTGTTGGCTCATATTTAGCCTATTTCCTACAATTACTCTGAGACCTTTTTCTTTTTCAGTTCCGTTAAGCCACGTATTCCCCATCTTGTATCAATGCATTTGGTCTCTTTTTTCTAGGTGAAGGACTTGGCACTTGTCCTTACTGAATCTCATTCTCTTGCTTTCAGCCCAGTGTTCAAGTATATCAAGATTGCCCTGGATCTTCATTCTAGCTTCTAGGTGTTCACCATTCACCCCAATTTTGTATCATCTGCAAATTTGATTATCTTTCTTTGTACTTCCTCATCTAAATCATTAATAAAGATGTTGAAGAGCACTGGGCCCAGGACTTAGCCCTGTGGCACCCCACTAGTTCCCAGTTTGGGAAGGTGCAATTTATGAACACTCTTTGTGTCTGATTTAGCAGTCAATTTTGGATCCACATAACAGTTTTTCTACCAAGCCTGGTTTTTGCTAATTTGCTTATCAGAATGCCATGTGGCACTATGTCGAAAGCTTTGCTAAAGTCTAGGTAGATTATGTCCACAGTGTTCTCTCTGCCATTTGGGAGGTTACTCAGTCAAAAAATGAGATTAAATTAGTCTGTCAGGCTTTATTTTTGATAAATCCAGGTTGGCGTCTATTAATCACTGCATTTTCTTCATAAAACAGTACAGAAACACAATAAGATGGCCTAAAACAACCACAGAAGCAGCATAAAACAGCACAAACATGTTTCCAATATACACAATTTTAAAAGAAATGGAACAATTTTATTACAGTTAGAAACATAGAAACAGAGTGAGTCAGAAGGGTCCTCCTGGGCCATCTAGTTTGACATCTGGCTCCAGCTGGCTGCACTCATGACATGCCCACCATGTGCATGTCCAGCCTATCCTTGAACACCCTCACCGATGGAGCCTCAACCACCTCCCATAGAAGCCCATTCCATGCCCCAGGGGTCCTAATCATCAGGAAGTACTTCCTGGCATCCATCCTGAATCTTGGTCCCTGAGCTTTGCTCCATTGGAATGCATCCAATTAGAATGTGTATTGGAACTTGCTACAAGCCACTGACCTAAATGCTACTCCATGCCATTAAATGCTCATAAATGCCATTAAATGTCAGGAGGAAGAGGACAGTCTTAACCTGGCATAGAAAGCAGGGCTGGTACCAGGTGGCTTTAGTAGAGCAATCATTGAATAAACAAGGGCCTGCCGCTGAGAAGGGCTTCACATCAGTTGTCTCCCTCTGATCTTCTTTGAAGGGGGTGCAGAGAGGAAAGCCCTCAGGTGTTGACTGTAGCAGTCAGGTAAACTCCGGCTGGGAGAGGCACTCCTTCAGGTGTATCTGTCCCACGTAGTATAAGGCCTGGTAGGTTAAAAGCAGCACACAGAATTGAGCTCAGAACCATAGATGCAGGGAGCGCAAGTGGGCAAGAACTGGCTTGCATCTTCCAACTTTCAGGTCCCAGTTCTTAGTCTAGTTGCCACATTTTGTACAAGTTGCAGCTTCTGAACCATTTTGAAGGGCAAACCCACTTGCATGAAATCAGACATGGTAGCAGTGTGGTCACTGTTCCAATCTCTTCATATTCCACACTGGGACTTGGGCACCATTGAGGATTAATTACAGGATCACCTCCCCTTTGGTCAGTTTAATGAACAACTGCTACGTAGAATAGTAATTCGCGATCGAGATCTAGAAATGCTTCCTGCCTTGTGGCCACAGCGCACGTGCAGGCTGTAGTCTTGTGCGTGCTGCGACAGAAGAAGCCTGTGTGCGGAATGCTGGGTGTCTTTCTAATGTCCAAATGTGCCCAGATTGCCTTTATTGCAACCATCTTTCTCATTCGAATTCCCCTACTCACAATCATCTGAGCATTCTCATTGGGTGGATGATAGCTTGTTCCCAGCACTGAATTATTTTTGCCCTTGGTATGTCATATTCTGACCCCAAAGGGTCTACTGGATATATGGCTCCCCCCACCCCACACACACACAAGAAGTTTTGCTAATTGTATTAAAACTTGTCCATGCATGCAAAGATAGTCTGGATATTCAGTTGACATTTTGCTTTTAGCAAAATCTGTTAGCTTTAAAATCATGGGCAGCTACCTTCAACCTCTAGAAATGTAATTTTTCTAATCTTATCAGCACCCTTTTAGCTTTCCTCAGATGTTCCACCTGAGCAGGATCCTCTAACTTGCTCTCAATTTAGAGTTAAATGCAGAATTTTAGTGACCACATGACATGCTTGGCAAACAACCTGTCATTTAAACCATCTGTTATCTTGTGGAACTTTTGAAAATGCCATGCCCAAATCAGTCTTCCTCTTTTCCTGACTTGGAAAATGTTCATGCACACACACTTTCGCCTGCATCACCATATTCATCATTTTAGAAAACAGATTCATGTAAAAGTGATAAATTGCACCCCACACATCTTGAGTCCATATTCTCTGTGCTCATTAGTTTTGTAAAAGGTAAAAGGTAAAGGTTTCCCCTTGACGTTAAGTCCAGGCATGCCTGACTCTAGGGGGCGGTGCTCATCTCCGTTTCCTAGCCGAGGGAGCCAGCGCTTGCCCCCAGACAGTCTCCGTGGTCACGTGGCCGGCATGACTAAACACCGAAGTGCACGGAGCACTGTCACCTTCCCACCGAAGTGGCACCTATCTGTCTACTTGCATTTGCATGCTTTTGAACTGCAAGGTTGGCAGGAGCTGGGACAGAGTACGGGAGCTCCCCCAGTCTGTGTATTCGAACTGTCGACCCTTCAATCAATCAGCCCAGCAGCTCAGCAATTTAAACCATTGCGCCACCCACAGTCCTCAGTGTTAAACCTCCTCCTTATTTTAGGCACACCAGCCAAAATCCTCTACTCCTCTTCCACTTTCAGGGCAAGCTGCTTTGGATGTCTGAGGTAAATATTGCACAGGAATACCTCACCCTTTAAAGGCATGCACACACACACATACACCCAGAGAGAGAGCAAGAGAGAGATCTTAATCTGAGATTCTGAGGAACGGTTGAAGATGCTTCTGAAGTTTCCCAGACTTTGCCATGCTTTCCGGCTTGGCTAATTTCCTGGTGAAGTGGAACCATTGCATTTAGGATTTCTGCATTATTCCTTCTTTATCTTTCCTGAAGTCTATGCATGTGGTTTACTAGGACCTTCACTGGTTTGTTTTCCTCACCAGCTCTACTTCTTCGAGTGTTCAGGTGCATTGCTAAAACATGATGAAATGGCATTAGGATGGATTTCTCAATATCCCTTTCCAGTGGTGCCTTAGTGAAATCCATGTGCAGCCCTGTACATGAGAGCCAGAAAGCTGTCCAAGCTCACATTGTCCCACCGTGTGCATCTACATCAGTAACGCAGAGCAGAGAAACTTTGTGAAGGAATGGAAAGTGATGGCCATCCTTGCTGGTTGCAACACAGGAATTGCATTTAGAAAGTGTCCTGTGTAACTCAGATGTCAAGCAGAGCAGCATGCAAGGCAGCATCCAGCACGACAATGTAGGGATTAATAACGGAAAAGAATGGAGGAGCTGTGGGGCTGGATCCAGGCACACCTGAGCTCCACTGAGGTCAGTCGGGAAAGTTAATCATCGTAACAGATAGTGGGGAAATGTGTTCAGTTTGCACTTTGCCCTTCCCTCTTCCCAAACCAATCTGCAAACCAAATTGCATTTTTTTCTTTTTTTATGCTTCCCACAATTTGCAATGTTGTTACAAAATAAAAAATGTACTGAAAAACCTTTTATAAGAATATTATTTATTTATTTCAAAAATGTATATACCTTTCCCTCAGCATATTGCTCTCAGAACAGCTTACAAATAGCTAAACATTAAAATGATATAGCAAGTAACCACAAAACCTATACAAAAAACTAAGCAAAACCAAGATGAGCAACTATCACACAAAATAAATAATAACATACTGAACCACTGCAACCAATCATTATAATAAAAGCCAATATAAAATACACATCTCTAATCAACAGTTAAAATACAGGAGAATACGAAGGTGTTAACCTGGCCCCGAAATATATAACATGTTGGTGTCAGGCACACCTCCCTGGAAGTTGATTCCATGGATGGGGCACCACTACTGAAAAGGCCCTGCCCTAAGATACAATTTTGTTTGTTCATTAAACATGGCTCTTGCTAGCCCATTTGTGCAGGTTTTAAGCCTGCCCAAATAGCAAGTATGTGTTTTCTAAAGGCTGTTCCACAGTTTCGGGAAGATCTTATCCATCTGAAAAGTTTGGTGCAGATGGTAGAAACTGAACAAATTCTGATGAAGAATTAACTAAAATCATTGTCTCATGCACCCCTATGCGTCATTGGTGTGTCACCTTTTTCGTGGGGCCCAGGAGCATCCCCCTCCCAATGGGAGACTAGACAGCAAGACAGCTATGGCCAGCCTGGCACCTGCACAAGCTTGTCCCCAACCAATATCTCAGCCAACATCTTTCTTCAGTGCTGCCTCTCTAACCTGCCTTCAAGGTGGAGTAAAACTTTCCTCACAATCTGAACTCTGCCAGCACTTCAGCTCATTTCTCCCTGGCCGGTCCTTGCCAGGAGAGATGGCTTTGCATCACTCTCAACAGCAAGGCTAGCTTTCCATTCCCCCAGTTTAGCAGCTGAATATCACACAGAGAGAGCTGAGTAGCTACCTGGCAACCATTGCTGGGATTGCGGCCATGCTTGGAATCAGAAGAGCCATGACAGTAGCAAGTGGACCACTACAACCAGATCTTGACAATAAAAGCCCCTTCTCCGTTTCATAGCTCATTGCAGGAGGCCAATCCTACTACTGTGTGAAATGTTTATGCCAAAATCTTTTTGCAAGGTTGTCGTGCAACTACTCAGAAAACCAGGTCCAGCCACAGAACTCTCCAAAGAGTATTTGGATCTTTCAGCACAGAAAATGCCTTGCAGTCAGAGGCTGGGTGCTGCCTCTTTTCCCACCAATTCCAGATGATCGTGCAGTGATAAAGCTGCCCCCTGAAAGCAGCAACAACATCCAGGCTCAGAGGAGAAAAAAAGCTTGTGCTTTCAAAGAGCTGCCCCCTTTAAAACTCAGCACATGCCCTCTGGCTGCTAGTTTATCTTCTAAAGCTGTGGTCCGATGCTCAGTTACATTGACTGTGGCTAAGCCTTATTGATCCCAATGGGACTTACTTTGGAGTAAATACGCTGAGGATCTGTTCAGGAACTCCACACCACTACTGCTGTCAATTCTTTAAGGAAAGAGACTCAGCTTGCAGGACACGATGAGCCATGGTGGTTTTTCATCCTTGCTTGCTGTGCCATCGCAAAGCAGTCATTGCACAGTGAGCTTGTTTACCGGAAACCAATGGTTGCTCTAACGTTTCCCTTTAGGACAATTGCTCCTTGTGTTGTTGGGACTCTGACAACACCCTGGGAAGAAGCCCTGAACAAGAGACCCGGGTGCAAGAGAGTGCCACTGCCAGCTGTCTCAGCTGCCCCAGAACAATTCTGGCCCACTGTGAAGGGTCGGTGGGGCTCACCATCTCCTGCAACAGCAGGGGTTGGACTCAATGGCCTTCATGGCCCCTTCCAACTCTTCTATTCCATTATTCTATGATCCTACCCGGTAGCCAGCCAAGGGAATGCACTGTGGGGAGCAGAGACGATGAAGCCTGCTCCAGGGGCATCAACACCTTCGGCAACGGGGCGTTGGGCAGGGGAGGCCCGCACGCAGCCGAGCCCTGGGCATCCAGGTGTGCAGGTGCTTCCCCAGAAAGGGAGCACCTGGGGAGGAGGCAGAGGCAGGACAACATCAGAGGGATAAAGAGGAGGCAGAGGAGAGCAGGGGAGGATGTGGAGGCCGACCTGGCATGGGGAGAGAGGGGGAAGTGACAGTAGGCAGACAGAGGCGGAGGGAGAATGGTCCTCAGGGAGCGAGGAAGGAGCTGAACCCCTACAGTCTGGGGCAGAGCCAGGGATCTGAGGGTGGACACAACCCTCTTTTCGTACCTGATGGCTTGACAGAGATGTCAACCCACGAGAAAGAGTCAAATGTTCAAAATGAGAATCAGACATTAGAACAAGATGACTTATACTTGGGGCCCAGTAGCCAAACGGCTCCTCCGCAGCCCGACTCTGGGACTGCTGAGCAAATAGCTCCCCCACACCCTGACTCTTTGCCTCCTGAACAAATGGCCTCGTCACGGCCTGATCATGAAGCTCCTGAACGGGAGGCTTCTCCTCATCCTGACTCTGAGGTACGTGAGCAAGTTGCCCCCCCCCCCGCCTCCTAATTCTGAAACTGCTGGTCAGAGTCCAGGAGATACAGAAGACGTAACATCTTTAGCCAACGCCAATCTTAGAAGAAGTTTAAGATGATTGGAACAAATGCGAAGACAGGACAGAGGTTTGTCCCGCCCACGAGCGGAAAGACATGACAGGAAACGCTGATCCCATGTGGGCTTCCCAGAGACTTCACAAAGGGGGGAGCAACTGACCTATTAAGACCTTCTCATTAGAGTTTATCTGTTACATCGTAAATCTTGTAGAAAGTAGCAATAAAAGACTTTAGTTTTATAGCCGGTTGCTGTGTGAGTTAATTGGAGACGTGAGTTACGACCTCACGACACCTTTCCCCCTGGGAAGAGGGGTGCCTGCGTGGGGGGGAGGGGCCTGTCCAGGGTTGGTGAGGTGGGGAGGACCTGTCCTGCTGGGCGCGCACATGGGACGAAGCCGGCAGAGCAGGGGCTGCCACCCGAAGGCCGGCCGGGGCTCTGGAGAAGCCGACCGGGGGGGGGGGGGGGGGGTGCTGGCGGGCGGTGGGGAAGATGCCACCCCCTGCCCTGCCGGGACAGTCAGGAGGGTGCCTGGAGTTACAGAGGCAGCTCCCTTTCCAGCTGAGCCTCTGCAAGAAGCGCCCAGGTGGCCCTGCTGCATGGATGCCGAGGACTGTCTCAAAGGCGTTGCGCTACTGACTCAGGCTGCTCGTGGTGAGGGAAGCGGTGCAGCGGGGCTGGGAGGAAGGTCCCCCCCCCAGGATACAACCACACTCACCTTCTTGCAAGCAGGAGCGAGGTGAATCCTCTGGGCACCACCTGGGACAGCACCTGTGGGCCAGTTGCTTCTCTGCTGCGGACACGAGTCCTGTTTGCACAGCGGTGCCTGCCTGATGGCCACTGAACCTGGCTGGCATCACAGCTTTTGAAGCAGGGAGCCTTGTGCCCCCCTGCGGACTCTCCTGAGGAGCTGCCTGGAGGACTAGAGGACTGAGGGAAGCAGGTGTCAGGAGAGGAGAACAATTAGCTCGATCGCTACCAGGCCTCTTGTGGCTGCTGTCACCTTGACGGTTGTCATGGCATTTGACCCCACCCAGTAGCCTAAGCTACCCTGATAGGAGAATGTGAGCTCAAGTATTTACTGGAAGAAGAAGCAGAAAAAACAGAGCCACAGCAAAATGGTGTGGTTCTGTTCTTTCCAAATGCTGACTTGATGAGCATTCCAAAATCTCTCCATGGACAGCTGTTTCCATAAACTGTTTTGGTTGCAGGTCAAAGAAATGTGGGATAATAATTTCCCAGGTAATTAAACTGAGCAATGAAATATTCAGCCCAACAAATAAGGGCTCGTGCGGTGAGAAAAAGCAGTGCAATTGGAAATTGGAGGCCACTGGTGCTTAGCTATAACATCTATAGCACGCCCAATGAGCATCCAACAGGTCTCCTTGTTTTCCTGAACCATTTCTGTGATGTGTGATGAGAAGTCCTCCCATTCCCCTTCCATCCTTCAGTGAAGCAGGTGTGCCAAGGAGCAGTACTGCCAATGGCAGGTGATGTGATTTTGATCTTGACTGTTTTTAAGAATGCACATCAGAATGTGCCTTCCGCAGAGAGACGTTTGCTGCTGACGGACACCTTCTCTCAGATGCATAGTTCCTAACACTTCCCTGCTTGAATGAGAGTTTGGCCATCCAACTAATGGTTATATTTTTTCTGGCAACAGAAAGAAGATTGGAGACAGTCAGACCTCATCTAGAATACTGCGTCCTGTTCTGGGCACCAAGATTTAAGAAAGATGCAGAAAGATTGGAAAGGGTCCAGAGGAGGGCAGCCAAGATGATCCAGGGTTTGGAAACTCTGCCTATGAGGAGAGACTGAAAGAACTGGGCATGTTCAGCCTTGGGAAGAGAAGACTGAGGAGGGACATGAGATCCCTCTAGAAGTACCTCAAAGGCTGTCACAAAGAGGAAGGTCAAACTCTCCTCTCACTGATACCAGAGTATAGGACATGGAATAATCAAGTCAAGATGCAACACGATTCAGGCTGGATAGCAGGAAAAGTTTCCTCACTGTCACAGCAATATGACAGTGGAACTGGTTCCCTAGAGAGGTGGTGCACTCTGTCACAGTAGTAACATTCAGGATGAAACTGGGCAGTCATCGGAGTGGGATGGAGAGATGTAGTTTCCTACCCCAACAGAGGGTTGAACCTGGAGGCCTCCCAGCTCCTTCCAACTCTGCTATTCTATGAGGCTATGAAATACCAAGGAGATCAAAAACAATTAGCAGCAGAAGAACAATATCGGTGCCAAGGGAGGCTGGAGCAAGCAGATTACTGGGGCATTCCTGCCTGCCCTGCTGACCACTGTTCTGACACAGAGAAAATGCCCAGAAGGTTTGCACCGTCCTTCTTCCTTCAAATACTCAGAGGGCAACACCCAGCACTTCAGCCTGTGCCGCTGAAGAAGCTCTACTGTGAGTGATCTCCAAAGGAGCACTGCTGGTTTTGTGATGGGGTCTGCAATGCCCCCACTATGTCAGTGGCAGGAGTGGCACACCAGTTGTGGATACTGCCTAGTAATAGGGGTGAGTAGATGCACCAAGTTTTAGCCTTGCAAAAGTTTTGTTTGTCACTGTGTCGAGGTGCTACTCAACATGTAAACAACCCTCACGTTCACGAGCAATAAAACTAAAGTCCTTTATTGCTACTTGTCTACAAGATTTACAACTCTATAGATAAGCTCTTCTGTTGAGGTCTTTGGAATGCAGATGTTAATCCTCTAATGGTGTCTCTCCCTGAGCTCACGTGGGACTAGCCCTCCTGGTCACGCCTTTCTTCCCTCTGGTGTAACAAGCTCTGTCTTTGCTCCTATCTTCTAAGAATTCTATGATTGGTCGCTAGAGAAAAGTCTTTTATGCCCCCTGGGTCTCCCGTGTCATGTTCAGGAAGTTCAGCGTCAGTAGGAGGAGGGACAGCCCGCTCTGACTTCTTCTGAGTAGAACTCGTGGTGTCTTTTCCCTCGGGGCTCTCTTGCTTTGATGTGGGCTCGGGTGTTTGCTCACTGGGCAGGGAATCAGGGGGAGGTGCAGCTGTCTGCTCAGTCACCCCCAAGCCAGGTTGTGGGGTTGGCTTTTGGATACAGGGTCCCAAGCACAAGACCGCCTTGTGAGGTGCTGCCTCTGTCGGGGCTTCAGGCATGACACACTGTCATCCCAGTTCCAGCTGCGGTTTCCTTCCCTGGTCAGAGAAGTGCATCTGTTCATATTTCTGGGATAGCTTTCCAGCACATGCCTTCTTGTACACACACTCCCATTTCAGTTTGCGATTTAAACTCGTACACCATTTTCTTTGTGCAGCTTTCTAATGCATCCATGGTGCATTTCTGACTGGGAAAAAATCCAACCCGTCCTTTCTCCTAGTCACAGGGAAATTGTTCTAAGTAGCACAAGTGCAAGCTCACTCTCTCTCACAATCACACTTTCTTTCTGTGTGTGCACGATATTTTAGCTTATCGGGGAATGCACATTTTTGGTTAGTGTTTTTTATTATTTTATGCAGTTTTCTTGATGAACATTGCATAAAACAACATAAAACAAACCAAAATTGTCTGCAAGTCTGGGGAATCTGCAAGAATTGCGAAAAGCCAAATGCTGCAAAATCCACCAGCCAGACTCATGGAGACTGAACTGAACTCTTAAGGGTTCCCTCAGACTCCCTGGCCATGGTCTGGCCCATCAGCCCACACGTGTCACATGCACCCCCTGCAGCGTAGCCCGTGGGGATTATCCCCTCTCACAAGGACACCCCATGAATCAAGATTGCAGAAAAATCCCCACTCTCACTTTTGTGGATGCCTCTTACAAGCCACAGGCATGCATGCTGGAGTTCAGCTATTTGATGGGCAGACACTTGCCATCGGATATGGTGATTCATAAATTTATTTCACCAGTAAGGCCTTGGATTTATTGCTTATCGCTGTCCTGAAAAGAGCAGCAGCAGCAAGAGTCTGTTCTGGCACAGGTATCAGCTCTCTCCCTCCTGCTGCTGAAAGATTTAAAAAATTTATAAGAGGAGATCCATTTGTTATCCAAGACATGAGTCCAGTATAAAGGCTCATTGCCCCTCTTCTTCTTCCATGAAGGCACAGCAGCCTTTGACTCGCGTGCAGGATGCCTCCACCCCATGCCTGGAAGGTTGGTCTGCAGGCTTCTGGCGCTTCTGCACATCTCCAGGTCAGCCGCCTTGGCAGGGATGGAAGACACTTGGTGCATGCCAGGGAACTTCATCTCAGTTTGGTTTTGAGCCAGATTTGGCCTAGTTCACACCTTTTGAACTCCACATGGACTCAGCTGCAAACTGTGATTGAAGCGCATATACTTCCAAGGTTGGAATGTAATGTCCAGACTCCCCTGAAATGAATTTGGCCTCTGGGCTCTTGGAGCTATCTGACTTTGCTTTTGCTTTCTTTCTTCACCTCTGCAGCATCTCTAGATTCTGTCTAATGATCTACCTCGAAGTTCTCCTCTCCTCTCCTCTCCTCTCCTCTCCTCTCCTCTCCTCTCCTCTCCTCTCCTCTCCTCTCCTCATGTGTATAGAAAAAGATAAAGTGCCAGAGTGAGTGCAGCTTGGAGGGTGGGAGGCTTTCAAAGTAGAAGAAAAGTACAGGGCAGCCAATTATGTGGACTACGTCCTCCAAGAGAAGTTGCTTCCCCAACTGGGAAGGGTCTCAAGAACTCTCCAGCACAGCTATGAAGTGACTCCCAACCAGTCAAGGGATGGCACAGAGCAGAGGCTGCTGAACGTCATGGATGAGGAAAGACCAATGTGCAAAGTCCTCCTCAGCCATGAAGCTGACGGCATCACTCACAACCCTCTCCACGACCAAGTCACGATCACCAGTCCTCCCCTTCCACACTGCTGTGAGTCATGCTGTGAAGGGGAAGTGAGATGCCACTGTGCCAACAAGAGATTTTCCAAGAAAGTGCAGGAAACAAATGTGATATATCAATAGAACCACTGGGAACAATAAGATGGTGTTCCTGGAATTTGCTGCCGCTCTGCTCTGAGGCACACTGCGGGCTTCTTTGGACGAGGCCCAGGCTGCAGCCGTGATAAACGCAGCATGCTTTCTGATTTTAATAATTAAAAAGGTACTTTGTTAAAAAATTTGGTACTCTCAGACTCTGCCATAGAATGGGCTACTGCATTTATCTAAGCCAATCGCGATGCTAAAGGTTTAATGAGCACGTTAAAACTGAAATAAGGACATCTTATTTTTATATTGGAAAAACAGATGTCCCTCAAACAGCTTCCCTGTTCATCACAAGTGTGGTTATGCTCTCTTTTAAATGCTGCATCTGGATCATTGGGCTTTATTTTTTCGTTAAGTGCTATGCAGCCTCAAATAATGAGAGAAGCGCTGAAGGATTTGTGTAGAGGAGCCATAAAAGAAGCCAGCATTGAATCCAACACAAACATTTACTCCAGCCTGTGCATGCTCAAAAGATCCGTGGCGATTCCTCCACTGCTGCAGGCATCGTGCCTGCCTCAGGTCATGCCTTGGGTCCGTTTCCTATTCTAGAGTGTTCCCTCTGATCGCAGGCTTGCCCTAGGCTTGCATGAACATGCGGCAGCTGCAGAGGTGGCCTTCAGTTCGGGTGGACACACATTGGCTGGCTGCACCTCTCATGCTGCCATTGATCTCTGGACTTGCCCGGATGTCTCCGTGTTCTGTAAAGCGTGGTGCATGAAGCAGGCACCCTGACTGTACAGAGGACTCGTTCGTCATTGATGCAAGCGTGTCGTGGAGACTTGTTCCATTCACCACCTCAAACATGAAGGCAAGGAGAAGAGCGTGTCTGCCAAACCATTTGCAAGTTCCCAGACTTGTGTCCAAAACATGGTGCACTGCAGAACCCTGAGGGAGCAGGAATGGTCGTTTTCTCCTCTCTCTCCCCCAGAAAAATTCAGCCACTTCATCAAACATCCTCTGAATATTCTCCTCCCTTATCTATGGAGCAGCCGATTCCCATGCCACCCTCCCACCTGCACATAATGCCCAAGACCAGGAGATTTGGAAAATGATCCCCAGGCTGCCAATGCAATGGCGACTAGGGAAGCCCCTGCTAATAATGAGCTGCATCCTTGAGAAACTATACGGCAATTTATCCTCCCCTAGGAAAATTTTGGTGAAATGGTCCCACCCCTCTGATTTCTTTTCTTACACATGTTGAGAATTTGAGAGATCATTTGAGGATATCTCTGCAGCCCATTTATTTTAGAACTGGTTGTTTAAAATATAAACAAATGATTCAACACCAACCATACAGTTCAAAGTCTCCTGTTCCATGTATAGCCATGCCTGTGTGTGTGCCTGTGTGTGTGTCTTGTGTATAAGATTACATTCCATCTGCCTGAGCTGTCATAGCAATTATTAACTTCATTATGTTCCCACAACAGGGAACTTCTTGTAAAATAATGCACAAAATAGAGAGAGGAACACGCAATAGAATCCATTTCAGTGCTTGGCCTTTTCGTCTAACAGGCAGTCTGCATAATTCAGAACAATGAAGACACTCCTTCCAATTCTTTTGCTATTTTGCCGAACTGCCTTGTTTGAAGAAGCTGGCTCTGTCTGACATAGACGCTCCCTTGAATTTTCAGCCACAGACACTAATTAAACTGTCAAGACATGGTTTTCTGTAAATCCAAAGAGGATAGTAGTACCTACATCCAACACCCGCACAGAAAATGTTGTCTCCCAAGTCTGTTGCTGCCATCCAGTCTATGTAAGCCAGAAACTTTGGATACTGTGTACCTGTTCAAGGACTGGACTCGTTTTTCAAAGAAAAATTTTCAATTTTCAGTGCATGACAGAAGGGTGGACAAGAAAAAGGGAGAGAGGGTCTGGAAAGCTCGTGATTCTCTGAAAGATCTCCCCATCCCTCCCTTCTTCAAAAAAGCAACTTTTTCTTCTTGCTAAATTGGGAATGAAACCCCATTTCCATGCAATGCCTGTTAAAGGAGTGCAAAGCTTACTTTGCGCTTGCTTCACATTTCAGCTGGCTTGCATTTCATTTCATTACGCTTTGTGGTTATTCTGTTGTAAATTGAATAAAAAGCTCTGAATGTGTAGGCGAGCATCTGCCTGCCAAACATGTGCACAAATTGTTCACCACATCAATACAATATATTCCTTGTATTCCCGTTTCCCAGCTCAATTTGTGCAAATGTTCTAACTTGCACCAATTCCATCCATGCACTGACTCAGGCTCATTTAGACTATGGAGGAAATTAGCACAAATCTGGGGAAGTTGCACACATCCCTTGTCTGATCACTGCCTGGTTTGCGCAGGTCTCCCATTTGCACAAAAACTGACAATACTTGGGCATGAGAAGTGCAAAGAACCAATATTTAGAAAATCCTATGTCCTGAATGTTACTTGCTCACCAATCTTTAGTCTAACATATATGTTAATTTATTTATTTATATGCCACCCCATAGTTCAAAGGGCTCTCTGGGCAGCTTACAATAAAAGCAGGAGCAAACAACAATAAAAGAACTGCCTGGGGCTCACAGCCTAGCCTAGGAAGGCTACAGAAATGCAGAATTTGCCGTTCTAACCCTGCCAGTAAGACTACCCCAAAAAGGCACAAGATGGGATCGTCCTCCGCCAGGACCAGGTTTGGGAATGGGCCAATAGAACACCCGGGCAAGTCCTGATATTACCTAGAGGTTTCAGACTCAGCACACACGATGATGGAGAGAGCAGCTTTGCCAATCAGTGACCTTTTATTCTCAGGTAGGAAAGGGAAGATGTGTTCTGCTTGGACTGAAACAGATTCTTAAGTTATGGGGAAATCCAAAAACCAAGGTCACAAGATGATCCAATGGCCAAGCACCAAGATCTCAGTCCTGTAAGGGGGCGGGCAGACAGGAATAGTCAAAGTGCAAGGAGAAGTAAAAGCACAGTGGGGGCCCATTGCACAGTCCAGCCAGAGACCCAAGGATAGCAGCTCTGAGCCACAGGGTACGTTCTGAGAAACAGGGCAGGCACCACTGGGGATGAGCACCAGTGTTGCTTCCAGCACTGGCTATGCAGACGCTGAAGGATTTCAACACTGGAGTCCCCAGGGCTCAGCTGCACTCTTTGAGAGCACTCTGGTCAGAGCCCTACTCGGGAGGAGTGAAGTTTTCCCAAATGGCCCTTCCTCCTTGCAGGACCCCTACAGTGCTGCTGCTTGAGGCTGCGATGCTCTTGGGAGTTGGGAGTTGTTCAGTCTCTGTCCCCAAAGCAATGTCCCCATCTCAAACACGAATGGACCCACAGCAACCTCCACACAGCAGACCAGTTCCTCCTGGCCGTCTTACCTGAAGGATTCACTGAAGGATTCACTTCCATGGGAGGACATTCAAGGGTAGGCTGGACATGCACATGGTAGGTATTCCATGAGCAGAGCCATCTGGAGTCAGGAACTAGATGGCCTGGGAGGCCCCTTCTGACTAGCTCTGTTCTATGTTTCTATGTCTCTCTGGAAGCACCAGTTCCTTCCCAAAGAACGAGTCATCCAGGAGGGGCACAATACCAGGGTTGTTGCTCTGGCATTTGACCAGAGGGAGGAGCCCTGAAGCTGGCCAGATCCTGACAATGGGGGGGGGGGGGATAAATTTCTTTTTCAAAAAAATATTCACACATGCCCAACTTGCAATCAAGTTCAGAAACTGATCTTTGAATGCACATTCACACCTTACTCAGCAGGGGAAAGTGTGCACTTTCAAAGAAATTCAGCACTTCCCCCAATCAAAATGCATCTTTGCTGTTCAAATGAATCCAGAAAGATCAACCAAACCCAACAGAAAATGGTAGCGAGCAAAACTGAAATTTAGTGTGACGCTTCAAAAAGTGGCATGAATGAACTTTCCTGATCCTTCAATTTTGGACAAAGATGAGGACCAGGACAAGGAAAGGATCAGAAAGAAACAGGTGTATCATAGCTGGACCAACTCATATGGAAGTACGCACACAATTTTGTGCAAAGGCACACAGTCCCTCGCAAGCTGGAATGGATGCATGAGGGAACATTTAAGGTGGAATGCGGAGTACATAGTTGGGCTCAGGTTTGACAGATTCAAACTTCCCTGACTCTGGTTCATATTCCGTTGCCTCTCTGTGACGGCCTCCAAGCAACCCTCCCCCCCAAATTCATATTATACCCCAAGTAGAGGACATGCCTGGGAGATTGGGACTGCAAGGTTTGAAAATGCCTGTATGTTTCCTCCCTTCACCAGTTTAAACGCTGGATTTGCTCACAGTAAATGTAGCTTCTCTATTGCCTGAAGTCCCCAGTCCTGCCTAATCTTGGAAGCCAAGCAGGGCTGGGTCTGGTTGAAGTCTGGATGAGTGGCTTGAATGCTGTGAACTGCCCAGAGAGCTTTGGCGACAGGCAGTACAGAAAAGTAATGTAATGTAACAACAATACTAATAATACTAGTAGGAAGTTTAGGGCTTCAGATTCCACTGACATGTTTCCTCCCAAGACAGCCTTATGAAAAATACTCGCACAACCTCTGTGGCCTGGAAAGCAACGTTTCTCCTTAAATCTGTTTTGAGATAGCAAATCATGCAGTAAAACCACCCACCAAAATGTCCCCTTAAAATGGTTCTCCTGCAAATTGGGTAGCAAACAGAAGGGGACTCTTTGCTTCAGCCCGACAGCTCTCCTAGTGAAAGCAGCTTCGGTTCCTCATGAGATGAAAAGAGGCAGCAGATCAAAGTCATGTAATCGTAATAAATAACCCCATCCACACAGAGAGATGGTGAGTGTCTCTCTCACACCCACCAGTGATGTCAAACAGGGTCAAAGTCTTTAGTGTGTGTGATGTACACACCTCCACCTACTGCCTAGGAAGTTCTTGCTTGCTTTCTGGAAGCAGGCCTGATTGGCCCCTGAACATGTGTTCGAGCTGCTATTTCTAAATGAGCAGGGAGTGAGCCTACTCTCCTATAAAAGAGCCCCGTGGAATCATCCAGCTGAAGAGGAGTGACCCGAATGGACCACCAAAAAGCCCAGAGCAGTCAACCAGCCACAGGCCAGGCAGTGGCTGAGAATAAGACAGTTTCCTGTTCTGTGGGAAACCTGAGTGAGCAAGCTGGGATGGGATGTGGGGCAGACCCAACATCATTAATATGAGGATGTAGTGTCAGGTTCAGACCATGGGCCATCAGATGCTCCAAGAGATTAGCCCTGAAATAGCGGGGTGATGTGGCTGCCCATGTCAGTTTGGAAGGGTGGCGGGGAGGCATTCGGTTTGGAACCACCTCCTTCTCCTCAGGCCACATTCTGACTTGGCTTGTTCCTCTTGCAAATGACTTCTGCCATTCTCCTATTTTGTACTGCAAAGCCAGCTTGAAAATGATAAAGCCTTTTAGTTAGAAAGCTGGTGTCCTACTCTTTCTTGAGAACTTGGCCCTTCCTTCTGGTTTCAAAACTCAAGACAATCCTTTAAACATGCAGTTCTTTTACTGATACTCTACAAAAACCAGAGCAGTATCAGTTCTAAATGGCCTGCTGCCAGAAATGAAAAGCCTTGGGTCATGTCAAGAGTTGAGTCCAAACTGGAAACCTTCCTTTGATCCCTCCTTTTCAAGTAAAATCTCTGGGTCCACCCTCGGGGTGTCTCTCACCATTTGAGGGCCAGACAGCAGGCATTGCAAAGTCCCTCCAGTAACTCACTTCTCCCAACAAGGTCAAGAACTGGGCCTCACGCCTGCTCCCCCTCCCCTTCTAAAACACGCTGATTTTCACACTCATCTTAAGAAGTCAACTCAACTCAATCTTTATTTGTCTTAGCCACAGGCCTTAGCATATACAATATAAATGTAAAATAAAAACAGATAAATGCAAAAGGCTTAAATGATCCCATAATTTATATTAGGTAATAATACCAAAATTTTTGGATAATCCACTATATATAGCCTCTCAGGACCTTAGAAGTTAGAACGCTGAAACAAAAGCAGACCTTACTTTAAAAGCACCAGCTAGGAATCCTTGCTCATGCAAACAGCTTCATTTTGGGATCTTTTGAGATTGTGTTTTGCCTGTTTCCTTGCAGAGGGAAACTCCCTGATTGGGGGTCTACCTTTTGGGTTAAAAATCACCTAAAACTATTATTAAATTCCAGTGTTAGAGGCATAGATCTGAAATCATCCAAGTCTGATCAGCAACGGATATTGTAAAAGGATTCTTCTAATTTTTAATAGCCATTGCATCTCAGCTCTGACCCTGAGGAGGAGGGCCCAGCTAATATGGAAAGATGTGTCCCCATTTTGGCATTTCAAGGATACAATCACTAAACCTCCACTTGCTTGAAACAGGGAGACTATGAGGAGTCAAGCCCTTTCATCTAAACCCAACATCATCTCAGGTGCTCAAGAAGGCAGACCCCAATGTACTGAATCACATACGGTACCCAAAGGAGGCATGTAATCTACAGAGAAAAACCCAAGGACCAAAACACACTATGGGTGCATGGAGCAAGCAAATCCAGGAGAACCTTGCTTCAGATCCACGTGACTAGTCAACATTGGAAGAAGAACTGATAAATTTCCCAATAAGGAACAATGCCATATCATTGCTAAACTGGCTAAACTACAGTCCAGAGTGTTTCACATTCAGGAGCACAACCAAGAAAATACACTACAACCACCCGTTAAACAACAGGCTCACTCACTCACTGTTTCACCTGTATGTATAGCTAAACGAACGAACACCCTAGGAACTTTTAATTCTATAGATGCCAAGCCTCAAAGCCTGCCATCCCCGGAGTATGAGGGAGTCAGCCTCATGTTGGACCAACTAACTCCAATGTCCTGGCTGAGCTAGCAGGCATTAGACGCTCCAGAAATGGGTAGACCTCCCCGCCTGCCCCACAGGATGGGAGAAGCTACAAAAACTACAGCCTGGGCCCCCATGGAAATGAAGAACGTGAGTGTTTTCCGAGACAAGTCAAGGCACTTAAAAGAGTGGAAGTACTAAGTCCAGAATCCTAAAGGCAGTGGGATAAAGGTGTTGCCTTGGAAAAAAGCAGGCTGGTGCTCAAAGCAGCACGACATGCAATTATTGAATTACACTGAATGCTTTGATCTCATTTTGCTTCAAGAAACTTGGCATTGTGAACCCAGAACAATGAATGGTGACAAATGCTTTCCTTTACCCCGAGAAACTTCACCAGACAAGCTCAAAGGAGCTTCAAAGGCTCCAGAGCCCCACCCCCCGCTCTTCCTCTGCCCCTTCCTCAGATCCCCCAACACTGAACAGTCTGAAATGTGCGAGAGACAAGCTCACTCGCTCACTTGCTCGCTCTCTGCAGGCTAATTAGACGAAGCAGGAGCAGAATGGCCATGACAGGATGGATAGATTTGGACTGAAAAAGAGGAGCGTGTGCTTCAATAAAGAACAGAAATCTTGGACAAGGTGGACTGCCCTTCTCTATATAGCCCTGTACAATCCATGCCTCTGCCTTATACTAGTAATGTTTTCCCCACCTTTCTCCCCCTTGCCGAAGCTATGCAAACAAGCAAACAAGCGCACAAACTTGCTGCAGAACAGCTGGATTCTCCTACAAGTGTCCTTGCATGTTGCTGAATTTGTGTGCCTGTTTGATTTCAACTGCAGCATAGAAACATAGAAACAGAGCCAGTCAGAAGGGGTCCCCCGGGCCATCTAGTCTGACCCCTGGCTCCAGCCGGCTCCGCTCACAACATGCCCACCTTGGGCATGTCCAGCCTGTCTTTGAACACCCGCACCGATGGAGCCTCAACGACCTCCCGTGGAAGCCCATTCCACACCCTCGGGGTCCTAACTGTCAGGAAGTGCTTCCTGGCATCCAAATGGACTACCCAGAGGAAGGCTTTCTCTGCAGTGGCGCCCCACCTATGGAATGTGCTCCCCAGAGAGGTCTGCCTGGCACCGTCGTTATTTGTTTTTCGGTGCCAGGCTAAGACCTTTTTATTTAAAACTTATTTTAATTTTTAATATATTATGTATTTATAGGATTTTAAATTTTTAGCCAAGATGTTACCGGGCTTTTTAATCTTAATTGTATTTAGTGTTATTTATATGTTTTTAATTATGTTGTGAGCTGCCCCGAGGCTTTGTTGCGATGGGGGTGGCACAGAAATGTTTTAAATAAATTATTTAATCATAGAAACAGAGCGAGTCAGAAGGGGAGTCCCGGGCCATTTACTCTGACCTTGGACACCAGCCAGCTCCACTCAAGATATGCCCACCATGTGCATGTCCAGCCTGTCTTTGAACACCCTCACCGATGGGGCCTCAACAACCTCTTGTGGAAACCCATTCTACACCCTCGGGGTCCTGTCAGCAAGTGCTTCCTGCAACCTTGGCTCCTGGAACCTTGGCCACCCTCCAGTCCTCTGGAACTTCACCCGTTCTCCACGAGGCCTCAACAATGGAGGCCAGCAGGCATGAGAGAACCCCTGCCAACTCCCTAAGTACTCTGGGGTGTAACTCATCAGGGACCAGTGCCTTTGTAATGTCCAATGCCCTGAGAAGCCCCTCAACTTCAAGGGGGGTGACCCTAATCTGTGCCCCTAAGTCCCCACCATCATCTAATCGCCTATGCGGATCTCCCCCATCCTGCTTTGGGGAGAACACAGAGGCAAAATAGTCATTTAGCATCTGTGCCTGTTCCCTCATATCAGTCACTGGATCTCCTTCCTCCTTATTTAGTGGTCCCACCACTTGTCTCCCCTTCCTTTTCCTATTTACATGCTGAAAGAAGCCCTTTTTGTTGCTCTTGATATTTTTGGCAAGTCTCAGCTCATAATCAGCCTTAGCCTTGCGAAGAATCCTTCTGCAACGGGCCTCTTCCTCCCAGTATACCCTTTTGTCTATTTCCCCCAGTACCCATTTCCTATGGAGGCTCCTCTTTCGTCTAATCCCCCTAACCACCTCCTTTCGCATCCATGGTGGCACTCTCCTCCGCCTCCCCACCTTACTGACTAGAGGTATCGTCAGGGCTTGCGCCTGCAAAACCTCCCTTTTGAGTGCCATCCACCCCTCCTCAACTCGCTTACCTATCCAAGTAACCTATCCCAGGAGACTTTCCCCAGCCTGGCCTTCAGTTGGCCAAAGTTGGCCCTCTTGAAGTCCCAGCTTCTAGCGCTCGCCCTGCTGCTCGGCCCCAGTCCCCTGATCTCAAAGCAAAGGATGGAGTGATCACTCGCATCCAGAGCTCCCCTAATCTGTACTTCATCTATCAGCTCCTCCCTATTGGTCAAGACCTAGTCAAGGATGTTTCCCCCCTTCGCCGCCTCCTAGACCCTCTGTGTGAAAAACCCTCCCATCAATGTGTACTGTATGGATTATTTTAAAGAAAGAACAGGAGCAGAGGAAAGACAAAAAACAATGACCCTGATTGCATGGTATCTGAAAAATAAGAATGGAAAATAATCCCCCCCTTTTTTTTAAGGGTCTACTTGTTGCATGCTCTTTAGAAGGCCAGATGCTGAAGATGAAGTTCAAATACTTTGGCCACCTAATGAGAAGGAAGGACTCCCTGGAGAAGAACCTGATGCTGGGAACAATTGACGGCAAAAGAAGGGGATGGCAGAGGATGAGGTGGCTAGATGGAGTCACTGAGGTGTGAGTGTGAGTGGACTCCGGGGGATGGTGGAGGACAGGGGGGCCTGGAGGAATGATGCACATGGGGTCGCGATGGGTCAGATGTGACTTCGCTACTAAACAATAACTTGATGCATGCACATGATACAAACTGAAATTTCTTGATTTAATGCATTTTTGTGGTGATTTGTTTTGTGTTGCATTTTACTGGTCTATGACCGAAATAAAGTAATTCACATCCCCGATTCACACAAGCTCTGCATCTAAGCCTTCCAAGGAATTGAATAGCCTCTTCTCTATCAGACGGATGTTTGAAGGCCTGGCAGGTCTGAGTCAAGCATGACACCAAAGGGGTGGGCAGCACTCTCTCGGACTGGTCAGCATTAGCAGCACCAGCCACATCTGGTCTGCAAGGTCTGGGTCATGGGTGGCAGGTGACTGTAGTGTGGACGTCAGGACCAAGCGGCAGGTGCAGGGGGGAGGCCCACGTTGGGTTCGGAGCACCAGGTGCAGGAGGCACATCTGTGAACAGAGACATGAAGGTCCAGGCAAACCCTCAGTCCAAGAGCACAGTCCAAAGGCCAAGCACCGGGAAGACAGTCATACTCTGGAGCAAGGCGAGGTCAGGGTGGCTGCGTGCAGAGTCTGGTAAGCCAGGGCAAGGGATGGAAGCAGGGTCAGGCAGCAACAGGCCGGGCTGGGCCCACGTGAGTCAGGCAGGCACAGGGTGAGAATCAGATGAAGGATGCTGGAGGCCGCCAACAAGGTGGGCAGCAGGACAGTTCGGGTTGTCGTGGCCAGGAGCAGGGGCGCCTTTGATGCTGCTCTCCAGGGCTGCCCCCCTCCCTGTATCGTTGCCACACGGCTGTGCCCTGCAAGTGCAGGCTGGTGTTCCTGGTTCTGCAGGCACTGGCAGAGTGACCCAGACCAGACCAGACTTTGATCCTGACCCACCCTTGCAGCCACATTCCCTTCTATCCCACTTCCGACCCACCAAATAGGAACTTTTCAAGGATGAGAAGGTGACCTTATGAAATCCCATGGACTAAAACTGGCTGGAAAGCATTTTAGAAGCTTGTACTCTTCCGGGGTACAGAGTGCACTTCATCTTTCCCTCTACCCAGGGAGACTAACGTTTCTGCAAACACATCGTACTGGTGGAGAAATGTTAGTGCAAAGTCCCCTGCTGATGTCTTGGGAAGCCAAGACTGACCTCCTCTGTGGAACTACTGCTGGGCATCATCAAATTTTAAACGCCTATAAAGAGGTTATGTACTTGTTCCCGTCGCACCTTTTCCCGTCAGCTGCCCGAGGCAGCATGGTCCTCCTGCCATCTGCTGAGTGTTCACGGGAGCCGGCAAGGCAGGTCCCAAGCCTGTGCAGTGGTGCCGCTTGCCCGGGACATCTCACCCAGGGCCCGGGGCAGCCTCAGGCCGCCTGCCCTTGCAACACACAGAGGCCTTGTCCTTGCGGCACGCACCGGCAGTGCAGCAGTGGCCGTCTGTGGCATCGTGCTGCCTCGGGCCCATTGCTCCTCCTCTGGCTGGCCATTTGCAGGCATCTGGAGGAAGCACCAAAGTGGGATGGGGGGGTGCAAGCGGAATGCCACCTGAACGCCCCAGCCTCCACCCCTCCTGCCCCCCAGCTCTCCCCTTTCCCTGCTCCCCAGGGCTGATTTTCCACCTCAGAGAGGCAGCTGGTGCCAGCTACAAGGAAGATGGGACAGATGTTTTTGGTCATGGGACCTTGGAGCTGGGGCGATGAACAATCCCACCCCTCCCCAGGCCGTGCCAAGATCCCACCTGAAGATGACTGTCCCTCCATTGAGCTGCTTCCTCAGGGTAAGCCATCAATTCTGCTACCCCATTTTCTGAGAATAATGGTCTGCCTTGTGGATTTCTACATTTCCATAATAACGATCTTGTTTAAAAAATCAGCTTTATTTTCACAAGCAAAGTTGACTCAGGTACACAGTCTTTTTTATCTTTTATCCCACTGGTGTCTTCCCTTTTCTGTGCAAGGCAGATGGAAAGGAATAGCTATAATCATTTCCTGCAAGCCCCCCTCCCCCTTTATAGCTGCACCTTTTTGATAAATCTGGATACTTCTTCATAGCCACCGGTTGAATTATAATATCTTTTAGAACAGTCCATCAATCAGATTTCACCATGAGCAGACCCTATTACTGATAATGTGTCTTTTTCCTCCAGTGAACACCATAAAATCAAAAGAGAGAGAAGAGAATTGCTTCTGAAGGGAGGGGAGAGAGAGAAAAAATCAGATGAGTGTGTCCAAAAATTGACAGAAGCAATGGAGTTGGGGGGGGGGGGCAAAATCTGAAGGCGTTTTCTTAAAATTTGTTTAAGAAAAGAAAAAAGAAAACTGAAGCATCCTGTTCATCAAGGGACAGATGATAAAGTTATTTTGTCTTCTTGGTTTCCTTTCATAAATATCAGGGTCTCTGATTTTGGCAGCTGTTTGAGACAAATGTAAAAATAGGATGTTTTGTATCATTATCATGTATTCTGAGAACAACATGACGGCTCTCTCCCTGCTAAGCCAAGGAGGCAACTCAGGATAGCTCATTGAAGAGAGATGAATTAAATTGCCCGGCTGTGTAGCTTGGAAAAACAATCAATAATTTTTTTGGATCATGTGGCTTCAGACTGCATGATAAACTGGCTGGAGCAGCAGTAAAAAAATCCAGCATAGCGTCGCAAGCATAAAAATAAACATAAACTGGTTATTGGCATGCAATCAATAGCGATGGGACATAGGAAAGGGAGGTACAGAAAAGCAGTTGCTGAATCTCCAGGGAGACTTAAAAAGTGGGATCTAGTAAGTGACATGCCACTTGCTGAAGATGGCAACAAACTGTCTTTGACATAATTCTCGCCTCTGGCTTCTAAAGACTTTAGACCAACTTTATTTGAATCCTCCTTAGATATGCACCTGTCTCCTTCTCTGTCTGTGTGAGTTTGCCCACCATGACATGACAGGCTGGTTTCTTGTGCAGGATGACCTGCCATGTCATCTGAACCCTGTTCTGGTATTTTATGGTCTGTTTGGTTTTAAAAAACCATGGGGGGAAAAACAAAAGCAGTCTCCTCATGAGAACACCTGGGCTCCATTCCTTTGGGAGCAGCCTTCTGAAAGCAAGCCTGACTCCTCCCTGCACACCGATCCTCTAACTGAGCCACCCTGCTCTGCTGACATCCTCTCATGGGGTCCAGAGCCACAGCTACCTCTTCCGTCTCTGAGAAATGCCCCCTGCTCCTGGTCCCCTCCTGCCAACTGTACATCTTGGTTGTTCCCAGAGACTGTCTGCCCACCTGGGGAGCCTGGCCTTGAGGTTAGTGCTTCCACTTCTCTCACCTCAGTCTCCCAGCATGCCCTACCTCCCCGCCCCCCTCTGATGTGTGCAATGCAGAAGTGCTCCATTAGGTGTGCACAATTACCTGGCAGTTCTGCTTCATATGGATTCCTCGGAAGGCCAGCCAGCAGCCCTGGAGAACAAGCACCCAAAGCAGCCATCACTCTCCCTCCCAACACAAGGGATTGCATTTCAGGCATGGTGGCCGACAGGATTTGCTTCAACAGTGGGCGGACTAAGCTTGGGAAGCAGAAACCATGCTAGCGTGGAAACTATTTAATTGTCTGTCAAGCACATCCAAGCCAATAATGTGCAGCATGGAAGCCACAATGTGTGAACCCAGCCTCTCTCTTCTGCATATGCTTTGCATCCCCTTTCTCATTAATGCCACCCCGTATTTCTCCAAGGCAGGGCTTGATCTGAGAAGGGCCTTCTTCGTGAAAGATCCAGCAATTTTGTCTGCATTCAACCTTGACCCTGGAAGTTATAAAGCATCAGAGTACAGGGGTGATGTCAGGAGCTGGGTTCTTTCCTTCTCTCTTTCAAACAACAGACAGTTCTTTGGCAAAAGCCCTTTCTTCCCAATGTATATCTGGCATGCTATAGCTGGCAAAGGAAGAGTCTCTGAGCATGGACAGAGAGGTTCAATAAACCCAAACCAGAAATTATTTCCTAGAACCCTCCTTTTGAGTAAACCTGGACCACACCCCTTGCAGAGGTGAGCCAACCTCTTCGTTGGCTAGCCCTTCTCTCCTCGAAGGACTTGACCAGGCTCCTCTGACTCCTCTCCCATGTCCGCTCCCCACACTTCCAGACCTGCTGGTTCCCAGAGTCTGCCTGAACACCTGAAAATGGCAGCCATGAGATCAGCTCTCCCTCTTTGCCATCTCATCTCCCTGCCTGCAGACCTCCTTTCCTGGGCTGCGCCATCCTCGTCCGAAGAGTTGGTGTCACCTTGGCCTTGAAATGCATGTCAAGAACTGCCTCTTCCATTCCCAACCGGTGGGTAGAAGCAACATGTTTGCAAAAGCAGACAAGGGGAGGACATTTTGGAGGGGACTCACTCATGGGGTCAGCACTGATCTGAGGTGACTTGATGGCACATCGCAGCACCAAACAAACACAGGCAACTTGCTTTTGCTCAGCCTTGGAAGGAAGACGCCCAGAGGGTAGCCCTGCAAATCGAGCAAAGTGTCCCGTGGCTCTTCAAAGACTAACAATACCATCCCAATGTGTGCTGATGTGTGCAATGCAGAGGTGCTCCATTAGATGCACAGAGTTACCGTCTCAGTTGGAAGGCGATTAGGTAGATGTCTCTCTATCTAATGTCCTCATGTGCACAGAGGAGAAACTTGGCAAACGCTGGTGCCCCGGAAGCCGTGCCTGTGCCCTGTCATTGCAGAGCTTGAAACAGCAGAGCCTCCTGTTCACAGCAGAAGACACTGGGGATCAGGGCAGGGATGCCAGTCCATTGACTGTCCCTGGCCATGGTCAAAAATTCAGAGGTCAGCTTTCCCTTTCAAGCCGGCCATTATGTTTCGGTGACATTTGCTAGTGAGGAGCCCTCTTCCCCTACCTCTGCGGCAGCCAGGGACCAACACAGCAGAAGAGCCAAGTGCCTTCTCTTTGGCTTCCTGGAATCTCCAGCAGGAGCCAAAACAATCCTCTCTCAGAAGGAACCCTGTCTAGTATGACCTCCTCCATCCTGGTGCCTTGTGGGACTCCCATTCTTCCCACCCCACATGGATATTCTCACTGCAGGCCAGGTTAGCAATGGCTTGCCTGATGCACAGAGGGCTCCCCTGGGACTAGGATGCTCTTCCCCTGCTCATAGGCCTCAAGGGATGCCATCAGGCCAGGCACACCTGCCCCACCCAGCTTACCTGACAGAGTTGCCGTGAGGCTAGGAAGGCATAAACGGAGCCCTGGGGGGTGGGGAGTAGTAGCAGGAAGATGTAATAAAATAAACGACATGTTTTCCACAAAGCATTGCTTACAATAGCAGATGTCTAATTTGTTGTGGGTAATTAGCATAAGAAATAAACCCATCAGTGACAGTCTTTGCAATTCCCACTAAAAATACTTGACCATAGTTGGCAGTAGTGTTTATTTACCCTGAGTACAACATGGGTAATGTGTTTATTCCCTACATTTCCACAAAGGGGGCAGAAAGAACTTGGAGTAAAATAAAAGCCTATGAGGGCAATCCACACAGACAGCTTTACTCATCCTTTGTTGTTCTTATTTTTTATTATTTATTACATTTTTATACCACCCCATAGTCTGCAAGGCTCTCTGTGCAGTTTATGAAGAAAACATATAACAGCAATAAAATGAGCGATTACAGAACATTAAAAGCTAATCAAAACCAGATGCACAAAACTTGTCAACTCATAGTGATTGAACGAAATTAATACATGGTATAGCAGTTCAGATAAAAACCATAGTAAAACCTATCTATCCTTCAAAACATCTGGTAAACAACACAGTTTTCACCTGGCGCTGAAAGGGAAACAGTGTTGTTCATGGGGAATATCTTGCTTCCAGATTAATTTTAAGAAATTTAAATATAAAAAATGCAGCTGAGGAGATGACAAGGGAGCTTTTGCCTCAGCCGAATTGTGCACAGCAAATGCATTCCTGCAGCAGAGCTTAAAGTGGGGCCGCACGTGTCCGCTTCTCTTTCTGCCGGACGTGTGCAGTTTTCATTGTATAGACCGATGCTGTGCTCCACTTGGTTTTATTGTAAGACTGTCGTGAGACTACATGGTAGTGGAGGGTATACAAAAGTTTTAAATAAATAAAATAAATAAATGTTGATCAGCTAAAGCTTAATGGCTGTTCTTTGGCCGCTCTTTTCCCCACGCTCTGAAAGACAGCCTAAAAGGGAAAGTTAACGCAAGTGCACGAATCCCCTGGAAGCTGATTGGGAGGCTTCTTACCCGGGGAAGAGCCTTTCGGTGGCGGCGCCCCATCTCTGGAACTTGCTCCCCAGGGAGGTCTGCCTGGCGCCGTCGCTTTATTCTTTTCAGCATCAGGGGAAGACCTTTTTATTTTCCCAATATTTTAACAGTCACTTGGTTTTGTCATTAATGGCTGAATGCAGTGTGTTGTGTGTTGTTTGTTGTATGTGGTAGTTTTGTTTGATTTTTGTTTTCTGTTTTTTGTAAGCCATCCAGAGACATTGGTACCTTTTTATTTCCCCAGAATTTAAATGTTTAATTGGTTTTATTCTAGGTTTTATTACTGAGGTTGGATGCAGTGCCTTGTTTTATTTTATATTTTTGGGGGATTTTTTTTCTTTTCTTTTTCTTGTAAGCCGTCCTGAGATGCTTGCCTAGAAAAGCTATTAATTAATTAATTAATTAATTAATAATAGAGCAAAGGGACATTTATACAGATCCCACCCACCAAAGTTGAATCCCTGCTTGGCGACGCTGTGCTAAGTGACCAAAGCTTTGGCTGTACATGTAGTAACTTCCCATGGAATGATTCCCACTCAGGTTGGACTGCAGTAGAAGAGCTGTTCACCGTCTTGCAGGGGAAATGGCCCCTGTAAACCAGACACGGGGAGAACTTTGCCATCTGCTCAAAGTATCCCTTTGCAATTGAGTTTTTCAGCTCGTTTGCACCTTTGGCTGCCACTCAAATGAGGTGCATGTACATGTAGCAAATATTTGTCCTTCCGAAAAGAAAGGAAAAATGTATAGAAAAAAATGGCTGCAGACACCATACCACCGTTTACAATGACAATGTCTAGAGTGGTGCCTGCCCACATACACATGCGAACTCACTTGAGCATTGCAGATGAAGGGAAGTGGATGCAAGAGCACAGGCTTGGAAGTCCAGGCTGCAGCTGTGCAGACTGGAAAAGCCAAGGCCTGTGCTCCAGGCTGGCACATTTAAAGGGCTCGAAAACTTTGCAGGTATGACTGCGCAACTGATGGTGAGGATCAGAAGGGCCCTTCTCTTTCTGAAGCTGACCTCTGTTCACTGCACCAGCTCCACAGCAGCTCATAAAATCCCCCCGTCAAACATTATCTTTTATGGGCTTCACATCTGATAGAACTACAGAGCCCTGTTACGCCCTAGGATGCTTTCAGAATGAGAATGTTTAGCGAAGTCCAGTGCAGCAGAACCTAATAGCCAACCAGAGACAAATATTTACAGACCAAAACAGCACACTCTGCTACAAGGCTGAGCACGTGCCATGACTGAACTGCGGAGTGACATGGGCCATTGGCAGCTTCTTCGCAGGCCTGTGCAGAACCAAAACCAAGCATGCAAACCCCAAATGGATTCCAGAGCAAGGAAGTTGTGACGGTGGTGATGCTGCGATGCAGCAGGAAGCTCTTTCAAAAGAACACGTCAGGGGAGAGGTGGCTGGATGTTTTCATTCTCCACTGATTGTGGCCTTTGGGTCCCAGATGCCTTAAGACCCAGAGACCTGGAGACGCTTTTCCTCCCATGCCAACTTTCCTGTGCATGGAAGTCTCTTTTAGAGGGCACCTGAGATTCGCATACTAAGCAATCACCAGAGGAAGTATATTCATACTGGATTCCCCGCTCTGGTCATAGAATCACAGAATCATAGAATGGAAGGGGCCATGAAGGCCATTGAGCCCAACCCCCTGCTGTTGCAGGACACCAAGTTACACCATCCTGCTCAGATGGCTGTCCAGTGTCTGTTTGAATGCCTCTAGTGTGGGAGAGCCACCATCTCTCCGGGCAGCTGGTTCCATTGTTGTATTACTCTGACCATGAGGAAGCTTTTCCTGATATCTAGCCTGAATCTGGGTTGTCACAACTTGAACTGATTCTTCCATGTCCTACACTCTGGTATCAGCGAGAAGAGACCTTCTTGACCTTCCTCTTTGGGACAGCCTTTGAGGTACTTCTAGAGGGATCTCATGTCCCCCCTCAGCCTTCTCAAAGAAGGGTAGAGTTGGAAGTGGGCAGAGGACCATCAGGTCCAACCCCCTGCTGCTTGTTGTTGTTGTTAGTTGTGAAGTCATGTCCAACCCATCACAACCCCATGGACAACATTACTCCAGGCCTTCCTGTCCTCCACCATCCCCCGGAGTCCACTCACGCTCACACCAACCACCACAGTGACTCCATCCAGCCATCTCATCCTCTGCCGTCCCCTTCTTCTTTTGCCATCTATTGTTCCCATCATTAGACTCTTTTCCAGGGAGCTCTTCCTTCTCATTAGGTGGCCAAGGTATTTGAGTTTCATCTTCAGTATCTGGCCTTCTAAAGAGCAGTCAGGGTTGATCTCCTCTGATCAATCCTGCCTGTACTTCCGGTAGTTCTCAGTCCACATACTGCTGGAGCCTAGCTTGTAGGATTTTGAGCATCTCTTTGCTAGCATGTGAAATGAGTGCAATGGTGCGGTAGTTTGAACATTCTTTGGCATTGCCCTTCTTTGGGATCGGAATGTAAACTGACCTTTTCCAATCCTGTGGCCACTGCTGAGTTTTCCAAATTTGCTGGCATATTGAGTGGAGCACTTTTACTGCATCATCTTTAGGATTTTGAATAGCTCAGCTGGAATGCTGTCACCTCCACTAGCTTTTTTGTTGCTCAGACTACCTAAGGCCCATTTGACTTCACATTCCAGGATGTCTGGCTCGAGGTCAGTGACCACCCCATAGTGCTTATCTGGGACGTTAAGCTCTTTCTTGTATAGTTCTTCTGTGTTACCTTGCCACCTCTTCTTAATCTCTTCTGCCTCTGTTAGGTCCCTGCCATTTTGGTCCTTTATCATGCCCATCTTTGCATGAAATGTTCCCTTTATATCTCCAATTTTCTTGAAGAGATCTCTGGTCCTCCCTATTCTATCGTTTTCTTCTGTTTCTTTGCACTGTTCATTTAGGAAGGCATTCTTATCTCTTCTAGCTGTTCGCTGGAATTCTGCATTCAGTTGGGTGTATCTTTCTCTTTCTCCCTTGCCTTTTGCTTCCCTTCTTTCCTCAGCTATTTTTAAAGCTTCCTCAGTCAACCATTTTGCTTTCTTGCATTTCTTTTTCTTTGGGATGGCTTTAGTTGCTACCTCTTGTACAATGTTGCAAACCTCCATCCATAGTTCTTCAGGCACTCTGTCTATCAGATCTGATTCCTTAAATCTATTTGTCACCTCCACTGTATATTCATCAGGGATATGATTTAGGTCATACCTGAGTGGCCCAGTGCTTTTCCCTACTTTCTTCAACTTAAGCCTAAATTTTGCAACCAGAAACTCACGATCTGAGCCACAGTCAACTCCTGGACTAGTTTTTACTGACTGTATAGAGCTTCTCCATCTTTGGCTGCAGAGCACATAGTCAATCTGATTTCTGTGTTGACCGCCTGGTGATGTCCATGTGTAGAGTCGTCTATTGGGTTGTTGGAAAAGAGTGTTTGCTATGACCATCGTATTCTCTTGACAAAATTCTGCCACCCTGGGCCCTGCTTCATTTTGTACTCCAAGGCCAAACTTGCCTGTTATTCCAGTTATCTTTTGGCTTCCTACTTTAGCATTCCAATCCCCCATGATGATAAGGACATCATTTTTTTGGTATTAACTCTAGAAGGTGTTGTGGGCCTTCATAGAACCAGTCAACTTCAGCCTCTTCAGCACCAGTGGTTGGGGCATAGACTTGGACTACTGTGATGTTGAATGGTTTGCCTTGGATTCAAACTGAGATCATTCTGTCATTTTGGAGATTGTATCCCAGTACTGCTTTTCCTACTCTTTTATTGACTATGAAGGCTACTCCATTTCTTCTGAGGGATTCTTGCCCGCAGTAGTATACCTGATGGTCATCTGAACTAAATTCACCCATTCCTGTCCATTTTAGTTCACTGATTCCTAAGATGTCGATGTTCAGTCTTGTCCTCTCTTGATTGACCACATCCAGCTTGCCTTGATTCATGGATCTTACATTCCAGGTTCCTATGGAGCATAGATCTTTGCAGCATCGGACTCTCCTTTCACCACCAGATACATCAGCAACTGAGTGTCCTTTCGGCTTTGACCCAGTCGCTTCATTCTTTCTGGTGCTACTAGCCCTCTGCTCTTCCCCAGTAGCATATTAGACACCTTCCGACCTGAGGGGCTCATCTTCCGGCATCATATCTTTTTGCCTTTTGGTACTGTCCATGGGGTTTTCATGGCAAAGATACTAGAGTGGGTTGCCATTCCCTTCCCCAGTGGATCATGTTTTGTCAGAGCTCTCTGCTATGACCTGTCCATCTTGGGTGGCCCTGCATGGCATAGCTCAGAGCTTCATTGAGCTACGCAAGCCCCTTCGCCACGACAAGGCAGTGATCCATGCCATGTCACATCATCCCACTCAGAGGGCTGTCCAGACACTTTCGGAGTGTCTCCAGTGAAGGAGAGCCCACAAGTTCCCCAGGCAATGGGTTTCATTATCACACAGCTCTGACAGTAAGGATTTTTTTTTCTGGTGTCTAGTCTAAATGTGTTTTTGTGGTGGTTTTTTTGTTTTTGTTTAAACTTAAGTCACTTATTCCATGTCCTGCACTGAGAAGAGACCTTGTCCTCCCCTCTTTGTGATATTGAACTGGATGCAAAAGCAAGATGGGGAAATGATTCTACATTAAATATACAGGTAGGGTTGCATTCATTTCAGTCCACCTTTGAACACAGTTTACTCATTTTGCACCTCCTGCAGTCAAATGTGGACCCAAGCCCACTCTTTGGTTGAAATCTGTCCATTTTGGAACTTGCTATGTCGTTTGTAGCAAACTAGATTTTTAAAAATGTGTTCCAAAAATACGTACAGCTGAATAATGTGCACAGACTCACTTTCACTGAAGGGAGAAATATGCATACATTTAAAAATGAACTCAATTGATGCAAACATTTGGGAAAACGAACACAAAATGTACATTTTTGTATGAAGGGGGGGAATAAAAATCTCACAGCCTGATCTTGACACATGTTGGAATGAGCTTCAATATGGAATTAAGAGAATTTTGATAATGAGTGTTGTTGGTTCAAGGCCAAATTTGCTGCAGAAATCAGAATTGTACATCAGAAGCATAAAGGGGTCAGAATTTCAGTGTGGTGCCTTCCTCCAATCTCATGCCCAGATGTTGTCTTTTATGTTTCCTCTTATGCTCACTTGCAGGCTTGCCCTCAAAAATCTTTCACAGCACTGGTGTGATATCATCAGGGGAGAAGTCCAGAGTGCCAGCAGTTATATGGTTCCCATTTTAGTTTTCAGAAATATAAGTGTAAGAAGGGCATTCAAAACAAAAGAAGTAATTTAAGTGAGCACTTCTGAGATTAAAAGAAAATTAGGAACTTTTTAAAAACGTTGTCTGTTCTTGGTAAGAAGGATACTCAAGAAAGGGCATATCTCTCTCTCTCTCTCACACACACACACACACACACGTTTCCTTTATTATGATTTTATTCAGTCCCTCTCTGTCCTTACAGTTTACACCTCTCGTTTCTTTCCTGTTGATCCTATTTATTTATTTGGGGGATTGATTCATCTTTAAAAAGCTTTCAGAGGGGCTTGCCAATCAATTAATTCAGAACAGATTCTTTTAAAGTAGCAACAGGATGAAAGAGGGGGGAAATGAAAACAACAGAACACAGCAGAATAGAGAGCTAGCAGAAGCAAACTCTCCTGAATGCTCGGCCAGATGAAACCCCAGGATGGGATAACACCAGAGTATAAAAGACCTCCATGATGGCACTAATATCTCTAAAGAAAGCATGTTCAATGGAAAGATTGCTCCTGAGGACCAGTTTATCGGACCTTGGACGTCTGTGCACAGGGTTGGGTTTGGTTTGTTTTTTTAAGTACTTCCTGAATATGTTATCTCAAAATTCTGCACCCTAGTTTTGAGTAAAGAAATTGTCTGTGTGGTGGTGGCACAGAGTGACAACTTTACGGCATTTCTCCGGCAGAAGAGAAATTTGTCCACAGTCCCCTGCACAATTTCTTTTCTTCTCCCCCCACTCTCCAAATCCCGTGCGTCTTGGACACAGAGAAAATCCTACAATGCCCTGTGTGTAGCGGCAGCTGCAACTGTGCTTGCAGATTAAAGACAGTTTTGCATGCTCAGTGTCAACTTAGCATTTCTCTGGAATGCTGCACCCCCCACCCAACACACACACATGTACACACATGCAATCATGGGAAACGTTCTGTGAGAATTCTGCAAAACAATCTTTTCTAGGCAGGTGTGAGAAAAAGAAACATCTCAGAAATTTTCTCAGAAAACAACCTTGGCTCCAGATTCCCTCCCAGCCCCGTCCACCCTGGGACTTGAGAGCAGTCTTAAATCGGAACTGGTGTCCTGGTCAGCAGATTCACTCCCTTCTCTCTTGAGTAAGCTCTTGTTCTTTCAAGAAGCCTGTTGCACCTGCTTGACAAGATGAAAGAGAGAGAGAGACAACACACATGTGTTTGTAGACATACTATAGTAAACCACTGTAGTTCTCTTTAAAATGACGGCCTGCCTGCAGCCTGTATGCGCACAATTCCATGCATGAACTGAGGAATGAACCAACGCTGTTAGAATACAACATGCCGGAAAGACATTTCCCTCTCCTGCCCCCCATCCTCGAGAAAGATGATTCTCACCTGCCTCCACCTCCGCTTCATGTCCCTTTTCCTCCTAGGGCAGAAGAGAGAGGAATATCTGTGGGATGCCTTGGGTTAAGTTTGACACCTCTGTCAAGGCGAAATCAGAGGCACCGAAGGTGAGCAATTAAATATTGGTCAGCTGCAAATAATACCGCAGTTACTCATTTATGTGCCAAGCTGTTTAAAATGCCATTTTGTCCCATAGACTGAGCTGTGTTGGATAATGGACGGTTTCTATACTGCCTGACAAGCCTTTACTCACAAGAGTTATGAAGGCAGCAGAAGCATAAATTTTCCTTAGCAAGTGCATTTAATCTTCTTGCATGGCTGAAATGCAAATGGTCTTGGGGTCGCATTAGCAGGGATGCCGTAGAGAAAATAGGAGGGCATTTCACACATGGGCACACGTGCGTGCGTGGCACGCCTGCTTCCCTTTAGAGGAGGGTGGCCCAGGCAGCTTAGGCCAGGCCTAGTTTGGTTTGGCCATGCAGGCTCAGTAAAACCTGGCCTTAAGCATGGAGTTTCCAGCAAGGGGGGGGGGGCGAGAGAGGTGCATGGAAGCAAGGGCTTTATTTCATCAGTGTTTCAAGGCACAAGAGACGGTGGTGCCCGTATCTGTCAGAAAGGACCCCTGTTCAGCTCTGCTTGGGTTTTCACAAGCTCTCTGCTTCAGGCAACATTGCTCTATAGGGCAGGAAGGAGATTCCTGCTCCTGCTTTGATTGCACAACCTCCAGCGATGGGCAAAGGCTGCTCAGGTTCTGCTGGCTCCACTGACATGTCCTGTGTTTTCCTTCCTATTCCCCGGGGAGGGAGGGCCCAAGCCAAGGGCAGGTCCTGGCCACCCACCGAAGCAGTGTGCTGGCCCCAGAGGCCAGTGCTCCTTTCCCCAGGAGGTGCTGCCCAGAGGAAGCAGGTTCCTTGGCCTGATCCAACACAATTGTTCTCCTGCCTTTGTGGTCACCATAGTAATAAGCTGAAATGGTGCCAGTGGTGTCCATAAACAAGTTATTTCAAGGTCGGTGAGAAACTGGGCTCCGTAGTTCTGCCTCGGTTTTGCATTAGGCAAGGTTCCAGCCATTGTTTTGCCAAGCTTCCATGGGAGACCTCTTCACATCCCCAGCCTATAATTTATTTCACTCCTTGCTGACATTGCACAATCATGATCGCTTTTGAAACTGATGCCCTCCATTTGAAATGGCCAGGAGTCCCCCTGTGCTCCTCTGTTTTTTCCTCCCTTTTGCATCATCACCACAGAACCATGACCGAATCGTAGAAAGGATTGTGCCAACCCAGATGAGTCAAAGGGTGCTCAGGTTCTCATCTTGCATGTGGTGCGTCGTTTCTTAGCACCAAAGTCCTGACTGGGAGACAGGTAAATGTCTTGCGCTGCACTTGGAGCAGGTGCAAAATGGGACTTTAGCAGTGCACCATGGGAAGCAGAGCCCTCAGTTGCCAAGCAGTAGTCAAAAACGTTTTTCTTTGTACCCCCCTCCATTGCCCTAAAATGGCACATATGAGGCATACTTAAAAGAACACTCCAGGCTGACGATAGAGAAAAGTTAGAGATGGTCTTGAGGATTTCGAGTGATGTGCTGAAAATTCTCCGGCGTGTGCATTTGCTCCTTTTCTCCGCCTTACCCCTCCAGTCCACTGGTGCCGGTCTGGGGTGCATGGGCAGCTTGCTTCAGCTTGCTTTTGATTGGGGTTTCCTCTGTTTGCAGCTTCTGGACCAGATGCACGCCCAGATGCAATCTTCAATCCAAATCCCTAGCTTTCCAAACCTGTAGTATGATTTGGGAAACATGTGACAGCATATATCCATTTGAAAAATGCACTCAAATACACTTTCATCAAAGGGAGAAGAACACGGACATGTCCAAGATGTGCACAATTAATGTATACATTTGAAAAAAAATATGTGCACAAAGATATGAACAGATTTTCGTGCAAAAAGAACTCCTACCCTAGTTCACAATCTGATGGAAACACAAGGCAGACCAAGCTTGGACATGGAATTCGGAGTGTTGGTGAACTCAAATTTTGCCAGTTCCAACATCCCCAGTGCTGGGATGAAGGGGGGCTTGGTTCTGTTGCTAGTGATGCACTCCCATGTTTGGATGCACAGCCCAAGTACAGAGAGAGCCAGCGTGCCAAAGCGGTTTGTGTTTGGTTGTGGTCTCCACTCAGTGAAGAAGCTCATAGAATTACAGCCTAGCCTATCTCACAGAATAAAAAGTATGCCGGCTTCCCTGAGCCCCTTTGGAGGAGAAGGCAGAATATCAATGTTTAATAATACTAATGCATGTCAGTTCAATTTCTTCTTTCATTGACAGCTTCTCGCAATGAACAATTCCACAGTCTTTCCCAAAGGGTGTTACAGAATTTCACTCCAGCAGGAACATCTGGATTATAATGCAACTCTCTATGTGCATCAGTGTTGTCTACCTTCAAAGTTATAGTAACATGTTTTGAACCAGGCTTCCCTGCCAAACATCCTCCAGCTATGTAGTACTACAACTACCATCTTTCCCAACCACTGGCCATGCTGGCTGAGGAAGATGGAAAAGGTAGTGCACCAGAATGGGTCAGATGCTATAGAGGTTATAAGATGAAATCTCCAATAGTTAAATGCTAACCATTCTGTTATGTGGAAATAAAATTGTACATAAGGCAAAAGTTGAATCAGTACATTTAATGTAGCCTTGTTTTTAATGCTCCTCATTCCCCTCCCTTCCCCTTTTACTTGACTTTGAAGGTTTTGCAAGCAAATCAGAAAATATGTAATTCCTGCTGTTCTTGTTAGTTTTCTTGAGTTCTCCTGTCCTGCCCTTAAATCGGTTTTTCCTCCAAGTCATATTTAGAAACAAGTGCCTTCAAGCCAAAACCTGCCTGTTAATGTCTATTTGTGTGGAGGGGTTTTAACAAAATCTTGGCTTTCCCAGGAGTGCGCTCAGTCACCATTTGGAATACGTGAAGAAAATCGCTTTGGGGCAAGAGGAATCAGGAATGGAAACAGAATTGCTCGATGCCTCCCATTATATTGGCCCAGCCAGATTTGTTTAACTTGGCCTTCCGCTGAGATGGCACCCCAAGCTATACTGGGCTGCGCCTTCTGTCATGTCCAGCCAGCATGGCCAGTGGCCAGTTTTGAGAGCGCCTTGTGCAGGGAGGGGCCAGTTCCGTATCTCTGCAAAGTAAGCGTGAGCACGGCAGCAGTCAGGCTCAAGAGCAGCTTTTGGGAGGCGTGTGCACTCAGGTGTGCGAAAACAAATCCAAAGCAATGGACTGATATTTCCAGGTTCAGTTTCTGGGAGGGGTGGGTGAAGCACCCGTGCTTTTAATACTCGTAAGAACATAAAAACCAATGGCCTATCCAGCCCAGCGCCCCGCTCACATGGTGGCAAGCCAGCTGTCCACAGGACCTCTCCTGCCGGACGGGTGCACAATCTCTGCCTACCTAAGCTCTGCAGCAACTGGGGTTTGTCAGTGTGCCACTTCTGATAACAGGTTGTCCACAGCCAGCAAGACTAGTAGCTACTGATAGCCTCCGAGTTACATTGGACTGCATCTCCCTTCTCCTCCTCCTCCTCCTCCTCCGGGAGCTTGTCCATTCCCCTGTTAAAGTCATCCATAGTGTGCATGCACATGAGAATCAGGGCTTTTGTTGTTGTGGTAGTCCAGTGAATGAGGTCCTAGCAGGACCTTTGTGGCCCCTGCAGGACTTACTGTACTTTCAGATCTACCCGGATAAGGGCATGAGAAAGGCCATGCTGGATCAGACCTAAGGTCCATCCGGTCCACCTCTCCATTCACACAGTGGCAAACCAGCTGCACACAAGATCCCTCAAACAGGAGGGATCTCCACCAGCCCATGCTCCACAGCAAATTCAGGCCTATCACAGGCTTATCACCTCTAACAATGAAGGTAGCATATAGCCAGAAAGACTAGTAGTTTTGATAGTTTGTTGATAGTTTCCTCCTCCATGAATGTACCCAAACATTTTGTTGAGGGTTAGGGTGGTTCTGTCCCATTTCCCCATTTGTTTGTACATGTTTCAAGAATGATGCCGTCAGGAGCACTCAGGAAAAAGCAGAACTCCCCTTTCTGGGTTCAGACAAGTGTGTGGAACTCGTTATGGAAGCTTTGCTTACCTGCCGCGGTCTAGAAACGAGCATTTCCATTTGCTCCAGCTTGCGCAAGGAAGCCTGAGATCTTGATGGCACCAAGTGGAGGCTCTCATTTCCAGGACAGAATCAGAAAAGGCTCGAGGAGGAGGCACTGAGCCCCTTCCGGAAACGTTCATTTGTATATTGATGTGCACTCCTCATATATTTTGCAGGCATGATTTCAAAAATCCATACTTTACAAGTGATGTCCTCTAAAATACAGTCTTTGGCACACACTTTGCATTTCAGCCTGTGCTTTCCTCTAAATATATGTATTACTTCATGTATTGTGTATTTATGGTCCCCATCACCAAATTCTGAGAAGTATGAATATGAGCATCTGATCAGCCCACGTGCCATTTAAACGAGTGCAAATCTAGCGAGATGGTATCTAGTCTGAACCAGACCAATATCTCATCCATCCCTGGTGAAAGGGCACCAGATAATAGCCTACCTGAGAGGGTTTTCATGTTGGTTTAGTACTAAGAAAAATCGAATCTATAACCCCAGATATTTTTACAGATGTGAGTCCCTATTTTCTATTGCATGTGCTATTGCTTAAATTGTGGATAATGGACTCCAATCATCAGTGCAGACAGCAGAATAGATCGCCGCAGATGTGACTGATCACATGCAGAATCAGATTTGTGGTTCCACAAAATATTCAATTTATCCAAAATATCCAAAACCTCCTCCAATCCTCAGTTCTGACAAGAATATTCTCAAAGTTGCTACATTACTTCAAATCTTGTGGCCACATCTGGCCCTAATGTCATTCAGATCCAGTCCTC
The DNA here is from genome assembly GCA_023646645.1 of Varanus salvator macromaculatus. Lineage (NCBI taxonomy): Eukaryota > Metazoa > Chordata > Lepidosauria > Squamata > Varanidae > Varanus > Varanus salvator. The sequence goes on along the minus strand of JAIXND010000624.1, from coordinate 10,586,197 downwards.
CAGGTTTCCTTATTCATTATATCCCCTTCCACAGGTCCCACCACCTTTTGCACGATCCCCAGTTGCTTGGTGGCTTTCTGCAGTCCCTTCCACCATTCTAAAAATTTGAAATGTCTCTGGTTTTGTCTTAACCCGAGGTATTCGTCTCTATTCTGTCCTGGAAGGTGCGGCAGAGAGGAACTGGAGAAAACTGGGAAGCGAAGGCTGGGATGGAAATGTCTTTCTGGCAAGCTCCTTGTTATATGCTAACAGCATTGGTTCATTCTTCAGTTCATGCATGGAATTGTGCCCATTCAGGCTGCAGGCAGGCCGTCATTTTAAAGAGAACTACAGTGGTTTAATATAATATGTCTACAAACACATGTGTGTTGTCTCTCACTTCGTCTTGTCAAGCAGGTGCAACAGGCTTCTTACTCAAGATAGAAGGGAGTGAATCTGCTGACCGGGACACCAGTTCTGATCTAAAACTGCTCTCAAGTCCCAGGGTGAACGGGGTGGGGGGGCATCTGGGATCCTTTACTTATCCTTTTGTTTTTGCATCTTCCCTACTCTTTGTAATGTTTGATGATTCTAGTTCTTGCCTTATGGTTTCTGGGTCCCATTGATCCATATGTCTCACATTCCACGCTCTAATGCTGTATGTTCTGTAGCAACAGAACTTCCTGCCAGTTTCTCCTTCACTCACATTCCATTTTCACATCTCAAGTTCTTTCAATCTTGACTTTAAGGAAATTTTTGAAATTTGTTAAATTCTTTACAGACTGAATAAAAGATGCCAAGCATGCCCAAAAAAGAGAGGGTGGGAGGGGGAGGGGAGGGGAGGGGGGAAGAGAGAGGGAGAGAGCCATGTGCTGGTTGAAAGAATTAATCAATTCAGTTTCTCTGCATTTGACCTATTTAAATTTCAAGTTGTTCCTGTCCTGAGTATGAAATTGCAAATGCTGGTAAATTCTGACCAGGAACAAACTGAAATTTGATTTTCTCCCAGCCCTGCTTTTACCTTAGCAGAATGAATGAATGAATGAATGAATGAATGAACAATCGTGGTATCTATATGCCCATGGAAGCCCCGTTTTGGCTAATAGTAAACCAGCTAATCCTGAATGTTCTGGTTATGGATGTGTTTCGTTTAACCAGAGTTTCCTTAGGATGGACGTTCCGTAGGATGGCCTTGAGGTTCCGTAGGATGGAGACAGTCCCAAGTTGTGTGGCAGCACATGTTACCCTAAGGGCCACATATCTTCGCAGAGACAACTTGATCCTGCCATCTATGTTTTCTGCCTGAATGACTCTTCTTGCAGTACTTCATGTTTTCCTCATTCGCCCAGCGAATCCCAGACACATGCATGGAGGCCGCCCTTCATGATTCATGATTCCACATAACGGACAGGCCTTTCTCCTCAGGGTTCCGCTGCCTCTCTCGGCCTCCAAGATGACACATCACAGCTGCACTCCATCAGAGCAACGTGCCCCTAATGATGCATGCTTTTAATTTGCTGTACCTTATTTATTAATAAAGGAGGCAGAACGGGTATGCCGGAAAGGGGACTCGGGCTGATGTGGGGAAGTCTTTCTATGTGTTAGAGAGGCAGATGAAGATGTGCTGGTTGAGGAAAAATTAAAAAAGGGAACTGCAAGCAAAGACAAGCATAACCTCCCTGACGCTGCATGGTGTGATGGGCATGTGTGTTTTAGAAAAGAGAAGTGCTACCCAGTCTGGTTACAAGTGTTCAGTAGCTAGAGATCCATGAAGCTTGACAGGCAATAAAATAGAATTGCCATCTTCTCTTTGGTCAGAAGCACATCCACAGGGATGGCACCAAGTGTCCCATGACTCAAACCATTCCCAGTCATAGCATTTAAAGCGCACGGTCCCTTTATTCCAGGTAGACACATCATGCTGCATGTCCTGAGTCTTCTTCTAGCGTCACGTCCCCGTCACTCTTGAGTCTGTAACACACGCCCCCACCCTTCTCTCCCTCTCCTCTTCCTCTCCTCTTGGTACAGTTAATGTGGTTGGATTGTGGTTCAGCCCCAGGAAATTCAAATCTGGTTGGGCCAAGGAGATGGGACACCTTTTGTCTGGACTGGGCAAGCCGGGCTGGGAAAGATCCAGGAAGGCCCAGAGCCCCGTGTCTGGGTACGGTGCATTTCAAAAGTGCACTCGAACCCTACTAGAGCTGCAGAGTCGGAGATAAAGCACGGCCTCTCGGAGGGAAGTGGATCCAGGGCACTCGCTTTGCATGCAAACATGGAGGTGGGCCAGCGAGCAGTGCCTCAGATCAGCCTTATTCTGCTGCTCATCTCCTTCTTGGGTCCTGCTCACATTTCCAGTTACTGCATGTCCTTCATGCACAGGGAAACGGCACAATCTGAGCAGTGATCACCTGGGCTACTTGCACAAAGCCCCCCATATCTGTGGGGATTTCCTGATTCACACAGCTTTCCTCCCTGTGCCTTTCCTCCTCAGGTCTTTTAAGTCCATAAGGCATGCCTCCTTTCTCTTTAAAGGCAAGTGGGCTTATTTGGTCTCCCCCCACCAAAAAAGGATAAATTAGGCAGTGTACCCAAGTCTGAATTGCGGAAGATGCACATGCTGTCCAGTGGTTTGCGATCATTCTTGTGGGACTCATCAATGCACTCACAATCACACCTGAGCCTTGTAAGGCATGCCTCCTTTTTTCAGGTGTGGAAATGGAATTCCCGTACATCTGTATGCAGATGCCTCTGCCCTGCATCTCTGGGAGGCTGCAAGAGCAAAGGAGGCGAGGCGAGGCGGAACCTGACTGAAACCCTGGGAAGCTGTTGCTGCCAATCAGTGTCGAGGACACTGGGGCAGATGGGCAGTAGCCTGACTTCATAAGGCAGGTCTGTATGTTGCTTCCACAAGATGTTCCACAGCAGGCGCAGCATGAGGTCATAGCATGGGCATGCCAGATGCTGTCCCCAAGCCCACCACGGCTGTTCCCATCTCCCGCCTGCTTACCTGGCTGGCCTCTCCAACCATGTGCTATGATACTTGACTGTGCCAGCATGTGCTGCGGGACCCAAACGATGCTGGTGACTTCAAGGTAAGTCAGAGGGGCTCCTCCTTCAGTGTAACTTTTATTTTGAACTTTATAGGAGATTTCCATGGTGCTTCATGGTGGGGAGGGACCTCCCCAGGAAATGCCCCATTCTAAGCCCCCTCTTATTTATTTATTAGCCATGGGTGCTCTGGGCAGCTTACAAATTGCACTACCCAGGCAGAACCTGTGCGTGTGTGTGGGGGGGGGGGGAGCTGAGTACACAGAACGGTATTTATGCCACCTCTGCTTCCTTATTGGCCATTCCCATCCCCAACAACAACTACAAAAACACAGAGGCTGAGTTCAGACAACATGACAAGCCATGGTGAGTTTTTGCCGTTGTTTGTTCATTTGTTTATTTGATTCACAATTATTTATTTATTAAAAAATTTCTATGCCGCCCCATCGCAATAAAGCCTCAGGGTGACTTACAACAACAATTAATAACAATAACATATAAAATCCAATTAAACCTCCCCCCCTCCCCTCCGGTGCATCTTGGCAAAAACCCTTTAAAATCCAACCCATGCCGAACATATGCTGCCCAATTAGCCATAGGTTCTCTGGGTGGCTTACAGAGTAAAATTCAATAGTACAATAAAACAATAGTAGCAATAAAATTATTGTTGTCTGAAGCCAGGTTAGATCTAACATTTTATCATAATAAGAAACACATGACAAGAAACAATGGTTTATTTTATGATTTCTTTGTGCCACCATGTCTTAATGAGTTGTCTGAACCCTGGACTATGGTTTCCATGGTCATGGTCAGCAACTACCACAGAGTTCTCTGGAAAGAGTGGCAACTGCAGGAGACACTCAAGCCGTGCAGTCTCTATGGGTGCACCAATGAAGAAGAGGCAGGCAACATAGGCGGGGAGTGATGTACCTTGAGAATGAATTTGAGGCACAGTGACTGGAGGGGTATGCACCAACAGTGAAAGGGCTGAATGGGCAGGATAGAAACCACCTGATTGTTTAGCAGGTAGATCATGGTAAAAAATCCTGAATCATGACAGGATTTGCTTGCTTGTTGTGTGGCCATTGCCAGAGTCTAACTGGATCTGGTTGCTTCTACTCAAAAGGCAAGTCAGCACATGCCTGCAGGCTCACCCAGTCAGGCGCCATGATGTTTTGGCAGCAGGACCAGAGAGATTAGAATGGAGAACTCCCTGGCGGGGCAGGCGGTTTGGGCAACTGGAGGAAGGCGGGGTGGGCAGCAGTCAGGTGGGAAACGTTGGCCACCTGGGGTGGCGGCAGCAGGGGACACATCTGCAGCAGCATGGCCAGGGCCCGGGGAGGCCTCCTGCCAGGCTCACCGCAAAGGGCCAGAGCCATTGAGCAAAGCAGAACATACCGATGCCTGAAAGATTTGCGGTTGGTGTGCAGAATAGACAAGAAGACTTTTTATTGATCCTCCTGCCCAAGTAGACCCTGGTTGGATGGAGTCAGGGCAAAGCATTAGCGTTGTGCCACCAGGGAGATACAGGGATTGGTTATTTTGGATAGACTCTAGAAAAGACCTGTAACTAAAAAATCCTCTAAAAACTCTGGAAAGCAGAACACTGTAGAGCTAGGGGTCTGCCCAGCCTGAGACCCTCTTCTTTACCGAGTTGTGATTTCAAGTTTGGCCAACCACAGATTTGGATGGGCGATGGAACAAGGTGCCTTTGAAGGCGGAATAAGTATTTGAGGTCTGTACCAAGCTGCAGGCATTGCTCCTTATGTGTCAGCATCTCCTCTAGATACTGACCCCAGGGCGAGGTTCTTGGAGGCCTTGCCACCACTGGATGCAGGAGCGCCTTGCAAAAGAGCTCTTTTCTCTTAAGTGAGATTGATGCTCATGTGACACACAAAGTTGCTTTGCTTGCTTGGGAAGCAACAACGACCAGGAAGAGAGAATTAGACAAAATGGCTATAAACTTCATTGGAGATTCAGAGTTGAATTAAAGAGGAATTTATGTTCATAGGCTATTTTGATTTATTTATATTTTATAGAATTGGCATTCTTCATTTTGCTGTTCATGTGCATTTATTTGATGTATTTGTCATGCCCTTCAAATGGTACAATAAACTTTTTGAACACACACACAGACATACAGACTCCAAACTGCAGCCCTTGCCATGACTTGGTGCATGGGACGATATTTCATTCCAAATGGGTCCTAATTAGGGATTCACTTGAATTTCATTTGGTCTAATTTTAAACCACCCTGATTTGCATTTGCTGCAGCGGTGTGCAGGGTAGAACACAGTGGTCTGCTCCACGCCTCTGCACTGCAGTTTTCATCTGTGTTGAAGAATGCACAGAAAATGTATCTTCAGTGTTAAACGACTATAAAAAGCAGATTAAAGGCACATTAACGTGGAGACTTGATGGAAAGGTGCTGACAACGCAGGCATGCAAACTGGACATGGGGTCCCAAAAGTCTGACCTTTCGGCCTGTTTGCACTGTGTACTGAGCAGCAAAGAACAAATGCCTCCCGATCCGTTCATTTCTTGGCTCCTTCTTAAGCAAACACGGTCCGTGCCTTTCTCACTGATACACAGAAGTGTTGTAACTCTTCAAGACAATGGCCAATCGTGTGTCAAACTAGTGAGCTGGATATAAGTGTTGCTAAGGAATAAAAGTCAGTGGTTTGTAGTATCTTCCTATCCTAAAAAGCCATCCATCACAACTGAGTAATGAACTGTGTAGTACCAGGCTATAGAACAGAAGAATGCAAAGGGACAAGAGAAGGGAAGAGATTCTGTAAAATACAGAAGGACCATCATCATCCTATTCTGCCTATTGATTAGGACTCAAGGAAGCTCATGACATTGTAATTCATGCAATTAAAACATGCAGAAGTATACAAGAGCTATAAATACAATGAACTCAATGACATATTAAAATTTAATCACTACGCTTTTTGCGAAGGGGGCGGCATAAAAATGCTATAGATAGATAAATAAATAAATAAATGCACTACCAAAAATATGAACAGTCACATCAACCCAATACAAACGCACAGGCCATTTCCAGATGTCTGCTGGAATGAAGAGGCTTTTGCCTGCCTACAGAAACATGGCAGGGAAGGCGCCAGCTGAGTCTCCCTGCAAGAGGCATTCTGAGCCTCGGGCAGCCACTGAAAAGCCCCGTCCTGCATTCTCACCAAGTGTGCCAATGAGGGTGGAGGGCTGCCCAGAAGAGCCTAGAGCCTGGGAAGGGTGGGACTCGGGGAAGGGCCTTTCAGTGGTGGCACCCCAACTCCATAATCAGATTCCCAAGGAGGTGTGCCTGGCTCCCACTCTTTTGTCCTTCCGGTGTCAGGTAAAAACCATTTTGGTCATCCAGTATTTTAACGGTTAATAATTTTTATTCTTTTAAAATTTCTGTGTTTTGTGGTTTACTGTGTTTTATGGCCGCTGGACCTTGGACTAATTTGAGCACTACTGCTGGGACTCATTGTGGGCCTATTGTTGTTAGTTTAGTGCCGTTGTTGGACTGATGTATTATTATTTTAATGCATTGCTTATTTGTGTAATTTGATTATGTGAACCACTCAAAGAGTCTTCTTGACTACGGGGCAGTATAAAAATTACATACATACAGAAATACAGAAAATCTAGACTTTCAGGTAGCCTGGAACCAAGCTGTGGAGGGCTTTGCAAGTCCTCAGCAGCCCTTCAAATTGTTCCTGGAAACAGACCGTGAGCCAGCCAGAGAGTTCTCTTGGCCAGAGAGTTATGTGCTCCCCGTTGCTCCCGGTCTGCAGTCCGGCAGCGCCTCTCCGAACCAGCCGCAGCCTCCGAACACTCTTCAGGCAGCCCTCGTATGAAAAGCGTTTCTCTGGTCTACTCGCTCAGCGCTGTTCGGTCCACTTGCAAGCCTTGTTCAACTCGATCCTCCCGTTGCCGACGCTGTGATTTTGCTGCATCTCCGTTAGGGAAAGGGTGCAGTAGAGCCTGCATGCTTTCGGTTACAGGCAGCTCTGGGATAAAATTCAAGGAGGAGGCATCATCACCTTTTGGATGCAAATTAATTATGCAATAGGGATTTCACAGCTGGGCCACTCGAATTCAGCAAATCCAGAAAGGAAGATGCAGGTTTAAATCATTAAAGGCATTAAAAATGACCTTTACCTGCCAAAAACATAATCCATTAATAATGTGCCTTGTACCAGTGAGATAGGAGGTATCTTCCTCTGGGGATTAAAGGATTGTGGGAATTTGGAGCTGCTGATTCACTGAGAAAGCAGTTTGTATCTCAGAAGGGACCATTAAAAAGAAGAAAAAGCAAGCACAAACCTCTACCCAAATACTGTGGATTTCTATTCTGCCGGTGATAACAATTCTGAAGAGACCCAGAAGAAAAGTTGCTGCCAAGGATGCTAAAGATTCTAGAGCAGCGATGTATGAAACTTCACATTGTATCCCAACAGATATTTCCAGTTGGTCAAAAAGTGGCACCGTGTTTGGGGCACTTATCAGCAAAACCAGATCCTGCTGTCCTTGCTAGGTATTCTGATTTTCTCATTTGCATCTTAATTCAGGTAGGAGCGTTGCTTTGCAATGCTTGCTGCTCTTTCAAAGGCACGTGGATCCCTTGAAAAAGAAAAAAATGATAAGCAGATGTGTTCCTGCCCTGCCCTTGAAACGCCTTTCGCGGAATGTCCTCGATCACAGGGCCGAGGGGACGGTTTGCTTGGGCTTCTTTCCTAATTAAAGCACTGACTTGTTCCTTCAATCCCCCGTGGAAAATCTGAGCCATTTGCTATTGCTTATCACAGATTCCCACTCAAAGCACTGGCTGGAATGCTGGGGAGCAGGTGAGGCTCAGGAAGACTGGGCTCAGAGTGCTCCGCATCGCCCCGCGGGACTGCAGTGCAAGAACCCTGGATATTGAGCAGTATCAGAATGAAATAAAGAACGCCCCTGCATGGGCACTCATCATTTAGGAGGCATGGAAAGCAAAGCAACGAGCCACGTTTTTCCATGCGAGCAAATGTAGCCATAAAAGCAAATGTGAAAAAACACATGTTGGGCGTATTCATTTTTGTTTGCCTGCTTGTACCCCAACTAGTAATAAAGAGGAGACACACCACAAAGGGGTGAACCAGGACCACATGCACTCCAGCTAGAACTAGGGATGCATGGGCTCTGCCACATCTATTCTGTCTTTGCTTTGTGGGTTGTCTGGTGTCTTTTGTTCCATCATGCAGTGGGACGGAATCTCTTCTCTTCTCTTCTCTTCTCTTCTCTTCTCTTCTCTTCTCTTCTCTTCTCTTCTCTTCTCTTCTCTTCCCTTCCCTTCCCTTCCCTTCCCTTCCCTTCCCTTCCCTTCCCTTCCCTTCTCACCCCGGCCCGGCCCTCTTTTCTTAAACTGGAATTTCTAGTTCTTTTTCTTGCTGATTCACATCTGTGTACTCGTGCACATGCACATCTATACAAATCTGTGAATCAGTATTAGCTAATGCAGATGAGCGCATTTGTGTGAGTGTACATGCATATACACTTGCGCAGTTACAAATTAGTGCAAATCCGCCACGGCATCAGCACAACAGAGAAGCCCACCTGCAAAGCCACCAGACCCAGGTATCCCAGAAAAACCTGGCCGGGCCTGCTGCGGATTCTACAGGCTGGATTCAGAGAAATCTGGACACATGGGCATCCACTGAGGCTGCAACAAGGGGACAGAGGGAAGCGAGTGTGGGGGAAGTTGGCCAATGGAGAGGATGCAAGTGCCCGGCTGTGAACCATCTGAGGAATTCCACCCTCACCCAGAGTCACCTCACCATTTCTCCACCCTTTTCTTTAGACCAAACCTTCCCAGACAATGGAGGGGGGGCTCCTCACTCCCTCCCTCCTCCTGGAAACCTGCTGCTCCAGACACAAGTTGCCCACGGGTCTTTGAGCTGCACTCCTCGGAATCTTCCGCTTGCGTGTTCACATTCCAGGGCCTTTCCCGTCCTGCAGGCACAGCCGTGGCGACTGAGCCGAGCGCTTCCTAGTTTTTCATTGTTTGAAGAATCACTGTTTAATGCAATCACACTTCCCTCTGTACCTGCCCATCCCAGCTCTCATTGAAATTCTTCTTAGAAAGCCATCTTGATAGCATTCATTAGTCTGTCTGAGATTAATCTCTCTGGATTTATTTCTATGCAATGAGATTTATTGACAAGCATGTTTTGGAACATGAGCCCTGCTTGTAAATCCCCTTTCCTGGTGAATCCAGCCGCACAGGAATCTGGAAGAAATAGAGGAGGCAATAACAGGGGACAGCATGAAGTGGGGCATTTGCACCCCACGCCTTCTCCTGCACCTCACAAGTTTCCTTCCACTCATACAAGGGCCTACCACTTATAGCATTGCTGATGTGCCTCCTTCCAGAAGTGACTGCCTCTGCCCATGTTGGAACTTCCTCGATCTTCTTTGCATAAGTGGTGGGTTATACTTTCACTGCAGAACTGATGTTTGCATCAGGCAGGAAATTGGAGGGGGAGCAGGAAACTGCTGGGGGTGGAGGTGCCCTGTGGGACATGGCACAGTTGTACCAATGCTTTTGAAATTCTCCTCATCTGACTTCATTATCAAAGGCTTTTGAACATGAGGGCTAGAAACTTGTTTTCAAGACTCTGTGGAAACAGTGGACAATAACACTACGCATTTCTGCTGTAGAGTCATGGCACTGACGCAAGGGGCAAGGGGGCTGACAACAACATTTCTCTCTCGCGCCTGCGGCCTTGCTTGCAGAGAGAACGCCTTGATTGCAATGGCAAAATGCTCCTTGCTTTAAAAAGGCAGGGGGCAGAGGCTGAAAAAGTAATGAAATGCCATCTCCTTCTCTATAATGAGCTGGCTCCTTCCAGTTTCCATTCCTCTGTATGGTGATTAACACACAGGTTCATATGCACCCTAGTTGTGTGTAAATAAATTATAGCTGGTTGGTTTGTTTATAGCTCTTTGGGAAAGGTTACGATCCCATTTGGCAATACTTACGGAGTGATTGAAGGTAGTTGTGGTCCACCTCCTCCGCCTCCTCCCTTCATACAGGGCAACATTTCCTAATTTGCAAAAACAGCAGCTCAAGGAATCTCACAACGCATAAAGGAGGGGAACTTTTCAGCAGAGACCTGAAGGAATCTGTGCTCAGACCTGAACTGCTGCTCCTATGGAGCAATCCAATGAGGCTGCCTGTAAATCTCCGGACTTGGGGAGACCTGGGCATCCTGTGTAGGGTGGATGTGCATGCAGGCCTGAAGACCACAGTCCGCACTCCACCCATCCTGCAAAACATTTCGACTGCTAACGTTGCCTATCCAGCACCTCAGAAAAAGATGGAAGGAGACTGAAGCACCCCCGCATCGCATCCTATTCTGGCAGTGCCGGTCTCCTCTCTTCCCCATCCCCTGGAGAGTCCCCAAAAGTCCTTCTGCAAGAACTCTTCTGCAGTGTCAGAGAAGCAGCTGGTCCAGCTCTTTCAATGCCAGTCACCCAGTACAATCCAGCTCCAGTTCCCAAGGCAGAGCAATTTTCTGGCTTCATGGGTAAGGATGGACACTCAAGGCCTTCTGGACACACCTGGAAGACAAGAAATTCCTGTCCATGTGCTAAATCATAGAGGACGTCTGTGATGCCTTCATATTTGGAATACAGTTCCGAGTTCTGCTGCAATGCAGAAAAGGGCTAAAACTGTCAAGGAGTTGGAGCAACTTCTGAGGAAAGATTGCAACCTCTAGGGCTGGGGGCTTTGGTGAAAAGGAGAGTGAGGAAGGGCATGATGAAGGTGGATAAAACGATACACAGGGTGGAGAAAGCAGACGTGGAACCTGGAGACATCCAATCCAGGCCAAATGGTCTGAGATCCAGGACACACATGGCATGTCATTAAGCTATGGCATTTGCTTCTCTGAGTAGGGGAGCTTTTCAGCATTGTAGGAGTGTACCCAGTGACTGCAAGCCTGAAGGAGTTCGTGTTAAGGGGTGAAGATACAATGCAACATTTCCTTGCAGTTTCCACTTGACATAGCTAATATTGTCAGCAGTGTGCACAGAATTTCAGTGTATTAGTAACAGTGCTGGCTTGTTAAAAGGGAATCTGTCCAAAAGTGCTGTTGCATAAATCGGTCCTGCTTCCTAGCAAACAGGAAAAAGTAGCAGTAGAGGAACAGCTTGTAGTGGCACATGCGTGTTCTCTCAACTCCCCAACAGACTCTGGATTCAGGCTTCAAGGCCGAAAAGGTTGTGCACTAGGTGCGGTTGTCCAATGCTGGGAAATCATTTGAACCCAGGAGACTTCTGGCAATTGGGAATGGCTCATGCTAGAGTTTTCGTTCAGTGGTCCAGAAATGTGTGCAAAGGAGCAGCAAGATCTGCATGTTTGTAGCATCATTTGCACAACTGCCAACTTGCGGAACTTGGGCCTGAATCTTTAAATCAGCAGAAATGGGTTAACTGCAATTTTACTATTTTGTCACATTTGCAAGTCCATTTTCTAAGCCTGGGAGCAGCACATTCCCTTGGCAAATATCCTCGCTACTTCCTCGTTGGCTTGTTAGATTTCCCTCGTTAGCTGATTACATTGGCAATATGGCTTTCTGCGAAGGTTCTGCATTTTCTGCACATCAAGTAGAAGCAGTTTTACTTATCTTCCATGGTTTGTGCAAACAGGACCGTGCTTGTTTAGCCTCTTCTCTATCCCACTTATAATATGCATGCCGTATCTGGTGCTGGTGCTGGTGCTGGTGGTGGTGCTGGGGATGGGGATGGGGATGGGGATGGGGCTGGTGCAAATTGCCACCTGTTTTAAAAGGGGAATCTAAGCACTAGCTTGACTCAAGGTGGATCAAGTTGGCATCAGCACAGGGTGGAATCTGGAGGGCCAAGGAAGGAGTTTAATCTTCCAGAGAGAGTCTTTGCGCAGCTCCACTCCTGGAACGGCCTCTCCAAGGCTATCGGTGTACCTTGACTGGGCACCCAGAAAACGTGCTAACGGTTCACATGCTTGCTTGGATTGAGCCTGTTCCATGGCCATCGTGCAGCCCATCGCCGTGCCCAAGCACTGGTTTAGGACAGCCGCTGCCTCGTGGTGCAGGGGAGCTGGCATCGTCCCGGGATGGGAGGACAAGTGATGCTTGAGCTCACTGAGGTTCTCCACTTTCCACCTCAATGCTCATCTCACCTTCTTCTCACTCTCAAACGTGTCGCCCTGCCCCCACAGGGGAAAAGTGCATCTTCAAGCATGAAAAATGTGCACATCCCAGCTACGCCATTTCTTTCCATAGGCTAGAACAGGAAATGCATGGGGGCGGGGGTAAAGATATACTTTCTGACGTGTACTTACACAAGCGCACACTTTAGAATGCAAAGGCAAGCTCTGGGAATCATGGGCCTTTTTCAGGAACTCCACATTGGCTTATTGTCCTATTTGGGGTTGTGAACAGGGCATGACTCCATGCTTTGCAGGCTGGAAGAAATGCTCAGACCTCCCCAGGGTCAAATGCATCGCACTGACACCGTCGTCTGCGACTGCATGACCTTGCCCAGCAGCTCCTCGCAGATGTTAAAAATGGAGGGGCATAAAATGGAGCCTTGAGGCCAAACTGCAGAACTGGAGTCCCGCACACCACTTTCTGCAATCCACTGCCATTATTTATGGGTCCAGCTTTGCACAATGGCGGTTACTATAAGCTGGTTCCAAGAGAAACACACCATTTCCCAGTGACCTTTTATGTCTTCCTTTTTTTGAAAATGCCTGCAGTGTGGTGACCTCAACCAGAGGGAATCAGGAATGAGCAGGGTGCCGCAAATCTTTGGAAAGGGCAAACAGCCTTTCCCCCCTCTCCTCCTGTCTTGACTGCTTCTGCACTCAAATAGCTTCTCTGGACCTCCAAAGGACACTAAGGAGACCTGGGAAGAATGGTGAACTGGTTTTCAGAGGCTTGCTTCATGGCACAGGAGAAAAAGCTGCCTCCTGTTGCTCCTAAACTCTGAAACTCATTTCTTTGGGAGTCACACCAGATCCTTGATCTCGCCATATTATGGAAGGGGATCTGGACACATCTTTCTTACCTAGCTTCCTTGGTTATGCCAATCCCTTTCCCACCCCTGTTTCAATCTTTGTAAACTACTTTAGTTGGCTTTGGAAAGTGGGTACAGTAATACAGTTAACAAATTGATGAAATACTAGACCATAATGCACCAGAGCGATGATAACGCTGTTGCAAAGTACAACCTCAGAAACAAGAATATTTTTTGTATTTCTTCCTGACTTTGTGGGGCTGTTTGAGCTTCTAGAAACTCTTTTCTGCCCAGGGAAGTTGGTGGCCAAGGAGCGGAAGCACCTGGAGGCAGAAGTGAAGGTTCCCAGCGCTTGTCCCTGTGTCCCTTGGTACATGTTGGAGATGGCATGGTATACATGTCATGTCATCATGTCTTCAGCCCACCAGTGAGCTGTGTCAAGTCCGCTCCCAATTGTGTTTCTGCCACTGACTAGTTCCCCTGATTTAATCGTGGCCAATTCTTGTCTCTGCCCCAAGCTGGTACATCTACCTTTTAACTCGGAAACAGAGAATAGTTTCTCCCCTCCAGAGAAAGCAAAATGATGTGATGGGGGTTCATTCCCCCTTGGGTCACTAATGTTATTACTACTGCAGCTTATTATGGGGACTGTCACATCAGTGATACGCACGGTGCTCTAGGTTAGGGTAAAATGAAATAGACATGTCTGTGGTGCTTGAAGTCTAAATGGCAGTTCCAAAAAAGTCTAAGCAACTAAAAGGTAAAACCCAGTTCCACGGAGTTCAGAGTGCTGTTTCACAAGCAATCGCAAGCCACCATAGCCACTGTACCACTGTTGGCTTTTCTCTGGAGCCAGGGAAGCTACTGGATCATTGCTATCTATGCTGACAGACAGCCGTTCTTGGGAAGATGTCTCACTCCTGCTGACGGAGAGCTTGTGAACTGGAATAGAGTTGGAGAAATCTGTCCATTTTAGCTGCCTTCCTGTTCTTTCGTTTCCCCCCAGTCTTCTCAAGTGCTTGTTTCCATTTTCTTGGAGTTTCCTTTTAATATACACACATGAATTTTTATATACCCAGAGCAATAAGCACATTTGGAAGGCAGCTTTCTAGCCATTTGGCATCAGTTTCAACCAAAGCAGACCAGCTACCCAAATGAGGTAGCTTCTACATTCAAAGGACAAAAGTGTTATAAGGGCCACAGTCCGTTGTGCTAAAGCAGCTGAGTAGTTGTCCTCCGCATTTGGTAATGCCAGCTATGAATGGGCAAGAGAATCCATTCACACTCACCATTCCTTCATTGTCATGAAACACAGCAGGAGCTTGCCTTTCTTTCTAGCACCCTCCACCTGTTTACAGAACCATGACGGCAGGAAAGAGAATCCATTTTCAGCCCCCAGACTTTCAATACTCCCCTTGCACAACATCTCTTTTGCCTACTGTGACTAAATGTGGGCAGTCTTCATCTCCTCAGAATGGGCAACTAGGCCTGAAAGTTTAATTCAACTCTGCCAGGGACGGACGGAGGGAGGGGTTTAGATATTCCAAGAGGAGAGGAGAGGAGAGGAGAGGAGAGGAGAGGAGAGGAGAGGAGAGGAGAGGAGAGGAGGCCACAGAGGTCATTGGGTCCAACCCTCTCCTGTTGCAGGATGCCAATTTGCACCATCCTACTCAAAAGAGTACCCCCCTCAAAATGTCAAGGCTCCTAACACAGAAATTCTTGCACCATGTTGCCTAAATTCCACAAGCCTCACCCACCTTGAAGAGACTGCCATGTTCCTACATTCCAGCCAGTTCCACCCAGACCCTAACCCATTTCATTCCCCCATTATATTCAGTGGGAAAGCTTATGAGGTTTTGCATTTCCCATGCAAGGTTCTGTTGGGGCCTAAAACAGTGGCCTGAGGCGAAGCGACCCGCTCTCCAATACACCTCGCACCCTGTCAGGCTGCTCAAATGGGATCAAACTTGCAGTGGGGCAATGGGGCTTCCCGGCATCCCCAGTCCCTGACCTTCGGGAGGAATTTCAGAAGAAGGCGTCTGCTCGTGTTTGTTTGAGTCTGCAGATGCCCCCATGCAATCCACAGCCCTGCTTTATCAGGGTTCTTGATCAAGTGGAGGGCTCTAGAAAGAAGGACGCGCTCCTGCCATGCTGAGCCCCAACTCTGAAATGTGCAAAAGTCACAATTGCTCCCTCTTCCCAGCCTTTAGGTGCAAAAATGGGACCTGGGAATTTCCCTCCTTATACATAAGAGGAAGCTGGGGAAACCATTTCACAGAATTCCTCCAAGGGGAGCAGGAATGTTCCAGTGATGTCCGATGGGTACGGCCTGCCACTGGCTTCCCTTTTCCCCACTGGTTTTAGGCTTTGCATGGTGCCACTGGAAATGGCAAGAGCTTCAGATCTATTGGCTAGCTGGCCCTGCTTGGTGTGACCCACCACGTGGGGGGAGGGAGCAGCATGGCCTCCAGTCTGCGGAGAGTGGCGGCCATGCTGTGCGAGAACCCTGCCCTCCCCTCTCCTGAAGGTTCCCTCCCCTCATTCCAGAGGCTTCCAATTTTCTGCCTCATTCGCAGGGCCTGTTATCACTTGCTTTGAATTGATTTTGGCACTGTCTGGAGCTTCCATCACAGTGAAGTGGCTGAGGAAGTGGTGTGTGGGTTTTGCTCTGTTTTTCCTTCTTTCCGTGGCACATCTCTCTATTGCTCTGCAGCCTTCCAGACTGTTTCCACTTCCTGAGCTGAAAAAGCCTCATGAATGGAGTTAAGGCAGCCTTCTCCTGGGCTTTAACTGAAGTGCCAGAACCATGGATGTGACAAGATGCTGGAGAAATGTTTGTGCCATCAAGGACCGGATGCTCCTATATGCTTCTCAGCCACCTCCAAAGCAAGATAAACACATGAACCCCAAAGTCAACCTGCAAGAAGGTATCCAATTCTCCTTTCATTTTTTTGAAAACTATTTCCTTTACATCACTTTGATGGGAAAGGTAGAAAAACGGGTGGGAGGGGGAGGAATTCAGCACAGCAGTAGCTCTATTCCCCCCCCCCCGCCGCACGCCCCCAACCTGGCATCTCCACAGTCAATGAAAAAGCTGCACTCTGGAACTCTGCTACAGTCATCTTTTTGCTTGAGCTGAGGCTCAGGTCTGGAAACTGTTTGCTTACGCCAGCCTCAACTCACAGGATCTGATTAATCAGACAGTTTTATATTTGTTTCACATACCCCATGACTCCTGAGCAACAAAAAAGGAAAATCTTTCCTTTTTCTCCTGCCTCTGCTGCGGAGTTTTGAATGTTATATTTCACTCCAGCAGAAAGGGCTTGTCTTGACTGGGCAATTGATTTTAAATCAAGCTGCTTCGTGCTTCCGATGGCTCCTGCTTGCGTCAGAGCAGTGCCTGGGTTTGGATGCTGATGGCTCTTCCCCTGTGCAGCCCTGGACACCTGCCCTTGCTCCTGAGCCACTCGTGAATGCCACGTGTCAGCAGCCGCCCAGGCCACGGCTGGAGGCACTTTACACCTCTGTTCTGCACATTGATTTGCTTTCATTGCTTAAATCTCCCTGCTGCAGTAAGCAGCTCTGCAGCTTTTCGACCCTGCTGGGTTAAAGGAGACCTGAGGAGAGCTAAAGAGCCCGGGCTTCAAAACAAACTGAACAACAAATATTTGATGGAGCCATGCGGGATTGGAGGCTGTGAGGATATCCGATATTGGGAAATATTGGACTGGCAGCAATGAGTTGCTAGCCCTGCGCATCCAGATCTGCAACTGGAAGCCCTCTAAGCTAGTGGTAGTGGCTCTGCAGCTTCTACACAGAGGGGGGGAGTCCCTGTGGGCTGCCGTTCCAGACTGTGCATAGTATTTTCCCCATTTGTAAGGATATACAGGGACACACCCTACTGAGAAAGACTCAGCATGGCTTCTTCAAAGGGAGCTCCTGTCTCACTCACTTTCTGGCGTTGTGAGAGTGTCAATAAGCACACTGTTGTTTGATTGGACTTCCAAAAGGCTTTTTGAGGAAGTCCCTCATGGACAACTCCTGAGCAAATTCAGCAGTCATGGGGTAAGAAGATAACTGCTTATCTTGGGTCAAGGGGTCAATGGCTGCTTAGAGACAGAAGGCCAAGCGTAGGAATAGACAGGGAACTCATCCAACAGAGGGTTGTAAACAGTTGGGAGGGGTATGTGTCCAGGTGATTGTGTTTCAAGAAAGGACATTATATGTGGAAGAGGTTACCTAGAAACAGTTTGGGTGCTCCTTTGCTGGTCTGGTTTTGTGCATCATGGGCGAGGTTTTTAGGGACCCTTTCCCCATGGTCTGCCTTCACGTTGCATGGTATTTTGCCATCTGTGCCCCCATTATCTTCCTTTTGTCCCCTGCCCAAGGGAGACTGGCCAGTTCCACCCAACCACAACTTACATGAGAATGCACAGTTTTGCTGATGGCAAGATTGTGCATGAGTTAATTTCTCTGTTAGAACAGCATCTTTCGGAAAATGGTTTGTTTGTTTCAGGTCCAGAGGAAGGTCAATTATACTCTTGTCCTAGAAAAGTGTGAACATATTTGCAGCTTTGATTCAAATGCCAAATCCCTTTAATCCTATGACAGTTTGTACTGCCTCCACTTCTCCCAACAGACACACCACGGATATTAGAACACTCTTTAGTCCCCACCATGTACCTTCTCTCAGTGAATCAGCTACAATATAAAATGCTTTTACAATGCTTTAAAATGTTTGACTTTGACAGTGGGTCCAATCTGGATGAAACGTATTAAACCATTTATGTACTGAAATGTTTGTTTATTTAAATGTTTAGATGTTATTAGATATTTTGACAATACCAGCTGATTAAGCAACCAGTTGTGCAGGCATAAAAGGGAATCGCATGAAACACAGCAACTTTCCCAGGAACAAGTGCAATTTGAGTTTGAAGAATGGCACCACTGGCTATTTCCCAATGAATGAATCCAAGCCGGATCCAACCCACAATGTTAATATTTGACTGATTAAAATACCACATTTAACCAATCCAATAATATGTCGTCATAATACTGCTAACAACATTACAACACTGCTACAGTGTGGTGCAGTGGTTAGAGCACTGGGCTGGGATGCAGACGAT
Organism: Varanus salvator macromaculatus; assembly: GCA_023646645.1. NCBI lineage: Eukaryota > Metazoa > Chordata > Lepidosauria > Squamata > Varanidae > Varanus > Varanus salvator. Next base: position 10,568,000 of record JAIXND010000624.1, on the reverse strand, counting down.
CCGGGTTCTAGTCCCTGCTCAGCCATGGAGCCAACTGGGTGACTTTGGGCCAGTCACAGACTCCCAGTCCAACCTACCTCACAGGGTTGTTGTTGTGGGGATGAGATAGAGAGCAGGAGGAGGAGAAGGCTAGAAGCTGCTTTGAGTTCTTTAAGAAAAGAAAAAAGTGGGATATAAATCAAATAAATAAAGTCAAATAACTCTACATTAAAATTCAATTGAAAAGAAAGAAAAAGAAAACAAATGAAAGAAAGAGTGGTAATAAGCTTTTGAGTATAATACATTTTGTTAAGGGCATCCCATTTATTTATTTGTCTTCATATTTATATTAGGGTTAGAGTTGGGGTTGGGGTTGGGGTTAGCTCCAAAATGCCATGGATGGATGGATGGATGGATGGATGGACAGTTGATAGAAAGGTGGCTATTAAGTGATGTGGAACCATGTCATTAAAACATTTTATTTAGTCAATATACCCATGGCAGGCTATCCTGTTTTGTTTACCTATTTCATATTCCGTCCTTTTCCTGAGAGGAGCCTGCATAATCCTCCCGCTTCTCTCCATGTTAGCTCCACAACAATCCTGTAAGATTCAGCCAGTGAGTTTCACCACCATGTGGGGACTAGAACCCAGACATCCCCCATCCCTCTCTCCAATGCTCTGTCTCCAGTGCTGCAGCTAGTTCCAGTTTTACCACTACCTGGGAACTGCATGATTTAGATCCGTGACTTTCAACTTCCCACAGCTGGGGACCAGCAAAAACAGGAAAACCTCCCCAGGGACCGCTAAGGCAGGAAAAAAGGCACCATGCACACAATACAGTATTCCATGTATTAGTTTCTAAAGACAACACCAAAAAAAGAAAGAAAGAAAGAAAGAAAGAAAGAAAGAAAGAAAGAAAGAAAGAAAGAAAAGAAAAGGAAAGGAAAGGAAAGGAAAGGAAAGGAAAGGAAAGGAAAGGAAAGGAAAGGAAAGGAAAGGAAAGGAAAGGAAAGGAAAGGAAAGGAAAAGAAAAGAAAAGAAAAGAAAGAAAATTCTCCTAAACAACCAGAAACTGAGCAACAAAACATGCCAGCAAAAGAACCAAATGCTGAAATAGGTTCAGCGTGTCTCCCAGCCGGCTCCCACAGAGCCATCGCTCCCCTCCCAACCCCTGCCCCCAGCAGCAGCAGAGCACCCCCCACAAATGCGATGCCAACCAAGGAAGAGGTGGTGGGGCACAGCTGCCCCCCAGGCCAGACCACAGTGAGTGGGATGCAGTCCCTGACTCCCGTGGACAGGCAGGGGATCTGCTGTGGTTAGAAACCACTGGCTTAGATGGCGAAGGGATGGGCCCACCGTTCCAATGTGTTTGTTCTCTGGAATCCATGTGGGCAACTAAAGCTTCCATGATTCTGCCATGCAGGCATGTAGCTGGCAGTCTCTACCAGCAGCAGCCCTTCCAGCAGGCTGCACAGAGGGAACTTAGAGAGAAACCAGCCTGTGCAAAGCTAACGAGTTTCTTCATCCCTCTCCATCCCCCTTTCCTTCTGTGTCATGTCCTCTTGGAGGTGTAAGCTTGCATGCAGGGTCTGTCTTGTTCTACTGATCATGTACAAACTACTATAAGAGGATTTGGGGCTAAGGAGCAGGGTGAAAGTGCTCCAGTAGTTCACAGAATCATAGATGAGTAAGTTGGAAGGGGCCAAGAAGGCCACTGCATCCAGCCACCTGCTGTTGCAGGTCAACAAGTTACACCATCCCGCTCGGTTGATGGGACATTGTGACTTGATTAGATGTTATAGTGAGCTGCTGAAGTGCGTGTTTAAATGGCTTAGAACATGGGCTTTTAAAAAAAAATCTTGCCTGTGTGGTGCGTATTGCACATACCATCAGTCGTGCAGGAATCCCTTTAGAAGGAAACTGGGGTACCAATACAAAATGGAACTTGAATCAAGCAGATCTTGTGTGACTTGGGGGCGTTTAAGCAGCATCTGCCCCAAGAAAAGTTCTTGCATTAATGGAGGGCCCTGCATGCTGATGTCTTGGCGATCATGGCCAATATTAGTGGAGGAGGGCTGCTGCAATGCCTTGCAGGTTTGGGGGCAGAATTGGGGTTATAGTCCCAATTCCCAGGTCATGGAACACCTGGGATGACCTTGGGTACCTACCTCTTACCTACCTCATGTGGGAAACAAAATGGGGATGAAGAGAGTCACCACCAAGAGCTCCTTGGAGCGGGGCCAGCCTCAAGGAACACATTAAATGATCAGCCTTTAAAACCAAAGTACAATAGGCCAGTACCAATCCCACAGAACCTTTCCCAGAGCAGAACTACCCTTCTCTGGACCAAATGGATGAAGAGGTGAAGTGGGTGAGCACCCGGAGGAGGGCTTTCCCGGCGGTGGCGCCCCAACTATGGAATGCGCTCCCTGGAGAGGTTCACCTGGGGCCGTCGTTATATGCTTTTCAGCGCCAGGCCAAGACCTTTTTATTCAAGTCTTATTTTAATTGTTAGTGCTGATTTTGTTTCTAGTTTATTTGTGTTTAGTTATTTATTGTATTTAGTTATTTATGCCGAGATGCACCAAGGGGGGAGGGATGAATTAATATGTTTTATTGTTTTATTGTATTTTTAATTAATGTTGTGAGCCACCCCGAGGCTTTGTTGCGATGGGGCAGCATATAAATGTTTAAATAAATAAATAAATATTGGTTTATCTCACTCTATCTAAATAGCCTCTGTTTCTACATCCAGTAAGGGCAATCACTTTAAAATGTATCTATGTGGAATACAATGTGAATTACAAGGAGAATACATGTTAAGCCGTGTGTGTGGGGAGATCACTCTTCATTTCTCACCTCTGCCATTCATGGAAGGAAGCATTTGGCTGGTGGAATGACTTTATCAAGGAAGGAAGGAAGGAAGGAAGGAAGGAAGGAAGGAAGGAAGGAAGGGGATTTCTACAAGGAAAAAGCCATTCATATCCTTAAGAATCGCCCCCTGCCCTGCTTGACTTGGCTTTCCTGTTTCAGCTTAGCATGTTCAGGGGTGGATGACCCATATAGTTAGGAGCAGAAAAAGACCCCAGATCTTTGATTGATCACATTTAACAGCAATACAGTCATGAACCAGACCTGGTCCCCCTCCACTCACATTTCAATTTCAGTTCAGACCTTGCCATCACAGTTCTGAAACCTGTGAAACAGTCATGAAAGAGAGAGAAAAAAACATGGCAAGAAAATTACATTTCTGATGCTACCCAGCATTCTGACCAATTGTGACTGATACTGATGCTGGGTTGCTATGGTAACTATGGAACCTTAAAATGGTCCTGAAGTTGTGGGACCAGGAGGTGTGTGTCTGAGAAGCTTCTGCAACGTCCTCACGGCAGGGTGAGTCAGATGCAACTTCTTCCTCAAGAGGAAGTCAATTCAAGTAGTAAATCTGCTAAAAGAAAAAGGAGAGAAAGATGGAGTGAGCAGGGGTGGCAATGGTAGAGATCGCTGGGCTTCATAGGAGCAGATTCTGGCTTCCTCCTCTCTGAAGTGCCTGACTTTGCCTGATCTTGGAAGCTAAGCAGGGCCAGGCCTGGTTAGAATCTGGATGGGTGATCTGAGTGTAGGAGTCTATGGTTATTATTGTAAACTGCACTGAAAGCTTCGGATAGGGGTGGTATAAAAAATTTAATCATTATCAACTTCACCATGAAGAACTATTAGGAAAGGTGCTGGAAGAACTAAAGTAACTGCTGTATATTTAAGAAACGATTAATCTATTCTACAACTTTCCATTCTCACATTAATTTGCCATTAAAAATATTGACTCTAAATGTGCACTTAAGTGTGTAGCATTTTGTCTCAAATTACATATTTTAATGCAAAGTTGGGAAGTGTAAAGTGCTATGACTGTGTTGCAGTATTTGGAAAAGTACAAAACCCAGTGCATAAATACACAAATATAATGCAAGAATATTTTCAACAGACTCAAACTTGCACTCATATTCAGAGCTTCAAATGGGCTTCAGAACATGTTTTGTGATTAAAAAAACAATTCTTTCATCCCTATTCATAGGTATGGATGCTTGAGGAGCTGGGGTTTTGCAAAACTAATACAAATTGTGACCTGCATATCCCAGATTAATGTGTGAATTGGAAAGTAAGTAGTCATTGGGTTTTTCATTTCTACTAATGTTGAGATACACTTTCCTAAAGAATATAAAATGTTGACATTGAGGTAAAATGCCTGTAGAAATTCACATTTTGAGGGGAAATGCATTCAGGATAAGGTATTTTTAAAACATTCACATATATTCACATGCAAATGTGTGTGCGTGTGTGTGTGCACGCATGTGCACAGAGGGAAGAACCAGAAAGAAAAAGATGCATACGAAAGCACATGCAAGAAAGACCACTACATCCACGCCTTCCCATGGCCCTTGCCCATTCAGTCCTTCCCTGCAGGTGCTATGAGCACAGCCATTGTTCTTATATGGTTGCAGAGTTAACAGTCGCCCTGCAACCTTTAATATGCTCTAGAAATTCTAGAAAGGAAGGGATTTTGGCAGCCATGCAGCACAGATTCCATCAAAACAGATCCTGTCAGACAAACTTGTGCAGTTTTATGATCAGGTCTCGAGGTGGCTAGGTGGACGGGGCTTGGTGGATGTGGTTTACCCAGATTCCAGCAAGGCCTTTGACAAAGTGCTGCATGATATCCTGGCCAAGAAATTGTTGAGCTTTGGGATAGGTTGAGGCCCCATCCAGTGGATTATGGCATGGTTGATGGATTGCAAGCAGAGGGTGACTATCAGTGGGGAATCATCAGGGTTTCAGGGGTGTCCCCCGGGACTCAGTTCTGGGACTGATACTGTTCAACCTTTATAATCAATGACCTGGAGGAGGGGATAGCCAGTCCGCTGACTAAATTTGCAGATGATACCAAGTGGGGGCTCCATATTATAGCAGAGACTTAGCTGGACTAGAATTGGTTCAGCACAGGGTCACAAGAATGGTAGGCAGGTAGGGAGGGGTGACATATGAGGAGAGATTGAGGGAACTGGGTCTCTTCAGCCTGGAGAAGAGGAGACTCCCAGGGGATCCTTTAGCAACTTTTGGGTATGTGAGGGGACGTCATGTGGAGGAAGGCTGTGAGCTGTTCTTCTGTGCAGTGGAGGGCAGGACACATTCGAATGGGGCAAAGCTGAAGGAACCAGGCTTCAGGTTGAATGTCAGGAAGTACTTTTGGATGTTTAGGACCCCTAGAGTATGGAATGGGCTTCCAAGGGAGGTGGTGGAGGCCCCATCCATGAGAGTGTTCAAGGAAAGACTGGACAACCACCTGTTGGGGATTACATGAGTAGAGCTAGCTGGAGCCCAGGGTCAGACTAGATTGCCTGGGGAGACCCTTCTGACTTGCTGTTTCTATGTCCTGTGATCTGGATCCAGCATGACATCTGGGAACTCACTGGGGTTCTTCTGCATCCTGTAGCAAAGGACCACCTTCCTGAAGGTATAATTCTGACCATTTCTGAAAGGGGAATATTGTACTGACAACAGCGTATCGATGGTTATGGAAACAAGTCTTCCTTGGTTAAGTCTTTATTCGGGCTTTGAGTTGGCTGGAAAGTCTTTTACTTATTTGATCAGTCCAGTATTATTTATATAGATACACTTACAAGGGTGGCCAGACTTGCTGCATGGAAGAGCCACATACAGTAAATGTCAGAAGTTTGAAAGAGGCAAGCAAGCACCTGCAGGCAGCTGGAACAGGTGGCAAGCAGCAAGCAGGTGCTGAGGGTGACAGGAACAGGTGGCAAGTGGCAAGCGGGAACCTGCGGGTGTCTGCAGCACTGAGCTGCAAAATAATGAACTCCATGAGCCGCACGCAGCTCCTTGAGCCTCAGTTTAGCCACTGCTGATATACACTGTTTCCATCCTGATGATCGTCAAAGCACGGGCTGCCTCTTTGACTAGCCCTTCAAATAACAGATCAAAAGAGACCTTTGCTGCATCAAAATTGCTGCCTAATGTGGCAAACATAGTGAAACAGTTTGGAGCACAGACACTGAAGATAGCACGAGGCCTGAATATAGGAAAAGGTCTACGGAGCTCTATTTCATTGGCAGCTGCATCCAAACACAAGAAGGCTGGGGATTTTAGCCAGATCTGGGACAGTTTCCAGTGACTATGAATTCGTAGGCAGTGGCTATGGATGGATTCCACCTGGATTCCACAGTATCGGCATCCTACGCATCACATGGATTCTGCTAATGAGTGGACTTTCTGGAATCGTGCAGGCATTTGTTGTGCGACAATATGGAGTTTGCTGAAAAGACACTAACCATACAGACACACACAGAGAAATGTTCTCTACAGCGACAACAAGTGTGTACCACTTCGGTGGTGTGTGTTCTCCCAAGCAGACATGTGTGCAAAATGCTGTGCACCAGCTCACGTATATAGGAGGGGTCTTCAAAAAGTTTCCACACTTTTATATTTTATGAACATATTTTATATATGATTTGCTGATGGCATTAAAAAGTTGGTATGACGCTGGGGAAAAGGCATTGCAAAGGAAGGAGACTTAGTAGAAAAGGGATGTAATTTGTTTTTGAAATTCTGAATGAATAGAATTTTTAAAAGTGTGGAAACTTTTTGAAGAGTCCTTGTACATTACAGCAGATTTCACTGCAAAATGATACTGCCAATGAGCCCACAACAGATTATGGGATGTCTGGCAATCTAGGAAATACAGAAGGAACCATGAAATGACATTCACCCCTGCCTAGGCAGGGCCAAGAGCAAAGGGGGCAAGCAGGAAGACTTTCCAGCAAAGCCGCAGGAGAGGCATTTCAGCATTTCCAAGTGGGGATGGGAAGGGCTACAAACCCGTCCAGTGAAAAATAGGTGGGGCTAAGAGAAGGGGTGTGGTTTTTCACAGGAACCCAGAGGGCTGGATTGTGATCCCGTTTGGATTGTGCCTGGTCCCCGAGTTCCCGCACCACCTATTCAAAGGACAGTGAGGAGCGCAGAGCGGCTCAGGAATCCTGGTCTTCCAGAGATGCCATTGGCCAAGGGACTGCTTTGCTAATTTAATGGAGGAGATCTACTAATTAAATCTTTTTGTTGATATTGGTTTCTGGCCGCTACTTGGAAATATTTACAACCAGCAAAAGAGCAGCAGACTTCCTAATATGCTAGGGATGGTTTAAAAAAAGAACATACTGACTTGATTTCCCTTTTCTGAATGAATGTAGTGATCAGAATCTAGTTGTTCTCTGGATTTTACATTTTCTGAATGATTTGATGTAGTTCCTAGCCCAAAAGATATATCAAAATATGTAAGCTAGGCCTTTCAAGAGAAAACTACCTTTTAAAATAGGTATTTGAAAATGTATTTTTGTGCATTATTTAAATTCAGCAATGGGATGGGTGAAATATACTAATGGGTGAACACATCTTGGAAGGGACAAATCTGTCAGTTGCATCTGTCGAGGTTTCTTTTTCTTTTTCCCGAAAAATTTCTCAAGTTCTTTTTCTCCCAGATATGAACTCTGCACATTTCAGCAAATTCTTAGAACAATGAACTGAAACAGAATTCTCAGTAATTAATTCAGTAAATAAAGCCTCTCACAGCATGGAGTGGAAATGGTTGGACTTGTTTGCCATGCAGCCACTGAATTAGAGGAATTAGTCGGGGTGGGGTGGGGGGGGAGTGCAGGTAAGTGCGGGACATCAGAGAAATCCACCATAGACTCAAATGAGTGTGACTTTCTTTGGGAAAAGATCAGCTTTTCCCAAACTGTACACATTCCACTTCAGCCATAATGTTATAATTTGATGTGGATTTAGTCAAAGAAAAATATTTAATAGTAACTATAATACCAACCAAAAATGTGCATTTCCCGTATTGGAGAGCCAGTATGGTACCTGAATGTAAGCATAGAGAAATTCCCCAAAATTCAACCTGAACCAAAGATTAGCCTGGTAATATGAGTTAACTTGAGAAGCCCAAATGTAGAGGTTCCCCCTCATCCAGACATATTTATGATAGCAACATTTCAGAAAGCCCAGACTCCTCGTTACCCTCATGGTGAGTGTCCCTCCTCTTAAGGCAGCATCTGATTGGTTCAGATTACTGCTACTCAAAGCAGAAGGGGGAAAATGCTTCATGGTTTTGCTTTCTGCTGCTGCTCCTGCTCTTGTTGCTTGGCTTGACTGAAGTGGGTAGAACCATCCCACACGAGGGGCTCTTCCAACACTCTGCATGCAGCTGAGCAAAGCTGCTTTTGTGCAAGGAGTTGCAGTTATGTCTGAGGCAGATCCTGGAGAATCTGGCTGAACCAGTCGGAAAACCTCTAGGTGTGGTTTCGTCCCCTCCCTTTTTCTCTGGACACTTTCTGTGGAGTTGCTTTTTTGCGGGGCGGGGGGGGGGGATGAAGGCTCACTTCTTGTTGCAGATCAAGGAGCTTGCTTTGCTACTACTGACTTTCATTACCGGCCCCCTCAAAAACCGAACAAAGAGCCCTTTCGGAGATAAAGGCCGGCACAGCCAGGTCACTGGTGAGCTGGCCTAGGTGTATTGCTGGTAAATCGGTACAGTACCCTGCCATGACAAGTGCAATTCATCTTGCGCTGTGGGGACGAAAAACTCTCCTTCTTCTCGTCTAATGGAGTGTGGGGCCATTCATCACCTTTGTTATTTTTATAGCAGTGCCGAGTGTCTCACAGCCCCTCATTTCCCACTCCACAGCCAGCCGTGACTCTGAAAATGTACTATTGAACAATTTAAAAATGAGAAACAGTGATGCAATCCTACTTCCCCTTATATGGACATTTAATAGCAAAAGGACTGGGGTTCCCCATTCTTCGGCTACCTTGCCATATAGTAAAGGGTTCTTGCTTTTTCCTAATAAGGTGCAACTCACACCCAGACTGTAACTGCCATCATAGGGAACTGCCTCACTTCCTTGGTCCATCTAACTCTGCATTGTAATTATTATTTATTGTATTAGCATATCTCCCTTTTCCCGCAAGGAGCCCTAGGCAGTTTATGTAATCCTCCTCCTCTCCTTTTCATTCTCACAGTAACCCTGCGAGGTAGAGTAGGCCAATCACCAGCCCAAAGTCACTAAAGAGTGCGATGCTCTGGAACCACAAAATCCTAGAATAGTGGAGTTGGAAGGGGCAGAAGGCCATCAGGTCCAACCCCCTGCTCAGCGCAGGTCTCCAAGCTCAAAGGGCTGCCCAGTTGCATCTGGAATACGTCCAGCGTGGGAGTGCCCACCACCTCCCTAGGCCATGGGTTCCATTGCTCTACTGCTCTCACAGGACGTTTTCCTGCTGTCCAGCCAGAATCTGTCTTCTGGCCTACCGGGGACTAGAATCTGGCTCTCTTGAGTCCCGGTCCAGCACAGAGACCCACCGTGCCATGCTGGCTGCTGGCATAGTTCTGCCATCACTGGAGGTGGGATCATATTTCCTGAGGACAAATGCTGTTCTGGAAAAGCCTTTGGGAGCCAGATTCAAATAGGAGGCAGCTGCAGGCAAAAGGAAGCAAGGTGAGTAGCAGAGAGTGAAGAAAAGCCAGGCAGTAGCCAGCTGCCATTGTCCCTCACTCAGTCATCCTGTAGTGACTGGCAGGGCATCAGGATCACCATCCCAGGTGGTTGTTACACAAATCCAAGATGCTGTTGGAGGACTACTGCACAGGTGAGTGGCTGTTGGCCTGTGGCAGCAGTAGGCCTCCTGGAGCCATCAAGGTGTTTTGGACTACAACTCCTGTAAGCCCTGATCCATTAACTATGGCAGTTGGAGCTTATGGGAGCTGTAATCCAACAGATCTGGTAGGTACCATGCTGCCAGCCTCTGAGCTATGCGATTCCTTGGGACGCTGTTCCGCCCCCTGTTCTTTTTGCATCTGCACAACATGTGGAGAGGTTATCCAGAGTTTTGAGGGTGGGTCATCAGTACAATGATGATTGTAGCCCACGCTGTCTTTCCAGCAATGCCAACAAGGCCACAGAAGCTAGGAAGAGGGTACAGCGTGGAGTCAGATGGGCTCAATCCAGAAAAGAAGAAAGGAAAGCCTAAGAGTGGAAGCCAGCCTGCTCTGGGTGGGGCTGCACTCCAGCCGAAGGGTGAAGCATGCTGCTTGACCATGCTCTTGGCTCTGCTCTGGCATAACGAGGAAGCCACATTGGACAGTCCTTCATAGTCCAGCTGATGCACCAGCTCCACTCATTGTGGAGAAGGTGGCTTTGACCACAGCAGTCCACACATTCATTAGCTGGTATTTAGGTTACTGTTCCATGCTCTTCTTGGGGCCGTCCTTTCAAAAGTGCGTGTGCAGCTAAGGTGAAATGCAGTGTCTCAATAGATGTCTGGCATGTACTTTCTGGACCACGTGATACCAGTCTTATTCCAACTTCACTGGCTTCCATTTTACCTTTCTGCTCCAATTCAAGGTGCTGAATTGAAGCCAAGAGATCCAAATGTCCATCCTCATTTCCTACCTAGAAGAGAATTCATCTGAAAGAGGAGGAGGAGGAGGAGGAGGGTGAGCTAGCACTGTGGGCTCTAACTGGAGACCCCAGTTTCATTGAGAATCTTCCCCTGAAAGAAAAATTTGGCCTTTCCTTCCCTGCTCCTGAACTTGCCCAAATGCAGGAATCGGAGCTGGAGACAATTCAGCTCTTGCAGAGGCTTAGGATCAAACACGACCAGCAGAAGTTCAGATTGAAGGCACAGCATGGAGCCTCCCATAAAAGCAACATGCTGGCCTGATTAACCAGATGTGCCGATTGATGACCATTTATACATTAGCCCAGCTGGAGGCATCTTGCCGCAGCTGCAAGCAACAGTCTTTCTGCTCTGTGCTTCGTTTTGCTTTGATGAGAAGGACCCTGTGGACTGACTTCCAGACTGGCCTTGTTTCTCTCTGTTTTTCTGAACATATTTTAGCCTTAACCAGGGTACTTGCTGGCCAAGGAAAGGACATCCACCATCTTGTGTAGAAGTTGGCCCAAAACTCATGAAAAGGGCCTCTTTTCTCTGATAGCACCTTAACTGCTGAGCTCCATCCCTAAGGATGTCAATTCTTGTCTAGCCTTAAAGATAAAGGTAAAGGTTTCCCTTGACGTTACGTCCAGTCATGCCTGACTCTAGGGGACGGTGCTCATCTCCGTTTCCTAGCCGAGGGAGCCAGCGTTTGTCCGCAGACGGTCTCCGTGGTCATGTGGCCGGCATGACTAAACACCGAAGTGCACGGAGCGCTGTTACCTGCCCACCGGAGTGGTACCTTTTCATCTACTTGCATTTGCATGCTTTCGAACTGCAAGGTTGGCAGGAGCTGGGACGGCGCACGGGAGCTCACCCCGTGTGCAGATTCGAACCGGCGACCTTTCAATCAACCAGCCCAGCAGCACAGTGGTTTAAACCACCATGCCACCTGCATTCCTTGTCTAGCCCTATGAAGGTTGTAAAAACTATTGTGTTCCACTAGTTTTTGTGTGAGTTTTAGTTCTGCCACCTGGTTTGTTTTGAGGATGGCTTTGTTTGGCTTTTAATTTGGTTGTTTAGATATACAATGGTTGTTATATATGGTTGTTTAGATATACAATTGTGATTAAAATTGTGTATGGCCTAGAATATGTTATTTTTGGTCTTTTTTCAGAATGGGGATAGATCCTTTTGTCTGTGTTATCGAAAAGAGCCAAAGCAGCATGTTTACTGAGACAAGTTGATCTTCCTTCCATCCCATTGGTCCTGCAAATCATCGTCATGTTGTTTTCTTGAAAGATATATCACAATGCATGGACAGAAGAGGAGCAGATTGATCATACGCCGCAAAAACATGGTGCTGAGAATAATTTTCCAAATGATGCCCTTTGGAAAGGTTTGCAGCTCAAAAATCACCTGGGTTTTCCATTAGCAAACAGCTCCTTGGGGCTTAATGTGCTCTGCTGCCTTTTAAGAGGATGCAAACAAGGTTGTTGAGAGTCTATGAATGACAGGAGGATGAAGGAAGAGGCACTGGTGCTCCGTCTTTTTGCTCACACTCACTGGAAGCGTTAAGCCTTGCTCCGTCCATGCCTGTTTAGCCGCACACGGGGCAGCAGGGGCAGCTGTGCTGCCCAGACGCACTGAAAGCCACTCCGATGATGTCCAGTCCCTTTGCTCCTCCACACCTGCCATTCCTAGACACCCTAAAGTAGGGATGTGTGTGAAATTCGATGGGGTGCAGGGAGAATGTGATAGATTTTCAGGATTTGCTCCCCTGGAGGATGGTTTGTCAGTCCCACACTCTCTGCAATGTGAGTCCAGTCAGCTTATGGACTTCCATCCCTGACACAGACCATGTTTAAAAAAAAAAGCTAAAGAAATGGAGACATGTCACACGATGTAGTTGTTGATTCCTGGCTTTGCTCCAATTTCCTAAGCACTTTTTATTTTTATTTTAATGTGCACATCATGGGCCATCTTAGAGATGGAAATCCAGGCAAAAGTCCCTGACTTGCCTTTGTTTTGAGCATCAGATTGGAAGTGGGCAAGAAATCCATCAAGTTCAAGTAAGCCAGACTTCTCCACATCAACTCATCCCTACTTTGCATTCTCTCCCAGTACAACTCTGGAAAACAGTGGGCAAGTGCAAGCAGCCACAGCAGTGTGTGAGCTTGCAAGCCACCCAGAGAAGCTGCGCTGATGGGCAGCCATGTGGGATACGTCCATTTTGAGTTCAAGGAGCCCTGGGAGGTAAAGTCCTGGCTGATTCCACGGGCTCTTTCTGCTCTTCCAGCGCGCAACACACTGGAGAAAGAGTAAGCCAGCCAAGGCCTCCAGTGAGTAGGAAGCAAGAAGAGAAGTTCTCAGAGATGTCAGAGTGGAACTTGTTCTTTTGAGCCTCAGACATCTCAGAGTTGAAGGTCCTTCTCCAGGGGCCAACTTATTCCAACAGAGCCAGGGAAGAGAGATTTTATTTCTCCCTCACATGAACAAGCCAGGGAAGTGCTCCTTGGAGCCATAATGCTCATCTGACTGAGGGATTGTTGAATGGCCATAAAGTTTGCCTTTGGTTGAACTCAAGCTTTACAAGCAGCCAAGGTGCGTAGAACTACCCATATTTATATTTACAAAACATAGTAATTGTGAATGCTACGTATCTCCGGGTATGCATGGATACTTACTGCTCTTTGGGAGTAGGGAGGAATGGGAGATGGGACCCTGATGTTGCTATTTCAAGTATGATCAACGGAAAGAGATGGTGGACATGATGAACTGAAGCAGATCTTCTTTCTTGCATGCCTTTCTCACCTTAGCATCTCTTCCCAGGTCATGCCACACTGTAGCACAGAGGCAGAACACAGGCCTGCTTTTCTACACTGATAGCCCAGCAATATTCTAGACCCCTCACTGTGATTGGACAGGAAGCATTCTACACTGGAACAATAAAGCAGAGGAATGCAGATGTGACGATGTGGGGAGATTCTGGTGGTGGGGCAGGAGCAAAGGCAGGCAGAAGGGGAGGGCATGGACTGGGCGGGGACCTCTGGAGCAGCATCTCTGTCAATCCAGAGCAGAATCAGGAGGAAGATTCCATTTGCGCCAACTCCCGCCTGCAACCGCGTTGACCGCATTGCTCAGAAATTAGGAAATTAATATGAAAATGCCATAGACGGATTGCAACACCCACCATGTCCTTCATGCTATCGAGTTTTAAATAGATCAGGCTATGGATTTTTCCTCCTCACATCCCCCTAGGAGATCTTTGGGCTGCCTAATTGGGATCACCACTCATCTCTTTATCCCTGATGTTCATCTTTAAATTATTCTCCGCACTTCATTTTATTCTGTAATTCCTTGTGCGATCCACGCGGACCACTCTATACACAAGTGAAGCGTGTTGGCCCATCAGCTATGCAGCATAATTAGCCACTTCAAAGACAACCACCAGAGAGGGATGCCCTCATTATGGCAAGGAGCTAAGGATGGCTTCAGTGAAGGAGAATCATTTCTCTTCCAAGGGAAAAATGACGTGCTACCATTGACCTCCTGCAGCTAAGTTGATCACCCATCGCCCTCAGAGCCGGAAGATGTTTGCCGGTGCCACGGTGATGGAAGACCACGAACCGTGGCCTGGGGCCATTTGTTGACTTGCAGTCATTCCTGTAACTCTGCGCTGCTTGGAGGGGAAGCTCACGCGGGCTTCATTGCGCTACCCTCACTGGGAAACTTACCAAACATTCCCTCTGTGCCCACAGAGAGGGCTCTTGGATGCTCCAGCTGCTTCTTGGATTTGCTCCTTGGCAAGAGGATAGCACACAAGTGGTGCACTCTGATGTGAAGTGCAGGCTGCAGTGGCAGGCACAGAGGTCTGGGGCGAGCGGGGAGCAGAGAATGCCTTGCGCTCCCTGTGGCGCTCGTTGTGTTGGCTTTATTTCAGCAGGACTATTTAGGATGCTGCTTTACCATGAGCAAATTTGCTGCGGGGGAAATGAGCTGGGAAGTGACAAATAAGGAGGGAAAGCTGTGTCGCTCATCCGCTAGCCTCACGGCACCTTGGGTCGTGCTGACATAGAATCAGAGCAGATTCTGTGGACCCTCAGGGGACCCTTCCACGGGGCAGACACCTGAGCCTGCGAACTCAGGTGGCAAATGCTGAGTGTGGGGTGTTATTGTGAGGTGCAAGAATACAGATCCATCTGATGCACCACACAGTCCCCTCAACTACCTGCCGCCTTCCAGTGCAATGGAGGATTCCAGCCACTCGCCCTGTCTGAGTAAGACTTGCTCATCTGTATGCTCGTTATGCTGTTCTTCACTTCATGCAGCAAACATTTTTGGAGTGGGGCTGTTGTAGAAAGCTAGCGATTTTGGATTGCTGTGAATTTTGTTGACGAAGTCATTGACTTGCTTTTTAACTTGGGGGGTGGGCTTTGTGTGAAGTAGCAATTGTTCTAAAATCCATTAGTACTAATGCACTCTTGAGCCAATGGAATGTAATTCTCATATATCCTTAAAAAATACCCTGATGCCATCTGCAAAAGGGTGTTGGAAGGAAAGAGTAAAGTAATGATAATCCATGAAAGGCAGAGAGGATAAATTTAACAAAATGGGTGCATCCCTACCTGGGAATTACTTCCTTTGAACACAACAAGTTTTGCCTTGACATAAATATGGAATACAAATTTTAGTCTTGTTGATCATGAAAGGGCAGGTTAACAAGGGAGGCTGGATAAAAGGGCTAAATACAAGATTTTCTCCATTTTTCTCACTCCCTTTGTTCCTCTGACACCTTTGTTTTTTGTAAACCACAAATAATAGCCTCAAATCCCTAATTATATCTTTCTGCTCCATCTCACCAGTTTTCTACTGACTAGTTCTTCAGCACAGAGACCGGGCCAGTCTCCGGCACACTGCGGACTGTTCAGTGGGAGCCTTCATCAGATTCTGAAGGGGGTGGGAAGCTTTGAAGCACCTTCAAGGTTGCCTAGTGAAACTTCTCTGGCCAGGCATGAGAATCAGTGTGTCTGGGGAAGGGAAGGAGGGTTCTCAGGAAGATGGAGCAGGTGCAAGACCCAGTGAAGAGAAATGAGCTGCCCCATTGGAAGGGCTTCACCACTTATGCTGTTTTGCCTTCTAGCAGTGAGAGTCACCCTGAGGATGGAGTCAGAAGCTTTGCTGAAAGGGAGGGACCCAGGAGAAGTTTCCAATCTTTCCATGAGCAGAGTCTTCTCTTTTCAGCTCTGGCAGAAGGCAATTTAGATCTCAAGCTGTCCTGGTACCTGTGGACTCTCAGCGAAGCAGCTGTATTTCAAAGGAGGGTTTGGGTTGTGGAACCCAAGGGAAGAGACCAGTTCACAGCACTGGGAGAGTCTGTAACTCATGGGTTTAGTCTGAAGGTCAAGCTTAGGTTTCATTTCAGTGGATTCTGCATAGTTGGGCTGGGAAGGAGTAGTTGGAAAGGAGTAGTTACCATTATGAGTGATAAGAACTAGGCTGGTTGGACCAATTGACTGACTAGAGGTGAACAAACAAGAAATGTTCAAGATTTCCTGGATTCTCCAAATATTCTCCCGTTACTTTCCTCATGCCCAAATACCATTCATATTTGTGATTCCCACCCACTCTATGAGAACAGGAAATGTGCACAAACTGAGTAACTACTAAGAGGAGGTTTGTATAACTCCCCATAACTTGCACAAATTTCCCCCATAGATTAAATTAGGTAATTAGCACAAATCCAACTGGGAATGGAGAAGAATGTGAAAGTGGAAAATATGCTGGGCAATTTGAAAATGAGTTTAGTGGACAATAACTTGTGGTCATAGCTATGTTCAGAGCTTCAAATGAAGGTATGTTCACATGCTTTGTGAGCAAAAATTAAAATCCCAAGCATCCCTAAGTCTGACTATTAGAGTTTTATGGGTTCTGCCAAAGATCTGCCTCATTTTGTCAGTCTGTTTAACAACCAGCCTAGAAAAAGACAATGCACAACACAAAGCCCAAACCTTGACTTGGATTCAGTACAGGGTTGAAGTAGACAAATACCAAACTGGGCTGAGGAGAAGTGGGACATTCTCTAAAGTGGTGGATGCTCTTCTGAACTGAGGAAGGCCTGACCATGCATTCTGCGAGTGTGGAACTGCCTGTCTATGCTGCAATTCTATGCGCACTTACTTGGAAGTAAGTCCCCTTGACCTCAGTGGGATTTACATCTTCTGTGCCTAAATACATAGGGCGGTGCTGTCCTTCTCAAAGCATCCTTCCTCTTCTGTCACCTTCCCCCACCTCCATCTTCTATCGTGTTTCAAGCCTTTTCAATTTCAAGTTTGAGGATGGGGACTGTATTTTGTTTTCTGAATTGCATTGATTCTAAACTTCATTTAAAATATTTTCACCTCACTTCGGCTTTATTTGGAAAGAGTTATGACTGCACATGCTGTGAAATTATTCAGCAATGAAAAAGAGCAATTACACCTCACCTACCTGGGCTTCCAAGCTACCAACATCCTATAAAAGCAGTACTCAATTACTGTAGGAACTCTGGGAATCAGCTTAATAGATTATTGTATTGTATTGTGCTTGAGGTGGTGAAACCTTGTGACAAAAGAAAGGAGAGAAAGGAGGAGATGAGGGCACATGAGAGAAGAATGCGAGAGCATATGGCAGAGAGAAAGCCCCAGTTCATTTGCTGCCTAGATGAAGTGCTTGCCCTTCATATTCCATCTTTCTCTCCTGAAGCAGCTGAGGCCGGTTCTCCTTCACAAAAATAACCCACGTCATCTGATCTCTCAGCTTTACATGTGGAGATGAAGACATAACATGATGAAAAACCCCAAACGTTTCCCTGGACTAGCTAGCCTGCAAGTCTTGTGGCATGTGTAGGAGCAGCAAGGGCTGTTGCCCACCCTTCTACCATCAGAATGTTGCTGTCCAGGGAATTGATTCAAATAAAGGCTCTAGCCAAGAAAGCTCCTTCAAAAATCCCCTCTCCAGCTGCTGTGGGAAAGTAAGCTTTTTGAGACTATGACAGGAAGGGCGCAACCCAGAGTGGGCCAGACCTATTCATGAGATCAGCTGAAATCCAAAGCAATGCTCGTTCCTGAGTCCCACAGTTCCACATTCTGGCTCTCTGATTCCCATGGATTCCTCTCCCCTTTTCTGGCTCTGCGTTTCTTCGCTGAAGAGCTGTTTTATGCCATATTGTGAACCTGGCATGACAGCAGCGTCGGCTCTAATGTCACCATAATACCTTCTGCTCCTGCAGTGCTGCTCACTTAGGATCTTAAACAGCTTTGCAAACAGAAAATAATTAAGCCTTCCACGGCCTCCCTAAGGTACATCTTATTCCACACATTCAACAGAGGCACAAACAAAGGCCCAGAAAGCTCAATGTTTTCTTTTTCCTCTCCTTCCCTTCACCCCAGGTAGCATTTCATTTGTACATGCAAAACACTTGGAAAAATATTAATCCTGAGCAAATTATTTATCAGTTTCATTCAGGGACATAGCTAGGTCATTTGGCAGAACTCTCAGAAATGGCTTCATACAATCACCTGAATGGAAATATAATTGGCAACCCTGTTTGTGTGCTTGTTTGTTTGTCTGTTTGTTTGTTTTGCAGCCCCGGGCATGAAAAGCAGCCCTGGAAGCTCCAGACGCTTTGTGCTACCTGGTCAACACAGCGATCAGAGCTATGCAGCCGGCTGCTCTGCCCCTAGTTCCTGCCCTCTTTTGCTCCCACCCTTGCAGTGTTGGGAAAAGCCACATAAATCTTTACAGAGGAAAGTTACTTATGTGGGCCTTCTTGATATGAAACCAGGCAACAGCGTTCCTGGTCCTCTTGCCCAGAAGGAGCTGGAACGTTTTGCCCAAGCGTCCCGTTCCTGGGAAAAGTGGCAGCTCCAGAGGTTCCATCAGTTTCTTTCAGCGATTGAGGCTCACCACCTTCTTAAGGTGGTCGCTTCGTTGCTGCTGCACTAATCCATCCTGGAATGTGTACGTGTGCTTCTTGTTATCCGCGCCAGCTACTCCGACATTCCTCAGCTTCTGCATTACCCACATTGATACAAGGAATCCAGCTAGCTCAGGGCTGCAGAGAACAGCCCTGACTGGAGTCTCCTGTCCTGATGAAACCGTCTCCTCCTGCATGTCAAAACCCACACCTGGGATCTGTTATGATTCATGTCACCATGATAAAACACCCTGTATATGCTCAGGGAACATGTAGTTAGTGGGAGTACTGTCTACCTGGCAGTGCTGTTGCAGTTTTGTCTCTGTCAGATGGGTTCCTGGGTGACGTTGTCAGTAACCTGCTGAGGTTCAAGTGTGGCAGCTTCCCTGTGGATCCGGGCACACGTTCTCCCATTCTGCTAATCTGGGATTCCCTGACAGAACTTATGGGGAGGACAGGGTTGTGCACATGACTGTGCCAGGAATCCCCTGGGGATTTGCAAATGCAAGGGATTTCCCTCAGCTGGTCCATCTGCATTCTGTTCATTTCCCTCATGCTGGTATAAACTTTATCTATCGCACATCAAGCCAGCACATGACTTTCTGCTGTCAAAGTGGGCCAAGATTTGTATGCGCTTATTATACCTATATCATCTATACCATTATTGTTGTTGTTCTTGTTCATGATGATAGAGGTATAGATCAGGAAATGTGTGCAAACTGCAGAGCCTGGAATTGAAACACCTTTCAAAGTGGTGCAAATTTGAGTCTTTCACAGGGCCAATCTGACACTTTATCCTTTTATGTTAGATCTTCCTCTTAACTGGTCCGTTCCTTATTGCTCATCCTTTTTTAATAGTAGAAGTTGTAGACGGCTTAGAAAACCACCCTCTGCTGTCCTCTTTGCTCCTGCTCCAAACCTCAGCTAGAAGACCAAAACCGTCCTGCACTGGAACACTGGACAAAGATCGAGGTCCAGGGCAGGGCAGACTGCTTGCACAGGGACTTCAGCTCTGCAGAGGAAGCTTGCCTGCCTCTGAGTTTTGTGACTTGTGAGTTTGGTGTCATGCACACAAGCCAGGAGACTGCACACTAATTGTATTATGCAGTTGCTTTATAATTTGTGATTTTCTACACTATCTGCAACATCAAATGTAACACAAAATATAAACAATAAAAAATGGAACAGTTAATAGGAAGATTCCAATCTAACAGTTATTTATTTATTTATTTATTTAAAACATTTTTATGCTGCCCCATCGCAACAAAGCCTCGGGGCAGCTTACAACAAAAGCATAAACAACATAAAAGCATAAACAAATGCAGTACCAAGATAAGCCAACTGGACTGCTATATGGGCCATTTTTAGTTGTTGCTAAAGTGTGTGGTTTTTCATATAATTTCTAGGATTCCACCCCCACTCCGCCCCACACACACACTCTTTTGGATGGCGATCTTAGCATTGTGAAGGACTTGAGAGTGTCAGAGAAACCAACAACCAAGCTTCCAGGAGGCTAGACCCTCTCACTAGCCGGGGCTTCTAGCCGGGGCACTTGGGGCTGAATGGTCAAATTGGAGACACCAGCCCAGAGGGATCCACCTTCTGGTGGTGTAATGGACACATCAGTGGGGGAGTGGAGATCTCTCTGGAGAAACTCCTGAAGAGCAGCTACTGGGCAACAGGGGTATTGAGGGTGACGCTGGTGGAAAATCATTCACGGAATGGCCGTGATGGTCAAGCTTAACCCTGGTTAGTTCTGCATAGAAGGAAGCAATAGTAAATCGCTGCTAAATATCACCTACTTTTCAAACCCTGTGATGAAACAGCCCAAAATGAGAAAAGAGCTAGTGCTAGAAAATGGGACTCCCAGACTGGAAGGTGCTCAGTCATTTGCATCAACCCTATGGCAGATTTTGGGCACTGCACATTAAACTTTCCCACAGTTCACAAGCACAGATTCACCGTTTCAACCATCTGAATGCTTTTCTTCTTAAGTATGTCATTCTGAGTTGTTCTGCACTATTATTCATGATCACTGCATTTTTACTTTAATATTTAAAGTATTGTGGTGCTACGCCTGCAAGTGATTGGGCAGCTATACACACACATTATATCAAGATGCATTCATTTCAATAAAGAGAGTCGGGGCAGATTTTCTTAAAAGGTGACAACAGGTTTTGTAAAGGATAGAATAGAAACTAATCTTGTTTCCTGACTAATGAGTTACCCAGTCCTAACCCTAACCCTAACCCTAACCCTAACCCTAACCCTAACCCATCTGTTGCAAGGGGCGGCATATAAATTTTTAAATAAATAAATAAAAATAAAATAACCAATTCTGTTTGTTTCCTGACTGGGTGACTGCTGGCATTGTTCACTATTTATTCATTTGGGGCATTTCTATCCCATCCTCTACAGAAGTCTCAGAACGGCAATACAAAACAGTACAGTGGAAGCATACAAAAATAGAATATGGAAGAAAACCAATATCAAAACCACAATTGGTCCTTGAAATACAGGTTTTGTCCTGGCACTGAAAAGAATGAAGCATTGGTGCCAGGTGTGCCTCTCTGGGGCGCAGACTCCAGAGCCAGGGCACCGTTACAGAAAAGGCCCTTCTCCAGGTAACCACTCTCCTGATCTCCTTCAAAGAGGGCTCCTGAGGAAGGACCTCAGACAAGGACCTTAGGAGATAGGCATGTGCATATGGAAGGAGACCCTCCTCCACATACCTGGGCCCTAAATCATTTAAGCTTAGCACCTTAAATTGGGCCTGGTTTTCAATCGGTAACCAGTGCAGACAATACAGGTCCAGTGTTATATGAGCACATCTACTGGCCCCCATCAAAAGCCTGGCTGCTCTGCTCTGGACCATCTGAAGTATCCAGACTGTCTTCAAGGGCAGCCCCATGTAGAGCACATTACAATAGTCCAATAAGGTGGTTACCAGAGCATGGGTCACTGTTACTAGGCTCTGATAAGGATGTAGTTGATGGACCAGCCGAAGTTGATGGGAAGTGCTCCTTGCCGCAACAGCCTTCTGGAACACCAAGGATAACTCTGGGTTGAGGAGCACTCCCAAACTACACACTTTGTCCCTTAGGAGGAGTACAAGGTCTTCCAGAACAGGGCAAAAATCACTTACTTGGAAAGCCAGGCCAGCCACCAACAGGACCCCCATCTTATTGTTGCCACCCCTTGGGGACGAAAAATTAAATATATGTTTGACAACGAACTCCATAGTCATCTCTGTTGATTCTACTTCATAATTTTCTTTAAACGCACTCACAAAAAGCCTCCTGGATACTGGAAGCTCTTTATTATGTTTTAATAAGTCCTGCTCCCATGAAACCCACATCGGATTAATTATACTTAACTATAGAAATCTACTTCCTTGCTTAATTATTAATTAATACCTACCTATCACTTTCTGTTAGCAATTATCTCCTCCTCATCACTTTCTGGTCAAGCGCCAGTGGGTACTTGCGGATAAAACCCCACTCTGGTTTTAGACATTAATACAAAGGTAATTATGTTTTTATGGCTTCTGTAATTTTGAATCACTTACATGGTCATTAGATTTATTTTCTGTAGAATTAAATGTAAATATGTTTCTACTCTGCAGCCAAACCTGATTCTTTCTCTTGCTCTCTTCCTCTAACCATAAGAGAGTCTCGTGGCTTTGGGTAATATTTAAAAGAGAATTCACCTTTAAAGGAGGGGGAAAATTATAATCACTCCAATCAGGATGTTTGGACTAGACACGGCATGTGTTGCTGAGATGATGGGAGCCTTGTGGGACTCCTATTAGATCCAGAACTGAAGATGTGTGTGAGCGTCACCCTGACCCAAGAATGGAAGAAGGTAACAAAGGACATGAGCACCCCAAGGAGAAAGCAGCCTGGGGCTAGGAAGAAATCATTGGTGTTACTGTCTTTGTTATTCATGCCACCATGTGAACTGCAGATATAGGACAATTTATCAATTAAATACATGCATGAATGAAATGAGAGACTTCTGTCTTGAGGTCATTGAGGTCAGAGGTCATTCTGTCCCCCGCTTTGCACTGTATGCAGACCCCACATCTGCACAGATGTAGCAAAATCCTTGTCTCTCCAGCACCAGAAGGAGACAAAGATGGGTGACATCAGACATTTGTTCCAGCCAGATGGAATTCTGAAGTATTTCCAGCGGGCACCTGTGGGGCTCACCGCTTTCCTTCCAGACTCAGGAAGCCATTGGGCCATTTGCTCTGGCTTGATCTGGACATCTGTTCACCTCACAATTTGTGCAAATTTTATTAAAAACAACTGTCTTTCTCAGTACTTCAGAATTAATATTTTCTAGGTATATGCCTAAATTGTTTCAAAAAACCTCTGCCTTTGCCTTGTGCATCAGCTTTATTCGGTGAAGGGCCCCATTTGCTTATGGGAAATCTTTTGGGATCATATGTCAGTGGAGAACAGGAACAGGGCCAGCAGTGGGCATGGCCAGAGCCCAAAGTGGGTGCATCTACTCTTCCCTTTCCCTGTCCCTGTCTCCCTTCCCCTTCCCCTTCCCTCTTCTTTCCTAGGAAGGGACAAGTTTAGGGTTAGGCAGATGGCCCCTTCCCTCTCTTTGTACACTGAAAGCCACCAACCTTTCATGGAAAACATTCTTCCTTGACCAAAACATTTTCCAGAAGCACAAACACCCAGAAGGGATCTCTGAGCATGCACAGAGCAGTTTGTTGGATCCAAACTAGTATTTACTTCTAGGAACTCTCCTTATGAGCCTCTCTGGGCCTTGTTCTTTCAGGAGGAGCCTTCTGGAAATGAGCAGGCCTCCTCTCTGCTCACCGATCCTCCAACAGGGCTGCCTTCCTGTGCTGATGCCACGCAAAGCACGAGCTGGCTAGCATGAGCCTACGTAATGTTTACATTGCAAAGGAAGCGCAGCTGCCCAGATGGCGTGCGACAGTCTTTCAATGGAGGTTCGGGGAGGCGCTTGCCTCATCTGAGAGCGGGTGCATCATTAACCTAGGCTGAGGCTGTTTTCCCTTTCCCCCAGAGAAGTGAAGCTGCTCTGTGTTGTTAGACTAGGGATCAGGGTGAGGGACCTGAGCAATTCATTTGTTAATTAAATTGATGTGCTGCCCAACCAGCAAATGTCCTCAGAGCAATTTACTGCCTAAACAAATCAAGACAACAATAAATAGCAAGCAAATTAATAAAAATAGTAGGAAAAAAAGGAAAATATTAATGGAGTAATTTCAATAATCAGAGCAGCAGAATAAAGGTTAAATGCCTGCTGAAAGAGAATGGCTTTAAATTGCTATTGTTGGGAAAATTTGGATAAATCCTGTCTGAAAAGCATTACTTCTGTGTGCTTTTTTGCATTGTGGGATCAAATCCTGTTCTCCTTCTCAAAACCAAGCTAAGTCACTGTTTAAAATGGCATTGGAATTCAGTTTACCAGGAAGTATCTTCCTAGCCCAGAGGGCTTCATGTGCCCTGGTCATTCAGAATGTCTAGAGTCTAGATAAAGGTCTGAGCTTATCGTGAATAGTTTCTCAGTAGCTTGAATTTACATGTCTAAGCAGACCTGGAGATGGGTTCAAGTTACTCAACTAAAGTGTCAATACACTGCAATTAGAAATATTGTAATCTCATTGTTACTGTGTGATTGACTGACATTTCTTGATCTGTTCTGTATGTGATGACCTCAGAATCTTATTGTAATGTCTGCATTCTGCCATCAATTGCCCTGTACCTGTGTACCTATAAATGCCCTGCAATGGTGTTGAAGCTTTGCAGCAGAGTTCACCTCTGCCTGCCCGGTAATGCATGCATTATTGTGAGTACCACGGGAACCTTGGGGTAATACAATAAAACCTCAGATGGTCTGGACGCTTGATCTTTCCCATGAACCCGAGTTTTATTTCCTCTTCTCAAATTGAGATTCTGGGATTCTGACACTGTCAAGCACGTACAGCAAAGAAGCCGGTGTGTCTGCATGGGAAGCGAGAGCCACACTGCTCCGAATGTGGAGTTTTCAATGGACATCATAACAAAGAGCTTTTGGCATGGGCCTACGCGGTTCCATCTAAACCTGAAACGGCCCCGCCCCAGTGTTGAATTCTATCTCTAAAGAAAAACCTCTCTTTCAGGGAGCTCCCAGTCTGGTAACAGCAAATCCAGGCCCTGAGCAACACACAATGAGTTCACTCGTTCCCTCATTAATTAATGATGTCAATGCACTCGCTTCTCCTCTGTTGGTCCCTCTCAGCCCAACCAGCCACAGGTCCAAAGGTAGTGTGGTTTGTTTCTCTGCAAGTCTGGGGTGGCTACTGGCACCCAGTAATAAGAACAGAAACAACAGACTGCCTGCTCATTTACTCTCAGCCAAGTCGTCTTTTCTTATGACCTTCCTGACAGCAGCACTCCTGCTGCTCGGAGACTTGTTGGACAAATGTCCAAGCAGCTGGTGACTGCGGAGAGTGAGGAAGAGAGACGGCGGTGAGATAAAAGTCTGGCTTTGGATGTTTCCTCACCACAAAAGGATACAGCTGTGTGCCGTCTGCCTGGATTACTCATGTGCTCCCCAGAATGAAAGGGTTTTGCCATCATGGGTTTCTTTGCCTCTCCACATTGTATCTATGGCAACCAAAGGCGATGAAGCAGTTAAATCCATCTACTCAAACGAAGAAGGGAAACAATTCTTGTTTTCTCCTCAACTTGGTTCAAAGCTGGTGTAGAGGAGCTGGGACTTGGGAGACCTGGGCTGCTTTCCTCACTTGGCCATGAGCCTCATGGGGTGAATTTGTGTTCATGTGGCCTCTTAGCCTAGCCTACTTCACAGGATTGTTGGGGAAATGAGATGAGATTACTTCCAGGAACCATGGCTCCATGAAAGAGGGGGGAAAAGTTAAGATGCCAATGTGATAGATGACGATGATGATGATGATGATGATGATGATGGATTGTTAGATTTCTTTTAGATTGATTTTCTCCTGACACAGACTGTATTCCAAAAATATGGAACTGCAAAGTACAGGGTGGAAACCAGTTTTGACGCGTTTCATCAAAATCTCCAGTTTAAAGCAAGGATTGCCTGAACTCTGCAGCTAGGGAGCGGCTACTGAGTCCTGCTGGATCATCAGGCTGGTGTTCTCTTCCCCACACCGGCCAGCCCCAGCTACTGCTAGGAATGTGGTGAAAATCAGGGACGTTTCTGTTGAGTGCAGAGAAAGCTGCTGTTTTGAGCATGTTGTTGGTGAAGGAAAGATATGACAGAAGTTAAGAATATGATGCAGAGAAGAGAATAAACATTAATATCATGCGATATAAGAACTCAGGTTCACTGTGAATCAGATTGGCAGGATCTGATTAGGCAAAATTGGGCAGACAAAATGAGAAGTATCTCTTTGCACTGTGCTGACTTAGCTTGTGGAATTCACTTCAATGCAGCGTGGCAGTGATTCTTACCACAGATGGCCTGAAAAGAAAATGAGAGAAATTCATGGAGATGTATATATGCATACGGAGGACCAGTGCCCTCGTTCATTGCTTCACAATAATGGCTACCTGTTGAGAGCAGCAGGCTGCTGGAGCAGGACACCAGTGGTGGTCCTCAAGAGGGTCAGTAAACCCATCAAAGGAAGGGTAGCATCATTTAACAAGCCAATATAGAGAAACTGCCAGTCACCTCTAGAGTGGAAGCAGCATCCTTCATAGGTTCTCGATCATTTCTGGATTATTCATTACAATATCACATCATAACCCAAATATGAAGCGAGCCACTAAGCAAGCAAGAAATCTTAAGTCTCGGCTTCAGTGATTTCACTTGCCCTGGGCAATTAAAATGATCCGAGAACAGTTATGCTGCATCTAGCAGAAGGCAGCTTGGAGCTCTGAGGCACTAATTTCCTCCCTACCTTCCAGAAGGTGGAGATGGTCACTGCATAGTCCTTCTGAAAGAGAGAAGGGTGGTGTCTCTTCCACCTTTATCCTTCAGCCTTTTGCACCAGGGTAGATTTTAAGTGGTAGAGAGATCTGAAATGGAAAAGTCATTTGTTACGTCCAGAAAACCCAGGAGGTTCCAGAAATCAGTGGCAAAACGTTGCTTAGCTCATGAAGGAACCATTCTGAAACTGTTTTGAATGTTCAGATCTAGTGGAGAAGTTTTGCAGAGGTTTTGGAGTACAATTCCCACAATCTTCAGGCAATGATTTTGTTGGTTAGGACTTATGGGAGTTGTAGTCCAAAACATCTGGAAGGCACAAAGCTATGTAGCCCTGATGTAGTGGGTGCAATGTGCTTCAGAGAGGCAGTGCATGTCATGATGATGTCCCCATACCATGCTCAGAAGAGGTGTGCCCTACTTTGCAGAGGACGGTCTTCTATTTGAAGGTGTTCTTATTCTGACTCAGAGGGCTGCCCAGAGCAAGTTCAACTGAGAGAGCAAGCAGAAGCCACAGTTTATGCCCAGGCAGCCAAGAGAGCAAGCACACTTTCCCACCTTTGGCGAGAGGGATCGTACTTCTATTTAAATTACAGCCATTACATTTGCATCTGAACATATAAATTAGTGCATGCAAATGTGATGCAAATTCATCTCTGCAGAGCTTTTGTCCTCTTTGTTGGTAAGAGACATTTGCTACCAGAATAGTAATTTAGGCTCTTTTTTGATCTGACATGGGCAGTTCCCAGCATGGATTCAATGAGATGCCTGCACTGCCCTTGTATGCTGAAGAATGACGCTCACTTTCCAAGAAATGGTGGCTATTGCCATTGCTATTTTCTGCTTGCTTGCTTTAGAAACAAGGACTTCCTCTTAAACAAACTCAGATAATGGAGCCATCTGTTCAGTATCCTTCCCACTGTTTGGCAATGGCCTTCAAGGTCTCCAGATGAAGGCATCTCCCCACCCTTCCTGGAGCAGCCAGGGCTTGGACCTGCATGTGGACATACAGACTAGATGGACCCTTGGTCTGATCAAGCAGATTTCATTATGTACCTATGATCTTAGTTCATATTTTCAGGCATTTCTTTCCTAGCTGTGCAGACTCACTCAAAAGGGAGCCAGGAATCCCTTCCAGGCAAGAAAGGATTTGTCAATGCTATCACAAGATAGGAACTGTTCAATTGCCACAGCCCAGGTCCTTTGTATCCTTTTGTCGCTCTGGGAATGCTCTGGGAATGGTACTTCCATCACCTTGGGAACTTTCTATGTTTCCAAGGTGGCCTTTTGTCTTCCTTTCCCTTTCTTGACCAGCCACTCAAAGGGCCTGAAAGAGCCTCTTCTAATGCTTTCAGCTACAATGTGGTGGACATGTGTCATATGAAAGGACCTTGTGGCACCACAAAATCATTTATTACTCATGTAAGAAAATTATCTTCCTTGCCCCCTAAAAACTATGTGATCTGCCATTTTCCCACCCCCCATGATAAATCTTTCTCCACATCAATTAATGCCCCTTGTCAAAGATTTAATTGCATATTGTTAGGCTGCAGTGATCTCTATACCCCTTAAAATGCAGCAGGCAGTGGACAAGGGAAGGGCTGGTCAATTTAGGGATGGTGAATGAGATCACTAGACATCTCCATGGACCTCATTTGAGGTTCATTTCATGCCCAATTTCAGTTCACATCTGCAGTCACTGCACCATCTGCATAAACAGGAAAATTTCAAAACTGAAGCAGTGATCAAAGGTGACCATTGTGCAATTCTCTTTTTTGGTTTGTGCACATTGCTTACATTTTCTCCAGGCACTCGAGCGGGGCTGATTCAGGCTACGGAAGCATTTGGTGCAAATTCAGGAAATGTTTGCACATTCAAGGAATGTCAAATGGGAGCACATCTTCAACAGTTTCCAAACATTTTTGACACAAACCTGTTATGCTCACATTCAGAGCTGTGTATGGGATGTACTTGCATGTCTTCTGTGCAAAAATGAAATCCTCACATTTCCCTAATGATCATCAATTTCTGCCATGTCTCTGCTGCACAGAATTGCTTCTTGGAGCTGTTTTACTAAAATAAAAAGTTGCTATTCTCATTCTTGATGCAGATGCATGTGAAGGGCTATAACTCTGAGGTAGAACAGATGGGTTCATTCTCTGAAATCTCCAGGTATGGCCAGGGAAGCATCCCAACTGAAACCCTGCCTGGAGGGCAACTATCAGTTGCTATAGGCAATGGGGACCTTCCTGGACCAAAGTTCAGACTTGGTACAAAGCATATTCTGATATTCATGGCTGCTCACATCTAGGAACATAGAAACATAGAAACAGAGCGAGTCAGAAGGGGTCACCCGGGCCATCTAGTCTGACCTCCAGCACCAGCTGGATCCGCTCACGACATGCCCACCATGTGGACATCCAGCCTATCCTTGAACACTCGCACCGATGGGGCCTCAACGACCTCCTGTGGAAGCCCATTCCACACCCTCGGGGTCCCAACTGTCAGGAAGTGCTTCCTGGCATCCAAATGGAACCTGGGTTCCCTGAGCTTTGCTCCGTTGGAGCATGTCCTGCCTTCCTCTGCAGGGGAGAACAGGTCTCTACCCACCTCCATGTGACACCCCCTCACATACCTGTATGTCGCCAACAGATCCCCTCTGAGTCTCCTCTTCTCCAGGCTGAAGAGACCCAGTTCCCTCAGTCTCGCCTCATACAGCTTCCCCTGCAAACCGGCCACCATCTTTGTGGCCCTACGATGCACTGACTCCAACCTGGCTATATCCTTTCTGTAATGAGGGGCCCAAAACTGAACACAGTACTCAAGTTGTGGGCGCACCAGAGTCGTGTAGAGTGGTAGTAAGGTATCGTCAAGTACTAGAGGTATCGTCAAGGCTTGCGCCTCCAAAACCTCCCTTTTGAGTGCTATCCACCCCTCCTCAACTTGCTTACCTTCCAATAACCTATCCCAGGAGACTTTCCCCAGTCTGGCCTTCAGTTGGCCAAAGTTGGCCCTTTTGAAGTCTCAGCTTCTAGCGCTCGCCCTGCTGCATGTCCCCAGTCCCCTGATCTCAAAGCAAAGGATGGAGTGATCACTTGCATCCAGAGCTCCCCTAATCTGTACTTCATCTATCAGCTCCTCCCTATTGGTCAAGACCAAGTCCAGGATGTTTCCCCCCCTTGTTGCCTCTCAGACCCTCTGTGTGAAAAACCCACCCTCTAGAGCTTCTAGGAAGCGACATGACCTGCATGTCACCGCCGAGTGAGTCTCCCAACTAATATCCGGGAGACTGAAATCTCCCATACTGTGTCTCCCCTCCGAGATATCCTTAGAATCTGGCCTGTCAGGACATCATCCAGGGTCTCAAGTTGACCTTGAGGGTGATGACATACCCCCACTGTCAGGTCTCCTTCCCTGTCAAAACCCCTAAGTTTCACCCAGACTGCCTCTACCGAATCCCCATCTGTGCTGCACTCTATCTCACTGCATCCTATCCCTTCCCTGACATATAAAGCCACACCCCCACCTCTCTTTCCCTTCCTGTCCTTTCTAAAAGGGTGATACCCTTCTGTGTTCACATTCCAGACTTGCCTTTCATCCCACCAAGTTTCTGTGATTCCCACCAGATCGTATCCTCCTATTCCCAGGAGAGCTTCAAGCTCTTCCTGCTTATTACCCATGCTCCTAGCATTGGTGTACATGCACCTCAACTCCTTCCCACCGCTTCCTTTCCTTGGAGTGCCCAGCATCCTCCTTCCTCCCATCCTCCCTGGTACCTGGCCCCTCTCCGTAGAAGTCCTGTCAGTCCCTGCAGTATCTCTAAAGCCCTGCTCCCAGAGCCCCGATCCTCCCCGCACACTTGTCCAGTGCAGACACGTTACTGGGGGGCCTGAACCCACCCCCCACTGGCTCAGTTTAAAGTCTTCCGGATGAAGCTCGCTAGAGCATCTCCAAAGGACCTCTTCCCCATCCTTGTGAGGTGTAACCCATCCCTTGCCAGAAGTCCATTGGCAAGAAAACAAGTGCCATGGTTGAGGAACCCGAAGCGTTCCTTCTGGCACCACTCCCTAAGCCAGTCGTTCACCTCGGAGGCCCTCCTGTCCCTGCCTGGCCCAAATCCCCGGACAGGTAAGATTGATGAGAAGGCCACTTGGGCCTTCAGCTCCCTGAGTTTCTTCCCCAAGGCCGAAAAGTCCCTGGTGATCCCAACCACCCCCTGCCTGCCCACGTCGTTTGTGCCCACATGGATCACCAGGAGTGGCTGGTGACCCCCGGAGCGAACAAGACGCTCCACTCTGTCCTTCACGTGCCGGATGCGTGCGCCCGGCAGGCAGCAAACCTCCCTTGTCTCCAGGCTGGGACGGCACACCGCCGCCTCAGTGCCACTCAGCAGGGAGTCCCCAACAACAATCACCCGCCGCCGTACCTTCCCGGTGCTGGTAGGCAGCCGTGCCCTGGCCCTCGCCTCCCCTGCAGCAGCCCCCTTGCTGCCTGACATCCCAGGCTGGGGGTCCTGCTGGTCCCCCGAGGCCTCCTCAGCCCCAGCCTCCCCAAGCGGAGAGAACCTGTTTCCAGCTGCAGATTGGTGCCAGGAGAACCATGCTGGCCTCCCCCTCCTGTGGGTGACATGCCTCCATGTCTCCGCAGCTGCTCCTCCCGTGGTCTCTCCCTTGACCCTCTGTCCAGAGAGGGGCTGCTCCGGGGGGGCCTGGAGAGCTCTCTCGGCCCTCAGGCACCTCACCTCCTCTTCTAGCAGGGCCACCATCTTGCACCGAGGGCAAGTGTATCCCTGCCTCTCCTGGGGGAGAAGGGCGAACATGTCGCAGCTCTCGCAGCGGCAGCAACACCCGTGACTCCCGCCAAGGCCATCTCCTGGCCTGCCATCAGGATCCCTTCCGAGACCTGACCTTGGTCCCCTGTCTTGTTAGTCCTGCAGTTCCTCTCACTCGCCCAGTTCTCCCAGGCAAAAACCCACTCGCACACACACACACACACGGATAAAATAAGCTTAAATTTGAATTGGAAGAGCAAAGCAAAGCAAAGCAAAGCACAGCACAGCACAGCACAGCACAGCACAGCACAGCACAGCACAAACAAAAACAAACAATCAAACCTCTGCATCCCAGGGAAGGGAGCCCCTGGACAGCCAGGACTGCAGCTCAGGGACGCAGTCAAGGGACGACACCTTAGCCCCTCAGGCCAGTGGCCCCGCCCCCTCCCCCTCCCCCTCCCCCTCCCTCTCCCTCTCCCTCTCCGCTGCTCCTGGCCCCCTGCTCCTTCCTGGCCCCTCTGGCCTCTCTGGCCCCGCCCCCTCCCCCTCCCCCTCCCCCTCCGCTGCTCCTGGCCCCCTGTTCCCCTGCCCAGCCCCTGCCTGGCCTTTGCCCGTCCCCTGGCCACTCAGCCCTCTCTCCCAGCCTGTGCCTCTGCTGCTCTGCTGCTCTGCCAAGAGGCCAGAGCCAAAAGCCTTTGTCACCTTTGTGTTTCCCTCCCATCCCTCAGTTTTCTTTCTTCAGCCCAACTAATGCATGTGTGAATACATGAGGGCAGGAGCCTTTCATGCTCCTATGACTTGGCATAGAACCCACATTTACTGTCAGTTGCCCTGACATGCACATACTTATGGCTCCAGCTCTGCCATCTTTTCAGCATCCTTTTGCCCTCTATTCCAAGGCATTCAGTGTTACTGAATAGTTTAGATGGGTTGCGTCGGCTGTTTTAATTAGGCCTAGTTTCTAATGGAAAGATTTTGGATGTTAAATGGTTTTGTATTTCTGTATATCGGAATTTTTAGCTGTTCTAAATTTGCACACTGGAATTTTATGCTGCATTTTCATTGCATTTGTATTTTATGGTATCTTTTGTGTTTGATTAATTGTTGTGAACTGCTCAGAGAGTTTCAGCAATTCACAGAATAGAAATGAAATAAAGAAATGCATCCGATGTGAAATTTAGACAAGTACAAAGTTTGTATAATGGGTGAAGTTTGCCAAATCCGCAGTAATCCCCTCCCTTTTTTTTAATTCCATACCCCTGTAATGGTTGTGCAATTGATTGTTCTGGCTTATCTTCTGCTTCTCACCCATCTCACCATTATTTCTAGTAATGAACTGGAAGTATGAAAAAGATAGCCAGTGATGGGAAGATCCTTCTCTGTCTAAGATCTCAATGATCCACTAAGATCCTGATAATCCACAATCAGAGGAATGTATAATGCATATTGAAATGATCTGAACGGGTATAATGTGCCTATGTATTCGTGTGCCACATAGGGCCATGGAGTTGTGTATGAGCAGATTTCCGCGTATTAAGGGATTAAATGGTATCAGTCTCACTTTCTTCTTTTCACCCAGCCATCAAAGCACGCTCTATCACTTTACCCCAGCCATTGCTTCCTGAGATCAGGCAAAAATCATGCAGCAGCATTAACAACCAGCTGCCCCAATCAGCTTCAAAGAACACTCGAATCACTGGTATGCCAATAGCCACTTTCTAACCCAGAATCCATTAAGGCAGTTCTCTGCTGTGGTCCCATAGGAGTAAAATCAGAGGAGAAGCAGCAGCTGTACCTCCATTAAAGAAAAAGAGTGCCGCCTCAGACGTGCCCACTCGCTTCCAGCAGAAAATGCTTCTTGGCCTCTGCAGGCTTCTTTCGTGTCGGAAAGGAAGCTGAGAGACAAACTTCTAGCAAGCAGGCTAGGCCTGGTGAGGATTGCGCAATCCTTGCTTCACAGTTGTATTAATGCCTTTGAATGGTTGTGCACTCATCTTGCAGAAAGGAGGTTGCTATTGGCTTACATCCAGGGCACAAGGTGAATGTCACAGATGTTTTATCATCCATGCAGTGTGTGCAAAGGGAAAGACACTCGGCCTACAGTTAGACTTTTTCTTCAAGTGGTAGATGGAAATTGTCCTTCGTGAAAATACCAAAGAGCACTAACCAAAAATTCCCCCGAGCAAATACACGGGGGATTCTTCCCAGGAGAGAATCATGGCCAGATTATCTCCCTGATGCTCCAAATAGTGGAAGGATGACATCACATTTTACCTAAAGTGAAGTGCAGAGCAAAGATGGAGGTTCCTGCTCCTGTGGAACATTTGAGGAGCTTGAATATATGGCCACAGAGTCCTGTCAAAAGCAGCTACATTTCTTGAGAAGGCAGGTTTACATTCATATCCCTGATCCTGGCCAGAGATGCATGAATTTAGTTTCATGGGTTTGGCCTGCATTTTGTGGATTTTTCCTCAGGCATCTCTTCTTCCATGGTCTGCTTATGGATGGAATCAGATCATTTTTAAGGATGCAGGAGAATTTGTGCTAATGAACTCTTGTGGAAGTGCCTTTTTATGTTAATGTGGAGTCATGCGAAGCCATGTTAGCTATGTGCCACCAAGTCAACTGCAATTTATGGAACCATTTGAAAGAATGCCCTCCAAACGTCCTTTCCTTGACAGCGCTGCTTGATTGCTCTACTCAGCCCATCGACTCAGCCCGTCTCCTAGTCAGCCTTCCCATTTATTTATTTATGTATTTATTTATGTATTTATCTATCTATCTAACATATTTGTATGCCGCCCCCATTGCAACCTAGCCTCGGGGCAGCTCACAACATATACAATTAAAACCATTAACTATTAAACTATTTAAAACTGGCCCATCTTGAGATACCGATTAAAATACAATAAATACAAACAATTTAAACTAACAATTAAAATAACTTTTAAATAAAAAGGTCTTCGCCTGGCGCCAAAAAGCAAATAACGAATTTCGTCAAATAACGCCAAAATTCCCTTTTGTCTTTTGCCTTTGACTTTCCATAGCATTATTATCCTGCCCAATGAGCCTTGTCTCTTCATGAAGTGCCCAAGTACACAAGCCTCAATTTCTTAATGTTGGCACCTGGAGAAAGTTCTGGTTTGATTTGAACTAGGACTCACTTGTTCTTCTTTCTGTTGGTCCACGATAATCACTCAGTTCTCTTCCAGCACTGTGTTCAAATGCATCCATTTTCTTCCTGTCAGCTTCCTTCAGTGTCCAGCTTTCACATCCACACGTACTGATCTGGAATACGATAGTGGCACTCCTTCTTGTTTCCTTTTGGATTGGTTCATTGTACCTGACTGGCCAATTCCAGAAGGTGTCTCCGGGAGAGAGTGCATTGGTCCCATGGCTTCTATACCATGGTGTGCTGCAGGGTTAATCTTGGAAGATAAGCAGGGACAGGCCTGGTTGATACCTGGATGGGTGACTTAAATGCTGTGATCCACCAAGAGAGCTTCAGTTGCGGGTGATATGGAAATGTGATGTAATAATAATGTCTGTAGATGAGCTGAGTCAGTTGGCCTAACCTTTTCGTTTCTAAAGGAAATGTAATGTTGACATGGGATTACCTCAGGGACTGTAGATAAGTTTAGGATCTGCATTTCTTCCATGCACCACCCCGCCAAAAAGCAGCCTTGAAACATCAGACTCGGCTCCCACAGATTCTGATTGCTTTATCAAGGTGCTACACTTTGCATGCAGCTCCATTAATTGACAATGGTGAGCAAACAGCTTTGAATCAGCTTGCGTGGAGAAGGTATGACAGAATGACACATTGCATGATCCAGACAATGGTTCCCAAGATGCACCATGATGAGGCACATGCAGAAAAGCCTCTGTGTACAGAATGAGGCATTGACTTAATGGAGAGCTCTCATCCAAGGCTGGATAGATGGAAGCGTCACTTTTCAAGGAGATAACAAATCCTGTTTGTCTAAGTTCACCCATTGCTATTTAATGGGGTGCCTCTGCAAATGAACACTTTAGAAGGCTCTAAACTTACATTAGGTCTCCTTGCTGCTCAGCTGCCCATGGAAGCAAATCTCTTCTAAGAACAAGATAATCCTTTTCCCTTCCCTTAAATTGAACTTTCTGGACAGACTCAGAACATGTTTTGCGGTGGTTAGAAAGAGCTGCCAACATATTTGAAGGGAAACATATTTGATGTGCAAGGGAAATGCGCAGATTGTGTATTTTACTGAGAAAGCAATTATTGGGTAACCGTAACACATACTCTTTGCTATGTATCAGTATTCGTTTGGTTGTCTCTTTGATGGCTGGGTGTGGAACAGCAGGGAGAAAAAACACCTTGAGCTGAGCAAGAGGTGAATGGGAAGATGGGGCAAAACAAATCTGGGTGAATAGCAAATGAAGAAAAAAAATCTCTGGAAAGCAGACGGGAAAGCATGCAGCATCTGACTGCTCCAGGGTAGGTTAATACAGCCTTGGTTTTCAAGAACTCTCTGCCTACCCGGAGTCCCTGTGCCCATATGCCAGTGGGTGGGCTTACTCTGAATTCCCATGGGGTGTTTATCAGGGTTGCTCACCTAGAAGAAACTGTGGGTGCCAGAGTGCTGCACAGCAGTGCTTTACAAGCAAAAGGATAAAAGTGTTTGGGGAATGGCTTTCCACCACTGGGAACTGTTTTTATCGATAACCCTTGGGTTTCATGGGAACTGTGTTTGACAGCCATTGAGCTGTAGTGAGGAACACAGGGAACTTTCATTTTGCCTGAAATGATGACGCAACCAAAGCAACCATTCTTCTTGTGATGTTGAAACATGGAGTGGAACACACGAGTGGCACAAAGTCCTAAGTCAGGTTGTGGGGTAGTGTCAGGGATCTCCAATGTGATTTATTTATTTATTTATTAGATGTAAAGAACTTTTGTAAAGAGTTGTAAAGAACTCAAAGTGGCTTATATAATGCTCATCCTGCTGCTCCCAATCTTATCACCACAACAACATCTCTGTGAGGTAGGTTGGGCTGACAGTCAGTCTGTGAAGTCACCAAGTTGGCTCCCTGGCTGAGCAGAGTCTAAAACTCAGGTTGCTTAAGTCCCAGACCTGTGCTGTTAACCATGACCCCAGACTAGCTCTTGCTTTGTAGAGAGCAATACAACTTTCCTTTCTTAATCCATGGCTGTGTTCATCAAAGCCAGCATGAGAGGTGAAAAATAAACATCCGGTAATGTATGCATCATGGCAGCATTCAAAGCAAGTTGTCATTTCATAAAGGCTAAATAATGCTTCTATCTTGTACTCCAACTTTCCCCTTTAAACTCTGTTCTTGCTATCAGCCTTCTATCAGTCTTCATCCTTCTGACTCCACTAACTCCCCATCCTCTTTCTAACTAACACTGGCTCCAATACTCTTCACTGTCTCTTTCCAACCTAACCCTACCAGTGCTAGCCTTGCTTCTAGCTGACTTCAGACTGACCCTGCCTTCACCCATCATTCTATTCCAGCCCCTGCTTTGAATAAGTCCCTCTTCCATGTCAGTCATCGCAGTTCAAACTTAACTTCTGGGTTGCTGATGTTGGGAAAATTTGGATAAATCCTGTCTGAAAAGCATTACTTCTGTGTGCTTTTGCATTGTGGGATCAAATCCTGTTCTCCTTCTCAAAACCAAGCTAAGTCACTGTTTAAAATGGCATTGGAATTCAGTTTACCAGGAAGCATCTTCCCAGCCCAGAGGGCTTCATGTGCCCTGGTCATTCAGAATGTCTAGAGTCTAGATAAAGGTCTGAGCTTATCGTGAATAGTTTCTCAGTAGCTTGAATTTACATGTCTAAGCAGACCTGGAGATGGGTTCAAGTTACTCAACTAAAGTGTCAATACACTGCAATTAGAAATATTGTAATCTCATTGTTACTGTGTGATTGACTGACATTCCTTTATCTGTTCTGTATGTGATGACCTCAGAACTTTATTGTAATGTCTGCATTCTGTCATCAATTGCCCTGTACCTGTGACGTGACTGGGAGTGTGTAAAAACTCTGTAGATGTGTTGAAGCTTGGCAGCTGCGTTTACCTCTGCCTGCCCGGTAATGCATTATTGTGAGTACGGACCTGCGGGGAACCTGAACAATACAATAAAGCCTAGATTGTCTGAACGCTTGATCTTTCCATGAACCCGAGTTTTATTTCCTCTTCTCAAATTGAGATTCCGGGATTCTGACACTGACAAACTTGCCAACTTGACTGGCAGCATTAGGGCTTTGCACTGGGCGGATGCTCTTGGAAGAATGGTGAGGAGACGTAACTGGTACTAGCCTAGCTCACTTTCCACACATTAATTTTCACACAAGTCATTCTACAGATTTGTCCTTCTTGGATATTGTCACAAAGTGCTTTGCTTTATACATTCCCAAATTTCAGCCTGCTACTTTCATGGTTATTTTTTCCCCAAAAAACCAAAATGTGTGAGACAAAAAAGGCTCCCAGAATACCCACAAGAATAGTTCTACAAGGCATTTTTATACCCCAAACAAAAGGTCCCAAAAAAGGAACAAAGGAATTCCAGTACAGGTCATCTTGGTCTTTTTTAACAGCTAAGAGCCTTTTTTTAAAGCATCCAGAAAACAATTAAAATCCATTGAGGAAAAGGGTTCCCCCCCTTTAGTAGGGTAAACTATTGTTATTCAGAGTAAATAGGCCAAGCCTAGTTATGCATTTTTTTCTGTTTGCCTCTGAAAAGATTAAACCTGAAATTTCCAATATTTCAGACCTAAAAGTCATTCTTATGTTGATTAAAACCTCCAGGGAGAGGATTCAGGCAGAACAAGGCTTTTAAAGTAGCATTTTCCTTGCCTGAAGCATTTCTGGCTGAAGTCAAAACTGTCCCCAGATTCAATTAATGCTATTTTTTTCTGCTGTGGGGTGAAGGCTGAGGTCCAATGGGTGGTATAGTGAAGCATCCCAATGTCCGAAAGTTCAGGTGGTTTCCTGAAGCCATGCCAAGGACTTCATGGATTGTCTGCATGGTGTCTAGAAAAGCATGAGAGGTCATTTTGCTGAGGCTCTCTTCCCTAATCATTCTGTAGATAAGGGCTGTTCTTGCTGTGAGAACAGAAACTGTTTGTCTTATCAAATCAGTTTTACCCCTCCTCAGGAGTAGGGGCGGCCGGGGGTGGGGGGGAGATAGATCCTGGGTGTACTGCCAGCTTCTGAAGCAGTGAAAAGGAGGGGCCTTCTAATATTGGTTTCAACAGTCTTTTGCTCCCATTTTTGATGTGCCCACACCCTGGCTCCTTTGGAGGCCTATAGAAGCCTCCAAGAACTAAATTCCAAGAACTAAAACAGCCACAGAAAGGGGAGTGTACACTTTCTTTCACTTGTTTGTATTCTGCATTCATATTTTATCTTGTATTCAATAAATTGCATGTCATCTTTCACTCAGGGACTTCTGTTTTTTTCCTGAGTATCCTCTAATCTAAGTGGACCAGATCACCGTGGGTAGCACAGGAGTTCCAGTACAATAACAACTACAATTAGTCATTATTTCAATGAAGACTGATGCACAACAGAACCTGTTTTGGTCTGGGGGTTGTGTGCTCCTTTCCCAATTTGTGCATGTTGTCTTGTGCTCATGTGGCTATCTCTGTAGGCCCTTAATTCAAATTTTGACCTTGAGTAGTGAACAGCAAAGACATTTGTCTCCTAATCAGCCCATTATTGGCTCCTTATCTTCTATCTACATTGTCACCAGGCTAAATAATGAAAAAGAGCAGTAGAGGTAGGTATACTCAGGGTCTGCTTTGGTTAGAGATGCATGAAACATTCACTCATTTGCTTGTAACCAGGAATTACTGACTTTATACCTTACTCATTTATTTCTATTTAACTACAGTACTGTTCCATGTCTGAGCAGATCAATAGCTGTAGACAATACAAATGCAAAGATAAAAACAATGCATTAAAATAAGCTAACACTTTAAACCAGGGCTTGAAAATTCCACTCGCCCGCTCGCCAAATGCGAGGGTAAATTCCTTTCTGGCGAACACAGTAATGCCCTGCACATTTATTGATGGAGCGGGTGGTTTGCAATGCAATCCCCAGGCCCCGGGGCTCGATTTGCATTCCACTTGCGCTCCAAGCCTCGTTTTGAAGCCAACTTCCGGTTTCTGACTTCCAGCTTCTTCTTCGGCATCACCATTACACTGGCAGCACTGCTGAGGGGACAGGTGCAGGAGAGGTCCACTCTCCACCACAGTGGGGGACACGTGAAGGAGAGACCCGCCAATGGTGCACATCCCTACACCCGCCAGCTTAAGGTAAATGACATTTTTTGTGCTGCGCTCTGGAGGCGGACCTGGGCAAGGTTTGGAGGGGCAACTGGTGGAGAGTAAGGTTTTTGCCTGGCTAGTAGGTCTAGACTTGAAATTTGAAGCCCTGCTTTAAACAAACACTTTAGTCCAAGCACTTGGACTGTTTGGACTATTGCAATGTGCTCTACATGAGGCTGCCTTGAAGCTGGTCAGGATACTTCAGTTGGTCCAGAATAGAGCTGCCAGGTTATTAATGGGGACTGGCAGATACTCCCATATCATGCTGGTCCTATACTGTTTACATTGGCTGCCAATTGAAGCCTGGGCCCAATTTAAGGTGCTGGTGACGACCTATAAAGCCCTAAACGGCTTGGGACCAGGATACCTGAAGGAGCACCTTCTTCCCTATGTGCCCACCTGCCCACCCCTTGAGAACTGAGGCAGAGGTCCTTCTCTGGGAGCCCTCTTTGTAGGAGATTAGGAGGGTAGCTACAATACCTAAGGAGGTAGGGCCTTTTCAGCAGTGGTGCCCCAACTTTGGAACATGCTCCCCAGGGAGGTTCACCTGGTGCCGTCACTTTATTCTTTCGGTGTCAGATGAAGACCTTTTTATTTTCCCAATATTTTAACAGTTAATTAGTTTTGTCTTTGATTTTATCATTAATGGTTGAATGCAATGTGTTGTGTGTTTGTTGTATGTGGTTGTTTTGTCTCTTGTCTCTTGTCAGCCATCCAGAGCCTTTAGTATTGGATGCCATATAAAAACTTTAAACAAATGAATAAAATAAAAAGCCTGAAAGCCATGGCTGGTGAGCAAGAATGGGCTCCCTGAAGTGAGGCTCTTTGTGAAAGGTACCAAAAGCAGCATGCTGTGGGCGCCTCCCTGACCCTCAGAGGCAGGGAAGTCCCCAGCAATGGGCCTATCATGCTGCCCCTTCTCCCAGCATCCAGACTGAGCACAGACTTGGATGTCGTCTGTGGACTGTAGCCAAGCTGACTCATGGACCAAAAATAGGGGGAAAGGTGTTTGACAGCTGGCATACATGTGCCTGAAAGTGCACTTTTGAGACATGCACATAAATATGCTCTAATGTGTGGGATAAGAATGTGTACATTTGAGAGATGCACACAGCTGTTGTGCACATTTAGAAAATGCACATTGGCCGCGCAGGACCTTTTCTGTGAAAAAGAAAAATCAAAGCTTACAATTAGGCACAGATTCAGGGCGGGTTGCAGTGATCCTGCGTAGAGCCTGTCCCACTTCTGTTCACCAAACATCTTCCCACATTCAGACTTCACTGAGGAAGCAAGCCGATAGACCGCCCGAGAGCTGTGCAAATGACACTCTTCTTCCACAGCACAGGCAGTGCACCCAAAGGCTGCACGTCCTGCACATGGAGAAGCGATGCTCCTCCCTCAGCTTTTGCATGGCATTCAATTCCTGTGGACAAAACAGGCTGGATCCAAGGGGATCTGGCGGAGGTGTAGGACAAAGGTGTAGATCATGATTCTAAAGAACAAGTCCTTGTACAAGTCCATGCCAACGATAGAATGCCATTTTCATCCACTTTCCTCTCAGGTTGTTTTGTCTTGCAGCTAATTTGCATCCTGTATCTTTGTGTGTCATGGTCCACGCTGTTTGCAACTGTTACATTCAAACAGATAGAAAAAATCAATCAATAAACTAGCATCTTCTTGTAAAGAAAGGAAGGAAATAAAGTTCAAAAGACACTGGAAATATTTACTGACTGCTAAAGACTGATGCATTCTGTCATTAATATACACACTTGGCAAAGTGAAAATTCAGGGTGTAAATTAGATTTGTCAGTAAATATGGAAAGAGCTTCCAAGTGTCTGGCCCCCTGCATTGATGCAATTGCATTTCCCAGTTCCATGTCCTTGGCAGGATCAGAAAGATCCTGCCAGCTTCCTTTGTTATCACAGGCTCAGTTTGAAACAACGCCAATTATCACAGCCTCCGATTAGTTTGCTAATTGTACATTCAACAGGAGTAGCAGAGGCCTGAACTCTTTAGGCTTGGGCTCAGTATTGTGCTAATTGCATTTAAGGGATTCAAAGCAACATGCTTCCTTCATGCAGCTTTGTTAGCAATGGGGAAATCACCTCCCAAATGGTAGACTCCTGGAACACTCTCTGTGTTGAGAGCAAGCGTGATGGCAGGCTCTGGCAAGCGCTCCTGTGGGATGCCAGTCAGGCCACTTTTGCTGACTCAGATTCTGAAGATGGATACTTCAGCAGGATGGAGGAGCAGGAGCCTGCCTGCTGAGCTCCTGAAAGGCAACCAGGAGGGAGGCAGAGGCGATAAGCTCAAGGGCAGGCCTGATGGTGGGTCAGGCAGATCCTGGGAGGGGCTGTCCGTCCCCGGGGAATTGTCAGAGAGAGATCAGCCTATCCCCTCCAAGGTGGCCTCCATGGCCAGGCATCCGCAGAGGTGGGAGGCCAATTGGATGAGAATCATGGGGAAAAGAGGTGGGCTCACTTCCACATCGCCCTGCTCCGAGGGTTGGGACACAAATATGCGCAGAAGGAGAATTTGGGGAAGTAATCGCTAGATTTGGTTCAACAAACCGCTTTGTGCCTGCATGATTTACTTTCAGAAACAATAAAGAACATTTTGCAAATGAAACAGCCTGAGTCTGGTGATTGTCGGAGGGAGAAAGCACCGCTTGCAAGCATCTGTAGCAGTTCCAGCCTCACCCTGGAGGCCACTGTGCTCAAAGAGAAATGGCGACCAGGTCAACTTCTGTTTAACCTTGTGCCATGCTCCACCTATGACTTCCCTTGTAAAAAATGTGCATTCTTTTCTCTGCCCATTTAGAGCGGTAGGATTTATGGGGAATTTCAAGGGACAAAACCCATGGGATGTTAT
The DNA here is from genome assembly GCA_023646645.1 of Varanus salvator macromaculatus. Lineage (NCBI taxonomy): Eukaryota > Metazoa > Chordata > Lepidosauria > Squamata > Varanidae > Varanus > Varanus salvator. Next base: position 10,525,644 of record JAIXND010000624.1, on the reverse strand, counting down.
ACAAGACATCCCAACTGAATTCTTTTAATTTAACTCCTCTTTAAGGCTCTACCCACTGTGTACTCACAGGGATGTAAAACTCATTATGAACAGACTTGGAGTCCAACGGCAACTCTTAAAACACTCACATAGCCACAAGGCAGTGTGGTTGCCTCATTGTGCAGAGTTCCGTGCTGTTGTGAGCTCATCAGGGCTCCCCCACTTGAGAGCAGCATGCTACAAGACATTGTTGGAAATGGTCCTCAAGTTTGCAGAAACCATGTGATTGGAGATACTCCACTGAGGAACCTGCAGGTTGGAGTCATGGAGATCTAGACTAATTTGAATCTGTAGTGGATTTCTCCAAAATCTCTAGTTTGAAATCTCCAAGGAATGATGAGATTCTTGTGCTAGTCCACTGCAAAGGGAAGCTCTGAAACCGAAGGACACAGAGGAGGAGCTGTACTATGCATATTTCCTTCTAACTCAGCCTTCCACGGCTGGATCAGTTAAAGCCCAAGTAGAGTCGCTTTGTGTGTGCCTCTGCCCGTGTTACTCACAGTAGCCCCATCCTAGCCAGGGACCAGTCCTGCCTGCACACTCTTTGTCCTGATGCCAAACAAAACAAAAAATCTGCTGCTGAGGCTCATTTTGCCCATGATAAATACCTTGGACTTGGACACAAATCTGAGAAATTGTGAGTGAGAGCAGGTAGGAGTGGTTTAGTTACTGACTGGAAGCATGTCTAACATCGAATGCAAATACTAGCGCAAAAGCCAAAGCATGGCGATTTGCTTCTGCATCCACTCTGTGGTGGGCAGATCCAGTCATTGCAGATCACCAGCATGGCCAGTAGATCACTGCACCCTGGAACTCCAGCTGGGAGGGACACTCAAGGGCATCTGCCCTGCTATTTGATCAATACAGGTCTTGTAATAGAGGACACCTGGCTGCATTGCTCTTGACAGGTGGCTGTCCATCCTGTGCTTAAAGTCCTATGAGTCTCCGTGGGAACGAGGAAGCCTGAAAGCAAACCCCATCATTGGAGAAGGACCACCCTGTTCTGAACAAGAAAGCAATGAAAAGCACAGTAGGTCTGCCCATTCCCATTGTAGATGCATCTGGCCAGCTGCAGACAGAAAGAGAAGTTCAGGCTGGATAGATCTTAGAGGGCTTTAGCAGGTGCTCCTTATTTTCCTATACCAGCATGGCTTTCACTGACCATTTGCTCATACTAGAAACAGGCCCTTGGATCCTGAGGCCTTTGTCCTCCTCCTTTCATCAATTTCGGGGCTCATCTTATGCCAAAGGAATAATGCAGCTCCCATCAAGGTCATGGGAGATATGAAGCAGCTTCCAATATATTAATATTTCATTGTGAAAATATAATGGAGAATGAGACTGCAAGCAATCAGTCACCGACCTCGTATCCATCATTTACAGGATGGAGACTGACAGCAGTTTTACTTCCCTGTGCCCATCTATCTCTGTTACGGGAAAGGTAGGGGAGATGTTGGGTAACTGGTAATGTGCTGGGAAAAACTGGGGGGAAATATGGATGGCGGGAAGCTTTGTGCTGCCCTCGGTTTGCCAGCTTAGGGATGGGCAGCACTGAAAAACTGAACCCTCTGGTACTTGGCAAGCTTCCATGCACCCTCCCAACTTGAGATCCAAAGGTCAGCCAAGCTGGGGGATTTTTGGTGGTTTCTGCTTTTAAAGCAAGCTGTGATTTGTGTATTTGTCTGACAGCCAGGGAAATCTGTGTAAAATGTGGGCACAGTTTGTACAATATATGTAAAATGTGGCCACGTTTATGCAGATTGTAGTTGTATGTTACGGAAATGACTGCTTCTAAAATGGCCTTGGAAGAATCTCTCACTCTCTCTCTTCCACTCTCTCTTGCTCACAATCATCTGTCTGTCTGTCTGTCTGTCTGTCATGATTCTACCTAACCATTCTAGTTAGTAGTTTATCTAAAACTGAGGTACATGCAATGTATCAATTTCTACTAAGATTGGATTCTTGCTAATCTGAATGAACATACTTTTAAAACATGTCTCGGGATGCTGTCCCATCTTCTTCTGGCCATCTGCCCATTTGAAGCTGATCAGCCTGACTGGGCAACAGAAGCCTGGCATTTGCATCGCTACTTGAACGCGCTCTGAAATGCTCCAGTTCTTTTCCTTCTCTGTGAGCTTGAAACCTGTGGAAGTCCCACTCTGCATGTGGTCACAGGCTTCTTGGTTCTGCCCACAGAAGTAATGAACCTGCTTCTCAGAGACTGACCTTTCCCAGATTGAAAGGCTGTCTCTGGATTCAGAGAAGTCTCCCTCCCCTGCTTTAAAAGCCCAGTTTGTATGACTTGTCAACGCCTCCCAGGAGAAATAATAGACTGAAGAGAACTTGATTTGTGATGACCAGAGATAAAGTTTGTCATGAACCAGCTTTCCATTATGCATATTTTTTACACCTAATGGCCTTGTCAACTGGCGACTTCGCTTTCTCCAAGTGGCCTTAGTCAGGTGCCCCTCTTGGTTAGAATAACATCACTGAAGAAGCTAACATTAGACACCCCGCCATGAAGCTGTGGCAGGTAAGCCTTTCTATTTGCTAACATGAGATGATACGACACAGATCAGGCAAACAACAGTGGAGGCCAATGTCTCCAATGTCAGTGTGACACCCATGGTGGCAAACCCTATGCCCAAAGTCGCTTCAGGACCGGACAGCTCCTTCAAAGTCCGAGACAGCTGCCAGAGCGCTCCATTCCTCGCTGACTTTGGAGGTACCATTCCACCAGCCAGCAGACTCATAAAATATGTAGAGCAATTGGAAAGACAAATTCTGTTAAGGGTAACAGTGTTGCATGGTCTCGAGAGAGGGGGGCAAGAGAAACCCTGCAACTCAAAGGGGGGGAAAGCTTCACCTAGTAGTTCATGACTTCGTAACTCTGCTGATCTAGGGGTTGACAACTGTTGTTTTATTAACCAGCTTATGTGCATTGCTAATGCAGGAGCAAGGGAAGAAATGAAGGAATGAAGAAATGAAGGAACAGTAATATGCCCTCCATAATAATAATAATTCCACTTTGGAAAATGAGACCAATTAATCTGGAACGTCAACATCTGCAGATAAATGTGGATGCAGCATCCCTAAGTATTGCAGAACAATTAGGACAGCCCCATCAACAGCTAAATCCACCCAATCAAGCTTAAGCATCAAGTATTGAGAGAATCTGGCCCTCTTGTATCTGCAAATCCGCCCATTATCAAAATTCCCCCATCCTCTTGCTGTAAACTGTGCACTAGCAGAGCCTTTTCTTTGCATGGATAGAGAGAAGATATGCAGAGAAAGATGAATGGGAAGCATGTATGCCAAGGAACTGTGGGTTCCCCAAGAGAAACAACTCCATCATTTTTATTACGTCTTTGTGAAACACTGTTAGAAAGAAAGGCTCAGAAAATGCACCATTGTTCTAGAGGCATGGAGAAGCCAGGCCTTCTCTTAGTTTATATCTTACAAAAGGCAATTTGCTAACAATGTTTGCTCCCACAGTGACTGAAGAGATCAAAACAAAGTATTTTGACCCAAGTAGCATGAGTCTGGCTGGATTTATGCAGGACTTGACTTTATCACAAGCAATTCAGGTTCTTCCCTTCAGCATCTGCCACTGGTAATTTGCATACCGCACCATGCCAGTGACTGGCACATTCCCCGTGTTAAAACCCTGCTTTGCTGCCAAAACAGAGGTGCTTCTAACTAATTACATCCAAACATGTTTGGTCCACTTCAAGACATGTAATAATGATGCCATCTTTTTACCATTCCAGGACACACAGATAAGAGCAACAATAATACCAAAGTCCAGCTTTAGACAGTGCCTTCCTTCCCCTTCAGAGATGCTGATGATTCTGCATCAGGCCCAAGATTCTGCTTATCACCTTGAAGTCTTGTTGGTGTCCCTGCTGGCCAGGTGACTTACAGACCAGCTAAACCAGGTGCCAATGAGGTCCAGTCGGGTGAAGACTCGTTCAGTTTCTTTATTCAGCTGAGCAAAGCCACCGGGTGTCTGCTCCTACACGCAGGCAGGGAGCAGACACTCCTCCTTTCCCTCACGTTTTCCCACTTAACCTCACCCCCATTGTTCCCTCACCCAGTCCCCTCTCAGGGTCTGCCTGACCCTTTACCCAATCCCCTTGCGGGGTCTGCATGGCCACTGCGTGCCAGGCCTTGCGTGGTGTGGGGGTCTCACTCACTGCCTCTTTATCAACATTCTTTTGCCTTCCCTTTTTCCTCTCCAAAGCAAGCAGTTATACAGAAAGCAAATGGCATTTGTTAGGCTAAAAGCAAATAACATTAGTTAAGCTAATCAGGCTCCTTCAGTCTCTAAGCAGAACAAGAGGTTTTCCTGCCCCACTGAAAAGCCACGAGCTAATTCAGAATGCTATCAGCAGTCATGGAATTGGCTCCATTTTCCTAAAAAAAATAAAATTAAAAATTAAAAAGCAAGAGGACTGTGAACATCGGTGGCATGCTTTCTCTAATTCAGTTTTAAGAGAGCAATAAAATGGAGTCATATCCACTCCCCCATTAATTACAAGTTTCAACAAAAGGGGAGGCCCAATTTACTGCAGCATTTTCTCGTTATGATTCTGGGAAGAAACACTGTCTAAGAGAACTGGCAGAGTGGGGAAAGGAAGGCAGGATTTGCCAGGAGCAGAGATTAAGGAGAACGCACAGGCAAACAGGAAGAAGATGCCATAACGGGTGGCAGGCAAGGTCAAAGCTTTCTCTGGAATGAAAAAGCCCATTCCTGACTCAGAAGTTTCCATAAGGCTGTGCAGCATTGGAAATCTCATTCCGCGTGAGCTCGCCAGCCACTCAGCACAGTTCCAGTCCAGTGGCCAAATGGCAGCGCTGCTGATAGCGCAGCTCGCACTGTTCTGTGTGGAGGCTTTAGGCCCATGGGGACAACCTGCCACTGTGGGGCTCTGGGGCTCCCTTTTCTGGAATGTCACACAAACTCAAAAGGCAAATATACTAACTAAAACTGCACATTCCTCACACATTTGTAGACACGAGGAGGGGGTTTAATGGATTTGCGCATTTTGCATTTGGAGAAGATGCATGCCAGCTCATATTAACTGATGCACATTAGTGCAAGGGTGCACTGGAACATGTGCAGATGTGTTCAAGTAGAATGAAATGTCTCTGAACTCTTTCCTCTGCTTCATCAGTCCAAGGCTTCCGAGGATGCAGTCCTAGTGATTGGACAGGAACTGTGCACATGTTACGCAGCCACTGTTGAGACTGAAGTTGAAACCAGTTCCAGGCCCCAACACATGGGCATATGGTAGCTCTTTTGCATGGCTGAAGAGCCTGTTTAAGAGAACACAAAGAGAAGGGATGACTCATTAGGAATGCCACAAGGAGGCAACTGTATAGCTAATTGGCTGGTGTGGAGTGAGATCTTCTCCCAAACGCCTTTCCTTGTGATGGATTGTCATGTGGAAAGAAGAGCTTTGTGGACTCAGAAGTGCTTATCTCCTCTTGTTATTCTGCATCGAAGGAAACAATGGTCTTCGCAGCATCAGAAGCCATTGAAGTCGTGCCCAGCTGTGAAGTCCACCCTGCAATTAGAGCCTTTGATCTGGACTGGGCCATCTGAGACGAAAGCAGAGCTTTTGCTTTCAGATTTTATTTTATTTTACTTTTTTAGTCTCTTTAAAGTCTCTCCCCCCCTCCATTAGATAGCCGTAAGGCATGATCATTAAATACGGGTACTTGGTGGGACATGGAGCAAATGGAATGCCAAGCTCTTCTCTGCCCATACAGTTTTCACCAAGCTCCAAGGAATGACATTTCACTAAAGATTTCTGAACTAGATAGTCTCATTGCACAGATTTGAGGAATACAAATATGTAAATGTATCTTATACTTTGTCCCGCTAAGCATGGTCAATGAAAAACGCAGATGCTCTTCAAAGCCTCAGGCAAGGTTTTCCACAGTGCTGCCAACTAGGATCGTGTAACAGAGATCTATTGGGCCAGATTTGTCCTGCTGAGCTATGGCTGCTGCCCAAATACTCATGGACCACCCAAAGCCAATGAGAACTGAGACAAGGTGGGTCTGTTTTGAGCAGCAGAAGTTTGCTGAGGTCTTTGGTGAGGGTCTTTCATAGTTCTGCTCCCCTTTAAATGAAGCTATCTAGTTCAGAAAGCCATGGAAATCCTTGCTGACATTCCTAGTGATTGAAGACAGACCTTCCTTTGTGCAAGAGATCCAGAGGTTTGGTCTGGCTCATTCCAATTCCCATTTCTGGTGTATGTATTTCCAATGTGTTTGCAGGGAAAAACAATGTGCATTTTGAATGGGAATGGTGTGCACTTTTTCCAAAATGTGCACCCTTTTGAAAGAGAGCACATTTTTGGGGAATTTGTGAACAGTTCAGGAGAAAATTGAATGCCTTTTACCTTCTATGCAAGATTCTGAATGGGGCATTTTGGAGTGATTTGCAAACTGAATGGAAATCCTTAATGGATTCTGAGCAGTCATTCCTGGAAGCCTAGAACATTTTATTTATTTATTATTAATTTTTCGATTTATATCCTGCCTTATTCCTACAAAGGGCTCAAGGCAGCTTACATCTCCTCCTCCATCTTATCCCCACAACAACAACCCTGTGAGGTAGGTTGGGCCGAGAGTCTGTGACTGGGCCAAAGTCACCCAGTTGGCTCCATGGCTGAGCAGGGACCGTATTCCCATCCCATACATGCAACTGACGATTTGTGTTCTTAGTCACGCATGACATGGCATGTGCACATGCATGCAAGTGGCATTGGAGGAACAGACTTTGGTTTTCCCATGAATTCTGTCAATAGCACTGTGGTGTCATCTTGAAGCCAGGGCACAGGGCCAGACCAAGACATTCTGTGCTTGAAATCTCTTGCTTTTCTGCCAAGCATGGAAATAGTCGTTGATGCCTCTTCCTCTCTCACTTGCCCATGGATGTGCCTCCATCCAATGTGATCTTGCTGCACAAGAAGCCTCGTCACACTCAGCCTGCATTGGATGGCAACCTTGGCTCGAGGGTTTGATGGCACAGGATCCCCAGCGCCCTTCTCCTGCTCCCAACACACAGCAGACTTCCTGTCTTTATGCATTACAAAAGGAATGAAGGAAAATAGAATGAGAGGGAGGAAATGTGAGCACCTTGACAGAACGGGAACAAAGCAGCCTGCAGCTGCTCATCTAGAAGAAAGGAAAACACTAACAAAAGGAGAGGCAGAACACAGTGGAAAATGCCATGCCTGAGCAGCCCAGGGGAGGGAATCAAGACAAGTTTAAGAGGCAGCAAGCAAGGGAATAGATTACAGAGCTTTTAAATTAAAGAAGTGAGGGGGCTCCTGGTGAGCAGAGGAGCTCGGCGCGAAGAAAGGAATTCATTATGGATGGGCTTATCTCCTCCAGTGATTCACCTGCCCTGTCTGGCTCCATTAAGACTCTGTCTTACATTGCCCTCAAACCTCAGACAGAATTGGCCTGGCTCGATGACAGCATGTTTATCTCATCTTGGATGACCTTTCGCAGAGGAGGCTGCAGGAAATAGGCAAGCTAAATATTTACACTAAAGTGTGTCACCCCTTTAATTACAATTAGAGACTTTCTAGGTAGTAGATGCATGAGGGATTGACAAGACGGTCCAGAGACTGGCGGGCTGGAGGTGCCCGTGCTTCTTCGTCCACTTGTTTGCCTGCAGTCCTTAATTTACCACGACCCCAGTCCAGATGCTGGAGGTGGCTTGTAGATATAATTTAAGTGAGCAAATTAAAATCTCTACTGTCCACTAAAATGTAAAGAAGAGCTGTATACTGGGGCACAAAGGTTACTCAGAGATTAGGAATGGCGAACATACAAAATACTTGCTTTAGGAAAAATGTGCGTATAAATTCAAATGACTTTTCAAGCAAACATTTTAATAAGTGTGGGATTTGTACAGATTTGTCCATCTTGAATGCATTTTTTTTTTACCTCTAGACACTGATAGTGCTACTCAGCCCGGGTTTGTTCTGGATAGAGACATGTGAGAAATTCATTTTGGGGTGGAGATTGGTTGGATTCCTTGGGTTTGGCTTCTCAGACTCCTGTCTGTTTTGCTGTGCGCATGAGTCCTTGGTGTGCTCACCAGGAATGTGATGGCAGCAGAGAGTGGGTACGGAGTTGGGCGCATGGAAGGACAGCTGGTGTGCCTGCGCACAGCAAAGGAGAAAGAAAACTGATCTCGGGCATGTCCATGTGCCATGTCCCTTTTCCACATCCTGCAGCCACTCCTGATGGGGAAGTTTGCTGGTTGTGCAACTGGGGTCTGTGAGCATCTGTGGACTTCCTCTTGGCTTGGCTAACTTGCAGTTCCAGGTCGAGCAGGACCAAGGTGGTTGACTTAGGGGGACGGAATCCAAAAGAGCTCCTCTCGACTCTAGTCCTGACTACAAAGAATTCTCTGTCCAAACAGCCAATTGGCCAGTGCATGTTGGGCACATGTCAGACACACAACAATCATAAAAAGCAGAAAGAAAAGAATAGCCACAGAATGAGATTTGGAATAGTCAGGTGCTTATTTTAAATAACCATCCTATGACTCCTGCAGGAACCAAACAAGAGTTAGAGTTTCTAACCTCTTCAGCATGGGTGTTATGGGCCTTGTTTGTTGTTGTTGTTTAGTCACGAAGTCATGCCCAACGCATCACAACCTCATGGACAACATTCCTCCAGGCTCTCCTGTCCTCCACCATCCCTTGGAGTGCACCCAAGCCCGCACCCACCACCCCAGTGACCCATCCAGCCACCTAATTCTCTGCCATCCCCTTCTCCTTTTGCCGTCAATTGTTCCCAGCATCAGGCTCTTCTTCAGGGAGTCCTTCCTTCTCATCAGGTGACCAAAGGATTTGAGTTACAGCTTCACTATCTGGCCTTCTAAAGAGCAGTCAGGGTTGATTTTCTTTAAGATGGACTGTTTTGATCTCTTTGCAGTCCAAGGGGTTATGGAGCTACGAACATAAAACTCTACCTTCTCGGTGTTACTATTCTGACCCCTCCCCCCGCAATGAAAACAGGACAGGGAAGCAATGACTGTCTGTTCAATGTCAGCTGGACAGAGGGCTCATATAGAGAACAGTGACCCCTAAAATGGAGTAGAGGGTACCAGGCAACACACGAGAACAGAAGTGATGTACTGTGAGAAGGACCCCTGCCCCACCCACCTCAGCAACCCAGGGAGATGTTTCCTTCACTCAGAATAATGTATGAACTTTATCCACCTTTGCAGATCCCACCCTGCAACACAAAGAATCAATTAGTGAAGAGTTCAGTTTTAGAGACTACAGATGAAGCTTATGTTTTGGCTTAGCTCCAGAAAGTGTGGGCTGCTATGCATCCATCTGAAGAGCTGAGCATTAGCGTCAATCTGGAGTAAACCAAGTTAAGGTTGCTCCACAGTAACATCGTATTCCATTTACATTGGTGTCACTCTGCTGTAGCCCCCATGGAGTTTAGCTGCATTTGCATCCAATCTCATTTTCATTAGCGTCAGTCCTGTGTGATTTCCATGGAGTGCCTATGGCTTAGATTCCAATCTCATCCACTTTCCCGCTTCCCTGTTCCCTCAATCATGAATTGCAACATGGACGTGGTTTCTGAATTGACACCTCATCTTCAGTACATTGACTCTGGCAACCTGCCAGAGCAACCACGAGCCACTCTGGGCTCAGTTAAAGAAGCCCACCTCCCGCCCCCAGGGCAACTGGTCATAGTTCTGCTCATTGTTTAAGAGGACCCCAGGGATGAGCCTTCTCCACCCGGGCACCTTCTGGATGTCTTCCATCACGACTCCCATCATTCTCATTCAGGCTGGATAGGGATGCTTAGAACTGTCAATCTGGAGAGTTCCAGTTGTAGGCAGCTGGAAGCAATTTAATCACAGCAGCACCAGCACCTTATCACTCCTACTGAGAACGAGCCGTGCATTTCTTTGTTCTTGTGTGCCATTGGGTCATTTCCCACGTAGGGCAAGGCTACGAACAAATGCCCTCCAAATTGTCTGTGGCTTCCTTCATGGAGCCAATCCGTCTCATATTGGGTCTTCCGTATTGACCTTCCCTAGCACAATTGTCTTCTCCAGAAAGTCTTGACCTCGTGTCTCCAAAGTGGAATTGCCTTCACTGGCAATGATGCAGTTCTTTCCATGGGAAATGGCCACACATAGGTTGGATTTGGCTAATGTAGATAGGAAAAACTTTTGTTTCAGTCTGATTTTGAAGAGGGATTTGCCAATTCTGTGAATATGCTCTTAGGACAGAAAGAAATTGCATTTCTAAAAAAAAAAAAAATCCACGTGCGGGACAAAGCTTCCTGAATCACTGTGATAGGGAGAGGTGCTTTGCTTTGCTTTGCTTTGCTTTGCTTTGCTTTGCTTTGCTTTGCTATAATGCTAGTTCCAGTCTCCGGCTTCCTCTACATTTCTCATCCAGCTTGCAGATATGCTGGATGAGATATGCTCTTCATTCCCATCACTGGTATGTCACGTGGCTTGTGGTCCCTAGTTCCCAGCTCTCTGCTGGCCACAGCCCAAATCTGCACACTAATTATGCAGATGTGAACCTTTAGCAGTTGAATGACCCTACTTACAACATCTGTTCATTATTTCTCATCTCTCTTCCTTAGAGAGGGCGCTCACAATGCTATATACTCTGTAGCATTTGGGTATCTGAAATTTATGGCTTGTAAAACACTTCCAACACCCCTTGGAGCTGTGACACTCTGGAAAGTATTGTTATTGCCTCTAAAGAGATGTGCCACCATTCCCTTCTTGCTACCAGCGGCCAGGTCAGAAGCGCTTCAATGTAGGCTGTATACTCTGGGTGGCAGTTGCTATAAAGGAGACAAATACTTTGGTACCATTCCAGGAGAAATTCTTAATAGCCTTACTAGATCTGGGGAAGCAGAGGGCAGGAGGTGACTGCCAGCCCTAGAGAAGCAGAAAATAATTTTAACATAGAGGGAACAGAGACGAGGAGGAGGAAATGCTGTTTATTAGCACTGCCAAAGAGTTCAGCTGTTTCAGTGATATCTCTTTATACATACAATAGCCAATTTTCAGTGCTGTCTATCTTTGGCCATTCTAAGGAGGTGGTCAACAGCTAAAGTGGTAGAAAGGACTACCACTCTATCTACCTCTATCCAAAGGTAGATCAAGAATCATATGTGTGTTTGTGATTGATATCGGCTACAACATATAAAAATGTTATATATTTCTCCTCCACCTTGTTTCTTTTTGTGAAGAACCCAAGACAACTGACAAAACCCTCCTCATCATAACTGTACCCTCTCAACAAACCTGTGAGGTGGCTTAGGCTGAGTCCATGACTGGCCCAAAGTCATCTGATGAGCTTTGTGGCCACGTGGAGGCTAGAACCTGGATCTCCTGAATCCCAGTCCAACACACTGGCTCACTACTTTAAACAATGCCAGGACAAAGCAAGTACAGAAAGCTGGTACCAGCATTTTGCTTGGTGTATGTCATAAACCTGGAGTCAGACCACCTCTAATCAGGTCTGAAGGATTTCAGAATGAGGGAGTTCTGCCAGGAACAACACCCACTCCCAGGCCCCAAGGCAGTCTTGGTCTCTGAGGATTCTAAAACTCCACTGGAATTGTACATCAGGAGTTTGTGTCCACCCTGAGCTATCCTCTGTCCAGTTTGGAGCTGCTCACAGTTCTATCGCCTCACCTCAACTTGTGCTGTGTTCCCTGTTCTCCAGGAGTGAAGTGAAATGATGGCTGGAAAAAAATCATCCAGGAGATGTTTTTTCCAGTCTTGAGGAGAGACTGACAAGGATGTACATGTTGTAAATATTTGATTGGTCTTCATAATCCCCTAATTTTGAATTTTGCAATGTACCCATCATGTCCCTGTCCTCTGTCTCTTTGATGCATTCTCAGCTAGACAATACTGCCCAAGGTAGACCTTACCCATGTACACACCTCTGACCATTCCGAACCAATTTGAACTTGGATCTCTCCACCAAGTGGCTGTTTGGGTGGCTTGGTCCCCATTTATTCATGGACCCATTTTCTCATCGCATGCAGACCATTATATGTATTCACCCATTTACTGGGGGCAGCATAGAAATGTTTTAATTAAATAAATAAATATTACAATTACTAAATTCACCCACAATGGATCCCAGGTGTGCATTTAATAATGTGTTAAAAGAATTGTTGCTGCTGCTGTTGTTGTTAGACTGTTCTGAGGCTTTTGGTAATGAGGATGGTATTGAAAAGCTGTTTGTTTCTTTGGGTGATTTTTTTACCCCATCCAATACCCAGTGGGTCTCAGGATGACTTACAGATCAAATCCCATAAATACATAGATTCCCAAATAATACAATATCAATGATCCAGGAACTGAGCATAAAAGCATAATTAAAATTAAAAATTAAAAGTACAGAAGAATATTTTTTATAATAAAAATAAAAATAAATTTCTATACTGCCCAAAACCACTGTTCTCTGGACAGTGTACAACAATCTATCTCAGAACCTGTGGTCTTTTGGCAAATTGTGAAGGATGGTTCTCAGATCCCCAAGAAAAGTCTGGAAGTCTAAGAGCTGCTGACCCTTATCCACAAACCAGCCTTAGCTGTTTCTTCCCTGCTCTTTCGCAAGCTACTTGATCTTAATAGGTCTCTTGAAAGCTGGTAGATCACAACTTATCTTGAGAGCTGGTAGAATTCAGTAGGTGTCTTGAGAGCTGGTGAATCTGAATGGGTCTCTTGATGCTAGTGGATCTTAATTGCTCATTCAGGGCTAAGCCACCTCGAAATACTTTGCCCAGGGAGCCATGTGTTCTAGCTCAAGAGAGGTATTACTGCCACTCTACACGACTCTGGTGCACCCACAACTGGAGTATTGTGCTCAGTTTTGGGCCCCTCATTACAGAAAGGATATAGCCAGTTTGGAGTCAGTGCAGCGTAGGGCCACAAGGATGGTGGCTGGTTTGCAGGGGATGCCGTATGAGGCAAGACTGAGGGAACTGGGTCTCTTCAGCCTGGAGAAAAGGAGACTCAGAGGGGATCTGTTGGTGACATACAGGTATGTGAGAGGATGTCACACAGAGGTGGGTAGAGACCTGTTCTCCCCTGCAGAGGAAGGCAGGACAGTCAGGACCCCGAGGGCGTGGAATGGGCTTCCACGAGAGGTCGTTGAGGCCCCATCGGTGCGGGTGTTCAAGGATAGGCTGGACATGCGCATGGTGGGCATGTCGTGAGTGAGGCAGCTGGAGACAGGGGTCTATGATATGGCATCCCTGCAAATAAAAAATTTTGTTTCTGCTGTAGAAAAAAAATGAAATTACAAGATAAGAAGGGGAGAAACCCACAAGCAAGCAAAGCAAGCAAAACACACTTTCAAAATGCCTGGACACAGGGGAACATTTTGATCTGATGCCAAAAAGGTAACTGAGTCTCCCTGTTGGGGTTTGACCTGAGCAAATGGACTTTGTCCATGGCTGTGCAGGCACATGCTTCCTCAGTACCCCAAGGAGAGACAGGATGGGATGAAGCTCTGACTTAGTTGAAGTAGTGCGAAAGCGGCAGATACATTTCTGTGGTTTCACCCTCTCCTGCCCCCCTCCAGAAGGAAGCCAGTGTGGTGTAGTGGTTAAGAGCATGGGACTGGGACTCAGAGGATCTGGGTTCGAGTCCCCGCTCAGCCATGGAGCCAACTGGATGACTTTGGGCCCGTCATAGACTCTCAGCCCAACCTACCTCACAGGGTTGTTGTTGTGGGGATAAGATGGAGGAGGAGAATGATGTCAGCTGCCTTGAGCCCTTTGTAGGAAAAAGGCAGGATATAAATCGAAAAATAGACAGACAGACAGAAGTGGGCACTGTGTGTTGTGGGAAGGCAAGACAGGTTGGAGTCTTTGGAGGAAGCAACTGAGAAACAGAGGTGTTGTGCATGTGGACTGAAAGCCAAAACAAAACTTGGAAAGGAACAGGAGATGTAATACGAGGAGGACAGATTGCTCAAACAATCCCTCAAACAAAACAAAACAAAACCAAAAAGAAAAAAATTACAGCGAATTGCGAGGCTATAAAGATCCCTAATAGAGCATCCCAATGGTGCTCAATTTCAAACTTCACTTTCCTTCAGAGAATGGGGGAACATTAACTCTTGACAATGGCTCTCATATGTTTTACTTCTAGGACCATAATGTCAAGTCTCCAAAGTTTTAACTGCTCATTTACATAGAGATTTTGCTGAGATCAGGACTTTTTCTCCTCCTCCTGTTTTTCCCTCCTCTAAATCTCTTTACCATCCTCTTTCCATTTGGTGAGGCTGTAAAGAAGTCTTGTGTCGACGATTTTATGACTAACAACAAATTGGCCAGTTTTAATCATGCCAAAAAGAGAACTCCCTGTGTCTCTGTAGCAGATTAAGGAAGCTGGGAAATGGAAAATGCATAAAGCTGAGAGAGGAAGCATTCTGCCCAACAATGTGGCTATTATTTGAAGAGGTTAGTCACCCCATCATGGGGATTTAATATTTTTAAGAGAAAGATAAAAAATAAGAGACTGAGTCAGGCTACTTCTCTGAAAGCTGCACCAAGTGCAACACAGGTCCCAGCAGTTGTAACTTCTGCTTTCTTCCGTGCCCATTAAAACATTAATCTGGTCCTTTTTATCCTATGTATGAGGAAATGTACTTTTTAAAAAATAAATAGGGTCTTTGTATAAATACAGAAATGAAATTCTCAGCCATCAATAGTGAGAGAATCAATAGGGACAGGACAATGTATTTGCTGATTCAGGAACTCAGCCCCAGATCCAATTTGATCTCAGTCTCTGGGATTTTCCTTATTAATGCAATGATATAACCGGCTGTGACTAGTTTCAAAGATACAAGCTATCACTCAGTTCAACGAGCGATCCTTGGATTGGAGCCTGCCCTGCATGACATGCGGCATTCCTATAGAAGGGATTGTAGCATAACCGCTTGAGTTTGCATTCTTTTATTTAATAAATTTATATACTGCCCGACTTGTAAATGCCATTGGGGCAATGCAGGAGTTGAGACATCCAAGGACCTTCCAGGTCTGCAATAGTAGTAGTAACTGTAGTAGTAGTAGTAGTAATAGGTTTGATGATGATGATGATGATGATATATGTATAATATTGGCACATTTGAATTATGCCAATTATATCCAGGCCCTAAAACTTCAAGAAATGAAGATGCACTCCTCAAATTTGGGAGGGAAGGAAGGATGGACAGCCCTTGGCAAAGAGCAGAATGCTCATATCCTGCAGAGAATGGTGCTGGGGTCTCCAAGAAAGGGTAAAGGAGTGGAGCTTTGCTCCCTTGGCCAGGCAGTGGGGTCTACATGCATCTTCCCTAAGTCCACCTAGAACTCCTTTTAGTCATTCTTTAGATGCTGGTTCTGCCCGGCTGGGAGACAGGTCAACTCAATGAGTGGGAAAGACTCTTGGTCACCAAGTGAAGAAACATTATCAAGCAACTGCTCCACATCTGTCCAAACAAAAATGCCAAGGGAAGATCAGTCTGGTGCCAGACTGAATGAAAATGACGGTACGCACCTCCCTGCTTGGCTTTGTTGTCATTGAACGCATCTCCTTCTCCTGCCTTGTCTGCCTTCCTTTCCATTCATCCTCCTGTCATTTTAGCTTGTACACCTGAGGGTGGATCCTCATATCATTTTCATGTACATCCTTTGCCTGCCACCAGGACTGCCTTGGATTCGTGATAGGCATGAAGTACTTTGGGAGAATTTCTCAATTATACTTCTTGAGAATCAAGAAGTATAATTGACAGATGCTACCCAATCAAACACCTGGCTGAGCTGGAAGACAAACCACCAAGCTCCTCACTAGGAACGTACATGCACTGTAAAATCTGTTCCATCTTTTTCTTGCAAATTGACTGATACCTTCTGTTCCATCACCTGCTCATTGACAGGATCAGATTTTGCACAAACATGCTCATAATGCATTTCTGCAAATTCACACTCCAGAAAGCATGCAACTCCTCCCAAAATATGCAAATCCCCTCAAATATGTATTTCTTTGCTTTGGTCTATGCTGGGAATGCACAGGTTTGTGTGTACATGTGATTCTATGATGAAATGTGTGAAAAGTTATAGAAAAAATTAGCTGTGCATCTGCCAGATCTGTCCAACTCAGGACAAGCCAGATGACTGCAGAATCCACATTCTTTGAAATTCAAACCCACTGATTTCAGTTCCTGTCACTAACCACACAGAAGGGGCAGGCCATATACTTCGGTACATGATGCCTGCCACCCATTATTCAATACACCCATTATTCTTTTCTATGACTTCCTGGTGGAGAGGATGATGCGATTCTAGGCCATAACTGTTGTCACGACACGAGGCTGAAAACTGGAGCCCATTTCAGTTTCCTCAGTTCTGGCTGAGGAATGGAATTGCCACAGCCATGAAGGGGCTGGAGCCAGGCATTAAGGTGGCTGAGCTCCAATCAGAGCAACCTGCATCTTCACGGGTATCTCTCCCCCATTCCATGAGCTGGATTGCAGGATGCACAGATAAGCTCAACTTAGGTGCAAACTGATTCTTCAAATCCCCCCTTAAAGCTCATTTTGATCACAATGCCTGCTGACATGCTTCCCCCCACCAAAAGCTATCCAAACACGACTGTCGAGATCTGGGACCTTCCTCCAGATGCTAACTCAGAGGGCAGCAACACGAGGAAGGATTTTCTCTGTGGTGACCCCCAACCTATGGGATCACTTCCCCACGGGCCATCTTTTTGGCACCAGATTGAGATAGCCCTTCCTGCTAAGGCCTTTGAAGGCATATTTGTATACTCAAGGGCTTGAAGAGAGCACCCATCTCAGGGGTTTTTACAACCTATCCTTCCTTGTAAGATGTTGTTTGCCATTTTGAATCATTTAAAAACATTGATACCATGTTATGATATTTTATTGAACTTTTTATGAATGTTTGTAAACTATCCAGAGAACTTTGGCCATTGGATGGTGTAGAAATAAAATCAATCAATCAGCTATTTGGATTCATGTTCATATCAGATCAGGAGCTTTCTTTGGCCTTTGTACATCTTTCAGAAACATCCCGTTCAATGCATTTATTTTTTCAGGGAAGCCTTTTTGGATGAACGTTGGTTGCAAGTGATACCGCTGGCTCAGAATGTATGGACTTACATCACAGGTTGCATTTGAACCAAAGCTTAAGTTCTAGATGTGCAAACTGGGTCCATTCTGCTCTAATATGAATTCAGACAAGGCTCTCTTGCATTTATTGCTGGATCTCCCATCTCAGGCTTTCCAGCTAGAGATCACTGTGTGCTGATTCGTTACTCTAGCTGAAGGTTGGTGCCACCATGTTTAGCCTGGGCAGGATAAGACAGTTCAGTGAGGTCCACCTGTAATTTTCCCTTGTAAAAATATGAGTTTGATGTTCAAAAGTGTGCATGCGCACATTGTAGAGCCTCACAGGTTCCAGTTGAACTAGTCACATCAAGAATGAACTTGAAGATAAATGTTATTTAAACTGCTCCACCAATTCACTTGAGTATCAGTATTCCTCAGCTGTATGCTAAATATACCTTATTAATTGCCTTGCTCTTTACTTATGCCAGAGGCTGGATCATGGTTAAATACATCAGGAATACTGTTATTTCCTGGAGGTTTTTCTTTTTATTAAGCTTCGCTGTTCTTTCAGATGCTGGCTTCCCTGAAAACGGCATGGCTGGGGTCGGAATGTGTCTTTTGGTAATCCATCCTCAAATGAAACTACCTTTATACCTGCCAAATAAATCTGGGACTGTGGAAGGTGGGATTATAAGAGAGGGTGGCATGAAGTGTTGTAAGAATATTTATTGCTCCAGCAGGGAAATACACTTGCTCAAGTGGAAAGGATACATAGAGAATGGGAGGCTCCCTCTTACTTTCCAAACTAGTAAGTGACAGGGTTGGTCTTCCTCTTGGAAATGGTGTTATGCCACCCGGAGGTTTCCCCGGGGAGCACAGGACCACGCAGGAGGCCTCAATCCAGCTCTCGATGTGCAGGAAGGCTTCTGCAGCCCAGAGTCCAGAGGCAATTTGCTGGAGCTGGAAATGCAGCAGGGAGAGAGCTTTGCCACACTTCTAACAAAAGAGCAGGCAGGCAGGCAGGCACACCTGGCCAAGGTGGAGGCTTCATGCGGCCCACAAATCCAGGGGTCAGTGTTCTGGAAAGGGCCTTGAGGCTTCAGAACTTCTGCCCATCTGAACAGAGAAACCGGTCCCTGCTCAGGTCACCTGGGCACAGTCTGCCACTGCATGCTGGGATGGATTGCTTTCCTATCAAGATGGAGATAACTATTTCAATATATGCTTCCACACATATAAATCATATAAACCTGCATATAAATACAATTAATCAAATAGATAAAACCAATAAAATTAGTATATTGTTTAAACATGAATAAATACAAGCAGATAAATTAACATCCAAAATTAAAAAAATAAATGACAAAATACAATTTAAATTAACCAAAAACTTGTTTGAACAAAAAAGTTTTAACCTGGCATCTAAAAGAAAGCAAACTTGACTCCAGCTGTATGTCCCTGAGAAGCAAATTCCAGAGACTGGGCACCACTGCAGAAAATGCCCCTATAACCCCCTGTATCTCATGGGGGGTGTATTTGGAAGAGGCCTTCAGAGCAAATGGATGGTTAGGAATGTATGGAGAGAGGCACTCCCTCGGGTGCCCTGGCCCTATGCCATTTAGGGCTTTATATATCAGAGAGCGCACAGAGCAGGGAGTCATGCAGTTGACAGAGGACCAGCGTAATGTAGTCTTCCCAGCCAGTCCTTGCAAGCAGCCCTGCTGCCCCGTTCTGTATTTGTTGTAGCATCTGGTCTGTAGCCCCAAGTACAGCGCATCACGGTAATCCAGGCGAGAGGTTACCAGCCCATGGGTCACTGTGGCAAGACTCCGCTCCTCCAAGTAGGAACGTGGCTGAGAAATCAGCCAAAGCTGAAGGAAGGCACCCCTGGCCACTGAGCCCACTTGGGAAATCCTTCATAAAGGCAACTTCCTCCTAGTACTGATGATCCAGAAAGCTTTCCATATGACAAGCCGTGTGGACAAAACGCAGCCATGCTGCATATTATGGAACCGGCCAAGTGCAGGTTCCTTTTCTTGGCAAAACGGTGCATGACCTGCAGCACTGACTCTCGGGGTTTCTGATCACTCTGGTTTTTGCCTTCAGTCTTCGTGCTGGTCTGGGCCTTGCATGTGTGTCAGGATCTGTCAAACATTGCAGCAAATTGCTATAACTCAAGGACGCCGTTTACATCAAGATGCATCCCAAATCTTCCTCATCCACTTTCCTTGCTGCCTGGACAAACTGAAGAACACCATAAAATCCATCCTGGGTGGGACCAAGAGTGCTCCTGCATCCCAGGCACTTCCCCACACTCGGTGTCAACCGTTGCACCGTGATCTTGTATCAGTCCAGAGGCACTGGGGGAATGGAAGGGACAGACACCCAAACCTGAATTCTGCTGACTCTGTTTCAGGCACTGGCAGGACTAATTAGGAAAACTAGATGGCTACAGTCTGGAAACAATAAACATCCCAAACTTTTGCAGCATCAGCCATTGCTCCTGCACGGCAAGTGGCTCTCCAGGGTAAAGCCCACTGTTCATTTGGTTGTCCTTATTTGTTGCCACACCTATTGCCCTGAACAATCATGGTCTGTTGTGTGCCTCAGCCTTGTCCCGGCTGTGTTAGTTTTTATTTCTTATGTCTCCCGTTCTATCCTGTTTTCCGCTGATGTGCGCTTCCCATGCTGTTCTCAGTTAAATGCACAGCCTCTCTGCATTTCTAAACTTTTAGCAAAGTTTATTCACTAAGTACAAGTGAAAATGTGCTGGGCTTCCGTAATATTTCTGTTCCTCACTGCTCAACCTCCCTGCTGTTAGCACCATGATGACAAGATTCAGGAGATGCCCCCAGAACCAGGAGCAGAATGCTAGATGGTGGAGTTCTCATGACACTTTTAACCTGTCGGACAGCAGAGAGCTGCACTGCACCAAAATGAGGAAAGGTTTTATCCCTCTGTTAAAATGCTAAACCTCTGAATCAACCAGATAACTTGATGGGCAGCAGATTTCAGAGGTCCAAAAGGACGTCTTTTTCTGCATAATGCATTGAATTATAGAAGTCATGGCCACGAGGTGCATTGATGGTAGGGATCTGTAGAGTTTGTTGAATCTGCTCTCTCTGCATTTTGCAGATTATCGGGCAAGTGTCGTTCCATCAACTGCTCATGGATGTTCACTTAAACCTGAATTGAGTTCTACCTGCACTAATTCACACTAGAGTAATTTCACAATTAGCTAATGTGAATCAGCATCAACATGAATCAAGGTTAAGAATGTGAAGATCTGGCCTGAACCTGGTGTCCTTGTGCTCACCCAACTTCCTTCCCCTACTCACCCCTGGCCAGGAAGTGAGCAGATCCCACAACAAGTCTATGTACGCTTGGGAACACAAATGGAGTCATTCTTTGGGCAAAGTACACAAAGTACGCAATTCTCTGCACACCAAGCCCACATGCCACACATAAGAAGCAGAGCTCCACTTACACAGCAGGTGCCTCGGCGGTGGGCAGCATGCTGCAAGCTGGTGCCCTGGACTTGTGTGGACGCACTTCCCCTCAGACACCAGAGCAAATGGCCTGTGGGAGGCAGAGTCTGGCAGAGACAAAGTAGGCCAGAGTCCACGCAAGCCAAGCCAAGCACATCCAATGGATTCCTACCCATAAACCAGTTTCTTCACTAATCAATGCTAATGTGAATTTATTCTCATAGTCTCTCCAACTGGTGAAAAGCTGAGTTGCAAGTCCAAAGAACCTTTGCAACTTGAAGGCGCTGGTTTCCTGTGGATTCATAGAAATCTTTACTCCTTTGAACCATTGCAATTTTCTCCAGCTTCCCTAATCAGTGGCTACCATTGTAGATGGTTTTAGAAAAGAATTGTACAAGTTGAGGGCGGAGGCAGGGTAGCCACCTGACTAAATACAACTTCCAATTTGAATATCAGGTACAGGGATGACAAAACAGACCAGAGTTGCCTTCAGGAACTGTTTCTGAGTCTCCTGGAGGCAGTAGTGTGAGTCCCATTGGAAACAGGATGCTGGACTCGGGATAGAAAAGAGACACGGACATGGCCCCAGCACAAGAACTGTGATCTGCATACAATATTTTACTGACACTCACTCTCTGCTGGGTGCATCTTATGACAACACAGATGAAAGTCAAGATTAGAAAAACCTCATTATTGTGAAATTCAAAGCCAAAACCAACCCAAAATGAATAAAGCAAACAAAAAATAAAAATCAAATAAAATTAAGTGCGGCACATTTCTTACATGAGAGTTGAGTTGAAAGTGAATGCAGATCCACTATATACCTCTAAATAGCTTATGTATGGCAAGATACACTACTCATATTAAAGATAGTTATGCATGGATTTCAACAAAGGCAGCCCAAATATCCATATATTTGTCCATTTGCAAATTATGCCTATAAATTACACCTAACTCTAACCCAACCCTATAAACCAACCATTGAAACATTGAGAATTCAGAAGGTCCTCCATAGTATTATCACAGATGGCCATTAATCCTTCCGCTGTTGTAACAATAGTCTGTTAGCTGTCAAAAGGGGACAGAAAATCCTTTCGCATTGACCTTATGTTAAGTTCCAGGAGGCAGGCAGATAGTTAAGGAGAATAAGTGTATGCATAAGTATTAAAGAACTTTCTGTCACAAGATTTATCCAAATTATTACCTCCTCCCAAAAGGAAGCCACCATTGGGCACTGCACTGCCAAAACATATGTAAGAGAGCCATCATCTGCATTGTACCTCCAAAAATTAGCTGATTTACTTACACCCTTATTGGAAAGATGTGGCATCCAATATCTTCAAAATTGGAAAATACCACTTTCCCCCTCTCTTTCTTCTAAATTAAATTTAACCTAAGATCTGTTACCTCTTCTGAAATAGATGTCAATGAATCCTTCCACTGATAGGGCAAAACAAGGTGTCCCAATTCCTTATGCAATTTTTGCTTAAGTTCCTACATACTGTATCTGTTCATTGATGTATTCATAATATTTATAGATAAATTAATACTTATATAACTATTATTCAGTCTCAACCAATACATCCAGCAAGGAAAGAAGCTCCGAAGCTGTTAAAAAGGGAAGGCTGAACCAGAGGTTTTGCTCACATATATTGCCATTCAACTGCAGCTGGCAAATCATATTTAATATGCAAAAGAAGAAAAGGGCAATAAATTATTATTAGTCACCTACAAGCTGATTCCAATTAAATTAGTCCAAACAGATGTTTTCTTGCCTGTCTTAAGTCCAGATTTCTCAACCAAGTTAATTGTGCATGTGAAAATAGATTGAATGGCACTTGATATAAAGCAATGAGAATATGTTAAACTAAACTGTGGGTAAGAACTACATTCATGCTAACAGTGGTAATAAGTGCCAGCCCTGATGGCTTGATGTTGCCTCCAGTATCAGAGGCAGTGGGCCTATGGACCTCAGTTGCTGGAGAACAAGGATGGGACTCGTGGCTCTCGCGTCCTATTGACCGGCTTCTCACAGGCTGCTGGTTGACCCACCTGCAAATATAATGGTCTAAATGTGTTTGTGTTCGTAGTGTAGCAGTTCCTGGTAGGTCTGGGAGTGCCAAAGAACAGACCGCTTTTGAAAAAAACATCATGCTACGGGTCTCAATTCCAAGAAGACCATTCAACTAGGGGAAGTCAAAGACAGAAGAAGAAAGGAAGACCAAATTTGAGATGGATGGATGTCATCAAGGCAGCCACACCCTTGAATGTACAAGGACAGGGGACTCTGGAGGATGTTCATTCATAGGATCACCCCAAGATGGTGCATAACGGCAAAACTATAGAGAAGTCATTCTTGAAAGCATATAATTCTTTTCCCAAGGATAAATCTAAGGCTGTCCCAATGGCAGTTTGTGAATTCATAAACTGAAATCTCAGGGATAAATATAATTATGAATATAATTTATTTATTAAAACATTTATATGCCGCCCCATCGCAACAAAGCCTTGGGGCGGCTTACAACATAAAAATACAAAACATTTGTATAAATTAAAAACCTATATATCTATCCCTCCCCCCCGGTGCATCTTGGCAAACCTAAAAATACGACAAATTAAGAATACAAAATCATACACAGAAAAACCAATAAACCACATAATTTAAATAAATCCACACAATTAAACTATAAACGAATAATAACCAAACTAGACAACAAATAGAACATAAATACCAGCAATAAACTATAAACCAAATAAACAATTTAACAATTAAAATATGATTTAAATCATGCAGTTCTTTAGGAATTGTACCAGGCTCTCTCACACTTATGCAGGCACAGCACAGAGAGATGGGACACAGACCTGTTGCCTCATCCTTCCATGTGTTGTCATGCTGCTCCAAGTTTCTCCAGGGCTCTTGGGCATGGAATGATCTGCAGCCGCTTTCCTCAGTGAGTCCGGCTTTTCACAGCTGTGGTCACAGCTGCTCTTTCTCAGCTTTCTCAGCTGCTTCCTCATCACACTTCCTCTTCCTCTGCCGTCTACTGCTGCCTCTGCCTCCTGAGCATGCTGCCATTATCTAGGCCAGAATGGCAAGTGAGTGAGCTGGCTGCCTTGGGGAAAGGAGGGGATTTTGCCCGCCCAACCCACAGTGCGTCCTCCAGAGGGAACCACCATCGCTTGCTGTGGACTCCAGCTCTGGCCGCCAGCCATGTTGGCTTTCTGGACCAAACTAAATGCTGGCCACCTTGCTCCCCTTCTCCCCTTCACCATTTCTGCACATTGGCCAGGGCAGAAATTCACAAGCATGTGAGAGTGCCCTGGGAGGAGACTGCAGAAGAGACGAGACGATCAGGGCTGGTGTTAGCAAGTGGGTGCTTTTGCAACTCTTTCTCAAGGAACAGATTTAATCAAACATTAATCAAGAAATATCAGTTCAGGAAAGTAATTGGAGAGACATGTCAATTATGGCTTAGTCTAATTAACTTGGTTTAGTCTTTACTGGGAAGAGACGCAAAACATATTTTAAGAGTTGCCTCTCAAAGTCTGAGGGTATTAACACTGGCCTTAGGGTGAGAGCCGTTCTTGAGATACTGTTCACATTATGGATGTTTCCAGATGCCTCGTCCAAATTTCCTGAAGCTCCAAGAATCTTGGCATAGTTTGCAAACAGCAATGGACACATTCAGGATGCTCCAGGGAGCTATTAAAAAGAAAGAAAAGTCCATGGGTCACAACTTTTCCTCTCCTGTGGCACCTTCATCTTTTTCCCCTTTCTAGATTAACAATGCCACACAGGAACCCTGGAAAGCTGACAGGAAGAAAATGGATGCTGTTGAACCATGGTGCAGGAGGAGAGCTTTGTGAATACCCTGGAATGCCAGAAAGAAACACAAGTGTGTTCCAGATCAAATCAAGCCAGAGCTTGCCCAGGAAGGAAAAATGACAAAACTGAGGCTCGCGTACTTTGGATACATCATGAGAAGGCAACGCTCTCTGGAGAAGACCATCATGCTGGAGAAAGTGGAAGGCAGAAGAAGAAAGGAAGACCAACAATGGGGTGAACAGATTCCGTAAAGGAAGCTACCACCGAAGAAAAACTGAACAGGGCAGCCATGGGCTGGACATTTTGAAGGGCTTTCATTTCTAGGGTCACCACGTCAGAGACAGCTTGATGGCACACAACAACACCAACACCAACAACACTGTCCATATGGTTGTACATGTGCCTGCAGCAAACTGCATTTCTCCCTTGTGTGGCATTCGACCTATGAATGGATGCATTCTTGTTGATTTCGGTAACACATCGCAGTCAAACAGGGCTGATGTGAAAGTCCACACGGTTGTTACCACGTTTCTTTTGGTATGGTGTTTGGGGATGCGCAGCACTGGGAATTCTGCTCTGTTTGGCCCTGGTGGGATTTTGCAGCGCTTCTTTCCAATGCAGGGCAGCAGACTCTATAGAGTTACACACCCCACCCCAATCCTGGAAATGTTCTTATTTTTCAAGCATGTTAAATAAATAGACATCCCACATCCTGTGATTTGTGCAGATGAGACATGACGAGGATGATGATAATTTTTACATTTGTGAAAATGAGATCATTTTGTTAAAATATGTGTTATTGGCAGGGTCTTTAACCTGAGTTGCAGCATTTTTAACACGTATTTATCACAAGCCTTTCAGAAGTCCAGCTGTCCGCTTTATATTCCCAGTGGAAACATTCTTGTCAGCTGCATCTTTTCCACAAACTACTTCACTTGGTTCAGCAGAACAATACCTGGTGCTTGTTGAAGAATTTGTCAATTCTAGTCTCCATTTTGATGCTCCTCCACCTTCCCTGGGGAAGGGCTGGACAATGAAATCGACAAGAACTCTGACAAGCACAGAATATGGTGTAAAGGAAGGATATTTGCAACAGGAGCACTTAGAAGGCAGTTGGACTAGTGAAAGTCCATTGAGTAAAAGGAATCGAAACAGTAAGAGTTATAAGCAAGTCTGTGCAAACTGAGCCCCCCAGGGGCACGGTCCCATTCACTGACACTCACTGAAAACTGCATTGAGTTGAGCGGGTCTTGAGTTGAGATGCATGGACTTGGTTGAATCCATTCCATCTGTTTCAGGTCTCCTTCATTCTGGTCTCCACTCACTGATAGAATCAGATTTTGCTCAATGCACTTGGAAGCATTTGTACAAAATTGCACATGCTGAGATGCACACTTAAAAAAATATGCGGATCTCACAAAATAGCATCTTCTTGCTTTAGTCTGTGGGGGAATGGACATTTTTGGTTGGAGTTTATAGGCATGATCTAAATTTTCCTATGATTACGTTTATTTAAAAGTATGGCCCATGAGAAGAAAACAGTTTTGCAGTTCCACAGAACTTGTGCAACTCAGGAAAAGCTGGTCAGATGCATAAAAATCCAAAGTCATGTGCTGGTATAGGGCATGAAGCATCACTTTGCATTTTGGGGAACAATTTATTTTCTAAATGGCATGCCAAGTAGCTTATTTTAAGTACTATGCAAATTATGATGTTGATGAAATAGCAATGAGACGACCACTACAGTGAAGTAAGGAGCAGAGGTGTCAGGCACATGTACCATCACAGGGGAAGTGTGGCTATCCTTGGTTTACCACTAGCACAGAAAAGCTTGCAATGAAGGGGCATCGAATTCATTCATGCAGGAATCTCCTGACTCAAGCTTCTTGTCTTGACTCTCTCATTAAAACAAGGGCACAGGGCTGAGTCCCCACAAATGCTGTTGTCTTTTGCCGATAATTTGTTCAACTTACAGCCCAAACATTGTGAATGCCTCTTCAGAGTGCAGTGCAGTAATTGAATTTCTAATTTATTCCATCCAGATATAATTAAAATAAGTATTATCTCAATTATTTATTGCTGCCAAAGTGGCCGTACGCTTGCAGCAAGGAAGATGAAGTTATGGATTTTTTTTTGTTCCTCCTTCTCAAGGATTCACTCAGATACTCTCTAGCAGACTTTGCAAGATCTCGTGGGACTGAATGCACCCTAACTAGATTTCTTTCAGAGCATTTCCTTCCCAGAAGGGTTGTGTCTGCAGCTCAGACTCACGGCCAGCCCCACCACAGAATACATGTTCTATGTGCATCAAAAAATTACATCTTGCTAGTTCAGTGAGGCCAAAATAAGCCTCCATATATGCACCACCAGCACGTCTAGGATTTATGTATTTATTCGTTGCATTGCATCATGCCCTTCCAGAAAACAAGTCAGGTTGGCGAGTGTACAGGGGCTCCACGTTAGGGATGCTGGGGGAAACCACAGTGGACTGCAATGTGCTCAGAGAGCTAGAGACCCATGTTACGGATCCTGCATTAGATTAGCATCAGATTAGCATTTTCCAGGTTTCACAGATTCTGCAAATTTGTTTAATATTCCATGACCATATCTAAATTTAGTCATAGAAACAGAGCGAGTCAGAAGGGGTCTTCCGGGCCATCTAATCTGACCCCTAGCTCCAGCCGGCTCTGCTCACGACATGCCCACCATGGGCATGTCTAGACTATCCTCAAACACCCCCACCACTAGGGCCTCAATAAGACAAATGTAAAGAATGAAAAACCCCAAACCAAGACTGTGCATCCCCCATAGGCTAAAGAATGGGAATATGCAATTTGGAAGGGATTGGGGTATGCTGGGAGATTTGCACATTTTCAGAAGTGTGGACTTGTGCAATTCTGAATTTGTACAAATGTATTTGCATAAAATCCAGTGCCATTAATGAGTCAAACAAAAGGCACCTGGCGTGTTGCAATGCAGGGAGAACAGATTTTACAATGCCCATATGCCTCCATTTCCCTTCCATTTTTTCCTCTTCCATTTCCAAATTCTTTGGTGACACAGAAAGGCAAAGCAGACATGAATCGAAAGGCCTACCTAGCTTTTTTTTTTTTTAAACTCTATGGTAGGTGTTGGTGTGTCTTTCTGAATCTGGATCCTAGTGTAGAGGCAGATGCCTTTCAAGCAGCCTCCACCACTATGGGCCTGATCCACCCTGAGAGAATGCACCTTCCTTGTTCTGTCAGGATTGAGAGAGAGAAGGGCTGATCCAAGATTGTTCAGTGACTTTCATGGCTAAGTGTGGGATAGATGCATCTCTAGAGCCACATGTTCTGGAAGTTCACAGCTTGTACATATGTGCAGGAGGGTATGGGAACTTTATTTCAGCTCTTTTTTAATCAATATTTTCAAAATTTGCATGCTCTGGGCTGAACATCAATGCAGTTTAATTCCATACGTTTCTGAACTTGCAATATGATTCATAGATCTCCCCAAATACATTCAACAGCGTGCAAAGATGTGCACGAAGATGTATAGTTTTGGGGAGAAATGTGCACACGCTTCAATCCATGGGAGCAGAACACATGCATTTCAAAGATCTTCACAAGTGATGAAAAAATATACGCAAGTTAAGCTTGGGTTTTCAAGCAAAATTAATAAAAGCAAAGCTCAAACACTGAGCTTCACGCTCCCCTCATCCTCCCCTCTGTGTTAGGTCTGGTCTAAAAAGGCATTGGCCTGTTTGTGGATCTAAAACAGAAGCCAGGGAAGGGGAGGGGTATAGCCATGAATTATTTGGTAGGGTTTTTTTCTTTCCTCCTAGAAGAGAGCAATTAATGATTTTCCCCTTCTTAGAATTATTTAGTTTCACTTCCATTCTCTTCCTCCTCATTCCCTGATGGAGGCATTCAGAAAATAAAACTCTCAATGCTTTAAAATGTCTCCTTGGCTGAATGGTGGTGTTAATTAGTGTTTAGGAGGGACAATCAGGCAAGGTTAAAAGCTGTGAAGGGGAGAGAAAAGAAGTTAAAGTTATAAAAAGGAATGATGAGAGGCGTAAGATGCATTTTCACTTAGACTCCCCCCTCCTTTTAGGACATTATTTCCAATTCTTTCTGGACAAAATGGGTATTTTAATTCTTTTCCTTTGTCTTCCCACCACATATGCTCACACACATTGCCAATTGCTCTATTCACATTCTAAAAGGAACACAACGACCTAATCTCTGCTTTGTCACAGCTACACAGGCACTTCGAAAAGTGTCTTGGGTCCCTTCCAGATATTTCGTGGCAGAAGCCCTGGGCGTCTGATGGAGTGTTCACTTGGCAGAAAGGATGAGAGGGACTGGAGGGCGGGGAGTTCAGGCACTGTGAGATGGCAGCATAATCTCCATGCTACCTGTGTTCCCCCTTCATATATTATACACTTAGTGGACATGCAAAAGTCCATCAAAGGCTAATCAGTTCTAAATTACAGAAAAGAGTTTGCTAGCCAGAAACATCTCCTAGAATGAAGTAGGAGCATGGTTGCCACCACTCATAATGGAGGCCAACATCCCATAGCCTTAGTCTCCCAAGCATGCACATCGCAAATGTTGCAAAATCCTTAGCAAAACCGAGCTGAAAGAAAAGTTCCATTCAAATGAAGCTGCCAAATGAGCCAGTCAAAGTGTATTGATACAGCCATTCCCTCACGATAGAGGGAAGACATTTGAAACATGGTGCTGGAAAAAACCTTTGTATGTCCTACACCAACAGAGAGATGAACAAGTGGGTCCTGGATCAATCAAGCCAGGCACAAACGGCAAAACCGAAGCTGCTGCACTTTGGGTATGTCAGGAGAAACCAGGACTCATGGAATAGACAATAATGCTAGGAAAGCTGAAGGCAGAGACAGAGAAAGGCCAAAGATGAGATGGATCAGTTCCAGAATGGAAGCCACAGCCTTGAGGTTACAAGGGCTGAACAGGCCAGTCAAGGACAAGGCATTTTGGAGGGTGATCCTCCCCAGGGCTGCCATAGGTCAGGAGTAATTTGATGGCTCACAGCCCCACCAGTAAAGAGCCATTCCCAGCATGGAAAAAAAGCATAGAGCTCCTGCCATAGAGCTGTTAAAGATGAGATGCTTGTCAAAAAGAGATATGTAACAACCCTAATTCAGCACTGACAGGGCTGAATCCATGAGGGTGAAGGAAACCTGGATTTTTGAGAGAAAAGCAATCACAGCTCTGGAACTGGATGAACAAACCTGTCCATTTCAGTTTCTCCCACATTCAAGCACTTTAAATCTTGAGCTCATTTTGCCCTGAATATTGAAAGCTTTGCAAACCAAACTGACACAAAAACTTAGTTATAAACAAAACAAAGCAAAACAAAACAAACCCCAATGTGTATATCCTTTGGCTGCAGGGAAACTATTGCCACAGCAACTTCCTTTCTGTGTGAAAGGGCTGTGGTTTTCCCAGATAAGCTGGGCCCCCTTTGCCCCGTTTTCCATGAGTGGCATGAACAAATGGAAAGATCTTTGGAACATGAGAAAGGCTCCTGGTGCCTTCTCCACCCCTCTGAGCCCCTGGGAAGCTCACTATGGGACTCCACCAAACCCTTCTCAACTGATCTGGAGCCATTCACTTTTCCGCCTCATCCAGTCATTTTGTCAGAGCAATCATGAATGAGCAAAGAAAGGAATATTTGCATGCATTGTCAAAGGTTTCCAAAAGGGGATTCAATTTATTTTCCACCCCAGAGGCATCTCTGAACCCACAGGGCTCGATCAGCTTTCTCCCTTGCCCCTTAAAAATTGAGGAAGTTGCCCAGACTGTGTCCTGTTGCCTCCATTGTTTTGGTAATAGTGCTCACCTGAAGGTCTCCTTTCAATTTGCTGCAGCAGGCAGGTTACGGCATCCTAAATAAACACCAGTTGATCATTAAGACCGCATTTAGCAGCTCTGTAATAGACAGCGAGCTGGCTTAGCTGACTTGTTACTGCATAAATATGCTTTGATAAGCAGCTGGCACTTAAATGCATTGTAATACTACAAGGCAAGCCTGTAATTTCCTGATTAACAAAAGGCTGATTGCAATCGTTATGATGATGTCTAGTTCTTAACATGGTTCAGCTGAAACCTCTCCCAGAGAGGGCGCCCATGGGAGGAAAGGCCTCACAGTGTGAAAAGACTCTGCACGTGGAGCAGGGGAAGGTAGCCGCCCTGGGGTAATTGTTATTGTTGGGAAAATTGGGATAAATCCTGTCTGAAAAACATTACTTCTGTGTGCTTTTTGCATTGTGAGATCAAATCCTGTACTTCTCAAACCAAGCTAAGTCACTGTTTCAAATGGCCTTCATCCCCCACTCCTTTCTCTCACCTTTACCTGTAAGCTGCAGGCCATTTAGTCCAAATTTACATTGTATACCTTCACAATGATTAAATAGTCATTGTTGGAATTCAGTTTACAAGTTTACAGTTTACAAGTATCTTTTGATAGCCCAGAGGCTCCATGTGCCCTGGCCAATTCAGAATGTCTAGAGTCTAGATAAGAGTCTTGAGCTCATGCATCGTTTCAGTAGCTTGAATTTACATGTCTGAGCAGACCTGGAGATGGGTTCAAGCTACTGAACTAAAGTGTCTATACAGGCAATCAGAACTATTGCAATCTCATTGTTACTGTGTGATTGACTGACATTTCTTTATCTGTTCTGTATGTGATGACCTCAGAATCTTATTGTAATCTCTGCATTCTGTCATCAGTTGCCCTGTACCTGTGTACCTGTAAATGCCCTGTAATGGTATTGAAGCTTTGCAGCAGAGTTCACCTCTGCCTGCCCGGTAATGCATGCATTATCGAGTACCGCGGGAACCTTGGGGTAAATACAATAAAGCCTCAGATGGTCTGGACGCTTGATCTTTCCCACGAACCCGAGTTTTATTCCCTCTTCTCAAATTGAGATTCCAGGATTCTGACAATTGTTATCTCTACCTTATTTATTTATTTATTTATTTATGTAAAACTTTTATATGCTGTCACCACATGCCTTGGCATCTCGGGACAGCTTACAACACATACAATTAAAAACAATAAAGCAACAACAAATTCCATAAAATATTATATAAAAACAAAAACAAAAAAGTGACTGTTAATGATAAAATACTATTTTTAAATGTAATATTTTAAATATAAATAGCAATTAAATAAAAAGGTTTTAACCTGGCCCCGAAAAGAACATAAACTTTTATCAGCGGTCGCATGTGCTTAGTGCATGCATGCAGTTGATCCCTGTTCCACCCTTGGACACTGAAGCTTTTCTGAACAGGCTGATGTACAAGAGCGAAATACGACTGCAGCAGGACCTTGTTGGTCCCTTTGACACAATGTTGTTAAGGCACTCACGGGAAAAAATACACCCACTTTTTCTGTGGTCACTGTGGCCTACCAGGGGTCACCAAGTCATGTCCAACCCTTCACGACCCCATGGATGACATACCTCTAGGCTCTTTTGTCCTCCACCATTCCCCAGAGTACACCCGAACCCACACCCACTGCCCCATCTAGCCACCTCAACCTCTGCTGCCCCCTTCTCTGTTTGCCATCATAGAATAGTAGAGTTGGAAGGGACCATGAAGGCCATCAAGTCCAACCACTGGCTGTTGCTGGACACCAAGTTACACCATCCCACTCAGAGGACTGTCCAGTTTCTTTTTTAATGTCTCTAGTGTGGGAGAGCCCACCATCTCTCTAGGCAACTGGTTCCACTGTTGTATTGCTCTGACAGTGAGGAAGCTTTTCCTGCTGCCCAGCCTGAATCTGGGCTTGTAATCAATACAACTTGTATTGATTATTCCATGTCCTACACTCTGGGATCAGCGAGAAGAGATCTTGACCTTCCCCTTTGGGGCAGCCTTTAAGGGACTTACAGAGGGATATCATGTCCCCACTCTTCTCAAGGCTGAACATGCCCAGTTCTCTCAGTGTCCCCTCATAGGGCGGAGTTTCCAAACCCTGGATCATTTTTGTCACCCTCCACTGGACCCTTTCTAATTTACCTGCATCTTTCTTAAATCTTGGTGGCCAGAACAAGGCACAGTATTCCAGAAGAGGTCTGACTAGTGAGGAGTATAGAGGAACTACTACTTCTCATGATTTGGAAGAAATACTTATGTTAATGCATCCCAAAACAGCACTTGCCCTGTTCGCGGCTGCATCACGCTATTGGCTCATGTTTAGCCTGTTGTCCACAATTACTTGGAGACCTTTTTCTTTTTCAGTTCTGTTGAACCACATATTCAATCGTTCCCAGCTTCCTGGTCTTCTCCAGTGAGTCCTGCCTTCTCATTAGGTGGCCGAAGTGTTTTCCAGCCCCACTTTCCACTGACTGTGCACAGTCCACTGGTTGGGCAGGAGGAGCCAGAGACAGCAGGAGGCCTGGATATGCTGCTGAGTGAGAGTCGCTGGATTCACAGGAGTGACAAGAAAGCCCCCCTGTTCTTTTCCATTCACTGTGAATCTGGGGGACATGTTTGTGCCTGGAGCTGGGAAGAGAAGGTGGAACCACAAGAGCTCTTCAAAATGCCTTTCTGTAGCAATGGGTGAGAAACTTGTCCATTTCTCAATGCAAATCTTCCAAATTCACACACTTTCACATGTTCTGAATTCACAGCAACTGGAACACATGCCAACATTCACACATTTCAGCTACAAGGCTGTAAAGAAACAGTCTGAGTGCAATCCGTGAAGAGATTCCAGAACAAACTTTCCTCAGACTAGGAAATGGAGCATCAGTCCAGAGCTGTAGGTAGGCTGGTGGTACATTTCAGTCGATGCTTTTTTCGCAGGAGTCCTCTACTCAAGGCAACCAATAAATCTTGACTCATGTGCAACTCCAATCGGGCTTCCTGCTCTTCCATTATTTAAACTGCAGAGCTTTTAAAGAGAGAAAGGGGGACCATTTGTTTAAGCGATGGGCCATTGTCATTTTGCATAGCTTATAGAATCAATCACATTATCTGAAAAGTGTTAGGTAATTAGTGCCAGGAACCATGGGCTCAGACTTCTACTGCCATTAGTCAGAAATAAGAATCCTATGGAGCTCCTGCTCTTGACAAGATGATTCTTCTTTCAGATGCAGGACCAAACTATGTGGCTAAATCAACATGGCAGAAGGACTCCCAATTCAAAGTGTCTGTGCCAAGGAAGTGAAAGCGGGATGTACAAATCAGGGTTGTTCACCTGGACAAGTGTCTGGTCATGCGTCAAGTTCTACTCCCATCCAACAAAAGCTCCAAAAGTCTTCTAGAATGTCTCCCATGTCACCAAGTAAAGGGTGTGCAATGCTGGAAAACGCAACCCATTTGAGATCTTTACAACTGTACAACACCTTTATAACCTGATGGCCCAAAGCTTCCATGAAAGTGCTTGAGACAGAGGCAAGGAGACCAACAATTCCACCTCAGTCATGGAAGGATTGGGAGGAAAATGCATGGCATGGAAAACCAGTAAGAGAACATCTGCTTGGCTTTGTCTGTTTCTAAAAGCATCTCTACAGCCTCACATCTTTACCTTTCTACTGTGATTCATATGCTTGGTCCCTTCAATTACGAGCCTGAGTAGATCAGGGCTTGCTTCTGTTCATGTGGAGTCAGAATGCTCAGCTTTTTGCAACCTCAGGGGCAATTTTCAACACTTGCTTGAGAAGCATATACTTCTTCCTTTACATTGCCCTCAGTTACTCTCATCTTCAATTTACTTCTCTTGATCTCACTGGTTTACATAATTTAATTCACAGATAGATCTCACATCATGGGAGAGATTGGGCCCACGCTTCCTTCAGAAGTGCATTCATGAGATGCTGAACAGTTCCTTACTCAGATAAGAAAGATGGATTAGACTCTGTGGCTGAAATGCCCAGGACAGTGGAGCCAGAGGCAAGCCAGGCAACTGCAGAGAGCTGAGCACTTCCAAATTTTGATCAAAAATGTAGTGCACAGGCCATTATGAAAAACAGACCGGGCACCATTAACCTCATGGAATGGCATGAATAAAGGGAGAAGACCAGTTGAGAAGCACCAGAAGCTTGCTGCTACTGGCCTTCAAGCAGGAGGACCTGCCCTGAAGGTAACGTCTGCTCATTTCCCTGCAGCAGGGAACTGAGGTACTGACTTTGGAATCAACCTCTTAACAGTAAGTCACTTTTCTCTAATGGCTACTATTCTAACTTTGTTTTCCTTGCTACTGACTTCTGCAATGATCTTCACTCGTACTTTAAAGCCAGCCTGGCAGTCAGCAATAACGTAATAAAGATTTTATTAGAAAAGCATTGTCCCAATTTGCTTGCAAGGAGCAGGACAAGAGCAGTTTTGACACAGGGATGGCATCACCCGAAGTCACTTCTAGGAAGCATTAATCTTCATTGTCAGTGGCCCTCATGTGTCCACTGCAATGTTACCCCCCAGCCAAATCTAGTGAACTACATAGATTCGTGATGCTGCCTTGCACACTATGTAGTCTCAAGTTCCTATGACTTACTCACAAAGCAGGCAAAAGGGGTGACTTGGGAGAAAAAAGAAATTGTGCTGAGGTGGGCAACTTATGCCAGGGCAACTGATGGAACTGAACAGAATCAGCAGAGGGTTCTGGTAGGTGAGTGACCAGGGGACTGGTGAAGATAAGGCAGGAGCTGGGCAGGGGAACAGAGGGCCAGGAGCAGCAGAGAGGGAAGGAGTGGGGCCAGAGGGGCCAGGAGGGAGCAGGGGGCGGGGCCAGAGGGGCAAGGTTGGTGGCCGGTTTGCAGGGGATGCCGTATGAGGCGAGACTGAGGGAACTGGGTCTCTTCAGCCTGGAGAAGAGGAGACTCAGAGGGGATCTGTTGGCGACATACAGGTATGTGAGGGGGTGTCACATGGAGATGGGGAGAGGCCTGTTCTCCCCTGCAGAGGAAGGCAGGACGCGCTCCAATGGAGCAAAGCTCAGGGAGCCAAGGTTCAATTTGGATGCCAGGAAGCACTTCCTGACAGTCAGGACCCCGAGGGCGTGGAGTGGGCTTCCTCTGGAGGTCGTTGAGGCCCCATAGGTAAGGATGTTCAAAGATAGGCTGGACATACACATGGTGGGCATATCTTGAGTGGAGCTGGCTCGAGCCAGGGGTCAGACTAGATGGCCCAGGAGACCCCTTATGACTCGCTCTGTTTCTTTGTTTCTATGTCATACAATCCAATATTTTGGGCAATATTTCTATCACACTGGAATCAAAAGTGGTCCATATCTGCCACGGCCTTTGGCTTTCTGTTGAGCTATGCACAACATACAGGTATATTTGCTGTGTGTGCCCTAAACATATACTTTAAATTTTCCTAATTTTGGAGTAACCAATAAAGCACAATTCCTCATGTTTGGTGTGCTGGGGCAGGCTGGGGAGGAAAGTGATGCCTGCTGAACTGTGCTGAATCTGTAGCGCACTCCAGGCCGTCCAGGGACCCTGGATCATTGCCAAGACTAAGCCCTTGAATCCAGCCTCATCAGGATTTCCAAATGTTACTAGGTATGCAACATGGGCATCCCCAGCAGAACCCGTCCCTAGTCTATCTTCACGGCAAATCCTTCGTTCTTCTCATCATGTTGTCAATAATATGCCCCCCGCCCGTGGGGATACGAGGCACCTGCATCTCAGCACTTTCAAAAGGTTAATTCCTCTGGCTGGCTGCTTGCTGCGTGAGTCTGAGCCGAGCGATATTCCACAAAAGCCCTTTGCGAGTTATAGTCTATCGGTCGAGTCTGTTACAGAGGAACACAGAAATTACTCTGCCATTTCAGGTCCAATTTCAGCCCTTTTAAAAGGGCAGCTGAACTTTCTCTTCCAGTGCCCTTGAAGCTATTCTTGTTATCAATGTTTCATTCAACCCAGGACTTGAGGCAGGTGAAAATATGGCTTGAGGGTGTGTTCAAGGAGCAGGCGCTGCAGGCTCAGTTCCTGCCTGAAGAAAGAGCCCCGGCGTCTTGTGGCATTTTGCATCAGCTCTGTAGAGGCAAAGGAGGAACAGCTCTGTTCTTCTTTCTCTTAATTTCATTTCTATACCACCCAATACCTGATGTTCTCTTTGAACAGATGAGGAAAAAGTCACTCCTGGGGACAGGTAGTGCTAAATTATAAAGTAGAATCTGCTGCCCCCCGCCCCACCCAAAAGAAAAAGCACAATGATCCAGAACCACCAACAAACTCTGTGAAGTTTGCTGTTGCTGTGATGTCCCATCCCTCTTTGGTCCTCCTTCTCTTCTGGTGACTTTCTGTAGTGCGACTGCCTTTTCCAATGATTCTTGCATTCTCATGTTGTGCATGGGATCCAGTAGCCTCGGTTTCATTATTTTTTCTTCCGGGAAGTCTCTGGCTTGATTTGTTCCAGCACCCACTTACTTGTCTTTCTATCAGACCAGGGTATTTGCAAAGCTCTCCTCCAGCACCATGTTCTGAATGCATCCATTTTCTTCCTATCCATTTTCTTCCCTGCCCAGCGTTCCAATCCATAGATTGTGATTGGAAGTGCAGTAGTGTGGATTTCACTCAGTCTCCAGTGAAAGGTCCTCACATTTGATTATCTTTTTTAGCTCCTTCATTACTGCCTTTCTAAGTTGCATTCTTCTTTATATTCTTGGATGCAGTTTCCCTTTGAACTGAGGTAGACCAAATCTTTGACCATTTCAGCTTCTTCACTATTGGCATTAAAATGGCTTAATTCTTCTGCAGTTACGATTTTTGTTTGATTTCTTAATACTCAGCTGCAGCCTCCTTTGCTCAGGTTTGGTGCCTAATTAAAGGCAAATGGTCTTAAAGGTTCCCTTCCACCCCTACCCCTTTCTCACCGGGCAGGGAGTGTGCAGCAACTCAGAGGAAGGGCACTGAAATAGTTGTGGGGGGTGGGGGCAGGTGTGCTGCTACACAAGCTCCTGGCATGCACACCACCTCCATTCCTTGCAAGGATACCGATGGGCGAATGAGCACTATTCCAGTTTGCCAGGGTCCTCCCCGCTCCCCCGCAGCTGCTCCCATGTGCTCCGCTTCTGTTTACAGGTGTGCCTTCTTGCTCTGCACAAATGGGAAGCGCATGCAAAACAAGCCAAGATCAAATAGGAAATCTGTTCAAGCTCCTCGGGATTTGCACAAATTTCTTCTGTAAATTAAACCAGGGTTGAGTCAATCTACTTAGGAAATGCATGTACTTAGGAAATCCGCTTGACTCTGAGAGTTAGAAAGAAGACGATCCTAGCAGGTGCTCAAGAATGTATGGATATTTTTGGAGGGCATCTGCTCAAATTCCTTTTCAGAGCTTCCTGCAGAGCATGCTCATGGCTTGTATGCAAAACCAAAACTCTCCTACATGAGTGAAGTTGGTAGATGGGGCATGGCCCTGCTGTTTGCCCAGCCTCTTTTTAATGTAAAAGACCTGAAATCTCTCACACTGTGGCCAACTGTGGGCTGGGGGGCACCTTTACTGCATAAGCCCCTCTTATAAAGTATCATTTAAAAAGTTGACTTCTCTCCTCCCTCCAGCTGTCAGCATGCACAGTCCTGAGGTATGCTTGCGCAGGGGTGCTTGAAGCCCCAATATGGGGGATCTTTGTCTACCAACCTGCAAGTACAGTTGCCAGTTCTTCAAATCAAGATTGCTAAGAAGAGCTAGAAGGTCAGACTCTAATTAGATCCGTTTTTGGCATTTCAGGAGTCCAATGTCTTTTTGTGAGGGCAGTGTGTGTGTAAGTGTGTGTGTGAGAGAGAGAGAAAATTAGGAACATAAATAGTGATTGCGAACCTGGTATTGCTACACAATGACAATAACAAGTGAGAAATGATAAATGGCAACAAATGTTTGCCCAAATAAGTGGTCTGTTTTCTTCACCTCCTGAGAGGGAGCACAAGGCAGCAAGGAGAGACAAAGAACCAATGTTCTGGCGAAATGCAAAAAGCACCATTCCAAAGCTTAATATGATCATGGAGGTCAGTGAAGAGATGCCTCCTTTTTATGTACCGTATTTTTCGCTCTATAAGACGCGCCTGACCATAAGACGCACCTAGTTTTTAAAGGAGGAAAACAAGAAAAAAAATATTCTGAATCCAATGGGCACATAATCACAGGCACATTCCCCATCACTTCCCCATGGGCTGCACATCTGACAGACTTACTGCACACACATATTCACTCTATAAGACGCACAGACATTTCCCCTTACTTTTGAGGGGGGAAAAAGTGAGTCTTACAGAGCAAAAAATACGGTAAATTGCAAATGGATGCCCACACTGAGAGCCAGTGTGGTGTAGTGGTTAAGAGCGTGGGACTGGGACTCAGGCGATCTGGGTTCGAGTCCCGGCTCAGCCATGGTGCCAATTGGGTGACTTTGGGCCAGTCACAGTCTCTCAGCCCAACCTACCTCACAGGGTGGTTGTTGTGGGGATAAGATGGAGGAGGAGAATGATGTAAGCTGCCTTGAGCCCTTGTAGGAAAAAGGCAGGATATAAATTCAAAAATAAAATAAAATTCAAATAAATATATATATGTATATATGCATATATACATACTGTATATATTTATTCTGATTTCATGTGCTAGTATTTCAGCTACCTCAATCAGCTTGCAAACCACTTTTGACTTGTTGAAACTGGGTGGCTTCTATTGTTTCGCCTCTTCCATTTGCCATTAACATCACCAGATATTAATGTCAATAGCAATTGGCATTAATAATACCAGAGCCCTGTGAATCAAAGTACCACTATAATATTGAGATTTAATACACAAACCACTGCTGGATCCAGCCAGGTCTCCTGCTATGCAATTTTGGATTTGGTTTGAGATACTGGTGCCAAAGCTCTGGCTGGTGCCCTCACTTTGGGGGAAAGGCTACTTTTCTTGGCTCCATTTCAGCACATCTGGCATAATTGCCTTAATAATGTGGTGCCTCTGGGCTGCTGGAAGGTGCTGTCCAAGTGCTGAATTTAATGCAGCTTCCCTGGGTCATCACTGATGTCACCTGGAGGGATGGCCTGCCAACCCAGCATGCCAGCCAGTGTGGCCTGGGGCTGAGAGCTTTGGACTGGGGACCCGGAAGAGCCAGGTTCTAGTCCCCACTTGGTTGGAAAGCTCACGGGTGACTTTGAGCCTAACCAACCTCAGAGGGCTGTTGTTTGCAGATGAAAAGGAGTGGAGAAGAACTATCCAAACCACCTTGTATTCCTTGCAAGAGGAAAATATGGCAAGATATCAATCCAATGAAGTAATAATAGCTTTTAAAAAATGGAGAGGGTATGGGAGGGGTTAGGATCATCTAGGCTTCATAACAACCCAACTCGCCTGGCGCCGTCATTATTTGCTTTTCGGCGCCAGGCAAAGACCTTTTTATTTAAGAAATATTTTAATTGTTAAATTATTAATTTTGTTATTTATTATTATATTTATATGTTTTTAATTTTGACTTTGAGATGGGCCAGTTTTAATATTGTGTATTATTTTTAGATTTTTTTTCTATGTTGTTAGCCGCCCCAAGGCTTGTTTTCAAGGGGGTGGCATACAAATATGTTAATAATAATAATAATAATAATAATAATAATAATAATAATAATAATTTACAGACCAAACTTAAGTAAAAGGGTTGCCCACATGTTCCATTTTCCTCATCTTCCCTCAGTGGTATCATCACATATGAATTTTTTAGCTATAAAGCCCTTGGTTCACTGCATAATCCTTGATTGGATCGGATCACCCACGTGACTAATTATGAGGAAGAAGAAGCAAACGGAGAGGAAAAATAGCAGCAGATGTACCTCCTGGTCCAAATGCATAAAAACTGGCCAGGGCAATTTTATTTTCTTGTCAGCTGGTAATCCTGTTTGTGAAGCGATCACATCAAAGACTGGAAAGAAATCTTACCACTCTCCTGAAAAAATGTACTTGGCTTGGACTTTGCTGGTTCTCCAGGGGGAGGAGTCATCCATATCAAGAATAAATCTTTTTACAAAAGGTGGTATAAAGAGACCCACTGCATTTGAGCTGTACTTAATTCTTCACTGGGGAAATTCTAGAATGTAAAACAGGCCACAAGAAACAGAATGCCGCATTTCGTATTCCCCCACCCACAAAATGCCACTGTAGAAGACTTCCGCAGTTCGTTGTAAATCTCCAAAATGCAGTGCGTGCTCCAATAATTAGAAGAAGGAAAAAGATCTTAAATAAAGAGAGTGTAAATGAGACTTGCCTTAGTTCTGCAGTGTATAACAATATACATTACAGTAAACTAAACTATCGAGTTGACTTGCACTTCCAAATCAGTTCTCCCTCGCTTGCTCTCTAGAAAGGGCAGGTTGCAAGACTTGTCTGCAATGTGTGGTGCAGTGACCCACAATTTCAGCTGCAGATCTCAGTAGGTGCAGCCCCCGTTGTGTTGTGCTCCCAAGGGCGGCTGCAAATGATGTGGCTCGGAATCCTGCACATCTGGGGAGCCGCAGTCAGTGGTCTGGACCCTTCCCATCTACCCTTTAAGAAGTTCTGCTGTCCCACAGATCCTTCCATCTGGCTCTCCCCCACCCCATTCTAGAAGGTTGACATGCTTCTCCCAGGGCTTATGCTTTGAGCTATGATGGGCACACCGCTTGGGTCCACAGCTTTTGCCTTTGACCCCTGGAATGCAGCTCCCAGTGTATCTGATGTGGCATTTCACCCTCGGTCTGGCAAAAGTTCAACACCCCGGATATTCTGGGACCCCTAAGATCCCCTGAAACCTAATGTTTTATTGTGCTTGTGAGGACGGAATGTGATTTACATGAATTTGTAGGCAAAGCAAATATGATTATTCAAATGTCTAAGGCTGCCCAGGTTTGGCAGGTGTCATCCAGGTGGTACATAGAGTGTATTTTGAATTATTCCAATAATGCAGTCAAAGAAACATTGTCACCAGAGCCTCTCCCCTGCCTCCACCTTCCCCACTTTTAACCTTGGGACAAATTAAATCAAATTCTTCTGTGAAGCCTAAAGACATAAAATTCGTTAGCTGTAACAATGTATTCTGCCAAGCAGCCAAGACTCGGTAGTATTAATTACTTTACTCAGTAAGTTAAACAAATGATATGATATCAGAATTCAAGGGAGAGACACCCACCCAGGAGTTTTTGGGAGAAAAAAGTCAAAGAAAGAAAAAGAATGAGCGGGAGGGAGGGAGGGAGGGGGAGGGAGGGAGAATGAGAGAGAGAGATGAAGAGGTTAGTCCTTCTAAGAGCATCCAAACTAGAATTGCTAATTCGATGCAAGGGAGTTCTCATCTGCCCCAGTGCTACTTTATTTTTAATATAATGCTCTATTAAACATGGTAATAATCAGCAAATAATTAACAAGGCTCTTAGAAAACAAATCCTTTCCATGGAGCTACACATGAAGATAAAGCAAAATGGAATGATTGTGACGCTGCTGCTGCAGGGGTCTCCTCTAACCCTTTATTTTCCTTTGACCCAGGATCCCTGGTGGCATCAGACAGATTTGCACCCACCAGGGGTCTCATACCGCATAACAGCCATTATGTTCCATTGCTGCTAACGCAGCTCATTGCAATCCCCATGTGAGGAAATTTCAGGAGCCAAAGAGGAAAGCAGAATTTCCAACTTGGATTGCACAGTATGAAACAGAGACGGGACTGGGCTGCACGGTGCCTCGTGAATGTTGCACGTAGTTCAACCTTGGTAGGAATGCATGAATCAGAACCTGAGCTCACCCAAGTTCTCTACATTCTCCTCTGAAGTTTGTATGGATTCAAGCCAAAATCAGATTGTGAGCTCCATGTGTACTTTGATGGATGTTTCCCCAGATGTACACAGCAATGGTGTGCATTTTTGAAACTGACCCATTCATCTTCCACAGATTAAAGTGTATTTGTATACAATTTTCAAAAAATAGCCATTTTCCAGGCACTTCCCCCTGCCCCGAAGTATGCATGTCACCTGGTCTGAAGATCAGAGCCTAAGCTTCTGGGTGTTCCTACACACTGTGCCTTTTTCTGTTCCTCCATGGGAGTAAAACTGTTCACTTGGGGGAAATTTGTAAAAACCCTTTTAGCTTCCTTGGGATATGGAGACTCCAGCATAGAGCTTCCAAGATATTTTAATTAAGAAAGTTTTTTTAATGAAGCCTTATATTAATAAGACCCAGTTGGGTGACTATTTCTGGAAAAGAGCAAAGCATTACAATGCAGCGGTAAGAGAGGAGGAGGGTCGCTGAGGGGGTGGGTGGGCAAGGAGAGCATTTCTAGATGAAATGTGAGTCTGACCCTGTTCTGACAAATGTTGAGTTGCTGTTGAACGGGATCTCTGCCCATAAAATAAAGCGTGCATATACAAACAGGGGTGTGAGGAGCGGAAATTGGGAGAAAGGCAGAGAGATACCGACAGGCAGAGTGCGACACGGCCAGCAGTAAGGTTGTTCTCGTGGTGGTAAACCAGCTGCCCACAGGATCCCACAAGCAGGGCAGGTGCAACAGACTCACGGCCCTCCCCGCAAGTTCCCCCATGTCTGCAGACATGCTGGCTCTGATATTTCTGGTGACGGGGAGCAATCAGCGCCTGGCACTTCGAGGCCGTTCTCCACTCCATCCGAGAGCTGGAGGGGGGCAAAGCGCATTCCAGGCCATCTGCACAAAGCAGGAGCCGGTTGGCAGCTCCAGGAGGCACCTTGTCAGTGAGAGAAAGGAACTCCCTGTTAGCTTGGCCTCGCCTGCTGCCCTGAGATAAAATGGGGTTGGGGGCAGGGTTGCCACCCCACGCCTATTGAAGGAGAGGCGATACAGTTGGATGGAGTGTGACAGACAGACAGGCTGATGCAGTGAAGCCACAATTCAAGGACAGGAATGGATGCAGAACTCCATTGTGAATATTTTAATGAAAGTAACTCTTCAGAACAGTGTAGTCTGTGCGCCAAAGAAAAGTAGAATTTTTACCTTTTCCATGTCAATAAATGGATACATTTTGAGATTGTTCTCACTTTATTCATTGTTGTTGGTCACCTGTTGTATTTAGCATATGGTTAAAGAAATGGCTTGACTTTTTTCTCAGGCTGGTTTTTCCCTCCTCAAGAATCAGATCCATTATGATGTGCTTTTTGAAAAAGAATCTTTTCATGAAGCTGCAAGGTCCACAAGCATTTTCTTTTTTTCTCTTAACTTAGAAACTCATGTCTTTGTGCCTATTTTTTCCATGTCATTTTTTTCAGTCAAAGAACAGTCAGCAGTTTTGCATGTAGACCCATAATATTATCTTCTATATTCTGAGCACAGGGTGACTGGCTGGACTGTGAATTCTGGTGAATTTCCCAGCACTGCAGATCTATGAGAATTCCAGGGGTTGGGGAGACTTGAGGCGACTCAGAGAGGATCTGTTGGCGACACACAGGTATGAGATGAGCCAGTTTTTAATATTGTGTATGTTTTTAATGCTTTTGAGGTTGTAAGCCGCCCCAAGGCTTGTGGCAAGGGGCGGCATATAAATTTGTTAATAAATAATAAATAATAAATAAATGTAAGAGGGTGTCACATGCAGGTGGGTAGGGACCTGTTCTCCCCTGCAGAGAAAGGGAGGACGCGCTCCAATGGAGCAAAGCTCAGGGAGCCAAGGTTCAGTGTGGATGCCAGGAAGCTCTTCCTGACAGTTAGGACCCCGAGGGTGTGGAATTGGCTTCCACGGGGGGCGGGGTGACTGAGGCCCCATTGGTGAGGGTGTTTAAGGATAGGCTGGACATGAACATGGTGGGCATGTCATGAGCAGAGCCAGCTGGAGCCAAGGGTCAGACTAGGTGGCCCGGGAGGCCACTTCTGACTCGCTCTGTTTCTATGTTTTCCTAGTTTGGCCCCACAGATTTTCTGTTCCTCGCACACTCGCGCATGCACGCACTCCTAGTACCGACCTGAAGTGCAGCACGTTAAGCCAGACTTGGATTCCATTCCGTATGACTTACTTCAGTGGTTTGTGTGATTGGGGGGGAGGTGGGAGGGTCCCTTGACATAAGCACAAATGCCATCAATTATAGACAGACAGATATATAGGCAGACAGACAGAGAATGCCCATGATCACAACTCTTTCTGCCCCCAGAGGCATGATATTCTCTTGGACTACCTCCAACTTATCCCCACAACAACAACTCTGCAGAGCAGGTTGGGCAGAGAGTGAGTGCCTGGCCCAATGTCACCCAGTTGGCTCCATGGCTGCACAGGACTAGAACCCGCACCGCCCAGTCCCAGTCCAGCACTCTTGACCACCACACCACACCACACCAGCTC
This sequence comes from Varanus salvator macromaculatus, assembly GCA_023646645.1. Taxonomy (NCBI): domain Eukaryota; kingdom Metazoa; phylum Chordata; class Lepidosauria; order Squamata; family Varanidae; genus Varanus; species Varanus salvator. The sequence goes on along the minus strand of JAIXND010000624.1, from coordinate 10,480,839 downwards.
TCTTGTCAAACTTGGCAAAGAACTTGCCAATTTCATCCTCCTTTCCAGCATAAAGTGTGTGTGTGTGGTGGGGGAAGATTTGTAACGCTGCATGTTTGTGTCTGATTATCAACAGAAACAGATACTTTTATACAAATGATGGCATCTCTTATACAAATGGCAAGGCCCCACCTCCCAAATTTGATCACATTTCAGTTTGTGAGAATGCCAAAAAGCCCTGCCTCAAAACAGTGGCAGAATATCCACCATCAGGTGGAAAACCCAGGGCTGCCGAGAAATGGGCTCCCTGCCAAGCTATCCTGGCCTTCAGCAGGGCACGATTCCCAGCACTGCTCACCTCTACTCAGTAATGAAGGCAGCAGACAGGGGCACAGCCGTTGCCGACAGGTAGCCCTGCAAGGGATGTGTTTAAATCAATCCCCATTCAGATGGACCATGGGGGCCACCACTGCACCCCACCCAAGGTCCCTGGCCTGAGTGAACGAGAAAGGAGAGGGCATTTTTAAATTTTCATCAATTTTTAAAAATTTTAATATAGTATAGGTCTAGACATCTCTTCCATCCAGCTGTGTTCTGAATTCTCTCTCATTACAGTGAAGATGGCACCAGCAGTGTCTGGGAGCGCAGGAAGAAAAGAGGATTGTCATACTTCCCTTTGGGCAAAAAGGGAGGAAGATGAAAAAGAACCAGGGTAAAACGATGAGTCTGAGAGAAACGCCCATGGAGGATCCTTTTTATTACTGACGACTGGCTTCCTGCTTTGGCTGAGTGATGTCACATAAATACTGCAGCCAATGGGTCACGGTAGCGCTGGTCTGGAAAAGAATGGGCTTCTGAAGGAACATTTCGACCTCATAAGCCATTGCTCAAAATTACTGCCGCGAGGTCCTGAGCTGCTACAATCCAGAGATAATTTATCACCCAACAAAGCTGACTCCATCTCCTTGGAGGTGTTCAGAAGCTTAAAGGAAAGGTTGTTAAGGTAACTAATGTCAAAAATAAAACCCATGGGGCACATACTCCCATCACCTGTTCAAAGGCAGGCAAAGGAATCTTGGAAGGTGGTTAACTTGTAACAAGGACATAGACGGAAATAATAAGTTGTTTGTCAGGTGACAGTAGAAAAATCAAGGCTGAAATGGTCCAGTAGTTCCCCTTTTGGTCCCAGATAGCAGGGACCTCCACCGCCATGCTTTTCCCCTGATGTCTCCTCCTGGGTGTCCCAACTACTTCCCCATTCTCCCATCTTTTCCACTTTACCCAAGTTAGCCCAGCGTTTTCGCATGTTTACCATCAAAGGCTGGTGTAGAGTGTTGGACAGGAACTCCAAAGAGCCAGGTTCTGGTCCCTCCTTGGCCATCACTGCCTTGTCGTGGCGAAGGGGCTTGCGTAGCTCAATGAAGCTATGAGCTATGCCGTGCAGGGTCACCCAGGACGGACAGGTCATAGCAGAGAGCTCTGACAAAACGTGATCCACTGGAGAAGGAAATGGCAACCCACTCCAGTATCTTTGCCATGAAAACCCCATGGACATGAAAACCAAAAGGCAAAACGATATGACACCGGAAGATGAGCCCCTCAGGTCGGAAGGTGTCCAATATGCTACTGGGGAAGAGCGGAGGGCTAGTACTAGTAGCGCCAGAAAGAATGAAGCGACTGGGTCAAAGCCGAAAGGACACTCAGTTGCCGATGTATCTGGAGGTGAAAGGAAAGTCCGATGCTGCAAAGATCTATACTCCATAGGAACCTGGCATGTAAGATCCATGAATCAAGGCAAGCTGGATGTGGTCAAACAAGAGATGACAAGACTGAACATCGACATCTTAGGAATCAGTGAACTAAAATGGACAGGCATGGGTGAATTTAGTTCAGATGACCATCAGGTATACTACTGCGGGCAAGAATCCCTCAGAAGAAATGGAGTAGCCTTCATAGTCAATAAAAGAGTAGGGAAAGCAGTACTGGGATACAATCTCCAAAATGACAGAATGATCTCAGTTCGAATCCAAGGCAAACCATTCAACATCACAATAGTCCAAGTCTATGCCCCAACCACTGGTGCTGAAGAGGCTGAAGTTGACCGGTTCTATGAAGGCCTACAACACCTGCTAGAATTAACTCCAAAAAATGATGTCCTTATCATCATGGGGGATTGGAATGCTAAAGTAGGAAACCAAAAGATAATCGGAATAACAGGCAAGTTTGGCCTTGGAGTACAAAATGAAGCAGGACACAGGCTGGTAGAATTTTGTCAAGAGAATACGATGGTCATAACAAACACTCTTTTCCAACAACCCAAGAGACGTCTCTACACATGGACATCACCAGACGGTCAACACAGAAATCAGATTGACTATGTGCTCTGCAGCCAAAGATGGAGAAGTTCTATACAGTCAGTAAAAACTAGACCAGGAGCTGACTGTGGCTCAGATCATGAGCTTCTGGTTGCAAAATTTAGGCTTAAGTTGAAGAAAGTAGGGAAAAGCACTAGGCCACTCAGGTATGACCTAAATCATATCCCTGATGAATATACAGTAGAGGTGACAAATAGATTTAAGGAATTAGATCTGATAGACAGAGTGCCTGAAGAACTATGGACGGAGGTTCGCAACATTGTACAAGAGGCAGCAACTAAAACCATCCCAAAGAAAAAGAAATGCAAGAAAGCAAAATGGCTGTCTGAGGGAGCTTTACAAATAGCTGAGGAAAAAGGGAAGCGAAAGGCAAGGGAGAAAGAGAAAGATACAAACAATTGAATGCAGAATTCCAGAGAACAGCTAGAAGAGATAAGAATGCCTTCCTAAATGAACAGTGCAAAGAAATAGAAGAAAACAATAGAATAGGGAGGACCAGAGATCTCTTCAAGAAAATTAGAGATATGAAGGGAACATTTCATGCAAAGATGGGCATAATAAAGGACCAAAATGGCAGGGACCTAACAGAGGCAGAAGAGATTAAGAAGAGGTGGCAAGATTACACAGAAGAACTATACAAGAAAGAGCTTAACGTCCCTGATAACCACGATGGGGTGGTCCCTGACCTCGAGCCAGACATCCTGGAATGTGAAGTGAAATGGGCCTTAGGAAGTCTGAGCAACAACAAAGCTAGTGGAGGTGACAGCATTCCAGCTGAGCTATTCAAAATCCTGAAAGATGATGCAGTTAAAGTGCTACACTCACTATGCCAGCAAATTTGGAAAACTCAACAGTGGCCACAGGATTGGAAAAGGTCAGTTTACATTCCGATCCCCAAGAAGGGCAATGCCAAAGAATGTTCAAACTACCGCACCATTGCACTCATTTCACATGCTAGCAAAGTGATGCTCAAATCCTACAAGCTAGGCTCCAGCAGTATGTGGACCGAGAACTACCAGAAGTACAGGCAGGATTTCGAAGAGGGAGAGGAACTAGAGATCAAATTGCCAACATACGCTGGATCATGGAGAAAGCCAGGGAGTTCCAGAAAAAGATCTACTTCTGCTTCATTGACTACGCTAAAGCCTTTGATTGTGTGGATCACAACAAATTGTGGCAAGTTCTTAAAGTGATGGGAGTACCAGACCATCTTATTTGTCTCTTGAGAAACCTATATGCAGGTCAAGAAGCAACAGTGAGAACTGGACACGGAACCACTGATTGGTTCAAAATTGAGAGAGGAGTTCGGCAAGGCTGTATACTGTCACCCTGCCTATTTAACTTATATGCAGAGCACATCATGAGAAAGGCAGGGCTAGATGAATCACCAGTTGGAATCAAGATTGCTGGGAGAAATATCAACAACCTCAGATATGCAGATGATACCACTCTCATGGCAGAAAGTGAAGAGGAACTTAAGAGCCTCTTGATGCGGGTGAAGGGGGAGAGCGCAAAAGTTGGCTTGAAACTCAACATTAAGAAAACTAAGATCATGGCATCTGGTCCTCTCACTTCCTGGCAAATAGATGGGGAAGAAATGGAGGTAGTGACAGATTTTATTTTCCTGGGCTCCAAGATCACCGCAGACGGGGACTGCAGCCAAGAAATTAAAAGACGCTTGCTTCTGGGGAGGAAAGCTATGGCAAATCTAGATAGCATACTAAAAAGCAGAGACATCACTCTGCCAACAAAAGTGCGTATAGTCAAGGCTATGGTTTTCCCAGTTGCAATGTATGGCTGTGAAAGCTGGACAATAAGGAAGGCTGAGCGCAAAAAGGATTGAGGCCTTTGAGTTGTGGTGCTGGAGGAGACTCCTGCGAGTCCCTTGGACCGCCAGGCGATCAAACCGGTCAGTCCTAGAGGAGATCAACCCTGACTGCTCTTTAGAAGGCCAGATAGTGAAGATGAAACTCAAATACTTTGGCCACCTAATGAGAAGGAAGGACTCCCTAGAGAAGAGTCTAATGCTGGGAACAATAGATGGCAAAAGAAGAAGGGGACGGCAGAGGATGAGGTGGCTGGATGGAGTCACAGAGGCAGTTGGTGTGAGCTTGGGTGGACTCCTGGGGATGGTGGAGGACAGGAGAGCCTGGAGGAATGTTGTCCATGGGGTCGCGATGGGTCGGACTCGACTTCGCGACTAACAACAACAACAACAATATCATGGGGCTGATGTGAGGATAAGTCGGAGGTGGTGACGCAGCCGGGGTTCCTTGCAGGAATAAAAGTGCAGCGATTGTGCTTTCGCAAATGCTCCCTGGAGAAGGCCTCGCCATTCTAAGGATGGGGACCGCAGGCAGACTTTTTGCTGCGAGCATGGAGCTTCCACCCCACAGATGTTCTCCCTGACTTTGCCCTCACCTGCAATGGTGGGCCGCCCAGGTCGGTTCTAGAAGGCTTGAACCCCACCCACACTGCAAGCGTCATGTAGGCTGAATGTCCATAAGACAGTCTGGGATCAAGCTCATCCTCATCTGTGCACCTCGCTGTGTAAAGCCACAAGTGCACAGGCTGAGAAAAGCACATTGTCGTTAATGTTTGCATATTACATGCAGTACACCCATCCCCACACACACAGGTGAGAGGGAGGGAGTATACAAATGAGCTCTGGCATTCATTGGGTGCATAGTAAATGGACAACCTCTGAAATATCGCATGTGTTTTGTCTACAGAACGAGGAAGGCTTGACAGTCATTGGCCCTGTGTGTTCTTTGACCTTTTCTTATTTTAAAGTAAGTTTTCATCATTATTTACATTTGCGCCCCTACATGCCCTCCCGCCCCCTAAGATCTGCAATGGTGGCCCTCCTCCGGGAGCCCCCCATGAGGGAGGTAAAGTGGGTGAGCACCCGGAGGAGGGCTTTCTCGGCGGTGGCGCCCCAACTATGGAATGCGCTCCCTGGAGAGGCTCGCCTGGCGCTGTCGTTATTTGCTTTTCGGCGCCAGGCCAAGACCTTTTTATTCAAGTCTTATTTTAATTGTTAGTGCTGATTTTGTTTATAGTTTATTTGTGTGTGTTTGTTGTTTGTTTATCTGGTTTGTTGTGTATATTTAGTTTAGTTGATTTTGTTTATTTTAATTTATTTAGTTTTGTTTATGTTTATTTAATTAGATTTTTTAGTTGCTGAGATGCACCGTGGGGGGGGGGGAGGGATAAAATAAAATGTTTTATTGCTTATTGTATTTTAATTATGTTGTTAGCCGCCCCGAGGCTTTGTTGCGATGGGGCGGCCTATAAATGTTTTAATAAATAAATAAATAAATAAATAAATAAAATTTATTTCATTTCTATATCACCCCATAGCCAAAGCTCTCCTGCTACATTATCGCATTTTTTCATCTTGGTGGTTTTCAAAAACCTGCGTGCTACTTTGCATGCACTGCAGAAAGAAGAGTCAAGAATTCATAAATAATAAACCCCACAAAAACGCTTTTCAGAAAGTTCTCGAATCTTCTCAAAACGTGTTTGTCCACGAAAACCCTCGGATTTCTGGCCTGATCGTTTCCTCAGGCAGTGAAGACGACACGGAATGCCATGAGCTGGAATCCGACCCGACGCCCTGAGTGCTCGAGCCCCCGGGCTGCTCGGCTGTGGATGCTCCTTGAGTCCTGCACTCCTTCGCAAAGCATCTTGTTAAGTAAGACACGCCACGGATCCTTCCCGCGATGGACAGCGTGGCAGCATGAAGCTCTTGTTCTCATCCTGATTTATGCAGCTATGATCTTTTTGGTGTGTATGTGTTTGCGTGGAGAAGAGAGAGAGGGGGGGGATAAAATCTTGGTGCAAGGAAGGAAATAAAACAGATTATACAAGAGATGCTTTATGCATGAAGGACCACTAATGAAATAAACTGTATTAGCCTGATATTCAGCAGCAGCTGAATTGCCATCAGCAGCAGGCTCTCCCCCTGCTTATACACTGAATGGGAAACTCAGCTCAGACACATGTTTCTGATCAGACACGTTTAGGATTGTAACATACGATAGCATAATGCAGCCTTTTCCAAAGCGGTGCCCTCCAGACATGTAGGACTACAATGCACATCATCCTCAACCACTGTTGAACTTGCAAGGCAACCCAAATGGAAGACACCAAGGCTGTCCTGATAACATGCCCTCCGGTATCATTAATTTCCCCGAGAGAGTGCAGACTTCTGGCATCTGACTTGATTGATGATCACCCTCAGCATGTCCAACATGAAAACAGAGCGATTCTTGTCTCCCTGGGGAGGGCTCCTTCTCTCACACCAGAGACACCACGTCCCACTGTCATGTACTGGCAGAAGGTTTCTCTCTTTCTGTTCCCAATTTATTCTGGAATATCTATCTATTGAAAATATTTCTGGGCCATCTTTTACCTAAATGAATGCCAGGGCAGTGTACAAAAGGCATGAATAAAAGCAATCATGCTAATGTAAACAGAACAGACTAAAATATCGACGATGCAAAGGAACAAGAAGAGCTACATAAATCTATGAAAATCTCAGGTCATGCTGAGGCAATGATACAATTTAAATACTCTGGCCAGAAGAAGAAGGCGGTACTCTGATGCCACAAAAGTTTACAATGGCCACATATTTCTTTATTCAGTTTTTATTTATTTAATGTATATGCCTCTCCACTAGCTATGGGCTCTCTGGGCAGCTTACGACATGTCTGATGTCCCTCCTTTGGGTAGGGTGAGTTCATGCCCAGAGACTATTTTATTGTGGGATAAGTGTGGGCTCTCTTAACATATTGTAGTTTTATGTTAAATAAAGATAACCTTCAAAATTAATTATTTTAGGAAAACTACTTGCAGAAATGTGCCTCTTAAGGCAAAGTTGCCTTCACAAATGCACAGGATTTTGCATGAGGTCCACCCCCGCAATGCACACACACACAGACACACACATTTAGGATAAGCTAAATTCAAGACTGGAAAAGTGAGAAACTGAAATGGACAGGTTTGTCCCTCTCCAGCTCTGGGTAATAAAAATAGTAATCAACAACTTAATAGAAAGCACATCAGCACAACTTGTGGCGACACAAAGGGAATCAAGGGCAATTCCCCCCACCTGCCCCACGGGCCTTTCCCCATCTCCTAAAGGCAAGTTGAAAGAACTGATGCATAATTCAGCAATGCTTGAGCGTGTCCATTTTTTTCCGGATTCCATCTTGAAGCTCATTCCAGCTTAAGAACATGTCAGTTTGCACACTTTAGCCTTGTTTCTTTCCATATGGAAATCTGTGTATAATTATGGATCTTTTTGCAAATGTACATACACATTTGCAGTTCTCCACTTATTGATGAAAGCGTATTTGTGCACATTGTCCATAAGTATGCATTTCTATACACATTTTTTTTCAAATGTACACATGTTGTCTGATAGATTTTGGGAAGTGTGGAATTGTATCTCAAATTCTGGAATGCATAGACTTTTAGCACAGAATCAGGCACGACTCCGGTTTTAGTCCAGAAGATGCTAACTTGACAAATCCTGGTGAAATATGAAATGAAACAAATTGCTCAAACTTCAAACAAGCAAACATGCAGTCTCACTTGAGTGCCTTTGGGCTGAGCTCACTGGCCTATAGTAGCAAGCCTGGGATCCCTGTGAGCCCAGCGGAACTCAGCCGGGAGATGGCAGGAAAGCTAAACACTTCAGCAATAACTTCCAGTAAACTGTTCCTTGGATTTGTGGGTGTGTCTCACAATAATTTTGCAGCAGAACTTGAATATTTCTGGAATTGGTCAGTAATTCACAAGCTATCGGTTTCCTTTTGCTCTTAAAGTCCCTCGAGATTTGAAGCTTGCTTGAAAAAGGATCGTAGGCTGAGAAGCTGAAGATGCTAAAGGAAGGAATTAAACATCACATCTGTGAGGCAAAGTGGCAGGTGTACAGAAGACAAAGCAAATGTAGACTGTCACTCAGCCTTGCTCCAACTGATTTAATCTCTCTCTTTCTCCCCACCTCTCTCTCCCTCTCCTTTCGCTAAAATATTATTTAAAATAAATTAAGCTGAGCCAACACCTCTGTGGGTTATTTAATAGCTGTTAATGTCATTCATAATAATTATTGGAATAGCCAATATACCATTCTAATTGGCTTAATTGTAACATATCAGTTATGGCAACCACAATTCACAGTACTCATTTGGAGAAGGGAAGAGATATCTTACTGTTAGCGAAATAATCAGAACAGATTTCACTTGTACAGTTTTCACCAGGCCATGTGTTCCAGAATCTTGGCATTCAATAAGGCCAGTTTCAGCAATAAATAGCCTGAAGTTAAGTGGATAGGCCTATTAACTATCATCCACTTAGATAGTCTGCAATAGAACAATGTAATGCAGCACCGCGGGTGGCTGTCCTCTGCCTCCACCACAGCCGCCTCCTCCTCTTTGTTTAAGGTGAAACAAGGCCAGAAATACAGGTAGCTGATGTAAAGGGGTATTGGATGGCTCAGCAGCTGGTCATCTGACTTACTGCATGAGGTCTGGCCAAGTGACCTAAAGAGCTGCTGTGAGTACTTCTCTCCCCTTTTCCATTTCCAGCAGCTTGTAGTGATTTCTCTGAAAGATTGAGTTAGCACTTGTCAATGCCAGGAATTGATCCCAAGCTAGATTCTTCTCCTCTCTTCCCCAAAAAGGGACTGGCTGCACCCTCAGGAAGGTTCATACTGCTTGAGGGCCAGATGGTGGGAACACCAGACTTTAAGTAAATTAGTCTGCTTAAGTGGCTTGGGGATGAACCTCTGGGACTCACAGCCCGCACCTTCTGACCCTTCTGATTCTTCAGTCTCCCTACAAATCAGAGGTGGCCTGGCTCTCACCAGCAGCCTGGCTAATATCACTGAACACCGTGGTGTTTCACCAACACATCCAAAGCCTTCCTCTTTTTGATCTGAGCATTCTAGCTTGAAATGCTGTAATTGAGAGAAGTGGGCCTGATCCCTAGAAAGCCTGACATATGTGTAGGCAGGTAGCAGAGGGGTGGAAGGAAAACAGCATTGTAAATTCCGGTGTGGCCAAAAAAAGCCCTGCTTCCATCAAGCTAGTGGGGGAAGGCCATTCATGGTTTCCGTTCTGAGCAGTGTTTTGTCTAGCTATCTAGGAAGGATAAATGGATACTTCTAAATTTCATCTTACCCAGGTTGCCTCCAAGCTTTTGCAGTTATACATTCCTGAATGTACACAGGAAAACTGGGCAACAGTTAAAAGGTAAAGGTAAAGGGCTCCCCTTGATGTTAAGTACAGTCATGCCTGACTCTCGGGGGCGGTGCTCATCTCCGTTTCCCAGCTGAGGGAGCCAGCATTGGTCCGCAGACAGTCTCCGTGGTCATGTGGCCAGCATGACTAAACATTAAGGTGCACCGAACGCTGTCACCTTCCCACCAAAGTGGCACCTTTTTATCTACTTGCGTTTGCATGCTTTCAAATGGCAAGGTTGACAGGCAACAGTTAGGGGGCACTGAAACATTTCCTAACATGACAGAGTTTCATGGACACTCTTCTTTGAATGTTGTGTGCAGGCCTTGCTGGGCAGATGGTAAGGCAAAGTTGGTGTTCCAGTGGGTGGGAAGGGCAGGATCCTGGACAGGCCAGGATGTGATTCACCCTGACTCTTCTTCAGCTTTCTTCCCTCCCCTCCTGAGTGTCCTCAGGAGAAAATGCCCACGGAATGATAAAGGACACTGGAGGACAGAGTGGTAAAGCTCATTTTGGCCATTCCTCCCACCTGACTGCAGCCTGGAAGGGCAGGTGGATATCAGAGGTCAAATGGCCAAAGTTTTCTGAGCAGCAAGCATGCAAGCCATGGGGTCGTGTTGTTGTTCTGTGTCTCTGACTTAGTCCCCCAAACAGTCCTGTTCTTGTTAGCCCTGCTCAGCTTTTGCAAACTTGGCTTGCATAATGGAATTGATCCGTCTCATTTCTGGATTTCCCTAGGTAATCAAAAATTTCCACTTTCCCAGAAACAGTTCCAGGGATAGCCAATTGGCAGCATTCTGTCCTCTTCTGCTGTTGATTTTCCATAGCCCAAATGCATGTTCAGCTGGTTGTCTTTTAAAGTTCCTCCACCTCTCTTCTATAAAAAAGAGCGATTGTTTGCCGTACACATTTCCTATCAATGATCATTTATTGGCCCTTTTTGCATGTGCTGCACCCAGCTTGTGAGGGGTCCTTTCAGGAAGCACTTTCAGCCCAAGGAGGATATTAGAGCATCTAAGGGGCCATCAAGGCCTCACTGCCTCTCCAATCGAGTGTTTATCGATTATTCAATTGAAGGCATGCTTCACAGTGACAAATTTATATCACTTAACTTGCTTTATCCACTTCAGCTAATCAGAGTTGTCAGTAATGTGCTCTTTCCCTAGGTGGATGAGTTCAAAATAAATTTGTGATGCATTTTCCAAAACTGTGATAAAATATTATCATCCACCCACTACCAAATACGTTTAGCTGTGCAAATATTTATCTTTCTGTCCTATTTAATGCTATTGCAACTGTCCCAGTGGTTCCTAATTTCAAGGAACAGCCCTGCATTCTGCCTTCTCTCTGCTGACATGCATGTACAGGGGCCCCTTCCCTCTATCCCTATTCTTCTAATCCCTCCAGCAAAAGGAGTTGTGTTAAAAAAACCTGTTGTTTTGACTATATGAAAAAATAAACTGTTTGAGTAGAAGGGATCTGAGCGATCCAAGAGTGTCTTTGAGAGACACAGCAGCGTTCCCGAGAATGCCTTCACTGGATGCATTTCTCCCCAGGCCTGGGAGAGTACCAGATGAGCACAGGTACTGCTGACTACCTGTGCTCCTCTCCAGATTAAATCACTCTAGGACAGCAACTTCAAGAAAAACTGACCTGTTGGAAAGTTACCAGGGCCCCTTTTTGGGAGCATGGGAAACTGTGATCTGCAGGCACCCCTGTGGGAAATGAATGCCTTACAGGAGAGGACTTAAGACTCCGCCTTTCCCAGCTAGACCTCCCCGCCGATGGAGACCCCTCTCTTTGTGAGGGTGCATGTGAGGAATGCAGAGCGCACCTGGGAAGCCTGGTCAGAAACAGCGGCATTCCGAGGTGGAGGATTTCAGCTCCACTGCTAATACTGTCTTCCGTGGCCCCGTGGTGCTCAGCTGGACAGGCACTTGGTGGTTCCCTCCCCAAGGTCCCCTGGCCTCAGGATGCTGTTGCAGGCCCTGCCCTGGTAAGCTGCAGAGAAGCACTGCAAGGAAGAGCTGAGGCCAAAGCAAGGAGGTAAAGGAGAACATGGGCCGCTGATGGAACTGCGGACACCAGAGGACAGAGCCCCTTGCCTTCCCATCGGAGGGCTTCATTAACTCCCCGGCACATCCTCACCACACAGTGAATAATGGCTACCTCTAACACAGAAATATGTACTGCGCTCGCCACATTAAGCAAGGCCTCTGTGCGAATGTCTCCCACAAGCAGAACTAATAAAAAGACTAAAGACAGTGCCGGATCTTTGGCTGACAAATGGGCCAAAGAGGAGACGCCACGCAAAGGACCTGTTTTTCGCAATCCAGGAGGTTGATCAAGGACAGAATAGAAATTAGGTGACTTCCTGAGCGCGTTTGGGAAAGATGCTTATGGAAGGGGATGTTTGTCCCTCCGCTCACTGCTAGCTTGGGAAGGGGAGATGCTCGTGTAGGCACCAGCTGAGAGCATCAGCGCAGTGGCAGGGACTGTTCCATAGCAGGGATAAAAGAAATAGGCACGCAACATGTCTGCGTGTGAGGAATGGGTGTGCTTGCCGTCCTTGATCAATGCACACAGATGCAAAAGCAGGCTGCGTGTAAAAATGCACGCCGTTGAAAAACAGCAGTAGCTGTTCTGCCATATGTATTTATTGTTATGCACTCCTTCATTTCTTTTCCTTACATTTATATCCCACTTTTTCCAATGAATTCAAAGTGGCTCACATCATTCTCCTCCAGCTGTCTTGATTCTTATCCACAGGACAACAACCCTGTGAGGCAGGTTGGACTGAGAGTCTGTGACTTGCCTAAAGTCACCCAGCTGGCACCATGGCTGGATGGGGACTGGAACCCTGGTCAGCGGAGTCCCAGTTAGGTGCTCTTAGCAGTTATGGGTGTCTGGAGCCACCAGAAAGGGCTAAATATCCTGGGCCATCTGGAACCAGTCCACAAATATCCCAAATCAGTGCCTGCAGTAGAGCAGCTGTGGGGAGTCACAAACCTCCTCCATGCTGAGAGTTCCACCTCTTGTGTCAACAAATGGCATTTTACAAGGCAGTGAAAGTCATGCACAACCAATCGGTCCCCATGAAGACAGAGCAGGGAAGATGGCTTGATAACGGCAGTTGTAGGTCAAAGCAACTGGAAGTCAAGTTGCCAGCTCTTAGGAGCTCCTAGTCTTGGATCAGAGCAAGTTCTTCCATGACTCTGGAAGCAGTCACAGAGTCAGCAAAGGGCAACCAAGGCCTATAATCTATTTCCTTTCTCAACTCCACAGCTTCTGGGAGATGATTTGTTGGAAAGCTGAGGTGGTCCCTGGCAGCGTTTGGTGCCTGCAGTCTAATTCTGCCACATGATCCAATTGCCTTGGCTTGCCATGTCCACTGGTGAGTTTTGCACCTCTCATGCCACTGGGCCTCCACGATGTGCATGCACAAGCTTCAGTGGAGCTTAATGAACCAACAGGAGGCCTGGGATGTATTTGAGAGTGGCTGTAGTCCTGCCACTGCAAGCACATGTACTCATGCACACACATGCGCACACACATGCACCATTCCCCCAAGTTCAGCAGGAAAACTGCTGGTGGAGGCCATTCTGGAGAAAACCCTTTTGGAGAATCAGCAGACTGACTTTCTGATTTATTATTGTGTATAGAGAAAAAGAAAAATGATGGAATTTCAACCTCAAGCACTCTTCATTTATTTTACAAATGACTCAGTGAGGTGTTATTTAAAATCCTCCAGCGGGTGAGGGAGATGGAGAGAGAGAGAGAGAGAACATTCAGAAAGTGTTTGATGCAAGGATCATGCATCCTTCCTTCCCACTGCCATCTTGGATGCGATACAGGTATGCTCACCACGCCACCATGCACTGCGGGTGCTCCAGTATTTCATCCAATCTGCATTTTTCAGTAAATTAACCTGATCCATAACTTCTGGTCTAATATGAAGACTAAAATATTTTTAAGATATCCAGATGCACAAAAAGATGTTTTGTTACACTTTTAGGATAAATGCCTACAAAAATGTTTATTTTAGGGTTTTACATTTTGCACAAAATTGTGGTTTAAAAACAAATTTAAATGAGGGGTTGATTGCTTGTTTTGAAAGGTAGAGATTAATTAGAACATAGGATGGGAAAAATACAGAACTCATACAGACCTCAGACCTTAGACAATTCCTTCTAACTCTTGACCATGTAGGGAAGTTTGTGACTTTCATTTCTGTTTTAAAAGTAAGTGAACATGGCCAATTGACAGCCCTGTATATTAATGTAAGGAATCAGATTCTTGGAAAAGGCTCACACATTTCCAGACTCCTGAAATTGTGCATGCCACACGAGGGGTGTGCGAGGAGCCCTCTTCGGCGCGGGGGGTCCATCTGATGCTCTACTCCTTGGCTCTGCCCTGCCTTGCATGGCTGCAGCGCTGGCCTTGGGGTGCCTGTGCTGGGCGCTCCAGTGGGGCCTGCCAGGAACCGAGGCCCTGGCTACTTCTGCACACGCGACTCGCAGCCCTTGTGCTGGTGGGGAGGCCGCCTGCTGTGCAACTAAGGGAAACATGAGGAAAACAACTTCCAGGAAACTTGCATATTAGGAAAAATGGTGCAGAAAATTGTCTGCATTAGGAGAAATGCCCACAAAAAGATGTAGAAACTTTCATCTGAATTTATTCCTTCAAAGCTGAGAATCATACAGTCATAGATTCACAGAACAGTATTGCTGAGAGTGGCCGAGGAGGCCACCAGGTCCACCCACTGCTGCTGCAGGACACCAAGTCACACCATCTCACTCAGGCGGCTGCCCTGCTTTTAAGGGTCTCCAGTGTGGGAGTGCCCACCTCTCCGGGCGGCTGGTCCCACTGCCCCATTGCTCTGGCAGTGAGGAAACCTTCCTGATATCCGGTTTTCTTGGAGTGATCTCAACTTAAGGTGGGTACAATTCTCAAAGTTCAACATGAGCCAGACTTAAAAACTGAGAAGGGAAAAGCTGAGGGAGACTGAAGCAGATTCATTCAACTGGGAGGGGACGGGGGACGAGAAAAAGAACCTCCAAAGCTGCCTGGGCAGTTTGGCTGGAGCTCAGCTCACAGAAGAAGGGCAACTAGTTGGCAAGGGGCGGCATAGAAATTTTTCTAATAAATAAATAAATAAACTCGGCTTCGAAGCTAAATAGACTCTTTGGATCAGAGAACAGAGGTTGCCTCTATTTCCAAATCTTTGGGTTCAAAGTACCACTCACACAATGGTTGGTTTCTTCCCTGCCCTTCAGGCCCCCAAAACCCTCCCCCCATTTATGCAGCCCCTCCTAACAGCAATGGGCCAGTTTGGGCGTCCAGTGGCAATAGGAGCCATAAACACAGGCGATAAATCAGAGGCAGCCATTGCTGAGGAGACAGGAAGCTGATACAGGATCTTCCTCCCCTTACTGGGGAAAAAGGCTGAGTGACAAGTTTATGAGGCCGGGGGGCTTCAGGTCAGCCAGCCATGGGGCAGTATCGCTGCAGCACTGCCCAGCTCACGGGATGCAAAAGCCGTTCACCTTCGCCTCTGCTGAAGCCTGACATATGTTTGCTTTATTGGGTTGTTGCTTTTGCTTCTGCATCAAGAATGACTGGCACCCCTCCAAAGTGGGGGTCAGAGGGAGGCCAGATGAATGAGCCACTGGGAGAAAAAGGCAATGCATCTCTACCACACGCTTCTGCTTTCTGGAAGTCTGCTTCCTATTCTGGAGAGAAAGAACTGAGATTTTTAAAAAAGTGAGAAGTGGAAAGGAGAGGTGCTGCAAGCCCTGGTAGGAATGCATCAGCACACAGGAAGAGCTCGCTGTTCGAGTAAGGGTGACTTTTCTATTTTACTCATTCTTGTCCTGAAGTTTCCAGTGGAGATGGACAAATACATGATTTCTGCAATTACTGCAATTCTCTGGAAGCCTCGTGTCATGTCTTGAGTCAGCAGTGTGATGCAGTGGTCAAGAGGGCGAACGCCACCCTTGGTTGCATAGCCAGAGGTGTGGCTTCTAGATCGAGAGAGGTATTGGTACCACTCTACACGACTCTGGTGCGCCCGCAACTGGAGTATTGTGTTCAGTTTTGGGCCCCTCATTACAGAAAGGATATAGCCAGGTTGGAGTCAGTGCAGCGTAGGGCCACAAGGATGGTGGCTGGTTTGCAGGGGATGGGGTATGAGGCGAGACTGAGGGAACTGGGTCTCTTCAGCCCAGAGAAGAGGAGACTCAGAGGGGATCTGTTGGCAACATACAGGTATGTGAGGGGGTGTCACATGGAGATGGGGAGAGGCCTGTTCTCCCCTGCAGAGGAAGGCAGGACGCGCTCCAACGGAGCAAAGCTCAGGGAGCCAAGGTTCAATTTGGATGCCAGGAAGCACTTCCTGACAGTTAGGACCCCGAGGGCGTGGAATGGGCTTCCACGGGAGGTCGTTGAGGCCCCATCGGTGAGGGTGTTCAAGGATAGGCTGGACGTGCACATGGTGGGCATGTCATGAGCGGAGCCGGCTGGTGCCGGAGGTCAGACTAGATGGCCCGGGAGGTCCCTTCTGACTCGCTCTGTTTCTATGTTTCTATGTTTCTATGTCCCATATTGAGTGGCACTTTGGCACCTTAAGTGGACAGTGTGCATGCTGAACGGCGTAATAGCCATCTTTTAAAAGAGGCACCCAAACATCAATGCACCACTTAGAGAACATGCACCCATTCCAAGCATCCTCAGAGCGCACGTGCACCTAATTTTATCCATGACGAGGACTATAGTCACGCGATTTGAGGACCTAAGTGGAATTCTCTTGTATCTTGAGCATCCAGTGGCCAGCCTGAGTGGGTGAACCCCATGGTGCAGGCAGCCAGGCAAGCAAAGGACGAGACTGACAAGGTGGCGGGTCTCAGGCTGGCTGTGAGCCCTTCCTCCACCGCATGGAAACTTGGCAGCCTTGCTGAGCCTGAATCTGCATCTTATTCCAACTCTTAAATCTCCTATGATTTTTTCCCTGTACCTCCCAAGCAGAGTCTAATTTCCACCCTGTTTTCCTCTGCTGGTGTTTGCCATCCCTTTCTCCCTCCTGGCTACTTTGCAGATCTCGTTACTGGCTCTCTCTTTGGCAGATCAATGGCAGCAACATATGTGAGCACACACAGATGTAAACACCAGAAGTAAACCCACAAAATGCTCGGGCTGTGGAAATCTCAGCACTATCAGAGCAGGCAAATTACAGCACAAAATCCCTTGGCTTGTGGGCGGTGGCTGGCTAGGAGATTTGATTTTCCACTAGGCTTGCTCTAACAAGCAAACACAGCACTTGTAATGTTCAAATACAAGGGAAGTTAAGCTGAATTGGTGTGATAGCTCTGACAGGGAGCGACTGGGAAACAGAACCTGATAATCAAGTGAGCAGCCATGCTCTGCTGGCAAGGAACTTCTGGAAAATGGGAAGCTGTGCCGAGACTACAGAGGGCCTGGGAGTCTCGGCTAATGGTGGAATCCGACACTGGTATTGTGGGCAGGCTGTGTGAACAAGGTGAGAGGCTCAGTGTTGGAAGACACTCCTTGTGCAGACAGCCCCAGCTCAGCTCCCGGTTTCTCCAGGTAGGACTTAAAAAGAACCCCGGAGAAGCAGTTTGCAGCAACGTTCACCATATTGGGCTAGTTTGAGCAAAAGGCTCACTCGCATAAGGCAGAGTTCAAAGTTTCCTTGTTCCTACAAGAATTCTCACGGTTCAGACACAACACCCAACTTCCAACCCCCCCCCCCCAAAAAAAAGACTAGTGGAGTGGAACCTATAAAATTGCTTTGCACAACCTTGTCAAGTTCCATGTTGCCTCCTCTAACTTTCCAGGGATTTCCTTTCCCTTCTCCTCCCACATTAGCAGAATCTGGGGTCATTAGTTGTTGGTTGGAGGAATCTGCAACTTACTCATCTGGGCTGAATGAGTACAGTGCTGGACTGGGGACCTGAGGGACTCAGGTGCCCATCTCCATCTGGCCATGAAGCTTGCAGGGTGACTTTGGGCCAGTCATTCCTTCTCTGCCTAACCTGCCTTAAAGGGTTGTTGCTGTGAGGATACAACGGAGCCGTATAAGCCACCCTGCATTGCTCAGAAGAGGAAAAGGCAGGATATCAATGCAATGTCACAGTAAGAATAACAATGTTGATGATTTTTATGAACCTGAGAGCAGATTCTGAAGCAGACTAGCTTATTCTGAGTCACATGACTTTTGTGGACTTGTAGTCAATTGGTTTTAATATCCTTAGCTTTATGCAAATATAGTCCTAGGAAGAAATTCAAACAACCAAAAAGCCACATTTCACCCCATTTACTAAAGCTTGTAAATGTGCACTTTGAGAGGTTTTTCATGTTTTCTTTAAATACGTTTTATTATTATTTTCTACAAATTAAAAAGAAGAAACTAAAAACATCAATCATCAAAGACATCAGACCTACTGGGTCAGCCCCTCATTTTTTTTTATAGCAATCCATAGACGTATTCAAATCTACGCACAGTCCTGTTTCTCTAGCCAATAATAAAAAGAATTCCAGATTTGATAGAAGTCTGTATCCTCTTTCTCCTTCAGAGACAAAGTCAGTCTGTCCATTTCAGCACAGTCCAGAATCTTTTTTAAAACCAGTTCATCAGTGGGTGGTCTCCACTCTTCCAATGTTGGGCAAATACATTCCTTGCCGCAGTAATTACATGTAGAATCAAAAATGTTGCTTGTTTATCAACATCATCAGACACAATGCCTAATAAAAAGACTTCAGGTTTAAATATTAAAGATTTTTGTAACATTTCCTCAAGCCATTTGTGCATTTTAGCCCAATATTTTTTTGCCTTATCACAGGTCCACCACATATGATAAAAAGTACCAGGTTTATGTTTGCATTTCCAACATCCATTTGACATACTTGGAAACATTTTTGCTAGTCTATTTGGTGATAAGTACCATCTATAAACATTTTATAAAGAATTTCTTTATATGAGGTTGCTAAGGTTACCTTCTCCTTCATGGATCACTGCCTTGTCGTGGTGAAGGGGCTTGCGTAGCTCAATGAAGCTATGAGCTATGCTGTGCAGGGACACCCAAGACGGACAGGTCATAGCAGAGAACTCTGACCAAACGTGATCCACTGGAGAAGGAAATGGCAACCCACTCCAGTATCTTTGCCATGAAAACCCCATGGACAGTACCAAAAGGCAAAGAGATATGACGCCGGAAGATGAGCCCCTCAGGTCGGAGGGGACGGCAGAGGATGAGGTGGCTGGATGGAGTCACTGAAGCAGTTGGTGTGAGCTTGAGTGGACTCTGTGAGATGGAGGAGGACAGGAGGACCTGGAGGGATGTTGTCCATGGGGTCGTGATGGGTCGGACACGACTTCACGACTAACAACAACAAGGTTACCTTGATATTTCTTTCCCACAACTTTTGCCATTTCTGTAACTCAATATTATATCCAAAATTTTGTGCCCATGTTATCATAGTTTCCTTAACTTGTTCATTTTCCATTCTCATATCCAAAAGAAAATTATACCATCTTTTAATCATTTTCTCATCTGATTTTAAGATCACTCGATCAAATGTTGTTAATTCCTTATAAAAACCCCACATTTTATAATAGAGGTTTTTCATGTTTGTGGGACAGGGGAGTGGTGCAGTGGGAGGCGTATGCAGCTACACAAGGGCCACTTGAAGCCACTGCTGTGGAGGACAGCATGAGAGCACGCGGTCAGGTGGGACATGCGGGTGGATGGACGTGACCACGGCCCCCGTGTCACCCGGCCTCCTGCCACGCTGCGGTGACCTCTTGGCTCTCCAAATCCACCTCAGCGAATGCCGAGCTTCTGTAGCAGGACACACGGCACAAAGCATTATGCACTTGGAACACATTCCTGTCGCTTTCATGTCTTAGGAGAGCTGCCCGAGCCAGACCTTCTTTGCTAACAAATTTATTGCTGAAAATGGAGGATTAAAAAGGGAGTGGAGGGTCCTCTTAGGATGCCCTGAAGGGGCCATCCATGTTTAATGCAGCAAGGTTTATTTAAGCTGCACATGTGCATCCCATGCCCCCGCTTCTTCTTCCCGGATGCTATTTCATTAGTCACGGAGCACAAAATAACTTCTCGCCATTGTTCTCATGTTTGATGTGTGCACTACATGCCATGCGAGATTTTCAGAAAAATAAGCTGAAGAAAGAAGGAGGCATCCTTTGCTCTTTCCAGAAAGCCAATGAATCTATTTCCCAGGCAAAAGACCAGGAGCGTGTCAAGCTCTCCTGGGGTCACCAATGCTGCATCTTAACAAGAGTCATAAAGGGACTGACTCCATTATCCAGTGTGATTAGAGACAAACTGCTGCACAGACGAGGGAGGCAGCCGCTCTGGGTCAGCGCATGGGTCCAAAGAGGGTGTCTGCACAGGATTATCTCAACTTGATTTAGCTTACCTTGCCAGAGCTTCTGAAGGTGGCCCAGTCCTTTTCAGCAAGGAGACAGAAATGGGCCACGCAGCAGAAAGGATCAACCGGATCCTTTCTGATTTCCTGCCTCTGTTTTCTCCATCAGCCTCCAAGTTGCTGACGCCATGCTCTTTCAAGTTTGGGAGGAGGTCTTTATGCTGGGACCTGGTGAGGCAGCACCAGTGTTAGGATTCTGAAGAATGCTGCAAATTTGTCTGCAAGAATATCACATGAGGCATGAGGTAAGGGTGTCCATTGCCAGCATCGCTCTTTAATTTAGGTGTTGAAATCGTGGCTCAGCAGCTGAGACCAGAATATGAGACATTTCTATATGCAGACAATGCTGAGTTTTTGTTTCGAATCCCAGTGGGATCTTTAGAATTTTCAAGAGCATGGGCAATGGACCTTGATGTGATGTGAATCCAGAAACGTCTCCTTCATCAATGAAGCTCAGTTGCCATCCTCATGCCTGTCTTCCTGGGGGCATGCTGTCCCCCGGCAAGCGTGCCTTGTACGTTCCTGCTGACTGTTAAATCCATTATTTCCTCCTCTCCCGCAAAGCCTCTCTTCATCCTGATTACTTATTGCTTAGCAAGTACATTAGTGTAAATCATGAGGCATGTTTCAATTATCTAATAGAAGAATTATTGATCTGCCCTCTTGTTCCAGTTGTTCAAATGTTCCAATAGGAGAAATATTATTTGTATATGCTGTACTGCTGAAATATGGTGCCATGTTTCAATTAATGTTGCACTTGGAAAGAACAGGTGTTCCATTTCACAATCTGAGGAGCTGCAGCCAAAATACGAATGCATATAGGGGTCAGATGAAGTTCAGAACCTGGAAGCAGGTTTCTTCTCTTCTGGAAAGATTCGGGCTTCTGGGGTACCAGGAAGCGTGCTTCGAAAACACAAGAGCCAGCCTTCTTTGTCAAAGCTCCTTGCTGCAGCCACCCTGGGACTTGATTCAAGACTTTGCCTGATATGAACCCGAGGGGTGTTATTCATCCCGTGCTTGTGAAAGGAAGCAAGTCTCCACCACGTGGCAATTCTCAAACCAAGGCTGAGCAACACAAATGTGAAGCAGGGCGGAAATGGTCTTGTTACAGCTTGGGACTCCAGTTTAGTATTACATGGGAGGGGACGATTCTGTGACACCCCAGGTCAAGGCTGGTCCTGCTGTTAGGCGGAGCAAGGAGACAGGGAGCAGCAGCATGAAGCGCAGGGAAACCACTGTGTGCCCATCATCCCCACCAGTTATGCTGGTCCCCTCATTGTCCCACTGCTGGTGTCAAAAGAGAATTGAATGCCCCGGACACTCAGCTGCTGCCCATGAAAACTAGTCCCCCTCTACTCAGCATGAGCCAGTCCTCACCTGGAGTCCTGCATCCAATTCTGGGCACCTACATTTAAGAAAGACACAGAAAAGCTAGGAAGGGTCCAGGGGAGGGCAGCAAGGGGGTCCAGGGACTGGAGGCAACGCCCCATGTGGAAAGGCTGAGAGAACTGGGCATGCCCAGCCTTGAGAAGAAAAGGCTGAGGGAAGATAGGACGGCCCTCTGCGAGTACATGAAAGGCTGTCACAAAGAGGAAGGACAATTCTCGCCCGTTCCAGAGCGCAGGAGACGAATATCAGACTTAAGTTAAAAGAAACCAGATTTAGAGTAGACATCCAGAAGAATTTGCTCACGGCCAGAGCAGTGCAGCAACGGAGGCTTTTCCCTCGCTCACGAAGGGCAGAAAAGAGCCTGGACAGCCATCTGAGTGGGATGGAGTAACTTAGTTGTCCTGCAAGAGCAGCGGGTTGGACCTGGTGGCCCCTTCCAATGCTATGATTCCATGAAATAGGCATGAACTTTGCCTTGTCGCTTCTTTCAGGTAGCTGAATGGCTTGGGCCACTTTGCTGAATGCCGAAAGGGGTTGTACGTTTTAGCAGTGGCTTCCTGTTACCAAGTAAGACTTGATGTTCGCATTTCCCACCCAGATTTAATATACTTTAAAAGGAAGGGGAGGCGATCCTATGTTACTTCTTTGCTTACCCCTCTTCATGATGGTACCTTGGCCCGGGACTGGATCTCTTTGATCTGTGAAGCATCCTGCATCCAGTCAGACTCTGAGACCCGGCAAGCTCATTCTGGGTGCATGTTACCCGGACTAAACAGTTGCTGTGTGACACCATAAGGGGCAGAAGGTCTGACTGTCCTCACATGCCCCCCTCACCCACTGCCACCTGGCTCGCAGCAAGGCCTGCTGCTGCATCAAATGGGCTGCTCTCACTGGAGCCTGTCTGGGGTCAGCATCCCTCTGAACCTGCTGGCGACTGAATGCAACTCAGTTCCATGTTCTCAGTCCTCCAGTGCTTTCTCTCTGCTGCTGCTTTGTCACCTGCCCACCCTGAGCAAGGAGGAGGAGCAAAACCCTCTGGGTATGTGTGTAGCAACCAGGGAAGAGCATGGCTAGGGCTGTCCTTTGAAAGCCAGGCTCCAAGTGATCCCCTCTTGGGGAGGGGGAGGGGAGCCTGAGTAAAGGTGACTGCTTCCAGCTCTCATTTTGCAGGAGAAAACCATCTCCCACCCAGACCAATTTGAACTTGCACTCTGCTTCAGAGAAATGCTTTCCTTGTGACTTTGTCTTCTAATGTCAGGCAAGCAGTCATCAAATTATGGATTTTTCCCCCTAGACAGGTTTGCTGCATGCATTTAGGTATTGGGCGAAGGAGATCCTGCTATTATTGTGGTGCCGAAGGAGCTTTTATTGATTTAAATGTCTATTTTTACTAATGATAACAGCTGAATTTCATAATTAGCTTGTTGGTCAACACTCATCCATGCATAATACTAGCCTTTGCGGCAAGCTTGGATGCACTGTGATTTTTCTATTAAGTATGGAAATGACTTCAAGCTTCAGCATATTTGCAGTAAAGCACACGAGATAATTCCTCATTTTTCCCCTTCTCCTGCCTCCTACACACATGCGCATTCCTGCATTGCGATGACCAGAGGTCTACCTCCAGGGAGGAGGAGGAGGAAGAGGAGAAGGAAGACATGGCAGGTTCCTTGTCACTCCAGGGTTCAGCAACAACTAGTGAAGCTCACAAGATACCTTCACACCATTATGCCACAGGAAATCAACCCATCAGAAAGGGCCACGGAATTACATGACACATGGTACCTTTCCAGGCTGCAGTTCCCAAGAGCACCTCAGTATTGTGCATAAGCAGAACCTCATATGCAAGGCAAGATTTCCTGCTGAAGGAGAACTCTCATCCGAGCTCATGTGGACAGTTTACTTTCAAGTACGTACCGTATTTTTCGCTCTATAAGACGCGCCTGACCATAAGACGCACCTAGTTTTTAGAGGAGGAAAACAAGAAAAAAAAACATTCTGAATCAAATGGACACATAATCACAGGCACATTCCCCATCACTTCCCCATGGGCTGCACATCTGACAGACTTACTGCACACACATATTCACTCTATAAGACGCACAGACATTTCCCCTGACTTTTGAGGGGGGGGAAATTGAGTCTTATAGAGCAAAAAATATGGTAAATAGTAAATCAGCTAGGGTATTATTTACCCATCACTAGTTTTTGGTTGGCTTTTCTCTTGGTTTCCTAGTTTGTTTCATATTGCATATTCATATTGCAGTCTTGCATTCTTGCAAGCCACCTTGTGGTAGTAGGAGGGATGCAAATTGCATAAAAAACCAGTCCAGGGTTCTGGATGGATGTTGAGGTTCTCCTAACAGACAAACAATTACTTAAATGAAATAAAGTACACTTTCTTTCTCAATTGCTGTAAGCCGCCCCGAGGCTAGCTGGCAAGGGGCGGCATAGACATTTTTCTAATAAATAAATAATAAATAAATAATTCGGCGTCTTTCAAGCTGGCAATAGAAAAACTGAGCAGGAGTCAGGTGAGCCAGACCAGAGGAAGAGTTCTCCGATGCTCCGACTCTGAGATCTTACAACACTCTTAGGGCTGGGACCCCAAATATTGAGGTGGTGTGGAAAGAGCCATGCTAGTTGCCCCATCCCAAACGTGTGGCTGGGCCTTGAAGAGGGACACATGGGGGAGGGAGAGGAGGAAGCCAGGGCTGGTGGCCTCTGCTATACCCAGGTGGCCTCCCAGCTTCCTTCCCCCCACTCCCTAAATCTAGATGCCCAAAATGTCCATCCATAAAAATGGAGTTCTGCATTGGAGTCGTCTGTGAACAGCTGCGATGGAGGCAGGAGGATCACGCCCTTCATGGGAACAACCGGGTTTCCAGGGGGCACTTTTTTCCATTTCTCATGGGCTCTCTCACTGTGCCTCAGTTTATGCACTGCATAGACATGAGCCTCTGAGATCGGAGGCTTATGTGCAACAGCAGCCAAAGGCACTGGACTGTACCCTAAGTTAGTTATTACACCTGTTGAAATCAATTGGATCCATTAAAATGAATTGGACTCAAGGACTAGAATCATATCGCGTGTTAGGAGTGGACTAAGGAGCCGTCAAGTCCAGCCCCTGCTCAAGGCAGGACTCCACATTCGAGCTTCAGCTTCAGGACCTACTTAAGTCCTTTCTGTTTCAATGCATCTACTGCAAGTCAGACTGATGTTGGATATGGCTATGGTAACATTCAGTGCAACCCCACCCATTTTAATGCATTACAACCACTGAGCTTTGTTTTGGAACTGCTGGTAATAAATGGTAGGACAATTAAACTTGTTTTAGTCTGCCTTTGTTCTTTGGATTAAATCACTCACTTGGCTTTTCAATTAGTGGAGGGAGGCCCATTGCAACGCAACAGAATATAGCATGCAGACAAGGAGTGGAGAGGTTGGAGCCATGGTGTAATTGTGGGGCAGGGAAGGAAGGAGCCATTCTTGCCAGAGGAAAGTGCATGTGGACACCAGGCCTTCTGCTCAGAAAGCAGGAGGGAACACCATGGGCTTTTCCGAGCCTTGACTGTACACAAAATCCTGCTATCAGAATTCCTCCTCGTGAGAGTTTCTGCCACTGCTCCTGTGCATCCTCTTCTTGCATGGTATTCACTGCTTGCGTAGACCATCTCTATGCATTTTGGCTTTGGAGGCAAATGATTCTCAGAGGGGGTGCAGTCTATCACTGAAAACTTCACAGGCACACACAACCATTGTCTGGCGATGGACAGGGCGAGTGTGTCCTTTCAGCTGGCAACTGGAAGTAAGCTGCATGCAGCCGCTCCTTATCTGGCCGAGAGATGGGGGCATGCAGGGCCATAAACAGGGCCGGGCCCTGGAAGCTTCCTGAGCAGATGCCCAGTGGCCCATAGTCTGCTGGCCAGTGGTAGAAAACACGCCGTCCCAGGGCAACCAACCAACCCCTTGCACTGCTCCTGCACGTGAGCATTTTGTGCAAACTGGGGCCACTTCTTCATGCAGTATGAGATCCAGGCGAATTTGGTTGGGATCCTTTCTGTAAGGACAGCGTGCCCAAATCTGCAAATTTCTTCATGAATGGGACAGGAAAAACTTTAGGGGTGTGTGTGTGTTACATAGCTGAATGTGAAAGAACATGAGACTGGCAAGCATGTCCCTCCTTCTGGACAGCACCTCAGATCAGCAGGGAAGGGAGTTGGATCCGGTGCCACCAGCGCCTCTTGCGGTCCCAGCTTCAGTATGCGAATTCCTCTCTGAAGGGCTGTGATTGGCCTCATTCCAGCATGAGTCAGAGATCCCTGCTTGCTAATGTTGGTACAATCCCATGGCCACCAGGTGTTGTCTAGATTAGAGATGTGTGAAAAATCCATTCAGGGGGTGGGGATCTCTTGGAGTCTTTGCTTTGTGACGCCCCTGAGCCTGAGCTCCTGATGAGCATACCCAGCAGCGTTTGCCAGGAGCCAAGCCCCATGCACTGGGCAAGCAACTTCCCTCTTCCATGACACATGCACCAGCCTTTTTTTATTTTTTGCAGCTGATGTTCAACAATGGAAAAATGTTCTTTGTTCCACAAGTATTTGCAGGCTACTTCTCAGCAAAGCTCACTTTCCAAGACTGGGCTGAGCTTAAGAGGAAGTCTGTGAATGCTCAAGGGATGGGTCCAAGGGTCCACTCCAACCCTGGAGTGCCCTCCCTCTGTCCTTGCACTTGGCACATATCTTCCCACATTTGCGGAGGCTCCATAGTCTCAAAGGCAACTTTGCAGCCCTGCTGGGAGAGCATGTTGGGGGAAGGTGAGGGAGATGCCACCAGAGCCTCTCCTCCTCCAAGCAGGGCCAAGCAACACCGGTGGCTGGAACTGGTCTGCTCTGTCTTTTGCAGGACAGGAGAAGCCCAGGGTCTCGCCTGGCCTCTCTGCCTCTCCCCTTCTTGGTTGCAGCCCCCTGAGATTGTGGGGTTCTGGGCAGCCACTTTGGATGGCACCCTTCAAAACAGAACTTGGCTTTGCAAAGGTACAGTAATTTATAAGGGTGCAGCATCTACTCTCAAATGCTTCCAGAATTATAATTGTCATAATAAAACCTCAGTCCCCTCGTACATTTTTATTGCTTTCTCCTGTGTGGCTGCAATGGCATTACTAAGATTCCCATCTGTCTCCTTTATGTCTTTTGGTTATTTTCCCATTTTTCTTGGGGGAAAGAGTATGATTAGAAAGTGAAAAGTTTGTCAAACCAAAGGATTCTGCCGATTCTCATAGGGAAAGTTGAGCAACAAAGCCCTAAAGCAAATCTTCTGGGGAGGAAAAAAATGTATTAAACTTGTCCTCTTTTTGTAATAAATTGAGAAGAGCGTTTAGGTTTTTATGGGATGAGAAAAGGGTAATTCAAAGCAGCTAGGAAGCAGGAAGGTGGATTTTATTTGTCAAGGGCCACAACTGTTGAAAAGGAAAACAGAAAGGTAATAAAATCAGATCCTCAAAAAGTCACATGAAAAAGATCCTGATTTTGTCAGGCCAAGAAATATCCAGGTGCAATCCAACTCGGGCTCTTCAGGATTTAGTGTTATCTGCAGTTTAAGAGAACTGATCTTATTCATACCTCCTGGATCAGAAAACATTAATCCTCTGGATTACACACTTCCTGGGATTTTGCAATACAGTTTTTAGTTCAAATAAAATGACTATTTTAGGGTAAGAGACATACCGAAAGGAATACTTTAGGGTAAAAGACATACATTAAAAGATCATCATTTGTGAACAAACACATTAAAATAATACACATTTGGGTCCATTAAAGCAATTGCAAAGATTGATGTGGAAATGGGATCGAGCAAATTTCTCCTAGAAGGAGCGGCAGGCTAAATTGGCTGGTGTGAGTCTAAGCAAACTGAACTTCCCATTAAGAAAACCAAAATGAGAGAGTCACCTGCAATTAAGGCTGCTGGAAGTGTGCACTTTAAAACACACTTTTCCATGAAGTGGGCTTTAAAGAAAAAAAATGGAGCGGCCAGCATTACATTGTGCGGTTCCAGTTATGCAGATGTCCCAAGATATGCGCCAGCAGCTGCTTGATCAAGCTCCCAGCATGGGCTCGGCTCAGTTGCAGGCATTTTAATTTCCGAAGGCAACATGCCCAGAGGACAGTGATCAGCTGCAGCGAGGCTCCGTGGTGATTCTGTCCTTCCAGAAAGCTCTCGGAGCCCCTCTCGGAACTCAGAACTCAGGGCCAGCACCACCGTTTCCAAAGCATGTTCAGCCCCATCCTCCGTTCTCCCCACACTGGGGTCCAGGGCAGATCAACTGACACTGAGCATTTTCCTCAAGAAACCAGCCTGGCCCCACCTCCACAATGAGCTTACTAGAGTCGGACACTTGAGAAGCAGTCTTTCAACGCGAAGAAAGGTCAGCAACTCCTTGACAGTCAAGCTGCCCTCCTAAAGAAAGCATTCCAGGACAGCACCAGGCTGAGAAGGCATTGCAAGTATCGCAGCCCAAGGGTTGAATTGCATCTTGGAGAAATCCTTGGGCATTGCATTCCAGGGTGAGCGGGGCCAAAAGCCCAGAAGAGGATTCAAACTGGGAGCATTTCTTTAGGTTGTATCAGCTTCGAGTAGTAAGAAAGCTTTAGGTGTGGTATTTGGGATGGTGTGAATGGGTGACCTGGACCAGCAGGGGTATGGACCCAAAAGCCCCTTTGGCCATTTTTGGGCCCTTCCAACTCTACAATTCTATGATTTATCTTTTGGGGAGACATTTTGGAGATTTTTTAGAACTTCTCAGCCTTTTAGAATAGGGTAGGGATATGTCACATAAGCAACAAGCCGCCAGTCAATGAGGAGAAGTGGGCATGGCCTCCCAGGGATCCCCAAAGAACCGAACTAGGACTCCACACCTGAGGTCCTGCACCCCGTACTAGGAGGAAAGCAACTAAGAGAGAGGATGTTCCTCATTTCTCTTTGTCGGTGAAAGTTGATTTATGTGTGTTGACTAAATCATGGCGGACCTTCTAAGCCACGCCTTCTCGCTGGCATCCTATCACCCATCAACCAGTATTCGGTTATCCCGTTCTGCACCTATGGAGTGAGGTGGTAATTTTTTAAATCATATTTGAGTGCAAACATCCCAAATTTGAAAATGCCCCAATATACTTGTTTACTCAGAAGTAAAACACACTGCATTTAATCACATTCACTCCTGCAAATACTGACAAAAAGTGGAAATAAATAAATAAGTTTGTTTGTTTGTTTGTTTGATTAAAACATTTGTATGCTGTCTATTATGCCATAGCACCTCTTGGCAGCTCAGCATCAGAAGATAAAACTACAATAAAACTAATTCCAACATCAATTAAAATACAATACAAATAAAATACAATTAAAATACAAGGGGAGGTTTAGTGGCATCAACTATTATAATGCATTTTTTTAAATATAGGCCTTCTCCTAGCACCGAAAAGAGTATAAAGAAGGCGCCAGGTGAATCTCCTTGGGGAGAGTGTTCTGGTTGAAAGGACTCCGGATGAAAGCGAAAGAAGAAAGCGCAAAAGAAGGACCATGGCTGAACATTAAGAAAACAAAAATCATGGCTAGAGAAGAATTGCAGAATTTTACTATCAAAGATCAATAAATCAAGATTTGCACCCTTGTCTCAGTTACCAATTCAAATGGGGACTGCAGACAAGAACATTACAGGAGAGCAAAGTCTTGGAAGGGCAGTGTGGACGGAACTAGATGAGATCATCACGTGGAAGCACGTTTCACTGGAGACATGCCAAGATCATCCACACTCTTGTATTCCCAATCACTATGAAAGTGTATGCAAGCTGGACAGTGAAGAAAGCTGACAGGAAGAAAATTGAAACGTGGTGCTGGAAAAGAGCTTTGCAAATACCCCAAACTGACAGGAAGACAAATAAGTAGTTCCTAGATCAAATCAAGCCAGAGCTTTGCCTTGAAGCAAAAATTATAAAACTAAGACTGTTCTTCACTGGGCACATGGTGAGAAGGCAAGACTCAGTGGAGAAGACAACGATACGAGGGCAAGTCACAGAAGGAAAAAAAGGACCCAAGATGGATTGACTTCATAAAGGAAACCACAGCCTTGAGTCAAGAGCGGAGCAGGATGGAATATTCTGGAGTGTAGTCATTCATGTAGCTGCTATAAGTGAGAGATGGCATGATGGAACATAGAAGCAACAGAAACTTCTGCAAGTCAGCATGAGAAGAGAGGAGTTTGTTTTTGCTTTTGGGAAGGAGGTTAAAGAAATCCCCATTTCTTCACACCAGAGTTCAACCTACACCATGATGTTAGCACTTTTCATACTTTGTGACCCAGTTCGGAAGTATAACTTTGCACAGAAATGCATATAATATAAAAATTAGACCCCAGAATGTCTAGATTCAATTGGAACAAAACTATGGGAAAGCATGTAGAATTGGAGCAAAATCATTTACTAAGGGCGCATATATTTGGAAATGATCTATTCACCATTTGGGATGCTCTTCAGTGGAATCCCTTCCGTGAAAGAGTCCTGGCATGCCATTCATATAAATGCATCTATTACTGTTCTGGCACATTTGAATGAATGCACTGCAATTTCCACCGTGCTGAAAACATGATCTTGGGTCACTCGGATATTTGACCGCAGGAGAAATAGGAGGAAGCGCAAAGAGGATTTGTGCAGAGAAATGGTCTGCGTGCCAGTTAAAGGTGAGCTGAGCCGGAGACCATGCCTTCTGCCTCAGACTGGATGCTCTGAGCGCTGGAAACGGTCGAGTAAAATCGGGAGGGAAATACTGGGCGGTGTGGATTCAACACTTTCTTTCAGGGGAGCTGAGTTTCCATTTCTTTCCCTTCAGCATTTTACAACTCTGTGTGGCAGCTCATTTTTCCAACTTACAGCTGGCATTTTTCTATAAATTTTTCCTCCAGTTGCAGAGGAAACTCTTCACGGCAGGGAGCAATCCACTGCTAGACACCATTATTTTCCCCTTGAAATGTTGGGATGGCAAGATGTCACACTACACAACACTAAGGCTTGGTTCAGACAACATGAAAAACCATGGTGGCTTTTTAAACCATTGTTAGTCCATTGTGTTGTTCACATCCAGTTGCAGTTTTTCACCATGGTAAGTTTGGTCTTTAGAAACCATAGTTAGAAACCTTAACCTCTTGGCTAACATCAAGTGTAGAATCTGTTCTAATCAGTTTAATATCTGATATGTCCTTTATTTGGCAATGCTGTGCCATTTTTATCTGTGCTTGTTGTAAACCGCACCAAGATGTTAATAATGGGATGGTCTATAAAAGCTTTAAATGAATAAACATTGATGCTTGCTTCTTTGTTTAAAACTTCTGTACCCTGTCCTATACATAAAAGTCTCAGGGTGTTGGAAAGTTAGAGGTAAAGAAGAGGAAAAAAGAAGCAAAAAATTGAAGGACAATTATTATACAGCCATGGTCCTGCAGGAGGGGTGCATTAAGTGTGGTTTGTTTGTTTGTTTGTTAGTTGGTAGATAGATATAATAGATAGATAATTTTTGATGTATCTTGTATTGTTTCTTTTTATTGTATGATGTATTTTGTAACTGTATTCTTTTTAAAATAAATATTAAAAAAGAAAATAATAATAAATGCAATATAAAACATCTGTTTGTTTCATGGTTTTACAATGCCACCGTGGCTGGTTGTGCTGTCTGAACCCAAGAGCACAGTCTCCACAGTTCTGGTACGCAGTGACCACGGAGTCCCACGATCCGGGACTGGGTGGGACAATAGAAACCACAACAACGAAAAGGCCATCTGAGGGCGCAAACTTCTCCACATGTACCTGCTCGATCGCTGCTGTTGCCACCTGAGACTCCTCTGCTTTCCTTCCCCTAGTGAAGCGAGCGAGGAGCTGACAAGAAAGAGGGCCTTTCCCATCATAGCACACCGGTTATGCGTCTCAGCCATGCTGGAGATCAGCTTGACATCATCTTTGTATTCTTTTTAGACTCCAACAAAAGATGTTCCTGATTCGCAGTTACGTTGATGGGTGAATCTGTCAGTTTCATGATTTTACTGAAGGGTTTAAAGGTTTAATATTATAAATTGTTGCTGCCTTCTATTTTATGAATTAATTAGGTATGTTTATTTTTATTTTAATGGTTGCCCTATTGGTTCAATATGTTTGTCCCCTCTCATTTTATTTTATTTTAATCTATTTTCCTTATGTTATTATTATTAACTACTTATTTATTTGTGTTGACCGCAGATTTTATGGTATTGTTGTATTGATTACACTGTAAGCAGCCCAAAGCCTTATGGCTAATGGGGTGGCATATAAATTGAATAAATAAGCAAACATAGAAACCACTTTTTGCCTGGCAGGTCATGGTGCTCATGGTGCTCTATCATCTGTCGTAATGTCGCGACCTTCCAGGAGAAGAACCGTGATGAACAGCTGCTGAGAAGGCCTCTCTGATCGCAGGCACCAACACAGGGTGCCCTAAACAGTGGGAGCAAGACAGACCCCTTCCCCCAGGCCTGGTTGGTGGAATCCAGGCCACTCCTCCCGGCAATGGAAAAACGATCAATGCGGTGCTCCCATGCCACCATCTACCAGTTCAGGGGGAAGGGCGGAAGCCTTTGAAGCACCTAGCCAGGAAGTGCTCCTGCCCACGTCTCCCCTGGGGACAGCACCCTCCACCTCCTCCCACTTCCAGCGCAATCATGAAAGACAACAACATAATCTTTTAATGCAGGCTCCAGACTATACATAGATCCACTTTATTGCAATCATTGCAAACATACTGGGCTGTTAAAACGCAGGTTTTTCATACAAAATGAGCCATTTTTCTCCAACCTTTTGAAACTAATTATTTTATATTCCCTAACTGAAATGTATAATTCAATGTAATTGGCACCTGCAGTCTCCCAGCACCAATAATGGGGGCTTTTATTGTTTCCTTCCCTCGAACCACAGCGTGAGGGCAGGGGAAGCAGGCCCCATTCTCAGGTTTAATGGCGAGCATTCACATAAATCAAGGCAGGCCCAACAATGAGCTTCTGCAATAAATAATGCCTCCCCCTTTCAAATTGTTTAAGTCTCGTTGGAGTTCAGCAAAGTGGAGGACGGAGCCTTTGTGGTCGGGCAAAGAAAAGGGGCCAGCAGGGAACATGATTCACCACTTAAGAGAAAGGGCATCGCAACCAGGAAGGAGGGAGGAAGGCGAAAAGGAGAATTCTGCTAGATGGGAGGATGGGTCCTCCCGCTTCGGTCTGCGGCCACCCGGAAGCCTCTGGGAAGGGCACTCACAGGGCAGCCGTGAAGCAGATTCCACCCTGATTTCTTTCCTTCCATACGTGCCGTTTCACTCCTACACCCTCAGAGAGCCAACGCTTCCCAGGAGGCTCATTGAAAAAATTAGAACACCAAATACAGCAACATAAAAATAGCACATAAAATATTTATGCAGAACGGTGAAAGCCTGGACCCCGTAAAGCCGTGGTCATTAATTAAGAGCTCCGTCAGCACGGCCCTGAAATCCCTGGGAGCCGCGGAGGGTGTGGGCCTGACATGGAAAAGGGATGTGATGGTGACCCAAGGCAGGCACTGGGGGTGAGGGGCAGTTGCAGCCCCGGGGGAGGGCAAATGACGCCGGGCCATCCTTGTTCCTCCTCGTGCCCAGGCTCTAAATGCAGGAGGAGGTGTGCTTGTTAGACTGAAAGCCCAGGTGGTCAAGCATCCTGTTTCCAGCAGTTCGGGGAGGCAGGCTGAGACCTGCCAGGCCTGGACAGGCGAACGGCCTCCGACCAGCAGCACCTGCTACTCAGAGGCACTGGGCCATTTCCTGATTCACGTGTACAAGGAGCCCAGCACTCAGATCAACAGGTAACGGTGACACCGCTACATTCCTGTCAAGAACGAAAGAAACAGCAGGCGTAATCAAAGAGGTTTCAAATGTTACTTGGACTACAACTCCACTGCCACTACTACTATTATTATTTCATAGACGTGAACAGTGCTTCAAGAATGCCAGATCTGAAATAGTACGACCCTCAGAGGGAGCTGCTGCGGTTCTTTCGGCCCAGCTGCATGCATCGGGCTGCACCCTTCATGCCGAAAGGTCTGGGGAAATGAGGCGCCTCCGCTGTTGGCATGGGCAGCAGGAACATTTCCTTGTGCGGAGCATTCCTTGTGCAACATAAGGATCATTACGAAAGAAACCCTGGCGAGACTGGCATTGCTCAGAGGGAGCAACATGGATCACGACAGAGGCCGGGGAAAGCCCCTTCCCCAACACAACGAATACTTCCTGGGCCAACTGCTTGAGGAGAGTCGGGGTGAGGGTGAGGGTAGGACTTGCAAACACATATGCCAGACAATAGGGTACAGTGGTTAGAGCATGCAGCCTAGGCTAGAATTAGGGTTCGTCCTAGGGAGACCCAGGGTCACACAGCTCCCAATGTCTCTGGGTGATGTTGGGCCAGACACCCTCTCTCAGCCTAATCTTCACCCTGTCCAAGTAGTGTCAGGATGACGGGAATCATGTGTGCCTTCCTGATACCTTTGGAGGACATGAGGGAAGGATTACAAAATGAGTGAGTGAGTGACGTAGCTGGTAGGAGTATAGAGGCCCTCTTGAGTAAAGCTAAACTAGGAGTAGCCACTCCTCCCAGATTAGTAGCAGCTGAGGAAGGAGCTGAGCTGGAAACTCAACATGCTATCCAAGGAAGCACATTTGTCCACAAACAG
Source organism: Varanus salvator macromaculatus (assembly GCA_023646645.1). Classification (NCBI taxonomy): domain Eukaryota; kingdom Metazoa; phylum Chordata; class Lepidosauria; order Squamata; family Varanidae; genus Varanus; species Varanus salvator. The sequence goes on along the minus strand of JAIXND010000624.1, from coordinate 10,446,618 downwards.
CCGTTTGTGGGATATCTGTGGTTAGCGGTAGAACGTGACCACCTCAGGTTAATGGGGTGCCCTAAATCCCAGCTTCTCAAAGTACCTGGAAGGAATCTTCCCCCAGAGTTTCATGATTTCCCAAGGTTGCTGACTTCCCACCTCTGCTTTAAGGTGTTTCCACCAGCCGGCCCGCCTTGAACCCGCCTCTAAAGCGGGGCACGTCGGCTGCCTCCTGGGCTGGGCTGGTGCTGCCTAGCTATTACGCCTCATCCGCCCTGCCACTCAGTTTCTCGTGTGCAAGACAATGCCTCCTTCCAACCTTGTTATTGCAATTGGATCTAGGACTTCAACTCACTCTCTGGAGAAGCCATGCAGGATGCTCAGTCCTCTGACATCGTCACTTGCCTGTCCCTCCACTTATTTGAAGTGTCTGCATTCCAGGACTGAACACCACCAAAGCAGTAGTTCGCCTGGACAGCAGTTCGCCTTTGGCTCAGCAAGCGCGCCAGGGGATCGCCCCCTGAGCTCGGCAGCACAGGGTGGGTGGGGGACACAAGTGGACACTGATGTGAATGGGCCCGTTGACGAGAGATGCAGTGCAATGAATCCGGAGTACAGGAATGTTCCTCAGTGCTCATTTACTTCTGGGCTGGGCCCTGTTTACATTCAGCCTGGCCTCTTCCTTCAGATGGCATTTGCAACCCGGGAACACACCAGACTCTTTTATGGAAAAGGCTGACTGGTTCTTAGTCTCCCGTTGGAACAACGGCCACAGTGGGGGCCTTCTGTGCCTCCCATGCCTTAGTGCCACAGATTGGGCTGTGACCTCACCCAGGAAAGGTCTTCTAATGAGTCAGCGTGGTGGCCCACCAGGGCACTTAGGGTGGCTTTGGCTGGTGACAAAAGGAGCATCAGCCTTATCATAGAATCACAGAGTAGTAAAGTTGGAAGGGGCATGAAGGCCACCGAGTCCAACCCCCTGCTGGTGCAGGTCACCAATTTACACTGTCCCACTGAGATGGCTGTCCAGTTTCTCCTTGAATGTCTCCAGTGTGGGAGAGCCCACCACCTCTCTGGGCAGCTGCTTCCACTGTCACATTGCTCTGACTGTGAGGAAGCTTTTCCTGATGCCCAGCCTGAATCTGTCACAGCTCGAATTGACTATTGTGTGTCTACTCTCCAGTATCAGCAAGAAGAGATCTTGACCTTCCTCCTCCATCATTCCATTTGACACCATTAATATGCCCACCTGGAATGGAATCAGTTACTACAAGATGTAGTGATGGCCACCATTTGGAATGGCTTTAAAAGAAGATTTGACTATTTCATGGGGGTCAAAGGTCAATACTACTTCCAGTAACAGAGACAGCAAGCCTATGCACACCAGTTACTGTGGAACATGGGCAGGATGGGAGCTCTCATGTCCAGCTTGTGGTTTCCCCACAAGCACATGGTTGGCCACTGTGAAATCACAGCGCTAAACAAAACTAATCCTTGGTTTGATTCTGCATGGCTCAAAATTACTATCAGGTGGATCCACAACTGGCTATAAGGTCACAGAGAGTGTTCATCTATGGCAGGAGAGAGGTAACTAGTGGGGTGCCCCAGGGCTCAGTCCTGGGAATAGAGCTTTTCAACATTAGCTATGAGCTCGCTAACCTTGGAGCCGCCCAGAAAAACAAAGGACCAAGCAGGACGTAAGGATGTGGTCTGAGCTGGTGTAACTGGAGCTTCTTCTTTTTTTTTTTAGTTGCCGAGGTGCACCAAGGGGGGGAGGGATATATTGTTTATGGTTATAGTTGTATTGTTTTACTGTATTTTATTATTGTATTTTAAATTGTTGTAAGCCGCCCCGAGGCTTTGGTGCGATGGGGCGGCCTATAAATGTTTTAATAAGTAATAATAAATAAAATAAACATATTTATTAATGATCTAGACGAGGAAGTCCAGGGAATGATAATTAAATTTGCAGATGACACAAAACTGGGCAGAATAGCTAACACTGTGGAAGACAAAAAGAAGAGTCAGAGTAAGCTAGACAAGCTAGAATGCCAGGCAGAAAGCAACACGATGAAATTCAACAGGACAAATGCTAAGTTTTCCACCCAGGGAAAAACCCAAATGCCTTGATACAAGAAGGGGAATACTTGGGTCAACAGCACTGAAAAGAAAGACTTGTAGTTGCAGACAAGAAGCTAAATATGAGCAAGCAATGATATGCGGCTGCAAAAAGGGCAAATACTATTTTGGGATGCATAGGTAGAACTTTCAGAACAAGTCACTAGTCAGAATTCACCTGGAATACTGCGTTCTGTTCTGGGCACCCAGGTTTGTAAAAGATGCAGAAAAGCTAGAAAGGGCAACAAGGAGAGCAATGGAGATGATTCTGGGTCTGGAAAGTAAAGACAGTGAAGAGAGGCTGAAAGTGCTGGGAATGTTTAGCCTTGAGAAGAGAAGACTATCAGGGGATATGATACTCTCTAAAAGTACCTCAAAGGCTGTCACAAAGAAGAAGGAAAAGACCTCCTCTTACTCATCCCCAAGTGTGGGACACAGAAAAATGAACTTAAACTTCAGTATACCAGATTTGGGCTAGCCACCAGGAGAAGCTTCTTCACTGTCAGAGCAATACAGCCGTGGAACCAATTGCCAAGAGAGGTCATGGGCTCTCCCACACTAGAGACATTCGAGGTGAAACAGTCATCTGAATGGGATGGTGTGACTTGGTATCCTATACCAGCAGGGGGCGGACCCAATGGCCTTCTTGGCCCCTTCCAACTCTACTGTTCTATTAATTTATGAATCCCATCCCCCATCATTTCAAATCTTTATTTCAGTTTCTCATTCTGAATTCCAAGAATTCAGAACGTAGCCAGGTGAAATCCCATCAGTGGGATGGTTCAGGTGCTACCTGTGGATGCGCATCTGCTCTTGCTGTTCCTTGGGCAGGACATGCCTCAAAACCTGGAATACCCTCTGCTGGAGGGCACCTTGTGCTGCTTGTCCTTCCACCCCAGCCTTGTCCCCAACCACCAGCCTCCGGGAACATTGTGGAAAAACATCTACACAATGCCTAGATCGCATTCCCTAGTGCCTCAGCAGAGTTGCAAGCCCCATCAGCTTATAATATGTCTCACCCGCCTTGCCAGGGAAAAGTTTTCCATCCTTTCATTTCCTGCTGGGATGTATTTCTATTTCCAGCCAGTGTGGAGCATGTGCCCCGACTTTCAAGTGGGCCCTGCTTTCCCCGCATGCCCAATTAAAGTCCTCTGGTTTGTCCTCTCATTATGAAAGAGTCAACACAGCCATGCTGAAGCCCAGCTGTTTGGATTCCCTTTTCCAGCTGTGCTCCAAGACGCAGCAGAATCCTCTTGTGACTGATTGGTGCTGGAAGGAGAGGGGGGTGAAAAAATGGAAATGCACATGTTTTCCTGGGGGCCGTATTTGACAATCTGTCTCAGCAGGCCACATAAACCCACCTCCCCTGCGGCAACTTGATATATTAAGATATTTCTCTCCCTCCTTTCCCTCCTTGCTGATTTGTCTCCCAGGTGGAGACTGCCGTGACAAGCTAATGGAGCCACGCATCTGTATACACTTAAAAGAGCTCGCTTTTGACCTGACAAATTCATGTGTCTCCTGTAAATGAAGATCAGGAGACAGTGACAGTGTAGCAGAAATGCTTTTGGGAACCAGGCTGGGATGGATGCTCCATGAAGAGTTATGGTACCAAAGAGCACAGAGCATTTAAAATACATATTGCAATTCTATCTTCTCCAGGGCCAAGCTGAAAAAGAAAATTCTGCTCAGATGCCTGGGCAGAATGGGAGCTTGAAGCAGGTATATTCTCACTGGTGCTGGCTTTGTTTGGGGATGTAGGTGTGGATGGGGAGCAATATTGTTTTGGTTAGCTTTTGATAAGAATCAAACATTCTCTACATATTGAGAGAAAGGGAAGCATTTGACACTTAAAAAAAACCTCAAATGTGGGAGAAATGAAAATTGATGAATTTGTCAATCCCCACCTGGGACATTGGGTACTTTGATCTTAAAAATCTGGGTTTGGATCGCTGTGCACGCAACCGTGTCTCTCTTGCTCCCCCCCCCCCCCCCACTTAGAAGCGCTTCATCTTTAACAGCTACACTGCTGGCAGCTGTCCTCCTCCATACTGGGAATATCTGTGTCTAATGAACCTGGCATGTCCAGATAGGTAAGTGTTTCATTTCAGTGCATCTCTAGGGATGTGCAGATCAGCAAAAGTTGATCTTACTGGAGTTCTCTAAATCCCATTTTAAAGTTCATTCCAAGTTATATCTGTGTCAGGCTGCCAGCACCATTTTCTCCTTTTCACATGGAATTTTTATGCACGTTTTCCCAAAAGTATGTCTAAGTTCTGCACAACTTTGAAGCCGATCTATGCACAATTATTTAAAATGTATTCATTTCTGTCCCACATACTTTTTGAATGTCCACATGCTGAGAAATGCTTTTTTGGTTTTTTTTGCAGGGAGGGCTCCATAAATCACAGCGCAAGGTTGGAAATGTACAGGCAGGTGGCATCTGAAAGGTGAGAACTGGGTAAATTCTGATGATAATGAAGGAACATTAATTTCTCACACAAGCCCAGGGCTGGCTGGCTCTGATGCCACTTCCCAGCCAAGCACCTCCAAGTTCCAAGATCACTAAGAGATGTGCAAAAGAAAAATTAGCTAGCAATAGCTCACATGCTCACTTTTACCTTGTGAGATGTCAAGTCCTGCCATTCTCAGAAAAACTCAGAAAGGACTGCTGGACTGAAAACTCTCTGGATGAAGGCAATGTATTATTACTTCGTGGCTTTGCAGTTCCGCACGAGAGAGAGAAAGAGAAAGAGAGAGAGAGGTTTTAAAATCAAAATCAGAGGGTTTGATTTCACTCCACATTAGCTAAATTCAAGTTGATTTTTGAAATTAAACTTAAAAATGTGGAATGGCCTGTAAAAAAAAAAAAAGATGCCCAAAAAAGAATCGGTGATGACTTGGAACTTCACCGAGGTTGAGGAATGTGGAATCTAAAGCTCCCTGTGACTTGTAAATACACTTCCTTTCCCATTCACATGCCTGGTCTTTCCTCCCATATGACTCACTGCTGCCAATTAAGTCTCCCAGAGGAGCCAGCACTGCAAGTTATTGATCAGGAGCTTAATTGCTTATCTGTAGCATCTCCTCCTCCTCTCCCAGTGAAATGAACTCTAGCAAAACACACCAGAGAGAGATGGATGAAGCAGATGCCTGCTGCACCACAGGGACTGTGTGGAGCATTCATTTCCAGCGGCTAGGGCCTTGTGAGTGGGTTCTCCCTTTTAGAACCCCCGCTGCAAAGGATTTGTGGAAAAGGTTCCGGAGAGCCACCTACCACTTGCCTGCTTCCCAGCCACGGGATGATGCTCATTCTGCATTTTGATGTGCTAAAACCATTGCAGGATGGTTTCCCCTGCTGCATTGTGCTTACTGGGCACAGCACAGCAAGCAACAGGACACAGGCGGTAACACGGTGTGACCCATTGCCCAGGGGTTGCTTCGGAGCTGCAGGGATCTGAGGCATTACCCTCTTGCCCTCTCAGTCCCACTGCTGGTGTCTCAGGAGACACTGGAGGGCCACTGAGGGGAGCAGGGCAGGCGGGCAGCTGTCCGAAAGTGCCCCAGCAACACATGGGAGCAACTGTCAGAGGCTCTCTGCTGGTGATCCATGGTGGAGAGGGGCCTGCGCCTCTCCTGCAAAGAGCAGCAGCAGAGTGGAGCCACATTCTGTTCAGCCTCCTCTTGAGGAACTTCAACAGAACGTGGCTCATCTCCCCCTCCCCAGTGCCTGCGCTTTTGGGAAGGGGGTGTTCTTCTGCATCTTCTCCCCGGCCCTCTCACCGCTGCGCCTGCCCAGCAGCTGAGGCAGCCGGTGGACCTGCAGCAACCCCGACCCTAATCCAGACCCAGGTGGCAGGCAGGATAGAGCTAGAAGTGGCGGGTGGCGGGGCGGAGAAGCGAGCTTCACACAGCTGGCAAAGATCATCTCCTCTTCCCTGCGGCCAGAAATGCCAGGACGGGACACGGCTGGCAAGTGGTGGCAGTGGCGACTATTGGGAGTGGCCCCGGCCCCTGCGGAGTCCACATGAGTGCAAGCGATGGCTGGCAGACACACTCGCCCTTGCCATGTGCCACCCTCTCAGGCCCTTAGTGGAGTTCAAAGTGGTACCACACAGTGGAGAACGGGGAAGCGGATGGCAGGCATCCAAAATGCCACTTGGGCACTTGGCAGCCATCCCTGTTTTGCCCAGAGCTGCTTGGTCATAGCGACAGGGTTGCCTGCTGCTCTTCCCAGGTGCTCTGGAGGCCTTTGGGCTTCACCTGGATTTGCTCTACCTTCCATTTGCAGAAGACAAGGCAGCCCCAGGGATGACTACCAAACGCTGCGCCAGCCAAGGGCTGCCCAAGTGGGTTGTAGCCCCAAAGAAGCCACTCCACAGGAGATGGGCATTGGGGTCAGAGAGCAGACCAGCCTGGCCCAGAAAGTCCTGTGAACCCAGTCAGTGACTCTCCTGTCCCTGCACACCCGTGACTGATTGGCCCCCGAAAGAGGCAGCTTTCTATAGAAAGCCCCATCACTGCCCTAACCTTTAGAAATGCATCCTGATCATTGGCCTAAGAGGTCTGCTTTTGCATCAGCTGACCTTAGCAGTGGATTTTCCCTCATTGAAACAAAAGTGAGATCTGAATGGAAAATGCGGGTTCCAGTCATAGCAAAATTCTCAAGCCATTAGATCCAGTTTTCGTGGATTCTTCCCCATTATCAAGAGGCGGGGGATATCCGTTGGAAGAGTGTGTGCATGTGCTGGAAGAAGAGAGGTTTTCAGGCTGTCCCTCTTCCTTCTGAAATCCTTCCTTTCTCCTTCAATTGAAAAGTACAAAGACCAGAAGCACAATGAGGTGCTTCTTACCCGTTGAGACAAGAACACTCTCCAGACCTTGTACCTCTAACAAAGAGCTTCAAGATCCCATCTCTTCATTAGCTATGAGTAACTTTTTTCTGCAAGCTTCATTTGGTAAAGAAGGAAAAACCTTGTCAACCAGTAAAATGGCTAGATAAATCATAGAATAATTTTGGGGAAAAGGCTTCATTTATCCAGCCAGCCCTGCAGATTCATCTGAGAACACCCACGGACCCATCCTGCTCATTCCGTCATCCTTTCCCCTCTCGTACCAACCTTGCATGACCATTTTCTTCCCAAACATTTGTGCTTCTGCCCAACCTTGTTTTTTCCGTGGCAATCAAGCAACTTTGCCAGGGATGCCACAAATGCCTTTGACTTTCTGGTATCGGGTTTTCCTCTTGCGGGTTCATATGGTGAATAGGTGTTTCTTTCCACTGAATATATGGTTAGGGAAACCATCAGCTTAATTGCAGTGTAAGCATAATTAGGAAAGGAAATCAAGATGAAACACCATGATCATGCCATCCTTACACAGGGCTACTGCATGATAGCACCCATCAGTTTCTGGTCTCCACACCTAAGAAAGGATATTGTAGAGTCGGAAGTCTGGAAAGGGGCCACTGATATGATCCAGGGCTCCTGCAGCCCCTCGGCAGGAAAGAGCACTGCAACCCGGATAATTAATGTAGGGATGAGTTAAGCGAGGCATGACAGACATGTTCAGCATGATGCGTGGCATGAAGAAAGTGCTGAAGGAGGCGTTTTCCTCCCTCTCCCTTAATGCTGGGGCTCGGAGGGGTCATCCCGTGAGGCTGGATAGCTGGGAGGAGGAGGGCCGGGGCAGAGAAAAGGAAGGCGTCCTTCACCCAGCTCGTGGGTCAGTTGTGGAATTCGCTTCCACATGGTGTCATGGTTGCTGCCAGTTTGGTGGAGGGTTTAAAAGGGGCATTAGACGAATTCATGGAGGAGAAGGCCAGTGGCTAGTCCTGATGCCCATAGGTTATTTGTGGTACCAGAGAGGGTATGTCTATGTACACCTGGGTGGCTTGGGTGGGAGGCTGCTTTTTTATTTATTTTATTTATTTTTGGATTTATATCCTGCCTTTTTCCTACAAAGGGCTCAAGGCAGCTTACATCATTCTCCTCCTCCACCTTCTCCCCACAACAACAACCCTGTGAGGTAGGTGGGCTGAGAGTCTGTGACTGGCCCAAAGTCACCCACTTGGCTCCATGGCTGAGCAGGGACTAGAACCCGGATCGTCTGAGTCCCAGTCCCACACCCTTAACCACGACACCACACTGGCTCTCTTTTTCACTCGTGTCCTGCAGTGGGATCCCACAGACAGCTGGCGTGCCACTCAGTGAACAGTGGCCTCTCTCTACTTGGATGCTGCAATCAAGATCCGGTGCCTTTCTCCAATTGCCACCTCCAAGGAAGTCTCAGATGGTGGCAGCACGGAGAAGGGCCTTTCCAGTGGTGGCCCCCACGTTCTGGAATGAGCTGCCTCCTGTGGCTTGCCTGGTGCCAACTTTGCTCTTTTTGGTGACCATCCTCCTCTGTAAGGCATTTAATTTGTGACTAGGGACTGCTGGCTGCTAGACAGGGTTTAATGGGTTCTATATTATTTCATATATGTTTTGTTTTTCTCCTTTTATTTGGTTTTACGTTTTGTACTGCCAACTTTTTACTAGGATTTAATATGTTTTAATTGGTATGTTGTCCATTGTGTTTTGTGTTTATGTTTTGTATTGTTTATGATGTTGTGAACCACCCAGACAGCTTCAGCTACTGGGCAGTATAGAAATCAAATAAAAGTCAACAAACAAGCAAACACAAAGATCAGTTGGATGCTTTTTGCAGCACAGCTCTTCTTCGGGGCTTATTTCCATACGAGCGGCTCAGCAGAGACCCACTTGCGTGCTGCTTTCCCCTTTGAGCGCAATGCCCAAGTAGGGCTTTCCGCCTTTGTTAGCCGTGAAGAGAGTGGGGGGCAGGGGGGGAGAAGTCCTGCTTACGCAACTGCCCAATCCTGCTGCCTTCACCTCGCTTGTCAAGGAACGGGCACACATGTGTGTGATGTGTCCCACTCAGCTGCAGTCAGACGTCAATGGATGAAATCAAGCTGCCATTCACAGAGCTGGGTGTCCCTGACAACAGCTCCATCCCTCAGCTTCAGTTCTGAACAGACCATGTCAACCGCTGGGTTTCCTTCCCTTCCCTTTCCTGAGGTCATTGTCACAGCCTTCAAATCCCTTTCTTTCCTCTCGTCCTTCAGCAAAAGCTCATGAATACAGAGTTGTTCTCTCCATGGGGCGACCCAGAGCTCAGTCATCAAGAACAAAGATCAGCCTGGTCATGGCACTGCTGACGCTTAACCTCAGACGATGACTTCCCTGCACCAGCTTCGACTTAGAATTCTTCCAGAGGAATACGGCCAAGATGAGTGCAAATTAGCAAAATTCAAGCCCACCAAAGTTTTTTGAATGCTGATTCGAGATCCTAAGCGGCTGTGAACCTTTTTCTTTTTGCATGAAAATCCACATTTGCTTCTGCACAACTTTTTCCAAATGCATCCAACAATTGCATGCATTTTGGAAATGTCTCTGTTCCTCCTCCATTGACCAAAGTGTCTTAGGGTACATTTTTTTCACGCTCGTATTTCTTTCGACTGCACAGCAGGGGGGAGTCCTGCAAATCGCACTGCAAGCTCAGAAATGTACAGACTGCAACTTCAGTGATTGTGTCTAAGTCCATTTTCGTTCCAGAAGGTGTGAACTGAGTGAAATTCTGCTAAGAAATGAACTGGAACTAATCTCCGTTTGTCTGTCTATCCATTCACCCATCTGTCCAAGTAAACCAGTGGAGATCTCTATTCAATGTGGCTTCCCGTAAAAATGTGTATCCAACAGACAAGTGGAGAACAGGTCAGCTTCCTGGCTGCTCTCACCCTCCAGAGCATTTGGGAGGAGGATCTGGCCCATCTAAATGTCTCCCTGCTCTCACAAGCGAGCGAGCCCAAGGAACCTCCAGGACAAGCTGCAGAGCGCTGCATGCCCCCCGTGGCACATTAGGGGTTGGAAAACCGCTTCTTTGCATGTGGCATTCGCTGCCATGGGAAGTGGTGGTGGCTGCTGGCCTGGATGGTTTCAACAAGCAATTGGACAGACTGATGGAGCAGGAGGCTCACCAGGGCTGCGAGCCTTGTTGGCCATGTGGCGCCTCCTTCACCAGAGGTGGCCTGCTGCACACACCAGTCGCTAAGGAGAAGGAGTCTTGCCCCGATCATGTGGGCAGCTGGTTGGCCACCATGTTTACTGAGTGCTGGACTAGATGCACCTCTACTCTGATCCAGCATGGCTTTTCCTATGATCTTAGAAACATGGCCTGTAACTCACCGCATGCCTCCCCATGCACAGGGTTGTAGCTCTAGTGCTTCCTGTGCCAATTATCTTTCTGCTGGTGTTTTTCATGCCATATCAAAACACATGCCAGATCAGGGCTGGAAGGGATTCAGCCTCACCCATAAGGCAAATGGATGGAGTGCTCACCACTTGTCAAGTTAGAAGGCAGCACGGAAGATGGACGAGAACGGCATTTCAGGTTGGTTTTCACTTCATTTGGCCCAGGTCTCCACTGCCCAATCACCAAAACTCTTTGAGCAATCAACAGTAAGATATTGCATACAATATGAAAGCAATGTGTCTGTAAACATAGAAAGAGACATCATGTGCATTAGGTATATGTGCATGCACATGCACCTAAAAGATGTTAACATTCAGTAATCAGAAATCTAAACCCCAAATCTATCACATGCTGCCAATGGCATGAGAGTAGAGAAGGCTGTTAACCTTGTGCGGGGAAGATGACCGTGCTGGCACCAGGCAGGCCTGGCTGGGCAGATCGTCCCTAACTCTTGTTGCTACTTCCAGTGCTTCAGTGGTACACACTCCCTTCATCATTGGCAACAGCTGAGTGTTTAACCTTTGTTAAGATTTATCCAGCATTCACAAAATCCTCCCTTTTGGGTGCGGGGGGGGGGCAGAATTCTGCCCATGCAAACCCACAGCTCTGAGTATTTTTCTCTTAAAAGACTGAATTTTATACCCTGTGTATCTATTTATTTATTTAAAACATGTATATGCCATCCTTTACGACAATGTCTCAGGATGGCTTGCAACATTAAAACAACAGTAAAACACCAGCATATAAACAATAAATAGGAATAATAAATAGTAAGAAAAATACAATCAGATAAAATTAAAAAGCGACTGCTAGCTTCCAAAATCACTAATTCTAAAACAACGTTTGAACAAAAAGGTTCCTGGAAGTGCTGGATTATGGAGGCAAGATGGAATCTTTCCTGACCAGTTCTGCATCTGTGACAATGCTATGACAAAAGTGTTTATTCTGTCTGTGCTGGGAAATAGGGCACCTGTTGAACTTGCCTGATGCACGTAGGTGAGAAGTGCATTTTAGTTCATTTTTCATGAAAATTTGCAAAACATTGTGAAATCCTTCCTAACTGGGAGAGGAAGAACTTAATTTTTGAAAAATGTGAACATGGGAGATAGAAAATAGGCAGACCTGACCCTCTATAGCATCCCTCATTCAGGAAGAACAAGATGTCTTTCATGTGTAGGAATGTTGCACCTGCCAAAATTCCCCATGGGGAATATCTATAACTACATAGATATTATTTTTATTTATTTATTAGATTTATATCTCACCTTTTTTCTTACGAAGAACTCAAAGCAGCTTGCATCATTCTCCTGCTGCTGCTCTCAGTGTTATCCCCACAACAACCACCCTGCGAAGTAGATTGGACAGAGAGTGTGTGATTGGCTGAGAGTCACCCAGTTGGCTCCATGGCTGAGCGGGGACTCGAACCCAGAGAGCACAGGAGCTCTGTCCTCTTCTGCATTTGGATACCCCATGATTTAGGTTTGCTTGGATGTGAAAGGAAGTTCTTTAAAAAAGACTATCAGCAGGATGCTCATTATAGAAGCTAACATCACCACAAACCATTTCTGTCACTTCCCAGATGTTCACGCTGAGTTCCAGCTGTGGCCAAAGGTAGCTTGAGTCAGCCTCTCATATCTGTACTTCAGATGCATTGGCTGCTCAGAGTACATCAGCCTGACATACAACCCCCCCCCCACCCCACCCCTTGCTTCCTGAAGCAGTCCGAATGATTTACGCTTCCGGAAGATGAGCAAGACAAGAGTTTTCTTCAGCAGCATTAGTGCAGAGGTTAGCAAAAAGAGGAATACACTAACAAAATGATGGATAGAAACAGAGAAAAGGCTGAGATGCTTAATGGATAGGGGAGTGTGACTATGGTCAAGTGTTGCCGGAGAAATGTGGCAGCTAAGAGAACACCCAGAAGGACTTTTATTACAGAGAGAATGAAGGGGTCCCAATGGAATCTTTTATATGAAAACTTTGCGGGGCGGGGAGGAGGAGGAGGCAGCTGAAAATAGAGAGATTGCCAAGGGAGGCTGGTGACCTTTGTCCAGCGGGATACCTTTCCCTTTGCATTTCTTCCAGAGCTCTGTGGGAGCCACGCTTAGCACAGGACTCTGTCGCCACAAGAAGGGCTGATACAGGGCAGGATGAGCAGAGGGGCCTCCATCACTCAGCCTTTGATTTTTCACCAGCTGGGGGTTTCAGCTGCCTGGAACTGGGACCCCCCAGGCCCGCAGGATAACGCCCTCGCCACCACACCACACGGACTCCAGGGTCCCGGAGATGCTCCACCAAGGCCCACGAGGTGTCACTCTGTAAGGCAATCTGCATGCGGCACTTAGCAAGTGCAGCATTTTGGAACTCGAGCCCTGAAGTTTTTTGCTGCTTCCTCAAAGCCTGTCTGAGTCCCTAACTTATTCCATAAAATAGGAAAAGGCCTTTAGGCAAAGGATGAGCGCTAAGAACATCAAGAGACCCAGGCGGTGGTGAACATTTGGAAGTGGGAGTGCCCGGGACACATTCCCTCTGCAGGAAGGCTGCACCCGACAATGAGGTGAACCCATTTCAAGGTGAGATCCACACTTCGGAAGGTGGCCTTGCGGTCCCACTCCTACTGGCTTGGTATCCCTGGAGAACCACATTTCCTAAGGCTCCACACACCATAGGCCTTGACAGAGAGAGCGGGACCTTTCTGCTGCTGCATTTCCTCTGTCAGGAAGGCTGAGGTGAGGAGGAGATCGATGCGCTGTGGGGTGGAGAAAGATGGGGTGGGGCAAATGGAAAAACAGATGGAAACCCCATGCAGAAACTAAGAGCCACATTGCTGTGTCCTCCACGTTGCCAATTGGTTGCTTCAACATGATGTGTTACAGGGTATGTGCCGTCGTCGTGCACACGAAGGAGGAATGGGTCAAGGCAATGCACTCAGCACATGCACACTAACTGCACTGTCTAAACATATTCTGTGCAACCTCAGAAGCTGGTGAGCCACTGTGAGCTTATGAGCACAGATGGAAAATGCCAGGACAAACATCACTCCCACCCCCACCCAGAATAAGGAGCAGCATTACGAACAGGTGAAGCTTGCATAGCAAAGAGAACGTTACCAAATGTGCTCACATCAATCATCATCCATCATCCTCATCCTCTTGGGTGATTCATTTCACGTTTTAGAGGATCTTCAAGCAATTGCCAGGAAAGCACAAGTGCAAAGCACAGATCGGGATTCTTTTGAACTTCTGCCTGTAGCTTAATTAATGCAAATATGTAAGAATAAACCTCACTATGATTATAGCCCCTGGAAACTTTTTCTGAATATCAAGAATGCCACCCATAAATATTATTCTGTAAAGTTAGATGAAATTACACATTTCAAGCCATTCCAATAGCAAAACTGATTAAGCTGTTTTACTGTGAAAGAGGATTTAATTTTTATATGGTTTGTTTAAATAGTAATATAAAGAACGCCCTATCAGCAAATGATGATTACAGCTGGCATTATATACTCAGAGGTCTGTGTACACAAAAAGCTGAAGATTGGTAATGGAAAGCGAGAGAGAGGGAGGGAGAAGCGCCAGCACACATTATCCTTCGCTGCCTGCAACTTAATCTTGGGGAACAAATCTATTATACAAGTGCTTAATTCTTCCATCCCCCTCCTGCCAGCAATCAAGAGTGCTCGCTTTCAGACTTGCTAATAGAAGGCTTCTTTGAAGCTGCCTTGAATACAATATCTGGCTCCTGGAGTACTTCTTCCAATGGCCAGTTTCTAGACCACACCATTCATGCACCTGGTCTGTGGGGAGAAAGCTGAAGGTAAAACTGACCTCAGCCCCTGCTGCGTGCTCACGGCTGCTGCCTCACAGCACCCGCTTGCTGTGGCTGCAGCAGAGGGAGAAATGGGGCAGCGCTGCCCAGTCTCCTATCTCTGCTGCCATTCTGAGACCACCTGGAGTCATCGCCCGCAGTGATGTGATGGCTTTGGCCGCGTCCTGTATTCTGCTTCTGCTTTCCTTTCCTTTCCCCAAGCCCTTTTACAATCATCTCCATCACTGGCCTGATCCATATTCATGTGGCAGCGAATTCCACATATCAGCTGTATGTTGCATGGAAATGGACTTCCATTTATCCCACTCAGCTCCGAAATACGTTGTCCAATGCAGCGCTGCAGAAGCAACTTCCCCAAATGCCCATTCTAGTGCTGGGAGGACACAGATATTTGCAAAGGGTCCTCAAGGGTGGAGCAACCATCACTTTCATCTGAGCCAATGCAGACCAGGAAGAAAATATTTTAAAACCTGGCTGTGCTGATCATATAGTGTGGCTCAAAGAGGCCAGGAGAAATTGCTCATCCAAAGGAGTCTCCTGGCCTTAGAAAAAGATCTGAGATGTCTGCTGTCTTCCTGACAGGTGATTTTCCCAAAATGGTAAAGCGGAAGATACGCTGCGAGACTGATAATTGAAGATACGCTGCCAACAAAAGAATCCTGTCATTTCTATAGGTAGGTAAAATGATATTGTGTTGATATTTTGGTATGGCTTTCACCCAAGGTAGCTGAAAGTGTTATACACACACACACACAACAAGCAGACAGAAATTAAGCTTAAAATACATGTGTCAGCAGGACTTTCCATTGCTGCTTCATAAAAAAGATCACTCCAAATGAGCTGAGGCTGTAGTCTTGAAAATGCTATTCAAACTTTTCATCTGCAGTGTACTCATGGTAGCAAGCATCTTAAGCGACCAAACAATGGGGAACAAAGGGGTTCAACCTGGGATAACTCCACACCCAGTCAGAATCAGGTTCCCTCTGATTGTTTCTGATGCTTTCTGAAGAAATATGTACTTCACTCTGAAACCATCAAGATGAAAGTTGGGCCAAAATGAAGCTTTATTTTTATTTATTTATCTTAATGTTTTTATACCACCCCATTCCCATAGGTTTGGGGTGGTTTACAAGGAATTAAAACCAACTGTGAGTAACATTGACTAAGACAACATATTAGATAAAGCTGGCATGAGAACTAACCTGGGAAGGCCTGTCGGAAGAGATACATTTTTATCTCCCTCTTAAAGGTGGGAGTTTGGAAATCGGGTGTGTCTTTCCCGGCAGACGATTCTGCAGCTGAGGGGCAGCCACTGGGAAAGTCCTCTGGGCAGCTGCCAATACTCTTGCAGAAGCAGCTTCGGCAGGTTGTCCCCAGAGGAGCTCACCTGGGGAGGCGGAATGTATGGGCAAAGCTGCTCCTGAAGGTCCTCTGGGCCCAAGCAACCAAGGGGGATGCATTGTCATTTCATACGCAGATGCAGCCCTTTTGCCTCCTCTCCGAAAAGGGTCAGTTGCTTTGGTTTCTCCAACCCATGAGCAAGGAAAGGGATGGATCCTGGAGCTTCAGGAGGGGTTTGCTTGAAACTGAGCAAGCCCACTTGTTGAAGCTCAATGCGATCCCTCCACACTTCTATCCAATGATCAGAAGTGAGCTGAGGTGCAGGGGCAGCGTGTCTACATGTTGGTTTTCGTTGCTCTGGTTGCTTCAGAGAGAAGACCCACCTTTCACATTGGTAATTGCCAGAAGTGGTCCAAAGGGGTCCCGCTGAGCTCAGGTTTCCGACAAACTCGAGGTGCACCCCTACTTTGTGTACGCATTACCCTAAAATATCCCTTGGTGTGTGCATCTTTGGGGCATGTTTGAGCAGAGAATTATACTGCAAAGAGATGTGCAAAGACAACACTTTAAGTGTCTCGTGATCTGAGTGTTAACTCAGGAAATGCAAATCAGCCAGGTTGGCTGGTACCCCTCTGTCTCTTTACTCCTGCTGGAGACAGGTTGATGGATTAAACAGAACTTCAGTTTGATCAAGAATTTCTCTCCTTTAAGGATGCATGAGAAAGCTGCTCGGTAAGAGGGAGTTCGTGTCAAGGTGTCTTTTCCAAAGCCCTAAGCAGGCACAAATGTATGTGTCTGCCAAAAAAAATTGGAAATGTGTCAAATGTGAGCCCATTTATATTGACATGAATACATTTATATTGTTCCTATTTCCCAGTGTGATTTGTTCAAATACCCTATTTTGTTCAAAATCCCTTAGTGGATGCAATCAGCTTTGCTTTAGTCTATGGAAGAAATTTGCACAACTTTGTGGAGAGTTGTGTAAATCTTCCATTTGATTGCTGCTCACTTAGTGCAAGTCTTTTATTCATGCAAAGTAAGCAAGAACTGCAGACACAAACATGGATTGGCCCAAGGAGAGTGGCCAGACAACACTCAAAGAATCCAGGTGATCTCAGACGTTGCCTGTTTGCCCATCCCTGCTGTCTCTGTGTCCTTGTCTCATTAGAGATGGCACCTTTGCTAAAACTTCCTTGTCTACATCAGCCACTGAATTTGCGGGAGCCGATCGTCCACAGCATGTTTGTTTGTTAGTTTGTTTGTTTGCAAGGAAACAGTTCTGCAATATTAGACAGAGATGATGACGGATTTCAGTTGACTTTCTCTGCTTCTTCTCCCCCTCTCTGTCCTTTGTTCTCTACTGAGAATTGTCTTCAGAGATGAAGGTCACAACTGGAGAGGAAATACGACAACAGTGTGCTTGATGTTCTGCTTTACACATGTACTCACACATGGGCATGAAAGGAAATCCAGTGGCTGAATAAACAGAGAAAGATGAAATTACTCTCTTCCCTGGCTGCCAGGTGGAAAATGTGTGTGTACTGTACTTCTCAGGGGTTTCTCAGTTCA
This sequence comes from Varanus salvator macromaculatus, assembly GCA_023646645.1. NCBI lineage: Eukaryota > Metazoa > Chordata > Lepidosauria > Squamata > Varanidae > Varanus > Varanus salvator. The sequence goes on along the minus strand of JAIXND010000624.1, from coordinate 10,429,467 downwards.
TCTTCTGTTACCTTGAATTTAGAAGAAGGACACTACCATGGCTGCCATGTTAATCTCCTGCCTTGATAATGAAAAATCCATCACATGCAACAAGGGTTTCATGATTTTGTCTGCAGTGATGCCTTCCTCCCCACCCCTTCCTTTCATTCATTCTTTCTTCCTTTATTCCTTAAGTTGAGCCATTTGCTCTCCTGCAAACAGGCAATATAGATCAAGCTACTCATATACAGGTAGAAAATTATGTACCCACTCACACACAAATCTTATATATCAGAGAGAGGAATTTGAATTCAGTCTATTCATGAAATACAAGTTTTGTCCAGGTGAGGACTTCTTTTGCAAGGGAGAAAGCAAATGTTCTTTACTCTACCTGTAATCTGAAGTGGTGCCTTCCAAGAACAATTTGCCCACATCATGCTACATGTTAATACTGATCTCAGTACTAGGGATGCTTGCTGCCGTCGTTAACTGCAGGGCCCATGTGTAATGATCTGTTGGTCAAGTGCAGGCCTATGTCCTCACCAGAAGACTGACAGCCTTCTCAAGGCACACCCTGGGACACTTTGGTGCCACCATCTCAAAAGGTCCTCAACCTGTGATGTGTTAGTCCATTTGTAGTATTGACAAACATTTGGAGACAAAATGAGGAAGCCAAAGCTAATGACCAGCACAGAATTCTCTGCAGGGTTGGCTGCACCTAAAATTGAATTCTCTGCATCTTTATCTGGCTTTGTTTTGTTTTAATTCCACTCTCTCTCTCAATCTCTCTCTCTCTCATCTCCTAATTAGCCCTCCCTAGCCAACAGGGCTTGGCATTTAAAATTAACTCTGGTAACACAAGCATTCCTGAATGCAGCTCCCCTAAGCCTTTCTTGCAGAGAATGGGGATGAGAGAACGTGGCCATGCATGTCAACCTCGCTTTGTTAGGTGCTTGTCAATATTCATGTCACTTTTATTCCTGGAAGATACCCTTTGGGGTAGAAAGTGATTCTAAAAATAACCACACAATGGGTCATGGGGAGGGGGGGGACCAGAGAGAAAGAGAGGCCTGGAGTATGCCTTGCAAAAGTAACCCCCGAAATTGGATTCCCCTATCACCGGGTATCCACCGCGGCACCAGTGCTCCCCAGCCTGGATCCCCTTTCGCTCCGCCAGTCATGAACCCCACAGAGAAAGCAAAGATGCACCAACTGTTTGAGGAAGCATGAGGGGGAGCTGACAGGTCTGTGGGCACCGCAGAAGCATCAACATTGCCCTGAATGTGCAGCCCCACCTGAATTCTGACTGGCAAGAGGAACATAAGGATGTACTCCAAATGGGGAATCATAGGACCACATTAATTTGGAGTGGCAAGAGGCCTTTGAAATGATTTAGTCCAGTTCAGGGATCTTCCAACTACAACATCCTCAGCAAATGGCTGCCCAAACTTCTAGGGCCTTGATGCAGAAAAGTCCATCTGCTTTGAGCTTGAACAACTTTCTGCCCATTTCCTGTTGGGTGATGGGAAGTGGGCTGAGCTTCTTTTCTTTTCCTGTGGACGTGCATGCCTAAGAGTATTTAAGAAATACAAACAGGATGCCTGGCTCTCATTTCTCCAATATGGACTAGTAAAACTCTGTGTGTGAGGGGTGGGTGCAGCATCTAAGAACCTGGGCTGAGAACCTGGTGCATTTCCATGAATCTGTTCATCAGCCCTGCACAGGTGCCAGCATGTTGTGGAGTGATGCAAGCCCTTGCAGTTCACAGACGTCCATCTTTACCCTAATTTGTAATTTGTTTAAGAAAAAGTAAAGCGATTTGTGCAAACCCAGGCAGCTTCCACAGTTAGGAAAGAAGTGGCTGTCCTTTATAGATTGATTCCTTTAGGATTACCCTTTTAAAATAGAATATTTATCGAAAACATAATATAAAATATTTCTACAAAGCATTTCTAAAAGTCTCTTACAAATACGTTTCAGTGCAATAGCAATTCTATGCCCACTTCCTCTGGAGGAGGCCCCATTGGACCCCACCAGACTTATTTCTGAATCGTCACCCATCAGATTAATCGGAAAACACGGACTTCAATAGGTGACCACCCTCCACCTGCCGCTTGGGCTGCATGCACAGTTGCGTACTCAACCGGGTCTTGCAGTACACTGGCATGTTGGCAGAGAACACACTGCAGCCAGGTCTGCCTGCTTCTCCTTTCTTTGAGGTCTCAATCAGCGGGAACGGTAGCTCAGCCTCCTGGAATAAATTGTTGCTTTGTTCTGCTCTGCTCCCATTTCCACATACATACATTGTTCGGAACACAGTTCAGCTGCTTTCCTTGAAAAGCTCCCCAAATCCAGGAATATCAGAGCTAAACCTGGAAAGTTGTCGCTAATACAAACTGAACTTTCTCCAGGGAGTGCAAGATCCAAAGAAGAGATGCATTTGCAGAAGGAGTGCCCAGCCAGTATTATTTTTATAATCTCCAGGCTGGCTCTCAGCAAGGTAACTGACCCACACCAGGGTGGAACAGTTTCGGGTGGGTGCTGCCATCACTAAATGTGACAAAGTAAAACCCCTACCTAGAGAAAACTGGATACCTTGAGAGGGCCAGGTGAGGACTGTGTTCCCATGCATGCCACAGGCAAGGAGTTTTGAGAAGGACTTGCAGGTGGAGGAGAGCTTCACCCTCATTTCAGTGCATCCTAGAACTCAGCTTCCTGGCTTTGAAGAGGTTAAACATGTAGCCCATCAAGGAAAGCATGAGGAATTGCTGGAGGCTGCATTCTCAACAGCATTTACTCACCGTGCGCCTTCCAGACTGAACATGGACCCAGTCATAATCTGTAGTCAAAGTGAGTGCATTTCTAAGCACGCAATGTGTTTCCCAGAGAGAAAGGGGGACTGACTTTTGAAAAATGTGCACAAAATTCATGGTTTGAAAGATGCACATAAATATATATTTATATATGCTTGCATATATAAATATTCAGTGTGGCACATAAATATAAACCTGCACTTACAGCAAATATACTTCATTAAATATACTTTAATCATTACATTTCAGAGATGTCCAGAACAGTTTGTTTGTTTGTTTGTTTGTTTATATCTCACCTATTTCAAAGACTTCACAGTGGCTTATATCATTCTCCTTCTCCTGCTCTCAATGTTATCCCCACAACAACATCCCTGTGAGGTTGTCTGCTGAGAGTCTGCGACTGGCCCAGAGTCACCAGTTGGCTCCATGGCTGGGTGGGGACTAGAACCCAGGTCACCGGAGTCCCAGCCCTGCGCTCTTCACCACCATGCCGCACCGGCTCGCAGTTGCAAACTTTTGGGGAAACGCACGTGAGGGGTAGGGCTGTCTGGGGTTCCCTTTCCATCTATGCTTCACAGACTGTCAGGTGCCTTGCAAGTCAGTGACTGCCCATTGACAGAACTGGATTTCTCCCCCATTTCCTGAACCTGTGCTTGTGAACACTTGCACAAATTCACACTCGAGCAAATTCACGCTTTGGCAAAGGTGCAAATGCTCACACAAAGAGTATGTTCAAGCTTCACATATAAATCTGTAGTTTTTGCTGTTTTCCTATTTTCTGTGAATAAACTTGTGTGATGTTCAGGAAAATAAGAAACTGTTCCACAAGCCTGCAGAAATGCTGGTCTGCGGTGGAAGCCCTCCGTTGGACAGGGGCAGGGCCGAACGCATTCGAGTGCGTTGTGGATTCTTCCAATATTCCTCATGAGGGGAAGTGGCAGCCAACTTGGTAATCAGTTGTCTCTGCTTCCACTGCTGGAATCCCCTCTCTTCACTGTCAGTAATTAGCAGCAGTAAATGTTATACGACCTTCTGCAAAGGGAGGGGTAAAATCACTGAGCTGGGACTGGAGGGCTCAGCACAGCAGAGGAAATACATTAGCAAAACGCAGTCGGGCGCTCTTCATTTCAATTCATCTCAGGCTTGGGAAATTCTACTGCAGCTTTGCACTGGGTATAGAGGGATAGAAATAGAGCGAGTCAGAAGGGGTCTCCCAGGCCATCTAGTCTGACCCCCAGCTCCAGCCGGCTCCGCTCATGTGCTCCCCAACATGTGGTTGCCCAATCCTTCCTTGAACACCCTCACTGATGGGGCCTCCCCCACCTCCCTTGGAAGCCCTTCCCATATCCAAGGGGCCCTAAGCATCAGGAAGTACCTTCTGACAGCCAACCTGAAGCCTGGTCCCTTGAGCTTTGCAGGGAAGAGCAGGTCCTGGCCCTCCTGCGCATGACACCCCCTCACATACCTAGAAGTCAGTAGAAGAACCCTCAGCCTATAATTGGGACCGTCCATCCCTGCCATTGCAGAATTGTAAAAGAATCAGGCGCTGTGAGGGAATGAAAGTATTCCGCCATGCTCTTGTTTGTTAAATGGCTGCTTTCTTTTTGTGGTAAACTGTGGCCCTCCAGATGTGTTGACCTTCAACTCCCATGATCCCCCACCATTAGCTATGATGACTGAACTGGAAGGGCTAAACAAGAAGTCTCAGATTGTGTAGATGGATTTCCCCCATGCTATTTTCATATCCTCATTGTTATTGCAGTCCATTTAATTACAGAAGCTGTTTGTTTTTCTAACTGCCATCATTAGAATTCTTTAATTGCTGTTTTTCAAATAAAAAAATTAGATGTTGGTTAATAAAATCTAAATTTGTTGTGGGCACTCTTTCTGGCTGCCCACAACTTGCTGAGCTCAGAAGGCCACGGGGATCCAGTCCAGTGTGGGACCAAAGGTTCGCTTCCACACTCTCTCACCCCCTGAACCTGTAGTTGCCTCATTTCCCCATCCACCTGTTCCCTCCCTGCTTGCGAGAAATACAAGCCGAGGCACCTACTCTCTTTGGTGGATGCCAGTGGTCCCTGGCTCCTCCCCTCCCCCTCCTGGCGTCCCCCCATCCCTGCACTGCTTCTGCAGACAGTCTACAGGATCACAGCTGATGGGGAACCACCTGGTGGGGAGGGTGGTGTGGAGCCCCGCTGATTTCAGAAGCCCCTTCCAAGGTCACAGCCGGGGATCCGCATTTCCTATGGCTAGCCAGGCAGCATCGGCTGTCGTGCAGCTGCGCCCTTCACTAATGTGCCCGAACTGGCACCTTGGCTTGCGCATTGCCACACCATCTGGGGCAGTGAATTGGCCGGGACAGTTACAGGTTGAACGGGCTGTTTCACTTAATGCACCTGAAGAATAATGGCAGTCACTGGATGGCAAAGGGCGGGGGGCGGGGGGGGGGGATGGCCTTCTTACCATTCCCAAAAAAGAAAAAGAAAAAAAAAAGGAAATGCAACATGTGAAAGAGCCCAAAATAGGGCCACCGTTTTTCATCTGGCAACGACAGTGCATAAATTTAGGAATAGTTACTTTGCCCTAAATGCAGGTTCAGGGCACCTCAACCCCAGTGAGGAAGCCTGGCCACATGTTCTGCGTGTGCACATTGCCGAGTTGGAAAAGTGCAGAAGGGGCTGGCGCAGCTCCCTGTGAGCAAAGGACTGTTAAGCTTAACATATAAATGTGGGTAAGGAGAGACACGAGGCAGTGGATGAAGGTAGGCCTGGTGTGGCCAGAACAGGCAGGGGGACTTTTTTCTTCCTCTCTCGTAGTACTTGAACCGAGGGTCATGCTATGAGTCTGCTTGGTGGAAAATTTTGGTCACGTACGAAGGAGCACGTCTTCACACAGTGCATGGACTCTGGAATGTGCTACCACCAGATGGATTGAGGACAGCCAGTTGGAATGGCTTCAAAGCTCGTGGAGGGAGGGAAATTCATTAAGAGCTAAATGTCCTGCTAGGGATGGCTCTGGGTGAGGGTTATGGGGTGGGAATGCCCCAGATTCCCTGGGCTTGGCTCCCTGAAGTCTCACCTGCCTTCCTGAGGCCATGGGTAGGACTTCCTGGTGAGCATGCTCAATTGCCTTCCAGAAAGAAGCCCATGTGAGCACAGGACAATGTTGCTCTTCCATTCACTGCAGCCTTCATTCGTGCTGAAGAGGAAGGTTGCTGGTTGAACAACCGGGCTTCTGTGAGTGCTCATGCTTCCTCTTGGCTCAGCCAGCTTCCTAAGTTTGGCTCCAGCATGGACAAAAGAGCAATAGGTTCCAGGGAGGAGCATCACAACCCCACTCTGCTCTACCTCCAGCATAAGAGGCAGTTTGCCTATGCACACACATTGCTGGGGCACATGGTGCGGGGGGGGGTGTTTGCACCCATGTTTCAGTGTGGCCATTAGTGGAGACGGAACATATGACTGGGCTTGGGCCATCTAGCTTGGAAGGCCATGTGCTTTCAGGTTCCTCTGACAACTCTTCCAAAGGAAGCCATAACTAGTTAGTTAATGTCTGGTTTAATTTATGTTTAATTTATGTATTAATTTAAATTTCTTATTTATATTTTGTTGTATGTTTTTATATGATAACCTGAGATGGGCCAGTTTTTTAAATATGGTATATGTTTTTAATAATATATTTGTTTAATATTGTGAGCCGCCCCGAGGCTGCTGCAAGGGGCGGCATAAAAATATTTAAATAAATAAATAAATAAACTAGGGCACCTCCCCGCCAGAGGAAGTGCTCCCTCGGCTGGTTCACTCCCCCCCCCCGCCCCACCTTCTCTTGGTGCAGGCCTTCCTTCAATGCGGGTGAGACACGGCTCTGGACGTGCCCTGTTCCAGTCCCGAGGCGCCACGCAGGGACTCATCTGCAGAATCCTCCCTTGAGCGTAAATTGTGGCTGCTCTTCCCCTTTTTAAAATCAAGCCTTTCCAAGCAGAAGAGTGAATTGACTCTTCCTCCCAGCTTCTCGAAGGACGTGTGTGCCAGCAAGCCACTCCTTAGGGTATGCTGAGTGAACTGCCTCTCCATCAAGAATGACCCTACTAACATGCCAGCAGATGGACTTTCTGGCTCTCCCTCAGCCTCGCAAGTTTCAAACAAAGGATCCAATGGAATGTTTCCCCATTTTGAGCCTATTGATAAACTGAGTCCTGCAACTGATTTGCCATGAGAAGCCTCCTCCTTGGCTTGGGCATCAAGATGAATGCGGCACTGGTAACACATGAACCCATGAAGAGCTTGGCTTGGGGAGACTACACTTGCTTGTGTTTCAGGAAGGGAGACCACCCTGGATTCTGTGCAGAGGTACGAAAGGAGGGAGAAGCTGTGCTTATTCGCTCATGGTAAGAAGCAGGGGGAGATTTGGGTAGGCAGCATTTGATTTAAAGTAACTTTCCTTCTGGGCAGTTCTCCCTTAGTCTTTGGTACTTCAAGTGCACCACTGTTGGAGATTTCAGCAAGTCATTGGACAAGGTTCCCTAAGATAATCTTTTTGAGCAGATGGTAAGGTGTGGGTTGGACCATGCTGCAGTTCGATGGGTCCATAGCTGGTTGAGCAACCAGGCTGAATTCATGGCTTGGCAAGCTCATGGAGGGAGAGTGTGCTTGATTCTCTCCCAACCCCTGCGCTAGAGATGTGAAGATCAGGCTGGAATCAAGCTGTTTGCACTCACCAGACTTGCTTGTTTGCTTGAAGCTTTTCTCTCCCGTCCCCTGCAGGACGTCTCGGGACATCATTCCCCACACTCAGCCCTGGCCAGGAAGCAAGCTGAGCCAAGATCCAGTCCACAGCAGTGGCCTCTTTGAGCAAATTGCAAGAAGTACGCAAAGCGGGTATGTCATGTGTGCAGAAGCACAACTCCACTTGCACCGTGTGTGCATGGATGACACATGTGCCTACCAGTCTCATGGACGCACGTGGTCTTGCTGCTTGCCACATGCCCACATGAAGTTATGGTACAAGGAGGACTTAGGGCAGAGAAAATGTGCCAGAGTCTGAACAGCTGAGCCAAGGAAGTCCAATGGATTCCTCCCCACAAACCAGATCCCTCACTCATTGATGCCTGCTTCTGTTTCTTGTTTATATCAATAACTTGAATGTGAGTGTAAACTGACTCCCTATCAAATTTGCAGATTAGATGAAGATAGGCAGCCCTGGTATGCAGAGTAATAGATAAATCTTATAAACAAGGAAATCAATGCTGGGAAAATACAAGGGTGGCCCTGGATCACTATTCCTATGTCTGCTTAAATTGGTCTTGGACCATTGCTGTTGATAAATATCACCAAGTCATCTGCACCTTATGGCACCCCTATGAATAAAAGCCCTCCAAAATGTCCTGTCCAGGACAGCTCCATTCAGCTCTCCCGGGTCTGAGGCTGTGCACTCCTTTGAGGATTCAATCCATTTCATAGCTGGCCTTTCCTTTTCTCTTCTGCCTTGGACTTTCCCAGGCATGATTGTCTGCTCCAGGGAGCCTTGCTTTCGCTTGATGTGTCTGAAGTACGGCAGCCTCACTTGGTCATTCTTGCTTCTAGGGAAGGGCCTGGCTTGATTTGATCCGGGGTCTACTTATTCATCTTGCCTTCTGTCCAGGGTATTCACAAGGCTCTCCTCCAGTGCCATGTTTCAAATGCATCCATTTTCTTCCTGTCAGCTTTCTTCACTGTCCAGCTTTCGCTCCCATACATTGTGATTGTGAATACGTGATTTGGATAATCTTGCCCTTGGTATCCAGGGAAACATCCTGATGCTTGCTTGTTTTTTCTACACCCTTTCTGCTCCCCCCCCCCCTGCCACAAGTCTCAGTGTTCTTCCAATAGTCCAACCCTCCCTTTGCATTGATGACTGAGCTCAGATAATCTTTCACAATTTCAGTTTCTTCATTATTAGTAGTAAAGTTCTGTCATTCTTCTTGGACTGTACACCCCTCCAAATTTTGACTGCCTTTTTATACAGGATGGCCCTCCATCAGTCCTTAAATTAGAGGCGTGTCCTTCATAAAGAAGGACATTTGTCCTCCCCTCCCCAGGCCATCTTCCTGGCTAAAGCCCCAATAAGCCTGAACAAGGTCAGTTCCATGCAATCCCACCCAGCGGACTTCAAGGGGACACGAATCAGACCAAGTTCTGCACTGAGCTCTGGCGACACGCTGGATGTACAAAAGAATCTCTGTCTCCTTGGCAACAAAATTTCTTGTGATGACAAGAATCAAAAAAGTTTCCTTTCATCAGACCCCTGCAGCTAAGGGAATAAGCTTGAATGATGCCATCCAAGACGCCTTCTTCTTATTTACATTTGTTGAAAGAAATGGAGAAGGGAGCAGAATGAGCCATCCATCCCCTCCAAATGAGACCAAAATAATAATACTAAAAAGGACCAGTGTGAATAGCAGGCATGGCCTTCTAATTTCCCCTGTATGTTTCTAGGAATTAAAAAGAAGCAGACACCATTATAACATTCACTTAACTTCCTAACTTGGACAGCAGAGAATGTTCCCCCAACTATCCACAGGCTTGACAGAAATTGCTCTGGAAAACTTACAGGGAGGGTTTGGTTTCATGGTTTGGCTGTTCTCTTTTAAAATAATTTTTCTCCTTCCTGTGAAATAAGCCTAAAGATCCAAGAGGCCACAGGGTGTTTATTTGATCAAACAAAAAATACCCTCTGAGTGTTCTGGAAAGTCATGGGAAAGTCCTGACGTTAAACGTGCTTGCTCAAGCGCAAGTGCACAAATTGACTTGCCAACACGCTACTTAAACGACACTTTTCTATTTACAAAGCTGCTAAGACAGTGCACACCTTCGTGAAGATAGTATCAAATGCAGTAAGATGTACAATTAGTCACGATTGATCATAATCAGCCATCTTCTAGGCCCCACACGCCTTGGGTTCTGTCATTCCACTCCTCCAAGGCCAAAGACAGAGCTCCAATCTCAGGGAAGGGCAGGGCTGGAGGGACACGCTTGCAAGCAGATATTTAAGGATCTGAGGCAAGCAAGCCGTTTTCCCACCCAATCCTCCCCACACCCTTGGTGGATCCCTAACAACCTGCCCGTGGGACACCGGGCGCTGCTTTGAAATGCCAGATTAGTGCAGGATGAGACCCCCCCCCCCATCCCTGACATCGTACTGGGTGAGGTGGTCAAACACCCAAGTGAAACTGAGACCTGAACAGGGATAAGTCAGTCTGTCCCAGGTGTGCCCACTGGGGTGTTTGGTTTAGGGTTCAAGGAATCCATTTTCTGCAGAAAATACAGTGGATTCCCAGTGTCAACACACTGGCCACCCATCAGTGTGTGGTCCTATTTGAGATGAGACAAGCTGCCAAGTGCTCCGTGGCCCTGTGGCAGCAGCATGGACCCGGCAGTTGGTACAACACATCACCACTTCTTCACATGAACCGCTTCTTCACATGGTGCATAGCTAAGCTATGGAATTCACTGCCACGGGAAGCACAGGGGCTGCCGGTCTGGGTGGCTCCAGTCGGGGGTCGGACAGATTGATGGAGGCTCCTCCACGTAAGTCCCATGGGATTCAGAAGTGGGTGGAGGGAAAAAGGAAACAAGGACTATTTTTTCATGGAAAGAACAGCTGCAACTCCATGGCTCTGCCTCACCAATGTTCTCCAAACTCCTTCTCAAAGTTCTTCCATCTTGAGTTCAGAATATGAGGTTGTTCTTTTCTTTTCTTCTTTGCATAAAAGTCTATGAATATTTTCCAAATATATGCATCAATTGTGTAAACTGTTCAGAAATGCGTATTTTTGTCACGCACATTTTTCATAGGTATGCATGCTGTCAAATGTATGGTCTTTGGTCCATAAATCAAATTGCAAGCTCAGAAAAGGGGTTCTAATTATCCCTTTCAGGACAAACTGCACTTCTTCTCATGCTCAGCCTGGCCCTGCAAAGTGAGCTGAGCCAAGAGGAAGTCGGTGAAAGGTTGGGGTTCCCTGGGTTGCACAACCAGAAACCTTCCCCAGCAGCCAAACTTCTTCCCCACTCACTGCCGCCTGCAGCAGTGGCAGGCGTGGAGGAACAGCACCGTGTGTGCAATGTATGGGGCACAGTTCCCGGTGAGCACCCGTCAGACCCCGCCACCTGGGAGGCCTGCAGAATCAGGAGGCTGGGCGCCCATGCCCCACATCCACATTCAGTGCAGGCCTTTCCAGGAATCCAGAAGCAGAGACTGCGGTGAGCCCAAGCGGCCCAGACCGAAGGGAGCATTGCACTGGGAGCAGGGCGTGGGAAGGCAAAGAAAGCACGGCCAGAGCCCTGTTGGTGCTAGGGAAAGGGTGAAGCAGTTTGGGCAGGGAGGCAGAGTGCAGCTCACCGTGCTCCTGGCAGCGGCTGCTGCAGTGCCTCCTTTTGCCTGGCTGGTGCAGTGGCCCTTGGGCTGGCTGGCTCTCTGTTGCTTCAGCAGCTGTGCCATAGCTCTGCTTCTTGCCTGCTGCCCAGAGGCCTCCTTGTGGAGGAAAGCTGAGCCAGAAGTGCCTGAGCGGGTAGCTCCCTCCCACTGAAGCCAAGTGCCAGCCGCCACTGTGGACAGCAGGTGCCTCCCGCGCTCCCCACCCTGCTCATGAAGGCATGACGGTGCTCACGGGAGCCCCCAGGCTCTGATCCTGCAGGACCAGTCATGGGAAGGAGCAGAAGAACCCAATGTCCTGAGTTCGGCAGTGATGGCAGGTGAGCCGCTTCGAACAATGCCGTTAGCTCTCAAGTGCCTTGAGTGGGGTGCTCTTTCAAAGTCCTCCACGGCAACACGTTGCACAGCCAAGCAGAGACAGCAAGTCGTGCACCATTTTCTCCCTTTCTCCCATGCACTTCCTTCCCGGTCTCTGACATACTCAAGAGGAGACCGGGGGAAGCGAAGCAGCCGCTGTTTACAGACCAAGGCAGCTGCAGGGTGCTCAGATTTTTATTCTCACAGGCAAGGGAAGTTCTGAAGGGGCTGCGATGAAAGAGGGTGAAGGTGCAGCACAGCCTCTTCAGTCTAGCATGGTGCGTTACCTTCCAGGTTGCTGGGAAACAAAACCCTTCTAACGCAGCGAGGCGATCCAAGCACGTCTCCTTTTTTAAGGGAAACATGTGAGGCACTCAGCTCTGTGATCTGTCTCTCACGATGATTTTCGACAGCACTGTCAGGGTGACAAGGGCTTCACTGCCATCACAAGGATCCTTCCCCAATCAGATACTCGAGCTCATGATTAATTCTTCACACCATGCATAGTTAACTTGCAGGACTCATTGCCTCCTGGTGCAATGACAGCCTCTAGCTTAGGTGGCCTTAAAAAAAGGATGTGACAGATCCTTCAGAGAAAAAGGCTGTGCTGCGATGTGATGCACTCGGCAGGGCCGGCCCTGCTTTCCAGCTTCCCATTGAGGAAGGTCGGATGCTAGGCCAGCTAGACTTTTGGTCTGCTCCAGCAGGATTCTGCTGTCCTGAAAAATTCACCCCAACTCCCTGTGCTCCCCTGATTTCTGAACCTCTCCAGCTTGAGAGCTAAAAATGGACAGGGCAGGAATTTTTGCCCTTTCTGCTTAAGATGTAAACCTCAATTTGCATTTTTAAAGCCAGGGAAATTAGCATAAGTTCTGTCCTCAGTTTGCATACATTCTGGGGTCAATTTGTGCAAATGTCCCTGGATTTTTTTTTTTTTAAATGTGAATAACTGCTCACTTTACACATGGAAGGCCATGTGCTGACTTGACTCACAGCAGCACCGGGCTGAGGTCCACTAACTTAGCTGGGGGCTGAGCAGGGCTAAATCAGCCAGTTTTGACCTCCTGACTAGATTCCCCCTCATCCCTATCCTTACGTTTTTTGTCCTTGCTACCTCTTTAGGGTTATGTTGCTAAGTCAAAGAATTAGCTGTGTTGAGAAAGATATACGATTAGGGATGGGCTGGATTTGCCATGTTTGCTTTCGCCCTCATTCACATTTAAAATAAAACTAAAACAAAGCCCCTCAGGTGCTCCCCCCCCACAAGTATGAATCAAGAAAGGCAGAAGTCAAATTCTTATCCACCCACATCAGGTGAATCCCAGACGCGCAGCCATTCCCATCACAGAGAGGGCTATGATGTACCTGCCATCCAAATTGCTGGTAAAGATGAGGATCCTGTGAGAAAAAAAGAGGCAGGAACACTAATTCGGCACTCGTGTGGTTGAATATCCTCAGATTCCAAACCAGATTCTAAAAACAAAGCACTGATTGTTCCAGACCTGGTTGGATAAAGCTGAATGAGTCAGTTTCTCTCACATTCTTCTTTTAAGGTTCTCCTTCTTTTTATCACTGATATCCTGAGCTCTTTTCATGTTGGCCAATCCTTCTCAAAAGCAAACTGAAAGACTCATATTGCCCATCCCTGCTTGCTGTCCCCAAGACTTTAAAAACAGTGGCATGGCTTTGCACTGACTTCTTGGTGGGTGGCTTGTTGGTTTTGTTAATGTTCCGACATGCTTCTAGTTAACCTCATCCCATAAAATCAAGTTTCAAATTACTTCAGGCAACCAGGCTGGACCAACATACTGGAGCACCATTTTCTAAAAATATTCTGCTCAATAAGAAAAGCTGACTGTCAAGGTACTGTCATGCGTGCGCACCCGGATGAGTTTCCCAGGCACACACGGGAGATGGAGGGCTTTGGCGGGAATGGCGGCTCAGACTCGGAGGAGGGGGAGTGGAGGGCTGGCCCAGCTGCGGCTCGGAATTCTCCTTCTGATATTGGAGTTGTTGAGACTAGTGGGGCCCAAGCGGTCCAAGCTCTCCTGGTGAGCCAGCCCAAGCCAGGTCTGTGTCAAAGCACTTCAAGGACAACCACTGAGCCCGTCCCTCCTGAATGTGGGGAAGAAGCCGGCAGGGAACAGGCTGAGAAGGGGTTCTCGGGAGGAGAGCTCGGCACCCGTGGAGACATGGACGCGAGGGCCCATTGACACACTCGCCAGCTGGACAAACACGAAGGGCTCATAAGCAGAGCTTTGGGTGAATAGGGTCAGAGCGAGGGGTCAACTTTCCACCTGGCATGTGTGATTCGAGGTTGTGAATACATTGTCTCTGTATGGAATAGCGACTCTTAATAATTGCTGAAGTGCTTGTCTCACCTGGGGGGGAACACCTGGCTCTTGACAGGTAGGGGCCCTGCAAACATCTGGTTGACTACTGCCAAAATCGGGATCCTGAAGATGGCAATGGTGGTGACGTTCATTTCTAAACCACCCAGAAAACCTCAGTGCAGTTTTCTATATAATGCAATAATGAAATAAAATACCGTGGGTATTTTGGGGCTGTGTGGTTTTTTTTGAAAATACAAAAATTCTGAGGGAAAGTTAAAAAGAACTGAAACAACATACAGGGAAATGTTCTCTAAAAACATCTGGGGTGAGTCTTGGCATAGGGGGCCATCTTAACATGGCACCAACCAGTTGGCCCTGTGAGCACCAGGCAATGCTCAGTGGGGAGGGCATTCTGCAGATGGGGCTACCACAAAGAGCGCCTTCCCTCTTTCGGTGTCCTCAGAGCCTGCCCCAGAGTTGGCATTCAGAGGAAGACCCTAAATGTTGGGGGCAGTATCTGGGTGGATTATGGCTGGGAGAAGCATTCTGTCAGGTTTTGTGCTCAGATTAGAGATGCACGACAGATTCAGCTACTTTTTGCCTGGTTTGCACTGCCTGGACTGAAGGTAGATTTGAACACAACCTGCAGCCAAAGTTCACACACTTCCAAGTTTGCAATATGATTTATGACCCAAATGAAATGGATTTAACCATGCGCATGCATTTGGAAAATGTGCAAATGTGTATCATTTTGAAAACTGTGTCAACTATACTTTTGAAAAATACACAAATGCATTTTAATCAATGGGAGAAGGATACATACATTTCAAGGATGCGTGCAATGCATCCTTCTTGAAAAATACAAAGCAAAATATGCATGAGGTTTCATGCCAAAGGGCAAAAAAATCAAGATTGCCATCTAAAATGAACACAACATAGAATGGGCTGACAGGTAGAATCTGGGGAACTGCAGCAACCTGTGGCTCCTGGACCCAGAACTGTCACTTGAGGGTCAGGTAGAGTCAGTGGCTAAGAGCATCTCCTCCCAGCTACGGCTGGCTTACCAACTGTGACCCTACCTGGACGGACAGAGCCTTCCCACCGTTCCCCATTCCTTTGTAACCTGCTGCCTGGATACTGCAATGCATTCTGCATGGGGCTGCCTTTGAAGAAAAGTAGGGCTTGTATGACTACCGGCAAGAGCTAGTTCGTGAGCCCATATTGGGGCCATTTTATGTCCTCTTCATGGGCTGCCAGTTGAGATCCAGGCCCAATAGAAAGTGCTTGTACTGAGCTATGAAGCCCTAAATGACTTGGGACCAGGATACCTGAAGGACTGTCTCTTTCCATACATGCCCACCTGACCACCTAAGATCTAGCTTAGAGGTCCTTCTCAAAGAACCGTCTCCTGAGGAGGTGAAGAGGACAGCGAACAGAAGGGGGGCCTTCTTGGTGGTTGCCTTCTGGAATAGGCTCCCCAGAGCAGATTGCCTGGCCCCTCCTTGCAATCATCTCAGCACCAGCAAAGACAGTTCTATTTTCCAGACATTTGAGTAACTGAAGAGTGTCAAATCGATTTTAAATTTTGTATGAATTGTATGGATGGCTTTCTTCTACGAGTACTATACTTGTTTCAAATAGTTTTAGCTCATGATCTATGTAGTTGCCAAACACTGTATTATTTGTGTATCTTATTTGCTTTTATTGGTTTCAATTCTTCACAGCCCAGAGAGTCCTATAGAGGACCATTTGTGCACTTTATAAATTTAATAAACAAACAAAAAACAAACTCAGGTTTTGCCTGTAGACACATTCCTAGACCCAGTAAGGATCCAATATTCTTATGTCACTTGCCTTCCTCCTTTCCTCCCCTTCTTCTTGAGGCCAACAGATGCCAAAATGGCCTTGAATCCATGCAGTTCATTACTGCAACTGTAACATGATTCTAAACCATTCTGGGAACCATTTTTCCCCTGCCAAGAAGCAGGAGAAAAAATGCTTTAAATAGTCGTGTCGTGAGCGGAGCCGGCTGGTGCTGGAGGTCAGACTAGATGGCCCAGGAGGCCCCTTCTGACTCGCTCTGTTTCTATGTTTCTAGTTAAAGCACAAGGAACTCACCTGGGCATCAGATCCAACAAAAGGACTCTCGTTGGAATCAGAATTCCAGCACGCATAATTGGCAACCCTTTGGGTGAGGTGCTGCTTGCTGGGTGGTACTTCTTTGTGCAGAGCTGGGCAAATGCTCCTTCACTTGTTTCGGAATCAATTTGGTATTGATAAGCTCTCTCAAGGAACACCTGTGTTTATGCCTGAGGGCTTCTCAGGGGGTTCTGGAAGGCCACTGCAAGAAATGAGATGCAAGGCCAGATAAGCCTGCAGTTGGATCCCGCCAGGCTTTTCCTAATGCTCCAATGCTTAAACGTTCAGAAAAACTACACCTACGAAGCAGCTAACTTTGGCCACCTGGTCAGCTGAGTCCTGACCATACATAAAGAGGCTCTGATTTAAATTTCCAGACCTAAGAAGAAGCAGTCCCCAGTTTCTAACACCTTGCATGCTCAACAAATCCATGTACTGAAACAGGTATTTATCAGCCAGCATCTGGCATCCTTGGTGGTGGAAAGTATAAACCAGACCCCAAGCAAAGAGGCTTTCTTAGGATTAGGTATAAGGAACATTGCAAAGAAATTAAATTGTATACTGCCTGAACTGTCTGTACAACACTGTTGGAACAAGGCATTCCATTTCTTACTTAAATGCCATGAAGTTTTGCTCAATTTGTTCAGCAGGGCATGGGTGCAGAACTAAACTTTCCTGGGGAACTGAGTCTCCCTCCCAGCGATTCAGTGGTGTCATGAACCTGCCTCCAAGCTCATTTAAACACACACACAGAGAGAGAGAGAGAGAGAGAGAGAGAGAGAGAGAGAGAGAGAGAGAGAGAGAGAGAGGTGCGTCTGGAAAGTAATGAGCATGAAGTCCCCACGCTCGAGAAGGGCTCCGTGAAGGGAGAGGCTGGCCAAGGGCCCTTGGAGTGGGGTGCCAGGCATACGGTGGAACACCGATCAGTTGCATTCCAGCCCTGCCAGGGTCGAGACGTTCTCTTTCGTGACACCCTGGTCAGGTGCCTCGTTTTTTTATTTATTTATTTATTTCTCTATATCTCCTGCCTTTTTCCTACAAAGGGCTCAAGGCAACTTACATCTCCTCCTCCATCTTATCCCCACAACAACAACAACCCTGTGAGGTAGGTTGGGCTGAGAGTCTGTGACTGGCCCAGAGTCACCGAGTTGGCTCAATGACTGAGCGGGGACTCGAACCCAGACTGCCTGAGTCCCAGTCCCATGCTCTTCACCACTACACCTTGCTCTTAATTATTGTATTAAGAATAATGCAAGCGGATCTGGAACAGCATGTGATAAACTTGTGTGAAATTGGTAAAAGTGCATCAGAAACTTTGGAAATGGTGAGGGAAGCTTATGGAGAAGCTGCACTGTCATCTGCACAAGTGTACCGATGGCACGAGTTGAGATCAGCTCAGCTTGGATCCTTCATCACGACAACACACCAAGTCAAGGGCTTTGGCTGTCAGAGTTTTTGGCTGAAAAGCACATCACGGTGCTTCCCCATCCACCGAACAGCCCCGACTTGGCTCCTTGCGACTTTTTCATCTTCCCAAAGATGAAGAATGGTTTGAAAGGATGCCATTTTGGCAGTGTGGATAATGTCCAAAGACACAGGCTCTGAATGCCATCCCAGTTGAAGACTTCCAGGGATGCTCTGAAGAATGGAAAAATCACTGGGAGCATTGCGTACACTCTCTAGGCGCATACTTTGAAGGAGACATGTTCAATTGTAAATTTTTCTCAATAAAATATATTTTTAAATATAATTCCCATTACTTTCTGGACCTACCTCGTGTATTTCCTGCATTGAATGCCTGGGTCCATGCACCTCCGCCATCCAGACGGTGGACTCAGATGGTGCTGTGAGAAGCAGCGTCTCCAGGGCCACCTGAGAGATGCCTGAGCATTTCACTGGGGAGCATTTTTACTGTTATTTTCCTCTATTCACAACTTCAAATCTGAATGCAGAGAGCACTTTTTCCCAGAAAACCTCACATCTTTGAGCATTTGGACCTCTTCTCCATCATGCCAGAATGACGGGCACAGAATAATGGATTCAAGCGACAGGAAACAAGATTCTTGCTGGGCATCAGGAAAAATGTTGGAACTGTCACAGCAATCCAGCAATGGAACCAATTCCCTAGCGCAGTTGCTGGAGGAATCCTAGCATTAGTTGGACAGGGATGCTGTAACCTGGAGTTGAACCTGATGGCCTTCTAGGTCCCTTCTGAGTCTACTCTTCTATAATTCTCTGAAGTGTGCACTTTAATGTGCATTTCAAAATGTTATGGGGGAAGCGTGTGTTTGTGTGCATGCTTCTAAGCATGTGCAATGAAATAGGCAGTTTTTCTGTTAATCTGAAGAAAGAATTGGGTTTGGGAATGAGAACTCAGGGGTGATTCCCTCATTCTCCTCATTCCAATTAGGGGCAATGCAAGAGGTACAGAAGGAGACTCTCCAACTGGAGACCAAAGCAGGAGCTCCTCCGGGAGGGATGCTAAGATATTCTGCAGGCTAGCCTATGCCTGTGAGCTATGAATTCTGCACCCCGAATATAGGACATCAGCTTTCATTCCTACCCCTGTAGACTCAAGAAAGGGATTTAGCAGAAGCACGATGGGCCCTGGATATTGCCAAGAAGCATAGTGTGCCCTGCATAGAGATGGCCAGGTGCTGCAAACATCACTCCATCTATGTCTCCAGTGCTTTTAACTCTCTTTCCTGATCATTGGTGGAAACAGATTTTGCACAAATGTGTTCATATGTACTTGTGAAAACTGGCACTTCTGAAAGTCCCCAGTGCACACAGATCCACCCCTCCAATGGCCATCAACACATGACCACATTCTGGGTTTATGAGGGAAATGTGTCTTTTTGGCTGTGGTTCTTGTTGCTGTTTTATTTCTATTTTTCTAAAAAATGATGGAAACGTTTAAAATAGCGTGAACATGTGTGGAGTCAGCATGACCTGCTGAAGGTTGTACAATTTATCAGAAGTCTGTGCTCATTTGGGTCCAGTATGGATCCCTCTGACATCCCAAGCCCTGTTGGGTCAGGCCAAAGGTTTGTGGGTGGCCAACCATATGAGTCTAAGGCAGGGCACACCTGGAGCCTTGCACTGTCGCACCAAACAGAGATGAGAGTAAGACACATGAAATGCGGCAGGTGCTTTGTCCACCTCTGGGTGCCTGGGCCCTCCGCAAGGCGGGAGATCACAGCGGGAGAGAGCCACTTTCTTGCACCTGAGAAATGCTTGGAAGACACGACTTGACAGCTAACGTGCAATGGCAGGAGGGAGATACTAAATCGTGTCTGCGGGATTTATAAAAGAAGAGAGGGGGGCAGTTCAGTCTCAGCCATCCTTCTTACAGGGAGCTTTAAGTATCCAAGGACAACTTTTGAAAGCGATGGGTATCTCGGAGAGCGCCACTCCTACTTGCAATCTGTAGTCCCATGAGCTGCAAATTGTGCCAGATTTCCCCATCTTGGTGTGGAGAAAGAGGTCTGGACTCAAAGGGAGAGATCAGCCCGAGGCCATCTCCTCCCAGGCCCCACACGGGCATTCATATCCATACCTCTCCAACGCCAAAACTCTGGCTCAGAGGAGGGGAAGAGGTGTGCGTGTTACAGAAACAGAGAGGGCTTGGGGCGGGGGTTGGGTTGGGTTGGAAGTGGCCACAGAACTCAAGGGCTGACACATTTCCTGGCCCGTGGACCCAGCACCCCACATCATGCATAACTGGTGGCACTGGGATGCAATCAGTTACAAGAAAGGTAGCAGGCCACTCACCCCTCGCTTCTACCTGCCAGGCTCCAAGCTGAGGAATTAATTCCAAGAGAAAGATCGGAACTGCCCCGTGGATCTCCTCCAGCACGGGGTTCCTCTTTGGCACTTTTATGCAAACACTTGAGCACCTTCGCACACAAGGAAGGGCATTCGAACTTTTGATGTCTGTGTCCACTTTTACAGGAGTTCCATTACCTCCTTATCATGAGGCATGGAATGTCATTGAATCATCAAATCATAGAGTCATTGTCGTCGTCGTCATCATCTTATTATTATTATTATATCAATAGAACAAGAAAACACATATTCCATACAAATATAATAGTACATTCAAGCAATATAATCAAGCAATACAATATTTAACTGTAAGCAATAAAAATTAAAATAAAACTTAGTACAATTCTATAATACATAATATCATAATAATATCAGTGATACATACTATCAATACATAATACAACATGATAACATAATACAATACATAATATCAAAAATAATAAGATATAGCTATAAAACACACACACGCAAAGCCCAATTACCCTTCGGTACAGTTGAAGAAACACAGCCACACAACTGTGGAGTTAGAAGGCTCCAGAAGGCCATCGGGCCAATGCCCTGCTGTTTGCAGGGTGCCAGCGTGCATGCTCAGGAGCTGTTCAGCATCCCCTCCCTCTGTCGCACCTGGAACCTCCTTTTTCCTTGGCTACCAGAATTCTGTTCTCTCTCTCCAGCTTAGAAAAGCCAGACGCTACCCTTTACGCCATCCCCAAGCTTATGGAAAAGCAGCAGGGTGTGTCTGTAATCCACCCAGGAAGCTGTGCAGCTAATGGGGTGAGCTAAACATCCAGTAACTGACTAACTGAATAAACAGGAATCCAGGTCTGGAGGTGGGAATCTGTCTAATTTTCTCTGCTCTGACATGAGGACTCCCATCTTACATTCTCTCTGCCTAAGCCTGACTCTCACTGCGCATTTGCATGGGCAGGAAGTAAGTCCAGCTGTTGCGCAGGTCTAACTAGGGGGGCCAGTCTGCATGGATTCCACATGCCACCCATACACCCACTGCGCAAGCAGAATTCTGCTTCCGCACAGCTGACTTGTGAGTTCTGCATACTTAGTGGGGGAATAATGCAGTGCAAAGGGGGGACCTGCTAGCATCCCTGAGCATTTGTGGAGCATGAGAGCTGGACTCCAGGAGGTTCTTCAAAACATTAGGGAAAACCTCTGTACTGATAAAAGTCCAGGAAAAAAGGAAACGGCCGTGCCGGATTCAGCATCACCTGGCTGCTTCTGTCTGTCAGAACATTCAAGGAGAAACAGGCCTTTTGAAACATGCAGGTATTCATGAAAGGCAGGATAAAATACAAACCTCCTGCAAATTGTTTCTGAAATCTCTTTCTAAAAACTGTGTTTTTCTCCCTATTGGGCACATGCTGGGTGACGGCGTCCTGACAAGTCTTTGTAACCCTTCGATTTACACAGTTGGTAGCAATGTGCATATTCACGCATGCACGCACACATGCACGCACACACATGCGCACGCACACACTCTTTATTAGTACAATTCTATAGCATGGCCTACGGCTTAGTGGAGCATATTATGCTTGCTGTTGGGTTTCTCTGAAGCTGAGTGCCAAGCAGCAAGCAGGTTGCCGCAGCTCTGGCCAGGTTAGTTCTGGCTTATCCTGGCCATTAATAGCTTCCACAGGCATGCATTGCTCATTAGTCCAGCTTCTGAGTGTCAGCCAAAAAGCTTTCGGTCGCAGGCAGTGATGCCCATGTCGTGATGAACCTTGCAAAAGTGGAGTTCAGTACAAAGCATCCCAGGAAACCATGAGCCACAGGTAAGGCTGTTTCGACTCAGAATCAACTATTCAGAGGACTATATGGAGGGTCACACCCACAGCTCATGAAAAACAACCATGAATAGGTCGAATCTTGATTTAAAGCAATGGGATGCCACTGTGATGGGTGGCAGTTGGCCCTGAAAGCTAATTAGGAACTGTGGGAGTGCAGCAGTGACGGCTCCTGGTTTTGGAGAACCAGTGGTCTGGGCAGACCAAGAGGAAGATGGCGAGACATAGAAACATAGAAACATAGAAACATAGAAACAGAGCGAGTCAGAAGGGGCCTCCCGGGCCATCTAGTCTGACCTCTGGCACCAGCCGGCTCCGCTCACGACATGCCCACCATGTGCATGTCCAGCCTGTCTTTGAACACCCACACCGATGGGGCCTCAAAGACAGGCTGGACAACATCGAAGACACCCTACACAGCATCATGTAACCATGGTTGATGCCACTAGATGTGCAAGAGCCAGAACTTTGTATCTCCCTTGACACCCGAAGCAGTAAAAGGGGGGGGGGGAGGCAGTGGTAGTCTGGCCTCCATGAATACTTTGCCCTCCACCTGCATCAGCAGTGCTGCTGCTGCTGCTCCTCATTATTGCAGCCACCTGGTTTCTTGCCAGGAGGCGGAGTCCCCACTTCTCTTTCACACCACTGTCTTTGTCTGGGCCACAGGAGAACAAGGGGCTCTTAACAGGATCCCCCATGCTAGTGGGCGGGACCCCGGCAGGCACCCAGCCATGGACGGATGGAGGTCCAGTATCCTAGCTGAATAAAACTGCTGTTTTTCAAAGCAGTTGAGAATGGATCAATGTTCCAACCTCATTCCAAATTTCTGGCCTCTGGGAACGGACCAGGAGCCCAGTGCAGTTGAGGCCCCCCCACCAAGAGCTGAGTCCAGCCCAACTGCTGGGCAGGCCGCACCCCCCCTTCTGCACAGGGCCCACAGCATTTTGTTTCCATTGTGATGTGCACATGCCATTGCACATCTGGCATTGTGCAAGGTTTCGTGGACACCCGCTCAACTTGGCTTCCTTTCAAAGACAGGGCCAAGCATGACAGCAGCTTAGCAAACTGCAGGGAGAGGGTTGTGGGCAGCTTTGTCACAACCCCCTTCTCACTTGCCACACGGACTGATTTGGTCACGCACATCCCCCCTGCCCCCATGACAGATGCCAATGCGCAGTGTCAGATCCTTGAAAATGCACATCAAGATCTTGCAGCGTTAGGCTGCCATCGTTTATCTATTCCATATTTTCCTCTCTCTCTCCCGCTCCCCCCCCACTCGCCCCACCCAGCTCCACTGTGCTCAGAACAGCGAACTGCATTTTCAAAAACAAAGCCCCAGCACACCAACACATACTAACCAACTGCTCCAGAAAGCCATGGCGTTTTCTGCAGGCAGTCACCTGCTAAAGGGCAGCCACCAAACAGCTGCTGAAGAATGAGCTGGGCTGGATGGGGTGCCGAGCTCCCTCTTGGGTGCAGTGCCAGTAGTATCGCTGGAGGTACAGTGTGACAACCTGGCTGTCAGTCGGTGCCTGCCATCATGGCACAAGTGTCCTGAAAGTTGGCCAGTTGTTTTCTGGGCTCAGCTGAAGATGTTGACCTTAACTTTTAAAGATTTAACTGGCTGAGGACCTCTGTGCTTTGCTTGGAACCCCTGGGATGTGCACAGAGGCCCATCTGCCGGGCTGGCATGAAGGGGCAAGTTGCCCCCAAGGTAGGGAGCCCACTCCCTTAAGAACTATGCTTGGTCTCCACTACTTTGGCTTTGAGAACATGAGTAAAGAAGGTCACCTTTTAAACGTGTGTAGTGATCACATTTTCACCCTTTTTATGATTCTTGTATTTTTGTTTTAAGGTTTTACTCTTTAAATTATTGTCCACTGCCCTGACAGATTTTGCACACATAAGGTGACAGATACATGTGAATAATAATCAATAAATACAGGGATCTTAAAAGCCAGGAGCTTCAACTTCAGCTCCTGGTATGGCAGAAGCAATACCAAAGTCTAAAAGGGGGTTTCAAATCTGGTGCAAATGGAATTGCTGGCAAGGCTGCCATTTGCTGAAGACATTTATGCTGTGGGCTTCCACGCTTTCAGTTTGGGGACTTTGAAAGTCATTGGCCATACCCCCCAAATCCCAGCCAGCTGCAATTAAAGGCCGCTAACTCTTCCGAAATGTGGCTCCATCCCACTAATAGCTTTAGGGTGTCTAGATTTTCCTGCCAGTGAACGCACTCAATAGATTGCTTTCACTTTGGAGATCTCATAATATGATCAATTTGTTGATGTCAGGCTTAGCCTGCCTGTCATTGGATGGCTGCTACGATCCTCCTCCAGGAAGGGCGCTCTGCCCACAACATCTTAAAAAATGAAAATCAGTCAAGGAGCTCAACCGACAGCTGGACCGTGCCAGTTCAGAGCGCTGGTGGAGGGCAGAAAGTCTGAATACCCACACGCTGGGGTCCCCAAGGGTGGCCAAGTGTCCTATTTGCAACCGAGAGTCCTCTGCCTGAAGGGCTGGCAGAGGGGTCATGAAACTGTGCATTCCAAGGTGCAGCGTCTCATCAAGAAAGCTGCATCTCCACGAATGGAGCACAAATGAACACAGCTGTGTCAATCGATATTTGTTTGTGTAGCACGTGCGTGTGTTTCCTGCACGCACGCGCGCACACACACCAGTTCTGGGTTTTCCAGTGCTTTATTGCTTTGTGCGTTTGCTTCCCTGGTGCAGGGGAAGGATGTTTCATTGCGGACTCAGAAACCAGTTCACAGTGGCCGGAAGCAGCTCTTCTGGAAAGCTATTTGGTCTCAATTGCCCGTTCAAAGCAAGCCCCCCTCCAATACTCTGTAATGCAGCAGGGATACTTCAAATCATATATGCTTTATGGGAAAATCCATTCTCTTCCACCCCCCCCCCCCCCACACACACACAGAGCAGTTACTGTGCGAATTGCAGCACAGCTCAGGGGAACCTGGGGTCTGAAGGTGGTGGCAGAGAATATCACCATCCCTGCTAATCAAAAAGACAGAGCGCTTTCATCCTGTGAGCCCTGGCTCTGGGGCTCCACTGGCCGAAGGACTGTGCCTCTGTTTGAAGATGTCCTCTCTTTGAAGAGCTGCCTTTTATCTTTTTCTGGTTGAAAGAGAATGACTCCTAAGATGGGAGGTCGAGGGAGGTCCTTGAAATTGCTCACTATCAATAGCTACCATCTGAACAGCAGCTGAGCAGGCACATGGGTTGCCTCGTCACAGGGCTTCCCCCCACAGTGAGACATGTTCTCTTTCGATTGAAATTACCGTCACTAAAAAAAATACATATACCCTGAACATGACGCATAAATCAGCAAATACAAGGATGTGTGCTGGGACACACATCCCAACCCTGCACCGTGGTCCCATGTAAGCAGCCATTGCAGTGCACTCTGTGCAGGATGCGGCGCCAGCCTGGAAAGCACGCTGAGACCTGCAAGTTGGGGGTGAGTTTGCACATCCAGCAGCAAATTGCACTGGTGGCCACAAGCAATGCAGCATGCCCTGGCTTGCTCTTACTTGCTTCCCTTTCTGGCCCTCCCACACCAGTTCCCATCATGAATTCTGTATCCTTTGCAGTGCAACGCCTTTTTTAAAAGAGAGAATGTAAAACAAATGAAACCCTTGGCTTTTCACAATCAGAGGACGGTTCTTACTACAGCTCAGAAATGCTGGCGTCGAACCACTCCGTCATGCTAGTTTGGTATGTGCGAACTTGCTGCTATGCACAATGGCTGTTGGAACGCCTGTCCAGATACGAACCGACCTGCAACCTTTAATCTCCATCTGAGTGCCCCCCACCAAGAGTGGCTCTGGGCAAGGCTGAAAGGAAGAAGCCCTTCTCAGTGGCTGCCCCCTCCCCACTTGTGGAGGGCTTTTCCCGGGGAGCTCTGTCTGGGGCCTGTTGGGGACGTCTGAGGGATCTGTTGGAGGGAGGTCACCTGGCGGATCAGCCCCCCAGACTCTGGTCTGCTTTGTCATAGCCCTAAGGCTATGGGGAGTGTGTCCAACATTTGCTTGGCACTTGCGGGAACGGAGCCGCTTGCAAAGGCCGCACAGGCAATGCCCTTCTTCTACATCACATGCAACAACCTTTGTGCGGCACAGGAGGCAGCATGTGATGTGGAAGAAGGTTGCTATCGCACAACTGTCATTCCACAATTGTTTGCAGAATTCCTCCCAGCTCACTTTGCAAGACAGGGTCAAGCACATGAAGAAGTCCATGAGTTCTAGAGAGACAGATGCCATGAAGCTTCATCACAACCCTAGTTCCAATGCTGTCACCTTCCTGGAGCCGGATGAAGACTGTCCTCTACTGCCAACCATTTGCCTATATACGGGAAGATTTTCAGTAGCTCCTGCGATTCTCAGTGCTCATTATGCAGAATTGCTCTGTGTAATTTTTGTATGCAAATGATTTTATATTATACTTTATTATATTTGTGTGTCTGAAATTTTTGAAACCTTCCCAGAGAGTTTTGACTTTTGGATGGGATGCAAATGTAATAAATGAAATTAAATGAACAGTATTTGATGTGAAAAAGAATCCAGACATGGGATCTGCCGTTTGCAGTCTGCACTGGTGCAGCGCTGTTACAGATACTCCGCAAGGGGTTTCTGAACTTCCTTGTCTGAGCATCCAGCTTTACTTCATGGTTTTTCTTCTTTGTTCCAGGCAGCCTAGGGATCAACGGGCCATCTGCCTTGGGCCTACTGAGGCTAGTGCAATTACGTTTGCTCAACTGCTCCTGCATTCCTTCCTAGAATTGTTATAAATTGCAGGCTTTGGGGCAGCAACAGAGTGTCCATCTTCCCCCACCTGCCACTGCTCTGCCTTGCTCCATTCTGTGCTTTGCTCAGCCTAGTAAAGCCTTCTAGAGAAGTCAAAAACTTGCTCACTAGTTTGTGACCATTTAGTTAGTCTTCATGAAGCTATACTTGTCCAAACTATAGTTTCAACGAGTTTATTTTCCATAGGATGAGAAATACTAGGAATGGCTGCAAAGTTCCTACATACATGCCTAAGTCTTCTGGATACTTCCTTCTGACGGTTCTTGATTCTCCTGAGGAGCACCTGAGAGGAAACCATCAAATTTTGCTTTAGGTGAAATCTGGGCAGGTCCTTGGGCTACATAGAGAAATCCCACATGTCTTGGGCTTCTTTCAGCATTTCCCTCAAGTTAGGAGCTTTGGGTTCCTTCACATTCACTTTAGGCTGAACCCAGTCCCAGGAGAAAGAGAGAGGGGTCTCTTTTCGTCCTCCACTCCCATCCAATGTTTCTGAACATCAGTTTATTTTCTCCTTCCTTTACTCATTACATTTCCACACCATCTTGTTGCCAAGGCACCCAAAACTTTGTACAATTTTTAAATACTAAGAGAAACAAGCAAGCACTGTGCACATGCACACCCACCCTCCTAAATACCAGGCTATGGTCCTCTCACGTCAATAGAAGGTCATCAGGAGATGAGGCCAAGCTCCTGGGCCTGGGCTTCCCTGTGTCTGTCTCCCCTCAGAAGAGCCAGGGAAGCTGGGAGAACAGCTCCTGCATTTGCTTTGCTTCATACATTTCCCCCAATATTTTGCCCAATTGGGAAATCTAAATTTGCCCCACAATGTTGTCACCATCATTATTTTCAGTTCATGAAACACAAATTGCGACACAATACCATGTACAAACACAACAGCTACAACTCTTTTTAACACAAAGCTTGACATTTAAATGCCTTTGAGAAGTGAGCAGTATTATCTTGGCACTGAAAAGACAACAGGGTTGGCACCAACAGAGTTGATCGATTGGGGGCCACCACTAAGAAGCCCTCTTCCTTTCTGGCACCCTCTGAGCCTCCCTCCAAGGTGGCATGAAGGCTTTTGGTGCTGACGGCTGTCTCAGCAGATTCAAGCTCAGAGAGGCCCTCTGTCAGGCACTGCCGTATGAGCCATGTAACATACCAATCCATAACCGCTTCCTGCTTCCAGGGGTTGACACCTGGCCACCCCCTTGCTACTCTGTGCAACAGCTTTGTGAGGGAGGTTATACATAAGACTAAACTATGTGTGATGCCTACAAGAACATCTTGGACAGCCAAGTATAGGGATAGAGGGATGATCAGGAAGGCATCAGGGGAGGAAAGGGCAACCAACATTCCTCACATGCCAATGTTCTGATGAAAATTCAACACCGCCATTGCCTAGAGCCAAGTGAACAATAGAGCATCAAACTGAGTTTGGCCTGAGAGTCACTGGCTCAAGGTTACCCATGGAGCTTCATGGCTGAGCAGGAATTTGACCTCAAGTTTCCTCCATCTCGTACATGTTCACCAGCCCAGCCTACTGGGACAAAATAAGATCTGATCAGAGGTGACAGCCAGGGACTCCCACTGCTGTTCTGTGGCAGTGCGTGGTGAGAACATAAGAAGAACCCTGCTAGGTGAGATCAAAGGCCAATTAGTCCAACATTCTGTTCACAGAGTGGCCAGCCAGGTGTCTGTGGGAAGCAGGACTTGAGTGGCAAAGCTCCCACTGGTCCCACTGGTGTTGCAACCCATATTCACTCTGAAACTGGAGCCCCCAGAGAGCCACCATGACCAGTACCACTGATAGGCACCTCCTCCATGAATTTGTCTCCTCTTCCTCTGAAGTCATCCAGGTTCATGGCTGTCAGCACATCTTGCCATAGCACATTCCATAGTGCCGTGTGGAGAAGTGCTCCCACATTCCCTAATATTCAGCTTCCTTGGGTGACCCCAACTTCAACGAGCATGCAAGGGAGGGAGGGAGGAATTTTTCCTACTCCACTTTCTCCAGACAGTGCCTAATTTTATTCGCCTCTATCATGTCTTCCCTTGTGTGCCATTTTTCTATGCTAAAAAGTCAGAAATGGAATCACCTTTTCACATAGGTGAATTGATCTGGTCATTTGGGTTTCCTTTTCTGTGTCTGCTCACCTCCAGAATGATGAGCAATCCTGGCTGGAAGACAGATTCAGAAAGAACTCTAATGTCACACAGAGAATAGAAGGTTATGTGTCGTTGAGTTGAAAATCCCCCCCCTCCCCACCACCCGCCCTCCACTGCCCTTCCTTTCCTCTCTGGTTCACTCTTTCCTTCCCTGCCTTTCTCTGATTTGATGGCAGGCTTTGCCAGTTGGACTGTGACACCCTTGCGTCCTGCAGATTAAATTCTCTGCCATTTATTTACTGACAGGCAGCACTGCTGTGGACAGCATTTCCCATGGGTGCAGTCCTTGACGTTCAGAACAGAAGAGCTTGCATCTTCAGAGGAGCTGTAGAACACATGACCTTAAGGTAAACATCTGCTACAAGGAAGGTGAGCAGCTGATGACCCAGTCGGAGAGGGAATCTTGTTTGGGGAATGCTGGGCATTGTGATGAGACAGAAAAGGACAACTGGAGCTGTGCAGACTCTGCATTGCCCATCGCTCCTTCAATCATTCATGGCAGGAAAGCCCCATGGCAGATGTTGATGAGGAACGACATGGAGCATGTGCCTTCCTGAGCAGGCGCTATGAGAAACCAGGAGGTCAGGCTCAGCCGTGAACACCGATCCACAGGCACCCACAACAGCCGTTTGTGGAGCCCTGGGCCCAAGAGGAGGGAGGGCACAATTGCAGGCAACTGTGCTGATGCGCCTGCGTGTCTGTCACACTTCAGACAAAGCTCTTTTAGAGTCATGTTTTAATTACCCAACCAGGACCAAGCTGTCTCAAAATGCTTTGTCTTCCAGCAAGGATAACGCTATCCAAGCAACCTCTTCAATCCATGGGACCTTCCTCTGGATGCCAACTCCAAGGGAGGTGCACAGGAGCCCCCATCTTGGAATAACTTCTCTACTGCAGCTCAGCTGGCACCAAATCTACCATTTGGGGGGGGGGGGCAGTTAAGACAGTCTTCTTGTCTATGGCTTTTAATGACTTAGTCACCCAGAGGCTTTGGGGGATTCACCGGGGGGTTTACAGAATCCCCCCCTCTCTCCCACCCCATTATTCCTTGCTATTATCTGTTTTATCTGCTCAAAATGTTTTATTTTTTCTGATTTTCTGATTTTTTAAATTGTACTTTTCCTGTCTCTTTTAATGGACTGTGTAAACCGTCCAGAAAGCTTTGACTGTGGGGCGGTATAGAAATTCAATAAATAAATAATGAATGCATTTTTGCTCTATGGATCCAGTTTTCCCAGCTACAGTGAGAATTAGGGATGAACTGTCTGTGGTTGTCCAAATGATTCAAACATCCCCTTAGAGTTCTTCTCATTTACTATCGTTGCTTGTGATCTCAGTTCAATTTTCATGAATGGGAACCGTGCACAGTTCAAAGGGGGTGAATGGAAAATCATGCACAATGAGAGAGTTTTGCAAAGTAGCTCCACTTTGCCCCAAACAGTAGCATGTGAAATTGTACACATTACACAACTGCTGGTTTGATTAAAAGATGTGTATTCTTCAGAACCTGAGTAGATGCTTGACAATATCTTAACATTCCCTAAGAATATGAAAAATAGAAACAGAGCGAGTCAGAAGGGGTCTCCCAGGCCATCTGGTCTGACCCCCGGCTCCAGCTGGCTCTGCTCACGACACGCCCACCGTGTGCATGTCCAGCCTATCCTTGAACACCGTCACCAATGGGGCCTCAACCATATGTTCTCTTTATGTATGCACTTTGGTTGTGGATGGGGCTTCTTTGACTTTGGTGAGCACAAACGAAATTCTTGCACTTCCCCATGGAGGATTGTAGCTGAGACAGAAGGGAAACCCGAGGAGGGCTGCTTCACCCTGCTAATCAGAATGTTTTAGTGCTTTGACCCTGTGAACCCTGGTTAGAATACATCACTTATCTGGAATAATGTACCCCTCACAGTCAAGACAAGACAAGCTGTAGCTGCCTGCAAAGCTTTGCTCAGTTTCAAGACCAGCCCAAGTGGAGGCACGGAAGAAGTGACAAATAGCTCCACTCTCCCCACACACGTTGCTCCTGCCAAGAGGGCTTGCCATGCTTCTGGAAAGTCTTCTGGAGCACCTTTCCAGATGTTCTCCCAGCACAGCTTGTGGCTCAAAGCAACCAGCAGGAATCTTCGGAGCAGTCTGCTGGGTGCCAACACTGCTTCTTCTCATGGGTTCTTCTGCTCCCCACTGTTTCTTCTTCCTTCCATGGTCTCTTCTTCCAACCAACCTACCTGCTTGGCCAGCCAGCTGACCAGATGCCTTCTGGCTTACTCCTGCTTCGTGTCCCTGCTGTGCCACTCCTGCAAGAGGCTAGCCGATTCTCACAATGGTTCAGCTGACCACTTGCAGGAGTCCCAAAGTTGGAGTGAGTGAGTGAGCAAGTAAGGAACTAGCTACCTGGGCAGTAAGTAGGTGGACCGACAGGCTGGCCAGTCAGGTGAATGGCACAGGAGGAAGGAAGCTGCTCAGACAGCTGCCCCAACCCCTCCTGCCCTTCCTACCAGTCACATTGGAGCTGGGGGCCCTGCTGCCTTACCTGATGATGGAGAATATACAGTTTGGGTCGCCTCATGATTACCAGCAACTTATTGAACGCTGGATTCCTGTTGCGCCTTAGCTCCTAGAAAATCAAAGGTGCTTGATATCACAAGTGCTGACTATTTTGCTGCTCTCCTAGTCACAACCTCTTATCTGGAGGATAGAAAGTAAAGTGAGGCCGGGCTGAACATGCCTTGACAGAATCCGCATTCCTGCGGTACTTACATTCCAGTTCCTGCAAGGTGTGCTCTGACGTCAAGATTGCTGGGCGAGGTGAGGGGCAACTTGTGCGAGGTGGGGGGCAACCCAGAAGTTTCATTTATGACGCCCATCACGTCTCACCATTGGCTATGCTGGTTAGTGGAGATGTTGGGCAAAGCACCTGAAGGCTGCCAACTCCTACTCTATAGGCTGCAGGCATAGTAAGTTTCAACTGTCTTACCCAAAGGAAGGATTGAAATGAAATTAGTTCAGTTTGCAGTGACTTACACATATCGAAACTCACTCATCCTTGAAATTCTGTGGTTCTCTGAGTTTTGCAGTGGAGTCTCCAATCCAAAACGCATACAAAATGTGCATATTAGGGGAAATGATTTTTAGAAATGCATTATATAAGGAAAACATCATCACATAAGACACAAAAGTCTGTGCATTAGGGGAAATGCACTCAAATATGTGTAAAAAGGTTCATGCAAACTTAAATAAAAATCTCAGACTTCAGGAGGAAACAAATTTAGGAACTGAAAGACATCAAAACTGCACATTCATACTTCCCTACACTACAACAGCTTTCTGCAAACTATGATCTCCAGATGTCTTGGGCTGTGCTTCTAGCATTCCTGACCAGCTGCCATGTTGGAAAAGCTGATAGGAACTGAAGTCCAAACATCAAGAGAGCACCAGTTTGGGAGAGAATGCACAAAGTCTGTTCAAAAAGGCGGTATAAATCAGCTCCATCAAGATGAGACATTATTATTATTATTATTATTATTAACATATTTGTATGCCGCCCCTTGCACACAAGCCTCGGGGCGGCTCACAACAAACATGGCACTAAAATCAATACACAATATTAAAAACTGGCTCATCTCAAGGTCCAAATTTAAAACATATAAATATAATAATAAATTAATAATTTAACACTTAAAATATTGCTTAAATAAAAAGGTCTTGGCCTGGCGCCGAAAAGCATATAACAATGGCTCCAGGCGAGCCTCTCTGGGGAGTGCATTCCATAGGTTGGGCACCACCGCAGAGAAAGCCCTCCTCCGGGTACTCACCCTCCTTATTTCTCTCATGGAGGGTTCCCGAAGATGGGCATCTGCTGCCGATCGTAGGGGGCAGGAGGGCATATATGGTCACAGGCTCTCCTTTAGGTAGCCAGGACCCAAGCCATTGAGGGCTTTATAGGTAAGAACCAACACCTTGAATTGGGCCCAGACTTCAATGGGAAGCCAGTGAAGCTGACGGAGAACTGGGGTGATATGAGAACCACGCCCAGTCCCCATCAGCACCCTGGCAGCTCTATTTTGCACCAATTGAAGTATCCGGACCGTTTTCAAGGGTAGCCCCACGTAGAGCGCGTTACAGTAGTCTAACCGGGAAGTCACCAACGCATGTGTCACTTTTGCCAGGCAGTCAAACTCCAGGAAGGGACGCAGCTGATGGATCAGCCGAAGCTGATGGAAAATGCTCCTCGTCACCGCTGACACTTGGGCTACCAAGGTCAGCTCCGGGTCGAGGAGCACTCCCAGGCTGCGGACCCTGTCTTTCAGAGGGAGTGCTACCCCATTCAAGACTAGGGTCATGTCCCCCACTCCGAAGCCCGACCCACCCACCAACAGAACCTCTGTCTTGTCAGGATTGAGCCTCAGTTTATTGGCCCTCATCCAGCCCATTACCTCGGCCAGGCACCGGTTCAGCACAGCCACTGAGTCACCTGGATTGGTGGAGAATGAGAGGTAGAGCTGGGTATCATCCGCGTACTGATGATTCCGCAGCCCACACCTCCTGATGACCTCTCCCAGTGGTTTCATGTAGATGTTGAAGAGCAAGGGGGACAAAATGGAACCCTGCGGAACTCCATGGCATAACTGCCATGGTGCAGAGCCATAGTCCCCCAGCACCACCTTCTGGAATCGGCCATTAAGATAGGAGCGGAACCACTGCAGAGCAGTGCCTCCAACCCCCAATCTCGCCAGCCTCTCCAGAAGGATACCATGGTTGATGGTATCAAAAGCCGCTGAGAGGTCCAGGAGAACCAACAGGGACGCACTCCCCTTGTCCCTCTCCCTGCACAGGTCATCGTACAGGGCGACCAAGGCAGATTCAGTGCCAAAGCCGGGTCTGAAACTGGACTGAAATGGGTCTAGATAATCAGTTTCATCCAAAAGTACTTGAAGTTGTCCCGCCACCACCAGCTCCAGCACCTTGCCCAGAAACGGGATGTTGGCCACTGGGCTATAATTGGCAACCACCTCTGGATCCAGGGAAGCCTTCTTTAGGACTGGCCGGACTACCGCCTCCTTTAAGGGAGCCGGCACCCGGCCGTCTCTCAAAGAAGCGTTGATCACCTCCAAGATCCAGGGTTCAATCCCGTCCTTGGCGGTCTTTAATAGCCAAGATGGGCACGGGTCCAGTAAACGGGTGGTTGAGCGTACCGATCCAAGCACCTTGTCCACATCATCAGGCCGCAAAAACTGAAATTCATCCATCAATGAGGGACAAGCAGGCATGGTTGGTCCCTCCCCAAAAGAATCTGTATCAAGAGTGGAGTCCAGCTCGTGACAAATCTGAGCAACTTTCTCCCTGAAATGCGTGGCAAAGTCGTCATAGCGGGCTTTCGAGGGTGGCACCAGATCTTTTTCGGGGCCAGGTTTACTCAGCCCCTGAACCACCCGAAAAATCTCCGCTGGACAGCATTGTGAGGAGGAAATGGACGCGGAGAAGAATCGCTTCTTCGCCGCCCTCACCACCACAGCATAGGCCCAATAGTGTGCTCTAAGATGTGTTCGATCGGATTCGTCCCGTGATTTCCTCCACCTACGCTCTAGCCATCTCCCAACCTGCTTCATCGCCCGTAATTCCGGTGTATACCAGGGAGATGAACGGGCTCTGCCCGGTTGGAGAGGGCGCTTAGGAGCAATTGTGTCGATAGCCCTGGTCATCTCCCCATTCCCTATATCGACCAGGGCATCCACAGGAGCACCAGCCTTGTCAGCTGGAAAATCCCCCAGAGCCCTCAGGAATCCATCCAGATCCATCTGATTCCGGGGGTGGACCATCACAATCTGGTCCGCACCCTTACAGAGGGAGAGGCCACTCTCGAGCTCAAACCTCACGAGGAAGTGATCTGACCATGACAAGGGCGTCAAACATAAATTCTTTTCCTGCCCCGTCAAGAAAACCAGGTCCAGAGTGTGTCCACGTTCATGGGTTGGGCCACTGACATGTTGAGACAGCCCCATGGCCGTCATGGCAGCCATGAAGTCCTGAGCCACCCTGGAAAGATCAGTCTCAGCATGGAGATTGAAGTCCCCCAGGACCAGCATCCTGGGGGTCCTCAACACCAGGTCCAAGACGACTTCCGTCAGCTCAGGCAGGGAGTCTGTTGGGCAGAAGGGTGCTCAGTACACCAACAGAATCCCCGATCTGTCTCGGTCGCCCAACACCAAGTGGAGGCACTTCAGCCCTGGTCTCGAAGAGACAGGGAGCCCCATGAGGGAAAAGGAAGCCCGATAAACTAGAGCAACCCCCCTCCCCTCCCCTCCGGGCGTGGACGGTGCTGGACTAGGTCCCCGGGCAGGCACAGTTCTGAGAGGACAACATCTCCCCCCTCCCCTGCCCAGGTCTCGGTGATACAGGCCAGGTCGGCCCTCTCATCCACGATCAAGTCGTGAATGAGGATGGCTTTATTATGGACCAACCTGGCGTTAAGCAACAGCACCGTCAGGCCCATGGGGCAGTTGACAAGACTCCCTGGCGCCCGCCGGTTGGGGGAGTAACCAGAAGGAGGGACAGGTGTTAACCATCTGTCCCACCTTCTCCTAGGCGGGACCGTTAAACCCCCACTGCAGCCATAACGACCATTGCCCATCACCACCCCGATGGCAGTGCCCACGCGCTCCCCAGGTAACATTCCTAACCTAACCTGACCTGAGATGGGCCGCTAAAAACAAGCTAGAAATCTAAAACTATAAAAACTCCACTCCCTGTCTGGCCACATGGCCGGCCCACAAGAATACAGTCAGTGTCCCCGGCCAGCCCAGCCCCAAGCGGCCCCAACAGCCCTAACGGCCCTAATGGCGGCGACCGCCCTTAGGCTGTTGCCCCGAGGCCGCCGGCACCGGGCGCATCCGGCACCTTGAAGGCCCTGCGGCCTCCGCTTCCGGTCCCGGCCTCGCCCCACCCCGCCAATGACATTAGCATTGCCAGCCACAGGATAAAGCCCCACTCTGGAAAAATAGCATCCAGTAGCTGCCCCATAATTTAAGATACGATGTGATATATCTGATGTGCAAGTATATGAGATGTGCAAATGATGCCATACTCCTGGCGGAAAGTAGCAATGGCTTGAAATGACTCCTCATAAAAATGAAAGAAGAACGTAGAAACGCAGGACTGCGGCTGATTATTAAGAAAACAAAAAGCGTGTCCACAGAAGAAGTGCAGACCTTTACTGTTAATGAAGAAGAAGTGAAATTGTAAAAGACTTCACATACCTCACTTCAGTCGTCAATTCAAAGGGAGACTGCAGCCAAGAAATTAAAAGACTGAGACTTTAAAGGGCGAGAAGGAAGGAACTAGAACAGATCATCAAGGGTAAGGACATTTTATTGGAGACCAAGGTCAAGATCATCCAAACTATTGTATTCCCATTCACAATATATGGATGTGAAAGCTGGACAATGAACAGAGCCAACAGGAAGAAAATTCATATGTTTGACACATGGTGCTGGAGCAGAGCTTTGTGAAAACCCTGGACCGGCAGAAAGATGAACAAGTGGGTTCTGGATCAAGCCAAGCCAAGGCCTTTCCCTAGAAGCAAAAAGGACAAAACTCAGACTTTCATACTTCGGACACTTGGTGAGAAGGCAAGACTCCCTGGAGAAGACCATTGTACTAGTCAAAGGCAGAAGATGAAAGGGAAGAGCAAATATGAGATGGATGGACTCCAGAAAGACAGCCACCACCTGGAACTTGGGAGAGCTGAATGGGGCTGTCTTCAACGGGACATTTTGGAGGGCATCATTCATAGGGTCGCCATAAGTCAGAGATGACCTGATGGCACAGAACAGTAACAATGGCCATCCCAACATACCCCCTTCTGCTCTGCTCAGCATCAGCCCCTCTTGCAGTGGCCCCTGAATGTCACCCATCCCTTCTGAAATCCCTGCTGAAGAGCTGTGGGAATTCAGGGATGCCCGTTCACAAATCACACGCACATGTCCCTTTGCAACCCCAACCCCAAGCACAAGCAGGAGTGCTTCTGCAACAAATACTCACCAATTCCTGAATTGGCAATTGCAGTTAAAATTGTGCGCTTCTAAAAATGAATTTGAAACACAATTTTTAAAGCACGCTTGCACGATTTAGTCCAAGGGTGGGGGCACATTTTTTGTATTCAAAAGCACACATTTCCTGTCCAGGTGAGCCAAAACTTGGGCTATAGAGAAAACCAGGAGTGAGCTGAAGCGAGATTCACAGTGATTTTTAGGTGAGCTCCAAAACCACTGGTCTCCCATCCCTCAGTCCCAAAATACCTCAGGGCAGCATCGCTCCAGAGCATTGATGGAGCCTCAGAATGACCGCTGCCACTCCGACAGTGGACTCAGTGGGTTAGGGGGCCCAACTCAAGACCCCAGTAGGCCACCAAGGTGTCTGGACTCTGACAGTCAATCCTGCCAGCCCAACATATGGATCTCAATGGCCCGTGTTACACCCCTCTGTCCTCCATGAACTCTCTCATTACTTTTATCAGTTTTGGTATTTATGCCTCCACCTTTTGGTGCAAACAAAGACTGCTTATGAGCAATCAATATTAAAATGATAAAATGCAATAAAATGTAATTCCAAACAGCCCCACAACAATAGAAACACAAGGATCAATGCAGCAAATTAAAACAGATGAAAACAGAAGGGGGGAAATTATTGTCTGTGCCACTGAAAGGATTAAAGGATTAAAGGTGGCTTCGTTTGGTGCCAGAGCATCATATTCAGGGAGGAAGTTTCATGGTTTGAACACCACTGTATAAAAGGCGCTTTCTCCATGAATTACCCACCTGACTTCAGAAGGTGCATGAAGAACCTCTGGAGGGTGTCTGATGAGCAGATGTATGTTGGAGAAGATGGTGCTTTAGACATCTGAGCTCAAGCAAGAAACTCAATTATCCATCCATCAAACAGCTGCAAGCTGATGCGATATGAAAGCATTCTGCCTAGACATTGCTGCTGCCAAGTTCATAACTCTGCCTTTCTTCAGAACACTTGTCAAGCTTTCAGAGAAAGAAAGATTTATTCCAAAGGAGCTTTGATTGTTTAAAGAAATATTTGTCTTGGATGTGGCTGACCACTTGAGTCAATTCCTGTTGTCACATCCGTGTGTTCTTGTAGCAAAGCGTCATTGAACGTGGCACTTACAGAAAGAAGGGCTGGCTAATGCAAGAGCTGCACTTGCCATTGTGTTCTCTGCTCTGCTTGTCAAGCTGTGTGGGCTGAGCCTCATGATCTGCTGCCACCATCCAGGAGACCAAGGATGGCTGGGAACCTGCTCACCGGCACCCACAAGCAGCAGGTCATGGCAGGCAGCGAAGCCTTAGCCACCTGTGAGTAAAATGCAGCAGTCCCTGCGCTTGTTTCCTTCTTCCCTGCTCATTCTTCTTTCCTTTTCATATCATAGCTATTAAAGCAGGATTCGGGAGATCTGGGCTCCAGTCCCCACAGGCTGATTTTGGGCCAGTCCCTAACTCTCAGGCTAACCTATCTCACAGGGTTCTTGCAAGGTCCAATGGAGAGGAGGAGGATACAGAAGCTGCTTGGGGTTCCTTGCAAGAGGAAAAAGGAGGGGTGCAAAGCCTATTGTCATGCAACAATGTCATCAGAGCTTAGAGAGCCAGTGCGGTGGTTCGTGTGCAGGACTGGGACTCAGGTGACTCGGGTTCTAGTCCCCACTCAGCCATGGAGCCCACTGGGTGACTTTGGGCCCGGTTGGGCTGAGAGTCTGTGCCTGGCTCAAAGTCACTCAGTGGGCTCCATGGCTGAGCAGGGACTAGAACCCAGGTCGCCTGAGTCCCAGCCCCCGCTCTTAACCACTTCACCTCACTGGCTCTCTGTGGAAGCAAAATTAACACGATGTTTTACGGCATCTGAAAGCACAACCCACATCGTTCCTGACACAGAACCCTCTTCCCCAGCAGGTTCGGAGAATCCCCTTTTTACTCTCAAACAAGTGTGCAGGCCCTGTTCAAAGCCCACCCACGCCCACCAGGACTTTGTGGGGATCTTAGGCCCACTCTGATTCCCCCTGTGGAGTAGTCCATGTTTGCCTTAAGGTCTGATGGAGTCCCTCTGCCAGAACTGAGATCCTATCCTTTGGCTGTAGTCCAGCCAGTCACCACATCAAAAGACAGCCCTCCTCAAGATCCTTTTTAGACATTTTCATTAGGTCTCCGACTATGGCTATTGGCACCCAGGATTTGAGAGCACATCGCTGTGCAGCAGGAGGCTAATCCGGTCTGCCGAGATCCTTGATGAAGCTGCAACATTGTCCATGACAAAAGGCCTCGCTGTACTTTAGAGACAATCCACTGAGCCTTCGCTGACCTCACATATTGCCAATGATCAGGAGAGAGCCATGGGCCACAACTTTTATATGGTTCCAGACTCACGAAGAAAGCTGATAGGAGCCAAATGTGTGTCCAAAACATGGTGCTGGAGGAGAGCTTGATCAACATGCTGGTCTGACAAAGGGACAAGCAAGGGCAGCCTAGGTCAGACCAAGCCAGAACTTATTCCGAAAGTGAGAATGATGACTGAACCTGGGATATGTACTTTGGGGCAGGGGCATCAAGCCAGGGCGTTTTGGAGGAGGTTCATTTACAGTGGTGGCATAAGTCAGAAATGACCTCATTGCACATAACAAGAACAAACACAAGAATTCTATAAAAACTAGAATACAGAATATCAAATTATACAAGGAAGACAGTCTTTGGATTGAGGAATATATTTACATCTTTTCATATTTCGCTACACTGTGGGAAACCATCATGATTTCCTCTTCCCACCAAGATATTTCAGCAGCTTCTTTTTCAGTGCCTTCTCTACTCACCACCCTTCTTAACTGCCAATTCTAATTAAACGTCTATTGAACATAAAAGATGAAGCAGGTAAATGAGCTTCATGCTTGAGAGTAAAGTATCTCTTCCACAGTGCTAAGCACTTACAACTTCCTTATTCAATCTGAGATTAAGTTAAGGTCCCACATGGCATGGACTTTTGTCTCTGGCTTCCCAGCTTCCTTGGAAGTCCTTCCTTCCACGTGGCATGCCACTGTGTTCCCGCTGCTTCTGAAACCGCCTTTCCTGCAGCATAGCTGTCTTCACAGAGAGTGTTTCAACATGGCAAGCACTTCGCGGAATGGCCGTGGCACCATGCCTTCTTCCCATCACCTCCTGGGTCTTCCACCAACTTTGATTCCTAGTACTAAAATCTCAGCAGATCATTTTATTTGACTGTGGATTGGCAGGGAAGAAAGCTGGGACCTGCAGCTGAAAATTCAAAGGAGTATTTTGCAAGAAAAAACCAAAATGTTGGAGGCTCCTGAATTGATTTGATTTATCGGTCTTTCTGGACTTGTCGTTTCATAGCTCTTTTTATATAATGTTCAGTTCATCTGGAAAAAAGATTAAGGAGGTGGGAGAATTTCTGCAGTGCTGGCTTGTTCTTCTCCTGGGTGGAAGGAAAATAAACTGCTCCTCTTTTTTCTTTGCCTTTAACAAACAAACCAAAAATGAAATTCAAGGAAAGGAAGGATATATAGAATGTTATTATTGTTTGAAAATGGATTGGGGGATAGGAATTGCAAGAAATAAGGACTCTGTTCGAAGCCAGGCTTTTCAAAGGGAAGCAGAAAAAGTTTTGTTTGAATGTGCAACTTCCAAAAGCTTTGAGGATGCAACTTATCCTGGCAAGATAAGGAAGGCTTTCATTTGTAAATGTACATCTCTCCTGCTTTAACTTACTGTCTTCCTCCAAGGGCTTCCTCAGAAGGAACTGCTGAGAGGAAAGAGAAACTTTGTTGTGCCCTGCACAGATTCCTCTCCCCTGTACAGCCCTGTCCCCTGGGAACAAGTACCAAAAATCCTCATTAGGGAAATAAAATGGCAGTCCTGTGATTCAGAACATTAACTCTGCCATCTACAAAGGACAGAAGAAGATGTAGATCACATGGCACTTGGTGCATGGATCCTGCAGTTGCCAATCAGGTGTCTGTTGGGAGTCCATTAGCAGGAGATGACCATGTTAGAGGTTCCAAGTCTGGTAGAAGAGCCAGAATATGGGTTGGAACAAATGGCTTGACCCTTAGGAAGTCAGTGGATTTCTGGTGGAGTACATTTGTTTTGCTTAGTGGATGCATTAATAAGAGTGAGAAGGTCATTAGAGAAGGTTTACTGATGATAAGCAATAGCTAATGCGCCTATTGCAACTTGTACCTCTTGGGCCAGGCACAGACTCTCAGCCCAACCTCCTCACAGGGGTGTTGCTGTGGGGATAAGATGGAGAGCAGCAGCAGGAGAACAATGCAAGCCACTCTGAGTTCCTTAAAAAAAAGGAGCAGGTAGGGTAGAAATGAAATGAAATGAAATGAAATGAAATGAAATGAAATGATGATAATGATCCACATTTTATGTATCCTTGGAAGTCTTTAACAAGGAATAACATTTCCGGAACATGTTAAACTGAATGAATTATTTTTGACACGCTGACAATATTTTCTCCCTTGCTTTTGCATGACATAAAGTGTTCTTCAATTGTGCTGGTTTGAGTAACCATTATTATTATTATTATTATTATTACTACTACTACTACTACTATTGGAGTCATTGCTATTATTATTTATCTTTAAGCCTGGCATTTTTCCTCTTGCAGGGAACCCAGGTCCTCTTGTAGGTCCTAGTATTCTCCACTCTATTTTCACAACGACCCTGTGAGGTGGGACAGGATGGCCCAAAGTCACCCAGTGTGCTTCTTGGCTCCAATCTGGATCTGCCAAGCCCCAGTCCAGCATTCTGAGCACTGGCAGTCATGCAGGCTCCCCATGAAGGTGCTCGGTGCCCTTTCAGAGTCATCCATGTTACAGCAGCAAAACTACCCAGATGGACTGTGTACTCTGTGAGGAACCACTTCCTTTGTTCTCCTTTGAATCTCCAGCCCCACCTTTTGGAAGTGATGCCACATTCTAGTACTGGAGGGGAAAAGTCCTCCTTTCCACTTTCTCCACTTATGCATTAGTTTGTACACCTCTGACATGACCTTTTCTGGCCTTTTTTCTACCTAGACAGCCCCAAGCTCAGAGGAGAGTTTTTCCAGCCACTTCAGTTGCCCTTTTCAGAGCTTCCCCAACTCCCTGTTATCCTGTGTGCTGCACAGAGACCAGAACACTTTTTCGATTTATTATATGTATGCCCCACCATTTTTCCATTGTGGAAGTCAGGGTGCTTCCATGTGGCTCACCGGTGGTCTCCCCTCCAAGCTCAGGCCATCCGTCGAATTGCTCAGCCTTCTGTGTCTTCAGGCCATCCCAAATAAGTTGCGAGGCACTGGCCATTTTGCTCTCCATTCCATCTCTGGTGATGCAAAATCATGATCTTCCCTCTTTTTTCTAGGACTGTGTGACTGAGAACCCAACTGAAAAGCCAGCACTGATTTCCAAAATGGCCAGAAATTGTATAGAATATCCTGTAAGATGCTGTGTCCCTGGAGCAAAGCAATATCCCAGTGGAATGTCATATGGACTGACCTGTCGATCTTCGTCTCACCAGGATGTCCAGTTTTTGGAAGTCAAACTTTTTCTGCTGAGGGATGCGTGACAGGTATTTTGGGGTGGGGGGGTGAAAAACTGATGGAATTTCCAAATTCAGCCATCCAGAGATTCTGCTGCATTCCACCCACACAAGCACTGGTTCATTCCAATGTAAACCGAAGCCTCATGCAGCTTTTAAAACTGGCCACAACTTCTGCAAATTTATTTTTAAAGAAGCTCATTAAATTTGTGACCAATATTTCCACAAATTGCAATTATCAGGTGGCACAAAAATTATGCAATTTTCTCAACTTGAAACAACATCTAGATGGAATTAGAAGTTTTTTATGAAGTGGAGAAAGTAGTGACAAAGAAGGAATGAGAGATAGAAACTAAAAAGGGTGTTTACCAAAGGAACAGGCTGCCCCCTGAGTTATATAACGGACTTCCAAAAGTGATAAAACGAACCCACTTATGCAATGTTTAGACCCCATTTGCACAAAAAGAACTGATTTGCATTTTTTGAAAATAGTATTACAAATATGAAAATCTTAGTTCACATTGTGTGAAACTATTTTGTACACATTTCCAGAACTCCCCTCCCTGCCAAATACCGGGCATGTTCCAATTCTGATCACTGGGTCAGAAACCCTGCAGAAGTCAAGAAAGTTCAAATCAAAGCAATTTCCCAACATCCCTCACTCCATACTCTTTCAAAGCGTGCAATGTGCCATGCTGTGCCGTCCTTTTTAAGTAGTGAGTAGTGTGATCCTATACCCCTAAATCACATCTAGAAAGTCATTTTGGGAGTCCCAACTTTGACCTTGGAAAACCCTGCATCCTTTACCCCTCTGCAGGCAACCCGGAAAGAGCTGCACTGGTCCCTTCTTTGAGGTTGGGAGAGCAGTCCAGGAGACGGGGGTTCAAGGGCAGGGAGAGGAGGAGGCTGGCAGCGGGGCGGATGGTGCCTCACCTTCCCCGCATCCTTCTGAAGCAGGGCAGCTAGGCAGCCTTATTGGAGCCTCGGTGCCTGTATTTCCCACAAGGTTCCCACTGCATTTTCCATTCATGTTTCTGTGCAGGCCGGGATGTACGCATTTTTTGCCGTTTTGAAGGCATGTGCTCCCCAGATGCCTTACATGGCTGAAATGCTGTTTTGGGCACATTTCTCAAGCACATGCACTTCGTGCGTACTTGTCCTCGCATACACATCCATCTTTCCAAGACAAGCTGTATAAGAAAGCCGAGGTTTCAGAATATAGCTCTGTCTCGCTGCAGGAAAAGACTTGGGAAGGGTGAAGTGGGCAAATCCTTTTCTCGGCTCTTAACTCAGCACAACAAATTCTTCACCCAGTCCTACCCTGGACAAGTTTGTAAGCAGCACTAAGAAAGATGCAACATTTGACCCAATTTGGTACCTGAACTGAATCAGTCCAGCCTGTCATGTCGGGTCCAGTTTTTTACACACACACACACAAAGCACAATGGCCACCATTTCCCCACTAAAGGAACTGCGGAGTCCAATTTGGTGGCGTCATGTAAGAGCTGTTTTAGAACACACTGTTGGCCCATGATACTCACAGCTCTGCTCTTAAAATGGCATGGCTGGTTTTGCTGCAAAGAATAATACAACACAACCACAGCCTCTGTAAGTTATTCACGAGGCGACAGTGCCATCTAGGGATGTGTGAGGAATCCAGTTTGGGGGTAGGAATCCAGTGGAT
Source organism: Varanus salvator macromaculatus (assembly GCA_023646645.1). Taxonomy (NCBI): domain Eukaryota; kingdom Metazoa; phylum Chordata; class Lepidosauria; order Squamata; family Varanidae; genus Varanus; species Varanus salvator. The sequence goes on along the minus strand of JAIXND010000624.1, from coordinate 10,385,533 downwards.
TTCCTCAGCTTGACTCCCCAGACTCCTCCTCTCTTCCCTAAGTCTTCCTCACAGCAAGCATTCGCTTGGGTATCCAGCAGGAAACAAGTTCAAATGAAGTTCTGCTCCCATACATGTGACTTGTGGGCCTTGCATACTTAGTGAAAAATTACGTAATTTGCACATTTGTACAAAGAATTATGTACCATATTTTTCGCTCTATAAGATGCACCTGACCATAAGACGTGCCTAGTTTTTAGAGGAGGAAAGCAAGAAAAAAAATATTCTGAATCCAATGGGCACATCATCACAGGCACATTCCCCATCGCTTCCCCATGGGCTGCACATCCGACAGACTTACTGCACACACATATTCGCTCTATAAGACGCACAGACATTTCCCCTGACTTTTGAGGGGGGAAAAAGTGAGTCTTATAGAGCAAAAAATACAGTACTTTGCATTTCTTGTGCAAAGAATCACACAGTTTGCATACACTGCACATGGAAGCCACAAGCAATGCTGAGCATTGGCAAACTGAATCTGCACCTGGCTCACTTCCTGGCTGGCCCCGCCAGTGCCTGCAAAAGCAGGTCCCCACTTGCTGGGAACACCTGGGAAGCAACCATGCAGTGCTGCTGGAGGCCTTGCAGGCCAATATAAAAGGCCTCCGCACTCTGCAGCTCCTTGCCACAGCAATGCAAGCTATCCTTGCACCTGTGTGCCACACGCCTTGTATCAGCCTGGCCTCTGCTCCAGCTCCACTCCAGCTGCGCTCCAGCATTCCAGTTGTTCCCATCTTTCTCCTCAGTTCCTCTCTGTTCCAATATGCCTTGCCTTGTTCCAGCCAGCTGCCATTCTGCCCCTGCTGTGACTGCTCTCCCAGTAACTGAACTGGGGATGTTTCTTCCCCACCTCCCCTGTGTGTGACATTAGACTGCCCCCTTCCATGCCTCCAGCCTGGACTGCTGGCTGTGCTCCTAGCCTCTGGCCCCTTGATGAAGCTACAGTCACCCACCTGTGCCAGCACCCTGGGCCCAGTGCTCTGCCCAGCCCCACCTGCCTCCCACGGCCCGGCTCTCACTCCACATACGAGAAAGAGGCCCAGTGAGCAAAAGACAACTGGGCTGCACCCTGACCTTCACCAACCTGGTGCCACTCCGTGCATGAGTGCTTACAGGGAATTTACATGCACACCCCACCTGGTGAGCAGGTGTAGAGCTTTTGCAAAGGACGGCATGCAAAGATCATAAATAAATAAAGCAAGCAAGCCAGCCAGCTGCCACCAGGAGTGCTTCTGAGCTACGAACCTGGCCCTTTACAGGGAGTATCTGAATATCACTCACCCAGGCAAGTAAACCATGCAGCAACAGGAACTCCTCTCATCTGGAAGGAGTCTCAATTTATTGGCCCCCTTCCAGTTTGCTACCATGCCCAGGCATTGCTTTACGTAAAACAGATTAAGAACTTGTCCTCAAAAGAATCTGCTTCCTGCACTTCTGCATGAGTTGCTGTTCTGCATTTGCCTTTTGATCAGGAGTCATCAAACTCAGAGCAGTAACTTCTACAAAGAAGCAACGAGCACCCTCCTCTGTGGGAGAATAATTCTGCCCAGTGTTGGCACATGTCTTAATCACAGAAAACAATTCGGTTGGTAAATGCCTCGACATCAGCTCATGTGGGAGGCACAGTAGCAAAAACAATGATAAGGTGAGCCACTCTGCAGATGTTTTTTCAGGGCTAGATGCTGCGGCTGTCTAACCATGCTTGTGCGATCTCACATGTGTGAAACTCCCATAATTCCATTCCCATAATAGAAGGAGTGAAAGCATGCGCATCACGTTCCGTGTCAAGAAAGAAGCGTGTGAGGGGGGAGTGCATTTCAGAGCAAAGAATTATTACAGTCTGGGAAAAACGCCCAGCAGAAAGAAAGTTTGGAGTCATCACAATTTATGAGATTGTCCTGGAGGAACTCGCTGTACCCGTTTGAATGCATCTCGATTACCAAATGGCAGTGGAAAGAAAGACACAAGTGCCACCCTGTAATTTGGAGATGGGAGCGTTGTGTTCTGAAGAAGGACATCAACAAGATCTTGATGAAAAAAGTGGACATTCTAGACCATGGGATGGACAATCAAGCATTGTTGCGGTGGGAGGGTTACCGGAAGAAAGCACTTCTCTTTGATTAGGAAGCTCACTTGTGTGTCCAATTCATAGTAAGAAAGCATGGATAATTTCTTATAACTGCAGCTCATTTCCAGTAAGTCAATATACTTTTTGCAATAGCCTTTTTTAAAAGCGTCACTCTATTGAAGGTGTGTGGGTACTTCCTGCCAGATTGATATAACATTGTCTACACTCAATACAAACATGATACACCAAAGACACAGATGTTATTTTAGCTACAAAATTCACTGGGAAGCCAGCCATTTGTTAAGCATAAGGTAAAAGGACATTTTGCACATCCATGTAAGCAAATTCTGTTCATTTCTGAAACCTAGTAATGTATCAGTGTGCAGCTTCATCAGTTGTGCAGCCCTCCATGTTCAAGACGGCAAAAGACCAAAATAATGCAAGGTGTGGAGTTGGAAAGTTATTCAAGGAATACCAGGATCAGGGGGCAGGGTGGAGAGCAATTGTGAGTATCTCTTCCCTAAGGCAGCTGGGTAAAGAATATAATTCCTATTCACTCCCTTACTGGAAATCACAGAAACATAGAAACAGAGTGAGTCAGCAGGGGCCTCCCAAGCCATCTAGTCTGACCCCTGGCTTCAGCCAGCTCCGCTCACGACATGCCCACCATGTGCATGTCTAGCCTATCCTTGAGCACCCCCACTGATGGAGCCCCAACCAACTCCCATGGAAGCCCATTCCATACCCTCAGAGTCCTAACTGTCAGGAAGTGCTTCCTGGCATCCAAATGGAAACTTGGCTCCACTGGAATGTGTCTTGCCCTCCTCCACAGGGGAGCACAGGTCTCTGCCCACCTCCATGTGACCCTCCCTCACATACTTATATATTGCCAACAGATCCCCTCTGAGTCTCCTCCTCTCCAGGCTGAAAAGACCCAATTCCCTCAGTCTTGCCTCATACGGCTTTCCCTATAATCCAGCCACCATCTTGTGGCCCTACGCTGCACCCATTCTAACCCGGCTATATCCTTCTTGTAATGTGGAGTCCAGAACTGAACAAAATACTCCAATTGCAGGGACGCCAGAGTCATATAGAGCGGTAGTAGTACTTCACCCTGGCTCTACACAAGAGATCAAAGTCAATCATATGCACATCTTCCAAAGACTGCCCAAAATGGATGCTCCAAGGGTGCAGGGGAGGGGGAGTTCCCCAGTAGCTACCTTCCACTCTACTGGCGAGTGCTTGCTGGGGGCTTCCAGAGTGGCCCCCTCCCACAACCCCGCAAACTGGTCAGAAATGAAGCATAGGCTGGCCAATTTTCCAAATGACACTGAACTGTCCAATTTTAAAGTAATATTCCCAATCACTATGTATGCGTATGAAAACTGGATGGTGAAGAAAGCTGACAGGAAGTAATTTGATCTTTTTGAAACATGGTGCTGAAGGAAAGCATTGTGAATACTCTGGACTGGCAGAAAGACAAGCGGGTCCTGGATCAAATCTCCCCCGAGCTTTCCCTGCAAGCAAACATGACAAAACTGAGAGTGTCATACTTTGGAAGCATCATGAGAAGGCAAGACTCCCTGGAGAAGACAATTCTGCCAAGGAAAGTCAAAGGCAGAAAAAGAAAAGCGAGAGCAGATGAGGTGGGTGGACTCCATCATGGAAGCCACTGCCTGGAACTTACAAGAGCTGAGCAGGTCTGTCCTGGACAAGACATTTTGAGGGCTTTCCTTCAGAGTCCGCATAAGTCAGAAATGTCTTGATGGCACATAAGAGCAAAGGAATGGGTGTAAAAAGGAAATTCAAGCTCCTAGCCCCAAAATGGATTTTATATGTATTATTTATATGTTGTTTATTTATTATGTTGGAAGCCATCCCGAGGCTTATGCGAATGGGACAGCATACAAAAACTCCAAATAAATAAATAATAAAATCCCTATGGTTCCATGAGGGACAACTGTCTAATCCCTTACCGTAGCATGGAAGCGAAAGAGGATGATGGCCCACGGAAGAAAGAGGACCAGCAATGGGACTAGGCATGGATGTATCTGGAAGTTGCATTTTTTTCTGCATTCAGAGTTAGATCTCATATTCTTTCCACTGTAAATGTGAAGAATATTGTGAGCATCAGAATAGTCTGATCAAAATTAATTGCAGTCTAATTCTCACCTATCCCTGAGTTGAGTGTGGCCACCTTGGAAGCCAGTCCACTGCCCTCCTGACTTGCCCAGGGCTGCCGCAAAGTTTTGTGGGCCAGGCCTGGGCCCTTCCATCCATGGGTCTCACCAACCCTGTTCCTGCTGCAATTGCTCCATCCTCTTTCTCATCCTTGGGGCCACATGCTTGACAAAAAGAGACGTGGAACAAGGAGGCTGCGGCATTTACTGGTCCATCTTCTCACTGGTCCATCGTCTGGATCAGAGTGAGGGGGAGAGCAACAAGGGGACTGCAGTGGAGCTTTTGTCAAGGGGACTCAAGGGAGCTTTTGTCAGTGAAGCTTCCTAAGATGGCACCTTCAGCAGGTATTCAACCGGACCTACCCTAGAGGCTGGTCCTACTGCTGGGTCAGCAGGTGGCCACAGCAACATACCCAAAGAGGAAAGGGGAAATTTTGCTCAGCATAACTGCCGAGGAGTGGCATTCCATATTCAATTTAATGGCACTGGCTATTTAAATAAAAATAGAACAAGCCATGGATTGAATGCTGAGAAGACCCGTCCTGAATTTACTGTTGCTTCCCTAACTCCTACCAGTAGTTGGTACAGACAGCGGTTAACCCTTTGGCTCCTAAGTAAAATGTATATCCAAAAGGGATGAACCATACAGATTCAAATGGGACAGTTGCTTATCTTACTGATATAAAGCCACCAATTTATTCATGTGAAGCTATATCCTGAGAAAACGCTGCTGCTTCCCATTCATGCACCCCCTACACACACCCTTGGGGCAAGTAAGAGAAAGCAAAGGTGATGTAAAAGAGCAACCATGCAGATTTGAAAGAGGAAGAAACACTGAAATGGATTTGGTACTGCTAAAAAACATTCTAAGCTTGTTGACTGGTTTCATCCCAGAACTAGAAGTTACAGAAGAAAAGACTCTTTGCACTGAGGCCCCGTTCTCCTGACAAACCCAATAATCACTTGATTCTGCACAATCGTGCCCTAAATGCCTCTCTCATTTCTTCAGATTTATTTGAAAGACCTGACAAGAGGCATGGAGAAGAGGCCAAGGTGAGAAACATGTATCCCATTAGCCATTTGCAAGTAGCCTTCCATCAAAACCTTTAAGTGAAGTTTTGGGGACTGATTGGAAGGAAAAGCACTGATTAAATAAGAAAATCCATCAGGAGCCAGGGTCCAGCAAAGAAAAAGAAAAAGAAAAAAAGAAAAGAAATAGCCTGGAGTGAATGCTTTCACCTACTTGTCAATGACATTGCTGTAAAAATCTCTCTCTCCTCTCTCCTTACCTGATGGCTATCAGCTAATAAGAAGGACAGTAAAAGCTGATTTGGAGAAAAGAACAAGCAGTGCAGCAAAGTGAAAAAAAGACAATGAATGGGTACTTTCCCCTAGTTCTGTTCCAGAAATAGTCAGGACGTGTCACATTATTGACGGTATATGTCTAGGTGCAGGCCACATGCACCTATGCAAAGCATGGTATGTTCTGATCAGGGAGCTTGGAGGCCTTTCAAAAGCATGCATTGTTATTGCATTGTTCGACATGCGTTCGTGCACACCTTTCACGCGTACGCATTCTGCCAAATAAGTTTGGTCCATCAGTCAGAGTACAAGCTTATGAATATACGGACTTCAACCACAGGTTGTGTCTGAGTCCGCGTTCAGCCCAGAAGGTGGAAACTGGGTAAAATCCTGATCTAAAGTGAACCATTTTCTCATTCATCCTTTTTTCTGATGCAAAGTTGTGTTGGTGTTGTTGTCAAGCATTCCTTCAGAATTTGCTCCCTCAAGAAGGAAACTCACGTAAATGGAGTGCAAGTCACACAATTTGCGCAGGTTTACCTTCGTAAATTATGATAACATCCCCTAAGGTCTGTGTCAACTTGAACATACAGCATACACCTCCTTCAATGAACTTACTCTGATATGCAGGCACAATTTTTAATTAAAAGGTCAGATGGAAAGTCATTGCTTTTGATTGACAGGAAAAGGTAACCAATGTTGGTGCTAGTCAAAACTCCGAGGAGGGCCTTGCATAGTTGGGGTGTCACTACCCAGAAAGCCCACCCCAGAAATCCTCCCCAGACATTCTCAGGTCCTGGCAGGATGCGCCATTAGGAGGGGCCTCATCAGAATCTGTCCCTCCAGCATTTGCGGGCGTCCTCTTGGGCTTGGCGCGGCCTGATCAAACGAAGGCTCAAGTACATGAACCATGCATGCCCGGTGGCATCTCACAGCCTCATCCCCAGACTGCTAAAGTCAGCCAGCCTATATTAGCAATGAGAGTGGGCGGCGGGGGGGGGGGGGATGTGGGTGGATTGGAAGACCATGGGCTTATCTAAGCCTTCTGTCAATGGACATTATCTGCAGCTCCCAGAGTAATCTACTGAACAATCTTCTTTAACCTGCTCTATCAGATGTTGCACTTCTTCAAATGTTGTGGCACAGTTCTCAATTCAAAAAGTACTGAACTGCATTTATAAATGCATATTGTGTGAGAAAAGGTATTCAAAAATATGTATTTAAATGTGGGATTTAGTGTAGGAAACACACTGATCTGACATGATTATGAATGAACATCTGCAGACTTGACACAGACCAAATATAGATTGACTCGTGCATCACCAGGTGAAGGTGAGTTTTTCCAAATCCATCAGCATTCCTCCTGGTAGGATCAATCACCAACACCTGAGCGCATCAGAATTCCTGAATTCCACTCAGCACTTGTTCCAATTGGACATAATTTTGTGCGCTCTTTTTCAAATGTCTGGATCAATTGGGCATACATTTGGAAGGTGCCCATTCTTTTCCTTTTGCATATTAATGTGGCTTTGTGAATTTTTCAGAACTATGTCACTTTCGTGCCCATTTTTAAATGTATGCGTGCAGTCGAATGTGTTTGGGAGAGAGGGCATGAAGCACATTGGAAGCATGGCTGTCAGCTCATGGTCAAGCCCATGTTCAGTCCACGGGAGGCAAGATGGGCAAATCCTGATCTAAAACAAACTGAGGCAATTGTCTGTCTCATGGTTTGCCTCACTCAAACCTTGCCCATGGTTGTAGCCTCCCTCACAGTCAACAGAAGACAGACCTCCTGGTATTTGGTCTGCAAATCTCAGCAGCTCCTGAGCATGGCCAACGATCAGGAATGCAGGTCGTGGAGGCCCAGAACATCTGGAGATCTACTTTGCGCCCACCCTGACCCCTTTGGACACAAGTTAAGATTTCCAGAGACGCTGGAAATGCAGTTCAGTGAGACTTACACGCTCGCATTCCAATTTGCCAAGCAATGGTGCTCATGACAAGCAGCTCCTATGCTTCTTGTCCTTAACTGTCTCTATTGTCCATTTTGATCTGTGGTCTCAGCTTTGCCACTTTCCTGCATTCTCCCACATAATTAGAACATCTAAATCTCTCCAATATTTCACTCTGACTTCATAAAATTTACTTTGATTACTGGCACCTGGACTGCAGACTTGCAAAATTCCTTTAAAATGCTTGAGATAAGCATAATTGCTTCTCGTTGTTCCCTCTGAAAACATCTCCTGCTTTTATAGCTGCGCTGAATTCAATCACCTTTGGTTGACTCTAGAAATCTTTATGGAGTACAGTGCATAATGCTGAAAAGCCTCAGTGCTTCTTGATTGCCAAGTAATAAAATGTCTGGAATTTATAGAAGTTTCTTGAAACAAATCCTGTAAGTTCTTCCTACTTGGATCGTAAACAAATTTGTGAGGATCTGGAGGAGGAGGAGAACATTCAGGATTGTGAGAACCAAACCTGTCTTTGCAAGACTCTCTCTTACTTGGGCCAGTCCTCTACTTGAAGGGCTATCAGAAGACTGTGCTCACTGCCAGGGTGTCTTCTTTTTAAATGGCTCTCCTGAGTAATTCCATTTTAAAGATCAAAAACAAAACAAAAAACGACTGAACTATTGCCCATCCAAAGGTAGCACCTGGACAGCAGACTTGAACAGGCAGGTGCAGAGTTCATCTGGCCATGGTCTTCCATAATATGGTAAGATCGGAAATGGAGTGTATTTCTATTTAGTGTTTTAATAGTTATGTCTGAATTTGCATCTATACATGGCTGCACAGCAAAATCTGGAGAAGGCAGAATGAGCAGGCTTTCAGATCTCTTCTTCTGGGGACAGTTGTATCTCTCAATCTACTAAATCTACTAAATCTCACTGCAGGTTTAGTCATGTGTTGCGGGAGAGAAGGATGGTGGCTTTGGGCACTCATTTTCAAGGACAGCTGGCTGGGCTTCAGAGTCGGAATTGAAGTGTGACGCAGAACTGGGAATGTGGACCATGCCTAGACACTGAGATGTGGGAAGTGGAGAAGTCCATATCCTACGCACACTCACTCCCAGGGGGGCAGGAGGGGAGTTGGAACAGGGAAGTTTGTCAGACTCAGGCAAGGTGGGCATGGCTCTTGACTCCATGACAAGGATCAATATGCAAAGGAGAGGTGTGTGTGATCATAAGGAGAGTTCCTGGGCATGAATACTTGATTGGCAAAAACTGCTCTGTGCATGCTCAGAGATTCATTCTGGGTATGTAGTGAGTTCTGGTCAATAAGGAACACTTTGGCTTCTGCATGTGTGAAGGAGGAACTCCGGCTTGTGATAACTTGGGTGAAAGATAATATATAATATGGGCATGTTCAGCCTTGAGAAGACTGAGTGGGGGCATGATATCCCTCTATGAGTGCCTCAAAGGCTGTCACAAGGAGGAAGGTCAAGATCTCTTCTCGCTGATGCCAGAGTGTAGGACACGGAATAATCAATTCAAGCTGCAGCAACCCAGATTCAGGCCAGACATCAGGAAAAGCTTCCTCAGAGCAACTTGATGGTGGAACCAGCTGTCCCAAGAGGTGGTGGGCTCTCCCACATTGGAGACTTTAAAAAAGAAACTGGACAGCCATCTGAGTGGGATGGTGTAACTTGGTGTCCAGCAACAGCAGGGGTTGGACTTGATGGCCTTCATGGTCCCTTCCAACTCTACTATTCTATGATTCATTGACGCTATAGTTTCTTGAGCACTCATTAATAAAATATGGGTGCAAATTCTCAACAAACTAACAAAGCTTACATGCATGCCCTTCCGGGCACAGGGCTTCTAAATTCAACAGGTGTCCTGGGACTCTAAGTTGCTTGGACCCCTGCACACATCTTGTCCCAAGCAGACAGCCAAAGATCCCACTAACATGGTGGAGTTTAGGGAGAACTCCTTAAACTCCAGAGGCAGCCAGTGGAGGGCAAGAGAAGATCCTGATGACTCCATGAGGCACCTTGAAGTGTTCTTAAGCCTTCTTACCTCAGGAATGGGGTAGGAAGTTCACAGAGGGTGGCTACCTGGTCAGCTCATGTTATGCTGCAGTTCTTCACAGCAATTAATGTCCTATTATCTATTGCATTCTGGCTGCTCTAACGGTCTGTTCTGGTCACTGTGAATGATACATGTTCTTGTAAATTGCCCAAATCCTATGGAAATGGGGAAGTATATAAAAGAGATAAGTAAGAAAGTAAAATATTATGTTGCATTTACATCTCACCTTATTTCCTCTTGTGAGGACCCCAAGGGCACCAGGAGGCCTGTGGAATGGAAGAACCTGTCGATTTTAGATTCTCATTTTTCCAAGTAGAAGCTCAGTTCATCTATTTTTTCTAAGTTTCCACCTCAGCCCATATGCATTTTTGTCCACCTTTCTCCTGATAGATGCCATTTTGGTGCAAAGTTTTGCCACACATGCGCCCTTCCTGCAAACATGTTCCCTAACACAATGCATTTCTGCATTGCATTTCCCCTAATGCGCATGCCCATTTCCCAGCCTGGCCCTCCCAGCCCCAGAAAGGGGTGTTTCTGCAGGCTCGCTGCAGGAGGGGCCAGAGTGGCATGTTTGCATAGGATTCGGACCCATGCTGCATTGATGTCCAGAATGAGTGGGGAGTTACCTTAATTAAAGACTGACACTTTAAATATGGTAAGAGTATTTATGAGGGATGAGCTGGTCACCTGTGTGTGTACTGATTAGGACTTTTTGATCCATTGAGTGACTGGTCCAGTTTGACGGCTTTTTGCTGCCTTTGCAGAGATGCTGGAAAGGTGGATGAATTGCATTCGTAGCAGAGCTGTCAGATAAACAGGTTTCTTTGGCTCCATTTGTCAGGGACGTTCAAATTGGCCACGACAAAGATATGCATAGGTGAACAATCAAGGTACCTTTAAGGTGAATGGCAGACCAGAGACCTGCTGACCTCGGGCTGTGGTACCTGCACCAGGGCTCAGGTGGGCTTTCAGAAAGCCCACCCCCAGCACTGCTGAGGTATGGCCTGAAGATGATTGGGCCAAAGTTGACCATGCCTGATTAGCTAGGATGCTAGTCATCCAAGGGACCCTCGGTGTCATCCAGCCCCACTATATTTCTTCTGTTATATTCAATAAATGTCAATCCAGCTATGGAGCCTTGCCTCTCTTCCAGTTTGGTCCGCAAATATTTTGATGCATTTTTAATTGGAGAACTCCATTGCAAAATGAAGGGAATTATGAATTTCAAAGCAGACCTAAGTTTTCATTCACCTAGGGTTTTGATAGTGTAGGTTTAGAAAGCCTGCATTGAATTTGCATTTCCAAAAATGCACAAATCCCACCAAAATATGTATGCTCATGCTTTAGCCTGTGGGAGGAAATGTGCATTTTTGGCCATTGTTATTTTATTTTTCTATAACTAAAATAGCATAAAATTCTGAATGTAAAAGAGCCAGTTTGTCAGTTCACCGAATTCACACAACGCAAGCAAAGCCAGTGCGCTGCAGAATACCTGGGCCAGTTCCATGGAAATCCAACCTCGTTTCAATCTGCTGCTCTGGCATCTCTACAGCCACCGACACAGCTCATCCATGCTTTTCCAGGTGGAAGAGAATGGAAGCTTGGAATTGGCCCATCCATTTTCATCTTTGAATCTGGTCTCCTTCTTATCCGTGCTCACTCTCTTTTCCTGACCCTAAGGTGTCCCTCAATGTGCCGTCCCCTGTTTACAGCCATCCTCCACGTGAAGGTTGTCCAGCTCCACTCCAGTTTAAGGAGAAAGCAGTTTAAAGCAAAAGCCCCCTTGAAGTTGCCCGTCAAGAATTGTGCAATGGACTGAGCAGGGACGCAGGTGGGCACCTGGCCACCATCTTCTGTACTAGGCTATTCAGGGGTTTAAAAACATTTTTACTGCAATTTACGAATTATGTATTTCTGCATATCTGAGGTCTCCAAACATGTGGAAAAAACTCCTGTTTTTTGTGCGGGTGGGAGGGGGCATTTCACTTGCAAGCTAATTGGCACTTAACTACATGAGTTTACTATTAGAAGGACTAATAATGGTTCTTTCTATTGTACTGTGTTTTTCCCCAGCAGAGCGAGTTCATTTTCTTTCCTGTTCCCAGATACTTCCCATCCCAAAAACTAACATTTAGTCTTCTGTAATCTGGCTTTGTAACACTAAGCATAAATGGCCATTTATCAACTCTGCAGGGCTGTTCATTCCTGCTAATGACCCAATATGGAACCCTGCCAGTTCTGCTAATAACAGAGAGATTGAGTAGACTACAAAAAACCACACCAGTTATTGATCATTATTAGTTTCTTGTTAAATGAGGTGTGACATTGACAATTTACCTGCTTGGTGAAGAAATGTGTTAGTAGGTAGTATGGTAAGAAATTGCTCATGTCTTTCTGTTCTCTTGAAGAATCATCAAATACACGTGGACACACACATGAATAGTCAGAAATTATATGCATTAAAAATACAGCTGAATCCACCCATTTTTGTTGCCCATTTCTTTCTCTAGCAACTGGAACTTTACTTAAATAAAGAAATGTTATATTTAGGGTTGTCAGCTGCTTAAACAATTTTCAGATGAACACCCGTTCCCTTTTGAGCCAAGCAACTGATTAATACATTGAATTTAAATAAGTTTGCATATTACTTAAACCTCCATACAGGTGCATTTTTGAGATATTGAAGGAAATGTGAGCTAATGTGCAATTCAATAAACAATATCTATCATTTGTTGTTTGAAGAGCTTTTCAATATTTTTTATTGTTTCTACAATGATATAGTTCCAGAACTAAACAAAAAAAAACTTAAGAAAGGAGTAGGTTTCTTCCTGAACCACCAGTTCAAGTCTGCTTCCCTGGCAATTAATCCACCAAAACTTGAGTTCATTACTCTCTTACTTACACTGATGTACAGCTTAACCCTACATGTCTCTACTAGAAAGGAAATCATGAATCCTAAGATTCAATCCTAAATGAATGTGCAAGAGAGTGAACCCAATAAGTAAACCCAGATTGCTTACTTCTCAAACATTCTATTTTTAATTTGCCTGCATTTCTGTGCCAGCTCTCATGAAAAACATCCAGGTGGCATGCAGGAACAATTGATATGCTCTCAGAGTTCTTGGAGTCTGTGTGCATATTTGCTTCATGAAGACACCCAGGCGGAGAATGCAGTGGGATATAGGAAACAAGCCACTGGGCAGCTGGTTTCTCTCTCTCTCCGCCCTCGGTTTATGGCTGCATATGCAAGAAACATGGGTGCTCCAATGCAAAAGTGGGAGAACGGCCCCTGACTTTGCACCCTGTAAGCATGGATCATATCTTTGACTGCTCGTCTACCCAAACATGAAATGTGAGCGTAAAGGATCACCACAGCAGGCCCGCTCCTGTTGCCCTAGGCTTTCACTTGCAGCTTTTTTTTACATGAGGGTGTAAGTCAAAACTGGAATTTCCATTTCATGATGCAGTCTGCTCTGGGCCAGGATCCTATTACTTATGCGCTGTTTGTTCATTTTTGTCCGTGGTGATACATATTGGCTGGAGAATGTCCAAACGAATTGAGAGATGAGCAATGTGACTTTCTGCGTCCCCTGGGGCTGCTGGAGATGATGCGCAATGGCTGAGGGGAGTGCGAAATGCCACTGAGATGTCGAGAAGGCTCTGGGGAAGGTGTGCATGATGCATCATCATGAATCGCCGACACGCCCGTCCTCCAGGAAGCATGCTAAATGCACACAGTGGCTGCTCTTTATGCACATGTGCTCCTGCGCACATCTGCAAACACCATGACATTGGAGAAGTCCCCATGTGTGGGAGTGAAGCAAGGGTTGATCTAGGATGTGGGAGATCAAGTCCCCACTCTATAATCCCCACTCGGTGATGAAGCCCATGGCCACCCACTGCCTCTCAGTCCAACAGGGTTGTTCTTATGAGAGCAGAATGAGAAGTGGGATAAACATTTTGCAAACAGGCTGGAGAGGGTTCAGAGCAAAGCAACAGGGATAATCCGGGGATGGAAAACAAAATCCCAAAAGTCCTGGGCATGCTCAGTCTGGCCCTGGCTCCAGCCAGCTCTACTCATGACAGAAGCAGAACTTGAAAGGCTGCCACGAAAAGGCAGGCCAGGGCCTCCTCTTAACCACCCCAGAGTGCAGGGCTAGAAAGTCAGAGGCGGTGAGAGAACGCACCAACACCGCCTTGCCAAGGGCATCACACTGATGAGAAAGCTGCCCATTGGGTGGTACAGTTAAAGGTCCCAGACAGTCACAAAGGTTTCTTTGCACATAGATGTGCACCCACATGAGAAAACAGGCATGCAGCTAAGCCAGTCCGTAAGGCTCTCCTACAGCAATGATTCAGAAGAGCAGCCAGCACAGGAGGGGAATGCCCGCGCTTCTCAGTGCACAGCAAGATGCACCAAACAGCCAGTCATTAAGTCAATAAGCTAAGCCCAACAAATCAGGGGGGTACCATTTTGGGGAAGGCTGATTTAGAGAGACATTAAAACTCCTGAAGGGCGGGGTGGGGGAGGTGCAGAGCAGGCGTGCAGCTTTGGCTAATGCTGCACATTATGAACTTGTTAACTGAATTTATGGGCAGCCCATCGGCGGAGTTCCTAGGACAGTGCACAGAAGCACACACCTGGCTTAGCAAGGAGCTGCAGCTGCATGAGGAACGCCACATCGTCTGCCAGAGCTGTGCACTGGATTTGCTCAAAACACAACCAAATCAGCCCTTTTTGATTTGGGCCATTTCTCGTGCTTCTTCAGCCAGTGCGGGCATCTCTCCAAAGAGAGCAGAAGCACAGCTTGGCTCTGCATGAGATCCCATTTTCCATACAGCTCTGGGAAGGCACCAAGTGATTCCTCCAGTAGAACATCCTTCCCTCTCTTGCTCTAATTTCTGGTGGCAGGAATGCTGTTGGGTGACCTTCCCGAGTGACAGGATGTGTTTTTCCAGGGACTATCAATTTGCTGTGGTTTGCAGGGGACCCAGGATGGGACCACGAGACAGCCATACCCCCAGTGATACCAGGCGTCACTATGAGGGTGAGAAAACACCATACGCCAGGTTTTTATCAGTGTCTGCACCTGCCTTTTTGGAAATTCACCCATTTTTTGCTTGGTGACCAAATTGATTCAAGCAGATCCCATTTTCCAAAAGTGCTTTCTTGGAGTTCAGCATGAATTCTGTAATGGGTACCAACCCTACCACCTGCTGTTGCTCAGAAAGGACCTGAAGAAATAATGCTAAAAATTAAGGGACACCTATTCCAAGATATGACTGAATAGTCCCCTCCAAACCATCATGTGGACCCTGCCAGTGAACCTCCCAGGGGCATCTGGTTGTACACTATTGGAAAAAGGATTCTGAATGGACTGATGGGGAACCCAAAGGATTATTCTTATATTTTTATCCCACAAGCCACATTCCCAAAGCACAGGTTCAGCCCACAAGAGACCATGGTGATTAAAGTGGGATCCATTGCACTTGTCACAGGACCACACCTTCAACTTCCAGCAATCAGGTAATCAGGAAAAACTAAAGCTCTGCTGACCCCTTCATACTTTCATCATTTCAATTTTTTCTGAGGATAGTTGAATGTTTTTATTTATTTTTACAAAGTTGTATTGAAACGAAAAGCAACAGAGAACTAACATTGCAAGCTATTTTGCTGATTCAAGTGGGTGAGGACATTTTGAAGTCCAGCTTTTGACTTTTTGTCCCTTTTTTAAGAAGAATATTGATTGCCATTTTTAATTTAAATCTTAGAAAAGCTTCGCACTCTCTCCCCCTCCCCTTCTCTTTCTATCTCTCTTTGGTGAAAGTCTTTCATGTTGCTAATGATGAAAACGGAATTGCTAGTTCAGAGAGAGATTGTAGTGGGAATAACCAGTGTGAATAACAGTGAAAGAAACTTGGCAGGCCTTATCCAGTCGCCACAGCCCCAAACACAGAGAGCAATTTTCATGGAGTCTGACAGGAGACTTTCACTAATAGGCTGGAGAGTTCCAGCCATCTCCCAACTTGCAGCAGAAACTGAGATGTTGACTCCTCAGCTGCATTAGCTGACCTCTCCTGGAGTCACCCAGTATGTTTACAGCAAGGAGAAAGCAAAAAGAGAAGGCTCCATCTCTAATTATCAGGAAAAGAAAGGCGTCTTCAAGCTCAGCATGATTCCTGAGGTGAGATACCAGGACTGAAGCTCAGGCTGTATGTGGAAAAAGCAAAGCTATCATCATCCAAAAAAATAATTAAAAGAAAAGGGAATGGGAGATCTTTCTGGCATGTTCATGTCCACCAGATCATTTCTCTGCACTGGAATGTACCCCAGGGAGATGTTCGCACAAGCCAAGGAGCCCCAATCCACTATGTCAGTGTAAAGAAAGGAAAATGGGTTGAGTAGACCCACTGCAGGGGTACTTGTGGCACCAATGCCTCTTCCAGTGTGGTTTAAGCATTTCTTATATCCCTTGTGCATGCACCCCCAGGTGTTTAGGCAAAGCTTATCAACCCAGAGGGATCATCAAAATAAATACAATACCTTTTATTCTAAAACAACGGAATTATGAATAGATTTAACTTGAGTAAATAACTGGCAAGTCAGCCTTTAGCAGAACAAAGGCACATGCTCTGTTCAAGCTCCAGTATGTCTCAGTGACCCTTGGCATTGTGATGAAGGCAAATACTGACCCAAGGAGTGCTTGGAGTCCTGCCTGCTCACTCCTCTCCACCCTCCAGGGATCACCCTCCGTGGTCCCTGATGCTTTACACTGCAACACAAATCCTTTGCTGCAGGGCGCCTAAAAGCCGTGATTGCACTCTGTCAGGGCACAGGGCACTGCAGCTGCTGAGAGCTGCCTGCAAACAGAGGGCTGCAGACACCCTATGTGCAGCTGGGGGCGGGGGGCGGGGGGGCAATTGCAGGTTAAGTCTGATCAGAGGAAGCAGGTCTGCAGGGGGGACAGAAATATTCCCTGTCCTCCCCTATATAGCTTTACTTATTTTTAAAAAGCTTGCAAACTGTACGTATTGCTTTCATTTATTTTCATATATGCATTGCATTTATATCCCAGCTTTGTTCTGCCAGAACCCCAAGACAACTTACAAGGTTCTCTCCTTTGTATTTTATCCTCACAATTACAACAACCCTGTGAGGCATGTTAGGCAGAGTCAGTGACAGGCCCAAAGGCACCCAGTGGGCTCCATGGCTGAGTGGGGACTAGAACCTGGACCTCTCATGTCCCAGTCCAGTGCTCTAACCACTATGCCACACTGACTCTGAGTGATGTCTTTACAAGGCCTACAAGTAAAATGAAGGCAAGCTTTATACGTTCTCCCAGAGCTTATAGGTGGACTACAGTCCTGAGGGCTGGAGGTTCACTTACTGCACCATGGGAGCCCCACCCTGAGCTGCATTGGCGAGAAAACGCCTACATGGTATTGTACATGAGAGATTCCAGCAGTGTTGACTATTGCAATTGTGCATATGTTTTGTAGAGAGATGGAGATGGAGATGGAGATGCATATCAATTCAACAGAGCAGCTGTACTGCAAGAAGAGCCGGTCAGCTCTGACCTTCCACACACACCTTTTAGCCATGAGGAAAGGGCAATTGGCACAACACCAGCTTTGGAAGAGAGGCCCCCCTCACCAAAATTCACACAGGGCCACATAAAGTGCCAGCAGAGGTCCATGTACGTGTGAGGAAAGGGAGCAAGTGTGAGTGTGAACATGTGTGTGGGAAAGTGTGCCTTTGCCTGGGTGGGGGGCAGGATCTCTGGGGAGTGCATCCCTCCGGCTCCAACATGCAGCCCCTGAAGAGCCATTTGGCCCTTGACCCAAAATTAGTTTCCCACCTTTATATTATAGGAAGGGTCAAACAAAGCCTCACCAGCTACCTCGTAGCATCAATATATTAGTAACCCACCAACACATCCCCAAATGACCCCCAAATCATCATCCAAACCCATCTGTCAACTTTCCATGTATGTCTTACCTCCACATGTTCATCAAGTGTTCTGGAATTTAGTGGAGCCAAATGTTTGGTCCTAGTTTTACCGGTGGTCTTCCATTCTTAACCCCTTCCAACAGAGAAGTGTTGCTAGTCCTATCTATTGAGGAAAGCTAATGAGTGGGGTACTGCAGGGCTTGGTCTGGGCCCAGAACGGTTTTTATTAATGACATGGTGCAGGGAAGGCTGATCAGACTTGCAGATGACACCAGACTGAGTGGGGTACATAAGACCCTGGAAGGCAGAAACAAAATTCAATGTGATTTCGATAGGTTGGCGTGCTGGGCTGAAAGCAACAGAATGAAATTCAGTGGGAACAAATGCCAAGTTCTGCACCTAGGAAAATGAAACCAAATGTATCGATACAAGATGGGAATTCTTTGGCTCAACAGTACTACAAATGAGAAAGAACTTGGAACTGTAAATCACAGGTTGAACATGAGTCAACAACATGATGTGACTGCCAAAAAAATAAAAAATAAAAATCGAATGCTGTATTGGGTTGTGTTAATAGGAGCATGGCTTCCAAATCACACGCAGTCCTGGTGTCCAGATAGACACACCCTTCCAAGGCTCTGCCCCTTTCCCCTAGCTGCCCATCATTTGGCGATTTCCCCATTTCTGCGCAACTTCCCTCTCCTCCAATCCTAAAAGGCTGAAACACCAACCACATGATTCCATCGCTGGCCAAAAGAGAGCGAAACTGGAAATGAAAAATGCCATGCCTTTTGCCTTTGGCCTCAACGAGCCGTGCAATGCAGCCTCCAAGCATGCCTCTGAAATGGAATTTGGCCCTCAGACTGAATTTGGCTCTGCACTCTTACCCTACTGCATGAGATATATTTTTCCCTATTTTCCCCAGACTGGGATGTCTAGAACCCCCTGGAAAAGATGTCATACCAGGAGTCTTTCCTCATCTCAGTATTCCCCGTAGTCACGTCTGCTGGACAGGAACCTCCAACATTGTCTTGGAACAGTGTTTCACTATATCTCTGGTAGGTTCTGCTCACACAAAGCAAGGGCCTTCCTGGAAGGCAGCACCACCAGAGGCACAGTTCAGAGATCCACTTAGCATTGGCAGCTGAAACAATCACAGCCAGCAATAAGCACAACAAAGCAACCTGGAGAGACTCACTTTGCTGTGAGAGAGACTTCAAAAGGACCATTCACTTCTCCAGTCATCTGGGAATGAGATGGGAGATCCTGCTAAGAGCCATTTCTTCCATGCGTGGATGAGAAGCAGCTCCGGTCAAAACAGGGTTTGGCTGGCCCTTAGCAAATGCAAAGATGGCCTCAAACTTAATTGTTTCCCTGTCAAACGTGTTCTCCAGAATGAGATGCTCTCAGCCAAGCGTGCTGGTGGCCCCACCTGAACTATTTGGTGGATTGGGGACTGACTGGTGGAGGACAGGGTGCCCTAGGCATGCTTCCCTTGTCTCTTGTGCCATCCTCCACCCAAAGGTATTTCTGGATGCTCGTGGTGGTGCACCAAACGACACACCTCTTTACGTCCTGTTCCATCATCCAGTACCAGAGAGGCAACATAATTCGGGGAAATGCAGGCACATTTTATGGAGAGAAATGCTCCTCTCTAAAACATTGAGGTCAGCCAGCAAAGCCGGATAGTGAGCACAAGTCTCACATTCTGAAAAACTAGCCCATGTCTGCAGTGAGCGCAGCAGTGGACGGGGATTCATTCATTCATTCATTCATTCATTTATATTGCGATTTATATCCTGCCTTTTTCCTGCAAAAGGCCTTTTTCTCCTCCTCCATCTTCTCCCCACAACAACAACCCTGTGAGGTAGGTTGGGCTGAGAGTCTGTGACTGGCCCAAAGTCACCCAGTTGGCTCCATGGCTGAGCGGGGACTAGAACCCAGATCCCCTGAGTCCCAGTCCAGTGCTCTTAGCCACTGTGCCACACTGGGTCTCTGGCATGATTAGGCTGGAGCGTTATGCTGGCGTTGCGGAGTTATCAGTGTATGGGAATTCTGGTGATCTGGGTGCAATTGTCTGACCTGGCTCTGGATGGGGTTGTGCTTCCCATGAATAGCTGCGCCAGCTGAAGGCACTCATGGACCAGTTGCTGCCAGAAAGCAGTAAGTGCCAGGAATACAGTCAGGCCTAGCTTTTCCCATTTGTTTCAATGGGCCTGCCACTTTAAGCATAACCAACCCTGGATCAAAGCCGTCTGAACTTTTGCATCCACATGCATCATTATCAGGACAAGAAGATGGAGCATGGCAGGTCTAGTTAAGAGCAAGGAGGAGGCAATGCCGAGTGGCGGCTTTGTGGGAATTGCTCACACAGCTTCCTCAGGGAGCCCAGCACAGGGACCCTAGGAGTCCATTCTCCAGTGAATCAAGCACATTGTGCGACAAACATGTGGCTCTTTGTTGCTTTGATGCTGGGCTGTGCGTGTGAGCACATGCATGTACCATATTGAATTAGAATAGCATTCGATCCAGCCACTGGAGCAGAGGCATGGCTCCCCAAGGTCATAATTGATACTTCAATTGGTGCAAAATAGAGCTGCCAAGCTGCTGACGGGGACTGGGCGTGGTTCTCACATCACCCCAGTTCTCCGTCAGCTCCACTGGCTCCCCATTGAAGTCTGGGCCCAATTCAAGGTGTTGGTTCTTCCCTATAAGGCCCTAAACGGCTTGGGTCCTGGTTACCTAAAGGAGCGCCTGCGACCATATATGCCCTCCCGCCCCTTACGATCAGCGGCAGAGGCTCTCCTCCGGGAACCCTCCGTGCGAGATATCAGGAGGGTGAGTACCCGGAGGAGGGCCTTCTCGGCGGTGGCGCCCCATCTGTGGAACGCGCTCCCCAGAGAGGCTCGCTTGGCGCCGTCGTTATTTGCTTTTCGGCGCCAGGCCAAGACCTTTTTATTTAAACGGTATTTTAAATGTTAATATTATTTTAAGATTAATTTATTGGTTTATTTATTATGTTGTATGTTTTTATATTTAACCTGGAGATGGGCCAGTTTTTAATATTGTATATGTTTTTAATATTGTATATTGTATAGGTTTTTTAGTATTGTGAGCCGCCCCGAGGCTGTTGCAAGGGGCGGCATATAAATATTTAAATAAAATAAAATAAATAAATAATGAGGGACTTCTCAGTCCTGCCCAAGATTAACTCTGCTATGTGTGTGGAGGGAGAACATCCCTAAGAGCATTTCCCATGCACGAGAGAGGCAGGATTTGGGCAGCGTCAAAGACCTGTTCATGCACAATGAAGTCATCATCCTTCCCTTATTCCGGAGCCCGAAGTACCATCTCCCTAGTGCTGGAATATCATGCCTATCATCCCCCCGCCCCCAAATCATGGGAGTTTTTAGTGCAACGGATTTGGCATTTGCACGGTTAAGACAGGCTGGCCTAGAGGCACTGGAACCAGAAACCAATTTATCTATTTTATTCTGATTTATGTTGCAAGCCATCCAGAGACGCAAGTAATGGACGGCATACAAATTGTATACATAAATAAATAAATAAATAAAATAAACCCAGTATGGGATTAATTTGCAAGGCCCCAAATGGTTACAGGAGGAGTTTTCCCTATGCCCATTAAAAGGCCCACATCTGCTGTCACTGTGGAGCTTGCTCTTCATTGCAGTCCAGTTCTCAGCCCCATTTACTCTAATTTCATTCCCATCGATTTCAGTGGGATTTACTCCCAAGCAGGAGCACTCAGAGCCATGGTGTCAGATGTCAGGAGGGGAAGTCTGCATTGATCCTCAAGGCTCTTCCCTGCAAGGGAAGCAGAAGCACCTGAGTTTCTTTGAGGCTGGAACTGGCAAAGAGCATCTGAAAAACCTTGCAGAGCTGGTGTTTGGGACTCATAAAATCTGCTGTTCTGTGTGGGTTTTTCCCATTTCAACCCCCACCTTTTGCTGGCACATCAGATATAGATTCTCCCCACCCCACGGTTGTTCTGTATGCCTCAAAGGTTAATATATATTGGTTATGAATGGGTTTCTTGCAAAAAGGCAATTATCTTCCCTGCAATTACAGAGTTTTCCACCCAACAATAGATGGCTTTTCTGTTTATATTTTGTAACTGCTTTTTTCTCATTAGCATTTGTTCAGTTGTTTATTGGACAGATAACTCAAAACCAAAGGAGCTGGAAGGATGCAGTAATGAAGTTGGGACAGTGCACATATTTTTGTAGGCTAACGTATGTGTGCCAGAATTTGTGTATGTGTCAGATTGAATGTCCTAAGGACACCCCTCCCGCCCCCCATTGGTAACAGGGCAGGTGGGGCAAATGGTTTCAGTGGGGGAAACCCCAAGCAGAAAGGCTCAAAGGCTGGGACCAACACGAGGTAGCACACATGTGAACCAAACACCTGCTAATCCATGGATCAGTCATCAGGGGTCCTGGATCTTCATTTCAGCAAGCATCCATGGGCATCGCGGTGGCAGGGATTCAGAGGACGAAAAGAAAAATCCCAGGATGCAGCCCTGCTAGTGTTGCCTATGGAGAGAGATGGTGAACAGTCCAAGGTATACGACTGCTCTCCCAGTATCTCATATACTGAAATTCTCTATATGTATACACACACACACACCACCCATAATCTATCTTTGTTTGCAGCTGTCTGTTTCATTTTATAAAATAAGAAAACATATCCAAGTGTGCCATGCTTTTCATAAATAGGACAGCAAAGCACACCTAAGCTTTTACACTGCGAATATAGGAAAAACTGAAACCAACGTATTCACCTCTCCAGCCCAAGGGAATGGAATGATTGTTTCTGGGGCTAAATTAGGGCTCCTATGAAAGATACGAAACCTACCAGGGGAAAAGAGGTGGGCATCATCTGTGTTGTCGTGAGCATACAGGGATCCACACCCAGATTTTTAAGAGTTGGACACCCAAGACTCATGGCCAGGATTGAGAAATCGATTTCTCCCATATTCTAAAAAATAAAAACTCTCAAGTTCTTCTGTCCTGAATATGGAGAAGTTTCTGAATTTTGGTAAATTCTTTTCAAAGGCAAACTGAAAAAACCATCTCATATATCTCTTTAAAAAGAAAAAAAAATACAGCCCCTGCAATCCTCACCATGTCTGGCAGTAGCAATATAATAATAATACTATATATGATATAGTTACAGGAGTTGCAGTGCTTTTGTAGCACTCCCAATCAGCTGCCCGAGAGAGCCACCTCAGATTGTCTAATGAAATTCCTGAAGCATTTTATATGCTTAAAGCAACATATAAATATTGTTGCTTTAGTACACAACTTCCCAGTGCCGTGGAGGTGGAAAACGCTGCAGCTGTAACCATCCTGACTGGTCTCCCTGAACAGAAGGTAAGTGAAGCCACAGGAGCTCTGCAGGTGAGAATGGCCACATTGCAGGCATGAAGGTGATGGAGAATGAATTATTCCAGGAAGGTCTCAAACCCTTTGACCATTCTGAATCCATTGGGATCCTTAATACACGGAGGGGAAAACTCCATGGCCCTAGAGCAGGTGACCATCACTCTGGTAGTCTCAGGACAGGGTTGTGTCCTCAGAGCTGGGCACTGGACCACTGGCCCTCATTCTCTCTGCTCAGTGCCAGGGCAGGAAGAACCAACTCAGCTTCTCCCCAAGGCAGGGCAGGCAACCTCTGAGAGGGGGAATGGGTGGGGAGGGGGCAGGTTGGAGAGGAGGCAGGGGCAGCTGGGATATGGAGTTTTCTGGGGTCACCCCAGCCTCCTTGCTTCCTCTCTGAGATGCCATCACTAGGTGACCAGAAATGGCCAGACACAGAATAGGAGCAGGAAGGGGAAGATGGGCTCCACCGTTGCTCCCGCTTGACTGCAGGCTCATCCTCATCTCAACTGGATGGCACCCTTGAAGCACAACCCTATGCATTCCTCTTGACTCACTGAGCTCATTGAACATTATTCCTAGAGGATGGTAATCTTGCTGAGTAAGCCCTGTTAGATGTGGATCCCAACCAAGCTTTTAGGAGACACAGTAAGATCAGTGAGATGTAACGCAGTGAGCCCTGACTTCTTCCGTTCATTTCTCTGGGTCTAATGTAAGCATAACTAACTTATTGATCAAACCCATTGGAACTTACTTCTCTGAAAACACCTGTCGCTGTCAGCGCTAAAATATGAATGGCAGCAAAGTTCATTAAGGAAGAAGCAAAAATGAGCAGTGGCTTTGCCTGACATTCTCACTCAGCTTTCCCAAAGCAGCCCGTGAGGATTGTTGGAGAATTTCATTCGCTCTGTGTTTTTAACTGGCCCAGACAAATTCACACATTCTGGATTAATCTGTGGGTCAGAATTCAATTACTTTTTAGATCCCATGCCATTCTGAGTTTTGTGGCTTGTTTTTCAGCTCAAAGAAATGAACTCTTTATTGAAAACTGCATATAAACACTGTGCTTTCTATGGAGAGAGATATGCAAGTTTTGAATTATACCACCATGCACATTCTATTTAAACACACATTTTGTGCATTTAAAAATGCTTGGGAAATTGAAGGGAACTATGAGGTCAGACTAGATGGCCCAGGAGACCCCTTCTAACTCGCTCTGTTTCTATGTTTCTATGATTGAACTGATGGAACTAGAGGTGAGAAAACAAGGGGTGACTGGTCAAAATTCTGCGAAGTTCAGCTTGCCTTCTCGTGTTCTGTTTTTCAGATCATTCTAATGGGGATAGCAAACATTTCTGGGAAGCGCACACCTTCTCCTATTGACTAAAGTGTGAACATGTTTTTTAAATTATTTTATATATTTATTTGTTTTGGGAAAGAACATTTCAAAGTGTGTATTAAAAAACAAAACAAAACCATATTTATCAAACATGTTAGGTTCAATTTGGATGCCAGGAAGCACTTCCTGACAGTTAGGACCCCGAGGGCGTGGAATGGGCTTCCACAGGAGGTCGTTGAGGCCCCATCGGTGAGGGTGTTCAAAGACAGGCTGGACATCCACATGGTGGGCATGTCATGAGCGGAGCCGGCTGGTGCCGGAGGTCAGACTAGATGGCCCGGGAGGCCCCTTCTGACTCGCTCTTTTTCTATGTTTCTATGTTCAAAGGGTTGGGAAAGTACAAGCATTTTGTTGATGATGATTCTGTTTACATTCATTGTTGGGAACAAGGCAAATTTGAATCATTTGCAAATGTAACAAAACTCATGCACATCCCTAGATGTGACACGAACTGGAATGAGACTGATCCACCCATCTATACCATGCTAGCATTTATACCTCACCACCCTTCCTCTCTCCTTCATGGATCACTGCCTTGTCGTGGCGAAGGGGCTTGCATAGCTCAATGAAGCTATGAGCTATGCTGTGCAGGGTCACCCAAGACGGACAGGTCATAGCAGAGAGCTCTGACAAAACGTGATCCACTGGAGAAGGAAATGGCAACCCACTCCAGTATCTTTGCCATGAAAATCCCATGGACAGTACCAAAAGGCAAAAAGATGTGATGCCAGAGGATGAGCCCCTCAGGTCAGAAGGTGTCCAATATGCTACTGGGGAAGAGCAGAGGGCTAGTACTAGTAGCGCCAGAAAGAATGAAGCGACTGGGTCAAAGCCGAAAGGACACTCAGTTGCCGATGTATCTGGAGGTGAAAGGAAAGTCCGCTGCTGCAAAGATCTATACTCCATAGGAACCTGGAATGTAAGATCCATGAATCAAGGCGAGCTGGATGTGGTCAAACAAGAAATGACAAGACTGAACATCGACATCTTAGGAATCAGTGAACTAAAATGGACAGGCATGGGTGAATTTAGTTCAGATGACCATCAGGTATACTACTGCGGGCAAGAATCCCTCAGAAGAAATGGAGTAGCCTTCATAGTCAATAAAAGAGTAGGAAAAGCAGTACTGGGATACAATCTCCAAAATGACAGAATGATCTCAGTTCGAATCCAAACAAAACCATTCAACATCACAATAGTCCAAGTCTATGCCCCAACCACTGGTGCTGAAGAGGCTGAAGATGGCCAGTTCTATGAAGGCCTACAACACCTTCTAGAATTAACTCCAAAAAATGATGTCCTTATCATCATAGGGGATTGGAATGCTAAAGTAGGAAGCCAAAAGATAACTGGAATAACAGGCAAGTTTGGCCTTGGAGTACAAAATGAAGCAGGGCACAGACTGGTAGAATTTTGTCAAGAGAATATAATGGTCATAGCAAACACTCTATTCCAACAACCCAAGAGACAACTCTACACATGGACATCACCAGACGGTCAACACAGAAATCAGATTGACTATGTGCTCTACAGCCACAGATGGAGAAGCTCTATACAGTCAGTAAAAACTAGACCAGGAGCTGACTGTGGCTCAGATCATGAGTTTCTGGTTGCAAAATTTAGGTTTAAGTTGAAGAAAGTAGGGAAAAGCACTAGGCCACTCAGATATGACCTAAATCATATTCCTGATGAATATACAGTGGAAGTGACAAATAGATTTAAGGAAATAGATCTGATAGACAGAGTGCCTGAAGAACTATGGACGGAGGTTCGCAACATTGTACAAGAGGTAGCAACTAAAGCCATCCCAAAGAAAAAGAAATGCAAGAAAGCAAAATGGCTATCTGAGAAAGCGTTATAAATAGCTGAGGAAAGAAGGGAAGTGAAAGGCAAGGGAGAAAGAGAAAGATACACCCAATTGAATGCAGAATTCCAGAGAAGAGCTAGAAGAGATAAGAATGCCTTCTTAACTGAACAGTGCAAAGAAATAGAAGAAAACAATAGAATAGGGAGGACCAGAGATCTCTTCAAGAAAATTGGAGATATGAAGGGAACGTTTCATGCAAAGATGGGCATGATAAAGGACCAAAATGGCAGGGACCTAACAGAGGCAGAAGAGATTAAGAAGAGGTGGCACGATTACACAGAAGAACTATACAAGAAAGAGCTTAACATCCCTGTTAACCATGATGGGGTGGTCACTGACCTCGAGCCAGACATCCTAGAATGTGAAGTCAAATGGTCCTTAGGAAGTCTGAGCAACAACAAAGCTAGTGGAGGTGACAGCGTTCTAGTTGAGCTATTCAAAATCTTAAAAGACGATGCAGTAAAAGTGCTACACTCAATATGCCAGCAAATTTGGAAAACTCAGCAGTGGCCGCAGGATTGGAAAAGGTCAGTTTACATTCTGATCCCAAAGAAGGGCAATGCCAAAGAATGTTCAAACTACTGCACCACTGCACTCATTTCACATGCTAGCAAAGTGATGCTCAAAATCCTACAAGCTAGGCTCCTGCAGTACGTGGACCGAGAACTACCAGAAGTACAGGCAGAATTTTGAAGAGGCAGAGGATCTAGAGATCAAATTGCCAACATATGCTGGATCATGGAGAAAGTTATGGAGTTCCAGAAAAACATCTACTTCTGCTTCATTGACTATGCTAAAGCCTTTGATTGTATGGATCACAACAAATTGTGGCAAGTTCTTAAAGAGATGGGAGTATCAGACCATCTTATTTGTCTCCTGAGAAACCTATATGCAGGTCAAGAAGCAACAGTGAGAACTGGACATGGAACCACTGATTGGTTCAAAATTGAGAAAGGAGTTCGGCAAGGCTATATACTGTTGTCCTGCCTATTTATTTTATAAATATACTATGTTGTCCTGCCTATTGGAATTAAGTTGGAATTAAGATTGCTGGGAGAAATATCAACAACCTCAGATATGCAGATGATACCACTCTCATGGCAGAAAGTGAAGAGGAACTAAAGAGCCTCTTGATGCGGGTGAAGGAGAAGAGTGCAAAAGTTGGCTTGAAACTCAACATTAAGAAAACTAAGATCATGGCATCCGGTCCTCTCACTTCCTGGCAAATAGATGGGGAAGAAATGGAGGTAGTGACAGATTTTATTTTCCTGGGTTCCAAGATCACCGCAGATGGGGACTGTAGCCAAGAAATTAAAAGATGCTTGCTCCTGGGGAGAAAAGCTATGGCAAATTTAGACAGCATACTAAAAAGCAGAGACATCACCCTGCCAACAAAAGTGCGTATAGTCAAGGCTATGATTTTCCCAGTTGCAATGTATGGCTGTGAAAGCTGGACCATAAGGAAGGCTGAGCGCAAAAGGATTGAGGCCTTTGAATTGTGGTGCTGAAGGAGACTCCTGCGAGTCCCTTGGACTGCAAGGCGATCAAACTGGTCAGTCCTAGAGGAGATCAACCCTGACTGCTCTTTAGAAGGCCAGATACTGAAGATGAAACAGAAATACTTTGGCCACCTAATGAGAAGGAAGGACTCCCTGGAGAAGAGCCTAATGCTGGGAGCAATAGATGGCAAAAGAAGAAGGGGACGGCAGAGGATAAGGTAGCTAGATGGAGTCACTGAGGCGGTTGGTGTGAGCTTGAGTGGACTCCGGGGGATGGTGGTAGACAGGAAGGCCTGGAGGAACGTGGTCCATGGGGTTGCGATGGGTTGGACACGACTTTGTGACTAACAACAACAACCCTTCCTCTGGAGCCAGACATGAGAATGCAGCATTATTTGCTGGAGAAATGGCTCTTGAAATCAAGCCAGGAGGAGGGCAAAAAAAGATGGAAAATCCACATTTTTGGATGACTTTTTTTTTCATATGCCATCCATTATCAGGGTATTGAATGCAAGAACTTCCAAATCAGCATCAGTCTTGCAGAAGCATCGCTGTAATATGGCATCTCCTTTTCACAGTCTGTTTTGTTATCAGCTTGTCAGATATCACCTGGAAAGCATCTGTTATTGATGCCACAAATAGCTCCCCTTGGTGCGCTATGTTGCAGCACATAACAACTTAATCTCTGGCTGCTCCTGATGGTGGGACCTCCTCTTCAGCACCATTCTCACGGTGGCATGGATCATCAAAAGAGCACGCGGGGGAGAGCTTGGCTGAGTGGACAGGTGATCCTGGGCAGACAGGTGCACGTTTGTGCCTTGTTCTAGCTCTTCTTTCGCATTTCAGGTCGTGGTGGCCCTGCCCCTGCTGGAGGGCTCTTCCTCCTCCTCTTCCTCTTATTATGAGGAACTAGAGCACATTGAAGCAGATGGAGCCACGGAAACACCTGCATGAAGAGATGGCGGGGAGGGCTGGGTCCCAGGGGGGAAGACTGGCGTTCTGCCCCTGCTTCAGAGGCTGAGTGTCTACCCAGTCCTAGGAAGTGCGGTTGCCTTAAGAGATACTGTCGATCACGAAGGTGATTTTAAGGTGGAGCACCTTATTCCGTGGTGGACTCCTCTGGAGCGAGGATTATAATATACAGCAGCTGGGCTGCGGCTCAGGTTCGGGGGGTCCTGAGAAGATGAGGCCACCTTTCCTATGTGGGCTGTGCCAAAAACAACACCGGTGTTTGGGTCTGTGTATTATGACTTGTGTTTCGGCCTTTTGGGACTCTGTCCGATGCAGCCTCTGGTTTCCCACCATGCTTGCCTGCTTTTCCGTGCCCTTGACCTTGGCTGCATCCTGGGCTTGCCTCTAGAAAATCCCCATTTGCCAGGAAAATCCCAGCTTTGCTTCTGGACTGCTGAATTGCATTGTGGGATGGATGCATTGTAAAAAGCTGAACAGGACAATAGTGGCCAAGGAAGCTTAGGCCCCTAAGCCTACTTGGTGCTCCCCAGAGGTGCTGGGCTCCCATTATCCCTGGACAACATGGTCACTTGCTCAGAATGATGGGAATAGTCAGATGTCTGGAGGTTTCAACTCCTTCCTGCAACTTTCAGCAGAACTCACATATACAGCCATCCTACTTCCAGGGTTTGAAGGGGAACAGTGCCTTTGCCTTTCTATTGTTCAGCACTACCTTGTTCAGCTGGTCAGTACAAACCAGCAATGGGGAGCTCCTAATTCAGGTTTGGGATCACTGAACTCTAGAAGAGGCATTCACTCCACTGGCCTGAGAATCCCCAGCCCTGAGAAGAGCATTGTGCACTTTACACATTTAAAGTGTATAGTTGAAGGGAAAAACGGATCTCCATCGGAGTCAACACGCCCGTAATTAATCTGTACAGCCGCAATCCTATGCACACTCCACAGGAGGAAGTTTCATTGGATTTAGAGGGCAAACCTCTGAGTAAATGTACAGTGGTTGCCAATCTCACACCACTTCTACTGGAATGAATCTACTTGACAAATACTCTTTCTGTCCCCATCTGCTCTTTCCCACTCTATTTAAGTAACGAGGGTGACCCTGAGCTGCAAATCCCCGCTCTCTATTATTTTCCAGGGGTAGTGATTGCATTCGCTTCCATTTTGAAAGTGCAAGGAGACAAATGAGATTTCAATCAGCGGGAGAGGCGTAGGGACTCACAGCTCATATTAGCTGATAATAATTGCTCTGGGAGCAGAGAAAGTTGCCTGAACGATTTTTGATATATATATATTTTGTTGTTCCCTTCTCTGCGGGTGAGTTTTCAGAAAGAAATGCTTGTTCCCATGCCAGCTGGGGCTGGCAGGATAAGTCCTTGAGTGAGGACAAAGTGTTCTTTCCTACTGCTGCATTACCTGGCAGTGAACAAAATACACTTCTGTATAGCCCGTAGCACTTGATCCTGCCCAATCTTACAAGCTAAGCAGGGTCAGGCTTGGTGGGACTCTGGATGGGTGACTTGAGTCTTACATAGAGTGGGTGGTTGGGCCTGATGGCCTGCTAGCCCCCTTCCACTTCTGTGATACAGTTGCTCATTTTAAGACAGCTGCAAACCTAGACCTGTATTAGGAAATCTTGGAATTGGAGAACCAGGAGAATGTACACTCAGATTCTCAAGGAAGACTCTACACTCAGTTTCAGCAGTTCATTGGCAGGACACCCGAGATTCCTCTCTGACAGAGAAAAAGCATCAGTGCAGTTGGGTAGCCAGAATACCAAACTGGCAATGAGCTTCTGGAGCATTGACAGAGATTTTTATAAGCTGTGGGTCACGTGCACAGTTTTAAGGCAGTGATGAGTTTCTGAATGGGTGAGAAGGTGAGGACAATGGGGAAAAACACAGAGACCCTGAGAAATCATTATAGGCTTCAGGAAAACCATCATCACTCATTAAAGGCTTGGGTAGCAGATAACAAATGAAACAATCAGGAGTTACAGAAATCTAACAGGTTTAAATGTTGTGGGTCTTGCAATCAGAGATACCAAATTCCTTAAGACAAAGCATGGGCTGGCCAGGCACTTTTACACTGTGAAGGAAGCAAAACTTCCCCAATGCTTGCAATCATTGATTCTGACTGTGCAAGAAAATGCTTTTCCTAGGCATATGGAGCTGGGCAAAAAGTTCTAGTCCCTTTGAGTGGAGAGGAGCAAGGGC
The DNA here is from genome assembly GCA_023646645.1 of Varanus salvator macromaculatus. Classification (NCBI taxonomy): domain Eukaryota; kingdom Metazoa; phylum Chordata; class Lepidosauria; order Squamata; family Varanidae; genus Varanus; species Varanus salvator. The sequence goes on along the minus strand of JAIXND010000624.1, from coordinate 10,354,611 downwards.
ACTGCTGCCAGACAAGAACATCTGGGGTGGGTGGGTTAGAGATGGGGAGTCTCTTGAATGGAGAACTCCAGCCTCCTGAGGAGAGGATGCAAGTCCGTCATCACAACCGCCAGTTGGTCCAACTGGGATCTCAGGGAGAAGAACATGGGTAAACCTGGTTCCACAGCACCCCTCCTTCCCAAGCCAGGCACAGAAGGGTTTATAAGCAAAGCTTTGGGTGAAGCAGGGCAGAGAGGGGTCAATATTTTGCTTTGCGTGACTCAGAGACTTCTATGTAGAATAAGGACATTTGCAAGAAGTGCTGGAGAGTCTGTTGCTGCTGGCATGGGGGGCACCTAGCACATGACAGAAGCTGCACCTTATCTAGTCAGAGCATGGATTCATCTAGCCCAGTATGGTCCACACTGACTGGCAGCAGCACTCCAGGTTCCTGGCAGGACCCTTTCCCAGCTCTTAGAAAAACCCAAAGGGCCACTCACCCCCATGCCAATTCCTTTCTGCCCACTAATTGCCTTCCAGAAACACTGAGTTCTGCCAGTTCTGATGCATCCAATCCCTAGCCACCCTGGGTGGGATCCATGCTTTTCCACCACCATTACTGACAAGTGAGACACTTCCCACTGCTTGGTGCCGCTGCCCATGAGGCAGAAGTTTTCTGACTGTCTGGGCACTTTTTCTGCTGTGCAACTCTTGCTTTGCAACTTCCTTTCTGTTTGGCTCTTTCCAAGTAAGGCCCAAGGGAAGCCTGTGAACACTAGAGGGAGAGATTTTTTGGAGTGTCCAGGCATCCCTTGACTAGATAAAATCAGACAAGGCAATTCAGATGCAAGAAGGCCAGCAATGGCTACTAGTCCTGGTGGCCCCTTGCTACCTCCAGTATCAGAGGAAATATGCCCACAAACACCTGTTGCTGTGGAACAGGGGTGAGAAGATGTAGTTGCCCTCTTCTCCTGACTGTGGGTTTCCTGTGGGTGTGAACAGACTGCTGGATGAGAGGGACTGTGACAATGGAGTCATTCCTACCTAGAGTCTTCCATGCTTATTGGATCAGAAACACTGAGCAGGGAAGAGGTTGAGAGCTCCCTTATCTTAGTGGTGAGGAAGGCTGTTCTGGTGGAGCAGATCTGCCAGCTGGGATTGTGACTGCAGGCAGCAGGTAGTCCCAGGGCTACAGGTTGCCCACCCCTGAGTAAGCAAAAGGAACTAGAATCCCCCACCCCCCTTAGCCATTGCTTGCTAATAGTGATAAACTTGCAACTCAGATAACTTGTCTCCTCCTTCTTTAAGCACAGCTTCCCTGAAACACAAAGGTCAATTGAATTCATTACTGTGTTAAATGAAGTTCTGAGATTGATTGAGGGCTCCTTTTTAACATTATAAAATAAATGAGTTAGTTTTGCTTGACAAAACTCTGCAAAGGTCTCATATAAACTCTCAGTTTAATAGCTAAACTAATTTCTTTACACCATTTCCCCCTCCTTCTCTAATGTTGTGAGACTTAATTATCCCCCCTCCCATTTTTAAAAGCCTACTTTGGCCCGAATTTAACGCAATCAAGTGTTAATTTGAGAAAGGGATAAGCATCATTGCTGACATCATGTTTGGTGTAGCAAGATGCAGAAAATCTTGCAGGTACATCGCAAAAGAAAATAGGTGTGAAATGTGTGTTTTTAAAAAGAACCTTCAATGAATTATTTCCACCTTCAAAATGATGGCTTTGAATTTGTTGTCCTTGCCAATGTAATCTTAAATTTAATTAATGCCTGTGTTCTAACAGGGCTGCAGAGGACATATTCAAAACCATGGTGTTGCATGAGTTCTCCAGCACAAGGTCAATCAGGTGCATAAGTCAGGCTTGGTGTATCAGAAGCAAATTGCTAAAAAGGTGAGTAGGGAAGACTGATTTCCCAGGATTTCTGCCAGAGCCAGTGGGGAGAAAGGACACGGTCTGGCAATCACAGAGCCCAGTTACTATTGCGCCACTGCTACAGCAGCCTTACTAAATGCCTTCGGAGTGTTTTGGACCTCAACTCAGCTTGGGCACGCTGACCATTGGTGTTGGAACTGATATGCAGAACATCTGGGTTGGAAGCTGCCCCGTGGGTCATCCTGAGCCTTATCCAGATCAGCAACTTCAGTTCATTGAACTGGAGGCATCAGAACACGTGCTCTGAAGTCAAGCCGTGGGTCTGGTCCTTGCCCAGCGATGCGTAAGGAGCAAAATGGGGCGAAGTCCAACAGAGCGAGATGATGGCGGTTCGCAGTCTGGGAGGCGCCAGGTTAAGGAAGCCTCCTCTGCAACGTGGCTGCACTCTCCTCATCCTGCATCACCGTAGCTTTACCATCCACCGGGGCCAGGGAGGAAGACATGGCTCTCACCCACGACATGCACTGGATGATCTCAAGCCACTCCCTGCGCTTACCTACCCTCCCTCCCTGGGCTTTTATGAGGACAAAATGGGGGCAGGGGGAGAGCCATGCATGCTACTCTCTTGAATGAGATCCATCCTCCTCTTGAATAAAAGGTGAGATATAAGAGAGCAAGAGAAAAATTGTCAATAATAACAGAAAATAATAGTCCATTTGTACTGGACAAGAGTTATAGTTCCACTGTCTAAAGATGGGACTTGCTGGGCACCTGTGGGGAAAGGAAGGCATATATGGGAAATATGATGAAATCCAGGATTTATAATCTGTGTTTGGACATAATCTGTCAACCCAGAAACAAAGGCAGGCAGCGAGAGGGGTCTTTGATCTAATCACATTTTAGTTTTACAGGTTCCAAATCAACCAAAAGCCAATCAATCTGCGTAACTTTAGCCCATATATAGTCCTGCTTCGCTCATGAAGCTCAACCGAGCCTCAGGCCAGGCAATTCCTCACTGGCAAGGGGGAGACCCCGCCCAGCAGTGTGATGCCCACTGTGAAGGTGACCTGCCCTCGCTGCTGCTGCTTCACGAGCCGGAGCGACATGCAGAAAGGCCTGTTGCCGTGTCAGGTTTTGCCTGACTGCACTCGAGACAGATGACTGTGGTCAGCTGGAAGCGGGGCCTCTGCTCCATATTCTCCGGCACCTTCCTAAACTAAACTAAAAAGGCAAAGTGAAAGATGCAAAGCGAAGCCAAAACCACCCCCTTAATTCCTATGTAGACGAACCATTTCGGGAGCAATTTTAGGCAAGTCTAGGGAGAAAGGGGGCCTTTCTCTCTCTCTAAAGGTGTACAGGACTGCGGCTTCGATGGTTTTCCAACCAGTGATTTCTCCCTCCATGCACTGGGGTTTATGTAATGGCTGTTACTTATTCCAGCAGTCTCAGCCGAATGTCCTGTGCACTGACGCAGAAAGGCGGCCAAGGTAAGTTGTCACTGTCACTTTGTGCTCCACCAGTCCGATGCTGGGCCCTTTCTTTCTTTTTCTTTCTTTCTTTCTTTCTTTCTTTCTTTCTTTCTTTCTTTCTTTCTTTCTTTCTTTCTTTCTTTCTCCACTTTCTGCTGGGCCCCTCCTCTCCACACAGAGGCTGCTCCAGCTAACTGTCCTGGAGCAACAGTGTGGTGTAGTGGTTAGGGGCATGGATCAGGGACTCAGGCAAGCTGGGTTCTAGTCCCCACTCAGCCATGGAGCCCTCTGGGTGACTCTCAGCCAGTCAGCCCAACCTGCCTGACTGCGTTGTTGTTATGAGGATAAGACTAGGAGCAGGGGCAAGTGTGTGTTAATTTGAGTTCTTTGAAAAAGAAAAACAGGTAGAGTAGAAATGTAATAAACAAATAAATAGATCAGGAAGGAGACCATCGCAATACCTTCAAACAGACTTTGTATGTACAGCTATAAATATAAATATACACATTCAGATATAGAAGGAGGGGGAGAGAGCGAGCGTGAGAGGATGAGGATGGCTGGCTGCATGGATGGCCTCCCACTTCTCCTCTACCTTGTCTTAAATTTGGATTATAATCCTGGGGGGTAGGAATCGCCATGCTCCTCATCTTTCCAAGCCACTCTAGAGGACTTTTTGGCTAGAGGACAAAGTCTAAATGCTACACACCAATAACATAACTAAGAAAACTTCAGCCACCTCATAGCGAGCTAAGGATGAAGAATTCTCTGCAAAATACCTTGGAACCCCCAGATACAGAGGGAGTCACCAAATATCCCACCCCTCACCCTTGTGGAGGACACAGGATCTCACAAAAGTGTGTGTGTGTCTCTCTGTGTGTGTGATATGTCCCCAACATAGACCACATCCATCTGCAGCAACCAATGGCTTGTCTCCTCGTGCCCCTGTCCCACCATAGCACCCAGTGGGCAAGGCTGCTGGGCTGGCCAGCCACTCCTTCCCATGGAGAAGGCGAGGAGGTGCTCTGTAGGGCCTTTAGAGTTTGACAAGGTGCCAGGACTAACGCACAACAAATACTGTTCTCTGTCAGCTCTGATAAAATGTGGAATCTATCACTTTCGTTTCCTTCAGGAGCTCTCATTACCAACAAAAGTAATTACAATTTGTCTTTAATTTCAAATATATTGCCTGGGAAAAGATAGCAGGAAATGTGAAGAGGAGGGAAACAGGAGCACAATCAAATGGACTGCCGGCCAATCTCAGTACCTGCCCGCAAGATCGCCATTTCCCCTGGCATTCTTTTTCATTATAGTCTGTCTGCACAGCAATTGGAATCCGGAATATTCCCAACAGGAAGACCAGGGAAATGGCTCCTTCTTGGCTTTAAAAGCCCGGCTATCCTTGTTCTCTCCATGCTGAACTTTAGGGGTACAAGGGAAAGAGGAAAAGCTGAATTTCCCATGGGACAGCTACCTGCTTTTGGCATGCTCTGGGACCAGAAAGTGCACCTCCTCCCAGGTCGGCCTGCTGATGCCCTTCTTTGGGTACCTTTCCAGGCTCAGTGAAGCAGGAGGCAACTGCAGAAAGGGCTGTAGCACTGATGGGTGGTTGGTTAGAGCTTCTCCCAGGAGGCTTGGCTGATTGGCTTCTTTTAGCGTCGATATTCTTCGGGCCCTCAACATGCACTTTACATTCCTTTCAATATTGCTGACAGCTGTTCTGTCTGCCGTCCCATCTCTCACTCATTTTTTTTTTCTGTGACTATAGTTGCGTGTTTATACATTTGCTTATGCATGGGGATGCACATACACTTTCAAGCTTGTCAGCCACCCTGCTATCAAATTTAATGGAGCGTGGCACATAAATGTTTCCTATACGACATCTTGCAATACAACGGCATGAAATAAGACCCTTGAATGGGAATGAGAGATAAATGTGGAGCGTTGCAGGCATCCAATGGGGGGCCAAAGAGTGTGGAGAGCAGGGTGGCCCCACGTTTGGCTGCCTACATGCTTCATCACGGCTCACAAGGAGAGGAGCTCAAGGCATTGTCAGAGCCGCGCGCAGTGGGGTCCCCAAGGGCACCTGGCCCAGGGCTCAGATTCATGCAGGGCCCCGAGCTGCAACATGCTGAAGGAGGCCGAGAACGGCTGCAGTTCGGCAATGCAACAAAAGGGCCTTGCGACAATTAAACTGTGGCCACGTTTTCACAATCGTTGGGGGATTTGCACAGAATAAAGCTAGAAGAGCATTTGTTAAATAAAAAAGAACCCTATTTTACAGATTGCGCCATTGCCTCTTTTTGTCTTAAGTGTGTCAATTTGTAAGCCTTTAAAATATAGCAATTTGAATGCTGAGCACTCCCACAATGTTCCCAAAGTCCCTGCACTTCTCTGAGGCCAGAGACGGGATTCTGAATCATCTGATGGCAATGAGCAGCATCTAACAGATATCCCATAATGACCAACATGTGCATTTCTTACCTAATGTGCAAACACGCCTAATTTAGCACTTTGGAATAGGGTTGCCTCAAATTCCACAGAATCCATTCTTCTGGCATCCATTGACTTTCTCTTGTGCTCAGCAAGAGAGATAGCAGGAAGTCCACAAACTCTTGCACAGTGAAGTGTCCTTCCGCACCATGTGCCACTGCACAAACAGGGGCTGCCTCACATGGCACCAGAGTGCTCATGTAAGGCTCAGTTCCCAGCAAATGTTGTGCAAAATACTGGGCACCCTCTCCAGGAACTCACACTCAAAGCCTCATCCAAGTGGACTGATTTGCAGGGAGCTGAGCCCATGGCACCCAACGGAGTCTCACCCCCAAGAAGGATTGCTCACACATCCCTGATTCTGGATCAAGATACACTCCAATATACTTCCACACAGACCCTTGGCCAAATTTTGCAATGGAGTACTCCAGTCAACTCCTTCATGGATCACTGCCTTGTGGCGAAGGGGCTTGCGTAGCTCAATGAAGCTCTGAGCTATGCCGTGTAGGGCCACCCAAGACGGACAGGTCATAGCAGAGAGCTCTGACAAAATGTGATCCACTGGGGAAGGGAATGGCAACCCATGCTAGTATCTTTGCCATGAAAACCCCATGGACATGAAAACCAAAAGGCAAAACGATATGACACCGGAAGATGAGCCCCTCAGGTCGGAAGGTGTCCAATATAGAAGGTGTCTTCTACTGGGGAAGAGCGGAGGGCTATTACTAGTAGCGCCAGAAAGAATGAAGCAACTGGGTCAAAGCCGAAAGGACACTCAGTCACAGATGTATCTGGTGGTGAAAGGAGAGACCGATGCTGTAAAGATCTATACTCCATAGGAACCTGGAATGTAAGATCCATGAATCAAGGCAAGCTGGATGTGGTCAAACAAGAGATGACAAGACTGAACATTGACATCTTAGGAATCAGTGAACTAAAATGGACAGGCATGGGTGAATTTAGTTCAGATGACCATCAGGTATACTACTGCGGGCAAGAATCCCTCAGAAGAAATGGAGTAGCCTTCATAGTCAATAAAAGAGTAGGAAAAGCAGTACTGGGATACAATCTCCAAAATGACAGAATGATCTCAGTTCAAATCCAAGGCAAACCATTCAGCATCACAATAGTCCAAGTCTATGCCCCAACCACTGGTGCTGAAGAGGCTGAAGTTGACCGGTTCTATGAAGGCCTACAACACCTGCTAGAATTAACTCCAAAAAATGATGTCCTTATCATCATGGGGTATTGGAATGCTAAAGTAGGAAGACAAAAGATAACCGGAATAACAGGCAAGTTTGACCTTGGAGTACAAAATGAAGCAGGGCCCAGGGTGGCAGAATTTTGTCAAGAGAATACAATGGTCATAGCAAACACTCTTTTCCAACAACCCAAGAGATGACTCTACACATGGACATCACCAGACAGTCAACACAGAAATCAGATTGACTGTGTGCTCTGCAGCCAAAGATAGAGAAGCTCTATACAGTCAGTAAAAACTAGACCAGGAGCCGACTGTGGCTCAGATCATGAGCTTCTGGTTGCAAAATTTAGGCTTAAGTTGAAGAAAGTAGGGAAAAGCACTAGGCCACTCAGGTATGACCTAAATCATATCCCTGATTAATATACAGTAGAGGTGACAAATAGATTTAAGGAATTAGATCTGATAGACAGAGTGCCTGAAGAACTATGGACGGAGGTTCACAACATTGTACAAGAGGCAGCAACTAAAACCATCCCAAAGAAAAAGAAATGCAAGAAAGCAAAATGGCTGTCTGAGGAAGCTTTACAAATAGCTGAGGAAAGAAGAGAAGTGAAAGGCAAGGGAGAAAGAGAAAGATACACCCAATTGAATGCAGAATTCCAGAGAAGAGCTAGAAGAGATAAGAATGCCTTCTTAAATGAACAGTGCAAAGAAATAGAAGAAAACAATAGAATAGGGAGGACCAGAGATCTCTTCAAGAAAATTGGAGATATGAAGGGAACGTTTCATGCAAAGATGGGCATGATAAAGGATCAAAATGGCAGGGACCTTACAGAGGCAGAAGGGATTAAGAGGTGGCATGATTACACAGAAGAACTATACAAGAAAGAGCTTAACATCCCTGATAACCATGATGGGGTGGTCACTGACCTCGAGCCAGACATCCTGGAATGTGAAGTCAAATGGTCCTTAGGAAGTCTGAGCAACACCAAAGCTAGTGGAGGTGACAGCATTCCAGCTGAGCTATTCAAAATCTTAAAAGACGATGCAGTAAAAGTGCTACACTCAATATGCCAGCAAATTTGGAAAACTCAGCAGTGGCCGCAGGATTGGAAAAGGTCAGTTTACATTCCGATCCCCAAGAAGGGCAATGCCAAAGAATGTTCAAACTACCGCACCATTGCACTCATTTCACATGCTAGCAAAGTGATGCTCAAAATCCTACAAGCTAGGCTCCAGCAGTATGTGGACCAATAACTACCAGAAGTACAGGCAGAATTTCGAAGAGGGAGAGGTACTAGAGATCAAATTGCCAACATACGCTGGATCATGGAGAAAGCTAGGGAGTTCCAGAAAAACATCTACTTCTGCTTCATTGACTATGCTAAAGCCTTTGACTGTGTGGATCACAACAAATTGTGGCAAGTTCTTAAGAGATGGGAGTACCTGACCATGTTATTTGTCTCTTGAGAAACCTATATGCAGGTCAAGAAGCAACAGTGAGAACTGGACATGGAACCACTGATTAGTTCAAAATTGAGAAAGGAGTTTGGCAAGGCTGTATACTGTCACCCTGCCTATTTAACTTATATGCAGAGCACATCATGAGAAAGGCAGGGCTAGATGAATCACCAGTTGGAATCAAGATTGCTGGGAGAAATATCAACAACCTCAGATATGCAGATGATACCACTCTCATGGCAGAAAGTGAAGAGGAACTAAAGAGCCTCTTGATGCGGGTGAAGGAGGAGAGCCCAGAAGTTGGCCTGATACTCAACATTAAGAAAACTAAGATCATGGCATCCGGTCCTCTCACTTCCTGGCAAATAGATGGGGAAGAGATGGAGGTAGTGACAGATTTTATTTTCCTGGGCTCCAAGATCACTGCAGATGGGGACTGCAGCCAAGAAATTAAAAGATGCTTGCTTTTGGGGAGGAAAGCTATGGCAAATCTAGACAGCATACTAAAAAGCAGAGACATCACCCTGCCAACAAAAGTGCATATAGTCAAGGCTATGGTTTTCCCAGTTGCAATGTATGGCTGTGAAAGCTGGACCATAAGGAAGGCTGAGTGCCGAAGGACTGAGGCCTTTGAATTGTGGTGCTGGAGGAGACTCCTGCGACTCCCTTGGACTGCAAGGCGATCAAACCGGTCAGTCCTAAAGGAGATCAACCCTGACTGCTCTTTAGAAGGCCAGATACTGAAGATGAAACAGAAATACTTTGGCCACCTAATGAGAAGGAAGGCCTCCCTGGAGAAGAGTCTAATGCTGGGAGCAATAGATGGCAAAAGAAGAAGGGGATGGCAGAGAATGAGGTGGCTGGATGGGGTCACTGGGGCGGTGGGTGTGAGCTTCAGTGGACTCCGGGGGATGGTGGAGGACAGGAGGGCCTGGAGGAATGTTGTCCATGGGGTCGTAATGGGTCGGACATGACTTTATGAGTAACAGCAACAACAACAACAACTCCAGTCAAAATGTGTGTTAAATGTGTGTATACGAGGAAAACAACATTCAAAATGCACTGTATCAGAGCACTTGTTTGTGGAGAAGTCTATGCTGAGCAATAAAAGCAGAAATGTCCATGGGAAATGGGATGGGAAGGGAAGCCGCGTGACCTCAGGGGCATGGTGCGGACTAGTGGTGCGGAAGTGCAAATCCAGAAGTGGGCAAATGGGACCGACCCAAGATCCCAGTATGCCTGCTTGAGGGCCCCCAAATCCCTTTTCCCAACTGCCAGCCATTTCGTGGTTCCCCAGCTGCTGTGAAGAGTTTTCTGCATTCCGAGGGCTGGAGTGTGCCTCATGGGCCTTTGTTTCTCTCAGCAAACTCCTTAAGTTAAAATCTGCTGGTCTTTTTTGATCCTTCCCTTTTTTGCCTCTGGCCCCCCTCACCCCTTGGGCTGAAAGGGTGGTGTAAACACACAGAATGGGCCTTCTTTGTTAAGAGTCTTGCCACTTTGCCCAAGGCACATGTGATGGAGACTTGTGTTATCACTCATTTCTCTTGCTCTGGAGTGTCGTTTTACATAGCTTTAAGCTCTTAAAAGAATTTGTAGAGATGGCACTTTCTCTTCCATTTGCCATTTGACTCCAGCCTTGCTTTTCCCCCTTTACTCCCATGCCTATATATATTTGACAACCGAGAATCACACCTCACGCCTCCAGTGAAGTGAGCTCTAAGCCACAACTGCTTCTGCCATAATAAAATATATCCGTCTTTAAGGAGCCACAAGACTGGCATCACCCCATTGTGTTTTCCAAAGCAGACTAACACAGCCAGTCCTCTGGAAACAGTCTGAACTGAAAGCTGAAAAGTACATGTTGAAAAATTATTTCAGAAAAAACAAACAAGCAACCAAACAAAAACACACTAGTCTAATTTGACTAAAGGTGCTTACAACCTGGTCTCACTGCGATCAATAGAAGAAAAGACCACTTTGAATTCCTAGCGCTCTCCCAATTAGCATTAGTTGGACTGGAACTCTGATCTCTGGTGATTCCTACTCCAGTTTTAGCAACAGTTAGGATAACATTTGCAATCCCCTTTGACTATCTGCGTATCTCTAGCCCATTTTGGCTCCCCATGTCAGCCAGAGAATGGCAAAGCCATTTTATGCATGCTGTGCAATTTGGGGGCAAAAAAGAAAATAAAGGAACTGTAGGGCCAGTGTCTAACATATTTTGGGGGTGACAGGAATCCAGCTCCCCTTTATGCATTTCACTTTTCTTCTTTTTAGGAAAGCCTCGTGTCCCCCTGTATAGGGTGAGAAGGCATTTCTCACGGCAACTTCCCCTCCCACCCTTCCTAAATCTTGTGAGGAAATCGCACAGGTGGTTAGAAGTATGATTTTGACTGGGTTTTGTTGTTGCTACTGTTTTTAACTGTGAAATGGAAACGCTGGAAAAGAAGCCCTCAGCTGTCTCTTAAAACCATCATGTAAACCAAGTTCCATTTATGCCCAAAAAGTTTTCACAAACTGCCACCCAAACCAACATAAAATTCACTGAGACCTTCCAGTCAGGGATTTCCACACAGTATATCCTATGGCATCTGGGGCTTTTCCCTTGAATATTTGGGTGGATGGATCGAGGGATGGATGCATTACCCTCCCTGTTTTCATGAGAGAGGAAGATTTTAAGAAAACCATTTTTTTAACCCAGCTTTAACTTCTGTGGATGCTCTCCAGAAAGAAATGTGCGAGAACCCTGTTAGACAGGTTTGCTCCTTGTCATCTGCTTCAACTGCAGACTTGCCATTGTTCTTCAGAAAGGACTTCTTCTTTGATCTAGCCATGAAAGGACATCTGAGGCTGAGGGTGGATTTTGGTGGGCTGTGAAGAACTAAATACCTAATCTATTCTAAGCAGGCTCCATTAAAGTGCTCTTTTTACAGGCTGAGTAGAGCTCCCGTTAAGGTTGCCCTTCTCATCACCAGTTCAGAATTTCTTGGAAGTGCCTCGGAGATTCATTGCCACTTCTGTCCTCTTCTTCCTTCATCCCTGTTTTATTCCCAAAACTCCAGGATGAATTGATTTATAGGCAGAACTAAGCTGGAGAGGGTTGGGCTCACCCAACACCCGTGCTTGTTCAAGAGGCAGCTGGTTCTGACCCAGGTTCCACTGTGCCCGACTTCAGTTTGCCCAGGCCTGGCTCCACTCTTGACTCCAGAATTGGCAGGCCCACGGTTTGCTACAGTTTTCCATCTGCACCGGGAACCGACCCCCATGGAGCACCGCGATTGGCATGTCCAAAGGACTGCCTCTTAATTTCTGCTTTTGCCAGTGTACCCAACCCCTCCCCCACCTAAACAATATAGCACAAGAGCAAAATCTCAAACAGATAGAAAATATCTCTCCCATTGAACTCAATACAAATCCAATTGACGTTGTTTAAAATGCGGCCGTCTGAAATCTCCTGCCAGCAAAAGCTCAGCAATCCCCCCTCCCAGCCGTACTAACTCCCCACAGTCTTGCATTGCCCCGCTCCCTGTTCAGGTGGCCACACATTCTGTTCTGCGGAGAAGCCAGCCTCCACCTGAGGGGCTGTTCCAACCTGACAGTTTGGAGGAGGAGGAGGAGGAGGAGGAGAGGGAGGAGGCAGCCATGGCTACTCGCAGCTGCCATCTGGCCAGTGGATCAGGCAGGCAAGGACCCAAGTTGACTGTGGCCCCCCACTCTGGAATCAGCTCCCCAAATTGGTTAGCCTGGTGCCCTCTCTATACTTTTGATGGTTCCAGGCAAAGGCCTTTTTATCTACCAAAATTTTAATAGTTGACGCAGTTGTAACTGATTTGACATGGTATTCATTGATTTTACTGTTCATTTAAATTAACTGAGGTTACTATGTGGTTTAATTGTGGGGATTTTCTGTGTTTTTATTGCTCAGTTTTATTCTTGTAGTGTATATGTTTAATTTAATATCATTGCTCATTCTATTTTTATTATATTATTATAAAGTAATAACCTGTGACCTACCCAGATAGCCATTTTGGCTAAACAATGGGATAGAAATTTAATTAGTTAGTTAATTAATTAATAAGACACCTGGCCACAGTCTTCCACATGATGGTGAGATGGACTGGCCTTCTATTTAAATTAAACCAATTGTCTCTGTAGCTGTAAACTGACATATTGTAAAATGTGTATTCACGGAGTTCACCTCATGCAGACAGCTGCTCTTTTCTTGGAGGAACAGAAGGCAACATCCCCAGCTTTTCTCTGCCCCTCTGCGTTATGGAGTCGGGAGCCTTTAACCTGCAAGAGAATCCCAGAGTGCCTGGCCTGAAGTCACCCAGCAAGCCTCAGGGCAGAGGAAGGACCAGAGGTCTGGCCTCCCCAGTCCTGCTCAAACACCCCAATCAAAACACCGCACCAGCACAACAGGCTCAGTGTAAGCGTATCAGTGCCCTGCTTTGGTGAAGCGCGTCCAATTTGGGGGCCGTTCATTAGGGAACAGCCTGCTCCTTATCCAGCAAGTGACCTTTAAACAAAAGCCCTAGACTGAGCAAATCCCTTGGAATCAACTTCACTTTTCACCTCAGGGAGTCTGCCTTGGGTTTATTCCTAACGTCACCATTAGGACCAATTGGATGGGTGGGCATGAGAGCCAGTGCCGTATACGTTCTCTTTCCACTTGGAACTCATTCCTGAGAGGTATACATTTATCAGCTTTTTGTTTCACTCTGATTTGAGTTGAAGGTGTTCCATTGATTATTTATGGTTTCTAGACTCACAGTTTCTGTTTTAAATTGTTTTACAGACTTGTGCTGCTGCACTGATAAACAGAAAATAATTTTGTAAATTGAGAAATAGAAATAGTACACAGAGAGTTTAGACAACTGCTTTAACCTGTTGGTTAAAACTCATGTTCATTTGCTGCTTGATTTGTGCAAGCTTCACATTTGTGCAAGGCAGGCAGGAATTGCAAATGAGAATCAGGTGCAGGACGCACAGCAAGAGGATCTGTGGGATCGCTAGGAAGTTCCAGACATCGCTCACTCAGCCACCCCTGTCACAAACCACACTGCACACCCAGGCACTTTCAGAATGCAGGATTGGCTAAATGCCATCCACAGCAAAAAGAAAAAAAAAGCTTCTCTTTGCAGCCAGCAGAACTGATGATCTTGTTACATCGATGGTTACTAACAGGGGAGAACTGGCTGCTAATCCTCCCGCATGCTAACGAGGGATGCCTAGTAGAACAAGACAAAAGATTAAATTTGACTTCTGAAGTGAGCAGGGTGAGTGCCAGCTTCCTCTAATATTTTCTCCAAGCTTCCAAGGGTCAAGTTATAGGAAAGTCTTCCCAAATCTAGTGCTCTGTTGTGATACATCTTCCTTGGGTGTGTTTCATAGATTTTTCAATGCTCGTTCCTGTGCTGATTGAGCATGAATGAGAATGTGTTCCCTGATACCCCCAGGGATAGGTGGCCTTCGCTGCCTTCCTTAACCAGGTGTGCTCTTGATGTTTTGGACTTCAACTGCCATCAGCTCCACTCAGTATAACCAGTCATTGGGAATGTTGGGAGAAGTCATCTGAAACATCTGGAGGGCATCAGGCTGGGAAAACCAGGAGCAAATGAGGGCTGCAGGCACTGGAGAGCTGAAGGAAAGCTGCCTCCTTCAGTTAGCTGCTGGTGGAGAATTGCACGCTGGCATATATGGAGCTCATCAATGCTTATTTTTCAAAGAATATTTCTCCATATTCTGCCACAATGCTCATTCCTATTTTTGCCCATCTGGGATTGAAAGCTCTGTGAATATTTTCGTGTGCATTTCCCTAAATGTATGCATTGTTTGTGATTGTCTTAAAAATGCGCACCATTTCTCCCGCTGACCGCATTTCTGAAAGGGTTGCATTTTTGCATGTGCATTATCTGTAAAAGGCTTTCACGTCTGCAAGGTTCAGAATGGGCAGATTCTGGTCAAAAATGAGCTGAAATGAACTCCTTGTACATTCCGAGCTACTCAGGGCCTCTGTGTTCGAGCGCTCAACTCAGAAAAAAGAAAAATTCTTCTATATTCCCAGGATTTAGACGATTCCCCTGCCAGGGAAGAGAGTTTTCTGCCTGGAAGACACATTCTTGTTGGAGGGCATTTCCCCCCATGCCATCTCCCGCTACCGCCCCCTGAAGTGGTACAGTCCAGAAAGAGTTGTCTAGCATGGCTTGTGGCAAGCCACTGAGACACCACAGCCCTACATGGGGCCAGAGTGGCGCATGGGTCAGCTTTGTTGCTTGTCTCTTTGCTTGTTATAAGGCTGCCCTTCTCCTTCATCCTTTTCCTGCCAATGGAGGCCAGTGGGAGCCAAAGAACTGAGCAAAGTCCTCGGAGGTGATTTCTGTGGAACAGCAAGACAGCTGCCTTCCGTGTGCCAATGTCAGAGAGCTCAGCAGGAGCGAGATCGTGGCGGAGCCACCCGGCAGCTGCAGTTTTTACAGCAAGCCTCCCTGCCATGCCTTCGTGATGTCCTCCTGGACACAGAAACCTGGAAGCCCTTTTTCAGTCATGGGTGGGAGAAATGCTCTGTGTTGCCGAGTGGCCTCTCCACCGTCCAAAGCCCTCTTTTAAGGGCCTTGTCACCATCATTTTTAGGGTGCTTCTGATTATGTCTAGGCAGCCCAAGCATCTGGAGAGGGAATGTGTGGATCTGGCGGGGTCTAAAGCTACGGTATCCTTTACAGCTGCAACTCCAGAGTCCCCATGAAGGTTCTTTCCCAGGGCTTGCAAGGGTCTTCTTCCCACTTTCAAGTAGACCCCTCATCAATTAATCCCATTATCTGCAGGACCCTACTTCCTTTACTTTTAATCTGCAGAAATAAGCAGGTGATTCCTCCGTCACACCCCATATGACATGGAGCTAATTGTTTCTGTCATGGGCTATCAAGTCATCTCCAACTTATGGTGGCCCACCAGGATGCCCAGTCCCTGACAGCCCTGCTCAGCTCTTGTCAGCTCAAGTACAGGGTTGCCTTTATAGGACCCGTCAGTCTCATAGGTGGTCTCAGCTGGACCTGGGATGCTCAGTTGTTAAAATCTTGAATCCCAGGATGTTCATCCACAGTTGCATTGCTACACAAGGACTGCCACCTCTTTTTTCCTGTCAGACTTTCCCTGCTAGGAACAGATCTACCTCACGGTACTCAAAAGAACATAGCAAATTTTGCATTTAAAAAAAAAAGAGAACCAGCAGAAAAAAAGAGAACCAGCCATTCATTCTGCAGTCTCTCCCTCAAGTCTCTGAAGTACTCATGACTGTAGCTGCACTTCCTACTGATTATTTTATTAGATTTATATCCCACTCTTTTAGGCTGAACTCAGAGCAGCTTACATAATTCCCCTCTTCCTCCTCTCAATCTTATCCTCACAACAAGAATCCTGTGAGGGAGGTTGGGCTGAGAGTCTGTGACTGGCCCAGAGTCACCCAGTGGGCTCCATGGCTGAGCGGGGACTAGAACCCAAGTCACCTGAGTCCCAGCCTCACGCTGTTAACCACTACACCACACTGGCCCTCTTTAGAAGTTCTCTCTTTCACCTGAAATAAAAGTACAGTAATATCTCAATAAAACACAGAAGAATTGAGAATAGAAAGTCAGAGCAGCACTGAAAATAGTTTGTGACAGCAGGGTACAAAAACAAAGACAGTCTTTACAAAGGCTGGCATAATATCTTGCCATTCACCTAAGGGACAATTATAAGGGGGCCTAATAAGCTATGCAAGAAAGATCGCAACTTCACAACTTTGGTGCCACCAAGATGGCCCTTTCCCAGCGTTCCAATCAGCTGACCCCAAAGGCAAAGGCACCTTGGACATAGCCCCTGAGGCAGGCAGCCACTCCCAATGACAGAAATGGTCTGTGAAAGGAAGTTCTGGTACGTGAACTCATACAAATATGGCAGTGATGCCAACTTAGATGGATTTGTCCATGTCCAGTATCCATCTTACCAAAAAGTCACCACATGTTTGGGACATTTATCCACGAATGAGGATGTATAATTTGTGCATTCTTGGGATATGCTTGTATCTCTACAAGTGTGTGCTGTCTCCAGGAGAAAGCACCCACCTCCTTGCATTCTCACACCCATGCCTTTTGCTTTCTGTCAGAGAACTGGCTGGCTTACTCCTGCCCCGCCAAGCTTTTCCTTATTCTTGTTACCTGTCAAAGTGCAAATTGGCCTGCAACTGCTTATCAGCGTTACCCATCGAAGTGCTGTCTGGTGTGTTGTTTCACATGACATTGGCTTGTTACTGAACAGCTCAGTGGTTGCATATCCTGGAGAAATAAGTGCAACATTTGCAGAACACAGGATTGCTTCTGGAGCAGAGAGTGCATCATAAGAACTCAGAACCCTGTTTATTTATTTATTTATTTATTTATTTATTTATTAATAGATTTATAGGCCGCCCCTTGCCACAAGCCTGTTGCTTTCCTCCATACAAATAGCTGCAGAATTAAGTTTTTCACTTCAGGAGTTAGAAAGAATACAGATGTCTATTGCACCCTAAGCCACGTGAGTAACCATTGAGCTACAATCAATGTTAATACCTGCTGGGTCTATTTATTTTTAAACTGGGAATACAGAAATAATTTAGTTCCAACACTGACAAAGCTGTAAGATAAAGCAGGAACCAGGGCTGAGCCAAATGCGCTTACTTTAGTTTGTGCTTCTTCCATGAGTCAAATCCACCTGCATGCCCCAAACAGATCACTGGAGTCCTGATCCGGCCTGCAGGAGCAAAAAGGTTGCTTCTTTGCAACAGCTCCAACTGTTGGCCTCGCTTGCCTTCGCTGACATTTCTGTGGACCAGCTGAGGTGGCCCAGATCATTTTGTCAGTGAAGCGACAGATGCAGGGAAACAAATCCACGGAGGCCGCCTTTGCCCATCAGACCTACTAGCCCCATGGGCACGTGGAGCAGGGCACGCGCCGTCAGAGAAACCTGCAGCAGATTCAAAGGAGCTCGGATTGCGATGGGTCCAAGCCATGGATTCCACAGTAGAGTCGCTTTTCCCCAAACCGCTTTCATTCTGGGGACTTGCAGACACGTTTTCTGTATTTTTCTATCTTTCATAATTTAGCAGCAGTTGAGTCACAGAAAAGGACAAAACATACAACACACACTGGCCAAAAATATAAATGTCCTCCCCATAGACTTAAGTGTGAAAATGTGGATTTGCATAATCTGGGTGGATTAGTTCATCTTTGGATATGTTGAAATCTGTGCAAATGGACCCACAAAAATGAGGCAAAATCCAGTTCTGTCAATGAGGGGACGATGAGGTGGAAGCTATGTGACAATCCATGGACTGCAGGAAGAATAGATTTAATGATGCCCATGAAATGCAAGGCCAAGACCAAATAAGAAAAATGATGCTTTCAAGCGTAGATGCCAGGAGAAGAGCAGGGTGCTGAATGGACTCAAAAGAATATCAAACATCATCAAGATGAGCTTATGGGGGAGGGCAGATTTGTTTGACTACAATGAATGCAGTAATATGGAAATGAATGGTGAAATTAGTCTATATTCAATTCAGCCCTAGCGGGAATCATTTCATGCATTCATTACATGATTAATGTTTTTCTCCAGCCCTGTTTCCAGATGGGCCCCCTCTGCTCCATGGAAGACTCTGTCATTGGCACAGCATTCCCACTGCCTCCTTGACAGACTCCCAGCTATGTTGTGGCTGTGACGTGAGCCAGGCATTCTTGGTAGTGGGGAGCTATGACCAGATGTTTATTGTTCTATTTGACTTCTAGGACATAAACAACAGCTTGGTGATGGATGTGTTTCCTCCATCTGCGAACGTCAACAGGGCTTCGATGTCTTGCCATCGCCTTCTTTAAATAAGCAAACGAACAGATAAATAGAAAGCATTGTGATGGCTCCATGCTGGTCTTAATGCATTCTGTCTCTCTGCCTGGAAAAGAACACGCAGTCCCAAGACAAGTCATACTGTCATATGTCAGGGGAAGAAAGAAGTCACCAGAGGTGGGTAGTGAGGTAAGGAGCAGGCTGGGCTGTGTGGACCTTCGCAGAGATGGAAGCACTGCAAACAGGGAAAAAAGTTATGTGTGCAGATATTTCTTTCCAAGATAAACCAAGGGTTGAGAACCAGGAGGACAAAGGTGTAAGTACCTGAAGGCTGGATGGGATACACAGCAAGGCAGGATACATGAAGCAGTCTGGCATAGTGCAGGAGCTGAATCAGAGTAGGGAGACCTGCATTGCTAAGGCAACAAGGCAAGGCAGGATATATGGCACAGCAAGGCCAGGAAAGGTACAAGCAGGGAGGCAGGCTACAGATCAGGTGAGAGGCAGTGCACCTCTACCTTTTTCTGAGCTGAAACCATTGTTTCGGCCTCTGCACTCTTTCCACCATCAAACCTGCCTTTGGATGTATAGTCTGCAACATCATTCTCATATTTCTCCTCCAGTTTGACAGCCTTGTTTTCGTAAGGTTGGTTCTCTCCATCACTGAGGTTGTTCCACATTTTCCCCAGTTTCTCTGCCACATCTCCAGGATGAGTGGATCTGATCTCAAAGTGGATCTCTGAATGGAAAAGGAAGAAACCAGATGGTAGCTCCTTGGGAGCATCGCAGTCCCACCCTCTGCTGGTCCATAATCCTTCATTTCTTTATCATACTGTACTTCATCAGTTTTGCCATTTCATCAAATTTGCCCTTCTCTTTGCTTGACATGGTCTTCCACCTTTCCAAAACTCTGCAAAGTTGGGAGGAACTTTTGGATTCTTCTTCTTGTGCTCCTTGTGGCACAAAGAAGACATCAGCCTACATCTTCCCCTTCAGCTGTTCTGGATCACCTTTAGCCACTTTTTTACTCTCTATAGAGAGAGTAACGTGATAAGCAAGGCTCAAGAGGGAGGCAGAAACCACTAGGGCTCAGTGCTCGTAGCTGGACTCAGCCTCACATTGGCTGCCTCTACTGGCAACCCAGAAAGGTCATGAAGAAGGGCTCAGCCTGGAAAACCAATCCTTGTCTTTCGAAGTTGCAGGGGAGCATGGGAGGGAGGGAGGGAGGGAGGGAGAGAGGGAGGGAGGGAAATCAGCTCTAAATGGTTACTGGAACCCATGCTGTAAGTTCCATACATCCAGACATTCATTAAACATCACACCAGTAAAGAATAATTATCATTCACGGATGATTTCGCAGCTCTGAGTAGCAGCTACAGGGGGCCTCTGGGAGGAAGACTTTGTAATTGAAAGGGTTTGAATTCTGCCTACCTGTTGCTTAGGAATTGCTTATTACTGAATGACAAACTGAAACCCAGCAGGATGTTCTTTGAATTACAGAAGAGAAAAGACCGTCCCTCGCCCTTCCTCTCTGCTTGTAACTGTTTATTTATTTATTTTTTAATGTAGCTTTCTTTCCATTCCAGAGGATTCTATTTAATCCTTAAGTGAAAATGCTGGAGGCGCTGCTTCTTATGGCTCTTTTTTCTCTAGTGCTTTGTTTCCCCTCTTGCCCACCACAGACTAACAGCTCTAAAACTTTTTCAATTGATACCAAGAAATTGGGAAGACCCAGCAAACACAATCCATGTTATTCCCCCAAACCCCACCTAATTGCCTTGAGATACTTCTCTCATTCTAATTCTTCACTCCAAAATGTTCCCGTTGCAAAATGCGGGGGGGGGGGGATTGTGAGGTTCTGCCGTCCAGATCCTGGACTTGAAGCCTTCGGCAGAGGAAGAAGGGCTGCTGGATTTTTATGTGTGTGGTCATGGGTGGGGAAGGTGGCAGCCAGGGATGCTGGTTTTCCCATACCACAGTCTAAACAAGCTGAGTTGAGGATCATCCAATTGAGAAGCTGGGTATACATTTTCAAAACAAATGTCATGCTGGGCAAAAAAATTGGTAAGAAATGCTGGGAACACAAAATCACCTTTTAGGAAAAAGAAAAAAACATGGTGAATGGACATGTCAGGTAAGACCATTGGTCCAGCCAGCTCAGTGCTGTCTAACTGGGTTTGGACAACAGAATAACTCATGTGTAAGGGTAGAATATGGGCTAACTGTGGGTTGTTGTTGAAACACTGTGTTGTCTGATCCCTGCCAAGATAATAAATCATAGTGAGCAATGCAAAGATTACAACCCAGCAACAAGCCATGGACTTTCTCTCTTCCTGGTTTGTCTCCAGGTTAACATATCAGGGTTCGTTAGCATGCCTCATTTCAGACAACTCATGGTTTTTTTTTTTTAAAAAAAGGAAACAGTTCAACAGAAACCCACACTGGTCCTTGACTGTGTCTCACACTGTCACTGACTGACAGTGGATTTTTCAACAGAGACCAGAGACTAAACTTGGGTGCTCTATTTATTTATTAGATTTATATCCCACTTTTTTCCCAATGAGCTCAAAGCAGCTTACAATTGTATTATTATAACAACTGCAGCGATAACAATCAAGGGCACAGGGCACACAGTTGCACCCTGCCTCTGCTTCTCACTCTCCCTTTTGGGTACATTCCTAACCATTTTCTTGCTTCCCTTGTCATTTCTGCATTTAGAAATGTGCTTTCATCTGACTATCCGATCAATTGATTTTCATGTTAAGCTGCTGCATCTGCCCTTGATTCATGCCCGGCAGGAAAAGGGATGTCTATAAATGAAACGACGACCCCACTGCTTAAGAAACTGAAATTTACTGACAGCTCACATGCTCAAAATATCACAAAGAAGGGGGACAGAGGAGGGGAATGATTGGCTCAATTAATTATAAATGTTTTAATTTGAATGGCTAATAGAGGAGATAGTCAGATATAAAGCCACAAATGACCAAATGTTTTATGAGTCCTCAAAGATTGCTAACTGCTTTCTCCCAGTTCTTCAATAATGGAGTGTTTCTGTGCATTCGCAGTCCCGGCCATGAGCAGAAGGAACTTTGAAAGGGGCAGAAAAAAGAAAAGGCGTCCCTTTCTCTTTCCAGTAATCACACCCTGGTGCACACCAAGCAATTCCCTCCCTGGTTCAGGAACATTTATCTCTCGAGACAGAACAGCCTCCCCCCCACCTGCTTTCGGATTGCAACTCCCATCAGAGCAGGCCAGAATGGCCACTCATCTGGCCTGCATGGGATCCATGGTCCAAAAGCAAACCTGGCAAGAGAGAGAAATGCCTGGCCCAGGGTTCAGTCATGCTGTTGGTGGGACATCATTCATGAGAAGGCGCACCAAGGCAAATGCTTTCCCAGACTGCGCTTCAAGATGGATTAGAGTGCATCTATTTCAGACACGGGAAGTTCACTAAATGCCACGTTTCACACAAAGATAAAGCCGGGCACTGGCAGCGTATGCAAGCCATCTTCACCATCAGCGTGCCCAGTCCTTTGGGAATATTCATTTCTCCCTTCATCTGCACAGGAGCTTTGAAATCATCTTGTACTGCCATCATATTCTCAGTATGTGTGTTTTTCTTATTCCATAGCCCTCGCCCGGGCCTATCCCACTTGAAGCTGTTTACTTTGTTGGTGAAGCTTTCTATTTTCTTGTGCAGAATGTTTTGATCTTCAAAGGAAAAAATGGACTAGCATAAAAGGAAGATGCATAAAGCTATTGACTCCTGTCGATTTTTAGAACAAGTATATATGAAATCAGCTCTCATTCCAGAGAACTTGTTTACAGGATTACGGTTGCTTTAGAAAAAGCTAATTCTGTTATTATCCAGAATTTGTGATGAAGGTTTATTTGGGGGAGGAACCCTACAGTGACAAAGGCACTGGTTCATTCCCCTTCCATGTTTTCTATTTTGGGTTATTTTGTATTTGCAAGGCATCTTTCAACAACCTGAGATACTACCAATATAATGAGCTTATATGGTCACTCCCTAAGGAAAGACTTTAAGAGGCCCTGTCTCCAGGACTCCATCCTGAATTTACTGCAGCCTCTGATTGTCTAGTGATGAAAAAGAGAATTGGGCTATTTGAACATTTGTCCTCGCTCAGTGTTCTAAGGGGTGAGTCACGCCTTTCAGAAGTGCTCTTGAACGAATGCTAGACCAAGTGTTTGAATTTTGAAAGATTAGCCAATGTGGACAGGAGAAGGGAAGCAAACCCCCCTTGCTCGAGATGCAGTTCTGCAAATTCTGGAGGGACTATTGAAACTTACCAGAGCTGCCTTTTCACTCTCTTGGTCTACCAAAGGGAGCAGGCAAATTTGGAAGGTTCCAATATCTTTTTCCTTCATTTTGCAGAGTGTGCATGTATTGCATGCCCCTTATCGCATCACTGCCACATTCCTGCCCCGGGTCTTGTGGGACTTTCTGTGCAGAAACAATGCCCTTTTCTCCCTGGAATGCTCCCTGAAATTGGACTCTTCTTTAGTGGTGGGTGAGGACATGGCAGCTTCCAGGGATCCCCAAGGCATTCCCTGCCCCTTAAAATACCAGGAACCCCCCTCACACAGGCCCCTTTTATCCTCTCAGCCTGAGAATGGAGCCCTGAATGCGGGAGATCAGACACGACAGTTTTAGTTCTGGAGCGCATGAGCGAGGGTTACAAACCAAGCAGCAGGTTCAACTTTTACCCCAGGTTGGAAAACAGATGGCCTTGTCTCCAGGTGGTGAGCTGGATGTCTTCCCTGAGACACAGAGGTTTGATTGTGTGTTTGTTTGTTTTGTTTTGTTTGTGCTGTGCTGTGCTTTGTTTTTCTTCCAATTCAAATTTAGGTTTATTTTATCCTTGTGTATGTGTGCGAGTGGGTTTTTGTCTGGGAGAACTGGGCGAGTGAGAGGAACTGCAGGACAGACAAGGCAGGGGACCAAGGAAGGGTCTTGGAAGGGATCCCAATGGCAGGCCAGGAGGTGGCCTTGGCGGGAGTCACGGGTGTTGCTGCCGCTGCAAGAGCTGCGACATGTTCGCCCTTCTCCCCCAGGAGAGGCAGGGCTGCACTTGCCCTCGGTGCAAGATGGTGGCCCTGCTAGAGGAGGAGGTGAGGTGCCTGAGGGCCGAGAGAGCTCTCTAGGCCCCCCCGGAGCAGCCCCCCTCTGGACAGAGGGTCGAGGGAGAGACCACGGG
This sequence comes from Varanus salvator macromaculatus, assembly GCA_023646645.1. NCBI lineage: Eukaryota > Metazoa > Chordata > Lepidosauria > Squamata > Varanidae > Varanus > Varanus salvator. The sequence continues at coordinate 10,331,046 of JAIXND010000624.1, read as the reverse complement.
AGGAGCAGCTGCGGAGACATGGAGGCATGTCACCCACAGGAGGGGGAGGCCAGCACGGCCTCCTCCTTCTCCTGGCACCGATCTGGAGCTGGGAACAGGTTCTCTCCACTTGGGGAGGCTGGGGCTGATGAGGCCTCGGGGGTCCAGCAGGACCCCCAGCCTGGGATGTCAGGCGACAAGGGGGCCACTGCAGGAGAGGCGAGGGCCAGGGCATGGCTGCCCACCAGCACCGGGAAGGTACGGCGGTGGGTGATTGTTGTTGGGGACTCCCTGCTGAGTGGCACTGAGGCGGTGTGTGCCGTCCCAGCCTGGAGACACGGGAGGTTTGCTGCCTGCTGGGCGCACTCATCCGGCACGTGAAGGACAGAGTGGAGCATCTTGTTCGCTCCGGGGGTCACCAGCCACTCCTGGTGATCCATGTGGGCACAAACGACGTGGCCAGGCAGGGGGTGGTCGGGATCACCAGGGACTTTTCGGCCTTGGGGAAGAAACTCAGGGAGCTGAAGGCCCAAGTGGCCTTCTCGTCAATCTTACCTGTCCGGGGATTTGGGCCAGGAAGGGACAGGAGGGCCTCCGAGGTGAACGACTGGCTTAGGGTGTGGTGCCAGAAGGAACGCTTCGGGTTCCTCGACCACGGCACTCGTTTTCTTGCCAATGGACTTCTGGCAAGGGACGGGTTACACCTCATGAGGATGGGGAAAAGGTCCTTTGGAGATGCTCTAGTGAGCTTCGTCCGGCAGACTTTAAACTGAGCCAGTGGGGGTGGGTTCAGGCCCCCCAGTAACGTGTCTGCACTGGACAAGTGTGCGGGGAGGATCAGGGCTCTGGGAGCAGGGCTTTAGAGATACTGCAGGGACTGACAGGACTTCTACAGAGAGGGGCCAGGTACCAGGGAGGATGGGAGGAAGGAGGATGCTGGGCACTCCAAAGAAAGGAAGTGGTGGGAAGGAGTTGAGGTGCATGTACACCCATGCTAGGAGCATGGGTAACAAGCAGGAAGAGCTTGAAGCTCCCCTGGGAAGAGGAAGGTATGACCTGGTGGGGATCACGGAAACTTGGTGGGATGAAAGGCAAGTCTGGAATGTGAACATAGAAGGGTATCACCTTTTTAGAAAGGACAGGAAGGGAAAGAGAGGTGGGGGCATGGCTTTATACGTCAGGGAAGGGATAGGATGCAGTGAGATAGAGTGCAGCACAGATGGGGATTCGGTAGAGGCAGTCTGGGTGACACTTAGGGGTTTTGATAGGGAAAGAGACCTGACAGTGGGGGTATGTTATCGCCCTCCAGGTCAACTTGAGACCCTGGATGATGTCCTGACAGGCCAGATTCTAAGGATATCTCGGGGGAGAGACACAGTAATTATGGGGGATTTCAATCTCCCGGATATTACTTGGGAGACTCACTCGGCAGTGACAGCCAGGTCATGTCGCTTCCTAGAAGCTCTAGAGGGAGGGTTTTTCACACAGAGGGTCCGAGAGGCGACGAGGGGGGGAAACATCCTTGACTTGGTCTTGACCAATAGGGAGGAGCTGATAGATGAAGTACAGATTAGGGTTGCTCTGGATGCGAGTGATCACTCCATCCTTTGCTTTGATGTCAGGGGACTGGGGCCGTGCAGCAGGGCGAGCACTAGGAGCTGGGACTTCAAGAGGGCCAACTTTGGCTGGAGCCCGGGGTCAGACTAGATGGCCCGGGGGACCCCTTCTGGCTCGCTCTGTTTCTATGTTTCCATGCCTGGTTTAACTCATGGCCTTACTTGAAGAGAGGAGCTTCAAGGCTGCCATTGGCTATCATGGATTCCGAAAGGCGAGCAGACACGTCTGAGAGGGTGATAGTTGGGAAATGTCAGAGGATAAAGGCAGGGAGCTTTGACTTCGATGACTTAAAAATGCGTATCCAAACCTTTGAAGCCGTTTTTAAAAATGGCTATGACTTGCATGCATGAAAACGGCAGATCTTACTGTTCCTTTCAAAGGGTTAGGCCTGGCAACTTTCAGTTGAATAGAGCCAAGGAGATGTTTGTGCAAGAGCAGTCTTTATTTATTTATTTTATTTATTTATATTGCAATTTATATCCTGCCTTTTTCCTACAAAGGGCTCAAGGCAGCTTACATCATTCTCCTCCTCCATCTTCTCCCCACAACAACAACCCTGTGAGGTGGGTTGGGCTGAGAGTCTGTGACTGGCCCAGAGTCACCCAGTTGGCTCCATGGCTGAGCGGGGACTCGAACCCAGGTCATCTGAGTCCCAGTTCCATGCTCTTAACCACCACACCACACTGGCTCTCTCCAGGACCAAAAAAGGATCTTTTGAATTTATTTATTTAAAAGAATTTATTGAATTTAAAAGAATTTATTTATTTATCTAAAACATTTCTATGCTGCCCCATCGCAACAAAGCCTTGGGGCAGCTCACAACAAAACAAAATATACAAATAAATAACAACATAACAAAGATTTACTTAAAACCCTCCAGTGCATCTTGGCTAAAAAATTTAAAATGAATAAATACAAATTATTTAACAATTAAAATAGGATTTAAATAAAAAGGTCTTGGCCTGGCGCCGAAAAACAAACAACGACGGTGCCAGGCAGACCCCTCTGGGGAGCGCATTCCATAATTGGGGCGCCACCGCAGAGAAAGCCCTCCTCCTCCTCCTAATCTCACTCACGGAGGGTTCCCGGAGGAGGGCCTCTGTTGCTGATCTCAAGGGAAGGGAGGGCATATATGGGCATAAGCATCAAGTCTCTTTACAGTTTAGTGGTTTCCAAAATCAGATGAAATGACCCCTGCTAGGTTATTTATTTATTTATTTATTTAAAGCGTAAATAAAGCTTAACTTTATTTAAAGCTTCAATAAATAAATCCTTTTTAAAAATGTCTATCTCACCTTTTTATTGCAAAGCAATAAAAGTATTGTGAGCCGCCCCGAGGCTGTTGCAAGGGGCGGCATATAAATATTTAAATAAAATAAATAAATAAATAAATAAATAAAGCACTCAGAACAGCTTACATCATTCTTCTCCTGCTCTCCATCTTATCCCCACAACAACCCTGTGAGGTAGGTTGGGCTGAGAGATTGTGGCTGGCCCAAAGTCATGCAGCGGGCTCCATGGCTAAGTGGAGACTAAAACCCGGATCACCTCTACTCCTGTCCCACCTTGTTCACCACCACACCACACTGGCTGTTTGTGAGCAGTAGCTATTCAAAAGTGAGACAATATAGGGGCACCCCTGGCCAAAAGTTCTGCAAAACTTCAAGATTGTTTTGCAAATTGGATTTTCAAGGTGTGGGAAGGCCTATTCAAGTTGGCCTTCACTCCATCCCTTTTTTGTTCTGTTCTGCATTGCCAATTCGCATGGAAATGCTGTAAGAAAATCTCAAGAAGTTATGTTGAACAAATGCTTTTGTGTTCTCTTCAATGGGCACTGAAGTCTCAGAAAGTATAAAAAGACAGGGGTGGGTGATGGGTGTGAGTATACCATGGCAGAGACTGCAGGACTAGAACAGCCAACATATTCCATATAAGCAGCCATTGCTATGGCTTCCCAGCCCTAGAAAAGCCACCCAACCCCTTCTCAACTTCCAGTTTCTGGAAGGCAGAATGAAGAAAGCACCCTGATCAGTCCTGCGATATATTATGTCCACCTTCCTCCATGAACACTCAGATTGGAGAATCTAGGTAAAACCATTCAAAGCTAGAGCCCAGTCAGAAGAATACCCCCATCCTCTCTCCACCCGCACACAGAGAGCTCTGGGGCAATGTAGCCACTTTTGCAGACATGCGGTCTTGATCTTTGTTTTCCCCCAAATCCAAACCACTAACATAGCTGATCCAGATTCAGTCTCTTTTGGAGGAGCCCCACATCGGTTCTGACTGAACATTCCTGAAGCAGCTCAATTTGATTTTGGATTCAGACAGTAACTATTTGCCCTTTAAGGGAAGCCCGTGATGATCCAGACATTCCCGCTAATTGGAAGGAGACAAACTCCGAATAGTGACCCCTAGAATAGAGCAGCTCCTCCAAAAAGTCAGTCAATTCCAGTTGCACAGGGAATGGAAATGAGCCACATGAAACATGAGGCAAATTTCCAAAGGTTGTTCCTTAGGTCACTGTTTCCACTGTGGCCCTTGAGACATGTGCTCTCTCTCTCTCTCTCTCTCTCTCTCTCTCTCTCTCTCTCTCACACACACACACACACACACACACACATGTTTCAGACTGTGTAGAAATGGCCCTGCTTCTGCTTTCTTCTCCTCTAGCTCAAGCTGGCCTATTCACCCCCATAAGAGGCTTAGCTGCTGAACCATTCTCAGCCATCCTTTATGCTTTGGCTGAGTGTCTTTGTGATTGCAAACTACCCAGTGGTATTGCCAGCTCGCTTCTTCTAGCAACAGAAAAGACGCCACCAGGTCCCTCTGCCCCATAGCTGGGAGAAAGCCTGTAATGCAGAGCTCCAAGATGAACATTCTTGAACTAAGATTAAAGGAGAAAGTTGTTCTGTTTGCATTTTAATATGAACTCACCTCATTTCATGCTTGCAAATTATGCAAGCCAAAAGCTTAGTTAAACATCAAAATTCACACATTCCAGAATTCTATGATCGAGTTCTCTGATCAAAAAGGCATACTAAAATGTGTCTTTCATGAAATAAAGCATGCTCAAAAACACATTATTTTAAGGAAATTGCTTGCAATAATCTGTCTATATGAGCCAAAAATGTCTGTATTCACAAATATGCTCCCAAAAACACTTACAGATTTTCACGAACACTTCTCAGCAACTGAGATGAACTGAATTCGAAGATGGATAAATGAGAAGTGGAGAGGAACTGCAACAGACAGATTTGTGTCAGTGGGGTACAAAGACTTGCTGTAACTTCTCACCACCTTGTGTGTCCCAGTTCCAGCCCATAAGCCCTCACTCTCAAAGCCTTTTCGCACTATGCATGGCTGGAAACCTAGTACTGCAGCTTTCCGTATGCTGGACTTGGAGCCTTGCACTAAGCAACAACTTTATTGGCCATTTCCAACTCTGCTATTCTCTGATTCTGTGACTAGCAGGGTATGATAAATTTGTTTCAGATGAGAATTGATCCAGTTTGTGTCTCCTAAACTCAAACACAGACTCAAATGCCATTGAGTCCATACACTAGTAAGTTTGTAATATGACTTGTGGACAAAACTGCATTCAAAAACATATACTTTGAGAAATACACATAAGCACATTTTTATCAATGGGAGAAAAGTGCATAGCTTTCCAAAATGTACATACATTTTGGGCATACATTTAGGGAAAATTTGCACAACTTTTTCTGCCTGCAAACCAAAATGCTCTCTACTCGACAGAGGATGGGGCAGGCCAGGATGAAAACCAGCAGGAAAGAGATAGGCAGTTAAACTGTGGGCAGAAACCAGTCAGTTTGGAATTTGCAGCCTTTCCGATTGAATGCTAGTTACCTGGCGGAACACGGCTATGTTGCTTTGTGCACTCCACAGCAATCCGTGTGGCAAGTAACTGGAGTGGCGGCTCAAGGGACAACCAGCCTAGGAGGTCAGTGCCTCTAGACCAGCCATGCCTGAGCACGCTGGTCCTCAGCTAGATTTTCATGTATACTGGCAGGGATGAGCGCCTTATGTCGTATCGGAAGCACTGCAATCAGCCAAATTGATCCGTCCAGTTGAGGGTTGTTCATCATTTGGCCCCAGTAGCACTTGCAGGACGTGCTTTTGCTGCAAGAATAACAAAGCCCCCCACCTGCGGTTGCTCTGGACTAGCTCAAGCCTCTCCTCTACCTCCACCAAGCAGTGCCCTTGGGTTTTTCGAATCAGCCAGGAGCAAACCGTGGCCAAGGCAGAAGGATATCCGCAAGGCCTTCTTCAGCAGTGGCCCTTTCAAGAGGCCATAGGGTGGTGCGGCTTGCATGGCTTCCTCCTGCGGAGGGGATTTGCCATCACGTGCACACACAGGCCTCAGATCAGGAGTGGCAAGAGGAGAGCCGTGCGGAACGCTCTCAGCAGGAGTGCCAAGCTCTCTCGCCTAATTGCAGGCTGGAAGGTGGTGTGCCAGCCATCTGGAAGGGTGATTAGCAATTTGCTCCACTGCCGTAGCAAATTGAAGACAGAGAAAAGTCCAGGGCTGAGCTTGGTCAGGCTGCCTGCCTGGATTACTAAGTGGAGCGACCATCAAGAAGTTCTTTTGAGTGCTGGAGAATGAAAGGGTTGGTCTCTTGCCCTGTGGAGCAGCTGCAGAACAGACCCTCTGGGCCTCACACCAGCTCATTTTGAGAAATGGAGGCAGGAAAGGCTCCAGCTGGACATGTAGCCCTGTGGACTGAGATAGAACCATGACCTCCCATTGATTCCATGAGCCTCCTGTAGGTCAACAACCAACCTGAACTAGACATTATGGGTGTTGCTAGGCAACTGGTGCTGAAAACAACACCAGCATCATGGGTAGGCGTAATTATTTACTCTGCCCTGATCCAAAACTGAAAGGGATGTTTGTTCTTTGGCTACAACCTACACTAGAAAAGCATGATAGGCCTACACAACTCCACTAAACGGTCAAAGTCTGGGCCAAAACAGGAGGAGCTGGCCCCTTGAGGTGAACCACTTGCAGCCCAATGAAATCGTGCTGGTGAGAAGCCCACCACTTGCTGAAGACCCATGGGGCAAAACAGTCCTCATGGGAGTCATGACGCTTTGCTACTGAAGCCTTTTGGAGCACCCTAGTTTGGGGCTCTGTTGCACTGCCTCAGGAGAATTGAGCAGCTTGTGAGGAATCGCCTGCCCCAGAGCACCCTTGGAACAAGAGGGTCCCTGTGCCTGTACAGGGTGGGTGCCCGCAGGACTAGGACCAAAGGGAGAGCTGGTCAGGCACCTACTGAGCTCCCACCCCACAGCAGGGCCCATTGACAAGAGCGCCCCAGACTTGCTTTTCCTCTTTCCCCTGGCAGCCAGGCTCAGCCACCTGCCCCAGGCCTCTGGTCATGATCAGCCAGGAAAGGAGGCAGCACTGTTCAATGACGGACTGAAACTCCCTCCCATTGAGGGTGCTTTGCCTGAAGGCCTTCCAACATCTAGATCCAGCCCTGGCTGAAAACATTGACCCCACCTCTCCTCATTTTCTGCAGCCTCTCCTCTTTCATCCAGTTGGGCCTGGTGGTTAGGGGAGGTGCCAGCACCCAGCATGGCCTGGCTCAACGACCAGCACTGTCCGCTCCTGCCATTTCTTCCAGAAATCCTTTTCTGCCTCAGCCCACACGCTGGGAGGCTGAGTCATTTTCCCTGCCTAGCAGCTTGTATGCTGCAGTTCCAGTATCCTGGGATAGGTAGGAAAGGTAGTCTCCCTGGGTTGGCCTGGTAGGGATGCCCTGCATCCTGCTCATCACAATAGCCTTGGTGTGAGGATAATACTGATGCCGAGAGCGTCCTTATCCTCGGTGGATGCTGCTGCCCTGGAGTGGGATTTAGGCAGTCTCCGCTTGGCCAGGTCCCCAGCACTTGTGCTCAGTGGGCATCGCTGGCTTTTCGAGAGAGTGCAGGGGGTGCTTCCTCAAAACAGCTGGAGTGCTGAGCACGGCCCTTACGAAGCACCGGGGCTCAAACAAACTCCAGGGGACTATGCCCCCCCCCCCAGTATTCATGGGCTTCCTCTTGCAGACTGGGCTGAGATGAGCGGAAGTCCACAAATGCTCCTAGAATGAAGGCCTCACAGCCCAAATGGCTGTGGCACGTGACGTGGAAGAGGGATGCTGTTAGCCGTCACTTGAGACTCTACTGTTGGAGACTACTAGAGCATCCATCCCTCCTCCAGGAAATCCCATGGATTCCCACACCCAAACAGGTTCTTCACACATCCCTACGAAGCACCCATTTCCCATAAGGCAGTTTGGCTATGGTAAAAGGCAGTTGCTTGTCCCCGAACCAGAGTGTCTAAGGCTGACGTGGGTCCCCAGGCCACTCCAGGCTGTTCTGCTCCAACACCCTTTCCACAAAAGGCACTTCATGAGGCTTGGAGACAAACTCTGGGCCCAAAAGGTGCGCACAAAGCAGAGGTGAGACCTGAGCCTGTATCAGAAGTTTGTCCCGGGAACACATCCAAACGCCCAATGCCAAGACAAAGCACTTCAGGCTTTGAGGATGCTCTGAGAAGCACGTGTGGCTAAACATGCTTATAAGCTCATTGCTCACAAGCACCTACTTTCTCCCCACTGCCTTCTCGACCACCCTCCAAGGATGCTCCCTGCACCACAGCTTACCTTTCCCTTTTTCTCTGCTGGTCTCAGCACTTCAAAATTGCATGCTGACCAGCAACTAACCACTGTTTCTTTTTAAAGAATGTCTCCTGGGCTCCATGAAGGGCCCAGAGGTGTCCTAGGAAATAAAGGGGGCACCGGAGGACCCCAACTTCCTTTGCAACAGGCAAGCTGTGGCTAGCTCTGGTTTGAGCAGGTGACTTTACCTCTGCTATGATGAAAAAAGGAGGAAAGTAAGAGAGCAGACCTTCTCTGTGGTGGCCCCCTGATTCTTGAGCAGCATCCCCAGTGAGGCTAGCCTGGCTTCAACACTCTCCTCTCTGGCACTGCCATCCTTTCCTCTAATCTGATGAATTTGGCAGCTTCTGAGAAGGTTTTTAACCAAGTCCCAGGATTTTGTTGTTGTTGTTGTTGATGATGATCTTTACATGTATTTAGGTAGATAAATGTGTGTGCATTGCCTGCTTATATGTTGGTATGTTTTTAAGTGCAGAGTTATTTCTAAGGGGTTTAAAATCTTTGTAAACTACCCAGAAAGCCTTGCCAGTTGGGCATTATAGCAATGGAATGAATGAAAAAAGGAAGCTGTTCTCTCCACACCTCTTGCTATTTTAGCTGGTGGGACCACCCTGGTCAGTGGGAACCTGTTGAGAGCGGCCCAGCCCACTGCCTTGAACAGATTTCTGATTCACGGCCACCTGCTCAGCATGGAAGAGTTATTCCTTGGCTTATAATTACAGAGCGCGGCTTGCGGGCTTTGGTTTCTAGGCAACTGCTGCCATCTTTGAATTCTGTTTTGCACATTTCATCCCCCTTCCTTGTTTATTACAAATGTTAGAACAACATTTTGCTGATTCCAAACAGAGAGAATGTTTGCTTGGGGTTGCTTTTAATCACGAGCATTTCTGCAAATCTCATTGCTCACTCCTGACACTCTACAAGCATTTCAAGTTTCAACAAACAAGGGATTTTGTTATGACTACAGCCTCAGTCTCACAGAGGAAGGAAGGCTGCGGTTGGCTGTACTGCTACAGAGGAACTCACCTGCTTCCCTCCACATCAAAAATCAGGCACCAAGGAGAAAGCTTCCAAGCCTGGCTTCCCTCAGAAACATGCTCAAATATAGAAGCCCTCAACCCATCAGTCTGAAGTGGTACAGTCCATTTCTCCTCCTTGAGAACTAGAGCCTATTGCTTCAAACAGCTCTTCCACTCTGAAGTGATTCAGTAGCTCAAGTGAGAAAGTCAAGCAAGAGGCATCTGTCCCGGAGTTCAAAGCCCATCTTTTGCACATGCCAGTCAGTGCTTGGTTCCACAGACCTTGATAATGTGCCCCGGCACCCAGCCAGCCGTGAACTCAGAAGCAACGTGCAGCCAAAGTCCGCATATTTCTGAGCCTGCAGCGTGTACATTTGAAAAATATGCATTTGAAAAATACTGCACTGCACTCAAGAGCATGGCTACATCTGCAAAATGCACATGGAAAAGCGTGTACATTTGAAAAATATGCATTTGAAAAATGTAGACAAACATTCATTAATGCAAGAAGGCAGATATTTCAAGGATACACACAGATTTGGAAAAATCTGGATGAAAATATAAGCCAACACCCCAATGCCCACCATCTGACTTGGACTCAAGTTGGAAAGAGCTTTAGGAGGAAATTGAAAGAACTTCTGTGAACTGGATCTCATCATCTTCAAGCAGAGACCATGCAACAAGGGCTGATGGGAGCTGGAATCCTGCAGTACTGGGACCCAGGCTCCCAACCCCCATGTAATTGTGCATTCCAGTCCTTCTGATGATTCCAGATTAGCTTGGTAAATTTAGAAAATTACTTCTGGGATTCAAAAATGCACAGATTACTTTAGTTCCAGCTTCTTAATTCATTTGCATGTTCATATGTACACATATTATCAAGGCATATGTGTGCATTGATCATAGACAGCAGAGGAGGAGACCACCACCACATGTGGTCATGGATCTTCAGTAAACTCCACACAAAAATAATGTCGATGATGTACATGTGTGCTCACACACCTCTGTAAACCAGCCTGCAGAGAAAATCTTTATGCGATTATGTGCAGAATCACATTACCTTTTTTCCTGTTCTTTTTTGTAGTACTTGACCAATGCACACATGCACAGTGGTAATGCAGAAGAGGGAGGGAGGGAGAACCAAATGAGCCACCAACTGCAGCAACTGAGCAGCCAAGGTGTTTCCCCTTTGGAGAAGCAGCTCAAGAAGGCTGAAATAGGGGGCTGGGGTAAGGAAGGCAAATTCGGCCCCCGTTCTAGCACTTACCCAGAGATTGGCCGCCTGCCCCCGTGGATCTGAGCCATGTGGAGCTCTAGCTTTTCTTGCTGCCAATTTGAGAGTCTTGCCCGCCACAGCCACATCTCCCTCTACCTCTGCCTTCTATGGTTGCGGCCCCATAAACAGTTTACCCATCAGAAGAAATTCGAAGACATAGAGCTCCTACTGTAAGGTAAAACACCATCTAGTTCAATTTTTACTTGGCTGCTTTCGCAATAATTTGGAGATGCCCGTGTAGGTGGCCCCATACCGCCCCATATCGTGAGCTCCTCTCCACTAGGTGGCCCCATACCGCTCACCCTGCAATTAGTCTCCAAGGCAGCCCTGATCACTTTTTCCTCCTGGACAGTCTCTGACTGTTCTCTTGCTCAGAGCTCTTGGGCTTAAGGCTATCATTATAGTGGTCACAGTGGCAACAATTAGGCAATCAATCAATAGGCTAATTAGTCCATTGGAAGTCATTAGGGACTCCAGGTCTACACATCAGCTGTAGCTAATGACTTTAAAAGTCAGCCAAAGTGGTCTGAACTGCTCCGTGAAGGAAGCAAAGGGGGAATTAGATGTTTGAACCAGCCTCTGATTAAATGGCATCACTTTGAATTTCCAAAGTTGCTTTTCTAAATATTGCTGGTTCCCCGGAACTGGTTTAGCTAGAAGGCACCCTCTTTTGGACTGCATGCACAACTGCAGGCTTGGATAAGGGTGCAAACCCAATCCTGGATGATATGTCTGTCTCCTCAGGGGGACGGGGCTGTTTCCAGATTCATTCTTACTTGGAATGGAGCAGGTTATATTACCGTATTTTTTGCTCTATAAGACGCACCTCAAAAGTAAGGGGAAATGTCTGCGCGTCTTATAGAGCGAATATGTGTGTGCAGTAAGTCTGTCAGATGTGCAGCCCCTGGGGAAGTGATGGGGAATGTGCCTGTGATTATGTGCCCATTTGAGTCAGAGTTTTTTTTTTTTTTCTTGTTTTCCTCCTCTAAAAATTAGGTGCGTCTTATGGTCAGGCGCGTCTTATAGAGCGAAAAATACGGTACTTCTATGTGTGCCCCAAGAGTTTATATGTGTGCCCAGAGAGAATGTTTCCTGCAGACCCTGAACATGCTGGCGATCTGAAGAAAGGTCCTCTGTGGCTGAAGGCTGGGACAGGGTAGAAATTCATTCCATTTTCCTACGGACTTACCTGACTTTGCGCTTCTGAACCACTGCAGGAGCCATCACTTCTCTCTGAATCTGGTAATACAGTTCCCCAGGCTAAAAGTGTGTACTGAAATGTATGTATTAGGAGAAACAAAGAGAACCATAAAAACCAGAGTAAAATATTGGCAAGCACTTTTCTCCCATGGGAGTTTCCAGCTGGGGAACTTGAGGAACAGAAAGTCTCTGCCTTTGGGGCTGAGTGGGACCCGTATCTGCTACAGGGTTCCTTCCGGATACTAGCAGGCGCCTCTTAAAGTGATAATTTCCAGATATTACCATGGTCTGGAAGGGACGAACCAGATGCTGCATTTATGTGCATTCCCCAGATGTGCAAAATCTGATGCAATAGCTGAGGCTAAAGAAAGAGTTGCTGGAATCCAGTCTTCTAGCTGGCACCACTGGAGCCAGAATATTGGATTTGAGTAACTTTGCTCAGCATTCTTCCTACATGATCAGAGATATCTGAGACTACCTGCCTGCAGGGGCCTTGGCTTGAATGAGATTATTCAGCCCTGGGAAGTTTTACATAGCTAGTGAAATGTTTTTCCCTGGCAGAAACCCACAAAAAAGATTTGTGATGGCTATGGATCAGGCCAATGTGGTCCTCTGCCTTTCCTAAGCACTGGAGCCAGAAATTCTTTATGCAGTGGTTAATAATAGCATAGAATAGAAAAAGAGTTGGAAGGTGCCTAGAAGGCCATTGGATCCGACTCCTGCTCTGCTTCCACAGGTGGTCATGCATCCAGCTGCAGGCCCACCCCATTCCAGCCTAGCAAAGGCGACTTGACATGCTAGGCTGAAACATTGCTGTCCAAAGCTAAAATTCCCAGTTGATTTCAGGACAAGTCTTAAAGATTGCCTCTCCCCATATAAATCTGCTTTAATTTTTGTAGCAGCCCTGCTACATAAGATATAGGTTGTCCTGTGTGGGTCCAGCTCAAGCCATCAGAGGTTGGAAGGTTGATGACCTCAGGCATTGCTTTCTCAAAAGCATCAACCTAGTTCTACACAGCCTTCTGCAGCTGGGCCTCACGGGCATCCGTTTTCCCTTTCTTATTTTTTATTTATTTAAGAACGAGGTTATTTTCCAAGGTTTTTACCAGGTGGCAAGCAATTTCTGCTTTCTTTGCTGCACTCGGTTTCCAAATTACATTCGGCTGTGTTTTTGCTACTGGTGTTGTTTTCTAAAAGCAAATATTTAAGAATGAAAAATTATGTACATTTTCATGAATTCTGGAAAAAAAAACCCTCTCCGGCTCTGGACAGGAAGACCTGCCTTTTTACAAAGACTGGGGAAAAAATGTGAATGGAGTACATCAAACCAAACTTAATTTCTACTCTGCTTCTTCTCTTACTTTGAGAGGCTGACAAAATATGGGTTGAAAACCATTGGGATATAAAGAATTTTACACCCTAAGGTGTTTTAATTTTATGTTGAAGTTTTTATAACCTGCTCTGGATATTTTAATTAAAACATGGTAAGTGAATATTTAAAGTAAAGAAACATGGAGCTTCCAATATGAGGAATTTCGAGGGAAGAATGAGAGATTGTGAGAATACTCAGGGAGCTGTACTTTTTTCCTTCCTTCCTTCCTTCCTTCCTTCCTTCCTGGAAGGAAGGAAGGAAGGAAGGAAGGAAGAGCCATGAATATTCATGTTGGGAATGTTTTTGCATTCTGTGCTTTTATCTTAAGGGGAAAGAAGAAGTAACAGGAGGAAGCCAGGCCAGAACAATTCCTTTGATGTGTAAATGAAATGCATCATCTAATGGGCCCTACTTTTAGGAGCCACCTGCTTCTTCATGCGGCCTGAACAGAAATAGCCTTTGTAATGTCCTTTCTTATTTAAATGCCCATTTGTTCCCATTGAGACAGATTGTGCCTCTTCTCTCCAGCATGTGGAGAGATTTTAGGGCAAAGTAATTTTTGGCTAAAAGCAAAGACCGAGAAAGTGGTTGCTGTACATTTAATGCAGATCCCTCCCCTCCCACTGCCCGCTTCCACCAGCAGAGCTGCCTTTCCACTAATCTGCTTGTCTTCTCCACCTTGGACCAAACTCTGTGCCTCTAGCCCATGCACAGCACACACACAGCAAAAACTGTGGCAAGTCTGTTATAAAGAGTGCTAAAATTTATCAGCATACACTTCATCTCAGCTCCTGGGAACTTTTAGTGAGAGCATTAAAGGTAAGGAAAATTGCCCACACTTTATAATGTGGCACATTAACTGAAGTGGCTGCACAGATAAGAATGCATTTAATTACTTCTACGCCAGTACGTGCCATGACAGCCAGTGGGCTTTCCATTAGCGTCAGCATCCTGGCATGAACTGGGGTGACTTGCGAAGCTCCTGAGAACCAGGAAAGACAATAATTGCCAAACTCCGCCAGTTTACTTTCCTCTCTCTCCTGCCCTCTGTCTCCATCTCTCTCTCTCACACACACACACACATATTTTTCTTTCCAGGGTTAGTGTGGGATTAGTGACAAGGGATACTTGGAAATGTTTGGCAATGCTTTATAAGTAAGTGTATGTACCTACAGAGGAGAAAGGTGGAAGGTGCCCCGGGTACTTTTCTTGTCTCTCGGTGTGGTTGACTGACTCAAGCTTCATCGAGACGGACTCTGTGAGTTGGAGGCTCTGATTTGACTCACGATGCAGGGATGTTCCCCACAAAGACCAGTGGGGGCCTGTGCCTCAGCATCATGGTGCCTGAACTCATTTACGGGGAGTGGCCCAGGACAGCCTCTGCCCCCTCATACGATTTCACATCTGGAGTGGCCATCAGGAGCCTGCAGGCAGGATGTCTCCTGCATGTGGGGATTCCCAGCACTTCTTCTCTGTGATATCCGGTGCCGGGAAGCAGATAAAGCTTGGACAAGGGTCAGTAAACTGGGGCTGAAGCCAAATACAACAGAATCCCTATGAGCTAGCAGTTTCCAGGTCCTGGAGGCAGCCTCCTAGAAGGAGCATTTCAGCAGCTGAGGTGCAGAGGAGTGGCGGGAGAGGCCTTGGGAAACACTGGCGAGGCCCTCTGCCTTGGAAGCATTCCAGCTAGACAGGGAAGAAATTTGCAGGACAAGGGGATGGGGGATGCCGTTCTGGGGCTTCCCAGGACCATAATAAGATTGCGTCCGAATGAGGTGAAATGGCTCTGCTAAATTTGCATATGCTGGGGAGCTGAGCCCTCCCCTTCTGCTTTGGGCTCCCCATTCCTGGAGGGCAGCCCCAAGCGCTTCTTGCAAATGGAATCCAGTGACAGAGGTCTTCCTGCAGCCAGACATTCACCTGCCAGTGACTTCATGCCCCTCCCCTCTTTGCCTTTGTTCTCGGCTTCCGTGCATCCAAGATGAGCTTGTCCTTGATGCAACAGCCACCACTGAACCCCAACAGTACTTTCCTGTCTCCCTCAGCACATTTGCTTCCTGGAGCTTTGGCAGTGGTTTAAAAATCAGCCGGTGCTAATCCATATAAATTCTGTTAATCATAGATATAATCTTTTAAGCATGCAGTAATTAAATTACACGCCAGCCAGCTCCAGCAACATTAACTTAGCATGTGAGCTTCTGATTTCCTTGCGCATGGAGGTAGCAATGGGGGTGAACAAAAGGAGAGCAGAAACTGTGGCCTTGCTGCTCAGGCAGCCCTGAATGGGGCATTCCAGGCATCTGCATTCCTTTTCCAGGACTGGGAGTCCGGAGTGATCAGAGGCCTCTTGTGTCGTATCCATTTTCCCGCAGCTTCGTCGGACAAGAAGGGCCCTAGCACAAAGGGGGCCTCTGACGATTTGCTTTTGGGGAGCAATTCTACCACGCTTCCCCACACATCCTGCACTTTTCTCGCTCCGCTAAAAGCAGCTTCCAGAAGGAGTGGCCTTACATTGAATGGAGAAACGGCAGAAGGGGAATGATTAGGCATTGCTGCCCCCACCCACCCAGACACACACACACAGGGAAAGCTGCTGGGAGAGCCCAACTCAGCATCACCCATGTGCAATTTGACAAGACACGTTCAACTTTGCAGTTCTGTCGGTGGATGAAGCTGTTTGGGCGTACGGATGATCATTCGTGGCATGAGAAGCCAGAGGTGGAAGGAAGGGTCCGTTTATTGGGTGTTGTTGCACATGGGGCAAGTGTACGCTCTGCGATATGTCATTCCACGCCAGGAAAGGACATTCACGGGCTGTGACTGCACCCTGTTCCGTGGGTGTTGGGAAATCTACTCAGCAGGGAGGAGGGTAAGGCTGGGGCTGCTCAGAACTCCACTTCTGGCTGCCAGGGCTTTCACTTGCAGCACAAGGGGGTGGAAGGGAGGGAGCCCCCCACCCTTCTGACACAGGGCATTTAAGTTGTGCAAAGAAAGAAAAGAGCTGCTCTGCTAGTACAACATACACTCAAAAGAGAGGGATGGGTTTTTCTCTTCTCTGTAATATCCAGGATCTCAGCCCCAAATCGGAGGTGGCAAATTAACCATCTCAGTTCCACCCTAGCAGCCTGTCTGCTGTCCCATGAAGCATTTCTGGTCATTGGGTCAATTATTTTATTGTGCTTTTGAATTGTACTTTTAGTTGAAGCAATGAGAGGATCAAACTGCTAAGTTTATGTTAACCCTGGTTTGCTGTCGTTAACTGCCCTGGACATCATTATTTAGCAGAAATGTAGGAGGTAAATCACACTGATGAAAAGAAGATGGAGAGTGAATGCTGTCCATGATGTCGCCTCTTCCTTACTGCGCATCACTACCAGGCAGCTTTTGCTCGCAGAGGAGGCCAGCCTTCCCCCATGGGCTTCCCTCCAGCAGCTTTGTGCCCCGGCTCCCGCCAGCCCAGACTGTAGACAACGCTGGCTGGGGGATGCTGGGAGCTGACATCCAAAGCACTGTAACATGGGACACTGTAGCAGCCTTTGTTCACCCTGACTGAAAAAATAACCAATGGGATGTCAGTCCCTTGGCTTCAACCTGCGTGGGAAACACTTGACTGCCTTTGAAGGTTCTGCTAAGAGATTGGAGACTGGGCTAAGATACGAGGGCTGGTACCTTGGCCACACATTTGTGTGGCCATTTTGGTTGAACAGTTTGCACCTGCGCAAAGAATACCACCCAAACACGAGAGCAATTGTGGGAAAGCTCACCTCTTGCGGAAGAACCTTGGGGGAGGAGGAGATGCAGCGGCATCCTCCCTGGCAGAGGCTGGGGAGCACTGAGGGTGGTTCTCTAAGTGGCAGGGGGCAGGTGGCCTCCTACTGGCTCTCTGCCTGCCGATCAAGGAAGTGGAAGCCGCAAGGGCAAAGATGATGAGCGAGAGAGGCTTGTGACCAGGCGGGGGGAGAAAGGAGGCTCCCCCAGGGAGGGGCCCCCGGAGAGTGCCTTGCCAAAGGGGCCTCCACAGCACCAGGTGGGCAAGCGTTCCTCCCCTGCCGTGGTCTCAGTAGCTGCAATCTCTTTAATCCCCTCCTTTGCAGCTCCTGTTCAGGAACAAGGAGGATTCCTGCTTCTTTCATGCAGAAGCGAGGGCTCGCCCGGCCCACCCCTGGCAAAGGTATGCATTTATCTGCATGCAGGGGCCCTGGGACTATGGCACACGAGAGGACCTGAAGGCTCCCTCATTTGCAGCTGCCTCTCACAGCTTCGTGTGACCTGGAATGGCCCGAGCACGGCTTTTCCTGGCTTCAGGAAGCTGCATGTGTGGGGATTTAATTTAGAGGTAGGTCTGTGGATGAGATGCAAGCCAGGAATCCTTCTCTGTCTAACCCACACAGCCTATTCTGACTGACAGTGGCTCTCCGAGGGTCTAAGGCAAAGGTCTTTCCAAGTGCAGCTTCTGCCTAAGGGAGATTCTGTAATTGCCTCTTCTTGCCACTAGAAAGGGCTAAAATATACAATGTGCAAAGACCGTTTCCCCAAAACGAATCCTAATAAGTCCCTAACTGCCAGCATCAAGGGATGACTTTATTTTTATTTTTTAAAGCTACCAGCCTGGAACTCTGGAATGGCTTAATAAAGAGACACATTGTTTCATCAACTTCTAATTTGCAGTGATTGCTTCCTAATTCACCAGAGATTATTCTTCCGCGTGTGTGTGTGTCTTTTTCTTCAGTTATCACCAGTGTGATGTGAAATGAAATGAAAGAATGGACTGCTGCAGCCCTCACCCATCTGCTGCCTCCAGATTCCTTGAAATACTGATGGAGGATAATGGTAATCATCGGCCAGCACACCTGGAAGGTTGCCTGAGGGACATGTTCCTGGTGTGGGCCAGGGCGTGTGGGAAAGCTCCCTGAGAAGGGCAGGCAGACAGCGCTGGCAAGGCCCTTCGCAACTGCCCCGGCCCCTCTTTGGGAGAGTCACCACCAGCCAGCGAAGGACGAGGTCTCCATGCGGCAGTGGCCGTGTTCTGCTTCAGCACCATGGAGAGCAGTTTTTCCACTGGGAAGGAAGATGGTGATCTGGAAGTGAGGGAATTAACAGCTCTCCCTTTGTCACGGTCTGTTCACATCCTAGTGAGATTTAGACTTTCGGCTTATTCCCCCCCCCCTAAGGGTGGGGGCCTATTAAAATGCTCCGCCCTTGGAGCCAGATGGCTCCTGATGGATTCCTAAGGTCTCTTGGGCAATTTCTGGTTGATATGACTGGTGTGCCTGTTGAAATCCAGGTCGTCTATGGAATAAGAAACTGACCAGGGCTATCAACACAACTGCACCCAATGCCCTCTCCCTGTTTGCAGAGCTGGTGCAGTGCCTTGGTATACTCCTGAGCTGTGAACAACGAAGCAAGCTGGAGGACAGCTAGAGCACAGGTGGAGGAAAACCCGTGCGGAATCCGACTGATCACAAGTAAGAGCTCATTATGGAACCTGCATTGTGGTGGTGAAGGCAACAGAGGAGAAATTATTTCCTGCCAGTATTGCTCCCTCATTGACGTGTCTGGCAGAGCTATTTCGAGTGGTTAATAGCCTTTTGCAATCCAGCCCAAGGGTGGACCCTATCGAACTCTCAGTAGTCCTCTGAGACAAATGTGAACAATGCTTTGAGGGTAAAATCTCTCAGATCCACCACAAATTGGACTCCACACTTGAACTTAGTCCTGGACGGGAGATGTCCAGCGTTCCATCTTATCCAGTCTTGTTGGATGAGTCTCAGTTATTGCGGCCTGGGCATGTGGACCAAGTGCTTGGACAAGTTCATTCCACCACCTGTATATTCGACCCTTGCCCTTCCTGGTTGATTACCAGGGAAGGCATGTGACTCTGGGTCCAGGAGGTCATCAACAGCTCTCTGAGGGATGGTCCGGGTCCCTCTCCTTTGAAGGAGGTGGTGATCGGGTCACTCCTGAAGAAGGTGACCCTGAACCCAGAGGATGTCACCAATTATAGGCTGGTGGCCAACATCCCTTTTTCAGGCAAGAGGCTCAGGAGGGTGGTGGCAGGGTAACAGTAGGCACTCCTGGAGGAAACTGACCATCTAGCCCCATTTCAATCTGGTTTCAGACCCAGTTTGGGACAGAAACTGCCTTGCTTGCCCTTTGGGATGACCTTTGCTGGGAGAGCAACAGGGGGAGTGCATCCCTGTTCATTCTCCAGGGCCTCTTGGTGGCTTTCAATGCCATCAAACATGGTATCCTTCTGGATATATCCTTTCTGTAATGAGAGGCCCAAAACCAAGCACAATACTCCAGTAGCGGGTGCACCAGAGTCATATAGAGTGGTAGCAATACCTCTCTCAATCTAGAAGACACACTTCTGGCTATGCAACCAAGGGTGGTGTTTGCCCTCTTGACCACCGCATCACACTGCTGACTCATGTTTAGCCTGCAGTCAACCAGCACCCCGAGGTCCCTTTCACAAGTGCTGCTCTCCAGCCACTTGTCACCTAACCTGTACTTATGACACCTATTCCTATGCCCCAAGTGCAAGACCTTGCACTTATCCACATTGAATGCCATCCTGTTGTCTCCTGCCCACTTCCATAGTCTGTCCAGATCCTTTTGGATCTGGAGTAACTGATCCTCAGTTGTGGCCACTGCTCCAGTTTTAGTGTCATCCGCGAATTTGATCAGCAGACTGTTCACCCCTTCTTCCATGTCATTAATGAAAAAATTAAACAGGATCGGCCCCAGGACAGAGCCCTGAGGGACCCCGCTTGTCACTGGCTGCCATCCCGATGATTCCCCGCTAATGGTTACCTTCTGCTTTTGGTCAGTCAACCATGCCCTAATCCACCGGACAGTGCTTTGGTGTATCCCAAAACTCCTCAGTTTCTCCACCAGGATATCATGGGGCACTTTGTCAAAGGCCTTGCTGAAATCCAGGTATACCACATCCACTGCATCCCCTCCATCCAGCCATCTCGAAACCTTGTCATAGAATTCCAGAAGGCAGGACCTTGTCTGGCAGGACCTGTTTTTGCGGAAGCCATGTTGTGTGGCTGTCAGCCTCCCTTTCCTATCTAACATCACTAGATCTCTCTCTATCATGAGCCTTTCCATTGTTTTTCCTACAATGAACGTAAGGCTAACAGGTCTGTAATTCTCCATGTCCCTTCTACTACCCTTTTTGAAAATTGGGACCACTGACGCCATCCTCCAGTGCTCTGGAACGTCATCCGTTCTCCACGAGGTCTCAAAAATGGAGGCCAGCGGGCGTGAGAGAACCCCTGCCAACTCTCTAAGTACTCTCGGATGTAACCCGTCAGGGCCTGGCGCCTTTGTAATGTCCAATACCCTGAGGAGCCCCTCGACTTCAAGGGGGGTGACTCTAATCTGTGCCCCTAAGTCCCCAGCCTCATCTAATCTCCTATGCAGATATCCCCTGTCCTGCTTTGAGGAGAACACAGAGGCAAAATAGTCATTTAGCATCTGTGCCTGTTCCCTCATATCAGTCACTGGATCTCCTTCCTCCTTATTTAGTGGTCCCACCACTTGTCTCCCCTTCCTCTTCCTATTTACATGCTGAAAGAAGCCCTTTTTTTGCTCTTGATATTCTTGCCAAGTCTCAGCTTGTAATCAGCCTTAGCCTTGTGAAGAATCCTTCTGCAACGGGCCTCGTCCTCCTGGTATACCCTTTTGTCTATTTGCCCCAGTACCCATTTCCTATGGAGGCTCCTCTTTCATCTAATCTGAACCCGAAGTGTTCCTTCTGACACCACACCCTAAGTTCACCTCGGAGGCCCTCCTGTCCCTTCCTGGCCCAAATCCCCGGACAGGTAAGATCGACAAGAAGGCCACTTTGGCCTTTAGCTCCCTGAGTTTCTTCTCCAAGGCCTCAAAGTCCCTGGTGGTCCCACCACCCCCTGCCTGGCCACGTCATTTGTGCCCACATGGATCACCAGGAGCGGCTGGTGACCCCCGGAGTGAACAAGACGATCCACTCTGTCCTTCACATGCCGGATGCGTGTGCCCGGCAGGCAGCAAACCTCCCTTGTCTCCAGGCTGGGGCGGCACACACCGCCTCAGTGCCCCTCAGCAGGGAGTCCCCAACAACAATCACCCGCCGCCATACCTTCCCGGTGCTGGTGGGCAGCCGTGCCCTGGCCCTCGCCTCCCCTGCAGCGGCCCCCTTGCCGCCTGACGTCCCAGGCTGGGGGTCCTGCTGGTCCCCCGAGGCCGCCTCAGCCCCAGCCTCCCCAAGAGGCCAGAGCCAAAAGCATCCAGTCCAGGTGAGGCAGTGACTTCTCTAAAAAGAAGTGATGTGATGGACTGGACGAGGGCCAATAAATTGAGGCACAATCTGGAAAAGGTGGAAGTGTGGCTGGTGGGTGGGCAGGATGTTCAGGTGAGTGGTATTAGCCCTGCTTGGGATGGGGCTTCCCTTCTGCTATGGGACAGCGTAGGCAGCTTGAGAGTACTTCTTGACCCTGAGCTATCCCTGGTGGCATTAGTGGTAAGGAGCACTTTCCTTCAGCTGGAACTGGTATTCAGCTGTGTCCTTACCTGAACAGACGGGTCCAAGCAACAGTAACTCATGCACCGATAACTTCCTGCTTAGACGATTGTAACATGACTGCATCTTCTGCTTCTACCCTTACCTACCCCCAACAGAAGATTTATGCTCTGTTCAGTGATTTTTAAAAGGAAAAAAACCCCTTCCATCTTAAGACCAGAATTAAGGCTATCTTATGGCAGCTCAAGCTCCACAAAACCTGGAAAACCGAAGCTCAGGCTGGGCCTTCATAGACATGCTCACCAATCAATGATCACAAATGAACATATGCCTGCAACTTGCCCCCCAAACTCCCAGAGTTGTCCTTGTTTTTTGAGACCTAAATTCAGTTGGAGAAGAAGCAGGACCAGGAAAAACTCTGGATTCTCTCTGAAACGTTTTCAGGGATCTGGGGAGGTTGCCATGGCAAACAGAGAAGTGCAAAACTCCACGTCTATCAACCCAGTTGTATGTGCCTATATTGGGAGCCAATGTCCACATGCTCACACACACACACACACACACACACACACACATATACACGGAAAGAGAGGGGATTATTTTCTGCTGGGAGACAACTAGAGTATCTTCCAAGACAGAACAGGAGCACTGAATAGCAGTTATGCAAAACTGTTCACATCCTTGGTGCTGTTCCTTGGTATTTTGCTTCACAAAAGCTGCCACTTTTGTCCCAATTAGTTTGCCAAAGAGAAACATACTTTTCAGCCCAGTTGGGTCTGAAACAAGTCATTTCTAGAAAGGGACAACCATCACCCCAGGCTCAGCATTAAAGTGCAGAATTAAATGCTCAGCATGGTGGTTACAAGAGCCAGTAATTCTGGCAGGAAATTATGCAGCTCTTGAATGAATATTCCTTCACTTTGCATTTCAAAAGTTAAACTAAAACATGGTTAATAATATAACTTAACTTTCTCTTGGACCTGCAGATGTTTTAGACTTCAACTCCCATCACCCCCTGCAGCATGGCCAATGGTTAGGAATGCTGAGAGATGAAGTCCATAACATCTGAAGATCTGCTTTTTCCCACTCCATGCCTGTAACATGATTTTGGATCAAAGCATGGGCTCTTCTTGTAGATCTTCTTGGGACCCTTCAAGACATTAAAGCCATTGGCCTATTTCACAACCAAGTTAGCAATTCATATCATCTTCATGTAACCTTTTCCAGAATCAGAAAGACAAAACTCAAGAGTATTTGAAGTAAAGAACTCTCAAGAGGCTTGAGAGTTTGACTCTCACTACTTCTTTGAACTATGCTGCCACTTGCAAAGAGACTCAAGTTGTACAACCTCATTGATGGGAGTTAGTTGTATCTAACAGATCTAGACCCTGCTGCTCGGATGGATTGAAAGGGATGGAGAAGGAGATGGCAGAGAATGGGATGGTTGGTTAGTGTCACTGAAGCAATGAACATGAATTTGAGCGGACTCGGGGAGGCAATGGAGAACAGCGGGACTCGGCATGCTTTGGTCCAAGGAGTCACAATGAATCGGGTAAGACTTGATGACCAAACAACAACAGCAACACATCTAGAGGTTGGTGAGTTGCACGATCTTAGTTCCTTTATACAGGTGGGAAGATAGGTGCTGCCAAACCTGAGCTGCACCCAGAACCATTCCAGATGTTCCATGCACTGGACACCCCGTGGAGTGGCAAACCACACTTGCCAGGATCCTTCCTTCTGCACAGCTATTCCAGGTATCAGAATCTTCTCCCAGCTGAAGGCTTTCATCCTAAGCACACTGAGTAAGGAACACATTTCATTGACCTTTATGGGATTTACCTGGGTGTAACCATCTGGTTGCAATTTCTAAGGCACTCATAGCAGGGCCCAAACCTCCAAGCCTCCACCTCCCATTCTATTCTCCTGCAAGTAGGATAGCTTGAAACATACAGACTTCTCCAAGGTTATGCCTGAGGAGGTATTTGAACTTAACCTTCTTCTTTCCCTTTCTTTTAGAAACACTTTCCCTCAATCCTCACCCTGCTGAAATGGCCGTGTCTGATCCCAAGCTGCAGAATGTGCACTGGGATTAATGGGAATGACAAGGTTCCCTCATTTTCTCTCTTGTGCTATTTCTGTTCCAGTGACAGATTGGGGCCTTCAAAAACAACCCAGGATTTCCTCTGCAGCTTCCCTCCTCCACCACCATGAAAATTAACATGCAAAGGTTCCAAATGGGAAGCAATTTACAAAACAAATAACCCCCCATTAGCTAATGAGCAGTGGGCTGACCTTCCAGAGATCCATTCATTAGGCAACACTTATATCCCCATCTTTTTCTATAGAGCATTGATTAAAAGGCGTCAGATGACAGGTGCCGCTTCGTGTGGTTTTAATGAATTAAACCAATGCTCCCATTTGAAGACAACATTAAATACAGTAATTGTCACGATCCCCGAAGATCCTTTCTTCCAATTGCATCATTTATCATCTTATTTTTTTGCACAACCTGGTCCCCTCCCCTTGCACCCCATCCCCTCAAATACACACCAACATGAAAATTAATCTGATAATATCCTTTTGATGCAGTTTTGCTTTGTTAATGCTGATAGAGCTCTGTGCTGGAAACCAGCACAGAATACAAATGAGCAGGCAGGAGGTCTAATAGATATGGATATGGATATGAAGCTACACCATGCAGCACTTCTCCTGGAGCTAAGCAGACCTGGTTCCTGGGTCATAACCCACATTAGCCATCCTGTGCTGCTTTCTGCAATGAGTGCCATAGTATTATTGTGTTGGTCAGTCCCACTTCACAATGCAGGTGCCCTGCTTTCAGTTAGCTGGCATTTCCAGGCCGTACTCAAAGGCTGCTCCACAAATAACTCTTGGCAACCACCCACCTGGGAGACCTCTGGAGCGGTGCAAGGATGCCTCTGGCCAGGTAGGCTTGTCTTTAGTGTGTCCACCTGAGTGGATACAAGGCATTCCTAACCACAAGTTTGCCTCAAAGGATGTAAGAACTGCCCCAAACTGTGAACCCCCTCCTTTAGGGGGAATGTGACTCCCATCAGAAAAGGCTCAATGGCATTTAACTGAACTGATGAACCATTCACCAAAATATTCTCTCTCTGGTCTGGTTTGAGACTTGGTTTCTTGGATCTCATCCATTCCATGATTGTGCTCAGCCATGTCTCCAGAGCATTACCTGCCCATACCTGAAAGGGTGAGAAGAAGAGAGAACTGGGCATCAACCACATATCAGGGACCCTCCCCCACCAGAAGGGCACTCCCAGAAGCAACTCATTAATAGAGTTCAGCTAAGAGCAGAAAATAATGTGGCCATCAATAAGAAATTAGGTGGTGGAGACAGAGCTAATGAGCAAAACCTTCCCCTCCCAAGCAACTGCTGAAGAAGGAAAGACAACAGCAAGGCCCCTCCATCGATTCGGAATGTGTGAAACAACAAAGCTTGTGCTCCAGCTTCCATCTTGCAGCTTGTTCCAAATTGCAACAAATTACAAATTTCTTTCTCTTTTCAGAAGACAAGTCAGGCATTTCCAAATGCGCATATCAGTTTTGTATCTTTGAAGCATGCATTCTTCTCCCATTGATTAAAGCATGTCTTCATGCATTTCTGAAAAGCTTGCAAGTTTCATGGATATTTTTCAAATATGCACGATTGGTTTTCATTTTTATTTGGCTTGCGAAGCAAATGGCAAGTTGGAAATGTCTGGCGTTCAGCTGGAGATGCCGTCTGCATCCTTGCTCCGTCTGAAAGGCACAGGCCCATTTTGGATGCCTTTTGGCATTTTCTCAGCAGGGAAGCTTCTCCAGAGGCTCCATAGTGAGTCTTATGTGTGTGCCACGTCCGAGGTTTCACACCCAGAGCAGGAGAGTTTCCCTTGTACGACTGCCAGCTGCCAAGGACCCTGGAGACAGGATCGTTCCAGAGCATTCGAGGGGAGGGGGAACAATAACAGCCACTTTGTCCCTTGCATCCCATGGAATGGTTTGGAACATTTGGGGAAGGAAAAATGGCAGCCAGCAGCAGTCTTAGGGAAGATCTGTGAATGCGAGAACCTTGTCAATGGCAAGCAGTAACTAAGGAGACCCACAGTGGCGATCCAGGCTGTCCTTGAGGAGGGTCCTCCATCTGAAGCCATCCTCTATTTGTCCAGTCCATGCCTGGCTTAATGATCCAGAACCCTAAAGGGGAGGGGACCATCAAATTGCCTATCAGGTGACTGAGCTGACACACACGTACCTGGGCAGAGCCTTTTCCATTCTGGTGAGAAGTATCATATTGCTATTTAAATTATCATCACGATAGCCAGAAAATGATAGCCAAAGCCCATGTGGCTTAGTGGTTAGAGTGCTAGGTTGGGGACCAGGGAGATCCAGGTTCTAGTCCCCCCTTAACCATGGAGCTCACTGGGGGACTTTGGGCCAGTCAATCTTAACCTAACCTACCTCACAGGGCTGTTGAGAAGATAAAAATGGAGTGGAAGAGAATAGAAGCCTCCTTGGGTTCCTTCTAAGAAGACGAGCAGGGATAGAAATGCCGTGCAACATGTCTAAATGCGTCTCCATCTACGAATGAGCAGATGAATTGCTACGCAAACCAGCCCCCTCCTTTTTTAAGTGATGCATTTCCATTTTATAAGTGGACAGCCAAGGGTTCAACCTCTCAGGACATCATAAAGTCTAAAGCCAGAAGCAAGGATAAAACCTGAAGGCAAGCCAGCAGGAGGGAGAGAACCGCTCTAGGGAACCCCCTTGGCAGTCCATGTGTGCCCCAGAGCAGGGCCCTGCTTTGCCCCTTGGCCATTAGCTGCGGGGGGGGGGGGTCAGCGACTGCTCTTGCAGGACCCTCCGGCCTATAGGCCAATTCTCCCTGGGGTCAGCTGGCTGACTGGCACCATGTTTCACCATCCGTCTTCTTTCCCATTCAGTCTAGTTTCTGCAGGGGCCATCCCTCATCTGGTTTGCAAATAGCTTGAGCCTTCTGCTATTTGTATATATATCTTCATCTGCTTAATAAGCTGCAATGGAAACAAACCCCAGCAGTAACCCAATAAGCTGCGTTCGACAGCTGTGAGCTCATCGGGGGTGGGCACCTGATTTGTAAGGAATCACGGCATTTAAAGACCAAGCAGATGTTTCTCCCAGAGGTGCAGGCGATTCCCCACTGATGGATGCCTCCATAAAACTGCCGCAATAAATTTGTTGACAGCAACACAGAGAAGCCTTCTGAAGTTCAGCCATACCTGCTGGTGCCATCGGAAAGGCAAAGCACGTGCTGCAGAGATCAGGAGACACTGCTGTGCTCAGGGGTTCCCCTGAAGCTTCGCAGGAGCTCCACAGCAAGAAGCCATTAGCAGAGGCACCGAACTTCCTCTTTCCATGCATGGCTATCAACAAGTGGCTGCTTAATATGCTCACCTCAGACAAGCAAGCAGAGAAGTTCATCTCCAGCTTGAGTTCCACAAGAAGCTGAGGAAGACCTTTGGCCCACTGCGGAAGGCAGAGTGACTTTCAGCCAAGCAGCTCTTCAACCTCTGGTCCATCTAGCTTAGAAGTGCCCACACTGACTGGCTCTCCTGAGTCACTGATGAGAACGTTTCTCAGCTGCATTCAGAGATGTCAGGAACCAAACCTGGACCACTTGCATGCAGAGCAGCTCTCCCAGTAGTGCAGTTCGGCACTTACTGCTGAAACCAAATAATCCATAATTGAATCAGATTTAATGCTAGCTGATGCATAAATATCTGTAGCATTAATAATAGAAGCGGGCATTTGATCTTTATCACAAGAACTCAAGCCATGCAAGAATGCTTTTACTGTAGGCATTTTGAGGAGAGCCGATCATCTTCTATCAGTTGATGGCTGAGGTAGCAAATTGCATCAGGGAGATGGTGGCTCAGAGACCTCTTAGTCTTTGGGTGCTCTTGAGTGACTCAACTGCCTTGCAGCATTGTTCTGAGGCCAAGGGTTCTATAAGCTGCCTTGGCTTCCTTCCAGGAGGAAGACAAAAGAGAAATAAAGTCACCGGCCGGTCTTATTCTCATTATTGCTAATCTTACATTGCATTTCCATTCCACAGTTGTCCCTCTTGCAAGAGATCCAAGGCAGCTTACACAGCTCTATTTTACCCTTAAAACAACAACACTGTGAGGAAGAGAGTGGTCCAAAGTCAGCCAGTGAGCTCCATGGCCAAGTGGAGACTGGAGCCCACATCTCCCAGGTCTCCAATCCAACCCTTTCACCACCCCACCATGGGCATCAGACACCTTCAGCTGCAACAACAAGACCAGGGTCACTGGAGAGGTCTCAGCAGGATGCAAGAGAGCCTAAGGCAAAGTGCAGTACATACTGAGGTTAGATATCAGCAAGACAGTGCCTGGTCAGAGGCAAAGGCAAAGTTCAGAGACGTGCTGAGGTCAGACACCAGCAAGGTAACACATGACCAGAGACCAAAAGCAGGCTGAGCTTGGAGACCAGCAAGGCAAAGCAAGGCTAGAGGAAGCAAGCAACATGGACCTGGCCAGACTAGAGGCAAGGGCCGAGCCCGGAGTCGAGGGAAAGACGAGCTGGAAATGGGGCAGGAGCACAAAGCCGCCACCACGGAGGCCCAACACAGCAGCCCAGGGCATGCTCAGATGGTGCCTCTCGGGCTCCCAGCTCGGCAGCCGATGGCACAGGCCCCACTGCTTGTCAGTCGGAGCCTCACCCTGTGGCACTGGCACAATGAGCAGCACCGTTCGCCTCCAGCGGGAGCTGTGCCCAGCTGTGCCAAAGACCCGACTCTGTTGTTGCTTGCTGGGAAGGCTGCACCCCGCTCCCCAGTGGCATGTATGTATGTATGTATGTATTTATTTATTTATTTATGTTTACTTAAAGTTCTAGTCTTCGTGGGTATTTATTTATTGCACATTTCTTTGGAATTCGATAGCGGGGGCACAGAAAGCTGCACGTTCTGTAATATCAGATTATCAGACCTCTGAGGACCATCCCCCAACCTCCCTGACATCGATGGCCTCCCTCTAGCTGGTGCCATTCTGCTGGTGCTTTGGGGCTTCAGGGCTTGGATCCTCAAAGAAGGTGACAAGAGGGTCTTTTACATGCACACGTTGAAGAACTGAACCATTTATTCTTATTCTTTTATTTATTCAAGACTTTTCTACCCTGTCTACCACTGACATCTTGGGATGGCTTACAAATAAAACAAAAACAAGCAGAGCATCTGGCAACTCAAGATTAAAAATCCCAGTTAAAACCGTCAAAGAAAGACATAACTTGAACAAATCTGTTAAATCCAACACCAAGATCCTGTTGGAACATAGGCTCACAGATGTCTTAAAAAGTACATAATATGACCAAATTTCTAATTGGTCTATGGTTTTATGATCAAGAGGTCCTTCCTTCCTTCCTTCCTTCCTTCCTTCCTTCCTTCCTTCCTTCCTTCCTTCCTTCCTTCCTTCCTTCCCAAATGATCTGCTACACAAACCATTGGCATTGCACAGCATTGCTTTTGTTAATTTACATGGGAACAGACAGGTTCTGCTCTCATTTTGCAACAGATATACAACATTTCTAGCATTCCCTGATTATATTCCAGCTACTTGTGATGCCCTACGGCCATAAACAATAAGAAATGACACTATATTGGAGCTGTGAACAAAATAGCCAGGCCTAGGGACAGGTGAATGAGTGATGCTCCAGAACCCCAAGATTTTCCAAGCATCAGCTCCCTACTTCTCCTACGTCTGTCTGCTCTCACTTTTGTAATCACTTCATCGTGCATGAACAGGAAAATCGACCAAATACTAAAGTTGTGCAAAATACACAGCTATCGAATGAGAAAGTGAAGCAAAGTATCCCCCAAACTGTGCACAGTTCCAACTCTTGTGCAATTGTCCTCAACATTAAAGTGATTTACCAAGAGTGCATTATGAAAAAGTTGTGTGTTCTGAGAAGGTCACACATTTTTCAAATACATATTTTGTGAACCTCAAGGCAACTTCAGGAATTTGCAGACACTTGGGGAGAAACCACACTCCAATTCACATTCAGATTCCAAATGGGGCACTTTAAAGCTATTTGCAAATGGAAGCAAAACTCTCATAGAACCCTAGCCAGACCTTTTAAAAAGCCCCAAGAAGAAATGGCAGTTTGAGAACACGTAAGCTGTTAAAGCCATTAGCCTCTGAGCATGTACCAACAATGACTTCCGTACCAGCCAGAGAAATTCTGGCACAACTGCAAAAGCAAACCGTCAACCCGAAACAGTCTTATCAATTCTGAACGGAGTAAGACTTTCCGAGTAAAGAGTTCACTGTGCAATAAAACTAAGTATCACCAGCAGGTAAAACTTGTGCAGTCCAGCCTTAGTTCCAAGTAATGTCGCTTTTTTAAAAAATCACCTGAATTTCTCCTTGGATGTGGAGCCTGTACTTGCCTTGTATTATTTTGAAGTGAAATGGATGCAGCAGGAATGACTTCATTCTTGTTAAAATTTCCAGATACATATCTATTTTACAGAGTGCTGTTCTCACCAAGTTTACTGCAGCTTCAGAATATTCATGCCTTTTCTCCTCTAAATCATTAATGCATTCCTGTGCATTGATAATACACTGCTAAAAATGTGCTCACATTTAATGGAATGGCTGCAGTTCAGTGGATGAGCACCTGTCTTGCTTGTCCAACTCCTGACATCTCTGGGTAGAGCTAGGAAAGGCTGAGCTCTCTGGAGTCCAGGAAAGCCGCAATCCTATGCATGTTGCATGGGAAGACAGGCTGCACATTCGGCTGGGCCGTTCTGGGAGTTGTCTGCCTTTTTCTGTCTAAACATGCAGGGGACGGCAACTTTAGGAACCTAAGAGTGTGCAACATTAAGGAATCAGAAGCAGAAGCAGAAGGAGACATGGAAGGTTACATGTGCTCATGGCAAGACTAATATTTCACTGTGCTTTGTGAGTGTGCTTGTGAAAATCAGTGGTGTGCAACCTGAAAGACAAGACCAACTGCCCGTGCTCTAGTGGCAGGGTCAATTTTAGAAATTCTCCCAGTTCAACCAGAATGAAGAGGAGCAAATGAAGGACTTCTGGAGAAGAATGTTCCTAACTTAATCCAATGCTGGATATTCCTTTCCCCATGCATGGCGTTTCTGCCTTTTTTAATAGAACAAACAATGCGAGATCTCTGAGGTTCCATTTGCATGCTTGCCAGTGCGATGCAGGAGTTGACCATGGAGCTCGCTAGGTGACTCTGGCCAATCCCTATTCTGCAGCGTTTAACTATCTGATGGTGAAGGGGACTTTTCCAGGCCATGCAATCTTGAGCCATAGTGGTTGTCAGATTTTCAAAGGTTCCACAAACACTGGGCCTTGCGGTGAATTTAGTTCCACCAGAAATGAAGCAGGAGAGAAAACAGTACTGCAGAAAGCTTTGGCGAGAGGAGCCCTGTTCCTCGGGGCCATCATCTCAAGGTTTTGCCTAAAACAATATGGGAAACCCGGCAGGAGGTCCCTCCTTAAAGGATGAAACTGCAGGAAGCGAAGAGATGGTTGCATGTCGCTAGATGCACATTCCCGTCATCTGACAATCATGGTGCAGGCTTCAGGTCAGAGCGGTAGCTTCTAGGTTGGTGGGAACCCTAAGACAAGGTGCAGGACAGATGCCGACCTGAGATGGTGTGTCAGCTCCATTCCCCATGTTCTGTTTGACTAAGTTATATTGTCAGTTTATGGCAGCTGCACCAGAGAAATATGACCAGCTTTCTTGGGCTCCCAGGCATGGACAGGTGGCATGAGTGTGTAATCGCCCTTGCTCAGGTATAAGCACAGCTGCTTCCATGCTCTGATGCACAGCTGGGACCCTCACACCATCTCCCCTAGAGCATCCTGGGAGCACCCCTGCCATGACATCTGCTGTTGAGGATGGAGCTGCTCAGCCTGAGCTTGGAGATGGAACAATATGGAGGCATGAAGGGTGGCTGCTCTTCATGGTTGCTGTCCAGGCCAATCACATCTGTTTGATTGTTCTGCCAGCAAATAAGACTTAGTCAAAGAGAGATGGTGAAAGGGCCACATTTGCTTCCAACTATTTCTTTCTGAGGCTGGAGTAGCCACAATGCTCAGCACTAGAAACAGAGATGGACAGATCTATAAATGTTTATTTCTTTCAGCATCTCTTTTCCCCTACCTTTGGTTGAGTTTGTCATGATCTTGTTCCAAAGTTTGAGAAGTTTTTAATTCAAATTTTACATGAAGACCTCTGCATAGTTCTCCAAATGCCTGTGTTTTGGTGTGCAATTTTGCATAATATTCATTTTTTGCCAGCAGGCTTCCTGCTACATTGCATTTTAATGTTATTTTGAATGGTATTGCAAAGGAGATTAGACAAATGTATGCAGGTTAAGGCCATCCATGGATTCTAGTCTTAAAATGACAAATTCCCTGCTGTATGAGTGGCAAACATTTTTGGATGCCTCTTGCAGAGGAACGAGAGCAGAATGTTGCAAATGGAAGAGCAGTTCAGAGGGATGCCCCCATCAGCCAGAAGAGGCAGGGGAGGAGATGCATGGAGGGTAGGAGGAAAGCTGGGAGTCCCATCAGAGGAAGGGGCAATGCAGGGCTTGGGCCAGCCCCGAGCCAAAACAGGCCCTGGCAGTTCCAAGGATGGAGAGATCGATACTGTTGCTGTGGCACCCAACAGCCAAAGTTCTCTGGGCACTTCGCAGAGGTTAAACCAATTCAAAGCAACAGGATAAAATATACTACAAAAATGCAATATGGAGTAAAAAAAATCAAACCCAGAATAAAGCTGTGCAAAGATGTAAAATACTGCACAGAGTTAAAGCAGCAGAAATGGAAAGACTGGAGTGGCGGGGAAAATAGGAAGGTACTTGCCTAATGCCAAAAACAGAACCTCAGAGGTGCCAGGAAAGCCTCTTCCGGATGCTCATGCCACATCTGGGAGGCACCACGGACAATGCTCGTTTCTCAATACCACCCACCTTGTGTACCTCAGCAGAGGCGCTCAGAGAAGGACCACTGGAAGTGAACTTAGAGATCAGGTTGGGGGATATGGGAGTAGGGAATCCTACAGCTAGCCCAGCCCCAAACTGTTCAGAACTGTGACTATTAACACAAGCACTCATTTTTCAGGCCTGCAATTTGAATTTGAGCATATGGTACAAAGTTCCTCTCCTGCTCACATGCCAAGGCAGCAGGTCTGCCTGCTGGAATGTCCAGCAAGCCTAGTTTACCCCGGGGCTTCTGAGGTGGCTCCCTTGCCAGACAAAGGAGAACCCGGTCCTGCATCTTCACAGTTGAGTTCATGGGCAGAAAGTGCACAGACATTTGTACCTGTGCCAGATGAAATGCACACTTTTCCCATTCAAGCAACAAGAAAAATAGGGCAGGAACTAAAATAAGAGTGAGGCAAACTGAGCTCTCAGCTGTATACCATTATGTGTAGTTGCTTGTCGATGTTGTGTATATGATTGCTTTATTTTTGTTATTTTATGGTGTGCTGTTGTTATATCGTTGTCATTGTATTGGTGCATTGTGTTTTCATGTTGTTATTTTATTGCTGCGATCTTCCTAGAGAGTCCTATTAGCATGGAATGCAAGTTTAATAAATAAATAAATGCACCTGAGCATCCACCAATGTCTCTCTACATCATTTCATCAATGCATTTCCAAAACATAACATAAATGTAAGTGACTAACGCATTTTGATTCTGTGGGCTGTGTGGGTGCATGCAACAAAAACCAAAATGGCAGACTCCTTTTGGAACAGGGATGCTGCTAACATTAAGCATTTCTGTAGGGTAACATGAAGGATTATCCTCTCTGACGATTGTCAATGTTTATTCTGAAGTCCACATTTCAGTACAGATAGCATGGCTGCAGTCCCCATCTTGGTAAACACGAACTGTGCGAAAGGCCCTCTGTGGCCAGATCCAAGCAGAAGCTGAAGCTTGCTATCCTTTAAGCATCCCAAATAGCTATGCTGCAATGACTGAGTTTTTATAATGCCTTCTGTGTCTTTTGGTGTGAGTCATCATTAGATTTGTTCCTTAAGCAAGAAGCTAATTAAGCATCCATTCTTTTGTGGGCTCAGGGAGAGTAAATCTATAGATGGAAATGATCTAATGCCGAGAAACTTTCCTGCTAGGAATGCTCAGTATTTGGCTTCCAGGTAGTCAGGAAGGGGAGATCTGTCCTGTGAAAGGGAATTTTGCTGTTTGCTCAGGGTTTTAACAGGTTCAGCCTCCCATATGGCAACAAGATCAGACCTGCAGGGGTGGCGTTGATCCTGGTAGAAGGCAGAAGGCAGTGGTAGAAGGCAGCCTAATTCAGAGACGTGCCAGAAACACTGGCAAATATGAGGACAAGAGGACGTGCCATCTGCTGTAGGAAAGAGAGGGGAAGCTCTGGTCTCCCAGCTAGTTTGGACTGAGCACCCAAGACACCAATGGGGAAGGCTGACAAGAGCCAGAAGCTGCTCAGCTCCAGCGTAGACCCTCCTCGCAAGAGCAGCCTTCCACAACCTGGTGTTCTCCAGATCTGTAGGACTAGCAGAGTCAAATGATCAGGAATGGTGGGAGTTGTAGTTCACAATGTATGGAGGGCACTAGACTGAGCAGGGATATGCTAGGAAGTCACTGGCACTTAAGGTCAGACTCACAGGTGTAAATGCACCACACCTGCCTGTATGATACTTGAGAGACGGTGTGCTGAAGTGGTGAAGAGTGTGGGACCGGGACTCAGGAGATCGGGGTTCTAGTCCACACTCAGCCATGGAACCTACTGGGTGACTTTGGACAAGTCACAGGCTCTCAGTCCAACCTCCCTCACAGGGTTGTTGTTGTGGGGATAAGATTGGAAGCATTGGGGAGAATGATGTAAGCTGCGTTGCGTTCTTTGTAAGAAAACAGGCAGGCTATAAATCTAATACATAAATAGCATGGAGAGCTGTTTTAAATGCCTTCACTCACCAACTCTTTCATGGGGGAAGAGGCTGGATTAGGGTAGGATCGTCCTGATTTGGGGAGAGTGAGCCAAGAAGATTTGTTTTCCTAGGGGAGGAAGGCTGCACATTTACTGCAGTGGCACAAGACATGGCAGATGGGGCCTTTCTGTCACCCCGCAAGGAACGCAGGGCGCTTTAGCCAGAAAGTGCAGGAGCTCTTCTAGCCCACCAGCATCACCTCCTGTGCGCACGCTCCCCTGCAGGAACACGTTTCATGCCAGCAAGGTGCAGTGCATGGCTTGCGGGACCGCCACCTTCCTTCACCACGGGAGGAAGGGCCAGTGCTCTGTCCCCACCAGCACCGCTAGCAAAGCCATCCCAGAATGGCCCCTAGCAAAGTGGCTGGAAAGTGGGGAGGCTCCCCACCGGATGAGTGGGAGAAATTCCTGAGCAAAGCCTTCTAGCGGGAAGCTGCATCGGCTTTAGTTAAGGCACCGAGGGTTCCTGCTTATGCCAGCTTTTCTTTTGCAGTCAAAAGGCTGCCACGCAGGTGCTTCGAGTAACCACAAGTTTGGCACAGAGTCTGGGACTGGATCAGTGTGGGCCATCCTGAGCTTTGGGAATGGAGCAGGCTGCAGATTCCAATGCATTTCAAAATCAAGTAACGTTTTCTCTGAAGGGTTTCAAAGGTTATGAGCATGCCTGAGTGTAGAAGAGGAAGGGAGAAGGAGAGAGAAGGGGAAGAGAAGGGGAAGAGAAACTAGATTAATTTTAAAAGGTTATATTGATTGCAGTCGAGCATAAACCTCAGGCAAGGGTGTTATGTAATTACCCACTCTGAGCAGTGCTGTGGAGGAAGACAGCTGCTTTCCCCTCTGCATCGCCGTTCTGCTTTAGCGGCTCCTTGATGCAGCGAAGCAACTCGGGCAAAAGAGATTACAGGCTTGCTCCAAGTGGAGCATCTGTGGGCTCATACATTTTTAACTTTAAAAGGAGCCAAAGAGGGCAGAGTCTATGATCCTAGATATACTTATGAACTAAAGCGGTTCTTGAAAAGTGTTCTTGAAAAGTGTGTGTTTCGTTTTGTAAAATGTGCACCATTGCAAAAGGTGGCAGGAACATCTCCTAGAATTAAAGGAAGGGACGCGTGATTCTATGCACCCAACTGTTTCATTTCCTCAGAAAGCCCTGGGACAGCTACGGCCACATTTCTTTCAGGGCATGCTTTTGACTTGCAAGTTTATCAATGAAATATATACACAATTCTTTAGGCAGGTCCAAACAGAATGTTCTGGAGCTTAGTTCAACCTTCTCATCCAGTGTGCACAGCTAAACCTTCCTTTCTTTGTCCCAGCTGAATTTCAGCTTTTGCAGTGTGGAGGATGGTGAGAAGACTTGTTTGGCTTCTGGCATTGTTTCCCCTCAGAAGTAGAAAGAAAAAGTGAGGAAGGGGGAAGTTGTGGCCAAGCCAGTGAGGAAGGCAAGGTTTTCATTCCTGTGAAAGCAAAGGAATGAAAAATGAGGGACCTGTGGACATTTTGACTGAACCAGCTTGTCTCTCTGACCTTCAGATAGCGACATTTTACAGGGATGTGCAAGGGTTGGGTTGGGATGGTTTCCCTACCCAATTAAATGTTTTTTGAAAAATCACATTTAGTTCTTCAATGACACCCTTTATTAAAACCATACTTGTTGTATTAATGATGCACCCCAAGGTGTGGATGCAGCACAGCATCTCTTGCCGGCTCTTTCCTGGTGGCCACTTTTATTTACCCAGAAAGCTCCAGATGTTGCATCATTTTAGGATCCTTCGAAAAGAACAGGATGATCCTCCAGTGGAAGCTGCCATTCATTTTATTTATATCTCACCTTTTCCTTTTGTAAAGAACTCAAAGCAACTTACATCATTCTCCTCTTGGCTCTCAATCTTATCCCCAGAACAACAGCCCTGTGAGGTAGGTTGGGCTGAGTATCTGTGACTGGCCCAAGCCACCCGGGGGCTTCGGTGGCTGAGCGGGGACTTGAACCCAGATTACCTGAGTCCCAGTGCCGCGTTCTTAACCACCGCACCACACCGATTCTAAGCACATCTCCTAGGAGGGCCCCATAATGCTGTGGGACGACTCAACATCTTGGGCATTCTGCATAAGTAAGATGATGAATGCCAAGAAACTGCAAACATTCTGCTGCCACCTGAGAAATTCCAGCCTCCTCACCCCCAAATGGTGCAAATGGATTTTACTGCCATATCCACAACTGTGAATAATGGAAAACCTTCTCGTGATGCTCCCACTCAGTCACTGCAAAAATGCATTTGCTTTGGGAAGACTGGAAACCGGAAACTGGCCCCCAACTGGGGTCAGTTCGGTTAACTGTTTCATTTGTTTCAAAATAAATTTCCTGCCCGAGTATTTTAGATATGGACGTTCTGCTCTGTGCTTACTGGACAGTCAGAGAAATCCATTCATCCAGCTCAAGGAAGACTGTTTGCAGACTATGTCTGACTAGCAGCCCACAGCCTGAGAAATTCAGCCCAAACACCCACTGCTTCTCGGCCCATGCTGCTCGTTTTACCAAGGCACCAAGTCACAGCACTGGCAAAGAATGAAGGAAACGTTCAGAAAGGGGTCAATCAAAATGGTGAGCGGGTGGGAGCAGGAAAAGCTCTTGGGGTTTTAGCTTAGAGGAGGAGGGGCCAGGAAGACAAAGGCTTACGTAATAATGTGGAGGAAGTGGATAGAGAGCCATCCTCTTTCTTCTCTTCCGTACCACTCGCATTTGGAGAATCAGCCAGTGACCCGGTCTAAAATGTGTCCATTCTTCTAATTTTTGCCACTCTAATCCTGATTGCTAAAATTTGAAATTTGAAAGCTTTAGATTTATTGGAATCTCTTGAATGTTTGAAGGGGCATCAGATACGCAGGGGCACTGTGTGGCCATTCATGAAATATTGCCTCTAAATAGCAGCACTAAGCACCAATGATTGATCCTCATCTCTTATGAAATCATAAAAGTGAATATTATACAGAGAGCAAATGTAAGGAAATTAATATTTGGCAGACATCCAGAAAGTCAAAGAATATCTGATCAGCTTCAAACTATCAAAATCCACCAGGGATCGTTTTTGAGGAGAATTTGGAGGAAATGCTTTCAGCCACTTAGAGCTGCTCAGTTCACCTGTCCTGTCCATGGGATGCCCTGAGATGCCCTTGGATAACACCTCCAGTTTTCCTCATTTCCAGTATAAAATAAAACAGGAAGGAAGGAAGGAAGGAAGGAGGGAGGAAGGGAGGGAGGAAGAGAGAGAGAGAGAGGTGGGGAGAGAAGTCAACTCTCCATGAATCTTATACTCCTTACCCCATATGGAGGTAACAGATTAAATCATGTAAAAAAGCGCTTCTCATAGATTTATGGGCTAGAAGAGTGAACACTTTCATTATGGGAATTTTCTACAGCTGCTTTTCAGTTGCAGCCCTACCACATTTGCAAGGGACCCAAGAGTTCATTTCCACCCACATGCCCTCTCCCTCTTGATGGGGTCAAATGTTTCTGCGCGGGTCAAGCACGGAGGCACAGCTCTCCGCCCCCTCCATTGTCCCTCCTTCCATGATGTTGGTTCAAGGCAGCGGCTTCCGCTCAGTGTCGCCGCGTCCCCACATCCGGCAGTCTCTACAAGAGGAGGAACAAAGTGGCACACACCATATGATAATGGACAGGAACAGAAAGAGTGGCAGGCGACTGGCTGTGGGCTAGAGATGAAAGGCGCCTGCCTCTCGCACTTTCCCGGCATGGCGTAATTGGAACCGTGCACTTCCGAGCGGCCGAGGAACTCGGCCGTGAGGAGGCAACTTTGCATCAATGAGCTCAGGGTCACGGAGGGCTGGCTCGATCAGCCCCCTTTGCCGCCTTCTTCTAAGAGCATGTCTGGTTGCTTCATTTGGAGGCTCCAGGCCTCCATTCACATCTTACCGCCTCAGCAAAAATAGCCAGCAGAATAACAATCCCTCTCTGGAGAGCGCAGAGCAAGGGGCTTCTGCCATTCTGGGAACCAGTTTGGCATGGTGGTGAGGTGGCTGGACCAGGACTAGATCCAGGTTCTACTTCCCACTCAGGCAGTAAGCTCGCTGGATGACTGTCAGCCAGTCACTGACTCTCAGCCTATACTCCCTCACAGCGCCGTTGTGTGGATTAAAGGATGGCATGGAAAGAAGAAGGGTCGTATAAGACTCTTTTGCTTGTTTATTTTATTTTATTCCATTTATAGCCTGCCTTCCTCCTTCCAAGAAATCAGCAGTTTACATAGCAACATAACCACAACTTACATAATTTGGATCGCCTGATTCCTGGCCCTGCGTTCTTTCTTAACCACTGGTGTACCACAGTGGCTCTCACTCTGAACTCTTTGTGAGAAAAGAAATGTAACTCATTAATTGAATGTTGGTTTTGTGTGCAGAATGTTGATAATTGCATGAGGCCTGTGGATGCAGCCAGAGCTCTCCCCATCCAAATTTCTCCCTATACCAGAGTTCCCCAGAGTTTTGGGTTGGTGAGCAATCACAGATCTTCCAGGATGCTATGGGCATTCTGATAAAGCAGCTGCATGATGGGCAAGACCTCGACCTTTCAGGAAAGGCCAGCCATGCTGACCCTGAGCGGCCAAGAAACCCTCCTTTCACAGAAGCTGCACTGGTGAGGCCAAAGGAACCGTGCTGTGCCAAGAACCCCAGGACAAGGCAGAGCTGGGCTTGAGCTCCACCACGAAAAGGCACTCTTTCGGAGCAAGCCAAAGATGGGGCTGGAGGGCAACAGTTCGCTGGGCAGCTGGCCAGTCTCCCCATCTGCAAACATAATTTCAAAGTCTTCCATATCAAAATGAAAGTTAGGAGGTTAAGGCAACCTAGGAGGCACCAAGAAAGTGTGTAATGTTTTATGGTATGCAATGAGCTTGCGCACCAAGGTGCACTTCTGGAAGAGAGCAAGCGAGGAAGCCTAGCATGTGTCTGCTTATACCGCTCTCTAGAAATGCATGCAGAAACCAGTGTGAGGGGGTGGATTCAGCCCCCGGATACGGGCACCTTCGCTGGCCCCAATTCATTCCGAAGTCACCCAGGCCGGTGGTTGGACCTCGTCCTTCAAAGTGGCTGAATTTGTGCGTTTGTTTTTTAGAGCTAGGAAGATCTGTGTAAAGTTCTGCCACAATTTGCACAATTCGTGTAAACTCTGGCCGCAATTTGTGACTGAATGTTACACAAATTGTTCTGGCTTAAAAATAAGTCAATAGATATGCAAATCACAGCCCAATTCAGACGCCAGCAAAGCCTGACACAAATACGAAGCAAAACACTGCAGCCCATTTTTGACTCTGACGCCAGCCATGTACCCAAGTCTTCTGGGGACAGGCGGGTTGAGTGTCTGCATGTCACCCATCCCTATCAAAAGACTTTTTGTATGATGTTTTATTACAGGGCAAATGCCCATCAGTAAAACACACCACCCGAAAGAGCATCTGGATACCAACACTTCACGTTTTCTTTCTCAGTGTGCTTAATCAATGCACAGGTTATGTTGAGGGAAGGATAATTCAAATGAACTGCGGAGCTCAAATCATTTGCAAATTGTGCGTGCTCAATTCTGGCACTAATTTTAGACATTCCTTTCCTTAAAATAGAATTCAGAGCAAGACGAGGCAGGGAAACAAGGAAACAGAGGTGAGGAGCTTACGCTTCCCTGATTTTGTGGGGTTATGAAGTCCACCATCTGCCTGTTAGCTGGGGTTGACGAGAACGAGAGCCCAACAACATCTGGAGGAACATGGGTTCTCAACCACTGATCCACTGCGGCTTCCCTCTTTCCTCATTAGAAAACGGTAGAAAAGGAGCAGGCATCTTTGAAACTTTGGGGAAAATCACCTGTGGACATTCACCACCTGAAAGCTGTAGCCGGCAGGGATGGCTTCCATGTTTGACTGGACCATCACAGGTAGAACACCTGCAGCTCACCTCAAATGCAATTCTGCAGCCTTTTCCCCCAGTTTGCCATTCAGACACCATGCTAAATGTGCAGGTGTATAGCCTCGATCCCTCTGCACTAGATGACGTGCTCTCAGTTGACCTGAGAATCTGCCACATGCACAAGGATTTGCACATGCACATTATCACAGGACACTGAAGGCCTTCCAAGATCTATGTGAGCTACGGAGGTCCGAGAAATGCATTTCAGTTCAGTTTTGATCCAGATTTACCAATTCACACTTGCCAAACCAATCCAAAGCTTGGCCTCACTCTGCATTTCTGAGCTTGTACTCTAAGCCATAGAACAGGAATGAATGTAATATAAAACATGTACTTTTGAAAAAGGTGCACAAATGGGCTTTACTCATTGGGAGCAGACTTGCACAATTGGTGCAAAGGCTTGGAAAATATGCACAAATTTTCATGTACAAGGAACAAAGCTTGTAATAAGAAAGGGACTTGGGTTGAAACACGCTGCAATATGGAATTTGGGGAACTTCAGCAAAGTTGAGTTTGCTAAATTTACCCTAACTAGAGTAAATTTCTTGGGCAAATTTCTTACCCAGCCCATGTGCTGAGGGGTCATGGGATGTGCAGGCATGTGTACGTAATTCTTTAAATTAATTTCTATCCAGAGTCTCCATTTTATAGAGCACATTTAACAGTTCTCTTTTGCAGCTTCTCTTCTTGCCCCCTTGCCACCCCCCACAAAAATAATGAAAATCCTTGTCTTGCACAGAGTGAAAGGAAAAGAAAAGATTAATACTAGGACTTAAAAGCTCTGAGTTATGTCTCATGCTTTAGGGGGAAAAAGAAGAAGATGACAAAATGGAAAGCAAGGCTGAGATTGGAGACTTAATTGATGTAGTAAAAAAAAATCCTTGAGTGGTGACATTGAGATGCAAGATAACATTAACCCGGGTTTTTATTTTCAGTCAAACACAACTTGACAGGAAGGCACTAAAAGTAAATGAAAGGAAAACAAATGGAAGCAGGTAGTAATGACAAGCCGCTTTGCAAAAGCCTCTGAGGGGAAAGAGAGACACTGGAGACGTCCAGATTAGAAGAAAGATGCCAGGCCTGAAAAAAGATGTTTGAATGGGGAAAGGACGTATTAGCCATAACAATGGGATTGCTTCAAGGTCTGACCTGTGTTAGGCGAAGAGAACCTT
This sequence comes from Varanus salvator macromaculatus, assembly GCA_023646645.1. Taxonomy (NCBI): domain Eukaryota; kingdom Metazoa; phylum Chordata; class Lepidosauria; order Squamata; family Varanidae; genus Varanus; species Varanus salvator. The sequence continues at coordinate 10,289,218 of JAIXND010000624.1, read as the reverse complement.
GCGGAACAAATTGTATTCACACACATTTATATGGGCTGCACTGCAAAGCTAGAAAGGCCTAATATTAGAAATCAGGGTCACTAAAACCTCAGGGTATCCTAACACTGGACTTCTGAGGCAGCCTCTGAATGTGAGCAGCATTAAGATCAGGACCTACACAAATGTATTCTATTTTATTCACTTTATTCACAAAAGCCCCCTCGCAGAACAAATGCAATGTTAAAATGCATCGAGCATGAGGAATGATTGCAGCCAAAGCACCGCTCAGGCGCAGATTGACTGATGGACATCCCTGTGCAACTGCTCATGTGGTTGCAATGTATCTCTGAAAGCCACATTCTGGGGATGAGCAAGAAGGAGAGACTTAGGCCTTCCCACAGCCAACCATGATGGGTGAGGACGACTGGGAACATGGTCCAATGCATTCACCTGAAGGGTGCCAAGTTGGAAAAGGCCCTGTGCCTTTAGGCCCCTGGTGCAAGCAGCCAGAGCTCCTCTGAGGCTTCTCAGGGCCAAGTTGTCGGAGGTTTGGAGAGAATCGCAGAGAGCATTAGGAGAGCCGGGCTTACTCCAGGCACTTTTGGATCGTCAGACAGGACATCTGTCTGTCATTTCCCCTGAGCTAGAAGGGGGGCAGGAGTGAAGAGGAGGGGAGTGGCCCAGCACCCCCCAGGATGCTGCCCTGATGCTCAGTCCCGCCACTTTCCCAGGGCCTTTTGAGCACTGCACTGCAAGACATGCAAGGGCTCCACCCGCATTGCTCTGGCTCGTCACCCCCCATGAAGCGCCATTTGTTCATGCTCAGCCCTCCGTATCGTCGCCTCCCCTCCACCACTTCCACTTGCACTCGCATTGACCCCATTGCAACGTGATGCCTAATGGACCAGAATTGTTTGCCTGCGCAGCCTTCCACATGACCAGCTTTGCACTGAAACTGGGCCTTCAGGCGCTGGGCATGCGATGGGGAGGGGAGTGTGAGAGGTGCGTGTGGACAGAGGCAGCAGACTGCGCTGAAACGGGCCACTGGTGGAGCACTGAAGGGTCCAGGCAGGCTGGGACAGCCACAAAATGGGCTTCAGTCAGGACCACCAATACCGGCCTCACAAAGAAGGCAATAGAAAGTCCTGAAAAGGGGGCTCTGATCTGCCTACGTGCAATTTCCCTTTATGTCTACAATTTAAACATCCTGCATTGAGCAGTGAGTTGGACTTGATGGCTTCATAAGCCCCTTCCATCTCTGCTATTCTGTGATTCTTTTCTATGAGCTAGAAATTCAGTACATTGCTCTGGAGAGGAAAGACAGTGAACAGGTCATCTCTATGCGTCTGCGTCTTCAGCTGTCCCAGTGCTAATTGTGGATGGACATCCACAAGACTGGCCTGTTCTTGTGGCCATTAAGAAGCCGACTCCAGCTTGAAAGACCTTCCAGTAAAACGGACCTTCAAATCTCAATAGAGGGCTCTCTTCTGTAAGTAGGTCACCTGGCTACCTTGGACATAGAAACATAGAAACAGAGCAACTCACAAGGGGTCTCCCAGGCCATCTAGTCTGACCTCCGGCACCAGCTGGCTCCGCTCATGACATGCCCACCATGTGGGCGTCCAGCCTGTCCTTGAACACCCTCACCGATGGAGCCTCAACGACCTCTCGTGGAAGCCCATTCCATGCCCTCGGCGTCCTGACTGTCAGGAAGTGCTTCCTGGCATCTAAATTGAACCTTGACTCCCTGAGCTTTGCTCTGTTGGAGCGCTTCCTGCCTTCCTCTGCAGGGGAGAACAGGTCCCTACCCACCTCCGTGTGACATCCCCTCACATGCCTGTATGTCGCCAACAGATCCCCTCTGAGTCTCCTCTTCTCCAAGCTGAAGAGACCCAGTTCCCTCAGTCTTGCCTCATACGGCATCCCCTGCAAACCAGCCACCATCCTTGTGGCCCTTCACTGCACTGACTCCAACCTGCCTATATCCTTTCTGTAATGAGGGGCCCAAAACTGAACACAATTCTCCAGTTGCGGGCACACCAGAGTCATGTAGAGTGGTAGTAATACCTCTCTTGATCCAGAAGCCACACTTCTGGCTATGCAACCAAGGGTGGCGTTCGCCCTCTTGACCACCGCATCACACTGCTGACTCATGTTTAGCCTGCAGTCAACCAGCACCCCGAGGTCCCTTTCACAAGTGCTGCTATCCAGCCACTTGTCACCTAACCTGTACTTATGACACCTATTCCTATGCCCCAAGTGCAAGACCTTGCACTTATCCACATTGAAAGCCATCCTGTTGTCTCCTGCCCACTTCCATAGTCTGTCCAGATCCTTTTGGATCTGGAGTACCTGCTCCTCAGTTGTGGCCACTGCTCCAGTTTTAGTGTTGCCTGTGAATTTGATCAGCAGACTGTTCACCCCTCCTTCCATGTCGTTAATGAAAAGATTAAACAGGATCGGCCCCAGGACAGAGCCCTGAGGGACCCCGCTTGTCACTGGCTGCCATCCCGATGATTCCCCGCTAATGGTTACCTTCTGCTTTCGGTCAGTCAACCATGCCCTAATCCACTGGAGAGTGCTTTGGTGTATCCCAAAACTCCTCAGTTTCTCCACCAGGATATCATGGGGCACTTTGTCAAAGGCCTTGCTGAAATCCAGGTATACCACATCCACTGCATCCCCTCCATCCAGCCATCTTGAAAGCTTGTCAAGATGGCTGAAAGGACCTGTTTTTGCGGAAGCCATGTTGTTTGGCTGTCAGCCTCCCTTCCCTATCTAGCATCACTAAATCTCTCTCTATTATGAGCCTTTCCATTGTTTTTCCTACAATGGACGTAAGGCTAATCGGTCTATAATTCCCCATGTCCTTCCTACTACCCTTTTTGAAAATTGGGACCACCGATGCCACCCTCCAGTCCTCTGGAACTTCACCTGTTCTCCACGAGGCCTCAAAAATGGAGGCCAGCGGGCGTGAGAGAACCCCTGCCAACTCTCTAAGTACTCTTGGGTGTAACCCGTCAGGGCCTGGCGCCTTTGTAATGTCCAATGCCCTGAGGAGCCCCTTGACTTCAAGGGGGGTGACTCTAATCTGTGCCCCTAAGTCCCCAGCCTCATCTAATCTCCTATACGGATATCCCTCATCCTGCTTTGGGGAGAACACAGAGGCAAAATAGTCATTTAGCATCTGTGCCTGTTCCCTCATGTCAGTCACTGGATCTCCTTCCTCCTTATTTAGTGGTCCCACCACTTGTCTCCCCTTCCTTTTCCTATTTACATGCTGAAAGAAGCCCTTTTTGTTGCTCTTGATATTCTTGGCAAGTCTCAGCTCGTAATCAGCCTTAGCCTTGCGAAGAATCCTTCTGCAACGGGCCTCCTCCTCCCGGTATACCCTTTTGTCTATTTCCCCCAGTACCCATTTCTTATGGAGGCTCCTCTTTCGTCTAATCCCCCTAACCACCTCCTTTCGCATCCATGGTGGCACTCTCCTCCGCCTCCCCACCTTACTGACTAGAGGTATCGTCAAGGCTTGCACCCCCAAAACCTCCCTTTTGAGTGCCATCCACCCCTCCTCAACTCGCTTACCTTCTAGTAACCTATCCCAGGAGACTTTCCCCAGTCTGGCCTTCAGTTGGCCAAAGTTGGCCCTCTTGAAGTCCCAGCTTCTAGTGCTCGCCCTGCTGCACGGCCCCAGTCCCCTGATCTCAAAGCAAAGGATGGAGTGATCACTCGCATCCAGAGCTCCCCTAATCTGTACTTCATCTATCAGCTCCTCCCTATTGGTCAAGACTAAAGCCAGATGTTTCCCCCCCTCGTTGCCTCTCGGACCCTCTGTGTGAAAAACCCTCCCTCTATAGCTTCTCAGAAGCGACGTGACCTGGCTGTCACCGCTGAGTGAGTCTCCCAAGTAATATCCGGGAGATTGAAATCTCCCATAATTACTGTCTCTCCCCCGAGATATCCTTAGAATCTGGCCTGTCAGGACATCATCCAGGGTCTCAAGTTGACCTGGAGGGCGATAACATACCCCCACTGTCAGCTCTCTTTCCCTGTCACAACCCCTAAGTTTCACCCAGACTGCCTCTACCGAATCCCCATCTGTGCTGCACTCTATCTCACTGCATCCTATCCCTTCCCTGACGTATAAAGCCACACCCCCACCTCTCTTTCCCTTCCTGTCCTTTCTAAACAGGTGATACCCTTCTATGTTCACATTCCAGACTTGCCTTTCATCCCACCAAGTTTCTGTGATTCCCACTAGGTCATACCCTCCTATTCCCAGGAGAGCTTCAAGCTCTTCCTGCTTGTTACCCATGCTCCTAGCATTGGTGTACATGCACCTCAACTCCTTCCCACTGCTTCCTTTCCTTGGGCTCCCCAGCCTCCTCCTTCCTCCCATCCTCCCTGATACCTGGCCCCTCTCTGTGGGAATCTTGTCAGTCCCTGCAGTATCTCTAAAGCCCTGCTCCCAGAGCCCTGATCCTCCCCCCACATTTGTCCAGTGCAGACACGTTACTGGGGGGCCTCCCGTGGCCATCCCTCTCTTAGGAATCTTGTCAAAGTGCCGTGCTATTGACACTGGTACAGTTCAGTGGCTATTATTTTGCACCAAGTGCTCCCTGACACAAGCACATGGCCCCTGACACATGTGGTGGTCATGTGCGCTTTTTCACAAGCACCTGGCAGTTCGAAAGCCTGCAAATGCAAGTAGATAAATAGGTACCACTTTGGTGGGCAGGTATCAGCATTCTGTGCACCTCGGTGTTTAGTCATGCCGGCCACACGACCACGGAGACTGTCTGCGGACAAATGGTGGCTCCCTCGGCCAGGAAACGGAGATGAGCACTGCCCCTAGAGCCAGACACAACTGTCATGGGGAAACCTTTACTATTTTACCTCTATTGAAGGGCTCCCCATCCAATTCCAGTTGAAAGGTGGCCCTAAAAGTCACTCCCCCTCAACAGCCAGTATATGAACAATGGACCAGCTATGGTCACCTGCCCTTTCCTGAGACAGACAGCTCAGGAAATAATTACCATAGCGGTTATTTCTGGATGCACATAACCATACATATAAATCAGAAAATTCAACGTTTATTCACTTGGGTCCTCTTTTCTCCATGTTTGTGATGCATTACCCCATTGGGGTGGATGTCCTATAGATATACCTCACTATCTTTGCTGACACCCACCAAGTTGATGAAGAAGGAAGTGCATTGTTTGGCAAGGAATAAGTTAACAGGTGCTGGACTTCAGCACCCAGCCCAGCCTAGCACTTAAGGGACAGGGCTGGCCTCGTTACCAAAGGTGGAGTGTGTAGGATGAGTTCTGTTTGAGCCACAACTATTTAGACAGATCTCTTTCAAGGGGAAACTCCCATGGGGCAAGATTACTGGCAGCAGCCTCTCCTTTTCTGAAGCTGTCCCACCCCCAACTTAGGATGTTAATAAAAAAAAGTGGGGGGGGGGAGTTGCAGAACTCTTTGCCTGTGCGATGTGCCATGAATTCATTTCCAGCCATCAATGCAAGACCACAGGGAGCATCGCTCAGGTCCATCACTTGGCAAGCTCATCTCACTGCACAATTCACAAATCTGTTTTTCCCAGGAGTCTTTTCCACCCGTCTGTCTGTCTATCTCCCACCCCCACCCAACATCCTCCACCTCTCCCCACTGCCTCGTTTCAGCACCTCCAAGTAAAACTGAGAAATGCTCACTCGGACTGTTGGATTCTTCTGCAAAAAAGAACCGCTGTGCAAGCAAGGCAGCCCTATGAAGTCATGGAAGAGTTTAGCAGAAATATAGGGCACTGAAGGATCATATATTTATAGCAAATGATCTCCAGACCATAAAGATACGATGGTTCTTCAAAATCAGACCAACAAATCAACAAACCTGCATGCCAAATGCATGTGAAGAAGGATCAACTGCGTCTCCCTTGGAGTAAACCAATGCCAGAGAACCAGATCAGTGAGAAATTTTGTGAATTCCAGTGATTAATTGGTGGGTTGATTCTGTTGCCTTCCTAAAAGATGGCAGGAAGAGATTTACCTTGGACTTTGCTCAGGGCAAAATGTTAGTGGACACTCAGAAGATGTCTTCTCCCCAGCAGCCCTGCTTCCTTGGTGGGACCTAAGCTTCACTTGTAGAATGTGTTGTGGGAAATTATTCATGCGTTTATTATATTTATATCCCTCTTTTTGCCTTTCAAGGAACTCAAGGAGACTTACATAAATCATATCTTCTTCTCTATCTTATCCCCTCAACAACAGCCCTGTGAGGTACGCTGGGTGGAGAGTCTGTGACTGGCCCAAAGTCACCCGGTGGGCTCCTTGGCTGAATGAGGATGAGAACCCAGATTGCCTGAGTTGCAGACTCATGCTCTTAACCACTGCACCACACTGACTCTCTTTGTAGTTTTCTCTCTCTCTCTCTTTCTCTCTCTAGCAATAGGCCAAAAATAACAACTACATGAGAGGTGGAAATATCTAAGCAGACACTCCACCGGCTAACAATCCAACAGAGCAGTTCTATGGCCCCGATGCATCATTTGCAGGCTAGAGGATAATCAGCTTTCCACTTCCAAGGTCAGAAACACTATTCCATCCATAGAGCTAAAATCCATGCTCCAACCCTCCTCCATGGAAGGAACCATGCTGGTGGCTTCCCTTGGAACAGAAATTCGGCCTTAAAGAGGGCAAAAGAGGGGCAATCTCAGGGGAGGAGAGGAGGGGGAGGAGAGGAGAGGAAAGGAGGGGGCCGCTAAGACAGGAAGAATTCTGATGACACGCCTCCCCACCAAACTCTTGCTCCGAACTTCAGAGCAAAAGGAAAGGGGATGCAGAATTCACCTCCCCTATCCTAAGCTTTGTGAGCATGAGGGCCCAGTCAATGTGATTGCATCCTGACCAAAGTTTTCCCACTTTTCATTACTTTTTCCTTTCCTGCAAAGGAAGCGTTTTTCTACCTGCTCTGCAAGAATGGGAAGAATTCTGAATGGTTCTTCTCATGGAGGAATCGGCAGGTTCTCAGTCACCCCGTGCATGTAGGAGGTGGCCATCTCCAGCAATAGAGAAAATGAACAAATGAACACAAATTAAGATGTTCATTAAATGCTTTTGTAATGAAGGGAATAGAATTTCACCCTCCAATAAGTTGTGATTGCTTAAAGGTTCTTAAATTAAATACGCTTGGTTACTTTTCCTAACAGGTAAGAGCATTTTCCACAGTTAAATAAGCTCTCGATAGGCTTTCCTTTAAGGCCGGGGTTCCTCAAATGTAACTCCGACAAATTCCTCCCAAACAAAAGAGATTTCCTCTTCCTACTTCTTCTGATGTCCAGGATGATTCAGAGGGTTCAGGGGCTACTTGCTGAAGTTTCCCCTGGTCAGACAAACAATTGCAGGTCCTTATGTCTTCTCTTGCAATGTATGGCTGTGAAAGCTGGACCATAAGAAAGGCTGAGCACCGAAGGATTAAGACCTTTGAGTTGTGGTGCTGGAGGAGACTCCTGCGAGTCCCTTGGACCACAAGGCGATCAAACCGATCAGTCCTAGAGGAGATCAACCCTGCCTGCTCTTTAGAAGGCCAGATCCTGAAGATGAAACTCAAATACTTTGGCCACCTAATGAGAAGGAAGGACTCCCTGGAGAAGAGCCTAATGCTGGGAACAATAGATGGCAAAAGAAGAAGCGGACGGCAGAGGATGAGGTGGCTGGATGGAGTCACTGAGGCGGTTGGTGTGAGCTTGAGTGGACTCCGGGGGATGGTGGAGGACAGGAGGGCCTGGAGGAGTGTTGCCCATGGGGTCGTGATGGGTCAGACATGACTAACAACAACAATGTCTTCTCCCAAACTCTGTCCAGAAGGAACTTTGACTTCACTGGTCACAGCATTGCCAGTAGGACTTGGTCACATGTTGTGGCCAAGATGATCAGCCATTCTCCCCTTCTGCCATGGCTTTTAGGAGAACTTGCAAAGATGGGATTCTCTTCCACATGATGTAGCGATGGCCACAAATCTGGACAGGTTTTAAATGGGTTTGGAAAAATTCAAGGAGGGGAACTTCTCCCTGGTCCCTCCCTTTTTCCCTTTCGGGAAAGTTTCTGGACCAGCTCCAGGGGGCTCTGCTACTGGACAGCAAGACGGTGCAAATGGCAAAGATGCTCCAGTGTAACAGCTTGTTTCTCCCAACGCCTCCGCACTGGGTCAAGGACTGGGTCTTACACTTGCTCCCCCTCCCCTCCTGAAGACCCTTCCTCCCCTTCTGAAGCAGGCTGACTCTCACGGTTGGCCTGAGAAACCTCACTAGGGAACCTTGCAGGAGCTTCAAAGCCTTTGCCCCCAACTTGCTCTTCCTCCCCCTCCCCTTCAGGATCTGATGCAGGCTCCCACTGAGTGGTCTGCAGCGCACACGAGCGTGGCCCACTCAGAGTGGATTCACCCCCCCTGCCCCCCCCACAGGGCAGCCATCAGCCTCCATTGGCCGAAGGGCAACTGCGGGAGAGGATGGATGCAGGAACTCTGGCCTGAACAACCAGGACACGGGCACTCTTCCCGTTCCTCTTCTGAGGCCTCAGTGTGAACTTCTTGTGAGAAACTTTTAGAAGCCCCTGAAAGAGTCCCCTGGCACCAGAAAGTGGGATATTAGAATTTTAAAATAAGGCTGCACTGATATTTGCAGGCAAAAGAGGAAATGCCAGCAAGGGCTGTCCCCCCCCCCCCGCCCCCGGTTGTGTGGGCATGACAATCACATCCATCTCTGCTACTTTCATCTCTCAGGAAAGCCACGTGTATGATTCATGCCAGCAAGTGCCGCTGCAAGAGCTGCCCAGAAAGCAAATCCCGGGAATTGGGGAGCAAAGCCTCCTGTGGAACGTCTACGGCCCCCTCCCCTTCTCCCCCAGCGTGAGGAATGGAAGGATGGACACAGCGGGCAGATCCGAAGGAGGACGGATTTATAGACGACGGAGTTGTGCTGCATCCATGTTTCCCTGGGTTAGGGGAGGTGGGGAGAACAACAATGACAAAGGCAGTGGGAAGGTTCACATGTCACAGCGTGCAACCCTGTGCGGATTTTGTGGTGCATGTTTTTTGCTTGCAGGGCAAGACACAGGATTAAGTGGAGTCTATGCTAGCAGGGTTTCTACCCCCGTCAGGATCAGGGCCTGAGCGACCCTGCAAGAACCAGGAGCTCCCTTGCAGGCTCTTGCAGGGAGCAATAAGAGCAACTCTGCTGTGCCGCTGGAGGGCCTGGAGAGACGCTTAAAAGGCTTTCCGGCACTGCTGTTCTTTGCTACGGCAACACAAGTCGTCTCCAGCCCTGCTCCAGCTCTTCCTGCTTGCTCCAGTTAATCCCTGCCTTGTTCCAGTCTGCTCCTGCCCTGCTCCTGTTTGGTCCTGCACACTCTAGTCCGCCTTTGCCCTGCTCCTGTGTGTTCTTGCTTGTTCCAAGTTGTTCCTGCCCTGCTCCAGCCTGCTCTTGCCTGGACCACCCTCCCGTGACTGTTTCCCTGGCATCAGACCACTGGACCGTTCCTGGACCGTGCTCCCTCTCTCGCCTGTATAACATTGGGCTGCCTGCTGCCTCGGCCCTGACCCTCCACTGCTGTGGGCCCTGGTCCCGCACCAGCACCCTGGTCCTGGCATTCTGCCTGTCCCAGCTGCCACCCACATGCTGGCCCTTACACCCCCCGCCCCGACCTCTTGCTGTGGGAGTGTGACCCATCAGCCCCCATGACTGAAGTACAATCCCACGCTGGATGGCTGGAGCAGCTCCTGCAGCAGCTGCCACTCTTCCCAGGGAACTCTGTGGCTGAATACCATGACTGTGGAAACCATGATGCCAGGTTCAGATGATCAGAGAGACCATGGTGAAGCATGGAAAGCATAGAGCAGAGTGTTGTTTCTTGCTGTGACTTCTAAAAACCAAGCCAGCCATGCTGAAATACCACAACAATGTTCAGGCAATGGAACAGACTATTCTGTCCAAGAAACCCCTTTGGCTTGTCATGTTGGCTGAACTTGTCCTATAGCTGAAGACCGCACACTATTTCTAACCTTCACCAGGCCAAGCATGTTTCAGTGGGGGGAAAAAGTCCCCTGTTACCACTGTTGTGTGGCTGGCTGGGAGCTCAGGCTTGTCTCTGTCTAAACTTGCACAGAATCGCACCCTTAGTCATGTGGCATTGTGAGCCATGGTGGTGGCCTTCTCTCTTCTCCCTTCCGTCTCTGTGGGCCAGGAGCCCGTGCAGTTGGCCAACCAGCTATGGCCAGAGATCTGAGGTTGTAGCAGGGCCTAGGGCAACAATCCCACCAAGACTGGTGGCTCACCAAAGAGCTTCAGAGAGCTTCCAAAAGCACTAGTTTGAGTCTCATCAATTCAGCAAACATCCTGCAGAAGGCATCTTCCTGTGAGGAGGGCATCAACCAGCAGCCACCAGGAGAACTCTTTCTGGGTGGCAGATTATCTCTCTTCACCCCTCCCCTCCTAGTACACAAACAGAGCATAGGAATGCAACACTGTCACTCCCTTGGTGTGACCAGGTGTCCTCTTTCACAGGGGCTCATCCTCTATTTAATGGTATCCTCAACTTTGTCCAAGTCTGATCTTAAGATCAAGAACCCTGTGCCCATCCACAAACACACAAGTTGTTCTGGTATTTCCATTTGAATTATACTAATTCCTTTTTAATGTGCAGCTATATGGATCACTAGACAAGTCCACATTCTGACCTTATTTGGGTGCTGATGTTCCCCTGTTTTGTTCAATCATGCATCACCCTACTTTCACCACACCCCTGGATGAAATGAAAGACGGTGTGATGTAGTGGATATAAAAGCAATGTAATAGCAGCAGCAGCAGCGGCAGCAGCAATGGCGCTCAATCTTCTCCAACCTGCTCCTGAGCTCATTTGTTGGTTTTGGCCTATATTCCCAAATGTTGGAAATGCTTTCCCCCCATTCCCCCGCCCCCCGTAAACGGGGCGGCATATTAAAGGCTGGGAATTTCACAACCCTCCCTCATCTAAGACTTGCTCTGATCAGAACTGGAATGGAGAAAGACCTGGGGAGGGGGAGGCCTTGTTTAGAGAAGGGGCGAGTTCGAAATGCAGTGAACAAGCAAGTGGGGGAGACGCTCCTCTCCTCTCAGCCCCCGCTCTCACACTTTCTGGCCGGAATCCCCGATGAACGGTATTCAACGGCTGTGGGTCTGTGACAATGAATACGGGGATTGATCAAGCCGTGATCTATGTCGTAAACACGAGCGCGGGGAAACTGCAGCACCGCTCTGAGGAAACGTTGGCTTCGCAACCTCCAGCCAGTGGGGGTGTTAGTGAGTGCCCACCTTGGACTGCTGAGGACATTCCCCAGCCAGGCCCACCGCCGCACTCGGCCGGGAGGCAAGTCCCACCCTCAGAGCCGGCGGCATCGCTTCGTGCGCCTGCCCGTGGAAAAAGGGACCTTCCGTTCGAAGAGCTCCCTCTCCCTGCCACTCGCGCACATCTGACCGTGGCAGTGATAAGAATCGCAACGGCACCAACCATATTGTTTATCCTTAGTAGTAGTGCTACCACTTCTACTGGTGCTGTTGCAGCCCGCCTTTCTGCCTCTTGCAAGGAACCCCAGCTGGCGTATGGGGTCTTCTCTTCTCCATTTTATCCTCACAACCACCCAGTGATCTTCCCAGTTGAGTGGGGACCAGAACACACATTTCCTTTGTCCTGATCCAGCGCTCTGACCACTGCATCACTCAGAGGAGGAGGAGGAGTCTTGCTACTGAACGAAGCATTAAAGGAGGCCAGTCAGACTTTAGATCTAACAGTTTTAAATCTAACAGCGAACACAGGTAGCAATTTCTACAGTTACATAATTGTTCCTATGATGACAAGCTTATTAATAACGTGACTGGCACTGCCAGTACTTGCAGCATTTAATTTCCCTCTGAGAACACAATTTGCCATTCTTCTTCCTATAGAGCAACCTGAAGCTCTCCATAATACTCCAAGCATCTGATGGCCCAGAGAACACAAAAGGGTACACAGAAGAGGTTTGTTGGCCTTTAAGATGCCGTGGGATTCCTTGTTGCACGTGCCTGAATGAAGGAAGGGGACCAGGGGGTAGGTAGAAGGTCTCTTACAGGAGCCAGTGGAGGAAGCCTCTCAGCTCTCGCTCCGTTGCAGTCAGGTGGGATGGCTGCCAGTAAATGGCAGATCACGGAAAGGAGGAACACCCAGAAGTCTGTCCCAGGCCAGCCGACATGTATCTGCTCCATGCACATCTGAATCATGGGAGGGGTCATATTGATATCCCGGAAGAGATCTGCTGTTTAAGGAAAGTGAACACAAGCCAGACCTGGCACTTTGGCCTGTTGCATGTGAGTAAGACAATTGCATGAACAGTAAATATTGCCTGTCCTCATCATGCCTAGGACGGAGAGGAAGGGAGGAATTAAAACAACAACAACTACACCTCACTTGCTTTGCTGCTGTTATTACTACTTGCACTGCTATTTGAAGTGACAGGTAGGAAAACAATTCAGAGCATGGAGGATAAGTAGGAAGGATGGACTTCTAATTTCCTGTGTCTCATAGGCTGCCTGAGGAAATGAACCGCTTTATTTCCAATCTGGGCAAACAAAATCCGTTCATTTTGGGTGAGACCAACGGATGCTGTGGAACGGGGGGCCCAGACAAAGGACTGACTCAAAGTTTATTGCATAGGCTGGACCGTGAATGCCCCTGTCCATCCCCACCAGCTCCGGGTGCCCCACTGGGCATTCACAGCCGATAATGAGAAAGACACTGTTTGCATGTCTGGTGAAGAGGCCGAGGACCGGGGCTTGAGGCACGACCAGATTTCCCCTCCCAGACATTGGCAGGTGCATTTGGAGGTCACTGCTTGAGAGAAAAATCTGAGGGATTGGAGGGAGGACCCAGCAGGAAAGCAACATTTTCAGAGGGTTTGCGGACTCCTGCCTCTAGAGGGGAAGGGAGGGAGGGAGGGAGGGAGGGAGGAGGAAGGAAGGAAGGAAGGAAGGAAGGAAGGAAGGAAGGAAGGAAGGAAGGAAGGAAGGAAGGAAAGGAGTGAATAGAAGCCCAGATGCATTCAAAGAGTTCCAGAACCAGTTGCTAGAAGAAGACATTCCAGGGTCTCTCAGATTTGAAACTGATACTTGGCCAATGGGAAAAGAGCGCCTTCCATCAACCAACCAATCAATCAGACCCTCACAGGGCAGAAGACCCCAATCTCAGGCTTCTAAGTATCCAATTCCCTGCCAGCTTGCAGCACCAAAATGATGTCTGTTTCTCTGTCTTGCCACCATGCTTCTTCTTCCTCTAGACGGGCCTCTTGGCCCATCTAGTGAAGATGCAGGAGCAGAGAATGACAGGTGTGGAGACCCTGCTGGACAACTTGTATCCTGCCCTCCCAGTCCTCTCTCTTCCCCTCCTTGAGCACCACAACGCCCCTTTCCACACCTCCCCAAGATCCTCCAAGGCTGCCTTTGTGACCTCCAGATGCAGGCACAGGGCTGCAAGGAGGCAAGGGAGAGCTTCACTCCTGGAGTCCCCCTTCTGAGGTGCCAGCTGTGTCGTGGCCTCAGAAGGGTGACGCTGGGGAACCCAGCAGGCTTTGACATCCAGAAACCAAAGGACTGCTCTTCCCAGCAGTTGGTCAGTTCATTTGTATACAGCCTCTCCACACAGGATGTTCAAAGCAGCCCACAACAAAAATTACGAAGAGAGTCCGGTGTTCTTATACATTTTAAAGAAAAGTCCGAACAGTTTCAGAACCAGACCATAATAATGGTGAAGTATCAAATCAGTTCATAAGCCCATTCTCAGTTAAAGAAAAACGAAGTGAAACACCCTTGAACCTTACTGGTTTGACTAATAGGACGTTGGGTTTTTTCAAAAGCTTCAGAGGGAAGCAGGGCCCGTGTCGGCCCCAGAAGTTGTCAGGAGGAGGATGAAGCACTCTGGCCTAGCAACAGACGTAGAATCATGGAATCGTGGGCGAGTTGGGAGGGGCCAGAGCGCCATCGGGTCCAACGCAAGACTCAGTGCAGGACTCCCAGCGAAACCATCCCTCTCAGAGGGCTGTCCAGCTGCAACTTGAATGCCTCCAGTGCGGGAGAGCCCAGGACCTCCTGCGATGACGGCTTCCATTGTTGTACTGTGCCAACAGTTGGGAAGTCCTTCCTGATGTCCAGCCAGAATCTGGTTTCAAGTACCTTGAGCCCATTACTCCATGTTTGCACTCTGAGGAGTTCAAGAAGAGATTCTGGCTTCCTCTTTGTGACAACCTTTCAAGGACTTGCACAGTGATATCCTGTCTCCCCTCAGTCTTCTCTTGTCAAGATTAAATATGCCCATTTCTCTCCTTGTAGGGCTTTGCTTCCAGTCATCAGATGACCCCTGTTGCCCTCCTCAGGACCCTCTCCAGCTTGTCTGCAAGCAAAAGGCAGCAGAGCTTTCACCTGGTGGCGGCCTTCACACCTCCAGTCCTGTGTGTGAGTTGCCAATGGGAGGCTGGCATGGGGAGGCTGGGTCCTTCTCAGCTGCTTTCTCAGAACAGGAGGAGAGAGAAATGTGTCTCCGTCTGCCTTCGTTACCAGCAATCATACAGCTCTTTCGGTTTGATTGCTGCAAGAACTGGGCTGCCATTCATAAGCGGAGGCAAGTTGAGTCATCAAAACACTTCCTGTCCTCCTGTGATTGAGAACGTTTCCATGCATGTCCCTGGACGAGGCAGCCCAACCGCCGCGCATTCAGAGCCACTCTTCTGTCGTGTTCATTTCCTTTGTGAAAATGTCTGGGATAGGATGAAGGTGCAAGAGGAAGAATTCCATTAACCCACCTTTCAAAGCTAAAAAGTAGGAGGGATTTACGATCCCAGGGAAGGCAGCAGAGAGATCCAGACCTACCAGTAGATCTCTGGGTAATTAATAGTAGACCAACGAGGATTTCTGACTCCTGATTTTTCAACAATATCAACAATGAAATTATTACATATGCATAGAAAGAGACCTAAACCAGTTTTCCCAGCCATGGAGACTGGAAAATGTGGAGAGTTGCCATCCAATATATCAGGGGATGCCAAGCAGAGGAAGGCTGCCCTAAATTACGCTTCAACAATGAAGGAAGTCTGGATTAAGAAGGAGCAGAGTTTTGCAAGGCAGTCCTGTAATCTCCGTGCAGCTCTGGTGCTCCAAGCAAACGCTTGGGCTCAGAATTCTTTAAGTCTATTACACAAAGCTCCAGCGGATGGATCTGGGGGCTCAGGCCAACAGCAAAGCCTGCCCTGCTTCACTTTTCTCTCTTCAGTTTGCAAGGCATTACTCTCTGTTAGGAGAGAGATTTGTATAAAACGCCGTCTCTCTTATGAACAATCTGTGCTGCCAACTCTCCAGCCTCTATTCAGAAAAGACTGCATTTCCTTTGGCTGGAACCCGGAGGCAAAAGCCCGTCGAGCGATTGAGGTTGGTTGTTGTCCTGCATCTGGCATGTCAAACCACTGAGCAAGGGTTTTGCTAACTGCCCCCCTGCCCTGCCCCCCAGCCAGCTGTAACTGAGACATCTGGGAAGCAAGACAGACAGTAAGTCAGAATGGGGCGTTCTCTTCTGAAGGGGTAACTCTAAAAAGTGAGCCTTCCTGGGGCAAAAGGTTTTTTGGTTGTTGGTTTTTTCTGCTCTGTCATCCTGGCTGTACCAAAATGGTATGGAGACAGGAAGGCTCTGTCCAGATGCCCCCTCTGTGTGCTTCCACTGCCACCTAGTGCCCATTCCGTGTATGCTCCTTTAAGCGGAAGCATCTCTCCCTATTTCTTGCAAGATGACTTGAAAGGGTCAGTGGTCCCAACCAGAAACACAGGAACAGAGCGAGTCAGAAGGGGCCTCCTGCGCCATCTAGTCTGACCCCCGGCTCCACTCATGACATGCCCACCATGTGCATGTACAGCCTATCCTTGAACACCCTCCTCGATGGGGCCTCAACCACCTCCCATGGAGGTCCATTCCATACCCCGGGGATCCTAATCATCAGGAAGTACTTCCTGGCATCCACCCTGAATCTTGCTTCCCTGAGCTTTACTCCACTGGAACGCATCCTGCCCTCTACTCTAGGGGAAAAGGTCATGATCCACCTCTGTGTGGCACCCCCTCATGTACCTATATGTCACCAATGGATCTCCTCTGAGTCTCCTCCTCTCAAGGCTGAAAAGACCCAGCTCCCTCAGTCTCTCCTCATATGCCTTACCCTGCAAACCAGCCACCATCCTAGTGGCCCTTTGCTGCACTGTATTAGAAACAGTAGTAGTGTTCCAACTAGTGGATTATTTTATTAATTAATTAATTAATTAATTAATTTAGGAGGCTGCTATGCCCCCCATTCGCTGAAGCCTCGGGGCGGCTCACAATAATAATAAATGAACACAATATAAAAACAATATAATTTGAGTTGACCTGGCCAAAAATTAAATAAATAAATAAATAAATAAATAAATAATATTAACAATTAAAATAACGTTTGAATAAAAAGGTCTTCACCTGGCGCCAAAAAACAAATAACGACGGCACCAGGCAGACCTCTCTGGGGAGCGCATTCCATAGATTGGGCGCCACCGCAGAGAAAGCCCTCCTCCGGGTACTCACCCTCCTAATATCCTTCACGGAGGGTTCCTGGAGAAGGGCCTCTCCCGCTGATCTCAAGGGGCGGGCGGGCATAGATGGACATAAGCGCTTCATCAGGTAACCAGGACCCAAGCCTGTTTTGACTTGATTGCTTGTTTTGAATATCATGATGGAATTTAGACCTCCTGTACGGTAGAAGTGAATTGCTCGGAACAATTTTATTCATTTTGCCTTCCCGGCCACAGGTCGGGCACACAACAGTGTCCAGTTGACAGATGGCCACTATCTAGTTAAGCCACCATTTCAGGCTTCCTTGACTTGCTAAAGCAGGGGGCATGATGGCGGCGGGGGCTGGTAAGGTATGGATTTTGAGTGGCAGGTAAGTGATTTAATTTCAGCCTAGATCGATAGTAAATGCACTGTAAAGATGGCCACTCATTCCAAGTGCTGAGTGCAATTACTCCTGATGCCTTATCAGGCAGGTGTTACTTGCCACAACTCATCACACCCCCTCATAGGTAGCCAAAAAGAACTCCTTCAATCCAGAATGGTCCCCATCCAATGAGAAAACAGGATGGAAAACAAAACATTGCCATTGTAACTTGGAGTTGCTTTGATCTGGGTTTGGCTTATGAAACAACATCAAGACCACGTTTACCATCACACGAGGGAAGACCATGTCTTACATTTGTTACACGTATTTCAGTTTAGCCAGATCCTCTAGGCTCGCTTCAGAACTGGTCTGGTAATTATTACGAACTTTCTCAGAAATAATGTGGGAAACGTTTCTCTGTGATCAAAGAGTGCTTTAGCTCGGTCTGTAGTACTGCCACCTGAGAGCTCGTGATGCCATGATGCACTGCCCCCCTGGGAACCATAGCATGCAGTCTTCTGTTCATCCAGACAGTCCTTTAATCCAGTACCGACAGGCCCAGTACTGAGTATGCCGATGAGCACCAGCTGCCCTGGCTTTTGACAAGGTCTTTCCCAGAGAGAGAGAGAGAGAGAGAGAGAGAGAGAGATCTAATTCTGGTATTACCAGCCACTGCTGCCACTTGAGACGACTCTCTTCCACTACCCTGGACCAGTGTTGAACCTGGAACCTCAGGTCCAGAGCCAAGTGACTCGTTTCTCCTAGTCATTCTCCGCAACCACTAATCATTTCACAGAATCTCCAAACAATAGAGTTGGAAGGGGCCTATAAGGCCATGGGATCCAATCCTTTGCTCAGTGCAGGCCTCATCATTATACAGAATCCCTCTCAGATGGCTGTCCAGCTGCATCTTGAATGCCTCCAGTGTGGGAGAGCCCACCATCTCCCTAGTCTTTGATTCCGTTGCCATACATACTACTCTAACAGTCAGGAAGTTCTTCCTAATATCCAGCTGGAGCCTGGTTTGCTGGAACTTGAGCACGTTACTCTGTGTCCTGCACTATGGGAAGATTGAGAAGAGATCCTGACTGTCCTCTTTGTGACAATTTTCCAAGTACTTGTAGAAGGCTATCCTGTCTCCCCTCTATCTTTTCTTCTGGGGGCTAAACTTGCCCAACCCTTTCCATCTCTCCACACAAGGTTCTGTTTCCAGTCTCCGGATCACCCTTGTTGCCCTCTTTGGGACCCTTCCCAGCTTGACTGTGCCTTTCTTAAGCGGTGGTACCTGAACTGGATGTGGCAGGTTCGGTGGTTTCCTGGGGTTTGTGCAGCTTTCCTCCCATTTCATGAGGCTGTAACGCTTCTAAGACTGCCTGGGAAGCTGAGCTGAGCTGAGCCGAGCCGAGCCAGGGGATTCCAACACGGATGCCTCCTCATCTCTCACTTCCAACACACATACAACCATTAATGCATCTTCAAAACTAAAGCATCCCGGAGGTGCCCGTTCCTGGATTCCTCTGAATAGGCATGTCAGACTTCAGTGGTCTGGTTCCCTGCTCTTGCCACTTGGTGCTGATGGACATATCCTCTTCCATCATTAGGCAGGATTCTTGTCAAAGAGTGCCTGTGTCTGTGAGGTTCCTGGCCGTGCATCTACATCGTTTCACCACAATCAGCAAGTGAGAGTCTAAGACTGCAGGGGCTGAATCCAGGATGCCCCATCCAGTGGAGGACAGGACTCCACTCACAGAAGCCTCCATCCAAGCTTCTGGGATCCCTCCCCTGACCTCGCCCCGAAGCTCGGCTGAACCCATTCGTCTGCACCGCATTGTAGGAGCCTGAAGGTGCTGCTACAGGATGAGTAAGGAAGTCTGTCTGCCAGGCCATGCACTCAACCAAATGTGGATCCAGCCCAAGCAGCGTTGCACGTGAGCCCACAAAACTCCTGCCTGCGTTGTGCTTCTTCTGCCTTCTGCTTAAGTGCTGCAATTCACCAGCTCCGATAAGCCACTGCCGAGCCTGAGAGTTGGGGCAAGCAAGGCAGGCCCTCATGTCATGAGAGAGGCTCCCCGCTTTGGACATTCAGGGCCACCAACCCTTCCTTATTTACCAAAGCATTTCCAGACACCCTGAATGGATCCCCAAGCATGCACAGAGTAGTTCCTTAAACCCAGTCCGGTATTCCGCTCCAGGAGCTCTCCTTATGAGTTTGTCTGGGCCCCATCCCTCCAGGAGAGCCTTCTGAAACCAAGACAGCTCCTCTCTGCACGCCGATCCTCTACCTGAGCTGCCCTCCTCTGCTGATGACACATCAGGGCATTGGGATGTTCTGAGAACCCACCTGTTCTGTCTCTGAGAAACTCCCCTGTTCCAAGTCACCTCTCACCAACTGCACATCTTGGTTTTTCCAGAGGCTGCCTGAGCACCTGGGGCGCCTGGCCTTGAGAAGAGCATCTCCATTTCTCTCGTCTCAGTCTCGGGGTGGCTCGCCTTCCCAGGCCCTCTGCTGTGCCTCTCCCCCTTCTTCTTCTGAGTCTTCTGGAGACCAGCCAGCATCCCTTGAGAATGTGTGGCCAAAGCAGCCCCCTTGCTCACTCCTGACACTTAGCCTAATTGTGCAAGTGCTCAGCAGGGATGGTCGGATGGAATTGTCTGGCCTTTTCTGAAACACTTAGGATTGGATACAGGCATTATCATATTCTGAGCAGACCCACTGAAATCAACGTTGCATAAATTATCCATGATTAGAGTTGAATAAATATGTCTTGATATCTCATTATTCCATTTTTGAATGGCTTCACCCTGAACAATATTTTTAAAATATGCATGAAAATTTATTAGCATTTGCATACAGTTTTCTTGTAATACATACATTTTTAAATGGATTTTGCCCAAATGTGGGAATCCCATTGTAATATTTGGAAAGGTGCAAAACCTGAACAATGGCTGAATTTTGATTCGCATAGTGGTTTGAAAGTACAAAATTTGCACTCAAATGCTGAATGGAACAAATGCATCCCTTCCCATCCCTAGTCATAATTAAGTTAAGCCCCATTGATTTGAAGGAGTTATACATACTCCAAGTATGTATAAGGCTGGACTCAAACCTTGAGAAATAAGTCCAGTATCCCCCCCACAAAGGTGTCCCCCACATACAAAAGCCATTTTCCATGCAAGCCTTCCTGATTCTGCCATTTCTGATGGATGGTCCCCCATCGCCTCCTCTTCCCTCTGTGACAAGTTCCTGCGAGCTTTTGGCTGGCATTGGCAGCTGTGATATAGCATCTGACTTACCCTGGCTGCCCCATATCCTCCTGCCAGCTATACAAATTTATCTCCTCTCTAGAGAAGCCTCCCTGAGTCCATTTGATTCCATGATTAATTAAGCTCTCAGAAGAAATGAGGTTATTCACTGCAGCCACAATTATAAATATTAGCAGATTAATAGGATTTCTGGGTATATTAGTTGGCAGTGCCCAAGCATCAGGGGAAAGACATTTGGTGCAGTTGTAGTGTGGTTAGCAATCATCCACACGCTTTATCAGGAACCGTTCCTTGGTTTGAATGCAAGAATGGACCAGAGTGTGTGATCTGGACAGGGAGGAGAGGAGGTGCTCTGCTTGAGATCTGCTTGACATAAAAAACCAGACCGACGTCCAAAATAGCAAGATACTGTTGCTGCGGTCCGACTCATGTTCAGCCTGACAGAAGTCCCACTCCTCCCAAGCTTGGCTGGCAGTGGCTAGAATTTCCCTGTCTTAACATGCATAGGATTGTGCCCTGCATTTTAAACTATCACTCTGGATGAATAAAAATTGCCAATTTAGGGAAACGATTTCGTGTAGCACAAAGCTATCACCTGCTAATGATAAACAGCAGCAAAAGTCAATTAGTGATGGATGAATGTGTCAGCTGCAGTTTCTGTCAGTTCATTTCTCCAGTCTTCAGTTTTTATCCAACTTTGAGAATTTGTCTGATCTTCAGTTTGGTTTCTTCAGCCCTTTTTTTAAAAAAATTGTATACAAATTTATAAACATTTTCCATACATTTCTCCTAATACATGTATTTTGTGTACATTTTGCCTAATGTACAAATTGTTGCAAGGAGTTTGCCCTAATATATGCATGCTGTATGCATTTTTAATTGGGGAACTCCATTGCAAACTTCAGAAAAGTGTAAATTTCCAAAGATAACAGGATTTCTGTTAACATAGTTGTTCAAACATTTGAAATTATGCAGGCTCACATTAAAATGTAAATAGAACTCATTTCTCCCCATCCATATAGTCGATGGTGCTCAAGGACACATACGTGCAGTGGCAGCCCTCTGAAGATTGTTTCCTTGCAAGCACAATTAAGCTGACTGATCTTTATTGCAGCTGGACGAATGAAGTGGTCTAATACTTATTTCCTTGGTATTTTAGGACAGACAGCACAGTCTATTTCTAGTCCATTGTAACTCGTAAGTCCATTCCAAGCCTCTTCTATATTGATCTGTATTTAAAAGGAAAGAAATCTGTATATAAATACAGCTTTAATTGTATGTTATAAATGCATTTTCTCCCAACATATGCAGTTTACACTGTATTTTGGTGAAGGGGTCTGTGTGTGTGTGTGTGTCTGTTTCATGAGAAGCAAGAAATGCAAAAACCAGCAATTTAAATTTGGATCTACCCTGAGAGATGTGGATTGGGCCAGTTTGTATCTGAATTCACCAGGGTGGGATTTCCTGGTCTGCACTCCTTGGGCCTGCTCCAACTTCTGCGAGGCACTTTCCATGGCCCTCTCCTTCAGGGAGCTGAGCTTCTCGCCCCCACAACCCCCAGCTGCTCTTGCTCTTCCTCCTCTGGCTCATCATGGCTACCCCTCGATTATGTGCCAGGCAGAGAGTCAATGAGAAGCAGGTTGTATCATCTTTTGCTTCTCCTCACCTCCACCACTGCCTGGACCAGAGCAAGAGGCAGGCAAACAAGCAGGCTGCACAGGTGATGAGAAGGAGGAGCTCCTTCTGGGTCTCCTGCCCATGGGCTCTTGGCTGGTGCCCAACCATGCCTACCTTTGAGGCCACTCCTGTGTCCTACAGATGATTAAGGACTGTGAGCTGCTCAGGACATGAACCTGATGTTCTTAGCTGTGCCCGTGTTCTAGAGCAGCCAGAAATGGTGCATTCTCTGACCCTCAGCAAGAGCCAGGGCTCTTGGGATTAATTCAACCAACATTGTTCCTAGAACGACAATACCCATTGGCTAGGTCCGTGTCTAGAATGATGGGGATCCAGGTAGTGCACCTGGAGCGCATGCATTCCTCCTTCATCCCTCGAGCATCACAATACCTTCACATGTGGTGAGATGTGCAGGGCAACCCTGGAGTTCAGTGGGATTTACTCCTGGTGTGAAGAGGTTTCTTACCTACAGGCGCCTTGAGAAGCCCACCTGCACTGGCCGTCCTGTTGAACTGGGAAGAGGAATGCATGTTAATCTGCTATTAAAGCTTTTGTTGATTCACAAAGGAGGACTGTGCGCACTTTGCTTTCTCCCACCTTCAATGTCTTTCCTTCTTTTAATCATAAGTTCCTTCTCTCTTTAATATGAACATTGAAATATTTGAACTCAGAGCTAATTCTCACCCCCCTGCCCTGACCTATTTCAATAGGTAGACTTGCCTGCTGTGCCTGTTAAAGGTAAGTAGGAGCCTGTCTAGGGGAAAAGAGGTGGGCAACCCTAATTCTACACTGATACGCCTAATTTCAAACCCAGATTTTTAAGTTCAAAACATTCAGCAGCTTGGGCCTGGATGGACAAATCTGTCTGTTTCAGTTTCTCTTACATGCGATTTGTTAAAAAAAAATTCAGCTCGTTTTTATTCCACAGTGAACTGAAATGCAATTCCCAATCATAGAAACATAGAAACAGAGCGAGTCAGAAGGGGCCTCCCAGGCCACCTAGTCTGACCTCCGGCACCAGCCGGCTCCGCTCATGACATGCCCACCATGTGCATGTCCAGCCTGTCTTTGAACACCCTCACCGACCTCTCGTGGAAGCCCACTCCACACCCTCGGGGTCCTGACTGTCAGGAAGTGCTTCCTGGCATCCAAATTGAACCTTGGCTCCCTGAGCTTTGCTCCATTGGAGCGCGTCCTGCCTTCCTCTGCAGGGGAGAACAGGCCTCTCCCCATCTCCATGTGACACCCCCTCACATACCTGTATGTTGCCAACAGATCCCCTCTGAGTCTCCTCTTCTCCAAGCTGAAGAGACCCAGTTCCCTCAGTCTCGCCTCATACGGCATCCCTGCAAACCGGCCACCATCCTTGTGGCCCTACGCTGCACTGACTCCAACCTGCCTATATCCTTTCTGTAATGAGGGGCCTAAAACTGAACACAGTACTCCAGTTGCGGGCGCACCAGAGTCGTGTAAAATGGTAGTAATACCTCTCTTGATCTAGAAGCCACACTTCTGGCTATGGCAACCAAGGGTGGCATTCATCATCGTTATGAACGGCCTATCTGACTAAAGCTTGCAGCCCTAGTTAAGAAAAGTTGAGTTGAATGACATCCACATTTGATTTCAGAGTGACAAAGGAGATGACATTCTTCCATCTGTCATAGCCCCCCAATAGCCTCCTTCCTGATCCTTATGGCTTAGATTTTACTCAGCCTGTGAAGTAACAAGTCCCTCCTTAATTAGCACTCTTCATTCACCCTGCTGTTGCTAACAGAGGGCTAGCTTAATTGCTGTCACCTTGGTTAGCACCCTGCCCCCTGCCTTTCATTTTGGTTTAGGCTTTGTCATGTTCTCTTCCCAGTAATCACTGCTTGGGAAGAGAAAGGGACAAGAAGCCCAGGACTGCATGGCACAGAGGACTTTCAGAGGTGCAGGGGAAGCTCCCAGAAGCCATGCCCTGCCTCAGAATCAGCAAAACTGCTGCTTCCAGCACTGGAGTAGGAGTACGTGCAAACTTAATTCCTAAGCTGTGTATGGGGTGCGGCACAATTGAACTAGTTGTGCCCAAAGCAGCAAGCTCAGAAGAGGGTGCCCCCATATCTCTGCCTGAGTCACTGTGCCATTGCTGCAGGGTATTGCAAGAAATGTAAACGGCGGTCCTGGCCACCTGGCAGCCCCTGGAACACTGTTCTCAAGGCTACCCCTGCCTGCTGCTACCAAACATGACTACCAGGTAAGCGCACAGGGGTCTGCCCCTCCAAGCCTCCGCGGGCTTCCTCTTGTGCTTGGCCCAGTCTCCAAAGAGAGCCAAGCCAAGAGGGGGTCCGCAAACATGCACAGACCCCGAGAGTGTGGCCAGTGACCTTCTCCAGCCTCAGCTGCAAGCACCCAGGGGCTGCACTTGCCATGCCAGGGAGGTGCTGCTAGCAGTCCCAGGGGGCTCCCATCCTGGGGAGCCCCTCACGACTGCCTTCTTTGGCATCAGCTGCAGCCACCCAAATGGCAGCTGTGCTTGGTGCGTGAGAGGGGCACTGCCTGTGCAGCACATGGGGCTTGATTCGTGGTGAACGCTGGGCATGATCTCCCCAGGAATGTGCACTGGCCTGCAGAGCTGAGCCCAGGGCATCTGATGGCTTCCCAGGGCCCCTCGGACCAGGAACAGGCAGTAGAACAGGGAGGGGCTGAGGAGACCGGAAGGAAACTCCGAACAGGGAATGGGAAATCTTGCTCAGAGCGGCAGCTGGACACCTAAGGAGGAAAGAAGAGCCCTGCTGGACCAGGCTGCCTTCTGTCCAGACCAGCATCCTGCTTCCTGCAGTGGCCAGCCAGAAACTCTGCACGTTCATGAGCGTGGAATGCAGAGCACAGCCCTCTCCCACAGCAGCAGGTATTCAGGGCTGGAGACTCACCCAATGGCCCGGGAGGCCAACTGGCCACAGCTAGTGGGAGGCAGGAGACCCAGAGAGCTGCACCTGAAGTCCATGGTCCAAACCTGGCTACTCCAGTCTGGCCTATGTGCTTCTCGAACTTTTCCGCAGTTCTTCCCCCATTCTGAAAAGCTGCAGTGCCTCTTCTAAGCCTTAATTGGTAGTACGAGGAGCTTTAGGCTAAACAGGCTGAAGGTTTTGCATTTCGGGACCGCCACCGCCCCCCTTTTGCATGCAGCCCTGAGAGCTCCTCCAAACTGGCATGCGGCCCGCAAGCGAAAGGAAGGGCAGCACGTGTCCCGTTGGCCTATCGTCCTCCACACGTTCCTCCAGCCCCTTCTCGAAGGCATCTGGGCCAATGTGCGTCATCGCAATCTGGAGCAGAGGGTTCCGTAAATGCGAGACCGAGCGGCCTTTTTTGGCATGTACTGGATCTACCAGCCGTCCGTCTCTTCGGGTGAGCCAACGTCCTGGGATTCAGGGAGGGCTGAGTGCCCTTTTGCCCGTGCAGATCTGCTTGTACCTTCTCGTTCCAGGCTTTTCTTGTCATTCAGTCGCACAAAAGTTTGCACTCATGAGAGTGCAAGCGAGCTGGGGATCAGGCATGGGCAAGCCATCCGTCCTTCGGGCAATGTCTGACGCTGTGGAGTTTGTGATTTTCAATTAGAAAAAAAGAGAAAAAGTTTGAGACAAGTGCTAGCCAATGCTAAAGCTCATCTTCCCTGACTCAAGAGGCCGGAGGTCAGTTTCTTGTTCTGAAACATGGCAAAAAAAGCTCTTGAACAACCATAAATCATTCCCTTGTGCCCTTGGAGAAGTCATTAACACCTCATCTTCAGCTCACCTGCCCTTTCATCATTAAAATGGAAATATTAGTGGTCTGTCAGATGAGAGGGTTATCGCTGAGTTCCTCCCTTTGCACAAGCCTTTCTTGCAAAACATTCTTTATCGACCAAAGTGTTTCCCAGAAGCACAAACTCCCCAAATGAATCTCTGAGCATACACAGAGTGCTTTGTTGAATCCAGTCTAGTACTTACTTCTAGGCACTCTCCTTATGAGTACGTTTGGGCCCCATCTTTCATGGAGGTCTTTTGAAAATGGGCACATCTCCTCTCCGCATGCCAATCCTCTGGGTCACTTTCCTCGACTGATGCCACATCATGGGGCTGAGAGTCATACCCATCCCATCTCTCTCTGAGATACTCCTGCTCCAAGCCCCTCCTGCTACCCATGCCTCCCCTTGGCTGTGCCCAGAGGCTGCCTGGGCACCTGGGGAGCCTGGCCTTGGGATAAGTGTTTCTGCCTCTCTCATCTCAGTGTCTAGAGCTGGCCCACATCTCTGCTCTTCCTCCTCCTCCTCCTCCTCCTCCCCCTGTCCCAAAGTCCAGCCAGCAGGCCTTCAGAATGAACGCCAAGAGCAGCTATCTTTTCACTCCCAACAGTTTGAAGGCAAAAGCAGGGGGGAAAATTTGACAGTCACAATAGAGCCATTTTGTTTGTTTGATTTTAGGAATTAGCATCTCATCTCAAACGAAGGGAGAGAAATTGATCAAAGTATTAGAGTAAATTGCAGAATTGGCAGAACTACAGGACAGCATAAACAAGCAGATTCTGGTAGAGTATATGAAAAGTTAATGAATTGCAAACAATGCAGGATGAAATGGCAGAGGAATGACTGAATTGTATAAAACAAAATTAATCTGAAATCTGGGAACAGACCAAATAAATTGTCAACAAACCAAATCACAAAGACAAATTCAAAATCCACAGTTGAGCAATGCCTTTCTTAGGGCCACCCAACATGTCCCAAATGATGGCGTGAGCTTCCGGTTCGCCAGAATTCCCATCAATCGACATCGGGGGTAAGAGCCAAGCATCCTGTGCTGCCGCTTCTTTGAAGACCCCCAGCCGGTCAGGCTGCCCAACGCTTGGCAATTATGGGAGCTGGAATCCATCCAACCTGCCACATAGGCACCACATTGCCCAGCACTGGGGGACCTAATCAAAAAGTGGGGGAATGGGAGGGAATAAAATTTAGCTCAGATGCAATGGCCCATGAGGTGTGCAGTTTAGACCCAGGCTCAGAATGGTGGTTGCAGATGGAACAAATTACTGACTGGTGGTGTTGCGCATCTGAGGTTATACCTGATATTATGGGGGCAAGAATGAGTGCCTCACTCCCTAAAGACCCACTGACACGCTGACCGGCCCTCTTGCCCCTGCCTCCTCCCACCTGCTCTCGGAGCAGCATGATGGGGTATTTTGCGGGTGGGTGAGCAGAATCCCTGCTCTTGCGCGTCCCAGAGGGAGAAGTCTGCTGTGCTGCATATCCGCCTCCCACTGGTCCTTTGCCAGCATCTGCTCCAGGGGCAGGGAGAGAGGGAGGCGGCTGTTTCGTGTCTGTTACTGAATCACCTTTCCTCGCCCAGGCAGCCGCTTTTCCCTCAAAGCAGAAGTGGCAGTACTACCGAGCCATCTTACACATATCCTGTGCACTCTAGTCTTGTGTAGCTCAGGACTGAAACCTCTGGTGGGCCTACCCATATGCTTGGATCCTCTGCGGCTCTGCTCCAGGTGCCTCCTCTGAAGGAAATGTGGAGGGCAGCAACAGAGGTGAGGGCCTTGTTGAGGTGGCTGCGGTTGGGATGAGCCCTTTTGGCTCCACCAGCTGCCATTCCAGGTGGCCAACGTTCTTCCCCCAGAGGCTGCAGAGGGCTCAGAAGAACGGCACTGCTTGCACAGCACATGGGGCTCGATTCCTGGCAAGTGCCTCGTGAACCCTGGCATGCTTACCCAGAGCTTACCCGGAAGAGGGGACCTGTTGGCGACATGCAGGTATGTGAGGGGGTGTCACACTAAGATGTCTTACTAAACATCTAGGCCAGTCAGGGATGGCTGGCAGAAGGCTCCAGGTGGGTAGCCAAAGGTCCAGTGGGGCAAGGCAAGGAACAAAACTGAAGATCTGTTGTTTGCAGCAGCGAGCTTGCGCCAGCTGTGCTGATACAGAGCTGGTTGTATACCAGTACCACTAGTCAGTCAGGCCAAGTGGGCTGGCTGTGTCTTCTGTCTGAATTGCCATTGCCCATGTTTGATCCTGTACAGTTCCAAGGGGTGAATTGTTTCTGGTTCTGATCGCTGCATCTGGGGAAGTTCCGGACTGGCCCAAGAGAGGCCAGGTTGCTCTCCCAGGGCTAGGCTGTCAGTCAAGGCCTCCAGCTCCCCACGTGGCTCTCTCTAGGGCTTACAGTGCTAGCTCTCCTCTCTCTTTTTGGTCTGATGAATCCTTCTTGACACCCCAATTATGGGATGCTCTCCCAGGCAAGAATACCTGACACCAACACAACAATTCGTTCAGTACCAGGTTAAGGCCTTCCTCGGTTCTTAGGCATTCAAAAGCATATGATAAGGCTCCAACCAGTCCCGGAACTGGCATTTTTGATTTTTTAAAAATTGCTTACTCCAAGGTAAGCATGCATTAGATGGCAGCCTTAAGCAAGCTTTGTTAAACACTTTTTAATGTCATGTGTACTTAGGCCCTGAGAGACATTTAGAGCTGGAGCAAAATGTTCAACAATGAATTAAAAAACCAGCAGGAAGCATGACATGAAACATTTCCCCTTCCCCCAAATTTGAGTTTAATCCAGAAATTTGCATTCTGTAAAATCTTTTGGAGTTTATGGTCAGGTTTAATAAAATGAAGCCCAAACAGTGAGAGTCAGCACTGTGTGTGTGTGTGTGTGTGTGAGAGAGAGAGAGAGAGAGAGAGAGACAGAGAGAGAGAGAGAAGCTATGCCAGTTCACCAACCTTGAATGACAGCTGGGAATTCCACAAACTTCAAATGCATGTGTCTGCTAAGAAGGCACATTGCTCTGGCACTAAAATCCTGTGTGTGAGCAAAAGAGAAAGTTTGTTCTTTCTTTCTTTCTTTCTTTCTTTCTTTCTTTCTTTCTTTCTTTCTTTCTTTCTTTCTTTCTTTCTGGGTGGCACCCACCCCCCACCCCTCACTGCCAACATCATCGCCAAGAGAAGAGCAAAGATGGCATTTTTGCTTACAAATACCCTGAAGTGCCTGATCCTGCCTAATCTCGGAAGCTAAGCAGGATCAGGCCCAGTTAGAATCAGGATGGGAGACGTCCGTCCTGCGCTGAGCTGAGGGTCAGACCCAATGGCCTTCTAAGCCCCTTCCAACTACATGATTCTGTTTTTTCTTTAACTTGCCACATAGCAGGAAGCTGCCTTGCTTCAAAGAACGGCTGCTTTTTCGCACCGCTTCCACACCACCCGAGTTTGTTGGTTCAGAGGCAAGTGGAAAGATGGAGTCTAAGAGGCAATATCCTGTCCAACACCTGGAAATTGCCCACCCCTTAAGTACCAAGCATGGGAGAGCAGCTGCTTTTGCAGATGTTCCAGATCTCGCTCCTGAACCTGCAGGCTCCGTCAAAGTTCCTCTTCGTGTTTCCACTGAGGGCAGGCCATTTTCTCCCTAGATTTGCTCATGAGGAATTTGTGGGCCTGTTCTAGTGATTGCCCCATGAATGCATAGGGAAGCTGGGACTGCCTTGCATGTGTATAGCCTGAAATGTCTTCTTGTTGCCATTCAATAGAATTAGCCAGTTCAAAAGTACAAGGTCCACTCCTTTCCCAGCTGGCCAGTGCCAAGAATTGCGGGATTTTCTTCTGCCTAAACATGCATTGGATCGACCCTTGGCCTGTCAATGCTTCGTTCCTGCCTGGCCGTCCCTGATTCCCCTGATGCCCCATTTTGCAACATTTCTGGTGGCGGCTGCTTTGAATCGTATTTTTGGTGCAGAACTTCTCCTCCTCATCTGCTACAGACCCAATTCTGAGACAAAAAACCCAACATGAAATGGATCTCTCTCTCCTCTCTCTCCTTTCCTTCTTAAATTGCATAGCTTCCAAGAAAAAAAACTTACTAGAAGATTACAACTTGAAAAGCCAATTACAAATCTTAAAAGCAGCAGATAATAAACTACAAATTATTTTAGTGTTTATAACAAACCAACCCGGCAACCACATTCTTTCATATACTTTCCAAAGGGCTGTAAGAATAGACCCTTTTCTCCTTTTCATAGAAACATAGAAACAGAGTGAGTCAGAAGGGGGTCTCCTGGGCCATCTAGTCTGACCCCCAGCTCCAGCCGCTTCCGTTCATGACATGTCTACCACGTGCATGTCCAGCCTGTCTTTGAACACCCTCACCGATGGGGCCTCAACGACCTCCCGTGGAAGCCCATTCCATACCCCAGGGGTCCTCACCGTCAGGAAGGACTTCCTGGCATCCACCCTAAATCAGAAGGCCAATAAATGAAAACACTGCCATACTATTTCTGGCAAGGAAAGGACCCAAAAAAACCTGCCTGAACCTCATTATTCTCAGTCACGCCTAATAGACGACCAGTTTGAAGTCCCTATCTCAGAGCATCCAAGTGATCTGCTTTTCCTAATAATTCTCCTGCTGGAATCCTTCCTCTCCCTTACACTCTTTTCACATCTGGAAAATAATAATTATTATTAATAATAATGATAGCAGTAACGTGTAATTTCTAAACAGTGCAGTAATTGAAGCGCTCAAGGTTGCTCGCTGCAAGTACCCAGAGAACAACTACCCAAAGAAGTCCTCGGAAACAGCACGGCTTCCTTGGTGATGGGCCCTTTTTCCAGAGTTGGCACCAGCAGACTCAGCCTTGGGGAGATTCCAGGGCTCCCAAATCATGGCAGGGCTGCCCTATATGCTGAGAATCACCCAAGCACGATGCCAGCCACCATGCCAATGCCCCACCATGCCCCAGACTATCATTGATTCAGTGCATCCCCTTCTTAAAGGGCTGGTCCGTCCAATTCTGGCTGGCCCCTAAGACCAGCTGCCCACCTGGACAGCAGAATGAACAGGGAGGCCCACCTGGTCATGGCTTTCCACACTCAGCTGACACAAACTCCTTTTCCATTTCGATCATAGTGTTTGCTTCTAGAGTTGAGCCAAATACATTGGCATGTCTGAATTTTATGCATTCCTGTGTACTCTTTAGTCTTCTTTCTGGTGATGAAGTTCCACTTTTTTGACAGGAGGAACCACCAATAAAAGCCTGCAGCCCCAGTGCCCCCCCTTCTGCCCGGAGCTGGCCCTGTCTAGGGCATCTTGTCCACTGTATGTCACACACCCCCTGCTTTGAGGGACATTAAGCGCTCTCTTGCCCTCTAAGGCCATAAGGAGCACCAGGCTGCACCAGACCAGCAGCATCCTGCCCCACAGTGCCCAGCCAACCCACGGCACCCCATAAGAGGGCAAGCACTCTTCTGCCCAGCGGGTGTCTATGGGCACATTTGAGGCTGGAGATACAGAGCATAAAGCCCTCCGGGGTGCTAATCTCCCTTTCCTTCTAAGCTGCCCAAAATGGGAGCCATCATCACATCTCTCAAGAGCTCATGTGGAAAGAAGCCCCCCCTTTCCTGTGCTGCATCCCCCACCAATTGGCTTTATGGGATGACCCCGGATTTTAGAGAGGGAGGAAAATGTCCGCCCTGCATAATTCTGTTCCTCTCAGTCATATTTCCCCTTGCCCATCTGTTCTCTGTGCTAAGTAATCCCAGACGTTGCAACATTTCCTCCTAGGGGTGTTGATCTAACTTCTTAATTCTTTCTGTTGCTTTTTCCTGCACCTTTTCCAACTCTACAACATCCTTTTCAGGTGCAATGACCAGAACTATACACAGCATTTTAAGAGTGGTTGCACTATGGATCTGCATGAGGGCAGGATGAAACCTGCAGTTTTCTTTTCAATCCCTTTCCTAATTACACTTCCCATGAAGTTTGCCTTTTTCAAAGCCATCATGCAGTGGGTTGACCTTTTCATGAAACTGCCCACCACAATTTATTTATTTGTTTATTTGTTTATTTATATTGCAATTTATATCCTGCCTTTTTCCTACAAAGGGTTCAAGGCAGCTTACATCATTCTCCTCCTCCATCTTATCCTCACAACAACAACCCTGTGAGGGAGGTTGGGCTGAGAGCCTGTGACTGGCCCAAAGTCACCCAGTTGGCTCCATGGCTGAGCGGGGACTAGAACCCAGGTCATCTGAGTCCCAGTCCCATGCTCTTAACCACTACACCACACTGGCTCTGAAAAATGTTGGGAATGTTGGGAAAATCCCATATTTTTTGGGATTGGGGGAATTTATTTTATAGGAAATCAATTTGGATGCTGTGCTCCACTCTATTTTATTGTAAGACCATCCCGAGACCTTGGTAGTGGACAGTATATCAAAGTTATGAATGAATGAATGAATGAATGAATGAATGAATGAATGAATGAATGAATAAATTGGTGTCCTGCAACAGCAGAGGGTTGGACCTGATGGCCTTCCTGGCCTCCTCCACCTTGACTATTCTATGCGTCCATGCCTGATCCTGTCTAATCTTGGAAGCTAAGCAGGGTCAGGCCTGGTTAGAATCAGGATGGGTGACCTGAGTATAGGAGTCTATGATTATTGTTGTAAACTGTCCAGACAGCTTCAGCTACAGGCAGTACAGAAATCCAATAACAATCATACTCATAATAATCATAATAATGTGTTTATACTCAAAGCTGGGATTTTTGCCCCAACATGCATTCCTTTACATTGCTCGCTTTGAGCTGCATTCACCATTTTGAAGCCCATTCTCCCAGCTTGGAGGAATCCCTTTGGAGCTCCTTACAATCTTTCTTTGCTTTAACCACCCTAAAAAATGTGTGGTGTTCCCAGCAAACTGGACCACTTCACAGCTCAGTTCCTGCTCCCAACACTGTTGCAACGAAAGTAACTGAAAAGCAGCCTTTTCCCTTCCCTTCCCTTCCCTTCCCTTCCCTTCCCTTCCCTTCCCTTCCCTTCCCTTCCCTTCCCTTCCCCCTTGAGCTTCCAAAGACAATTTCATCAACAATTTTATTCCAAAGCAGATCTGGCCATGGACACAACTGGCAATGCACTCAAACCCTTGTAAAGATGCCATGCATCTTCCAGTCACAATTCAAGCTGCTGGTCTTAACCTATAAAGCCCTACCTGGCTTGGCACTGCAATACCTGTGAGAGTGACAGGTGGTTCTCAGAGACCTGGTGCTTCAGATGAAAGATCTGGGGTTCCAGCACTAGTGGAGTAGCTGCTAGTCGTAGCCATTAGTAGTAGCCAAGTACCCATTGCCTCTGGTTAGAACCTTCCAGATTCTGGAACAAGAATCTGACACACTAGATTTGTTCCAGGAAAAGTTTGCTGTAACTGCCTGAACATGGGAGAAAGTAGCATCTACTTCAGGGTGACATGGTCCATTCAGCACCTGGATGTATAAGCAACTCAGGAGATACATTTCGGAGCATCTGGTTTTCAGAGCCCATCACAACTGAGAAAGGGGCTTCCCAAGGGGAAGTATTCCTTAGTGGTTTTGAAAGCAGACTAGGAAAGCATCTGCCAGTGGAGGGTTCAGATGTACCTTATCCCCTCTCAAGAGGGTGTGGGATGAAATGGCCCACTGGATTCTTTCTGGGCTGATGGTTTATACACTTTGGGTAAGATTCAGGCCCATTAATATCCATGGGAGTGATTTTCCCCCAATTCCATGGCAAGGACTGCACAATTTGTGAACAAATCATGCAGCTCAGTCCATTAAATTGTTCCCAAATGATCTGATATTGTTTGATTCATTAGTGAATATTCCACTTTTGATGCCCCCTTTATTCCATAACTTGCCATTGGTTAGCTGCCATCACATGGGCTCTTTGACCCAATGAGCTAATGAAGTCAAACATTCTCATTTGATTAGTTTGATTGCTTAATGAGCTAATTAAAGACTGTTTCAACTTCATTACTCAAATGCTAATTTTGTTACCAAAAAAACCCAAATTAATTGAACTTAATGAAGTCAAAGTTCACAAAGCTTTCACAAGCTCTTAAATCAGAATTGAAGATTTATTAATGAGAGCTTTTAATTTGATCTATGAAAAAGCATTTAAAAATTGAAAACATTGTGATATGATAGTATGTTGAGATGGTGGAATTATCCCACTTGGACCACAGGTGAGTTTTCCACTTTTGAATATTAATTTGTTCACTTGCGTATACGCAAAGCTAGCACATCAGGGAATACGTATCCTAGTCCAGCCTTGCGCTAGTTTTCTTTTTATTAAACCCCCTCGCACTCCCTTGTTTTTCCGCAGTTGCAGGTCGGTGATGCTGGGGCTACTGGAAGCAGCCATCTCCCTCGCAAGTGTTTGCAATTTCTAAGGACGTTTAGCCACATCGTCCTCCCAGTGATCACAGTGATCCTCCCAGGTTTGTCTCCAGAAGATCTGAATAAACTTTCCATTACGTCTTAGTCAGCTTTGCCATCCCTGGGAGTGCAGGAAAATGGAACGTACTTGGAAAGGAAAAGGGGCAATGCTGGTAGACGTACCCAGCTGGGCTGAAGGCATCACAGGCTGAGTCCTACAAGCCCAGCAGGTGTCCCTTCACGTGTATCTTTAGCACCTCGATATTCACTCCAGAGTCAGCACAAATCGGGATCCTAGTATGGGGATAGGGGAGAGTTGAGTATGATCGAGCCTCTTGCCCCTACTGTGGAAAAAAACGGGCCTATGTAGCTGATACACATGTGTTTCTCTCTCTCTCTCTTTTTGCCACAAGCATTCCTAATGGGGGATTTCTTTTCCAGCCCCTTCTGAGTCTGACCTCCACTGCCCTCAGCACATTTCAGTGCCTGTTGCGTATGGGGGACCCGCTCCGACGAGACCGAAAAGCTGTGCATCAGGGCGGCAAAAGGCAGCTCTGAGAGCAGGCATTCAACTCCGTTAGACTGCCTTGCATTTTTAGAGCCAGTGGTTTCCCTAGCAACCAGTTTTGAAGCAAGCCAGATATTGAATATTGGTTATTCAAGAATGAGTTTGCATTCTGATCAGAAAGGGCTGAATCAGGGTGACTGCTATGGAGGAGCTGATGGGTCCAGGACTGAAAGCGGAGTGTGGCTCATCTAGTAGAGGCTGAGTGATTTTCAGATACTGAATATTGTGACCCAAATATAAGTACTGACAGTTCACAATACTGTCAAAGTTCCAACAACAATTGTCTAGTATTAGCTATCACTCTGTGCCATTATCTATTGCAATTGTCAAAAATCAGCAGTCAACTATTGGCAGACATCGGACCCCAGAACTGCCAAGTGTCAAATGAGCAAGACATGAACTGAATGTTGCAAGAGATGCCCACTGGAAATCTGTGGAGATGCAAGTTCAAGACTTGGAAGCCAACATGTGACCTAAAAGCCACGAATCTCAAGGGTGGAAACTTCTGAGCCTTCAGGGCCCCTGTAGCTGCCACGGCTAACATGTGTGCTGAACTGTGGTAGTGCTCCAGGGATCGGAGATGTGGCTTCAGTGTGGGGTGAACTTTGGGAAGACGAAATGTCCAGCTGGGATTGCAGGAATACTTGGAGGTCCTTCAATTGCTTTCTCACCTCCCTTATCCACAACAGCTCGCTCGCTCTCTCTCTCTCTCTCTCTCTCTTTCTCTCTCTCTCTCTCTCTGGCTTGCAAATTTCTCCACCCTTGCCCTCTGAAAAAAATAACGCTTTTCAAGATTCCCATGTCTTGTCTCTTGCTCAAGGTAGCTGAAATGCATGTCAATTCAGAAGCATATCCAATGTCCTTCCCAGCCCCAGTCCTGCTTCACCTTCTGATTCTCATTCCTCTGAAGTCCAGCCAGAAGCCCTTCAGGATGAGTGTCCAAAGCCAACTCTTTCTCACTCCCAACACTTACAAGTCAATGGTATTGACAGTAATGGCACTAACTCATGGGAAAGGGCTGCATGGGAGAAGGAGGGACTTGTGTGCTTTGGGGTGGGGAGGAATGGGGGAGCTGCTGGTCCCACTGGCTTCCTTCAGGGGGATTAGGAGCACAGGAGCTAGCTCAGTACCCTTCTCCTTCCCCATGATTTATCATAAGAGGGCAGGGCCCAGTTCTCCCCACTCTTTCCATCTTCACAGAGCTAACCGAGCTAAGCAACCCAGCAAAATGCAAAGGGCCTGAAGGGGTCATTTCCTGACCACATCCCCTTTCCAAGTGCTTCCTCAAGACTCCACCCACATTTGCATCTGTGTGGGACACGACTCATGTTGTCCACAACGTGGCATTCCATGGTACCTGCCCGGCTGTGCTGAATGTGCTTTGCACAGATATTGTGAGTGGGTTCCTTCCTAGCCCAGAGGGGCTCCAGCGCCGCTCTCCTGGTGCTGGCTGTTTCCCTCTGAGCCACTGAGCAACCTGACCTTCTGATTCTCACCCCTGGAGATCACCCCCCAACCCTTTCCAGCAGGGGATGCTTTTAGGAAGGCCCTGGAGACTTCCAATCTTCTCTGGCCTTTCTCTGGGTGGTTTCGTGGGGCTCTCCTGGGTTTTGGAGCTGCAATTGAGTTTTAGATGGCGGCTGCATCTGGCCTACATGTTTTTGTGACCCTTAAGCCAATTTGGAAAAAAAAGATGAATAAAGGGAGACAGGACAGAGGTTATGGAAGTTATGCAGAGTCATCCCATGAAGCTGATTGGTGGGAGGTTTGCGACAGATAAAGGGAAGGTCTTCATGGAATGCAGAGATAAACTATGGGATTTACTACCATAAGAAATCGAGATGGTCCCCAATTTGAATGGCTTTAAAAGGGGAGTGAACAAACTCATGGAGGAAGGGGCTATCACTGGCTATTGGCCCTGCTGGCTATGTGCTGCCTTCATAGTCAGAGGTAGCATACCTGCATGTACCATTTGCCAGGGAGCTCTGGCAGGTGGAAGCCTTGCGCCCATCCTGCTGGGGGAATCCTGTGGGCAGCTGGTTTGTCACCATGTGTTTGGAGAGCAGGACTAGATGGAGCTTTGGCCTGACCCAGCAGGGGTATTTTATGTTCTTATGTTCTTAATTTAAGAATGTGAATGTGAGCGTGAGACATGTTCCCCCGGAGTTTAAGGGAACTTAATCCATGGGACATCAGTATGCACAATATTTTGAATGAAGAACTTAAGAGTTGTAGCCAGGAGACTGTTGAGGTTTGTGCTAATGCATTCACAGAAAAGGTCCCCCCTCCACCCCCGGTTCTGATTTTGGTACATTCTTTTGCTTCTCCTTCAATGGAGCCACCATCCTGTTGATGAGTCTGCAAGCAGAGAGCATGGCACACTTTAAAAATATGGTTTCCTTCTCTTGAGACAACGAAATCTTTACTCCTGAGACAACGAAATCTTTACTTTTAAAATCTGCATATGGAAAAGGACATGTCGATCCCTATTGAAACCAAAATGCTCTTTGGCAGTTCAACAGAGCCACCCAGTGGCTAGCAGGGAAACAACCATCCATCTCGGCGATGGGTCCCTTCCAAGAGGAGGAAAGTAAAACATTAAAGGAAGGCGAACAGTGGGGTTGGGCAGAAGCCGCAGCCTCCCGCGAGCAGAAGGCTGTTTGCACCTTTACCTTCCAGCGCTCCTAACATCGGTCATGCTGGGAGGGAGGGAGGGAGGGAGGAGACTTGCTCCAAAACATTTGGAGATCCACTTTTTGCCCAACCATGCCCCACACCACAAACTATGGATGGGTTTTCTTATTAAGTCACCCCAATGCCCAAAAAAATTATTCTTGGGCATTATAGTTCAGCGAAGGTACAGAGAATTTTTGATCAGAGAGCCTTTTGCATCAGCGTTCCTCAGTCTGGTGCCCTCCAAATATTTTGACCAACTCCCATCAATCCCTGCAAGCTTGGTTGAATAGTCAAGAATGCTGGGAGCTGTAGTCCAAGAGAAATGAAGGTTTCTAGGCTGGGGAAGGCTACTTCATTCACATGTACGGATACCCTTCATCGTGCTTCTGCTTCCTGGGCAGGGGACAATAACGATTGATCCCAATTAAAGTCTACGGTGTGAATCCAGATTGCAGAAGAATTTATCACTGTAAATCATGCAAACATGTCTGCATACGTACGTAACTGAGTGGATGAGAGCATGTTCTCCAGAAGTACGCAAATGCAGTCACAGGCTGAAGTCCCTGATCCTAAGCTGTGCGATCCTGATTGAAATCTGGAAGGATGACTTAAACGCAGTGAACTGCCCAGAGAGCTTTGCCCACGGAAGGCACAGGAATGAAATGAAATAGTAACAAAAAGAATGTGCCTCTTTAGAATTGTGCATTTTCACATATTGCACTACGGCAATGTGCACAATTTTTTTCAAATCTTTTTATTTATTTTCAGAACGTACAATAAAAAGAAAAAGAGTATATAGGAAGAAAGAAACCAAGGGTTGTTCCAAAGATTTAGCAAGCAGCTCCTCGTTTAAGCACAAAGCAAAAGCCTCTATCAACCCCTTTCCCATCCACCCCATTCCATTCTCAGTCATACATTTAACCAGTCTATAAAATTAGTTATAGATTGTAACATTGCTTTGGTAAAGAATGGCAATCACAGACATCTGTAAAAAATACATATTTTCTTTCACAGTTATTTAAATTGTTCATAGTAAGCCTTCTATCTTTGAGTAAATTCTTTAACTGGTCTTCTTTCTGTTGACATAATTAGTTAGCGTCACCATTGCTGCGTACCCAACCAGCTTGAGTAAGGTGCCCATTCTTATGTGCTTTATCCTATTTGAAATGTAGTTTTCCCATTTGAACAAAATGAACAAAGAGGACCGAACAGAAAGAGCACAGAGAAAACAAAGCCAGCCAAGATTCAAGTTGATATTCAGAGAATCTGGGCCAACAGGGAAACTGCTTGTTCACCCAACCCTAGAGGGAGAATGTACTGTGCATGAGACGGACCAACACTAAGGGGTGTCTACATGGTGGCCCTGCAAAAGAAGAAAGTGGTATTTCTGAAAAGGGGGAGCTTTGCCCAGTGAATAGAGTCGCAACTCAGCTTTGGCTGAAGCAAAGCAGGTCCAGCTGCCTGGATGGGTATCAGATGTTCTGCCATCTTTTTGAGGAAAAGAGGGTTCCAAATGTAGCAGACGATGAATACCCCAAGAGACCAAGTCGGGAAGGGTGAGCCTACCTGTTTCTGGTGGACAGCATTCTCTTCCAGTTCTATAGTCATTAGAAATATAGAAACATAGACACATAGAAACAGAGCGAGTCAGAAGGGGCCTCCCGGGCCATCCAGTCTCCCGGGCCATCCAGTCAGGAAGTGCTTCCTGGCATCCAAATTGAACCTTGGCTCCCTGAGCTTTGCTCCATTGGAGCGCGTCCTGCCTTCCT
Organism: Varanus salvator macromaculatus; assembly: GCA_023646645.1. Classification (NCBI taxonomy): domain Eukaryota; kingdom Metazoa; phylum Chordata; class Lepidosauria; order Squamata; family Varanidae; genus Varanus; species Varanus salvator. The sequence goes on along the minus strand of JAIXND010000624.1, from coordinate 10,250,095 downwards.
CTGCAGGGGAGAACAGGCCTCTCCCCATCTCCATGTGACACCCCCTCACATACCTGTATGTTGCCAACATATCCCCTCTGAGTCTCCTCTTCTCCAAGCTGAAGAGACACAGTTCCCTCAGTCTTGCCTCATACGGCATCCCCTGCAAACCGGTCACCATCCTTGTGGCCCTACGCTGCACTGACTTCAACCTGGCTATATCCTTTCTGTAATGAGGGGCCCAAAACTGAACACAATACTTCAGTTGCGGGTGCACCAGAGTCGTGTAGAGTGGTAGTAATACCTCTCTTGATCTAGAAGCCACATTTCTGGCTATGCAACCAAGGGTGGCATTCACCCTCTTGACCACCGCATCACACTGCTGACTCATGTTTAGCCTGTGGTCAGCCAGCACCCCGAGGTCCCTTTCACAAGTGCTGCTCTCCAGCCACTTGTCACCTAACCTGTACTTAGGACAGCTATTCTTATGCCCCAAGTGCAAGACCTTGCACTTGTCCACATTGAACGCCATCCTAGTCATTTGCCTGATACAACCAAAATTAGAATCATATCTGGTTTGCTGATGCGCTGCATTTTCATGCTTCACTGGGAGGTGCAGCTAGTCCAGAATTGAATGGAAATGGACAACCTGAGGAGCTTTTCTTGTCCATAATAAAGCAAGTGCCCCCCAAATCTGTCTGAAACAATTCTGACTCCTTGTGGAAACCCAAGTGGCTTTCGAAGTTTAATATGACATGCATGCAAATGCATTTTTGCAGTACTGTTTTCACCGTGAAAACAAGGGGCCACCTTTTCTGGTTCTGGGGCTTGCAGCAGCAAGATGTCTTTGTCCTCTTCCATGCAAAGGCTCCATGGGAAAGGCTGATTCATTTTGCTTCTGTCTACTACTTTTGTACCACTTCATTTCTGAAATTCCCTAGACAGCTGGAAATAAATATAAAATGCAGCATAAAACCAATGTGAGAACAGCATAGGCACCATAAAAATAAGAAATGCTTGAAGAGATTGCAACAAGGGAATCACTAAATGAACGTGTGTCATTACAAGCCAGGGTAAGCCTATGCTGAAAAAAAGAATCTCCATGAGGCTTTTAGAGCCCACTGTTCTGCCTGCCTCTTGGACCACGCATGGGAGGAAATGCGGGGCACGGGTTGGGGGGACTTCCAAGAAACTCTGCATGTGTTCTGCTCCCAAGGAACACTCCCCCCTTCCCATAAGTCCTCATCAAATAATCTTGGCAGTCAAAGGGAATGTGCTTTACCCTCGTGAGACTGTTGGCTGCCACAACAGCTTGAAAATCCAAAACTTTGAAATGGTAGCAATGTTTTGCTTGGGGGAGGGGGGGCAGGTTGTGAAGGAAAGGGTTTTTTATGTTATCTAATGGCACATCCACTGAAAGATTCTACTCTAACCCTCCAAAAAGTGTGTGTGTTGGGGGGAGGGGGTCCTTATGGTCCTTTCTAGCCTTTCCTCTCCTCTCCCCAAGGCCAATGAAAAATTGCAGCCCGAACTATTTGGACCTGCTCCAGAGCATGTCCTCATCCAAGGTGTCTTGTCACCCGGATCTCATATCACAACCTGTGTGGGAAACGGCATTGCTGAGCCTTCTGTGTAGAACTGCTTGCTCACGAAGGATCAGCCGCAGCCGGCGATACGCAGAGATGTTGATTCAGCTATTGCTGTGTTGAGTCAATGGATTCATTTATCCAGACAGCAAATTCCAGGGTGTATTTAATCCACACACTGCTTTAGTCACTATATTCGCTCTTGTGCAGGGCTGTCTTTACAGCTGGTCAGAAAAGTCAGCTGCCCCAGAATGTGGCAGCCAGATGGTTCTCTGGGGGCTAAAGACAGGGCCACATCCCCGCAACCCTGCAGCATCTGCCTTTCTTTCTTTCTTTCTTTCTTTCTTTCTTTCTTTCTTTCTTTCTTTCTTTCTTTCTTTCTTTCTTTCTTAAAACATTTCTAGGCTGCCCCATCGCACCAAAGCCTCGGGGCGGCTTACAACAATTTAAAATACAAAACCTTAGTTGTCTTTATCTTCCAGGTTCAATTTAAAGGCTGAGTCTAGCCTTGGGAGCTATAAATGACTTGGAGCAGATCAGCTGAGGGCCCATCTGCCCCGTATGAACCTGCCAGAAGCTCAGCGTTTGGCCTTGCCTCGACTTGAATCAGGCTGACAGGAAACTAAGTGGGGCAGCCCATGGCAGTGCCAAACCATGATGTGCTCTTTCCACGGGGCCACAGCTCAGCAGCAGAGCACCTGGCTCCATGTCCGTAGCTCCCATGGGAAGCTAATTCCAATGTCACTTCCTCATCTTGTCCTTTTGTATCTTAGACAGGGAGAAAAAGAAAGCACCCTCGACAGGGCAGGAACACATGTGTGCCCCGTAAGGAGACTACTGGTCCCTACATGACAAGATACAGAAAGGGCTTTATTAAAGAATTACAACAGTGGCCCCCAGCTGAAAGGAGGTCATCAGAGTTCCAGTGAGTATGACCCCATCACAGGAATTCGCCTGAGATTTGACCTTTCTTTGGACATCAATTGGACATCAAGCAGACTTCCCCTACCTGGTGCCCTCCAAGTGTTTGGGGCTGCAGCTCCCACTGGCCACGCTTCCTGAGCCTGAATGGAGCTGGAGTCCAAAACAATGGAAAGCACCAGGTTCAAGAAGAATAAACGAACATGTCGCATCTGAGCAGGCCTCTCTGGGTTGGATTTCTCATGCTTCTCTACTTGGTTTTGCAGTAACCTGGTGTGGCATGAACCGGACCTTGGTCATCCGCATCTGAATGCAGGGACAATGCCTTGTGTCTGAGTTAGACTAAGTTCTAACTCAGAAGGTTAGACTAAGTTCTCTCTGAGGAGTGGCCCATTCATTCATTCATTCATTCATTCAGCATGACAGGTAGTAGTCATCAAATGATCAAGATACATAAATTTCCTCCATAGATCAAGGTAGACTTGATTGTACCTGCTGGTAAATTTTGTACAAATAAGGGAATTTGCACAATTCCAACTAGGAATGTGGAATGAGGGGAGCACACTGTTCCCTTTGCACCTTGCTCAGGCCTCATGTGATTCTGCCTCGGGAGAATGTGAAATTACATTTCAGTTAGTGCAACAGATGGGCAAAATATGCTGCACTGAATGCAGTTTTGTTTGTGTTTGGGGTGGAGGGGGGAATGGAAGCAATTTAACAGTTTGTTTTAATTGCACGTACTAAATTGGAGACATAATTCAGCACTTGTGGCAAAAGCATTTAATAGGAAAAAAGCCAGGAGTAATACATCTGCCAGGCCATCGCTGAAGTTATTAGGAATACTGAAGAAATCACACAAAATGATTGGGAGAGATGTCATCCCCTCCCGCTCCATTTAGCCATGAATGTATTCAAGAGCGGAGCCCTTCAGCCTTGCTCAATCTTTCTGCTCTGCCGCTGAAATCCGAAATGATGCTTTGGTGGAGATGGTGAGTCAAGAGCCCTGAATTGCTCACTCTCTAATTAACTTCCTGATCATAGCATTACAGCCTGTAATATTCTTCAGGCTAAGCCAAAGCTGCCCACAGAATATTTTGCAAATGTTTATGGCAGCGCCTTAGCACACTTCCTCCTTCCTTTTTCTTTTTTCTTTTCTTTTTTTGGGGGGGGGTGGCACTCTTTTTGACCATCAGTGGAGAATATTCTATGGCGCCTGGCACCCTCTGGACTTGGAGGATCTGGGGCACTCCGTGGGGCGTCCTGTTTGCCTCCATGCCCCTCTCATCCTCCAGCTGCAGCCATTGCAATGCTTTCCCCATTCCATGAGGAGGAGAGGCTGAGGCCTTGCTGGAATTCCTTGGGGGCAGCAGTTTCTCGCTCACGCCCCCTTCACACCCAGAATATCCTGCCTCCTGCGCTGAGTCTGGAGATGGTTCTCCATCTTTGGACCCAATGGGAACAGGAGGGTGGGGGCGCCCTCCGCATGGGTCTGCCTGGAAGCGCTCCCCTCGGGTGGCCACTGGGACTCTGGCCTGCCCTGTGGCCTGCCTCTCCTCCGAGCCAATTTGGGGGGCCGTCAGACGCTGCCTTGCACAGTTAAATTGTGTAAACGTTGCAAGATATCTCAAACTGAAGGAACTAAGTAAGGCTTTGACTGTACACTCGGGAATGGACACAAGGGATTGGGTGGGAAAAGGTGATTCCAGTACTACCCCGGGTTTTAGGGTTTTTTACACAAATTGTGGCTGAGATGCGCACGCATTTCCAAGATTTTTAAAAACACGCAGATCATAGCCCGCTTTCAAAGCTGGCCCGGCTCGTTCCAAAGCAAGTCAGCACCAGCAGTGGGCTACCAAATTGAGGCAACCTCCTGGCTTTGGATCCCCAGCCACGTGCTCTTGGTGACTATCCTCCTAGCCATGTCCCCAGGCACCGTCAAGGCATCGGGGCAGCTGCACCGATCCATTTCAACAAGCCACTTCTAGCCACATTCACCCCCAGCAGGAGCAGGACTTTGGCAAAGCTCGTGGCTTCGCCTTGGCCATTCAAGACAAAACCGCCTTCACACATTTTGCATGGCAGCAGGAAACAAGCTACTGTCGGTGGGAAAATGTGTTTCTCTTTGTTAACTAGGAAGACTGTGGCTAAGCTCAGATTGGGGCAACTGGGGAGGTGGCAGGTGAGTCAGTATTGCTGCTAGTTAAAAATGCCAGCATTTTGTTTCTGCATGTCCTTGCGCCACCGTTCTGGACAAGCCAGTGATGCAAGCAGGGACCTGCACAATGTGTGAATCAAGCTGAAAGCCTCGAAACAAACACTGGAGAACAAGAGCAAGGTGAGCATGGCCTTTCCCACAGGAGAACCTAAGCAGCTCTTTGGACAATTGCTTTTCCTTCCCCTTCCCCTACTCAAAGGAAGACACATTTGGTCTAAGTATAGAAGTGGATTCATTCCATTTGTATTTCCTGCAAAACTTCCCGATTTGCGCTTCTGAAATAAATACTATGCGCCAGAACAAAAGCATCATTCAGTATTCCCATTTCTTCTGTTTTTTCTGTGCAGTTCTTCAACTTAAAGGAATGTGTATTTTAGGGGAAACTGCATAATGATGTACGTTAGAGGAAACAGCTTGCCAAATGGGAGCATGCGAAGCAAAACTGTATGCACATATACATAATGGGAGGCATGTGCACAAAAAGTACACATTGTTCTGTGGATTCTAAAGAAAACGGCAAGCTGATGAGCATATGGTATAACCAACTATGGAATCTGTTGCCACAGGAAGTGGTGATGGCCAAATCAGAGGCCAAAGGGGATTGGACACATTCATGAGAGAGGAGGCTATCTGTGGCTACTAGGCTCGCTGGCCATATGCTTCCTCCTTCACCAGAGGTGGCCTGCCTGCATACACCAGTTGCTGAGGAGCTGGGCAGTTGGAGGTCTCGCACCCATCCTGCTGGAGGGAACCTGTGGGCAGCTGGTTCGCCACCCTGTGTGCAGAGTGTTGGATTGGTCTGATCCAGCAGGGCTTTTCTTACATCCTTAGCATACTAATGGAAAAATAAGAAATGGAGAAGAACCAGAATTAGCCAACTACTTTGTCCACATTTCATTCTGAGAGCCAGTGTGGTGTAGTAGTTAAGAGCATAGAAAGGAGACTTTGGTGATCTAGGCTCTAGTCCCTGATTGGCCAGCTGGGAGACTTTGGACCAGTCACAGACTCTCAGCCCAAACCACCTTGCAGCGTTGTTGCTGTGGGGATAAGATGGAGAGCTGGAGGAGAATGATGCAAGCCACTTTGAGTTTTGTTCTAAGGGAGAGGTGGGATATGATGCTAATAGATAAATGATTCCTTCCGCCTTTGATCCAGAGAAGGCGGGTGTGATGAGCACAGTCACAGACATTACTCAGTGTCTTTGAGGGATTTCCGCACGTCTGCTTGCAAATCTCCTCCCAGGTCTGGAGGAAGAGTGCGCATAGGCATGCAACCCTTGAGGCGACCACATCCCAGAACCTCCCAGAAAATTAGGGTGGGGGTGCCCTGCACAGGGAGGAGTGGGAATGCCTTCCAGAGAATATCAAAAAGGATCCGTGGTCATGCTACAGTAACTAATTCTACGTGCAGTCACACTGTTGTTAACTAGACCTATCATTAAAGATACTGGAGAAATCCAGAATGGATGCAGATTACTTTGGATTGTGATGACTCTGCAAAGTGGACCAGCATCGCCCCATTTGCACCAATTCCAAGGACTTGCAGATCTTCTTGAAGTTTCCAGAATTATACGAAAAGTTAGTCACACAAATCTCTCGTAACCACTGAAACTCCAGTGGACCAAGGACGAGGCTGCCTGAGGGACAGATAGGATGCTTTCAATTAGTGACAAAAGGACCTCAATGTATCTCAGGTGAGCCTGGGAATGCTCTCCTAAAGTCTGGGTGCCAGCATAGCAAAGGCCTGTCTCTGGCAAGCAGATGCCCCCCTGCTGAAGTGGCGGGGGGGGGGGACATGTAGCAACCGGAACAGGTTCGTTTGGGAGCACATGGTTCCCAGGGGCATTGGGCCAACGCCACTTAGAGCTTAGAGGAACATTGAATGCCAGCTGGAAACATGAAAAGTGGGGGCCTGCCGCCTTCGAGCAGTCTGCAGTCCAAGCCACGCTCCAGAGGAGGGCGCGGCTGGCTGGGCTGGGCTGGCCAGGTGTCCGCTTTTACACAGGTGCATCCTCTGCCTGAAAGGTTGCCGAGAACCATCCTCAGTTTGCAGGGCTTCCCGCCGAGTTCCAGCGTCAGCCCAAAGACCCCAACGGACTGGTGCAAGCCAACAGCAGCTGCACCACAGCTTGGACAGGGGGGCAACTTGTGTCACCTGGTCACAACCTTTCCTGGCAGAGTGAAATGGGCCTCCCTCCCATTTAAAGTCTTCCTTAGACCTCCATTTAGAGTGTAACCCTTTCCACAGCTACTTCTACACATACAGAGTACACAACTGTCATGCAAATCTTTGCCTGCTTTTTAGGTGATGCCCCCCTCCTTTCGCCCCCACCCCACACACCTCCTAAGCAGCCACCCTAGGTGGAGGTTCAGGGGGAAGCCCCAGCCAGGGGGAGAGGAGGACAAGCTGCAACATCTTATTGCAGGTTACTTGTATTGAATAAGAGCCAGCCCTAAGCTTGCTCAAGGGTTTTGGTCATCAGAAAAGGCAGCTGAAAAAGGCAGCTTGGAACACTTTGGAAGATTCTGTGCCCTTTCTAAGAAGGGGAACCTCTTCTCTTTAAACTGGCTTCTGCTCTCTGCCTTCACCAGCCGTGGTGTCTAGCAACCAAGGGTGTGTTGGCACAGTGCTCCAAAGCTCAGCTCCACCCCGGAATGCTCCTCTGGCATATTCCTCCTCCTCCTCCTCCTCCTCCTCCTCCTCTGTGTTGTCCTCCTCCTCCCAGCTTTGAGAGTGGCAGGAGGAGCCCTGGAGCTTTGATGGCCCTGAACTGTGAAAAGAGACTTTCTGTGTTGCAGATGGAAACAGCAGAGAGCAGAAAATCCTATAAAGAAGACAGGGCTCCCACCAGGTAAGGGCTTTTTTGGTCACTCTGTGTGAAAAGAAGATAATGCCTTGGAGCGATCATGTTGCCAGAGCAGTGTTAAAGCAGTTCTCCCATGTGACTGAGATCCAAAGATCAAGCTTGCGTTGGAGAACACGAGTGGGTCTCGGGAGGCAGAGGGATGTGGGATGCAAAGGTGAGGCATCTCATCAGCCAGGACCCCTTGCAGCTGAACCCCTGAGCCCCATTTTCAGGGCTAGGGCTCCACTCTGCAGACTGCACTCTACAGCACCTGGATGTGTCCCAGAGCATGCCGGAGAGGCCTCTGGGCCCCTCTGTCTCAGCAGCACTGCAAACCCAGGCATGCCCCAGCCAATCCTCTTTCTCAAAATGAAGCGCAACTTTGAAACAGTAAGTTTTAAAGCAAAGGGTCTCAGGTTGCATCCGGAGTGTCTGCATGCTTCACGTGGTCCTTCCACAAAATGTGCAGAGGTGCTGGAGAGCTCTCTGAGTTTCCGGAGCCTGTGAATTTGTGTGTGTCATGTGGGGGACTTTCAGGCACACATTTGTAGCAGATTCCTACAAAATACTGCCGTGAAAAAGAAAGAAAAAAGGGACAAGAGGGACTTAGAAACTTAAAGTCACTTGTAGCTTTTGCAGTTATCTCGGGGAGCTGGGTGGAGGAGCCTGTGTTTTCCTGAAGATGTAGGAAAGTTTCAAGGGCTGGTGCATGTGTGTCATTGCAAAGCAGCTTAAGCGCTGCTGTAAACCGTGGGCTGCATGAATGTCCACAGCACTGGTGGGAAATACAGCAGGAACTGGTTGTCCACGTTGGCAGGGCCGCCTTGTCTTTGAGTTGCACTGGCCCCTTCGGGCAAAGGGCAATGGGCCATGTGCTCCCAGCACATCACTTTCTTTTTCTTTTGCTGCCCCCACTCTGCCAAAGTCAGTGGCGAGGCAGCCCCAGGGACTGCATGCAGCCCTTGCTGGGCTTCGGGGAACACTGGGCCTGCAACCTCGAATGTTGCCCACCCCGGTATAAACCATGCTCTACAGAGGCAGGATTGGTTTACAGAAGAAATTAAATCAGCTATTAAAAAAACTCTATCTTTCCACCAAGACTATCTCAAACAAAGTTGATGCGGAGGTTCTGAGTTACATCCAAACAAATTTAGTTGAATGGGAGGCCCTGTTTAAATTACGGGGACAACTTAGAATTGAAACGACACCCATTTGGGGAGCGCTTTATTCAGATGCTGTAAGCATCCCTTGCCAGGGTTTCTCTTCTTCAGGATTCAGCTCAGAGTGGCCAAGTGGAGGCATCTCTCGTGCACTAGTGCAAATGCGGGTGTGCACGCCCATTAAGGCTCTGTGCAATGCACAGCTAGTAAATCAGCTCAACCAGATACCCCGTAGATGCCCTGGACTTCAACTCCCTTCAGCCCCAGCCAGCAGGACAATAGGCAGGAGCACTGTCAGTGTAGCCCAAATGCTCTGGAGGGCACAAGGCTGAGACGGGTGGGTAACTTAGACCAACTAAGCTGCTGGGTGGGTAACACTGTAGAATGACAGTGCTCCCAAATGAATTCTTGAGCAGAAGAGCGGCTCCTCCATTAGCTTTTATCTAGAGGAGAGCAGGCTACGGCTGAGAGCAGGCATACACTGTGCAAGGCCTTCAGCGGTGCACACCAGAGAAGCTGGAAGAGGGGCAGAGGCAAAGCTCCCAACCACTGTGTAAGAGCAGAGTGTTACATGCAGGTCCCCGTGTTTTCCTTTGGCATGTCAAAGGGAGTCTCACCTTTGTGACTGTTGGCTGTAATGGCATGCCACTTGTTTCCTTCCAAAACTCCCCACGCAGAAGATAAAAACAAACTAAGCAAGCTACCACTTCAAAGAAAACACCTCTCAGACATGGCACCTTTTTGAAAAGTGGCTTTTCCTTTAATTGATGCATCCCCAGCATGACTTCCAGGACCGAGATGCCACCTGCAACCTGCTATGGCAGGTGTGCTGACCAGTTGATAACCTCTGGATGGAAGCCGTTCCCCCCGTCAATTTAATTGACCCTACCTTCTGGGTGATGTCAGCCCTGGGGTCTGAGAGAGCACCTGGGACCCAAGGGCTTGGAGGGCCCCATCCCTGAGTGGCCCTGCCTTCTCCTCGCCAAAGCCGCCTCTCTGCATGTGCTTGTCCTCCCCCTCTGGGCCAGCCCATGTAAGAGCGCAGAGGGAGAACCCGAGGGAAATGGAGGTCACTGGCCCTCTTCCTTCACTCTTGCCTTTCTTTTGCATGCTTGGAAAGGTCACGAGACAATGAAGGGACAGCCAGAGCTGGGAGGAGGAGGAGGGGCAGGAAATTACAGGACTTGGTGGTGTCCCCAGTACAGGATTGTCAGCCTTGGATCAGGATCAGGTTCCCCACCATGACGACTCTGATCTCGGTCCGGCGACAGCATCTGCCAGAGCCTTTGATCTCCGTTGGAGGAGGGGATGCAACAGTTGCAGGATGAGGGGTGTCAACTTCATTGTGGTGGGAGGGGCAGGACACATTTTGTCATCCCCCACCCCCCCTCAGTTTCCTGGATGGCAGCCAGGCAGATCGACACAGAGGTGAATCCAGGGGTTTCCATTTCCCCCAAAAGCATGGGGGCACTGGACCATCAGGCAGACTGGGGAAGTATAGGGTCAGTGTTGCAGGCACTGTCCAAACATGAGCTTTACAATCGTCTGCCATCTCTCCTTTCCCAAGGAGTTCTCGCGTCTGCAAATGGTATCCTGTAGTCCCAGGGCACTACTAAAAGAATGGGCCAGCCCCTGGGGGAATCCTGCCCCCTTTTAATGGCATTCTGCCTGCACAGTATCCAACGAACTGGCTGAAATTAAGCCCACAGAATTCCTAACTGATTTTGAGGAGACCCGGTTCCTGATCGTGACCTGCTTTCTTCTACCAACATGATTCCATGAGTGGAGAACCAGGAAAAAAATCCTTGTAGTTATGAAGAGTCTTGTTATATGTGAGTGAAGAAGGGGGAAAGCGATTGTAGAAAGGATGAATTCGTGAGAAATGATTTAATAATAACTTGGTCCAAAATATCTTACACATTCTGAACCGTGTGAGAAATCAGGGAGAAGAACTTGGGTGAGGGGTGACATGAGGCCTCTCACCTTGGCCATGAGATCTCTCTTTCATCCCCCTTCTCTCCTGCCAGTGAGTTCAAATTCTGCTCTTCCCTCAAGTATGCTGGGTATGCTCACCTGGGTGTGCTCAAAATTCATATATGCAATGAACAGAATCAGAGTTCTGGCACTTACATGCCATTAAGGAATTTGACATTTTCAACACTATTATAGAATGATTTCTAGATATTTGTGACGTACCATCAACATGACTGCTTGATTTCATGCCCTACTTATGGGATCCCCGAAGGCATCTGGATGAGCCTGGTGGCAGGAGAGAGAAAGCCACCATCTCTGAAATCTTTGTTCGCCTGCTGCTACAGGTTGGAGTTTTGTTTTCTGTTTCCTGAGCCCGCAAAAGCAGCTCTTCATTCCAAAGTGTGTTGAGTTTAATAATATAACCACTTTCCATGCCTCTTTGAGAACATGCCCAGTTTTTGCAACCTGTCCTTTCAGAGTTTAAGTAAGATATGATGAAGGGTCACCTTGTCCTCTAAATATTTGGGATGATGACTCTCAACCCTCCTGGATCATCAGCTGTGCTAGTTGTGGTTGATGGGTTTGAAGTCCAAAATATCTGGAAGGCACCAGAATACTGAAGAGATTTCTGTAATTAGAAAGTCCTTTTCATGAAGACAATTCTTCCTACTCTCTTCTACAAACTGAATTAGAACCTAAACAGAGCTCTGGGAAGCATGCTGGGAAGATAACAGGAAGGTTTTGCTACAGCTTCCATGGTCTGCCTGAGGGTTTTCTGACTGGCCAATCTGGAGAGCAGCATATTGGCTTATATGGACCATAGCTTGTGCTCTATTCATCAGAAAGTGTAGCAGGGACCCAAAGTCTTGTGTCATGGCAACTCCATTTCCTGAAGAACCATCCTCTAAGCTGATCCAACTAGAATCTTGGAGCTTAGTTACAGTTCCTATGATGGAATGGAACTGCAGTCAATGAGATCAGAAGGACATCAAGAGCAGAAAGTCTTGAAGGTGGCAGTGCGTAACTACTTAATAATGGGATTGTTGCTGTCAGTATTTTCTGTGCATCTGACTTTACAATTATTCACACATACACACACACTCTATGTACCATATCTAAACTTGCAACATTCATAATACACCATGCATCTGATGACATGAGCCATATAGTTCATAAGCACTTCTGCCACAATAATTTTATTAGCCTTAAAGATTGTTGTTGTTGTTGCTAGTCACAAAGTCTCATCCAGTCCATCGTGACCCCCATGGAAAACATTCCTCCAGGCCTTCCTGTCCTTCACCATCCCCCGGAGTCCACCCAAGCTCACACCAACTGTTTCAGTGACTCCATCCAGCCACCTCATCCTCTGCCATCCCCTTCTTCTTTTGCTGTCAATTGTTCCCAGCATTAGGCTCTTCTCCAGGGAGTCCTTCCTTCTCATTAGGTGGCTAAAGTATTTGAGTTTCATCTTTAGAATCTGGCCTTCTAAAGAGCAGTCAGGGTTGATCTCCTCTAGGACTGACTGATTTGATCGCCTTGCAGTCCAACAGACTCGCAGGAGTTTTCTCCAGAACCACAATTCAAGGGCCTCAATTCTTTGATGCACAGCCTTCCTTATGGTCCAAATTTTGCAGCCATACATTGCAACTGGGAAAACCTTAGCCTTGACTATACGCACTTTTGTTGGCAGGCTGATGTCTCTGCTTTTTAGTATGCTGTCTAGATTTGCCATAGCTTTCCTCCCAAGGAGCAATTTCTTTTAATTTCTTGGCTGCAGTCTCCATCTGCAGTGATCTTGGAGCTCAGGAAAATAAAATCTGTCACTACTTCCATTTCTTCCCCATCTATTTGCCAGGAAGTGATAGGACCAGATACCATGATCTTCGTTTTCTTAATGTTGAGTTTCAAGCCAACTTTTGTGCTCTCTTCTTTCACCCGCATCAAGAGGCTCTTTAGTTCCTCTTCACTTTCTGCCCCAAGACAAATTGTTGTTTTTCCTTAATTGTTGGATTTCTAATCCAACTTGTTTCATCTGTTGATCTGGGAGTAACTCGATTAGCCAGCCACTCCTCCTTCTTCCCTTTGGTTAACTAGGCACTGCTTAATTGAATGCTATTGCAAAACCAGGGAGCATCTAGTTTTGCTTGGAACACTGAATCCAGGTCATGCAACATTCCTTTGTTCCATGCTGGGATATGGACTCTGCTCCTTTTGTATCCCATGCTGCTATTTGGCCAGTTGATACTTGAAATGAATGCTCCTTTGCAGGGTTAATTGGCAATTATTTGCATTTTCATTCCTTCACTTGTGGAGGGGCACTGAGAGGGATGTGGAGAGATGCTTACTAGGAAAGCACTTTGATTCATTCAATTCACCGCTGCAGAAAAGCGGAAACTCCAGCAGTGGGAGCTGATGCAGATGGAGTACGTGGTTCATCTTTCAGGCCACCCCATTTCAACAGCTGTTTGTGTTAGGCTGTGCCTGGCAACTGCTCATTCTTGTGTGGTGGTACAGTGCAAAACATGCAAGAGCGAGAGCTTATGATAATCATTCCCACAGCCACATCCCCAGGGAGTGCTGGGAATGCAGCCAGCTGTGTTGATTTGTTGCAACAGACCAGTTCTAGCCTTTTTCATCGTGACTGGGAGCAGATCTTTTGTGAAGGTGTGAATTGCCCATTCAAGACAAAACCACCCAAAATTACTTTATATTTTCTCTCAAGCTCCTGTGAAAGTTTCAGGAAATCTCAAGGGAGAACCAGATATCAGTGTCCTGCTGAAAGAAAAGTGGGGGCAAGTACTGTAACCCCAAGAGCCCTGGTTCCACTACACCACCGCTAGGAAAATCAAAACAAAATGGACCGTTGAAAGCAGAGGCACGCAGAACATAGAAACTTGTTCAGAGTCAGAAGGGGCCTCCTGAGCTATCTAGTCTGACCCTCGGCTCCAGCCAGCTCCACTCACAACATGCCCACCAATTGCATGTCTAGCCTAGCCTTGAACACCCTCACTGATGGGGCCTCAACCACCTCTGATGGTGCTTAGGGTCCTGAGGGCCATAGGATACTTTGAACTATCAGAACCGAGGTCAGAGGTAGAGCTCCAATCTTAGAGCTAGAGTTCTGCGCTCCAAGTTCCCCACCTGTTTCCTGGAAAGAACCACTCTGGATGTTTCTCCAAGCACAAAAAGTCAATGTCAGAGAGGCAGTAAAGGTGGTGAGGAAGGGGGAGGAGACTAGAGCAAGACATCCTGGTGGCCCTCCAGCCTCTTTCCCTCCTCTTATGAAATCATAGCATCAAGGAATGGTAGAGTTGGCATGGGCCAGAAGGCCATCAGGTCCAACCACCTGCTCAGTGCAGGACTCCAAGCTAAAGCAGCCAACTCAAAGGGCTACCTAATTGCACCTTGTAGGCCTCCAGTGTGGGAGAGCCCTACAGTGGGCAATTGGTTAACCTCCCTAGGCAATTGGTTCCATTGTCATACTGTTCCAACGGTCAGAAAAAAATTCCTGATATCTGGCTGGAATCTGGCTTCCTGTAACTTGAGCCTGTTGTTCTGTGCCCTCCACTCTGGAATGATCAGGAAGAGATCCCATCCTTCCTCTTTGTGAAAGTCTTTCAAGGACTTGTAGACTGCTATCCTATCTCCCCTCAGTCTTCTCTTCTCTAGGCTAAACATGCCCATTTCTTCCAGTCTCCCCTCACAGGGCTTTGTTTCCAGCCCCGGGATCACCTTTGTTGCCCTCCTCTGAACTCTCTCCAGCTTGCCTTCATCTTTCTTCAACTGTGGTGCCCAGAACTGGATGCAGGACTCCAGGCGAGGCCTGGCCAGTGCTGAGGAGAGGGGAACTAGCACTGCAAGTGATACTCCTATTAATGCAGCCTAAATGCCTCGGCCACACGGCTGGCATCGGCTTTCTCCCTGAATTTCACAGAAGGAGGAATGGGGAGTCGAAGATCACCTTTGTCTCTTCCCCTGTAAGCCTTGGACTTCAGTTTAGGATTCTGGTCTCTGTCAATGCGCCTGTGAACCGAAAGGAGGTAATGAAAAGAAGATGATTCTTTGTGATAAGGTGACGAATGCATGCGGCACAGCAAATATTCGGCTTGAAGAGCCATTCCCTCTGGTGTGAGAGGTGGGTGAGGGCACACCTGTTCTGAAATGGCGCCTATACACTGTTCAAATATTTCTGTTTGGCATAGGAAGTGCTCTCTTTAATTGGCTGCCCAATAAACAGGGACATCGTTTGCATCGGTGTTGGTGAAGCAAAGGAGAGAGGGGAACAGGCTCTGTGGGGTGGTGAGATGAGGGCTTCTTGATCACCCATCCATCCATCCACTTCTGCTATATCCTTTCCCCTAATACTAGATTGCTATCCCCTAATAGTAGAAGCTGACTGGCATGATGGACAACACATGATGTTTTCCCCTATTCATGAGCAAGTCCGTGCCCTCAGATAAGAGCTGCACAGTGGTTGGGTTCATACAACATTACAAGCAACCCTGCATGGTTACCATGGTCCACAGTTATTTTCCACAATCCATCAAGTTGTTTCCACTTGCTCGTGGCTTCCATCCTCCTCAGTCAGTTCTCTAATTGTTTACAGCCACTGTGCCTGAAATTCAATTCCAAGGTTCATCTGTCCTTGCCTGTGTCAGCTGCCTTTTCCTCACTGACCCACACATAAAGGTGGGAAGGCTGCAGGGGCTCCTGCAGTTGCCTGGGGACTGTAGAAACCATGGTGGCACAGAGAGATCATAGAACAAGCTATTGTTCCTTCTCATGGTTTCTTAAGGCCAGACTTACCATGGTGAACTACCATAACAGGGTCCAAACAACATGACAGACCAGCAATGGTAAACAAAAAAACCACCATGGGTTGTAATGTTGGCTAAACCTACTCAATATGATTGCTACTAGACAAAATGCTGGGAAGTTAGATAGGACGAGAAATGACTGAAGAAATATGAGGCACGACAGGGACGTCAGAAGTCCCATGCTGCATCAGTCCAAAGTACAGCATTCTCTTCACATATTGGACAACCATGGGACCCTACAAGCAGCACAGGGGTGCACCAACACCCTCCTACCCATGACCCAGCAACTGATATACAGATGCATATTCTAAAGATTATGAATATTTTTATTTATTTGAGATTTTTCTAGGTCGTCCAATCACTTTCGTCTCTGGATGGGACACTTGAGAGGACAATATGCTCCTCTCAAGTGTCATGAAGCAGAAGCAGATAAGACTGCATAAAGGAAATGAGAGAAACAAAAGGGTTGCGGTTTGAATGACGTGAAACTGCTTACACAAAACAGGAAGGAGTGAAAATTTGTCAGAAATGAATGATGGGTGACAGAACCGTAATTTAAGAGTCTGATGCCGGAAAGAATACATTTGAATTCATAAATAATCATAGGTACTCTATAAATGTTATATAATGATGATAATGAGCCAGGTGATTACCATGGAGCCCATAGAAATCTCCATTTAACATTTTTCTCTTGCTTTCGCTCCACCAGAGTTCTTCAGAGACATTCTGGTTCCACTTTGCCCATTCCTTCTCACCTGAAGGCCTAACCGCCCATCCTGCAATATGTTGTTGATGCAGGCCACCAGATGCTGTCTATATGGCCATAGGAAAATTCAGAGCCCCAGGAAAGCTCTTCAAGGTTGGAGCTGAGGTCCTAAACTCAGAGTACCCTCCCTCTGCCCTTGCAGCCATGCATGGTGCTTCTTGCACCAGCTGCTGCACCAAAGAGAGACGACTCGACTCTGCAAGGTGGGCAGGAACGAGGCTGGGCTCTCACGGGATGTACCTCCTCAGTACCTCCTCCTCCTCCTCCTCCTCACAAGCCTGGGTGAAACACTTAGATGGCGAAACTGGGTGATCCAAGTATTTTGGAGGGCAAAGAAAGCTCAGAGGAAATCCTTGCCTCTGCGCACTTCCCTGTTGCCATAAGATACCCATAGTCCTCTGGATTATAGGCAGCTAATTTAGGCGGTACTGCCCATCAAAAAGACTATGAGTCTGAAGCTGCCGCACACTGGTCCATCTGGCCAGTAACTTCTAGGTCAGAGCTGGTTACCTTTTTGATCTGGAGGGATGCATGTGATGCTGAGCCATTGGCACTGGGAAGCTGCGATCTCAGCAAAGCCAGGATCATGGGGATGAGGGTGGGGGAGATTGGTTACATCCCATATCTCCATGACCTCTTTGGAGGTCCTTGTTTTCCCAGTGCTATTAGAGCAAGTATTGCTGAGCGACAGAAGCCAAAATGATCCCGGCCCTCTAAACCGTTAGCAGTGGACTGCAGTGACAGAGGGCAGACTAGGAGGTAGTACCAATACTTCTTATCAGTGGGGAGCATCTGCCACCTGCCACTCAGGAGTCCAGTTCCCTCTGCAATCCTCCCAGAAACTGGGGTGAAATGCATTTCCTCCTGGGTGACATATTGCTCCCTGTTGTGATCCAATATGTCTTGGGATGGAGTGGCTGGTCTTGAACAGGCTCCTCAGACTTATGAAAGTCCCGCTTCTGCTGTAGGTGGAAATGGCTAGAATGGGCTGCCTGATGTGAATCAGCAGAGCTGCCCAAAATCTTAGGCTCTGCTTGGGGACATGATTGGAGGGAACGCCCTGATTAACGTTTGCTCTTCCAAAGATACCCCGGACGGGGGAACAGCAATCCTACCTGCAGCTAAGTTGGTGGCTAGGGAAGGCAACACACCTTTTCCTGCCCCTGCAATGGATTTGCTGACCCGAAAGGGGGGTGGTTTGGGGTTCCCAGGGATCCAGTAGGCTGTGTGGGGAGCAGTGCATGGCTGCAAGGCATTGCTCTCTCTCGGCCGCCTGCTGTTGGCCTAGACTGCCTGCCAGAGGCACTCCAGGGCTCAGGCAGGGGTCTGTCCAGCCACACTTGGAGGGCACATAGGGTGGGAACAAGGGTGTTGCCTTGTGCTGAACCAGACCCTTGGAAAGCCTCACTCAATCTTCTCAACACTTAACTGAATTTAAAATGTGGCCCTGCAGTTTTTGGGATCATCTTACTATGTGGGTCCCTGGACATCTGCCCAAATCCTATACTGGCAGCATCCCTTCCCAGAAGCCGTCCACAAAATAAAATGCATTAGAACCCTTGTATCCACAGGGTACAGGTTCCAGGCACCCGCCCCCCATGGGTGCCTAAAACTGCAGATGGCAGTGAACACTGTATACTGTACAGTCAGCCCCCCACATTCATGGGAGTTAGGGGAGCAGGAATCCATGAAAATGGAAGAACTTAATATGTCTAGGGATTCTTTTCAAGGACACAATGTTCTTTGTCTTGGTACTAGCCAGCCTCACTCATGTGCTTTGTCTCTCAGTGGGCACAAAGACTCTAGAGATATTAACAGGTTTTTGCCTGGAGATATTTGCAGTTTTTCCACTTTCATGGGGGCCCTGCACCTCTCACCGCTGAGCATGTGGAGGGCTGCAGACAAGCACAGTTAAGTGATACTGTGGTAACTCAGGCAGCAGATACAGGAGTCCTGCTGCATTAAAATTATCGTTGTGAATAAAAGGAACAGTGACCAATGAATATGGAACTCATGGGTTTTACTGCCACTGGAAAATGTGCTGATCATCACTAGCTCAGAAAAAAAGAGTAGAGCAGGGTAGAGTAATAGACAGCTTCGTGGAGGAGAGGTCTATTCATGCAGAATGGCATGGAAGTGCCAGCAAACTTCATGTACCAAAACCATCTTATGACCCTGAGCGGTGGGGATAAAGGGAGGAAAGCTGCCACTTTCATACCACAGTTGTGAGTATCCAAAGCATGAATCTGGTTGTAACTGGACTAGGGATATACAGCTCCATCTGAATTCCACAGATGGCCAGACATCTTTGGCTCTGCTTCTTGC
Organism: Varanus salvator macromaculatus; assembly: GCA_023646645.1. Lineage (NCBI taxonomy): Eukaryota > Metazoa > Chordata > Lepidosauria > Squamata > Varanidae > Varanus > Varanus salvator. The sequence continues at coordinate 10,231,507 of JAIXND010000624.1, read as the reverse complement.
CAGATTTAAGGTTTTTCCATTTCCTGAACGTTTGTTCCTCACTCATGCAGAACTTTGCCCTTCCAGAAGTGCAGCCCCCTGCAAATGCATACAGTATCGCCCCACTAAATACGCATTTTCATGTGGACAGAAGTAACATTTCCAGTCAGTGTTTTTGTTTTAATGTTTTATATTATCCTATGATTAGATTTTCCTAAAATTCTGGATACTAAAAAAAGTGAGAAAAGCTGATCCAGTGCAGCATCTATGGGTAAGATTTATAGAAGTTCAAATTCAGAATCCATTTCGGATTTCTCCAACATCCCTAGGTTGGACGTTAATTGTGGTCTAGAAGGAAATTATATCTGCTCCTATGTGGAAACTCTTGCCTCCTTTCTCTGTGCTTGGTCTGTGATGAATTATAACTTGGCTTGTTATAAGGCTTAAAGATGAGTCACCTTTCCATCCTTCCTGAAGCCTTCTGGATTTTTCTGAAACTCTCTTTTTGTTTCAGCTTCTTTGTCTCTTTGCTTTTCTCAAAGAGATTCTTAAGGGAAAGGGGGAGTGCCAAACAGTCCCCTGATGTTCTTCTCAAGTCTAATTTGCTTTCCTGTGCTTCTGCACAACACACACACACACACACACACACACCTACCTATTGGACCCCTTCACATGTCCACAGCACCTGGCACGTTCCTTTTGAGGTCTGCCACCCCTGGGTTCCCATGAATACCTTGATTTCTTACATACTAACTGAAAACATTTGGTTCACTCACTGGTTCCAAATTTCCTTGATGACTTCAAAGAGCAGTAAAATTCCCCCAAAGTGAAGACCTTTCTCTCTAGACATGCAACTCTGCCCACAAGGAATCTGTAAGACAAGTTTCCTCCCTTTCTCCCAGTTCTCTGACATACACAGATGAAAAACCTCTGGGCTCCCTTGTGAAGAGCAGGCACTGCCCTCACGAAGGGAAGGGAAGGGAAGGGAAGGGAAGGGAAGGGAAGGGAAGGGAAGGGAAGGGAAGGTCTTGAGTTGTTGTGGGGAGGGGATGGTTCCCCTTCCAGGCTGCTGCTGCTGTCCATTTGCCTGCCCTCTCCAGCCTGTCCCAACCCACAGAGCCGTCCAGCTGGAGAAGACAACCCAAGGGGAAGTGACTGCCGCTTTCCCTCGTTCCTCTCCTGGCTTCCTTGATTGCCTGCAGCAGGAAGGCGGAGCTTCACAGAGGGAGAGGGGTCCCTGGTGCTGGCAGTGGGCTCTGGCAGATGCCCCACCATGCCTTGTGAGTGAGCAGATCAACAGCAAAGAGGAGAGGAGGAAGAAAGGTGTGTGGGCAGGAGCCCAAATCACTAGGAGTACATGGAAGCTACATAAAAAATAGTTTGGGGGAGCAAATCAAAATACTGGGGTAGAAACAGTGATCAGTTAATAAGCGGGGATTGTCATGTACCTCCCATATGAGCCAGAAGAAAGTGCCTGTGTTGATTGGTGTTAGAATAAAGGACTTCTCTGGAGGCCGAATAGCTATTTTTGACCAAGGTTCCTGGACTCCACCCAGGAATTACCCAAAATCGATGGGCACTGTCACCAGACAGCCTCTGAGTTTCACCCATTGAGCCAAAAGTCAGTTTAGGGAGCCACCTAGCTATTTGCATGTTTTATTCGAAGCATTTCCAGCTCAAAGTCCATGAGATGTAAGGTGGCCAGCATTTCACAATGGAAGGAAATTCTGCTTGCTTGCAACACCACTCTTCTCATACCAAAGACTTCTCCTTGCACCTTTACCCCACCCCTCCCCACATACCTGCCCACAGACTGGCACATCTGCAAAGCAGCAAAGGTTCTTTTTATCATACAGGAGTTGGGAAATGTGGGCAGGGAGCTTGGATTGTTTCCTGGTCTGTGCATGGACATGCTGCAAGCTTGGGTGAAACATGGGAAGCTGGCCAGATGTGGCAGATGGCAAGGGAGAACAGAAGTGGAGGAGCCATAAAACTATGCAGATTTTGAATTGTCACTGGGGTTTTCTACACTTAAATCTTTAATCATTTTTGTTCTGCGGATGTGTGGGGAGGTGCACATTTGAATACAGAAAGTCTGGGTGCTATTTTTCTTAGGGACAGATTTATTAATTATATTTACATCTTTTTTTTTCCTTCAAGGAACCCATGGTAGCTAGCATAACTCTCCTCTTCTTTCTTTCCATTTTTGTCCTCATGACCACCCTGTGGGGTAGGTTAGGCTGAAAGCGTGTGACTGGCCCAAAGTCGCCCAGCGGGCTCCATGGCCAAGAGGGGACTAGAGCCCAGGTCTCCCAAATCCTAGTCTAACATGCTAAGCACTAGGCCATGCTGGGATAGGCTAACTCCCCTCAGCTTGCCTAAGAATTGATTCATTCCTTCTAAGCATGGGAAGCTGGCCAGATGTGGCAGATGGCAAGGGAGAACAGAAGTGGAGAAATCCAGGCAAGCAGGGAAGGCACAAGTCTTTCCCCCCTTTTTAAGCTTTTCTGAGGAAGCTTGGGAAAAATGAATAGGAAAACACTGCCACACCTTTGCTGCCTTTAATCCCTGCCTTCACACACACCCCTTCTCCATGCTGCTGAAAAAGCTGAAGGACTAACTGTTGTTGTGAATGACTCACTGAAGGCAAGAGGGGCAAACAGACTTCATTCTGAGCTGGAAACGGATGCCCCAGTGCAGCCCCACCAGGAAACCTGGGAATGTAATTTCCTATGCCTCCCAACTCAGTCGGGAGTCATAGGAAAGAACATTCCCATGCTCCCCAGCAGGTAGCGGTGCTCCCAACCATGCATAAAGGCATCATGCCTCTCCTGCATCTAGCAAGCCTTTTCTGCCACTGACTACCTGCTCCCCCTCTTTACAGCAAGGCGCTTTTTGGCAGGTTGTGTTCTTGCAAAGGGGAGGACTGGCAGGTTGGGCTGACTGGTCACAGTGGTCCTTCCCATTGGATCGTGCTTGCATATGAATTTTCCCAAACTCCCCAATATTAGATGCACTCAATACTTAGAATGTGTTTGCGTATTTATTTATTTATTTATTTACTCCAAGAACACGTTAGTAACTTTTCAGGGCCAAGACATTGCAAAGTGACTAAATCCTTGCCGCTGCTGCCGCCGCCGCCGCGGTTTTTGTTTCAGAACAATAGGACATCAGGCAGAACAGAGGTGAGAGTTTGTTGGGGTTCTCTGCTCTGCACTGCCGAGCTAATTCCTCCCAAGTGAGCATTCTTCTGCGCAGAAATGTGTCTGCCTTTTTCCGGCCCTTTTTTCAATGATGCGCATTTTCTGATGCATGCGCCATTGACCGAAGCATGTTTGTGCTTATTTTTGCAATGGTACAGATGTTGTCCAACGAGCTATTTGCTTTGTGGAATGCATTATGACCTCGGGCATGGAGATTTTTTTCCCACTACAAATTGCATGCAGGTCCATATTCAATTCTGGAAGGAGCAAATTGGGTACATCAGTTAAGCAAATAGACCCTGTCCATGGAGTAATTTCTCACATGTGTCTAGGCAGAATATGTAAGCATGACATAGCTAAATAGATGCAGGGGGAAAGCTGCATTCGACCACAAAAACCATTAGGTGCACAACCACATTGCCCCATGGCTGATGCAAAGAAGCCTCCACACTCAGGGATTTGCATGTATTTTACGCCCGCAAAAAGACACTGGCAACCAGCAACGGCACCCATTAGCTAGGCAGGCCATGGGCTCTCTCACACTGCAGGCATTTGGGAGACAGTTATTGGTCAGGGGTGCTGAACTGGAGTCCTGTATCGAGCAGGGAGTTCAATTCGATGGCTTTGTAGGCCCCTTCCAACTCTACCATTCTATGAGTCTATGAGATGGCGGCGACCATCTTTGCTGCCGCTGCAGCTCACACTGTCCATCGAGATTTAGTGCCATGGATGGGGAAGGAAGGGGAATAGGCCACTGGTTGGAATCAACCTAAATGCATGACCCCAGGCTCTTCCACTCCTCCCCTCCCCCCAGTATACAGCGTATTCCTCCTCTGAGGCCCAGTTGCGATCTCCGTGGGGCATGGGGGCAGCACAGTTCTTTCTGTGCTAGATGCGAAGTGATGAGACAGACGCTCAGCCTTTGGAGTCCTGGCTCCAAGCTCACTGGACTTCTGTGATGACCCTACGGTGTGCCAGCTAGTGCCAGGGGGTCACAGGTTCACAGGCTCAGGGAAACGCTATGGTGAAAAGACTCGCATTTTTTCAGCTTTCTTGAATGCCGGAACTGAAAAGGCCACACGAATGTGAACAGAAAGGGAGCACTGTGTGTATAAGGCCGTGCCGTTTCCTCGGAACTAAGGCTGTCTGGTCTGAACCTTTAAGGATGAATGATTTCATTTGGCAGGCATGCAAGAATGGGCTTAGGCATGGTCTAGCAAAACCAGGCAGCATGCAGAACGAAACGGCTAGGAAGCAGGATTGGGGCGGGGGAGCAAAGACAACTGCATGAAGTAAGCCAGGTCTAGCACTGAGATGTTGCTATCAACAGTCCGGAGTAGCCTTGCCTGTCCTGGTGTTCTGCAGACATTTGGGGCTACAATGCCCAACCCTCCCAGAGGACTCCAGACTGAGGGAGCCTGAGCTTCAGCCTTGCTAACATCACCATCTGTCTGGTTTCAGGTACCACTGATAGCAGAAACCGGAGACCATGAACTGGTCTGCCTTTGAACAACTCCTGGGTGGAGTGAACAAATATTCTACAGCCTTCGGACGCATCTGGCTCTCCGTGGTCTTCATCTTCCGATTGCTCGTCTATTTAGTGGCAGCTGAGAAAGTCTGGGGAGATGACCACAAGGAGTTTGACTGCAACACAGAGCAGCCTGGCTGCCCCAACGTCTGTTATGACCTTTATTTTCCAATCTCCCATATCCGCCTCTGGGCCCTGCAACTCATCCTGGTGACCTGCCCTTCTTTGCTGGTCATCATGCATGTTGCCTACCGAGAAGCAAAAGTCAAGAAACGTCTGGAGAAGTTTGGACCCGAGTGTAGACCACGCTACCCGCCAGGCAAGAAGCGTGGAGGCCTGTGGTGGACCTATCTCTTCAGTCTCATCTTCAAGGCCTCGGTTGACATCATATTCCTCTACATCTTTTACCACGTGTACCCAAACTACAGGCTCCCCAACCTGGTGAAATGCGGCCTCCCTCCTTGTCCCAACGAAGTAGACTGCTACATAGCTAGGCCAACGGAGAAGAACATCTTCACCCTGTTCATGATCATCTCGGCCTGTGTTTGCGTCCTGCTCAGTCTTATGGAAGCCTTCTATCTCATAGCAAAGAGGTGCAAGGAGACCCACTCAGGCCAGAGTGAGAGTCACGGGAGAAACGATGGCGAGGTGCTCATTCCCAAGAGCTCCCCACCATCCAGTCACCAAGATGCCATTGAAATGAGCCCTCAGGTCTTTCATGGAGCAGACTACAAACCAGTCAGCTCGCCCCTCATAAAGAGCTCACAGGGTGTGGATATGGATCCCTCTAAACATGGGAAGCGAGGGTAACTCCTCCTGGAGGTGGGATGGTGACCCTTCTGCGGGATCCAGAGTGGCTTCTTTTCACTGCAGCAACATCTCCTGGCAGGCAGGGATGAGATGGGAGGGACAGAGGGAGGGAAGATTAGGGAGGAATCCAACGGTTAGCCCCAGCTCAGTTGGCTTCTCTTGCTCACTCACCATTTTCATTCCACTTTCTCATGGCCATATTTGATTCAAGCATCACATACAAGTGGGACATCCCAAAACAGGCCTTCCAGTCAGATAGCTACACCCATTTCCAGCACATTGCAACCCACGCACTGTCTCATCTGCTCTTCCCCCAACCCTCACCCTGCATTTTGTGGCTAGTGAGTATACGCAGACCTTATCGGGTTCTTCCTGGCATTCTCCTCCCTCCCCCAAGGGATGTTTTCATCAGATTCCTTGCACTTCTATAATGTGGAGCTCAAGTGAGCCTGCCAAGACCTCCTGTGTGTGTGTGTGTGTGGGAGTGGGTGGTGCCAGGTTAGCAATGGAAGCGCAGGCATTCACGCCTGAACCATCCAAAGCAAGGGAATGGTTCTGGAGAGCTTTCCTCCCTATTCTTGCTCTTCCCAACTACACAAGTGACAACAAATCTACCACACCCCATAGCCACCTTCTCCTTGACTAATTAACTGCCATTGATGGGGCAACTGCTATGGGATAATAATGGCCCATTTTGCCTGAGTCACCCCTTCTTATGATCGTATGGCCCATTTGGCACTGGCATCGCCCTGACCTAAATTCTCTCTTTCTCCCTTAGTAACCAAGAAAGCATATCTCTTGTGCCCAAACTGGATTATTTATGTAATTTATTATTATTATTACTACATGAAAAATTCTGTATCATCTTTTCACAGAGCACAAAAAGCAACACACTGTCATAAGTTAGAAACAGGGTTTTTTTTAACAAAAACAACTGTATTATATTGAATGAGGCCCATTTGATGCATTTACTCAGTTTTGTTTGCTGCTAATCGAACCTCGTCAGGGTCTTGGAGAGGGATCCTACCAGAAGATCCCAGAAACTGATCCCAGGACCTCCAGCATGCCAAGCACAGGCTCTGCCACTGAACTGCAACCATGCTTCACATAATAAGAAATCCGCATTCCTTATGCTGCAATCCTAGGCCCAATTTACTATGGAGAAAGGACCACTGACCTTTGTTGGACTAACTTTTGAGTAAACTTACTCAGGATTGAGCTGCATGTTGCTTCAATGGATTTAGGCTGCAATTCTACACAAACTTACTTGTGGGTTACCATGGGATTTACTCTTGAATTTGCATGCATACGCTTAATCAACTTTAGTTGATTAGTTGATTAATCTTTGAGCATCAGTTGTAGGAGTGCAAATTAAGAATATTTTGCTTGTCAATGTTTTAGGTTCTTATGGGACTTCTTAAAGGAAATGATGAATGAAAAAGCAAGCATTGAAGGCAACATTTTAATAAAGCAATGATTCATTGCCTTTGTTTACTGAATATCAAATTACACTTCCTTCAATATCTTAAAAATCTGAGCACTTTGGGTTCTGTGAAAATCTATTGGATTTTAATCAGTCAAATGTTGATGAAGAAGAGATGCTATCATTGAATTAAAATGATTGAATTGATAATAATGGATATTCATAGATATGGTACCACCACCAAGAAAGACATGTATTGAGTACCTTCAAGTTCCCTAGAGTACATGAAAAAACGAAATAGCATGTCTCTATTTATAAAATAACCAGCTGTAAAAAAAACTTTAGACAAAACTTAGGTTGCAGTACTAATTTCAATGAAGCAAGCCCCATTTTAAAAAATTAGATTTACCCATGAAATGACATGTACGGGCTTAAGGCTGCAATCCCGTCTATGTTTACCTGGCTGTAAGTCCTCCTGAATCCAATGGGGCTTATTTCAGGGTAGGTGTGTACAGGATTACCTTGTCTGTCCTAATCTTATTGATCCATGTTAAGCTGAAGCATCAGCTTGCCACATTCAACTGTTGCAAATGTTTAAAAAGTACCATACGTGCATATATGTTTGCAAGCATATTCTTGTAAGAAGGGTCTAAAAATACCTTTTAAAATAAATTACATGTGACTCATGATCCCCACAGTGGAACAGCCAAATATAGAAAAGGGAGGAGAAAAATATGGCTGGAGAGCAGAGGACAAATAAATCTGTGCTCCAAGTGGAAAAATCACTCCAGGTTTTCTAAATGAAAAATATCTGTTTAAAATGTTGGGTTTTAAGAAAAATAAAATGTGAGTTTATTTAGTTCTGCTTTGTTTTTCTATGTTTTGATGTACCATTATTGCTGTAAAAGGCTGGGGAAGGGGGAAAGAAGGTGCTAAGAAGGTTTCTCCTAAGCATCTATTTCCAAAACCTCACATTTTGTCTCCTGATACTGCATCTTGCAAAAAAAATTTGTGACTTTCCATTATTGGCAAAGTAGTGCTTTGCATGTTAAACCAGAGGGGAATCGAAGTGGTGGGGGAAAGTCCTGTCTCTGACATAGAAGTTAGCAATCTTCAATAAAATGTGAATAATAGTAAGTCCTGTTGGACATTGGATGTGCAGAGCCATCGGATCCCTTGTGCAGCTATCCAGCTTCCACCCATGATGCAACTCAAAAATGCATAGATGAGATTCCCAGGTAGTGTCCCACCTTAGCACTGGATGAGCTCAAACCCGCAAGGCTGTTGCACTACACACCTGCGCCATCCGACTGCAACCCCTTCTTTCTTTCTCCAAACCATGGGCGTTGGACATTTTCTTCCACCGGAGGGCCCAGCATCTTCTGGAGTTGCTCCCAGGGGACATAAGTAAAATGGGCAGGACCCCAGTATCTTTTTTTAAAGCTACATAGTTGAATGTAGAGATCTTACTGAGCCTTGCAAGAGGCAGTACAGCCTTTTAGATTAGGGGTGGGGGGGAACGGCAGCGACAGCCCCAAAGCACTGCTTCAAAACCACCAAAGTGGATGGCCTGGGACCCCCAAAGAGCTGGATTGGACCCACACATTCTTGACTCTGCAGCAAAATGTGGAGACCGGCATTTTGCCTTTGCAGCTTGGCAATGAGCCAAGGCTTATCATGTGCCTAAATATCAGGTTAATTTAGTTTCCCCATGTTTTAAACTATGCGCATGGCAATGGGTCACTGAACTTGCTAGCTGCAGCCACACCTAGCATTAAGGGACGCGCCCGCTCCATTCCCCAGAGCAGAGGAGTCTTGGGGACTGCACACCGACAGAAAAGCAAGCTACATCTGAGGAACTGTTTTGGCAACAGGTAAGAGTTGGGCTTCTTATTTAAAGAAGAAAATGAGGTTTATTCTTTGTGCCAAGAAAAATGGAAAGTTTGTCGCATGATGATCTATGAATGGATTGTTTTTCCCAATCTGCAGAAAGATGCAGGAAAATTAGAAAGGGTCCAGAGGAGGGCAACAAAAATGACCCAGGGTATGGAAGCACTGCCCTATGAGGGGAGACTGAGAGAACCGGGCATGTTCAGCCTTGAGAAGAGGGGGGACATGACATCCCTCTATAAGTCCCTCAAAGGCTGCCCCAAAGGCGAAGGTCAAGATCTCTTCTTGCTGATGCCAGAGTGTAGGACATGGAATAACCAATTCAAGTTGTAACAATCCAGATTCAGGCTGGACATCAGGAAAAGCTTCCTCGCGGTCAGAGCAATACGACAGTGGAACCAGCTGCCTGGAGAGGTGGTGAGCTGTCCCACATTGGAGACATTCAACAAGAAACTGGACAGCCCTCTGAGTGGGATGGTGTAGACTGGTGACCTGCAACAGCAGGGGGGTGGACCCGATGGCCTTCTTGGCTCCTTCCAACTCTACTAATCTATGATTCTAGTCTAAAGTCCATGTTTCAGAATCACCCAGGAGGGCTGCAATGGCAAAAGGAGGGGCATTCAGGAGGGCTGCAATGGCAAAAGGAGGGGCCTTTGGCTGAGTGCTACATTTAACTGGCAGCTGGCATCCACAGTGGTTCCGCTAGCTCATTTTAGACTCTAGCATTAACATTCTGGGGAGAGTCCATTAGCTGACCATGGGCAGACCTCCTCTTTGGAATATGCTATTAACGTTCCTTCCCACCCCACTGCTCTTCCATATTTTATGGCCAGTACCAGGTTTTGGAGGGTTCTTGGGCAAAACACCTCCATGAGCCCCTCCCTGAGGGAGTCTAGCTTCTCTGTGCCATGGCCACCAACTGCTCTTGGATCACTTCTTCTCTCTCACCATGGCTACCACATGCTTGTTTGCTTGCTGGGCATACAGAAGCCATGGCATCCATTCTTCTCATGGCCTCCCCCATCAGGCCCGTGGAAGAGACAGAAGACGAGCAATGGGGAAGAACGGGAGCAACCCCACAGTGTGTCTTGCCAGTGAGTCCCTCCTGGAAGGCAGCCCCCTGGCAGGTGTCCAACCCTGCTTGCCTCTGATGCCAAGACCTAATGACTGCGGCTGCATTCCTGATAAGACGGGGCAAATACAGGCAAAGTTTGCCGACCCGATTTTAAAAGTACTCTGAGGATGTGTGTTTTGGCATTTTGAAGCCACCTAATCATAGCAACCTCATGACCACCAGATTAAAATAGAATCTGCTGCCGCCTCCCAGGAGCTGAACATATTTAACTGGGAATAAGCCCCACCTAGTTATAGAAAAAGGTAAACTATATGCAAAATGAAAATAATAACTGGTGCATCTCTAACTCTGCACATGCCCAGCTGGTCAGCCTATCACAACAAAATGTTCATAGAGCAAATAAAAAGGAATAATTTTTAAGGAATAATAATTTCATTTAAAATAAAATGTTCATTAAGTTACATCACCTGTGGGGGGCCATGCTTGGTTTGCCATGGCCAAATCATCTACTGCTTTCATTGCCCTCCCCAGCTCTGGGTCTTCAGGTCAGCCCCAGGATCAGCCCGAGCTGTGCACCCAAAAAGAGCTTCAGTCCCACAACCACACCAGTGAACCCATTCAGGACTGCCATCAATTAGTTCTGCAGAAGCGGTGACCTGCCAAGCTGTTCGCCTTCCACACACACCAGCCATGAATTGGAGAATGGTAGGAACATGAAATCGTAGAGTTGGAAGGGGCCATGAAGGCCATCGAGTCCAACCTCTGCTGTTGCAGGACACCAAGTCACACCATCCCACTCAGAGGGCTGCCCAGTTTCTTTTTGAATGCCTCTAGTGTGGCAGAGCCCACCTCTCCAGGCAGCTGGTTCCACTGTTGTGTTGCTCTGACAGTGAGGAAGCTTTTCCTGATATCTGGCCTGAATCTGGGTTGTTGCAACTTGACTTGATTATTCCATGTCCTACACTCCGGCATCGGCAAGAAGACCTTCCTCATTGTGACAGTGTTTGAGTACATATAGAGGCATATCATGAGTGTGTCCCCCCACACCAATCTTCTCAAAGCTGAACATGCCCAGTCTCTCAGTCTCTGCTCACAGGGCAGTGTTTCCAAACCCTGGATCATTTTTGTTGCCCTCCTCTGGACCTTTTCTAATATACCTGCATCCTTCCTAAATCCTGGTGCACAGAACTGGACACAGAAGCAAAACTGGGAGGCTGGTCAAGCTGTGGGGCACGGCTGGCCGGCTGGCTGGCTGGTGTTAAAATCAAGCAAGCTGGTCATGTTGCCAGAAATATCAGGGTTACTGGAGCCAAACCATGCAGGCAGGGATTGAGAAATTCCTCCCCAGGCCTCCCAGGCAGCCTAGCCTCCCAGGTAAGTGTGGGAACTACCTGGACTCAGATGAACCAATCAGTGCCTGCAGTGGGAATTTCAAGGCAAGGAACCCCTGCTGGGGCTACCTAGTCAGTGACGGCATAAAAGGCAACTGCACCATGTGTTCCTGGTCGATTGGACTTTGCTGTGATTAAAATTAGTCCCAAGAATAAAGCCCTTTTCTCTCATCCTTGTCATGCTCGATTGGGTTCGTGCACCAAAACCGGACCCCTTGTGTCCTACAAAGCCATTGGTGAGCTGCCACGCATGGCCAGTGGGCTTGGTAGTCACGTCCTGCTCCTGTCCAAGGCATTCGGTGTGCTGATTCTAGTTAACCCAAGCGGACTCCAACAGAAGTGTTGCAGTCTGGAGTGAAAGTGGGAGAACCAAATTCTCCAGTGCTCCTGCCTATGCTGGCAAAATTCCAATCAAATTACATGGCTCCATTGTAATCAATGAACGTTCCAGTAGACCTACCATAGGAAGTCAGCCCTAGGTAGCAGACATGGGAGGAAAGTACCTAGAAGATTTTCTCACTTCTGTGGCTTCTTATTGCACAAGCACATGCAAATTCCAAACAGGGTGCACCTCTTCCACCTTCCTGGAAAAACAGAGGCCCCATTTTCCCAGGTTTTCCACCACAACCGTGACCTGTGCAAATCTAATAGCAACTGCTCTAATGCATCTTCCAATTCCCTCGGGGGACCACAGCTATCTTCAACCCTGGACTGTTCTGTCTGTCTACACGCAGGAAAAAGGGGCCACTTCTGGGATTATGTAGGCGGCATTTTCACACCCTGTGCTGTGGCTGGATCAAGTCACCCTGGTGCATCATACCATTACATCCACAGGCAACACTCTGGGTGACTCATGTGCTGCCTTGCCCGGAAAGCTACACCCAATTTATCAAACGCAGGAATCTGCAGATTCTGCAAAGAGCTGGAGAGTCTGCTTGCTCAGGTAAAGCTGGAATGAGGAGGCAGCAGCTAACTCAGTGGCAATGAAAGCTTTGAAGGATGGGTTGGATGACTTGATTCAAGAGCCCTCTTTGCTTGGGTGGGAGCTTTTTAAAACACCCAAGTTGCAGAAAAATACAGATGGCCCAGTTTAGCTGTTTAGGCCTAAATAATGTATAAGGCCAGCATCACCACCTGGTCAGGTGGCCATGGGTCCTCTCACAGCCTCTTTTGGCTGAAGGGCTGGCAATGATCCATCTTATATTTAAAGGGCTGTCTTAGCCTATTATTTATTGGCTGGTTGGTTATATTTATATCCTGTCTTTTTCCCTCTCGCAAGAACCCAAGAAAACAACCCTGTGAAACACAAGAATCACTGACTGGCCCACAGACAGCCAGTGAGTTTCATGAGCCTGGGCCCCCCAAGTTCCAATACCATCACGCCGCACTGGCTTTTAGATGAGCAACCATCAGAACTGTTGCCCACCTGCAGTTAGCACCTGGGCATTGGAATGAACAGGAAAATGATGCAGGCTTCAGCCAGGCTTGGAGTCATAAATCCCAGGGTCAAAGATCTATGTCAAGGTGCCATGCAAGAGCTCCTGGGGTCTGGTCTCTACTCCCACGTGCAATGACAGATGTTTCCGTAGGCTCAAATGTCAGAACTGCGTCCAAATCTTCCACAGAGGTGATCTGGACCCACCAGCAAGTACTGAGAACCAGTGCTGGCTTGGAAATGTGTGTGGAGCGTACTCTTGGGCAAGATAATTGAGGGGACTTCTCTTGCATGAATGGGTCCACATCTTCCTTTCCATGATGAGCACTGTCCAAAGGGTTGCCCGTTCTTCTTTGCTTAATCTATACAACCACCTAGAAGAAGCCATGACCTGGGGTCTGGTGGTTCGGGGATCAAGGGAACTGCCCTCAGAAATAGGCCTGAATTTCCCCACTGCACCAACAGCTCTAGGGCAAGAGGAGCTTGCTCTGCCTGCCCCCTTCCCATATGCAGCTTCCTATTGTCCTCTCTGAAACTCCACGGGCTTCAGCACAGAAACTGTGGTGGAGACAGAGTGCCTCTCCCTCTCTGCTCAATCCAATGGGTGTAGAATTCAGGAAGTTCCTTTTGAGAGACAGGTCCTGTCCCCAGAGAAGCAGCTAGCCGTCCTGTAGGTCTATTGCTGCTGAAGCAACATCTTAACCCTGCTCCTATGATTCCCCACCTGTGACTCAGTGCAGAGCTGCCCAGGGTCCTATCTGCATCCCTGACATGTAGCTCCCTTGCTGTACTTCCTTACCCAAATATGGTCTTCCTTCTGCCCTGTCCTGTCCCTAGGAAGAGCTGCAGCCCAATGTAAGGCCCAGTCTGGCATTGCAGTGCTGGGCAGAGTCCTGTTTGCATTCCCAATTCCTGTTTTCTCTCCATACTCTAATTTACCTGGATGTGCTGTTAGAACCCAAACTTCCCTTTGCCTTGCCAGGATTTGTCATCTGGCTGTGCTTTGCCAGTCCCTGGATGCTTCCAAGAACGCTTCCTAGTCCCACCCCTGCTCATTCATTTGGAGAGAAGGGGTGAACTGGGAGAAATGACCCCAGCAGGTGTGTAACAGTGGTTACCCCTCTGTGGGCGCTTTTTGGAGTCGCCTCTCACCAAATCATGAGGACAAAGGGACACAGGCAGGAGTGACTAGACATAGCAACTGGCAGTCCCCTGCGCCTGACCCAGAAGCTTTTATAGGGTGTCAGATCATACAAATCCCTGATCATCCTGCAGTTCCACATCTGAGCAGAACTTGGTAGCTTCATGCATGCTGCACCCCATTGAATATGCTCCTGGTTAAAAACTGGTGGCATCCTGAAGGGCTGGCGAAACCTTACAGCAGCTTCCCCAGCCTGGTGGCCTCCAAAAGTGCTGGACTATACATGACCAAGCCAACTGGGGGGATGGGAGTTGTAGTCCAACACATCCAGAGGATCCCAGGGTGGAAAAGGCTGCCTTAGAGATTAAGGTATGCTGTGTGCAAGATGTGCTGACAAAGAGCCAGTGTGGTTCTTGGCCTTTTGCTCCAAAGCGCCTCTGCAGGAGTGGAGGGCCATTCTCGGTCTCAACCTCTTTGTCCCCTTTCAGATTTATGGGATAGGTCACTGAGCTGCCCCAAATCTCATCTCCTACATGCTTCCTTGATGTAACTGTACATGCTAAGGCTCAGCTCTCATGAGCAGAGCAGGCTGGAGCCGGGGCTCAGACTAGATGGCCTGGGAGGCCCCTTCTGACTTGCTCCATTTCTCTGTTTCTAATGGGCTGGAGCAAGGGAAGCACCCCTTCTCATGTGAATCTCAAGAAGGGGGAGCCCACAGGGCCCCTCCCCGCCCTTGGAGGATGGCTGTGCAAAAGATGGTTCCATGCTTGGCTTTGTGGCAGCAGAGCATCTGGTGTGGGATCCCTGATTGCCTGGGATGTCTCAAGTAGGAATACACTCAGGAGACAAGTGGCCACATAACAGCAGCTAAGTAGGAGGAAATGGTTGCATAGAGCAGTCCTTGGCATTAAGAGCAACAGCAATTTACTACAGTTAGTGACCAGCTTGTCCTTAATAAACAATTTACAAATAGGACCATAGGTTATGATATTCCAACTATTAAAAGACAAAATAACAATAAACAATTTGTTTAAAATTACCTTTACAATTTCTAATTGAAAATGTAAAACATTCCATAAAGTATCCCTATGGATCTTGCAGGCAGCTGCAAAAAACCTAGCACAGCAGACTGTTAGCTGGGCATTACTTATTATTTATTTAAACCATTTGCCTGCCGCCCAATTGTCCCATCGCGTTGGTGCCTAGAAGGAACTTTCTGGCAAGCTCAGGATCAGATCTGCCTGGCCACCTTCTAAACAGATGAGAAATAAACTTGGCCCATGTTTCTTGATAAAAACAACATGTTCGATTGTTTCAACCTCTCCACCAGCACCACAAGGGCAAACCTTCTCCACCACAGGCGTCTTACAATACCTCCCCTCCAAGACCACAGAGGGGGGTACTCACCATCTTGTGAAGGAGAAGGCCCTTCAAAGAGTGGGAGGCTTCAAGATCAAAACGCAAGGCGCTGTGGCAATGATATATTTGGTATTCTCCGGTGCCAAACAACCTGGTACTCTCCTGATATCACATTGCCGCTCAGTACCTAACACTCTGTTTGGCGATTGCTGTTACCTGCTCTAGTCCCATCACGAAAAGAGTCGCTCTAGGTGGACAGCAATTAGCCAGGACCATCTAAATGGTCGCATACGGTGAGGACCCCCCGGGGCTTTGAGGCTTCCATGGCAAAAAGAGAAAATACGCAGGAGAGGAAAGGCTTTGTGCGGGGGGTGGGGGGCATGCATAGTGCAGGCTGACACTGGGTTCATTAATCGAGGCCATCGTGCACTCTCTGTCTCATTCCCTTCTTTTTGCAGTTCTGGATGTGCTAAGGAGCTGCATGAAAGGGTGAACTGGGCCTCTTTGCAAGAACTTGTGAGTGGTGTGAACAAGTGTGCTACAGTTCTGGGACGTGTGTGGTTCACAGTGGTGCTCTTCTTCCGTCTCCTCGTCCACTCTGTGGCAGCTGAGGTCTGGTCCGATGGCCAGCATGACTTTGTGTGCAACTCTCTACAGCCCAGCTGTGCCAACGGCTGCTATAACCAGCTCTTCCACATCTCTCACATCCACCTCTGGGCCCTCCAGCTTATCCTTGTGACCTGCCCTTCTCTTCTTGTCCTCCTGCATGTGGCCTATCGGAAAACCAAGAAGCAGAAACACTTGGAGGAAGCCGGAGGACACAGTCGCCCGGAGACCAGTGGTGGACCTTTCTCCTCAGCCTCATCATCAAGGCAGCTGTAGATCTTGCCTTCCTCTATGTCTTCCACCGCCTCTGCCACAGCTTCGATCTCCCAGAAGCGGTGAAATGTGCTACAGAGCCTTGCCCCGGTCAGGTTGACTGCTTCATGGCCAGACCCACAGAGCAGAGGCTGTTCGCATATTTCATGGCAGCCATGGCCACGCTGTGTGTTGTTCTCAACTTCTGTGAGGTGGCCTACTTGATCGTCAAGAGATGCAGTGAACTTGCAGCATCAAAGAGCCCCTCAAAGCTGGCTGAGATGGAGGCCCCCATCTCCTTTGAGCTAATTCCAAGGGAAAACCACTTTCCTTGAATCGGGTCCTGCACTTACATCAAGCATGCTGCAGGTTAGGACGGGCTCACGAGGAGTGCAGCACAAGACAGCCTTGGCACACAACAGGAGAGTGCATCCCAGTGTCAGACTTAATGCAGAGGTGGGGGGAAGCCAAGGAAAAGAAGAAGTCGTCTTCTTTTTTGCTCAGGACCTTGGAGCAAATCTGACCAGGGCACCACCTCACTTGCTCCATGCCATTGATCCTCCTGGGTGGTCTTAAGAATCTTCTGGATGGACTGAAGAAGTGTCCCACTTTAGCCAGAGGCAAGTGGAACAGCACAGCCCCCCGACCTCCTGCAGGCTCCAGATACACCTGGGCAGAAGGTCCTCTGATGGGAAACATCTGCAAATAAGAAGCAGCTCCATAGAAAGCAGTGAGCTAGCGCTGTTTCATTCATCCTGGCAATTGGGATGAGTGGGGAAGATAAGCAACGTACCTTTCGCACCACCTTCCATGCGGTTCGGGGAAGCTAAAGAAGGAAGGACAGCCACCTGCCTATTTCTGCTTCCACCATGGCCAATTCACCCAAAGGCCAAAAAATCAAAGGAAGGCACACCCAGCCCCTGCCATCAACCAGTAGACTGAGGTCGACTGGGAGCTGCATGCGGGGAAATCAGTATGGCAAGGAAGCTATGCCTGCTTTCCTCCTTTCTCTCTGTCCCTTCCACCCTTTGTGCCTTGACTGTTAGATTGTGAGCCTATGCAGGGTTAGCTCCCCATCCCCACCAGACCTCTAACCCCTAATCTGGATGAGCAGTAATTGCATGGTAAATCGCAAAAAGACTTGGGAAGATAAGGATATCCTGGGAGAGGCTAGAGAACCATTAGGAGAAAGGGCAAATCCATGCACACTTTCCACTGCTCTGCCAGAACTACTCAAACTGCGGGACTGGTGTAGGCGTCAAGGAGGTCAGGAGCGAAGAGCAGACAGATCTGGTAAGGACTGGGCAGACACACAATACTGTACATGGACCAGACTTGTTACTTGTGATAGCAACACTTAAGATGGCTGGAGGCTATTATTCACCTGCATCTGCTCCCCACCTCCATCCTGCTTAATTAACATATTGATTGGATGTGACAGAGTTAGGTGGCTTTGGCTCACGAAAGCCACCAAGGCCCAGCATGTTTTTGATGAAACAGTTGCTTGTTGCTTCAGTGTACTTAAGTCATGTTAAGACATGCTGAATTACTGCAACATGCCTGGGGTGTATAAAGAGCTAATTGACTGCCTCTGCTCTTTCCCAGCTTCTTGGACAAACCTGTTCCAAGGATTAAATGCCAAGTTTCAGCCAGTTCCCACCTCTGAAAGACCACAGTGCAGAAAATTGGAGGAGAATTATTATTAAAACACTTTCTCTAAAAATGATTACATTTCAAAACTTGCTGGCCATATTTCCTTGCAATGGAAAAAAAACCATATTCAGTGTTTTGCTTCTAATCGAGGTGCAAACAGGATCAGGCTGCATGATCGACAGCCTGAGCAGAAGGTTGTGCTGCATGTGCCAGCTGCAGGCTAACGACAGGGGCGGGTGCATTTATTGTATTTCTGTCTCACCTTTCTCCCATCATGGCACTCAAGGGGGCTGCACGCAGTTCCCAGGTGGCCTCCCTCCAAGCTCAGGCCAGCCTCAGACATGCTTAGCTTCAACATGGTGCCTGATGTGCCTTCAGACCACCCTCTGGCACATGCTTAAGCCATTCATGAAGAAGTGGCTGGTAAGATCTTAGAAACCCTTGGACAGAAATGGATATGTATATGAGAAGTGATGGGAAAAGAAAACACAGAGGTGCTTCCTTGGCTCAGTATTTTTGGATGATGTTTCGGGACAAATGCCAAGTCCTTCACCTAATAACAATAACCAATTGTGTGAACTAGATCACAAGTTTCAGATGAAGGAACAAAGTCCTAATTCTTCACCTGAGCTCCATGCACCCCGTTTGATTCTTGAATAAGAAGCACAAGTGCTTCATAAGTGGGTACAAGGAAGGCAGGGTGGCCATGGATCCTCTTTTGTAGGCAGTCCTCTATTTGAAGGGCTGCCAGATTATTGTTCTCTATTTGCAAAGCGTCTTTTATCTGAAGGATTATCCAGGTCAATTCTGATGAAAGTAAAGACCCTGAAAAAGCGAGACCAGAAGCTCTGATGTCGTCAATCAGCAGTTCTTGGTTCCCCCACTATGGTGACATGTCCTGTATTTCTATTAAAACTGTTCACCTACAGATATAAATTGGCATCTGCAAATTTTAGGCAGAATGATGTCTTCTTTTGCCCTACTTTTTACTAACACATTTTTTCCTTTTTGGTGTTTCATCACCGTCCACCTTAAGGGAGGGGGAAATAATTCGGTACCACACTGGGAGAAAATAGCGATTCCAGACCCCCTGCTGTTTTATTCCAGGTGTTCTAAAAGTTACATGGTGTTAAATAAAGTTTGCACATTTGTTGCTTCATTTTACACAGTCTGCAGCACTAAGTACTCCGTGCTAAGCTTTCTCTGCACGTAGGTTGCTTAGTGAGTAGCCATTGCTTTTTGCTGAACAATCAAATGACTCTCCCATCTGGCTTCTCTCTGAGTCAGAGAACAAGCCTCCAAGAAGGATGCAAGGGAGTGAGTTGGCGTGAACAGGGATGAATCTGTCTGTTTACACTTTGTGTCACTCCCCTGTTTTAATCATAATTCTGATATGTTCCGTTTCATATCACTGTGAATTAAAAGCAAACTATTTCCACAACGTGCATATCTGAATGTGTTTTAATAGATATTTACATGTGTTTTCTCTCAAAATAGTATTTAAAGGTGCCTTTCCCCAAAAGTATTTATAAGTCTAATTTGATATATATATACTGGTGTGCACGGGAGCTGGGGCCCACCGGGTCGCAGTGACAGGGCTTTTCCCCTGCAGGGATGCCGACTGTCTGCTGCCGCCACCGACTTCCCTCTTCCCTCGGACTTTGGCTGTCATCTTCGCATAATCTGGGAGCGGCGAGGTTTTCCAATTAGCGCAACCCCATGAATGAAAGCTCTCCAAAATGCCCTGCCCGGGACAGGATGTGGCTTTCCGCAAGGACTCGGTCCATCTCATAGTTGCTCTTCTGCCTTCCATGAAGCCTACTCTGGCTGATTTCTCGGGGGAGTCTGGCCTTGTCGTGATGGGCCCAAAGCAGGGCAGCTTCAGTTTTGCCATTTCCACTTCCAGGGGAAGTGCCGGCTTGATTTACTCTCGGGTTACTTGCCTGTCCTTCTGTTGATCCAGGGCATCTGCAAAGCACTTTCCCAGTGCCATGTTTCAAATGCATCCATTTGCTCCCTATTAACCTCCTGCGCTGTCCAGGTCGCACACCCATTCGAGAGATCAGGAATGCGATCATGCGGATGATCTTGGCCTTGGTCCCCAGTGAAACACTTCCCAACAACAGTACTTAACTTTGAGGGACCCTTGTGGCAGTGCAAGCTACGGGGGTGGCCTGCTCTGCAGTGGGCCATTGCATCGGAACCGCTGCATGAGAGAGTGCTCCTGAGGGACTCAACAGCTGCTAGAAGTGGTCTGTTGACACAGGTTACCTGCGTTTGGGGATTTACGAACTGTCATGCTGAGTGCCTGAATGGTAATTTTATAGCAACCCGACTGCTGCGAGCTGCTAATTAGGCCTCTTTTGCATGGAAATGTGCCAAAACCCAGTGAGGGAAGTTTCACTTGGTGTGAAGACTCTCCGCAGTCTGGCCCCGTCTTCCGCTGGTCAGCCTGCTGCTTCGATTGGAGCGCATAGTGCATGTCACCAGCGCTGACTACGGTGTGGTGGTGCCGAAGGTGAAGGAAGCCACATTGTCTGCTCCTGGAAATGCTGGTAACTCAGCCCCCACAACAAGACACTCCCAACTTGGTTAATTCTCCGGCATTTTATGACCCTTGCGAGGCACACAGGCAGCCCATTCTCAGCCATCTGGGGAGATCCACTTGAAGAGCCATGAAGAGGTTTTGGGATGGGAAAGAGTAATTTTTTAAAAAATCCAGGCACTGATGTCCCAGATGTGAAAAGCCCGGACATGCAGCCACCGAGCACCTGAAACAGCAGCACAGCGGAAGTCGGGCAAACCTGCTTCTGTAATTGGGTGGGTCACCGCCACCAAAAGGCTCTGTCTGTCTGTCTGTCTGTCTGTCTCTCTCTCTCTCTCTCTCTCACACACACACACACACACACACACTTTCTGGCTGCCGGCTGCCAGAGCTTGCAGGAACCCTCTAGGAAGTTCATTTCAGTTGTTTGCAAAAGAGGAAGGAGGAAAGAATGGACAGGGCAGGATGCCAGCAATGCATGATGAATTACCGGCAAACCTGCTGCAGTCCTGAAATGCAGAACTCATCATTATTTGTACGGACTTGGTGTGGCTTTTCCTCATATGATTCAACAGCACTTGCTGACGTGTTGCCAGTGGGCACCTGAGACGCCTAAAGAATGGGGTCCCTTTCTCAGGTTCCATCCTCAGCAGCCCAGTTCCCATCCTCCACCCCTGCTAGAGGGATATTGTTCTTGGCTGAATGTGGATGCACTGGACTGACGTGTCTTCACTTCATCAACTCCAGCAGCTGAAGGGAGCAATGGGCTGGCTCTTTTCCTAGGACATCCTTTGTCCCGTCTTCTGCACACCATGCAGAAGGAACTCTGGAACTCACTGCCACAAGATGCCAAAATGGCCACCAGGTTAGGGTCCACACACCCCATGAATTCTATTCATAGCCATGGGCAAAGCAATCCTATGGCTGCTAAAGAGCAACTACACAGCCACAGGATTTTTCAGGTTCTCAGCTGCAAGTCAGGAAATCACACCCAGAACCTTCCTGCTGCAGCCTGCACGGAAAGGACCACACCGGCTGGCTCCCTGTGGTCATAGAGCTGACCTCAGAAAAGGCTTTTGGGGGTGTTCTTGGGGAGGGGAGGAAGGAGACTGGCAATGCCAAGATAGACACTCCCTGGTGGTGCCTCAGCCTCCTTTCTTCCTCCTCTAAAGTGCCACATGGTCACCATGACCAGAATTGGCTGTCAGTGTTTCCCAGAGTAGGAGGAGTGCTGGGGTGGCCATTCCTCTGGGATCCTCTTGGCCTTGATAGGATGCCAGCAACCTTCCAAGTGCAGTGGGTCCCAAACATCTCCCTCAGGATGGCTTCTTTCTGAGCCGAAACAGGCATTACTTTAAATCTGTATCTAGTTCCTATATCTATTTTTCATTTTTAGTTAGAAAAAAGGAGGCCTGACCCTAATGTATATTTTAGATCTCGGTCAGGCTTGCTGTGTCTGCTCCAGAGTAAAACTCTAGTTGCTAAATGCAGATTTGAAGTAATATCTACTTTGGAGCAATAGACATGAGTGGCCAGGCCAGGCGACTGAGCACCATTTTGGGAATTCCAAGGAAGCAAAAGCATGATGGCCTTCCTCTTTTAACTGCCTTCCTTTTCTTAACCCTTCCTTTCCTTCTCCTCCTATCCCTCCACACCTTCTCTGTCCTTCTTCCTCTCATCCCTTCTTTCTTCACCACCGTCTCCTCCCCTCTCTGCCTCCTGCATCGCCTTGTTTTTCTCGTGCTTCTTGCCCTCCTCCCACTTTCTCAGGTCTAAGAGCAAAACCTACCTTTCCCTTAGCCAATCTATGCAGTTAATTCCTCTGCTTTGCACACTTTCTAGCAACACTCTGCCTGTTGCCAACATTCCTAAGGACTTTGAAGCAGAGGAAAATGGCATGAAACTTGCATTCTTCTGAAGGAGACGCTCTTAACATTTTCTCCTTTGATAGCCCTTCTTCTCAAGAATCTGACTCTAAATTCCCATGAGGAACAAGGAGAAGATGACTTGAAATTGGGAATTCTACAGCAAAGTTACTTCAGTTGAGACAAAATTTCTCAGAAAATATTTGAGGAGGGGAGGGAATAATCAAAGATGTTTGCTTCTTTCAGCCTCCCTTGAGGGAGGAAAGCCTGCAGAATGTTCCCCAAATACTCTGAGCCATGGTTTGGTAGCAGCCTCCATTCACACCACACACGATACATCAGAACAACACCACGTCTTGTGCATAGTGCAAAATACAGTTGACAGTTGCATGTGATGCCATTTGCAACATTAGCACAGAAAGCAAACAAAAACCGAGGGCGGGGGGAGTTAGAAAGTGCCTCATGCCAGCGAACCCATTATAGGGACAGAACCTTACAAAATAGCTCCTAGAAATGAGATGAACTGAAAACAGAGAGGATAAGTAGCCCACCAGCCTGGCAGCCAGCAGCCTCCCCTGTGAAATTGTCCCCAGGCATCAAATTATTTTGGAGCAGAGTGTGTTGGGGGAGGGGGAGGTAAAAGAGCGAGGCAGCCCCCCAGTGCCCACAAGTCACAAGCCCCAGTTTGGGGCTTCTCCTGGGAAGCCCAGCTCTTTCAGTTGGAGTGGAAAATACACCAGTGACCTGTTTAACCAGTGCAGGACTGGTGCCACATGCTCCAGTTGTCCATCTGCCACCGGTAGCCAGGTAGCCCCTCATGGAGCACATCCCAGCCTGGGTATGGCAACAGGGTCACAGGTGGGAGGGGGCCGGCAATGGCGCTTAGCAGCAGTTTCCCTCCGGCCAGCCCTGAATGGAGCCAAGTTCAGCTGAGCCCTTGGTGCTTTTCCTGCAAGCCAGCAAGCCCCGGGGACGCCGTTCTCTTGCCATGCGCAGACCAGATGCAGCGGCTGCTGGCTGGATACATGGACGGACTCCAAGTGAAAGTATTCCTTGCGTGCAAGGACTTTATTGGGCTTTTGTGATGCATGAGGCATCTGTCCAGCCACACAAGCAACTTGGCATTGATACTGCAGCCGCAGCACTGCCGGGCACAGGACTGGGGCACTGCCGGGCGTCAAGAAAGCCCTGAGCGCAGGTCTGCAGCACGGAAGGGCCCCTACCTGGGTCTTTGCCACTTTGCACGCACCTGTTGCCTTCCTGCCTGCCCATCACAGGAGCCAAAGGGTGGGCTCTTCAGCACACGAGTCCTGGAGAGCTCACTAGGACAGGCTTCCATCAACTCCCTGTTTCGCACCAGGGTTGGAATGACATTCTGCCAAAGCAAGCAGAGCTGAGAAGTCTGTGAGCCCTCACAGCATGACGGCTGCACAGCCAGCAACATTCTCCCATGCATGGGCACCAGCACAAATAAGGACTGCTTCAAGTGACGCGGAAGGGGGACCCTGCCTGTGCAGCAGCCAGACAAGGTGCGATTCCTGTGAGTGCCACCTGAATGCCGGGGAAACAGTTTCCACAGCCATCCCACCTTTGCAACACGAACAGCCAGTGCATTACAACGCTATCCATGCACCTTTTGTTTGTGGCGCTGGTCTCTGCAGAGCCATCTCAGCCCATGCTGCCTGTACCACAGAGAGACATCCATAGGTCCTGCACTGTGCAGAAACTGCTGTGAAGATACACTTTTAAATGGCCCTGAACTCTCAAAGCACATGCTTCATCACTGGCATCGTACGCCGTATGACTTTCATCAGTGTGCACAGATTGCACATGCTGACTGTGGGGCTGTTGAAGAAATCCACAGAGTTCACATGAGCCCAGATTTCCACGACTCTGGCAGGCCAGCCTTGTCTGAATCCGGTCAGTTTTACAGAGGTGTAGGATAGTTTTTCACTTTGGGGAGCATTTGCGCTAATTTGCATTGACACCCGTGAGTACATTGACCCCAACCCCATGAAGATTCCCTTATCTTGGCCAGAATCCTGGTCCTTTCTGTGGTGAATCTGATGCCTATGGCAAAACCGCCCCCAGGTCATGCAGCCAACGGCCATCATTCCTTGAGTGTTCAGATACAGTCCCATAGCAACAGCAGTAGTAGCAGCAACATCTTTGTGTGCACAGGGAACAAAATGAACATTGGACCCCCCACATGGGCAGCTAGAAACACCCTCCCATGCCCGGTAGCATATCATACTGGCTGGATGCTGGAAGCTGCAGTCTAGCACAAAATTAGGGGAGGCACTAGATTGCAGGGGGTGCTTTAGAAACAATACTGGATGTTACCTGCTGCAAGAAACCTGTTTGCTTCTTCCTGCATGTGCCACTTCTGAGAGGAACTGGTTGCTACTCATCCCTGACTGCAGCGGAAAGAGTGAGTGCATCTCACTCTGGCTTGTGTGTTATTGAGTAGTGAGATCAACTGATATTTAGTATTTGCTATTGCCTACTTTGTACTGAATTTAAAAGACTTTCACATTAGTATGGCTGAAGTAGTTGTTTGGGTTGTGGTGGTTGGGTTTTGAAATGAATGGGTGCTAAGCAGTTCATTGCAGTGTTATTGTTCTTGTTTTGTGAGCTGCTTGGAGACATTTCTGAGGAAAGGGGGCGTGAAAATTCAAGTGTGGACAATAATGATAATTCTGGAGGAGGCAAAAAACCTTATCATCCTCCATGAACTCACTGAATCCCCTTCACCTACATCAGCATGTAGCATTAGTCATATTTGGGGTTGTTTTGCTACCCCAGACAAAAGTGACCAGGCAAAGAAAATGCTGTATATGAAAAGCCTTTGTTTTGACTGAATGTTTCTTCCAGGAGTTTCAGTCAGCATAAGAATGGATTTCAGCTCTGAGCAAGTACAGGTAATTTAAGGTTTCATCTTTCCTGAGGCTATGCATACCAATGCTTAACCTGTTCACATTTGCTCTGCATAACAATAGTTGGACCTACAAACCCTAAACCAACATAACAAAGCTTTCCCTCAATGAATTTGAGTTCTGTTTGCTGGAGGATTTCGCTCAGATTCTTGGCTTTCCAAAGAGCCCTTCTTTTATTCCTTTGTCTGAGGTGACAAAAGTATCCCACAAAACTATTCTTGTGCAGATTCAGGGGGCTTTTGTTACCTCAGACAGAAGGAAGGAAGGAAGGAAGGAAGGAAGGAAGGAAGGAGCCTTTAAAAAGCTGAAGACTGAAATGAGGGGACTTCCTTGACTAGGCCGATTTTGGCAGTGTCTAAAAGGACTAGGCAGTATGTCGACTTATGCCCACAGGATGTGAGCCAGGGGAACTCCAGAGTTCCCAACACATGGGGGCAAGTTAAAGCCATCCAAATGGGTGGCCATCACGGCTTCTTCTGGTAGAGAATTACATTGTTTCACTGCACCCTTCCTTTAATCTGCCCTGAATTCCCGACTAATCAGCCACATGGGATGGGACTCCTTTTGGTTCTAGTATTTTGGGATGGGGAGAAACATGCCTCTCTAGCCCCTTTCTGCACACCATGCATAATTTTGCACACCTCTATCGTGTCTCCTCTTACTCCCCATTTTCTACACAAAAACCCTGCAAACTTTGTAACCATTGCTTGCCAGGGAGTCGGTCCAGCTCTTGACATTTGGGTTTCTCTTTTCTGTGCCTTTTCTAATTGTACAAGATCCCTTTTTTGAGGTGCAGTACCCAGAACTGCTCACAGCACCCCAAATGTGATTGTACCATAGATACCACACTAGGGGAAAGGTATTACAATATTCACTGTTCAATCTTCAGTTCCCTTCCTAATGAACCCGAAGATAAAATGCGCACTATTCCACTTAGCTGCGCACAGCTGACATGTTAATTAGCTCTCCAGCATAACACAAGATCCCTTTCGTGGATATTCACCACCATTTCTAATCCCAGTCGGTCTTCTTAAATGTTGAACAAATCACAGATTCCAGTCTGGAGCTATAGGAAGGAATTTTAGGAAATAATGGGCTGAAAACATAATTATTAATTTGTGAAAAATGATAGCTTCCTGCGGAATATTTTAGGCCCCGGTATGGAAGGGAGTGCTTACAAGAGCTGAGCGGGCTTGTCATGGCCAGCACTTTTGGAAGCGCAGGCCCTCTTAGGGTTGCCTTAAGTCTGAGCTTGCATAACAACATCATGGGAGGAAGTGCACCAATATGTATCACATTGTCTGGGCTGGTGGAAATCCTTTCAGCCAATCTTGGATGTGGGGCAGGGGAGGGGCAGTTGCTGAGAATGAGGATATGAGAGAAATCTGTTTCAGTCATGGACGCAATGTGCCATCAATGCCTGTTCATTCGTGAGCACACCTGGTGATTCATGGACCAAGACCAAATGCCTGCTCGAGAGCATGCACGCATCTGAAAACCGAGCGTGAAACGTGCAGTTTTGAGGAATGTGCATAAATGCACATGAATCAACAGCAGAAGAATGCATCCCTTTCAAAGATGTGCATAAATTGTGCATAAAAGCACACATGGAAATATGCATTTTTTGTGAAAATATACCTGGATTTTCATGAGAAAAGGGGGGTGGAGTTTGCCATCTCCTATGGACATCAGACAGAAGGTGCTTCAAGGTGGAATTCAGAGAACAGCAAGTGCAAGTCTTGCTAATTTGCACATCTTGGGATAAGCAGAGACTTCCACTGGAGTCTTTCCCGGTTCAGAACAGGCTTGTCTTCCCCACTACGACTTCCCAGCTTTCAAAAACCAAAAAAGAAGAGTGTGAGCCACAAGTCAAAACCTATTTTGAAGAGCTGTCAGATTGTTTGGCTATGTTGCGATGGCAAATGGTGAGCAAAGGGGAGCGGAGGGTTCACCCGAGGAAAGGAATATGCCCGTCCACCTGTGGATTGCATTCCTTTCTCCCCCGCCTTCTCAGGAACGGAATGCAAACCCTGCACCTCCAGCCCAGATCGAAGAGGCATGGAAACTCCTCCAAAAGCAAGAAGTGGCATGTTCGGGGGTTGTGTTGGAGATGAAAACAGTGTTTCTAAGGGATCTGGAGACGCTTGGCATGAAAGGGCGCTGGTGCACTAGCAACATAGGCCTTGGTAGGGTGTGTCTACGAGGCAGCGCTGTATTTTGACTGTGTGGCAAGATAAACACCCTAGAAAGTGGAAAGTAGCTCCACAAAGCCACACCCCTCCCTGACCTGCATCTGTTCCAACATGCACTGGGCTTCCATCTCTGGGGACAAAAGGGTGGAGTCCTTTGGCACTGCTGTCCACATTGCATTAGATGGTCTTCGGAGCTGCAGATCTCACAGCGAGAGTTCTCCCTCCAGTTCATTAGTGGCTGGAGATTGAGGGAGACAGAGTGTGTGCCTTCCCGTGGGTCTGTAGTGTGCCACAATCAGAACACGCTGTGCAACTCTGAGCTGGAAAGCCTGTGGAGAAGGCCGACCAAAGCGAACTGGAGGTTGCAACACTTCTCTGTGGATGAGGAAAAGCTGAAGCATCGGGGGCTAGAAAGAAGTTGACTCAAGCAGTACGTGGCAGAAGCTAAGGGAGAGATCCATTTCTCATAATACTAGAGCCCCAGGGATTCTCTTGAAATGGATTGGCAGGAGATTCAGTTTGTACAAAAGAGAGGATCCCTCATAGATTGTGCCATTACTTTGTGGAATCAGCAGCAACAGGACATGGCCACTGGCTTAGACAGCTTTAAAGGGGAATTACGGAAAATTGTGGAGGCAAGAAAATTAATTATTGCCTATCATCCTGGGGAGAACTTTTGGTCCTCTGGAAGGCATGCACAGAACCATGGAACATTTTATTCAGTAGATAAAACATATACCCAGCAAGTTTCTAGTCCTGATGGTTGCCAAAGCAAATGTAAGGAAATGCCCAATGGCTAGCTGAATTGGATTTCAAAGCAGGGAAAGGTTAACTTCCATCATTCACCTGAATCTTTGCTCTCCACCTTCCCCACACAATCTCATGGCCAAAGTTCAATACAAAACATTTCATGGATTTTTAAAATACAATGCAGAATTAATATTTGAAAAATTGTACACATTGTGCAAAATACAAGAAATGGCACCTGTGTTATTTGCATAACCTAAACAAATCACCAGTCAGTCTTGCCCAACCTGGTACCTTCCAAATGTTTGTGACTACAACTTCCAGCATTCCTGACCGGCTATGCTGGCTGTATGGATGGGAGTTGGAGTACAAGACATCTGGAGGGCAAAAGTTTGGAGAAGGGTGGTACAAAAAGAAAGAAAGAAAGAAAGAAAGAAAGAAAGAAAGAAAGAAAGAAAGAAAGAAAGAAGAAAAGCAAAAGGAAAAGGAAAAAGAAACTCCATCAGGCTTATATAATGTATAGAGGCCACCAAATCATTCTGGCATAAACACCATCTATGTTTCTGGTTACATGGTAAAAAGAAGACGGAATGTTCAAAATCACGAGCATTTATATAACTGTGGTTTGGCTAACGTCATTTCTGCAGCTGTCTTCCGGGGGGCCATCTCGCTTTAGGTTAATCAGTGCTCGGATTTTATTTTCTTCCCCACAAATGTGACTTTCCCAAACAGTTTTTACTGACTGTTTAGATGACCACACAAATAGTGGGCAGACTTTCAGAGGATTCCTTTCACGCAGGCCCAGTCAAAAGCACTCGCTGGCAAAGAAAGTGGATAAAAAGCATAGAGCGGTGCAATTAAGGTTGCAGAGGAGAGATGCAGGAGATGCTCTGGGGCAGGGCAGCATGTGATGGGGACGGCCTGGGCGGTTGCCCGGTCCGGTCCAAGGTTCAGGCGGCGCCTATTCAAGGACAAGCACAAGAGAGAGCCCCTCCGGTTGCAGCAACCATGGGCAGATGCAGGGCCAGGCATGGAGGGGCCCCTGCCAATGCCCCACATGTCTGCAGGGGCCGCTGCACTGAGCCCTCCGCGGCTTTTACTCCCTGTTTACTCTCCGGCGTCTTGCTCAGAAAACACCACAGCCTGTGTCCACCCTGGCACACAGCCTGTCAGACAAACAACGGGAAAGAGGACGGGGCAAGATCAGCTGAAGGTGGTGGTAGTGGGAAGGTGGGCTGGCTGAAGGTCCAATGGCCCTCTCGGAGCTGGAGCTGGCACTGGGCGTCAGGCCCACAGGACCCCTGGCAAAGGATGGAGAAATAGATACTGTGCATGGCCTGTCAGCCCTGTCAGCTTCCACCTTCCAAACTGTGATAAATATGAAAGAATATATTTTTATCCCTTTCTCCAATTGCTTCAATAAAATTACGGATTCTTACCACCATTCATGGCATCCCTATGGGAGCCATGGTTGGCTTTATTGCTGAGTTTCTCTCTCAGCTGCACTAGGCAGACTGGATACAAGTATTAATTCACAACAGGACGGAGATTCTTCCACAACACTGAAGGCAGCCAAAAGAGTTGCGAGAAGACCTGGCCAGAGGCAGCCCGTTTTTATTTTCTGTTAAGCCAGAAACGGTTCCTACTGATCCCAGTACGGAAGGAAGGTAGAAGGTGGAGGACTCTCTTTTTCTGAACATATTTAGACTTGCCGCTCAGGCTGCCAGAGAAAGTTTTGAGCAGCATATACATGTCATAAACAAGCAAACAATTATTGACAGTTTTTAGAGCAAGGATGGCTGAGAAATATGTCTGGTTCAAAGTGGAATGCCAGCTCACCCAATTTCTCACTTTCAACTCAATAGCAAAAAATAAAAACTCAGTTATCCTTTGAAATTAATATTTCTCTAAATGTTATTAATGGAGCTGTCTGATGACATCATGTTTTAACACTATCTATATCAGGGGAAATAATATTAAAAAGCCATTAGACTAGGAAAATTGCTTCCAAATGTATGCTGGGTGAAGTGCATACAAAAATGTCTGTGCTGGGAGAGGAGTTTTAAAAAGCAACGTCAGTGAGGAAGCAGAAAACAATGGAATAAAGAAGAAATGTCTGTAGTTCACATTTTAAAGCAAACCTGTTTATATTTCCAGATAAATATGAAACCAAAACTCAGTTATCCTTTGAAATTCAAAATTCAAATTTTGATTTTGCAGCAGAGTCATCCAATCAAAAATGTGCACAGCAATGTGTGTCTGTGGGCAAATGCACATTTATCAGTGCATATTAGTGAAAATAATGCTCAGGAAATGCTTCCTTAGATTAGGAAAATTACAAGAAAGTTTCATTAGGTAAAAATACCTTGAGATGCATGTATTAGGAGAAATATGCATAAAATGCATATCAGTATACCTCTGGTTTTTTTTAAAGAAACTTCTCAACACACAGGATGAACCAAAATTAAGACTGGGAAATTTCCAGAGTTTGGGATGAAACAAGGTATAGCTGGAAAAATGAGAAACAGCAGGTATCAGAATTGAAAGCTCCATTATCTATTTGTTTAACTCCTATACTGCCCAATAGCCAAAGCCCCCCCTCCCTCCCCGTGGAAAACAAGTGCATGCGGGTGTCCTTGCAGTATCATAATCCAGACCAAGAACAGCACGGCTGCAGCTCTCATCCAGCAGGGGTTGCGGAAGCAACTCGTGGGCACAAAAGCAAAGGGTGCGATCAACTTTGCCTCTGTTGGTGAGGCCAATAAAGAGGATTACAAGCGAAGTGGCCCCACGCCCTCCGAGCCCAAGGAAAGAGGCTGAGAAGGAAAAAGGAGCGGGACCAACAGGCTGGGTTAGACCACAGAGGAAGCAGGCATCCTTATTCTCTTATTAAGGAAAGATTTCCAGCTCCAAATGAAACTTCAGACTGCTCCTTCTCCTGCATCAGCATATGGGGTGAAGGGAGGCTGAGTCACTGGCTGAAAGGTTGGAGGCAGAATAACACTTTAGAGGAAGGAATAAAATCAGCCACACATGTAAATGCTGCTGTTTTTTCATGCTGCATTTTCAAAACCTTGATCTGAATGATTACATACACTTTTTAAGGATTTCCAACCTGATCTCCCAAGAAAGAAGAGCGGTCTTTGACATGTCACTGAAGAAAGTGTAGCAGAAGCTGGAGCGTGAATTCTCCCCCGCCCCCCGCCCCACCACCTTCCTCACTACTGCAAAAGATGGCAGCAGCAACGGTGTTGGCACCCAGTCCTCCGTTTCGCACCTTCCATAATTCCTAGGACCTCGCATAAAAATGTACTTCATTGCAAGCAAAGCTAAGGCAGGAGAATATAAATTCTACACTTTTTCAAGGTTGGATCAGAGGGTCTGAACTTTCCTGTGGCCACCTAGACAGTATCTGGTGGCCTTAGGATGGTGCCTTCAAGTAACTTTTTTCAGGAAGGGAACTTAAGAACCAAAGCAAACAGTGGTGAAAAGAAACAATGTTTGAAACCTTATTAACAAATGAAAAATTATCAAATCACCAGAGAGTTCTTAATAAGTCAAATGTGGAATTGCTGATTTCCTCATGAAACTATGAAATTTGTCACTATAGCACCAATTTGGGAAAGTGATCCAAGAAAGCTCCAGCAACTGTTGGATCTGATGGCGTAATGTCTGTGCTGAGAAAAAGTCAAACAAAACACCTGAATATAACAATCCTGTTGTCCTCCCATTTCACACGCACTGGACTTCTCCAAGGTCGCTCGTAGCCTTCCTGAACATCACATGGGCATGTCGTGAGCGGAGCCGGCTGGTGCCGGGGGTCAGACTAGATGGCCCGGGAGGCCCCTTCTGACTCGCACTGTTTCTATGTTTCTATCACTTTCTCAATTGGGTAACAATTCTTATCCTCACCAATCACTGCCCATGCTGGCTTGAAAGGATGTGGCTTGTAGCCCAAAGCGCCATGCTCTGCAAGGCATGTTCTACTTCCCTCCAAAAGGTCCAGAAACCGTTGGCACAGCATAGGTGAGGCTGCTTGAATTTCTGGACTTGCACTGGACGAACTCCACTTTCAGATACTGTCATTTACAAGAAGGGCTGTGGTAGAAATGCACAAGAGGTTCAAATGGATTTGAATTCAGATGCAGAGGTCTGTGAACTGATTTTGCCTTAGTGCTTATCCCTGCTCATGAAGGGGAGAAGGTGAGGCATCACCAGGATTCCCTGCATCCCCACAGAGCCTTGTTCCTCCCCTCCCAGCCCCGTTACACCTCTCACCCCACTCTGCAGTTGCATGTGCACCTTTGGAGTCACAGCCGGTGCTAAAAGAACTGCACCAGCTGTTGGAGCAGACAGAGGGCACTCCAAGTTAAGAGCCCTGCTCCAACCTTGTCGTACTTTCCAAGGTCAGAGCCTCCATCTAACAACCACAGGATCGATTCATTAGTGGCTGTGTGCGTGCCTTGTGAATATTGACCCATGTAATTCTCCATTCCCAGAAAGCTTGCCAGTTTTCTAACACTGGTGGTTTCCGCTTCCAGGTATTCCATCTCCCCTTCGCAAAAATCAGTCCGTCAATGAGCGTTCTTTCTCCTTGTTCCACTTAAGCCCAGATTCATGGGTCCCATTCAAGAAAAGAGCCAGCATTTTGCTGCTGTCTTCCATCAATGTGCCATGAGTTGGGATGCCATCTGCAAAAGCCATGTTGCCTTTTATTACCGCAAGGCATTCCACCATTGTCCTCCAAACATTTCGGAAGCATATTGTGATCCTGAATGGCAAGCTTTGGAAAGAGAATTTTCTAAACAGGATGATAAGTGGAGTCAATTTAGCTGGTTTGTCAAGTTTTCTGCTGGAAGTTGCTTGAGGCACCCAAATACAAAGCATTTATGGGCTGCCAAGCAATTTTCCTCTGATTATAGCTTCAGTGAGCTTTATAAGATCTGCAGAGATGTACACCTCCCTGTTTTTCTCAATGATGTGGCCACTCTTGTACGTGTGGAAAGCTCAGTCCTTCCTTTCATGTAAAGGACACCAGATTCCTTTTTCCTTCCCGGCTCCGCTTCCCCTTGGTGAGTCAATTAAACGGAGATTGTTTAAGGTATTTGCATACTTCGTGGTTTGGTGTCACACCTTCAAACAATGGTTCACAGGAGCACCTTTAGGTGGAAGAGCAGCCCCA
Organism: Varanus salvator macromaculatus; assembly: GCA_023646645.1. NCBI lineage: Eukaryota > Metazoa > Chordata > Lepidosauria > Squamata > Varanidae > Varanus > Varanus salvator. The sequence goes on along the minus strand of JAIXND010000624.1, from coordinate 10,198,295 downwards.
ACATGACTCTTTCTCCCACTGTTTTCAGCAGTCCTGTCCTCTTCCATGACTGGAGAGGTTATCCAGGTAATGACCTCATGATCACAGACCCAGTGAATACGAACGGGCTTTTGTTGCCGCTCGTTCGCATCGGTGAAGCATCCAGCGGAGCTTCCCAAGGGCCCCTTATGGAAGGCCATCGGACCTCTCAGAGCCCGAGATCCAAGGGCGGGAAAGGGTTCCAGGCTCGGGGCTGGTCGGGCGCACCCAGTGCCCTCCTCCTTTCCCAGCCTGCATGGGAAGGACTGCGCGTAACAGCAATTTTGGATAAGGGGCGTCATGAGCTGGTCCCTTCCCACTTTCCTTCTGGTTCTCAAACTCCAGACAATCCCTTGATGTACCAGATTACAGAACAGTCTGAATCTGAAATTGCTTTCTCCCAAGGTCAAGGGAGAAACATCTGCATTTATAAAAAGTTCTGCACAAACTGGAAACTCCCGCTCCATCCCTCCCTTTAAGTAATTTCCCCCACATTCAGGTTTGGTTTGTCCCCAACTTTTTTATGGTAGTTTACTTTGGCATGGAAATGCGCATGCCTTCTTGTGCAAAGTTCTGTTAGCATCTGCAATTGAAAAAGCAATTTCATTTTTACCCAGTATATGGAATTTCAACATTATTTTCCATAATAGATGCATTTTTGTGAGTGTTTAATGATTGAGGAACTCCATGGCAAAATTCAAGGATATGCCATTTTTGAAGTGTAACCTGGGCTTGGTATGTATATAAATGTTAAATTAGAGAAGTTCATATTAAAATGTAAATAGAACAACTCCTCCTCGCCCCCCCACCCCCATTTCTATGCATACCAACACTAAGGCACTTCTGGTACCATCTGGATACAGCACATGGTTGCAAAGTCCCTTGCTTTTTTAAACATTTCTGCACTGTGTCAGTATAAGAATGTTCCTCTTTGTCACCCTGAGTGCAAACACAAGCAGTTCCTGGGAAAATTTAAATGCAATTTAAGTTGCATTGGCTTTCAAAGTATGTACTTGTGCATTTCCAAAGAATATGCATCAGGGAATTTGCACATATGCACACTTGTTAGTTAGTTTTTATTTACAGTCACAAACCAGTCAGATTTTAAAAAAACAAAATAGCAGTACAAAAATTAAAACACAATTAAAGCAAGTACAGTTTATACAATATTTTCACTTAAACAGGTGACTGCATTTTCCTAATCTGCATTGCAGACATAAAAATTGGCAACATTTGCAGTAACACAAGAGGATACATCCTTTAGAAACATAGATACCAGAGTAGATCATTCCCATAAAAATCTTTTATTAATGCTTTAATCAATTTCTCTTGGCATCCCCTATAAAAGCTGCAATTTAAGAGAATGTATTCCACTGTTTCTACTGCTCCCGAACCACAGGAACCTGCTCATTAACTGGAGTCTTATTAAATCATTGTTTAAATAGCACGGATGGAAGCAGATTAAAACAAGCAAGAATGTGTGCTTCTGATAATGTGCTTTTTTACCATTAGGAAAAAAAAGATGCGTTCAGAAATGCAACTAAATTGAAAAGAATTCCGAGGAAGAATTCATAGAACTTCAGCAAGCTTAAACACTCACTCATCTTTTTAAAATTAATTTTTAAAATTCCACAGAAGCAATGACAGGTTGTGCCATGTTTGTTTTGGTCCTCAGCAAATTGGCAGGTATCTGCCATGCAGTATGGATCAGGCCCAAACCTGACTGTTATCCAGGCGGATCTTCTGGGATGACTTGGGAGTATTCGCAGCCATGCCCATCATGCACCTCCGCCAGCCTTTGCCCTGCACGGCAGCCATGAGTGGCTCACCGCAAGGAGCACAGTGCAGGTGTGCCCCAGCTTGCAGGCCCCCCAGGTCGGGGCGCACCCAACACCGGAGCAATGCTGGCTGAGTTCGGCCAGGTATACTGGGACACCCCCCCCCCAGTTAAGCCCACCCTGAAGGCCCCCCTCCACTTTTCCTTCAAGGACATTCCTGTGTCCTCAGCAAGTGCTGCAACAGGCAGAAATTCAACAGAAAAAGCTCTTCCCATCATTTCAGGGGGAAGGGGAAAGATGTCCGCCATTGAACTGCCACCCCGTTGCTACCTCCCCAGCTTTGCTAGCGGGGAGGCAGTGGCAACTCTTTTCCTGCAGAATCTCTGAGGCCTGATGGCTTCATTCCAGACTTCTCTTCCTAACTTGAATCTCTTCTGTGAATATAAACATTATAGGCTGCTGTGTGAGACCATTGTTGGGGGGTGGGGGGAGGGGTTGCTAAGAACCAAGAAAAAGCATCACAAATCAATAGAACTCTCCTTCGACCTAGGAACAGACAGACAGATTTGTTCTCTCTCTTCCCTTCCTGTGCTTGTCTTTCTTGGCCTCTGCATTGTCCTCTCCAAGGCTGAAATTGGGATGTAAGCTCCTTGGGGCAGAGCGTCTTCTACTTTGCAAACGCCACATCAATGGATGGTGATACACCAGTAATAGAGATGGTGAGAATATGGCAGCCTGGCCAGTCCCTTCCACTGTAATTCTAAAGAATCTGCCTTCTTCACACCCAGCCTGTCATCCACCCCAAGAGGCGAGTCCTCCATTAGGGGTATCCCTCAGCCCGCCAAGGCAGTTTTCTGGATCAGCAGCTCCACTGGCCCCCAGGCATAGTTTTGCAGCCAGACTGACTGCCAAACCAGCTGAGCAAGAGCCTCCCTTGCTCCACTCCTCCCTCCGCCCCCTGCACCATTCACTACTCAAAAAGAAGGAGGAAAAAAAAAAGGATTCCTTTCCACTTGCACAACTCTGGAAGCTGCACCACACCCTCAGTCCTAACACAAAAATAAGGGAGCTCATTACACAGCAATGAGCTGGGCTCCTTGGCGGCTTCTGTAGGCACCAGAGGGAGAAAGTCTCATGGCATCATAAACCCCAAAGTCACGGCATCCTACGACCAAGGAGAATTCCCTGCTTTTTTCTCCTGGTGAAACTGGCAAGAACAAGGGAAGCACAAAGAGGTTTCTGGAGCTGGTAAGTAGGAATGCCACTTCTTGTGGGCTTGATTGGAAAAGGATTCAGAAGACAGATGGAAAGAGTATCCCGTCTGTCCTGCTTTAAAGAATATTTGAATGCTCTGGCTTCTTGCTGCTAATAGCAACTAGCCAGGCAGCAATGTTGCCAGGTTCAGCAGAAATTGTGGAAAACCGGTTTTGGCTGAAAAAACACCGTAAACATGATCCTGAGGCAGGTACAGTGTGAGAAATACTGAGGCAGACACTTTGATAAAGAGTGGGACATTGAAATCCAGTTTCTTGGTGCTGCTTAGATCTACCTAGAAGAAATCGTGTGGTCAGCTTGCCAAAGAGCAGATCAAAGCCAGGTGGCTGGTAGATTTGCTCCGCGTGGAAAGACGTTGTGCTGTTGCTCGTGCCAGACATGAGGAAGTGTCCTTAGGGCCTCCAGGTTCTTCTAACGTGAAACCTGGAGAGAATGAGGGTCTTTAAGGATGGGGCTTCATACAGAACAGTAAGCAGCTTTACATAGTTCTCTTGTTGATCTTTCTTTGGGCATGATCTGGCCAAACCTGAACATTTTAAGGTACCTTTGGCTTCACTGGAGGAAAGTTAAGCATGCGTTCCATTCTTCCATTAAGAGAAGAAGGAAGGAAGGACGGAAGGAAGGAAGGACAGAAGGAAGGGGATATCTATGCATAGTCACACAGAAGTCTCTTCTGCTGTTTTCCATGGAAAGTATTGCTATTTAAGGATCGAACTTCACATCAAGTATTTTAATACAATCATATACTGAATATTAACATACCTTTTCAGGAAAAGGCAGCCCTCTCGTCCTGACCTTGCTGGTCATGTGGCACGCAGAAAGGGGGGAAACTTGCCCACCGCTGCCGTGCCGCAGTTCTTGCCCCAGAGGTACCGTTTCCTGCACTCCGCACACTTACACGTGTGTGCTCAGGCTCGCTGTTGAAACGTCAGTTGTACAGGCAACACCTCTGAGGTGTTTTTGCTTGAAAAAGAAAGCAGTGCTTCCAAGCACTTTGGGCAAGCTTCCCCAACCTGGCCCGGGCATGCTGGGAATTGTTATCCAACACATCTGGAAAGCATCAGGTTAGAGCAAGATATAGGAGTAGATGGAACTATCAGAAAAACAGAAAGAAACAATAAAGACATCCAGGAAAGGGGAAGCTAAAAATGTGCATGATGACAAGGGAGGGACGATGAGAAACTAGACAGATGTGTGATAATCTTAAAGATGCACAGGGATGCATATTTAAAAGACTCATGTTTAAAGGATATATAAGGGTATTCTGCATACTTAAGGAGGAGACACGGCCTGCCATGCTGTGGTCTTCCATGGGTGTTGTGGAAGGCGAGGTGTGGGCAGCTGGAATTCGTATCCAACTTGTTCAGCAGAGCGTTTTTTGAAGGGACATGTGCTGCCTGCCCGTGAGTTTAGGCAGCAAAATGTCTAGAACAGGCACTGAAACCCCCAGTCACTTTTCAAACCCTTTGGGGTGGTTTGAAACCAAGCCGTTCCCATTTGTTTGGGAACCAATTCCACATGCCGATATATGTAGAGAAAGCAAGCAATATAAGACGCTTTACATTGCATTGTTACAGAATTAAGGTAATGGTGAGCATTCAAGAAGATTTAGAAATATCACAATGTCAGTATGATGTTGCATACCCCATGCCTGGGACCTGGTCTATTCATGAGGTGGGATGGAACGCATTCAGAATGGAGTGGTGGGATCAACCACTTTGGGAAGCTCTCCTGCACTGGTGGAGGCAATGAATTGCAAGTGGAGAATAGCAAAATGGAAATAAAAATTCTAAGCCCACCATCTGGGCAGAGTTGGACTGTAGGAAGCGGCTTTATAGCAAACTAGTCCCTTGGTTCATCTGGATCACTATTGGCAGTGTTTTAGCAGAAGTAGCTCTCCAAGGTCTGAGACCCTCGAAGGTCTCCAGACCTCCCTGGAGATGCCAGGGACTGAACCTAGGAAGCTGGTGCTTTACAACTGAGTTTATTTATTTATTTTATTTATTATTACATTTCTATACCCTTCCCATAGCCCACTGGGCTCTCTGGGCAGTTTACATTTCAAAAAAATATATACAATAAAAAAGGTATACAACAATAAAATACCTGCCATACAACAGTACCATAAAATCAAACATTAAAAATATAAAAAAGCCAAGAAGTAATCACTACAACAGTCTGATAAAGTAATCTCAGGTATACAGTACAATAAAACAATCATCAAGTATATCTATCAATCTATATATATAATAGTATTCCATCAGTTTTGTAAACTATCTAGCAAATAAAAGGGTTTTCACCTGCCGCCAGAAATAAAATAAAAAATAAGGAAGAGTTTTGGGCTTTCCTTTTGTGATTCCTTCCCTGACTTGGTGCCTTCCAGATGTTGTTGTTCGACTACGGCTCCCACCATTCCCACGCATCTGGAGGGCAGATGGGTTCAGAAGCGCAAAACAGAGAGCATTCACTAAAGTGGCGACGCACTTTCTCCCTGACATGGTACAGGCCCTCCTGCTGCCTCAGGACTCCTCCACATCATTCCCACTTTGTCTCTTGCAAGTGTAGATCCCAATAGCTGCCCACAGCCACATGAACAGACCCCCCAAAAAGAGAGTGCTTGCTAAGATGCCGAGGAATGTGCCCATCCAGGCTCGCCCCTTGCCCACTGATGCTGCAGCCACTGCATAAGGCAGGCCAGGCACAGAACTAGGTACCAGAAAGTCCAGCGCTCAGGGCCACAGGCCAAAAACACAGAGCTCAAATATACGCCCATTTGTATATACCCTAATATTTGTGAAGGACCCTGCCTCCTCGGGAGAGCCCTATCTGTGAAAAGGGGTGTGTGGCCAGGACACTGGGCTTCAGAAGAAGATGATCTAATGTCAAGGGGGCATTCCAGCACAACGAAACACGGGGCAGGGAGCCAGCTAGGCCCAGGGCATCTGGGGCAAAAGGAGCATCGGAGCCCCTGTGCCTTTATTCAGGAGGTGCCACAGCCTGCAGAGTAGCATGGCGATGGCCTCCCAGAGATCCAGGGCTGAAAAGGATGGAGTTGGACTGCAGCCCTAGAGGGCCGACCACTCACTGCGCCACTGTGAAAGACGGGTGCACAAGCTGCATTGATGCTGGGGGCCACCTAGCATCCTCTGCCTTGGGACTTCATGTCCAGCATCTCCTGAATGCGGACCACTGCTCACTCAAGGGCATTTTCTTTATGCTCCCAGGCAGGCAAGCCAGACTGGCCACACAAGCAAAGCACACAAGTCTGCAAGGCCTCGAGCTATGCATCAGTCCAGAAAATGTCACAAAGCAGATGCATACATGTGTCAGGTCCTTCAAGAAACAGACCAGATAGATTCAGAAAAGCAAACAAGCCATATTTATTATGAATACTGCGGCAAAAAGGCAATCAACATCCTGTTGCACATGTAAGGCAGAATGGTTTAGTACTGTGCAGTACCCATTCAGAACAAAGTGTTTATGCCTTACTTCCGACAGCTTTCTCCTAGGACCCTTCCCTCCCCAAGCTGAGAAGCTTTCTCCCTCAGCTCATACTAGGTTCATAAGCATAACACTTTCAGGATGCGGCTCAAACACTCACCCTTCTTGTTCCCTCTTACCTAGGAGCAGTTCCCTTGCAGCTACATATACCCAAGTTTTCTCTTTAACCCTGTATTTGTCAGAACAACGGAGATGCCATCTTCTCCAGCATGTGTAATATGTAATACAAAATGAAAAAGAAAGAGGGAAAAAGGAGTTGACACTCCCATTCCAGATCTATGCATTTATAGAAGCAACCCATGGAGGTGGCTTATAGGGGTTCCACTTAGCTGCCACTGCTGACAGCTTTTAAAAGATTTCCTTACAATCACATCCAAATTGCTTTTTCAAGCTGTCAGAAGCAGTGGCTGTCCCACTACACACGGGTGCATCTGTAGGGGCTGAATTGCGTTGTTTCTCATTTATCAATCGATGCCTTCCAAACTTTGAGGGGAAAAGTCTGCATGAAAATGTATATGGCTGTTTCATACAGGCATTTTACCCTACAGAATGCATCTTGAAACATTCGTTTAACTCACATGCACATGATTTATGGACTTTAATATACAAATTATGATACATAATTGTTGATCAGAGAACTCCATTGCAAAATGTGCAGAACTGCAACATTCAAAGGATAACTGAATTTTGGTTCCTACGCTGATTTAGAAGTGCAAAATTAAAATCAGAATCAAAGCCATTTTGCCCCCATGCCTAATCACTGCATCCTGTCCATACCAAGGTGTATCAGTTAATGTCGTGCTTTGTGGCACCATGACTGACCGACATCATTGGGTGACGCAAGGTATCGCAATGGGCGTGGCTTCTCAACACACGGCCCACCTGCTTCTTGGTTCCGCTTGCAGTCCAGGCATGACCTACTTGTTCAGAGTCATCCTGAGAGATTTCGCATTGCAGTTCATCTGCTCTCCGATTACAGGCACACCCTGCCTGCCTTGTTCATAGCTCAGTGAAAAGGGCTTCTCAGTGCAGACAAAGAAAAGCCTGCCCCATTCCCAGTTATTAAAAAAATACAACTGAGTATCCACTCAGAGTGCTTTGCAAAATCCATAAGACAAAAATGAATGATGGAAGCTTCCTATTGCATCCGTTTCATTTCAGAAGCAAGACCAAGAAATTGAGACATTTGAAATCAAAGGAGGGATTGATAGGAGGTGAATTCCCAGCGCTTGCTACAGAGAGAATATTGCTGCCTAAAGGAATGAGCTGCACTGCAGGCAGGCAGGCCAGCAGGCAAGGGTGAAAATCAGGAGCCGCACAGGAGTGAGGTCTCCTGCACGCTTAGCCAGGCAGCTGAATTCTGTCGGCTGTGCCTCTTGCTACACCCATGCGGCTTCGTGATCGTGGCTTAGCAAAGGAAACCAAGAAGGAGGCGGCCTTCTATGAAGTTCAGCCCTTGCACCATCCAGCCTAGTTCTGTCCGCCCTGACTGGCAGTGGCTCTCCAGGGCGTCATGCAGTGGCCTTTCCCAGCCCTGCGTAACGAGGCCAGGAGCCGAACGTGGGGCTTTTGCTTGCAAGCCGCACGCTGCAGCTCTTCCCAAGTGCCGGAGCAGCAAGTGGTGGGTCCAGTGTTTAAAGGCACTCTTTCCTCTGCATGCTTCCAGTCCAGCACCAGGCCTGTGGCTTGCGTCACGATGGCCTGCATGTTCTGCCCCAGCTCCAGGTGCTGAATGCAAAACAGGGTATCAAGACAAATTCCCCAGTGCACACCAGGTGCCTTTAAGCAAGCGGCTCAGTCTCTAAGCCTCCATCCCCACCCGCAATTCTGAGACAAAAATAATGACCTACCTTACAGCTTTGTTGTATCAAAATATTGCTGATGGAATTATTCTGAGCCCACGATGCTAGATTGTAGACAGGGTCAACCGTTTGGGGCAGCAACAAGGAATCTGGATTTAATTACATCACTATTGATTATGATGAGTGTGCTTAATTAAGAAGAGCAAACCAAGTGCAACATGCAATTAGCGTGTGGGAGGGATCCGGTCTGCGTTTGAGAATGCAGGCTTGAACCAAGTATTATTGCTTCAGCAAACTATTTTCTTAGTCCTTGGTGCATTTTGCTCCTCACAGCAGCCCCGTGAGGCAGGGAGGCAGGGACGATGCCCATGTTCTGTCTGACTGACCATTTCCGTGGGACTGAGAGGTAAGGGGCTTCCCAAAGGGTGCCGAAAGAGTCTCGTCTGAAATGCAATCTGCAGCCAGGCTGCTTTCATCTTTCTGTCCATTAGATCTTGCTGGTAGTTGTCCAATGCACCACTGTGGTATTTTTAAAATGCACCAGAATACAGGTTCCCAGACAAACCTCATTTCTGGGCCATGCCTCAGGGCCCCAGTAATTAAGAAGCTAAGGAGCAATCCTAAGCAGGTTGAGACATAAAAGAGACCTACAGTTTTTTCTGTCTGAACTTCCGCAGGATCCTCTTCTGAGACATTTTCCTCCACGTTCACTTAGCTGTTCACTCCCATTTAAGTACTGCATGGAATGCCGAAGCACAGTTATAAACCTGTTTGCTGCAAGCAGGATCTGCATGGCTGCAGGTTTGTGCCCCAGCAGAAAACATGCAGAGTCTGTTGAGACGAAGCAGCAGAGCTTTGGGAAGGAAAGTGATGGTTGTGGAACGTGAGGAGCTGCCAAGTGGGACCTGTCTGATTCTCCTGGTTCTCTTAAGAGGAGCGTATAAGTAGGTAGCTAGCTGTTAGCCCCACATGCTCCTAACTAGGTGGAGAAGGAAAGCTCATTCATCCACCTCATTGCCCTCAAGGTCAGAAAAGCCATGTCTGTGTGTGCAGTTAAAAGAAAAGGATTGGGCCAGTTTTGAAGCTGGCACGCCTGACGATGGAGAACCCTGAAAATGGTGGCAGAGCAGTAGAGATCAAAGCGAGAGCCTGGAGTGTTCACTGATAACAGGGTGGCCAGTTTTTGCCCCACCGGCTGCTCCTGTGCCTTCATCCAAACCTGGGTCTACAAGCAGCAGCCATGCTGTGAAAGAATTACCTGATGATGTACGCAGAACAAGCTGCAGTTGAGGCCAAAGGTCTGCTTTTTCCTCATCAGTTGGCAACGCTGCTGGATAAAAGTATCTTTGCTGCTTCTCAGGAATCCAGTAAAAGTAAGACTGAATCAACAAATGAGTCAGAAAGCAAACAAGAAAAATCCTGGGTGACTTTCTTTGTATCTGTTTATCTACTATTGGAAACAAGCTGGGGCACTAAATCTGTTTGTCTACTACTGGAAAGAGGGTACACTAATAGTTTACAACTGAATCACACCGCACACTCTCTGTACTCCTGATGTGCTTGTTGGATGACTACCAACATCAAATAAAAATAACAAGGGAAGCACTCGATTCATTGAAGAACAACTGTTTTCCCTTTTTGTTCCTATCCATCAAAGAGAAATATGCACCACATATTAAGCGTGCATCAAAAATGGTTAAAATAGGTTGAGCACACTACCCTGATACCATCTGGGAAGCCACCTCTGGAATTTTGCCATCTTGGAGCTGGACTTCAAAGGATGAGCCCCACCCCACTAGCATGCAGCCAGTGCACCAAAACCCATGCTGCCTGCCCCCCGCCCCACTGAGTCGCAACGGGGCCTAGGGAGGGGGAAGGGGTCTGCCACTGGGCAGAAAGAAGCTGAGGTCTTACGCCAGCTCCTGTTGGTGCCCCAGGCTCCTTCTCTGTTGGGGAAATGCAAAGATCCCGTTCTGGGCAGAAAACCCACAAGATCCCCTGGTTTCAGCTTCCCGGACTCTGATCCACTTTGCCATTGCCCAGAGTCCAACTCCTGGTGAGCACACCCAGGGCTCGCAGCCGCTCTCCAAGAAACGCACTCCATGCTCTGCACACGCAGCACCGTCCTGCCACGCGGGTGCTGCCACCGGCTTCAGTGGGGGGGGGGGGTTGGCTGCTTGGCTGCTGGGAACGGTGGCTGCTGGGAACGGTGGCTGTGGACGGTTGCCAGCTGCACAGCCAGGGGGCTGCGAGGATTCACAGACTTCCGTTTGGCTCAGCGGACTTTGCTGGGCAGGCCAAGTACGAGAAGAAATATGCAGGTTCTGCAGGGACAGATACCACCCAGGAAGGCCTTTTGGCAGTTATAGGCAGCCTATAAATGTGTGAATAAATTAATCATACATACAATCCAAATGGGATTATCCCAACCCTACTCCCCATCTCTCCCTAGGCACAAGATGCCGCGGCAATTGCTACCACTGTGGCTTGTGTCCTGCCACTGGATGCTCATTAGTTTCCAAATCTGAAGGCTTACATGCATCTGTCATTGGGGCACTTGCATTGCACCCTAAATGCACTGAAAGCAAGAAACATTATTATTTTGCATTGTCCTCATACAGTTGCCATCAGTACCTTTTAATTATAATAAGCATTCCCATAATGTTTTCCAATTAAGCAGCGTAATTCTTATATTCTGACCATCCTCATGCCCCCTTTTGTCCCTAGATCACTCATAATTAAAAATTGGAAGACAAATTCCAGTTTCAAGTTCTATGTGTTTTGCCAGACTTCAAGGGTTTGTGACATTTCAGTTCGCTTCCTGCAGAAACGCCTCTTTTGGTCCAATCTGATTGATGCCAAGTGCAGTGAACGAATCGCAGTTGCGATAGGAAAAGAATCAGTGGTGCAAATCATTAGTCTAGATTACGTTGCATTGCACAGATGCTAAAAGAATAACACTAACCCAATTCCTGGCAGCACCCCAGCAGCCTGCCCCATCAAGACAGTCAAGAGTAAGATCTGCTTGCCCATTGTGTAAACTTCATACCCCCCTCCACAATGTGGCTTCCTCTGCAAACAATGGTGAGAGTTAACATTTCCCTCCATCTGTGCCTCTCGCGCCTCCATGTTTCCAGCTGATGCTACAGGGATAGGTCAGAAGCTACCAGCAGGAGGCCTGGCTCACTTGGCTCTTCAGGTCTTGAGTAATTATACACATAAAAGAAGATTGATATGAACGATTCAGCTTTGCCTGCATGTGGCTGGTTGCTGCCATGTTTAATGTCTTAAAACAGGCATTTCTAAGTACATCTCTGATATTTTTCTGGGACTGTTTTGTTTCAACATCCATTCTAGAAGGACACACAAGCTGCCAAATAGGTTTGCCAGCTTCCCCGCTGGTACTGTATCTGGCCCTCAACAACGAGCTTGGCACAGACAGAAAGGTAGCAGGTGCTGGATTAGAACAGAGGTTTATCTCGTCCAGCAATCTGTTTGCACAGAGGCCAATCAGGTGCCTTTGAAAAGCCTCCAAGCAGGACGTGGAAGAGACGGCAGCTTCCCACACATGTTGCCCAGCCAGTGTCTCTGGTACTGGAGGTGATAGAGGGTTGGCACAGTTATTCACCACTGATCGCCTTTTCTCCCTCCATGAATTCACCTGCTCCCCTTTTGCAGCTGTCCGCATGGGTCGCCATCTTAGCACAATGGCTATTTTTGTATGAGGGCACACCTGCACTCGGAAGGGCGAAAAGGCCTCTGGACAGAGGCCTGCAGGAGGAGAGCTGGTCTACCCAAACGAGCAAAGGACGAGTTGCTCCAAGGCACCTGCAGAACATGCCTCTGATGCACGTTGGGTTGAAACACGCTCTGGGCCAGGTCTCAGACTGGCTGCCCAGCATCCCCAGGCAAGGCTGGCCAAATTCCTGCCTAAAACTCCGGGCAGTCCTGCTTGTCAGTGTCGACCCGAAAGCACCAGAGGGTGGGAGATGCTGCTTCTGTGTGGCAAAACATCGGGACTCCCCAGAGTCCCCTTAAAGACTAGCACAGCCAAGAATCAGATGGCTCTGTCCCAGCCCTTGGTTGCTCTGTGGTTTGTCCTGTTTGTTTGCCCCCCTCCCACCTCTTTGGATGGTGATTTGCCCCTGGAACTTCTAAAACCTGCTATTTCTCTGAAGCGATGCAGCCCATCCTGCCGCGTGTCCAAGCATCATTTTCTCCGGGCCAGGAAACCATTCCTTAACTTAAAAAAGCGCAGAGCAACATTTCTATTCCGCCATTACTACAGTGTTCCCCACTCTGCTGTATTGGACTACAATTTCCAGCATCCCCAGCCAAGCAGAAGGCAGGGTACTCATCTGGGGAACTCCGCCATTTGGATGTGTTCCGTCCTGATGCTCAAATAGTTCAATTAACAGCTTACATGCTTCACAATTAAAGGAAAGAAAACGAAGGAGTGTCGAGCAGTTGTTTAACAAGAAGCATCACTGCCCAAACTAAGCTAAGCTGGACAGAGTCAGGAGTGGCTTTCGGATAACCAGCTGACTGAGCTGGTCCCCGAAGAGTACTTGGCTGGGAGGAAACAGCAGCTGAAAGTTTTCACAGCGAGAGGAGCATGGCCAACTGCTAACATTTGCAAAGCACTGCTCAAAACACAGTTGGAAGGAAATGGGAAAGTTGGCAACCCTATAGCTGAGTCTTAGGGTGACTAGAGCAAAGGCCTACCAGCCTGCTCTGGCTTGCACAACTTTGTGTAAGAAGGGATTTTACGTTAGTGCAGCTTTTCATACTGGCATAAGAGAACCGGGACATGCAGAAATTCCCTCCAAGACTTTATTACAACCACGCCTCTGGATTTGGGAAACTGAGCTTCTGCTGGCCTACGGAGGTGAATACCACCCACCACTGCAGTCCAGTGACCCAGCAGAGGCTGGCTGGCATGCCTCAGTTCTCACCAGGGACGGCTGCCACTGGTTTCTAGCCCTGTGCCAAGCTGGTGCGTGTGGCTTTCATCGTGCTGCTTTGCACGTCCCTGGCTGAGCAAGAGGGTGTGTTGGATCCAGGCTCCTGTTCCTCTCCTACGTCCTCATTAGCTCTTCACCCCGTGAGCTAATTAAGCCAAAGAACTGCAAAGAAGCCACGAGACTGTGAGTCAACGAGAAATAATTGCCAAATCATTAGTTGGCTCTTGTCTTCCATCCCAGATTAACAAATGTTGTGACACCAGCAAGTTGGATGCCCTAAATAAAAGCAGAGTTTCCCAGGTGGCAAGGCAGCTAAGGCAAACCCAGCCTGTATCATTCGCATTTGCATGGGAATTGCTGAACAATTCCATTTAGAACAGAATTCGGTTCAAAATGTGATGTTCACTCATAGCAGCAACAGCAACAAAAATCTGCCAAAGGTTTAAAAAAGGTATGTATGCAAACTTTTAAGAGTCCGAAAGCCACAACCCAGGGCCCTTCAGTGCCAAGCGCGCATGCACATGCTCCAGGTTTGGGGATTATCCGTGGCAATGTGTGACAGGGGATGTAGCTGCAGGGTGCAGGGGAGAGGCGTGTTCCAACCAAGTAAAACCTAGCGCTTTCCTCATGTGAAATCCATGCAATCCTAAACACAGTCTTCTGTTCACCATATTAGAAAAATATAGTCTGAACCTAATGTTCATTTCATATAATTTCACTTTTGCACTGTATTTGATGGACAAAATAGTTTGTTCAATTTTATGTATCCCACACTGTTGTTGTTGTGTGCTGCTGTCTCCAACTTAGGGCAACCCCACAAATGAAAGCCACCCAAAATGTCCAGGACAGTTCCATTCTCCAGGCTGCAGCTGCCTTTAGGGATTCAGTCCGTCTCGTATTTGGCCTTCCCTTCTTCCAAGCAACCTGCCTTCTCCAGTCAGTCTTGCCTCCTGTCATGTGTGCAGGTTCTGGCACACTTCCCGAGCCACACATGAGGGGCAAACAGACAGCACAGAATCCGAGCAGGAGGAGCCTGCCCTCTTTTGGCAGGACTGACAGCTCAGGCTCTGCTAATGAGATGGTCATCGAAACAGAATCAGCTCCAGCTGCTGTCCATGCCCTGCTGCACCACCTGTGCCTGCTAAGGGAGAGATTAGTGCGAGGGCAGCCGAGGGACCCAGTCAACCCACCAGTGGGGATGAGGAAGAGCAACATCTGGGGCAGGAGAGTCAGAGATGGGGAAGGTCTGAGCAGGTGGACCCAATCGTCTGTCATCGCAGCTGTAGGTGGCCTGATTGGGGTCGCTGAGGAAGGAGCACAGGTGTGCCTGATTCCATAGTGCGCCTAGCACCAGGGACAGGTGCAGAAGGATCCATAAGCAAAGCTTTGGGTAAAGAGTACTGGAGTGGGTTCAACATTTTGCTTTGCATATGCTCAGAGACGTGTGTGTAAAAGAAAGACCCTTGGCAAAGGGCCACCGGTGAGATTATTGCTACGGGGAGGGAGAAGCACGGCTCACAACACCTTCTCATGAGGTGCCCGAAGTATGACAGCCTCCGTTTTGTCATTTTTGCTCCCAGGCAAAGCACACCGGTCTGGCTTTTATAAGGAGGCAGTAAAAAACTAGACAGGCAGGTAGGGAGACTATCGGCTCCTACAAAGCCGAGCATGTGGAGGGTTGATAGGAGAGGAAAGGAGAGCGACTGCAAACTCTAGCTGGCAACAGCACGTATCTTGGTTGTTCTGACCAAGAAGTTAGCCTGGCACAGAAACTTCTATAGGAAAGTGTCCGACGGCAAACTCTCTCTCTGCCTGTTGCTGCAAGCAGCCTTTGTTGGTTGGTTCTGATGTTAGCAAGGTACAAACTGAGAGAAAACCAGTCCACAGGTGATTTGAGAATAATGGGGCAAGCGTTGTTTGGTCATCCATTGATTTGCAGTCACAGAATTCGTACAAATACATTTATGAGTACTTGCATTAGTGAAATTTACATTCCCAGAAGTTTTGCTTCCTCCCAAAACTCACAAATCCTCTCATAATGTATATGCTCATGCTTTACCTCTGGGGGTTTTTTGCATTTTTGATTAGTACATTTGACTTTGTGCAAAAGTGCACAGGATTTTCCAAAATAATCTGCAAGCCCCATGGACTCTGTGTGACCTGGGAAAGACAGTCCTCTGCAGAATTCACAGGGCAAGCTCAGCAAAATTTTGACTTCTTTGAGACCATTGTGAATTTCTCCAGCACCTCCAATCCTGGTGCCCTGGCTGAATTCCACCCTTGGCTCTAAGCCCCTTGTGCTAAACAAAGCGCGGTCTGGAGATCTGGTCATCCTGCTTGTGGGTTTGAACCCTGATACATAAGCAACTAGCTACTGATTTATCCACTACTGTGATCAGGCTTGATTTGCTGCAGGAAAGACACTTTTGTTGTTGTTGTTAGTCGCGAAGTCGTGTCCGACCCATCGCGACCCCATGGACAACATTCCTCCAGGCCTTCCTGTCCTCCTCCATCTCGCGGAGTCCACTCAAGCTCACACCAGCCACCTCAGTGACTCCATCCAGCCCCCTCATCCTCTGCCGTCCGCTTCTTCTTTTGCCATCTATTGTTCCCAGCATTAGGCTCTTCTCCAGGGAGTCCTTCCTTCTCATTAGGTGGCCAAAGTATTCGAGTTTCATCTTCAGAATCTGGCCTTCTAAAGAGCAGTCAGGGTTGATCTCCTCTAGGACTGATCGGTTTGATCGCCTTGCGGTCCAAGGGACTTGCAGGAGTCTCCTCCAGCACCACAATTCAAAGGCCTCAGTCCTTCGGCACTCAGCCTTCCTTATGGTCCAGCTTTCACAGCCATACATTGCAACTGGGAAAACCATAGCCTTGACTATATGCACTTTTGTTGGCAGGGTGATGTCTCTGCTTTTTAGTATGCTGTCTAGATTTGCCATAGCTCTCCTCCCCAGGAGCAAGCGTCTTTTAATTTCTTGGCTGCAGTCCCCATCTGCGGTGATCTTGGAGTCCAGGAAAATAAAATCTGTCACTACCTCCATTTCTTCCCCATCTATTTGTCAGGAAGTGAGAGGATTGGATGCCATGATCTTAGTTTTCTTAATGTTGAGTTTCAGGCCAACTTTTGCACTCTCCTCCTTCACTCGCCATCAAGAGGCTCTTTAGTTCCTCTTCACTTTCTACCATTAGAGAGGTATCATCTGCATATCTGAGGTTGTTGATATTTCTCCCAGCAATCTTAATTCCAGCTGGTGATTCATCTAGCCCCACCTTTCTCAGGATGTGCTCAGCATATAAATTAAATAGACAGGGAGACAGTATACAGCCTTGCTGAACTCCTTTCTCAATTTTGAACCAATCAGTGGTTCCATGTCCAGTTCTCACTGTTGCTTCTTGACCCGCATATAGGTTTCTCCCTCTTCGAAATCCTGCCTCTACTTCTGGTAGTTCTCGGTCCACATACTGCTGGAGCCTAGCTTGTAGGATTTTGAGCATCACTTTGCTAGCATATGAAATGAGTGCAATGGTGCGGTAGTTTGAACATTCTTTGGCATTGCCCTTCTTTGGGATCGGAATGTAAACTGACCTTTTCCAATCCTGCGGCCACTGTTGAGCTTTCCAAATTTGCTGGCATATTGAGTGTAGCCCTTTACTGCATCGTCTTTTAAGATTTTGAATAGCTCAGCTGGAATGCTGTCACCTCCACTAGCTTTGTTGTTGCTCAGACTTCCTAAGGCCCATTTGACTTCACATTCCAGGATGTCTGGCTCGAGGTCAGTGACCACCCCATCATGGTTATCAGGGACATTAAGCTCTTTCTTGTATAGTTCTTCTGTGTAATCTTGCCACCTCTTCTTAATCTCTTCTGCCTCTGTTAGGTCCCTGCCATTTTGGTCCTTTATCATGCCCATCTTTGCATGAAACGTTCCCTTCATATCTCCAATTTTCTTGAAGAGATCTCTGGTCCTCCCTATTCTATTGTTTCCTTCTATTTCTTTGCACTGTTCATTTAAGAAGGCATTCTTATCTCTTCTAGCTATTCTCTGGAATTCTGCATTCAATTGGGTGTATCTTTCTCTTTCTCTCTTGCCTTTTGCTTCCCTTCTTTCCTCAGCTATTTGTAAAGCTTCCTCAGACAGCCATTTTGCTTTCTTGCATTTCTTTTTCTTTGGGATGGTTGTAGTTGTACAATGTTGCGAACCTCCGTCCATAGTTCTTCTGGCACTCTGTCTATCAAATCTAATTCCTTAAATCTATTTGTCACCTCTACTGTATATTCATCAGGGATATGATTTATGTCATACCTGAGTGGACTAGTGCTTTTCCCTACTTTCTTCAACTTAAGCCTAAATTTTGCAACCAGAAGCTCATGATCTGAGCCACAGTCAGCTCCTGGTCTAGTTTTTACTGACTGTATAGAACTTCTCCATCTTTGGCTGCAGAGCACATAGTCAATCTGATTTCTGTATTGACCGTCTGGTGATGTCCATGTGTAGAGTCGTCTCCTGGGTTGTTGGAAAAGAGTGTTTGCTATGACCATCGTATTCTCTTGACAAAATTCTGCCAGCCTGGGCCCTGCTTCATTTTGTACTCCAAGGCCAAACTTGCCTGTTATACCAGTTATCTTTTGGCTTCCTACTTTAGTATTCCAATCCCCCATGATGATAAGGACATCATTTTTGGATGTTAATTCTAGAAGGTGTTGTAGGCCTTCATAGAACCGGTCAACTTCAGCCTCTTCAGCACCAGTGGTTAGGGCATAGACTTGGACTATTGTGATGTTGAATGGTTTGCCTTGGATTCGAACTGAGAGCATTCTGTCATTTTGGAGATTGTATCCCAGTACTGCTTTTCCTACTCTTTTATTGACTTTGAAGGCTACTCCATTTCTTCTGAGGGATTTTTGCCCACAGTAGTATACCTGACAGTCATCTGAACTAAATTCACCCATTCCTGTCCATTTTAGTTCACTGATTCCTAAGATGTCGATGTTCAGTCTTGTCATCTCTTGTTTGACCACATCCAGCTTGCCTTGATTCATGGATCTTACATGCCAGGTTCCTATGGAATATAGATCTTTGCAGCATCGGACTCTCCGTTCACCACCAGATACATCTGCAACTGAGTGTCCTTTTGGCTTTGACCCAGTCGCTTCATTCTTTCTGGCGCTACTAGTACTAGCCCTCCGCTCTTCCCCAGTAGCATATCGGACACCTTCTGACCTGAGGGGCTCATCTTCCGGCGTCATATCGTTTTGCCTTTTGGTACTGTCCATGGGGTTTTCATGGCAAAAATACTGGAGTGGGTTGCCATTTCCTTCTCCAGGAAAGACTCTAACTTGCTATTTCTTCTCTCCTCTCCCTCTCCCTCTCCCTCTCCAGGTTCTGGTGAGCAGGGCCTCCATCAGTCAGCATGGACTGGAAGACTTTACAGGGGCTGCTGAGTGGGGTGAATAAATACTCCACTGCGTTCGGGCGCATCTGGCTTTCCGTTGTCTTTGTCTTCCGGGTCCTGGTCTATGTGGTGGCGGCTGAACGGGTGTGGGGAGACGAGCAGAAGGACTTTGACTGCAACCACAGGCAGCCTGGTTGCACCAATGTTTGCTATGACCATTTCTTCCCCATCTCCCACATCCGCCTGTGGGCCCTGCAGCTTATTTTTGTCACCTGCCCTTCGCTTCTAGTCATCATGCACGTGGCCTACCGAGAGGACAGGGAGAGGAAGAACCGGGAGAAGAATGGAGAGGACTGCCCCAAGCTCTACAGCAACACTGGCAAGAAGCACGGTGGCCTTTGGTGGACATACCTCCTCACCCTCTTTTTCAAGCTGACCATTGAGATCACCTTCCTCTACCTCCTGCATAGGATATGGGACAGCTTTGACCTCCCTGTCTTGGTCAAGTGTGACCTGCAACCATGCCCCAATACGGTAGACTGCTACATTGCTCGGCCCACGGAGAAGAAGATCTTCACCTACTTCATGGTGGGCGCATCTGCCCTCTGCATCGTCCTCACCGTGTGTGAGATCTTCTACCTCATCTTCAAGCGGGTGGTCCGCTCGATGAGGAAGCTGGGCAAGAACAAGAAGTCGCTCACTTACAGCAAGGCCTCTACTTGCCACTGCAACTCAAAGATGGAGCACTCCCATGATGGGAAATTAAAGGGCGCCCCCCTGGAGGCCCTCAGAGCCTCCGCACCCAACCTGACCTTGATCTGAGGTGGGCCATTGGAGGAGCCAATCCCAATGGCCAACTGCTGTTTGGAAGATTTCATGGGGGATGTGTGGCTTTTTGAAATGTGGGGTGGGAATGAATACCTTGAAAGGGAGGCCTTCCATTGTATGGCCAACGGAATGGCCCACACGGAAGAGCTCTGCCTTGCTTGTCGAGACCCGAAGGCTGTGGCCCTCGTGGCCCTTTTGCATGTTCTGGCTGCACCAAACAAGCTGGGATGTTCTAGCACAAGAGGTCGGTTTGCGCACCTCTGGAAGACATTGCAAACCTTAAATGTATGCTTGGCTTTTCTAAAAAGAAATAATGTACTATCTTGGAAGAGGTGGATAATTTCTGTAGTCAGCTAAGAGTTACCTGTCAGCTATACAACTGTGCAATGTACGTCATGGTCTCTGGGAGTTCTACGTCTGTGGCCAGTGACTCTTGCTGCCTCCAGCTTTCTAAATCACTTACACAGCGTTGCACCATCACTAAACCTGGAGGGGAGGTTGGTTAATTAGGAGGATTCAATTAGCATGCCCTCCTTGGCCTTGATCTTCTACCTCTTCATGCGGGCCAAAATTCTCTCCAAGGACAACAACTACATTGTCTTCCCTAACAAACTGCAACCTCAGTGTGATTCCCCGTTGAGCTCGGAGTGCCTTGTTTAAAAATCTCATCTATACCTAAATCCCCCCTCCCTCCCTCCCCCCCCCCCCACTGCAATATGAGAACAAATAACACCAACTACCTTACAGATAGGACTTCAGGGTCAAACCAGGATTACTCAGGCCATTTTGTGAATACCCCAAAGTGTTAACAATACGGAAATATTATTATATTTGGCCAGGCTGTTTTTCCCATCCAAACCATCAGGCTGCATCTGGCTTGGGAAATCCGTAGTCAGAGTTGCTGTGCTCACTGATGCCCTCCAGCACCCAGAACCCACCAGCCGGCCCCTGGACAACCACCCCTCCCTCTGGGCCAGAGAGCTCCGTTGCCGGGTGTGATCAAATAATCCTCAAAAAGCAGCTGCAGGGAGGATCCAAGAATTCAGGAGCTGCATTAATTGACCATTCCAGACCTGGCCATCCCAGGACACTGGGCCTTGTGACAGGGAAACCCTAACATTATACTGCCATAGGGAAAAACCATCCCCTGGAGGAGGCAAGTTGAGGAGTGCAAACTCTGCAGCCAAATTCAGGAAGAAGGGGAGATTCTACTGGGGTGGCCAATGACACCTGTGCCTCTGCTAGCAAAAATAGTCCCAGCATGTCCAGCTTCAGGCTCTGGCTCTGCTGCACCACAGGATCCAACTCACTACTTGGCTGGCCAGCAGCGCTTGGGGCCACGGTCCCTTTCCCAGAGGGGGGTCTTGATTGGAGTTTCCATTTCCGACTCAGTGGGTTTGGGTGTGCAAGAGGCAAATGTCCGGTGGGGAAAGCATCCTTCTCCAAAAGAGGAGAAGAAGGGCTGAGCATGGAAAGTCCCTTGGGTGCTCGGCCATGGCCACCTCACACACCCTCCTGTCAGGCAGGCACCGGGCAGGCCAATGATCTGCCATCTGAGTCGGCCTCTTCAGCCCAGTGCCCCCTCCTATGCCAGACACACACCAAGGCCCCTGGCAGGGATATTTCCAGCTCTGTCACCAAAGGGCTTCTAACTGGAAATGCCAATGGGACCTTTGCATGCCAAGGCTGGGATCAAACAGTCCGGCTGTAGTGGCTCCCCGAACCAGGCTCTTGTCTTAGGATGGACGTTCTGGAGCTCAGACCAGCCACCATAATTTCAATAGTACCGTACTTTCATTTACCAAACTTCTTGGATGGTGTTATGAACACAACAAAGAAACTGTGTCACTTATTTAAACTTTGTTCAGTTCTCTCTGGGCCTCCACTGTGGAGGCTGCCGAATGCCAAAAAAAAAAAAAAGCATCTGATTCAATAGGTCCATCTACCTGGAATAGTCAGAAATCAAACACTATTACAGTGTCAGTTCAAAGAAAAACGTGCTGGTGTTAACGCAGACAATTCAGTTCCATCAAGCAGAGCCTCTTTTCAGTGAGTGCTTTTTGCTGGACACAATGGAAGGCTGACCCCAGCCTTTTTTTCTGTTCATTATTCCTTCCCTGAATTCCTACAATTCTGCAAGAAGAAGGTGGAGTTCACAGGGGACAGAGCAAAGTTGCCATAATCCCACCTGCAGAACAACTGTGACAATCCCAGGCACCCTGCTTAAATCCCAAACCCATCTTTCACAGGAGGGGATTTCTTTCCCTTTCTGGGCTCTTCTGCTCCCTTGATTTTGAATTTGCAGAACTTCGTAGAAGAGAATTCTAAGAATTGTCTTTTTCTTCCTCTCTCCCAGAGATTCTTACAGACTATTCTTGAATATTCTGCCTATCTTCTTCTTCCCCGCTCCCTATCCACAATGCCCAGAAAGCATGCTAGGCCTGGGGTCATTGTGAAGGATGCAGAATAGCAGCCAACCTACCAACCCAAGCAAACAAACCTTAGGGGACAATGAAAGGCAGGGCCACTGCTCCCACCGAGAAGGGCCGTGCCTGCCAAAACAAGCCAGAGAACCTCTCCTCAGCAGGAAAACAGTCCTCTGCTTCGCACCACAAAATGAAGGGTGTGTTTGCACACTGTGCTAATTCTCATGCATAGAAATCAGATAGCTGGATGTTTTTGCACCACGAAATCTTCACGGCAGTGGAAGCCTTCCCTTAAACAATTTTGCAAGTTGGGCTGCTCTTAAGAACAGGGCTGGGTGGAAAAGTTGGCAGCCCTCGTCTTCCGGCATCCTGCAGGTGGTTCTGTCCCAAACCCAGAGGACGGGAAAGCAGCCCACTGCCTTGATGGACAGTAAGGGGACGCAGTTCCTCTTACTGGGAAGCCAACAGGGTGTCTTTTGCCCACGCTGTTTGCACCCCTTTCTGCACTGAGTGGGCTCATTGGCAGCCCAACACAAAGGGGCACTGAATGAGGAGGGTGTTGCTTCCAAGGAAGTCTGGGACTTCTCTGGGCAGAGGTGGAAATAACAAGGAAGAATGCAGAACATTCTGCAAAACTGCAGCAGGAGGAACCTGGAGCAGAAGTGCTCGTGGATGGAAAAGAAAGCACAAACGGCCAGAGCAGGATCAGGGCTGGGGAGGTGCCAGCTGGGAAGGAGCAGTTCCAAAGCAGCGGCTGGACCAGGCCGGGTTCAGAGGCACAGCAGTGGGCAGGCAGGAGCGAGTGAAGAGGGTCCAACCCGCAGCAGGCTCCCAGTGAAGATGGGCAAAGGTGATCACATAAGGCCACAATATTCCAAAGGCAGGGAGAAAAAGACCTGGCTTAGCTGCCCTACTCCAGTGGGGGATGGATACCACCCATGTGCCGGGGGCATTTTTTACATCAAATTGCATGACAATGGATTTCTTTGGAGGGGGGTGTGCTAGGGTGCCCACTTAATTTATCTGGGGGCTGTTCAGCCCTGTTGGAGCCCCCCATCAAGCATCCCAATAAAAGGGAAGATCAAAACAATGAGTGAATTGTCTTTCACAACAGTGCAGCTACAGAGACCAACCTTCACATGGAGAAAGACTGCCTGAAGGTGTTCTCAGGGTTGCCCAGAAAGCCGGCAGTGTGGTGGCTGGAGTGTGGGGAGACCTGGGTTCAGATTCCTGCATGGGCACGAAGCTCACACCATGCAGCTCTTCCTCTGTCCCCCTTCGGCCTCACCAGGTCATTCATTGTGATGAAATGGGGCAACTCCCTTGCTTGGGCAAAGGGTCAGGAGGGAACAGGTCAAAGGAGAAAGGAAGAGGGAATGGGGAGGAAACGACAATCGAGCAGGACAGCAATATCCTACAGGGTTGGACTACAGCAAGCTGGGGTGGGGGGGGGTAGTCTGGGAGGAGTCCACCAGCTGAAAGCCCCTCAGGTGAGGACAACTGTTTCACCTACTTGCCTGGCCTTAGCAAGAAGACTATCTAGGGCAAAAGGCACAGAGTCAGCCCAGTTTAAGCCTCATCTCTTCCTTCATCCTTCCTTTCCAAGGGATATCATGCAATTGCTGCTTTCCCACGCCTTGCCTCTTGCATCACTGGCAGCTGGTGCCCGTGAGTTAATCCAGGTGGTATCGACCAACTCAACCAGTATTTCGCAAGCCTGTTGGCCTCCTTGAGCTTGGAATGAGACATGTTGGTTCCTTAGCTGCTGAACAAATATTATCTTTGCACAGTGAACCATGTAATGCAAAAGGTCAAATAAATGTTACCTTGTTTATAGAAATGCTTGCCGAGTTCTTTACTTAAGGCAATGGGGTACTGCAAAAAGAGGAGAGGGCAGACCGGGAAGAATGGCAGTCAATCAGGAAGAAAGGAGTGGGGGTAGTTAGACTTAGGGAGGCAGAGTGAAGAGGGTCTGTAATGAATGGCCGAGCTAGCTGGGGCTTCCTTCCCCAGGCTGGTGGCCCTCCAGCTATGCTGGACTACAACTCCCATCGCCTCCAGCAAGCCTGAGCTTGCAGTCATTTGCGTTCCAGCATATCTTGAGGGCCGCCAAGATTGGGGGGATGCCACTAGGGCCTCACAACGTCAACCCTTTTGCATTGCAGGTAGTAATGTTCTGAAAATGTGGCAGTATTTGTGGCGGGGGGAAAGTCGGGGGGACACAAGGATTGCTCTGCAGGATGAGAGCGGTGGCCCATGTCGTCCGGCATCATGTTTTCTGCCGTGGCCACTCGGAGGCCTCTGGGATGGTCGCCAGCAGGGCATGAGGGCAAGAACCCTCCCCTGCACTTGCCCCTCAGCAGTGAGTGCTTCAGCACCAGCGGCAGCCTCCCTCCGAACTGGGAGGGGGATGCATCGCCTTTCATGAACCAGCCTCTCCACGAATGGCCCAAGCTCATTTCAGAGGTCTCTACACCAGTGCTCAACACCACATCCCAGGGCTGGCCCAACTGATGGCGAGGAGCAGATGGCGCCTGCTCCTGCCACCTCCGGAAGCCAAACGGATTGGCAGGTGGCTCCTACTGGCACAACGTCCTCCGTCACACCTGCGGACTGGCTGAGGGGTGCGGAGCAGGTTGCGGGGGAATACTGAGGGGCCTGCCGCCGCCCCTCACGCCAGGCAGCATCTGCCACCTGAGGTGCCGGCCTCACCCTGCACGGCTAATTCCATTCATGAACGACGGGCAGCACAGGGAAATCCTCCCTTTAGGCAGCCCTGCCTGCCCGGCCAGTTGGTCCCAATGGGCGACCCAAGGCTTGTGCGAGTGGAAGATCTGGTCAGCAGACTCCTGATGACTGTGACGGGCATGTTGAGTGCAGGGCAACTTGTCTTCCCGTGCTGGCTGGGTGGCTTTGCAGTCCGTGCTCAAGGTCCATTTTGGTACCACTAACGTTGGCAAATGCAGCTGAGAGGCCTGGGAAGCCACAGTTTGGTCACAAGGGAGAAGGTAAACGGCCAAGGCCACGGTGGCTTTCCATGAAATGCCACCTGCTCCACACACAAGTCCTGCTAGAAGGGCAAAGCGGTGGTGTCACAAGGCATGGATGAGACAGTGGTGTCAAGCAAAGTGTCAATGTGTTGGGCACTGAGGACCAACTTGGGGCAAGTTGGGCCTGCACAAGAGGGACAGGTCCCACCCAAACCAAAATGGAACCAGGCTGCTGGCACTCAGCATGCAATAGGTGGCAGGGAAGCTTCTAAGCTGCACCCTTGGGAGAAAGCCAGCAGGAGCCGGGAAGCCTCCAGGCCAGGTGGAATCACAGGACAGACTGGCAAGAGCCCCTTGACTCAGCGACTGCATTCACACGTCACAACAGGCAATCATGGTTGTTGGTGGTGGATTTTTTCCCCGCTTTATTCTTGAGGACTTGCGTTATCTGGCCCATGTGGCAGAGGGGTACAAAATTATGCATGGTGGAGAGAAATTGAAGAGGGAAACATTTATCTCATTATCTCATAAAACTAGAACTTAAAGCAGTCACAACGCTGATGAGAAGGAGATCCAAGACAGATCAAAGGAAGGGCTTCCTCGCGTGGTGCACGGTTGACCTTAAAAGGGGATGGGACAAAGTCCGGGAGGAGAAGGCTCTCGGTGACAACAGTCTTGATGGCTAAGAGCCCACACGTCCTGCCTATGGACTTGCCACAAGAAGCTGCTTGGCCACTGTGTGACCAGAATGCTGGATTAGATGGACTCCTGGCCTGATCCAGCGCGGCTCTTCCTGTGTTCTTAGGCCCTTGTATGAGAGAAGAGCATCTCTCTGCCCCTTGGCTGTAGAGACGAACTGACCTCTCCCCCATTGCACAGTCACCACCAGCCCTTCATGGGCCGGATGACAGAGTGCAGCTTCACTCACTGACATCGTCTCACACACGGGTCCACTGCCTCTAAAAAAAAAAAGGTCCTCCCAGCGCTAGGTGAGCCCCTGGGCTCACCATCCCTTGGCACCCTGATATAGCTCACAAGTGGCGCAGGAATGGACTCAGCCAGGGCCAGGAGCAGCTACTGTTCTGAGCACCAGCTGAGTTGGGTGCCTCCTCCATACTCCCTCCCACCATCCCCCAAACCACCAGCTTCCAAAGCTTTTCCTTGTAGGAAAGTTTCTTGCTCCAGGCCCACTAATCATTTTGGCCGGCCTTTTCTGCCCCTCTTCCAGTTCTGTAACATCCCTTCTGAGACATGGGCATCAGATGCAGGTCCCGTTCAAAGTCAGGAGCGCGCCGCACAACTCTGGGAGAAGCATCAGGCCACGTAGCAGCGCAGCAGCGAGTAGCACAGCAGCCACGGGCGAGGAGCAGGTCATATTTCAGCCCAGCTATGTAGGTACTGGCTAGATGGCCCCTAAGCCAGACCCAGAGTCTCGGAGCTCCTGCCATCAGACTCAGAGGAAGATGCAGTGCACGAGGACCCCAGGAAAGCTTCCGCCGTGCCTACAGTTCTGTTTTACACAAGTGTACATGATTTCAAAACTATCAAAACTGATGGATCATTTGGACAAATTGGTAAGAGCCACTTGACTTATCGACTGGGTTTCTATGTCACAACAGACAATCATGGTTGCTGGTGGTGGGTTGTTTGTTTTTGTTCTATTTCTGTGAACTTGTTGTGTTATCTGGGCCCGGTCATGGTATATCACCATGGCTTGCTTTGAAACCAAAAACTGCTACTGCAAACAATGGATTGTTCTATGATTTTCACTTCCCATGATCACCTGTCATGACGTCGGGCCCCAGGAGCTCCATTTTTCAAGGTGCGGTGAAAAGACACCATAGAGCCCTGTAGAAAGAATGGCACAGAAGGCGCTGCTCTAGGCACCCCTCTCTACTGCCCACAGCTTCCTCACAACGCACACACAGACTTGCTTTGCTGCTATTGGCTGAGTGCTGTGCCTGTCACCCAGTTTACTTTACTGTCCTGAGACTTTTATGTATGGGACGGTATAGAAAGTTTTACATGCATACATACATACATACACACATACTTTCTTAAACAGGGAGAATGCAACTGAAAACATGAAGAATCACGGCAGAAGTGTTTATTTTAATCTAAATATAATCTAAATATAGATATGGAGGTGAGATTGGCTGGGAAGCATTAAAGAGATGGAGGTACGGCCAGGAGGATGAGAGAGAGAACGCGCCTCAAAACCTCAGTGGACCAATCAGGAAGGACCAGGGCACAAGAGAGTAACTAATGGGGTTTGGGCACAGGGGCTACTGGGATCAGTGTTGAGACTGGTAGGACCAAGTGGTGGAGGAGGAGCAGAAAACGATGGAGGCAGCCGGGGTTTGGGATCATGTGCTGGGGAAAACGTGGCCAGGCACCACCCATCGTGGTATCCCCCTATCCCTGTTTGTCATGATATACAAACCCACCTGCAGACTTCAGGAAATGGCACTACACCCACTGTTCTCTTCCGCACCCATAATTTGGTTTTCCAGATCATAATCAATCAGTGGGTGCGGATGTCAGGTCAATGACTCAGTGGATGGTATGTGGCACGAAGTGCTGGTCGGATTGGATGATTTACCAGCTTCAGGAAATCTGAACCCTGCACAGGTGCTGCTTCTCCTCGGAGTGTAGTTCTACCACTCACCTGTGTTAACAGGGATTTCCAAAAAATGTAGGGGGTCTAAGCCTCACACACAGACAAACTGGGGATCCCATTTACAGCAAGCAAATCGAGGGGGGAGGAATGTGTGTATGAGCTGCAGTTTTGTTCTCAGTTCATCCATGCACTGGGGGAAAGAGGCCGCTGCAGGCGAGCTGTGGCTCTCGCAGCCTTTGCCACCTGCTCCTGCATGCACGCAGGTCAAAGAGGGAGGCACGCCTGGGCATCTGCCGAGGGCCCCTGCTGCAGCAAGACTCAAGGGCAGGAACACTCTGGACTGGCTCTTTTTCTTCCCCGCTGCAGCCCACTTGCCCCCTGCCCAGCCCAGAAAATTGTAGTGGGGTGCATCCAAAGGGCTGGGGCGCTGGAGGGCACCAGGTCAGGAAACTTGGACTGGTTTGCATGTGGCTCGAATTCCACATTCACCGCTTTGGGTTGTGCTGTAGACAAACCATGACGGAGCAACACCCACAACGAGTCAGTGCAGCAAAAGAAATACCCTTGGCGGGGCAAAGCCAACACAAAGCCGAAATCCAGGTCACTCATTCCTGCTGCCCAGAGCACGTGATGCGCACTGCTGGCCCACATCTGCAGGGCCACATCTCACTGTCACGTCCTGCATTGCAGCCTGCCTGACCAGCCCTGCATCATTAAAGTTTCATTCCACCTAACCAAGTGCCAACCTGCCCCAGGACATCTCCAATGGATGGGCATCAATTATTCACCTGCCCTTAATAAATATTACACTAAATGAAAGAGATGTCTATTTCATTTACTCTTGCAGAGTTTTCAAGGCACTGGGTGGACCTCAGCCGGGGAGTTCTGACTGACCCTTCCTGCATCAGACACACGCACGTGTGTGCAGGCACACAGCACCCCCGATATCATGTGTGGCTGTGTCATTAACCCTTTCCCTCCAGCTCACCAGGCAGGAGCTCAGGAGTTAATGTACTCCCTGGGGGAAGCGGCCTTGCAGCAAGCCAGAGCAGGGGCCCACTAGCCCTTCCTTGTCAGCAGCTTCGCAGCGCTTCAGGCAATGCCAGCAGAGCGCCTGCTACTGGCCAGTAAAGAACGCCACCCTTGGTTGCACAGCCAGAAGCGTGGCTTCTAGATCGAGAGAGGTATTACTACCACTCTACACGACTCTGGTGCGCCCGCAACTGGAGTATTGTGTTCAGTTTTGGGTCCATCATTACAGAAAGGCTATAGCCAGGTTGGAGTCAGTGCAGCGAAGGACCACAAAGATGGTGGCCGGATTGCAGGAAAAGCCATGAGGTGAGACTGGGTTTTTCCCCCTGGAGAGGAGGAGACTCAGAGGGGATCTGTTGGAAGCATACAGGTATGTGAGGGGGTGTCACATGGAGATGGGGAGAGGCCTGTTCTCCCCTGCAGAGGAAGGCAGGACACGCTCCAACGGAGCAAAGTTCAGGGAACCAAGGTTCAATTTGGATGCCAGGAAGCACTTCCTGACAGACAGGACCCCGAGGGCGTGGAATGGGCTTCCACGGGGGGGGGGGGGTGGCTGAGGCCCCATCGGTGCGGGTGTTCAAGGATAGGCTGGACGTGCACATGGTGGGCATGTCGTGAGCAGAGCCGGCTGGTGCCGGAGGTCAGACTAGATGGCTCGGGAGACCCCTTCTGACTCGCTCTGTTTCTATGTTTCTATGAACTGCAGCAAAGAGAATAATGACAGGATTCTTCCCCAGCACCAGCAGGATATGCCAGGGGTTGGATCTGGGCCCTTCTCTCAGTAGCACTCGGCCCTTCGCATTGCACTACATCTTCAGGGGTTCCGCAGAAGACGGCCCTTCCGCAGGGGGACCTGCCATGCTGGCCCTCGACCGCTCCCAGGCCAGTATTCAAAGGGCAGCAGAAGCCCCGGGTCACACGGCCTGGCCTGCAATGAGGTGCCTCGTTCCGGGGTGGAAAGCCGTGGCCGCCATGCAGCAAGGGCCCAGCAGCTCTCTCGCACAACAGGCTGCTCAGGCAGAGTCGTCCAATTCAGAGGCACCGGTGCAGGGCAGAAGTGGGCAGAGGACTGGGCAGTGCAGGGTGACCTAGTGAAGGCCTTCAGGCCTTCATGAGAACTAGCCTGCCTTGGAAAAGGAGGGAGGCATTTCAGACCTGGGAGACTGAGAAGGATATTGCCTGCACGGACAGGCAGCAATGGCTCCCCGGCCTTACTTGGAGGTGCCAATGCTGAGCCTGGGCCCATTTGTACACAAAGCCAGTGCCCAACCACTGAGTTCTTCCAAGCTCCAGTCCTCGTGACTTGCCCACTGAGCCCAGTAGTGCCAGCACAGGCTGGCAGCCAGCAGGACAAAGCTGGTTTCAGTCCCGGGTCTCTCTCAGCCCTTAAAGGCAGGTGCCCGGGATCACACCTGGGAGCTTCTGCATGCAGTGTGTGCACCTGCTATTAAGCCAGGTCCCCGCCCTGCTGCTGAGGCCTGGGAAGCAGCGCTACCTGCTGCTTGCCCCACATTCGCTCTTCAGGAACAGACTCTTCCTCTGCATGGGGGCTCCACACTCCCCTGCGAAGGCTAGGCCCTCTTCGCCAACTTGTACCCAACACTCCCTTCTTTCTCTCTTGGAGCCACAAAATGCCTCCCTTTCCCCTTAAGAATCCTGTGCGCCTCCCCTTTGTTTCAGGTCTCCCCCCTTCCACGCCTATTTCCTTTTCTTTCCAAACACACACAAGCCCTGCTGGTTCAACAGCTAATTCAGCAGATGCCCCCAGTGCTCCTCCCCAGGAGCACCGCAGCTTAAAAGTTTAATGGCATCTTCTGGCCCTCTCCATATTTAATTCTATTCCAGGCTTTAGATCGCTCTGTTCTCTTAACTCAGAAGAAGGTTTATTTATGAGACAGCAAGTGAGCGAGAGTGCTGTCTGTTTAAAACAGCAGATGCACCAATTTTCTGAAGAGATTTTTTTTTTTAGCACCAAACTTCGGAAAGTTAAATTAGCCCCCCCTCCCCCGGTCTGTGTGCGTGTGCGTGTGCGTGTGAGAGAGAGAAAGAGAGAGATCCTTGCTGTTCTAGCGCCACCCGGTGGTCACAAGTGGATAGGAAAATGTTCTCTCATACTCCCCACCTCCCTCCCCAGCAAGGCTTCCTTGGGAACAGTCTGCTTCTCTCTGAGAAAGGTTACTGGACAGGCAGTGGAAGTATCGAGTCGGGTGCAGTGCTGGCCAGCTCCGTTATGCCAGATTTCTCCACCAGAATGCGGTGAGTGCATTGTAGGTGCTTGTGTGATGTGTGTCACCTCAAAGAAGGCTGGCAAAATGATTCCGGGCTGGACCAGCTCACCTGCAAGGAAAGGTCACAAAATCTAGGATTGTTTAGCTTAGAAAAGGGTGAGTAAACAGAGCTATCATGCCGATGTACTTGTACAAAATTATGCATTTTGTTCCCTCCCTGCAAATACTAGAATTTAGATGGTGAGAGATTCAGGGCAGAATTCACTTCCATGCGATGCCTTGGTGGCTGCAAACTTGGCTTTAAAAGGGGATTGGACAGACTCCTGGAGAAGCCCGTCAAGGGCTCTGAGCCCCGGAGGCTTTGCGCTGCCTCCGGTCTCAAAGACCGCATGCCCAAGTGCGCTAGTTGCTGAGGAACATGGGAGGGAGGATGCTGTGGCATTCATGCTGCCCTTGTGGGCTGCTGGCCCCTCTGTGTACAGAATGCTGCATTAGATGGATCTGACCTGGCATGGCTCTTCTTGTGTTCTTAAAGTGCTCCGGGAAGACAGCTTTCTGTTAACAGCCCCCACCTGGAGAAATGTCTTGCAAGTAGGAAGGTAGTACGTTGTGGCAAAAGGTTCTGGCCGAGCCCTCTTCTTGTGCTGCTGGCTTTCTACTAGCAGGGTTATCTGTGCTTCAACCAGAAGAGCACCCAGAAATATTTCCCATCTGAACTCTGAAGCAATATGCTCTGTTCCCCCACTCCCACCTGCTGCAGTTGTAATCCAGCCAGTCTTGAAAAAGTACAGCCCTGTGCAGAAGTCCGCCTGCCACATGGTGGAGCTGACACACACAAGCCCCTCTCAAGCAGCCATACTCCCCCAGCTCCACCATAAATCCCCGTGTATCAAGCAGGAAGATCTAATGAAGCGGCGTAAGTTTCTCCAGCCAAATGTGCATACGGAGTTCTTCTGACTGGGGATCCTACTAAATCAGGGGCTCGGGGAGTTCTGTGAGTGCGGTGGGCGCACTGATGCACGGCCGATCCCCACTTCAGCTATAGCCATGGTGCAGTGGATGCCCACATAGCGCTGCCCAGCCCCCGAAACAAAGCCACACCTCAGCAGCTTCCCATTGCTGCATCTTCTCCACCAGAGGCAGAATTGCCCCTCTCCTTCTCTGGCAAGGTGCGCACGGTTTCTTCAGTGCAAAACTCCAGGAGGGAACATGCCACACTATTGTGAACCATTTGGAGTACCCACCATCTGACAGGGCCAAAGGAAGGTCGCCTTCTTTTTATGTGCAACAGCATGCGCACAGCGTCGTGTGCAGAGCACCGGAAGCAAAACACCTGAACGGACTGAGCACTGATCAGGAAGCGGCTTCTATTTTCAGTATACCTGAGCGCTTCCCTTCCCTTTCCTTCAGGACTACACCTGTGCTCTGTGTAATCAGTGGAGCTAGGAAGGCTCTGGATCACATCTGTGCAAGGGTTAAGGAGCAGCCAGCCAAAATGCTGCTTCTGTGGAAGTCCTTCACAAAGTCCAAGCAGAATCTCTCTCTCTCTCTCTCTCTCTCTCTCTCTCTCTCTCTCCCCCCCCCCCCCCGTCTCGCCCACCAAGCCGGGAGGAAGGCACCTTGGGATCTGAGCAGCCTTGGGTGTTGTCCCATTTGTATCTCCCCATGGACAGAAACTCCCTGCCAAAGGTCACCCAGCTCCCATGCAGAAGAGCTTGCTGTGGGGCACTGAGAAACAGCGCTGCTCACGAAGCGGAAGGCCCCCAGCTCCTCAGAGCAGGAGTGCACACCCTGCAGCCCGGGTGACACTTCCAGCCCCGCAAGACTTGAATGGGGATCCCCAAGCTTGCCACTGCTGCCACTGACGCCCTGCCCATGCCCCTGCTGCGCGTGGTCTCCACTCCACCCAGCCCCACATCCACCAGAGCTTTTCACAGAGGATCCCTGGGGTCTGCCCTCCTGTAGCCTCCTGTAGAGTCAGCAAGACCGGCCACCCTCAGGCCCGAAAAGGCTGCCTAAGCCTGCCTCAGATCACATGCATCTTGGGCCCTTGGGCTGTGGAATCACTGAAAGACCAGGGGAGTGGGGAAGGGGGAAGTCTGGGGGCAGGCCCACCCACGGAGCGTTTTATTTATTTAAATTGTTTCCAGGGTGCCTTTAAGGATGGAACACTGTCGTGTTTTCTTACTCCTGTTCTAGCAAGAAAACTTCCTTCCTTCCTTCCTTCCACTGCTCTGAGGAGTACTATCATAATCTGAGCCCCAGTGTGGAATAGCAGTTAGAGTGTTGGACTGGCACCTGGGAGACCCACTGGGGAGCTCACTGGACAGACTATGGAGTCATCCCTGACTCTCACCCTAGCCCACCTCCGGAAGCCCAGAACCCACCTTGAGTTCCTTGCAGGGAAAAGCCATGCTATAAATACAGTGCATACACGAGCACATCCCTTTCTTTCCTACTTCGGGAAAAAAACCTTCAGGTTTCTATTAGCCACAAGGCTGGTGGAGAACATGTACACACAAGCACATGCCACAGAGAGAAGGGGAAGGACTGGGCCAGCTCAGCGCCATTTTTGGAATAATTGAGGCCACAAAGGGGGCGGGGGGAAGCAGCCCCCTGCCGAGGGTTTCCGCCCGGGCATCAAAGCAGCCGTGTGGATCCCTTAACGGCTGGGCAACAGAAGCAGTAGCTCTGCCCCATTTATCTCCTTTGATCTGGCATGATCCCAGTAAATCTCAGAGGCTTCTGGAATTTGTTGCCATGATACCTCTTCTCCAGCAGGTGTCGCTGCTTCCTTAGCTACCAAATACTCTCTAGAGGAGTGAGAAATCAGTTTCAGTTCAGAAGCGTGGTACTAAGTGTCATCATGCTGGCTGGAGATGGTGGGAGTTGTAGTCTGACGCATCTGGAGAGCATCAGGTTGGGGAAAGTGGGTCCACTCCTTCGCCCACACACCACAATGCACTGACATCCTCGTTTCATTCAGAAACAACATGCCTCGGAGGGGAATCGCTGGAGGAATTGCCAAAGACTTTTTCCCAACACTCTGAAACGAACACAGAATTCTGTCCCCTCCAGAAGAAAATGTTCAACTTGACAAACCTCTTCACCCAGAATTTCATTTTGTCTGCCCCTGTGAAAGACGATGATCCTGTCGGGGGGTGGGGGGCAGAGGTGGCTACGCTCCGCCAGTCCCACAAACATGGCTGAGTATATATGATTCCAAGTCAAATGTTTAGGAGCGAAGCACTCAAAGCCCCAGGCTGGGATAGAATTGGATAGCTTTCATTTCTTCTACATCATTTTATTTTTAAATGTCACATTCTTTTCCTCTTCAATTGGAAGAACAGTGCAATTTTGACTGAAAAGAACTAGTTGTAGACAATGGAAGGAAAAGGTAATTTTAGGGCAAAATCCAGTGATGCTGCAGTGGCCCTCCAAACTTGGATTCTTACAGGTATCCTTTGGAGAACAGGAGAAGTACAGAAATGAAGGTCAGCCCCACACTCCTCTGGCCCCCACAAGATGCCAGATGACCATCTTCTGCCATCTAACAGTGGCATGGGGGGGGGGGGGGAGGCTGAGCTGCCACCAAGATACCTTAAGCTAGACCAACTACCGTATTTTTCGCTCTATAAGACATGCCTGACCATAAGACGCACCTAGTTTTTAGAGAACAAGAAAAAAAAATATTCTGAATCAAATGGGCACATCATCACAGGCACATTCCCCATCACTTCCCCATGGGTTGCACATCTGACAGACTTACTGCACACACATATTTGCTCCATGAGACGCGCAGACATTTCCCCTTACTTTTGAGGGGCGGAAAAGTGAGTCTTATAGAGCAAAAAATACGGTATTTCCATTCTGTACTTTTTTGCCTGGATCCCTTTGCCTTATTTCCACCAAAACCCACATTAAGAACTTGGGCAGTGAAGTGGGGAAGCTCATAATGCAACAAGCTACATTATTGGTCATGCAAAGAAGCCCAGCTCAAGACATCCCAGTCGGACCTTTAGCCAGGCATCTCCAAGGCAGTGAGAGCGCTTGAGGGTGCAAAGACTAGGTCTGTTTTTACTCTCAGCGGTGGCAGTCAGTACCAGCTGGTTCTGCTTTACCAGGCCTTGCACCCATAGCCAGGTGCCCATGTACAACTAGTCACCACATAGGTCCTTTTGATTTGGATCAAACTGATTTGGATCAAAACAATTATATAAGCAACATCTGTGTCCAAGATGCAATTCTGTTCTCGTTCAACATCCCAGTGCTTATTTAGGCATCCGAGTCTTGTCGCATATGTTGGGGGTGTGGGGAGTGCGGGGAGGTTCCAGGAAAGCTCACATTTCTGTTGGAGGCCTGTGCTGCTTGGATAACTTATAGGCATTAATGAAGTTTGCTTGTTTCCATAAAAAATGGCTGAATGCCTCTTGCGCGGCAGCCTGATTCCCACTAATAGCAGCTCGGTGCTGAATGACCCCTGGCTGTGCCACCAGGCACTGCCATGTGGCTCAGTGCAGCCATCACTCGGCCCCGGGATGCAGCTGCACGTCAGCGACTGATGTCGGCACTCCAGTAATGAGTCATCATGCCACCCATGACCACAATCATGCTATTACACTCCTTGCTGATTCACCGCTCAGGGGCCAAGTTGCATCCGTGGATCTGCAGAGCCTTTCCTTCAGCCTTCAGACTCTGCGCCAGCGAAAGCTTTTCTTGCCTCCGAGGATGAGTGGTGTTCTCCCACGCTGTGTATGGAAGCCAACTGGATCGGCTTAGATCTGCCTCCAATGCAAGGGGATGGGACATGTCCTCTGTCATGGATGAGGACAAGAGGCTAGTTCAGGGGACACGGGTCTTTTTCTGAGGCACACGCACAACTCTGTCTTCCAAAAATGAGGGTCGAGGCTCAGCAGAAACAGCCGGAACGCTCCCGGTGCTGCCCCTTCCCCAGCTTCTGCTGCCTGAGGCAGGCATAATCGCAGGCCTGGCCCATTTCTCTTAGAAATGGTAGCCTTCCTTGGTCTAGGCTGGCAGGCACTCTTGCAAAGAACTTCAGACTGAAGATTTGCCAGGACTGAGAAAAGCTTCTCTAGCCCTTCACACCTTGGTTTTTGTCTTGATTTGGTGTGGTTATTTCCTAACATGGACCAGTTTCTTTCATGGCCTTCAGAAGATGAAGGAATCTGAAAAAAGGTGGGAAGCAAGAGGAGCTGGAGGCTGTGCTATGCCAAGGCCAAGCCCCTATGGTGCCAGAAGTATATGCTTGACAGACGGCATTCCTGGACGGAATCAGCCTCCGGCAAAATTTGAAAGCGTCTTTCCAGCATCAAATCCTAAATGTGCTGCTTGCTTCCCATGGCAGCTGCAGTCGTAAAACAAATGCATGACCACTCCCAATTGTCTGTAGTGCATCGCATACTTTACGACAGACAGATTCCACAATATGTCCCCCCTTTCAACACCTCTGTATAAAGCTGGTCAGTGTGTTATCGCACGTTTATGAATTCTTCTCCCCTGCATTTGTGCATCCATCAGCAAGTACCGCAGGACACAGTTCTTCATTGCTGGTTGCTGGCAAAGATCCCTTACACAGTCACATTCTAACTCCAGCACAGCTTTGCTCCGAGAATGTCCGCTAGACACATGGCATGATAGTCTTAAAGTTTCCTGCCAACATGACTTTTCAGTTATGGACGATCAAGTTCCAGAAGATTGTACTGCCCTTGCAAGAGTTTGGTCATTTCTTCCTACGATCTTCAGATATCAACTTGTCTACAAATGGAGCAACTGAGTATTTTTGATTGCATTTGTTTGCTCAAAGATGCTGTTGTTAATTGGGGAACTTTTTGTGATGGAAGCAGAAAGATCTTCTGGAACACATCGGGAAGAGCCGCTTCCACCTCCATCAGCAGGTCCTCTTCACTTAGCTCCATTAAGGCATTTTAATGCCTGAAGGACACTTCTCACATGGCACAAAGAAGTGCCTTGTCATCCTAAAAGCATTTGGAAAGCATGTTTATTTGACGGTGCTGAAAACCAAAAGCCATTCTTACGTTGAATGAAGCTTCTTGGAGGAAAAAAAAACCAGCTAAAGCAAAGGTCTGTGTAGCATTTCTCTTGCCTGAGGGCATTTTTTCTGGGAACA
This sequence comes from Varanus salvator macromaculatus, assembly GCA_023646645.1. NCBI lineage: Eukaryota > Metazoa > Chordata > Lepidosauria > Squamata > Varanidae > Varanus > Varanus salvator. The sequence continues at coordinate 10,161,288 of JAIXND010000624.1, read as the reverse complement.
AAAATGACCCAGATGTAACCAACACTAGTTTTTTAATGCAGGATCATCTCAGCCAAACCTCTGTGTATTCTTTGGTGCTGAATTACAATTGCCACTTTTTTTCCTGACAGCTTCTCATCTTAATGACTACATGACAGGCAGAAACAGCCTAGCTGCATCTATGCTGGACACAGCTTTACCTGTTGAATTTGATCAGTGCAAACAGGTGAGCATCTACCTCTGATTGTGTGCTTAACAAAGAACTTGTTAAGCTTTGAGGAAGTCTCCACAAACAGGAAGGAAAGAACTAAAGGTTTGAAAAAGGTCAGTGCAGGAGAAAGCAAACCAGAGACCAAAGCAGAATACACAGGGACTGTTACTAGAGCTTTTTCTAGACGAGGCGTTCAAACCCATTGCCTTCTGCTGCATCTGCTTCTAGGTCTCTTCGATGGGTCTTTTAGTCTTGAGCAGGGAAGGCAGGAGTCTTGGCAAACACCCCAGAACCCGGGCAGCAGAACCCAAGGCAAGGCAGCATCAAATACGTACTGTCCAGAGCCTGGGAGTTCAGTGGCAGGCACAGCTGTGGTTAAGGAACAGACTGTTGCAAAAATGTACTTGGTCTTTTTCCTGGAGGGTCTCAGTTATCAGGAAACAGGGACGCAATTCCCAGTAGAGACTGCTTATTTTGCATGCAAAACAGGTCAGCAGCGTGGCTCATACCCAAAGGTGGAGCTGACAAAAAGCAAAGGTTTGGGCATGGTCTTTATAGGATACATATTGGCAAACAGTTCTGACTGGACACGTTCTCTCCAGTTTCGGATTGGGCAGTCCTGACCTCCATCCATCATGGCATTTTCAAAGTATTATCAGTGAAGTCTTGTGGCTACTGGGACTTTTCTGAGAACTGTTTCCAGTGATATTTGGGGTTTCATCAGGTACCCCTCTCTGAGCAAGGCTGCAGTTGGAGCTGGACTCTTCTGATAACTGGTTCCCCTTAACACTTATGGTTATGGTAGGCACTACTTATGCTAGGCACTGGGGCTTAGGAATAGGTGTCATAAGTGCAGGTTAGGGGACAAGTGGCTGGAGAGCAGCACTTGTGAAGGGACCTCGGGGTGCTGGTTGACTGCAGGCTAAACATGAGTCAGCCGTGTGATGCGGTGGTCAAGAGGGTGAATGCCACCCTTGGTTGCATAGCCAGAAGTGTGGCTTCAAGATCGAGAGAGGTATTACTACCACTCTACACGACTCTGGTGTACCCACAACTGGAATATTGTGTTCAGTTTTGGGCCCCTCATTACAGGAAGGATATAGCCAGGTTGGAGTCAGTGCAGCGTAGGGCCACAAGGTTGGTGGATGGTTTGCAGGGGATGCCGTATGAGGCGAGACTGAGGGAACTGGGTCTCTTCAGCCTGGAGAAGAGGAAACTCAGAGGGGATATGTTGGTGACAGACAGGTATGTGAGGGGATGTCACATGGAGATGGGTAGAGACCTGTTCTCCCCTGCAAGGGAAGGCAGGACATGCCCCAAAGGAGCAAAGCTGAGGGAACCCAGGTTCCATTTGGATGCCAGGAAGCACTTCCTGACAGTCAGGACCCCAAGGGCATGGAATGGGCTTCTACGAGAGGTTGTTGAGGCCCCATCGGTGAGGGTGTTCAAAGATAGGCTGGACATGCACATGGTGGGCATGTCACGATCGGAGCCGGCTGGAGCTGGGGGTCAGACTAGATGGCCCGGGAGACCCCTTCTGACTCGCTCTGTTTCTATGTTGCTTTCCAAACATCTATGTGGTTTCCTCTCAGTGCATGTGGTCAACCAGCTCTTAACCGATCTGTAGTTTAGACACACACAGCTTAGCAGCACAGACTGGAGCTGCTTTTGGCAGCCTCAGAGCTATTGCTAAGGCAGGCTACCCAGAGGCCTTTGGGCCCACAGTCTGGCCAAGGCCATGGTCGCTGGATCACAGAAACGGTCTGCGTGCGATGGCCTCCTTGCAAGCCACAGCAAGCAAGCATCGTTATAGAATGGCTGGCCTTTTTCTAACAAGCCTGACATCAGGAATCGGAGGTGTGCATCAGGACAAGAAATGGGCATGCTCATGAGCAAGCCAAAGGCCAAGAACCAGGAAGACAAATGGAGCCGGGCAATCAGGTAGGGTTCGGGGACAGCCGCAGGTCTGGCAAGCAAGGCAAGGTAGTGAGGCAGCAAGGTATGGCAGGAGCTAGACCCATCAAGGCTCAGGCAAGATGCAGGGGCTGGAGCACACTGCGGCTCGCAAGAAGGCCAGCACCGCTGAGGTAAGACTGCAAGGCAGGACACAGGAGCTGAACTACACAGCTGACATGAAGATCTGCATTGCTGAGGCAGCCACTGGAAGGCAGAGCGTGCCCTTATACAGCTCTTCCCAGTTCTCCCCACTGGTAGCCATCAGGAGGTTGAGCACTGTAGCAGGGCCAGGGCCCAATCCTGCAGTTACTACTACGGCCATTCTGGTTCTGGCCACCAGATGGAGCTGTGCAACTGACACATCGCCACAGCTTCCCACCCACCCCATTGGCTGCATCTCTATGTAGAAACTATAGCACTGGGTGGAGCCTGGCAGAATCTTGCCCCTTGCTGAGAGCCTGTCCACCCACCGAGATACAGCGCCTCCTGCTCTCTCCCTCCTTCGTGCTTCCTTGCAATTAAAACACAAAGCAAAACAGCACTTTTTTTGCTGCTGTTCAGCAACGCCAGAAGTTCGGCCTCCCTGCACAGAGACAAAGTGACGCCCGCCCAGCCCAACTCATCCACCCCTTCTAAGTGAAGCCATTGACTAAGCCTCATAAGGACGTCCTGGGAGGATCATGCAACACCGCGTGCCCATTTTCCCGTTCTACTGGCCCCACGCCCAGGATTGGGAGGCTGCTTGAGCCACCCAGGGCGAGGGCAGGGGTCTCTGCTCCATTCCAGGCTTTGCGTATTTGCACCTGAGGGGGCCCAACCAGGGAATGCTGCCACACCACAAACATCACTGCTGGCATCACGTCCCTAACACATGGGTGGTTTTTGCTTTCAGTCATTTTCTCCAGGAAAAGGAAAGCAAAACAGAAAGAGATTGCAAATGATGGGGAAACTCAGGAGGTGGCAACCCTGTCTGACATCCCTAGAAATTCTCAGGGTGGGGGCACTCCAAGCACACAGCAAAAGCCCCACCAACAAATGCCCTTAGTGAAGATCCAGTGGACAGCATCCCTGGGCGATCTCCAGGGTGCTCTGTGCCCGACTAGGTGTGGCTCTGCTTGCCCACATGCAGGCCATGCACAGTGCTCCGGGTCAGCGGCCCATGGGCACCATACTATTCAGCCAGCCAGACTGGGCCCATCTGCCCTTCCCTCCGGGAAAGATGCGGCTTTCCCCATCCAGGTGCATTCCAGATGTTCGGGGCTACCACTCCAGAACAGACCACACCGGCTGAGTTGCAAGCACACAACAGCAGGGGACCAGGCGGGGGAAGGCCGGGACCGGGTGACCAGCCGGAAACTGGGCAGGACTCTTGTCCCGTTCGTGGCTCTTGCCAGAAGGGAGGGGTCAGGAGTGAGGGGCCCCTGCTGAGCTTCCCCCCTCGACCGGGCTCTGAAAGGGAAGAAGCCCGTCCTCTTCCGCAGCCCCCGGCGGCGCCCGCAAGTGCCCGTGCGCCGGCCGCTCCGCCACCTCTTCTGCGCCCGCCGCCGCCCCTTTGGCGCGGAGAGCGGCGTGAACGCCTCCGCCGGCACGGAGAGACGCGCAGCGGGGCTGCGGGAGGCACGCCGCCGGTGCTGCGTGCGCTGCAGGCGCAGAGCAGGCCTGGGGCCGCCCTGCCGGCTGAAGCGTCCCGGCGCTCCGCGGGGCTTCCTCCAAGCCGGCGCAGCCAGGATCGGGGCCGCGGGCGGCCGCGGGGAGGCCCTGCCCGTGCGGTGCCGCCCTCCCCCTCCGCCCCAGGGGCATCCTCCGCTGCGCTTCCCACGCCTCGCCGGAGCGCCTTGTTGCTCTTGGCCCCGAGCAGCCTCGCAAGCGGCAGCGATTGTTATCTCAGTCCCCGCCGCTTTCCGACGCTTCCTCTTCCCCGGGCTGCCCCAGCCGCTCCCGCCTGCGAGAGGAGCAGCGAGCCGCCGGCCAAGGCCGCGCGCCCCCAAAGGCGGCCGCCGGTGCGCGCCGCGCCCGGAAGCGCCGCCGCTTCCCCTGCGCGCCACCTGCTCGGCCAGTCGCCCGTTGCGTAAATGCGCCGAAACAAAGGCGCAGCGGAGGCAGCGGGCGAAGCTGGCCCTCCCCGCTCGCCCGCGCTTCCCTCCGGCTCCTCCCCTCCCCCCCCCCCGAGTTATTATGGTCAACTCTTCGCCCGCCGCCTTCATAACAGGCCTGGAGTTTCCGGACTCCCAGCGAGAGATCTCTGCGCTCTGGGGCTGCCCCTGAGTTCTGCTGCCTGCGGGCTGTTCTCCTTGGGGAGCGCAGCCGAACTCCGAATAGGGACACTTAACCAAGGGCAAAGCCGGGGAAGAGCCTGAACGTGGGTTTGCAAACTGAGAAACTGCAGTTCAGCTCTTGGTGAGTACCACCATCTCAGGACCAGGAGTGCCAGAGTCCTTCCCTTGGTTGTCGCCAGAGGTTCTTTGCTTCGGACAGCCTGGAACCCGTTCCAATCTGCATAGAGTTTAGGATTAGGATGTAGGGTTAGACTTTAAATGCTATCTTTCCTGCTCTCCAGGAGGAAAGAGAAGTTGCATTATTATTATTTGCCATGCTTTGGCATGCATTGTATTTTAAGAGGAAAGTTACTGGTCTTCATTTGCTTAGTGAAGGAGAAACAAACACTCTGCATATGGTCAGAGGCACACCCCAACTGTGCATTCCAGGGTAGAAGCTGAGCCGTGGAGTGAAGTACAGGTTCAGCTGTTCATGAGCTAGGATCACACCTACCAAACTGGGGTAGTATTGCCAACTTTTCCGATCAGCCCTCTGGCTGTGCCTTTAGAAACAGCTTGATGTGCAAGCTGTTATTGTCGATAACTTCCAGTCACATCCTGCCTTATTTCCTCTTGCAAGGAACCCGAAGTGGCTTACAAAGGTCTTGTCCCCTCCATGTTATCCTCGGAACCACCACCCTGTGAAATAGATTGGCCTGAGGGTCAGCAACTGGCCCAAAGTCTTCCAGGGAGCTTCACAGCTCCAGGGGGACAAGAACCCAGATGTCCAGAGTCCCGGTCCATCCCTCTACCCACCATGTCACCATAATTCATCTTCCTACTGCCAGTTGCTGCCCACCGTGGATGCTTCCTGGGAGTTGTGGAACGTCTTGCTGCCCAACAGCCATAGGGCAGTGCCCTAAGGCAGCTTGTGCAGGGACAGGGAGAGGTTGAGTGTTGAAGGAAAACCTTTTGCTCTGTCCCAGGACTCTTAAGGGTTGGCCGGATCCTTATGCTTGCTCAGGATTCTTCAAGGCAGAGGAGCCTTCTCTTTCCTGGCCAGCTTGCAACCCTAAATTTGCATCCTTTCAGGCATTGCTGCCCCTTTATCTATCCCTAATGGAATGGGATCAATAGATGGACGGGCAGCTGTTAATGGGTAGTGGAAAGACCTCTAGCACCTCCAGGATGGCTTGCCAGCCCTGCTGCTTCTGTCCTCCACCTGTGGTTTAAAAAGCTCTCGCTTTCAATCAAGCCAAACACCTGCTGATTGGTTTCCTCCTCTTTTGTATTCAGAACCACAAGAGTTGTAACCAAAGTTACAGGAATGGACAGAGAGCTGCTAGTGTGGAAAAGCTTTTAAAGGGGAGAAAAAAGGCATGTATTTTTCAAAAGGCACACTTGAAACCTTTCTGTGCCCTTTCTTCCCATTGGACTTTTTACAAATCTATGCTCAGATGTTTCTCATACTCCTTATTTATTTAAAAATAAAATATTTGTTTATTTCTGTACCACCCCATAGCCAAAGCTCTCTGTGCAGTTGACAATAATATATCTGAACTCTGTATGGGTTGTATGAAGAAACTGAGGACAGGTGCGACTGACCAATTGCCAGGGGTAGTCATGTTCCATCAATTGCCACAAAAATGGCATAATTTATGGCAGCTTCAAGACTCATTTATGTTGGTGGAAGATTTTGCATTAACTGGACAATGTCCCAACCCCCCCCCCCTTCATGTTAAAATGAGGGTGATAGCTGATCAGCTGCTACAAGGTTCCCCACATGTGAATATCCTGGGAAGAAAAGACTTCTGGCTGATGAGAACAGCTTCTGGAAGCCTGTGCTGTCCACTGACACGGACGGGCTTCAGCCATGAGCAACATGGTGCATTGCATGCCGAGACACCCGCGGGGCACCAGCTTGGGGCATGCTGTGCCATAAAACTCCCTGAGTGGTTCCCTTATCTCATGCATTTCTGGAATTAAGGTAGCCAAGTTGCTAAGGTCCAGAAGGCTTCTGTATTATATCGGCCCTTTTCCAGCAAAGAACTCAAAAGAGCCTACCTCACCCTCTTCCTCTCCATTTTATCTTCACAACAACCTTGTGAGGTGGGTTGGGCTACAGAGTCGGAGACCAGCCCAAAGGTATGTCCAGTGTGGCTCATGGCACAGATCTCTTGAGTCCCAGTCCAGTACTCTAACCAAAATGCTTTCCCTGCTCCCTCCTTGGGCATCAGAAGGGCAAGAACATAAACTGGATCAGACCAGGATCCCTCAGATCATCAGGCCAGCCCAGTGTTCTGTTCACAGTGGCCAGCCAGCTGCCCACAGGATCCCTGCAGCAGCCCAGCCCCCCCCCCCTTGCTTCCTTTGCAGCATCTCCTGTCTGCAGCCTGGTGCGTTCAACACAACTGCAGGAAGAATGCATTGCAGGAGGCAGCAACTAGGTCTGGGCAAGAGATCCCCTAGCATCCTTGAGATCCAGGGAATAAAAGCAGACTCTAGCAGGCCCTTCTTTGGTGGACTTGCTTCACCTTTCTACGTCCTGGTCCTGCTTCCAAGGCTTCTTTGGGTTTGTGAGCTTTCAACAGTCATGACTTCACTTCTGTACTTCTTCTGTCACCATGAGGGCTAGTCACTTAATAGTGAAGGATACAACTTAGTCTGCTAACTTCAGCACTCCATTGTAAATTCTGCGAGTTATGTTCATGTGCACAAGATGGGAGATCTTTAAACTGTTCTCCAACGCTTCACCCCTACAATGGTAGTGGGAAAACTGACTAGTTGATGTTCTAGGGCCCAGTCCTAGGTCTTTCTAGACAGAAAAAAGCCCTGCAGTTCCTGGAATTTCCCACCCAGCAAGATGAGCAGAATGATCGTGCTGGTTGAGAGCTCCAGGTGCCTTGATGGACAGCGGCAACCAGGGCTTGACTGGAGCAGCTGCAGGTGCTGGTCAGGGGGCTTGGAGGTTGCCAAGAATGATGACGGGATGGAGCCCAGCATGCCTGGAGGGCAGTGGTTTGGGAGGGGTTGAGCTGCCCCATCTGACCCACCTGGAAAGCAAGTCAGCTTTGAGGCTTGAGGGGCGGCTTTCCAAAGCCTGAAATTCCTCATGGAACAAATCTCATTGGATGTTTAGAACTGAGCGTAATCGCAGGCTGGGTGTTTGTGTGCGATCCCAACATTATGGGTAAAGCAATTGGTCAGTTAAGCCCCCACTTGTCTGACCTCCTTTGCCTTATCTTTGCTCCCCTCTAAACCTTAAATTGTAAGAGCTTTGGAGCAGAAGGCCCCATGGCTCCCAAGCCCCGTGTGCACTGAATGGCATCAGGCCATAATCTGTTATGATGAGATTACATTAATACCCCACCTTTCTTTCTCTTAGAAGGAACCAAAGGCAACTTCTCCTCCTCACAACAACCCTGTGAGGTAGGCTAGGCTGAGAATGCATGATGGACCCAGAGTCACCCCGTGAGCCTTGTGACTGAGTGGGCACTCAAGCCCCCAGGACCATAGTCCTGCACTCTCTCCGCTGCTGTGATGTGCCATCGAGTCCCCTCCAACTTTCGTTGGCCCTGCGAAAGAAAGTCCTCGAAAATGCCTGGTCCAGGGCAGCTCCGTTTGGCTCTTCTGGGTCATGGCGCACAAAACGCACTTTCCTCGGTTCCCACATAGACCTTTGTAAAAAGCCACAGCGTGCGCCCATGCTGTGGAAGGGGCGAGTCCTTCCTGCCCCACTCACGAGCAGCTCTGGAGTGATTTGAGCGGTGCTGAGCATGGATCATGGAGGGGCCGGCTTTCCCCGGCCTAGCTTCCCTTCAGCTGTGTTGGGCGACATCATCCCCCAGCCACCACCGTGTTGGCCGGGGCTGATGAGTGCTGTAGTCCAGTGTAGGGATGCAAAGATCAGGCCAGAATCCAGCCCTCTTGGGCCTGCCGGACTTCTTTTCCATGCTCAGCCCTGGCCAGGAAGTGAGCTGAGCCCAGAGCAAGTCCATGAACGGTGAGGAATGCCAGCAGCTTCTTTCTGCAAAGCACATACGGTGCACAAACATGCACAGCTCCACAGCTGTGGCGGGGAAGCAAATTCCACCTGCCTGGTGGCGCTCAGGGGGTTTGCACGCACGCCAGCCTCGCAGACTCCTGGCCTCGTTTCCTGGCTGGACACCCGCTTGGCACAAGGCAGACTTAGGGCAAACAGAAAGCAGGCCAGCGTCCAGGGAGCTAAGCCAGCAAAATCCAACAGATTCCCCCCTGCGAACTAGGTTCCTGATGCATCGCTAGTCCCACACATATGCAGGGTGCCAGCTGGGTGGGGGGCTGATGCGAACTTCAAAGGATAACCTTGAGGCGGCACAGCTTTATTTGGGAGAGTCTTCAAACAGGTAGAGTGAATGACACGCTAACCCTTGTTAGTCAGGCTTTTATCTGGAACAGCTGCAAGAAGGGTGGGGGGAAATGCATGGTTTTGTGAGCTGGCTTATGGACTCGCATGATCAGGGCTACTTGGGCTGGTCATTTCGAAGAAGCCTCCCCTCAGTTTGGACTGCCACGTGCGTGCATCCACCCCCTTTCCTCTCTGCAGGCAGTCCAATTCCACTCATCTTCTCCTAGGCCTGCTAGTCTCCTGATGTTGGGAATTCTGATTCCCATCAGTCCCAGCCAGTTTGGCCAGTAATTTGGGTGTTGTACACTATCATCTTGCAGCAACCCAGAAGGGCCTTTTTGGTGGTTGCCCCCACCTTACGAAGTGCCCGCCCAGCCTGGCCATCAGGAGCCGCCAGTGGCTGCGTGCCTCAGCTGCCCATATCTTTCTCCAAGCTTTTCCCACGTGAATGTGCCACCCAGTCTGTTTGTTTGTAATGATGGCACAATATTGGTTTCGATGTTTAATCCATGCCTTGCTATTTTCTGTAAACGCCTTAGCCATGAATATACATTTCAATGTATAGCGTGTGTTTTAATGTATTTAATCCTCTTAAATGGCTTCAGTATATTTTTTTGTCCATTGTTGAAAGTATATTGATCTGTTAGACACTAACCCGTGATGGGACATGTAGTCCAAACATCCAGAACCGAGCCAGTTGCCTGCCCATGCCAGAGGCCTTGACCAGCTGTCTTCTCTCCGGGGTCCTGTCAGCTGCCTGCCTCTGAAGCGCAGGGTGGAGGTGGCTCTCCTCTCGTTTCAACGCAGTCCCTTAGTGACCTGCCCTTCCAGTGGTGCGGGGCCTGTCGGACTTTGCGACGGGACCGTGGTTCCGAGTTTAATGCTCTGTTTCTGCTCTCCCTAGCCCAAGATGGGTGACTGGGGCTTCCTGGAAAAGCTGCTGGACCAGGTGCAGGAGCATTCAACAGTAATAGGCAAGATCTGGCTGACAGTGCTGTTCATCTTCCGTATCTTGATCCTGGGCCTCGCTGGGGAGTCCGTGTGGGGGGACGAGCAGTCGGACTTCGTGTGCAACACCAAGCAGCCGGGCTGTCCCAATGTTTGTTACGACAGGGCCTTCCCCATTTCCCACGTCCGCTACTGGGTGCTGCAGTTCCTCTTTGTCAGCACACCCACCCTGGTCTACCTGGGGCATGTCATCTACCTTTCCCGGCAGGAGGAGAAGCTGAAGGAACGGGAGAGTGAGCTCCGAGCCCTGCAGTCCAAGGATTACAAGGCAGCGGTGATGCTGATGGCTGTGGAGAAGAAAATCGCCAAGATCTGTGTGGCAGAAGATGGGAGGATAAAAATCCGGGGACCTCTGATGTGGACCTACATCATCAGCGTGGTGTTCAAGTCCATCTTTGAGGCTGGCTTCCTTCTAGGCCAGTGGTACCTGTATGGCTTTGTCATGAGCCCTGTCTTTGTGTGCGAAGGGTCCCCTTGCCCACACCGCGTGGACTGCTTTATGTCCCGCCCCACTGAAAAAACCATCTTCATCCTCTTCATGTTGGTGGTGGGCTTGATTTCCCTCGTGCTCAACCTTCTGGAGCTCTTCCATCTCTGCTGCAAGAACCTGCTCCACCATGTGAAGGAAAGCGACTGCTGTTCTCCCTCCTCAGCTCCGCCTCTGCCCTGCAAGGTCGACAGCTACCCCACCAAGCTCTGCAGAGCATCTGCTGAGACTTACCCGGACAAATCCTACTTCTATCTCCCCATGGCTGAGGGGCTTTCCCCACCTTACCAGGCCTACAACAAGCTTTCCAGTGAGCAGAACTGGGCCAACTTTAACACCGAAGAATCCTTGGCCCTGCAGCACCAGCATAAGCCCCCTGATGTCTTTGCCACAGATGCCCCCAAAGTCCATCTCACTCAGGAAGTGCAGTCCAGTCGACCAAGTAGCAGCAATTCCAAAAAGCAATATGTCTAGCCAACAGACCACCAAAGTGCAAGCTGGACATTGGTTTGCTTGATGACATCAGAAGGTTATCAAGCCAAGATTCCTCATGGGAATCTTTGGGCAAGTGATTGCTTAACTCTGCTTGGTTAGCACTGAAGGCAGAGGTGGTGCCTTATTGTTCTTGACAGGCCTGCCTTGTTTTGGCCATGCTTTCCTCTGTGTGTGTGGAAGGCACGGCTTCCATGTGGAGGCAGGTTGACCTTGACCATTGGTCAACCATGGAAAAAGCCATGGAACCACCTCTCCCAAGCCGACGGGCACTGGGCAGTCACACAGGTGTGCTGCTAAATGTGGATTCTTGTGACAGTGTTGCTGCTCTCTTTGATTTTCAGATAAGAGGACAGGTGGCGGCAACTTGTTCCAGAGGTGGAGGTGCACACACAGGAGAAGCCTTTCTGCCAGTTCGACACTACACAAGTGTTGGCTTCAGTTAAGAAAACTTGTAGCCTGGTGGGAAAAACACAAAGGAAAGTCAGGAGGCGGCTAAGGAGGGGAAAGAGACATCCAGGTCATAGATCAATTGAAATGGTCTCTTTTTTTTTTTAACCCGCTGGTTTACAGGAAGTCTGAGCAACTTAGCAACAGAAAACTGTAAACCAGATAGACTGGCCTTTTGGTCAGAGAAAAGTAATCTAAAAACAGATTTCCTGTTCCAGGCAGGCATTCGGTGCAACATCAGCTCCGGCTGAAGCAAAGATGAAATATGCATCCTCATTTAAATATAACCCAGTTGCTGTGGTTCAGCTCCACTGAGCTATTTCTTGCATGCCTCATCCTTGGACATCGGCCCTGGAGCCAGTGTGCCATCTAAAGGAGTGGGAGAGCGCTGTCTTCATCTACGGATCTGTCAGGGCTTTGCTCTTTCTGCCTCAGTCACAGCTGGTGAACACTTGATCTGCTTTCTGTCCTGATCTTCAGCTGCACAGTTGAATCAAAGAGGCCCAGTGGACATGGTTAACTGTCCCATCTCAGTCCACTCGGTTCCTCCCCAGTTCAGTGTTTGGGTCTTGCATGCCTCCCTACGAATACACAACCTACAGAATTTTAGTTTGGCTTAAATTCTTTTAAGAATATCATCAGAACATATGCCCTGATTGGTGTTTCCGAAGGAAGGTAGACCTCAGTGGACTACTCAGTGTTTGCGAGAAAGCATTTGGCCAAGACAACTTCCTATACGTGTTATTCCGGATACGGGATAACCAAACTCATTTGGTGCTGTGCTCCCCCATTTCCTGGCCACCTCTGCTTAGTTCAGAACTATGCCTTAAAGCACTGCTTACTGCATGTTTGAAATCTATGTTTCATACACGTATCTTTAAATATACTCCTTCCTTCCTGCTAGTTTCTGTTCTAGAGTCTTGGTTTTGAATTTTCCCTTTGGTTAATTTATTGCCATTCGAAGGCGTCTAGTCAACAAGCTGAGTCTGGATCGGCTCTTGACACAGCACGTTAAAGAGTCTGTTCTCCTGGATGGGAATAGAAAGGTAACGTGGCACTTGCCCTCTTGCTGCTTGGATAGAGCACTGTGCCTTTTTTCTGTCTCTCTCTGGATTAAATCAAAGGGGGTGGTGTTTTGTCATAAACTGTTTCTGTCAACGGCGATGGCACTCAAAAACCTCTCACCATTGTGGGAGAAACACTTGTGAGGGCTCGCTCCCCTTGAATGTGGCGTCACATGTACAGGACCAAAAGAAAACACTGGCAGGAAGACAATACTTCTAGCATACGTATTTCTTTCTCTCAGCCCCTGTTAAACTGTTCTTGAGGACAAAGCTGTGAAAAGAAGATCTCTGCATGTAAAATCTTTCTGCCTATTTGATGTAGAGCAAACTGTGCAGAAGAATCTGCTTCTTGCCACCAATTCAGGCAAATTGTATCAAAGCCAAGGTGCATATAGGAGTTCTGGGATGAAGGTTGATGGTATTAAATCTAATTTTGTTTTTTGTTATTTTCAGAATAAAAACAAATGCACAAAAGCCTTGTGTATGAAAAGTTTCTTGAAGCCCTTATATGTATTATTTTTGTTTCTACAAATCTCAGGGTTTCTGTATTATATTTATATATTATCATATTTAAATCCCAACTTTTTTCCTTAGAGGAGTGAAAGCGGGGAAATATTAACCTTCCTGCAAGGTTATTGCCAAACTCTCTGGCCAAAATGGGGAAACTGGGAAAACACTGTGACTGATTTCACACATTTTGGCAAGCAATGCTGAAACTTGGAAACCTTAGAACAAACTTAGGTTCTCGATGGTGATTTGCAGTAACCAAACAAGCCACATTTCACCGTGTTTCTGGTTTCCAAACACATTGACCCGCCATTCCTCCATGGTTTGTCGTCGTGTGAATAGGGCCAGTCGCACAGAGGAAGAAGCACTAATTCTGTCTGCTAAAGTGGGAAATCCATCAACTAACTCCCATTTTGTGTGAAATGTCCTTCGGCAATTATCTGGCCCACAGTTAGATATCCAAACAGCACCCTTAGTCCATCTCCCATCTAACATCTGTACACGTCTCACTTGAGGAATTACTAGGCATAAGAACACAAAGTCCCTGCTGGATCAGACCCGAGGTTCATCTAGTCCAGCATACCATAAACGTGGCAACCCAGCTGCCCACAGGATCCCTCAAGCAGGGGGAGTACATGACTTCCTCCTGCCCAAACTGCTCAGCAACTGTTCTCTGACAGCAGCCATCAACTCAATCCTGGTGTGAGCAGGGCCCTCCAGCCTCACTTGCCCTGAGGAGGAAGATGGAGATGGGTATAACGCTGAGGGTACAAATTTACATCCAGCAGAATCAAAAGATACAACTTTTCCCAGACAATACACCTTCATGTGTGGGATGGAAACAGCTGGGTTGGCTGACCATATTACGGAAGGGGATCCGGAGCAGAAACCCTACAGAATCTCCCCGGAACTCTTTCTGCCCCCTCTCTGCCTCACAAATGCACTACCCCTCTGCAGTGGTGTGGCTAGACCTGGTTCCTGGGGCAAAAGTCCAAGCCCATGTGGTCCAAGGAGCAGCCAACTGTATTTTATTGTATTAGTGATATTTATTTATTTATTTGTAAGCCGCCCTGAGGCTTAGGCGAATGGGGCGGCATATAAGTCTGCAAAATGAATTGAATGAATGAATGGACAAGAGCATCGAAGCAGCAGACAAGGGCCGCACAGCAAGCAACATCGTGTGCCTTTCACAAGGTGCGCTTTTTTTGCCTGGACGTACCTGGTAATCCAAGGGTCTCTACCGTCCTTGCTCAGTGTGGCCCATCAGCCCCCATGCCCAAAATTCAATCCCACGCTTTCCAGGGCACAATGTGGTAGGACTGTGGAAACCACAGTGCCAGGTTCAGATGAGCCGAGAAACCACGGTGAAGCATGGAGACCATAGAACAGGCCGCTGTTTCCTGATGTGGCTTCTGAAAACTAAGTGAGCAGTGTGGAAATGCCACGTTAGGGACCTGGCAGCCCCACAGACCACCCTGTGCAAGAAACCACCATGGCTGCTCACGTTGTGCGAACTCACCCATGAGGAAGTCACAACTGTAAGTATGACTTAAGTACCAAACTGCACATTCTCAAGATGTTTTGTTCTGCAAGGTTAGCAATTCTGTGGTCATCACTGATCAGGAATGTGGAAGCAGCTTTCGATTACAGAATGGTGGTTGGTTGGAGAAAGAGAAATAAGTTGATGTGCTTCATCACAGAAACAATATTTTAATTATTATTAATTAGCACAGTTGCTGTTAACATAATAATATGGTAAACATATTAAAAATGTAAGTTTGAAACAGATTAACACTGAGTAGGAACCAAGAGAAAAACCCACAGGAGAGCAAAGATCTGAAAGTGCATTATCAAAAAATTTTGAGCAGGAGAGATAAAAATCCTGGGAAAATCAAGAGGTCTTACCTGGCACAATAGATGCCAGGAGAGTCTTTCTAGGAAGGGCACTCCAAGCATACATGGATCCATCTCCAAGAAGCCCTTGGAAAGCCATTAAGGGCACGGCCCAATGTGTGTGGAACTTCTTCCATCTAAGCATCTCCCAAGCATCCTGAATTAGCCTAGAGATGCAGGAGTTTGCCCCTAAGTCCCGGGTTTAAACTTACTTAGCTGCATTACTGCCCCTCCTAAACTGCCAGGTTGCTCACGGCTCTGCTTCTCCAGCCTCCTGCTCTCTGCTTTAACTCTCTTCACCAATGCCATGAGCAGCTTGCCAGGAAGAACAGACAGGCACCATCTCTCTCTGTCTGCTCCTTGTTCTGGCTGCCTGCAGAGGAAGCATCAGCCTGAAGCAGCCCACTGCCTTCCCTTCCTAAGGAGCCCCTGAGTCTTGCGTGGGAAGCCGAGATGCCAGCTGCTAAAGGACTTTGCCTTGCCTGAGAGCCATCTCAGCCGCCAGACGGAGCCCAGCAGGGGTCAGCATGAGCCATTCGGCCTTCTGCCTGGGGGCTGCAAGGTACCCAACAGACAGTCAGGCGCACTATGGCTCCAGAACCCCTTTCCCCTCCCCTCAGCCCTCCTGCAGGTGCCCCAGGAGAGAGTGCAAGGGCACCCAAGTTCCCTCTGCTCCACCACAGTCACAGACCACTTTCTGCTCAGTGCAATTTGAGATCCATGAGTGGGGGTCTGAGATGGAAAGGGGGGGCTCTTGCCATGCCTCTCCCCACAGAATTGGGGATGGCACCACAGAAAGGCTAAATGGAGCCCTTCCGGCAAAGCGCAGCCTTGCTTTGCAAGGAGCTGTCCAGTCCCAAGCCGAGACCTCGTATTTGACAGATCTTTCCAATGCAGGGAGAAATATTCATCAGCCACGTGTGCTAGGCACTGGGTGGTGTGTGTGTGTGGGGGGGGACTGCCAGTTCTGGCCAGGGGTCACCTACTGTGGACACTAACTATGCCAGGATCCCTGATATCTAACCTACCTGCCTAGTTTGCACAAACCTACCTGCCCAGTTCAGGGCAGGATCTAAGGTGCACAATTATTTGCACAGTTACACACCTTATTGTGCACCAATAAAATAATGGGAGGGTCCACAGGCAGCCCCTCCAAGGCACTGCTGGGGTCCATGGAGAGGAGCTTCGTGAATGCCCCCACAGGGATCATGCAGGAGGACATGACAGCCCACCTGTGGGATCTCAACATAATCCTTTTCAGGGGGAGGGAAGTCTTTCTCATTATGCCCCCACAAGTGCCACTACAGCAGTTCTGCTAATTGTCCAATATCCACTTGACCAAAGCAGGCCAAGTAGCATTGCTGGTTTTTCACTTGACCTTCTCCTGTTGTGCTTTCTCGGTTTGGATGACACAATCATGGAAGATCAAGCAAATCCTATAGCAAGCCATGGCTTGTTCGGGTGGGTATTACACCGGGTTTGGACAACACTCTAAGCCATGATAATGACAGGTGCCTGGGGCACCCTGGTGTTTGTCTAGCTTTGTCCTTGAATGTAGACCATACTCCTCCAACCAGGAACCCTTCAGATATGCTGGACTGCAACTCCCATAATCCTCCCTTATGCCCCAGAGGCATGGAAAAGGATGTTGTAGACTGGATACAGTCTTGGGACAAGGCGGTGCGAGAAGAAAGCTGTTGGTGATCTTCCCAAGTCACAGGAAAAACGGCAAAAAATGAATCATTGCCTAAAATCTGGTATCCTTTATTGAGAAAACCTCAAGTTTGGCAAGGGCTTTTCTATCTGCAACTGTATTTTTCCAATATTTATTTATTGATTTGATTATTTACAATGACTCTGTACCGTTCCCCATCTAGACAGGTTCTGGAGCAGGGAACAATCAAAAGTTAAAAGAATAAAACACAAAATTAAGACAGTGCTTCCATCAAAACAAGGAAAGCTCTTCGGAGTCAACCAAAGGCGGCTTCCTGACATAACTGTGTTTTCAGGAGGTGGTGAAAGCACCACTGTTGGTACTTACTTACTTACTACATTTATATATCACCCCAGTAGCCCAGAGGGTTCTCTAGGTGGTTTACAAACATTAAAACCCCACCGATCCTAAAATAAATAAATTGACTACAGCACAACTGAGTATAAAATAACATGGTTAAAATGAATTAAATAAATAAATATACAATTACAATTAATTAACTTTAAAAGATTGGTTAAATAAAAAGGTCCTGACATGGCACCAAAAAGCATGTAATGATGGCACCAGGCAGACCTCTCTGGGGAGCGCATTCCATAGTTGGGGCGCCACCGCGGAGAAGGCCCTCCTCCGAGTGCTCTGTCTCCTGACCTGTTTCAAAGAGGGTTCCGGGAGGAGGGCCTCTGCTGCCAATCTTAGGGGGTGGGAGGGCATACAGGCAAAAAGGCGTTCCTTTAGGTATTCTGGTCCCAAGCCATTTATGGCTTTATAGGTAATAACCAGCGCCTTGAATTGAGCCCGGACTTCAATGGGAAGCCAATGGAACTGATAGAGGACTGGAGTTATGTGAGAATAACGACCAGTCCCTGACAGCATCCTGGCAGCTCTATTTTGCACCATCTGAAGTACCCGGACCATCTTCAAGGGCAGCCCCACGTACTTGCCCCGCCTCCAGAGGCATGGAGTTCTGCAGACCCACCCCACTGAAGATCCTTCTCCAGGTGGACTCCAGTTGGGCCATGAATCCATACAGAACCACCAGGAGCATGGCGTGAGATGACCTCAGCACTGAGAAGGGGCTCTCCCAAGCATCTCCCGGGCTTTCTGGGCTTCTCCTGCAAACCTTGTTCCAGTCTCCCTGTCCCTTGCCTGTCCCTCCTCCCCTTGCCTGCTTTTGTGAGATTCCAATGGAAAGTGGGGTCTTGATTTGTGTAGGCAGGAAAGATGGGGACAGTGCCGGGCTCTAATTGCTTCTTGGTTACCTTCTTTCCATTTCCTTGCAGTGATTAGTCCTCATTCCTTAGAATGTGCCCCTCATATTTGATCACTTGGGGAGAGGAGGACAAGGGCCAAGGACCAAAGAAGAACAAGCAGAAATCCTCTGGACATGCACATGGTAGACACGTCATGAGCGGAGCCAGCTGGGGGTCAGACTAGATGGCCCAGGAGGCCCCTCCTGACTTGCACTGTTTCTCTGATTCTATGTTCCTGTTCCAAAACCACCACATTTTGCCCTCTGGTTTTACCCTGAGTCCACATTTCACATCCATATGGATTACAGCTACACTTCATATTTCCACACTTCTTTTTGAGAGAGAAAGATTATCTTCTCCTTCTTCATCCTCTTTTGTACCATAAAATGCCTGCTCAGCCATATCTATTTTGCAGTTAATTATTTCTCTGAATTCTGCCATCCTCTGGTCGTTTGGCTTCCCAGATATTTGAATGTCCTCGACTTGCTTTGATTTGTTTCTTTTTATTTTTAAACCATAGCTCTGAAAGAAAGCTGAATTTCACTGTAGCCCATATGCTCTTCACCTTTCTTGCTGTAGGGACCATTTCTGCTAATGGTGCATTTCTCCTGTTGCTTTCAATGCCTGTGGATGATCGCTCACATTAATTGCAGCCTCAACGTTAAAAATTCGAGGAAAGTCAGGACCCTCAGCAGAGCTCTTCGCACATTTCAGTTCTTCACTCCATAGCATTTGCTCTGATGACAGCTTCCTAGTCACTATATAAACTATATCTTATATGCCTGTCCTCATATTGTTTCCTCCCTTCCACAATACAGGGAACATCTTACTTTAGCTGGCAACGTGCCCTCCCCACGCAACGAATGCCTTAGAAAAGACTTTTTCAACTTCTTGTTTGCTCTCTTTGATATTTGAATTGCAAGAAAGGCTTTGTCTTCAAAAAGCAAAGTGATCCTGACTCAAGAGGCCATTTGAGTTTGTTGGAGCCATTTTTTGAATTGTCTTAGTGTTTTGGAAGTCCTGGAAGCATGTCTTAATGTAGTGAGGGAGGTTGTGAGTATCAGAGATGCCAAAAGCAATGTGATGAGGAGACTAGACTCTCCCACCAGTTTGGTCTCCAGGAGCATCGCCCAAGGCAGACTGGTGAAAACAGCAGCCAGCTTCCTTCTTCAGGAATAATGGTCACAGCAGCAGAAGAAAATGGGCATCTCTAATAGTGCTAGGAGCATAGAAACCCCTGAAGTGCAGTTACTGGGAAGTAGAGGTAGTTGAAGGCAACACTGGCGGAGGATCCTTCAAGATCCTTCACAATAAACAATTTGTGTATTGCAAATACATACTTCAGGCAACCAGTCAAAGGTCTGTAACCATGAACATCACCAGAAGATCAACAAAAAACTCGAAGAGACTGTGCAGTTGCAAATAGCAGCTAGAGAGGCTACATGCTCCCTGCCAACACAAGACCAGGAGTAAATGGAGGGAGTGGGCCCTGTAGTCTCTTGGTCTCCGAGGGCACCTTTGCCTTTTATTCTGCCTTTTGGGCAGGTTGCTTTGTGACTAGCCGGGCCTCCATGGCAGGCATTTTGTCTTGGTACCCAGGACGTTTCCCCAGATTGCCAGATGTGCCTTCATCTCAGAAATGTTGCTTGCCTCTGTTTTAGACTGGGGGTGGGGGGGAGACGGAAGGGAAGGCATGTTCCCCCAGCACTGCTGCTGCAGCCGAATCGAATCTGAATCGCCCCCACCACAAACGCGCAAAACTGGTTTTGGTTAAAAAAGCAGTTGTTGTGTGATCTGGTAATGGACCACATGAACCTGGTATGTTTTGGCCCTAAATACCGTGTTGCATTCCAGCCTAAAATTCTGTGGACTTCTTTAATCATTTTTCCACAGGCTGTTCTTTCCCCATGACATTATCTGGAACCTCTTCTCTAACTACTTGTTCCATCTTTCTACCACGTTTACATCTGTTGGCAATGGTGTTCCTTGTTTCCTTCAAAAAGCTGCTTGACTTCATCTCACTGCATCATCATCATCATCATCATCATCTCCCCACTGGTGCTATCTCCCTGTCCTGGGCATTCACCTGCCATGGTGTCACCCTGATCTGTGAGCCATCCTTGTCTGGCTTGCTATACTTTTCTAACCAGTCAGTTCCTTAACTGCCTGCATTTCTGTCCTAGCTTTTCATTTCATGAATTAGCATACCAAGTGACAAGAAAAAAACAGACAAACAAGTACACCGGGGGTGTACAATCCAAAGAACATTTACAATTTATTCTGACATACGGAAAATGCATGTGGCACGGAGTTAGCCCCTGGAGGGATCGCAAAGAGTCCGTGCAAGATGCTTTATAACCTCTCAGTTACACGCATATTTTGAAGGATGGAGGCAGTTTTTATGAGAATAAAGCAAAAGGGTTGAATGGGATTGAGACAACACAAAAGGAAGAACCTTCAAGGCAGGTCAACAATTCTCAAATCAAAGAGTACAGCTGCACAGGACAAGCAAACATTAGCATCTCTAAGGTGCACATGGGCAGGAAGACTT
This sequence comes from Varanus salvator macromaculatus, assembly GCA_023646645.1. Lineage (NCBI taxonomy): Eukaryota > Metazoa > Chordata > Lepidosauria > Squamata > Varanidae > Varanus > Varanus salvator. Next base: position 10,141,084 of record JAIXND010000624.1, on the reverse strand, counting down.
GCAACGGGAGCAGGAATTCCAGCTTAAGTGCGAAGCTGCGCTTACAGCATCAGGCTTTTGGCAGCCATCTCATGGCGGAAGCTTTCGCTCCTTTTGCCCTGATACAAGGATCCGCGAACAGAATGGGGATTTAGGGTACCTTCCAAAGGCCCACGTCCTAGCAGGAACACCCTGCCTAAGAACCTGCTTTTTCACCTGCCCCTCTCTTTGGCCCAGACCACAAGGAGGGGAGGGCAAGAAGCAGGAGATGCCCTGACCACTTTCTCTCTGACTTGCTGCCCATCAAGCATGCAAGCAATGACAAGGATGGACAAGAGCAGCTGGGGGCAAAGGTGGTGAGCAGGTCAACTCCTTGAGAGAGGGCTTCATTAAGGGTGTCTTGCCCAGGGACACTCGGAGTCCTGGGTCCACAAACTTTGGCTGCTTACCTGGCCAACTGGCTTGAAATTCTGCCCTCCACCAACCCTTCCTCTTCCCCCGTTGCTAGAACTCTCAGACCCCCAAGTGAGTCCCATTGCAGCTGAGCAGGGCACCACGGCCCCTCCTCTGGCTTGCGACCAGGGAAGGAGGTTTGTCCCCTCGGAGCAGGGTGCCAGTGACTGAACTCACTGAACTGCTGGGCTCCGGTTTTCAATCTTCTTCATTCCTACCAGGTCAATTATTTCCTGTATTATCCATGAGGCATAGGAAAAGCATAGGAACCTGGAGCAATGGGAAACCAGGGGTGCCTGAACTGGTCAAAATTGTCCAAATTTGACTACACCACTCAGCTCTTTCCTTCTTTCCCTGGCAACCTGGCTTTTGCTTGTTTGGACAGGAACTGCTGGCATATTTCAAAAGTCATGCATTTTTAAAGTGGTGCATTTTTAATATGCACATTTTGCAAGCGTGAATGCAAGTTTGGGAGTTTGTGGACACTATGGGAGAATATTGATTAAACTGCCATTAATCTTGTTTTTCTCCTTTACCCATTGAATTTTCATGGTTCCTCTTCCTATACCCAGGTCTCCTCTGCTCTCTCTTTCTCAGTCCTTTCCATCTGTTTTATGAATACTTGTTCTAGGTGAATACATCTGGATTCAGCAATACTCCAGCCTGCTTTTCAAACTCTATATTAGCCCTTTTAATGTGTTCAGTTCTATTTGGGGTTTGTACATTTGTACCATCTGCACAGTGCTCATGACACTCACATGCTTTTGTCTTTTCTTTTGTTACTTTCTGTTTTGCTTTTTAAATCTTAGTCTCCAATTGTTCATGACCAAAGCAGGTTCTCGGTGATGGCTCCTGAATAACCTATATTTCATTTTACTCAAAGTATAACCATTCCTTTATCTTTGGTATCATCCTGTACTCCCCGGTGTTTTCCACATACATTTCTTTCATTGCAATAGGCTTCAAAAGAGGCTATCGTTCTTAAGCTGACTCATTAAAAACGCACAATTTTTCATCTCTCTCTCTCTCTCTCAATCTCTGTAATCCAGCCTTTCCCATTGTAGCACCCTCTGGCTGTCTTGGTCTACATCCCCCAGCATCCCCAGCTAGTTCTGTCTGGAAGATGGCACAAGTGGGTGCCCCACACAACTGGAGGGCACCAGATGAGCAAAGACTGATCCGACCCAAAAGGCTGGAGCCTCGGGGCGTGGCCTGCAGGCCTATAACCCAGCCAATTCTCAGAAGGAAAGACAGTTCCGCTCTGGGCCGTGCTTCGATGGTCACCCTCCAGGAACCCCGTGCATGTTCTGGTGGAACAAAGGTGCCCTGCACATAAAGTAGCATTCCTGCCACTTCCCAGTGCCTTTCTTCAATGCAGGCTGGCACTGCACTCTCCCGTTAGGATTCACGTATTTTTCCCTTTAGCTCTGCCATGTCGTTTGTTGATTAGGACTTCCTTTTGCTGCTTCTACCTCAATAATCTTTCATTGTCATTCATTCATCTATGCTGAAATGATTACAAATTTGCTGTGTTGTTACACACCATCAAATCGTCTCCGCTTTATGGTGACCCTGTGAATGAGCGCCCTCAAAATGCCCTGTCCTTGGCAGCCCAGCCCAGTCCTGGGCTTCCTCTATGGAGTGAATGCATCTCATGCTTTTCGTTCTCTCCTCGTTCTGCCTCTGACCTTCCCTAGCATGACTGTCTCCTCCAAGAGATGCCTTCCCACGACGGGCGCAAAGTATGACAGCCTCTGTTTCATTGGTTTGCTTCCAGGGCAATTTCTGGCCCGATTTGATCTAGGACCCGCTTGTTCGTTTTTCTGTTGATCCAGGTGCTCACAACGTTCTCCAAAGCCACGTTTCAAATGTATCCATTTTCTTCCTGTCTGGTTCTTTCACTGTCCAGCTTTCACACTGATTCACAGTGACTGGGAATGCATTCGCTCCACACTTCAATCTCCTTTTATTTAGAGAGCGCTGTTTTTGTCTCTTTACTAATAAATATCCCTTAAATATTCTCCTTCAAGGATCACTGCCTTGTCGTGGCGAAGGGGCTTGCGTAGCTCAATGAAGCTCTGAGCTATGCCGTGCAGGGTCACCCAAGACGGACAGGTCATAGCAGAGAGCTCTGACAAAACGTGATCCACTGGAGAAGGAAATGGCAACCCACTCCAGTATCTTTGCCATGAAAACCCCATGGACAGTACCAAAAGGCAAAGAGATATGACGCCGGAAGATGAGCCCCTCAGGTCGGAAGGTGTCCAATATGCTACTGGGGAAGAGCGGAGGGCTAGTACTAGTAGCGCCAGAAAGAATGAAGCGACTGGGTCAAAGCCGAAAGGACACTCAGTTGCCGATGTATCTGGTGGTGAAAGGAGAGTCTGATGCTGCAAAGATCTATACTCCATAGGAACCTGGAATGTAAGATCCATGAATCAAGGCAAGCTCGATGTGGTCAGACAAGAGATGACAAGACTGAACATCGACATCTTAGGAATCAGTGAACTAAAATGGACAGGCATGGGTGAATTTAGTTCAGATGACCATCAGGTATACTACTGCGGGCAAGAATCCCTCAGAAGAAATGGAGTAGCCTTCATAGTCAATAAAAGAGTAGGGAAAGCAGTACTGGGATACAATCTCCAAAATGACAGAATGATCTCAGTTCGAATCCAAGGCAAACCATTCAACATCACAATAGTCCAAGTCTATGCCCCAACCATGGGTGCTGAAGAGGCTGAAGTTGACCAGTTTTATGAAGGCCTACAACACCTTCTAGAAATAACACCAAAAAATGATGTCCTTATCATCATGGGGGATTGGAATGCTAAAGTAGGAAGCCAAAAGATAACTGGAATAACAGGCAAGTTTGGCCTTGGCGTACAAAATGAAAGATGATGCAGTTAAAGTGCTACACTCAATATGCCAGCAAATTTGGAAAACTCAGCAGTGGCCGCAGGATTGGAAAAGGTCAGTTTACATTCCGATCCCCAAGAAGGGCAATGCCAAAGAATGTTCAAACTACCGCACCATTGCACTCATTTCACATGCTAGCAAAGTGATGCTCAAAATCCTACAAGCTAGGCTCCAGCAGTATGTGGACCGAGAACTACCAGAAGTACAGGCAGGATTTCAAAGAGGGAGAGGAACTAGAGATCAAATTGCCAACATACGCTGGATCATGGAGAAAGCTAGGGAGTTCCAGAAAAACATCTACTTCTGCTTCATTGACTACGCTAAAGCCTTTGATTGTGTGGATCACAACAAATTGTGGCAAGTTCTTAAAGAGATGGGAGTACCAGACCATCTTATTTGTCTCTTGAGAAACCTATATGCAGGTCAAGAAGCAACAGTGAGAACTGGACACGGAACCACTGATTGGTTCAAAATTGGTTCAAAATTCACTGAGAGCCAGTGTGGCATAGTGGTTAAGAGCAGGGGACTGAGACTCAGAGGATCTGGGTTCTAGTCCCCGCTCGGCCATGGAGCCAACTGGGTGACTCGGGGCCAGTCACAAACTCTCAGCCCAGCCTACATCACAAGGTTGTTGTTGTGGGGATAAGATGGAGGAGGAGATGTAAGCTGCCTTGAGCCCTTTGTAGGAAAAAGGCAGGATATAAATCCATAAATAAATAAATAAATAAATAAATAGATAGATAGATAGAGAAAGAAGTTTGGCAAGGCTGTATACTGTAGCCCTGCCTATTTAACTTATATGCAGAGCACATCATGAGAAAGGCGGGGCTAGATGAATCACCAGTTGGAATTAAGATTGCTGAGAGAAATATCAACAACCTCAGATATGCAGATGATACCACTCTCATGGCAGAAAGTGAAGAGGAACTAAAGAGCCTCTTGATGCGGGTGAAGGAGGAGAGCGCAAAAGTTGGCTTGAAACTCAACATTAAGAAAACTAAGATCATGGCATCCGGTCCTCTCACTTCCTGGCAAATAGATGGGGAAGAAATGGAGGTAGTGACAGATTTTATTTTCCTTGGCTCCAAGATCACCGCAGACGGGCACTGCAGCCAAGATTAAAAGACGCTTGCTCCTGGGGAGGAGAGCTGTGGGAAATCTAGACAGCATACTAAAAACCAGAGACATCACCCTGCCAACAAAAGTGCGTATAGTCAAGGCTATAGTTTTTCCAGTGGCAATGTATGGCTATGAAAGCTGGACCATAAGGAAGGCTGAGCGCCAACGGATTGAGGCCTTTGAATTGTGGTGCTGGTGGAGACTCCTGCGAGTCCCTTGGACCGCAAGGCGATCAAACCGGTCAGTCCTAGAGGAGATCAACCCTGACTGCTCTTTAGAAGGCCAGATCCTGAAGATGAAGCTCAAATACTTTGGCCACCTAATGAGAAGGAAGGACTCCCTGGAGAAGAGTCTAATGCTGGGAACATAGAAACATAGAAACAGAGCGAGTCAGAAGGGGCCTCCTGGGCCATCTAGTCTGACCTCCGGCACCGGCCGGCTCCGCTCATGACATGCCCACCATGTGCATGTCCAGCCTATCTTTGAACAGTAGAGGGCAAACGAAGAAGGGGACGGCAGAGGATGAGGTGGCTGGATGGAGTCACTGAAGCAGTCGGCTTGAGCTTATAGGTGGACTCCGGGGGATGGTGGTAGACAGGAAGGCCTGGAGGAATGTTGTCCATGGGGTCGCAATGGGTCGGACATGACTTCGCGACTAACAACAGCAATCCCTTAAATGCAACACACACACTTTATTCTGCTTCTGGGTTGCCAACCCTTTGCTGATAAAGCACCATTAAGCCCAAACTTCATGTCCTTTGCTTGTCACATAATAGGTGGAAATGGATTCAAGATAAGCCTCAGAGCTTGAAACATTGGTATTGTTTTCTGTTTCTATTAGCAGAGGACTTAAAATATTCCAGCACAGTACATTCTCTCTAGTTGCTGGGTTTGGTTTTGTTTTTTAGTTTTTAAAAATAACTTTCATGGAGCAGCTGAAATGTAAATTCAGCTGTGCACTGAATTGATAGGGAGTAGAAGTAATGGCACAACCATTTCTGTGTATTGGCCTAAAACCTAATGTGTATGTCTTCACAGTATTTATATACTGCTTTTCTGCTAAAAGAGTCAAAGTAGTTTACAACTTTAGAGTGGATTTTCAAACCCCAAAAGGAACAGATGAATAATGCTTGAGAGCTGGCAGGGCCAGGCTTCCCCTGAGCAGGATGCGTCCCCCCACATCCTGCAAGTGCCACACCAAGAGAGAATGGGGTGGTGCTCTGAGCGAGAGAGCACACGCCTTGCTCTGAAGGCTCCAGAGAGCCACCCATGCTCAGGAGAGCCTCCTGCCCTTCTGAAACCCCACTGCCCGTGGCACTGATCCCCTCTGTGGCCAGGACCGCCCCCAGGCCAGTGCGCTGCTCTGCAGAAGGGCCCTCCAAGCAAGGCCCTGTGGGAGAGGGAGGCGCTTTGCTCCCATTGCATGTGGCCAGGAGGGGGAAGAGAGTGGGCAGCTGCTGCGGCCAAGGGAGAAGTCGAGGGCAGAGAGCAGCACAGCCCCCCGTCCCAGACAGTGGGGTTTGCAGCAGCCCTGGAAGCTGCCTGCAATGAGACAAGGGGAAAGAAAGAGCAGTGGAAACAGCAGCCTCCTATCACCCATTAAAGGTTTCCCAGAAAAAGAGGTCATTAATTGAAATCTCAGTGAAGTTACGCAACCGGAGCTGCCTGCTGAAGCCGCAGGGCTGCCCAAGAGCCTTTCCTGCCTGGGCTAAAGAGAGACGGGGCTGTGACCAAAGCCAGCAGGATCTTTCTTCAGTGTTGGTGACTGGGCAGCGTCCTCACCCACGCGAGAGGCAGGCTGCTGGGGTGCCGCTCTCTCTTCTGCAGCCCTCGGCTGCCAGCCCTCCGCACCCACTGCCTGAGAGGACCAGCTCAACTCTGCCTTACTTTTGGGTTGGCCTTGTTAAGTTGGACATGCTCACTGCGAAGCTGCTGATCAAGTTGCGTTTGACCTGTTCAGCCACTGAAGGTGGACTTACCAAAGGAGGATCCTCCAAATAGTCTTTAGATGTTGGTGTGTGCAGGTCTGCAGGGAGAAGGCAACCATTAACTTATTTGAGACATTTTGTATCTCAACATCCTTCTGCAGCGGGCGTACCTGGGATCTGTCATGGGATCCAGGTGCACACACAGACTCACCTTTCATGCCTGAAATATACTTCATTCAGAGGGGCCGCAACCCGGTGGATATGCTTTGTGTACAGGACGGTGCCCCATCTCCCAGGAGGACTTCAGAAGACTTCTCTCTAAGACCTGGGAAAGCCACTGGCAATCCATGCTGCCCAGCCTTGTCCTCCAGATACGTGGACCAACTCCCACCAGCATGGCCAAGGCTCAGGAATGCTGGCAGCTGCCGTCAGAACCCTGGAGGGCTCCAGGCTGGGGAAGGATGCATGATCTGACTCTCTTGAGGGCAGAGTCTTACGGCTCTGCAGAAGCAGTTCCCTCTGGAGGGACCGTTGATGGTTGCCCACGGACAGCAATAGCCTCCCTATAGAATCTCTCCTGTCCTGTCATGAAGCCGAATCGCAGCGCTGGAGGCAAGATGCGACAGTGACGCCACTTCTCCAGGTTTCGTCCCCACCCTGCTCACCACCAGCTGCTACTTATCCTCTTGCCCATCCTTGCTAGAACTGGCTTTCCTGACAAGAGGAGGGCTGAGGAGGCTGCCTCTCAGCGGGCTGGGCCTGGGCTGCAGGAATAAAGTCATGGGGCGAGTGCCTGGGTCCCTGCCAGGGAGCCCTGCCAGGTGCCCAGCCATGCCAACGCTGAACTCTAGCTGTGCCTGCTTGGAAAGGTTTGGTTCAACTCACGCCTTATTATGGTGCCCATAAAAGCGGTCCCCCCCCCGCCCCCATCGCTGCATTTGCACAAGGATGTCACCAGGCACCTCGGTTCCCCACAGGACACGCCCTCCCAAGGGGAAGCATCCAGCTCAGGCCGTGGGAGCAATTTCTGCTGGCGGTGCTGCCCTCCACCGGCCAGCATCCCCTCCAGCCTGCATCCCTCCCGCCCCCACCCTCAATCTCACCTCTGGAAGTGGCTGCTGGAGAAGCAAACCTGTCTGTGTTATTCTTGGAGAGCAGAGAGAGGCTGTGGGAACACACGGCCAGGCCCTGGATGGCAAGGTCGAGTCCTGTCATAACAGTCAAACAATAGGAAGCCAGGGGGAGCATCGCGGAGCTTGTTACGGGCAAGATTTGGCACAAGGAGGTCTCCCTGGGCTGGGATCTCTGCAGGCAGAGCCACTCGCTCCGACAGCCTTGTTTTCCACCTTGTTGGAACAGTTCGGTGAAAAGAAAATGGGAAAGCAGCCCTAAAGGCTGAGTCGTACCCCAGATTCTGCCAATGAAAATATTAGTTCTAAGGCAGCAAAAACAGAGAGCAAAGTGAGTAAATAGATCAGCCCTGCCTTTACAGTTGGCCCAAGTCCTTGGAGGTATCTGCAGCATCACCTTTTCACGAGGCATTTCCTCTGCCTTCCCTGTGCCCTGCGATTGTTTGAAGGCCACCCAAATGGAACTTTCACGATTTTCTACTGCTCCGGGAGAGAGAGAGTGAATTGCCAACTGTCTGTGCAAAATCATGGCACAGAGACCATTGTCCTGTCTGCTAAGCCAGACATTTTGCTTCCCCGGGCAGAGGAAAAGTGTGGGCTACAGGTTTTACCGGATCCTTGGGCAAAGCTGTCTCCATGGGCCGCCCCGCTGCCTATCTTCTCATCACCACTGTCATGAATGGTGCAGCCCTTCCTTATCGTCTTTCTGATCACATCTGCCATTCATTCCCTCTCACCACCACTGTGGTCTGAGCCAGCGACTGCACCGGGCAGGCAGTTCCAACATCTTGCCACTCCTTGGCACCTTTTGGTACCTGCCAACCTCATTTCCCACAGGTTCCCTACGTAATGTGATCAGACTGCCATTGCACCTGGTGGGTTTTCAGGAGCCCGTTTCAGTTTAGCAAGTCTTTACTGTAACCATGTTGGTGTGCCAAATGGGCCAGCCCAGTAGGACTGCTGGCGATTCTCCTGGCTTGGTGGTAGAGAAGCCCCACACTTGCTCTCCACGGCTGGACTCATGTGGAAAGAACGTGCCTCCCCAGTCCCTGCTTCCTTCCTCGTCCCAGATAGAGAAAGGTTTGGATGGCCCTGTTCACTCCTAAATTTAGCCCTGTTCACACAGCCCCCAGAAGGTTAGCTGAGAGGGACCATCTGGCTGAAAAGGGTTCCCCAGCACAGACCTGGATAGTGAAACCACATTCCTGGTTCTCAGCATCAATTTTCCATCTTTAGAATGGGAAGAAGGGTGACAAGTGGAAAAATAAACAAGATCAAAATCTGGAGGCACACCAGACAGGAAGTGCAATTTTAAAAACTAGGGGTCGCATCTCCATTCAGTGTGATCCCTGTAACCTTCCTTCCTCATTGTTGCGGGAGTACTTGTGGCGTATGCCTCGCACTCTTGCTCCATACCATTCACGAGACCTTTGGAAGTCTGACCTGTTTGGACAGAACATTGTCCCGCGATGGCCAGCGTATCCCAGCTGGCTAACCATGAGCAGAGTTGCGCCCGTGCAGCATGACCCTTGATCAAGAAGGGAGCGTTTCCCTCTGGGCAGCACGGGGAGCTTTGTTCCCACATCATTCCTACTTTTCTGCGGGGTGGCGGGTGAGGACTACGGCTTGGACATGAATCCCCTGAGTCTTCTCTGGTCTGCTCTGTCCTATTATTCTTCCCCTCCAGGATTTTCTTTGTGTGCTCGCATTTTATGTCTTGCTTGCCCCATAGGATTGCCCAGCCTTTCTTCCTGCAATACAAAGTTTGCTGTAGGGACTGCAGGGTCCTTTGTGTGCTAAGGCCAAGGTGGAGCCTGCTGTAGCAGCTCCTCCCCTGTTTGCTGTCTATTCTTTTCAGAGCAGTCAGGAAGCCGCTTCCTGGTAAGGCAAAGAGAAGGGTAAATGGGGGAACGAGAGCAGGCCTGCTGGGAAAAGTGTCCCCGAAGGGTGGCTCCACGTCATCCCCCAAAATGCAGCTGCAGATGTGAAAAAACAGTAATAACCAGAGTGGCTCTTCTCATTCAGCGATTTAGGAAGCTGCTTAGGCTTTGCCCATCTCTCTCAGTATTGCTGGCACTGATTGGCAGGGCCTCTCCCGGACTCAGACTGGCAGCTGCCCAGTCTTTTCTGAAGGTGAGCATGCTGGAGAAACCTGCAGGGGATGCAAATAAGTTTGGGCGTCTGCAAATCCAGTCCATTGCTTCTGCAGTGGCCTGGCTCGCCCCAAGCTGTATGGACTCTGCAGACTTCCAGGCTGGGTTTTTTAAACTTTCTATAGTTTTGTACAAATTTAGTTAGGGAAAAATATAAAAAATAAGAAAATGCCAATCAAAAGAACACACTGGAACATAGATTCCAGAATGAAGAGTGCGCATTTTGGGAAATATGTATATTTGGGTGAGAATTGGTGCATTTTCCAAGGTACTATGAATGCGCTGGCACAAAATGCGATTCCAACAGGAGCAAAAGGCAGGACAAAAAGTGAAAGGCCATCCACAAAATGGAGATGGGAGGGGTTAACTAATGCCAGGCATCCCTAGTCCGAGGTGCTGGAGACCGGGGGTCTCCGGCGTGCAAGGGAAGGCCAGGCCTGTGCAGTCCAGGGGAGGCCCAGCTAACTGGCCAGATGAAGGCAGATGGCAGACGCAATGGTGAGAGGGAGGCCTGAGATCTGCCCCTGAGCCGGCGAGGGCAGGCTGCAACTGCACAGGGCTGATGCTGGAGGGACTGGCACACAATCAACGCTTCCCCTAAGCATCTGCTTGGCCAGTGCCCAATTACTGCCTCTTTTGGGGAGGAGGTTATTCCATGGATGGACTTTGTTTTGGAACACTCTTTATTTACTGGTGCTCATGTCCTCTTAACTTACCTACCCGATTCCTGGAAGGTAATGCTTAGTCAGCACAAGGAGGTTTTTTGCAGCTTTTTCACAGCTAAAGAACCCTGATATTACAGCATTGAAAGGCTAAGCATTCACCTCCATTTGATTAACACGATCAAAAGTTGCAATGGGTCAAGAACCTAACACTATTTTCAACATCTGAGCAAGCTGCTTCTAGCAGAGGATGTCTCAAATGGCCCTCCGAATGTGGAGCTGTCCTCGACAGAAGGACACGCAGGCACCCGATACCAACCCCCGACATCGCTGGGAGCTGCTGGACTCACAAGGCTCAGGTGTGAGTCCCCTGCTGAGACCTGCCCAGCCTCCCCACACCTTTTCTCCCCCCATGCTCACTGTGGCTGAGGTGAACTGCCATTTTGAATACCCACAATCCCCCAGCACTGCAGCAGGACTGAAGAGCAGCTCCCAGGCAACTGGAGCAGCTCTGCCCAGTGCTGCCAGGGAGGGCTGCCACGACACACCAAAGGGGTGGATGGCATGGGTTCCACAGACCCCATATGCCCCAGGCAGCTTTCCGCCCCCCGCCCCCCGCCCCCCCCACCCCGCCCCATTTCATTTGACACAGTGTCATGGCAGAGCTGGGACTGCTGTGAAATGGACTTTGGCTGGTGCTGAAAGCTGGTTTGGCAGGAGTCACGGAGCCTGTCGGAAGCCGGGTCCCCCTGCTGCCTTGTCCTGCTCTGGGGACAGACCTGAGCCACTGCTGCGCAGGTGCAGAAAGAAAGAGAGGGAGTCCCTGAGAGCTGGATGTGTCTATCACACAAACATGGAGGTCCTTGCAGCACGGTGCCGGAGCCAGCGGTGGGTGACCGTGGAGTGCCTACCTGTCCTCTCTGCTGTCCAGGTGGTTACTGCCAACAGCCAGCTTGGAGGAAGTAAGAGTTTCAGTGCAGGGCAGGCTTAACTCTTGCCTCCCGTTCCCCTTCCACTCGTTGCGTGTGCACGACCTCAGCACACGTGAAGTCACTCGCTGTGGCTGAGGAGCTCAGCTGCTGTTCCGCTGTTGAGAATTGTTGCTCTTGCGATTACGCTGGAATAGCAAGCTCTTGCGCTGGAAAGACGAGGACATGCCAGTGCAAGTGGCCAGTTGAGGCAGGGGAGAGGCCAAGCCGTGTTTACTTGATCCTCGTGGCAATGCGGTTCTGAGCTGGGCCAGCCCTTCGTGACGGAGGCGGTGGCTCCGATGCCTTCCCTGGGCACTCTGAGTGGGAGCAGAGGCCTCGCGGCTCCTGTGTGGCTGCAGCAGCTTTTATCCACCACTGATTGGATCAAGGGAGCCAGAAGGTAAGTCAGAGCGAGTTTTGACTGCCCCGTCTCAGAGAGGGTATTTTGCACATTGGGGGCTGAGACAGAACAAGGGGGGAAACGTGTCACTTTAGAAAGGTCTTGGAGGCATCCTCCCCCACCTCTTGGGCCCTGTGTCGGCAGGATTGGTCCTCTTGGGCTTTCGCTGGTGTCCCTAGTTCTCGGGGGGGGGGGCACCTCCTAACACCCATCGTCTCTATTTGAGAGCAGGCCTGCTGCCCACTCCACGGTGGTTCCTGATCCTGCAGAGACTGCCTCTGTCTGGGTGGCTGCATATGCATTGTTAGAAGGTCAGGTTTGGAGGGGTCAGGCATAATCCCATTCACCCCCCCCCCATGCATTCATTTGGCTATGAAAAGGACTGTGTTACATAGTTCAGTATGTTCTGAAAATGACCCACATCTCTCCTTGTGCTCCCACATCATGCTGAACAATAAGGCCGGGGAAAAAGAGCAGAAAGTGGGGAGGGTGACCCCATAAGAGGATCTGCCTGCGTCATCTCATGCAGCTGCAAAAGGTGCAGTGGGGCAACCTGAGCAGGGGGGCAGAGCATCTGCCCTATTAAGAGTGGCTGAAAGCATTTGGGTCCCTGGTTCCATGCCGGCTCCATGAAAAGGCAACTTCGGGGAAACAAGAGCACGGGCTTTGCATGCATGGGCTGTTGCAGCCCTTCGGCCGGTTCAGCAAAGGCTTCAGGCAAACACAGGGCAGCTGTTAGAGTAGAGCCATGTACCCACTGCATCTGAGGGGCACTATGCCTGCCGCCCGCCCCCCCCCCCAGCACGGCCCCCACTGCGATGCTCCCCTGTGGCCTCTTGGCGGTGGGATCTGTCCACTCTGTGCCGCTGAGGTGGGCTGTCCCACAGCAAGGGGGACGGCAGGTGTGTGAGGCGGTCCTTTGGCCTGCTGACGGCATGGGATCCGAAGCCCTGTGCCGGGTTGGGAAATCTGACCCTAGTGGCTGAAGGTGTCGCTGCAAGCTTCAATTACCTGGAGCTGAAGTTCAACTGGTGCATTTACCAAAATGACGGCGGTGGCGGTGGCGGTGGCGGTGGCGCACATCCCTGGAGCCCTCTTTGCATAAATGCCGACTGCCCAGGCAAGGCTGCATTGCAAAGTCTTGGTGCTATGCCTCCAAGAGACAGTCGCCCGCTTTTATTATGGGAGATAAACAGCGCACAAAAAGGGGAGTTGTTCTCCCTCTTTCCGATGATTAGAATGCAAAGCCCATCATTAGTAGTCCACTCCAGGACTGAGAATAGGAAGGAATCTACACCTGTGCACATCTTCAGGGACTGGCCACCACAAGGGGTGGTGGCCATCGGCTTCGATGGGCTTTAAAATAAGGATTGAATAAATTCATGGAGGAGACTTATACCCACCCCCTCCCCCAGATGTGATTGCTCCAGCTCAAGACAGAGATTAGCAGGCAGCTGTTGCTGAATCAGGCCCTCCACACCTGTGAGCTTCACCAAAACATCCAGCTGACCAGGACTGGAGGCAAGATGCTGATCCACTTAGCCTTTGGTCTCTTACGCATTTGTATGCTCTGTTCCCACACAACATTCCCTAGCAGTTCCTTCTTGAAATACTCAAACATATCGCTCCCCACACCCACTACCCTGTCATCTTCTTCCATTCCTATGAGCAGAGAGTACATGATGGTGCATTCCAGAAATTTCAACTACCAAAATAAACCGGGCTCAACTGTTTATTTAACATTAAAGTCATATAGCCAGTGCTCTTTCTTTCCTGCCCTGGGACTGATAAAGGCTGGCACTGGGAACAGCATGTTTGTCACAGGTCTCTCCAGGCATCACCAGATGTGTAGGAGAGCAGCACCAGGAAAAGCCTGTTAGCACCATGGATCCCAGCAGAGCCATCAAGGAGCGAGGCCATCTGCTACCCACAGATGTCTTGCGCATAACTTCCATCACCCCTCGCCACTTGCATGGAGGATGCACCTGGTAAGACTTGTGGCTTGGAGATCCAGAAGCAGCCTTGCCATAGCCTCTGCTCTTCAAATGAAAATATGACATTTGGGTGCAGGTCTGCTCCCAAACCCCTGTCCTAGGACCACACACATCACTGGACATGTGAAGAGAGCTTCTGCTTATAGAAGCCAGGAAATCGGTTATCTGCCCTTTATCGAGTCAGATGATTGGCTGGGGCAAGCAGAAAACAGATCTCCAGGTGATGCAGACTTTAACTGCCTGTTGGCCATTCTGAGAAGTATTTGCGGGAGTTGAAGTCCAAAGCATCTTCCCTCACCCCTGACCAAGTTGACTAGCAGTGAGCCCCTGGGTGCTCCCTGGAGCTGGACCCGAGTTTTCTACATGCAAGCATCTGCTGGACCGAAGGTTTGTGTGTGTTTCTCGGGGCACAACTGCATGTTGTCCTGGCAAAGCTGATTGCAGGGTCCACATGCTCCACAAGGACAAATGGCAGCAGCTGCACTGGTGAAGGTTTGATCAGAATCACCTCAGGGCATTTTCTGTACTTAGCTAAAGAGGAAGGTTGGGGGAAATGTTTTATGGGGACCCGCAGCACATGGGCTGGAAGCTGATTCCCCGATCCCAACACACACACACACACACGCGCACCTGTTACAATTGCTGTTAGCTCTAGAGAGCCAGTGAGAGCGTCCGTTCCCAGGCAGTTGTGTGTGTGTGACTTTTGCTGTCACCTACCAAGGTAGGAAAGGCTTAAATCCGCCCCTCCCCCCGCTCCATACTCTAGTCCCACTGAAAATTGCTCCTCTCCATGGCCCAGTTATTATTTAATGATTAAAACTAATAATAAAGCAACACTGTTAGTCAGAATCCAATTTCAGAGAAACTCTTGAGGTCACACTCCAGTGCACAAAGTGCCCACAAAACGGAGACCCATCAGAGGCTGGAGGAGCAGGGAAGGGAAAGAGCGGAGCAGCCCGGGAGAGTCCCAGGAGGGCTGGGTTCCGCTCCCAGGCATGAAGCTTTGCTATTTATTTTCCAAATGTCTATCCCACCTTTGTCCATTCCCTTCCCTCTGCTTGCAATCTTATCCTCACAGCAACAGCCCTGCGAGGCAGGTTGGGCCGAGAGTCTGTGCCTGGCCTGAAGTCGCCCAGTGGGCTCCAGGGCTGAGCGGGGACCAGAACCCGGGTCTCCCAAGTCCCTCTCCGGTGCTCTGGGCCGCTGCGGCACACTGGCTCTACCTTGCCTTCCTCAGGTGTACTTTGGCCCTGAGTTTTGCATCTGGAATGATGGAAGAACCCTTCTGTAGCCGTT
This sequence comes from Varanus salvator macromaculatus, assembly GCA_023646645.1. NCBI lineage: Eukaryota > Metazoa > Chordata > Lepidosauria > Squamata > Varanidae > Varanus > Varanus salvator. The sequence continues at coordinate 10,126,080 of JAIXND010000624.1, read as the reverse complement.
GCAAAGATGCAGCACAGGAGGCAAGAGTGGCTTGTTTCGTTTCTTTGTTCACATAGTTATATGCCACTATATCTGCCAGAGTGGCCTCCTTGGAGGTTCACACAATAAAACAACACATTAAAACAGCTAATAGAATAAAAGCATAAAACATGAAAATAGTGCAATTACAATATAACCAATATAAAAGCTCCATCAGCACTGACAGAAGGGCTCGGGGTTTTTTTTAAAGTATTGTCTTTGCTGAAAAGAAACACGGTAGCACCAGGTGAATTTCCTTAGGAAGGGAGTTCCAGAGATGGGGGCAGCAGCAGAAAAGGCCCTTCACCTGTTTGCCACCCCTCTCATCTCCCTGAGGGTGGCTCTCATAGAAGGGCCTCCTGAGCTGATCTTCAGGGGCAGGAGGTATGTATAGGTGTAGACAGTCCTTCAGAACACTGGACCCCGAGCTGTGCAGAGAAACAGCAGAGAGAGCGTTGAGGGGGCTTTGCAGACTCACCAACTTTTCAGTAATGTAGACTTTATTTTCTGAAATGCACAACCCACACACGGTTTCCTCACAAGTAAATGCAGAGCAGCCCACCACTTAAAAACATGGCACCATATAGAAACATGTCTGCTATAAAACCCACTGTCCCCCTGCCCAAAAAGAAGTCAGCAAGCGTTCATCCTGAACAGCACAGAAAAGGGGGCCACCAATGAAAAGGACTTACCTGCCTAACCTCATTGACCTACGGCACCTGGAGCAAGGTCTCAGCTGAACAAAGCATGTGGAGATGAACATAAAGAAGTTGGAGGTACCCAGGACCCAAGCCACATGATTCAAGGTGCTAAGATTAAAGCAGACTTCATTAATTTTTTCCTCCATTGCACGTTAGCATTCTTCTCAAGTCACACTTGTGTGCTTCAGGAAACATATTTCCGAATGACTGCCTTAGAATTTCCTTCCCCCTTCTGTTGTGGGAAATGCATCCAAGGCACAGACGAGAACACTAAATTGTGTTATCGGGTCTCCCCTTTCCCCAAGGAATCCTGGGAGGCTGGATATGCTCCAAAGTAACTTTGGGGGGGTGCCGTGGGGGGGGGGTGAGATCTTCCTTTAAAGCCTCAGTTTGAGTTTAGTTTCCTCCATAGGAAGATGTAGAAGAAAAAGAGCAAACAGCTCTGGAAGGACACAGATGCTCCAAAATTCTCAAAGAGAGAATAAAATATTCATGTTTGATTTGTAATGCTGCTATCTTTTACATCGGTGCAATGCCAAATTCTCAGACATCCCGATTTGGCCCCGTAAGGGAAAACTTCCAACATTCCTCCTAGGCTGCCATCTGAAATCCATGCACTGACTTGGGAGTTATTCATTTATTGGTTTAATTTCTGCTGAAGCTCCCCGAGTTCTACCGAACACAGTGGGACTTGCGGCAGATGCAGGGCTTGTGTGCAGCGGCTGCTCTGCAGGCAGAAGGCCCCGCGTTGCGTCCCTGGCCAATCCAGGAAGGGCCAGGAGAGCCTTCCCTCCCTTGGAAATCCAGGAGAGCAGTGAGGAGGATAGATGGGCACCATGCTCCCTACTTGCAGAAGACCCATCTGGCACCCTTTGCACGACGGGCTGCCCAGCCCAAGTCAGGAATAAAAATAAAGAACCTTCAGAAGGAAGAGTCGGGCCTTGAGGTTCCCCAGCGATTGGACAGCAGGCTGAGCCATGCGACCTGGTCTCCGTCTGTCAGTGGCAAGTTGAGCTGCTAATCAGGAAGAGGGAGAGAGAGATTTTCTGAATATAAGAGCATGAAAGCATAAGATAAAGCCCTGCTGGATCAGACCTGAGGTCCATCTAGTGCAGCACTCCGTGCACATGGGGGCAACCCAACCTACCTGCAGTATCCCTCCCACAGGATGGGTGCAGGACCTCTTCCTGCCCAAGTTCCTAGGCACTGCTCCTAGCTCCTGTGTGTATGCAGGTGAGCTACCTCTGGTGAAAGGTAGCACATGACCAGCAAGACTAGAAGCCACTGTTAGCCTCCTCCTCCATAAATCAGCCCAACCCCCTTTTAAAGCCATCCAAGTTGGTGGCCATCAACACTTCCCATGGCTGCGAATTCCATATTTAACTGTACATTGTACGAAGTACTTCCTTTTATCTGTACTAAACCTCCCACTAATCAGCTTCATGGGATGACCCCAGGTTTGAATGTTATGGGAGAAGTAGAAAAATCTCTCCCTTTCCACTTTCTCTGCATCATTCATCAAGTTAAATACCTCTATCATGTCTCCCTTGACTCGCCTTTCTCTAAGCTGAACAGTCCCAGTGGTAGCCGCTCCTCACAGGAGTGGTGCTACAGGCCTTTCCTCATTCTCATTGCCTTCTGTTTCCAAATCAGTAATTCCCTTTTCAGGCAAGGCAACTGAACAAGGATGTTACCGAATGCATCCATGGATATAATGCGGCAGCAGACACTGGCGGATTCAAAGTCAGCAGGGCTATATAGCCACTCCAGAGTTTACCCTGAACTGTAAAGGCACTATCTGTAATGCTGGACCAATTTTGCAGCTAGGGTTCAGGACCATGGACAGCAGCTTCAAAGCTCAGAGTGGGTCCCAGGGAGGATATACAGACCTGCAGATATCGCAAGCAGCCTGTTCACGTTTAACACAAATCATGCCACCTCGGTAGAAGGCTGCTGGCACGGCTGGCCTGTTGCACTTTGCTGGCCTCCCTCGGCACAGGCTGGCATCAGCATGCCCCACACGTGGGATCTGCTTGGGGCACACGACCCACCGAGGCTGCCCCAACGTTGTTGCCAGTCGCGCCAGCCTGGAAGACCTGGCCCGGGGCTGCTGTGGCCTCTGGCCAGCCCCCTGCCTGCCCGTCGGCACTGCCAAGTGGCCGCTCAGTTCTGGCTGGTGTCCACAGGTGCTGCCACACCTCAGCTCCCATCATGCCAAGGGTGACACCAACAGGAGCCCAACGAATGTTTAGCCCCTGGTCACCCCCACAGGATGGCCCACCGGCCGCTTCCTCTTAGGGAGAGGGTCCCGCTGGGGGCTGGGGCCATGCCATCCTGCAGGCTTGGTGGGTGGGGGGGTGGGGGGAACAAAACCCCACAGGCAGATTCAGATCAGGTCTGTGGCACTGCTGAAAGATGGGCTAACCTTCCACCCACCAAAACTCTCTTCCCCCAAGCTGCTATCTCCCTCACAAGGAAAATCACAGAGGTCCAGGGGACCACCTCCCAAGCTCAAGTGATCTGAGCACCCATTGAGGGGGCTGGGTGAGTTTGGAAAAGGGCTGCATGAGACCCACAACAGGGACAGAGGTTCCCGTCACCCCGGCCCAGTCGGGCTCAGTCAGTTGAGCACCTCAGCAAGTGGAGAATCGCCGAGCCAGAAAGCTGGACAGTGAAATCCTGCTCTTGAATCCCCGGGGGAATGTGCTCGCTCCCCCTTCGCTCCGTAGCCTTTTTCCCATGCTCCTTTTCTGCCCTTTCCCCTGACACCGTGGGAAGCTCGCCTGCAGCCCTGTCCCCTCCGCAAGGCCCTTTTTCCTGACACAGCCCCTGGTGGCTTGCAAATGACCCTGCCCCGTTCAGGTCTTCATTTCTGGCAGCCAGGAAACAAACTGCAATAGATCAGCCTTTCCCAAAGGGGTGCTTTCGAAGTGCTTCAGATCACAACACCCATGCGCTCCAGTCATGGCCAGTAGTTGAGGAGGATGGGAATTCTGATCCCAAACATCTGGAGGACATTAGAAAGGCTGTGATAGAGGTATTGTTTAAAGAGAAACACATTCCTGGAGAATTCTTAACCTTATATAACCACGCTGATGTAGTGAAGGAAATAGTGTGTTTCAATAGACAAAAGGTGGCCAGAAATAAACCTCCAGGTGTTTGGGGGTTTCGCTCCCAGAATTCCTGGTCATTGGCATGTCTTCTGGGAGCTGAAGTCCCAAACATCTGGTGATCTACCATCTGCTCAGCTTCGCAATTGACTGTGGCAGCTCTTTAAATGCATTTTGCAAGCGCCATTCCAGAGTGCACAACTTTTGTTATTAAACGATAAACCAAAAGAGGCAGAATCTATGCTTGCTTCATCTTTTGGCTTTCTGCTCTGCTTCCCTCCCAAAACTATTCCTATGATGCACATGAACTGAGCATTATGTTCCTTTCCATCTCTACTCAGGGATGGCAGAGCACATGTCCCCCCACAAGGAAATCCCACAGAGAATGCCTGGCACCTACAAGTCAAAGCAAAGCAATGATGAAATGATGGGGGCAAAGGAATAGGCATTTTTGGAAAACATTCCTTTTCAGGGTCCTTCAGACAAAGAAGCCAGTTTTACGGAATATCCCCAGAATATTCTTCTCCAGCGCCATTGTCATCGTGGCTGCCATGTCCCCCACACCATGCCTGCACTGTGCATGCACCAGAACAGTCTGCCTCTGGAGCATCATGGGAAATACAAATGGAAGTTAGCTGCCAAGATGGAAGCGCCGTTGTGGCAACTTTCTGTGCTGGGGGCTTGCCGTGGCAGCCACACAACAAAAGCTAGAGGAAAAGAAGGAAGTAGCACTGCTGCTACCCGACGAAATGCGCACTCCACTCCCTCCCCAAGAAAATTCAGTCTCACGCAGGAGTATTTGGTCGTGGCAGTGCACACGTAAACACAGCAAAACAGCCCGTCTTGTGGGACTAGACTGGAGCGATGCACCTTTTCCCTCTTCCCAAAGGCCAAAAGAGTGGAGACCAGCTGCAGATTTTGGAAAGCATTTTCCATGCTTGGGAGCAACACAGGAGAAGCCCTTTCATGCATGCCCAGGAACTGGATCTTTTTAATGCCCTTGCAGGTTCAGAGCAAGACAGGCAGCCTCTCGGCTAGGGATAATAGCCACATTTAATAATTTTTTTATTTATTTAAATATTTATATGCCACCCCTTGCAACAGCCTCGGGGCGGCTCACAATACTAAAAAACATATACAATATTAAAAACTAGTACAATATTAAAAACTGGCCCATCTCCAGGTTAAATATAAAAACATACAGCATAAATAAATAAACCAATTAAATTAATCTTAAATTAAAAATAATATTAACATTTAAAATACCGTCTAAATAAAAAGGTCTTGGCCTGGCGCTGAAAAGCAAATAACGACGGCGCCAGGCGAGCCTCTCTGGGGAGCGCGTTCCACAGATGGGGCGCCACCGCCGAGAAGGCCCTCCTCCGGGTACTCACCCTCCTGATATCTCGCACGGAGGGTTCCCGGAGGAGAGCCTCTGCCGCTGATCGTAAGGGGCGGGAGGGCATATATGGTCGCAGGCGCTCCTTTAGGTAACCAGGACCCAAGCCGTTTAGGGCCTTATAGGTAAGAACCAACACCTTGAATTGGGCCCGGACTTCAATGGGGAGCCAGTGGAGCTGACGGAGAACTGGGGTGATGTGAGAACCACGCCCAGTCCCCGTCAGTGCCCTGGCAGCTCTCCAGGGGAGGCTCTCCAGCTATTATGACAAAGGCAGCAAAGAAGAGCTAGGCCTTTATTTAAAACACTTGCATACCACACTTCCCCACCTCTGTGATTCCAGAGATGTTCCTCCCTCCCAGATCTGTGCAGCTGCTGTTGATCCTCTCCTTGCTGTTTAGCATCATGCCCAACTTGGCCTTCAAACATCACAAAGGAGCAAACCAGGATTTGCAGCAAGTTCAGACTCAGGGAGCTCCAGCCAATCCCTCTCCCTGTTGAGTGCACCAGCATAGACACATTAATTATTAGATTTGTATTCCGCCTTAAAAAAAAGAAGAACTCGGAGCAGCTTCCATCATTCTCCTCCTGCCGCTTTCAGTCTTAACAGCAACCTGTTTGTGCTGAGAGTCTGTGACTGGCCCAGAGTCACCCGGTTGGCTCCAAGCAGGGGCTAGTGCCCAGATCTCTTGAGTCCCAGTCCTGCGCTGTTAAGCACTAGACCCAGCGGCTTTCAGTCTCGTGTGTTTTCGAATACCCTTGCCACTTTTACACTCAACCCATACACCCTACCCATAGGACTGCCACCCAGTTGCATCAAGGCTAAGGATAAACAAATGAGTGTCAATCAGCACCTTAGTTAACATTTAATGGAAACGAGGACCTTGAGGGAGAGAGCAGTCCTCCGTTCTTTCTGAAAGGTACATGCCTCTAACACCAACCTCCCAGAGAGGCATTCCCTCCATGCGGTCATGAAGAGAGCAGACTTCTTGGGAGATCAGGCCTGTCGTGTTCCTGTGCTTGCAGCAAAGACAACACCCCAAACAAGGATGTGTCTGAATAATCAGGGGTAGCTTTCTGGTAAAGGCTTTTCATCCATTCATCTGAGGAATCCACTGACAGGAGGTTGTCCCTCTGTCTCCACCAGCCATGCGTGGAACGACCCATTCCTTGGATCTCGCTTGCTGACTAGCCTTTTGACCATAACTGGGTACGAGCCACATCTGTGGCTAACACACAGTATGACCAGCAGAAGTGCTACAGGAGGCAAGCAGTATCTTGTGACCTGCAGATGCTGTGGACTACAACTCCCATCCTTCACCATTATCGTGGCAATGGTCAGAGACTGCAGGAGGGCACCAGCTAGTAAAACCCCAACTGGTCCACTTCCTGTTTCTCTAGTCTTTTCCCAGGATGTGGTGTAGGATACCTTGCCAGGACCAGGGGGATGCCAGGAGCTGCAGTCCAGGGGGACACTGGCCTGGGGAAAGTGGGGAGACGTCCTTGTGTTCTGAAAAGGCAGGGAGCTGGAAGAGGTGCGGCCATGGCAGTTTGTGCGGTGAGACCACCAGCCCTGGCTCGGGAAGAATCCCGCGGAAGTGTGTCTGGAGGCGGGTGACAATGACAGGATACAGGAAGTTGTCAAACAACTATTGAGCAAGCCTTCCTTTGGCCAGGCTGTTCACACACATCTGTCAGCCACGCTTGGCGAGCCCTGGCCGGACCTCAGGGCTCCCCATTGTCTGAGGCAGCCTTGTCAATGCAGCGTTATATTTAACCCGCCTCATCCAATGCAGGGAAAGGGAATTGTTTAGGCCTTCGCTTTCCTGCATTGTTTGGACCTTGGGTTTCCCGTCTTGTCAATTGTTGGCAGAATCCTGATAACAGCACTCAAAGGACACAATGAGAAGCTGGAAGAATGGGTGAGCTGTCTCTTGGGGAGAGAGGGCAGAGCTGGGCTCACACTGAAGGCAACAGCAGGCAGCGGTTTTGCACCCGCCAACTCTTTCCAGCAAAAAGGGGGACACACTGTGGAACCGTCATTTTTGTACCAGTGATGACTGCCAAGCTTTCCTGTCCTTACAGTTAAAGATACTGGAGAAATCCACTATGGATTCAAATGAGCTAGGATGTCTGTGAAACTGGCCAGCAGCTAACCAGCTTTTCCTGAGTCCCATGGATATAGAATAGAAGAGTTGGAAGGGGCCATGAAGGCCATTGAATCCATACCTGCTGTTCAAGGGCAGCAAGCTACACCATCCCGCTCAGAGGGCTGCCCAGGTTCTTTTTGAATGTCTCTAGTGTGGGAGCTCCCACCACCTCTCTAGGCAGCTGTTGACCACGAGGAAGCTTTTCCTGAAGTCCAGTCTGAATCTGGGTTGCCGCAACTTGAATTGATTATTCTGTGTCCTACATTCTGGCATGAGCAAGAGATCTTGACCCTCCTCTTTAGGACAGCCTTTGAGGTACTTCTAGAGGGATATCATGTCTCCCCTCAGTCTTCTCTTCTCAAGGCTGAACATGCCCAGTTCTCTCAGTCTCTCCTCACAGGCCAGTGTTTCCAAACTCTGGATCATTTTTGTCACCCTCCACTGGACCCTTTCTAATTTATTTATTTATTTTATTTATTATTATTTTATTAAAACATTTATATGCCGCCCCATCGCAACAAAGCCTCGGGTCGGCTTACAACGTAAATTAAAATACAATAAACCAATAAAACATGTTCATTTTTCCCACCCCACCCCCCTCGGTGCATCTCGGCATACATAACTAAATACAATAAATAACTAAACAAATACAATAAATAACTAAACACAACAAACTATAAACAAACAGACTAACAATTAAAATAGGACTTAAATAAAAAGGTCTTCACCTGGCACCGAAAAGCATATAACGACAGCGCCAGGCGAACCTCTCCAGGGAGCGCATTCCATAGTTGGGGCGCCACCACCGAGAAAGCCCTCCTCCGGGTGCTCACCCATTTCACCTCCCTCACAGGAGGTTCCCGGAGGAGGCCCGCTGTTGCAGATCTTAGGGGGCGGGAGGGCACATAAGGGTGTAAGCGGTCCATTAGGTAGCAGGGTCCCAAGCCGTTTAGGTCTTTATAGGTCAACACCAGCACCTTGAATTGGACCTGGACTTCAATTGGGAGCCAGTGGAGCTGACGGAGGACTGGGGTTATATGAGAATAACGCCCAGTCCCCGTCAGCAACCTGGCAGCTCTATTTTGTACCAACTGAAGTATCCGGACCGTGTTCAAGGGCAGCCCCACGTAGAGTGCGTTACAGAAATCTAGTCGAGAAGTCACCAGCGCGTGTGTTACTGTCGCCAGGCAGTCCTGATCCAGGAAGGGACACAGCTGATGTATCAGCCGAAGCTGTGGGAAAGCACTCCTCGCTGCTGCCGTCACCTGGGCCTGTAACGACAGCTCCAGGTCGAGGAGTACCCCCAAGCTGCAGACCTTGTCCCTCAGAGGGAGTGCAACCCCATCCAGGACCAGGCCCAAGTTCCCCACTCCAAGACCTGAACTGCCCACCAACAGGACCTCCGTCTTGTCTGGATTGAGCTTCAGTTTATTGGCCCTCATCCAGCCCATTACCTCGGCCAGGCACCGGCTCAGCACAGCCACCGCCTCACCTGGATCGGTGGAAAACGAGAGGTAGAGCTGGGTATCATCAGCATACTGATGACTCTGCAGCCCACACCTCCTGATGACCTCCCCCAGCAGTTTCATGTAGATGTTGAATAGCAAGGGGGACAAAATGGACCCCTGCGGTACCCCATGGCATAGCTGCCATGGCGCAGAGCCATAGTCCCCCTTGCAATTTACCTGCATCTTTTAAAATCTTGGTGCCCAGAACAGAATTCCAGGTGAGGTCTGACTAGCGCAGAGTATAGAGGAACTACTACTTATCATGATTTGGAAGTAATACTTCTGCTAATGCATCCCAAAATAGCATTTGCCCTTTTGGCAGCTGCATCGCATTGTTGGCTTATGTTTAGCCTATTGTCCAAAAATGCAATGCAGCTGCCAAAAGACTTGCATCCTCTTCCTCATCCTCATCCTCATCTTCTTTCCACAATTGTATGTGAATTTAGTCACAGAGAAATGCAAAGAAAGAAAAAACAACCACCAAAAATGCACATTTCTTCCCCTTAGACTAAAGTATGAAAATGCATGTTTTGGGGCAGTTGCACCCCACAAAGAGCAACAAAATCGTGCCGCTTCCTCACAGCCCCCATCACAAGAGGGAATTGGATCTCCAAACCAGAGGATAAGTGAGGGGCACAGATGTATATAACATTTGTAAATGCCACTGTGGTGACTGGGACTCCAGCAATCTGGATGCTGGTCCCTGCTTAGCCATGCAGCCAACTGGGTGACTTTGGGCCAGCCACACAATCTCAGCCCAACGTACCTCATGGGGCTGTTGCTGTGTGAGTGCAGGAGAAGGATACTTATGTGAGCGGCTCTGAGTTCGTTGTAAGCAAAAAGCAGAATATACATTAATTAAATAAATACTGTGAGAACATGTATAGACAGATGCCTATTCAGAAAGAATGCCTATCATTTAAAAAAGGGGACAAATTAAATAGGAATGTGATGCACCACCCGAAATGGAGGAGCATCACTCCAAGAGATCTGTGTACCTGCTGTATACCCTTGTGTCCAGGTGCAAATCAATGCTTAGCGGCTTTAAGGCCCTGTGCACCCCAAGAGGCGCCAGTTGTTGTCCTTGTTTAAAGCCATCTTTACACCAGATGTGGGCTGGTCAAGATAGAGGATTTCTTCAAGCAGAGGCCTGTCCTTTGCAAAGCAGGACACACGGCCACCTTGGGCAGAGTCCTGCCTCTTTCACTTCCACGAGCAGCCATGGGTGCGTCTATGCTGAGCATCTCTTTCATCCCACCGAGGAGCGTGCTTTTGGCTTGCTTAGCGTTTTTGCTGCTTTAGCCCCCATGAATGTGAGCCATTGTTGCCTGTACTGGCAATGCACAAGGGTCACGTCAATTGAGGAAAAGGAAATGAGCCACTTGGTTAATTGAAAGCCCAGCTGAGCCAAAGGGAGCGGAACCTGCTTCTCCTCTGTCACGTGTAGCTCTTGTCTTCACCACTGGGGGCGCTCTTTTGAAATTCCCAGCACTCACCAGGTGAGTGGAAGGTTGGGGGGGGGCAGCTGGGGAGGGCAGAAGGTGTCCCCCTCCAGCAGTGCCCAAGGTTCCTTGGAGATCCCAAATCTCTTGGCATTTCAGACCCAGCATATCTGAAGGTTCATACTAAGAGGCACTCTGTACGTGCTCAGAATCACTGCCACACCTTCTGTAGCTGAAACAACCAGTTCCATTGCTGCGAACTGGTTCAAACGGATCCTGAGCTGGGAAGGGAGAGAAGGAAAATATGGGATCTGGGATATTTACTGCGAAGTGTGACTACAGACAAGTGCTTCTTTCCGCATGCAGGGCTGGGGCATTTCTCATGAAGTGACTATAACTAACCACCACCGGCTGGTGCTGGAGGTCAGACTAGATGGCCCGGGAGGCCCCTTCTGACTCACTCTGTTTCTATGTTTCTATGTAGGTTCATGCATTTTTAACCTGAAAACTCCATTGCAAAGTTCAGGAAAGTTCAAAATCAGAACACTCAGATAACCGTGCAACTCAGGAAGTGTGAATCAGGTTGGTTCGCTTCCAAACATGGGAGGACTAAACCCCTTAAGCATCCCTAATTTAAATACCCATTTTTAAAGGATTTTATTTTTAATTGTAGATAAACCTGGAGATGGAGCAGGATGTTTTAAAACAGACACCTGCAACAGCAGAGCTAGTAAAGACCCTCACAAGCAAACATTCCCACCTCCCTCTTTCCCAGAGACCTTGGGCAGGCCTTCCCAGTAAACAATGTGGCCTTAAATGTCAAAGAAGGTTGACTCCATTTGAGGAGTGCTCTGAATCTTCCATTGTTGGGTGGTGCTGGTGCTTTCTGGTTTCTCTGATAAGGTAAACAAGAATGCCCCTCTGCATGCATGCCGGATAAGGCGCTTGCACCGATGGGCTGTGCCTTTTCTCTATCACAGGAAACATGGCCTGCCTTTCTGGTGGCGGGAGGAGGGGGGGCAACTTCCTTCTCTACTGGGAAAGACTCAAGCTGGTTTTCCCCAACCTGGTACCCCAACTGCAGTTCCCATCCTTCCTGGCAAGCACAGCCTAGGTGTGACTGAGGTCACCTAGAGCCCCTGCCTCCTATCCCATGTGTCACCTGGCACTTTCCTTCTATGTTCTCAAAATACCATTTGCACCTCCAAACGTGCACAAAATAGCTCTCCCTCCCCATTGCTGGGCATGCATTTTGTAAATCTCCAAACCCCTAAAGGATGGTGCAAAATTCAGTCACAAAACTCATAACTTTTGTAAACAAAAAATTTACAGCTACATCAAAGCTCTTTTCAGCTCACTCCTGCTTCTCTTTCAGAACTTATGTGGTTCATTCAGACATGAATATTGTGCCTTTGCATGGGAAAGGGGCACCTTGCAGTACATGCTTTTACCCTATTGATTTAGCATGGTGTGGTGGGTTGGACTGGGGGCCTGGGAGGTCTGGTTCTAGTCCCCACTCGGCCACAGAACTCACTGGGCAATTGTGGGCCACTCAGATTTTCACCTAACCTCTCACAGGATTCTTATCATTGTGAGGCTGAAATGGCAGCAAGGAGAAGCTTGTAAGCCAGTTTGGGTTTCTAGCAAGAGGAGGAAAAGTGGGGTACCAGTGCAGTGTGATGCTAATACCAATAAATTTAAGCAACGTGAATGGCTACTAGCCCAGCATCAGGGGAGGGATGCCCAGGAGTATTGGCTATTATGGGCACAGGTTGGCTACTGCATGAACAGAGTGCTGGACCAAGACACCACGTGAAGGTCATAGAAGGTCATTTTGCACATGACCTTCTATGTGACTACAGTGTGGGTGCGGGTAGCTCCTCCACATGTGTCACCTGTCCACCACAGATGCTGACAAGTGGGAGGAAGCTGAGCTGATGAAGAGGAAGGTGCTGGCAAGGCCACATGGCAGTGCCCACAACTTTGAGCCCAAGCTGCCAGCCATGCCCTCCATGTCCCAGAAGGGTCTCTGCTGCCACCAGATCTGTGCAGGGGTGGCAGGACTTGGGCAGCCAAGAGCTGCCATCCTTCGAGGGCCTGTCCCAGCAACCAGGCCAGGCAGAGGGAACCTGGTGCTTTGCATCGTTTTGGACGAGGGCTCCCAAATCCCGGCCCAGGAGCCACACCAGCAGACCAGGCTACCTGCCTGCTTCGGGCAGCTGGCTCGGTGGGTCATGAGAAGGGCATGACGCATCTCGAGTGCTTTCGTTTACTAGTGCCACTGCATTTTTACAGCCAAGGAGAGGAGAATGTGGGGTTTTACTATCTCAGAGGCCACAACAGCATGGCCAGCCTCGGATGCTGCAGCCCTAGGCCTGGGCACTGGGCAGAACTGGATCTGCATCCTCAGGCAGCAAAAGTGCTTCCTTGCATTTCCCACTGGGGCAGCTAGTTGCCCACCAGGTGGACAGGATGCCAGGCTGGAGAGGCCTTCTGGTCTGATGCAGCAGGATTCTCCCCGTCACACGCCTTGGGCTAACCTTGTCTCCCTTGCAGAAGCTGGCTGCGCACTGTGCTTTGTCCTTCATTGCGCGTGCGCCTTCCACCATGCCACCTCCTGAGCCACTTGCACGTCACATTCCAGAGGGCCCGGGGCTGGGCTGCCAAGCAGAAGCGCAAATATCCTTCTTCAGTTGCAACAGGGGCAGAGAACGTGTGATGCGCCAGATGCTGCTGGACACCCTTTCTTCCTTTCTGGGCCGGCCAAGGTTGAGGGGAACCGCAGTCCAACATGTGCCCCACGCTTGAATCCAAGGTAGAGAAAGGTGTCTCGCTCCTGCTTCCTCCATGCACACACAGGCGCACACACTTCTCCTACTTCACAGGGTTGTTGTGTAGTTAAATGGAACCATATGTACCATATTGAGCAATGTGAAGGAAAGAAGGAATGACTATGATACAATCATGTGTTTTTCTTACATTTTCATGCCTTTTGTATACATCCCTCTACCATGGAAGAGGCTGAAGCGGATTGAGTTCAAGCTGACAATTATTATCCCTCATTTTGATGCTGAGCAGATTCCCAAAACACAGGAGAGACATGTGGGAACAAAGTGTATTAAGGGGTGCGCAACTGGCCTGCATCAGCTCGGCACACACCCAAAGAGTGCAAAAACATTCTTGTTTGCAGATACGTGCCACTGCTTGGCACATCTTTGCATAGGAAATCCAAACACAGATGCAAGTGTCACTCCTGAAAAATGTGCCAAGGACATTTAAAAATCTACAGCGTTTACCATCAACAAGTTGCTTTGCACCTCTCCATGCTTCTGGGGACCCCTAAATCTCTTTGGGCACTGCTTGAAGTGCACGGCCATTCATGTTTACACAGGTCCTGTGCATAAGGCCGGGAGTGCAAGGTGCACCACATCTTAGCATCCACGACAGAAGTGACAAACTGTTGTCTGCTAATCATAAAGCCATCAGCTGCTCAATGCTTTCCCACATCTGCAGGAAATAAGGGCCCTCTGACCCCGCGCTCAGCCCGAGGATACCAATCTATCATCAGTGACCAAGCATGCTGAGCTAGCAGCTGACAGGAGGGTTCCTAGACCTGGGAACAACAGAGGGAAGAAAAACAGAACTCCGGGGTCGAAGAAAGGGGCTGGAGGAGGAGCCGTTAGCTTGTGGACTGCAGCCAGCTGTGGCTTTCCAGTCAGTGCACAACTATTTTGCAAGCCATCCTGCCTTCCATCCCAGTTTCCAGAAAGGTGGGCAGTGTGGTCTATCCTGAAAAAAAATGCAAAAAGAATCTTCCAACACCTTAAAAACAGATACGTGTTTTCTGGCAGCTTTCACAAACTATCTGCAGGGCTGCAATAGCTCACTCCTGCCGAGAAACTGGGCCCACGTGAGAACCCCATCCAAACCCCGGTCCCTAGCAGGCCGCACTCCTTCCCCTGACAGCCCCCATTTCCCCACCGCCAGATGCTCAGTGCTTTCCTGGGCCCTGTGCGCTTTTCCCCATTCGAACGGCTCGAAATGCCTCTCAAGTGTGATGGGCTTTTAAGCAAAACCACGTGGTTATTTTTGTCCCCACTCCTCTGCCTCCAGCCCTGGAATTCAGCTCCTGGGAGCATCACCAAAAGTACGGTCCTTGGGCTGAGGCAGGTTTTGCACCCCTCGACTCAAGCCCGTTTGCCCTGATGTAGTCAGTTGCAGTCCACAAAAGCTTATCCCATAACACGTTTCCTAAGTTTTTATAGCACAACAGGACTCTGATATGTGATTGATGATTGTGCAGAATATATTCCATTTTAGTACTGTTTAAGTGCTGGAAAGCATTTCTTTTTCCCCCTATGGGGGTTCCCCAAACAGGCTTTGTACAGGCTCACAAGGCTCACAAGGACTATGTCGTGTCAAATCAGACTTGTAAATATTCACCCACGTCTGATTATTACTATAGCAATGTCTGCAAGTAGAGATCAGGAAATTTCGCCCCCTCATTTGTAAACCTCCTCATGGCGAGACAAACTTTGCATGAGCTGAGCTATTTCTTCCGACCTTCAGGTGCCTGTTTCAGCCTGACTGGCCTACTGAGTTTTTGCAATCCAATATGAAGGTGGTGATTTCGCCTTTCTACTCTGCCTTTCTTTTTCCTGCAAGGTTCTCGACAACCCGATGAGGCAGGCTAGACTGAAAGGCAGTGACTGGCCCAAGTGACCCGGGGTTCAGGGCTGCGTGGGTACTAAGCCCAGGCCTCCCAAGTCCCAGCCCGTCATACTTCGGCTGAAGGAGCTTCACCCCAGGCAGACCTAGTCTGGGTAGGAGTAACAGAAACATGATGGGACTACTTCCAGAAGCTGACCTGTTGGCAGCTAGGAATGTCGCCGTCACAGCCTTACACCATGGCTACTGTAAAGGCCACGAAGCGCTGCATCGTGAGCTCCCGCCTTTTTCAAGCACCTGCAGACCCCTCTCCAGCAGGTCTCCTCCTCCTGCCAAGCCCTTGCAGCAGAAGAGTCCGACAGCGCCTTCGCTGGCCCTGCCATTGCCTTGGGTCAACCGATCCTCTGCAGAGGTTTCACCATTTCTGAAGAGTGAAGTCACCCAGCCCCGCTTCCAAGGACCCCAAGGGTTTGGAAGCAACAGTGGAACCATTCCCTCCCCTCCCCCATCCCACCAAACACACAAAATGATCAGAGCGCAAACTTGGAAACCATTCTCAATTCTTTAATTTCAGGGCAGACCCAGGGTCCAAAAAGCCAGCCGCCTTCCCCCATCCAATGCACAGGCATTCCTTGCAAAAGAAATGCATGGTTTCCTGAGTTGTGGCAGTGTGAAGATCTTTGGCTTCTCCTTGAATCCCGAAGTCTTGGAGGACAGAAACTATTCAGTTCACCCATTCTAGGCGAGGCGCAGGGCCCGCGAGGCCGTCTGAACTGGGACTCTCTGCTCAGAGGTGGGGGCCATGCTGTGGGTGGGAGTGCTCCTGGTGAAAGCCAAATCCTGCCTTCAGCAAGGAAATGCATGGAGCGCAATGAGCACCTGCAGAGTCATGCCAATGGAGCCCCTCCTTAATGCAGCAGATCTTCCCAGCGGGATACTCCTGTGCCGCCCAGTTCCAGATGCAGAGCGCTCCTCCATTCCGCCTTGCTTCACACCAATGCACTGCAGCAGCCTGGTGGGGCCAAAGGACGGGGCCAACCCTCACATCCAAAGGGAGCGAATCAGAATCACCGAAATCCAAACAGGAAGAAACTCTGGCGGGCCTGAGCGTGTCCCCTGGGCTGCGCCGGCTAGTTCTTCTCAGGCCGGTTGCGGTTCAGCACAGCTTTAGGGGCGAATTCCAGCTTGTCCTTCAGGCTGACCACCTGGGTGAGGTCCTTCCCAGCACTCTCCTGCAGTTTGCGGTCCTCTCGCCTCTCCGAGATGCTCTGCTCAGCGTCCGGGGGCAGAGGGGGTGGCTGGCCACGGAGGAACCACTCCAAGTGGTAGCCCACCGCCCCCACAACAAAGGCCACGGGGAAGGTAACATATGGGGCGTAGGCCCGCACAGTCGCCCAGAGGACGGGCCACATGGTCGCCACAGGTTCTGCCGACACAAAAGGAGAAGACAGCTGATCATTCCCAGCCTACTTCTGACCCCCAGCACCACTGGTCAGAGCTGGAGCCCACACCAGGGCAGAACATCAGGCCGTGGGCTGGATCTGGCCCTCTGGGATTCCCCCAGAGGGCCCCAGCCCCTTCTCCCCACCACCAATCCTTCCATGGTTCCCTGGTTTCCATGCAGTTTTCCCCATTCAAAGGGAAATGACCCTCTGAGGGTTTCATTCCTGGCTGGAAGAGCTTTAAACTAAAGTGTGATATTTCTGGCCCCACACAACCCTGAAAGGTGACCCCCAAGATCTCCCAGGAGGTCTCGGGCTGAAGGAGGTTCTCTGCCACCAGCCTGAGCCTACGCTACGGATCCCATTCTCTGCTGGAAAAGGCTTTGTCTTCAGGGTGCGGCTCCCTCTTTTTTTTATACCAGCATTTTCCTTCCCCAGATTTCCAGAACTGCAGAAGGCTAACGAAAACAAAGGGTCCTGTAGCACATTAAAGGCTCACAATAACTCTAATAATCTTTAAGATGTCACCAGGCTGCTTTGATCACTTCTGCTGGATGGCTGCTGGAAGAGCTACTGACCACTCAGGGCTCTCCGCTTGCGGAGATGGAACTCAAAGGGGCTTGTTGGAAGCAGAATGGATTATCTCCAGTGCCGCTGGCTATCAAGGCTCATTCATGAATGCGCCCACCCGCGGGCACTGTCCCAGCGTGGTCTGCCAATGTGTTGGACTGCCACCCTCGCTCTTCCAGCCAGCCATCAGAAGCTGAGACAGTTCAGGAGGTTCAGCCTGCGTGGTCCACTGCGAGCTTGGGCTTCTGGGAACCTCTGTCTAAGCAATGAGCTGCGCCACTGTAAAAGTAATGTTTTCTCCAGGGAAGTGGTGTGCACAGTAATCATGATGTGGAAAGAGAACATAAAAAGCACTTTTCTGGATGTGTGCGCACGCACGGGTGCATGCACGCTTTACACAACTTCAACCTGAAGCTCAAGTGCACTAGAGCTGAATCCTGCACAAGCAACACACAAAGCAGCCTGCAGACCATCCACTTAGCCATAGCTCATTTTCGTTTTCCATGTTTTGATGTTTGGAAAACACACGCACACAGATCTGGAAAATGCCTCTGACTGTGGGATGGGGTGGGAGAAATGAGAAAATAACCTTTCTTCCACAACTCCAAGTTTATCTTCCCTCATGGACAAAACATAAACAAGGAACAAAGCAAAAGTTGTCCAGCTCTAGAGTAATTGAAGATTTTTTAAAAATCACCTGGCAATGCCAACTATCTCAGAAATTGCTGCTTGAGTAAGATTTTGCCACCCCTTCCAATTTATAGAGCCATTTGTAGAGTGTGGCACGGTGGTTAAGAGCGTGGGACTGGGACTTGGGAGACCCGGGTTCTGGTCCCCGCTTGGCCATGGAGCCCACTGGGTGACTTTGGGCCAGTCACAGACTCTCAGCCCAGCCTACCTCACAGGGCTGTTGTTCTGGGGATAAGATGGAGGGCAGGAGGAAGAGAATTATGCAAGCCACTTTGAGTTCTTTGTAATAAAAAAAGCAGGTTATCATATCATCTTCCATAGTGACGCACAGAAAAAGCCAAATTGCAAAATGAAAAGCAATACACTGAACAGAAAATTATTAAAACTACTTCTGCACTGTTTTGCTGTTAAGAAAAACAAACACTGCAGCGGTTTCCTTAGGAACCTGGAAAAATAAGACAGTGTTTGCATCCAAGTGGTTAACTGCCAGGTGAGCTTCCCCGGAGCATCCAACAGATGGGGTGTCACCACCAAGAAGCCCTTGATCATCCCAGTGCCTGAGCAGCCTGAAGTAGGAAAAGGCGAGCTCTCACATATCCAAATCCCAAGCTACCTGGGGCTTTAAGGCCAGGGTGCCCGTTCACCTGCCACGGAACTTCAAGTGCCATCATCCTGAGCTGATAATCGAAGCCGCAGTTCAACAGCATCTGGAGGCCTACCCATTTCCCACTCGCTTTTAAAGCAAACACCTGCACTTTGAACTGCACCAGATGGACATATGCCAAGCAGTGCTTGGACTTCGAGGTGGGGTCGAATCTCCAAAAGCCCCCTCCCCTCCCCTCCCCTCCCCTCCCCTGAAAGCCTACAAACCCGACTCTCTGGAGGAGTGCCAAGCCATCCAGAGCAGCTTCAGCAGCTGCCCTGCGCCAACGACCCACGCACCGGCTGAGCGGAAGGCCACAGCCTTTTACCTGCTGAGGCAGATGTTACCCCGCAGAACCCAACGGATCTAAGCCAACAGACGCAGGGCTGGCTCTTACTTTGCCGCTAACTGGTGACAGATTTAAGGGCTTCTGCACCTGGGCCACTTAGCTAAGGAAGCCAAGAGAGAGAAGACTTGGGTAGGGATGCTGTCCTACAAAAAAGCCACAGCTAACCTCCATCGGTGTTCTCGCACAGGCGACACACGCAATGCTTGAGGGATCCCATTGCAGAAATTAGCTGGCCCGAGCAGTGGTCCTCCAGCACCACCTGCTGGCATCGGACCTCAAGGTAGGAATGGAAGCCCCTCAACACCAGGAGCCCAACCTGGGACTATCAAAAGCCAGACAGTCAACATCACACACCCCTCAACACACGAGTTCTTTTCTAGACAGCCAAGGAAGCTAATTCTCATTTACTTCCACACGTAACACCTCCATGTTTACCACCTTTAGAAAAGCACACACAAAAAATGCATTTAGGGTGCAATCCTAGGGATAGAGCAAAAAAAAAAAAAAAAAAAAGTCCCACAATTCCCAGGTTCTTTATTGGCTGGGGCATTCTGGGGGATATAGGGTTTTTCCCCTGCCTCAGTGTGCCTAAGATGGCACACTTAATTGCATTTAATGTGCAAAAAGCCAATGGTGTATTAGAATAACTTGCTGTTAAAGAGTGCAGAATTTACTGAGAGAAATATGAGAAGACAGAGTGGTATGAATCACTTTAATGCAACACAGCAGACTGGGGGTGATGGGCATTGCAGTCCAAAACATTTGGAGGACACCAGAGGGGCTGCTCTGCATTTGATGGGGAAGTGGAACTGTGGCTTGCTTCCCACAGGTGTGGCCCCCAACACACAACCCCCCAAGGCTAGGCCAAAGCTGATTGGCATTCAGTTGCATCATTTGAGGCTCAGTGCTGCCTCTGAGCATAGGGAAAATGTCTTTCCTTTCACCACTAATTCATTTATACATTATTAATCAGTTTTATACCAGGACGCAGTCCTATAGATATTTAGCCAGAAACCTGCTGGCCCTTTTCCAAGGCTTCTTTGGGTTAGTAAGCTTTCAGCATTTACTACCTCTGCAGTTCCATTATTTCCTCTTTAACAACGAGGACTAGTAACTTATCCTTGGAGGAAAATAGCAATGCTGTTTAGTTGGCTAACTTCATCACTACACTCTAAAATCTGCAAGTTATGCTCATATGCTTAAATTTAACAGACTGTTAAACTGCTCCAAAGTTTTAGCCCAGCAATGTTGGGCGTTATTAGTATCATCATTCCATTGCATTTATATTCCACCTTTCTTCCTCTTGCAAGGAACCCGAGTCAGCTCACAAGTTTCTCCCCTCTCCATTTTATCCTCATAACAACCCTGTTAGGTTAGGCTGAGACGCTGAGGCCTTCATGGCTGAGGACCCCTGCCAGCCCTCCGCTACCAGTTCACCACTCTTAACCTACCATTCTTACCTACTGCACTACACCGACTGTCATGTTAGCAAAGCACTGACTAGGCAGCATTCTAGTCCTTAAGGATGCAGTCTTACGCTCATTTAGACATGCTGGCTGGGGAATGCCAGAAACTGTAGGCTTTCCCCCCTCCCCTAAAAGAGAGCCAGTGTGGTGTAGTGCTTAAAAGCGTGGGACTGGGACTCAGACGATCTGGGTTCTAGTCCCCGCTCAGCCATGAAGCCCACTGGGTGACTTTGGGCCAGTCACAGACTCTCAGCCCAACCTACCTCACAGGGTTCTTGTTGTGGGGATAAGATGGAGGAGGAGAAAGATATAAGTTGCCTTGAGCCCTTTGTAGGAAAAAGGCAGGATATAAATCGAAAAATAAACAAACAAATAGGCACAGAATTGCATCCTTAATGTACTAAAATCACTAAGTGCACTAATCCCGAAGTTGCTTGCAGTTTGCAACCTTCTGAGATTGGGGCACCAGCTCAGCCCTAGCACCTCTTCTAAAAATGTTATTTATTAAACCCGAACTGCATCCTCACCATGATGGGGAGAAGGAACTTGGCACGCTAGCAAAAAACCGCCATTGCACTCCCTGCACCTGCCATCCAAATATTGTTGAGGTTGTAACACCCATCTTCTCCCGTTCCCAAAGGAGAGGCCAGCAGGGAAGGCACACGGCCCAGCAATGCCCTCTGGGAACTATGGCTCTGGGGAGGAAAGGCAGGCAGGCCTCCCAGAGAGCCCTCTCGGCCAAAGCAGCCACGCTCTGGGCTTGCCGGGTGCTCAGCTACCAAAGCTCCCGCGCAGAGCCAGGCACAGGATCGGGGTTAGCAGCCCGGGGTGCAGCACCCATAATCTTCTGCACCCCACGAGCCACGCGCTGGGATGCACAGAAAAGGCAGCGGGAGAACGAAAGCCATCAGGAGCGCGAAGGCAATGCTGCAGAATCGGTCGGTGGGGCTGCGCGGAGGTCAAGCGGGCAAACGCCCCCATTTCACAGAGCGGCAGGAGCAAGCAGAGGGCTGCTCTTCCCTTGCCCTTGCCGCAGCAGGGCCCGGGCGCCGTGCCGCCCCCGCGCCCCCCCGCGCCCCCCGGACCAGCACGCTCGACCGGCGCGCCCCAGGCGCCCTGTCCCGCGCCGGAGGAAGCGCCCCGCCGGCAGGGCCCGCGATGGCCTCGCCTCGCCTCGCCCGCCCCCCTTTTAACTCCCATCATCCCTCACCCGTGCCGCGCGGGCCGGGCAGATGGGAGTTGCAGTCCCCCCGCGCTCGTGCCAGGGCCACATGCAGCCAGCGGCCCCGCGGCGGGCGCGGCTCGTCCCCCCACGACCTCCCCGGCGCCCCGATCTCCCTTGGGCCAGCCGCGCGCGGGGCCGCGCCTGCCCTCCCAGCTCGGGACGCGGCGCGGGCAGGGCAGGGCAGGGCAGGGCCGGCCGCCCCCCCCCCGGCTCGGGCCGCCCGCCCCCGGCTCACCTCCTCCGCCAGCCCCGCGCCCAGCCAGGCCCCGCGCGGCCCCCAGCGAGCCAGGCCGCCCTGCGCAGCCGCCTCCGCCGGGCGCGCTCGGCTTCCTGCCGCCGCTCCATTGGCCGCGGCCCTCCGCGCCCGCCGCCGCTCATTGGCGCCGCCGCAGAGGCCGCCCCGCGCGGAGGAGGCGCCCGGGCCCGGGCTGGCCGTGGGCGCCTGGCGGGCTGGCGGCGGCGGCGGCGGAGACACCCGCGGCTCAGGCCAGCGGGCACCGGGGCGCGTGTCCGGGTGCTGCGAAGCCTGGCGCGTCGCTCGGCAGCCTGGCCGCTCCCGGCCGGCCGGCGGGCATGGGCGGCGGGAAGAGCGGGGCTGAGTGGCGCGGACTTCCGCGGGGACGAATGCCACGTTCCGCCCCCAGGAAAGGGAGCCGAGCGCACGGCTCCGGGACGGGCGATGCTCGGCCCGCCGACGCGACCAGCGGGCGGCTCGTGGAGCACACGCTGAGCGTGCACCAGCCGTGTGATGTGGCCGCGAAAAAAAAGCGCCCGAGCCATTTTGGGCTACCTTAACATGTTGGGCTAGCTTCCAAAACTCATGAGGGGCTGGTTCCCCTCCATTCGGCTCTGTTTAGGTCTCATACGGAATATTGTGGCCAGTTCTGGGCACCAAACTTCAAGAAAGATGCAGACAAATTGGACAGGGTTCAAAGGAGACGGACAAAGATGCTCAGGGCTGGAAACAAAACCCTGAAAACATGGGTGTGCTCAGCCCAGAGAAGACTGGTGGAGACAGGGTAGTAACATAGAAACATAGAAACAGAGCGAGTCAGAAGGGGCCTCCTGGGCCATCTAGTCTGACCTCCGGCACCAGCCGGCTCCGCTCATGACATGCCCACCATGTGCATGTCCAGCCTGTCTTTGAACTTAGTACTCTTTAAATAGAGCAGGGCTGCCACACGGAGGGCCGGGCCAGGATCTCTCCATCATCCCAGAGTGCAGGGCTCAGAACAACAGGCACAAACTACCGAGATCCAGGTTCTGGTAGAAACTGATTTCAGCAAGTGGGCTTATCCCCTCATGGAGTGTTGGGGCTCCACAGAAAGGACTTGGGACTCCAGCCCAAGTAAGTGTCTCCTAATAGCACATCAGGCTGCAGCCTAATGGCACCCAAGCTGCATATATCTTGTTTTGGGAGCAGTTTTCAGGAGATGTGCTCCTGAGTAAATGGATGCAGATTTGAGTCATTGCACCAAAATCTTACTTCTGAATAAACATGTTTATGTATGTATTTCAGCTATGTTTAACGCACGCCGATTTAAAGGGACAAGAGATACATTCTGAGCTTGCACTAAAAACATATTTAACGCCAATTGTAAAAATCCTGATTGAACCAATGCTTTAAAGGGATAATAAACTCCCAGAATTGTCAAACTGAGCTGGGAACTCACTAGCCAGCAATAATCTGCATTACTGTTATTGCAGATACGTCCATTTAAACGTCAGTTTAAAATGAGAGCACTTAACATGCAAATAATTTTGCTCAAAAAGATGCAAAGAAAGGCATCCCAATTTTGAGAAGACCCACTGAAATCAAAACTAACTTTAAGAGTATTGCTGTTGGTGAGTCTATTCCTAAGTATGACTGAACCTGCGTCCAACCTGAAGACTAAAATGTGATAAGTTCTTAGGAGCCAAAAGAAGTAGAAAAATGGCAATGCTTTAAAAAACAACCCCTACCAAACCAAAGTGATATTTTATTTTCTCATTTAAGGTCAAATTGGGGCACTGAAGGACCGTGACTCAACAGGATTCACATGACATCTTCAAAAATCAGGAGAATACAAAGGAGGGACAAGAAGGGCGACGGCTGGTGCACCTTTCCTGGAAGAGCATCCCCATAATTGAGTGCCCTTCCACTTCAGCTCTTAATATACAGGCGTGCACCTAAAGAGCATCCAGCCATCTCCCTCTTAAGGCACAGAGGGTTCTGAAGGTCAGAAGCGGCCCCTTGAACTGGATCCAGAAGCAGACTGAGAGCCGGTGCGACTGGCATGGTGCCACTGCAACTAGCGGCATCCAAGGGGCAGCTGGCAGCCCTCGGCTAGGAATGGTGCAGCCACGAGTCCTGCACTGAGCAGCGGGTTGGGCCGTCTGGCCCCTTCCAGCTTGGTTCCGCTACGATTCTGTGTGTTCATTTGTTTATTATTTAAAGCTTTTACATACTGTTCTCCACTAAAAAGTCCCAGGACAGTAGTACAATGAAGCAAAAGTACAGCATCAAAGGACACATTCAAATAAACCCCCCTCTTAAAACTTAAAATATGGTGAAAGTAAAAAGGCTTTGGCCTGGCGCTGAAATGAAGAAAGTGTCAGCGCCAGGCACACCTCTGGGGAGACAAATCCATAGCCGGGGTGCCACCACAGAGAAAGCCCTTCTCCATGTAGCCACTCTTCTGATCTTCAAAGAGGGCTCCAGAAGAAGGACCTCTGACCCAGAGTGCCAGTTCACAGAGCGGGGCTAGTAACGTAGAAACACAGAAACAGCGCAAGTCAGAAGGGGTCACCCAGGCCATCTAGTCTGACCTCCGGCACCAGCCGGCTCCACTAACGACATGCCCACCATGTGGGCGTCCAGCCTATTCTTGAACATCCGCACCGATGGGGCCTCAACGACCTCCCGTGGAAGCCCATTCCACGCCCTCGGGGTCCTAACTGTCAGGAAGTGCTTCCTGGCATCCAAATGGAACCTTGGCTCCCTGAGCTTTGCTGCATTGCAGCATGTCCTGCCCTCCTTTGCAGGGGAGAACAGGCCTCTACCCACCTCCGTGTGACACCCCTCACATACCTGTCTGTCATCAACATAGCCCTCTGAGTCTCCTCTTCTCCAGGCTGAAGAGACCCAGTTCCCTCAGTCTCGCCTCATACCCCATCCCCTGCAAACCAGCCACCATCCTTGTGGCCCTACGCTGCACTGACTCCAACCTGGCTATATCCTTCCTATAATGAGGGGCCCAAAACTGAACACAATACTCCAGTTGTGGGCACACCAGAGTCGTACAGAGTGGCAGTAATATCTCTCTTGATCTAGAAGCCACGCTTCTGGCTGTGCAACCAAGGGTGGCGTTCGCCCTCTTGACCACCGCATCACACGGCTGACTCATGTTTAGCCTGCAGTCAACCAGTACCCCGAGGTCCCTCTCACAAGTGCTGCTCTCCAGCCACTTGTCCCCTAACCTGTACTTATGACAGCTATTCCTATGCCTGAAGTGCAAGACCTTGCACTTGTCCACATTGAACGCCATGCTGTTGTCTCCTGCCCACTTCCATAGTCTGTCCAGATCCTTCTGGAACCAGAGTACCTGCTCCTCAGTTGTGGCCACTGCCCCAGTTTTAGTATCGTCTGCGAATTCCATCAGCAGACTGGTCACCCCTTCTTCTATGGCATTGATTAAAACCTTCTGAACTAACTGTAGCTTCTGAACCATCTTCTAAGGCAGCCCAGGTTCAAGGCAATACAATAGTCTGACATGGAGACTGTTCTAGCATGGCTCATCTTAACCATTCCCAGCTATTGCCAGAACATCTCTGAAGTAACAAAGAACATAGAACATAGAAACAGGGCGAGTCAGAAGGGGCCTCCTGGGCCATCTAGCCTGACCCCCGGCTCCAGCCGGCTTCACTCACACCATGCCCAGCTCAACCGGCAGCAGTTGAAACGAGTAGCAACACCACTGGGCGAAGAAATGCATGAATGAAACACTTGTATTTACTGAAGAAAAAAAATGTGCCTGATTTTTTGTAAGTTGCTTGTGGTCTCCAAGAGAAATGCAAGTTATTTTTTAGATTCTCTGAATAAACAATATTTCCTTTTTTCAGCCTATCAAACCCTCATGTGGATTTAAGAAGAGGTTTCTGAACACTATTTGGGAATGTGGGGACGATTCACACAGGCCTGAGAAACATTTGAGGCCTGGATTTGTCCTGTGCTGTTCCCCACATGGCAGGCCAAGCGGGGAAGCCAGTGTGCGCGAGGTGCTAGGACCGCAGGGACGATCCGCCTCTTTCCCTCTGCCTCCTCTGAAACATCCCTCTGAACAAGGCAAGTGCTAATTAGCCAATCAAGCACAGAGGAGCCTTGGCAGGGAAGCGGGGAGAGTTCCCAAGGGGCAGGGAGACTTTGCCTGCCTGACAGCCCTGTCTGTGCCTTCCCCAGCAGGAGCCCCTCAACGGGAGGCCCCTCCATCCTGGGCTCCATGTGACCCTTCAAGGAAAGGGGGGGGCTGCTTTGGGGCCTCCAATTAATATTGAAGAAAATGAGGAAAGGAACCAGAAACAAAACAGATGCACTATATGTATGTGGGGGGGGGGGGGTCGAAGTCAGAGTTCACCTCTTCTCATTAATTGTCTCTCTGCAGCTGCAGTGAAACCGCTTGCCTGCCTTCCAGATTGCATTTTATGGCCACTGCTGCTTGCGATGCAGGCCTTGTCATTTCCCTCCCATGCAAAGAGGGTGTGATTTAGGGTTGCCAAATCCCTTTTCCCCTTCTCTTTTATCAGTTTGCAGTCCTTGCCCCTTGGAGGCCACGCTGCCTGCTGAGGAGACAGGCTTCTCGGGCTTGGATTTCTGCAGATCACGTTGCCATTAAGCACTGCAGCAGGCTGAGGGGAGGGGGGTCAGTTGGCAACCCTGGCAGAGTGTAAGCTCCAAGGCGCCCTCTAAGCTCAGGGGCAGGTGGCAGCCCACAGGACAGATCCCCCCTTCCCTCCCCGCTCCCTTCTCCACCATAGAATCTGATGAACATGATTAGAAAATTAGGCTAGTGCCGGCCCTCCCCTGAATCCAACTAAGACAACAAACCATGGCAAACAACCCGCCGTTCACCACCAAACAGCAAACCATGTGTTTCTGCAAACCATGGGGCAGCTGGGTTCAGATAACAGCCTGGTCACATGATCCCCAGGAGGAAAGAAGCCATAGGGGGGCGGCTACAAACCATACATCAAACCCTAGTTTTGGGGGTGGGTTTCACAGCCACCCTCTTGTGTATCTCACTAGCTTAGGACAATATGGGAAGTCACATGCTGCGAGAATAGCTAAGGACATCACCCAGCACGTGAGTGGCATGCGGTGCGCTGAAGGGCTTGATCTTCTGAACCAGCCTACGTGTTTCAGCAGCAACTCACAGTACAATGGCAACTTGCATTCAGCCCATATTCATTCCC
The DNA here is from genome assembly GCA_023646645.1 of Varanus salvator macromaculatus. Lineage (NCBI taxonomy): Eukaryota > Metazoa > Chordata > Lepidosauria > Squamata > Varanidae > Varanus > Varanus salvator. The sequence continues at coordinate 10,099,251 of JAIXND010000624.1, read as the reverse complement.
TGGGTGCAGGTTGGCATGTTGTCTGAACCCAATCATCGGCATAGGGACATAAGAAAAGTCATGGTGGAGCAGAGCACAGTCCATCACTCTGCACACATGGTGGCAAAGCAGCTGCCCACAGGATCCCTCCAGCAGGATGGGGGCAAGACCTCTTCCTGCACAAGCTGCTCAGCAAGGCAGGCCGCCTTTGGTAAAGGAGGGAGTCCGTAGCCAGCAAGTCTAGCAGCCGTTGGCAGCAATTAATAGCCACTGGTATGTGGGCCAGTCTCAATGACCTTGCATGCCATCCCTTACAGCCCAGGAACTCGGACTGCAAAGAAATTCAGGATGTCTTCCAACTCTGTAACTCTTGAGACTAAGATTTCTAAAACCACTGTAAATGCCACCGGGTGTTCTGTTGGTGTCTTTTAATGGGAGTTGGGATGGCCCAAGAAGACAGAAGCCTTGCGCAGAGGGGAATAATCTCTCTCTCTCTCTCTCTCTCTCTCTCTCTCTCTCTCTCTCTCTCTCTCTCTCTCTCTCTCTCTCTCTCTCTCTCTCTCTCTCTCTCTGTGTGTGTGTGTCCCCTGGGAGTAGGAGCCTTTTGAGGTGCTTATGCCCTGAATCCCCATCTTATGCTCAGTTAAACCTCATTGCACAAAAATGTGGGAAATCTCCAGGAAGCTCCTTTAAAAGAAACTGACCCAGAGTGAGTGCTCGACCCCCTGAAACTTCCCCCCACATGGGAGTGGGGTGCATGTGTGAAACATTATCAACTCATGTCAGTGGAGACCACTTCTACCATTCTCTAGCAATGCCCCAGTGTGCATCTGTGCACTCATGCATGTGTGAACCTGCCATCCGTGCACTGAGTGGGCCTCTAGAGCTCGCTAGTCACCCACCAAGACAAAATGCCATTTTCTAACCACTTATATTGACCTGTCAGGAGCTCATTTCGGTGCCTAGGATTGCAACAATGAAGGGGGCAGCTCAAGCGGCAGGATAGCCAGAGTAGGTGAGAGGTGGTGGCCTAGAAGTTGCTTGTCAAATCACAAAATATCTGCGCTTTAGCTGCGGGCTGTTGTTGAATCAGCCTGAGAGATGCACTGCATTCTGAAGATGCTTTTGTAGGCAACAGGAGCAGGGGCAAAAATAAGGGCTTACTTGATGGCTTAACCTTCTTGGAGCTACCGCGGAGACGTGAGCATCTGGATTCTTTGCAGGTGTAAGAGCCAATGCTGTACATGTGCCTTTTTGTCCAGGGGGTTTTCTTTCTCTGCCATCGTTTAACCACAAGACGGCACTGCAGCATAGCAGAATTGCGAAAATACATGCGCATCTAATTCTAGGGCATTCTGTCCTTTCTGGATCCTGTCGTCCTCTTAAAAATGGCCATGGAAGTGCTCAGAATGGGTGGGAGAGGCCCCAAGGGAGGAGACAAGATATGCAGAGCACCCACAAACGAATCTGAGTGCGGAATCGCAATTGCACAAGTAATGCTTATGTAGAAGAACTTTCACTGCCACTGGAAATGCACATGGTAGGTATTTGGACGTGCAGATGGTAGACATGTCATGAGTGGAGCTGGGGGTCAGGCTAGATGGCCCGGAAGGCCCCTTCTGACTTGGTCTGTTTCTATGTTTCTATGAGTACAACTTAGAAGAAGCAGTTCAGTCTTACAGAGTGGGGGGGAACTGCACAGAAGTTGAGAAGCCACCCAACGATCAGTGATTTGGGGAAATGGGGGTGCCAACGTGCTCTGACTATCTGGGAAGCTGAATCGGGACCCCCAGGAGGGCTGCATTTGGCTCCCAGAGTTTGCATTCCTGAAGCAGAACGGACGGTGGGGGGGGGGGCACTGTTGCGAACACTGCAGAAAGCCACCCACAGGGCTCACCTAATCCCTCCAGCAATTACAAGAGGTTCCAATCTAAGGGGATAACATTTAAATCCTCTTCCAAGGGGTCATCCCCTGACAGGAGTTCCAGCTACCCCTTCATAATAGGAAGGAAACATTTGAACCTGGGGCAGTCTGGTGTTGTCACTTTGATGGTACATGAATTTTTCAAAGCCCTAAATTAAATTTTCATTCTAATTTATGTAGCTCTGATAACGGAAGGCTTGGATTGAAGCGAAGGATGAATCTAGTTAGCTTGCTGCATCTCCTGGGTCGGTCCCCCTCTTAGTAACCACGAGCTCCTCCTTAGTTACTGATGTCAATGCTGTGTTTGCAGAGTTGGCTAAATTCTGAAAGGAGGACTCTGACTCCCTCTCCCTCTCATTCGCGCGCGCGCGCGCGCACACACACACACACACACACACACACACGGAGATGCTCAGAAGAACATAGGCCTCTCAAATCAAGGAAAAGCATCTTGCGTGTGCTCAGAAGCCCTGGGCTCTGTCTCCAAAGCCAAGGCCTGCATTGTCCGGGAGACCATGTACTTTGCAGATTCACAAACAGAGCATGACATTGATTGCCTGCCCTGGATTCTTGCCACAATATCTTTGAATCAGGGGTAGACTGCCCCTGAACATGAAGGTTTTATGAGCTGTCAGGGAACTACAGCTCATAAAACACATGACTTCATCCATCAATGTTGCACTTGGTTTCTGCAGAGCTGAACACTGCAGCTAAACCATTTCACCCAGTGAGCCTGTCTCTATGCTCCCTTCTTGCATTATGGGGGCCAGTGGTGAAACCGAGGGAAAATAGTCTCAGGAAGACTGAACTGGCCATATTCTCAGCAAGGCAGAGACCTGCGGGATTAAATCCCGCCCCCCACAAAAAGCGGGAGGGCACAGCAGAGCAACATGAAGTGCTTTTGCTGCATTCGCCAGTTTTATATCTCGAAGTAATTATGGCAACTTTACATTTTATTTATTTATTTTTGGATTTATATCCTGCCTTTTTCCTACAAAGGGCTCAAGGCAGCTTACATCTCCTCCTCCATCTTACCCCCACAACAACAACCCTGTGAGGTAGGTTGGGCTGAGAGTCTGTGACTGGCCCAAAGTCACCCAGTTGGCTCCATGGCTGAGCAGGGAGTAGAACCCAGGTTGTCAGAGTCCCAGTCCCATGCTCTAAACCACTATGCCACACTAGCTCTCATCCACATAGGACGAAATTCACAGGTGCGTCTTTCTGTCTTAAATGGAAGGAGCAAGTTGCTTTATCAGGCATACTGGGGAGCCAATGGGAAGCACACACTGGCTGCTGCCACCCAGCACTTAGTGAAGGCAGGGCTCCCCTCTAGCCAGGCCCCCTGTGCTCCAGCTTCTGTCCCCAACAGCAGCCATTCCTGTCACCAGCCCTCGAACAGACCCCTTCCTCCTGAGCCCTTTAGCAAAAGGCAGCCTGGCTGGTGGAGTTCTCTGGAGTTCCTCCGAGCTGACAGCTCCACGCAGGACAGGCCAACCCTGCTCCAGCTCTTTGTGGAGGCGCCTTGTCCCCTTCCTCTGACTTGCACACCTTGATCTTCCTTCATTTGCAGCAGCAGCTCCAGTGGGCGTGTCATGGCTGGAGCCGGCTGGAGCCAGGGGTCAGACTAGATGGACCAGGAGGCCCCTTCTGACTCGCTCTGTTTCTCTGTTCCTACTTTCTACTATGTCCTCTTAGTGGCCAAGGTTCTTTGGGGTCTTGTTGGCCCTCTTTGACAGAATTAGTCCCTCAGTCTTTGAGGAACACGCTTCTCCTACAACTGGACTTCCAGACAGTTTGATTCAGCAAAGGATCCTCAGAGGCCACCTTTCTCAGAGAGACTCCCAGACAGAAGCAGCATAAAACTATGCATTACCAAATCGCTCAGAGCTCAGGACAAGCCACTACCGGACAGCCAGCAGGCAGCAAAGAAGAGGCTCCTCCAGGCAAGTGGGAAGGAACCAAAGGTGGCACATGCCACTGGAGCAGGGAGCTGGCGGTCCTTCCCTTCCAGCACGGGGAGAGACTGCCCCTGCGGGCTCCGAGGCGTAGTCTTGCCCCCAGACAAAGCGAGAGAGACCTGACAGGCACCAGGAAAACTGCGCTGCAGACTTAGAGGGCCTTCGAGGAAGCAGGTTGGACAGGGCAGTGCTGGCCAGTCTGCATTCCCCCTTTTTGGTTTGCCCTCTGCCACTGCTTGGCCACTTTGCACTGCCTACTGCTGCACACTCAGAATCTGACCAACTCCTTTTATCCTTCTCCTGAAACCGTAACAGTTCCTTTCCCACTTCTCACCGAAACGCAGACCGTGTGCCCCCGGGGCAAAAGGGAGAGGCTCTCGAGGATGCGCAATGTTTTTGTGCTGCTTGGACACTTCTTCAAGGCCTGCAAAACACTGGGTAGAAACAGCAATCAAGCTGTACTCCGATGTTTGTGTCAGGGGGGAAGGGAACCTCCCCCCCCCGCCCCACTGCACCGCTTCCCTCACCACGAGCAGCCTGAGTCAGTAGCGCAACGCCTTTGAGACAGTCCTCGGCATCCACGCGGCAGAGCCACCTGGCCACTTCTTGCAGAGGCTCAGCTGGAAAGGGAGCTGCCTCTGTAACTCCAGGCACCCTCCTGACTGTCCCGGCAGGGCAGGGGGTGGCATCTTCCCCACCGCCTGCCAGCACGCCCCCCCCCCGGGCCCCGGTCGGCTTCTCCAGATGGACAGGTCCTCCCCATCTCACCAACCCTGGACAGGCCCCTCCCCCCCACGCAGTCCCCCTCAGACCCCTGGCTCTGCCCCAGACCGTAGGGGTTCAGCTCCTTACCTGCCCCCCAAGGCCTGTTCTCCTCCCGCCTCTGTCTCCCTGCTGTCGCTTCCCCCTCTCTCCCCAAGCCACGTCTGCCTCCACACTCTCCCCTGCTCTCCTCTGCCTCCTCTTTATCCCTCTGATGCCGCCCTGCCTCTGCCCCCTCCTCCAGGTGCTCCCTCCCTGGGGAAGCACCTGCACACCTGGATGCCCAGGACTGGGCTGCGTGCGGGTCTCCCCTGTCCAATGCCCCGTTGCTGAAGGTCTTGATGCCCCAGGAGCCGGCTTCCTTGCCTCTGCTCCCCATGGCTCATCCCCCTTGGCTGGCTACCAGGTAGGAGATGTCGAGTCCCACCAACCCTTCACAGCTCCCCTAGAGATAACATTGGGGTGCAGAGAAGCCTGGCACATGAGAACCGTCAGTTCCATGGCTAGCCAGACCTAAGGGACCAGCAGGACTGGGAGGGCCAGAAGAGGCCAGGTCTCCACATGCTTGCACACTGGCGAAGAGGGTGGGTTGCAGCAGCTGCTTGTGCGGTTGAAAAAGAACACCCCCCCCCCCCAGGATAAAGCCTGCCCTCCCCAGCCCCTCTTTTGTGTGCCTCATCACTTGAGTGTCCAAGCCTGGGGGGGAGCCTGTCTACCCCAGAAATGGAGATGAAAATGCAGCAGGTAGATAAAAGCAATGCAATCACATAAGCTCGTTCCATGCTCCTTAGCCACGGCTGCTCAAGAGATGCACCCAGTGAACTCTGGGCATCCCTGAGAAATGTTGCATTGGAAACATGCCCCGCCTCTGCCCACACACCACCCCCTGCCCTGAAAGGCTGGGTAACCATTTCCAGCTTTCTGCCTTCAACGCACTCCTTCCCCAGAAGCTGCTTGGCCAACAAGACAGAGGCTTCCGGGCTGCCTTGTTGCCCCCTACTCATCCTCGGCAAAGCGAGCATGATCCCCTCACTCCACTCTGGGTTGCTGGGAAGACGAGTATCTGTTTTTCTCCTGCTCATCACTTTTTCATGTGGGGATCTTGTACGGCTCTGAATAATGTGGCACTGGAAATGGAAAAGCACTTTTTCTTCCTGCCTTCCCAGCTTCCCTTTATGGCTAATGGCTAGACACAGAACAGCACGCATGGCCGCATTCTGTATGGTCCTGCTTGTCGCGGGAGTGGGGGGATGCCTACTTGGGGGGAACTTGTCTGTCTCCCTGCCCATGTGCAGACAATCAGGCTCGGGGTCCAAGCCAAAAAAGGAAAGCCTCGACTCTGGCACAGGGACAGGAAACACCAGCATCTTTGGGGAGGTGGCACAGCCCCAGTGGAGCTCACCACAGAGGCTGCATATCGCTCTTCATTTGCTTCTTCTCGGCAGATACCCAGAGCAATGCCTGGCAGCTTGTTGTGGCTCCACTTTCGATATCCCTCCGTGCCACTGCCACGGCATGGTGGGAGATTAAAACGGTGCTCCATTTAGAAGCGCACTGGTCGGATGGCTCCGTGTCCTCTGGTACAGGGGACCATCTCTTTCTAAGGGGCTGTCCCATCCAATCGGTTGGCCACCCAGAGCTGGCATCTGGGCAGCAGATTCAAGGCATCCGAGTCATCTGCTCGTAGTCATGACCATTTGAGAGGTACCGTCTTTCTCCTTAAATTATACTCATTGCTACCCGATGTGTGTCTATAAATATAAAGACGCACATGCAAATCATACATCAAGTTGTCTGGGTTTTTGGTGATGTCATTCCTTCTCTTCCAGTGATTCATAACAGGTGACCCTATTGTGCAACACCACTCAGAAAGCACTCTTGGGAGAGTTCTTTCACTGCTATTAATATGCAAGAACCTTCTTCCAAAGGTTTGAAAAGAACATAAGAAGAGCCGCTCCGGACCAGATCAAGGGTCCCTCTAGAACATGAGTGCAATAGGACCTCCGGACTCATGTTCCCCAGCAGCTGGTATACTGAGTCACACCACCCTTGAGACTGGAGGTGGCAACTAGCCAAGCTGCTTAGTCAGCACATCTCAAGATAGCCCATTCCATGGTCACTATGCCTGGGGTGAGAACTTCCTCTCGTTTGCTCTGAATCTCCCATCAGGCTGCTTCATGGGATAAACCTGGGTTCATGTATTATGAGAGAGGTGAGAAGATCTCCACTTCCTCCACGCTCTGTATAATTTTGAAGACTTCCATCACGCCTCACCGTGCAGTCCCAGGCATAGTTGCCTTGCCTTGCAGAGGAATTGCTCCAGCCAGGGGATCATTTGGACTGACTGCCCTTTCCTGCAGTGGTGGCCACCTCACCCCAGTCTTCCCCCCAGCAATTCCTCTTGCGCCTACCAGCTCCCTGCTCTTTCCGTCAGGTTACTCTGGGCACAACGCTGCCCCGAGGACCTGCATCGCACAAGATGCAAATTAGTTCCAGCTGAGCTTGGAAAGGCTTCCTTAACGGCGTGGGTCCACAGAGTTGCTTCAGATACCACTGGACATTTTATATGCACCCATAAAACTGCAACATGTCCTGCATGTGGCAGATCTTTGTTTCTGGTCACGCAGGTGTATGTGCCAGAAGTTACCCGATATCTGAGACAGCCCTGGATATTCACACAGAGGGACAGCTTTGCTTGATGCGTTTCACTTGTGCTTCTGCTGGCTCACCTAGTTGTGACTTCCCCCCTTCTTGAGAAATCTACTGACCATTCTCTGTTAGGGGTCCCGGATAGCTGGACTGAGGGTTTCAATGATCCTATGCACCTTACAAACCAAAAGCCCCCGTTTCTGTGCCCTGTCTACACACATGAGCTCAAATCAGGGAGGGTTAGAAATAGAATTAATTCATTCATTACTTAATCTCCTGGGCAGGCATACTTTGTAAAAATAAATTGCACGGGGCTACGGAGATGAGCACCGCCCCCTAGAGTCAGGTATGACTGGACGTAACATCAAGGGGAAACCTTTACCTTTACCTTTTATTCATACCTTTCAGCTGTGCAGGTGCGCAGGGGAAAATAGCCACATAAGTAAATACCTCACAGTCTTCTTACCTGCAAATCCCAAGAAATAGAAATTCAACAGCATTGCAGGGAAGAAGAGGAGGAGGAGGGCAATGAAAGGCGTACCAGCCCTGTGATGGGAAGGGGTAGGGGAACGGTAGCATAAAATATGTGGGCAACTTTCTGGGGTTTGTGAGAGACATTCCTCCCCCCACCTCCCCCCACCCCACCTGCAGGCTGCATTCCTGGGCTGCCACGCCATGTTATTTGGAGAGGGTGGGGAGCCCAGGAGAGGTTGGGGCACATGCAGCTCACATGCCACTGAACCTCATTCTACAGTTTCAAAGCCGCCCTCACGAGCAAGAGCTCCATGCTGCTAAATCAGAGCACACACACATATTTCTTGTTCACAGAAACCGCCAGCACTAAGCAAATGATACCGACATTCTGTGGGGGGGCAGAATTTGGAGGGGGAAGCAGCAGCAGGGCAACGGCTTGGGGTGTGCGTGGTGCTCCCCGTGCAAAAGCCAGATGGTGCAGGATTGGAATAAAATGCTAGTGCAGATTGGTCCGCTTGTTGTCTGTTCGGATGCGAATGCGTAGGCCTCGTCACAACGACAGGGTAGCCCAGGAAGAAGCAAATTAGTGTTCAGCCCAGTGGAAGCTTCTCCGTAAGGGCGTGTGCGGTGCTGGAGATCTGCAGTGTGTGTCTGACGAGGGAGAGAAAGAACACAGTTTCAGCATGGCTCTGATGGGAGAAGTGGGGAAAAGCAAGTCCTCTTAAGAAGCATGTCACAGGTGGTGTTTGTTCCAGGTAGCTATAGCAAATTCTATTTCTGCTTCCCCCACAGGCTAAAGATGACGTTATGCCATGCACAGAGTCCAGGAGGGAAACCGAACATAAGGTGGCAGCTTGTGCTTAAGGGGAAAGCTTCATGTGCTGTTCTCATTTTGAGCTTTATCAGTTGGCACAGAACAGCAGAAGCGTTCTGCTTTAGTGGACCAGGCGAGGCGTCCGCGATGGTCAGTGCCTTGTCTGCTGACAGTGGCCAACCAGGTGCCCCAAAGCATGATGGGAAATGTTGCTAGGGTGATCCAATGCAATGGAGGATGGGCAAGACCCCCCTGAATGTTTCACAAAGGTATGGAATCACCACACCTGGAGTGTTCCATATTCCTGAGAAAGGCAACCTTTAGATAGGGGTGGTGCTAAGTCACTAAGCCCATATGACAGAAATCTGCATAAATTTGAATATGTTGATCTATCTCAGTGTGGCTTGATGATATATGTGCAATCCCTGACTTGCAACTCAATCTACCTCAGAGGATAGTTGTGAGGATATAGTAGAAAGGGGGAAGACCAGCTAGAGTGGAAGCGCGGAATATAAATGTAATTTTAAAAACAAATAAAAGTAATGCATTTCTATATATGCAAATGTAGAAAATAAATCACTAGGTTATTCAAATTTCACAGGAGACAGACAATTCATTTCTCATCCAAATACATTCTTCTGTTTATTTGCACCCTGTGCCAGATCACTCCAGGTCAATGGAAGAGTCTTTCTCTATAAGCAAAGGTGCCAAGCCATCTGGGGTTGAGGGGTATAAATTCGGGGGGGGGGGGGTCAGCCTTCCACCCCCAGCTGAAATCCTCCCTGAAGATCACCCCCATGCAGGGCGATTAAGGGCGCCACTCTTGGATGCAGAGCTGGAGAAATGGCAAACGTATCTTTACCTCCTCGTCGCTCTTACCCTGCTTTTGCCAGGCAACTGCTTTTGACCAACTTGCAGAAGCACTTTAGAGTGAGAGGAAAGGAAGCTGCAACAGCTTCAACATACATCATATCCTGGGCGCTCCAGTTGCCTCCCTTTCCTGCCCCTGGCTAGGTGGAACAACTCTCAGGTGGATCCACAGCTGGCTACAGAATCGAACGCAGAGGGCTTCTCAGTCTGGGGAGAGGTGACAGGTGGGTGCTGCAGGGCTCAGTCCTGGGCCCAGTGCTCTTCCACCTTTTCACTAATGACTTGGATAAGAAGTGCGGGGAACAATGATCAAATCTGCAGGTGACACAAACCAGGGTGGATAGCTAATACCCTGGAAACAGAAATAAGATGCAAGGTGATCTTCATAGGTTGGAGTGTGGAGGTGAGAACAACAGATAAAATTCAACAGGGGCAAATGCCAAGTTTTGCACATAGAAAAAATAATTCATACACATCATTACAAGATGGGGAATACTTGGCTCAATGATACTGCAAGTGCAAAGGATCTTGGAATTGTTGTAGATCACAAGCTGAATGTGAGTCAACAGTAAGCTATGGCTGCAAAAAAGGCAAATGCCATTTTGGGCTGCATTAATAGAAGGAGCATTTCCAAATCATGAGCAGTACTAGTTCCCCTCATGGAAGCCGTGACCTAGGGAGGTTATGGGCTTTCCTACACTGGAGGCACTCGAGTTACAGCTGGACAGCATCCTGTCAGGGAGGCTTTAACTGGAGTTCTGCATTGGGCAGGGGCTGAAGCCAGTGGCCGTGTTGGCCACTTCCAGCTCCACTGTTCTAGGATTCTATGATTTTTGTCTCTCCGTGCTCCTTTTCCCCATCCGCTAGATAGGTCTTGAGCAATCACGCTAGGGACAGTCCAAGGCAGAAGAAGAAAAGGAAGACCAAGCAAGAGCTGGACTGACTCCACAAAGGAAGTCACAGACCTGAATTTACAAGCACTGAACGGAGCAAGCTATGACGGATGGGACATTCTGGAGGGCTCTCATTCAGGGGGTCTCCACTACTCGAGGGCACATCACAACTACCAATGGCTGTGCACTGGTGGAGTGGTGCAGGACTGAGGGATTCCCTCTGCCACACATCTCACAACCCCTTTCAAGCTTCTCTGGGGGTCCCCTGAGTCTGCTCTGATGGACTTGTGATGCAGGCACGGGAACAGGGGAGAGGAGAGGAGAGGAGAGGAGAGGAGAGGAGAGGAGAGGAGAGGGGCCAGATGCCGGAATCCCCTATTTATTTATTTATTTATTTATGTATGTATGTATGTATTTATTCATTCATTCATTCATTCATTAAAACATTTCTATGCCGTCCCATCGCAATAAAGCCTCAGGGCGGCTCACAACATATAAAAGATACAAAAAATACAACAAGTATTTAAAACCTTTAAGGTCATGGCACTTTCCATGGCCTCAGCAGGAGACGGATGGTCTTCAGGAATGGCACGATTGCTCTCTTGATGAATTACAATGAATTGGTAAGTTTTCCAAAGAAAATCACCCAAAGGTACAAACCCTGAAATCTTCCTGCCTCCATTAAACCTGGTGAGTAAGTTTAATGCTTGTGATGTTATAGCGGCTAACAGATGGATAAACAGACAGACCGATGTCCTCTTTTGTTTCACAGGGAGCCTACCATCCCTCCACTGTGGCACTCAGTCCACAGGTGGTCTCCCACCCAAACCCTGGCTAGGCACAGACCTGCTCGGAGTCACCAAGCTTGGCCTGCACAGGCCTCCAGTCCCTGGAAAGCCTGCATCTACCGCAAGGCACACCACAAACAACCCCAGATGGGCTGGGCTGAAGAATGATTGGCTGCAGAGGCCTTGAGCTTTGTTTTTGGAATTCTCTTTCTTTAATGCACAGTCAGGGCCTAAGGAGCTGATTACCTCGTTGCACTTTGAGCCAGCGATCATCATAATTATTATTATTAGCAAATTACATGGCATATTGAGAGGGGAGGCAGGCGCTGTCGAAAGAATAAAAGGGAATAATTGAAGAGTGAGTCTTGCAAAGGCCTTGAAGAGATGTTTCTCCTTCTGGCTCCAGAAATGACAGCTAACAGCATAATGACATGGGACCCTTTGCCCTGCTCCTAGTTCCGTGGGGCAGAGGCTGAATCTCTTACTGTCTCTTATTACAGTAGGGGCGCAACAGGGGGACATACCCTTGGGGTTAAGGAGGAAGATGCTTCCCTGCACATGCTCGGCCCAAGGATTTGGGCTGTATACCAGGATGGAGAGTACAGCCATTCCACACATGGATTCAGTCCTGGTTTGCCCAGGTTTGCATTCTTGCTGGAGCACACCAGTGCAGAAAGACGAAGCCTTTTGGTTGCTGCTCTTAGGAAACCACCTGTCAGAAATCCTTGCCAATCTGTTGCAAATCACCCAGAAACCTGCCAGTGGATCCCTATGCACCTTCTGCTCATGTTGAACTAGAAATTCAGTAGCAGGCGTGGTGAAGTGGTCCATAGTTCAATGGCAAGCGAATGTTCTGCGTGCAAAAGGTTCCAGATTCCATCCATAACATCTCCAATTCAAGGGTTGCTTGATGGCGCGTAAGACCAAAGCCCACCGATAGTCAAAGTATAGAGAGCCGGGCTGTGTGACCAGCAGGGCTTTCTGTGTAAGTTCATTTATCAAGCGAGAACTCATCTCAGAACTCAATGATCTGACAAGATATTCACCTATGGCATAGGACAACATCTGACTGATGCTGCACCTCTGCCCATATCCCCATGTAGGGAGGCTGCTCTGGAGCTCAGCGACAGAGTGTTTGTCAGGTCTAGATGCAGAAGGCTCCCAACTCACTCTGTAGTGTCCCCAGTGCAAGAACCAGAGAGAGCAGCAACCTGCCCTTCTGAACATGCCACTGCACTACTGGGGGCTGGAGGTCCCCCTGAGACCATGGGGAGGTGATGCTAGACAGCACAAACAACATGGGTAAGATGCAGCCGTGACACCAAAGGCTTTCCCCTGACTGTAGATACAGGTGGGAGAATTTGCTTCGATTCAACTGCACCTTAACCTCTGACAGGGAGGAGTCCATGCTGGGGCTGAAACTCACCCAAAAACACAGAGAAGGCTGTGGTAATGATGTGTGGCCACTTCACACATACAGTGGTTGGTGTATAAGATTTGGACTAAGGAGACACAGGTTCAAATCCTAACTCACCCATATGGGTGCATCACAGGCCAGGCACTGCTGAAAATGGGGAGGGTTCCCTGCCACCCGGAGCCCTTTGGAGGAATGCATGAAGGGAGGTAAAGCCATTCACGCTGGATGCTGTCCCATTGTCCCTGAAGCATCCCTGGGACTGTGGTATTTATCAGATTCTGCCTCTCAGAGCTGCACAACTGCAGCTGTGGAAGGGAGACTCCAAGCCCAGATCGTGGTCCTCGCGTCTTCCTCCACCCGCTCCCGGCTACCGTACAAAGAACCGGCGCACCTGCCTTCCGAGGCCGCACAAGCATCCTCAGAAGACCTCAGACAGGTCAACAGGGGGCACTGCAGTGGGCAGGAGGGTTGGAGCGAGAAGGAGCGGCCAAGCAAAGCGAATGCAATGCCCCAGCCCTGTAAGTGGGCTCTGAGGCCAGCAGCGCTGGGGCAGAGCGCTGGATCCTGAAGTGCATAAAGCCGAGGATTAAATAAATAAAAGGCACCTGCATCCCTTGATTTGCAATCTCTCCGTGACCTTGACGCTCAGTACGTGAACTCGTCTATTAAAAAATGTCCCAGTGAAGTGATACGGATGTTTAGCTCTGGGCTTATAGCCCGTCATTCTTGCACAGACGTCACCTCTTGGCCCCGCAGTCGATACAGGCTGAACACACATGAATTCATGGTTAATCTCCAAAAAGAGACAGAATCTGGAAGTGCTTGCTTTGACACATAAAGCACCAAACAGCTTGCGACCAGGATACTTGAAGGGCTGCCTACTTCCATAGAAACATAGAAACAGAGTGAGTCAGAAGGGGTCTCCCGGGCCATCTAGTCTGACCTCCGGCACCAGCCGGCTCCACTTACGACATACCCACCATGTGCATGTCCAGCCTGTCTTTGAACACCCTCACCGATGGGGCCTCAACGACCTCCCGTGGAAGCCCATTCCACACCCTCGGGGTCCTAACTGTCAGGAAGTGCTTCCTGGCATCGAAATTGAACCTTGGCTCCCTGAGCTTTGCTCCATTGGAGCGCGTCCTGCCTTCCTCTGCAGGGGAGAACAGGCCTCTCCCCATCTCCATGTGACACCCCCTCACATACCTGTATGTTGCCAACATATCCCCTCTGAGTCTCCTCTTCTCCAGGCTGAAGAGACCCAGTTCCCTCAGTCTCGCCTCATACCCCATCCCCTGCAAACCAGCCACCATCCTTGTGGCCCTACGCTGCACTGACTCTAACCTGGCTATATCCTTCCTGTAATGAGGGGCCCAAAACTGAGCACAATACTCCAGTTGCGGGTGTACCAGAATTGTATAGAGTGGTAATAATACCTCTCTTGATCTAGAAGCCACACTTCTGGCTATGCAACCAAGGGTGGCATTCGCCCTCTTGACCACCGCATCACACTGCTGACTCAAAGGTACCTGCCCGGCCTTTAAGAGCTGGTCAAGCTCCTTCTTCAAGAGCCTTCCCCCAAAGAGGTGAAGAGGATGGTGAGCAGAAGAGGGACCTTTCTGGTGGAAGAGGCTCCCCGGAGGAGCAGCTCTGCTGCCCTCACTGCAACATTTCGGTGCCAGGCAAAGACAGTTCTCTTCTCCAGACATTTTAGCAATTGAATAGTATTTTTAAATTTTATATGAACTTTTATGCTTTGCGTTTACTACTCCTGTTAAAATAATACTGTAGTTGCCCAAATTGTCCTGTTTTTAATTTTACTGGTCTTATTGGTTTTGATTGTTCACTGCCCATTTAGAACTATTGGAATGGTCTATGTTGTTGCTAGTTGCCAAGTCGTGTCCGACCCATCGCGACCCCATGGACAACATCCCTCCAGGCCCCCCTGTCTCCCCCGGAGTCCACCTAAGCTCACACCAACCGCCTCAGTGACCCCATCTAGCCACCTCTTCCTCTGCCGTGGTCTATAGATTAATTAATTTATTTAGGAAGCTTCTATGCCACCCCATTCGTCGAAGCCTCGGGGCGGCTCACAATAATGAATAAATAAACAAACACAATATAAAAACAATATAATTTGAGTCGACCTGGCCAAAAATAATAATAAATAAATAAATAAATAAATAAATAATATTAACAATTAAAATAACATTTGATTAAAAAGGTCTTGACCTGGCACCGAAAAACAAATAACGATGGCGCCACTCTCTGGAGAGCTCATTCCATAGATTGGGTGCCACCACAGAGAAGGCCCTCCTCCGGGTACTCACCCTCCTAATATCCTTCATGGAGGGTTCCTGGAGAAGGGCCTCTCCTGCTGATCTCAAGGGGCGGGCAGACATATATGGACGTAGGTGCTCCTTCAGGTAACCAGGACCCAAGCCGTTGAGGGCTTTATAGGTCATAACCAACACCTTGAATTGGGCCCAGACTTCAATGGGGAGCCAGTGAAGCTGACAGAGATTGATAGATAGATAGATAGATAGATAGATAGATAGATAGATAGATAGATAGACAGACAGACAGACAGACAGACAGACAAGCAAATAGAGCCACAGCAGGTATCTCAGACTTCAGGGAGGCTTTGAGAAATGCCTGTTTCTGGGCTTGGCCTGTACAGAGAATGGGCAAAGGCTTACTCAGTAATAAGAAATGCTCTTTACGCCTAACCGCAGGCACTGTCGCCACCCCGGCATTTCCACCTGTTCCGTGGCTCAAACCAGGCGCTGCAAACAGGACTGAAATGCAGGTGGCAGCGGCTGCGCTGAGCTCCGGCTCAGGACGTGCGCGCGAACCGGGATGCCCTGGCTTGACTCGTCGATCGGCGGGACGCGCGCAGCCACCGCTGGAGGGCGCTGTGCTCCAACAGGCCCGTTCAAGGCTTCGGGCAGAAAAGGACAGCGAGCTCCGGGTTCTCATGGACTAACCTGGCGCATCGGAGCTGAAGCCACGGCTTTGCCACACAGCGAGGGCGTGAGTCCCGGAGCGCCACATCTCCTGCTTAGCATCTCCGCCCAAATTCCATCTCTGGAGAAACGTTCGGAAGCAGATGCGAAGATCCTCGCTTCAGAAATCCAACGTGTCTTGAGGGAGCCGTTTAAGAGAAGGGCTGGGGGAATCGGTAAGGGCAGGATAATACGCAACTTGAACAACTCGCAACTTGAAAGTTGTTCTTCAAGAGAAACACCCAAGAAGTTTGGAGGGGAAAAACCTTCTTCCGTTTGTGCATTGCGCCTTCTAGGTCATCAGCCTGCCGGGTAGCACTGTCATGTAAATTTTGATCGTAGGTTCTACAAGCCTTTGGAGCTGAGGTGTTAAAATGTTGCTTTAAACAAGTATTTCAGAGCGGTACTGCCTCCAAACAAACATGAAGGTTTCCATTTAGCCTTCCTTATTAATATTTATTTATTTATTTTTCGATTTATATCCTGCCTTTTTCCTGCAAAGGGCTCAAGGCAGCTTACATCATTCTCCTCCTCCATCTTATCCCCACAACAACAACCCTGTGAGGTAGGCTGGGCTGAGAGTCTGTGACTGGCCCAAAGTCACCCAGTTGCCTCCATGGCTGAGCGGGGACTAGAACCCGGATCGTCTGAGTCCCGGTCCCATGCTCTTCACCACTACCCCACTCTGGCTCTCCCAGAGGGCTCTCGGGGCAGTTTACAAG
This sequence comes from Varanus salvator macromaculatus, assembly GCA_023646645.1. NCBI lineage: Eukaryota > Metazoa > Chordata > Lepidosauria > Squamata > Varanidae > Varanus > Varanus salvator. The sequence continues at coordinate 10,082,996 of JAIXND010000624.1, read as the reverse complement.
CATTAAAACTCCATATACAAACAACAAAATGCCCAGATAAGAACAATGCTAAAACACAAAACAATAACTACTCCATATAAAAAGTTTAATCCCACAATACAGCTGCAATACAATTTTAAAATGTCAATATATAAATTTTTCCAACTATTTATTTTTAAAATATCTGGTGAACAGAAAGGTTTTCACCTGGCACTGAAAGGATAATAAAGATGCACCAGGCATACATCTACTGGGAACTTATTCTTGAGATGGGGTGCCACCACCGAAAAAGCCCTTCTTTCTCCCACCCACTTACTACTTACTCACTCACTTTTGGGAGGCTCCCTGGGAAGGACTTCTGTAGCTGATCTTAATGGTCAGGAAGGGGCATGTGGGAGCAGGCAATCCTTCAGGCATCCTGGCCCAAAGCCATCTGAGGCTTTAAATGTCAGCACAAGCACTTTGAATGGGGCCCAGACTTCAACCGGCAGCCAGTGCGGTCAGTAGAGGACTGGCGTGACATGCTGCCTCGCTCCTTCATGCATTTTTCTAGGTCTGCTTTAATGCCACATAACCTGGTGAATGTTCCCCATCCCATTGTATTAATTTCATTGCAATGTATATCTGAATGTACATTCCCTGTATGGGAATTGCTCCACTTGCATGGCATGGAAGGGAGGGAGTTCCACTAAAATGAGCAGAGGTTTACTCTCGTGTCACGTACCTTAGACAGTGTGCTCTCCACCCAAATGTTGGCTGTCTCTGCACTTCAAGGGAGATTTAGCAAAGGCCTCGCAGAAGCCATTCCGGCATCATCTTCTGCAGACAAGGTGCAAAAGAGTCGAGGCTCTGGAACGAAGCAGCAATTTTACAAACTCCGAATTAAATAAAACCCTTTCAAGTCAATCTTGCTAAAGATGCCATTTTCATCTGGTGAAGCCTTTAAGACAAACTGCTGCCTGCCAGATGTTTTGAATTAACATTCCCATAATCCCTGGTCATTGGTCATAGTGGCCGGGACTTCTGAGAGTTGTACTCTAAAACATCTGACACACCCGGCTGCCTACCCCTGCTGTGAGATTGGAGCAAGGCAGGTGTTCCACAGGTGCAGACCACCTGGCCAGGAAGTAAAGGACAGACCTCCTGGACAGGTAGAAGTGCAGGCTCAACCCCAGGTCTGAGGGTGCCCTCAACGAAGTGCCCCCTCCTGGATCTCTTCCATTGGTGGGTTACAGTTGCACATGGCCATTTTAATTTCCCTGAGTGCCTTGAAGCCCCTGCTATAGCATTGCTGTGGGGGATTATGGAAAATGTGAATGGTATCTGATTCCCCACCCCAACCTCCACCAAAGTGTCATCTTCTCCTGTGGCTTGATATTCAGAGATGGCAGCCACCCCTCTGCCCACCTGAGCTTAGCAGGCTGGTCAAATGCCACTCCTTTCCAGCTCTGTGTTGCTGCAAGGAACCAGCTGGTTGTTGCTTGGCAACCACAGGCTACCCTGGTCAGCTGCTTCCATGTTGAGATGCCATTGCTAGGCAACTGCCATTTATTCTATTAATCTTTTTAAAACAATTAAACCAACAACACCATCTTCCCTTTCTTCTGTGAGTGAACCCAGTATGGCAATCAGTTCAGAAATACAAAAGCAATCAAGCCAATATATTAAAATACTGCAACAACAATAGCGACAGCCCTAACAGTCAAGAAACAGTTCCACTGGTATATATCCCCCATGAAACCCCAGCGTTCGCTTTGGGTTGGGAGGTGTTCAATGACGGAGCCCTAAAGGCTTCATTGGTGCCAGGACTGAAAAGTCTCTGCTCTTTGCAGCTCCTCTTCAAGGGTGGTGCAGGCCAAACGAAGAAGTAAGCAGAGCTCGGACCCGCTGGTGCTCTCAGTGCCCACATGTACGCACCCTTCTCAGAGTGTTTGCCTCAGCCTTACTCACTCTACTAAACATCTATGGAAAAGGAGGGAGGCAGGGAGAGAGAACGATTCATGGCCTGGCCCTTTCTTGGCATGCCCTTCCTTCCCCTCCAGTAAAATTAGATTCCCCCATGCTCCCTTTGGGAGAGGATTCCCATGTGACTGGGACTGCATACTGCCCTTGCTTCCAAAATGTCTGCTCGTATAAATGGCATGAAAGCTCCACCACCTCCGAGCCTCCTCTAGGGCCAGCCCTTCTGTCAAACAGAGTGAAGTTGTTGTGTCAGGCAGCTGTTTTTGGTTGCCATGAAAGGGCAGCAAGTGAGCTGTTTAATAGGCTTCTGAAAGTTTCTCCCCCCCTCCCCCCAGCATCAAGGTGGGGCAGATGCTTGGGGGAATTTCCTGCCTCAGGTGCCAAACTAATTTGACTGGCTTTGCATATTTTATACCTTGACCTGAACTTGTTTGCTTGGCTGATGGCAACAGAACATCTTAGGTCAACCTGGCTGCCTCCTTCCACCGTAGAGCAGGGGAAAATTCGCTCCACTTCAGTGGGCCTAATTCTTTTGTAAGAAATGATTGCCCCTTGCTGCTGCCCCTGTAGTTCAGGAATATTACAGACAAGATCGGGCTGGGTTTTTTACTTTTTCAGTTACACATCAGTGGCCATTCAACAGTATGTATGAAAAAGTCATTTCAGTTCGTTCTGGATCAGGATGTCCTACCTCCTGGATGGAAAAAACCACCATCGGTGATGTAAGCGCATGCATTTTTGAGCTGGCAACGTGACTTGCAGACCACCTCAAAATGCATTCAATAATATGCATGCATCTGAAAAATGGTCATGAAAAAGGAATATTTTGAAAAATGCATGCAATTGATATGCACACAATTGGGAACACACACACGAGTTTTCATGCAAGAAACAAACAAAGCTCATGCTCTGATATGGACTTGAGCAGGTTTAGTTCAGAGAACTCTGAACTTCAGGTTTGCTGGTGTTCAATGGCACAGCACCTCTGCTCCCGGAGGCAGCATAGAGGCAATCGGCAGGCAGCCTCTGATAACCTTCTACATCTTTAATTTACCTTTCTCCCTATACAGCCATCTAAGCTGGTGGCCATCACCTCATTCCATGAATGCATTCCATGAAATGAGCTTCTTAATTTAGCTTTAAAATGTTCTGCATGCAGAAGCATTTCATTTGTCCTTCTTGGATCTCCCACCGTCGGCTTCACTGGATGCATCCCGACTCTGGTGGCACATGAGATGGAGAGAGCCTGTGCCTGAGTAATCAGCCAGTCCCTTTGCATGCAGAGGGTCCCTGGCTCAGCCTCCAGCTTGGACTGGGAATGATCCTTCTCCAAGACCGTGAAGAGCCACTGATGGTGCCACTCCACCACCCGTGCTGTGTGGGGCTGATGGAAGCCGCAGGTCAGCAGTGTCTGCAGAGCCGCATGTTCCTCACTGACAATACCAGGGCTTAATACCTGTTGACGACAGGTCTGACTGGGTGCCAAGCAGGCCCAGTGCCCTCTGCAGCCCCCAGCAATCTCTGTAAGGTTTTCTGCTGCAAAGCATACGAAGTGATGCTGCTGGAGATAGAGAAGTGAGTCCAAGCCTCGTTTCATCAGTAGGCATCAACCTTTCCAGATGAGGACCATTGTAGTCATGACAGGTACCCAGCTGCAACCAGAGGATATCAGGAAATGGAGGCACTTCTCCTCTTTTGGACTCAGAACCTTTCTCATATGTTACATTTAGGCTTCATTGAAACTGGAAGGCCAGCCGAGTGGTTCCATTTCCAGATTTGGCATGCCATTGGTGCTCCCCAGCATGGCCTCCTCCATGCATGGTGTGTCCCCTTCTCAGAACACGTGGCTTGCACACTCTGCCATGCCTGCCTTTCTCGATCTCCTCCTGCCGGCCTTGCCCTGGCTCACCCCACTGGATCGCTCCCCTGTCTTCCACCCTGGCCTCCTCACTCTCCCCACCAGCAGAGGAAATTGCAGGCAGTTCATGGAGAATCCGGAACCGTAAGCTGCCCGCATGGCTTCAGCTGTGGAATTATTTGGAATTAGATAAATAAATCGGCCAGGTCCCATGACTCAGATGATCTGGAGAAGCAATCTGCCTGCTGCGTGGCTCTTGTGCACACAGAAGCGCATGCTGCTCCCCAATCTGGCATTGGCTGACCACGTAGGCATCGATCTACATGGATGTCCATTTAGGAGGGAATGATAATTTAGAAGGAAACACAGTGCATCCCACCATAGTCAAGAAGACAGACCAAGTGCCCAATGGGCCCTTTTCTGCTGCTGTGAAGGTGCTACCTATGGATGGGCATTTTGGTGCAGTGGTTCAGAGTGCGGGTCTCAGACTCGGGCAATCTGGGTTCTAGTGCCTGCTCAGCCATGGAGCCAACTGGGTGATTTTGGGCCGGTCACATACTCTCAGCCCAGCCTACCTCACAGGGCTGTTGAGGGGATAAGATGAAGCGTAGTAGTAGGAGAATATTGTCAGTCACTTTGAGTTCTTTTAAAAAGAATGAGATGTAAAAGTAATAAATAAATACATTATCATAGTCCATGATCCAATCTTCTTCCTTCTGGTTCTTTGACTGGAAACCAGACTTGGACTGGACAGTCCATCGAACAGAGAACATCTTTAAATGGATGTCCACCACCTCTCCAAAACAGAGGACAGACCTCTGTAAAGTAGGGTACCTATCTACCAGATCTCTCCTGTTTTGCTAAACTACCACTCCCATTACTCCCAGACCACATGGCCAATGTTTGGGGATGGTGGGAGTTGTAGTCCAACACCTCGAGGAGGGGACAAGTTGGGAACGGCTGGACTAGGCCAGCTTCCAGTCTGTTTCCCTGAGCCCATGGCTCTGAGCCCATGGCTCAGCTGTGCTTCCCAGGAAGGGAGGTGGGAACTCTGGTTCTGACTGGAGCCCCCAGCTTGGCCCGGCCCCTGCACTCCCTTCATGGTGCCTGACCCTGCTAGACCTCAGCTGCCCACTGCTTTGCTCCTCTTCCTTGAGCCCCCAGGTCTCCCCTGCCTTCCTTGCCTTTCTCCACTATTGGAGTAGCTCAGCAAGAGCAACCAGGAACCCTTCACTCATGCGGATACATGGAGCACCAGCCACTGTCGGGCTGACTGGTCAACCTGCTGGCCCCTTTGGCAGGTGGCATTCTGCGTGGCACTCACGGCGTGGGTTGGTTTCTTCCCAATGTGCCTGAGCACCAGGAGGGCCTCATCCAGGAGTTTCTGAGGCCGAGCCTTGGAAGAACCAGTGCCCCAAGCAGCAATGCTCAGCTCTCCGTTCTGGGCGGAACTCAGGCTCTGACTCACGAGCCCTGCACTGCATCGTTGGCCTGCCATGTCAAATGTCCCACAGTGCTCCTGGCTTAGCATCACTCCTGGGGCACTGTGGTGGTTGCCCATGGCCAGGGCCCAGCCTCTACCCGAGCAGCCCTGCTGGGGGGCCCCAGACCCGCAGCCAGGCTCCAGTTTCGCTGGCCAGCCCCCTTGGGACACGCCTCCGGGCACCCTATCCAACCCGATTTAACTCTCAGCTGCGGCTTGGAGTCATTTCACAGAAGCTGGAGGGGGGGAGTGCGGGGGGGCGTTCTCGCCGCCACACTGCAGGCTTCTCCCGTTCGCCAGCCGCCCCCGCCACCCCCAATCCCGGGGGAAGCTCCGAGCTTTGCAACCCAAATTGACACAGCCCCGCCGCCGCGGGCCCTCGCGCTCCTCGCTCCCCTCGTCCGTCCCCCCCCCCCGCCCCGCTTTCCCACCCCCTCTGCGGAGCTCTGGGCTTCCTCCGTCTCCCTCCACGCCTCCGCTCCACCTCGCCCTCATCCAGAAAAGGCCCGCCACGCACCCCTCGCCTTGCCCCGCTGCCTTTGGGGCAGGAAAGCGAAGGCGATCGGTTCGAGGGCCTAAAAATAAGCGGCGCTCTCTCTCCTGCATGCAAATCTCTTCGCTGCCACGGCTACTGCCGCCGTCTCTTTCCGCTCGCCTGCCCCCGCCCCCCGCCCCCCCCCCGCCGGCGCCCGTCTCCATTCCCCTGGCGATGCTGCTGGAATTTGCTCTCGCATCCTTCCTCCTTTCGAGAGATTTTGGTTCAAGCTCTCGTGTCGTACATAGCTGGGCTCCCTTTGCCGGGAAGAGAAAACGGAGCCCAGCGAACTAAAAAGGGGGACGGTGGCGGGGGGGGGGGGGAGCAGCTTCCAGGAAGTTCATTTGGATGTGCAAAGGCCCGCGTGCAAGGCAGTGAGGGGGCAGGTTTGCCGGCAACCAAAGCCCGGGGTGGTCGTCTCCTTCGGTCAAGAAGTAGCGTGGAGCCTAGCTGCCAGTCAGAAGGAGAACCCCCCCCCTTCCCCCGCGCTGGCCAGTTCCTGGGAAATCCACCTCCGCATCTTCGAGCTGTTCCCTCCCCCACCCCTCCCATCACCCCTCCCTCTCTCCCTTCCTCCCTCCCTCTCATTTTCTCTGTGCTTCAGTAAGTAACGGAACCCCGAGCCTCATCCTTTCACTATTAACCCCTGGATCTGCAGTGCAGGGCTGGCGAGAAGAGCCGCTTTGACGGAGAGTATCCACGCCTTCCTTCTCCCCTCCTTCCTGCCATACCCCAGCCGCGCCGAGACCAACTTGGACCCACGAAATCTCTCTGCCGGCTGGCGTGCGTGTGCGGGCACGGAGGGGCCGCTTATTCGCAGCAGGACGGGCAAGAAAATCCTGACCGGGAATGAAGGGGATTTAAAAGGACGGGAGGATGTAACCGTGGTTAGCCGGGAGCCCAGAACGCAGCGCCAAGGTAAGAGGACGGTCGCTTCCCTACCGGCAGGTCAGGAGACGTGGCATCCGAGCGGAGGGAAGGGGTGGGGAGCGTGGCTTTGTCTCGCGGCAGGGAAGGAGTTTCCAGGTGGAGGAACAGGATCTGGTGGCTCGGAAGCTTTGATCAACAGTTTGCAGCCGCATCCGTTCACTTCTAGTGCTCGCTGCTCGGGGTGCAAGGGCCATAGAGGGAAAGGAGTGGAGAGGGGCGTGCACGTGCACGTGCGCGCGCGCGTGCATTGCCTGCCGTGTGCCAGATTCTTCACACGTTGCATTAGAGATCGCAGCTCCACGCCTGTCGCTATATATATACCATGTGGTAGGCAAATGCTACTCGACAACCGAGGTCTGACGTTACCAGAGCCCTAATTTCTCCCCCTCCTGCCAGATCCTAAACTGAACCCCCAGGGAGGTTACAAGGCTTGGGCCAGCCCTTTGGCCCAGACCTGGCTGCAAGCCTTGCCGTTTTCCCGGTGGAATGTGTATTCTCCCTTCTAGGACTTGGAGCTGTGGGTAGATTGGGAAACAGGCGCGGTCCTGCTGTGTCTCTCTCCATGGTGCTGAATCTTTCAAGATTCTTGTCCTGTCCACGAAGATGCTGTTCTCCATGAGCTTCGGGGTGATTTGGGGAGAGGGGGTGCTGGTGTGTGTGTTTTCAGAAGTCCTCGAGAGGTCTCACGTTGTCAGCGAGGCACATGGTGTCAGAGAAGCTGCCAAACGGCTCCGCGTCTGCTCTTGGTCAGAGGTGAGATGGAACTCAGTAGGATGGTCGGTGCTGATAGGCTTGTGAGCCAACACATGCATCAAAGGTTTCCTTCTCCTTTTGGAGAGTCGTGGATCCACTCTTGCCAGGTGAAGCAGACGGTTCTGCCAAACCCTGAAACGACTGCCCCTTTCAATGCATGTCAGGGCAGAAGGGATGCTCCTGGAAGCGCGCACATACTTTTGCATGCGAGGGATGCCTTGACATCAAAGGTCCTCTCCAGCATCTTGCAAGAGGAAGAAGTTGTTGGGGGGTGGCAGCTGGGTGGCAGCTGGTAGCTTGTCACAAACAACACCAACAAATGTGCGGATCAACCCTTGAGCATAGAACATGTGCTGGCGGGCAAGTGGGGAGGGGCTGCTTCCCAAACTATGCTTCTTCTACCTTTAATATTTTGGTACAGGCTTTCCAGTGGTGTCCTTCTAGGAAGCACTAGACGTCTTGACTAAGTAATTTCCCTCCATCTTTGGTCCATCCAGAAGGGGTGCTCAGGGAGTCCACACGTGCAGGATTGAGCCATGCAATGCAATGGGAACCACCCAAGGTTGTCCCAGGTGGAAGAAAGTGAGTGAAAGGCCCCGGTGGGGTGGGGGTGGGGATTCCCATATTATACAAGCATTCATTTGGGGGCATTGGTTGGCAGCTTCCTTGGGAGACAATCCCTTGTCACCACTGCTCACATTGATGGATGGGTGAAAGCATGCATGTCCTTTGAGAAGAGACATAGGACAACGGTTTGATGAAATTATGAACGGCGTGGAAAAAGTAGAAACGAGGATTCTACTCTGTCTTTGCTCTGTTCTCAGATAACACTGGAACTTGGAGTCACCCAATGGAACTGGCAGGCAGGAGACCTAGGACAGAGTCAAAAAGAGAGCCAATGCATAGTGTTCTTTAGAAATTTCCTGTCACTGTATGTGAGCATGCCATGGCCACTGGTTTAGAGCACCTGGAGATTAGGGACAGTAGTCCAGCGCAGGTGGGAGATGGCCAGTTTACAGCACTTTAAAGAAGGATTACACACACAAATGAAAGGCTGCTGGATCTCTGGGTATGTCTCATGGGAGATACAGGGAACCCCCATGCCCAGTGGTAGTCTACCACTAAATATTAGCAGTTCCACATGCAAACAGCAAGGCAGGGCTGTTGTTTTGGACTTTCCCAGGTACATCTGGCTGGTCACTATTTGGAAGCACGAAGCAGGTTTAAATCTTTGCTGTGACTCAAAAGGGTTCTTAAGAAGATGTTAGCCTTCAGGCAAAGATGGAGAACATGCGCCCTCTCAGATGCTCGTTGGGCTGCAATTCCCATTGTGCTTCATCATTTCTGAGAAGATGGGATACCCGCATCCTCCTAAGGCATGACTTTCCACCTCCTGCCTTAGGGGGATGTGGGTGCTTCCAGAGGCATTGTTTGGAAGGGATGTATTTAGAATCTCAGTGCTGGGCACCTGGGCAACTGTAAGAGCCATCTGCTCCAACTTGGGGTCCCAGATGTTGTTGGACTATAACTCCTAGCATTCTGAAGTCAACACAGCTGTAGCTAAGCAAGATCTGGGAACCTGAGGCCAGGAAAAGTTGTGCTAGATCAAAGACTGCACAGAAACTTTGGCGGTCTGACTACTAATCATAGGAAACAAATTACATGTGCATGTGATTTTTAAATTATTTTTTTGTTTTCATTAAGCTTTCCCATTTGTCTCTGTGCTTTAAAAGTAGATATTTAAAAGCCTGGGAGGAGAAGCAGACCAAGAATAATGGAGAAAGGAGAACCTAAAATTTGACACTTGCTCCCTCACCTCTCCCAGGGCACTTTGAACAATTTGTGAGGGAATTTTTTCCTGAATTTTTGGTGGGTTTCCCCCTACCCTACACACTTCTACTTTAAAGAGGCCAATTATCACTTCACCTAGGACACAACACGTATTACCTGAGACAAGGAGACTGCAGCAAAGAGGGAACCCCTCGTCTGCCTCAAATTATGCCACTCACTACCAGGCCCAGCAAGAGAACCACCAACACCCCTGACCAGCTTTCAGGGAAACAGCTCCCAGGCAAGGCTCACCTGTCCACTTCCACTTGTCCTGTTTGAGTCTGTGAGCCACCATTTTAGTTCCCACAATGCCCCTGGTTCAGGATCACTCTAAAGCATTGTGGGAATCCTGTGGCCATCTCCCTCTGCCACCACCATTTCCTGGAAAATCCAGTGATGTACACAGGGGACCACTTGAGGACACTTTGCTGATGACCCTTCAAACCTAGGGTGGCCAAAATAAGGAGCTACATCACCAAAAAAGAAGATCAAATGTATGCCAAATATGTCTGTGTTAATTTATGTGTACAGATGCAAATTTAAGAGCAATAATATTATTTAAATAGGCAACGCATCTCAGTATAGTAGCAAAGACTAGCCAGTTGACCTCTGTCCCTGCTCCGTGTGCTGTCCAGGCACTAACTGCTAATGGGTGACCTTGAGATTTCCCCCATTCTTAGGACTTTTTGAATTTAACCAGAACTGGACACTTGTGCAGATCACAGACACGTTCAAAGAGGGCTGTCCTCTCCCAGCTATCTGCCCGAAAGGGCTGTTCTTTGTAAAGTAGGGCACCTGGCCATCCTACACAAACCTGGAGCCAGACCCAGGTCATGTTTTCTTTTGCCCCTGCTCCCTAACACTGATCGAGGCTAAGGATGGGGAACCCATGATGTGAGGACCCTGCAGAGCTAATGCTGCTGTGACACATTAATGGGAGTTATGGGAGACTGTGACATGGGGATCCATCTTCGGTGGTCACATTGGGTCTCCCGAACTGGATCTCCAGAGCACATCAATCTGCCTGGAACAAGCTGAAGCTCTTTGAACACACAATCAACAAAAAACTTAAAAAGAGGCCACTTCTTCCTTTTAAAAACAGAAAGTAAATCACCAAAACTCTAGATGTAATGCTGCCCCTCCAAAAACAATTTAAAAGTCTGCCTGTCCCCTTTTGATGCCCTCAGTGCCCTGGGCCCAGGATACCTTAGGGATATATGAGTCCCCTCTGGTGTCATTAGATCATCTGCTGAGATTCTGCTCTGAGGGGCATGGCTCTCAGAAATGAGGCATGTATTTATAGAAACCTTTAAAAGCCATGCCTCCATCTAGAAGGCCTGAAACAGAATGTGCAATAAACATTTAAAGGCAACAATAAACATAATTTTAAAAATTGAACACAGACACAGAGCGAAAAACAATCTGATGGTGGGTGAGGAGAGGAAGGCAGCCTTGAAGTTCCATCAGACAAGATGCTCGAGAGCAGCTTGCTTAAAGCCAACGTGAGCCCAGGAATCTGCTCTTACCTGTGAGTACGGCCCTTCTTCTTGGCCTGTGCTCCGCTCTGTCACCCTAGAGGACTTCAACATTAGGGACACTGGAGGCTTCCTGGAGTGAGTTGACCACTTGGTCCATCTCACTTACGATTGCCTACTCTGACTGGCAGAGGTTCCCCAAGCTTTCAGGCCATGGTCTTTCCCATCCTTCTGTGGGCAGGCATGGGTTCAAATGTAGGACTATCACATGCAAAATACCACATGCCCCACTGCAGAACGATGGAGCCAACAATGGCTAGACCAGCCTCCTGAAGGAAAGAATTCTAGAGCATGGGCATCTTTGCCCAAGAAGTCACTGCTTGACCACACCCTAGGCAGGGGCAGGACATACAGTGGACCCTCCCCTAAACCTCTCCTAGGGCAGGTTGGACCCTGTGGTCCTTAAAGCACCCCGGTCCCCAAACCTTTAGGGGAGTGACTGCCCGCACTTTGACCTGGCTCAGAAGCACACGAGGAACCAGTGGAGGTGGTGAGAAGATCTGCTCCATCAGCAGCCTGGCAGTGGCATCTCATAGCAGGGATGGTTCCTGATCGCTTTGCAAAGGCAGCTCCATGGAAGAAATGTTACAGCTGTCTAGTCTGCGTGCAGCAAATGTGGTTGGAAATCTCACAGGGGCGAAAGTGAGATTTGCCGGGCTGCCCCATTTTTTCCAACTCGCTCCTCAGAGGAATTCTCCCATTCAGGTCCAGCCTTCCCATGAGGTAGGGGGAATCTGCCACTTTTGGTGCAGAAGCAAGAGGACCGGCGCGCTGTGCTCTCCCCATGCTCCCACCAGCGGCAGCAGGAGCTCCATCCTCAGAGGCAGACATTCCAGGAAGGTGTCCCGGGAGACTCAGGCACTGACTGGCTCAGCCACTCAGCAGGCAGAAACCCCTCAGGTGGTGCACTGACCCAGTTCATGGGCATCAGAGCCTTTTGCTTGATATTGCCAGGCTTGTTCTGGGATCTCACTCTGCCCCTTCCTCTTTCCCAAGCCCCCACCCCCTCTCATCAGTTCTTTGGCCATGTGCTGGTTTGTGAATGTTCGTTCCCCATTCCGAAAGGCCGAAATGCCTCTCCTAAAGCAGAGCGCCCATCAGGAAGAGCTTTATGGTGAAATATGCCATGGGGGAGGTGCAGTTGGCCCTCCCCCCCCCTCGCCCTTGCCCCCATCCATCCCTGGAAGGCAACCTGGAATGCTTCCTGGAATGGAATCCAGGCAGAAAGATGTGCAGCTCCCCAGGCTGCATGGAAGGCTCCTAATCTCCAGAGAGAAGGGCCGAGGGACCCTTGGCTGAGGGGAGCCCCTCCCCTGCCTATGCGGAGGGGTCCTGTTGCCTGAAGCTCACGAGGAATGCTCACACAAAGCGCTGCTCCGGCCGGCCAGCGTGGCAGAGTGACTGGGGTGCCGGCCTGGGGACCTGGGGATCCAGGTTCTGGTCTCCACTTGGCCATGATGCTCATGGGGCAATTTTGAGCCAGTCACAGCCTCTCAGCCGAGCCTACCTCACAGGCTTGACGTATAGATAAAACAGAGTGGAGGCAGATGGGGTTGGCTTCCTTGGGTTCCCTGAGCAAGTTATGCATAGGGCTGTGGCCACGGCTGCTTTGCTGGTGTCACTGGAACCCAGTCCAGAGCCTGCCAGGAGACAGAACTATGGCAACTCTGAATGTGACCTTCCACCCACCCCACTGGTGCACATGGGAGGGGAAAATTGACGACTGAGAATACGGCCCGTAAAATGCAGCTGGGGGTGGGGTGGCCTCTCTGCATCCCTCACTGCAGCAGCATAGCATGCTCACAGAGGACTGCCTCTCCGGTCCAATAGCAGGGGCTCCCAAGAAGCAAAGCTGAGAGCGGGGTGGGACAGTGGAGGCCTCCGCACACAGGCCTCCTTGGGAGAGACGGGCAGTTAATCTGGAGCAATACAGCATGTGCGAGAGGGAGAAACGGCACAGTTAAATCACTCACCTCTGCAAAGAACTTGGAGGAGGCCCTTAAGCCAGCCTCGCTCTCTCTCTCCATCCCATTCTCTCCCTGCCCCATTTCTTCCTGCCTCAGTTTCCCCCACCTGCAATATGGTATGATAATAATACCATAGGAATTTGTGGTGTGATATATGTATTGCATTCAAGAAGTACTGTTTTAAATAGGGGCAAGGAGAAACCTACAGAGAGCTTCACTGCTTGCACCATGGAGGATAAAGCTGCCCGTGGCAACTCCAGTCACGAGGGCTCTATATTCCCTCCGGCATCAGATGCAGGTTGCCTTTAGGTGCCCGTTGCTGTGGAATATGGGAGGGAAAGCACCGCTGCCTCTGTATGGGTCCTCTTCTGGGTTTCCACTGGCATCTGCTTGGTGACTGGAGGGCCTGAATGCTGGACCAGGTAGGCCCTTGTCTGATCCCCCCAGCAGCGGATTCCAAAGTCCTTCTGGCTGGTCATGGGTAGCAGGGAGCCAGATGTATGCAAAATGAGTAACAGCAAACATGCCTCTGAACCCATAAATCAGTCCAACTGAAGTAGATACAAATATATCCCAACTCTCTCTAAGGTGTCCTTTTTTAACTTTTGAAGGATGTAGGGCCAGTCCTACATTTGACAGAGTTGAACAGCTGCCTAAGCAACTGGGATATCGTGGAACAGCATTGGAGTTGGGGCATATAAAAGGATAGCAAATCTTGCATTGTCAAATTGCTTACAGTTGTATTATTACTGCCAGAGACAGGGAGCGGTGTTGGCATGACTTTTCTGCCTCGTATGCCAGAATGGCCTTCTGGGCTTTGAGTGCCAGGCATCTTGACCTTGGGGGCTCTGAGGGGACAAAATGGCTTTGGCCAGCCCTGGAAGGAAGCATGAGCTAAAACATTAAAGGCATTTGGTGTACTTTTAAACTGCCCAAATAACCAAAGTTTTCTGTGCACTGTGCAATAAATTAAAAACAAGCAGTAAGAATGTTCAACAAATGTAAATACAGCATGCAGAAAAACACCAGTAAAACCAGCAACAAAGAATAAAACCAGTACAATGTCAGCAGCAGAATAGAGAACTAGAAGCAGTCAAAGCACTTCTCAAGTGCCAAAATGGCTTGGGCCAGACCCAGGTGTCCAGTGTTGGCTGATCAGGAATGAAAGGGGGAATCTTCACATGCTCAGAGGCACTCTTTTATTGTTGTATGCCATGTTTCTGGGTTGGTCATTGGCATTGGAGATAGACACTCCAATATTGCCTCAGGTAAAACCCAGTACGGAAAAAAGGAAAAGTTACCAGCCACAGCAAAATTCAGTTCCAAGAAGAAAATAAAATAATTAACAGAGCAGGATTGCATCCCCCAGTGCCAGAAAAAAGCCCCTTTACAGCATTCTCTATCCTGTTCCCACCCAGTCCTATCCAGTACCACTCATGGGCAAAAATGGCTTAAGCTGTAAAAGAGGCACCAGTGAGTGGACCAGCGGATGAGCGTCTTGCGTGGCTGATGCCTACCTTTAGTTTTTGGAGTAGGAGGGATCCTGGGAATGATGGAGAGATCAGACTGGTCCAAGGGAAGCAAAACTTTCTGAAGTTTTTTAGCCTTTCCTGACTTGGTGCTACTACTTCTGGAGGATAAGTGAAGCTGGCCACACCTGAATGGCCAAAAAAAGAGGACTGGGGTCACCACAGAAGGGGGCAAAGGAGGCACCCATCTGCACAAAATTTGCATAAGCTACTTGATATGCATAGGTGCAAATTTAGTGATTATTTATAATTTCAGTAGAAATACAGTGCCTACCGTACATCTCACTACAGTGTAGAGAACCACAGCCAGGTGGTCTGTGTCCTTGGACTTGCAGTCTGCTGCAGAAGTGCTGGCAGGGTGGGCGACAGTGTGCTTGGTTCTTGGTCTTAGGGCAATTAGGAATTAGGGCAAGCCTCCATAAAGGAGGATTTCTGGCCACCCCAGTCCCAGCCCTACCATTTGGCCGAGTGAGGCAACTCTCGGGGACAGAATGTGGGTTCTCCCAAATCCTCCAGCCACCCCCGCCCCCAGTGAAGGCCACACGGTCTGTTCTAGCCATCACATAATGTCCTGCCGCATAGTGGAGGACACTGCCCATCATCAGCTCTGGAGGAAAGTTGATCTGGGTCCCCACCTTGTTCTTTTCCTCATGCGTTGAAAAATCTCTGGCCAGACCCACATTGGGAGTCTCTTTCAAGAAAACGTTGGTCTCATCAAGCGCTGACTCTGGATTTTGGGGGCCCTTGGAAGAGGCACACTTGATGGCATCCCTCCTACATGAACCCACCTCCTTGCCTCATCGGCAAGCTCCTCTTGCTTCTCCTCTTTCTCACCATGGTCACTGTGTCCTTTCTCAACCAGCATTATTATATTTTTATTTTATTTATGTTATTTAACACATTCGTATTCGTATTATTATTCGTATTCGTGTTTGTGTTGCACTTGTTGCTGCTGCTTGTATCTCACTAGGCTGAGCTGAACTCTGGGAGGCACAGACAGAGGTGCCTCAATCCATGCTATCTTCACAAAGACCCTGTGGAGGAGATTGAGCTGCAAGGGAGAGAATGACCAGGCCAGGGAGTGTCGTGGTCAAGTGGGCACCTGCAGCTTGACCTCCCCAGCTAAAGCCAGTGCTCTAAACCACTCTTTGCAGGACCTTTCCTTCCCTTGGACATGTGAAGAGGCTGGTAACAGGCTTCATGGAGCAGCAGGATGGACCCCTGTGGCCTTCCTTCCACCTGCCCACCACTGTGCTTCCTTTCCTGCTGCAGGGAGCACCCCCAAAGTCTCAGGAGACCCATTCAGGATCTTGCACGATGTGACCACAAGTTTCAGCTGGGTCTTGCAAGATTTTGGGTGAGCTCTGTGAAGCCAAGGGAAAAAATGGCAGGTGAGTCAGGCATGACTCTCCCTGCTGTCCCTCGTTCCTTTAATACAAGAAGCAGACCATCCGAAATCAAAGTGAGCCAACTCAAAATGCTTTTCCTTTCCTCCATGCCCTCCTCAGCTTGTTCATGACAGACCATTAGCAAGCCAAAGAATATTATTTTTCCTCAGGCTGCCTCATACAACAGCCATGCACATCTCACTCCTGAGAATAACAGAATCACAGAAGTTGGAAGGGGCCAAGAAGACCATCAGATCCAAGCCACTGTTCAGTGCAGGTCTCCAAGCCAAACCATCCCTCTGAGGTGGCTGTCCAGCTGCATTTGAATGCCTCCAGTGCGGGAGAGCCTACATCCTCCCTAGTCACTGGCTCAGTTGTCCTACTGCTCTACCAGTCAGGAAATTCTTCCTGCTTCGAGCAACCTGAGCCCATCATTCCATGTTCTACACTCGCTACTGGCCCTCCTTTCTGTGACAACCTTTTGGGGATGTGTAGGGTGCCTCCAGCACTCTCACGAAATCTCACAAAATGCTAAACCTTTAAAACAAATCTAAGCAACGAAATCCAGCCCATGCAAAGAGCACACTAATTAAAACCAACCAAGGCAGTGATAAAACAACAGCATAATCAAGCCCTCCATTTATATTAAGGCCCTCAGGCAGTGCAGGGAAGGTGTGCCTTGCTTTGCGTCTAAAATGCCTCCAAAATGCATGTATGTGTTTGAGCGGCTTTATATGTTACTAATGAGGGAAAGAAGGAGAGAGAGAGAGAGAGAGTGAGTTGATAGGCTGAGGTGTACAAGCAGAAGTGATGAATGCTTTAATTCACACTTGGCACCTAGGTGAAAATTGCCAAATCTGATTTTCTCCTAGCATATTCATTTAGTGCTGTGGAGCTGTCCCAGAATGGGGGCGGGGGGGGGGGGAAGCAGGTTGGTTTTTAAATTGATGCTGAGGTTCTCTGGGTGGAGCTTGCTGGAATGAGGATCTCTCTTTAAACTTGGGTGAATGGACAACGCT
Organism: Varanus salvator macromaculatus; assembly: GCA_023646645.1. NCBI lineage: Eukaryota > Metazoa > Chordata > Lepidosauria > Squamata > Varanidae > Varanus > Varanus salvator. The sequence continues at coordinate 10,066,228 of JAIXND010000624.1, read as the reverse complement.
TGTATGGGGACAAGAGGGCTGCCAAGGGTCCGAACATGGAAACTGGGGACCTGTATTCCTGTATGTCATGGATCACTGCCTTGTCGTGGCGAAGGGGCTTGCGTAGCTCAATGAAGCTATGAGCCATGCTGTGCAGGGCCACCCAAGACAGAAAGGTCATAGCAGGGAGCTCTGACAAAACGTGATCCACTGCAGAAGGAAATGGCAACCCACTCCAGTGTCTTTGCCATGAAAACCCCATGGACAGTACCAAAAGGCAAAAAGATATAACGCCAGAAGATGAGCCCCTCAGTTCGGAAGGTGTCCAATATGCTACTGGGGAAGAGCAGAGGGCTAGTACTAGTAGCACCAGAAAGAATGAAGCGACTGGGTCAAAGCCAAAAGGACACTCAGTTGCCGATGTATCTGGTGGTGAAAGGAGAGTCTGATGCTGCAAAGATCTATACTCCATAGGAACCTGGAATGTAAGATCCATGAATCAAGGCAAGCTGAATGTGATCAAACAGGAGATGACAAGACTGAACATCGACATCTTAGGAATCAGTGAACTAAAATGGACAGGAATGGGTGAATTTAATTCAGATGACCATCAGGTATACTACTGCAGGCAAGAATCCCTCAGAAGAAATGGAGTAGCCTTCATAGTCAATAAAAGAATAGGAAAAGCAGTACTGGGATACAATCTTCAAAATGACAGGATGCTCTCAGTTCGAATCCAAGGCAAACCATTCAACATCACAATAGTCCAAATCTATGCCCCAACCACTGGTGCTGAAGAGGCTGAAGTTGAGTGGTTCTATGAAGGCCTACAACACCTTCTAGAATTAACTCCAAAAAATGATGTCCTTATCATCATAGGGGATTGGAATGCTAAAGTAGGAAGACAAAAGATAACTGGAATAACAGGTAAGTTTGGCCTTGGAGTACAAAATGAAGCAGGGCAAAGGCTGGTAGAATTTTGTCCAGAGAATACGATGGTCATAGCAAACACTCTTTTCCAACAACCCAAGAGATGACTCTACACATGGACATCACCAGATGGTCAACACAGAAATTAGACTGACTATGTGCTCTGCAGCCAAAGATGGAGAAGTCAGTACAAACTAGACCAGGAGCTGACTGTGGCTCAGATCATGAGCTTATGGTTGCAAAATTTAGACTTAAATTAAAGAAAGTAGGGAAAAGCACTAGGCCACTCAGGTATGACCTAAATCATATCCCTGATTAATATACAGTAGAGGTGACAAATAGATTTAAGGAATTAGTTCTGATAGATAGAGTGCCTGAAGAACGATGGACGGAGGTTCACAACATTGTACAAGAGGTAGCAACTAAAATCATCCCAAAGAAAAAGAAATGCAAGAAAGCAAAATGGCTGTCTGAGGAAGCTTTACAAATAGCTGAGGAAAGAAGGGAAGCGAAAGGAAAGGGAGAAAGAGAAAGATACACCCAATTGAATGCAGAATTCCAGAGAAGAGCTAGAAGAGATAAGAATGCCTTCTTAAATGAACAGTGCAAAGAAATAGAAGAAAACAATAGAATAGGGAGGACCAGAGATCTCTTCAAGAAAATTGGAGATATGAAGGGAACATTTCATGCAAAGATGGGCATGATAAAGGACCAAAATGGCAGGGACCTAACAGAGGCAGAAGAGATTAAGAAGAGGTGGCAAGATTGCACAGAAGAACTATACAAGAAAGAGCTTAACGTCAGACAATCACGATAGGGTGGTCACTGACCTCGAGCCAGACATCCTAGAATGTGAAGTCAAATGGGCCTTAGGAAGTCTGAGCAACAACAAAGCTAGTGAAGATGACAGTATTCCAGCTGAGCTATGCAAAATCCTAAAAGACGATACAGTAAAAGTGCTACACTCAATATGCCAGCAAATTTGGAAAACTCAGCAGTGGTCGCAAGATTGGAAAAGGTCAGTTTACATTCTGATCCCAAAGAAGGGCAATGCCAAGGAATGTTCAAACTACTGCACCATTGCACTCATTTCACATGCTAGCAAAGTGATGCTCAAAATCCTACAAGCTAGGCTCCAGCAGTATGTGGATCTAGAACTACCAGAAGTACAGGCAGGATTTCGAAGAGGAAGAGGAACTAGAGATCAAATTGCCAACATACGCTGGATCATGGAGAAAGCTAGGGAGTTCCAGAAAAACATCTACTTCTACTTCATTGACTATGTTAAAGCCTTTGATTGTGTGGATCACAACAAATTGCGGCAGGTTCTTAAAGAGATGGGAGTACCTGACCATCTTATTTGTCTCTTGGGAAACCTATATGCAAGTCAAGAAGCAACCGTGAGAACTGGACACGGAACCACTGATTGGTTCAAAATTGAGAAAGGAGTTCGGCAAGGTTGTATACTGTTGCCCTGCCTATTTAACTTATATGCAGAGCACATCATGAGAAAGGCGGGGCTAAATGAATCTCCAGTTGGAATTAAGATTGCTATGAGAAATGTCAACAACCTCAGATATGCAGATGATACCACTCTCATGGCAGAGAGTGGAGAGGAACTAAAGAGCCTCTTGATGCGGGTGAAGAAGGAGAGTGCAAAAGTTGGCTTGAACCTCAGCATTAAGAAAACTGAGATCATGGCATCCGGTTCTCTCACTTCCTGGCAAATAGATGGGGAAGAAATGGAGGTAGTGACAGAGTTTATTTTCCTGGGCTCCAAGATCAGCGCAGACGGGGACTGCAGCCGAGAAATTAAAAGACGCTTGCTCCTGGGGAGGAAAGCTATGGCAAATCTGGATAGTATACTAAAAAGCAGAGACATCACCCTGCCGACAAAAGTGCGTATAGCCAAGGCTATGGTTTTCCCAGTTGCAATGTATTGCTGTGAAAGCTGGACCATAAGGAAGGCTGAGCACCGAAGGACTGAGGCCTTTGAGTTGTGGTGCTGGAGGAGACTCCTGTGAGTCCCCTGGACCGCAAGGCGATCCAACTGGTCAGTCCTAGAGGAGATCAGCCCTGACTGCTCTTTAGAAGGCCAGATACTGAAGATGAAACTCAAATACTTTGGCCACCTAATGAGAAGGAAGGACTCCCTGGAGAAGAGCCTGGTGCTGGGAACAATAGATGGCAAAAGAAGAAGGGGACGGCAGAGGATGAGGTGGCTGGATGGAGTCACTGAAGCAGTTGGTGTGAGCTTAAGTGGACTCCGGGGGATGGTGGAGGACAGGAGGGCCTGGAGGAATGTTATCCATGGGGTTGCGATGGGTCAGACACGACTTCGCGATTAACAACAACAAATTCCTGTCTGAATCCTACCCAGCCCATTTTTCCACAGAAGCGACTCATTACCAGGGTGCTGGGGGTAGTAGCTATTGGGAAATGCCCACGTGTCCCCTTTCACAGGGGGCAGTCCCCTATTTGCAGGAATTCTTTGTTTGAAAGGCTCTTCGAAACCTCAGGACCCATCTGGATTGTTGCCCACCCACAGGGAGCACCTGGACAGCAGACCGCACAGTGGGACCCATGACTCACCAGGTCACAGTCCCACACACTATGGCAAAGTATCCTGTGTTCTCATTCAGACTATAACAACTATCTTCGTATTTGCATCTATTGATTTCATTTACAACATCTACACTGACTCTGGAGTGCTGAACAATAAAAAGATAAGCAAGTAAAAGGCCGAAACAATGTGTTCAGAATGGGATATCACTAAAACTGCGGTTCATTAGTCAAGGAGGGCTTCCAGGAATAGAGGTGACTTCAGGAGGCACCAAAAAGCAACGCAATGTCAGCGCTCGCTTGACCTGGAGGCAGGGAAGGCTTTTCTCTGGTGGACCCTAATCGGGCCATAGGACCATGTGGAACAACCAGGGCCATGCCATCGGAGGACTCCTGTGCCTGGGCAGATTGGCAAGAGAAAGACAATTATATGCCAACGGTGGTCCTGTTTTTCCATGATGTCTTTCCTAATAGCCACCCTGAAGCCACAGCAATAACACACACATTGGCTGCTCCAAGCCCGTACCCTGCCTTGCCCTCATCCTGGCTCCAGTTCTGCCTTTACCCTTAACTCCCTGGCTCGAATCCTGCAAGTTGCCCTTGCTCCGTGGCACATGCTTTCTCCTTCACTCGCCTCACTGCCGGGGGTCCCAATGTGGTTGCAACTATCCAAGCCGCAAATATCTCCAGCCTTACCCATCTGTCCAAATAGTTCTAGCCCGGCTTTGCCGACGAGTGAGTCTCCATTTCCCCCACTCAGCTGTTACAGGCTGCTTCCATTGTTTCTCCCAAGCGCTAGGATATTATTAATTTCCCAGCACATTCAAAACATTTGCATGAGCTGCAAAAAGCATTTCAAAGGGATAATGACATTGACTGGCTCCGATGCTTGGGCAACTGCAAAACAAAAGACCTCTTGAGCTAACCCAGCTAACAGGATGGGAAGATATGAATTGAAGGCTGATTAAAAATCACATCAGGATTGGCTCTTTGGTTCAGCATTTGCCTCTGCATGTGTGGGGAAGAGGGAAGGGAGTAAACTGAAGTGGTTGATTTCATTAGGCACCATGTGAGATCTCATGGGGGAGTTTTGCAGGGAGGTTGGAAGGAGGCTGGCCAATACAGATATTGTTATCATTAACCTTCTCAGAGTCAGCCCAGACATCCATCAGTGGTGCGAATTAATTCCGCTCATTCCGTGGGTATCTTGTCCTTGGGCCAGGTGGCTGCGCCATTCCCTGGCAGCTTCAGCACTCCAGAACTCTGGGCAGATTTGCTGGTCGTGTGTTAACACACAGCTGATGCCAGCCATCCACTGGCTTAGCTGAGGCCCCGAGACATGCCCTGCATCCAGATCATTAACCCTCCACCGCTTTCCAGCTCTGACTTACACGGAATGGCCAGGGGCTGGGTCCCATCCTGCTCTTTTTCAGTCAACAGACGGTTCTTTGGCAAAGGCGCTTTATTCCCAGTGAGCATCAGCAACCTATTAGCCAACACAGCCTTCCCTTTTGGTAGCCAGGGCCCCTGCCTCTGTGTGCCCCTCTGGAGAAGGGCTAGGCTCCTCAATCTATGCCCCTGTCAAGGGGTCAAGGATCAGACAGGCTCCTCCCCCATGTCCCCTCCCAGCACTTCCAAACCCTGTCACTTCCCAAGGTCCCCCTGTCCGCCTGCAGACATCAGCCTTGAGACAAGTGCTTTCTCCCTCTCCATCTCTCTGCCCACGGATCTCATTTTCCAGCTCTTGCAGCCCTCCTCTGAAGAGCCAGTGCCAGCCTAGCCCTGGAAAGCATGCCAAGAATCATGGCCTCTTCAATTCCCAGCAGGGACTTTATGGGGCTCGCATCTGGGAGGAAGCAAGAGCCACCCGAGTGGTACAGAGAAAAGTGGCACAGAAACACCATTCAGGGGTCCAGAGCAGCTGCTGAAGGTGGGAGGCCCTTGTTCACACTCAAAAGCAACCTCACCGCAACGCTGGCAGCTCCGATTCATGGGAGACTGACTGCCTCTTGGCTGTGGGGATGCGGCCCTCCTTGCCCTCTGTGAAGGTGGAGAAGCTCCCTTTGGCAGCCACCCTTGGAGGCCATTCCTTGGAGATGGAGGCTTGAGGCCAGTTGGCCAGGGGTGCAGAACCTAACGCTGAGGGCTCTGCACCAGCCTCCTGGGGTGCTGAAGAGAGCCAAGCGTCCTTTCCCTGCCCCGCCCTTTCCCACCCTTTCCCATCATTTCATGCTTTTCCTAGCTTTGGCACATTTCCCCGCACCATCCCCAAAGGTGGAAATGCTCCTGCAAAAGCTTACTGGTAATTATTGCTGTTGTTGTTAGTCGCGAAGTTGTGTCCGACCCATCGCGACCCCATGGACAACATTCCTCCAGGCCCCCCTGTCCTCCACCATCCCCCGGAGTCCACTCAAGCTCACACCAACTGCTTCAGTGACTCCATCCAGTCACCTCATCCTCTGCCGTCCCCTTCTTCTTTTGCCATCTATTGTTCCCAGCATTAGACTTTTCTCCAGGGAGTCCTTCCTTCTCATTAGGTGGCCAAAGTATTTGAGTTTCAGGCCAACTTTTGCACTCTCCTCCTTCACCCGCATCAAGAGGCTCTTTAGTTCCTCTTCACTCTCTGCCATGAGAGTGGTATCATCTGCATATCTGAGGTTGTTGATATTTCTCCCAGCAATCTTAATTCCAGCTGGTGATTCATCTAGCCCTGCCTTTCTCATGATGTGCTCTGCATATAAGTTAAATAGGCAGGGTGACAGTATACAGCCTTGCCAAACTCCTTTCTCAATTTTGAACCAATCAGTGGTTCCATGTCCAGTTCTCACGGTTGCTTCTTGACTTGCATATAGGTTTCCCAAGAGACAAATAAGATGGTCAGGTACTCCCATCTCTTTAAGAACTTGCCACAATTTGTTGTGATCCACACAATCAAAGACTTTAGTGTAGTCAATGAAGCAGAAGTAGATGTTTTTCTGGAACTCCCTAGCTTTCTCCATGATCCAGCGTATGTTGGCAATTTGATCTCTAGTTCTTCTCCCTCTTCGAAATCCTGCCTGTACTTCTGGTAGTTCTCGGTCCACATACTGCTGGAGCCTAGCTTGTAGGATTTTGAGCATCACTTTGCTAGCATGTGAAATGAGTGCAGTGGTGTGGTAGTTTGAACATTCTGTGGCATTGCCCTTCTTTGGGATCAGAATGTAAACTGAACTTTTCCAATCCTGCGGCCACTGCTGAGTTTTCCAAATTTGCTGGCATATTGAGTGTAGCAATTTTACTGCACCGTCTTTTAGGATTTTGAATAGCTCAGCTGGAATGCTGTCACCTCCACTAGCTTTGTTGTTGTTCAGACTTCCGAAGGCCCATTTCACTTCACATTCCAGGATGTCTGGCTCGAGGTCAGTGACCACCCCACCATAGTTATCAGGGATGCTAAGCTCTTTCTTGTATAGTTCTTCTGTGTAATCTTGCCACCTCTTCTTAATCTCTTCTGCCTCTGTTAGGTCCCTGCCATTTTGGTCCTTTATCATGCCCATCTTTGCATGAAAAGTTCCCTTCATATCTCCAATTTTCTTGAAGAGATCTCTAGTCTTCCCTATTCTATTGTTTTCTTCTATTTCTTTGCACTGTTCATTTAAGAAGGCATTCTTATCTCTTCTAGCTCTTCTCTGGAATTCTGCATTCAATTGGGTGTATCTTTCTCTTTCTCCCTTGCCTTTCACTTCCCTTCCTTCCTCAGCTATTTGTAAAGATTCCTCAATCAGCCATTTTGTTTTCTTGCATTTCTTTTTCATTGGGATGGTTTTAGTTGCTACCTCTTGCACAATGTTGTGAACCTCCGTCCATCGTTCTTCAGGCACTCTGTCTTTCGGATCTAGTTCCTTAAATCTATTTGTCACCTCTACTGTATATTCATCAGGGATATGATTTAGGTCATACCTGAGTGGCCTAGTGCTTTTCCCTACTTTCTTCAGTTTAAGCCTAAATTTTGCAACCATAAGCTCATGATCTGAGCCACAGTCAGCTCCTGGTCTAGTTTTTACTGACTGTATAGAGCTTCTCCATCTTTGGCTGCAGAGCACATAGTCAATCTGATTTCTGTGTTGACCGTCTGGTGATGTCCATGTGTAGAGTCATCTCTTGGGTTGTCGGAAAAGAGTGTTTGCTATGACCATCGTATTCTCTGGACAAAATTCTACCAGCCTGTGCCCAGCTTCATTTTGTACTCCAAGGCCAAACTTGCCTGTTATTCCGGTTATCTTTTGTCTTCCTACTTTAGCATTTCAATCCCCCATGATGATAAGGACATCATTTTTTGGAGTTAATTCTAGAAGGTGTTGTAGGCCTTCATAGAAGTGGTCAACTTCAGCCTCTTCAGCACCAGTGGTTGGGGCATAGATTTGGACTACCGTGATGTTGAATGGTTTGCCTTGGATTCGAACTGAGAGCATTCTGTCATTTTGGAGATTGTATACCAGTACTGCTTTTCCTACTCTTTTATTGACTATAGAAACATAGAAACATAGAAACATAGAAACAGAGCGAGTCAGAAGGGGCCTCCTGGGCCATCTAGTCTGACCTCCGGCACCAGCCGGCTCCGCTCATGACATGCCCACCATGTGCATGTCCAGCCTATCTTTGAACACCCTCACCGATGGGGCCTCAACGACCTCCCGTGGAAGCCCATTCCACGCCCTCGGGGTCCTAACTGTCAGGAAGTGCTTCCTGGCATCCAAATTGAACCTTGGCTCCCTGAGCTTTGCTCCATTGGAGCGCGTCCTGCCTTCCTCTGCAGGGGAGAACAGGCCTCTCCCCATCTCCATGTGACACCCCCTCACATACCTGTATGTTGCCAACATATCCCCTCTGAGTCTCCTCTTCTCCAGGCTGAAGAGACCCAGTTCCCTCAGTCTCGCCTCATACCCCATCCCCTGCAAACCAGCCACCATCCTTGTGGCCCTACGCTGCACTGACTCCAACCTGGCTATATCCTTTCTGTAATGAGGGGCCCAAAACTGAACACAATACTCCAGTTGCGGGCGCACCAGAGTCATGTAGAGTGGAAGTAATACCTCTCTTGATCTAGAAGCCACACTTCTGGCTATGCAACCAAGGGTGGCATTCGCCCTCTTGACCACCGCATCACACTGCTGACTCATGTTTAGCCTGCGGTCAACCAGTACCCCGAGGTCCCTATGAAAAAGGAAATGAAAGCTATGAAAGCTACTCCATTTCTTCTGAGGGATTCTTGCCCACAGTAGTATACCTGATGGTCATCTGAACTAAATTCACCCATTCCTGTCCATTTTAGTTCACTGATTCCTAAGATGTCGATGTTCAGTCTTGTCATCTCTTGTTTGACCACATCCAGCTTGCCTTGATTCATGGATCTTACATTCCAGGTTCCTATGGAGCATAGATCTTTGCAGCACTGGACTTTCCTTTCACCACCAGATACATCTGCAACTGAGTGTCCTTTCGGCTTTGACCCAGTCGCTTCATTCTTTCTGGCGCTACTAGTACTAGCCCTCCGCTCTTCCCCAGTAGCATATTTGACACTTTCCGACCTGAGGGGCTCATCTTCTGGCATCATATCTTTTTGCCTTTTGGTACTGTCCATGGGGTTTTCATGGCAAAGATACTGGAGTGGGTTGCCATTTCCTTCTCCAGTGGATCACGTTTTGTCAGAGCTCTCTGCCATGACCTGTCCGTCTTGGGTGGCCCCGCACGGCATAGCTCAGAGCTTCATTGCGCTTTGCAAGCCCCTTCGCCACGACAAGGCAGTCATCCATGGAGGAGTTACTGACCATAGGAGCTCTCAAGTAAAACATGCTTCTGTCTGGCCCCACCATTTTGCCCTTGCCCCCTCCCACCACTGGCATTCCCATCCCCACTTGCTGAAAGCTTTTCTGACATTGAATTCAGCCCTTCCTCTGAAAGACATTCAACAGGAAGCTGAGGAGAAAAGATCGGCCGCTCTGCCAACCCCTCCAGACACTCTCTCAACATTTCCCATCAAAATGCTTAGGATCTCTGCAAACAGGGGCCAACCAACTCAGGGATAACTTAATGAATGTTCTTCATGGGACCACAGGGCCATGCCCAAGTGGGCCCTCTGGATAAAGGCCCCTGTGTATGAGTCGCTTCTACATGCCCCTGACTTCATCACAAAGAAGAACAGGATCCCTTCTCAGTTGTCCCAGACATGGAATAAGAGGCTCAAGTTACAGGAAGCCTGTTTCTGGCAACATATCGGGGGAAAATTCTGCCTGCTATAACGGTACAACAATGGAACCAGTTACCTTAGAAAGTTGTGGGCTCATCCAGACTAGAGGCATTCAAGAAGCAACTGAAGTGCCGTCCGGGAGGGTGGTTTGACTCAGAGTCCTGCGCGGAGCAGGGGGCCGGACCCCAAGGCCCTCTGGCCCCTCCCAGCTCCACTGTGCTATGATCCTGTGGCGGCATTGGTGGCTGGCCATTTTTATTTCCCACCATTCTCAGGACCACCCAATGTGGCTTCATTACCAAGCCTTGTGGGGCATTTAAATGGTATCCCACTGCTGCCACCTTCAAGTAAAGGTCATGGCTAGGGATCCAGGGCAAGCGTCAGCCTCAGTGGGCCCTGTTAGGGCAGTGCAGTCCAGTGGTCGATTCCAGGCCTGGGAGAGGACACAAAATCTGCGTGGACAGTTCAGAGCCAGGAAAAGACTTTGCTTAATTCATGAGGCTTCTTCATTCACTCAGGATGCCATTCCTCAAGGGAAGAGAAGATGACTCCCTCCCTCCCATCAGTTCAGGCCTTTCTTTTGACCAAGGGACTGCTCAAGAGACATTATCAGTCCACTGATTAAATTTCCTGCAGTTGATTAATCATCTGCCTTTGAACCAATTCAGGAGTTGATTCAATTGTTGTAAATTTGCATACTAGCAAAACCTCAAGATAGGCACCCCTTTGAGCTACAGGAGGAACTATGAGAGAAGCTACAATTAAGCAAGCGAAATCTACAGCATCTTATTAAAAGGAAAGAACATCTTTCATGTTTTCTTTTTAATTCTCAATTACAGTAGCACTGACACCAAAATAGCCTCTCAATTGAATATGTCCACTCTTAAATTGCAGCCTCCCTGATTAAAATTTGCCTACACTGATGAAAATTGGTTACTGCAGATTAATCAATGAAAGCTACAGTTGATTAATCTACCACTTAAACTTATGAAATCTTGCTGCATTCGTCTGAGAAACATTTCTGACTATGCTCTGTCCTCTATTAAGCTATGGGAGCTTCAAGGATATCTAACCCATGAATTGGTTTCAAATTGGGGTTAATTTTTAAGCTGTAAAATGGTCCTACATAGCTATAAAATCAGCCTACATAAATTTTCAGGCCAAAAAGAAACATCCACTTACTTTTAAAAGAGGCTGGCTTTGAACTTAAAATCGTAAAGCCATATATCTTAGAAGGTACCTAAAAGGTCATCCGGTCCAACCCTCTGCTGTATGCAGCATCCCTTATAGATGACCATCAAGCCTAGTGAAGAAGCATCCACACTTATCAATTCAACCAGAACTACCTAGGCCTATATAAGTTGACCCCATATAAACTGCAAAAAAGAAGAAATGCCTCCCCAAAGAAGAGGGCAAAAGAGGACACAGATTTCCAGCATATGTTCATGTACACGTGTAGGTGCACACTTACAAAATGTATTATAATGATAATAATTTAAATAGAGAAAAAGTACATCTCACCAGAGCTGAAGCAACTTCCCTGTGAGGAAAGGTGATGATGTCTCAGACATCAAAACAAACAATAAGGTTGTTTACCTTATTAAAAAGGAGACTAGGGAGAGAAATGAGAGAGGGGGACACAATTATGCATGGTGTGGGGAGATTTTTCTCCCTCTTCCATGATATTAGAGCCCAGGGTCATCTCTTGAAGCAGAGGTGGAAAATTCAGGTCAGATCAAAGGAAGGATTTCTTCACACAGTGCAGAGTGTGTTCCTTTGTTTATCTACTTATTCATATAAGGTTGTATATGCAGCAGGCGCTCTCCATACCAAAGTTACAGTATTTTTTGCTCTGTAAGACTCATTTTTCCCCCTCAAAAGTAAGGGGAAATGTCCGTGCGTCTTATAGAGCGAATATGTGTGTGCAGTAAGTCTGTCAGATGTGCAGCCCATGGGGAAGTGATGGGGAATGTGCCCATTTGATTCAGAATATTTTTTTTCTTGTTCTCCTCCTCTAAAAACTAGGTGCGTCTTATGGTCAGGCGCGTCTTATAGAGTGAAAAATACGGTAAATTATAGAATATTGTCCTGATGTCTCCAGGATCAGAGGCAGTAAGCCAATATACCTTGTTTGCTGGGGAACATGGGTGGGAGAGTGCTGTTGCACTCACGTCCTCTGTGCGCATTTGCTGGGAGGCCACTGTGAGAATCTAGTGCTGGACTAAATGGGCTCTTGGGCTGACCCAGCGTAGCTCATCTTTTGTCCTGGGCGCAGGTGCTCCATGCGCCTCCTCCTTCCATCTGTCCAGGCTGTTGATGGGCAGCACTTCTGAGAGCTCCCTTTTCTTATCAATGGAACTTGACACGGCCGTGGGTAGCCCTAAATCAAACACACGGCCCTCTGGGCTAAGATGAGCACGGGGTCTCTACCTTTCTGATGTGGGCAATCAGTTTCAACAGGCGAGTCAGGAATGGGCTTCTTAAAGGTTGTTCTACACCCCTTATACATGTCGATGCTTTATAAATATACAGTGATGGCAACACCAACTGAACCCCCAATAATTCCAAAGAGATTCATGCAATTGTGGATTAAAAATCAGAAAAAGAGAAACAGGTTGAAGTCAACATGAGTTTTCCAACACGAACAATCAATATTGACTCACCCAGCATGTGCTAAAGCACTTTTGTCAATGGGTGTCAGCATATGTCGAGGCTGCGACACTCCAGATCTTCTCACTCCATAAAGCACATGCTTCCCATTTGGTTGGTTCTCAGAGATGTTCCAGTTGTGTCAGCAGAATAGTTAAAGCATGTGAAGTGCACCTCTCTCGACTGGAGAACAGCTGGAATTTGTTTGCTCCCTCTCTTCCAGCCTGGGATGGGCGAGCTCCAGTGTTTCGACAAATAATCCAGCTGTACCATAGACCAGAAATCCAACTGCCCCTTCGAACGATGGCTTTCAGGGGGAGGCATGCTGTGATCCCAGTCTGATGTGTGCCCAAAGGCCAGACTCACCATTCTGTGAAGAACCAAAATTGGTATTTCCATGCTGGAATGTCGAGCAATATGACAGTGGAACCAGCTGCCCGGAGAGGCGGTAGCTCTCCCACACTAGAGACATTCAACAAGAAACTGGACAGCCCTCTGAGTGGGATGGTACCAATTGGTATCCTGCAACAGCAGGAGGGTAGACTTGATGGCCTTCATGGCCCCTTCCAACTCTACCATTCTATGATTCTGTGGTGAAAGACCCAAATACATCAACACAGAAAGGAAAAGAGCCAATGGGGATAAAAGAAGAAGATACCCTTCACAACTCAGGGGTGGCCACACCTCAGAGGTGCCCAGGGGAGCAGCCACTGATGGAGCCTGCAACTGGACTTTAAAGAGTGCTCTGGCAGGCCAGGGGAGAAGGGGGCCATACTGCCACAGAAGCTCTCATACCAAATGTCCCAAATTCAAACCCAGGTAGGGATCTCTGAAGCCCTGAGCAGCTGCGTATTTTAGGATAGAAGCATATTTTACCCAAAAGTTCTTACTGTCAACATTGATGTGTTGGACCACAATTCCCAGTCCCCATAAACACAGACCATGTTGGCTGGGAGTGATTGCAATTCTAGTCCAACACATCTGGAAGGGACCAGGTTGGTGAAGGCTGCTGTGGTGATTCCTGCATGCTGTGTGCGTAGAGAGCCCCTTTCTTACTTGCCAGTGCTTTCTGCAGCCCCCAGACAGGGCCAGCAGGATGGCATTGGGTGGGGGCCAACATGAGCTCCCCGCACATGGTCCAGGAACACACTGCGGCAAACCCGCACTACACAGCCCATGTCAGATCTCATTCCAGCAGCCTTCCTCAAATGGTGCCCTGTGTACAATCTGGAGTACAAGACTCAGCAACCTTGAGCCTCTGCCAACACATCTTGTGAGGACCATGCTGAGGAAGCCTGGAGAGGATTGGTTAAGAAATGGATCAAAAGCCAGTTGGTCATAGCGGCTTGGATCTAGATGGGTGAGATCCATATCTAGCTCCTTGCTCAGCCCTGATGCTCAGTGGGTGACCTTGGACTAGCAACAATCTCTGTAGGTTGCTGTGCAGATAAAATGGGAGCACATCTAGCAGCCCTAGCTCCTTGGAGAAAAGGCGGGGCATGACAGTGGTAGATTACATAGGGGCAACCCAGGACCCACCGGCAGCCCCCAGCCCCACTTATGAATCGCCCCTACATGTGCTGTGCTGTGGAAGACAGAGTAAGGGGAAGCACATCCTGGCAAAATGCCCCCGGCACCATTGCTCTCCCGCCAGCACCGTGTGACCCTGTAGGGAACATGGCACAGAGTCCTCCCTGCCATGGTGGGTGCAGGGGATTGGTGCTTGTCCTCCCCACCGTGGGTGTAGCCCCATCCAACCTGGCGTCTTCACTTTTGAAAAGTGAAGAAAGGCATCGTCAAGAAACAAAAGGGGTGGCTTGCATAAAGTTTCTATATGTTGATCTATGGTGTAAATTTAGAAATAGTTATTACAATTTAAATAGAAGTACAGTGCATCCCTCGGAATGTGGTTGGGGTCCATGGTTTCTGCATCTGCTGTTTGGGTGCTCTTGGAGCGCCACATCCGTGCGCGATTCTTCACCTCCGGTCTAAACTTGGACCAGGCACCCCTCCAGGCAGAAGACTCCTCTGGAGGAGGAGGACAGTCCTCTGTCGGCCCTTGCATCGTTACTGTGGAAGAAGACACTCTCCGCCTTACATCCATGGGAATGCGAAGCCCTCGAAGGCAGCAGGGGATCTCCTCCGATAGATTGATACATAGATCAACTGATCGTTCAGTGAGCAAGCAAACCTCGGGAACTTCGTGTGAGGGGAAGATTCCAAAGAGCCGTCTCTTTGCCGTTTTTCCCCCCCGTGGGGGAAGAAAAGAGGGCAGGCTCGGATTATTTGCTCGCAGCTGAAGAAAAGGCCGCCCTGCGCTGGATCTGCAAGCGCTGCCTTTTGCAGGACGCTCGCCCGCAGCTCCTCTGGCTAACTGGCAAAGATGATATCCCTGGATTTCTGCCCCCGGTCGCTCCGACTGTCCTCCGCCCTTTCAGCAGTAGATCCCACATTAGTTAAAAACCAGCAAGAGGCTTCCATTGGCTGAGGCAGGGCTACACTGATCCTCTGGAACCCCAGCGGAATTGCTGAAGCCGGCGGTTGCTCGGTGATTAAAGTACGCAGCAGCCGCTTGGGTGGCTGCTGGCAAGGAGCGCGCGCGCGCGCACACACACACACACACACACACGGCACGCACCAAAGCGGCTCGGAGAATCGCGGGCAGGTCTGGCAGAGAGCGGGCAGGGGAAGCAAGGCGACCATCCCGCCAGGCCCTTCCGCGCTTCGCCTTCGGGGCGAACGCATCGTGCGTGCGTTGCTGTGGGGTCGGTAACGTGCTCCGGGGGCTGTGGGGAGAGGCTTGGCGGAAGTCAGCGGTGCAGGGTGTCAGGCCTGGGGGCCAACCCAGCCCTCGACCTCTGAGGGTCCACCCTGCGCACGGCCGCTCACACCCCCCTGCTCCTTTTCGTCCAGCCAGATTGCTGGAGGGTTCCCCGGATTTTGCACAGGTTTTGCAAGCTGGAATGGCCTCCCCCACTGCCTCTTTGTAGGCCCTGAGGGCACAGCCCCGGGCGGGGCCTCCGCTTCAGATGCACAGGAGCCCCCAACTCAGAAGGTCATGAGTGTGCAGAGCAATGTGTGCGACACTGCAGTGCATCTTGCCTGGACGGCCAGCTTGGCTGCCTAGATCAGGCCCAGGAAAGCGGGAGGGAAAGAGGCTGGAGAGCTGATAGGCATCAGTGACTGACCGCCTTCCGCCCAGCTTCCGCTTTTCCAAGTCACCAAGGCCCAGCTGCATCTTCAGAGAGGTTGCCTGTGCACCGTGGAAGAGGGGCTCACCTGGCCTCCCAAGTCCTGAACACCAGGGCTCCAAATAATCCTATAGCCCCCGTGGATTTATTTAGCTATCTACTTGCAACAATCCATTAAAAATACAGCCGAGAATACACCACAATATAAAACATTGGTTTTTTAAAATATGTCCTGCAAAATTTAAAAGCTAATTTAAAACATATATAGAATTCCAATAACTTAAAAGAAGATAAATCTTGGAACCTGATTCAGCAACCAACAAAGTCCCAGTAAACTAATTAAAGTCCTACAGCAGATGACAGTCTGAACCTGGCACCAAAAAGATAGTAAGGTTGGCATTAGGCAGGCCTCAGTGGGGTCCTCATTCCATAACTAGGGGCCACCCTTCCCCTTGTTGCCACCAACCAAACTTCCCTCAGAGGTGGCAATCGAGGCAGACCCTAGAGCTTGATCGTAGTGTCTGCGTAGACGGTGGTTGGGAGTCGTGTTCCATTAGTATTAGGATCCCAGGTCACGCAGATAACATCAGGTGGCTGCAGAACTGTATCCTAAGAGGTTGAAGCGAAAATATTCTGGGGTTTTGCTGATTCAGCCTCACCACCTTGTCTTTGGCGCCACCTAGCACTGGAAGGCAATCTCTGACCTGAGAGTTTCCCTGAAATTTATTTATTTATCGATTTGTATCCTGCCTTTTTCCTACAAGGGGCTCAAGGCAGTTTACATCATTCTCCTCCTCCATCTTATCCCCACAACAAAAACCCTGTGAGGGAGGTTGGGCTGAGAGTCTGTGACTGGCCCAAAGTCACCCAGTTGGCTCCATGGCTGAGCAGGGACTAGAACCCAGGTCGCCTGAGTCCCAGTCCCATGCTCTTCACCGCTACGCCACACTGGCTCTCAGTGGAGGCCTGCCTTAGGACTGAGAAGGTCAACACCCTTGGCTTAAATCCCCCAGATGCGAGGGATGACTTGCAGGCTTCCCACTATGTGTAGCCAGAGCTCCTGAGCCATTTCACTCTTTTATGGATCGAAGCAACTTAAATATATCTACTTTGTCCCAACAGCACAAGCATATCAGGTACCCTTTGAAGTACCTACTTCATGTGAGTGAAATTACAATCTAAGTAATAATGCTGTGTTTTCCAAAGGAACACAAACACCTTTCATCTCTTTTTGTCCACATTCTGTTCCTCGAAGGACATGACAGCAGCAGAATAGCCTTTCAGGATGAACCAGTTTCACCTGCAACTCCATTCAATTAGTTCTTCTCTCTTTGCTCAGAAAATAGCCCCTTTTGCCGCTCCCCAGGCTTACCTGGTCTATTAATTCAGCATCAACAAAACTATGAAAATCATGAAACAAAGCCACAGGAAAACAGCTGGTCAGCAGTTACCAAGCACCTACCTAGACCATCCAGCATCCCTCTGTTCTAGGGATCAAATATTCTTAACTTCTGGTAGAATCAGCCCATTTCTCATGCTTTTGAAACAATCGTTGGATGGTGCCAGATCCTTCCCACTCACCAAGTCAGATGCAGCCCGATAAGCATGTCCATCTTTAGGGTTCAACCCCATCCCACAGGTCCCCTAGAATTCCAGTCTCAACATCAAGGAATCATTGCAGCTGGGAATACAGGGTGTGTGAGTTTGGTTGCCACGTCTTTGAAAGGTTATTGTAGAGTGGGAGGTGGCACAGGCCAACTGATCAGGCGTTGGAGCAACTCTGCTATAAAGAATGGTTGCCATGTTTGGGACTCTAGTTTGGAGGGTGGGGGGATGAGTCGCTGTTGAGTAACAGTTGCTCTTGGCACATATACCCAAGGAATATGGATTTGGACTCAAGGTGGAGCGGGAGGAGCAGAGAGAGTCTGCGAGATGTGGGCAAGTCCAGATATTGAGGTGGGAGAATTGGAGGCACTTATCTCAAGGCCAGGCTCCCAGGAATAACCCAGAGGGGCAGCTATTGGAGGCTTGGAACAAGGGAGTTTCTTGGGGACAGGCGAGGGGTGTGTGGCTCTCAACCCCATGATGCAATGGCAGAGGAGGGCTGCCCAATTAGAGGATTGGCTCACAGAGAGGAGGCCCCTCCCCTTTTCCAAAGGCCCCTCCCAAAATATGGAGCCCAATCATACTCATAAGGAGAGTCCCTAGAAGCAAATACCACACTAGATTCAACAAAGCGCTCTGTGCATGCTCAGAATTTCATTCTGGGAGTTTGTGCTTCTGGAAAACACTTTGGTCAATAACTTTCTGCAAGAAAGGTCTGTGGCTTTGAATGTGTGAAGGGGGAAGCCTCACTCTCAACAGTAGCAGGTGACTTGGTAGAAGCATCTAAGAGAATGCATGGTGTTGAGAAACTCAAGGAGGAGACGTTTCCCCTCCTCCACACTCCTGGAACTTTGGGTCATTCCATGAAACTGAATGGTGGGAAATTCAGGACAGGTAAAAAGAAGCACGTCTTAATGCCAGAAACAGTGAAAGAGTGGAATTCGCTACATTATGGCCAGTATCTTGGACAGCTTTAAAAGGGGACTGGAGAAATTGCTGGCTATTAACAGCTAAGAATCACCAGTTGGGCGCTATGTAAAGAACATGCTGGAGTGGATGGGCCTTTTCGCTACTGCAGTGGGTCTCCTCTTGTCCTTCTAGTGCTCTTGTTTGCAGGGCAATGCATGGGCGTACAAGGGCACCAGGCACGCTCTGGAACGACACGCAGAGCAGCTCCAGGCATCTTCAGGCGTTCGTCATGAGCAATGGGGTAGTTACCCTTGTCTTGCACCCCTTGAAACAAAAGAAGAAATAAATACTCTTTTGGCCTTTAAACTAGTGGGATTTCAAAGTAAATGGCAAAGAAATCGGATTGCAAAGAAAATGGCACGAGGAGGCTGAGAAGTGGGATTTAGCACTGCAACTGGGAGGGTGTTAGAAATGTGCCCCCCCCCCGGCCCATGTGTGTCTCTGTTAGGGCTTGGGGTGCGCCTTGCGAGCTGGATCCCATTTGGAGTCCAGCATGGAGCTCCAGAGAGAAGTCGATCAAGCATAGCCAGTTTTAGGAAGGAAGATGATGATTTTGCCTTATGCATCGTCTGTATCTGTAGCCGAACCTGCCACTCTTCCTATTCCACATTCATAGCCATTGACTATGGAAGAGACAAGTGCAATAGAGATGGTAATGTGCAAGGGGGTATGAGTGTGTCTGTGAGTGTGTGTGTGTGTGTGTGTGTGAGAGAGAGAGAGAGAGAGAATAGATTTTCAGTATCTTCCCAATCCCACCATGCCTCTGAAGAGAGTACTGCACTTGTGCAGGAGTGTGAGTGAGGAAGCTTTTCAGATGATGGGTATATATCTCCGAGGTTGCATCTCTCTGCGTGGGCAGGCATCTCTGGTTGATAACTATCTCTCAGCAGGAGTGTGTGTGTGTGTGTGTGTGTGTGTCACCCTCGCCCCCTTTGAGAGGATAGCCAGCCATCAGGCTGTGTGGGTGGAAATCTGTGCAGAAGTTCTTTGACTGGAGCGGTGCCGGTATGTGGAGGAAGCGCACGCCTGTTTCTTCCTGCATGTGAGCCTTTGTCAAGAATGGCTTCTACTTCTCTGTGTCTGTATAGGAGAAAGGCTGGGGGGGGGGATGGGGGGATCCATTTTCTTCAAAGGGAAAACACCCGATCTGTGACTATGTCAGTGTGTGAGAGAGAGGGAGAGAGAGAGAACGAAAGAATATGAATGAGAGCATTGCTGTTAAATGATTCCTGCCCCTTAATTCCTATGGCTATTTACTCAGTAGCATAAACAAAACCCAAGTCTTTGCTCAGGCCAGCAGGGGAGGGAGGTCTACGATTAATGCAGTTGCAGGAGGGAAAGGGAAAGGCATTAAAAAGTGATAAATTACTCAAAGTAATTAGTAATTAAAGGTATGCCATCTATATGGAAGATGAACTCATTTGTGTGCTGATTTGTTTGTAGCCAAAAACAGCACCTTCCATGCATGAATGGGATTCCTGGGAGGCATGTTGGAACCCCAAGATCTGCAGAAGTATACAAAAAGAATCATAAGCATGTGTGCACACACACACACACACACACACCCCTAGTCAAATAAGAACTGGCAGGGTGCCAGGTTGGGGAAGACTGAGCAAGCTTCATGTAGTGTCCTTTCCCCATGCAGTCTGTTCCTTTCCCTGCTACGCCCCATGGGGTCTCCACCTCAGCCCCCACTTCCAGCCCCATCCCAGTTAACGCTGCTGTCAGAAGCATAGGCCCAGCTCTGTATACAGTCCTTGTTTCAGATGCAGTCGCTCCTATTCCATCTCAGCAGGAGCACCCCCTTGGGAAGGGAGCGTGCCCATCCACCCCACCAAGCCCCCTCCCATCCTCCCTGGGACAGAGAGGGAAGAGACATGTGGCTCCAGAACAGTGAGGAAAGGGGCTCTTCTTGCCATGAGTATGGCCAAATGGATCGTTCAGCTTCATGAAGGACAGGTTTCATTGGCCACCCTACCAAGGTAGAACTTCCATCTGTAGGGACAGTATATACCTCAGGGTAATAGATGCTGGGCCTACTCCCCCTTTGTGTGTGAAAGAGAGTGAGAGAGAGCATGCAGCACTCAAGACAAGCGCCACACAAAATAAAATCTGCAAAACAGCCGCGCTTCCCCCAGAACTTGAGAGATATCCAACATGTGCTCCTCAAGCCCTCACCAGTATCAGCAAGTGACCGGCGATACCTGAAACACGAACAGAATACCCATTGTTTGATCAGGTGCTTTGTGTGCATGCATGTGAGCAGAGACATGTGTGCACTGGAGACTTGTGTCATGCAAAGGACCCCCAGTGGGGTAACATGCTCACCTGCATTCTGCTTGGAGACATTATGCACCTCATTAAAATGAAAATAATAACAAGAACAAGCACATCGCCCATACTCTTATGGCTCTCCATCAGTAAGGGGCAAGCCACCTGGCCTCAGAGGTAGAAGGGAGGTCTTGTCCTCACTAAAACAGGATTTTTCCCACATACGGGCGGGCGAATGGAGCCTTAGGAGTGATCTCCAGGGTCCTGCCGTCCACCTCGGTTCTGCAGCCCCAGATGTTGAGCAGCCAGCCAGCCAGATCCGCACAGGCCCACCCTCTGAGCAGCAGGCAGCAGCCTTCCTGCCTCCTGTGCCACTCGTTATCTTTGGCCTTTTAATCCTGATCAAAAGCATTGTTGTGAGTTCGGCAGAGACTTTCGGAAGGAACATGGTTGCCTCTTGGATAATGAGGGTTGGAACCCGATTCCATCTGTCCTGTGGATGTGTGTGTTTTAATAAGAGACTTTGAAAGCAATTATTCATGCAAGGGGGGGAGAGTCATCATTAAAATGAAATATGAAGAAATGCTGTGGGGGGGGTGGTGCAGGACCTCCACCAAACACATGCGATTCCATGGGAGTGACTGATAACCCAGTGTTGTCTGAATGACCCCAAATAGAACTTCTGTTGATACAGCTTTGCTGTGTTCCCCTGCCTCTGGCTGCCGCACTTCACAACCTCACAGCACCTTGGTGATGTGGGTTGGAGGCAACAGACTCCCAGCTAATGAAAAAACTTTCCTCTGATGATACTATTGTTGTTGTTACTTTGCATTAGGATTCATCCTTCTGAATTATTGTTATTATTTCTGTTTCCCCATTGCTTTCTGCTCCTGGCACTCCCCTGCCCTCGCAGCTGGCATTTCTGCTCTGAGCATGCTTCCCCTCCTCACACAAGCCCTGCACACTGTTGGAGACAGCTGCCAGTTCCTTTCACGGCACTAAAGGCGGGGTGAAAAAGACAGCTTTGCTCATGTTGGTGCGCGCGCACATGTACACTCGTGGCTCACCATCGCTAAGCAACCACCAGGGCTTCCACTCATTCTGAAATGGGCAGAGCAGCCAGGTGTTTGCAACAGCTGGCTCCGCAACCCCAAAGACAAGAGGGAGGAGGGCCAAGGATGGATTTAGAAGCACCAGTTGACAATGACCTCCATTCCCTGGACCTCCAAGCAACATAGACAGACCACAGTGAATCTAAATTTGCAGCCAGAAAACCTGAGCAAACCCCCGTTCCACCTCTGCTTTGCCCATTGAGTGATGCTTCCAAGTCTCCAATTCGTATTTCCTTTTTAAATGATTTTCTTCAGATGTATTTACGCAGAAAGAATAGGAACTTCAGGAGAATGATGACCAAGTATCCAAAATGAGCCACTGAAAACATCTGCTCAATTAAGAGTCTCAGGTGATGTCTTTTTCTATCAGATATGGAGGTGGAAATTAATTAACCCACCAGCCTGGCATTTGCAGGTCACCGCAGTCTCCTCACTTCCAAAGGGCAACACCAGGATGTCTTCCGCCAAATACATTTTGGCCCAGAGAGATTTCCAGGGACAAGGTCACAGACTGGAAGCGAGTGGGAAGCAATTTCACATTTGTTATTCTTGGATGACCAAGAATGAGCTTCAGCTGCTCACCCTAAGAAACAATGCATTTCCTGAGTGCCAGGCGAAGAAGTGGCACCTGCAACAGGAAGCTGCCACGCGCAGAACTGCTTTTCAGGCTGCCTGCCAGCCATGCCCTCTTTCAAGAAACTCCAGTCCAGTCTTTCTCCCCTACTTGCCCTCCCACCCACTACAAACATTACCCAGCCTTCTGTGGGCACTGAGCATGCTTAGTCCTCATGGGGCACTTTCCCCTGCAGATTTTTAATCGTCTGACAAATCCAAGAGTTCCTTCCAGCCTGCTGCTGCGCCCTCACTGCACATAGGCAGACTCGTTTAGCTATACGAGGACCCTTCTCAGAGAATGTATTCTTATTGGTATATAGGAAGGGATCCAGTGTAAAACTGTCCTTTCTGACTGCATAAACACTTTAGCCCAGGGCTGTCCAGCCTTTTGACTTCTCTGGACCTCATTGGAAGAAGAAGAGTCGTTTTGGGCTGCACCTTAGAAACACAAACACTGTCGGAAACTGATGGGCAAAAAACATTCTGTGCATAATTTGTGTTCTATGCACCACCGCAGACAAGCAAAGGAGTCCTCACATAATAATCCTCGGAGAGCATGCGCACATTTAGTATATAGGGCATTGCGACATGACATTGTCTACAAAGTTCACACTCGAGAACCACACAATTGATTTATCAAAAAAATTGCGAAAGAATGTCATAATGTTTTAAGTAAGTTTATGATGTTAGTTGAACCGCATTCATAGCCATCCTGGGCTGCAGGCAGCCCGCGGGCCGCAGGCTGGACACCCCTGCTTTAGCCTCTGGTCAGCAACCAGATTTCTTGGACCGCCAGCTTGCAAATGGAGTCACCAGTATAGGGACAAGGGGGTCCCAACCTTTCTAGCTGGAAAACATCATTGCTGGGGAAGGAATGTGAAGCTGTTCTGACCCAATCCTGGATGGTGCAGGATTGCAGGCCTGGATGGTGGCACCAGCCACAGGAGCAGATCTTCTCCCAGAATCGCCCCTTGCAGTGTTGCAAAGCCACACCAGGCAGCACCCGCCGTTCGCACCGTGTGAAAGAGGGACGCCTGTCCAGCACCTGGTTAAGCAGGAGGCACAGCACAGGAGACGGTAATTCAGGAGATGGAAGAAGGGGCTCCATAAGGACTTGCTAACCCAGCGAAGAAGACTTAGGTCAACCTTGGCAGCTCTTCCTCGAGCTCATCTCTGAGTCAGTGTTTGCAGGCGCTCCCTCGGAGTGGATCTTTCCTCTGGAAGAGACACCTGCCAACACAGCTTCTTGGCAGCAAAAAGCATGCCACCTCTCCTGACTCACCAGCTCCCCATGGTCCTCACTCTTGCAGCCTGGGTGTGGAAGGAAAGAGCGAAGATCCAGGCAGGGCCCGGGATGTGGTCAGAGCAGTGTTCGGGCAGCAGTGGCCAGGGGTCCCGCTGTCCCTGGGCCAAAGCGGCCCCGGCCGGGCTCAGCTTCGCGGGAACTGTCCGTGGTGCTGAAGCTATGATGCAGTTCAGCACCATCCGCGGCTGCTTGAAGGATCAGGCTGCAATGCAGATACACTGACGGACTGCAGGGTGGCCCATCCAGGAAATCACATGGCTCTTCAGGCTGTCCTGGCGTAGGCATAAACACGTGGCCACTCCATTTCCTTCTCCCATTGACTTGTGCCATCATTTTTGCTCTCCAACATGAAGAACTTTATGGGTGTGAGAAATTCAAAAAAGCCAAACAAACCAGAAGGCAATTCTTCCAACCTATTTGCAGTGCACCATCCAAATCCAATATGATGGAGGGAAGGACCACAATGCATCAGCCTGCCAGGAGCCAGTGAGAAAAAAGCGGCACAACCTGAGCCAGCACGCCACACGCTTTGCTCCTGTCTGATTTGGTTTCTTCCACATTAGAACTGAAACATTTAAAGAAAAGCAAGAGTTTTTCTTGTCCCAGGTATGGAAACTTCTGTGCTTTTTGGTAAATTTGCCTCAAAACCGCCTGAAATGAAATCCTCATGCATTCCTTCAGTTGTACTGGGGAACTGCAGTGAAGTCCCTTAGCTGTGCCTCAGAGGAGTTCACCCCCGGGATGAACCCAGCATGCAATGAAGGGGGCAGAGGCAGCAAATGCATCCCTCATTCACCCACCCCCCTTGCAGGGGGGTCTGCATGAAGGGAACACCAAACAAGCTCCTGCCTCTGCAGCCAGCGGTCCTGTGGCAAGGGCACAAGGAAGCAGCACCCCTCTTTTTAAAAATGGTGTTTCTAGCCCTTATGGCTCCAGAAAACTCTTTTGTTTGGAGCAGAGCCCCTTAGTCTGGCACTCTGTCTCCAGAAGATTTTTCTTCTCCACCACTATAAAAATGAAGAGAGAATTCCATGAGACCAGAATCTGGATCTCAGATACACACTGCCTAAAACATGGAGACCCCATTGCATTAAAGTATTTTAGGCTACTTTGTTCAATGGCCTTTGCAAGACCCATGCACATTTCTCATCCATATTTGAAAATCTTTCTGTGCAAGTAGTTGTCACATCTTGTGACGATTAATTGCCCAAGCTGTAATGTATTGTGTGAAAAAATACTTCCTTTTCATGAGTGGGCTGCTCTAGCATGTGTTTCTGGTCTGGCTGTGCTGGATCCTTAAAAATGTTTCCTACAGCAGTGGCTTTAATCTAGCAGCTATCATCAGCAATCTGTCCTGAGTTCAAAACTGAAGCAGACTGGACCGCTGATGCTTCGCCAACCTAATCCCAAGCTCCACACACTCCCCATCTCTCCTTTTCCCCCCTCAGCCCATGTCCCCAAGCTCAATGGTCACTGAAATGCAAGAAAGCAGAATGAACTGGACAATTTACTACAGATTTTGGGCGTGCTCCTATCTGTGTGTGTGTGTGTTGCTCTTGTTTAAATCCTAGAATCCCCAGTGATGCCCAGCCAGCTATTTCTCAGCATAGCTTGTTGTGAAATGCTAGGAAATCTGGGACTGTTTTCTGCCAAAACCTGATTGAAGTTCAACAGATTATTCAATTCAATTTGAACAGATTATTTTAGGTGCCTGGGTGAGAAATTGATATGCACAGGCTGCAGGGAGCGGGTGTAAAGGGGAGAGAGAGAGAGAGAGAGAGAGAGAGGTTGCATGTTGTGAGTGCCTGTCAGAAAGTACAATGCACACACACGCTCCCTAGAGGTGTTGGCTTTTATGTGTTACCGCTCCTCTCTTAATCCTAAGAAAAAGGTCCTTTTTTGCTTTGCTACTCAGATTTTCAGAAGGAACCATATCCATCAAGGCTGCTGCTCCCCATTATCAGATGACAGGGCTTATAAGCCTCCTACAGGATCACCCAATTTGCCTCTCTGACCCAGAAATTAAAGAGAGAGAGAGATTCATCAGCAGTCCGTCCTGTGCTTGCACGTAATTGAGGATATCTGTAACCCTAGGTGTAATTAGCTGGAACAATTGCAAAAGGTGTTTGTGTTTGCTTAGCTCGAGTATACCAATGTCCCTTGTTCTGTGGGCAGCTGTTAATGCTGCATTGACCTCTGGCTAGGAGCAAACAATAGGGATCCATTCTCTTCCTCACACAGAGAGAGCATGTTATTCCAGGCATCTCTGTGCCAGGGCTGTTTGTGTAGCCAATGATCTATGATTGCCTATGACACCTTGTATATATGCAGCCTAATAAGAGTGTTGGAAAAGGAGACAGTGAAGATATATCAAGCCATGTTGTTTATATGACATCTATTACCATAGAAACGGAACACCTCACATGCTCAGCCATATTTATCCTCACAGCACCCCAAGAGCTGTCAACTCCACATTGCAAGAACAGCAAGTCTGAGCTGCTCTTCAATTGACACAGATGTTGGTGGTGGGCATCATCACCTGAGAAGGGGGGAGGGGCCCCTCTTTCTTTGGCTGGCTGTCTCTCCCTGCAGAGAGGGCTACAGCTCCCCAGACGAGCACGGCCCTGCAGGCAAAAGCTCCCAAGCGCCACCTCCTGCATCTCCAGTTAAAGGGATCAAGGCGTGCCTGATGGGGGAAAGCCCTCTGTGCTTCAGACACTGGAGAGAGGCTCCAGCTGGGTCCCCAGAACATGGTGACCCACAGTTAAGTGTGGAGTGTGAGCCGTTGTTGACATGCTTGTTGAGTCATGGGTGGTGGTTGTGGACACACATTGTCTGAATGCAGGTGCCCTAACAAGCTGTGGTTTACGAACATTGAGCAACCCACCATTTACAACTCATAACTCAGCCATGACTTCTTTTCATGGGTTGTTCATGGCTAGCAGGCCATAACTCATTAGTGCAGCTGGGTTCAGGCAACATGGTTACCCACATTTCAGCAACGATCTAGTGTGGCACAGTGGTTAAAGTGCTGGACTAGGACTCAGGAGATCTGGGTCCTAGTCCCTGCTTGGTCATGAAGCTTGCAGAGCGACTTTTGGCCACTTACTGACTCTCAACCTCATCTACCTGACAGGGTTGCCGTGAGGACAAAATGGAGAGAAGGAGGAATTATGCATGCCGCCTTGGGTTCCTTGCAGGAAAAAGGTGGAATAGAATTATAATGATGAAATAAGGACATGGTTAAATAATAGCCCTCATTCAACCCATGTTCACCCCTTGAGTTGGAGGCATTGTGTTGTCTGAATGAGGTATCTGTCAAAGTAGGCAGTGATGGTCTAAACAGACAACTAAACTTTGTCCCCAGTGGCTTCCCATCCTGTGAGTGGTTCCTCATACCTGACTGTAGTTTACCATCTGTATTGTTGGCTGCCAAGCAAAGCACCCATTTCTCCTTGGACTGCTCTGCAGCTGGGAAACGTACGGAGCAGGGCAGGGCTTCTGAGGGAGCAGGTGACTCAGTGTGTTTTGGCTGGAACACGTCCTCCATACGCGCTGCTGGAGGGATCTTGGCTGAATAAGACTCAGGATAGTGGTGTGCCAACTGGAGTAAGGGAGGGCAGGAGATTGTGAAATCACTATTTTTCTATTTTTATTTTATTTTATATGTTCCTCTGTCCCCAGGGAACAGTCTCAGCATTTATAATTTGCTCACGTACACACAGCTGCGATGGGTGTCCAGAGACAGATCTTGGGAGAGTGTGGCTCTACCTAGTCGGACAAGGACAAAGTCTGGGATTGTCACTGATTTAAGATGACTGATATTGTGTCGAAGTATTTATTAATCCAAGTGGGGTTCTAATATAGACAATCTTTTATGTATTTTCTTCTTTTTTAAATCTATGTATTTATTGAATGGAGCAGGTCTTTGACGGCAATAAAGCTTTAATCTATCTGTCATTAGTCACTGAGGTGCACGTGCTGGTGGTCAACCCCAATCCACTGACACACTTTTTTGAAAGCACTTGGGAGTGCTCCCAAGGCCTGCGGTCCCTGGCTTGCATGCTCAGGACATAACTCCGCATGGGGCGTTTCAAGGCAACTCTGCCTACTCTGATCGGCAGTGGCTGCAGGTGGTCTCATCTTCTCCTGGCTGATCCCTTTGCACTGGAGGGAAGAGGGCACACTCTGCCATTTTGCCGGATCCCATCAAGTCATCCCGGATTCAGCCACTGCCACCTCTGGTCAGAAGACACAGTCTCATCATCATCAGTCAAAGAACCCCAAGCACAAGCAGCTCCTTTCCCCAGCAATGCAAAACTCTGAGATTCCAGAATGGGAAGAGGGCTCTTCAGCTGCCTGTCACACTCCTGCAGAGTGAGCAGAGCTGACCACACTGCAAATCATTGCCACCTGCGTCCGCCTGCTGCTGAAGCACCCTCATCTCAGAGTCCCAGCTGGAAAGAGCACCAGCCAGCAAGGACCAGAGTGACCTCTCGCTCTCTTGCAGCAGCCCTGGGTGCAAGAGGGCTTCAGCCTTTCCTTCATTGTGACTTATGTGCTTTCCTCAACCAGCCTCTATCCTGTCTGCCCAGGCCTGACTAGTCTCTGCAGATTGGGCTCACCTTGCTGAGACCGCATCCTGCCCGATGCCACTGGTGTCCCCTGTGAGCTCCACTAATCCCAGAATGGGCAGTCTCCATCCAGGACGGCTGTGCTTATATGGCTACAGGCCGATGGCCCAGTGCAAACTTGGTTGGCAGATGCATAGCAGAGGCCTGAGCACAGACTTGTTTAATATTTATTTCCAAAATTTGTTTCCCATTTTCCAGCCAAATCACTTTAAAATGGTCCATGGCAGAATGCAATAATCAACATTAGCATTGAAGAAAGCTACTCACAAAGCTAAAAGAGCATAAAAGGCTAGCACGGCAATATCAGACAAAGCCGTTGATCCATCAGCACATGAAACAACTGAACAAAGCATTCGAAGATGGCAGATTTTAAAAACTTGGACGAAAACAATTTGTGTTGCAGGCACAGATGCCAAATGACTATTTTGCCCCTGTGTTCTCCCCAAAGCAGGACGGGGGATATCCGCATAGGAGATTAGATGAGGCTGGGGACTTAGGGGCACAGATTAGAGTCACCCCCCTTGAAGTCGAGGGGCTTCTCAGGGCACTGGACATTACAAAGTTGCCAGTCCCTGACGGGTTACACCCAAGGGTACTTCGAGAGTTGGCAGGGGTTCTCTCACGCCCACTGGCCTCCATTTTTGAGGCCTCGTGGAGAACGGGTAAAGTCCCAGAGGACTGGAGGGTGGCATCAGTGGTCCCAATTTTCAAAATGGGTAGTAGAAGGGACATGGGGAATTATAGACCGGCTAGCCTTATGTCCATTGTCGAAAAACAATGGAAAGTCTCATAATAGAGAGAGATTTAGTGACGCTAGATAGGGAAGGGAGACTGACAGCCACACAACACGGCTTCCGCAGAAACAGGTCCTGCCAGACAAACCTTGTGGAATTCTATGACAAGGTTTCGAGATGGCTGGATGGAGGGGATGCAGTGGATGTGGTATACCTGGATTTCAGCAAGGCCTTTGACAAAGTGCCCCATGATATCCTGGTGGAGAAACTGAGGAGTTTTGGGATACACCAAAGCACTGTCCGGTGGATTAGGGCATGGTTGACTGACCAAAAGCAGAAGGTAACCATTAGTGGGGAATCATCGGGATGGTGGCCAGTGACAAGCGGGGTCCCCCAGGGCTCTGTCCTGGGGCCGATCCTGTTTAATCTTTTCATTAACAACATGGAAGAAGGGGTGAACAGTCTGCTGATCAAATTCGCAGACGACACTAAAACTGGAGCAGTGGCCACAACTGAGGAGCAGGTACTCTGGATCCAGAAGGATCTGGACAGACTATGGAAGTGGGCAGGAGACAACAGGATGGCATTCAATGTGGATAAGTGCAAGGAATGGGTGCACTTGGGGCATAGGAATGGGTGTCATAAGTACAGGATAGGGGACAAGTGGCTGGAGAGCAGCACTTGTAAGAGGGACCTCGGGGTACTGGTTGACCGCAGGCTAAACATGAGTCAGCCGTGTGATGCGGTGGTCAAGAGGGCGAACGCCACCCTTGGTTGCATAGCCAGAAGTGTGGCTTCCAGATTGAGAGAGGTATTACTACCACTCTATACGACTCTGGTGCGCCCACAACTGGAGTATTGTGTTCAGTTTTGGGCCCCTCATTACAGAAAGGATATAGCCAGGTTGGAGTCAGTGCAGTGTAGGGCCACAAGGATGGTGGCTGGTTTGCAGGGGATGCCGTATGAGGCAAGACTGAGGGAACTGGGTCTCTTCAGCCTGGAGAAGAGGAGACTCAGAGGGAATCTGTTGGCGACATACAGGTATGTGAGGGAGTGTCACACGGGGGTGGATAGAGACATGTTCTCCCCTATAGCAGAGGGCAGGATGCACTCCAATGGAGCCAAGCTCAAGGAAGCAAGGTTCAATTTGGATGCCAGGCAGTACTTCCTGACAGTTTGGACCCCGAGGGTGTGGAATGGGCTTCCACGGGAGTTGGTTGAGGCCCCATCAGTGGGGGTGCTCAAGGATAGGCTACACATGCACATGGCAGGCATGTCATGAGCAGAGCCGGCTGGAGCCAGGGGTCAGACTAAATGGCCAGGGAGACCCCTTCTGGCTCACTCAGTTTCTATGTTTCTATGTTGTTAATATTAGGAGAAACCCATGCAGGCCCAGATGCAGGCTGGTTGTTTGTCTGTTCATTTGCGTGGCTCTGTCTGTAAAGTGCCTTCTGGGGAGGGTCAACTGCCCCTGAACCCCCACTAGAATGAAGCCTGCCCCCAAGAGCCAGTCCTTCAGCTCTTCATAGGCAGGAAGGCTCATAATAAGGCAAGTACTCCCACAGAAAGGCAGGTGGTAAACCATTCAGGTCTTTAAAGGCTTGGATTGCTCTCTGAAAATATTTGGCAATATTTTCAGATCCTTCAGTGCAGATTTTCCAGGACAGGTGTGCTAGGGCCCTTCTCCAGAAAGATCCATGCAGTATCTAGAGACGTATGGATTTGGTTAAATCCATTCTGTCTGTTTTCTACAGATAGTCAAGCATCTTTCATTCCGGCATCCAGTCACTGATGAACTCAGAATTTTTAAAGAGATGTGCAAGAATTCCATTCAACCTGTGCAAGCATTCGTTAGCATGTGTGTGTTTTTGGTATTTATTCATTCATTTATGAAATTTCTAAACCACCCAGTACCCAAAGCTCTCTAGACAGTTCACAGCAATTAACAGGATAAATATAACATGATAGGCTACAATGCTGAAGTTTAAAATACACTCTCAGGGAAAAATAAAAGCCAAAATAAAACCTAGCAACAATCCAAGACTTAAAATATGGTAACAGATTTAAAACAATTGAAACTGAAAGACTAAAATGCCAGGAATATAAGATCATCTTATTATATTATATTATATTATATTATAATAATATAAGAGAGATATAAGGGATCCAGTGTGATGTAGTGGTTAAGAGCATGGGACTGGGACTCAGGCGATCTGGGTTCTAGTCCCCGCTCAGCCATGGAGCCAACTGGGTGGGTTTGGGCCAGTCACAGACTCTCAGCCCAACCTACCTCACGGGGTTGTTGTTGTGGGGATAAGACTGAGAGCTGGAGGAAGAGAATGATGTGAGCTGCTTTGAGTTCTTAAAAAGAAAAAAGAAAATGTGGGATATAAATCTTAATAAATTAATAGGAAGAGCACAACACAGACATCAGACAAGCCTTTCTGGGAAATTCATCCCCCAGCTGGGGTGCCACAACAAAAAAGACCCTCTTTTCGTTCGGTAGCACTTCCGCTCCTTTGCTGGTGGCTCCCAAAGATGGACTTCTGAGGACTAACTCAGGGTTCAGGCAGGCAGTTATATATGGGAGAAGATCACCTTTCCGGTAACCTGTCCTCGTGCCATTTAGGGCTTTGAATGTTAATACCAGCACTTTGAATTGGGCCAGAAATGGGCTGACAGCCCAAAGTCTCAGCATAATACGATCATGTTGGCCAGTCCCCATTAACAATCTCACTGCCCCGTTTTGAGGTTCCTGGGCTGCAGCAGCAAATATAACACCTTGCAGGAATCCAGAGGAGAATTGATGACGCCCCTCTGCCCAGGTGAAGATGCAGTTGGTGCATCAGCTTTAGCTGACAAACGGTGCTCTGTGCCATCAAGGCCACCTATGCAAGCAACAATGTTGCTTCCAAGAATGTGCCCCGAACTGCAGTCCCGAACCATGTACCACCATCTTCACTGCAGTGAGCCTGTTTCCTGGGCCACATCCCATCCAGAACCACAGCAGCCTCTCCATGACAAGAAGGAGATATTGCCGCCTGCATATTGGTAAGCCCCCAGTCCACTTCTCCAGATAGCCTCCCCCATCAGGTTCATGCAGCAACTCTCTGCCTGGCACCCCATGGCATAATTGCCACAGGGCAAAGCAACAGCACCCCAACATGCCCTTCTGGAATCAGCTGCCTACACGGGAGCAGAACCAATGCAATGTAGTGCCTCCAGCGCCCAACGCAAGACGCCGATCTGGAATGACACCCAGCCAGTGGCACTGGAAGTCACTGAGAGGTGCAAGAGAATTAACAGGGTGACACTCCGCTTGCCCCTTTCCTGGCAGAGGTCATCAAGGCAGTTTGCCTTCCCAGCCCAGGCTGAAGTCTGACTGAAAGGAGGCCAGATCATCAGTCCCATTGCAGAGTGACCATCTGCTCAAGCCCCTCACCAGGAAACACACACGGGCATTTGTGTCAATGCGTATTCTGGGAGATCGTGCTTGTGTTGATATGCATTGATATTAATGTGCACTTGCTCTAATGCATACCAGCATGAGTGTGAGTTTGCACACATTCCCCCAGAAGTAAAACATGCACACACTCGACAGGTCCACTGCTCTGTGTGACCCAGAAAAAGCGTGTCTGCTGCTGAATCTGCAGGAGGGAGTCACAGAAACGCGGATCTCTTTCGATGGCAAAGCTCTCTGACATTTCTAACCGTGCCTGCATGGCCCTGGCATGTGCCTGAACCACGCCTATTCCATAAAATAGCCAGCTGCACACTGCACAATCTTACTCCACACATGTGTACACTCATGCATTCACACACGGGCTCCCCCACGATGCCATGCGTGTGTGAACCCATTTTTTGCTGGAAGCCACAGGGAAGATTGCAAAGCTGGGGGGGTGGGGGGGGAGATGGGACACTTTTATCTGCAACTGTACAATCTGAGTTGGCTCACTCATTGCTTCAAAGACTTTGCTGAGCTCATTGGGTTTTAATGAGGCAAGCCAACGATAAAACTACCTTTGCCCTATATGTCTATCACAGCATGAAATTTGCTGCAGACAAAAAATGCGTGTTGCATATCTGTGTAGCACCATTTAGAAGAACAAAAAAATTGATAATCTGCATGTTTAATGGATGTTTCCATTTGTTGATCCACAATCCCCTGAGAAGTTTTAAAAAACCTCATTCTCTCCCTCACACATCTCTATCCTTCTTGCTGGAAGCAGAAACAAGCACCTGGTGAATTTATGGAAAGCGGGACTGAGAAGCAAGAAGTGTTTTTATCAGGGGTTACTGGATACATGGGGAAACGCTCTGCAATCATCTCTCCCCATTTGTAACATCTTCTTATCATGCTCCAGTCTCATTAAATTAGGTAAATTGAAGCAGCCAATATTTTTATGGAGACTAAGGAACGCGCCCAGACTCTATAATTACCCAGTCAGGATGTATTTATGACACTGTGTTGCCAGTAAACAACAAGAACAAAAACTAACTTTGGATCAAATACCATTTTAAAGGTGAAGCAGAATCTTGCAAAGGCTCTAGTCCTTTGCCCTCTCTTCTGTCTTAGATTCAATAAAATGAGTTGCAGTACACATGAAATCTGGATCTAGAAAAAGACCTAAGACCATTTCCAGCCCCCAGAATAACAGCACTGAGATCCGGGTTCCAGATATCACATGTGACAGAGGACTTCGTAGAGGAAGAAAAAGTGGAACCGATCGTGGTGGTGGAGGAGGAGGAGGAGGAGGACCAGTCCTGAAAAGGCTATGCCTATCAAGAGAAAAGAAGAGGTTTTCCTTGCTAGGGAGAAAGGCAGGGTCCGGGGAGCAAGATGCTTAATGACTGTCCTGCTTACTTCTGAGGATTGTCCTACACAGGAATGTCCTACTTCCTTGTGAGCAGACATGCTGCTCATGCTCACCTGTACTTCTGAGTAGCAACGCATAGGCTTGTGATTGAGATGCTTGCTGAAAGTGCTGTTGGGTAATTCAGTCCTGAGCAGACATACAGAAGCCTCTGAATAGGCTTATAAGCAGTGAGAAGCACATTCTGGGCCTCGTTTGTTTCTCTCTGGCCCTGGCGGGAGGGCCTGTGGTCCCTGGTAATAGACCTTATTGTAGCATAAGCACTGCTAAAATGGCGTCCGATCTATTGTGTTCCCCAGGTGCAGGGGCCATGTTATCCATCCCCCAGTAAAAAGAGCTGTCCCTGAACGCCACCCATCTTTTTTTCCACATATAACCCAATGGCTACCAATAATATTTAGCCCCGGTAGCATATTTCAGTGGGGACCAAAAGTAGCCTCTGTCCATGACACTGGGAAGTGTGACTCCTAGTAACAAGGAGCTTAGGATGCAATCCTCTGCAGCTTTCGTGGAAAAAAAACTAATTGTAGGAAAAATCCTATAATTCCCAGCATGCCCCAGCCAGTCCTATAGGGCATTTTTTCCTGTCTAAACTTACATAGCACCGCACCCTCCATCTCGATGAAGAATGCACTGAGACATACCACAGACTCCCTGTAAGGGCCCCACAATTTTTATTAATTCTTTAAAAAAATGAA
Source organism: Varanus salvator macromaculatus (assembly GCA_023646645.1). Classification (NCBI taxonomy): domain Eukaryota; kingdom Metazoa; phylum Chordata; class Lepidosauria; order Squamata; family Varanidae; genus Varanus; species Varanus salvator. The sequence continues at coordinate 10,031,873 of JAIXND010000624.1, read as the reverse complement.
ATGATTGGCGCTTTTAGTCAATGTTGAATTCCTTACTTATTTAAAGAAATGAAGCTGCTATCTTATAGAGAAGGTAAGAATTTTGTGGCAATTTGGTTTTGATGTTAAAAATTGCCAAAATATTTCCATCTCTTGATATTGGGAAGAAAATAACTTGAGATTAAAACAATCTGAATATGAGAAAAAGTTTGAATGAGAGATCTGTCCAGTCCAGCCGAGGGGCTTGAATACTTCACTCTTAAAAGTCTTGGATGGGCACATGCTCTGCCATTTTTGTGATACTAAATTATGAGTTTTGGAAAGGCTCTTTGGCTTTAATAGCAATATGGCAAGCACAGCATGATCTTCTCCATCGCTGTACAGATTGATTCTGGCCAGTGCAAATGGGTAGCAATTTCATCTCAGTCTGGTTTTGATAGGAATTCATGCCACAGTTCCCTAATTTGGGAAAGAAAGAATTGGAAATTTTAAACATCTGCGTTCAGGAGAAAGCAACCCGACAGATTCATCCATCCCGAATTTGCGATGCTGACATAGGGAAGTGACACTCATCCTGTGTGGAGCAAGAGGAATGCTGGGGGCACTTGCATCTCCCAGCATTTTCGGTGGACGGGCTTTTCGGTCATCCAGCTGGGGCATTTGGAAGGGGGAAGGAAGGATGCTGGTGTGGCTGCAGAACACCTTGTGTCCTGGCCACGCGAGTTTCCTCCCCTTCCCTCTCCTTCCTGTAACACCTGCTTGACTCCCTTCCAAGGTGGCTTTCCTGACCCCAGAGTGCAGCCCACACAGCTCTTTCCACACCAGCTACAATGGGAAGGAGTTGGGAAAACAGGGAGGGCTGGAGGGCCAGTTTCTCACTCATATGTTGGAGCTTTGTCTCGCCTCCTAGCAAAGGATACAAACCATTCAGTGGCCTCTCCAGTGCTGTATGGGCGCCACAGGACCTTTCCCACCGCCTGTCTCTCCATGCACTAGCGTGATGTCAGAGAAGCTGCCAAATGCCCACTGAGGGATCTTTGCTCTCTTACTGCATATACACCCTGCCATTCCCCCAGAAATCTCAAGGCAGCCCAATCTGCATTTTACCTTCGGAAAAGCCTACAAGGTGGCTTTGTGGCTACAGAGGGCCCCATGTGTGGAAATTAGCTCATTTGCAGGCTTGTTTGACCCTCCTGGTGCTCTGAAGCTGCAATGGAGTGCCAAAATGAGCTTGCCGATAGCGTCCTTTTGACCCATTGGGCGCTCCGTAGCCACCATGCTTGCCATTTTAACAAGCAGTATTGTTGCTTGGGAGGTTGATCTCCGTCGCACCATGCATGGGGGACCCAGTCAGCCAAGAGGCTCCCAGATCTCCCAGTTTCCTGCCTGTGGCTAGCTAGGCTAGGCGGGACTAAGTCACTGGGTCAGGGGCAATCATTGCAGCCCATAATTTGCTCCAAGGCCTCTGCAACCTGCTGCCATTTTTGAGTGATTCATTTGTTTGAATTCCCACTTAAAATAATGCTCACATTGACCTTTAAAATGTTATGTTTTAAAGTGTACGCTTTTTTGGTTAGATAATAACTGAAAATAGAATAGACTAAAAAGACAAGAAACCCAGCATGTACAAAGCAAAAGAAAAACTCTTTGTCAGATGGAGCAGTAGTTCCATCACAGGCCTCCTTGAAAACTGCACTGACATCTTTCTCCAGCCCCAGATGCTTTGAAACTTAACTCCCAGCATTCTGGAGCATTCACTGTGTTGGCTGGGGCTGATGGGAGCTCCATCACATCTGGAAGGCAGCAACTTAGGGCAGGTTGTGTTTTATGAAAAATAAAAATAAGAGCAAGTTTCTTGAAGATGGCCTTGTTACGTGCCACCTGGATCCAGGTTTGTTTGTTTTTTAATTCCATCACCAGTGTTAATTCTCTATCAGGAGCAGCAGCAGCAACACGGCGTTGTGAGTGGTCACTGTAGCAAGTCCGCATGCATTTAAATTTTACCCTAATGGTTGCATCCTCCACCCTCCAACCACCCTGCCCACACCCTCACTCCCACACACAACCAAGCATGTGTACATGTGCACACACCATCCAATCAAGATGCCACGAGATGGATCAGGAGATGTGTACCCCAAGAAACAGGATGTCCACCTTTAAGGTGCTTTCCCCACAACGCCTTGATGCCCTTGTGGACTGACCTGCATGCACTGGATTTCCCCCATGCCTAGTTTCCACTTGAAGCAGTGCCTCCCAGAAGGCATGCTGGAATGCATCTTCCATCATGCCCAGCCAGTGCACCCATCGGCAGTGCCGGCTGACAGTGCTGGGAGTTGTTGTCCTTCACATCTGGCATGTGCCAGCCTGGCACGACTGCCTGTAGGACATCCCTTGGGTTGGGTCTTTACTTTAGATCAGAAAATGCTTGTCTGTGTATCCTGGTCAAAGATGGAATCCAGTGAGGTGCCCAGTTCTCCCTGGAGCATGGATGAGGTTTGATTTGGAGGTGGAGTGGGGACCAGAATCCGTGCACTGGCCACTTCCGCCATCCGGGAGGTGATCTCTGGATTCCCCCTCGGCCTGTGTAATGTTGTCTTTGCCCAGAGTCATCTTAGCTGGCTTTGTGCTACTACAATGCAAGCATTATCCTCAGTCGCATAATGCAATCTACATGCGTGACTCAGCAGCAAAGCACACACAATGCCTGGAGAGTGTTGAGCCTCCGTGATGCATTTGCCATGCCGCTGGGAAGCGGCTTTTCCTGGTCACATTAACAGTCTCCTTCCCTCTATTAAATCCACATGCTGGAGGGCAGGGTGGGGGGAGGAAGGAGAGAAATCAGAGCAAAGTAGCTGTCTGAACTCAGTGAGACCCCGCTTTTTGCAGCCATGTCCTCCTTGCTGGGTCCAGGACCAAGGGCAGCTCCTTCAGGCCTAGTGCAAATTGCACCCGGGAAAAATAATCCAAATCCAGCATTGAAGCCAATCCACAGTGCTTCTCTCAGAATTCATTACGGAAATATAGAGAATATATTTGCATACATTTCTTAGCTTGGTATCATTTCATCCTTCTCTTAATAGCTTTGTTAAATGAAGAGAACGGCAAGAGGGAATCAGCCGGGATGCGGGGTGGGGGATAAGCTTCCAAGCTTCAGCCTGAAAACATGAGAACTAGAAGCTTGCCCCTCTCCTCTCCTCTCCTCTCCTCTCCTCTCCTCTCCTCTCCTCTCCTCATTTTAGCATAATGAAAAGGTCAGCTTGGTACCTGCTGACCAAGTTTACTTTCCAAAGAAATTCATGACAAGAAGGAACAGAGGGCGAGAGGTTTCTAAGCTTGGTCTGCAGACACGATGAGTGGAAAATCATTCACCAAACAAGATGCAAGTTGAGGTTCTCAGTGTGGTGCTTTGTAAATTTTACTCACCAGGAAATCCATTCCTGCGCGGATGGAGAGAAATCCATTTACTGTCCACAAGCTGATAAGGTGCTGCAGGTACGTTCCAAGTCCCTGCAGTGCTGGCCGGTGCTATGACTTGAGGGAGTTTAAAATGCAGAACTGCACATGCTCAGAGTAAATGAAACAAATCAGGGTCAGCAAAATGTTATGATTGTTCTAAAATGTTAGGCATGTAGAAGAAGCTGTACAGGAAGGCATGGTGGTCGGAGGGTGAAGAGAAATGTTAGCCAGTGCTTCATAACTGAAGTAATAGGCACGGCCATCTAAAGCAGCAGTTTTCAACCTTCCCACTGCTGGGGACCAGCAAAAACAGGAAAGCCATGGCGGGGACGGCTGAGGCTGAAACAACAAGCTCCATACATGTAAAGCAGCATTCTGTGCATCGGTTTCCAAACACAATACCAAAAAATGTTTCTTCAAAACAACCAGAAACCCACCAAAAAAAAAAAAAAAATGCCAGCAAAAGAACAACATATCAAAATTGGTGCAGCATGACTCCCAGCCAACTCCCCCTAAGCTGTCCCTCCCCTCCCTGTCCGCCCCCAGCAGCAGTGGCAACCCCCCCCCCGCAAATGCAATGCCAACCAAGGAAGAGGCACTGGAGCACAGCTAGCCCCCACGCCGATCCGTGGCAAGTGGAATGCAGCCCGCCCCCATTAACTGGCAGGACATCCCCCGTGGACCGGCACCGGTCTGTGGACTGGTGGTTGAAAACCACCAATCTAGAGGATGGGGTCACAAAACCGTTAAGGGTAGTGCCTAAAATGTAGACGCATCACCGGGCTGAGCGGCCTGGCAGATGACCTCGTGGTGTTATAAGAATGAGCAAGGGCCCCAGTCAACTTTCAGAATCTGAGGGGGAAAGGCTGGGCTGGCAAGTTTCTATTGCATGGGACGTTTTAAGAGCGAGAGCAAGAACGGAGAGGGAGCATTTCTTTTCCCGGAAGAAAAGCGTGCGTCTTCACTGATCCCTCTGCCCTTTTGCTACTGCAGCACAACTGGCCATTGGCCAGGACTGACAGGAGTTGCCCTCGAACACACCTGGAGGGCACCTGCCCACAGGACACCACTTTCCTGAGTCCTGGACCGTTCAGCGGTTCACTGCATGCGCTGCGGGCCAGCCTCGCTGAGCGAGTGCAAAGGCCGGGAGAGGAAGCAGCGCCGCGCACCCCCCGCCCTGTTCCTCCAGAACCCTTCCAGGGCACCACTGGCTGCAGCCCCCCGTAACGCGACTCAGGGGGGTGGCTGGGTGGGGCGGGCAGCCGCTGAGCCAGGGGCGGCCCTCGGAACAGCAGCCTTTGTGCCTCACCTTTCCTGTTCTGAATCCGCCTATTGAACGTTGCTTGTTCACTCTCTCCTGTACTCTAATCGGATCAGCCGTCATCCCCGTCCCTGCAATGCTCAAGGCAAGAGACGGGGAGTCCTTCGCAGGCATGGATCTCACATGCTGAACTGCCAGTTCAGGCTTGAGGGGCCCAGGGCATCCCTGGCACATGTGCAGCTGCAGCCATGTGCCCACGCTGCCTGCCTTTTGCTCTCCTCTGGACACCCCCAGCCACGGGCTTGCTTGCACGTGCATGTACGCCTGCTCCCCTTTCCTCTAACTTACAAGCAGAAAACTGGAGGAGCCTGTGCAGTGCTTTTTTTTGTGGGGGGGGGCGGGGAGGCAAACAGTTTGGCTGGGAAGGATAATCACAGCATGGCTAGCTTCCTGCCCCCTGATCATTCTGCACTGCGGCTCCTATCAATTCCTCCCAACTGGGCCTTCTAGTTGGGGTGAATAAGAGATGAAATCCAAAGCATCTGAAGAGTGGCAAAGGGAAGAAGTCTGCCTGAAACTTAAAAGAACAAAAACCAAAACCTCAGCCAGGGGTTTTGAACTGCTTTCAGCCCCAGGGACAAAGGAAATTTCACAGGGGATACCTTCCAACGGTGGGTGGGAAGGAGCAAGAACAAGCCATCTCTTCTGGAGCTGTGCCCAGATGGCCCTTTGAAGCTCTCCATGCTCCCTGTGGGGAAAGACACTGGGGGGACAGCACCACCAGATTTCTCCAGGGGGAGAAGAGATTTGGAAAGGGTTCTCCCTGGCTGGGCTCGCCAAAGGCCTCTTTGGTAAGGGTTTTGGGAGGGGAGCAGTGGGGGGTATAACTCGTTGTAACAGCATGAACTGTGTAGCCCTAGTGGACCACATCATTTAGTTATTTATTTATTAGATTTAAACCCTACTTGTTTCTTTTTAAAAAAAGAATTCCAAGTGGTTTATACCTCCACCTGCTCCCAGTCTTAGCCCCACAATAACCCTGTGAGGGAGGCTGGGCTGAGAACTGTGGCTGGCCCCGTGGGCTCCATGGCTGTGCAGAGACAAGAACCCGGATCATCGGAGCCCCCGTCCTGCACTCTTGACCATGACGCCGCACTGGAAGTCATAAGAGCCCTCAGAGGCATGAGGTTCTTCAAACTGCACCCCTGATTTAGAACACCCTGATTTAGAGCACCATATGCAGGTGGCGCAGTGGTCTAAACCGCGGTGCTGCTGGGCTGGTTGATCGAAAGGTCGCCGGTTCGAATCTGCACAATGGGGTGAGCTCCTGTGCGCCGTCCCAGCTCCTGCCAACCTTGCAGTTCTAAAGCATGCAATTGCAAGTAGATAAAAAGGTACCACTTCGGTGGGCAGGTAACAGCGCTCCGTGCACTTGGGTGTTTAGTCATGCTGGCCACATGACCACGGAGACTGTCTGCGGACAAACGCCGGCTCCCTCGGCCAGGAAATGGAAATGAGCACTGCCCCCTAGAGTCAGGCATGACTGGATGTAACGTCAAGGGGAAACCTTTACCTTTACCTTTTTATATCCAAGCAGTGCTCTGAATTTTGCCCAGGAATGAGTAGGAAAAGAGGGAGCCCTTCTTTCAGCCTAGAAGAAATGTGTTCGGTGACCGCTGGTCAAGGAGAACCCAGAATTCAGAGCAGTGAAAGCCATTGCAGCCAAATCAGGATGAAATTGTGTCTTTGCACTTGGTTGACCCCTGAAATTGTAAAGATAGTAGGGGAATGGCCTGGGAAATTGAAACTTACAAGAGATTTGGCCTCTTCCCCAATGCATTATATCCATCACTCACTCCGTCTTAGTCCTTGGCATGCTGCAAGTCAGTGACAAGATGACTTTAGCAGTGGCTGTATTTTGTTTTCACCCCAGGGATGCCACATCTTGGATTTTCTAAGCATCCAAAGCACTGGTGGTCAGAGAAAAAGGCATGGGCCAGAAGTCGCAGTGATCATCTTGGGAACAATGGGGGTCCAGACTGGGCCCCCAACTGTGCAATGTTTGGGCTTTGGGCCTGAGGTTGCTAGCCCTTGTTCTCAGAACTTTTCCATAGCTATGCTCTTCTCAGGAACAATGGTCAGGGGTTGTTTTGTGGGGCTCTAGACTGGATAGCCCTGAAAGTGGGTACCTAAGAATGGGGCTCTGGGAAGGAATGAGCTTGTGGTTAGAAGCAGGATTCTGTGTTTTCGTGTTGGGTATATCGTGAAGTGGGTGAACTTAGAATGTGGGACCCCTTCCTCCAATGGCTTTGGGCAGAGAGTTCCAGAGAAAAATGTTTTAATCTTATTGTGGCTCTGTGAATTTTTCATCTCAGCAGAAAGTGGTATGTTTAGAATTCCTCTTTATGTATGCCACGCTTTTGATCTTATGTTTAAGACAGGGCAGGCTAACAATATGCCTCTCATGGCTTCATATACATCTAGCTTTCCACTCCGTTTTAGCACTCTCTAAGCACTCAGCTGCACCTCGATGCACCCTTCCGATTCTGGGGTGCAAAAATTCCAGACAAGAATTGGGCCCCTGCCCCTCTCAAGACAGCAGGAAGTGGGTGACCCCACCTGTCCACCTGCGCTGCTTTGGGACAGACCTGTGTGGCCTCCAAACTCCCATTATCCCAGGGACACAGCAAGCTGACTGATACCAAGTCAGACCACTGGCCCATCAGAGGCAGCCTTGTAGTCACTGACTGGCAGCTGCAGCTCACCAGGGTTTGGGCAGGATGGTTTCCCAGCTCTAACTGGACTGAAGCCAAGACCTCCTGCCTGCAAGCAGGGGCTCTGTCTCCTTGAGCTGCAACCCTACCCTTCCTCCTGCTTTTCTGAGAGCCAAAGCTTCAGCCAGAAGCATGTTCAGGGCTGAAGATGAAGCGCTAGAACAGGTGAAGTGAGGCACCTTACAAGTGGCTGTAAACAGGTGCAAAGGGAGTTGAAGGGGAGGCACTCAGGATGCAGCCACAAGCACAGGATCATCCTCACAGAGCTCAAGTCAAAAACCTCCAGCATCAGGGATTTGCTTCAGATTTCCGCTGGCCCGGATCAGCTGCAGTGGCAGAGGAAGGCTTCCCCACCCGCTCCTCCAGATCCCTGGAAAGGCTTGCGAAGGGAGTCAGGGCCCCCTGTGAGTGGGGTGAGCTGTGGGGCGAGGCAGGAAGCCAGGCAGCAGCAACCCACAGAAGGCAGATTCTGCCTCCAAAGCTCCATCTCTTCCAGCAGCACACTTGGCAAAATCACTGCTCTACCACTCTTACCTGTGTGACTCTACTGGCCTTCCTTATTGCAAAGGGGAACTGTGCCTTGTATGTTCCAAAGAATGTCTTTTATCCATGATCCTTATTTTAAATTTGAAGCTCACTCTACCATTATTTTATACTCTCAGACACAAAAATGCACGCGAACATGACACCCACCACCGTGGATTTCACAGGGAAACTGATAAAAATCTCAGACCTAATCAAACTCATTCATCTACTTGGTTAGGAATGGAACGAATCAAACTTAACAAAGTCAACATCCCTCATGAATATTTGAAGGCTGTTAAAATTGGATTAGAAGACTCAATAATGGCCAGACATCTCCAGATGTGGTTCCTCTGCCCATTCGCCTTGTTTCAGTTCAGCTCCCTGTTCTGTACCTCAGCCAGACACCTTGGGCTCAGTTCCATGTCTTACATGAATTTTTGCACCCTAAATCTTGCACAAGACTGTAAGTAGGGCTGATCAAACTCAGGGAAGTGTGTTTTATGCTCCATCCTATGAAACAACCATGCTTTTGGTTCCCAAATGTTCGTCTGAATGTGGGCTTGTCCATCTGTGTTTTCTTTTGCATGCATTTATTTCAAAATATGTTAGGATACCTTTGCAAACTTAAAAAAGCTCTCAAGGTGATTTGCAAAATAAGATGCAGTGCAATTATTATTGATAAACACCACTGATAGTAATAAAACACCCCCTCATTTTAAAATAACACAAAATATAGCTTAAACCCATACACATACTCTCTCACACACACACTGTATTGCTATCAGTGGGATCTGCGCATGGCGTGCCACGAGTTTGAGACAGGGGTTCAACAAAGTGGCCGCTGTGGTCCATCTTCTGGCCATCTTGCCTGGAAGTTAGTGCCAGTTGCGATGGCCACACCCGACCCTGTGCAGGGTGGGAGCCACCCTTTCCCATAGTGGCCCTACTGTAGTGCTGCTCCAGGGCACCACCAGAACCTGAGGTTCCTCCTTCTAGCTTTCAAAAGCCACAGATTGTTTTCCTTGTGAAGCGTTCTTTATTGACCCAAAGCACAAATCACCCAGAATGAATCTCTGGGCATGCACAGAGTGGTTTTTGAACCCAATCCAGTATTCACCTCCAGGAATGCTCCAAATGAACATGCCTGGTCCCCATCCCTTCAGGAGGGGACTACTGAAACACATGTGTCTGCTCTCCATGTGCTGATCCTGTAAGTGGGCCACCCTCCCCTGCTGATGTGGTGTCCACTCCTTTCATCTCCGTGCCTTGGCATGGCCCATCCTCTCTTGCCCCTGTTGTTCTGTTTCACATTCCAGTTCAGAGTCTTCTGAAGTCCAGCCAGCTACCCTTGGGAGCAAATGCCTAATGCCACCAACCTTCTCATTCCCAACAAGCACCGTGGGAAATCATGGCAGCCTGTTGCTCCACACTGATGGTCCACCTGCAACTTTTCATATATCAGGGCAAGCCGTTGGGGAAGATGTCCAAGGTCCAACTCATGAGCATGAGCAGGAAGGACCTCCAAGGCAGAGAGCTGGCCTGCCACACTTGAGAATAAGTGAAGACGTTCTCCTTGTCCTCTTAAAAGTGGGCCCATAGGACCAGAGTCCAACATTACCTAACAGCACCTGTTGTGAGTGTCAGGGGTGAGCCCCACTGAGGGGCTGGAGCCTCAAAGGCCAAGTGTTGATGCCAGATTTGGATCTGCCTCTGGAAGATCATTCTGTGAGGAAGCAGCAGCCCAGTTAAGGACACCAGAAGAGCCCTGCTGGATCAGGCCAAGATCCCATCTAGCCCAGAATTTTGTCCACACACTTGCCAAACAGCTGCCCACAGGATCCCAACCCCAGAACATGAGTGCAGCAGCCTGCTACCCATGTTCCCCAGTGTACACAGGGACACTTCCTCTGATATTAGGGGTAGCCTAGAGCCATCAGGACCAGTAGCCATGGACAGAATTCTACTCTCTTTTAAAACCCCACCAAATCAGGGGTTACTTCAATCTCTTGTGAAAATCAATTCCAGAGTGTCTCTTTGCACCATGTGAACAAAGTCTTCATTCTACCTGTCTTGAATCTCCCAGTGATCAGATTCATGGGATGACCACAGCGGGTTCCAGTAGAAAGAGCCTCTAGACTAATAATGCAGAATATAAGTTTGATAATTAATTAATTAATTAATTAATAGTAATAGAAGCTGGTGGGGGAGTCTCCCTTACCAATGAGAAGAAGTTTCCACTCACCACCCTGCACTACACCAGATGGGAGAACCAAACAATATCTTTCAACATCTGCAACTGTATGAAAATAAGAGGGGACTTCTTGCATGGCCTTAAATGACATGCATGCAGCTCAAGAGACAGGTGAAGAGGAACCTGAGCGCACACTAATTCATCTCCAAAGCCCTTGACATGCAGCTGCAGACAGGAGTAGCACATGTGCCCACATGTAGAAAGGAAAGTGTTTGGGGGGGTTTTTAACCTCCTGTTTTTATGTCAAATGGCATCTTGCTCTGTAAATGCAGTGCTGGAATGGGACTGTAATTTCCACTTGGCCCTGAAGCTCACTGGGAGCCCTGCAGCCAGTCACTGGCGCTCAGCCTAACCTACCTCACAGGCTTTTTGTTGTGCAGATAAAATGGAGAGGAGGAGGAGGAGGAGGAAGACCATGTAAGCCATCTTGGGTTCCATGCAAGAGCAGAAAAGTGGGGTATACATGTAATATATTAAAACAATGAAGTGAAGTGAAGTGAAGTGAAGTGAAGTGAAGTGAAGTGAAGTGAAGTGAAGTTCTCTTTCTGGGGATCCTGGCCTCCAGATGCGCGCTTGCTTTCTTCGCACCACATTCAGTTCAACCACCAGCCTGATGCCAGAAGGACCAGGCTGCTTGGCAAAGGCACGGCGTGCTGGCAGCTCTCCAGGGTGCTGAACAGATCGCCGAGTTATGGCCACGACTGACAACGCGCTGTAGCCATAATCTCCGGGCAATCGCACTTTTAACTTTGAAGCCACTTCAGGGAGGAAACGGTTTTCATCGGAGTAGCACTGGGAGGGTGGGGGACCCCCCTTCCCTCCTAGCCATTTCCAAGTCTGAATCCCAAACCCTGTCCCCATCAATCTATAGGGGAAAGATTAGCGCCAACAGTATCACATGTCCCATCCAACCCCTTCTGTTGGGGTCATGTGCATGCGTGTCTGTGTGTGTATGAGAGAGAGAGAGAGAGCCAGTGTGGCGTAGTGGTGAAGAGCATGGGACTGGGACTCAGACAATCTGGGTTCTAGTCCCCTCTCAGCCATGGAGCCAACCGGGTGACTTTGGGCCAGTCACAGACTCTCAGCCCAACCCACCTCACAGGGTTGTTGTTCTGGGGATAAGATGGAGGAGAAGATGTAAGCTGTCTTGAGCCCTTTGCAGGAAAAAGGCAGGATATACATCCAAAAATAAATAAATGAATGAATGAAAGAAAGAAAGAAAGAAAGAAAGAAAGAAAGAAAGAAGGATTGTGTGTGTTTATTAGACCTGGAAAATGGTGGATTTCCCAGTATCACTGTTCCAGACAAAATTAAGGAAATGCTTCTTCACACCACACAACAGTCATTTATGGATTTTGCTGCCATAAACTCTGGTGATGACCGGCAATTTGGATGGTTTTAAAGGGAAGGTAGAGAAATCCATGGAAGAGAAGGCCACCCATTACAGGAGGCTACTGACTGATGGCTCTACCCTGCCTCTAGTTGCCAGGGAGCAGCTGCACTCAGCATCCCTTTGGAGGCTTCCCCGCAGGTAGCTTTGCGAGCAGGCGGCGGGGCCAGCCAGAGACGCTGGCCAATCCGGCATCATTCCTCCTGTGCGCTTAGACATTTGTCTCCTCTCCATTGCTTTAAAACATGCTTGAGAAATAGAGCGGTTCAGCCCCAGGATTTCCTACCAGTCCTCTTACCTGAACTTTAGTTAAAGGAGCTGACACATTCTTAGCATATGCTGTATGTGTACAATCCCTTCCCAGCAGCAGTTTTTTCAGGCTGCATTCTGGGAAGTGGCAGGATTGCAAAGGGGTCAAGTCCACAAGTGGCCAGGTTTCAGGACCCCCCTGCAGGCAACTGAACTATAGTAGTTGTCAGTCCAAGAAGTCAGAGGTTAGCAGAGCAACCCAGGATATGCATGGCTCAAATTCCAGGGCCAAAGTCCAAGTAGTCACAAAAAATGCAGTTCTCAGTGGCTGAGAGGTCCGCTATGAAAGGCCAAGGACTCCGTTTCAGAGGCGGCAGAGTTGAAGCTGTGTCTGCAGTTGTCTTCCAGATGTCCTAACCCAAAAGGTCCATAGCCAGAGGCAGGTGGTGGATTCTACAACAGGCTGCTGGGAGAAGGCACGCACATTCCAAACAGCAGCAGGACAGGGGAAAGGAGCAAAAGCTTAGGCAGGTAGGGGCTTTATGAGGACCCAAATTACACAAACAAAGGAGCGAGTTTCAAAGCTGAGGATCTGATGCTGGAATGCAGCTTTTGAGAGTCCCCCCAAAAGTGGATTTGGCTCTTAATGCCTCTGGAAGCCTAAAGCCCAGATTCACGTTTGCAGACACATGGGGCTGGTGGGGGGGGGGGGAGGCACTCCATTTCTTTTGTAGCCAAAGACAAAAGGGGTACAGCCAAAAATGCAAGCCTATTCAGTATAAAGCTCTTACTGCAATTAACTAAGCCTTTGGGAAGGTATTTCAACTTATTAGCATGCACAGCGGGGAGAGAAATACCTGCACACATACCCCCAAAAAACCACACCAAAAATCCACCTGGGGTACATTTTGGAACACAGATCTTAGGATTCACATGTAAATCCTACTTTATCAGACTCAGTGAGCTGGGGAAGACCTTTGGGTGAGCTGGCAGAATACGTAGACTGGTGCACGCCCGCTGCGACATGAGTTGAGAACGCTTCCACTTCTAAAGCAAGCTGTGATTTGCATATTTTTTCAAAGGCAGAGAAATGTGCACAATTTGGGCAAAATATGACCATTTCTTCTGCACATTTCCCCTCCTTTCAAAAATATGCAAATTGCACCAAGCTTCAAAAGTGGAAGCTGTAATTCACACAGTGCTTCAGATTTAGGAAGTTGTAGAGTTAAATTTCCAATGCAGTTTAGTGGTGAAGAGTGTAGGATGTGGACTCGGGAGATCTGGGTTCTAGTCCCTGCTTGGCCATGGCACCAACTGAGTAACTTTGGACCAGTCACAGAGCCTCAGTCCAAGCTACCTTGCAGGTTTATTGTTGTGAGGAAATGATGGGGGAGAAAAACACTGAAACACAAACATTAACAACATCATCAACAACAACAACATAACCCAACTTAGCCCACTTTCAAGTAGGCAAGGTGTGCCAAAGTCCCTCAAGTATAAAGCAGGATGAGTCCTTCAGTGTAGCCAATTACACAGACACACACAGACACACACTCCTGCTTAGAACATCAAGAAGGAGTAGGAGAGATTTTTGCAATTCTGGAGAAGTGCAAATATCCCAGCAATTTAGGAGGGGCCACTGATTTCCTCTGACTGCATGAGGCTGCTAGAAGTGCTCCTTCCCAGTTTGCTTCTTCATTCCTCTTTTTTATTTAATTCCGAAGGCAAGCGACAGCTCAGCAGCTGCACTGCCCGGAGTTTTAGCACTGCAGCCATTTTTCCTCATACAGTGACCCTGGGAAAGATGGTGCATGATCACACGTTGTCATTCCCAGAACTGTTGCTGGTGCATTCCTAAAGCGCATGGCTATCCAGCTGGGTTTTGTCTCTGGATCTTTTTTTTAAGAAGAAGGTGAGGGGGGGGGGGAGAAATGAAAGGAGGGAGGGGAACAAAAGGGAAGAAGAAAGGGAGCCAGCCACGTCATGCATGTGCTCACCCATTCCACCTCCCAATCTCTGGGGGGTCTCCACCCCACACCCACCACCTGGCCTGAGCCTACACCATTCATATGGGCCAAGAGTCCCTCATGCCCACCACTCCTGACCCACTTTTTGGAACTCTAAGCCTAGAAGTGCTCAACAAGAGAACTGCATGTGCCAAGATTTCTTTATGCTTGATCTTATGTGCTGGCAGAAAGCCAGAGTGTCCCAGTGGTGCCATTGCAACAAGCAAGTTGCTGTGCAGAGGCTGCTGGAAGTTTGGGTATAAAAGCTTCATTTTCCTAGAAAGAAGGGACTCAGACATCAGAGAGAGAGAGAGAGAGAGAGAGAGAGAGAGAGAGAGAGAGGCCGCCTCTGCTGCAGGTGTGGCCACTGCAGAATAAGAGGTGTCCAGTCACCAGCTCAGAATTGAAGCCTCTTAATTTAATCACTGGAAATATATGGGCTGAGATGAGAGCAATTTGCAGGAAAAGGCATTGCCAATTGATCATAAAGCAATGCCTAGAAAAAACGTAGCATTAAAAATGTTGGCAACCAGGCATACAGGGCTTCCTTCACAGAAAAACTGTGGCGCTGGCCTGATGGCCTGACTTTTCCTGTGTACTTGCCAAGACAGGGAAGGAAGCTGGCCACTGCCGAGCCGAAGAGGCACTCCGTCCGCACTTCTTGTGTTGCTCATGGCAGGCCACTGTGGAGTGCGAGCCACGAGCTGGTGCAGGTGTGGCAGGCTGTGAGAGTCAAGAGCCAGAGCTAGAAACGACTGTGGTTGCCCTGTATGATGACCTATGCTGGAAGAAAGGTGCTGGGCGTGACCCTGTTGGTGTTCAGTACCGCTGGCCATGGTATCCTCCTAGAGCAGCGGCCTGACTTGGGGCTGCGGGGCAGTGCTTTGCAGTGGTTCCACTCTGTCATGGATGGCAGGCTCCAGAGGGTGGTGCTTGGGGGATATTGCCCTGCCCCTGGACCCTCCAGGGGTTGAGCTTGTCACATCTACATGAAACTGCTGAGTGGGGTCATCCAACATTTGAGATGTGTTGCCGTCAGTATGCTGATGGCATGCAGCTCTGTGTCTCTTTTTCACCTTCAGCAAGTAAGGCTGTGGATGTGCTAAGCGGCAGTGGGAGTAACAAACTCACGCTCATCCAGAAGGATTGAGAAGCTGTTAGTGGGTGGTTCTTCTGACCTGACGGGGGGAATGCGACCTGTTCTAGATGGGGTTTGACTCCCCTTGAAAATGCTTGGGTGCTCCTCGAGCCGTCTTTGTCCCTTGAGGCCCATGTGGTTTCAGTGGCTTGGAGCACATTCTACCAGCTTCAACTGGTAACTCAGCTACACCCCTCTTTGGACAAAGATAGCCTGCTATTAGTGATTTATGCTTTGGTAATCTAGATTACTGCAATGCACACTACATGGGGCTGCCCTTGAAGACCGCTAGGAAGCTGCAGGTTGTGCAAAACATGGCAACCAGACTAATAACAGGAACCAGATGGACTGATCATGTAACATCAATTCTGTCCCACTTGCACTGACTGCCTGCATACTTCCAAGGATAACTGGAGGTGCTGGTTTTAACCTATAAAGCCTTACACAGTTTGAGGCCATGGAACCTGATGGAACCCCTCTCCCGAGTACCGTCTCTCCAGACATCACAGTCAGCCTCTGGCTGCCACCACTGGGGGAGGCTCAGTCAGTGGCGCTAGGGAGAAGGGCCTCTTTAGTGGTGACCCCCAAGTTATGGAACAAGCTCCCCAGTGAGGTCCATCTGGTGCCAATCTTACTATCTTTTGGCACCTGGTCAACTTTTTCCTTTTCCCCAGGGCAATTAATTAGTTGGGACTCAGTTAGTGTTTAATCCAGGTTTAGTCAGGTTTTAGCTTGCTTAAGTTATTTTATATTTAAATGTGTTTTTAAATGTGGTGTTTTAAATACGGTTGTTTTTGGTTTGGGGTTTTTTTGGAGGGGGGGTGGTATGGAATTTTTCCCTAATGTTTTATATTGCGATGCATTTTAGACTGTGTTTTAATGGATCGTTGTAAACTGCCCAGAGAGCTTTGGCTGTTGGCAGAACAGAAATAAAATAACCAGAAGCCAAGCAGCAAACCCATCGTTGCCCAGGCAAGCTCTTGCTCCAGTCCTTTTGCTGCCTTATTTTGAGTAATTAGACTGATGTCCTGCTTTTTTCTTTGTGCTAGCAGCCCAGCCTAGATGGTCCTCTTCCTCCATTCCATGCCATGCTCACCACCCATTGAGCTGCCTCAGTGGACAGCTGGTGGCTGGCCCAAAAGCAGCCCGTGAGCGTCATGACTGAGTGGGACTCGAACGCAGTTCTGCTGAGTCCCAGCCCTGCATTCCACAGCTGCCAGCCCATGGTCAGCACGAGCTGGTGGGGTCTCTTCAGTACCTGGGAACATTATTCCTCCAGGGAGGGCGATGCCGAGATGCCGTTCCATGAGGTCAAGTTCTGCATCTCTCGCTCTGGCCCTGGCACCTCGTTGTGCCATTTTGAAACAACGGCCTGCCAGGGCTGCTTTTCTCTCTCTCTCTCTCTCTCTCATTTTTCAGAATTGCACAGCTTTGATTCAAAATGACAGCACTGATTTGATATCTGTTCTCAGAACAGAAGGGAGACAAGGTCAGCACGGGTTAAGAGGCCAGGGGTTGTTTGCACACATTCTGGCTTTAGAGATTGTTATCTGAAGGTTAGCATGTTAGCAAATTTCCGTCTCTGGGCAAGTGTGGGTGATTCCTGGCAGAGAGCAAAGAATTCTAAGGCTATGGGCTTGATTCGGGTTAACTTTGTCAGCTGTCCACCCTACTGGAATCAATAGGATAAACCACTCTTGTGTTTTGAAAATCTTTATTAGTGACATAGCAATAATGCTGAAAAACCTCCTGTTTACACACATAACAGTTTCCCAAAGTAGGGAAGATTCAGATCATGAAGCAAATCAATATATGGTAATAATTGCAGATAGGGAAAAGAAGAGGGACGATACAAAGAGGGAGAGGAAGAGGATTAGCATTTCAAAGACAATTAACATAAGCATTCCATATATCCAAATACCCATCCATGCAAGATTGATGATTATAGGAAATATATTCAGATGTAAGAACAGTGGGATCCTCAACTCATTGAGTGATAGGTGGAAAGGGTTTTTTTCTTCCAAGCTTGGAGGATAAGTCTCTTTGCAACTGTAAATGCTCGCAGTATCTGGTTTTGCTGTCCAGCTGTTAATCCCCACATCACAGGGATGTAGTCTAAAAGTCCGCATATATTTGCTTTTGCCACTGAGTTTTCAAGAACGAAATGTACAGGAGTGATGACTTCCAACCAACCTACAGGATATGCCCACACCACATGCGTCAATGAGACAATGCCGTCATTCCAGCACCAGCATCTGGCAAAGCCGGCCAGCTTCTTTAAGCAAGCTCCTATCGGCCACTATGCTGGCTCAGGATAATGGGAACTGCAGTTCAACACAGGGTGCCAAGTTGGAAGACTGACCTTGAAATGCCATTGCTCTGTTTCCAGGCACGAGTTAGTCAAGTCTCTCCTGTGTGTGTTTGTGTTGCGTCATTATGCTGTAACTGCATCTGATTGGGTGTGTGGAGTTGTTGCTGCTGCTCTTGTTAATTATTATTTAATCAACAAAAAATGCATGTCTAACATAGCTGAGGCCAAGCATGAAACAAACCATCAACAATGAACTGGCTAAAGCAATGCAGAGATATAAAACTGCCGGGATGAAAAACTTCTGGAAGATCTACCGATCTAGATTTAGCATGGGAGAATGGCTTAGCTCCTTCCAGATCTTCGCAGGGGACTGTGGAGGTCTCATCCTGCCATTGCTCCAGTTGGCTTGAGCAAGCAAGGGTGGTTGAAGAGTGTCAGTCAATGTATGTGTCTGTGATTGTGTTGGTGGAAGCAGAACATCACCCTCCTCCCTCCCCCCGCTGCACTGCTTCCCCTGCTGAAGGTCTTGATGCCCCAGGAGCCGGCTTCCTTGCCTCTGCTCCCTGCAGTGCATCCCCCTTGGCTGGCTACCAGGTAGGAGATGGTGAGTCCCAGCAACCCTTCACAGTGCAGTACATGCTTCTTGTTGAATAGGGCCAGTAATCTAGTAGAGTTGGAAAGGGCCAGAGGACCAACTGGTCCAACCCCCTGCTGGTGCAGGACTCCCAGTTAAATCATCCCTCTCAAATGGCTGTCCAGCGGCCTCTTGAATGCCTTTACTGTGGGAGAGTCCCCAGCATCCCTTGGTCATGGGTTCCATTGTCATACTACTCCAACAGTCCGGAGGTTCTTCCTGATGTTCTTCTCCATTGATGTTCTTCTTCCTGATGTTCTTCTCCATTAAGGCCACCTCCATTAAAATTCACTGGTGGTGGAAGAGCAACTTGCAGCAACTTCTATGGCATCTCTCATTCTCTCTCTCTCTCTCTTTCTCACACACACACACACACACACTAAATTGTTCACTTTGACTGCTTATAGAAGGGTCCATAGTGTTCCTTAAGTCACTTAAAAGAAGATCCAGATTCCACAAAGCTTGCTAGACTATCAGAATTTCCAAGCACATGCCAAAAGATCAGGCACAACAGGTCTCGCCCACCGTGAACCATTCTTGTGGGATTTTGTGAACTTGTAAAGGTGGATAATGACAAAAGGATTACAGGCTCTTGCTGTAGAACACTGCTGTGTCATAAAAAGCCTTAGGGGAAGCAGAGTTGAGAGAAGATGGTGCTGAGATGCCAGACACACCAACGCAAGCAAGCAAGCAAGCAAGGAAATGGAGGTCATACCATAATTAAATAAATATTGAAGAGCCGGTGTCATAACACTGTTAATAATATTGCACTTGGACCAGAAAAAATGTGCTCTCCTCTCCCTGGACAATCTTGGTCTACCACTTCTTTCTTGGTAGAAGGCTGCAGCAGCCCAGGAGCTGTGGGGAGCTAGAGGGGGCCTCAGGGGTCCAAAGTGCCTACCTTCAGGGCACCTTTTCCACACAAACATATCTACCTGCCATGGATCTATATGCGCACCTCCACTTTTCAGTGAGTGATTCTGGGCAGGGTCCAGTGCTCTGTTCATGCCAGTTGGTGGGAGTGCTGGATGCAAGCAAAGCCTCTGACATGGTCTACCCTTGCATCTTCTGCAGCAGTCGCAAGTGCAGACCTCCACCACAAGCTGATCCTTTCCCTCTCTTCCGAAACGCAAGACAATCCTTGGAAAATTCAAACTGCACAGAAGGCTCTCTGTAGCCTTCTACCAAAGCTGAAAAGAGAAGCCTCTGCTCATGTAAAGAGTTGAGAAATGTTCCTGCAATCTCCTCTCATTCCAGTAAAATGTCTGGCTCCAGCCTCCATGTCGTGAGCTGGGGTTTCCTTCCCCTCAAACATTCAAGGCAAGAGACCATTCTTTTGCAAAAAGCTATTTATTCATCAACGTATGCCCAATAAAATTGATCACCACTGGATGTACTTCTGAACATGCACATAGTGGTTCATTGAACCCAAGCTAAACAACTGCTTCTGAAAACCCTCTTTTTGAGAACATCTGGACCTGATCCCTCCTGAAGGGCCGACTTAGAAACATAGAAACATAGAAAAAGAGCGAGTCAGAAGGGGCCTCCCGGGCCATCTAGTCTGACCTTGGAAGTGAGCACGCCTTTTCCCTGTGTGCCAACTTCTACGTGGCTAGCTCTCTTCTCCCAACACTGCATCTCAGGGCCGAGAGTAATGCCAGCCTCATCGGACTCTGAGAGCTCCTCTCCCATGCCTCCATCTGACAGCTGTACATCTTCATTATTCTCAGAGCCAGCCTGACCATGTGGAGATGGCCTTGAGATAAGTGTCTCCGCTTCTCTCGTCTGAATCCTGGAGTCCCAGGCCCTCTCCACCAACTGCTCCCCTGCTGATGAGTCCAGATCAGAGCGTGCCAAGAGCAACTGCCCCTCGCATGCTCAGCGCTCCAGGTGGCTCTCCCTGGTTGAGGGCCAGACAGCATGAATGGCAAAGAGCCTCCAGGGTGGAGCTTGTTTCTCCCAACACCTCCTCACTGGATCAAGGACTGGATCTCACATCTGCTCCTGCTCCCCTCCTGGAAACCCTTCCTCCTCTCCCAAAGCTGACTGATTCTCACCCTTGACCTGAGAAACTTCCTTAGGCAACCTTGAAGGTGCCTAAGGCTTTGTCCCCTCACACCTCCTCCTCTTCAGAGTCTGACTGCCACTGCACAGGCCCAACTCTGCAGAACAAGTCACTGGACCTGTTCACAGAGACAGAATTGCCCACTGATGTCCCCATGTGGACTCTGAAGGCACGGCTGATCTGCTGCCGCCTTAGAAACATAGAAACATAGAAAAACAGCGAGTCAGAAGGGGCCTCCCGGGCCATCTAGTCTGACCTCCGGCACCAGCCGGCTCCGCTCATGACATGCCCACCATGTGCATGTCCAGCCTGTCCTTGAACACCCTCACCGATGGGGCCTCAACGACCTCCCGTGGAAGCCCATTCCACGCCCTCGGGGTCCTAACTGTCAGGAAGTGCTTCCTGGCATCCAAATTGAACCTTGGCTCCCTGAGCTTTGCTCCATTGGAGCGCGTCCTGCCTTCCTCTGCAGGGGAGAACAGGCCTCTCCCCATCTCCATGTGACAGCCTTCATCCCACATCAGCTGAAAAAGTCATCCAGGATGCACCCAGTGTCCTCCTGGAGCTGCAGAGTGGAGAAAAACGGGCCGTTCAGTGAAGAGTCTCAAGAAAGTTGGCCAGTTGGTGGCCTTCTCACCTGGGAATTCTGCAGCATGCTGGGCAAGCTTCCCCAGAACCCATTTGGAAAACCATTTGAGTCTTAGCTTCAGATGTAGGAGACCCGATACCTGCTCCGTGGTCAGCCTGAGCAGTTGGTATCATGGGACAAGTGGAGGGGAGCCCATCGTTGACTGCTCTGCCTTGCTGTGGTTCTCCTAGCTGCTCCAAGCAAGGGAGCTGGGCAAGGCTCCATCATGCCCTAAGCAACTTTTAGACAGTGCTGAGAATTGACTGCTCCCTCTGGTCCCCACGGATGGGGGCAAGAAGGCAGATCTATTCATGGCAGAGGGGCCAGAAGAACATTTCTCCCCATGGCCCCGCAAGGTGCCGTCTTTCTCATCCCATGAATGCTCCAGGTGACCACGTCAGCGACATCACTATCATGCCTTCCATCTCTCAGAGCTGTTGCAAAGGCAGACGCAGAAATGTGCTGTGCTCCACTTTGTTCTTCTAAAACTGCTATCAAGAGTAAAGCCTGAAGTGCCACTTGAAGAAAAGCGAACGAGCAGGTTGGCCCATTGTTGGGAGCCCTTCAGGCAGGAGTGTAGAAACTCTTCCAACTTGAGGGCTGATTTCTGTTGCACAGAAATCATTGGGGCCCACATTCCAGTGGCACAAAGGGCTGAAAGAAAAGGGGAATGGCTCAAAATGCCAGAGGTGCCCCAAAGCCCAGGATATATTAGTTCTGAGCTCTTCCTGACAGTAGCCAGGTCTCAGAAGATGCAAAACAAGCTGTCCGGAATGGGTGGAAAGCTGCACCAAGGGTGGAGTCCAGCTAATGAGCACCACTTGGAGGGAGAGTGTGGCATGTGGGAAGTGGCACGGCCACCCAGGGCACAACAGAGGCCACAAGGAGGCAAAGTCTGAGCACTGGGGCTCAACACGTCTGCCTTAAAAGCTCCCCAGCCATTGGCCCATCCAGCCGGTTCAGCTGTGCAGGACGAGGGCATTTGGCGGCACGCTAGGAGCGGTGGTGGATGCGCCCTGATCCGCCACCCCCTTCAGCCAAGGGGGCCAAGTGCTCACAGTGCAAAAGCCTTTCTCTGCGTGGAAGGCTCTCGACCTACTTTCCAGAACACAGCCTTGGCCTCTTAGTCACTCATTCATCATCCACTCTCTGTGCTCTCCCCAGGAGTCCTCCTGGACCGCTGCCCTTCCACAGCCGCTTCCACCTCACTGTCCAAGCGCAATCTGCCAAGGTGCCGACGCAGCCGCCTTGCCCCAGAGTCATCCATCCTGGCCACAGGCAGCTCCAGAAAGAACTGCTCTTTGGAGCTGTTGCAGGATGAAGACATGCCTGCATGGCAGCTGCAGGTCTTGGGGCGCTTGTGCTCATCGCTGCAGCCGCTTGCTTGCTTGCTTGCTTGCTTGACAGGCAAAGAGCTTATGCACACAAAGCCAGTGACGTCTTCTGCTCCTTCTCCTCCTCCAGCAATGCCTGGGCCAAAGCAAAAGGCCGGTGAAGCAGCAGAACCATCCCAGGGCTCTGGTAATTGAGCCCCTGGTGGGGAGTAGATTCTCAGTCGCAGCCCAACCATGCCTACCCTTGACACCAGTCCTGCTTCTGGGTGCATCCCGAGGCCTCTGCTTTTCCGGACAGCAAACATACCTGTGGTTTCCTTTTCACTCCACTTCCATGACTAGTCCTTCTCCCCAGAAGGGCCTCCCTCAGCCTGGTGCCTCAGAAGTCTTGTTGTTGTTGTTGTTGTTGTTAGTCAGTCGCGAAGTCGTGTCCGACCCATCGCGACCCCATGGACAACATTCCTCCAGGCCCTCCTGTCCTCCGCCATCCCCCGGAGTCCACTCAAGCTCACAACCACTGCTTCAGTGACTCCATCCAGCCACCTCATCCTCTGCCGTCCCCTTCTTCTTTTGCCATCTATTGTTCCCAGCATTAGGCTCTTCTCCAGGGAGTCCTTCCTTCTCATTAGGTGGCCAAAGTATTTGAGTTTCATCTTCACTATCTGGCCTTCTAAAGAGCAGTCAGGATTGATCTCCTCCAGGACTGACCGATTTGATCGCCTTGCGGTCCAAGGGACTCGCAGGAGTCTCCTCCAGCACCACAACTCAAAGGCCTCAATCCTTCAGCGCTCAGCCTTCCTTATGGTCCAGCTTTCACAGCCATACATTGCAACTGGGAAAACCATAGCCTTGACTATACGCACTTTTGTTGGCAGGGTGATGTCTCTGCTTTTTAGTATGCTGTCTAGATTTGCCATAGCTTTCCTCCCCAGGAGCAAGCGTCTTTTAATTTCTTGGCTGCAGTCCCCATCTGCGGTGATCTTGGAGCCCAGGAAAATAAAATCTCTCACTACCTCCATTTCTTCCCCATCTATTTGCCAGGAAGTCTATTGAGTCTATCAGAAGTCTATTGAGCTGCAATTCCCATCATTCCCGGGCAGCATGGCTGCAGGGTAACAAAGCTAGATTTCAGGCCGGGCTCAGTCCTGGAAATGACTTGGAACTCTGGCAAGGAACTTGAATATAATTCCAGACTTGCTTTCCCCTTTCAGCGCAGTAAAGTGAGCCATTGTCATTTGGGGGTTAGTGGCAACTGGCAAGAAAGTCAGGATCAATATATATTCCCCACCCTGCAGGAGCTAAGAGACAAGGGAAAGCTAGGGCTTAGGGGAGGCTCGAGGGAGAGCTGTGGCTTTAATATGGCAGATCTCCTCCTGTATGTGCCTGCTGGGACTACTAAGGCCACCTTCAAGGGCCCTTCTCCAGGTGTTCCCACTAAAGGGTGGCTGCAAGAGACAGGGCCTTTTTATGGAACTAACTCCCCAGATGTTCAGCTGGTACCTGTATAGAGTTTTAGCCTGGCACTGAAAAGATGACCCTCTTGAGTTGAACCAGGTGGGCCTTGGTTGGAGGTCATTCTGTGATCAGGGGGCCACCAATGAGAAGGCCAAGCAAAGACTTTTTTCTTCCAGGCATTTCAGAGTCCCAGTTCTATTTTGGCTGTTTTATCAATTCCCATGTTGCTTCTTGTTTTGGCTAATGTTGAATGTTATTCCATTAAATATTTGTACTATACTGCATATTTTAACTGACTTGTGGCATTTGGGTTTCTTTCACTGGTTCTAGTCACTCAGAGAGCATTCCTTTTTGGGCAGATTAGAAATGTAATTAATAAATAATGAATTATCCGACATACCTTCTGCCTGAACCTTACGATGCTCTCCAGAGGATTTCATCCATGAGCTTGGCCCAAATGAGGAGAGGCAGGTGGCGACAGGGCCTTCTCAGTGGGGGCCCCTCAGCTCTAGACAAAACTTGCTTAAGAGGTTCAGCACCAAACTTTTTAAAATGTGTGTACCTAAAAATCATATTTTATCCCATTGGTTGTTCTTAGTTATCCTATGGATTAGTTTTAGGGCTTGTTTGGATTCAGGATCTGCCCTCTCCATGAGAGCCCCCAGGCCCTTGAAAAATGTTTCACGGAGAGTCTTTGATCCTGCTGAAAGGGATAAGCTGTGGGTAAGGGGAAGGCCAGTTCCCAGATCCAGCCCATGTACATATCCTGTTTTAGGAGGAAAGGCCATAGTTCAGTGGCAGGGCTTATGGACTGCAGGCAGAACACTCAAGATTGTATTCTAAGGAAGTTCCACATGACTTTATGAAAGCCTGAACGGCCCCTACCAATCTGTGCATGCAAGACTGGGTTAGCTGGACCAATGTTGCGCCTGCTCTTGGATCTGGAATGTTTGCCCCACCCCTCCCTTAAGACAGCACAGTCCCCACCCCACCTTTGTCTCACACACACAGCCACCCCTCCCAGCTCCAGAGAGGCTGAATGTAGCTCCTGGCTGGAAAGGTGGGCACTTTCCAGCCACTGCAAAAAATAACGGCCCTTCTATCAGGCAAAGTCCACAGTTCAGGGTTAGAACACGTGCTTGACATGTATTGCTTGGGACTGTAATATGTGGTGGAGCACTTCCCTCTACCTGAATCCACCCTGACACCCCAATCAACACCAGAGGACTTCTTCAGTGCCACCTCCAAGGGAGGCTCAGAGGATGACAAGGAGCAGGGCCTTCTCATTGGTGACCCCGCTGATCACAGAATGATCTCCCCACCAAGGCCCACCTGGTGCCAACTCTGTCATCTTTTCAGTGCCAGGTCAAAACTGCCCTCTTCTCCCTGGGATTGAAGGGTGTTTAATGGCACAATCGGGGCATTCATATCAGCTGCTTTTTGCAGTCTGGGTTCTACTAAAATTGTTGCAGGTATTAAATAGTTTTGATTTGATTTTATTTTACTGTACAAATGTATGCTTTTTCTTGTATTTGTGATCCATGTTTTTGCAAATTGTTGTAAACTACCAAGGGAGATTTGGCTATTGGACAGTATAAAATTGCTACTACCACCACCATTGTGTTATTTTGATTATGATTACTAGTTGCATCCCATCCTTGATTCGTGGCACCTCAGAGGCAAAAGCAGCAGCTGGTGGGAAAGTGCCTAAAAGCCTCTGCTGTTCAGAGTGAGATTGACTGAGATTGCAGAGCCTGATAAATGGCCGGTTGCAATATTACTGCTGATGAAAGACTTGTATGGGCTGTATGGGTTTTTTATTATTTATTCATTTGCCACATTTTCACCTAATTCTTCAGCCAAAAGGTGGCAGGGGGAACTTCAGGATGGCTGACAATTAATAGCCCTGACATAGTCCCTGCCTTCAGGTTTGGAATCTGAGAGGCACAACTCAGAAGCAAAGGGGATTAGAAGGGAGGAAGAAAGGGGCAAATTCAAGCTGCTGGCATTGGCACCTGGGTGGGTGAAAGTGGCCGTTCTTCTCCTGAGCTGAACGGGAAGATGTTCAAAGCACTCAGCTGAATTAATACCCTGCTTGGAACAATGTCGGGGGGGGGGGTCTTAGTTTCTTGCGGCAGAAACACTGAAAATTCCAGTAGTGCCTGCAAGAGCAGCACATCCATTTATCTATGGCAGCATCTGCCAGAATAGAGGCATTCAGTTGCCACAAGGCTCTTGCTTTTATGAAACGCCTCCTTTTGGGGATGGATTTTGGACAAAGTGGAACAAAGGTTCCTCGGCAGATGTGCTGACCTGGAACAGGAAGGCAAGAAAGACTCCTGGTTTCCACGTGCCCAGATGATCCCCTTGCTGTTTCCATCCTCCCCATACAAAGCCCAGATCCTCCTGGGCACGGAAACCTCCTAAGAGTTGACCACACTTAAAGCCCCAGGGCCACGCTCCTTTCCCAGCTTCCCACTGGCACATCTGTTCGCATTCAAAGGCGGTGATGATGGTTGGCTGAGCCCAGGCTGGAGCCCGGGAGAGGTTAATGGATGAGTAATGGGGGAGAAGCCACTCTTGGAAGAGAGACAGCTGTCTCCATGGCCGTCCCTGGCTGCAGTGCCAGCTGGCTGAACTTCCAACCGGCTCAGCTGTTTGCAGCAGCTTCTTTGCCAAAGATCAGAGTTCACATGGAGAAAAGAGTTTACAGTGATCCAGTGACAGCAGCACATCACGTGTGGGTGCCCTCGCTGCACCAGTGGAAGGCCTGTTCTCGCTCCAGAAGTCTCTTCTCAGCACTGGAGGTGAGGTGGGAATGCTGGAGGTGCTTGTTCTGTCTGAACTTCCCACTAGACCTGGGAAGATGGGGTGCGCTAGGACCCAGGTCATGCTGCATTGCCACGTGCCTCCTGGCTGGTGGGGAGGAGCGGCGCATGTAAAGCAGGGGGGTCTGACCCCGCTCAGCCTGTGGGCTGAATCTCCAAATAGGTTTAGCACCAGGGAGAGCTTCTTGGAAGTCAGACTGCAGCCCAGGGTGGATACCTCACTGCACGGGCACTGAAGCTGCCAGCCTCCACGGCCAGGAGCACACTGGGGGGAGGCATCCCGCTGCTGCCCCCACCCAGCTCCTGCTTGCTCATCTCTCTCGCCCCCTTGCTTGGGGAGTTGATCCAGGGCAATGCGAGTTAGGAGGAGTGGAAGGAAGCCCCTCCACTCCCCAGTGCTGTCTGGTCCCAGTCTCAGCAGAGGCAGTGACTGGAAAAAATCCTGCCGTCCCCAGGATGTGGACGTTTTTACCCAGGCACAGCAAAACAGCAGTGCATGTGCTCACACAGAGAGAGAAATATTTTATTCATGGCAATTATTGTATTTCTGTTCCTCCCAATACCTAAAGCTCTCTGGGCAGCTTTCAAAGATTAAAACCTTAGAAATACATTATAAAACTTATATGCATGCAGACATATCAATATACAATGGAGATATAGGAGACTTATCTCTAAAACTAATTTTAAACCATCAGCAAGAAGGAATCAAGACCTGATTAAAACTTGGTCACATGCTGCCAAATGCTGGAAAGAAGGGGAGGGTCTGAGCCGGGTGCTGAAAAGAGAGCAATGTGGGCAGCCTAGGGGACTCATCGGGGGACCGGGCACCTCAGAGAAGGTCCTGAGGTGCATTTCCCGACAGTCAGGACCCCGAGGGTGTGGAATGGGCTTCCACGAGAGGTTGTTGAGGCCCCATCGGTGCGGGTGTTCAAGGATAGGTTGGACAGGCACATGGCGGGCATGTCGTGAGTGGAGCCAGCTGGTGCCGGAGGTCAGACTAGATGGCCCAGGAGGCCTCTTCTGACTCGCTCTGTTTCTATGTTTCTATGTCCTCCCTCTGGCTGCTCTCTTCTGCACCTCCCATTGAGGAGGCGCGTAGAGGACAGTCTCAGATGATGAAGGCAGTGTATGCTAGGAGGCACATGGATTATATATACTGTATATGGCAAGTTATAAGCCCTTATGGCTGTGAAGGTATACTTGAAAGCACAGGTCAACCTGATGGAACCTCAGAAGCAGACTTTGGCTGGCTGGTTCGCTGGCTGGGTGCACAGCTGTGCGGCTTCCTCCCTGGGCCAAATCAGAAACAAAACTGTGCAGCAATCATTAAAAAACAGGGGGGAGATTTGAATTAATTAGGCTTTGTGCCTTGACTCCATGTGAATAATGTGCATAGGGTTCTGGCTTTCAAAGGACGAGGAAGCCTGCAAAGTGGAAATGACGCTTGTCCTCCAAGCTGTTTCTCTAGATAGACAAACCCTGATACCTTGAGAAAATTTTTGGACACTTTAGTGCACCTTTTTGTTCATGTAGAGACCAAAAAACCCCCCTCTGAACCCCCTTGCATTCCCCCGACAGCCATGCTATCTGAGGAATGCTGGAATTATTTATTGGTTCGTTTGTTTGTTTGTTTGCTTAATTTCTCTGGGTTCACAAAATTATCGGCCTTTTTAATTTTTATCCAAACCTGTATAGAATTGCGCCCTAAAAAATGCTTAACTGGCTAATCAAATTGTGCAGTGGATTAAAGGTTGCCATCCCACTGCAAATGCCTGCACTGTGTTGATTCAGTGCTGTGGTTACAGGTGTGGTCACTGATGCTGGTATCCTATGCTTTACTGAGTTTCCAAGATAAAAACAGGAGGCATCGTCCCCTAAAGAGTTTCCAACTGAGTTTGTTTGTCTGCTTGTTTGTGATACTTGTATGCCACAAAATGTGTGCCATAGAATTCCTAAGCGGTTCACACACAAAATTCAAATCTTATCTAAAGTACAGCACTACTAATAATTAAAATTACAATCATACAGAGCAATAAATGGAACAGCACAAGCCAGAGGAAGCCTGGGTGAACCAGTACATTTCAGGAGAGTTTGAACAATCCCACATTTTCGACTTCCTAAATGCACTGTGCATGGGAGGGTTTTCCGAAAGGCGGCTGCCACTGCTGAGAAGGCCTGCTGGCCGATAGGCCTCCATGGAGGGCCTATTCCATGGAGACATGCCAGCAGATTCAGAAGGACCAGCAAGGCCTCTTCTGTTGATCATAAAATGGGATGGATCTGTGCATGGGAAGCTGGTCTGCTAGAAGCTGCCTTCTGCAATCGTTCTATAGATAAGGGCCGCTCTTGCTGGGAGAATAGCACTGCTTGCCCCACTGAAGCAGCTCGGCCCCCTCCCCATTTCCAAGGATGGAGCCCCAGTGCAAACTGAGCGATTCTGCCATAGCAGGAGAGAGGAACTTCGTGAAACCCTTGGCAAGAGGCACTGCCTTTTGTTCTCAGCTTGGGGAGAGGGGCTGACATGCACATTTGGAGGCCCACAGAGTATCTATTCAGGGAACCCACTGAGTCACAGAAAAAAAGGCGTGTACGCTTTCTTTGGCTTGTTTATATTCTGCATCCATGTTTCATCGTGTCTTCAACAAACTGTATCACCTTCAACACAGGAGGTTTAGTCTCTGCCTGAATATCCCTTAATCCAGAGTGAGGTGTCTTGGCTGGACCAGGAGGTAAAACTCACCACTAACCAAGTGACATTTGCATAGGCAGATCAGTAAGTCTCCCAAATGCCTTTCACAAATCGGATATAATCTTGTTCGCCTTAGGGGCTTTGTGTCCGGATGGATGCTTTTCATTCTGCGCCTTCACGGCTCTTCAGTGCCCTGCCTTCTCTGGAGCTTCAGCCCAACCTTGGTTCACCTCGGCTGTCCTCCCCTTCCACACCACACACACCACCTGTGCAAACATTTTCCACCTTCCATCCTTCTGGGCCAGGAAAGGCAAGAGCGGAGCGGAGCGGAGAAGTAAAATATTTGCACACATCTCATTAGCTGCATTCTCGTCCCCAAGACTTAGCAAGTGCGATCTGAAGCATCCCTGGCAAATAATGAGCAGAAGGCCGTCGGAACAGACAGTGACCGCGAGGACCTGCAGTGCTGGTAATTACCCATCCCTGCTCAAAGCTGAGGCAGAGAGGCCCAGCAGAAACGGGGTGCTGCTGCAAGGAATGGCCATCTGGGATGGGGGAGACCATATCCCAGCCCCACCGTTTAGCTGATTTAATGGGGAGAGAAATAAAGGAAGCAATCCTGCGGCCCTTCAGGCAGGGTCTGGGGCACAGGAAGATGCTCTGGATCTCTGCCTTTGTGCCCCTCGTGTAAGATACAGTGAGTGAGGAGGAGCCGGCTGCGTGGAAGTCTTCATGGCACCTCCCCTTGCTGCTGCATGTGGCCACACATGGGAAGCAGACGCCCGAGTGCGGCCCTTTCGCCCACTGCCGTTACCAAGCCTCCAGAAGGGCTTGCACTGCAACTCCTGCCATGTCCACAGCTGTGCTGGTTGAGTATGATGGAAGTTGTAGTCCGGTGCAGCTGGAGCGTCACACATAAAGGAAGGCTGTGCTGTGCTATTTCTCTGGAAAGGGAAGAGTGCTTTTCGGCCGTGCAGTGCTTTCTCCACTGGGGATAATGGGAGCTGCCGATCACACTTCTACGAGAGAGGGGAATTCACCATGCATGTTCTGCACACTGTGTCTAAATGTATGGCCTGCCTGAGCTGCTTTTTCCCACGTGAGCCAAAAAGATCCCAGCATTGCATTCTCACTCTCCCTATGTAATAAACAGCCATGGAAGTCTACCTTGGAAGCAGTGTACCTGCAGCTCCAGTGTTCAGCTGTGTATCCCCTCTGGGTTTCAGTTTGAACATTTCAGGAGCTAGCCCTCGTGCTGAACCCTGCCCCGCCAGTAGGTTCGGCAACGTGGATGAAACTTTCAGCGCAGACTGAAGCCTGGAGTGGGAGTTCCACCCCCTGAGATGGCAGCTGCAGCCTTCACTGCTCAGGAGGCCTGCCAGGACTCCAGGTATGTCCTCATGTGGAACAAGCACAATGGCTGAAAAGTCAAAGCGGCTCCTGAATCCACTGCTGTCTGAGAGGCAGTGTGGTGCAGTGGTTAAGAGCCCTGGGCGGGGACTCAGGCAATCTGGCTCTAGTCCCTGCTCAGCCATGGGGTCTGCTGGGTGACTTTGGGCCAGACAAAGGCTCTCAGCCCAACCTACCTTGCAGGGTTGTTGTGGGAATAAGATTGAGAGCAGTAGCAGGAGAATGCTGTAAACCACTTCGAGTGCTTTTAAAGAAAAAAGGCTGGATATAAACCTTATTAATGAATAACAAATCCAATTGGATAATCTGTATTTAGATTTATTTATACATCTAAATCTGTATTTAGATAAAAAGCTAAATACAAATGTTCCCCATCAGTAGGACTAAGATGGCAAATTGGAGTCCTCCTCAACTTCAAATAACCACCACTATAATAATGGGAATGGGAACAGGAAAGGTACAGAACAGCCAAAAGGATAAGGCACCATTCTGTCATCTCGGGGCTCCTCTTGTTGGAGGGCTCTTCAGAAACGGACGGTGTGCCATCTTGCCATGCCTAGCTCCAAGAACGTGTATCTCCATCCCTTTTCTTTGCAGTCTCTTCTGTGAGGTATGGAACTTCCTGTACCAGCTGCGATTTCCAAGAAACACCCACTTTGGAACTAAAATTAAATATCAATTTGTACAGCAATCCTGTAAATCCTCTTTTATCTTTAAGCCTGGATAGCAAGAGCCACTCCTGCACATAATCATGGCCAAGTGCTTTGTTTTCTTTGTGGTTCTTAAGTTGCCTCTCTGCACATCTGTCTTATATGTGCAGGGTACACGTGCATGTTCACAAGGACACACCACAAAACCTTTCCAAAGAATCGCAGTGGGAGCACTTTGCAAGGGCTTCAGGACTTCCGAGAGTCCTGCTTCCATCACAGAAGAGTGCAACTATGTTTAAGCGATGGGTGTGGAATCAGACTGGAAAGTGCAAATCGGAGATTCTCGCGCCCCAGTCCCCCCACTTCCCAGGTCACTAGCCCTGCACTGGTAAAGCAGTGTCGGCCCACAGATTTCCATCTCTATGACAGGACGCATTGTGCACCTTTTTAAAGCCCCTGATTAATGTACACAAACACACATCCAAAAACCTCAAGGCTGTGTGTAAGTTGCACAAAACAGGCCGACTTGTCAAATCGGTGGATTTTGTACAAATTGTGCTAGAGCCATATTGTTTTCACATGCTTATTTGCACAAATTTCATTAGCAGTTAAATGATATGCACAAATCAAGTTCTGTCTGTGAGATGGAAGCCTGTGGAAAGAAAACCAACTCAGCCTGCTTCCAGTTCTCAATCGGAAGTGGGCAGCACATCAAAGAAGCCAGATTTCTCTGTTTTGGTACATCTCTGCTGTGTACATCACACATTATCATAAGCTGGTATGCACATTCATGTAGCCTGCTTGACTTGTGACTTGATTGCTCAGCTTTTGAGCATGAAC